>OY728127.1:1347529061-1350276338 GCA_963277665.1 Viscum album | reverse complement strand
GATTGGAAAATGTGTTCTTTTAGTAAGAAATAAAAAACATTCTTTCTATACCTTTATAAATAATGTCAAAAGGAACCTATATGTAAAATATTAAAAATATTGTTTTAAAATATTTATAATTAAAGTAAAAGATATTTTAAAATGACCTTAGTAATTTATTTTGAGTATAAATAAACATTAAAATGTTCAGGTATATGGAATAGAAATATCTGAATGTAAACTTTAAAATAAGGTTTTAAAGAAAAATCCCTTACATTGAGTCCCGACTAGCATTGTACAACTTATATCCTCTGTAATAATAAAATATTATTAATTTTTTACAAACAAAATACCATTTTTATGTCCAATACCTTATAATTATTACTCTTATTCCATTTATTATCATGTTTTATTTAGGCACTAAATTGGTATAGTTCATATTGGTCATTTTAGGATTGTTCGATTTATAATATAAAAAAATATCTGTATCATTAACACTTTGAAAATAAATTTCAAAATAGTTCAATATTATATTAATGTGTACCTTTTATAGGTCCTATATAGTTTAAAAAATAATATAATTTAATAGTTCATGAAATAGTTACTTTTCTATGTATCATACTTGATAATCTTGTTTCTATGGATTATAGTAACTATTTTTGTTTGATTTTAATTTCATTGTTTTGATGGATGTTTAATTATTATAATATTATTAAGACAAATTGAAATAATAATGATTATGTAATATTACCATTATTTAGGTTTATTTAATTATTCTTGATATAGACATTATAACATCATTCAAGTAGGTGGTAAAATCGACCCAAACAAGAACTTATTATAATGAAAAAATGAGAAAGAATATATTATTATTTAGAGGTATTATCACTTTTTTAGAATCTTAATGATTTCAAAAACATTTTATAAATGTGATAAATAATACTCAAAAAGGGGGATATTAATAATTAAAAAATTAAGGGTAATAAGTTATTACTTACAATGTGTCTTGCTTTACTCATTTTAGGTTGCTATGTTTTAAAATAACTACTAATTATTAATAATATTAATATTATTTCAATATTATCTTTATAAAACCAAAATCGCGTTACAAATTTAATATTTATTTATTCAATCCATTCCTGAAACTATAAATATAAGGCAGTAATGAAAAATGAAATATGTTTTTTCTTGGATAAGATATTCCGCATTTATGCATGGACAATATTTTAAATTTTCAATGAAAGAGAATGAAAGATGTTAGATAATGGTTTGTAATTAAAATATAATAATTATGTTATAAATATCGTATTTATTCCTCAAATCCATAATTATTACCTTCCATTTGTGGTGGTGACGAAAAATAAAATATGTAGTCCATGGAGGCGGTAGTACGCACATACTCACAAGCGATATCTTCATTTTACACTATATTGAAAGGAGGTATAAAATAGTTATTAAATTAAATTAATAAAATTTAATTATATTAGTGATACTAATTATGTTATATTTTAATGGTTAAAATAAATTTTGAGGAGGTTAAAGAAGAAAAAAACTTAAAAGAACCCAGTTAAGAACATTACCCTTCGTTTGATATCATCCTTTGGATTAAACCTTATGCCTTCTTAGTTTGGTATTTTTATGAGAATAAAAAATCCAAGATTTGGTAAATATAATAAAGGAGGAATTTTTCAATATCATGGTTTATCTAAGTTGTTAAAATTATGTGGATAAGTGAGCGGTTCCTTTAATAAGTGAGGAAAGTGACACTCTTGTAAATATTCATTGTTTTGAAATAATATTTAGGTATCATTGAAATTAAAATGGTCAAAAATGGGAAATTTTAGAGGATAAAATAAATCTATTGTAAAAAATCTCATACAATAATATTAAAGATACAATTTTGGTACCTTATCAGATAGTTTTAACCTTTTTACCTCATTTAACCCTCCATCATGTTAACTCACTTTTTACCATGATTACATATTTTCATGAACAAAAATGAAATAGTCATTACTTCCAAATATGAACATTATTATACCAAATTTTTAATCCATTTTATTATAATCAATTTATAGAGGTGATAAAAATTTACTTTTGAAATAATTACGCATAACCTAATGAAAAACTGTTTTTAGAAAAATGGAGTTTAAAACATAGAATTGACTTTACACAAAAATCATATACAGTATTGATTCCAATAACATTTATTGGTCTATGATTAAAAGATATTTTAATTTATCTTAGAAACTAATACAAAACCAAATGTACCTTTGTGATTACATAATTAAACCAAAGAACAAAAAATAGTTTTTATATATAATAAAATTCCACTTTGGTCCCAAAATGTTAAATATAGGTTTTCTAAATTGAAAAAATATATTTAAATAACTTATTGAACTCCTTAAAGATATATTTATAATAAAAAGGTTTAAAAAACACTCAATACATCATTATATCAAAATAATGTCATAAAAGTGAAAATATATGCAAAATTGGTATTTTCACTATTCACTCAAAAATAAACTCTTTCAAAAAAACAAAAAAAAAATCACTATATTATAATTTTGAAATTTTGAATTAAAAAAAAGAATTTTATTTCATTAAATTTAAATTTTAAAATTAAATAATTTATCTTTTTGTTAAGAATAAAAAATATAAAGAAAATTTTTTTTGATAGAAAAAGGACTTTTTATACATTAGGTATTCTAAATCTTATCTCATTTTAATTTATAATTAAATGAATGTTAATATATTATATTAGAAATTTAAATATTTAATATTATAATAATAATATTTTAAAGCTCATCAATTTTTTTATGAGGCGAAAATATAGAATACAGTAGAAAATAATTCTTTGAAAAACAATCAATTTTAACCTTAAATAATAATAATTACATATCCTCTAAATGAAAGAATTTTTATTTTATTACTTTATTTTTATTTAATAGTGGTTTTATTCTTATTATAAATTTCTTAATAAATTTCTTTTAATATATATTGAATTATTTTATTTCAGTGTTGTGTGTAACATAAGCTATCTAGTATTGTATTATTTTATATAAAATATATTCTAAAATATTGGGCTGTTATATTATCCAACATTAAAGAAAATTAATACTCATAATTTTAATTTATTCTTTCCAAAATTAGTGTAACATGATATATTAATCAGTTGTAGATTTTATCATGGTAAATAATTTCTATGTCACTACTAGGGAATATAATATTTCTTAGTAAAAATTTCTAATAGGATGTGTGTATTATTATAGGAATCATACTTCTAAATGAGTTTCTAAAATAATACCTTGTAATTATGTGATATTTTCCACATAATATTCTATAGATTTATCTTCCACTTTCTTTTGCTTGTGGAATTATTTTACCATCACAGTTGAGAATGAGAAAATATACTTACTCGGTTTATATCAACTCTACAAGTTTAATTTCTTCCTCTAATTTTTTTGACTAGTTTTCACCTCTAACTCAATTAAAATTCCAATGATGCATTACGAAGAAGAATTTTTCGTGCCTAAATCATGAAATATAAAATTTTAAAGGATTATGAAATCCATGAAAATGTGTTAATATATTCCTCCTATTTTTATTTGATTATTGTAAACCAAATGGTTAAGATAAGAATGAATAAACCATTATTATGATAAGTAATAATTAAATCTCCAAACACTAAATATAATCCATTTCACTAGAATTTAACCTTAAATAATTCAAAAAATAACTAGAAATCTTCAAGATTTATCAGACTAAAACCAAACAATTAGAAAAATTTGATCTGTTATCCTTAAAAAACGAACTTATATTTTATCCCCAGTCACTTTTACAGTCACATAACCAAATATTTATACGCCTAAATCAAATATTCATTAAAATATACCAATCTTTTCTAAAATAACTTGAATAAAAAAGTCTTAAAACTACCAAAAAATCATATACGCTTTATATAGTACAATCAAACATTATTCCTTAAATAATACCAACCATTTGGTCTTCAAATCCCATATTAGATAATAATTATCCTTTCACCTTAATCCTATAATGTTCCCAAAAATATGATAACCCTTTATCCCAATTAACCATAACTACATCAATATGAATAATTTATTAGTCATAAGGGTAATCTATTAATTTCATCTTATGTCCCCAAAACATAATAACATTCTTCCCAAATAACCATAAAATTAAATCACATGTAAAATTTAAGGGTATACATATACCAAAATAATTTATTAAAACCCAAAAAATAACTCCAAAAATATTCACTTTATCATAAAATCACATTTCAAGGTCATTTATAAAATTTAACATATTTGTTTGGGATTTTCAATCAACTCTTTATTTATTTTTGAAATTAAATACACTTCATATAAAATCTAATCTAATTATATTTTTTTCTTAAGTTTTTATATATCTAGAGAATGAAATTCTGGTAATTTATTTATAAAATACTATAAATCTAGTAGATTGTTTAAATTTCAATGATCTAAAGATCCAGAGTTAGATTACTTCTATCGGATTTATGATGCACTATAGTACTGCAGAACTAACCCATTGTTAGATGAAGTAACATGTTAATCTCATCAGTAGATAAAAAAGTTCATACTGATGCTATTATAACTAATCCCGAGTTTTATATAACTCAATCATTGTAGTATTCTACTAAGTCTCATATAAATAAATTTATACCTTAGCATAAAAAAATCAATGTATTCAATATTATGAAATTTTCCATTTATTTTGAAGCTGTATAATTTCTTTTCATTGGTTTGTTTTTTGATTAGTGTATTTTTTTATTTCTAATCATTTTAGAGGGATACCATTGTGTGAGGTTAGCATTGTAATGATCTTAGTTTTTCAATTGTAATTGTTTTTCATATAATCCTACATGATCATAGACTTTTGGGGATATGATGATAGAAAATAGGATCATCTGATCAAGGGATTACGATGCTAGGAATATAGATATTTGGAACTTCCGGTGCTATAAAGTTCATTTATGAGCTACTACCGATATGTATAGTCGAGTGATTATGTGGATAGGAAGGAATACCATTCGATAGGTAATAAATTAGGGAAACCTTATGAAATATTTAAATTTATATATACCTTAGATCAAGTCTATAGACTTACCTTTATCTTTTATTTAATAGTGAGGTTTTAATAAATATGTATTTCAAGGAGTATTTTATTTTCTAACCAATACATTGTGTTTTTTTTAAAATGTTTTCATAATATTTATGAATTTTAGTTTGATTTTTTTGTTTCATTATCAGTAATTCAGTTTCTATTATTCATTTTTCTGGAAGTTTAATTGTTTTAACTCTTTAATCAACAGTTTAAAATACTAGTCATTAATTTTTTTTATGAAAACTATATTTTTATTCAATACTTATTTTTGTTACTGTAATATTTGATCTCATTGGTAATTCAAAAAAACCTAGCACTCTCTAATTTAATGATTAATAAAAAATCCAATTATCTTAATTCTTAAAGTGGATGAAAATTAAAATTTTATTTTAAAAATATAATTTGTATTTATTTCACCAACTTAGCCAAAATAAATCGGTATTAGAGAATTATTTTCCTAAATTATAAATTTTACTTTTTCAAAAACTATTATATTTTCTTCCATTGGTTTATTGTAATTTTAACTCAGTTTCATTACACTAATTGTGTTTGTTGATGAAATATATTTTTTGATGGAAGGAGTATTAGTTGGAACACTCAACAATTTAAAACCGACCAGGCCACCTCTTTTTGATGGGGAAGATTATGATTTCTTGAATAATAATATGATTTTTTTTTTCATTAATACTAGAGTTGAAAAATTTATCATGATTATTGTATATTATAATGTTTCAAATAAGGAAATCATTCAGTTCTATCAAGAAAAAAATAGGAATATCCAGTAAACCATAAATCTCGTAATAATTTACTATGTTCTATGAGTAAGAACATCTAAAAATATATATCCTCATGTGAAATGGAAAAAGACATTTAAAAGATGTTAGAGATGACACATTTTGGAACAACTAATGTTTTATGAATTCACAGATCTCTACTTAGGGATGAATATCAAACATTATATTTTCTACCTAATGAAATAATAATATTGATGCATCAATGATTTATGACAATAGTAAATATTTTACAATTCTTGGGTGAAAATAGTTATCATAAGATTAAATAATTGAAAATATTATCGATATTATGCCAACATAATTGGTGTCCAAGAGGAAAAGTATTGATGATACTAACTTTTTATAAAAGTTATGTTTGGATGAATTAATCAAAACTCTAATACAGTATGAGAGTATACTGAAATGAGATATAGAAAAAAAGAAAAGGAATAATGGATTATCCATTAATTATAATTAAAGTAATCTGAATATCTGTAATTTGAACATTTTTACAAATAATTATAAACAAATTTTCTCAAATAGAAAATGTAAGTATTAAAATCCAAGTGATTTGGAATATATAAATAGTGAACTTGACGAAATTTAATGAAGGATACATAAACTTGAAGAAAATTCAATCTCCTGAAACTCTTATAAAAAACTAGAATGTTTGAAGTGATAAGACAAATTATTCACATGTTATACGTTATGAATGTAAGAAGGAATATCACACCAAACTAGATTCTCCTAAACTGAAGAATTAAAATAGAAAGAAGATAAGGTGTTTCAAATTAAAGTAAATAAAATATTAAAATCTATAGATACCAAGATTTTTTGGGAAAGAAAAACCTATCCAGAAATTCTATCAAAACACAATGGAATTTAAAGTCAAAGAATATATAGTTTCTATTCAAAAATTCCAAGGAAAATTCAATATGAAAATGGTAATAACAAAATCCATTTAAAATTTAAGACTTGATTCAAAATTTACTTATAATACTATAGATGATTATTCAAATTCATATGAATATAAAAAAGATAATCCATCAGAAGTTAAGAGATATGATTTATCAAAAGATGAAGAAACTTTACATTCTATAGATGAAATCTCAAGATATATCACTCTTATGAGTCAAGAGAATAATAAGATAAAAAAATACACATGAGTTTACTAAATATAATATTATTAAAGATAATAAAATAATTTCAAAATTAATATTATAAATTTAAAAAGTTTTAAGTAAATTAGATTAAAAAACCAAATCTTCTCATAAAAAATTAATCGATCATAAATCAATTGATTTAAATTCATATGGTCAAATTTTAGACTTTTAAAATTTATTTTATCGAAATTTTATGGATATGAAATTTTTTGATTGAAAATAAAATGCATATAATCATAATTTGCTGGTTTAATTTAAATCTGAAGTTTTATGTTTAAAGAAACTTTTATATATTATTACTTGTAGAAAATAAAATTTTTATAAGATATATAAATAAATAAGACCATCTGTATCTTCAAGAGTATTAGGCTTTAATTTTGATAAAAATTAATTTAAATCAAACTATTTTATACCTAAAAGTATATTTTTTTACTAAATATCAAATATGATTCCACTAAAGTAATTTTTCTATCTGAATAATGTTCTTTTTTTTTGTTTTAAAAAAGTTTTTATTTTCAAAGAACTAGTATTTTTACAACATAATAGAGTTGAAAAAGGTGGGTTCCAAAAAATAAATTTTTTTACATAACTAGACCCAAAGATATATGGGTACATAAAACATAATTTTATAATTTTTGGGAAAAGATGTTGATTACCTATAGAAGAAACAAATAGTACATGGAGAGTTGTTGTTATCGACTTATGAGTAGATAAAATTCAAACTTCTAAAATTTTAATAAGCTATTGGGAGATATCTTTTTTGACTTTATTATAATAGAAAATCATTTGACTGATATTTTTACTAAACCCCTTAATTATGATATTTTATAATTCATTAAATTTTTTTTGGGAATGATTAAATTTACATGATCTTCAATCTACTTCTTATTTTCTTTATCTCCTCACATTAAAAACTCCTCTTTAAAAATGAGATATTTTTTCAAATTCATCTAATTTTGAAATTTATTTTTTTAACACATTCCTGAATTTCAAAACTATTCCAAATTTCATATTTTTTCTAAATTTTTAAACTTTTCAAGATATTAAAAATGTTATAAATTTCAAAATCTATGTGATTCTAAAATCAATCTCATTTTTATTATTTATATTTTAAATAGAAATATTTTTCAAATTATTTTATTTTTCATTACTTTTATATAAAATATTTATATTTAGTTTCTAATATGTTCTTGAACCATCCTTAAAAAAAGAAGCTCATCCATATTTTACAAAAGATAAATCTAAGAATTTTCAAACTCTTTACCAATATACTTACTATATCCTTGATATTATTGTTTAATTTATGTAGAGATATTAATTTTTTATTAATTTTTTTCCACTACTTCTTATAGAAGGAATTGTTATTATTTTTCAAATAGATAAATTTTTCTTTTCTTTTCAATGAAAATATAAATTTAATTCTTATGGGAATCTATATGACATATGTTTTTGTACTTTAATTTTCCTAAGACAGAATTGTGAACCATTTTCATATAAAGGATAATTATGTGGATGATAGAGATATAAAAATCCTAAATAAGGACTTAAATATCAATATATTTTGTCTGAACTATATTTATACATTTGATATTTTATTTTATTTTCATCAGAAGTATCTTTCCAAGGAAGATATCTGAAGTATCATTTCTTCATATACTAAAAGTATTATATGTGGTTAAATAAGTTTATCTACTTATTGGTGGATAAAGTGAATTTCAATTTCTAATAAGTAAGACTAATATATTTTATTATGTTTATAATTTTATTAAGATCCATAAGACTAATAGTGTAATGACTCATATTTTTCCAATTTTATTTTTAGAAATTATTTTGGAGAATTTCAAGACCAGGCGTTGAGACGACATGTGATTCCAAGGCTTGGGGTGCCTAGAAAATTGGTTTGAAAAATGTTATGTTTTTAATAGCACTCACAAATGAATTTTATGGAAAATTGAAATAACTCTTAAATGAGTGCCTGAATCTAAAATCCAAGTGCATCATTGAGCTTGGAATAGTGGCTTTACCCTAGCTATGACATAACATTGGTTGGTGCATGTCATCTGTATAAAAAGTCACCATAGGAGTAACTATAAATAAAATAATTAAATAAAAATTATTTTATTTTTAAATACTAATAACTCAAAAATTTTAACTTGAATTGGAAGTTAGAGGCCACCGTTGGGTTCATAAGCGATTTTTTCCTTAGGCATTTTCTAACATCGACCGTTGCAGGTTGGCTGAAAAAGTTAGTTTTTGGATGTGAATGTCATTAAAATATTTAATAAAAATATCTTATTTGAATGTTACCTGTTGACACAATAGTGATTTCATTTTTTTAATAAGTCATGTCAGAGGAATTTAGGGTTATCTCTATAACCATAGAATTCCCATAAGGAAAGTAGATGGAAGCCAATTCTTCATCAATGACCGATCCAACCTCGAGGTAGGGTATTGATATCATTATGATTTCCCCCTTCTTTGAATCAAACAATGAATGTAGACCAACACATGAACAGGTTTACCCACAGTTTGATCATTCTTTCATGATGTATAATTATTATTGGATTAAAGGGAATATATATTGGATATTATTCTTTTATTGGTTTCCTTGCGATACCACTAACTTGAATGGATCAAAGATGAATGAACAAGGTCAAGATTAATTATTTGGGTCTTCATGGGCTTAATCTCTCCCTAAATCTATCACATTCTGCATGCATTCTTCTCCTATTGAGACCCTACATGAATGATCGATCGTTGCACCCATGATTCATGGTGAAATGATCTAAGACTGAAGGTTGTGATCTACGATGGAATTTTAGTGGACCAAGGGGAGAACAGAAGGTAGTAGGTGACTTATTGAGGAGGGAACGATGAATGGCGGGCTTCCAGCAGGGTAGCCGGTAGCTAGGGTAGTGGACAACCCGACAGGAGGCCAGGTTCTAGTGGGGCGCACAACCATGGTCCAGTGGGACTGTACCAGAGGGGGATACCACTATGGAATAGGCTATAGGAAAAAAAATAAGAGATACTGTAGGAGGTCGCAGTGGCGACTGTGGCAGGACGTGGCTTAGAGGCCGCGCCAGAGAAGGAACCCACAGTAGTCGAGTAATGGGACCGGGGGGCCAAAACACGGTGCTTTCTGCGATGACTGCATTGACTGGGAGTGCACGACCAAGCCTTGAGCTGAAGGATCCGTCCTAGAACAACTGAGTCAGGTCGTTTTGTTTGAACCAGGCTGGGTCGGGTCGGCCGGACCGGTTCGATTCGGACCCAGACCAAAGGAGACCCTTTTTGCTAAATAGGCCATATCTTTCAAACTTAGTGTCCCTTTGATGAGCCGTTTGTGGAATTGGGACACTTAAGATGATATGGTCCTTTTTATATACTATAAATGACTTTTTTTGGATGTTGGAATACAACATAATGTCTTGATGAGTACACTACTGAAATTTCAACTATTTGCAATGGGCTATTTGTGACGGGATCCTGTCGCAAAAACTCTTTTACGACAGGGTCCCATCGCAAATAGCGCATTGCAGAAAATGGGTTCATAACTAGTATTTTTTTGCGATGGGCCCGTCCAAAAAAATACTATTTGCGAAGGGAAGCAGTCCTGTCACAAATATACCTCCGATTAAATACATTATACATATTAGACACTATTGCGACGGGCCCATCTCAAAAAGTATTTGTGACAGGCCCGTCGTCCCGTCATAAGTAGTTCTCTATTTATATATGTTATATATACCTAAATCTTTTGCGACTGGCCCGTTGCACATTTTTTTATGATGGTAAAGTAACCCGTCACAAATAAGTTTAAAAAAATATATAAAATCTAGTTGCAATGGGGTCCCGTCACAAAAAATGTCCTGTCACAAATACTTAATTAAATAAAAAAAATAAAATTATGATTAATGAAAAAATAATATTAATATTATTAAAATAATAAAAAAATAAAAAAAAAATTCTCTATATTCGCAAAAAAATACAAAAAAATCATAAAATAATAATAATAATATTTTTAGTAAAATAAAAAATCATTAAAAAATATAATACTAATAATAAATAATAAAATAATAAAATAATAAAAATATTAGAAAGAAAAAAAATTAAATTATTAATTATTTTCACCAATATAAAAGACAAAAACTGTAAATAGTTCATATTACAAAAAATATTGAATTCAAACATTTTTAACAGAAAAAAGAAATCACTAGGGGGGATAGTCTTTTGGAGGAGCTAGAGGAGCTAGAGGAGATGGTGGAGGAAACTCCATTCCTAAACTACATGTCAGATGGTGCATGTACTTCATCTACTCGTGTTGATGCTATTGCCATCGACACATACCCTCCTCATGCTGCTGCTACTACTGCTGATGCATCTCTTCCCACTACTTATGCAAATTCTCTATAAGCTCTGTTTGATATCGCAACTGTACTTAATACTTTGAGCCAAAAGATGATGCCTCTCCATGATCTCCTCTCGAGTTGGACGCCAACATCACATCAATACCATAATAAGACCTAGGAGTCAAATGAGAGCCGATACCAACTACTCGGCCGTTCTCGAAGGCAAACAAAGAAGCATTTTTCTCATAAGGTTTTAAGTCAGTGAGAGTCGAAAGGAGAAGATTCATCAAGCAAAAGGAGTGCCGTCAATCCACTGAAAATCGTGCCAAGTTATTACAATTTATTACAATTTATTTTATTTGTAATTATTTCTAATTATTTCTGATTATTGCTAATTATTGCTAATTATTGCTAATTATTGGAAATTATTCTCAATTAGTGCTAATATTTCTAATTGTTGCTAATTATTCCTAATTATTTCTAATAATTCCTAATTATTTCTAATTAATCCAAATTATTGCTAATTATTTCTAATAATTACTAATTATTACTAATTATTGCTAATTATTTCTATTTATTGCTAATTATTGGAATTTATTAATAATTATTCTTATTTATTTCTAATTATTATATTTTTTGATAATTATTAGTATTTGTTGCCAATTATTTATTAATATGGTTAATTATTGCTAATTGTTGCTAATTATTGCTAATTATTACTAATTATTACTAATTTTTGCTAGTTATTGCTAATTATTACTATTTATTCCAAATTATTTCTAATTATTACTAATTATTTCTAATTATTCCTTATTATTCCCAACTATTCCCAATTATTCCCAATTATTCCTAATTATTACTAATTATTCCTAATTATTACTAATTATTTTTCCTAATTATTTCTAATTATACCTAAATATACCTAATAACTTTTCCTAATTATTACTAATTATTCTTAATTATAGCTAATTATTATTACTAATTATAACTAATTATTCCTAATTATTTGTAATTATTATTACTCACTGTTACTAATTATTCCTAATTGTTACTAATTATTTATAATTATTACAAATAATTACTAATTATTACTAATTATTAGTGTTAATAATTATTCCCAATTATTTCTAATTATTACTAATTATTATTTCTAATTATTCCTAGTTATTACTAATTATTCTTTATTATTACTAATTAATGCTAATTATTACTAATTATTATTACAAATTATTACTAATTATTAGTATTTATTACTAATTATTAGTATTTGTAACTAATTATTAGTATTTATTCCTAATTTTTCCTAATTATTACAAATTGTTATTTTTTATTAAAAATTGTTAGTATTTATTCATAACTTTTGCTAATTATTGCTAATTATTGGTATTTATTCTTAATTATTTCCACTTATTTCTAATTATTACTAATTATTAGCATTTATTACTAATTATTAGTATTTATTACTTATTATTAGTATTTATTACTAATTATTAGTAATAATTACTAATTATTACTTATTATTAGTAATTATTAGTAATTATTAGTAATTATTACTAATTATTACTAATTATTACTAATTATAACTACTTATTACTATTTATTACTATTTATTACTAATTATTAGTAATTATAACTAATTATTACTAATTATTACTAATTATTACTATTTATTAGTATTTATTAGTATTTATTACTAATTATTACTAATTATTACTAATTATTACTATTTATTACTGTTTATTAATATTTATTACTAATTATTACTAATTATTACTAATTATTACTAACTATTACTAAGTATTACTAATTATTACTAATTATTACTAATTATTACTAATTATTACTAATTATTCCAATTTATTATTAATTTATTACTATTTATTACTAATTATTAGTATTTATTACTAATTATTAGTATTTATTACTAATTATTATTTATTACTAATTTTTATTATTTATTACTAATTATTAGTATTTATTACTAATTCTTAGTATTTATTAACAATTCGTAGTATTTATTAACAGTTATAAATATTTATTACTATTTTTTCCGAATTATTACTATTTTTTTTATAATTATTACTAAGTAATGTTAATAATTATTAATTATTAATAATTTCTAAAAATTAGTACTAATAATTTAATTTTATTATTACAAATAAACATTGATGACAAAACAATTTAAATCTAACTTAATTACAACTAATCAACAAAAATTAAAATTAATATTAAGAAATGAAATAAATACTAAATTAAATAAAACATAAATAACGTTAAACATGATATCTTAAAATTGTAGACGACTTCACAACTTCTTCATAAAAAAAACTATCACTGAAAATTTTTCACTCTAAGATTAGTGTTCAGAGAAGTAGAGAAAGAAGGAATTGAGGAGGAGAAAAGAAAAAACGGATGAGGGGTATATATATGTTAGATTAGTTATGACAGTTCTATTTGCGACTGGATTTTTGTCGTAAATAGTATTTATTGCGACGTGTCCCGACGCAAATACCTTCGGCCGTATTAATTAATGTCGGTGGATAAAAGGTTATTTCAGACGGGACCCGTCGCAAAAAGTAACCTACCGACAAACTATTTGTGACGGGACAACATCCCATCGCAAATAGGTTTTTACCGCCGCCAGTTATTTGTGACGGGTCCCATCGCATATACTCTCCGGGGGTCGAACTAGTTGCAACCGAGGATCCCCTGTCACAACTAGTGTTTATCGCCTCCCGGTATTTGCGACGGGCGGTGCCTACCCGCCGAAAATACCCTTTCGCGCGGTATGGCGCGGTTTGTGCGCCAAACCGCTTAAAAGATTTTTGGGACAGGGTACCTAGGCCCATCGCAAATAATTAGTTATTTTCAATGGGTTTATTTTTCCATCGCAAATACCCTCTTTGACGAACTATTTGCGATAGGATTTATTTCCGTCTCAAATAACCCGTCAGAAAAAGCAGTTTTTCCCATACTAGTAGGTTCTCCCAAAACAAGCGTGCTATGAGCAGAATCCTACGGCTGGCTGTGACTATGTGATCTTGGTGATCGTGTGACTTGGTGGACTTCTTGACCCATCAATGCACTCTGCGTCATAGACGCTCCATCGCCTTCGATGATTTTTGTTCTATTGATGCTATGTGCGCCATCGACACTCTGTGAGCCATCGATGCTCTGTGGGCTATCAACGCTCCGTGCACCATCGATATCGCAGATTCCATCATTATTCTAGGCACCATCAATGCTCTGCGCGTCACCGACACTCCGTGTGCCACCAAAACTCCGTGCGCCATTGATGCTCCATGTTCCATTGACGCTCCATGTGCCATCGACGCTTCGTGCACCACAGACACTTCTAGTGGCATAGTGACTGAAAGATTTATAGACTACAATCTAAAATCCTTCTCTTCGTGCTTTAGACCTGCACCTATGTGAGCTGACCATATTTACTGTACTTCATGTGTTTTCTTTATGGTGTACGTCATGTGTTTCCTTTGTGGCGTACATCATGTGTTTACTTTATGGTATACTTCCTTTATTTCTTAGTGGTGTACCTTTATGGTTTTGAGGTCCCTACTGTGTATTTTTACTCACCCCTACACGGGCTATGCCCGCACGTGACGTGTCTTGTGTAGAAGATCAATGCTTTGATAGAATCCTTGGTGGACTGGGGCAAGGTGGTGCTTAGTGTGTGGCCTGATAGATGAGGTGTGCTTCAGAAACATCAGATAGTTGTTTCTATACCTACCATTTAGGTAGGGTTTTCTGTGGACGAGATTCAGGATCTTGTACTTTCCCTTTTGGTTGGGCTCTTATTCGGGTCCCGTTTACTTTTCAGTTTTGTACTATCATATTGTGTTGTTAGTATCTTAGTGATACACATTCTTGTATACTTAATATTTTAGGTTATTGCATTTTGGGTTTGGAGATGGGTGCCAGTGTGCAGGTAGTTAGAAAAATGCCACCCATTTGGGGGATATTCCTACTCAGTTGTAGTCGCTAACCCATAGTCTATTGGAGGCGGGCTTAGGGTAGTCATGACATAGGCCTCAAGTGATGGGTCATCACTAGTAGGGAATGTGAAGTTAGACTCGAACTCACATTATAAGAAGATCTTATTAGATAGGAAATAATGTTCAGAATAGAAATTATGTAAACAAAATCAATTACATCAACCCACCTAAAATGAATTTTCTTAAAAATATGAAGAGATATCGGAGTTACAAAGGCTTCCAAAATACAAGACTAGACAAATTTTAAAAATTAATTAAATTCCTAATTCCAAATTTTTTTCACTTTCTTCTATATTTCATTTTGAAAATCAAAAAGGGGGACAAAGTTAAAGATTTTTTTGTTTTATATGTTTAATGGTTTATTTTTTTTAATTTTTATTGATAAATGGAGAAAATTTTCATTAGTTAATTATTCAATATATTAGGGAGAATATAAAGAAAATTTTATTATCTTGTCTTGCTTTCAATTCTATATTCAAGGGGGAGATTTTTAAAAAAAGGAAAAATTTTATTTTCATCAATATCTATTTTTCTTATATATATATTTTTAATAGAGATATTTGGGTATTTTAGTTTGTTGGTTATAAAAGAAATTTTGTTCAAACTTTTTATTAAAAAAAGGGGGATAAATTCCATACCATGAAGGCCATATAGAGTTTTATTTTTATTTTCTATTCCATCAAATGTGTTTGCCTGTTTTGTGCTTTCCAAAAAGGGATATATTGTTGGGGAATTGTAATCACATATTTCTTTATTTGGGAAATCACAATACACTTCATATGAAAATCAATTAATTAATGTTTCTGTTTATGTTGTTATAAAACTATGGTAACAAATTTATTAAATATCAAAACTCTATCTAATTTATGAAAATTCAGTGATATAAAGTTTCAAAATTATTTTAATTCATTTGGATTTATTAAGCATTATAGTGGTGTGGAACAAACCCATCAGCAGATAAATTAACAAGTATACATCATATATAGATGAAAAATTTTCTACCAATATCATTATAAATGATCGTATGTTTTGTGGAATTCAACTATTTAGACTTTATATAAATTTTTATATAAATTAAGTAGCACCTTGAGAATTAGAAAAATACGAATTGAACATATCAATCATTATAAAACTTTTTATCCATTTTAATGATTTGAATTTTCTTGTTTCCGAAATTGATTTTAATTAGTGTAATTTTAATTTCGAAGTGTTGCAGTTAAGAGCTACCATTACGTGAGGTTTTTTCTTGTAAATATCTTAGTTTTTACATTATAATTAATCTAATTCTTATCATCAATGATTGAGGGCTTCTAGGGATACTATGTTAAGAAATATGATTGTTTGATCGAGGGCTTTTTAGGATAGGAAGATAGAACACATAAACATTTAGTGCTTGGAAGTTTATCTATGATCTTCTACCATATGGAATAGTCAAGGGTTTTTGAGTATAGGAATAAAAAAAGTATGATATGCATAAAAATTGGGGATACCTTAGAATAGGTTGAAAATAATGGATAACTTAGAACATGTTTACAGATCTACCTTTCACTTTGGTTTAAAATTTACCTTTTAATAAATAACTTTTTAATGAGTATTTGGTTCTCTAAAAAACATTCCTTGTTTTTTTCTTAAAATTTAGTTGTATTATTTTTTAATTTTAGTTTTATTATTTACTATTTTATTTTTTATAATTCAATTTCCATGATTCTATTTGTTTGAAGTTCCATTAATCTAACACTTTCATCGATAGTTTAAAATAAAAATCATTTAATCTATATTGTGAAAACTATATTTTAATATTGTTCTTATTTTGGTTACTCAAATCTTTGATCTCATTAGTAATTTCAAAAACTAAAAAATCTCAAATTTCATCATTAATATAAAAATATGATTATAATAATAGTTTAAGAGAATGAAAATTGTATGTCTATTTTAAAACTAAAATTCACCCCTTGTATATTTTTTTCAATATCACACACACATACAACATGGCTCTAAAATTTGAAATAAAAAACAACTACAACAAGATCATGGCCATGATTAAGATAATTATATTTTGGGGGCTTCAATTGACATGACACATATGAAATAACTTTATCAAAATACAACCAAGTCATTTTAATGAAAAATCCTCAAAGAAAATTACCCATATCTAGATATCAAGGATAAAACTAGTGCATTAACTAACCTTATTTTTAATTCATTAATTTATTTATCACACTATTTTTTTCAAAAATAATTTTACTGTCTTTTGTTTTATCTTTGTTAGTGGGTCATATAACCCTGAAGAGGTTACAACAAATAGTTAGTAACAACCATTTAGTAAATGAAAAAAATTGAATCCCAGTTATTTCAATATGAATTATGTATTCTTCTACAACTTTAATGTAAACAATATCAGCCATTTTTTCTTCTTTAATTATAATATTCTGAAGGAATGAATTTTTTTTGACCAAAATTCACGTCTACTAAATTTTTCCTATAACTTATTTTCAATTAAGGTTAGTAAAATAATCCTCATATTTTAATTATATTACTCATAAATTTTAAAATATACCAAAATACTATTGATAAATACCGACACATCAGAATTCTCGAAACCCTCTATATAGATACATTAATTATTCAACTTTTTTCATATACTGTAAACCAATCTTTATGGTATTATTCCTTAATAATTATTTCCTAAAGTTATAAATATGAATCATGTCCTAAGATTTTTCAGTCTTAATTTAATGATTTTTCATAATTCATACTTAAGAAAACATATTAAAATGATCCATTCCTTTTATATGTTTTTATCAATTTCTTTGTCTTACATTGTAATAATATATAACTTTTCTAAAACATTATTCACATGATCTTGATGATACCCTTCTCAAGATTTCTTTCTTGGACATCAATTTTAATAATGTCTATACTTCCCAAATTTAAAACTTTAAATTATTAGTCATATGTTAGGAGGAATGTTATTCCCCTCCACTATGTTAACCAAAATCTATATTTTTCCTCTAAATTTTATTACTCTATTCCCCCTTTACTACATATGAAACATATTACTATTCCTTTGAGACATATCCATAAGAACTTCTTCCCATATTTTTAATAGATAAGATATTGAATATGTTTTAGTACATGGTATTTAACTCCTCAAATTCTATGAAAATTCATTTTACTCTTATTTCGTGTGATAAAAATTTATCTAGGTTTATATTATCAATCATAACTCAAGATAGCTAGTTATAAATAACCATGTGATTTTACACTCCAACTCCTAACCCTTTTTCTTCTCATTAATAATTCCACCACATTGTCCTTAACACCCATTACTATTATGGTTTATTATGGTTCTAAAAATTTACTACTATAAAAATTTATTAGTGTGAGTATATATAATAAAATCAAAATAAACTATCATATGAATAGGAAAAATATAATTATGTCCTTAACTATGTCAAATTTGATTCAACTCTTTTGGTTAATCCTTTAAATCCAAAAAACCCTAATTATCCATAATCTATTAACATTTATAGTCATAAAAATCTTCTATATATTGATCCCAAGGAAAAATATTAACCTCTGAAGATTTCTAAATATTTTAATTTATTCTAATCTAATAGTATTCTAGTCGACAATATTATCTAAATAATTACTCAAAAACCAACTTTAAAAACCTATAACTTAAAAACCCATAAGTATGAGTTTAATAACAAGTATTATAATTTATTACATTCGTATAATATTTTAGGTTTATATTTTTAGTGATTTTGGAAAATATTTACATAATAATGTTAACACTTCCTTATAGTTTACATTCTTACCACAAAATATGGTTCTTTATTTTACACCCCTATTTCATTAATAATATTTTTGATTTTATTAATAAGAGTCATCATAGAGGGAAATATATCTATTATATAGTAATTAATCATCTATATATCCTATGAAAATCATTTTTAAATTTTAAATAAGCACTAAAAGCTTATAGAAGATATAAAAAGAAAATATTTC
This sequence comes from Viscum album, assembly GCA_963277665.1. Classification (NCBI taxonomy): domain Eukaryota; kingdom Viridiplantae; phylum Streptophyta; class Magnoliopsida; order Santalales; family Viscaceae; genus Viscum; species Viscum album. Next base: position 1,350,256,905 of record OY728127.1, on the reverse strand, counting down.
CGTTACTCCAATTGAAAATCATGAAATTCCATATGAATTTTTTCCATTTTTTCATAATACTATCTATGATTAAATAATAATTTATATAATTTGGAGATTAAATTTATTTCCCAAATATTTTAATGAGATATATTATAAGAAAGTATCAAGAAAAACCCATCTTCATTAACGTTTTTTGGAAAACATGAGAACTCATGAAATTTTTTCCTTGAAAAATATCCTTTTAGCGTTAGAAGACCATAAAACTATCATATATCCAATTATAATTTTCTCAATTAATGAAATAAAAATATTTTCATAAAATAACATAGCTAGAATAAAAAAATAAATTAGTTATCTTAGGATATTATACTAACAGTAATCCTTAAATTAATCCTTACAAAAACCCTTACAAATGTTATAATCTAAATAGTTAATTATAACATATATTACCCAAGAGAATAAATCATTACCCAATGAATTATATGGTTATATCAGACACATAAATCATCATGGATAATGTTCATGAACCCTAAAAATAATGAAACACATAATATCTAGTATATACATCATAAAACTCTTAAAAATTGGCATTTGAACCCAAAAGAAAAATCAATTTCACTTATATCATAAAAACCAAAAGAAATATCAATTTGTTTGAAACAATTATCAAAAAATGTGAATTGAATTTAATATTTAAATAAAAGAAAAATTAATGTGTAATATTTATAATAAATTATGTACATGATGGTGTAAAAAGTAAGTCATGTGGTAAATGTTAAAAAAAATCATTTCACAAATTTATAAAGAAATTCAAGAGTAACCAATATAGAAAATGTAAAAATGATACCATTTAATAATTTATAGAGAAAATAAAATATATTTTAAAATGAAATTAATTGTTCATTTTGAGTATAAAAAAGAATATTTAAAATAATATGATTATTTATGAGAAAGATATTAACGGAAAACATTAAATCAATTTTTTTAAAAAAAATCCCATACCTCTAGTCCTGTATCACTTTATTTGACTAAAATATTTATTAATAATAAAAATATCTTAATTATTTAATTTTATTATAATATTTTTTATGTTCATCCCATTGTAATATTTACTATTTTTCTTTTTAATATCACGTTTCTCTTAGGTAATAAATTGGTATAGTTCACGTTCGTCATTTTGAGATTCTTTAGTTCATAATGTCCAATATAAATTAATCATATTTTAGATGGGAAAAATAATTTTACAAATAGTTATATAATCTATAAAGGTTTCATTTTATAGGTTATATAACATTCCAGAAATAAAATAATTTAATAGGTTATGCAGTGGTTACTTTTCCATGAATCTTCATAACTATTTTTTTGATAGTTTAAAATATCCATTGTTATCTACTTTTAATTACATTGTTATGATGTATTTTTAATTATTATATAATTACAAAAACATTATAAATTAATCATTATTACAAAATATTACAAGTGTTTTAGTTTATTTAATTGTTTATGATATAAACATTATAAAACAGTCCATATAGGTGTTGAAACTGACCTAAACAAGAACTTGTTAAAAGGACCTAATGAGAAAGAATATATTATTATGTATAGATATTATCCCTTTTATAAAATATCACTCATTTAAAAAAATATAAATTAATAAATCACATTTAATTAGGGGTATAATAAGAAGAAAAATAAAAAATAAAGATAACAGTTTATTACTTACAAAGTGTCTCAGAATACACATTCTAGGATGTTGAATTTTATGATGACCATTCATTGTTAATACTATTTACAATATTTCTAAATAATCCTTAAAAACCTTAATAATGTTTTAAGTTTCATATTTATTTATAAAATCCATTAATTAAACCATCCATGTAAGGCATTAATGAAAAATTAAATACGTTGCTTCCTTGAGGCCGTAATATGCATGTACACATAGACAACATTTTCATTTTTTAATGGATATAAAGAAATGAAATTAGGTAATGGTTAATCATTTTTGAATATTAATTATGTCATAAATATCATATTTATTCCCTAAATAATTATTTATAAACATATATGTGAGGCAATGATTGAAAATGAAAAATGCCGTCCTAGGAGGCAGTTGTCTATATGTACGTGCGAGCGATGACATCATTTTTCATTGGATAGAAATGAGGTAGAAAATAGTTATTACATCAATGTAATAAAATTTAAATATATTAAAGTTACAAATGGAATTATATTCTGATTTTGGATTTATTTTTAAGGATATGGAAGGAGGAGAAAACTTGAAGGAACTCAGCTTAGGCCTTTACATCTTCCTTGGATATCCTCCTTAGGCTTATACATAAATCCTTCTTAGTTTCATATTTTGGCGAGTCCAAGACATCTAGGGCATGGAAAAGATATTTTGAAAGTGAATTTGGTAGATCATGGGTTTTCAATGTGTGTGGAAAGGTGAGGGATGAAGGGATCCTTTTATATGTGATGGGAGTGGCAATATTACAAATATTCAATGTTTTAAAATAATATTATGGTATTATTCGAATTGGATTTTTAAAAAATGGAAAAGTTTAAAGGATGAGTTAATTTATATTGAAATTAAAAAATAAAATAATATTAAAAATAATGTTTTTTGATATTAACTCATATTTTTAACCCCTTTAATTCATTTAACCCTCTACCCGGGTCAATCACTTTTTTCCACGTGAACTTATTTTTATAAAAAAATAAAGTTAAAATTATTGCAAATTTTTAACATACTGATCCCTAATATGGAATATATTTTCTAATATTATATTTATAGTGGTGGTAAAAGTTAATTTCAAAAAAAGTACAAGTAACACAATGAAAAATATTTTTTAGAAAAAATCATTTGTAAACATAAATTGAATTTATAACAAAATGTTGTATATTATTTATTACCAAAATATATATTTGTTTATAATTAAAAAGGAGAGTTAATATTCGTTATAAAAAATCCGAAACTGAATTAAACCTTGTGATTTTTTTATTAAAAAATGGGTTTTATTAGAATAAAACATAACTTTTGTTCCAAAATTCCTAACATAAATTTTCTACACTAAACATAATATTTTTAAATGATTTATTTTAATACTTAAATAATAAATAAATAAATACAGTATACAATGTTTTTCACAAATATTCAAGTCATTGGTATATCATAAAGGTTTTATAAAAGTGACATTATTTACAACATTAGTAATTTTAAGTATTCTCCTCAAAATAATTTTTTTTAAAAAATATAAAAAATTAACCATAAGATAATTTTAACTTGATGAATTCAAAAATAAATTTAATTTCATAAGATTGAAATTCTAAAATTTATAAATTTACCTTTTAAATGAAAATAAAAAATATAATGAATAAATGTTTTTATAGAAAAAAGGAATTTTAAAATTTGAGTGTTCTTAATATTATTTCACATCAAATAATAATTAAATGAATATTAATATATTAGTTCATACATTGAAATATTTAATATTTTCATAATCATATTTAAAAAAAATAGTTTATAACGATAAAATACACAATAATTTATAAAATATTCTTTTTAAAAACTATCATTTTTAATGTTAAATCATATTAATTATTTGTACACTAAATGCAATCCATTTTAATTGACTTCTATATTTTTATTTAAAATATATTTTATTGTTATTAAATTTTTATATATATGGATTATCCAATATGTATGAATAGGTTTTTACAATGGTGTTTCATGAAACATAAGCTATCAATCATTGTATTATTTGATGGGAAGTATATACTAAAACATCTTGGTGTTACATTCTCCGACAACTTAAAGAAATTACATACTCATAATTTTAATTATTTTTAGAAAAATGAGTATATCATGACATAATCATTAGATATATATTTTTTCATGAAAAATAATTTCTGAGTCACTACTAGAAAACTTACTATTTATTAATTAAATTTTTCTAAATGCATGTATGTTTTATTATAAGATTCATAATTTTGAATGAGTTACTAAAATTATACGCTGTGAAAAAAGTTATATTTTAAACATAAGACTGAACAGATTTATCTTCCCCTTTCTTTATTTTGAGGAATTATTTTACCATTGAGGTAGAGAATGAAAAAACATACTTTCATGAATTATTTAAATTTCTATAAGAATAATTTTCTCCATTGGTTGTGTGTTTGATTAGTTTTAAACTATTACTCATTTCACATTCCACTAATGAATGTCTGAGATTATTTTTTTATGCTTGAAGCTTGAAAAACCAACATTAAAAGGATATGTAATCCATAAAAATATGTTAGGCTATTTCTCCTATTTCTATCTTATTACTGAAAACCAAATTATTATTATAAGAATAAATAAATTGTTATATAAAGAAAAAATAATTGAGTATTTGAAACATAAATATTATAAATAACACTATAAGTTCTAATTAAATTATTCTATACACAACTAAAACTCTTCAAAATGCATTAGACCAAATTTGAAACCCAAAAATCATAATTTTTTTTCCACATATCCTTCCAAAATAAACTTTAATTTTATCCCCAATAACGTATACAATATCATAACAAATATTTTCACACTCTAATCATATATTCTCCAAAATATATTAATCATTTCCAAAATAATCTGAATCATCATGACATTAACCCACAAAAAAATCATATATGCTTCCAAAATTTAGATTAATAATTATTTCCCAAATAATATTCATTATTTTGATATGAAATCCCATATTATCATATAATCTTCCATTCAAATTAATACTATAATGTTGAAAAAAAATGATAAAACTTTATCCTATTTACTATTACTTCATAAACATCAAGAATGAATTAACCCTAAATGTTATGTATTTCTTTCAATTTATATCCCAAAAATATGATACCATTATTCCTAAAATAACAATCACATTAAATCACATATTAAAGTGGATGGCTATATATAACTTAAGCATTGATTAAAACAAAATAAAAAGCTCTAAAAATGTCACGTTCTCACAAAATAAATTTTCAAGGTCATCAATGTAATGATTCTTCATTTTTCCTTATAAAAAATTGGAATTTTTTATTGAATATTTTCAGATCTAGGTATAGTGTTAACATGAGATTCTAGGGCCTGTGGAGCCTTGATGTTGATATAAAAAAAATTTAAAATTAATTATATAATGTGAACATATTTTTTATGAAATAATTGAATATCTACCAAATAGTATTCCAAATGGGGAATTCCATACAGACATTAAATATGGAATATACATTTAATACTAGGAATGATATAATTCTTGTATGCATCAGATGATTATTTAAGAGGGGTATTTGGTGGAATAATAATTTAATTAATTAATTAATTAACTTGTTATTAAATTTTACCAATAACAATCCATCTCTTTATAAACATGTGTTTTCCCCTTATTTTAGGTATCCCCAAATCTTATTTGTTATTCTATTAATGAGTTCTATGTGTTATGACAACATTTTATAATATAATACATATTGGTGAGAAATTTGGATAAGTGTTGAATATATTCACCACTAGACATGACTCACCATTGAAGATGAGTCACCACTAGGGATGACTCACCATCAATATGAATATATGGATAAAAATGGGAAAGACCCACCATCATCAATGAGTCACCTCTAGGATAGAGTATTGACAAATTATGAAAAATACCTACCACCAGGAAATGATTCAACATTGAATAGAGAGATTTGGATTTGTAAAAAGGACTACCACCAGACCTGAGTCACTGTTGGCATGACACAACATGAGCCTGATAGACCACCAGCCTAAGTCATCACTAGTGTGGTGTCACCATTCAATGGAGTAACGCCACAGATTTTTTATTTTAAAATAAACATTTCTAACAGATATATTATCAAATTTAGTACCAATAATTATTTTAATGATCGTTCTTAAAATATTGTAGAGATTCATTTAAGTCTATGTTAATGATACATTATGAGGATCAGAAGATCCGGATAATTATTCTAATATGAATCTTATAAAATAATTAGCAAATGCCCTTGTGCATACACACAAGTAAAGAGTCATGTGAAAAAGAATGAAATACACATACACATGAAGTGAGATGAAGGGATGTTACAAGAACTAAAAATAGAGTGATGTGAAGTGTTTTATACATGAAGAATACTTTCATGAAAATATGGAAGATTAAAGTTCTCTTAATATTATGTTTGTTCGCATAATCATAACAAAAGAGTCCACACAACTCTGTTCAACTAAGATTTTAATAATCGATACTCATGCTTTATTTCAAGCTACAATCAAGGATTCATAAGCTTTAGAGAACATTAGATGAATAAATAATATCATATCTACATCTTTATTATCTATCTATGTCTATTTTACTTACATTTTTTTTAGTTTTTTCTTACTATGTATATTTAACACGTACTATCTCATGCACTTTAATGGGAAGATACTCGATATCTTATCAAACATTATTTACCCCTATTTTATCACATGTTGTCAAAGAGGTCTCGGTGTGTCCTGTGTTTGTTTTGTTCCCATGGGTGTTGTGTAAGAGGTTCTGCATGTCTTGGATAGCTTTTCTATTGTATACCAAATCCTAGTTTTTGATCATAGATTGTTTTATATAATCTTCTTTATATGGGTGATTTCAAAGAGAAGAGGATTGGGTTTTGGCTTGAGACTGACCCTCTTGTATTTTATTACGTTGTTCTTTTTTTGTATTATATTTAATATGTAAACTAAATTTGTTTTTAAACTATAAAACAACTAATTTGTAATTTAGTCATAATTAGTTTTCATATATGGTTTTTATTAGGTATATTTATTTCAAAAGTTGAAATAGTTTTTCATAATTGTTTTAAATGAGATTTAATTAATATTTAAGAAATATTTTAAAAGATCAAAACTTATATAAATATTCAATTTTGATTGATTGGCCTATTTTAATTATTTTGGGTATTTTATTTAAACATTTTTGGATAGAAATTTTTATTGGTTACTCAATTAACCCATATTAATATACTCACTCTGAAAAACATTTGGAATCAAAGGAATTTCAAAATCTATTCAACTGTGATTTTAGGTGTTTTAATGATCCTAAATTTATGTTAAATATATATTTAGTTCTTTAAATGGATAATATAAAAGAAGTTTTTTCTATTATTAGACCAGATTTCTTTAATATCAATAACTATTCTCAATGGAAAATAAAAATAAAAATTCCTATAGAAAGCATGTGATTTGAAATTTTGTCTTCTATAGAGGATAAGTATGAGTTACAAAAGTATTCTCAGAATACATGGGATAATGAAAATAATATTTCTTATAATAATAATTTAAAATATATAAAATCCATTTACTATACTTTAGGAGATGAAGACATCAATATGATACCTGTGAGTAAAATTGCCTATGAAATTTTGGATAGTTTAGCTACTTCATAGAACATAACTACTAAAATTAAATAAATGAGATTGAATACTTATACAATTAAATATGATAATTTTAAAATTATACTGGATGAGATAATTTCTGATATGTATCTTAGGTTCAATGAAATAATAATTACAATGAGCTCCTTGGGAAATCTAGTGTCATATAAAGACCAAATCATGAGACTATTAAGATGTCTTCTGGAGAGATGGAGAGTGAAATTTGTTTCAATAAAGGAATCATTTGACATCAGTAAACTACCTATCAAGGAATTTATTAAGAAGTTTATGATGTATGAAGATGAGTTTAAAGTTAAATTTGAAGAATATGATGAACGTAATAGAAAATCTATTTCTTTTAATACTATTTCATCAAAAATTAAATAAAAGAAAAAGGTACAAGCTAATAGCACTAGTGATGATGAATCACCAGATAATAGTGATGAAGTAGTGGCCTACTTGTCCATAGGTTTTACTAAGATTTAAAGAATGAATAATTTTTTAGGAAACCAAATTATAAGTGAATTTATTACTATTATTGGAAATTGGAAAAATGGACTATTAAAGAGACGAAACCTCAAATGATATTACATTTTATAGATGTAATGGAAAAGGAAATGATAAAGCTGACTGTCCTAAGTAGAAATACAAGAAGACATATGAGGATAAGTATAGAAAATATAAAAAATACATGAAATCCACATGGAGTGCCTTTGAGGAATGCTCGAGTGACTTAGATTCTACTCATGAAAAATAGACTCATAGAGTAAACATGTTCTTCAAGAAAAACACATTTGAGGTATATTCTGTATCTCATATACTTATTTCTAACCACTCCAAAAAAATGATGATGAAATGTCTAAATAAGAAATGTTTGAGTACAAAAAGATGCTTGGGGATACCATTAATAAGATCAAATACAAATAAAGTTTTTTTAAGAAATAACATGTCTAATCTATTAATATTAAATTTGATATCACTATAGAGAAAGAAAAGAATTCTTAATTATTAAAATAAAACAGTGAATTGAAATTTTTAAATGAGAAACTAAGGAAATATTTAGAAATATTTACAAATAAAATAGAAACTATAACTCAAATATTAAGAAAACAATTTCTCCTAAGTACATTATAGGTCTATCCTATCAACCTGGAGAGAGAAGAGTTGTAAATAGAAATTTTTTTCCTAATTCCAAGCCTATAAATTCCATTTCCAGTTATTTTTAAAATTAATACAAATTTTTTTTATTTGAAAACGTTTATAAATTAATTTTAGTAAAACTATTAAGAAAATATGGGTTTCTAAGGCCCTATTTACCAAAAAATTTAGACCTAAGAAATTATGGTTACCAAAATCATTTCTGGTATAAAATTTATTTTGTAGATAAGATACTTGAAGAGATCCTATTTAAATCTATGGTACTTGGGAAAAAGATGTTCCAGAAATATAAAATGTAATTACTTTAGCTTAAAGAACCTTATAAAGTATAATGGTGATCGTGTCACATTTGGTTATAATTTTAATGTAAAGATCATTGGAATTAGACAATTTAGTAACACTAACTCAGTTTTTATTTCTAATGTAAATATTATTAATAGTTTATAATAAACTTTTCTTATCACCTCACAATTATATGATGATGGTTTTGATGTGATATTTTAAAACAATTCATGTATTATTTTAATTATAAAAATGACATTGTATTTACTACTTTGAGAAATGATAATGTGTATGTTATTAGTCTTGATTATTTATTTCTCAAAATGCTTCTTTCTTAAGTGTATTTTATAGAGAATATTAGATTTGGAATTGGACACTAAGACACTGTAACATTCATTAACTTATAATTCTTTCAATGAAAGGGATAGTTAGGGATATACCGAAACATTAATTCCAAAATATAATGTATGAAACCCTTATCAAAAAGTGAGAAAACACAATATTCCTTTTAAATTAAAGAAATAAGTTTCAACTTCTCAACCTCTTGAGTTGGTTCACATGGACATATTTGGACCATCCAGAGTTTCTATACTACATTGGGGGTACTATGTTTATCTATTTTTAGTTTAATTTTCTATGTATACTTGGGTATTAATTTTATATCACAAAAATGAAGCTTGCTCTTATTTTACCAAGTATTCTTAATCTATAGAAAACCTAAGTTGAATTAGAATTATGACCGTGAAGTGACCATGCACATGAATTTGAAAATCAAGAAATTGAATTATTTTTCTCAAAAAATGGCTACAATCACCAATACTCTGCTACTAATACCCTATTGTTGAATGGTGTTGTATAAAGAAGAAATAGAGCACTTCAAGAGATAGATCAGACTAAACATAATGTATATGACTTTCCTGTGTACTTTTGGGAAGAGAGTATGAATTGAGTTTTCAATATAATCAATAGTGTTTTAATTAAAACTATCTTAAATAAAAACCCCTATGAAATTTAGAATAATATGGATGCCAAGGCTAATTAATTTAGTGTTTTTGGACGAAAAGTCATTATTCTTAATACTAAGGATAATATTGAGAACTTGTCCTCTAAAATAGGGGAAGGAATTGTTTCTGGTTATTCAACCTATAGTAAATCCTAAAGAGTTTTTAATGAAAGAACCAAGACTATGGAAGAATCTATCCATGTAAAGCTTGATGAGGTAGATTTAAATGAGCTTAATACCCCTTTAGATAACCTTGAGGATTATTTATCCAACTTTAACATTAATTCTAAACCTTCCGATTATACTATAAAACAAGAAGAAAAATTATCCAATTACAAGGAACATAAAGAGATTGAAACTGAACATATGGAGGACCTTGAGGTGACAACTACTTCTTTTTCCAGAGTTTTTAGGACTCTTAAATACCATCCTTTAGATAGTGTTTTTTAAGACTTAGATAGAGATAAAAAACTAGAGCTTCTCTAATAAACTATGTGGAACATTAAGCATTCATTTCACAACATGGAAATAAGAACATTAATGATACAATTAATGTTGAATTCGGGGTAATAGATATTAAATAAGAACATAAATGATTTTAAAGAAATAAATTTTGGGAACTTGTTAATAGACCTAAATAAACCTTGACTATAATCAGTAAATGGGTTTTTTAAAAACAATGTTGATGAGATTTGTATAGTATTGATGAATAAGGATAGAATAGTTGCATAAGGGTATAGTGAAGAAGATGGTATAGAATATGAAGAAACATTTGAACCTATAGCCAGACATTATGCCATTATAATAATAATTTCCTACATTTAAAATCTATATTTCAAACTATATCAAATTGATATAAAAAGTTCATTCTTGAATGGGTACACAATTGAGGATTTTTTTATTGAACAACCCTCTAGATTTCAAAAAACCTCATTTTCAAAATCATGTTTTCAAGATAACAAAAGACTTTTATGGTTACAAGTATCCTACAAGTGCTTCGTATGATAGGCTCAACACTTTTCTTATATCAAAATTATTTACAAAATGCATAAGTGATTCTAAATTATTTATAAAAAGAATTTAAAAAGATGTTTTAGTTCAAATTTATGTAGATGATATTATTTTCGGATCTTCTAAATAAATTTTATGTACTGAACTTTAAAAATTGATGAAAAATGAATTTGAAATGAGATTAATTGGTGAACTAGAATTGTTTATTTGTTTTTATATTTTTAAAAATAACTATGAAATTATTTTATATCAAAGTAAATGTACCAGATACATTTTAATTTATTTTCCGGTTTGGATAACACTAATAGTTGTGACACTCCTATGTGTACCACCTATAAATTGGACCTGGATGAAATTGTGAAATCATTGGATCAAACTAGTTACTGAGATATGATTAGAAGTCTTCTCTACTTAACTGCTAGACGACATGAAATTATGTTTAGTGTGTGTACATGTGTTCATTTTAAAGAAAACCCATAGTAGTCACACTTAATTTCTGTAAAAATATTTTTAAAATAACTCATGTATAAAACCAATTTAGAATTGTTATATCCAATATGACAATCATATGGATTAGTTTTTTTGTTTAGAAGCTAATTTTGGTGGTTGTAAGTTAGATTTAAAAAAGCACCTATGGAACATGTCATCTTTTAGGAAAGCCTCTAGTTTCTTGGTGTAGCAAGAAATCAAATTATATTTTGTTGTATACTATTAATGGTGATTACATATCTATATGTAGTTTTTGTGCTCAAAATTTGTGGTTGAAATAAAAATTACTAGACTACAGATATCAATCCCAACATGTACCCATAAATTGTGACAACATAAGTGCTATGAAAATATCTAAGAACCCTATTTCTCACTCTATAAAAAAACATTGATGTGAGTATCACTTTTTGGGATACAATTTTCCAAAGGGTGATTTAAATCATGAATACATTGGTATAGTACATCAGCTTGATGATATATTTACACAACCTTTATATTATGAAAGAATTAAATACATCAAAAATTAATTGGGCATGATTATTTTTGGTTAAACTTAATTCTATTAGACTCGCCGTTGAGTTTTACCCACTATTTCATTTTACCCACCACTGAGTTTTACCCACTATTGAGTTTTTGACAAAATTAGTTTTATCCACTATTGGGTTTACCCATCATTGGTTTTAAAAAACTATTGGTTTACTGTCATGAACCAATCCATAATGCTATCCAACCGACACTCAACCCAACCCATGGCATGTACCAAAGGGAATTTGCGATCCCCATGGGCTAGTATCTAGTTATTGGGAATCAAAATTATTATTTGGGAATGATTTAACCCATTTAGATAATCATAAATAACCAACCAAAACAAACAAGATATACCTGAATAACCATAACCAAAAAAATTAAAAAAATTCATGCTTTATTGTTTTATAACAATTTTTGTGTGTGTAAAATTAAAAGTGGATTATTTTTTTGAAAATAATGATTTCTTTGTGTATTTATAATACTTTTCAGGTGTTTGTAAAATGGTTTATTGTGTGATATATGGAATGGGATTGCTCATAAGGGAATCTTGGGTATCTAGGTTAGCTAACTAGTTCAAGTATGCTAGTGATTCAGAAGTGGATTGTTCTAGTTTCACTTAGATGGATTGATGATTATAACACTAAATAATCTATGGAGATGATTGGAGACCACTAGTCCATTGGTGTGTCCCATCCTTGTGTATCATGCATAATAATGTTTTTAGTCAGGGTTACTATACCACCAATCCCCAAGGTTTTAGGTTCTAGTGTCTCAATCAAGCTAGATTACCCTTATTGATTTATTGATGGGTCTCTCTTGAGACTTATGTAATGTGGTTCCACCCCTCAACATATGGTGGATGTGGATTTGATTTAACTTTAAATAAATTTTGTATTATTAAATAATTTCCTTTAGAATTCAACCTTTAAATGTGTTGTGATGAAAATATTTCTTTAAAGAAATGGTTTTCTTTGAAAGTGTTACCTTCGAAATGGTTTTCCTTTAAAATTATTCTTGAGAATGTTTCGAAGGCTTTGGTAGAAATGTGTACGTTAATTTTTCAACTAATATTATAGCATGAAATTACTCTTTTTGGGTGGTGTCCTACTAGGCCTTGTCTCACACCCTACATACACCTTTGGGTGTATGTAGACATTGTTTGTATGACCTAGTTAAAGGAAATATGAGTCATGGAGATGTTGGAGGTTCCAGTTCTTAGAGTTCCTTTTGTTGTAGGTTTGTATTAGTGGATTGAGTAGGGTTATACTCCAGTTTCATGGTGGTTTTGGGATAGTGTATTTTTTCACTTTTTCTTATAGGTTGCTTGGGTTTTTGTTAATGTTTTACAACATTAAATCTAGAAATTTTTCCCTTGTTTACTTATGGTTATTTAGGCAAGTATTGTTTGTATTAGTTGGTCATTTATGTTTATCTAAATGGGTGAAATCATTATCAAAGCATAATGTTGATACTCAGGAACTAGTTTCCAGCCCGTGGGGATTGAGAACGCAATTTAGACCATGCAACAGTCTATTCCGAGTGTCGATTGGATGGAACTCTACCTTGGTTCATGAAAAAATGTTATTAGAGAAGGTTATGCTCTTTTTAGGTCATATTATTTCGGGAAGATTTTGGGTAAAATGGATCCAAGGTTGTCAAGACTTGATGTTCTGATTATGAGTTGGGTTCCTAGCTAGAAAAACTCATGATGAGACTCAATTTTCTATGTGAAGTCAGGTTTCATTTGGTTTCTTAGATCATTTAGTTGGTTTTGTGTTTGGGAAATGAAAATAGAGTTGGTTAAATGGTATCAATGAGCTCATAGGGCCTGGAAATCCATGAGGAGTCGAGGACATGGTCCAAGATGTCTACCCGTGAAGGTGGTGTCATTGGCATTTGGCCACCAACCATATGGCCAAGTCACCCATTGAAACCAGTTTCCCCCTTGTGAATTATTTTGGGTATTCCTTGATTTTTGGAAACTGTTTTGAAAACCATTGTTTTGGAAATTTAGAAAACTTTGATTCAGAGTGGAAATGGTTTAGTTTTGAGAAAATGGGAAAAGGATCTTTTAGCATCATTTGAGTGAAGATTTAGAAAAATAAATCTTAAAAAAACGATTTCAAAATAAAGTAGGAATTATTTTATTGATAATTAAATTTTTTAATAAAAACTTTTAGTTTGTCAAAATTCATTGTTTGGAAAACATGAAATACTCCAATGCGGGTTTTGGAAGGCTGTTTTAAATGGGGTCTGTTGATCTGTTAAAAATATTTTGAATGTGATGAATTTATTTTTGAATGAAAATTAGGGGATTTTCATTTACAAAAGAAATGAAATGGAATGATTTTTGGATCTTGAAAAGGGTTTTTGATTTTGTGGTCAGTAATTTTTTTGAATGTTTTATGAATTTTTGAAATAGGAATTAAATTGAGAAGTTGAAATTAATGGTTTAATGTTCTATTTGGGAAAGTTGGAAAGTTTTTTTTTTACTTAGGGTTTTTACATGAGTGACCACATGCATGGGAATATATGAAAATGTGGATGGTTAATTCCATGAGGTGATGGGTGCTTGGTTTGTCATTGGAACATGCTTGTGTGAGACTCTATGGAATACCATTTGTGAGTGTGAAACCCACCAAGAAGGATTCATTTTCAAAAATGATTTTAAAGAAAATTTTGATGTTTTGATAACCTATGTCTATGTGAGGTATCTATTTTTGATTTGGGAATGTATCTTTTAGGGTGTATTGAATTTGAAATATCTCATGGTTTGAATGGTTTTTTATGTTGGAGTCCTTTTCGATGAGTTGGTTTTGAAATAACAGTTAGTGAGTTCTTTTAATAAACATTTTGGGAAGCATCTGATTTGGTTCCCTTTGTATGTTTGATGTTTTCTTGTGGTATGTTTTGGCAGATGGACAAGTTTTATTGGGTCCTTGTTTTCCCTATTGGGTAGTATATGCCCCCATAAAGAATCGGTGTATATCCAATGTATGACCAAAAGTGATTCACCATCGATAGACCATCCAGTTTAATAATTCATAAACTTCCTTCCTATGTTTCGGATATTTTATACTCACATATTATATGATAATGTAATTCCTTTTGATGTGGAAGGGGAGATGTGGACTGTTTAAATAAACTTTAGTCTCCTTGAGTTGTTTGAATTGTTAAAGGTGATTTATGTCACCTTCATGCTTGAATTTCCATCCCGGAAATGGTGAAGGGAATTCAAGTGATGTGCTGCATGAAGAAGATATTGGTAGTGTCCATGATATTCAAAAGTCATGTGGATCTTTCAAAAGTTTATCTCGGGCATTGGATCATGATGTGCCTTTGAGTGTGGAAAATATGGTCATGAGAAGCCAACAAGTTCTTTCGCGGAAGTGGTGTTCCATTAGGGGCTCAGTTTTAAGTGCCTTTACTTATAATGCTTCTTTTTTGGTAATTTCGGTGTTTGGTGTTGTTTGGTAGTGTGGCCTTTTTGGGTCAAAATATAAGAGTTGGATTTTGACTCTATCAATAACTTTTGTTTTAATGGAAACATGCTTAGATTTTGGGAAGTATGAATCTCTCCGTCTTGATAAAGGAGTGTACTGTGGGTATCTTGTTTCCATTATTTCTAATTTTAGGTGAAAAAGGGATGATGCAAGTGAATTTTCTAAGTCACTATCTTAGTAAAAGTTTCATGTTGGAGAAAATTGAGACTCTTGGGGTGTTACGTTCATTTGGTTCTTCCTTGAATTCTATGTGGTCACTCATGATACCAAAGAGAGTGTTATGAAGAGGAATTGTCAGTTTCTAGAAACTAGGAAAAAGATACTTCAAATATCAAGTCTCTAGCCATAGTCCCTAGAGAGATACTCATGCACAGTTAGGAATCTAAGCAGTGTGCGGGACCATGGCCTAGGTTCTGTCCCCAGTTCTAGAATGGGGAAAATTTAAGTTCCCTACGGTAGTTTCATTGTTGGGAACCTTGTGATCTGATAATTATTTATTCATCATAAGGACGTATGGTCATATCATTTTATTAGGATTCCAATGATCGAGTTTTTTGGATGTGAATCCTTGGTCGGTTTCTCTTTTGTAGTTGGTCTTGTGAAATTGTTTTGGATATAGCCTGTATATTGGGTGTGTTCATCCCTCATCAATTTTTCTTCCCTTGGTAGTGAGGTTTGTTGGCTCATGTTTATTGGACTATTCGGGAGGTTCCTAAGTTATACCGTATAAGGTTTCCCTTTTCGGTCTATAAAAGTCGGATAATCCGGTTGGTTTTATAATTGGGTGACCCAGTATAGGTCTTGTTAAAATTTCTTCTATATTAAGTTGGTGGTAGTTCATTTAAAATGGTGGGGAGTCTATTTGGACCTCCCCATGTTGAGAATCTGGTGTTGTTTCTGGTGTTGGAATGGAAATGGGTTATCTTGTTAGGAGCTATCAAATTCTGAGTTCCTCTATTGATTAAACATTGGGGTAAGAGTGTGACCAATGATTTTGATGAAGTAAGGGAATGAATGCCTTCATCTAGAAGTGGATTAGCTTCTCTGTTTTATTTCCACAAAGTGGTATGAGTTTGTTTGACAATATATAAGGTGTTTTTTGGATTGGGAGTTTGGATTGTGTGTTGTGAGAATTGTTTTTCTTTTTATCGATCAACTAGAGGTGTTTCACCTTTTGGGGTTGGGAGGAATTAGTGGGGAGTCCATTCTAATCTCCCGAGTTGAACTTGTAAACATATTTCCCTATTCATGATGTTGTTGTTTTCCTTTAATTGATGTTCCTTGGTAATATCCTTGATTAGTGAATGAGTATCATTTTTTTGAATTAGGCCTTGTTGTGGCTCTCAGGGGGCGGAAAGTATTATGGTGGGGAGAATTTTCAGACCCATGGTTTTTATTTCACCTTTTTTTACAGTTATTTTTTGGATTTTGGTTTCTTTATCAAATCCTGAGTGAGACATGTTTGTATTTATAGGTATTTACTCTATCTCTTTTTAGTCTAGTGATTTTTCATGATTTTCCTCCTTCAGTTTCCATTAAAAAATGTATCTTTTTGGGTTGGCAGACTGATCCGCACAATTTTCACAAGAGTTGTCAAACCATGCACCATTCTTCAGGTAACCCTACAGTAGGTTAAGGTTTTTCGATAGAAGCTACCACAATGATTCTTCATGGTAATTCAGGCCTTGTGGACTAACTATGTGGCATGTGTCTCTTTATAAGAGATGGGTTCACGATCACCACACAGTTTGAAATATCTTGCTGGCTAACCGTTTGCAATGTCTATGTAATTAAAAAATTTTATTTTTGTTATATCTCTACACAATTTTTAGCCCCAAATCTACACCTCTCCTTCATTCTGGATCTTTATCTCTATGTGCCTCCTCCTCCACCCATGGATCCCTCTAATCTCTATTTATTGAGGTTGATTTGGATTGGGAACTCTAAGAAATATTCTATTAATTGGTTCTCATCCATGATCTCCTCTATTTTATAGGTTTTATTCTCATCCTTCTTGGGGTTTCATTTTTCCAGTGGGTGGGGTGATCTATTTTGGGTTTAACCTTGATCATTAGGGTTCTCTCATGATGGATTTGGTCAGATCTTTCCTTTCTATGGTCTTATGTTGGTGTGGTTTCAGTTTCACCCAAATTTTCGTAAGTTTTTACACTTGAGGTATGTGGTTCCATGATTTAACTTTTTTAGTTTTTTATCTTTCTTTCTTGAGTTTAAAAATATGTTTTATGATTGATTTTTGTGGTGTGAAACATGTTTTGGACATGTTCTGACATGTGTATATGATGAAAGTGGGGTTTTTAAGGTAAATGGTTAGGTTTTTATGTGTACCTTATTGTGACGCTTCTTGGGAATGTTTTACGAATTGTTTGAGGGATGGAAAATCTATTTTCAAAATCACATGAGGTGAGAATCTTTTTAAAAGTTAGTTTTTGAGAGAAACAAATTTTTATGA
Organism: Viscum album; assembly: GCA_963277665.1. Taxonomy (NCBI): domain Eukaryota; kingdom Viridiplantae; phylum Streptophyta; class Magnoliopsida; order Santalales; family Viscaceae; genus Viscum; species Viscum album. Next base: position 1,350,239,048 of record OY728127.1, on the reverse strand, counting down.
CAAGACAGATTAATTTTTTTGTAATTTGAATTTGAATTGTGAATTGTTTAGATGTTGGGAAGAATTCCTAGAGTAGGAATACTTTATGTGTGGATTTCAAAGGGGTTTGGACCATAAAAATGGATGGGGTTGTTATGTGTTTTCTTGAAGGGTTTCCAAATGGGTTTCATAGATTGTGAATGTAGTGCGAAAAGTGTTTTTGAATGATATTTGTCTATGTAAAGTGGAAAGTAGTTTGTTTATATAAAATAGTGATTCCCAATGTATTTATAATACTTTTTAGGTGTGTGTAAAAAGGGCGTTTTGGGTGATATGTGAAATGGGATTGAGTATAAGTTATCCTGAGTATCTAGGTAGGAATACTTGTTTTATGATGCTAGTGATTCAGAATTTTCTTATCCCAGTTTCACTAACCTGGATTGACGATTACAACACTAAATAAACTATGACGATGATTGGTGACCACTAGGACATTTGGGTGTCCCCTCCTAGTGGATCATGAATCAGAAAGCTATTATTCATGGTTACTATACCAAATTTTATCTAGGTATGATGTTCTAGTGTGGCACTCAAGCTATATCACCCCAAATGAGTTAACCATGGTGCTCTCTTGAGACATAGGTAATGTGGATCCATCCATCAACATAAAGTGGACCTTGAGTTGATTTTATATTAATGAAAGTTATCTTAATAAATGTTTTCCTTTGGAATGTTACCTTTAAATTCATTATAATGAAAAAATTTATTTGAATAAATGGTTTCCTTTGAAATTATTCCCTTAAATATTATTTTCCTTTAAATTTTTTTCTTGATAATGTTTAAAAGGTTTTTTATAAATGTGCATATTAATTTATCTACTAATTTTATAGCATGAAATCATTCTTTTTGGGTGGAATCATACTGGGATTTTCTTACACCGTACATACACCTTGGGGTGTATGTAGACATTGTTTGTTTGACCTATGTAAAGGCAAGATGAGTTGTGGAGATATTGGAGGGTCCAGTTTCTAGTGTTCCTATTGTTGCAGGTTGGTGGTGGTGGCTTGAGGAGGGTGCTCCTCTAGTTTAATGGAGGTTTTGGGACAGTGTGGTTGTTCACTTTTTATTGTAGACCACTTGGGTTTTTTCATAAAGTTTTAAAACACTGAATCTGATAAAATTTCTACCTTGTTTGTTAATGGTTATTAAAGTATGTATTGGTTGTTTTAGTTGGTTATTTATGCTTATCTAAATGTGTGAAATCATTCTCAAAGCATAATGTTGACACCCATGCACCATTTTCCAGTCTATGGGGATCAGGAATGCCCTTTGGGCCATGCCACGAGCTAGGTTGGGAGTTAGTTGGATGAAACTCCATTTTGGTTTATTATATTTAATCACCATTGGTTTTACTCACTTTTGGTTTTATGCACTATTGGTTTTACTCACCATTGGTTTTACCCACCATTGGATTTACCAACATTTGGAAACCTCATGCCCTTGTCTATTTCTCACTGTTAGTATTTAAACCACCCACTCTAATTTCTTTTAATGTGTTATTTATTTATTTTTTGTTCTGATTCAATTTTTTATTCTATTTTTAAATTTTCCTAAATCAAAAAATGATATAAAATTAGACAGCCACCGAATTTAAACACTCTCACCCACTCACACCTTTGCTCTCAAACCTCGCTGCTACCTCTTTTATCCCTAAACCATCGTCCTTACCTCGCCTTCATCCAAATATTTTGATCCAATATCTATTATTATAATTGAGAGAGCCTATAGATATACTCTATATGAGAGGAATCATTCAATGAAGTAGAAAGGGAATCCAATCATTCAGCTGTAGTTGCACCAATGAACCCAGATCATATGAAGAGAGTTGTGGTGCTAGAAAAAACAAATTCATTATGAATGGTTGATTTCAAGAAATTCATTAGGGATGAAAGTTGAGAATGACCAGAGATGGGTGGAAGGGTTTTTTTCCAATGATAAACCTTTAAATCCTATGTTAGTGCACCAGCTCTACCAGTTTTCTGAGTCTTGATTTGGGGAAGATAATGACTAGCTATGAACTAGGATAACTCGATGAAACTTCATCTTTTATTTAAGAAAATAGGATATATATTTAAGAATACCTCATGATGGTATCTCAAATGAATATCATAGAACTATTTGAGAGGATGGCTATGATTTTATTATGAATATTATTTGGCTGAATTAACTGGATATGGGATAGTGAGAAGATTGATTTCTAATGAGATTCATGGTTTATTTTAAAATTCATCTAGCATAAGCTATGCATAAGGAAAGGTTATTTTTAAACAATGATGTACTATGATGTTTATATTATTTTTATTATGAATATAGGTGAGAAGATCAATCTCTATAGATATCTAAAGACTCATATGATGAAAATGTGCAAGCCTTCTTGAAGGACAAATCCCCTATTTACCCATTGTTTATTTTAGCAATGCTAGAGGCCAAGTGAATATTTTAGGAGGGAGAAGATGAATTAGTTAAATGTGGATGATTTTTCATCATGAGGGTGATTTGTAAAATGATGAAAATTAGCTGGAAACCGTGGATGAAATAATGGTTTGATATTGGTGAAATGATATATTTTGATTTGAATCTAGTTGATCAACTGAAAAGAAAAAAGAACCTTGTGGATCGGCGTTTGGAACTAGATGAGGTGGTCAAGTATTCAAATGAGGAAATAGAGTCTTTTTCAATTGATAATAAGGAATAAGAATACATAGTGGAGGAAGGAAGTGATCCAAATTTTCCTCAATCCTCCCTATTTATTACCTATGGGGATCCTAGTCCACATAAGACTCTCTATATAAAATAATCTATCTTGAAAGAATTTAGTTAAGAAGAAGAATCCGAATTGGTAGGTGAAGAGTAATTAAAAATCACTACTAAGTCCTTTTATGAAAATAGAAATAATGTGAATGGTAATAAAAACTAAGAAAGAAAAATGGAGGAAGAAAAGATGAGGAAGATGAAAATAATGATAACGATGGAGATAGATATAATATGACAATGAAAGAGGTTCTGACCATGATAGATCTAGTGGATGAATTAGGGTTGAGGATATTGAGATGCATCAATCTATTATATCTTCCTAAGTTGTCTCTATATTTTAAGAGAGACCCAACCTGGTTGAATATGTTGATGAAAAACCTAGAGATGAGAAGGAAGAATCAGATGAGGGTGGGGGGGGGAGAAATACCAAAGCATGGAAAGACATTCTATTGATTTAGATATCGATAGAGATCATTCTGTGCCTATAGATGAGTATAGATGGTTACTGAGTAGATATTTTCTAAAAATTTAGTTGCTAAATAGATAGTGGTTGAGCATATTGTTACAGATCATACAGTGGTTGCAAAGAGATCAGTTGAGCAGAGAGGTGTTGTACGTACCATTTATGAGTCTACTACTATATAGTATCCAGTTTTTAATACCTATGCTAAGTCTTCCATGAATGTGATAGACTTGGTTTCTAAATTATGGTATGTATTTCCGCAGTATGTTTGTCTTGGTCTGAACTGTTCATATTCAGATGATGAGAGACAAACTAGTTATAAAGTTATGAATCCTAAGGGATATTTGGTAGTTGAGATTTTTGTTTCAAGGGAATTTCATATATTTTATTATAATGTCCCCAAACCTTCCGTTGAGAGTGTTTTTGTACCTTTCATTTCATATATGTGAGTGGATGTTGTCACTAGAGGTGGCTTGGAATCCTTTAGAGAAAGTGCAAGGACCTAGCCTTAAGCATTACATATTCTAGTGTTTTTTAAACTAGAATACACATTTTATGATCTTTTAGGTTTAGAGTTTTCGAGAATTATTAAAAATAATTACAATGTAAACTATTATAATACAAGTGGACACTTCTATAAAATATCAATTTTTTTCACTAATGGAAACCCTTTTAAAATAAAACATGTTTTATTTTCATGAAATATCTTCACAATTTTCCATTTATCACATCCTTGTTCCAACTCTTCCTTAAACCTTGTGATCTTTTTAAAATATACTTTGAGAAAAATAGTTTAATATTTTCTTAAAAGAAAGGAAACCATTAATATAGTGGAAAACCATAAAACATTTCCTTAAAAACATACATTTTACCCAAAATATTTGATAATCATTTCAAAAAAATCATTATCTTACATTTTAAAAAACAAATGATTTTCATGAAAACTCATAAGAAAGAATATAAAAGATAAGTTGGTAACTTGGGATATAATTAAACTAAAATGGAATAACCATGTGGTCATATTCCATATATGTCACTCTTAAAAACGGAATAACCATACAGTAGACTTCAATATGTGTTACTCTTACAAATGGAATAACTATATGATGGACTTCTATACCCAAGGCATAAGAGGTTATAACATAACCACCCATCCATAGTTTATTAAAAAACCACCCATCCTTGGTTTATCATATAACCACCTATCAAATTTCAAAGTACTATAATAAAATCATAACACATAAATCCTGCAATTTTCAACATGTCAAAATTAAAATTTCATTTTCACTCACAAGAAAACATTTCATATTATAGGAATACTGAATCAATTTTCAAAACTATTTTCAATACCAAAATACCAATAAAAAGGGAATAATAAATTTATTTTTCTTTTAATAACATTATGTCTTGTAGAGGAATCCAAATATCAAATAATGTTCATGTAGGTAGAGATATTGTTTTCACCGTATACATTAAAAAGAGCATTCCCTTTGTTGTTTATCAAAACATTCCATATAAAAAATTTAAAATGATTTCTTTCTGAAAACATTTGAATGAATTCAAAATAGACATAATTTTTTTTTATAATTCTTTTATATCCATATAAATAATTATGTAAAATAGTGTCAATAATATTGGCATGGATAAAAAGAATTGATAATTATATATTTAAACATTTAAGTTGTTCCATACTACTTTGAACATTTAAATCATAATATACATGAAATAATACATTAAAAAAATATATTAAATAACACTAGTATTAATAAAAATGGATATGAAATGTCATAGTATCTGTATATACACCTTATAAAAGAATAACGGTTCATATTATCAAGAAATTCTACAATTAAAGGTGATTGAGAAGAAATCCATTACACTAAGTCTGATTTGTCATATATGTTATTTATATTTTTAAATAATATAATTAGGATAATTATATAATTTTTTGAGAACATTTTTAAAAAAATTTATTCCTTTTATATCTCTTATTATCATTTTATGACAAGTACTTAATTATTTAATCTCACATTGGATTTTTTGACGATATTCAGTACTTGAGTCGAAAATGACTTTGGTATGATGTCAATAGTCAAAGTGTTAATCGTCCAGAGAATAAAATTCATTCCTTAATGACCAATTTTATACATTAATTATACTTTTAAATTAAACCATTAATTCATGATTATGAAAAATGATCAATGTTATAACCATGGAGACGGTAGTCCATACGTACACATGAGCAACGTTTTCATTTTTCAATGATCATTATGGAAAGAAGGTAATTATTTTTTAGTACTTAAATAATGATAATAACATAATAAATATCATATTAATAATTTAAATATACTAATATATATCATTCATGTGATGTGGTGATGAAAAAAAATCACATCGCTTCTTGGAGGTGATAGTTCCCAAGTACACACCAACGACGTTATCATTTTTGTGTACATGAAAAAGTAAAAATGTTAATGATATATTATCTTTTAATAATGATAAATATTTCAAAAATATAATATATAAAAACTATTTACATCATTAAAAATAGTATTGATATACAATGATGGAAAATGAATTATATCTGTTCGCGAGGTGGTAGTTCACCGTACAAACAAATGATAATTTTTTTCCATTTGATGGAAGTGGTGATTGATTTATATGATGATATTAACATAATAACATATCAATATATTGATGATACTACATTTATTATTTCATCCAAGATGATTATTATTTTTAGGAAGAGAAAGAATAAAAAAATAGAAATAGTAAATTAAAAACAATACCTCTTCTTCGGACGATCCCCATTGCTTTACACCTTCACACTTATAAAGAGGGTGTTATACCTAAAATAAGGCATCTTGAATGTTTGGGGAGATTATAGGAAAGTATTTTAGCATATATTGGCAAAAAAAGTGGTTCTGAAGTGTATTGAAAAGAGAAGAATGGGTTCCTTTTATGGGATAGTGGAGGGGCACTCTTGCAATTCTTCAAATTATTAATTTCTTTGAATTAATTTTCTATTAAAAATGGGTAAAATGATATTTATTTATAATTTATTATGATTTTTGGTCGATTCATATTCATCCAATTAAAATTATATATGTTTTCACAATTTTTTAATCCTTATCGTTTTCTTTTAACCATTTTTAACCCTTTTAACTCTTACCATGATATCATGTAATTTACCTATTAAGAGTTAATATAATTACTATAAATTGCAAAAATACCACTAAATGAGTAATTTATGAAATTTAGTTACTTATCCTAATAATTTGGAATAAATTGAGATTTTTATATATTTTTTATCATTTAATAAAACATTATTTATTTTAAATATCTATAATGTCAATTTTGAAGGTTTTCATTACATGAATTTTTAAAAATATGTTTACAATAAGATAATATTAAACAAATACTTATAAAACATCACTAACATGTCAAAGTAATCAAAAAAATATATTTATGACATTAGTTAATTAATTTTTTTTATTTTAGAATTTTTAATATCATTTATTTGATATTTCTTTTAATCAAACACTTTCTACATCATCATTGTGCAAGCCTTTAATTACATTATTTATTATCTAAATATTAAAAACAAATTATCATGATAAATATAAAAATTTTATCTTTAAAAATACTATTTATAGTCCAATATATCCCCAACATAACTCCATATTAAAAATATTTCACTTGTAAAAAAAGTGTGTCAAAATTGAATTTTCATTGAATATAATATTATAAATTTCATACTATGATCCAAGTGGATTAAAAAGGCATAATTTCATCACATGGATTATTTTGGTCAGTAAAAACTCATAATATTATATTAGGAAACGTTTTATGTTAATTTTAAAATATTTATCATATTATTTTTACCCTTAATTACTTGATATAAATTTATCTCTATTAATAAAAAATTACTAACATTACTATTCATATTTTACAAAAATAAGAGGGCCTTTTTACATAATTTAGAACTTATTATTCCAAATATGTAATCCATTTTTAAAAATTCATAACATAGAATTGGCAGAAATTAATTAAAAATTAATCCCGTTTATGGAATGAAAAAACATGTTTTTAAAGAAGAAGCTTTCAAAAGATTGAAATTTTATATACAAATTCAATGTGAAAATGATTCTAATGACATAAATTGGATTAAATTATAAAAAAATAAAATAATTATTCTTTAAAACCACAAAAATATATAATTTAACAATTTAAATAATTTTTTTGAAAAAGTATTTTTCAATTAAAATGTAGTATTTTTTCACTATTCATTGAAAAAATGAAACTTATCATAAAAATATCAAAATTTAAGAAAATTAAATTTTGATATTATTATTTAAAATAATAAGTTTATTTCATCAAATATAATTTATAAAAGTATCAAAAAATATATTTAAAACAAGTGATCCATCAAAAGGCGGTAAAACAACATTTTTTGATAAATACTTCTTTTACACTTAAAATTGGATTTGTTATTATATAATGTATATAAGACACATAATTTGAGTTTTAAAAATTTTATTGACTATATTATATAAATATTTAATTAAGATAATCCAACAAAAGAGATTTGTTTATTTATTGGTATAAAACAGATTTGTGCACAATTAAATATTTTTCCATACAAATATTTCCTTTTATTTTAAAATGGAGTTGCATTCATTTATAAATAATTAGTCACCAAATAATTAATTATATATACATGTCTAAACTATACATTCATAATTCAGTAAATCCTGTTCATTCCCGCCATTCTAACGGCTATATGGTAACAAGCATATTATGTAATAATATTTAGTTCTTTGTTTTAGTTTGATGTGTCAAATCATGTATGCTACCAAACATAGTGTTTCTTTTTAAAAACATGGGACGTTAAAATCTACATTCATTTAATAAATTTAATCCCCTCAATTTGAAGTCAGGATAAAAAAATATGGTTTTGACTATTCCTAATACCTCTGTTTAAATCCGACACCATAAAAAGGATTAATGAAATTTCTACTTTAAAATAGAGAAAGGTAAGTATGAAGGTCACCTGATATAACAAATATGATGGTTCCATGTAGGAAAAAATGGATATGGATGAAAAACTAAATATCATGTTTGTATGGATAGTGATTAGTAAAATGGTTTTGATAATGTAAACATTCATAAAATGAAAAATCTATGATGGGTTAAATGGACATTGATTTCTCAGTAAGAAAAGTTAACAGATAATGTTTTTATTTCATGATTTTTTTCCTAGAGTTGAGTAATTATTTTACAACATGGACTAATAAAAAGGGAAATATACTTACTTGATATGTATAGTTTCGCTGTTTAATAAATTTCCACCATAAAATCATCTTTCTCTCTAGATTATGAGTATTCAAGATGATTTTTTTCATGTCTGAAGCACTAGAATCAACTTATATATAATCAAATAATACACAAAAGACTAACTATCTATTTCTACTCCCGTGAAACCTTAACAAAAAAAGGTTAGGATAAGATAATACAATTCCCCAAAAATAATAAAATATATATGATGAAAAACTACTTCAATCTCCAAAATTCATTAGTAATAACCAAATTTCAACATAGATTATTCAAAAAATAACTATCCTTAAAATAATCCAATCTAATATTGAAACCCAAAATTCAAAAGTATTTTATGAAATAGTCTTCCAAGATTAATTTTAAATTTTTTCTCCAAATAACATCAATCACTCCTAATGTCTCGTACCACAAATGTAACTTCCTAAATCACATAATCTATAAGATATCATAATTATTTAGATAAATAATAAGAATAACCACAAGTCCATAATAAAATCATAGATTCTTCTAGAATATAATTCAAAATTTATTCCTCAAATAAAATCCCATTGTATTATATTTACCATAATCATATAAAAATTGTCTTCTGAAATAACATTAATCTATTAATCATAGAATCCTCTTCCAATCCAATGGAAATATATTCAACAAAACATATGTTAACAAAATAAAATTATTATTCATCCATATAATTGTTTTACTAAAACGAAAAATTCATACTAACTGGGATTTAGCATATCCTAGAGGTAGGCAATACACCCTTTTAGCCCTTTGATTTTGTGTTCCATTCCTACAACCTTGCTGGACGTGATGGGTTGTCACCCATCATATGAGTCGTCATTTTTCTAAGAATATATAAATATTATGAAATTATCAAAATATTATAATGTTATAAAAATAACCATTACATGTTTTAACCTCAAAATTCATCTCATACCTTTCATTTTTGATCCCAAAATGTAATAACTCATAATTAAGTTAAAAATAAATGTCTACAAAATACCATTAGTCACCTTAAAACCTCATAACTTAAATCATTCAAAGGGTTTCCAAGATAATGAACTTATGATCAACCTTAAAATTAAAAACCCATGATGATATCCAAAAATATTAATAAAATATCCTAACATCCAACATTGTATAAACCCTCCTCTCATAACAACTGTAAGGACCCAGCCCTAAACATTACATATTATAGTGTTTTTGAAATATAATGAAAATTTGAGGATCTTTTAAGTTTATAGTTTTATAGAATTAGGAAAAACTATTAAAATGTAAACTCATGCATTACATTTTGAAACATATATACAATATCATTTTACCACCAAAGGAAAACATTTTAAAATAAAACAAGTTTTCTTTACCTGACTTATCATTAAAATTTTCAATTGATATTATCCATATTTCAAATCATCCTTAAACCCTTTTATTTTTTATAAATCTAGGGAAAATCACATAATCATAGTAATAGACTTAAAATAATGGAAACCATTAGCCCAAATAAAACCTATAAAACATTTCCTAAAAAACATACATTTTTTCCATAAAAAATTTGATCATAATTTCAAAAATATCATTATATTACCCTTTGAAAATAAAATGATTTTAATGAAAACTCATAAGAAATCATATGAAAGATAAGTTTATAAATTGGGACATAATTAAACTATAATGGAATAACCATGTAGTGGAATTCCATACGTGACCCTAGTACAAATGGAATAACCATTTGGCAGACTTCTATACATGTGACTCTAATGGAATAACCATACGACCAACTTCAATACCCAATGAATTGGAGGTTATAACATAAAAAACCCATACATGGATTATCATAGAACCACCTACCCTTTTTTTATCACGTAACCACCTGTAAAATTTCAAATTACCATTATAATAATTATAAAACATAAAATCTTGCAATTTTCAACATGTCACTCTTAAAATTTCTTTTTCACGCATAAGAAACAATTCGATGTTATAGAAATAATAAATACATTTTCAAAACCATTTTCAATACAAAAATACCCATAAAAAGGAAAAAGGGGATTTTTTATCTTTTAAAAATATTAGGTCTTGTAGAGTAATCTGAATATCAAATAATAGTCATAGTAGAAGAGATGTTATTGTCATCGTATACATTAGAAAGAACGTTACACTTGTCACTTGTCAAAACATTCCATATAAAACATGTAAAAGATTAATTTTTGAAAAAAACTGAATGAAATTAAAAATAGACATAAATTTACTTTATTGAACTTTTATAACCATAATAATAAATATGAAAAATAATGTCAATAATATCAACATGGATAAATATATTTTATAATTAAATCATTAAACATTCAAGGTGTACGATACAACTTTTCACATTTAAATCATCATATCCATGAAATAATTTACCAAAAAATTAAATAACATTATTATATAAAAAATTTGGATTTTAAATTTCACAGTAGCTATATATACACGTTATAAAATTGTAAAGATTCATATCATAAAAAATGCCTCAATGAAATGATCTTCAGATGAAATCCTTTACCTCAAGTCCCATTCATCACATATTTTATTTATCATAATGAATAAAAAAATTGTGTTAATTATTTAATTTATTTGTATAATTTTTAAATTTTATTATTCCTTTTATATCACTTATTATCTTGCACTTAATTATTTAATCTCAATTGGAAATTTTGATGACATTTTGTACATGAGTCCAAAATGACTTTGGTATGAGGTCTATAGTCAAAGTGGTCATAAGTCCATAATATCCAAAATAATATTCAAGAAATAATAATATATTTTATACATAAATTATACTATCAAATACAACCATTTATGCATGGTTAGGAAAAATTAACAATGTTATAATCATGGAGACGGTAGGTAGTACATATGCATGATTAAAATATCCAATTTTCAATGATAATTATTGAAAGAAGGTAATTATTATTTTATCTTTAAATAATGTTCATAATATAATATATATCATATTAATAATTTAAATATACTTATTTATACCATTCATGTGATGTGGTGATGAAAAACGAATCACATCGCTTCTTGGAGGTGATAATTCACTCGTACATACGAATGACATTATCATTTTTATGTGCATTAAAATGCAAGAAATTTAATAATATATTATATTTTAAAAATGATAATTTTGTAATGAATATCATATATAAAAATAAATTCCAAAATTATAACCATTATTGAGATATGTTGATGGAAAACAAATTATATCTGTTCTCGGGGACGTAGTTCACCATACACAGAAATAATAATTCTTTTCACATTTTATGGAAGTGGAGATGGATTTAAGTGATGATATTAACATAATAACATCAAATTATATTGAAGATAATTTAATTATTATTTCATCATAGTTGAGGAATATTTTATTGAAGAGTAATAAAAAATAAAATAGAAACACTTAATTAAAAATGACAACTCTTCTTCGTATGATCTCCTTCGATTAACACCTTAACACTTATAAAGATGGTTTTATGAGTAAAAAAGGAGTCTAAAATGTGGGGAGGTATTCTATTAAGGTATTTTTGAAGATGTTTTCCTAACCAAATAGGTTTGTAAGTGTATTAAAATGAGAATAACGAGTTCCCTTTTATAGGAGAGGGGAGGGGCACTCTTGGAATGCTTCAAAATATTAACTCAATATAAATTAATTTTCTATTCTGAATTGGTCCAATGTGTTTTATTTATAATATAGGAAGGTTTTCTGAATAAATAACTTCATAAAATTAAAATTATATAAGTTTTGACTATTTTCTATTCTTTATCATTTTGTTTTAATAATTGTTTAACCATTTTAACTCTTATCATAATATCATGTAATTTACACTTTGAGGGTTAATATAATTACTATAAAATGCCAAAAGACCACTAAATGATGAATTAATGAAATTTAATGAATTATCAAAATAATGTTACTGAAATCTATATTTTTATAATTTTTATATCATTCAATAAAATATTATTTATTTTAAAATATCAATAATGTCAATTTTGACACTATTAATTTTCTAACTTTCTAAAAATATATTTAATATCATTTATATGATATTTATTTTAATTAAAAAATTACCATATCATCATTGTGAAAGCCTTTAATTAAAAGTTTTCTTCTCTAAAATTTTTAAAAACATTATCATGATAAAAAAAATTTAAATACAAAAATAATATTTATATTCTAATAGACCCCCTATACAACATTATATTAAAAATATTTTAATTTTCAAAAAAAAAGTGTAAAAAATAGACTTTTTAATGAAAATACTATTATAAATGTCCTACTCTCATCCAAGTGGATTAAAAAGGTCCTCATATGATCTTAGAGATTATTGTTTTCTAAAAAAAATCATAAAATTAAATTAGGAAATGTTTTATGGTAATGTTACAGTATTTATAAAATTATTTTTATGCTAAATTACATGATATATATTTAATTGTGTTAATAAAAAAATTACAAAAATTACTATTCATATTATACAAAAATAAATGAGAAATATTTAAATAATTTTGACCATAATATTCATAATATTTAATACATTTTAAAAATTAAAAATAGAAAATTGGAATAAATTAATTAAAAATTAATCCCATAGACAGAACGTGAAAATGCGTTTTTAAAGTAAAAAACGTTCAAAATATTAAAAATTTTTTATATCCAAATTCAATGTGAATTTGTTTTCAATGACCTAAATTGGATTAAATGATAAAAAATTTAAATAATTATACTTTTAAACCAATAAAATTTCAAATTTTACCTTATAAATAAATTTTTTGAATTTTTTTTTCGATTAAAATGTAATATTGTTTCACTATTCATATAAATATGAAAGTTACTATAAAAATATAAAAAATTCAACAAAATTAAATTTTTATATTCCAATTTCAATGAATAAGATTATTTTTTGAAATAGAAATTTCAAAAGTGTCAAAAATTTTATTTAAAACTAGTTTTCCATCAAAAGGTGGAAAAACTGCCTTTTTTGAAAAATACTTCTTTTATGCCTAAAATTGGATTTATTATTATATACTATCTAGAAAAAATAAGATTAATTATAAGCATTATATTGAATATATATTATATATATATATATTATATATATATATAATCCAAAAAGAATTTTTTTATTTATTGGAATAAAACACACTTGTGAATATTTAAAATGTTTTTTAGGAAAAACATTTTTTTTAATTTTAAAAATGGTATTACATTAATTTATAATTAATTGGAAACCAAATAATTAATTATATATACATGTTTATACCATACATTGATAATTTAATTAATCCTATTCAATCTCACCATTCTAAAAGCTATGAAATGACTACCATATTAAATAATAGTTTTAAGTTAGTTTAAGTTTGATGTTGAGTATCATGTACGCTATGAAACATAGTATTTACTTTTAAAAATTTAGGATGTTATTATAATTATTGTTTGTAATTTTATTTTTTTGTTATGAAAATAGGACCCTAAGGTCCTTATGTTAAGTGATAGGGATTTAAGATATCTCTTTGAGCTTCTGATACAATATATTCAGCCAAAAATGATGTATCATATCCAATAAGATGGGATAGAGAACAAGACATTGGAAAATGAGTTGGAATACTTGAGATCCAAAATGTATGAGATGAGATATTCATTTATAGATTCCATGGAATATTTTCTAGAGGAGGTGGAGAACCTTACTTCTATAGCTTCTTCCTCCAGTGCTCCACCGCCCACTATAGATGTTGAGATGATCACGATAATTTTCAGAGAAGAGATTCATGCCTCAACTAGTTCAGGTGATATACCATACCCAACTTTGGATAATATGAGAAAAATCAGGCATAATAGTGACCAAGTCCATATTATATTTATATAGTATATAGAATATATAAATGTTGAGAGGGAGAAAATCACAAAATACATAATGTATTATCTTTCTTGGATATATATTAAGCATGAATAGAATGCTCATTTCAAGTTTATAGTAGATAACATAATAATGACTTCGGTAAGTCATGAATTTAATGATAAAGTGGATCAGTTGAAGATGTTGAATCTCATGCTTAATATTTTTTTGGAATAAAAGAAGGATTTATTTACTTCCATAGAGAGAGGTGAAAACCTAAATATGAAATTTATAACTGTTATGAAACCATTTATGAATATTTTTGGAACTGTTGTGGTGGATATGGATGCTATACCATTTATAGATCATCTAACCCCTCCCATTTCCACTCTAGTGTTCTTCATAAACAAGATAACCAAAGACAAACATTCTCCTTTTCCATGTCAATTACATCCTTTCGAACTCTATCCCTGAGAATTAATTCAATATCTCAGACCAATTGTCATCAAATAGAATCCTTCTCTAACTGATGTCATTACTGTTATCCTTTGAGTCCCCTCAGCCTCACATACTAAAACTTTAGATTTGGACAAAGGGAAGGTAAAATATCATCTTGACCCTTCAACTCACCCGAAAAAACATTGACATTAGAAATTTAACCTTTTATGGGGATATTTTTTATGAAACTTTATTTTATATTTGTGATTAAGTTCACTTGATTTTTAATGGAACTTCCCTTTTACTCTTATTTAATTTCTAATAATTTCATATTTTATTCTCACTTTTTGATAATCACAAAATGGGGGGAATAAATCTTTTGCATTTCATTTATTTCATCTTATATAAATTTTCCTTTGACATAATTGTTTTTCACTATATTTTACACCTTATGTATTTCAATTTATTCCTTTGATAATATCTATTTCCTTCTACTCATCTTTGATACCATTTTTGTTTAAGCATTACCTATTTTAACACATCAATTTATTATATTTATTTATTATAAAAATGATATGATTTGTGATAACAAATAAGTGGTATACTATTGGAAACCTTATTTTAGTTATTAATGAATCATTTTTCATATATTATTAATTAATTTTAAGTGTTATGGAATTATTTTACATCATAAGATAAATTGGTGAGAAATTTTTCAACGTGTTGAAAATAGTCATTGCCAGACATGAATCACCATTGAAGGCGAGTAAACACTTTGGATGACTCACCATCAATATGAAAATATGGATACATATAATAATAAACCACCCCCAGCAATGAGTCACTACCAAGAAGTATTTTTGACAAAGTATGAAAAACACCTACCACCAGGCGATGACTCACCATTGAACCGAAAACTTTAGCTAAGTGTCAGAAAGACCTACCAACACACTTGAGTCCCCATTGACATGAATCACTACTATACTCACTCACCACCATTATAATTCACCTCCAGTGTTGTGCCACCATTCAAACGAGTCACCGTTATTTTTTTTATTTTGAATTAAAAATTTCTAATGGATATATTATAATACTTAATGCTAGGAATTATATTAATGATTGTCCTTAAAATATTGTAGATCTATATTAAATTATATTTTAGTAATATAGTATGAGGTGTAGAATATGTAGATGATTCTTCTTGCATGATGCTATTTGAATAAGTAACAGACTCCCTCATGCATACACACTACTGAAGAGCTGTATGATAGAGAGTGAAATACCCATACATGTGAAGTGAGATGATGCAATATTGGTAGAACCAAAAAGATAGTGATGTGAAGTGTCCCTCACTTGAAGAATCCTTAAAAGATACTATAGAAGATTTAATATATCTAAATATTTAGTTATTTCACATAGTTAGAACAAAAGAGTTTATGACACTCTGTTCTACTGAGATTTTTAGAACTGTGACTAGAGCATCATTTCAAACTACATTTATAGAGTCATAAGCTTCATATAACATAAAACCAAGAAACAATATCATATCTACATATTTATGTGCTCTCTATATCTATTTTAATTACATTTTTACCATTGTGTCCATACTCTTTATATTTAACACTCACACTGTACTCTGCACTTTAAATGGAAGATAGTCAATAAATTCTCAAAGTTTCTTTATACTTGTTTTCCCACATGTTATGGAAGAGGTCCCTAGGTGGCCTCTGTTTTTTATTCCCATAGGTGTTGTGGAAGAAGTACTACATGGCCTAGATAGCTTTTCTGTTGTATACTCAATCCTAGTTGTGGATCATAGATTATTTTATATAATCTTCTTGGTAGTGGGTGGTTTACAAGTGGAGAGTATTATGTGATGGCATAAGACAAAACCACTTATATTTCATTCTGTTGTGTGTTTCATTTTATTTTATTTCTATACAATAAACTGAACTTGTTTTTAAAATATAAACAAAACCACTACTTGTTTATTAGTCATAGTTAGTGGTTTTATAAGGTTTTGACAATGTAAATTGATTTCGAAAGTTAAAATAGTTTTTATATAATTATTTTAACTAATACATAATAAATCATAGAGAAATATTTAAAATTTCAAAACTTATATCAATATTCTTTTTTGATTAACTAGGCTATTTAAATTATTTGGGGGACTTTATTTAAAAATATTTGAGATAAAAAAATTTATTGGGTACTCAATTCTAATCCCTTTTGAGCTACACACGCTGACCAAATCAATATTATATAGAAACCCTAGTATTTTCTGCATAACCTTAGGGATTTGAGTGTACCGTAGAGGAGAGATTAGTGGAAAATAATGGGTTCTTGGATCACTGATTTTTTGTTAAGGATTTATCTTCACCAAAGAAGTTCTTGGATCTCACAAACAATAATTTCATAGAACCATTCTTCCTCAGTTATAGATTCAATTTCAATGTAATGTTTTTTTTAAGATTATACCTTGTTGTGGTTATCTAATATCGAATGTGTATTGACCCCTTTAGTATATTAATTCATGATTCAATGTTTTGATTTTTTAGTTAATTTTTACATTCCTAGAATTAGGAAGTGGTAATGTTTTATTGAACCTTTTTTAATATTGTATGATCATAATTTCCTCCTTAAATGGACCATTGACAATCAAAACAATGGTCTATGTCTCTTTCTCACTCTTTTTTTAATTTTCTACCCTTGTTCTTCTTGTATTCATCATTAGTGTTCTATTAGAATGGTGGTTCGAAAATACCTAGGAATTGATCATTTCAAAATTGAACATTGGCGAAATAGATATTTTTCATAGGTTTAGGGTTGGTATTGAAAGAGATATCAAGGTTTGAGGATGGACGTGTAAGATCAGGAGTTTGGATCATGTGTTTTTCATTATCGATTTGGAGTTGCAATGATGTGGTGTGGCGATAAGCATTTACCAAGTGGATTGGTAGATATAATCCAACCATCAATATTGGTTCATGTGTGGTCAAAAATATATCTAGGAACAATGGTCATGATTAGCAGTAGATCTATAGGTGATGATGGTGTAGGTGAAGACACATGAGTAGGAGGAGTTTTAGAAAAATTATAATCCAAATAGGATGTAGTTTAGAAGAACACATGACATGTGGTCCCCTTCTATGACAACTTGGGTTTGCACATAGAGATAAGTATCACATGATCTGTCAAATTTCACACACCATGTGACCCAAAACTAGTGAACCAGTGTGCGCCTCTTAGTATACAGGAATAGACAAGGCCATGTACAAGGGAATGAATAGTCACATGGGTACAACAAAGATATGTGGTCATGAATTGAGTACTCTAAAATGACCAGGTACATGGTCAGGAACTATGTACATGGGCATGGATAGAGTATATGAGAACATGATGATGAACACATACATGAACTCCAGTAGGTTCGGGCTTAGTGAGACAAGTAGTGTACTCCATGTACACACTGGGTACCCATTCCAGAGTTGGTTAGAGCCCTCATTCTTTTTATTATTTCTTTATATTAGTTGGGTCTGTATCCTTTGTTCATCCATATGAGGATATAGTGATACATCCCATCTTAAGCATAGGATGAGGGATCCCATCTATGTGTTTGTCTCAGATAGATTTGGGTATCCCTCTATGTGTCCCGAGGTGTGAACCTATATCATTCCTCCCTAGGTTGGGTTAGGTATCTTATTATCGACTTATATGGTGTGTTATCCCTAACATAGTGGATTAATCTATGTATAGTTAGGTAAACCTCCTAGGCCATGGGTGTGATCCCCTATTTGTGTGTTGATATCTTCTAAGTTCCAATATATAATGTTGATTAAAATGTTTTTCATATGACCTTTTCATTCCTTTAGTTTTGTAAATATCAAAATCATTTTTAAATAACACGATTACTAAATTTTTATATGAAAAGTTGTTTGACAATGAGTTTTTAGAAAACATATAATTTTACCATACTTTGAAATTTTTCTAAAGTATTCGAGAACCTAAACTGACATTCTTCATTATTATTTCATAATGAGTATGGAAATGAAAATAATCATATTCATCCTTTATCAATTATTTTATAATACATTCTATCTTTTATTTCATACTGATAGTATTTTAAATAGATTGACATTGGAATCGATAAACATCAAAACAAAATTCATAAAGATTATCGTAATGATATATATGAGGAAATACATAGAATTAACATATGATTAAATCCTAAATACAAAAACTATTTTATCATCATGGAATAATTTATTTTACACTAGGATGATGTATTACAAAATGATGTCAGACTTTCTGTTATGATATAGCCATTGAATTTCTAGCTTTCCAGTTCATTGCAACAAAATCATAAAAAATATGATCATTGGGGGAAATATGAATGTTAGAAGAGTTTTATAAAAATACCTAGTCATTTGAAGAGTTTGGAGCTAATTATTTTATTCCTCTCTCAATTTTTTTAAACAGTACAAAGAGCGAACATCTTGTTCTTAGTATTTTTCATTTATTTAGATATAGTCCTTCATAAGTAAACCTTATCCAGTTGTCTCCTTAAGAATTTTTTTGTAATTGTTTTGTTTGTCTGATTGTGTGAATACAATCAAGGGCTTCTATGGCTAGGAATATGGAGATACCTTTCACTGTATTGATTAAGGGATTACTGGGATAACAAGGTAGCGCTGATCATTGTATCGAGGGAACAAATGGATAGTATGATATAACTGATCATTATATTGAGGGATTTATTTTCTATGTAAAGACAGACTTGATTTTTTGTATAAAACAAGGGACATTTATCAAAGATTATTGGATACCCTTCTATTTGGGATAAAAGACTTCTATTCAATTTTATTACTTGTATCTATCAGGTTGTAAATCAAACTGTTCATATTTTTAATTATTTTATCATAACATTCTTTTAATATGATAAATGAAATTTTATTTTTTATAATACAAATCATAAAATTTGTTTAGTTATAGTATCATTGATTACAATATTTTTGTATTGTTTACACAATATATTTTGAATATGATAACTGTTATTACAATTCAACATTGAATAAATATAATTGTATTTGATTATATTTTTCATACTCTGATATTGTCATAGACAAAATAATTATGATACTTTTATATAATAAGGCTAAGGTCTATGTAAAAATATATTTCTTATACATAAATTGATTTGAGAATTTCATTTAGTTTAAATACATTTAAAATAATTTTTTTAAAACTACAATTCACCACCTTTTAATTATTACATATAAGATACATTATTTTGATCTTAATCATTATAATTATAATATATTGATACAAAAATTGGTATGAGAACACGATTCTAGTACTCTAATACCTAATGATATTTTATTCTATATAATTTCTCATGTTTGTTTTAAATTTTTATAAAGATTTTTTTAAAAATATTTGTTACACTAATGTGGATTGTGGAATTTTTTTTTTTGTATTTTTTTTTGAAAGATGGTTGGATTAAAAGTCACATCCACTGACAATCTCAGTCTAAATAGACCACCAATTTTTTATGGTAATGATTATAAGTATCGGAGAGATATAACGAATACATTATTTATAAATACTATTGTTTAAAATTTCATTATGTTGACTGGAAATTATAATATCCCTGACAAGGAAGTTATTAATTTAACAAATCAGAAAAAGAACGAGTATCAATTAAACTACAGATCTAGAAACACTTTATTATTTTCTGTGAAAATAAGCATTTATAGTCATATTTCCTCTTGTGAATCTATAAATAGTTTTTAGAATAAGTTAGAGATTACACAGTTTGGAAATTCAAAGGTTGTTGATACTAGAAGAGAAATGAATAGAGATAACTATTAAGCTTTTGAATTTCCTCTTGGTAAACCTGTTTAAAACGTACAACAATGGTTTATGAAATTTTTTATTAGTCTACAATACATGGTAGATAAAGGTTTAGAAGATTCAATACTTATTTAAAAGATAATCAATATCATTCCTAATGTTGAGAATCTAAGAGAATAGGTGTTGATGAACCAAGGTAGATAAAAAATGTTACTCTTATCGATATATTTGGAACTCTTTTACAGTATGAGGGTAGGGTAAAAATAGATGTTGGGAGATCAGTGAAGAAAAATATCAAAGTTTATTTTAATATTAATTCAATTCTGATAAAATCATAGACTCCTTAAAAGTGCTCAGTTCTTCTAAAAAACGTTTTGTCATATAATCAGATTTAAGTGATTATGAACACTCTGAGAATGAACTAGCTAATATTTCTTGATTGATGAATAAGATAGCTTATAAAAAGTATTTCTAATATTTTTATATAAAATTTAATAAGGACATGAATGATAATAAATATTCTGAGGTTACCTATTATGAGTGAATGAAAGATCGACATGTCAAACTATATTTTCCCAATTTAAAAAGAAATGATAGGAAATAATGAAATTCCGATAGAAGAAGAGAAATTTTTACATGTCAAAGAATATGAAAGTTCTTAATGAAAATTATTCTTGGAATTTAAGTGAAGGAGAATCTTTATATGATGACCATGATGAATAATTCTTTGGATATTATAGCATAAGTATTATTTCTTGAACCTGCAATGAAAATCATTGTATAATGGATTAGGTACAAATTATTGAAAATCATATAAATTTATCTTTAAGTGAAAATTATCCTAATCCAAAGAATGAAAATAGTTCTAAATTTTCTATTGATGAATATTAATTAGAAGAGGATAATAATCTTCCTTCTTATAAATAAATATCTTGATTTTCAGAACTCCTTGGGAATGAAAATTGAAAAGTTATAAAAAAACAAGATAATGAGAATTAAAGGATAAATTTTTAACAAAAGAAATATCTGGTCTTTCAAATGATCTAGATAAATTTATTTTTTAAAAAATATTCTATTTTTAAATATTGAGAAAAATAAATTTTTGAGAAGAATAGATACAAATTAGTTATGAAAAAATAAATTTAGAATCCATAACTCAAGAGGAAAAGGTTTTAGTTGTTAATAAAAAATGCAAAATTTCTTCTTCAAGAAATCTTTTGTAAAAATTTACTTCTGGTAAGGAAGGTTTTGATAAAATTTATAAAAACATTTATGCACGTGGAACTACTACCTAAATGGGTTTTTCCAATAAAAAATAGTTTCTAGAAATAATTAAATTGTTCTAATGAATTCCCCCTTTTGTAAAAAGTGTCAAAGTGGAGGAAATTGGAAAATGAATTGTTCCCTCAATAATGTTCAATCCTTAGGATTCTACAAAGCATATTTTTCAAAATAAATGTGGATTCCAAAATCTTTATTTTTTTGACATTTCTGGACCGAATAAGGGTTATGTACCGAAAACCTAATGTTTTTATTTTCAAGAAAATAACTGCAGTACCAGAAATAATAATACTTGGTACATGGATAGTGGGTGTTCTAGAAATATGACTGCATATAAATATTTATTTGAAAATTTTATCTAATTTTTTTTTGGAAAGGTTAACTTCGAATATAATTCACTAGGAGATATTATTGGTATAAGTAATATTTTTCTTCTTGGTAAAGCATTAATTTCAAATGTTTTGTTCGTAAAATTTCATTAGAATAACCGTATAATCATAATTCAATTGTGTAATGAAGGTTACCTTATTAATTTTATGAATGTTAAATGTATAGTACACAATTCCATGGATGAATTTATTCTCTCTGGCCATCGACATGAGAATATATAGACACTTAACTTAGAAGAACATAGAATCCATGATCTAACTTATCTTAGCGTAATGGAAGATCACCCATGGTTATGGCATTGAAGGGTTGTACACTATAACCTTAGAAACTTATGAAAATTGAAAAAGTAAAATATTTCTAAGGATATACTAGAACATAGATATGATAATTCAAAATTTTATGATGTAGGATCAAAATAGTGTATGTAGATGCTCAATTAAAAGAGGGGGAGTGAATTTTATGTTTAAAAACATTCATTTTTAACCTTAAGAAAAACTATGCTTAACAAAGTTAAACAAGGAAAATTCACAACCCCTAAAATAGTTCTATGAGACAAACTTGCTTAGGTTCCAGAAATATGGTTCCAGAAAATAAACTTAAGGAAAGATTACATAGGAAAATAATCTACCATAAAGCGTATAGAATCTTATTTTTTTGAGTTCATAAAAGAATATGAAAGTATAATAAGGTTATAATTTATTCATTTATCAAAATATAATGGAAATATACTTGAAACAAAATAAGTAACAATTATGAAATCTTTTAAACCAAAGAGAAGGGTATCCAACAACCTTGGATAAAGGAACCTTGATTTATACATTCAAGAATGTCTATCTTACCCACACCGGGGTAATCCCTTGATAGGAATATCAGAATCTATCTTGTTATCCCTGAAATCCTTAAAACTTTAACTAGTCAGAACCTCCATCTTCCAATCCCCCGATGTCCTTGAACATTAAAGTAGCTGATGCCTCTATCTTTCTATCCCCAGAAGCCGTTGATTTTACTCAACCACAATCAGAGTCACACAAAGAAATCTGAACAAGATGTTTAGAACCACACAAATTATGAGAGTCTATATCTCTAGAAATCACTTTAGCAGCATGAAATATCTAGAGTGATAGAACTTGTATTGGTCTCATTCGAATGATCTATTATTTATAAGAACGTCTCTATTGGTCTGATCCCTCCTCTAATGGTCATATTTTCCCTTGAATCTTTGAGGGACCTATACATGTGTCACTCAAACAAGGGTTATTTATAAACAGATTATGTAACATTATTTCATAATAAGTGGAAGGAAAATAAAGTTACTTAACCAAAGATATTCTTCAGAGTCTAATGAAAAATTGAATTCTAAATCTAACCAAATAAACATTATGAGTCTATAAGACATTGAAATTCAGATTCTATTTTACAAAGAATTTAGAATTTGAATTATATATATTTTGGAGTCTGAATTCCAATGAATTCAGAATCTGAATTCTGAAAATTAGGAGCCTAAATTATAAGGAATTCAGAGTCTGAATTTTGAGGAACTCCGAGTCTGAATTTTGAGGAATTCGAAGCCTGAATTTCAGAGAATCTAGATACTGAATTTCAGAGAATTCGGAGTCTGAAATCAGAACACCCTATATCTCAGGAATTATAGGATTCTGAGGTTTTAGATGTGAAACCAAATTTTAGAATTATGAATAAAATTATTTATATTTAAAGAGATTATAAAAAGAACAATAAAAATAAAGATAAGGATAAAACTTTCCATAGAGAAGTGAGATTTTCCCTATAGAAATAATCCTCAGGGAAAATATAATTTGCCTTAAGATAAAGTGTTTTTTCTTTTAAAAACATAGATAAATGGAAAAGTCATAAGGAAACCTTATTGACTCAACAATATCTTACTTTTAGGAAAGTACAAACATCCTTATGAAAAAGAAAATAAGGTCTTAGAATTTTGCTTTATGAACTTAAAAAAACTTATATCTCTTTAATTATGGATCATTGTGAATATGACTAACTCCCACTTAGGTTTTAAAATTCATAGGGATCTTATTCTTTACTTCCATAAAGAGGTTTTTCTTTTTCTTGCATAAGGAAATATTCTTTGATAAAACTCCCTTATAGGTAGACTCCCCCTTACTTAGGGAATTATCTTCTTCACTTAGCAGTCTTTTTAAAAATTCCTTTCTCCCACTTTGTCATTTTCCAAAAAGAATAGAGAGAATAGAAAAAATATGGTACAATAAATATTGGTACTATACAAAAAGACACATGAAGAAAAAAAAAATAAAATTTTCATTATGATTGGAAAAATTTGTACAAAGAAGGTGATACAACAAACGATTGGATTTAATGAAGAAATCATTCTTATTTTTTCTTTGGACATAAGCTTCTTGACAATGGTCTTCATCTTTTTAAGCTCCTTTGGATCCTCTTCAAAATGTTTGAGCAGTTGATCTTGATATTCATTTTTCTTCTTCATAGCTTTGATATTTTCTTTCCGAGCCTTAAGAATTTCTACCTTAGTATTCAAAATCTCTTCTTGCTAATATAACTTTTCTTCAAACTTGATTTTGAGTTCTCTTTCCCTTTTCAGATTAAAAGCATCTGGATTAAGTTTCCCATTCAGATCCTTGTCTTCTTTCTTCCGAGCTGTTTTTTAAAGATTGAGCTTCTCATAGAAATTTGTAGTAAGATTATTGATCTTGATATCTTCAGTATAAAATCAACCTTCACATTATCTTGAATGTCATAAAATGTTCTTATCTCTTCAATTGTCTTCTTGGAACACTTAATTATTTTCTTGTATGACCTTTTATGAGGATCATACTTGATTTAGAAAGATTTAAAATCACCCTCAAGTCTAAAGTATTTGTCCATAAGCATGGAAAAGGAATCATATTTCTGATTAAATGAATGCTGAAGAATCTGATTTCTGGAGTCAATACATAGAAATAGAGGAATTGTTTTAACCAATTTCTTGATGGATTGAACCACAAAATCATCATCCATATAAGATGATTAGGAATCAGATTCTCTTTTTGGTGAGGATTATTTCTCTATCTCGACAATATTTATTTTATAAGACCCACCATAATATTTCTTAGAAACCACAACCTTCTTAGGTATATAAGGTAATCATGTTTTCCTTTATCAGCTCTGTGAATGATCTCAACAGCCTTTGGTGATTCATTTTTATTATATGATATTTGGACTATCTTATCTTCTCAAACTTTTCCTTTTCAGCATCTTCCACCAGATTTTCTGGTGGAACCTTCTCATGGTTGTTGGTCTCATCTTCTGATGGTTTGTATACTTCTTCCTGACCCTACTCTTCTTTTTCTGGGGGAGCAAGTTAAGTAGATTCATCTAGGGAATTACTGTTCATCAATTTCTCATAAGGACTCTCCTTCTCATTATATAACTTAACATTCCATAATACATCATTAGTATCATCCCCTTCTTCCACTTCTTATCCTTACACTTCCTCTTCCTGCATAATCTATTCAACTTCATTAGGTTTCGGAATGACCATTTTATTTATCGGAGTCACTGGAACTAATTCTTGTAAAAATGATTTTGGTACCTAGATTTTTTCATAGGATTTTTCAAATGTCTCTAAGAAGAGCTTAAACTAATTCAACCTTAGATAAATTCTTCTTTTTCTTATTCTCTTTTTTTTTTGTTTTTCATTCTCCTCCGCACCCTTAAGATTCAATGATTTTGCCTCATCAGGGTCCAAGAAAAAGCTAGGATATTATTCCTTCTTATTCTTTTTATCTTCTCTCCACTTAGAAAAAATTTCATTCAGATAGATCCTTTTCTTCTTAGATTTTGGATGTGATGATTGGGTTTCCCGAACTATAAGAGATTTTCCTTTCACTTCTTATTCCTTTAGCTTTCTCTTCTTGCCTCCTTTCATGGAAGTCTTAGCTACTTCCATATTCATGGATAAGGCTTTAATATCACTTTCATACATATCATATACTTCTACTGATTTTTATTAAATCCAACCATCATCTTTGTCAACATGTCATCACTTAACAACCAAAACATGAAAGATCTAGGCTTAGAACTGCATGGGATTTTAAATGAATCTATACAAAAGACTATGATCTTGGAAATAATATCTGGATATATAATAATCTATGATTTGATAGACCCATTCTTGATATTCAAAATTATAAGAAAGATATACTCTACTAGATTAATCTTCCTAAGATTCACCAGAAAATCCAAAACATAAATTTCACTCTTCTTCAGGGAATCCTTATCCCCTTTTCTCAGAATGAGAAATCTCTAAACCCATAACTCTAGAATCCATAAATTTTTAGAGAGATGATTAATATTCGCTGTCTTCACCCCTGATAAACCAAGGCACTCTATGGCCTTCTCCTTATCAAAAGTTCTTGATATATCTAGTATCTTGTGAGGGTAGAAATTAGCTTCCCCCTCATACAGAATTCCTATAATTTTTTCAGACAAGCTAAAGGAAAGGGAAAAAGTTCTCCCATAACTCTTAAAAGAAAAATTATCTTTCCCATCTTGAACAAAAAACATACAGTCTCATAAGATTATACCAGAAACTGCAGATACATCTGATCATATCCCTTAGGTTTGGATACATACAGAGTCTCCTAGCCATTCAACTTGATATTATTTTAAATAAGAGAATCATACATAGAAAAGAACTTAATATCTACTAAACTATCTCTGTAGATCTTCCAATTATAAATTTCATTAACCGATGACATTTTCTTCTATGGGGATGCTTCCAAAGACATTTGTACTTGTGAAAACTAGAAAATTTGGAATGAACCGTAAATAGAGTGGTAGAGATTTGACATGAAATATATTTAAAACCTATGTGGGACAACCATTAAGAGAGCCTTTATATAGGAATTGAGGTGACAATTGATATTCCCAGATTGATCCAACAATTGAAACAAAAGAAATTTGATATGACAGTCGAGATGAAATCCGAAGAATAATTTTGATAGATTCCGATCTTTTGAGGTCTTAAGGTATTAATTCAGATTTAAGGAAATGTGGTTCTGAAATTGTTTCTTAAAAAAAGATAAAGAACACCAACAACAACAAAAAATTCTTACAAAAATATAATTAAGGAATCATACCTTCCAAAATACTAGGAAAATTATCAAAAATGGGTAAAATTCTTCTTGAAGAACATTAAATTACAAAAAAATTAATTAATGAAAGGAAAAATTTGGAAACAGAAAAATTTAGCAGGTAAAAAAATAGGTTCCTATATTTTGAGTTCCAAAAGTTTTGGTTACCAATGAAAAATTAACAAGAATATGAAAACAAAAAAAAAAGATTACGAATTTTTTTTGATTAAACAATCAAGTGTACCCCCCTATGAAAAGTAGTTTCTTAAAGTAAGGAGATAGGTTTAAAAAACTATTAATATGGAATATTACCTTACGATTATCATTCATAACTTTTGTTTTGTTAATTAAAATCTATCAGATGGTAATGATTTGTTGAAAATATCAGCAAGTTATTCTTGTGTTACAATAAATTAAAGAATGATATCTCCTTTCTGTGTGTGATCCCTAAGAAAGTGATTCATAATATCTTTGTGTTTTGCACAAAAGTGATGTGCATGGTTTTTTCTTAATGAAATGGAACTAGTGTTATCATACAATATTAGTGTTTTGGTAAAACGTATGCCATAGTCTGTGAGTGTGTGTTAGATCCACAACACATGATCACAACAACTTCCTACTACTACATATTCAGCTTTAACAGTGGAATGTTGTACTATGTGTTGCTTTTTAAATTACCAAGAAACTAATGAATCTTCTAAGAAATTACAAGTTTCAGATGTACTTTTCAAATCTATTCTACATCAGCCAAAATCAGCAGTTGAAAAACTTTTTAAAACAAAATCATTTCTAGAAGTATAAAAGAGTCCTATATCCATGGTTCCCTTTAAATTGTGAAAAATTATTCTCATGACTTTTAAATGAGATTCCAGTGGATTAGATTGATATTTTTCACATAAGTATACTAAAAACATTGAGTCTGGATGACTAGATTTCATGTATTGAAAACTCCTTATTATACATCTAAATAATATTTGATCTACTGGTTTCCCAGGTTCATTAATATCAAGAGAGTTTGAGGTATCAATGGGAGTACATATAATATTAGTGTTGTCAAATCTATAATTTTTAAGAAGATATTTAATATACTTATGTTGAGATATATAAGTTCCTTCTAGTTTTTTTAGAAATTTGAAAACCTAGAAAAATGATAAATCTCCCATCATAATCATTTCAAAATCAGATTTCATTATATTCACAAATGAATCTATTAAAGATTTCTTAGTTGAACCAAATATAATGTCATAAACATAAATTTTAACAATCAAAACATTTTTCTTAACTTTATTTATAAAAAGAGTTGGATCAGCAGTTCCCTTAACATAATTTTTTTGTAACAAAAATTTTGTAATTCTATCATACAAGGCTATGGGGATTGTTTAAGTCCATATAAAGCTTTGGTAAGTTTGAAAACGTGTTCAAGATGTTTTTTACATTCAAAACCAGGAGTTTGTTCAAAATAAACTTCCTATTAGACATATCCATTAAGGAATTCACATTTTACATCCATTTGAAAAAGTTTAATATTAATGACTATTGTAAAGGCAAGTAAAATGAGAATAGATTCAAGTCTAGCTACTGGAGAATATGTTTCTATATTGTCTATACCTTCTTGTTGATTACAACCTTTAGCAAGTAATATAGCTTTATTTTTCACAATTATTTCATTTTCATCAAATTTATTTCTGAAGACCCATTTTACTCCAATAATAGAGGTTTCCTTAGGACTTTCAACCAAGGTCCAGACTTTATTCCTTTGAAATTCATTTAGATCATCTTGCATGGATTTAATCCAATCATCATCACCTAAAGATTCATTAGTGCTTTTTGGTTCTAATTGGGAAAGGAATGATAGATGTTCTAATTCATTTCCTAAGGAACTTCTAGTCCTTAAAAGTTGATTTACATCACCAATGATACTATAATTGGGGTGATTCTTTAGAATCGACTGATTTGGGTTTTGAAAAAACCATTTATCAACATATGGTATGAAATATTCTGGGGTAAATGCAATAATTTTTTTTGAAGTTTTTCCTTATCAGGTGAATCCTCTATTAAGGGTTGATATTCAGTTTTTGAAAACACATCCAAAGATATAGGATGGGGTTATTCAAAAACCAAAGGTTTAGTTTAATCAAATTTAACATGCACTGTTTCTTTAAAAGTACATTTATTTTTATTAAAAACACTATAATCCTTATAAGTTGTGGAGTATCCTAGGAAAATTCCTTCATCAGAGTTGGGTGTGAATTTTTGTAAATTTTCTTTAGTATTCAGAATGAATACTTTGAAACCAAATACCCTAAAGTAGGAAAGTCTAGACTTTCTACCATTCCACAATTCATAAGGGGTTTTTTTAAGAAAATGTATAATCAATACTCAATTTATAGAATAACAAGATGTACTTATAGCTTCAGCCCAAAAGAGTTTAGCTATATAATATTCACTTAACATGGTTCTTGTTATATCTTGAAGAATCTAATTTCTTCTTTCAATAACACCATTATGTTGAGGTGTTCTTGGAGGTGAGAAGTTATGAGTAATTCATTGTTTTTTCTACCAAATATTTCAAAATATGGATTTTTAAATTCTCCTCCATGATCACTATGAATAGTTATAAATGGACGGTTTTTTTAATTTTTATCTTGGGCTCTAGAAATTTTGAAATAAGAAAAATCTTCACCTTTCTTTGCTAGAAAAAAATGCATATAAATATATTGTAATGATAAACTAAGAAAAATAAGTAATATTTTCCTCTAATACTTACAATTTGTGTTGGACCAAAAAAGATCCATATGCACTAATTGTAATGCATCAGAAATTGATACTTCACCGATTGATTAAAAACATGATTTATGTTGCTTTCCAAATTAACAAGGATAAAAAACTTTTGAAGAATCAAATCTTTGTTCCGGTAGATCCTTGACAAGTATTTTCTTTTAGATTTTTCATATGTTTCTAAGGTTACATTTTCATAACATTCTATTCCATAACCACGATTGATCTTCTATTGCACTAAGGCAAGGTAGATCTTGCCTCGTAAGGTCTTAAAAGTTTAGTGTGTATACATTCTTTTTCCTATGGAAAAAATAATAAACATTTCCTTGGAATTGTGTAAATAGAACTTATCATTCCTAAAATTCACAAGGGAAACTTAATCACATAATTAACATATGATAATGGTGTTGTTCTTAAGACCCTTAACAAATAAAACATTTGAAATTATTGTTTCTCCAAAAAGAACAATGATACCTATACCAACAATTTATCCCTGAGAATTATCTTTGAAATTTACTTTTCATCCATTCATCTTGATATTATTTTCAAATTAGTTTTTTACCAATCATATGTCGATAACATACACTATCCTTATACCATGTATTACTATTGGTACTTTTTTTCTTGAAAATAAAAGAGTTAGACTATCAGAATCCAAACATTCTAGGATCCAGATATTCTGAAAATCAAAATTTTAGGAATCCAAATTTTCTTAGAAAAATAAGCTTTATGAAAACCTAAAGACTGGGTTTTATTTAATGAAATATTTTTCTCCCAATGTCCACCACACTAAAATTTAGTGAAAAAATGGAGCACTTTGGGGAACAAAATAGTTATTACTAAAAACTATTTTTGAATAAGTACAACCAAATACATAACGATTTCTTCAAGGATGAATTTGGGGATACATATTGTCAAAATTTTCTTTAATAGAGGTAAATTTTGATAGGAATTTACTTAAGGAAAATATTTTTGACTTTATTTTAATAACCGAGTTTTTTTCTTAAAAAATATTTGTTTTAGAACTAGAGTTAGATTATGAAACATTTTTCTTAGGAATTAAATTTTCAAGATCCTTAGAAAGTTTGTCCTTATTAGAATTAACTTTTTAAAGGTTTTTAGAAATACATTCAAAATCAGATGTTTTCTTATCAAGATATTTATAAATATATGACACTTCTTTTGTTAAAATAGATATTCCAGAATTTTATTTTTCAAACATCTTTTTTATTTTGAAATTTCCATTCTCAAGAAGTTTAGAAAACCTAGACACTTATTCATAAAAAGGTAAAGTATTATCTTCATTAGAAGAATATTCTTCATCTTAAGACTCAGAATATTTATCATCAATATAATTTGTATTCAAAGACACATTACTGATAGATTCGGTATTGTGTACCTTGGCTATTAGACAATGATTTTAAATGGGTAGTCTGGCTAGTAGACCAAAATTATTCTAATCCAAAGATTCATACTCAGAGGATTCATCATATGAGTCACCACCACTTGCACTCTATGTGTCATTGGAATTCAAAACTTTCTTAATTTTATCCTTATAGTACTTCTTGCTGTTCCTCTCAGAATGATTTTCCTTATTATCATTTTTCTTAATCATAGGACAATCTGGCCTTATATTCCCCGCCCTTTAGCTTTTATAGCAAGTGACTCCCATGTCTTTCTTTCATTTTTTTCTATCTTATTATATCTATACTAAAAGTATTTATTTCCAACTATCTTTTTCATCCTTAGAGATAGATTATCTAGCTCATTATCAGAATGTTCACTTTCACAAGATTCAAATAAAACAATGACATTCATGGACTTGGATCTTGTAACCCTTTCAGGAGTCTTGTATTTAGTAGTAGTAAAGGCTACACTTCCATTTTCATTATTATTCTTATTCATATTAGCATCTCTTTTCATTATTATCTCATGTTGAATAATAGTTCCAAAAAGCTCATCAAGAGTGATTTGAGATACTTTCCTATTATCATCAATAGCTGTTCTCTTAGACTCCCACTCATCAGGCATAATATCAATAATATTTTCTACAAGAGATTCATTATCAAGACCTTTCTATCCCATATATTGTAAAATTTTGATGATATTCATAAAACATTGTTGAGCCTTGCATACTGGTTCTCTATAAAAAATAAGAATTGATGATATTCAGGTCAAAGCATAGCTCTTCTAGTTTCTAATACTTTGGATGTACCAAAATGTGAAACTTTCAATTTCTTCCAAATGAAATTTTCAGCTTCACAAGAATAATTAACACTATATATATTACTGGTCATGGGACAAAACAAAGTATTATGTACCTTGTAGTTTAATTTATATTATATTTTCTCCTGATTGGTAAAGGTTTTGACCTCCTTGTCTGGGATTTTATAGTCTCTAGTAAGAATAAAAAATTTGTCTAATCCAGTGTTTAAGAAAAACATCTTCATTATATCTCTCTAGTACTCATATTCATTCTCATCAAATATAGGTGGTCTGGTGGGATTTAGATTTTCAATTTACCCAACATTCATTCCTTCCATTCTAAAATAAAATATATTTCCACAAAACTTGTTGATAGAAAATGTTTGTAAACAAAGATAAAAATATTTAAGAAAAATTTAAACAAAGAAAAGTTGAGAAAGAAGAATTTATAACAATAAATCATGATCAAGAATACTTATATGAAAATATAAGTACTTCATAGACCATCTCAGATACTAATTGTAGGATCGAAATAGTTTTTGTAAATGCTCAATTACAAAAGGGTGGGGGTGGGGGTGAATTTTAATTTTAAAAACATTCATTTTTAACCATAAGGAAAACTATGTTTAACAATGTTAAAGATGGTAAATTGAAAAACCATAAAATAGTTCTATGAGAAAAACTTACTTAGGTTCCATTAATATGGTTCTGGAAAAAAACTTAAGGAAAGTTTACAAAGGAAAATATTTTACCTTAAAGTGTATAGAATATTATTTATCAGAGTACATAAAAGAATATGAAAGTATTAGATGGTTATAATTTCATCCATTATCAAAATATTGCAGAAATAGAATTGAAACAAAAAATGTAACAAATATTAATTCTTTTAACCTAAATAGAAGGGTATCCAAAAACCTTGGATAAAAGTCCCTTGATTTATACTTTAAAGAAAGTTTGTCTTACCCACACTAGAGTGAGCTCTCGATAGGAATGTCGGAATCTGCCTTGCTATCCCTATAATCCCTTGAACTTTAAGGTAGTCAAAAACTCTATCTTCCTATCCCCAGAAGTCCACAAACATTAAGGTATTCATCACCTCTGTCTTCCTATCCCTGTAAGCCCTCAATTGTAGTCAGTAACAATCAGAGTTGCATGAAGAAATCTGAACAAGATGTTAAGAAACATACAAATCATGAGTGTATCTCTAGAAATCACTTCAACTGTGTGAAATATCTAGAGTGATGTAACTTGTATTGGTCTCATTCTAATGATCTCATATTTATAGGCACTTCTCCAATGGTCAGATCCCACCTCAAACGGTCATATTTTTCCTTGAATTTTAGAGGGACCTGTACACATGTAACTCAAAAAACGATTATTCAGAAACAGATTGTATGACATTGTTCTATAACAAGTGTAAGGAAAATTAAGTTACTTAACCAAATCTATTTTTTATATTCTAAGGAAAAATAGAATTTGGAATCTAAGAAAATAAACATTCTGAGTCTATAAGACATGGATATTCATATTTTGTTTTACAAAGAATTTAGAATCTGAATTCTAAGGATTTCGGAGTCTGAATTATATGAAATTAAAAGTTTTAATTCTAAGGAATTCAGAGTCAGAATTCTATGGAATTCGATGTCTGAATTATAAGGAATTTGATGTCTTAATTCTGAGGAATTCGAAGTCTGAATTCTGGGGAACATAGATTCTGAATTTCAGAGAATTTAGAGTCTGAATTTCACAGAATTTAGAGTCTAAAATTAGAACACTCTATATCTAAGGAATTATAGTATTATGAGGTTTTAGAGGTGAAACCAAATTTTATACTTAGGAATAAAATGATTTAGATTTAGGGAGATTATAAAAATAACAATGAAAACAAATACAAGGATAAACAATTTCCTTAGAGGAGGGAAATTTTTCTTATGAAAATTATCCTTTGGAAAAATATAATTTGCCTTAAGATAAGATTTTCTTTGATTTTCAAAACATAGAGAAATGGAAAAGTAATAATGAAACCATATTGACTCAACATATGAAACATTTCAATATGGTAAGAGACACTAGTCAAGCTGATTTATTAGGTCCTACACAAACTGGAAGTATTTGTGGAAAATAATATGTATATTTATTGGTTTATGATTACACTAGATATACATGGGTTTGTTTTCAACCCTTAATACCTATTCATAGTGATCATGGTATATAATTTGTTAATTGTGATTTTGAAACTTTCTGTAGTAAGAAAGGTATAGAAAATATCTTTTAATCACTTAGAACTCCTCATAATAATGGTTTTGTTGAAAGAGAAAATCATATTATTCAATAAATAATAAGAACCATGTTCACTGAATACTCAATTACTAATTATTTGTTTGGTATTAAGTGGTTAATACAACCTATTATACTATAAATTGAGTTTTAATTCGACTATTTATTTATAAAAATTCTTATGAATTGTGGAAAGGATGAAAACCAAAAGATACTTATAATAGTGTATTTGGGTGAATAGTATTCATCTTGAATACAAAATATAATTCACCAAAATTTTCACCATAATCCTCTGAAGGATCATTTTTAGGTTATTCCACTACTTCTGTGGAATATATAATTTTTAATAAAAATTTTTGTATTGTTTAATAAATAGTTCATGTTAAATGTGATGAGGCCGACCATTTTTTATTAAAAAAACAACCAACATCCTCAGTTGTGTTTTAAAAAACCTGATTTTCAACCTTTGTTAGATAATTATTCTAATAAGGAAAATACTCAAGAAATAGATTCTGATGTATTTATCCTAGAAAATTTTCTACCTTATATTGATGAATTGGTTTTACTAAGCCCAATTTAGTATTTTCTTAGGAATCATCCAAGTGATAACATCATTGGTGATGTCGATCAACTAGTTCGGACTATAAGTTCCTTAAGGAATGAAATAGAACAAATGGATTTTATTTATTTATTAGAAACTAAAAACCATGATGATTTATTAGGTGATTAAGATTTTATTAAACCTATTCAAGATAAGCTAAATGAATTTGAAAGAAAAAAAGTCCAAACCCTAGTTAAATGACCTAAAAAACTTTTTTAATTGGAGTAAAACGGGTTTTCATGAATAAATGTGATGAAAATGGAACAATAATTAGAAATAAAGAATGACTTGTTACTAAAGGTTATAATCCACAAGAAATAATACACTATTAAGAAACCAATAAACCTGTAGCAAGACTTGAGTCTTTTCATATTCAACTAGCATTTGTAGTATTCTTTAATTTCAAAATTTTTCAAATGGATATAAAATGTGATTTTATTAATGGATATGTAAAGGAGAATTTTTATGTTGAAAAACACCTAGTTTTGAAGAAGAAACATCCAAAATATGTTTATAAATTAACCAATTCCTTATGTAGACTTAAATCAACCCCTTGAGCTTGGTATGATAAATTAACATGATTTTTGTTATAAGTAAATTTTTATGGTTGCTTCAGATCCAAATCATTTTATATAAGAAGTTAACAAAAAAATAAATATTGATCAAATTTATGTTGATGACATTATATTCAGATAAACTCCAAAATATTTAACAAATTATTTATAGATCTAATGAAATCTGAGTTTGAGATGATTATGATGGGTGAGTTAACATTTTTATTCAGTTTTTTAATTTATCAAAAACTAAAAGGAACTTACATATCTCAATATAAGTACATAAAGGATCTTCTTAAAAAGTATGGATATGACCATACTAAAATTATTAGTACTCCCATCGATACCTTAAATACACTTGATCTTGATAAATGTGGACAATGAGTTGTTCAAAAAATTTATAGAGGTATTATAGGAATGTAAAGACTAGGAAATTTCAAGGGAATTTTTTTTCCTAAATTATTTGGAATTTTATGAGTACGCAGTTTCTGACGGAACCTGATTCCGAGGCCCGGTGTGCCTGGAATCAATTTCTGAAATTTAGCTCAGGTACGTTCAGTGAACGAACGAGCGGGTTTTTTCTATCTTTTGAACTGGTGCTCAGAATCAAAATCTAAGGGCACCGATGAAACTGCAGCGAAGGTATTTTCTTAATAGGACCTTTCCTAGAGGTGCATTTTCTAGGGATGAGTTGTTAAAATTTGAGGATTAAATGTGAAGAAAATATAATGGTGGTACAATTTTATTTTCTATTTCTAAGTGGTTTAATCCTATGTGTCGGAGTTGGGGTGGGACCCACTGGTTGCTAACTACCCTTGAGAGGATAATGGTGAGGTGGGTCCCACTTGAGCCCCACCCTTTAACAATCCCTAACTCCTCTAAACCCCCTTTTAACTTGTGTAACTCTCTTAACTTTGTTAAACTTCACATTAATTACATGACTTCTCCTCTTCTCACATTAATTGAATTCCAACACACTTTTATTCAATTAATTGAACCCATTTAATTAATTGAATTTGGTGTTTTGAATTTTTTAATTTTTGAAAATCTTGGCATGTGTTGATAAAATAAGGGAAGGCCTTATTTTATTTTGGTTGGTTTGTTGTGTGAGGATATTTGGGGAGATAACTCTAAGTCTCGAAGAACTTCATCACCTTCGTTGAAGAACGTCAAGACTTCGACGAAGAACGCTGTCACCACAAGGAGAGATCAACGTGCCCTTATTTCTCCTCTCCTCAGCAGGTGTGAGATGCCATCCCCTCCTTGGACGCACGCCAACGCCGTCATAGAAACCACCCACACGACGCTCGCTTCCGTGAACTTCTTATGAGGTAGGGGTTATTTATGTTCATGATTAATTTAACGTTCATCGTAAATTTAAATTGGCCGCATGTTATCGACTTAACGGGAGGGGATCGGACCGCACAAACATGGACGATCCTTCTCACCTTCTATTTGTTTAACCTCGTTGAACATGCGGCGAAGGTGGAGCGGTGTCGTTGCACCGCGCGGGAACGGAAAGGACCGCGACTGGAGCGGGCCGCGGCGGAGGTGCGCGGCGTCGTCGCGCCGTGCTGGTGAGTCCGATGGAGGCCGCAAACAAGAGTGGGCCGCGGCAGAGGGGCGAGGTGCCATCGCGCCACGCCGGAACATCAAGGGGTCTGCGGCCGGGGTGGGCCGCGGCGGTTCAGCAGGGGGAGGCCGGGCTCGGCCGGCCACCGGCGCACCAGGAGGTGGGACCCCGCGGGTACACCGGCCGACCGTTTTTGAATAAAACTGGGGGGCGTAACCACCGGTTTGGACTAGGGTGGACCCCACCAGATAGGGGGCCTCCGTTTCAAAACAAAGCCCCCCCCCCTTCACGCTCTGCTCGGCCGCGAGCCGAGCACCCGGCCACGGGCCGGACCGCCCGCGTTGGGTCGGGCCGCCCGCACGGGCTGGGCCGGGTCGCACCGGCTGGGTCGGGCCGCGCAGGCTGGGTCGGGCCGCTCCCAGTTGGTCCGGACCCAGACCCGGGTCGGGTCGACCTAGTTCGGGCCGACCCAGGGGGTATTGGGCCGGGTCAGACCGGGCCCAAACCCCCTATTTTTGGACCGATCCATTCAAACACCCATATCTTGGGCTACAGACCTCCGATCGATACACCATCAGTTGCGTTGGGATCCTTGGATAGAGACGGTAGTTTCAGTATATTACACCCAAGACTTTGGTAAATTTTGGGTACGGCCAGGTTGGTTCGAACCCGAAACCAACCGGGCCCTCGGAGCGGAAATGGTTATAACTTGTGTTCCGGACGTCTGATTGACGTGCGGTTGACTTTGTTAGATTTCTCTTGATGATATGGTTCTTTTGATATACTTCACATGAGGTTTGGACGTAGTTGGAATATGGCCGGGATGGATTGTACCATAAATCCAACCGGGCCCTAAGAACGGAAAGCCGATAACTTTCAGACCGGACGTCGGTTTGATGAACCGTCAGTAGCGTTGGTAATCTTTTTGAGAAACGGTAACTTTGAGTATACCCTATGAGATTTTGGGGTACATTTGAGATACAGTCGGGTTGGTTCGTACACGAAACCAACCAGACCCCCGAGACGAAAATGCTAATAACTCACAGACTGGGCATCCGATTGACGCGCCGCCTGTTGCGTTGAGACCCTTTTGACGAGGTAGACCTTTGTGATAATTCGTCGTGGGAATTTGTGATACTTGGTGTATTGACCAGTGGCTTGTGGAGCGGACCATCCTGGAGACGACCGTACGGAGTGCGGAGACCTAGTAGCTGTAGACCTGATGACTTCTTGAAGGATTTGAGTCGGAGTGATTCGATTGTCCTAGTGGATGGAGCACCCGATATTTGGCGGAAGACCCATGGTGGAAAGAGCGCTTGGTAGTTGGCAGCAGACCCGTGGTACTCGGTAGGTGGAGT
Organism: Viscum album; assembly: GCA_963277665.1. Classification (NCBI taxonomy): domain Eukaryota; kingdom Viridiplantae; phylum Streptophyta; class Magnoliopsida; order Santalales; family Viscaceae; genus Viscum; species Viscum album. Next base: position 1,350,200,151 of record OY728127.1, on the reverse strand, counting down.
ACCTCTGACGACTATTAGGGGGAGCGTCCGGTATGTGGCGACAGAGCCACAGCGGACAGAGCACCTGGTATTTGGTAGCAGACCCGTGGTACTCGACGAGAGGAGTACATCAGCAATCTACGTTTAATGAGTAGTGCCTCAGAGTCGTGACAGGGCTACTGTACTCGACAGAGGAGGAGTTCTCCAGCATTTGTGGTTTCGATAATGAAATTATTGGGTTGAGCTGTGTCAATGACCTTTGTGTTTTCCTCATGATTGAGATGGGTTACATGATAACTTAGGTGTATGTATGGGAATATACCTACGTCATAGTTATCCGTTGATTTCATATCTATGTGATAACTTTTGATTGATATGGGTTTCTTGATAACTTAGGTATAAGTATGGGCTTATACCTAAGTAAGATTTATGTGTTGAGATTCTTCTTTGTGGTGATCCTTGTTGGTTTAGTGAGACCTTGAGGGTCTCGGGGTCCCTAATGAGTATCGTTACACTCACCCCTGCACAGGATATGCCTGCACCTCGTTCTGTTGGATGAAGATGACAGACAACGCTGACAGAGACCGAGTGTATGAGGACTGGACGGTACCCGGAGGTGGACCTCACGACGAGTCAGTACCCAGAGGTGGACCCCACTACGAGTCAGAACCCGGAGGAGGACTTCACGATGAGATGGTACACGGAGGTGGTTTGCGGGAGAGAGCGTTGAGGAGGCTATCTGTACCTACCCTTCAGGTAGGATCCGAGGTGGATGAGCTAGGAGATGCTTCTACCTTCCAGCTGTTAGTATTTTTTGTTGTACTTCCGTTCAGTTGTAGTTGTACTTCTCAGTTGGGTTTGTATTCTGGACCATTTACTTTTCAGCACTTTCTTTTGTACTTAGTGTTTTACTTCTGCTTGTACTCTGATTGGATGTGATATGTTTTATAAAGGCAATGCCTTCCCAGTTATAGAGATTTACGCCTTTGGTGCTAGTCACCAACCGCTGGCCTATGGAAGGTGGGCTTGGGGTAGTCATGGCACGTGCCCCGAGGACGGGTCGTGACAAATTGGTTTCAGAGGAGTCAGTTTTACCACATAACTTAGAACTCAGATATTTTCGTTCCGTGAAGAAATAATGTTAAGGGTACTAAGTGTGGTTTTCAGTTCAGGGAGACCAGTGTTGGTGTAGGTGGCCGATGTATCCATACACCAGGACCTTGTCTTCTGATATCCGACTCAGTGAACCTAAACACTGATTGCGTGTGTGTTTTCAAAAGTTCCTTTTTAATTCAGCTCAAACCAGGTCAGCTCACCAGGTTTAGTATTTTGACCGTGTCGCAACTGTTTCTTTCAGGATGACTCCTCGATGACGACCAGCTGGAGCCCCGAGAGTTGTACGTACTGACAGCCCGCCGAGCGAAGATGCCTCAGTATAGGACCCTCTTTCGGTTGAGGCACCAACGGAGGCACCAGCGGTACTACCATTCATTGGGCCACTGATTCCACCAGCCCCAACATTAGGCTATACACGCCGGTTGGGCGCGCTGCACGAGTACCAGCACCAGAGGCCACCCAGGTTCTGGGGAGAGACGGACCCACAAGCGGCTGAGGATTGGCTGGAGGCTGTGGTGAGAGTCTTCAGGCAAGTAGGTACACCCGCGGACTTCATGGTGATCCTTGCTGCCAGCCTCCTTCAGGCAGCAGCAGGCAGATGGTGGAGCCTGATGCCTCATATGCATGACGAGGCGACACTCCTATGGATAGACTTTGATATCCTATTCCGAGTAGAGTTTGTAGCAGCCAACCTTCGAGTAGTGCGGATACTGGACCTACTGCATCTGTAGCAGGGCAATATGACAGTAGCACAGTACTCGGTGTGGTTCAGAGACCTCTCGTGCTAATCTAAAGACATGGTATGGGACCCGATCTTCATTGCCCGGACCTTTGACTAGGGGCTAAGGCATGCGATTAGAGGTTTGATGATTTCTCTCAACATTCCGACTCAGGAAGGGGTGTTCGAGCGAGCCCTCTTAGTGGAGAGTTTCCTTGCTGAGCAGACTTCAGCAGCGGGACCCACCACTAGTCGACTTGCGGTGGAGTCTTCTGTAGTTGGTAGTAGAAAGATGACACAGGGGTCCAAGAGGACCAGACCCATTGGTGGCCGACAGTACGACACATGATCAGTTGTGCGGGGCAACCAGAGTGGAGTCAGAGCCAGTCATGCCAAGAGTAGGCAGTGTTACTCCTGTAGCGGTCTTGGTCATATGGTACATGACTGTCTGACCCGCCGTGCAGATGATCCACAGATAGATGAAGAACCTCTCAGGAAGAGACAGAGGTTCGATTGAGGCATACCGCAAGGAGCAGGAGGCAGAGGCAGAGGAGCTGGTCGTGCAGATGGAGGTGGACGACGCTTCAAGGTGTTTCCACCACCACCACCACCCTAAAGACCACCCTTACCACAGGGTACGAGTTGATATGTGAGAGGCACATGGTGTAGGCTTGGAGGCCATTGTTCTTGGTGTTTTTAGTTTCCATGTTGTCGCCATTGTAGTTGTGTGTGTCTTTGTACTTTGAGCTGCAGTAATAAAAGACACCTTTCTTTGTGATGATTTCTTTTCTGTTCACTATGTATGGTTGATACTAAGCGGTTCCAGTTTAAAACTGTTGACTTGACACTCACTTTCGAGATACCTACTGGAGGAGACACAGTGACCACACACTATTGCTGATAGTGTGACTCGACCCTTGGAGGCGAGCGTAACGGTTGGATCTCTTGGTAGTAGCATCAAGGCCTTACAACGTCTTCCATGACATGGAATAGTAGCATTTATGTTAGGATTGACTGTATTAGGAAAATAATGTCGTTCATCCAGGGGATGAGAACATATTTCTCTTTTTAGCAGAGGAGAAATCTCAGAAGCTCTTGAAAAACGTGAACAATGAAGGGTGGGAATGAGTTCTTACAATTGGATAGTCTCACCCATTGAACGTTGAGCGAACGGTTTACGGTTCTCTCTAACTCAATAGTCTCAGGTGTGTCATCACTTGAAAGGACATGAACCAGAGAAAACGGTGATATCATGAATTCCTCTAGGACTATGAATTCGAGATAGTTTATACTCCCGGAGAGGGGGACATTGTAGCAAATTCTCTTAGTAGGAGACAAGACCACATGAGTTCGAGGGTGACGACCACGACTTCAGACAGGTCTCACCTCGATGGGGTATACAGAGATGTGTTCGAGGCAGAAAGAAATCTACGAGGTTCAACAGACCTTCCAGGTCCCCAGTAGAGTAGGAAAGGTGGCTCACCTCCTAGCCTTTCCACCTCAGATGCACCGAGTGAACGATGTCATCCACATATATCAACTGAGGAGGTGTGTGCACAACCTAATCATCATCATCGATCACTGTGAGCTGAACATCGATGATGGGGTGACTTTCTCAGGGTTTCAGTTGAGGTTGAGGATTGACAGGAGCGGGTCCTACGGGGACAGTCGATTCCTCTTGTGCGATTTCGTTGGCAGCACGAGAACCTCCAGAGAGCACATGGGAACATGAGGCTCAGATGCATGCTTGGTACCACCTTTAGTTTCTTTTTTTTTGTGTTGTAGATTTACGGAAACGTAAAGCCCTGAGGTGGGATTAATGTAAAGACCCAGAAATTTCAAGGAAATTTTTTTCTTAAATTCTTTGGTATTTTACAAGTATACAGTTTCTAACGGCATCTGATTCCAATGCCCGGTGTGCCCGGAATCAATTTCCGATGTTTAGCTCGGGTACGTTCAGTGAACGAACGAGTGGGTTTTTTTCTATCTTTTTAACCGGTGCTCAGAATCGAAATATGATGGCACCAATAAAACCATAGCGGTGGTATTTTCTTAAGAGGACTTTTCCCGGAGGCGTGTTTTCTCGGGATGAGTTGTTAAAATTTTAGGATTAAATGTGAAGAAAATAAAATGGTGGTACAATTTTATTTTCTATTTCTAAGTGGTTTAATCCTATGTGTGGGAGTTGGGGTGGGACCCACTAATTTGTAACTACCCATGAGAGGATAAAGGTGAGGTGGGGCCCACATGACCCCCACCCCTTAACATTCCCTAACTCCTCTAAACCCCCCTCTTAAGTTGTGTAACTCTATTAACTTTGTTAAAATTCACATTAATTGTGTGACTTCGCCTCTTCTCACATTAATTGAATGCCACCACACTTTTATTCAATTAATTGAACCCCTTTAATTAATTGAATTTGGTGTTTTGAAATTTTTAATTTTTGAAAATCTTGGCATGTTTTAATAAAATAAGGGAATGCCTTATTTTATTTTGGTTGGTTTGTTGTGTGTGGATATTTGGGCAGAGAACTCTAAGTCTTGAAGAAATTCATCACCTTCATTGAAGAACGTCAAGACTTCAATGAAGAACGTTGTCACCACAATGAGAGATCAACGTTCCTTTCCTTCTCTACTCCACAGCGGGTGTGAGACGCCATCCCCTCCTTGGACCCACGCCAACGCCGTCATCGAAACCACCCCCGCGACGCTAGCTTCCACGAACTTCTTATGAGGTAGGGGTTATTTACATTCATAATTAATTTAACGTTCGTCCTTAATTTAAATTGGCCGCATGTTATCGACATAATAGGAGGGGATCAGACCACACAAACACGACCGATCCTCATCCCCTTCTATTTGTTTAACCTCGTTGAACTTGCGGGGAAGGCAGCGCGGTGCCGTTGCACCGCGTGGGAACAGAAAGGACCACGACTGGAGCGGACCACCGCAGTGGTGCGCGACGCTGTCGCCCCGCGCCGGTGAGACCGAAGGAGGCCGCGGCCAAGAGCGGGCTGCGGTGGAGGGGCGCGGCCCCGGCACGCCGCGCCGGTCGGATGGGAGCCGCGACATTAGGCCATGACGGTTCAGAAGGGGTGGCCGGGCTCGGCCAGCCGCCGACGCACCAGGAGGCGGGACCCTGTGGGTCCCGCAGCAGCCACACCGGCCATCCATAATGGCCTTCCATTTCTGAATAAAACCGGGGGGGGGGGGGCGTAACTCCCAGTTTGGACTATGGAGGACCGCACCAGATGGGGGGCCACCATTTCAAAACAAAGGGGGGCTGCTCACCCCCTTCGTGCTCCGCTCGGCCGCGAGCCGAGTGCCCAGCCATGGGCCGGACTGCCCGCACAGGGTTGGGCCGCCCGTATCGGCTGGGCCGGGTCATGGCGGCTGGGCCGAGCCACGCAGGGTGGGCCGGTCTGACCAAGGGGGTATTGGGCCGGGTCAGACCGGGCCCAAACCCCCTATTTTCTGGCAGATCTGTTCAAACGCCCATATCTTGAGCTACAGACCTACGATCGACGCACCATCAGTTGTCTTGGGATCATTTGATCGTGGCCGTCGTTTCGGTATATTACACTCAAGCTTTTAGTAAAGATTGGGTACTGCAGGGTTGGTTCGAACCTGAAACCAACTGGGCCCTTGGAGCGGAAACGATTATAACTTGTGTTCCGGACGTCCGATTGACGTGCCGTTGACTTTGTTTGATTACTCTTGATGAGATGGTTATTTTCGCATAATTCAACTAAGTTTTGGATGCAGTTGGAATATGGCCGGGTTGGATTGTACCCTAAATCCAACTGGACCCTAGGAACAGAAAAACTGATAACATTCAGACCGGACGTCCGTTTGACGAACCGTCAGCGGTGTTGGTAATCTCATTGAGAAACGGTCTCTTTGAGTATACCGTATGATAGTTTGGGGTACAGTTGAGATACGGTCAGGTTGGTTCGTACACGAAACCAACCAGGCCCCCGAGATGAAAAGACTAATAACTCACAGACCGAGCATCCGATTGATGCGCCGTCTGTTTTATTGAGACCCCTTTGACGAGGCAAACCATTGTGATAATTCTTCGTGGGAATTTTTGATACTTGGTGTATCGACCAGTGGTTCGTGGAGCGGACCCTCCCAAAGATGAGTGTATGGAGTGCAGAGACCTAGTAGCTATAGACCTGATGACTGTTTGAACGATTCGAGTCAGAGTGATTCGATTAGCCCAGTGGACGGAGCGCCCGGTATTTGGCAGCAGACCCACGATGGAAAGAGCGCCTGGTAGTTGGCAGCAGAACTGCGATACTCGGAAGGTGAAGTACCTCTGACGATTATTAGGGGGAGCGCCCAGTATTTGGTGGCAGACCCATACCGGATGGAGCACCTGGTATTTGGAAGCAGACCCGCGGTACTCGACGGGAGGAGTACATCAGCAGTCTAAGGTTAGTGAGTAGCACCTTGGAGTTGAGACGTGGCTACTGTACTCGACGGAGGAGGAGTTCTCCAGCAGTTGTGGTTTCGATAATGAAAATCTTGGTTTGAGCTGAGTCATTGACCATTATGTTTTCCTCATGGTTGAGATGGGTTACTTGATAACTTAGGTGTATATATGGGCAAATACCTACATCTTAGTTATCTGTGGATTTCATATATGTGTGATACCTATTGATTGAGATGGGTTGCTTGATAAATTAGGTATAAGTATGGGATTATACCTAAGTAAGAGTTATGTGTTGAGATTATTCTTTGTGGTGATCCTTGTTGGTTTAGTGATACCTTGAGGGTCTCAGTGTCCCTACTGAGTATCGTTATACTCACCCCTACACGGGCTATTCCTGCACCTCGTTGTGTTGGAAGTAGACGATGGATTGTGCTGACAGAGACCAAGTGTACGAGGACTTGACGGTAGCCGGAGGTGGATCTCACGACGAGTCAGTACCCAGAGGTGGACCCCACTACGAGTCAAAACCCGGATGTGGACTTCACGACGAGACGGTACACAGAGGTGGTTTGTGGGAGAGAGCGTTGAGGAGGCTATCTGTACCTACCCTTCAGGTAAGATCCGAGGTGGATGAGCCAGGAGATGCTTCTACCTTCCAGCTGTTAGTCTTTTCTATTGTACTTCCGTTCAGTTGTAGCTGTACTTCCCATTTGGGTTTGTATTCTGGCCCATTTACTTTTCAGCACTTTCTTTTGTACTTAGTGTTTTACGTCCTCTTATACTCTGGTTGGATGTGTTATGTTTTATAAAGACAATGCCTTCCCAGTTATCGGGATTTACGCCTTTGGTGCTACTCACCAGCCCCTATCCTATGGAGGACAGGCTTGGGGTAGTCACGGCACGGGCCCCGAGGACGGGTCGTGATAAGGAAGTTTACTATACTCAAAAACTAGTCGACTAGACTTAATGTTTTCTATATGCTTATTTGAAAGATATCAAGAAAATCAAAAGTAATACCATATTAATTCCATAAAACTAATTTTTCATTATCTAAAGGAAACTATGGATTTAGGAATATTCTATTATTCTAGAAATGATTTTGAATTAAAAAGTTTTATGGATGATGACTTTGGTGGTTGTAGAATGGATAAGAAAATAGCATCCAAAAATTATTTTTTAATAGGAGATTCATTAGTTTATTATTCTTTTAATAAGAAACACTCGATATCACATTCCACTACAGAAGATGAATATGTGGTAGTTATAAGTTGTTGTCTTCAGGTGTTGTGGATGCAACACACAATCATTCATTATGGAATGTGTTTTACTAAAACTAAAATACTATGTGATAACACTAGATCCATCTCTTTAAGTAAAAAAACTACACATCACTCCTTGAAAAAAAATAGATATCAGCTATCACTTTCTTAGGGATCACACACTAAAAGAAGATATCATTTTACAATTCATCATAATGAAATAAAAACTTGTTGATATTTTCACCAAACCATTAACTTCTAATAGATTTGAATATATAAAATAGAAGTTACGAATGATTACAATAAATCTATCATTCATATCCACTTCTTTTTTAAACCATCTACTTACATTACAATAATCCTTTTCATAGGGGGAGTACATATAATTATTTTTTCCATATTTTTTTCAAATATTAGTTTTCCAAAAAAATAAATGTTTTCTAATTTTGTTTATGTTCTCTAAAATCTTAATTGTAACAAATTTCATGGACCCCATTTTTTTTTCTTTTCTTAAAAAGGATTTCCAAAGTCATGAATTGTATAAAATTTTCCGTATAATGGTTTTATTTTCAAATTTATTCATAATAATAATTTTATTAATTTTTTTCTAAAACAATCATACTCAACTATTTAGTTTGTATTAATTTTTTGACTATTATAATCTATTATTTTATAAAAAAAGAATAAAAAATTATAATACTAATTATTCCACTCTGAAATGTATTCTCATTTTCTTTTATAGTTTAATACTATTCCATTGGGATTAATTTTATCCTTTTTTGTTGTTGTTATAAAAATGTTGATTGTATTCACCCAATATGATAAAAATGTTTTATAAAACCTCAAGAGATTAAATATGTAATACAAAATATTTCTTTAGATAATATCTCAATTGTCAGATTAGTGGGATCAAATCTCATCTATCAGATTCTTTTTGGGAGACCAACCATCACCTCAAATGTCTATATAAGGAGGGAACACCTATTGGATCCCACATCAGTTATTTCATGTATTTTTTCCTCAAAGTGATGAAACGTTTAAGTATTCCAGATAAAAAAGATCTTCATGTTCAATTTCTCAGTGTCAAGACCCAATATGATGGTGCCTATGAAGGATTACAAAAAATGATAGTTTCTCATTGAAAGGTTAGTAGTGAAATATTTTTATGAAAAGTATGAATTTTCTCTAAGGATATTTATAAAGTTCCAAGGTTGGAAGTTGTTATGTGTTTAACAAACAAATCCAGATTATTATTTCTTTCACATGGATTTGGTTATATATTTTTATGCCTCTATATTGTTTTTTGAAGAAGATGGAAAAGAAATGTTTTCATTTTGAATATATGAAATTTTTTTCCTGATTACATATAGGGAAGCCACATGCTTCCTATGTTTTTCAATAGAGGGAGATGATTTTTTTCCATCAAACAAACAACCCAAATACATGTATAAGTTTAACAAAGAAAGATCCAAAAAAGTCATTATTTAAAAATATATTAGATTAAAAACTATGAAAGTTTAATCATCTAATTCTTGATCATGGGGTCTTATCCCTTTAGATTTATGAGTTTCAAATTCTGAGAAATGGAGATCGAGATACATTAAAAGTATCCAAAATATTTATTTTTTCTTACTTGGTTATCACGAGGAAGATTAATTTTGAGGAGTTTCTTCTCTTAATAGTTAGGAATGTTATGTGTAGAAAAATAATTTATAAAATAATCATGTTTCTGGCATTGATAAACAGGATGATTGAAGAAATTATGAAACATTTCAACATAGAAAAAAATATGTGGTCGTTAGAGAAAATATTGTGTTTATTAGTGATGAAACAATGGAATGTATCAAGTATGTATTTGATACTAAATAAAAAAAGTTTCTAAAGAATATCGAGGCTATTGTATCTGAAGCAGAACCATCATTAATGAAATGGAAATATGAGAGGTAAATTCATGAGAATAAGAAAAAGACTCACTCTATTCCTTCAAAAAAAGATAAGAACAAAAGAAATTATTGGATGAAGTATAAAAATAATGGAAGAGGAAACAATAAGAATGGAAAGATGGAAACCCTCAATTTGGACACAACTTATCTAAAGGTATTAGTATAAATTACATGGTACCTAAACTCAAGGAAAAGAATCCAGTGAAAAGAAACAAAAGAATGAACTTTAAGGTGCTAGTTTAGTTGACTCTTTTAAGAAAGGATTATAAATTTCTTCTACAAATGTTATTACATCAATTCCATATGACATATTGTCTTTCCTAGAAACTACATAAGTTGATGCTATTGCTACTGATGTTATAGAAAAAGGAAAAACAATATAAGACATTGTTTATGAAGAATAGTTTGAAGAAATTAATTATGTAGATGAATCTAATCAGGAAGATAAATAGGAAGTAAGTGAATATGACAATGATGAGAATAACGATGATGAAGGTGAAGGTGATGAAAATAAAATTAATGAAGATGATGAAGAAGAAAATGAGTTTAAAAAAGATAATGTTGAAGAAACCTTTTTGGGAAGAAATAATCCCCATAAAAATACCCTCTGATGCTGATTGGATTTTCAAATTTGATAGTTACCAGGTAATGGAAACTATAGAATCTCCCTATTAATAAAAGAAGGATGAAAAAGTTCATAATTCCAAAAAAAATTACATAGATTTTTAAGTTCATGAAATTTATGATGATAAAAATATGTAAGAAAAACTTTAGAAAGATATTGAGAAGTTAGTTTCGTAGAAAGAAAAAGGGAAAAGAGTTCGAGTTGAAATCGGAATTAGTGACATCATACCTCCTAAAGTTTATGATAAAGATCAACTGGATTCAGTTAGTACAACTTCTTCAAAAAGAGTAGATTTTATTGTTTAGACTTTGAAAAGGATTTAAGGAACAATTCCTCATCTTCTAAATATTTAGTTTTTATTTCAGATGCTTTAGGAATATTTTAATATGAAATTAGAATATATAAACATAATTACAGAGAAATTGATTAAACTAGAAGATGATTTCAAATCCCATCAAGATTTTTATAAGATTAATAGAAAATAACATGGTCAAATAACTAAGTGGTCTGGTCAAGTCAATACTAATATAATAAATTTGATGATAATTTGAAATATATAATTAAGTCCATGAAAGAATTTATAGAAAATTATCATTAGTTAATAAAGGATGTAACGGGAAGAGAAAAGTTTGTTCAAACATTCAACGGTCTAGTCGATAATTGTACTAAGACCATCAATGAGTTGAATGGAAAGATGATGTTTTTTATGAATAGATAAAGAGACTCAAAAATCATAATGGGGAAGTTAGTGCCCTGAAAAATTAATTTTCTCAGTGAACTCAAAGCCAAGAAGAAAATATTAAAATTCAAGATGAGAAAATTTGGACTCAAGAAGAATAGATCTATACCAAGAATAAAAAGCTTTAGAAGTTAGACAAAGACCTTAATGAGTTCAAGAAAACCAAATATATTTTGAAAATTTTTATGAAGAAGGATTAATTGTTTTCTACTAAAATCTTGTTGTATTTTGTTTTTGAAAATTGTTGATATAAAATGTTAAATAAACTATTATTATCATCCAAATACATTTGTTTGAATGTTTTCCCAATTCTGATTGGTTTAATATTCTTTCAATTTTTTTTTGAATGACTAGATTGTTCATTATTTTTTTATATTTTTTATCTAACCATTTTTAGTTATTCAAATAGTTTTCCCCATTCCTTATTAAAAATCACAAAGGGGGATAATTTTTTAGAAAGGGGAAGATGTTTATGTAATTGGGATATAAATATATTTAAAGAAAAGAATATGATTCTTAGGGGGTTTCTATCCTAAGGGAGAATTATTTATATTCATTATTATTTTCAAAAGAGTTTTAAAACTCAGGGGGAAATAATTTTTTATTTTTCATTTCTAAGGAAATTTACCTAAATGATAATGGAATTAGGTTTGTCAATGTTATTTCTTATTTACGTCTTGTGTCTTATGCTTTCTAAAAAGGGGGAGATCATTGAGTAATTTTTTTTTTCTTATGAAATTTTCAATCCTTGATTTTTGGAAATCTGGAACTCTTTATTAATTAACTTAATGGAAAAAATTTTATGTCTAAAGTGTTTTTAAAATGTTTATGTAGAAAACATATAAATTTACCATAATTTGAAATAGTTATAAATTATTTGATATTATGAACTAACTTTATTCATTACGATTATCGTAATGAGAAGGGAACCAAAAATAGTCAGATTCCCCCTTTATCAATTCTATTATAATAAATTCTATATTTTATTATGTAGAGGAAGTTTTTTACAATGATTATTATTAGAATTGATAAACATAGAAATCAAATTCCGAACGATTGTCATCATGATATATGTAAAGAAAATCACTAGATTTCCTTAAGTTTAAATCCTGAATATAGAAAACTATTTTATTATATTTGAATATATTAATTTATACTATGATTGTGTATTAGAAAATGATGTTGGAATTTTTGTTATGATATAGACATTAAATGACAGCTGTCCAAGTCATTGTAAAAAACTTTGAGGAAATATGACCGTTGGAGGGAACATTACCATTAGGAGGGTTTCTTATAAATATTTGGTCATTTGTAGAGTTTGATATTCTGTTTCTATTTCGATCTCAATTTTTTTAAAGTGTAAAAAGTCTGAACATCTTTTTCTTAGACTCTTATATAGATTTAGAGGAATTCCTTGTTAACAAAACCTTATCCGATTTTATCCATAAGAAATTGTTTTGTAATTTCATTATGTGTTCTATTGTGTGAATACAATAGAGGGATTGCAAGGGTAGGAATAAAAAGACACTAATCACCATATTGATTGAAGGACTACAGGGATTGCAAGACTGTGATAATCATTATATCGAGGGAACATGAGGAGAATGATACAAAATCGATCATTGTATTAGGGTATTTCATTAATGAGGAAAGACATACCTTATTGTAAGTATAAAACAAGGGACCTCTATCAAATGTAACTGGATACCCTTCTATTTGGGATAAAAGAACTCTATTCAATTTGTTTTACTTGTTTCTATAAAGTTGAAAATTTTTCTATTCATATTTTTAATTGTCTTATTGTAATGTTCATTGTATATGATGAAAAAAACTTGATTTGTTATAATCCAAATAATATGAATTTTTAGATCATAGTCACTTTTATTATGATATTTAGAATTGTTCACATAATAAAATGTGAATACAATAACTGTGACTATGATTCTATGTTTTATAAATAGAATTGCATTTAATTAATTTTGTTATACTCTAATACTATCATAACCAAGATGATTATGATACTTTGATATAATGGTACGAAGGGCTAAGTCGGAATCTTTTTCTTATACATGGTGATATTTTTTGAATTATTTTTTAAATAATTTTATACTAAAGTTTTAAAAAACTAAAATTCACCCGTTATTCTAATTAGTACATATAAGATACATTCTTTCTATAATGAACCGAAATTTTTAATAATATTTGTTTCCTAAAATTGTGTGTTATTCAACCTTATACTCAACAAAACTATATACTTCAATTAATGAAAAGAGTATAATTAAATGAGACTGTTGGGTTTTGACTATTATATGACCATTGGTCTATATGACCGTTGGAAAATAAACTCTTAAAGTTACAATTAGTTTTTATAAATACAAGCGATATTGGTTAATTAATACAGAAAGAAGAGTCAACAGCCTCATCCATTAGACTCGGGCTGTACAAAGCCCATATTTCTGTCCCTGGGAAGGAGGTAGCATCTCTGGGCTTTGCTCTGGACCAAGCCCAAGCTGAGCTTCAACATGTGAATCTTGAATGTAATCACATAAGGGAGATTTTCAAGCTTATAAAAATCACCACTTGGGAAATATTATCTGAGCCTCCCAAGATTCTATCACCATAGCACACCTTACACTTATGTCTTATGCAGTTTTTATTTGGGGCTATATAACGAGACCTTAGATACTTTTTGTAATCCCTCGGTATAAATAAAATTTTTATTTCTTATTATGGTAAAATTTGTGATTCTCAAATGTTCGGATAAATATAGGATGAATATTATTGATGAATTTTGGAAAAATAGGTTATTTTAAAATGTTCATGTAAACTTTAAATAATTGATAATGTGAAATGATTTTTGAAAAATGGTCTTCTATAGTTGTGATCAGTAAAAAATTTAGGGTCTAATAAGATCAAAATAATTTTTATTGAATAATAAAGTACAAAGAGTAATATTAACCTTATGAATAGTAATGAATAGTATATCATCAAAAAAATAGAAACGTTGTAAGAACCCGGTTTTTGCTGAGAAAGAATTTGGAATATTCTTGATGATATTCCAGAGCAGAACCTTCAGACGGCGTGCGATTACGAGCCCCGGAGTGGCCGAAATTAAATTTTCAGTGCGTTCACACTGGAAATGATAAATAAATGAGATAACTCCTAAACCGAGTTCTAGATCAAAGATCTGAGTCTACGGATGGGTCCGGAATGGGGTGTTTACCCTAGTAATGACATAAAACTTGTCGGCGCGGGACGTTTGAACCCCTCGCCCGCTTCTGGAAGGATAGAGGGATTAAATAAATAAATAAATTTGTTTAAGGGAGAACCGCTGGTATCTTTTAAATGGTGGCTCGGAATGGAAAACCGAGGGCACTGTTGAGTTCGGAGCATGCCATTTACCCTAGGAGGGGTATAAGTTTCGCGGGCGCGGGTCGTTTGTGAAAAATGGCCCCAGGGGCGTTTTTGTAATTTGGCGGCCTCGGGCGCTAAGTTTTATAACTTTTGAACGGGTTCTCGGAAAAAATTTCTGAGACCGCCGTTGTGCTCGAAGCGTCGTGTTGACCCCAAGGACGCCCTCCTTTTTGTCTGCTTCAGGAGCGGAGTCGGGGGCGTGCCGGGCGAGGTGTTTAAGTGTTTTTATTTAAACACGCACCCCCCTTATTCCTCTTCTTCTTCTTCCTCACAACCCCTCCCCTCCCTTATTATTTTCCGGTGACCTCCAGCGAGCTCCGGAGAGCCAACTTCAGCGAGGCAACGGCGCGGGGCGGATCACGCGGGAAGCGCCGGGCGAAGCCCAACGAGGTAGGCGGATTTGATCTTTCCTCCCCTTCCCCGTTTTAATCCTCAATTTATGCTCAATCGCACCATTGGATCTTCGAACAAATCTCGTGGTTGCGTAGATCCCGTCCTGAGATTTCCGGAAAGCTATCCGGATCGAAATTTCGACCACCGGATCGTTCGCGGTGGTCCTTGGAAATTTTTCCGGCCACGACCGGTTTCCGGCGAGGGCCGAAGGCCGCAGACGGCGGCGGCGCGGGGCGGAGCGCGGCGGAGCAGGGCGGTCGGCCGGGGCTTCAGAGGGCGGCGGCGGCGCTTCTGGGAGGCGGCGGAGGCGTTCGACAGCGGCTGTCGGAAGGCGGCCGTGGCACCGGCCGCGGGCGCCGGCAAACGGAGGAGGGGCCACGAGGCGGCGACCCCGTGCAGCGCAGCAACGACCCGCGCTTCGCGGGTCGTTGCGTGGACCGAGCGACCGGCCCTCGCGGCCGGTCGGTGGCAAATCCCGCGCGGCGGGCACGCGGGTGTGAAGGGGAGCGGGCCACGGAGCGGCGGCCCGCGGCTCGGCGGGACCGGGCCGGCCCAAGCAGGGCGGACCGGGCGGACCGGGCCGGTCCGGCCCAAAGGGGCTTTGCCCCTCAGACTTCGGACGCCCGTATTTCGGGCTACGAGCATCGGTTTTGCGTGACGTCTGCGGCATAGCGGAGCTTGCGTCAAGGTGGAGTTTTTTAGATGGTTTCGGGAATTTTTAATTCCCGAAACGAGGGGCCGCTGAGGCGCGATGCGTCCTTAAGTGGACGAGCGTTTTCCCGGGATTTTTGTTTTGGACGGCGCGAACGCGTCCGACATCCATTTTGTGCGCCGTCAGCGACGTTGTGACCCTGGCATTGAGGCTGAGGTTTCCAGTGCGGTTCCAAGCATCGAGGCTGGAGTTGAGGCACAGGACCCACATGCCGACTCTTGAGCTGCGTGCGGCGTTTCATGACTTTTCCATCGTACGTCCGTTCGGGGCGTGCGGGCAGTCGTTTTTTGATGTTTTTCTGAGAGGATTACAGTGGTGCAATCCGCCCGCACTAATTCGGCGCAGTGGTGCGGGCCCCACGAGGGCCGTTGGGGCGTTGACGGTGTTTTTGCAACAGTATCACCGGGAAACTGTTTTGGAAAAGTGAGTAGTCCATCTTGTGTACTTTTTCGAGAGGGTCACAACGGTGCGATCCGTTCGTTGAGTTTCGGGACCGGGATGTGGGTCCCACGTGGCGCCGCTCGTGTGCAGTGCGCCGGAACGCATCTTTTTCTCCGGATACCCGTTCTACTCTAGCGAGTAGTGCTTTCGACGTGTTTTTCCGAGAGCATCGCGATGGCACAGTCCGCTCGACCTCTTTCGGAGATGTGTTGTGGTTCCCACCAGACCAGGCTACGGTGAATAGTACCTTTTTTTACCGGGTGGCCATTTTGGGTGATTGAGTAGTCAATCCCGTGTGTTTTTCTGAGGGGAATGCCGTGTTGTGCTCCATTTGTTCAGTTTCGGGATTCTGGGGTGGGCCCCACATGGGTTTGGTCACGGTGAATAGTACCTTTTCCACCTGTTGACCGTTTCAGGCGAGTGAGTAGTCTATCTCGAGTGTTTTTTTCGCAAGGATTACAACGGTGTGATCCGTTTGGCTATACGGAGCCTCTTGCGCTATCTTGTTAAAAGTGGAAGCATGGAAGGTGCTCCAGTGGTGGTTCGCCCTATTTTGCTTGTAGCGGACCTTTGGCGAGTGATCGCTTGCACTCCCGTGTGAGTGATGTAAATGCTTGAGGTGACGTGGTTGGTCGTGCGAGGGCCTTTGAGGTGGAGTTGTTACGTCACACCTTTGCGTTGACGTAGGGTGCCGTGTCAACGATAGCCTTGGACTGGAGACGAGGTATACTCTGGGAGTATACGGGAGCTCTTGGAGGTACGTGGGGTTTGTACCTAAGACGTTTGTGCACTCAGTTGGGGTTGAGATGGGGCCACACGTTGTGTGGTCCCCACATACGTGTCGGGTTCTGCTTTGCGTACTTGGACCTCTCGCAGCGTAGAGGGTCCCTCCGTGTGTTTGTTTGACCAGCAGGGTGGAGTTTTTTCCCTGGCTCGGTGCTCGTTTGTTGACCAGCAGGGTTGACTGGTCTCCCCTGGTTTCGTTCTCGATGGATCGGCCAGTAGCGGTGCTAGTGGCACCCTGTGATGGAGCAGGCGCTGAAACTCTTTTGGGAGAGTTGTTCTGGAGTTGGGTGGCTGCGCGATACCCACTCAGTGTTCGATTGGCCAGTGTTTCACCCTCCTGTAGAGATGGCCAGAGCAGTTCTGAGTTTTACCCTCCAGCGGGGCTGGGCAGTGGGTTACTCATCGACTTCTTCGGGTTTACCCTCCAGCGGGGCTGGGCAGTGGGTTACTCGCTGACTTTTAGGGTCTACCCTCCAGTAGAGACTGGGCAGTGGGTCACCCAACACACTTAGGGTCTACCCTCCAGTAGAGACTGGGCAGTGGGTCACCCGACGACCTCTTAGGACCTACCTTCCAGCAGGGCTGGGCAGTGGGTCGCCCGTCGTCTAGTTCCAGGTCTACCCTCCGGCAAGGCTGGGCAGTGGGTCGCCTGTCGACTTATTCTAGGTCTACCCTCCAGCGGGGCTGGGCAGTGGGTCGCCTGATGATGTATTAGGGTTTACCCTCCATCAGGGCTAGGTAGTGGGTCACCCGATATCTGAATATGGTTTACCCTCCAGCGGGGCTGGGTAGTGGGTCTCCTGACGATGTATTAAAGTTTACCCTCCATCAGGGCTGGGCAGTGGGTCACCCGACTTTTGGTTATGAATTACCCTCCAGCGGGGCTGGCCAGTGGGACACCTGTTAGCATTCCAGACTCAGTCCTTCTGACCAGGCTAGTCTGTGGCTTTCCTCCGTGATTACCGGAGCGGGACCCTTGGTTGTATGGGTCGGTGATGGAATGACTATGGCTTTGAGGAGACCTCTCGACTACAGGGCAGTGACGAGTTGGGGTTTTACTTTCCCTATAACTCTCAAGTATGAGGGGCACTTTCCCCACTAAGACGCGTTCTTGTGACACGATCTAAAACCATGCGGGCGAGTCAATGCCGCCCAAAGCGGATAGTGTCAAGGTGCGGTGATTGAGCCCCTTGTCTTGCGTTTCAGGGCAGACGTGCGGGTTGCTGGGCATCGATGGTGGGGTTATGTCGGGGACTATTGGATACTTCTTCTTAGGCTGAGCTACGAGATGAAGATCCCCTTACAAGGTTGTTCGGGCTTCTCGATAGAGCATATGGATTTGTATATACCTTGTTTCTGGTACCCACTTCTTGGGTTTGGTTACTCTCCTTCCAGGAGAGGCGAAGATGCGCGGGGTATGCCACATTCATTCCGTGTCTAGATTTTCATGGTTGGATGAGTCTACTATCCTGCTATAGTTAGCGAAGACTCGACGGGAAGTTCATCTTCTCACCGTTTCCAGCTCCTTGTGTCTGGACGAGTCTACCTTCTTTTCTCTGGTTGGGTTGAGCTAGACTCATTACTGTACTCTCTGTTGTACCCCTTTACTTTCCTATTCACTCTACTGCTCACCCTTCGGTACCTCTTTTTGTTGCTCCCTCGAGCCTTCGGGGTACCCTACTGAGTATTTTTATACTCACCCCTGCTTGGGCTTTTCCCGCACTTGGTGTGCCCTTGCAGACGACGGACAGGTGGAGCGTGGCTTTAGTGGAGCATAGGAGCTTGGGAGCTTGGACCGCGTGCGGTGGTCGTGGCCAGGTCCTAGGTGGGAGACCCGTCAGCTGTTTCTTTTTGTTTACCTGTTGCCGGGTTGTGGCACTTTTGGTTGGGCGCGTGTTTTTCCCCTTTTCTTTTCAGCTTGTACTCTGTACTATTTAGAGGTCGATGCACATCTGTGGTTTATAGATATAGCAGTTGTTCTTTTTACTCTGCTTGTTCTTTATTTTACTCTGCACTTTTTCATTGAGTTTGCTGTGTGGGTGTGTACAGGTACTTAGGCAAAGGCCTCCCCGAGTTGTTGTGCCTTCGGCGCTGGTCGCCAGCCCCTGGCCTATGGAGGCGGGCTTGGGGTAGTTGCGGCTCGAGCCCGGGTAGGGTCGGGTCGTGACAAAGTGGTATCAGAGGTGGTTCGTTCCTTGGGACGTTGTGCGGACGTCCCTAAAAGAGGAATTGGTTGGGATATAGGGAAACATTGTTAACGTGTCTCGAGAGAGGCTCTCAGGCCAGGGAGTCCAGTGATGGTGTGGCGGCCGACGTATCCATTCACCAGGACCTTGATAACCCGCTTGTCGACTCGGCATGTTGAGACACTTGTTGCAGGGAAATTGGATTGTGCATCACATAGGATTGATTCTTTGACTGTCCTTCTTGAGTCAGCTCCCCATCGTTGTTGTTATTGGTATATACATGTATGCTCATCTGACCGCGACACTCCTTGATAATATTCAGGATGTCTCCGCGAGGACAGCCAGCCAGGATTCCAGCTTTGGGTATGTGACGACGACCCTATGAGCTACGAGGCCTCAGTCCAGAACCCATCATGTGAGCCCTTTCTCCGGGTGGGACGGTAGCAGCACCCCCCACCTGTTGAGTAGTAGGAAGTTTTAGCAGAGCAGGATGAGCTTGAGCGCGCTCCTGAGTTCCAGCGGCAGGGACCGCTGAGATTCAGTGGTGAGCCAGACCCTTAGGTAGCAGAGGTTTGGCTTGAGGAAGTGGTTCGCCTTTTCAGGCTTGTGCAGACGCCAACAGATCAGAGAGTGGCTTTGACAGTCATCCTTTTTCCATGGATCGACTTGGCGTTGGTGGAGTCTGGTGACTCTGTTTCTTGATGAGTCGTCGTTTTCGTTGGACGACTTTCAGTTGTTGCTCTGTGAGGAGTTTTGCCCCTCCTTCTTGCCCTCCGTTCAGATTCAGGAGCTCCTGCAGTTTCAGTAGGGAGGGATGATGGTGGCCGAGTACACGACTAATTTTGCAGACCGTGCACGCTTTTACCCGGACTTGGTCCATGACAACAACTTCCGAGCGCAGAAGTTTGAGCAGGGTCTCCGCTGAGAGATTCGTGCTGTCAGAGTACCCTTGGGCATTTCCACATATGCTGGGGTGCTAGAGTATACGCTGGTGACAGAGGGCTCCCTGTCATGTTTTGCGGTTGGTAGTGGCAGTGGGAACGATGGAGCCGGGACATCTCCCGTAGCTAGCAGGCACCGGAGGACAGGGCCTCGATGCAGGTGGCCTTCCCACTGCCAGTTTTGGAGACATGGTCGTATACCACTGTGGCGAAAAGGGCGCAGGGCCTCAGTCGAGGATGCCCTTCCGTGAGTGGATCCCGGGCCGGGGTCGTACACCACAGTGGCGCCAGAGGGTACCAGGTCAGCCCAGAGAGCGCCGATGCTATGCTTGTGACAGGCGAGGTCACTTGTCACGAGACTGCCCGACCCGAGTTTCTAGGAGCTTCGGGCAGGCAGCAGGCGCACCACCACGGCAGAGGTAGCACCGTAATCGGAGTAGTACCTAGGGAGGTGGTGCTAGCAGAGGAGAGGGAGGAGCTGGAGGTGGGGGAAGACGTTACGAGATCTCCCCATCACCACTAGGTGGTTCACGTCAGGCTCCGGGAGCTGACAGTTGGGACAGTGGGTAGCCGCAAGCTTTGGATGTCTACGATCCTGCAGAGCACAGGATGGTGAGAGGTACCCCTTGCGACCCTTCTACTGCTTGCAGTAGAATTGTTAGGCTCTGCGTGTGAAATGCTTCTCTCCCGGATCCTTGTTTGAGGTGTTTCCAGGGTGACGCAGGGCGTCGGGTGTAACCCTGTGGTGGTAATGAGAAAGGCGCGAGACCTTTTCCTTTAGTCGATGGTGTTGACTCCTTTGCCTTTTGAGCGTGTAAGAGAGCATCGACTGTGGAGACTCTAGCGTGACCAGATATCCTTGGGTGTTTCACCATATGGATATTCTGAAGTAGGGAATCACCGGGCCTTGTTCCAGGTACGGGCGGTGATTCTAGTCGCGGCGTGCGACGTAGAGGTTTGACCGGGGAGGTGAGCTACCCCCGAGGGCCTTCAGGCCGTTTGAGACCGTGCACAGGGATAGCGAGGTACCCTACCGCCTTGACCTAACCCCAAAGTCTGGAGTGGGTGCACGACGTCGGCATGGGCCGAGCTAGCGTGGACAGATCAATCCCTTGGTCTGTGTGCGGTGACACAGAGCTGTGCGTGGGTTCTTCTGGGTATGCGGAAGCCAGGTGTGGGCTTAGTACCCTGTGTTGCTCCCTAGTTTTGCTTTTCGAGGACGAATATCTTGAAGGAGGGAATGATGTAAGAACCCTATTTTTTCTGAGAAAGACTTTGGAATATTCTTGATGATATTCCAGAGCAGTGCCTTCAGACGGCGGGCGATTCCGAGCCCCGGAGTGGCCGAAATTAAATTTTCAGTGCGTTCACACTGGAAATGCTAAATAAATGAGATAACTCATAAACGGAGTTCCGGATCAAAGATCCGAGTGTATGGATGGGTCCGGAATGGGGTTTTTACCCTAGGAATGGCATAAAACTTGTCGGCGCGGGACGTTTGGACCCCTCGCCCGCTTCTGGAAGGATAAACGGATTAATAAATAAATTAATTTGTTTAAGGGTGAAACGCTGGTATCTTTTAAATGGTGGCTCGAAATGGAAAACCAAGGGCACCGTTGAGTTCGGACCGTTCCGTTTACCCTAGGAGGGGTATAAGTTTCGCGGGCGCGGGCCGTTTGTGAAAAATGGCCCCAGGGGCGTTTTCGTAATTTGGAGGCCTCGGGCGCTAAGTTTTATAACTTTTGAATAGGGTCTCGGAATAAAATTCTGAGACCACCATTGTGCTCGAAGCATCGTGTTTACCCCAGGGACGCACTCCTTTTTGTCTGCTTCGGGAGCGGAGTCGGGGGCGTGCCGGGCGGGGTGTTTAAGTGTTTTTATTTAAACACACACCCCCCCTTCTTCCTCTTCTTCTTCTTCCTCACTACCCGTCCCCTCCCTTCTTCTTTTCCAGCGATCTCCAGCGAGCTCCGGCGAGGCAAGCTCCGGTGAGCCAACTCTGGCGAGGCAACGGCACGGGGCGGATCACGCGGGAAGCGCCGGTCGAAGCCCAACGAGGTAGGCGGATTTGAGTTTTCCTCTCCTTACCTATTTTAATCCTCAATCTATGCTTAATCTCGCCATTGGATCTTCGAACAAATCTCGTGGTTGCGTAGATCCTATCCCGAGATTTCCGGAAAGCTATCCGGATCGAAATTTCGACCACCGGATCGTTCCCGGTGGTCCTTGGAAATTTGTCCGACCACGACCGGTTTCCGGCGAGGGCCGAAGGCGGTAGACGGCGGCGGCACGGTGTGGAGCGCGGCGGAGCAGGGCGGTCGGCCGGGTCTTCAGAGGGCGGCAGCGGCGCTTCCGGGAGGCTGCGGCGGCATTCGGCGGCGGCTGTCGGAAGCCGGCCGCGCCGGCCAAAAGAGGAGGGGTCGCGAGGCGGCGGCCCCGTGCAGCGCAGCAACGACCCGCGCTTCGCGGGTCGTTGCGTGGACCGAGCGACCAGCCCTCGTGGCCGGTCGGTGGAAAATCCCATGCGGTGAGGGCGCGAGTGTGAAGGGGAGCGGGCCGCGGAGCGGCGGCCCGCGGCTCGGCTGGACAGGGCCGGCCGGTCCGGCCCAAAGTGGCTTGCCCCTCAGACTTCAGACGCCCGTATTTTCGGGCTACGGGCGTCCGTTTTGCGCGCCGTCTGCGGAAGCGCGGATCTTGCGTCAAGACGGAGTTTTTGAGATGGTTTCGGGAATTTTTAATTCCCAAAATGAGAGGCCGCTGAGGCGCGACGCGTCCTTAAGTGGACGAGCGTTTTCCCGGGATTCTTGTTTTGGACGGCGCAGACGCGTCTGACATCCGTTTTGAGCGCCGTCAGCGGCGTTGTGACCCTGGCACTGAGGCGGAGGTTTCCAGGGCGGTTCCAGGCGTCGAGGCTGGAGTTGAGGCGCGGGTCCCACTGGCCGACTCTTGAGCTGCGTGCGGCGTTTCACGACTTTTCCATCGGACGTCCGCTCGGGGCGTGCGAGCAGTCGTTTTTGGATGTTTTTCTGATGGGATTACAGTGGTGCAATCCGCCCGCCCTAATTCGGCGTGGTGGTGCGGGCCCCACAAGGGCGGTTGGGGCGTTGACGGTGTTTTTGCAGCAGTATCACCGGGCAACTGTTTTGGACAAGTGAGTAGTCCATCTTGTGTACTTTTTCGAGAGGATCGCAATGGTGCGATCCGTTCTTTGAGTTTCGGGACCGGGATGCGGGTCCCACGTGGCGCCGCTCGTGTGCGGTGCGCCGGAACGTATCTTTTTCTCCGGATACCTGTTCAACTCAAGCGAGTAGTGCTTTCGACGTGTTTTTCTGAGAGCATAGCGATGGCGCAGTCCACCCGACCTCTTTCGGAGATGTGTTGGGGGTCCCACCCGACCGGGCTATGGTGAATAGTACCTTTTTCACCGGGTGGCCATTTTGGGTGATTGAGTAGTCAATCCCGTGTGTTTTTCTGAGGGGAACGCCGTGGTGTGCTCCGTTTGTTCAGTTTCGGGATTCTGGGGTGGGCCCCACACGGGTTTGGTCACGGTGAATAGTACCTTTTCCACCTGTTGACCGTTTTGGGCGAGTGAGTAGTCTAACTCGAGTGTTTTTTTCGCAAGGATTACAACGGTGTGATCCGTTTGGCTGTACGGAGCCTCTTGTGCGATCTTGTTAAATGTGGAAGCATGGAAGGTGCTCTAGTGGTGGTTCACCCTATTTTTCTTGTAGCAGACCATTGGCGAGTGATCGCGTGCACTCCCTTGTGAGTGATGTAAATGCTTGAGGTGACGTGGTTGGTCGTGCCTAGGCCTTTGAGGTGGAGTTGTTACGTCACGCCTTTGCGTTGACGTAGGGTGCCGTGTGCACGATAGCCTTGGGCTGGATACGAGGTATACTCTGGGAGTATACGGGAGCACTTGGAGGTACGTGTGGTTTGTACCTGAGACATTTGTGCACTCAGTTGGGGTTTAGATGGGGCCACACATTGTGTGGGCCCCACTTGTGTGCCGGGTTTTGCTTTGCGTACTTGGACCTCTCGCGGCGTAGAGGGTCCCTCCGTGTGTTTGTTTGACCAGCAGGGTGGAGTTTTCCCCCTGGCTCGGTGCTCGTTTGTTGACCAGCAGGGTTGAGTGGTCTCCCCTGGTTTCGTTCTCGATGGATCGGCCAGTAGCGGTGCTAGTGGCACCCCGTGATGGAGCAGGCGCTGAAACTCTTTTGGGAGAGTTGTTCTGGAGTTGGGTGGTTGCGCGATACCCACTCCGTGTTTGATTGGTCAGTGTTGCACCCTCCGGTAGAGATGGCCAGAGCAGTTCTGAGTTTTACCCTCCAGCGGGGCTGGGTAGTGGGTTACTCATCGAATTTTTCAGGTTTACCCTCCAGCGGGGCTGAGGAGTGGGTTACTCGCTGACTTTTAGGGTCTACCCTCCTGTAGAGACTGGGCAGTGGGTCACCCGACACACTTTGGGTCTACCCTCCACCAGAGACTGGGCAGTGGGTCACCCGACGACCTCTTAAGGCCTACCCTCCGACAGGGCTGGGCAGTGGGTCGCCCGTCGTCTAGTTCTAGGTCTACGCTCCGAAAAGGCTGGGCAGTGGGTCGCATGTCGACTTATTCCAGGTCTACCCTCCAGCAGGGCTGGGCAGTGGGTCGCCTGATGATGTATTATGGTTTACCCTCCAACAGAGCTGGGTAGTGGGTCACCCGATATCTGAATATGGTTTACCCTCCAGCGGGGCTGGGTAGTGGGTCACCTGACGATGTATTAAGGTTTACCCTCCAGTAGGGCTGGGCAGTGGGTCACCCGACTTTTGGTTATGAATTACCCTCCAGCGGGTCTAGGCAGTGGGACACCTATTAGCATTCCAGACTCAGTCCTTCCGACCAGGCTAGTCTGTGGATTTCCTCCGTGATTATCGGAGCGGGACCCTTGGTTGTACGGGTCGGTGATGGAACAACTATGGCTTTGAGGAGACCTCTCAACTATAGGGCAGTGACGAGGTGGTGTTTGACTTTCCCTAGAACTCTCAAGTATGAGGGGCGCTTTCCCCACCGAGACGCATTCTTGTGATGTGATCTAAAACCATGCAGGCGAGTCAGTGCCGCCCAAAGCGGATAGTGTCAAGGTGCGGTGATTAAGCCCCTTGGATTACAGTTCAGGGAAGACGTGCGGGTTGCTGGGCATCGATGGTGGGGTTATGTCTAGGACTGTTGGATACATTTTCTTAGGCTGATCTATGGGACGGAGATCCCCTTACGAAGTTGTTCGGGATTCTCGATAGAGTATATGGATTTGTATATACCTTGTTTCCGGTACCCACTTCTTGGGTTTGGTTACTCTCCTTCCAGGAGAGGCGAAGACGCGCGGGGTATGACACGTTCTTTCTGTGTCTAGCTTTTCATGGTTGGACGAGTCTACTCTCCTGCTATAGGTAGCGAAGACTCGATGGGAAGTTTGTCTTCTCACCATTTCTAGCTCCTTGTGTCTGGATGAGTCTACATTCTTTTCTCTTATTGGGTTGAGCTCGACTCTTTACTGTACTCTTTGTTGTACCCCTTTACATTCCTATTCGCTCTACTGCTCACCCTTCGGTACCTCCTTTTGTTGCTCCCTCGAGCCTTTGGGGTACCCTACTGAGTATTTTTATACTCACACCTGCTTGGGCTTTGCCCGCACTTGGTGTGCCCCTGTAGACGGCGGAAAGGTGGAGCATGGCTTCAGTGGAGCTTTGGAGCTTGGGAGCTTGGACCGCATGCGGTGGTCGTGGCCGGGTCCCAGGTGGGAGACCTATCAGCTGTTTCTTTTTTTTACCTATTGCCGGGTTGTGGCACTTTTGGTTGGGCGCATGTTTTTCCCCTTTTCTTTTCAGCTTGTACTCTGTACTATTTAGAGGTCGATGCACATCTGTGGTTTATATATATAGCAGTTGTTCTTTTTACTCTGCTTGTTCTTTCTTTTACTCTGCACTTTTGCATTGAGTTTGCTGCATGGGTGTGTACAGGTACTTAGGCAAAGGCCTCCCTGAGTTGTTGTGCCTTCGGCACTTCTTGCCAGCCCCTGGCCTATGGAGGCGGGCTTGGGGTAGTTGCGGCTCAAGCCCGGGTAGGGTCGGGTCGTGACAAACGTCACCCATGAATGTATAAATATAATGTAAATATCTTAAAAGTGAAAAAATGATCATATTATAAGTTTTGGTATTTTTTTATGTCATAAATATTTTATTTACAATTTTATAATAAATTTGATAATTTAAAATGGAAATGTATTTTCATAAAATTTAATCATAAATTTTCACTTTATTTTCTTATGGTTATACAATAATTTAATGGTACCTTGATTACTTTTTCAAGGTGTTATAAAACAAGTTATAGTTTTAGAGATGTTTTTTTGTATAAACAATGATTTTATTTAAAAATTATATTAAAAATATTTAGTAAATTATTATCATAAAATGAATTTCATTTATGAATTCAAATCATAAACATTAGGTTAGGGTGAATATATGATATTTTTATAAAATGTTTTGTTTTTCGGTGAATAGTAAAAATACAGTTTTGAGTTTCGGTGTGATTAATGACATCATTAATGAAGTAATAATGATGTAATAAATCTGGTCAACTTGTGACTAGTAAGATATGTTAGCAGGTGTCCCACTTTTCCAATACCATGGTAAAATACCAAGGGCAAGCCCATGGTTTTGAAAATACCACCGATGAGGTGTCCCGTGGAATTTTATTAAATATTCCCTCATTTTGATATAAATACAAAGTCATTACCTCATTAATTTCATTACAAAATCCTTATGAATAAATAACTTGTCTCTTTACCACCCAAGGATTCCTCCTAAGGTTCCCTCAATCCCCCAAGGTCCCAACCTTTGATCTTTCAAAGTCACTCTTCAAGGTAAGGGAACCTTTCACCCACCTCTTTTAAGTCATGACTTCCTTTATGTTATGTCTTCAAGTTTCCATCTTCTTATGTCGGGGTTTGTTATTATATGTACTTCTTTATGTCTATTTTATTTCCAATTGATGATAGATTCTTTCCACTCTCATCAACTTATTTTTCGGAATTTTTAGTAATTCCATTAAGTTTCCAGATTTTTCGTAAAAGAAATCACATCTTCTCTTTTCATTTATGTTTCCTTTTCTCTTGGAATGTCATTAAAATATCCATACCATGTTCTTATTTATTTTTATTCTATAAAAATACTATATTATGAGTTATTTATGAGTGGGTGACCCTTTAACCCTCCCATTTTATTATTTTATAAAACCATGTTATATAGCCGTTATGCTGTAGAAATTTCGTCTCAAAATTTCTCTCTCTCTCTATAAAGAAATTATATTGTTTTATTTATGTGAATACCCAGAGCTATTTAGTTTCTATGGGTGTTCATAAATTCAAAACAATGATATATTTGATTTCTTAATTGACATACATATAACCCTAACTCCCTTTACGTGGGTTATAAATGACAAAATGATCGTATTTTTATGCACTTTTAAAATGTCATGATTTTGAAATGAACCTCATTTATTTAATTCTATTTGGGCTATTTATGAAATTTTTGATTATTATCTATGTGGCACACATGAAAGTAATGACATATTAAGGGTGTTCTCAGATAGTGATCCAATGCATTGGTTAAAAAATTTAATCTCCAGAGATGACAAGTTTTGTGATAACATGGTGAATAGCCTTGGTAATTTTTTATGACCCCTTGGGGATGAAGCTTGGTGATATGTTGATGAATGAATGAATGAAATGTTTTATCCACATATTCCTATTATGAGTCATGTTATTTTTTATTATATGACTCTTCTTCCATTTCTCAGGTCTTTATGTTTTTTTATCAAGTTCTTATTGATATTACAAGTAAACTGATTCCCTTGTTTACCGTTAATAGGCCTTCTGCTCACCATTTCCATTGATGTATATCTCCAGGTTACGAGATGTAGTAATTTTAATTAGGATGAACCTATGATGCAGCCTTAAAAGTGGATTGGAAAAATATTTTATGTTTTTTTCATTTATTACGTTCCTGATTTCCATGACACTAGACTTTAAAGATCCTATGTTTGTAAAATGTAATGAAAAGTTATGTAATAAAAAGGCGCAATTACAGGTTAGTATCAAAGACAGTTTAGTTATTTATGGAAATTAGGCTATTAAAAACATTAGGAATAACCATATAGAAATGTTTAAATATAGGAAAACTTCTTGTAATTTTGGTGAAATATTAAGTAAGTGGTTTTCGAACAAATAAATCCCCATCTAGATACAAACAAGTAGATGTGGCACTGTCAAAGATATACCTAGGAGTGAAAACTCCGATAAGGAGTTTCAAGAGTGACCTAGGGTATCCTAGTACATGAAAATGGGCCTTGATGGAATCCTGGTTTGACACTCATGGGGGTTATGTTTGGTTAATCATAAGCTTTTTATGAGTCATTATGAAGGATTTATAGAGAAATGTAATTGTTTAAGCATGAAATTTTAATACCTAAAATCATTTATTGTTAAAAGATTCATAAATGAAATAAGTTTCTCACTAAGATTTCATTCTTTTAGAAAATGTAAGGAAATAGGAGGAACCAAGAAAATGGTGACTGCAATGGACCATGCACTAATGGACCTCCGATGGAAGCCAAAATGGAAACTTTCATGCGAATGATGAACCAAATTACTCAAGTTATGGGAAATAACTTAAATCATGCTAAGAGACCGATCTCACCATGAAGGGAACAAAGTTATGTTGAATCCTTTATTCATCAACGACCACCAACCTTCAGTGGATCGACTGGCCCATTGATTTCTGAATAGTGGATCAGCTCTATAGAGAAGATATTTTATATGCTCCACTGTTCAGAGTAAGAGAAGGTCACCCTAGATGTCTATCACTTAGAATAAGAAGATTTAAAGTGGGGGGAACTAATTAAAAACACAAGACCAAGAGTGGAGTTTGAAACTACCAAGTGGGGATATTTAAGATGGATCTTTATTAGTAAGTATTTACCTTGTTCCATGAGAACAAGAATGGAGAAAGAGTTTATCGAACTGAAGTAGAAGGAGAATGAATCTGTGGGAGACTACAAGATGAAATTCACTATACTTTCTCGTTATACCTCAATATTTTTCATAGATCCTAGTTGGAAGGTTTATAGAGTATTTGGTGGACTAAAACCACATCTACGGAAGAATCTAGCTAATCGAGACTATGACAGCTATGAGGAGACCATGCGGAGTGAGATGAAAGTCGAACAAGAATTTTGTGAGACGTAGTGGTCCCATAAATACAATGACAAGAAGAGATATATTGAGAAAAGATAAGGGAGGAGCTTCGATCAAGGAAAAATATGAAATCAAGTATAACGTCCCACATGCAATAAATGTGGGAAGAAGCATTTGGGGAATTGCCTCCCCGAGAGGAGAAAGGGCTACAAGTGTGGTAGTGATGGCCCTATTGCACAAAATTGTTGTAGTGAGGATAAGACTCAATTTACCAAGACTAAAGACAAGGGGAAGATAGTTTAGGCCCTACCTGATGTCCAATGATATAAGTGTAGACAAATTGTGCACTTTTCTAATCACTGTCCAAATCTGAGGGCAAAAGAGGGGAATCACCCATAGTTTCAGAAATGTCCAAGGGAACAAGGTAATATTTTTAATCACTATGACTGAAGTTGAAGCACCAAATGATGTGGTGGAAGGTACTCTTGTTGTTCTCTCAAATCTAGAAAGTACTTTTTTTATTCCGGTTTTATGCATTCCTTTATTTCCTCCATGTTCGCAAAGAATTTAAAATCAGTCCCCGATTTTCTAAATTAAGAGTTATCAGTCAAGACTCCTCGTGGGATTATCCAAGAATCTTCAGTGTTTAGAAACACTATTATTTACATTAGTGAGCACAATATTACCACAAATCAAGTAGTCATTCCCATTCTGGAATTCAACATTATACTAAGGATAGAATGAATCACAAATTATAATACTAAGATCAAATAAATAGGTAAGGAAATATCAGTAGTCTTGAATGGAAAACCTATAGTTATCTTCCAAGGAGAGATATCTCAACCAGTTCTTTGTCTATAAGAACCTCTTATATCTTTATTTATGGAGATGATCGGTGAAGAAGAAGAATGAAAATAGAGTTTAAGGATAGAAAATGTCCCCATCGTCCAAGAATATGTTGATGTATTTCATGAGGAGTAACCAGGACCTCCCCCAAAAAGAGAGGTAAAATTCTCCATTGAACTCATTCTTGGATCTCATATGATATCAAATACCCCCTATAGGATGGAAAATGTGGAGCTAGAGGAATTAAAGAAACAACTCCAAGATCTGTTGGAGACGGGGTTTATCCGACTAATTCTATATCTGTGGGGAGCAACAGTTCTCCTTGTGGATAAGAAGGATGGGTCAATGTGGCTATGCATTGATTATAGAGAACCGAATATGATCAAAATGAAGAAAAAATACCATCTTCCAAGAATTGACGACTTATTTTACCAACTTTATGGGGCACAATTCTTGTCTAAGATTGATATTCGAAATGTTTAACATCAATTGAGCGTAATGAAAGAAGATATTCCAAAAACTTCCTTTCTATCAAGATATGGGAATTATGAGTTTGTTGTTATGCCCTTCAGACTGACAAATGCACCAGCTATTTTTATGGATTTGACGAATAGAGTCTTTAAGGACTACTTTGATAACTTTGTGGTAGTTTTTATTAATGATATTCTGATATATTCCAAAAGTCGCGAGGATCATGAGGATAATCTAATGGTTATATTACAAACTCTATGGAAGGAGAGGATTTTTAGGAAGTTCAGATAATGTGAATTCTGGTTACAAAAAGTTTCTTTCTTGGGGCACATTGTAACAAATGAAGGAACCACATTTGAACCTACAAAGAAAAAAGTTGTAAAGGAGTGGACCCAACCTACAACAATAACTGAGATTTGTAGTTTACTTGGTTTAACAAGATATTATTGGAGGGTTGTGAAAAGCTTTTCATGACTTTCTAATCCATTAACCAAGTTGACTCGGAAATGGGTCAAGTTCATCTATACAAAGGAGTGTGAGGAAACTTTCTAAGAGCTGAAGAAGAGATTGGTTACTGTACCCTTGTTAACTCTCCCCTCAAGTGGAGAAGGATTTGTTATTTTTAGTGATTCATCTCTGAAAGGGCATGGGTGCATCCTCATGCAAATTATAAAGTCATTTCTTATGTATCTCGATAGTTGAAGACTCATGAGCCAAACTATCCTACGCATGATCTAGAGCTGGCTGCGGTCATTTTTTCATTGAAGATATAGATGAACTATTTTTATGGGGAGAAATGTGATATATACACAGACCATCAAGGTTTGAAGTATATTTTCACATAAAAGGAATTGAACATGAGATATAGGAGATGCTTGGAACTTCTCAAAGACTATGATTATTCAATTCATTATCATCCCAGAAGAGAAAACAAAGTCGCAGATGCATTAAGAAGGAAAGAACCAGTGGTTCTTTCCATGATTAGGATTCAAAGAGATCGTTTGATCAATGACCTAGTAAAACTAGACATGGGAATTATAAGGGTAGGGACATCATCAACCCTAACCCAAATGATTTCTCAACTTTTACTACTATAAAAGATCAGGAAAGCTCAGAAATAAGATCATTTGTTATAAAAGAAGTTTGAGGCTGTGAAAAATGGGAAGTGTCCTGAGTACAATATTGATCAAGAAGGTGTAATGAAATTTCGTACAAGACTATGTGTTCCTTCTATTCTAGAAAGAATGTATGAGCTGATGGATGAAGCTCATATCTCTACTTTCTCTATACATCCTAGAAGCACAAAAATGTATAGGGAACTTTGTGATCATTTTTGGTGGAATATTATAAAAAGGGAGATTGATGACTATAATTCAAGGAGCCTAGTATGTTAGCAAGTGAAGGAATAGTGACAAATTACTAAAGGGGTATTGAAACCACTACCCATACCAGCATTAAAGTGGGACAATATCACTATGGACTTCGTCACTGGTCTCCCAAGAACTTCCAAAGGAAACAATTCGATATGGTTTATTGTGGACCGTCTCACCAAGACTACCCATTTTATCTACATTTAGGGAGATTTCTCTCTTGATCAACTTGCCAGGGTTTATGTGAAGGAAGTGGTAAGGCTGTATGGAATTCTATATTCTATCGTATCTGATCGTGACCCAAGGTTCACATAAAAATTATGGAGAAGTCTTCAACATTCTCTGAGAACTGAATTGAATTTCATTATGGCCTATCACCCCCAAACTAATGGAAAATATTAAAGGACTATTCAAATACTCGAGGACATGCTAAGAACATGCTCAATAGAATTTAAAGGTGGATGGGATCAACATCCACCATTAGTTGAGTTATATTATAACAACAACTTCCACTCAAGAATTCAAATGGAACCCTATGAAGCTCTATATGGGAAGCAATGTAGAACTCCTAAATGTTTGGATAAAGCTGGTGAGAGAGAGCTTCTTGGGCCTGATCTTGTGCAGGAGATGATAGAAAAAGTCCACACCATCCAACAACACATTAAGGCTTCTCAGAGTCAGCAAAAGAGCTATGTCGACAACTATCTAAGGGACTTGTAGTTTGATATTGGTGACATGGTCCTTATTCAAATCTCACCTTGGAAGAGATTCATGAGGTTTGGGAAGAAATGGAACATCAGTACTAGGTAAATTGTCCACTATTAAATCCGTGATCGCATAGGAGCAGTGGCCTATCGACTTGCACTCCCACAGAATCTAGAACAAGTTTATTATGTTTTCCATGTATCCCCCTTGAGGAGGTTTATACCTAACCCTTCACATGTACTAAATCCAAAGGTGGTACAACTAGAACATGATCTCTCTTATGGGGAGCAGCAGATGGAGATCTTGGATCATAGAGACAGGGTTCTACGCAATAAGACTACCCACCTTGCTAAGGTGTTGTGGAGGAACCAAAAATGTGAAGAAGCCATGTGGGAACCAGAGGAGTCAATGAGGCAGAAGTACCCACACCATTTCTCTTCTTAGGGTACAAGTTATAATTTTGGGGAAAAAATTTATTAAGGGGGAATAAAGTAATGACCCAAACTTTTTAGTAATATTTGTTTCAAAAATTTGTATGTTATTTTATCTTATACTCAAAAAAACTATATCGTTTAATTAATGAAGTGAGTATAATTAAATGATATCATTGGGTTTCGACTATTATATAATTTTTGGTCAATATGACCATTGGAAACTAAACTTTTAATGTTATAATTATTGTTTATAAATACAAGTGATCTTGGTTAATTATTACAGAAAGAAGAGTTGATGGTCTCATCCAGTAGACCCGAGCAGTATGAAGACCATATGTCAGAGCTTGGGAAGGAGTTGGCATCTATGGGCTTTGCTCTGGACCAAGCCAAAGATGAGTTTCAACGTGTGAAGCACGAACGAAATCGCATAAGAGAGAAGTTCAAGATGATAGAAATCCCCACTCAGGAAATGTTGTTTGAGCTGCCCCAAGTTTCTATCACCATAGCACACCTTACACTTAGGTCCTATGCAGGTGTTATAAGGGGCTATGTAATGAGGCCTTAGATACTTTTTTAATCCCATGGTATAAATAAAATTTTTATTTCTTATTATGTTAAAATTTTTGATTTTCAAATGTCCGGATAAATATAGGATGAATATTGTAGATGGATTTTTGAAGAATGGTATTTTAAAATATTCATGTAAACTTTAAAAAATTAATAATGTGAAATTATTTTCAAAAAATGGTCTTCTACAATTGTGATCAGAATTAAATTTAGACTCTAATAAGGTCAACTTAATTTTTTGTGAATAGTAAAGTATCAATAGTGATATTACCCTTATGAATAGTATTGAATAGTAAATCGTCAAAAAAAATAGAAACCTCACCCATGAATGTATAAATACAATATAGGCATCTTAAAAGTAAAAAAATGATCATAGTATAATTTTTCGAATTTCTTTATGTCATAAATATTTTATTTAAATTTTTATATTCAATTTAATAATTTAAAATAGAAATTTATTTTCATAAAATGTAATCATAAATTGTTACTTTATTGTCTTATGGTTATACTATAATTTTATGGGACCTTGATTACATTTTCAAGGTGTTACAAAATAAGTTATAGTTTTAGGGTTATTTTTTTGAATAAATAATGAATTTAATTAAAAATTAAATTAAAAATATTTAGAAAATTATTTCTATAAAATTTATTTAAATTTTGAATTCAGAGAATTGATATTATGTTATGGTAAATTTATGAGATTTTTATAAAATATTTTGTTTTTCGTTGAATAGTTAAAATACAGTTTTGAGTTTCGGTGTGATAAATGACATCATTAATGATGTAATAAATTTGGTCAACTTGTGAATAGTATGATATTTTATGAGGTGTCCCATGTGGCCAATACCATGGGAAAATACCATGGGCATGCCCATGGTTTTGCAAACCGATGAGGTGTCCCTCAGAAATTAATTAAATATTTCCCCACTTTTGCTATAAATACCAAGAAATTCCATCATTCCATTCATTAAAAAATCATTCTCAATGAATCTCTGGTCTCTTTCCCACCCAAGTATTCCTCCCAAGGTTCCTACAAGATCGGAAGGTCCAAACCATCAAGCCTTCTAAGTCACTCTTCATGGTAAGGGAACATTTCACCCTCCTCTTTTAAGTCATGACTGCCTTTATGTTATGTCTTCTAGTTTTCATATTCTTATGTTGGGGTATGTTATTATATGTACTTATTTATTTCCATCTTATTTCCAAATTATTATAGACCCTTTCCACTCTCATAAACTTATTTTTCTGAATTTTAAGCAACGCCGTTAAGCTACCGAATTTTTTGTAAAAGAAATCACATCTTCTCTTTTCCATCAGGTTTCCTTTTCATGTGGTATGTCATTCTAATATGCATACCATGTTCCTATTTACTTTTATTCTATACCCACACTGTATTATTATTTTTTTATGAGTGTTTTAACCTTTTACCCTCTCTTTTTATTATTTTCTAAACGGATGTAATATACCCGTTATGTCGCAGAAAGTTCGTATCAAAATTTCTCTCTATTTCTCTGAAGAAATTATCTTGTTTTATTTATGTGAAAACCAAAACCTAATATGTTTATATGGGTGTTCATAAATAAAAAAATAATTATATATTTTATTTTTGAATTGACATATATATAACCCTCACTCCGTTTCCATGGGTTATAAATGACATAATGATCTTATTTTTAAGCACTTTTTAAACGTCACGATTTTGAAATGAAACCCATTTCTATTATTCTCTTTGGGTTATTTATGAAATGCTTGATTATTTTATATGTGGATAAAATTAAATTAAATACATATTAAATGTGCAACCTGATATCACACCAATGCATTGGGTAAATAATTTAATCTCTAGAGATAACAAGTTTCACGATACCTTGTTGAATAACCTTAGTAATTGTTTATAACACCTTGGGGATGAACCTTGGTGATATGTTCATGAATGTATAAATGAGATGTTTTAGCCACATATTCAAGTTATTATTCATTTTATTTTTATTATCATATTCCTCTTCTTCCATTTCTCAGGTATTTATGTTTTTTTATCACGTTCTTATTGATATCACAAGTAAACTGATTCCTTTGTTTAAACTTACTGGGTTTTCTGCTCACACTTTCCTTTGATGTATGTATCTAAGTTATGATATGTAGAAATTGTACTTAGGATGAACCTATGATGAAGCCATACAAGTGTATTAGAAGAATTATTTATGTTGTTTTCACATATTATGTTCCTGATTTCCAAGACACTGGACTTTAAAGATCCACTGTATGTAAAATGTAATGAAAAGTTATGTAATAAAAAGGAAGGATTCCATACTTTTGATCCAAATCCATATCCATATAATATACTGATATAATATATAATTCTTCATAGTGAGTGACGACATGAATAAAATCTCATATGGGAGCTATCGTTGTGAGTAATACCCAATGAGTGATTTCTTCGGGAAAAACATTACCTTGAGGCCTCGACTAGAATCCTAGGATTGTGGTGTGGTTGTGACCTTTTTTAGCCTTGGTGTCTTTATAGAGTATATCTATCATTATGTTATCTTTTATTATAATAATAATCTCTCTTGAGGCTTTATGTTTTTTTGATTACAAGGTGTCCTACTAGGTACGGTTATAGTCATCCCTTCATGGGGTTTTCCCATACGTGTCATGTCTTATGTACTCTACAGACCTTACGATGGAGTCCTAGGTGGAGCACTATGAACTAGATGGAACATAT
Organism: Viscum album; assembly: GCA_963277665.1. Taxonomy (NCBI): domain Eukaryota; kingdom Viridiplantae; phylum Streptophyta; class Magnoliopsida; order Santalales; family Viscaceae; genus Viscum; species Viscum album. Next base: position 1,350,164,109 of record OY728127.1, on the reverse strand, counting down.
TTTGTTCTAAGTGCATCATTTGATAGAAATAACATCCTTATTAATAGTTTGTACTGTTTTATATTTTATTATGGTTTATTATATAGACTTTTTTATTTCCCGTACTTGAGTCATACTACGATATTGGATTTAAATGAAAACTCAACCAAGGTTGTGGCTGTTCTAGATTTTTATCCACACAAGAGCTTGAATGATGTGTAGAGATTCCTTAGGTTGGTAGGATACCACCATATATTCACTTCCAATTTCTCTAGGATTTTATAAATCTTTAAATAATTGATCCCAATGGGAATCCTTTCATTTGGACAGAGAAGTGTTAAAAGGATTTTGGGGAGTTGTGATAGAGGTTGATGTGAACCCCCATAGAGGGACTAGAATAGGGGGTTCTGAGTATGTGATGTTTTGAGATGCCTTGAAAACCAATATTGGATATTTTCTGATGTAGAGGTTGGTAGTGATTTCCTATGGGTCTCAGTTTCTATGACCCTAGGAGAAAAACTACATGACCCATTATCTAGAGTCATCAGTAGCGGAATTTTCCCACAAGATGTGGGGAAAACATTATGGATGAGTTGTTTATGGTCTATTCTTACCACAAGAGTATCGAGTTTATATTTTCTAAAAAATATATTAACTTTAGATATAGGTGATAGAAAAATTTCTTCCAGGATTAGGACATCAAGATACTCTATACTCTTAAAAAAGGGAATGTTGTGAATGATTATCTTAACATGAGATCTTGAATATGGTTTTTGAGAGAGGAATCAGACCAGTTAGTCCCCTCATAGTTTTCCTTAGTGTTTGATGATATTAAAACACACCTCCAATAGATGGTTGTCACCCCATCACATCATCAGTATGTTAAGGAGGCTCACCTTATAGATATAAATTTTGAGACATTTTATGGCCATATATCCTCTAGAAGTGTTCCTAAGGGATTTTATCAAGGCAGGGAGTGTGTTATATATTTTCATGGTAGACAATGGTACCAAAAACACTATCAGAGGAGGTTCTGAGGTAGTTTCATGCATCCCCCTTATGATTATATCCATGGATGGAAAAGTTGTACTATGTACTTTAAAATTAGGTATAGTGGCTGGGAATAAATTGGTGAATGGGTGAGTTTGTCTCTTGATGTCTCACTTAATAGTAGTTGAAGGTTGAGAACTTGGTTCTAATGAGTTTTGATCAACCCATTGAGGTTCTACAGTGGAAGTGGGATGTTATCTCTATGGAATTTGTGATAGGAATTCCACAATCATATAGAAGTCATAATGGTATATGGGTGACCATGTACTAACTCTCTACGTCATCCCTCTTTATAGATATCTAAGAGAATATTTCTATAAAGAGTTGGGGGTACTTTACATGCGGTATATAGTCCAAATTCAGGGTGTTAAATTGATGATAGTTTCATATGTTGATTTTTGATTCATGCAATGATTATAGAGAGGATTTTCGGAGGACTTTGGGACCTAGTTTCAGCTAAGAATAGTGTTTCACCCTGAGAAAGATGGACAGAAACAATAGACCATTAAAGTTTTGGAGTTCAAGATTTAGGCTTACATGTTTGATTTTGGCCATATTTTGGAGGATTAATTACTATTTATGGACTTTTTATAAAATAATAAATACAAGTACATCATCAGTATGACACCATTCAAGGCGTTTTTGGGAGAACTTGTAGGTCGCTACTATGTTGGGATAATCTTGGGGAGTCAGCACTCATAATTCCAGAGTTGGTATGAGTGGTGATATAGAAAGTAAAAATCACCCAAGAGTGGATGAGGAAGAACCAGATCCATAAAAAAATCATTTGAAGACTAGTAAAGGAGGACTTTGGTGTTTGAGGAGGGATACATTATGATCATGATGTATCCCCTCTTTGAGAATTGTATAGATTTATGTGGGGTAGCAAGTAACCTCTAAGATTAGTCAACCCTTTTTAGAAACTATATTTGGTTGGTGAGGTGGAATACCCTTACCCTACCACTAAAGTTAGACTAGGTACATGATGTCTTCCATGTGTTGTAGCTTAGGAGGTGTGTGCATGAACCATCAAATGTTATCAGTTAGGGTGAGTTGGATATTGAGGATGGAGATAAATCTATAGAGTACTATGTAGATATCAAGGTTTGGTAGGTGATGATTATTTTTAAGTGAGAAATTCCCATAGTGTGTGTTCTATTTAAGTAATAAAATATTCAAGAGAGAACCTGGGAGTGAGAGAACCTAATGTGTGCTCATTATTCTCATATTTTTGAGTAGTTGTTTTGTTTTTAGGGATAAAAATCTTGGAGGTGTGTAGAATGAAACAACTCAATTTTTTACTTGTATTTTATTTAATATTTTAAATAATATTTTCAATTTTAGGCATGGGATTTTCAAGGGTTTTGGGTCCCTTGGAGCCTTGGTGCTGATACAATAATAATATTAAATATATTATATCACAAATTATTTTTTTTATGAAATGATGGAATATCCCCAAAATGGTGGCCAATATTGGAAATCTAAGACCATTTTAAAATATATAATATGATTTTTACACTAGGTGAAATATTTTCCTTATACATGTCAGGTGTTTATTTAAGAGAGTACATTTGTGTAATAATAATTAAATATATAAGTAAATTAAATTCTTTATAACTAAATTGGCCAAGAAATAATCCCTATCTATTTAAAAACGATCATAGAGAAACCTTTGGGTTAGCTTCATAATCCTAGGTATTGTATTGGATTTTGTAGGAGAGCTTGGTGGATGATAATGAGATCTTAGATTGGTGATTTATTTGTTAAGGATTTGTATTCACCAATGATGTTCCAAGATCTTTGTAAATACCCAAGATTTTATTAAATAAAATTCTTATTGATATAATTAAATTTCTTAGTATGTAAAATGGTTATATAAAATATGAACTTCCTTGGTATTATGATTTTGGATTTCAAAATAACATTAAGAACTGTTACTGTTTCTAATATAGCCATTGAATAGTGATCTCATGATTAGTATAAATATAGGGCTTTAATAAATCGAATTTACTTAGGCAAAGGAAGCGATGGGATCATCCAGTAGAATTTGTCCATACGAAGCCCATTTTTCGGAGCTTGGAGAGGAGGTGGAATCACTGGGCTTCTCTCTTAACCATTCCCAATCCTAGCTTCAACACGTTAATCTTGAACATAATCATCTACGGGAGAAGTGGAAGTTGATAGAGATTACCACCTGGGTGATGGTATCTGAGGCTCCCCAAGAGTCTGTCTCCATCACACACCTTACCCTTCGATCTTATGTGGGTTTTATAAGGGGTTATGTAACAAGACCTTAACACAGTGATTATGTGAATTATTTTTGTATAAAATAAAGAATATAGATTCATTTTATCATTGTTACTTTTTAAATTGTTTTTACAGAATAAATAACATTATTGAATTAAGAAATATATTTTGATGCAATAATGGATTTTTGAATTAAATAATATTTTCAAAAAATATTAATACTAAATTACTTTTTCCTAAATATAAATAATTGTATAATTTTTATGAATAAAATTGTAATTTTTATACAGTCTTCAAAGCTGTTTTTGTCAAAACCCATGAATTTTTGATAAATGTCAGTTTTTATTTTAAAAGTTAAAATTAAAATATTTATAAATTTATTTAGATAAAATGAATTTTACTTTTGGAATTAGTATTTTGAAATTTTCTAACGGTGATTTTTTCATAATTTTCTTAGCCAGTCGAATTGTTTGGTAAAAATTAAATTCCGTTTAAATATATAATGTGTTTATGACATCATAATGACCCAATAGTGATTTAATAAAATACTATAAATGGAATTTTCAACAAATATATGTTTTACCAAAAAAATAATGTGATTTTAGGGATATTTTATTTATTTTACAAAGCATTAGTGGACCCACCAGACTTAAAAAACATTTTATCTTTTTAAAATGCTTTCCTTGAGAGTGTGACTCACCTCCACATAAGCAAGACTAATATTTTAATAAGTTAGGCCATTGGACTTATACAATAATTTTTTTCACTTCCATTTGGGTTAAATCAATGGAAAAAACCATGGTATGGTTTTGGTTTTTGATTACATTAATGTGCAGGGTCAAAAACCTAAATAATAAAAAATTCCCCCACTTTTCCTATATAAACCCACCCAAGTTCCCACTTCCTCTTCACTCAAAGCCTTTAGAGATCTAAAAAACTCTTCCATAATCTCTTTATAATACTCCCAAGGCACCCCAATATCCCAAGAAGCCTCTATCGAGCCTCTTCCTAGCCTTTGGGATCACACTTCCAAGTAAAATATTTATTCCTTTTTCATTTTTTTCCAACTTTTATTATGTTGTTATACCAATTTTTCAATTACAAATGTTGGGATATGATTTAACACCTCCAAAAAAAATACCCTACTTATGTTTAAATGATTATAGACCCTTTTATATATCATTAATTCCTCACATGTACTCCCATTACCATGCCGAAATTTGTAAGGGATTTATCTCTTCCCATTGACATTCAAGAAATTATTTTTGTGTTATAAATATAAATTCCATAAATTTGTTGGGAAATGTATCTATTTGAAAATATTATTATCCATTTCATGTAAATATTATGAGACACACCTCTCCCTCTCATCAACGTTTTTTTTGAATTCTTATGTCACGCCATTATGCGGTCGAATTTGCTCTGCGATTTTCCAAGCCAAAGTCATTGTGTAGTGAAAACCATGCCCATTTATCTATCAAGGGTATTAAAATTTATGCATATTTACATTTTTATTATAGAGTTTCATGTATGAATTCCACATTACTTTATCATGGAATAAATGATTATGTTTAAGGAATCTATGTTATATGATCCATGTGGCACACTTATGCATGAATTGAAATGATTTAGAAGGGTGCACCTTGATAGCGCTCCAATGCATTGGGTAAAGATTAGTAACATGATACATCATGTGAAATGTGGGTTCACTCATAATAATTAAATTTCAAGGAGGTTTTACTCATGATCCATGTGCAATGATCCTTGGCTCATGCTAATATCATGTTAAACGTTGATGCCACATTTCCTAGTTATGATAATCATGCTATATCATGCCTTTATGTTCATGTTTCTCTTTCACTCCATTGATATGCCTATTTCCTAACATGTACTATATTATTCATGTTATTAATTGTTTACTCCCATACTAGGCTATATAGATAACCCTTTTCTTATTCATGTCCTTAGGTTATCCCATGAAATACTAAGTACGAAGGAATGTGTGTCGTCATGTAAAAGAAGTTTTCAATAAAGATGTTGTGATTTATGTTCTAGGTTGTTATGTAATGTTTCTAATACCCAAAGAAACTAGACCTATAGATTTGTATCTTGTATCAAGTGATGATTTTATATAAAAAATAATGTTTAAGTGACAAATAAAGGGTGGGGTTGTTACACTCTTTCCAATTACCACAACCTAAAACTATTCTTCAACAGCAATTGATCAAATATCAAAGTAGGTGTTTTTTCCTAGATTAATCACTAGTGTGATTATCTAATATCAAACATGAGTTCACAACTTTAGTAGATAAATTAATGGTCCATTGTATTGATTTTATAATCGATTTTTATCTTCTAAGAATTAAAAATTGATGTTTTATTCATAGTTTTTTAATCTTATAGAATTATCATTTACTCTATAAATAGTTAAAGGAAAATCCAAACAGTTGCAAATGTTCATTTTTCAATCCTGTGTTCTCTGAATTTCACCTATAATTATATGATAATTCATCTTCAGTGTTCTGTTTAACCAATGGATAGACAATACCTAGAAAGAAATCATTCCATTATAAAAATTTATCATAATGGATCAATTCCATGGATTCAGGTTTGGGTTTCAAGGAATGATCATTGTGTGATAATGATGAAGAAATATTAGGAGTTCATATTGGGTGTTTCTTTCTTTGAAAGATTTTCATTTCCATCCATTGTTTTTAATCATATTTTGGTTGTTATATTTTCTATTCAGTTCTAGGTGTTCCAAGTTTAATTATGATGTTTCGAGTGTTCTAGATTTAAATTTTGAGTTATGTATGTTTTCGGTGGTATTTGGCTATATCAATTATTAGTTGGATGGTATGGGAAGAAAATAGATTGGTGGAGAGTTTTTGAAACCCATATTTTCTCTTCTCAATGGGGTATATTTTTTGGATGGTTTATCCTCTTGATTTAGATTAGTTTGGGGGTGAAAATAGTGATTTTTGGGGACTTTTTCTAGGTCGCACAGTTAGTTTAATCATGTAGGTTAGTGTGTGGGGGGGGGGAGCTCACACAGTTTGGGCAGAGCTTGACTAACCATGCAGCCTATGTGTGAAGCTTGTGAAGCACTAGACAATGATAAATCACACGGTTTTCACATGGTTTGTTAATCCATGCATGCTAACTATGCAACCCACTCTGAAAACGGTATTTTGGGTTGTTTTACTTATTTTTAATTGGGATTACTCCCCTTAGACCCCCAATTATTTCCCCCTGACCGGGACACCTCCCATGGAGTATTATGGCTCCTCCAAGATCCTATATGGTGTTTTTATGGGTTTTCATAGTGATTTTTCACCCAGATCGAAAGGTTAGGGCTCCCTTCTCCTTCTCCTTTTCTTTTCTTCCATTTTCCCCTTCTCCTATAACCCTAGTGGCCATGAATATGTAATATTCATACCTAGGGTGGTGATAAATTGGGGTTTTTCCTTTATAGGGTTACCTGTGGGTGTTATTGCTTCCTATAACCTTTGTGAATTCTTTTTTGTTAGGGGTCGTTGAAGCTAATGCGAGTTGAGGTAGGTTTCCCTTGAACATGTCATTTAAAATTAATATTTCTTAGTTTCTTGATTCCTACATATTCCTTGGAAGTTATATAGTGATGTATGATTTTTAATGTAATTTCTATGATAAATGAGGTGGTTTTATTGATTATTTTGAATATATGGTGTGTATTTGTTGAGTTGTGAACACTAAGTGTTTGTTAAATTTCCTGGTCAAATTTTTCAAGTGGTTTGAATTTTTTAAAGCATAATTTTGTTTTTTAAATTTATTTATGACATAAAAAATTGTGGTTGTTGTTTTATAAATGGATTTATAAATTATTTTGGTCTTGAAATGGATGTGCATTTTTCTCTTTGAAAATGGTTTGTAATGTGATGGAAATGTGTTGGTTTCTTTTTGGAAAAGAATGATTTCTAGAAGGGTATTTGAGGCCTGATCGGAACTTTTGTGAGAATGGTTTTGGTGAAATGTATCCTTGGATAATTATCTTTCCTTGTTTATGGTTGAATGTTTTGGGACACCCATGTTGAGAGGATCCATTATGCTCGAATGGTTGAAAGGCAATAGGATATTCCATGGGGTGACTCAAGGGTGACTTTTTGTATGAGATGATTATGTGTGATATATATATATATATATATATATATATGTGTGTGTGTGTGTGTGTGTGTGTTTTCTTGTGATTTAATTCTTGGTTTGAATCATTTGGATCAACCCCTTTATATTTGTGACATGGGAACCTAGCATAGAACGAGAATTTTCGGTGAATGATTTCTACACTAGTTTAGATTATGGAAAGACTAGTGGACCTTAGTATAGACTATATGATTTGGGATTACGCCCCTCAGTGAGGACAGTTAGGGTTCTATTGGGAATTTGGGTGTTATGATGTCATTGGGTAAGTCATCCCTTCGGGATCAGTCACATGCATAGTATGTTCTAGATTATTCATGAGCACCTAGGTTCTCCCATGTTCTTTGGAACCTAGTTGTCTTTGGTGGATTATTAAGATGCTAGTTGGTTGGTTACTCTTGTGTGCTCATTTCTATTTCCCTTTTTGTGTGATCACTATAGGTTCTCTCATGTGTGGTGTATTTCTTGAAAAACTAATGAGTTTATTTTTAAGGTTTAACAAAAAACGGTTTTTGAGAAAAGTTTTACACTCATTATCTCTTGCCAAATGAAGTGTCATTATTCTTATTTAAAAATATCAATGTTTTTCCCTTGGAAAGATTTTGGTTTCAATGGTAAAAAGGGAAATGGATCTTTTGGGTTTTAAAGTAGAAAATGTGGGAAAAAATATTTTTACATAATGTATTTCAAACCACAAATTGATGTTTCTTTATTTGAAGGAAGTGAATTGGGAATAGAATTATTTCTGCTTACCTATTGAGTTTTAATGATCAAGCCTATAGTTTATTTATGTTTTTAGTTTCTTTTATAGGTTTCATATCAGGTTTTATTGCCTTGGTGGATGGTTGGTTATTGACTAGAGAGTCAACCTCAGGGTCACATGGAGGTGTCATGGTTGTCAGGTTTAGTTTTGGGTTTTTCTGTGTAGCTTTGTTGTCCAGTTTGTTGTGATTCCATTTCAAGTGTAAATGATGTTTACTTTGGTAATCATATTTATTTTGAGATGATTTTTTATTATTATACTGCTTTTGTTTAATTATATTGGGTGAAATAATTACCAGCATCCCTCTTTTGATGCCCTTGGTGCATGTCGCCAGCCCAAGTGGATCACGAATGCCTCTCAGGATTTGTTGCGGGCTGAACTGGGTTACTGGTTTGGGGTCGACTTGAGTTGGCTCGTGATAAAATAGTATTAGAGGAGGTTTTATCTTTGGAGAACTTTTCTTTTAATAGTTCCCTTTTTTAATTTGGGATGTCATGGTAAATGGAGTTGGACCTGTGGTACTCGAGAGGTAGGAACGAGAATGCATCATGAACCCTTGCTTGTTCTAATCCTTGGGTTTCTATGGTAACAATGGTTTTGTTGGTTTACGTAGATTCTTGTGGATTTTTTGGTATTGGTATATGAATAAGATGTTGGGATTGTGGTCTCTATGAGCTCTCAGGGCCAGGAAATCCATGTGGATATGGGCATGTGGTCCTAATGGACACCATGTGGCGGTGGCATGATTGGTATATGGACACCAACCAAATGGACAAGTCATCCATCAACACTAGTTCCCCTAAGTGGTTTGTTTTGTATCATACTTGGTTTTAAAAATTGTTTTGGAATTGTGAAAAATAGAATCTAAAGTGGTAATGCCAATTCTTTGGAAAGTGGAAAATGGATTCTCATAATTTACTTTAAGAAGGATTTATAAAAGTGGTTTTCTGTAAAATGAATTTTTAGGGTGAAACTGAAATTGTTTAATGGGATTGGTTTTTTATAAAAAAAATATGATATTTTTTGAAATCATTTGTTTGGAAGATAATAAGAAATAAGTTTTTAGTCAAAATATTTTTGATGAAATGAGATTAGTTGAATTAATGGAAAAGTATTGAATGAGATGAATTTCAATTTTTGTGATTTATGTTCTTATTCTCTATTTATCTTTTTATTTTTGGGTGATTCAGATTTAATTTTTTTGTTTTGTGGGGTTCCTCTTAGCACACGTTCAATGCACTATTTGTAAAAGCTTTGCGATTTGATCCAGGTAACCATGTAACTTTTTGTTTGATTCTTGTTGAGGGAACATGACACATGCATGGTTAGTAAAAATGTGTCTAAAGCATATGGGCAGCCACTGTCCTGGTATAGATCCATTACACATGGTTGGTACCAAGTTTGTAAATTATGCGACCAAACTATGTGAGTGACCATGTTTTCTAATAAGGGGAAAATGGTCAGCAAACGATTTGGTATACCGTGCGTCCTATCAACGAACATTTCCAAGGTTTCTTAAAAATGTGAAAAACATAGTTGAATATTATATTTTGAAATTTGAAATGAAGTTGGGGATGGACTTTTGTATTCTTTTGTTTTGAGAATGATGTTACTTATGTGGTGTTTTGAGATTGAGGATTCTTGTTGATATATGGGTTTTAACTGAGTTCTTGGTTTTCATTTTTCTTAGCATCTTCCCTAAAAAAGATTTGATGGATACTCAAGGTGTAGCTACAGGTAGTGCACCATTATAAAAAATTCTATTTGATAAACCCATAGGCAACCTTCTTGAATTTTGGAAATTGAATATTCCTCTCTTTTATGGTCAAGAAGACCCTCTCGAAGAAAAATATTAGATGTAGAAAATTGAAAGAAACTCCAGTTTCCTTCAGTTTCTTAAGTCATTAACGTAAAAGTTCTCTACCTTCATTCTTGAAGGCCCATATTAGAAATGGTGGAAGTTGGTCTCTCAAAACTTGCCTCGGGAAGATCTTACGAATGAGTTCTTCAAGTTCTCATTGATCCAACAATAATTTTCTAAGACAAAAAAGGCAAGGAATGGGATAGAAATGTGTTGTAATAAGTAGGGTGTTGGAGTTCTATCATCTATTTGTAGATCTAATTCCATATGACTTGGGGTATGTACGGAATGATCCCTTAATAACTCTATATTTTTTGTACGTGATTCGTCTTGATCTGCAGTGAAAGGTGTCAGAGCTCAACTTAACCTCCTTTTCTAATGTGGTGAGGCAATCTATTTGGGTTTAAACTATAATAGATGGTGTACCTGATATGCATGACCATCCTCAAATATCTGGAAGTGGTGAAGGGAAATAAAATGAGAATGTTGGGAATTATCTTGAAGATGGTGGTGTTTGTAAGGGAATTAATAGGCCTTTATATCTTTCAATAACCACTTTTGGGCAAAATATTCTAATTTGTAATCAGTGTGGTAAGCGTGGTCAAAAGAAGTCATCTCGTACAAGTGAACTAAAGTCCTTCCTTGCTTGTGGGTGTCTAGTTATCTTGAAATGAATTTTTAGGGTGTTTCCAGGAAGCATTGTGGAGCTAGATATAACTCTTCAAAAGATACCCCAGCCCGTTTGTTGGAGTATGGCACTGTTTGGGCTTAGTTTAGTATCTATCTTTTTGTAATGTTTCTTTATTATATCAGTTGTATCTGGAAGTTTTTTTCAGTATTTTATTCTCTCTGAATTATAATAATAGATTTTTTCAACCTCTTAAGAACTTCTATTTTAATGGAAGCTCATTTTGGATAATTATGAACAATGTGATCTGATCAAGGATTTTTAGCCCGTGACTATGAGGAAGTGGATGCTTCAAATATCAAGGCTCTCTTTATATTCCACAAAGTTATGATGACTTGTATTTAGGAATCCCAAGAGTATAAGGGACCTTGTTCTAGATGTTTTCTCTAGTGTGTGAATGGTGATAATTAAGGTTCTCTATTGCATTTCTTGTTTTCCTCTTATGGTAGGGGTTTGTTGATTGGTGTGGGGGAATGTTTCTATGTAGGATTGGGTTGGGTTTCCCATATTGATCGACTCATAAATGGTGGGGAGACCCAACACTAGTATTTTTTAGATTTATCCTATAATAAATCAGGGCTTTTTGTTTTCTATTACTGGGGAGTCTGTTCGTCCCTCGCCTTATTGATAATCCGGTATAGCCTCTTGGGTATCTCCTTAGTGGGTATTTTTTAGTGTTTCTTGTTTCTGAGTCATTACTTCCATGTTAATGTTGGGAATTTGGAGTGATCCTGATATAATTCTTTGAAAGATATTGTAGAAGTCGTTGTTCGAGATTCCCAACCTTTTTCGAGAAATCATTTCGGTTTTTTGATTAATTTCAAGTAGAAAATTTTGTTTCTAGATAGTAGTTTTTCAAGGTTTTCTTTAATTTGAGGAGTTGAATCTTGTGAGTGTGTGAATTTTTTTCTGTGATCAATAAATTGGAAATTTTAAGGATTTATAGGGGTAGAAAGATAAAAGGTGGAGATAATTTTCACACCCAGATTTTCATTTCTATTCTTTTTTTCAAATAATCTTCTGGTTCTTAGTAGTTCTTTTGAGTTCTGGGTTCTCTGGGTTTAAATTTGGTGTTTCGAGTGTTCTTGATTTAAAGTTTAAGTCTTGGAAGTATTGGGTGGTATTTTTCCTTATCCATTGTTAGTGGGAAGGTATTGGGAGAAAATGGATTGGTGGAGAGTTTGTGAAACCCCTAGTGTCTCTTCCCTATGGGATATGTTTGATAGATGGTTTATCCCCCTTAGTTAGTTGAGTTTTTGGGTGAAAAGCGTGATACTTAGAGACATTTTCCAAGTTACATGGTTAAGGAACATGGTTAGTTTAATATTTTAGTTAGTGTATAGGGGGTCTCATGGTTTGTGCATGGTTTAACAAAACATGCAGTTTATGTGTGCAGCTAGTGAAACACTTGATAATGAGCAATCACAGAGTTTACACATTCTTTGTTAAGCCGTGCAAGATAACTGTGCAACCCACTCCAGAAAGAGTATTTTTGGGGGTTTTTCCTTCTTTTTTTTATTTTGGTTTCCTCCCCTTGGACACCCATATATTTTTCTCCAACCTAGATGCCTCCCATGTAGAATTTTGGCTCTTCTAAGATCCTACAAAGTTATTTTTATGGGTTTTGTTGGTAATTATTCTCCCGGATCGAAAGGTTAGGAACCCCTTATCCTTATCCTTTGAGTTTCCTCCATTTTCCCTTAACCTACAACCCTAGTGGACATGTTTTTCCAATATTCATAGCTAGGGTGGTGCTAAATTGGAGGTTTTTCCTTTTCAGGTTTTCTTGGGGGTTTTATTGTTTATCAGAACATTCTTGAAGTCATTTTTGGTGGGGGTTGTTGTAGTATATTTTATTTGAGGTTTTTAACTTTGTAGTTGTCCATTAAATTTAATATTCCTCGATTTCTTGATTTTATAACCTTAATTGGATGATAAATAATGATGTATGATTTTTAGAGTAAATTTTTATGTGAAATGAGTTGGTTTGATTGATTATTTTGAATATATGGTATGGAATTGTTCAGTTGTGGAGATAAATTGTTTGTAAAATTTCCTGATTAGATTTTATAAGTGGTTTTTGATTTTTAAAAGCATAGTTCGGTTTTGTAAATGTTTTTTTGACATCTAAAATGGTGGTTTGTGCTTCCCAAATGTATTTCTAAATTTTTGGGCATGAAAGTGGTGTACGTTTGGCTCTTTGAAAATGGTTTGGAGTGTGATGAAAATCTGTTGGTCACATTTTAGAAAAAGGGTGATTTGTCGAAGGGTGTTTGAGGCTTGGTTGAAACTTTGGTGAAAATGATTTTGGTGAAAAATCACCTTGGATAATTTTCGTGCATCATGCATAGTTGAATACTTTGGGAGGCCCATGTTGAGAGGGTCCGTTATGATCAAATGGTTGAAAAGAAAGAGGATATTCCTTAGGGTGACTCAGGGTTGACTTACTGTGTGAGCTACTTATGTGTTATATATATATATTATGATTGGATGCTCAGTTGGAATTGGTTATATCGAACCCTTTATATTTGTGACATGAGATCCTATCATAACAAGTGAATTTTTGATGAATGATTACTTCACTAGTTTAGATTATTCAATGACTAGTGGCCCTTAGTATGAACTATTTGGTTTGGGATTGTGACCCTCAGTCAGACCAGGTAGGGTGTGATTAAGAGTTTGGGCATTATGATGTTATCGGGTAAGGCATCCTTTAGGATGAGTTTCATGTATAGTATGTTATAGATTATTCATGAGCTCCAAGTTTATACAACATTATTTGGAACTTAGTTGTCTTTAGTGGATGTTTTAGATTCTATTTGGTTGGTTAATCTTGTGTGCTCATTTCCATTTACCTTATTGTGTGATCATTGTTGGTTCTCTAATGTGTGGTGAATTTCTTTAAAAATTAATGAGTTGGTTTTCATGGTTTTAAAAAAATGGTTTTGAGAATTTTTTTTCCGTCTTTATGTCTTTTCTAATGAAATTACATTATTATTATTTTAAAATCCAAATAGTTTTCCCTTGGAAAATATGGTTGTTTCAATAGTAAAAAGGGAAATGGACCGCGTTTCGTTTTAAATTGGAAAATGTGTGAGAAATACTATTTTTATATAATTTATTTTAAACCTGAAATCAATGTTTCTTTTTTTAAAGGATGTGAAATGGGAATATATTTATTCAGGATTACCTACTGAGTTTGAATACTCACTCCAATTTTTTATTTTTTTTAGTTTCGGTTGCAGGTTTAATAACAGGTTTGATCACCTTTGGAGGTGGTTTGTTATGGATTGAAGAGTGAAACTCAAGGTCACCTAGAGTGGTCGTGGTTTTCAGGTTCAATTTTTTGTTTTTCTATGTAGCTTTGTTTTCCAGTTTTTTGTATTTTCATTTCAAGTGTAAATGATGTTCAGTTTGGTAATCATATTTATTTTTTGATTCTATTTTTTTATTCCACTACTTTTATTTATTTATATTGGGATAAATCATTCCCATAATCACTCTATTGGTTCCCTTGGGAATTATCACCATCCTGAGAGGATCGAGAACGCCTCTCGTGCCTTGTCATGGGCTGAATCGAGTGACAGGTTCGAGGTCGACCTAGGTTGGTTTGTGATAATTTTTCATTCATAGTTTGGTGTTGAGGTAGTGTCATATTATGAGAGGTGGTTCTTGAGCGGATAGGTGGCCATAATTTAGCCACCTATGATTATTCTGGAAGGGTAATCCTTATATCCAGGATCTATGTACAATATTATCAGTGGATCCATAGGCGATGAAGGCATGAGTGAATACACATGAACATGATAGTGATTTTTGAACATTATGACTTGCATAGTGTGTATTTTAGAATAAAACATTCCATGTTGTTACCCTCTATGATTGGTAGGGTTTGTTCATAGAAATAATTATCTCACACCAGACAGGAATAGACACAACCAGGTACATGGGAAACACCTAGTACACAAGCATGACTAGGGTATGCAGGCACAACTTTAGTACTCAGACATGGATAGGTACATTGAAATGATCTGTGTACATGAGAAAGACTAGAGTACCTAGACACAGTTTGATGGAAACATGCATGAAATCGAGCAAGAATGAGCTTAGTGGGGCATTCTATATACTCCCTATACAATTTGTTTCCCAATGAAAATTTGGTTGTAGCCCCCATTCTCCTAAATATAGATAATTATTAGTTGTATGAATTCTCTTAGTTTATCCTTATGAGGGTATAATGAATCATTCAATATCGAGTGTTGGATGAGTGATCCCCTCTCTGGGTTAGTCTTCGATAGAGTTAGGTATCCCCCTGTGTGGACCACATTGTGATCCTCTATAATTACTCACTAGGTTGGGTCAAGTATCTTATCACTAAAATACATGAAGTGTGATTGAAATCCTAGTTGTAAAGACCCACAAATCCCATGGATTTTTTAACACATGATATATTTACTAGTCTGCAAAAACTGAAGGTGCTTGATTCCAAGGCACGGTGTGCCCGAAATCAATTTCTGATGTTTTGTTCGGGTACGTTCAGTAAACGTACAAGCAGGTTTTTATTACTTTTGTGTCGGTGCTCGGAATTGAAATCCGAGAGCACCTTTGAACTCACAGTGCTGGTATTCACATAATAATTCTTTCACTTCAACGATAGTGATTTGAGGATAAAAGTTAGTTTTTCGGTTTTCATGTGAAGTAGTAAAATAAAGTAAGATCAGTTTATTTTATTTTTATCCTCCATATAGAGGTTGGGTGGTTAAAACCACCACATGGGAGTTGGAGGTGGGACCACCACACCTTAACCTCCCATGGGAGGTTATAATGGTGGGTCCCATCCTAGAATAAACTCCCATGAGAGGTTTTGATGTGGGGACCACATGAGACTTAACCCCATATTAATGGAGGAGGGTAAAACCTCCTCAACTCCCCATTAAATGGGGAGAATCCCCTTGACCTTCTCCACCTTAATGGAGCCAACTCCCATTTAATTTAATTTGTGCCACCTCTGAAGCATTAATTAGGTGGAGCAACTTAATTTATATCTCCAATTTGAATTGTTATGCCTACTCCACCCCATTAATTAAATGAGTCAACTCATTTAATTAAATCACCCAATTTGAATTTACACAAATGAATATAATAGATCCTAATCTATTATTTGGCTAAGATTACATTTTGGGTGGAGTGGAGGGAAAGGAGGAACTGGGGAGAAATACTAGGAGAAGGATCCCAATGAAGAACACCTTCGAAAACGAAGAACGATCTTCCCCAACTTTCTTCCTCGGAACCCCCTTTGACTTTGGAAATCTTCAACCGATCTTCCCTCCTCATCGTCGTCAACGGACTGACACACGATATTGGATTGGAAGTGCATGGCAGATGAGACGAATGATGAAAACATCATCTTCTTCCTCTGATTTCATCGTCGAGCAAAAATAAAAGGTAGGGGGTTTACCTTGATTATTATTCCTTTCCTTCTTCTCACCTTCGTTTAAAAGGAATCGATGCGATGTATTGTAAACAATTGTTGTTCAACTTTCTTCCTCTTTGTTGAACTAATTGTTATCATCCCTAAACGCGGAGGGTGCGAGCCAAGCTAACAAGGCCCGACTCCCTCCGCCGATTTCTTTGTGAAGTTTCATTCAGCATGGCGACGAAGCGGCAACGAGGCGACGAAGGCACCAACGACAAAGGCCGCGCTACCCATTGTCTCCGTGAACCGCGCCGCCCCCGCGACGCACCAGTGTTCTTGGCCGAACACCACCAGCACGTGCTGGCTTGAGACACACTGAAATGGCCTGCACGACCACCACCTGCCACCGGCCCGCCTACCCGCGTGCTACCCGGCGCTGCGCCGGCCTCCCCGCGCGTTGCCCGTGCGCTTCCCACGTGCCCCACGGCTTGCCCACATGTTTCCCTCGTGCCCCCTACGGCTTGCCCGTGGCCTTCCTGGATCCCTGCCGGCCTACCCGTGCCCCGTGCGGCCTACCCACACCTCAACTCTCGACCGAACCAGCCGAGCCGTTCCGGCCACCCGAGCTGGACCACGATATCCTTCGCAGTATCGCTGGCCAACCCAGCTCAGCTTTCTGGGCCGAGTCGCCCGAGCTGTGCCCCACGTGGTGCTGGCCGAACTGGTCCTGGTCTCTCGGCCGAGCTGCCTACGTGGCGACCTTTGGGCCAAACCACCCCTGTAGTCCGCTGGGCCGGGCCCAACAGACCGAGTAGAACCTAGCGGGATGATCGGGTCGACCGAGACCGATCAACCCAGTCTGGGTTGGGCCGAGTCGATCCGACCGGGTCGGACGGGGCCTAGGCCCATTATCGACCATGTTACTTCCTTTGGACATATCTTTGGCACCAGACAACCGTTTGACGAACTGTTAGTAGCAGTGGTTTTATTGGACCACAACGGTCCCTTTGAGTATACCCCACTAAATGTTTTGGTAATGTTGAGATATAGTCAGGTTGGATAGTACACGAATCCAACCAATCCCCGAGACTAAAAAGCTAATAACTCACAGAACGGGCATCTGATTGACGTGTCGTCTGTTGCGTTTGGACCCCTATGATGAGACATAACTTTGAGATTATTCTTCATGGGACATGGTGGAAGTTGACCTTTAGACACTTGGATTGAGGAGAGGACCCTCCTGGAATCAGGCGTGCTTTCTAGAAACCATGTGGCTGGCTGTGCACCGACGACTATTCCTAGATCATGCATTGGTCCAACAGTTCGGACTTCTGTTCCTAGATCATGTGTTGGTCTGACAAAATAGATGGTCCGAGATCATGTGTTGGTCCAACAGCTCTGATGACTGTTCTTGGATCATGTGTTGGTCTGACAGTTCTGACTTCTGTTCCTAGATCATGTGTTGGTCCGACAGTTCTAACTTCTATTCCTGGATCATGTGTTGGTCCAACAGTTGTGACTTCTGTTCCTAGATCATGTGTTAGTCTGACAGCTCTGATGACTATTTCGGGATCATGTGTTGGTCCGACGGAATAGCTTGTCCTGGATCATGTGTTGGTCTGATAGCTCTAATGATTCATTGGATATATCTAATCTTCTCCATCACTCTACATAAGTTGTATACCAGTCTGAGCTGAGTCAGTAATTCTTGTGTTTCCTCGTGATTGAGATGGATTATTTGATAACATATGTATATTATGGACATATAGCTAAGTGGGGCTATATGTTGCTTTCATACTTTGTGGTTTATCCTTGTTGTATTTTGTGAGACCTTGAGGGTCTCAGGGTCCCTACTAAGAATCGTTATACTCACCCCTATGCGGGATTTTCCCGCACCTCATTGTGTTGGTTGCAGACGACAGACAACACTGACCGATGCTGAGTGGAGAGGACTAGACAATACCTGGAGGTGGACCACACGACATGACGATACTCAGAGGAGACATATGGACGTGGAGTGCTGTGGAGGCCTTCTGTACATACCCTTCAGGTAGGACTTCCCGGTGGACGATCCAACATCTGTTTACCTTTATTCAGTTGTACTTGTTTTTCAGTTTCCTTGTACTTTACAGTTGGGCTTGTATTTTCGGCCCCTTTAATTTACAACACTCCGTTTGTATACAGTTTTTACATAGTGTTTGCTTACAGTTTGTACTCTGTTTGTGCATCTTTATTGATTATTAAGGCAATGTATTCCCAGTTTTAGGGATTTTTCCTTTGGTGCTAGTCGCCAGCCCATGGCCTATGGAAGGCGAGCTTGGGGTAGTCACGACACGAGCCCCAAGGGACGAGTTGTGACACTAGTATACTAATCTGGGTAGGGTCAGTTATCCCCCATAGGGAATGAGTGTGGTTTCTGATTTATGTATCATCATATTCTAAATTCTATAATTTACTTATTAATGGATAGGTCTAATAGGAATCACCTCTCAGATGGGCACCATCTATGTCAACAAGAATAAGGAATGAGTTCTCCTAGATGAGTTTTACCATGAATACTAGAGCAGAATCCTCAGATGGAAGTGTGTTTGTGACCTTCAATGGGGTTTGGTGTCAATCATGACTAATTATTGCTTAATGTTATCCTTTATTATGAGTTGAATCTCTTATGATACTTTATGTTTTTTGATTTTGGGGTGTCCTACTAGGTATGATTATACTCTCCCCTACATGGTCTCTGCCCGCACTAGTCATGTTTTTCTAAAAACATACATTATGATGATGTCCTAGGTGGACCTAGAGTAGGTGGAGTATAGTTTATAATACAAACCAGAATTTTTCTTAGGTTTTGTATTTGAAAACATTCCCCTCCTTACTAGTAGGTTGGGCTTTTATAGTTTTGGTGGCCTTATATTAGTCTCTTTTACTTTCCCATACTTGTTTCATACTCGGATGTGGGATTTAGTTATATGAAAACATCTTAGAATCAGTTGTATCATCCTATATATACTGTATTTTTGATTTTCGATGTGTGCATGTGTAAAAATACCCAATAATATGGACTTAAATGTGAGTGATATGCCTAGTTAGAGATTGTTAGAATCCCTTAGTCTATTAAAGGTGGGATTAGGGAGTCACACCATGCTTACAGCTGAACATGAAGGCCCTAGTGGACTGGGTCATGATAATCAATACCATTTAACATATGTTTCCAAAACATTAAATAAAAAACAACCACAATAATATTAAGGTCATACTTAAAATAATTCTGTTCATGGGGTTTCAATTGGTATGATGCATCTTCAATTTTATCAAAACAAAACCAATGTATTTTAGTAAATCATCCCTATAAAAATTTCCCCATATCTACCTAGAAAGGATAAAATTGGTGTAATAAGTAATATTATTTTCTAATTCATAAAAACATATATCACATTCTAATGTCTAAATAAATTTATCTCCCTTTAGTGTTAACTTTAATAATGGGATATATAACCATGTAATGTTTTCAACAAACCATTTATAATAACCAGAGATTCCTATAAATATTTTAATCTATATCATATTTGTAGCTCTTGGCCATTCTTTTACGACATTAGTTGTAATAAGGTACACTATTATTCCATATTATGTTAAAATATTCCCAGAGAAGGAAATATGTTATTACTAAAATTCACATCTACTAAATTTTACCAACAATTTATTTTATTTAAATATTATTTGAACAATCTATAGATGTTACAAATAATCCTCCAAAACTGTATAATACACTAAAATACCATTAATAAATACCACCACATCATAATTCCAAAAACCCTATATATAGATACTTCAATCATTCAACTTCTTTCATACAATATAAACTATGATATATCATCTTATTCCATAATACTTCATTATTATAATAATAAATATGAATCCTATATTTATAATCATAAATTTCAAACTAATCACGTTTCCTACTTTAAACATAAAAAATGTTAAAATAATCCATACCATTTATATGTTATTTGTAGTGTATTAATATTCAATTGTAACACTATATGACTTTTGGTAAAACATTATTCATATAATCTTGATGATCCCCTCTAGATTTCATCCTTAGAAATAAATTTTCATAACAACCATACTCCCTAGATTTAAAACAATCAATCGTTAGTGAAACTTTAGGAATAACACTATCTCACTTCATTGGGTTAAATGAACTATTCATTGTCACTTGGAATTCATTACACAATGCACTATCTTACCACATATAAAACATCATCTAGTTCCTTTAAATAATTTCCTTGGGTGCTTCTTCCTACATTCTTGACATAAAAGATGTTAAATTATTTTCTCTCCATAGACATTATCATATTAACTTCCATGAAACTCCATTTTCATTTTATTTGGTGTGTTAAAAAATTCATATAGTTTTAGATTATTAATCATAGCTCGAGATAACTTGTTAAAAAACACAATCATTTTCACTCCAACTTCTATCCTATTTGGTTTCTCATTCAAACAGCCACTACATTATCATTTACAAATATTTATAACTTGGTTCTTATTGGTTCCATACATTTAATAAAAAAAATTTAGCACACATGAGTATATCAAATAAAATCATAATAAGCCATCTAATTAATATAATAAACATTAATATTTCTTTAATTATGTCACCTTCTATTAAATTATTTTTATTCATCCTTTAATCCAAAAAAATTACCATTATTATCCATAATATACTAAGCGTTGAATTTATATAATACTTATAACTTATGATCCCAAACCAATATATTTACCCCAATTTTTTTCTAAATATTTTAAATTATTCTCATTTAATGACATCATAAGTTATATAGTTTTTAAACCCTTAATTTCATAATTTCTATAATAAACCATAAGTATTAGTTTAATAACAAGTATTTTAAATTCATATATCCCTACAATATTTTAGTTTTATAGTTTTAGAGAATTAGGAAAATCATTGCACAACAATGCAGATACTTTCAAAAATTGTATATCACTTTTAACAAATTTTTTTTTTCTTAAGTGTGCACCCATGTTTCATTCATAATACCTTTTCTTCATTTAATATGATTTATCATAGAATAAAACCTTTTTATAGTTCTTAATCATACTTATATCCTATTATTGTTTTTTAAAACGATGTATGAGAAAAAAATCTTATTAAGTGACATGAAAATAAGTAAACCCCATTAGTCCATATAAAAATAATGAAAACCCAGATGTTTTTTTATCCATCTTTCGAAAAGAATTGACCTCAAATAATCATTGAATTACATATGAAATCAAATTTATTTGCCACATATTTTTATTAAATAATTCATAAGAAATTATAAAGGAATAATTTTAATCATGAATGTTTCTTTTAAAACATGAGAACCTATGAAATATTTTCCTTTAAAAACAATATTTCAACTTTAAAAAATAAAAAAACATTCATTAATCATATATTTAATTTATTACCTCATGAAATAAAACAATTTAATCCAAAACCAAAATAAATGAAATAATAATAATTTAGGAAACTAGAGACATTTTCCTTACAATCACCCTTACAATCCCCCTTAGAAAATTCCTTACTAATGGAATAATCTATATGACTAATTCCAATTTATATTATCCTAGAAAATAAATAATTTACAAATGAATTGGAGGAATATATCAGACATAACCATCATTGTGAAATTTTTTCAAGAACCCTAACATGAATAAAACACATAAAATATAAAATTTCAACCATCATACTCATAAAAATTTCCATTTTTGGCCAAAATGAAAAGGGATTTCAATTATCCTGTAAAAACAAAAGGAAATATAGTTTTATATAAAAAATCACCAAAAAATGGGAATTTAATTTCATTTATAAAACCATGAAAACATAACAATGAATATTAATATCAAATAATATACCTAAGGGTAGGAAAATGAGTTGATGTAGAAAAAATTAAAAAAATCCATTTCACACCGTTATAATGAATGTCAAAATAACATATTTGGAAAATGTTGAAAATATTATTTTCAATCCTTTATAAATATAAATAAAAATAGTTTAAAATTACCATAATATTTAATTTTAATATAAATAAAAATATTTAAAATACCATGGATATGGAATATAAAGATTTAAAAAGTAAACTTTATAATAAGTTTTAAAAAAAATATCCATTACTTCATGTCCCAAATCAGATCATATGACTTCTAACTTCCTAAATATTTTATTCATATTAACTAATTACCTAATTTATAAACTTTTTCATCTTTATTATTTTATTTCTATCCCTCTTATTTCATCTATTATCATGTTTCACATAGGTACTAAATTAGTGTAGTCTACGTTGGTCTTTTTTGGATTGTATAGTTCATAACGTATATATATATATATTCATATTTATATTATTAAAAAGTATATTAAAAATATTTAAATAATATTTGAATGTGCTAGTTTATAAGGTTTATATAATTCCAAAAACAAAATAATTTAACAGGTTATGAATAGTTACTTTTCTGTGAATCTTTTTTGTTAAACATGTTTTTGAAATTTTAAAAAAACCATTGTTGCCTACATTTAATTCCATTATTATGTTGGAAGGTTCATTATTAATGAATTATTAAAACATCAAAAATTAATCATCATTTCATAATTTTACCATTATATATGATTCTTTAATTATTAATGACATAATAATTATAACATCATTCATGAAGGTTGTCAAATTAACCTAAACAAGAACACATTATAGTGAATGAATGAGTAAGGACACTTTATTGTATAGTGAAATTATAACTTCTATATAATCTTAATGATTTTGAAAATAATTTATAAAAGTTATAAATATGATTCAAGAAGAGGTAAATGATTAAGATAAATTAAAAATAAAGGAAATATGTTATTAAATATAAAGAACCTTAGTATAATAATTTTAGGAGATAAAATTTTATGATGACCATTTATTATTTTTACTATTAATAGTATTGAAATATTGTCTTTCTTGAACCTTAATCATGTTATAAATTTAATATTTTTTATTCAATACATTCATGAGACCATCTATATTTGTAGGTAAAGAAATATGAAAAATGTCCTTTCATGGAAATGACATCACATACATACACATGGGAAAAAATTTAATTTTTCAATATATGGAAAGGGAAGAAGGTAGAAAATGGTTTATATTCCCAAAATTATAATTTTTTATAAATACTATATTTATTCCTTAAATCCATATTTATACTTTACCATGTGTGGCTGAGATGAAAAATAAAATATGTTATCCATGGATGTGGTGGTTAAACTATTTTCTAGAGAAATTGATTCAATTTCTATTTGATGAAATTGGTGGGGAATATAATTGTTCAATTGATGTAATAACTTTTAGATTTAGTAATGGTACTGTTAAATTATATTTGGATGGTTTTAAAAAATTTAATGGAGTTCTATGAGGATAAAATCTTGAAAGTACATGGTTAAGGCCTTTAAGTCTTCTTTGGATATCCTACCTTGGATTATACCTTAGGGAATATTAGTTTGGTCTTTTAGTTTGAGAAATACCTATAAAACATGGTAGAGATATTTGTGAATGATTATTTGTAGAGCTTTCTAGATATAAGGTTTTCAATTTTTATGGTTAATTAAGTGGTGAAGGGATTCTTTTACAAGTGAGGGGAGTGACATTGTTGTAAATATTCAAATCATTAAAATAATAATCAGGTATCATTCAAATAAAATACATAAAAATGGAAAAATTTAAAGGATTTTATATGATTGTTTGAAATAAACTCATCCAATAAGATTAGTGATAATATTTCTTGACCATATCTCATAGTTTTGACCCTTTTACCTCTTTGAACCCTCTTCCAAGGTGACTGAATTTTTACTATGGTAACTTATTTTTATAACACCAAAAGAAAATGAACTCATTATAAAATTTGAAAATCATGATCCCAAATATAAAATCAACTTTATAAGATTCAATATATATAGGTATATTTTTTAAAACAAGTATGTATAATGAAACTTAAAATAGTTTTTAGAAAAATTACCTTTTAAATATAAGAATATATTTACACCAAAATCTTCTACAATATTGATTCCTTATATATTTTTTGGTTTATAATTAAAAAATAAAGATATATATATATATATTTAAAACTAATTCAATACAAGTAGTACATTATGAATAATAGATTAAATAAAATAAATAAAAATAGATTTTTTTCAAATAAAACATAACCTTGGTTCTAAAATTTAAAAAATATAGGTTTTCTATATTAGTAATAATATCCTTAAAGGATTTATTTTACCCCTAAATATATATTTTTTGTGGGAAAATGTTTTCATAATCATAATGTTCAATATTATATCATGTCAATTTCATAAAAGTGATAGAGTTTATAAAAGTGGTAATTTTCATTTTTCACCATGAAAAACAACCTTTCTTTAAAAATACATATCAGAAACCAACGTAGGAGTCCCTAGAACCTGGCACTTGACATGGCTTGTGAGATAAACCAAGGTTCATTCGCAATCACCGTAGGCTGGAAACATGTTCCCATGTATCAAATAAAAACACTATGATGGAATCAACCAATTAATATTATTTAAGAATTATTAGAATTCTTAATACAATTTAAACATGACTTATACATAAGTTTATTCAGTACACGAATATGAATGAAACCGATTAAAAAAAACACCAGAAGAAACAAAAAATAAGTAAACGAGTACATTAAAAAATGAATAATATAAAGGAGATAAAATATAGGTGTTCCCATGATATAAATGGTATAGAATTCCAATACATACAAGATGCTGAATGATAAAATAAAAACAAAAACAAAACTAAAAATCTTCATGTGACCCATGGTTACTATCAAAACTCACCACTAATCCCACTAAATGAGATACTAAATGAAAGGATTCGATTAAAAAACTCCTCTAGAATCTTAATAGAACCTAAAATGCTAATATATGTAGATATGAGATTGAATTACTAGTAAGTGTACCAAATCCACACCCCATGCGTGATATTTAAAATTTAAACCATTCCGAACTATTTTGAAATATAATTTATGAAGAAAAGAAAAATTTATAATTTTAATAAAATAATTAATATGAAAAAACCAAGGATTTCATTACTTTTTTAAGAAACCCATTCTCTTTTATAAAAGATATACTTTTTAAAGAAAACTAAAAAAGCCTTAAAAAAATCCAAATTTATTTTAATCTGTATTTATAAAAATTTTACTTTAAAAAAATTCAAAACATCATTAACACATATTATTAAATTAATTATCTAACATCCTAAAAAAAATTACCAATAATGGGAGTTATTGGAAATGAATAAAAAAAATACAAAATTGTGGCAGCAGGTAAGAGAATGGAAATCGATACAAAAAAAGTACGATTCCAAAAATAATGAAATGGAAGTAAAATATTTCATGGGTAAATCCATAGGGAAACTAAATAAAGGTTTATATAGTGGTATAAATTCACATTATTGAGAGGATCCATAAAAAATTAGATAGATATAATACTTTATCTATCCGTATGTGGTACCACATATATTATTTCACTAGTTCAATGGTGACATACATAATAAGTGAAAAAGTTATCATCTGGATCCAGGTTCTCATATACAAGTTACCAAGTTCCTCTAACCAAACAAGACGAGATGAGTTAATATATCACAATTTTAATCAAATGAAACTGAAAACCTAATAAACACCACATTTATCCCCTTTTTAGAAACCTCTTTTTAAAGTGGAAACTGCGACATGATACCCTTTTAAAAGAGTCCAATCAAGAATTCCACCTTCTCAAAAATCAATTAAAGTAAAATCATTAGGGAAATATTTTGAAACTAAAATTAAATTAAATTTCCATCATAAACACAATCTATAAAAAAACACACACTATTTTTAAACCCATGTTAGAGGTCCACATTTTAAACCAAATAATATACATACAAGAAGGAACATAAACACATTCAAACCCAAAATATATAAATCAATTAATTTATGCGTACCCATTAGTTTTGAAGATTTTCCCTGTGCATTGGTTTGGAAACCAGATCACCCATCAGGGGATTGGAAAAAAGTTTAAAGGTCCAATGATGTATTTAATCAAACATATTTCATATAAGACCTTTAAAAATAATATTTGAACCTTAAATGAAATAGTATACTATTTAGAATTCCCTGAAATAAATATCCAATAAAATTCATTTATAAAAACTATTAATCATATACAACAAAAGCCTTAAAAAATTGAAACTAATGTTATAAATTACAGGAAATATTGGTTCCAAATGTAACGAGTTAAGAATTTATCCAACCTGCATAAAAAATATGAATGAAAGGAAAAATTTAGATAAAAAAATATTAATAACCTATGTGTAAGAAACCAGTTTTTGAATCAGGTATGGATCCTTTAAAATTATATCTAATTCTTTATTTTTTACCTAATACAGATTAAAAATGAGTTTATGGGTGTCTTAGGAGTTTATGCGGATGTTTTGGAGCTCAGATCATATATTTTTATGGATAATAAGGCATGTCACATAGTTTGTAGAAACCATGTTGTTAAGGCCTCACAGTTTTCTCTAACCATGCGAGGTTGGACAGTAGAGTCCTATAAGATGAATGGTTAGACAGACCGTACAATTTGGGGCATACGACAATGCCAAGAATTAAAAAATGTTATAGAGGTGTTTTTCATGGTTGGAACATTTTTTCCCTAACCATGTTGCCTAAATATGTGGGTTCCCCTCCCTACATTATAAAAATAATGTTTGGCACACATTTCCCCAAACTATACGGCCAAACTACACGAGGCTTGCTTTTGGGTAATTTTACAATTTTTCCCTTAAGTTATGTTTTAAACTAATCCTTATTTAATATTTCATTTTCCTCCAACCATGGAGAACTTCTCCTCCCATTGAGCTATATTTTTTTGATCTATCCTAGTAATTGAGTGAAATCTTCCATCTCGAGTCCGATAGAAGCACCACCAGTCTCCATGGATATTCAATGGTATTTATTAAATGAATTATAGTATTTTATCATTATTATTCCTATCAAAGATGCTATTTATATGTAGGATCTTATGCCCTATTTTTATGGACTTGATCCATTCTTCATATACCTTCCAAACCAAGCCAAATTAGTGGCTGATACTGGACAAGAAGAGTAGTACGAGTATGAGGTAGGTGGTCTATAAAGCATACCTCAAGTTTCTTTGGTATATAATTTTTTGTGTGAATGCATTTATTTCATTGGGTATCACCTGTTTAATTAATATTACTCACTTTTATTCATTATAACCATGTTCTATGACCCATTCCATATATGTTAACCACCATTGGCGGTTGTGACATCAATGAAGATAACCCCATTTAGGGTGATTTTCATAATTGGGCTTTTATGGTTTGTTATGACTTTTACTCCATCACATGCATGTGTACCTTGACCCTACTAATGGTGAACTCCTTGAACTATATGAATTGTGAATTTTTAAGTATTAGCACATGTATTCTTATCACATGACCAACATAAGGTAAGTTCTTCAACTTGACAAATAAAACAAAAATGGAAATGGAAATATTAATTTTATTATATATATATGACTGGTCCTAAATGAATATTATCAAATGGATTTGTTTTACATTCATAGAACCACTTTATGATTTTAATGGAAGGTATCCAAGTGAGACTTATTAAATGATTATCACTTATATGAAATGAATTAAATGGTTGCATGTCCCTTATCCTTGTCACAGTAATGAAATGTAAGGCTTGAACCAAATGAAATAATTAAATGGTATAACCATTACATGTCTGGATTAAAAAATGATTCAATTATATGGTACCTTTTATATAGGACTTGACATCATTATAGGAGTTTCCAAACTTGAGTTAGAATTTGGATTCTTGAGGTAATTCCACGAGCATTCATGGGCGCCATTCTGATTACTAGATTCCAGTTGCCAGGGGTGAGAGCCACCTTGGAACCCAATACTTTTCTATTAGTTTATTCTTAGTTTGAAACCGTAGGATACCTCATTTAATATTACAGGATGCCTTTGATACACTCTTTGGATCTAGCATGGATTCTATAGATAGGAGGACCCTTAGTTATATCTTTTGGCCTAACAATTTCTTATCCGATTTTACCTTTGATATTTTCCTTGGACTCACTTAGAATAATTATTATAGAATTCCTTGGACAATTATCATTGGATTACACTCTTACCCCTATATCCAGGCTATAATTTTTAGACGAGTTGGCTCGACCCCTGAGGTCAACTTTTCCTTGGTTATCACCTTGGAACCTCTTCCTTGTGAATATGATTAGGATTCATTATTATATATTGAGTATTTATTTATACTATCATTCCAGTGATGGTATTACCTTAGGTGACTTATTTATTTATTCTTTAACTTAATTAAATAATGAACTGGTTACATGTTCAGACACCAGCAAAGGGATGATGTAGGTACATGGGTATTTAAATTACAATACAACTTTACTTTTATATAAGAATGCTTGCACACGATTTCAGTTTATATGACATGGAATGTATATTATAGAATCCATTTGTGGTGGCCTACTCAGATTTATCTCACACCCTATTCGGGACCCATTGGTACTTGAGAAAACAATATGTATGATGGGGTCGATAAAGGGAAGTGTACTTATTTGGAAACATGATAGCTTGTTTTCCTAGGCTGGAGCTGGTAACAGATGACCGAGTTGGAGCTTGGTATGTTTCGGATAGTTTTTGGATTTCATTTACTACTTTGATATAACATGTTCTTTCTTATTATTTATATCCATGTTTTCTAGATTTGTAAAAACATGACATATCATCACCATCTTTTGAGTATTACTATTAGTTGTTTCAGTTGTTTGTTATTTCAGTCTACTTCTGATGTGCAGCCAGTTTATATTTCATCCCTTAATTACCTTCTGTTATTATATTTTTACACTATTCTAAACCCTGGTAATGGGGGAATATTCTCCCCATTGACACACCCACGACCCTTACTACTAGTCAGATGCCTCACATGTTTGTGGAGATGCTCTTGGGGTCATATGGCCAACCGGGCTCAGGGCAACTTTAGTGGAATCTAGGTATGATATTTCAAAAAGCATTATCAGATTCAATTAATATCTCACTTTAAAATTTAGATACAAGATTCATGAGATTAGAAATTCTAAAGAACTTTGATATGAGTCGTTCTTGGGCGTAGCAAACCCATGTTCAAGGTAAATGTTGAGTTGCCTAAATTATAATGGTTTCTCTATTTATTCCCATTATAGTTGATATCATTTCACCATTGGGTGAGACACATACTATGTTCTATTTATTATTATTATTCTAAATTAGGACCATATTTTATCCTTGTACAAGTGATATAAGGGAAAGGAGAATTGTTAGATGCATCATCATAGGCACCAAGAATTCACATACCATGCTTATTTCCATTACATATAGGTGCATTCCACTACTTTCATTGCTTGATATGCCTATGGTTATTGGTTGAGCCTTGTTTTTATATATATACTTATGCTAATATTTTGATGTTATTGAGTGATTTACTATTTCAATTCACAAGGTTTATGGGCCTTAATGAGTTGGGATGGGTAATTTATTGAGTCAATCCATTAGTTAGAATTTAAATGGGTGTTGATCTTAGTGATAAAGAGTATGGGCCATGATCCCCTGGATTAGAAAAATAATTTTAAATGAACTTTGATATGTAAAAATAAGAAAATGAAAAATGAAAAGTGAAACTTGACTGATTAAATTGAAATGGTTTCCACTAAATGAAAAGGTAAGGTGCAATTAAACCATCATCTACTCGAACCCTTGTAACTTCTACTAGATCACTTATCAATACCCAAACATCTAATTGGGTAGTATGGTAACCTATATTGTGTAGTGATACTTTTATTACATTTCATTATTCTAGTGTTTCTATTTACATGGTTAAACATTATTCTAAGGTGTGTGCCTGGAATTTGTTGACCAATGCTGCCACAACGTCCTCATGTTATACACCAGGTGGGTGTCGAAAAACATGCTCTAGACATGGTGAACCCTGACACACCAGTATTACCACCCAATGTTCCTCTTGAGGCACCAAATTTTGTCCCATATCTTGGAAATTATGATCAAATTTATGATATTTTCCTACATCTGATATAGTCTATGAAAGGTGCTAGATAAATTGTGCCTGTGATGGATGATAGGCCCTGTGAGTTCCAGTAGTAGTGTCCCTAGACATTCTCAGGGGATGGCGATGCGCAAGTTTCCAAGTCTTAGTAGTAATACACCATTTCTATCTATGATCATTTGGATACACCTCTATAGTGGAGGGTCAAGCTTAATATATACAATCTGTGTGATTTGGACAAGCTCTAGAGGGATGTAATTACCTAAGATGGTTTCCATCAGGGCATGGAATGGGTGGAATTCTAGACTGTATTCTATGAGTATTCCTTCCCTTAAGCTCTAAGAAATGACCGATCTAGAGAGTTAATGAATATCGAGTAGGGTTATATGTCATTGATGGAGTATTAAAGAAATTTCACTGAGTTATAGCACTTTTCACCACTTCTAACTAGTGATGAGATTTCACATGCTAAAATATTCAAGGATGGGATTTAGTACTCCATCCAAACTCAGGTGAATTTATTTCCCCTACCTACCTTTTTTTGATATAGTCAATTAGGCTCTTACCACTGAGAAAAACCTGAGGAACAATTAAAGTATCAGGCAGAAAGGATTAGTGTTGAGGAAGGCCAATAGTTCTTCTGGAAGAAGGAACAATTCCCTTAGGGTTTTTAATTCTAGTAGTGTTAACCAGAGTACCTATGTTGGTAGCTCTATGGAATGTAATTAGTTTGTACTATAGGGGTACCTAAAGCCTTAGTGTGATAGAGACCCTGTGGATTGAGGAATTACATCCTTATTGAATATCATTAGATATTCTATCAGACCTTTCCATCATCATCTAGTGTAAGAGGTTCCAGAGTTGCATCACCTTTGGGGGTAGGTTCTTTAATTCCTCATCATGTTGGGAATTGGAGTAGCACTGATATGACTAACCGAGGGGGAGGTTGTGGCCATATTATCCAAAATCCTAAAAACTAATAGTGCTAACAATGTGTTCTTGATCATGGTAGACTAGATATTACATAGGGTCAGGGATTAGGTGGGTTGTATGAACTACAACTGATACTAGAGGATTAAGATAAAAGACCTTCTATAGTATGAGGTACTATTCTAGTAGCCTCCAATTTAGTATCTTCTTTTTTTGATACTCGTGATTCACACTCCATCAAATATTTATATTCCATGGAAATTATTGGATTGAAAATATAGTTTTAAAATAGTGGAATGACCCTAGATACACTATTGGGAGTATAGTTAGAGGGAATACATCATTGTAGTGACTGCCCTTTGAGGTTGGTAGTGGTCCTTTCTTATAGGACCTCTTTGTTCCAATGATGATAGGATTAAATTTCATTCTCGATATGGATTTGTGGATTTTATATCATGCCTTTGTAGACTTATATCACCACATGAGATCATTAACATCAATAGAGGGAAGTATTTATCTACATAAGGTGGATTTGTATGTCTAGGCTAGAAGAGCTGGACCAGAACATCATGGGATAGGTGGAGTGATCGCCAAGATAACCAATATTTTTATGGAAGATCAAGGTTTACATCATGATAAATTCTCTCCGGTATTAGATAATTTTAGGGAAATATTTCCCAAATATTTTTTTTGGCTTACCTCTAGAGAGAAAGGTGGAGTTTATGGTTGATCTAATTCTAGGAGGCGCACCAGTGTCCATTCCTCTATATAGGATAGAACCTACTAAGCTATGAGAGATCAAGCGGTAGTTGGAGGATATAGAGGCCAAAGGTTTTATATGGATGAATACTTCCTATTGGGATTCACCCCTGATTTTCACTAGGAATGTAGATGAGACCCTTTGTCCATGCATGAATTATAGAAGGTTAAAAGAGATTCTGATCGTGAAATGATATCCACTGCCTATAAAAGACGATCTCTCTATCCAACTTCAAGGAGTTAAGTTGTTTTCTAAGATTGAATAGATTTTAGGATATCATCTTGTGTGATTCTAGACATCAAACATACCTCATATTGATTTCCAAATCATGTATGGTCTGTATGAGTACCTTGTTATGTTATTCGGTCTTATGATCACGCATACCGTTTTCAGGTTTTTGACGAATAGTTTGTTACACCCCTCTCTAGATTCCTTTTTATGGGGTTTGTTTATGTCAAATTTTTGTATTCCCACACTCATAGTGACCATGCTTAAACCTTGATATCATTTTCAGTACACCGAGAGAGCATCATATTTATGCCAAGCTTACTAAGTGACACTAATAGATTGATAATGTTTGGTTCTCGGGCCATATTATCTTGTAATCTGGAGTCTATTGATCTAGAGATGGTGAGTACTATAGTATTCTGGGAGAAGCCAAAGAATGTGTTTGAGATAAGTATTTTCTTAGGGATAGATGAATATTACATGAGTTTCATATAGAAATTTTCATGCCTAGTTGAAACCCCATACTGGTCTTATAATGAAGGGTATGAAGTTCCTATGGTGAGAATATTGTGATAAATACTTTCATAAGCTAAGATAGAGGCTTATCTCAGAACGAATTATGAAACTGTTAGAGTTTGGAAGTGGTGACATAGTTTTATGTGTTGCATTGGACATTGTGTTAGGTGTTGTGTTGATGTAGGAGGATAGATTCCTTGTATACATACCTCTGTAGTTGAGGCCTCATGGAATTAATTACCCGATGTATGACCTTGATCTAGAAACAGTTGTCCTTGCCTTACATTGTTAGAGGCATTATCCATAGGGAGATCACTTTTTGGTGTATACGGACCACAATAGACTCCAATATATATTTACGTATCTTCAATTGAACCTAAAACAAAAATGATGGGTTGGATATCTTTTGTAATTGAATTTTATATTTCCCATATGATTGGGAAAGGAAATGTGGTAGTGAATGTGATAACTTAAAAAACCCAGACATAGGCTCTAAGGGAATCCAGTGATGAATGGAAATTAATGGCCCTCTTTTCTATATTGTACCTGGAGTTTCATGATAGTCACAAGTATTCTTATCTCTCTGGTTTGAAAATTACCTCTTCCCTCCTTGAGAGGGTAAAGAGCAGGAAATTTTTAGATCCTGAAGGAATGGTTCTCTGGGAGAGTATTTGAATGGATAACCCCACCTATAGATTGTTATATGGATAGAAATGAAGTCCTGAATATACATGTATGTGTCTGGGTTCTTACAGACATGAGAGACGAGACGATGTGAGTGACCCATGATTCTTATTGGGAAGTTCATCTAGGAATCCCCAAGATGTATCGAGATATGTGACATTAGTATTGGTAGCCAAGGATGAAATGCAGAGTAGTATAATTTGTCCCTAGGTGTTCCAAATTTCAATAGATGAAGGTGGAGAACCAGAGACCCAGAGGCTTGCTACGACCACTTATAGTTCGAAAATGAAAATGGGAAGATGTTTCTATAGATTTTGTTGTTGTATTATTGAGGCCGCCAAGATGTATAAATGTTGTATGGGTTTCAATTGATTGAATGATGAAAGTAGTCCAATTCGTTCTTTTCTAAGAGAATTTCTGAGTTTATGAGATGGGATTTTTGTATGTTCATGACATCATACGACTTCAAGGGGTACCTCATACTATCATTTCAAATGGGGATTCTCATTTCAATTTACACATTAGGAATGGGTTATAGAAAGATATGGGTGCACAGATTCTTATAAACATAAATCTTTACCCTTAGATGGATGGATGTTCAGAATACAAGATACATGTTTTAGAGGAAATTATCTGGGCCTGAGTCCATGAATTTTTCAGTTCATGGGGGAAGCATATCCCTCTCATCGATTTCCCCAACAATAATTTATTTCAGGAAAATTTTTTGATGGATCCTTTTGAGTACTTATATGGATGGTCATACCACCCCTGTGATGGTTATAGGTATGAGAGGCAGCCCTAATAGGACCTCATCACATGTAGGAGACTTTAGAGTTGGTTCAACTGATCAGGAAGTGTATTTATACTACTATATCTAGGAAGAAATATGATACCGATTATTGTAGATGACCTATGATGTTTGAGGTTTGGGACAATGTTTTTCGATGGGTATCACCCATGCAAGGGAATAGATAGATATAGATGCAAGGGAATCTGCCTTCTTGTGATGTATGGATGTTTGAGATTCTGGAGAGAGTCGATCTAGTAGAATATCCATTTTTATTACATCATAGGTACCGTTCCATGCATGATTTATTCCACATTTCAAAAACAACTCCATTGTCATACTGACCCATCACATAATTTTGATCCTAATGAAGCCAAGTTAGACTGTGATACTTCATTTGTGGAGTATCCTATATGAATCATTGACTGATGTATGAAGGATATCAGAGGATAGTCTAGCCCCCAAGTATGGGTGATTTGGAAGTATGATCATTTACAATATGAGAATTGGGAGCAGGATACCAACATATACGCCTAGGTGAAAGAGTTGTTCTCAGTAGTTTCTCTCTACCCTTGGATGGTGAACTCAAGGATGAGTTCCTTTAAGAGGGTAATACTATAAGAACCCAGTTTTTTATGCATGAATGGATCCTTTAAAATCCAATCGAATTATTTATTTTTGACCTTGTAAAGATGAAAAATTAGTTCAGGGGTGTCTCTAGAGTGTTCAGGTCCGGTTCGAATCCAAGAGAATATATTTTTGGTATAAAATGTCTTGTCTCATAGTTAGTAGAAACCATACGGGTCCGGGTTAACAGTTATTTATAACCGTGTGAGGCTAGACAGTGGAGTCCTACTTGATACATGGTTCGAAAAACTATGAAATTTGGGGTTTAAAACCTTTCAAAAAAACATCAAAAGTGTTACATAGGTTTTTTTCATGGTTCATGTACTTTTTTCCTAACTGTAAGCCTAACCATAAAGGTGTCCCCTCCCTATAGAAGAAGAAGTACAATTGGAACATGATTTCCCTAAACAATCAACAAAACTGTCCAAGGCTTGTTTTTGGGTGATTTATGATTTTTCACTTATGTTAAGTTTTAAACCAACCCTTATTTCCTATTTATTTTTCCTATATCCGTGGATAGTTTCTCCTAACTTAGAACTCTCTTTTTTTCTTCTAACCTAGTAACTGGGATAACTCGTTTTTCATGAGTTCGATCGAAGCACTATCAGTCTCATTGGATCTGCACCAACCATATCTTAATTCCCTTTTAGTCTTTCTTCATTCTTATTCTTATCGATGATGCTATTTAGATACAATATCATATGCTCAATTTTTAGGGAATTGATATATTCTTTAGATATCTTCCAAACCAAGACAAAATAGAGGGTGATACATGATTAGGAGAGTCATACATGTATGAGGTAAGTCGGATATAGCTCATCCCTCAAGTTTAATTGCTTTATTAATTTTAATCTATGCATCATGATTTCATTGGGAATCACCTACTTAATTAATATTCCACTCTTGTTGTTATCAGAACTATGTTCTAAGACCCATGACATGTATGTTAACTTTCGTTGGATGTTGTGACCTAAACAATGACCACCCCATGTCAGGTAATTTACTTAATTGGACTTTAATAGTTTGTTATTACTTTTAATCCACGATTTAGGTGTGTGTCTTGTCCTTTCTAATGGTAAGACCCTTGAATTAAATGAATTTTTAAATTTGAATTGTTAGAACATGTATTCTTATCACTTGATACTCTTAAGGTAAGTTCTTTAACTTGATAAATCAAACTGAAATAGAAATTTTATGTATAATATATATATGATTTTTCCTAATTGAATATAATTTAATTTCTTGGTTACACATCTATAGCACTACTTTCTATATTTAGTGGAAGGTATCAGAGTGAACCTTGTTAAATGATTAGCACTTATATGAAATGAATTAAATACATTAGTGCCTCTTTACCTTGGGACACTAATGAAAGGAAAGGCTTGAACCAAATGAACCTATTAAATGGTATGCACATTACATGTCTTGATTATATAAATTATTAAATTATATGGTGCCTTGTACATGGGCCCAAACATCATTATAGTAGTGGTTAGAATGGAGTTATATTTTGGATTCTCAAGTTAATGCCTTCCGAATTTTTGGATTCCATTTTAATTCATAGGTTCCAGTTGCCAAGGGTGATACCCACCTTAGAACCCAATATTTTTCTATTAGTGGATGCTTGATATGGATCTTTTGGATCCCTCATTTAATATTAAAGGATAACTTCAATATAATCCCTGTATTCATCACGTCTTCTAAGAACATGAGGAACCTTGGTTACATCCTTAGCCCTAGCAATTGCTTACACCATTTTTCCTTAGATGACTTCTTTAGATGTGGTTAAAATAATTATTGTAGAATAACTTAGATGATTATCCATGAATTAAACTCTTAATCCTACTGTTAGGATGTAGCTATCACATAAGTTAGATTGACCTCAAAGGTCAAGGTTTCATTGGTTATCCCTTTGGAACATCTTTATTATGAAAATCATCTAGATTCCATATTATATGTTGGTTCCTTCATTATACTATCATTTCATTGATTCTATTACCTCACAAGACTTATTTTTATAAAATGGAACTTAATTAATTAATGAATGGGTTAGATGTTCAGACACCAAATGTAGGATGAAGTAGGTACTTGGGTATTTACATTACTGTAATTATTTACTTTTATATATGCATGCTTGAAAACTATTTTAGTTTATATTAGACAGATAGGATGCTATGGACTCCATCGGTGGTTCCCTACTAATATTTATCTCACACCTTATTTGGGAACCATTGGTACCTGAGAAGACTATATTTATGTAGGTTTTGAAAAATGGAATAATACTACTTCAGACATTTGATTTCTTACTTCCCTAGTCTTGAACTTGAAGTAGTTCACCGAGATGGTTTTCAAGAGGCCGGGGAATGCTTTTGTGTTCCTTTCGAAACTTTTTTATAGTATGTTTTATTTTCTACTTTGTATTCAGGTTTTCCAGATTTATAGATACATGACACATCATTATTAGGTTTTGAATATTACTATCAATTGTTCCTATTTTATATTATTTCAGTCTGCTTGTACTATGCCACATGTTCATATTTCATCAACTATTTACCATCTATTGTTATATCTACTATCTATGCATAACTTTGGTAATGGGGGTATAGTCTCCCTTTAAACACATATTAGGCCCTTGCTATCAGTCAATTACCTTTGGAGTTTAAGAATATACACTTGATTTCATGTTACCAACTGAGATTTGGGCACATTTAGTGCCGTATGGGTCCAAGATTTCACACTAAAGACCATAAGAAAACTCTAATAATGAAATAAAAAATGATTTTAATAAAACCCCTTGCCTAGTGTTTGACCAACAACAAACTATGAAAATAGATCAATATAAAAACAAGAATAAAGGGAAATGAGATGATAAATGATCCTTAACCCTAAATAAATAACTTTAAAATCAAAATAGATGTCATGGAATCCATCGAGGAGGGAATATAGTTGTTCACATAGGGATCCCCTAGTAATTTCACATGAGTGGGAGGGGATATGGGCCAACATAGGGTCAAATTAGGGAGGGATAAAATGATATTTTCATAAAACATAAAATCAAGGAATGATACATAGTTTGGTGATAATATTTAACAAAGAATATTCCAACCATACACCCCTCATTGGACTCACCTGGACACCATCGTGGTTTGGCTTCCCAGTTTGGGTAACCGTTCCTCAACTACGCAAATACCGTCTACTAAAATCTATAATACTTTGTGTAGTTTTCTTCAAGGTTAATAATAATCATATTCCCA
This sequence comes from Viscum album, assembly GCA_963277665.1. Taxonomy (NCBI): domain Eukaryota; kingdom Viridiplantae; phylum Streptophyta; class Magnoliopsida; order Santalales; family Viscaceae; genus Viscum; species Viscum album. The sequence goes on along the minus strand of OY728127.1, from coordinate 1,350,125,953 downwards.
TCATATGCATGTGATAAAACCACAAAAATTAAAAATTTTCAGATATTTCAACCCATAATTTGAATAAAATTCAAAAAATTAATAAATATATAAAATAACAGAGAAATAAATAGTCAAGGAGTGATAATTCTCCCCACTAGATAGGCTCAGAACCAAAACTAGAAATAATCCCAACATAAACGATACACATCACTAAAAACATGGATGTAAATATATCCTAACTAATAATTATATCAAAAATAATAGTATATAAACCACACCACATCTCGAAATCAATAAAAATCTATAAATTTTAAAACATCGTCTAAATTTTTTTTATCAAAAGTTATACAATGGATAATTGTAATGATTTAGGGGATCATTACCTTTTCTCCCATCCATATTGATTCCATGAACCCATATGGTCAGTAGAACTAGATAATAGTCTAAAGTAAACACTAAAACAACACAAAAACTCAAAATAATAGAATTTCTCTAAAACTATTAATCGAGGGAACATATATAATTCCATTAGATAAATTATCTTGGTCTATAAAAAATTCAGAAAGAGTATCCCACGTCACAAACTACATATCATGGAGAGAGAGATAGTAGGAAGTGGAAGGAAAAAAATACAATCACCCAGAACATGCCCCCTCAAACTACCACCCAATCCAGACTATGACAGTCCAGGACTCCATGAATTTAAAAAAATGTGACCATCCTCCATGATGTTGGGAGTTCTAGATATGGAAATAAAGAATATAGATTTCATGATCCAGTCACATCATAGAATACAAAAGAGTTTCTACTCAAGGGATAGAGGACCTTCACTATATCCAAATGTAGTAGGGTCACCAACCATCCCGGGTTATCCCATAGAAATAAAACTCACTACCTTATCCCTATTTATCATATCCATAAATGGATATGTACTAAATGAGAATAATCCCAAACTAGAGTTGGGGAGAATGCCCCTTTAAAATGTAAAATATCACTATGGGTCCTTAACCATTGACTTGAGGAAAAAAAATCTAATTAGTGGAAGATAAAAAAAACTAGTAAAGAAATATTGGGGAAAGGAATAACCTGAAGGTTCAGACTTCCCAAATCATAGGAAAAACAAATTAAATAAACATCCCAAGATGAAAACTTCATACCACCCATCGAGAGAGTTAGTCGAGATATAAAATATTATAAAGTAACATGAAATTAAATTAAGAATCCACCATAAAGTACATCTTATCCCCAAAATGAGTAATCTATAAATAAAAATGGAACCCATATAAACAAATTATTCACAAAATTTAGAGAATCAAAACACCATAAAGTTGAAGGATCATTTTCAAAATACTTATGTTCATTATTCAAATCATCATCCCCACTTCCCCTTATTTTCAATTCACTTTTTATAATTTAATTATATATTTTACAATAAATAATTAACAATTTAAATTGATATTTTTTTACAAAATCACAAAAAAACCCACTTTTGATTTGAAATAATTCCACAATTTGATGTTAAAAATAACCTGTACTCATGTGAAAATTAGAAAATTATTCTTAAAAATAAAATTAAAATTTTACAATTCCCTCCTCCAAAATAATTTTGAAAATATAAATACCAAGTTCATTTAAATTTATTTTTGAAGGCTTCATTATATATTTACTAAATCTGCTTGAACGAAATTTCCATTTAATTAATTCTTTATTGAACTACTTTTGAGATACAAAACCATTAAATACTTGGAAATAAGTTTTGAAAATATAATTTACTAATTAAAAAAAATGATATTTTTTCTATAAAAACTGAGTTTTAAACACTATTCATTAATAAGATTCAATAAAATGACATAAAAAATTCTTAAAACACTCATTAATTAGACTTAAATGACATTAAATCATACCCCAAAGTGATCTAGAGTCAAAATGGATCCAATTAAAGGAATAAGGAGGTTTTAGTGGCTGTGAATAGCTTAGGAACATGGTTTGATGGACCATTCATCAACCGTGAAACTTTCATTTGAAGATCAAATTAGAATTTTGTTCATGGGAACGATATACTTTTCCAGATCATAGGTTCTAACCATGATCATCAATTCTTTCTCCCACTTACAACCAAAATAAAAAAATTCAAAACAACACACAAAACCTCAATACCATTTAAAATACTACCCATCCAAATTAAAATACATCAAAAAATGATGAACAAGCTTGAAAATCGAAACTCACAACTTGTTATATTGGGGTATCTCAAGGATATGTGTGAGTAATATTTAGGTGGACTCTTCCCACACCTACCTATCAAGATCAGACATTCCTAGATCTAATCTACCTGACTTCCCCAAATAATATCTATGTATTAATAACCTTGGCCCCTTTAATAAAATAGGATATAATACTATTTTTTCATGAAATAACTCAGGATTCCCCTAGAACAAACACCATATATAGTGTGCAACTTGACTTATAATGACCTAGGATTATCATACATAGAGATTACATTATTATTTTGGATATTACTTATATTACAAAAATAGATGCCTGAGGACCGTAATAGTTTAATGCCTTTGGAAACATGGAAACATAAACCACTAGTCCATAATTGATCCACATCATTTCGGATTATGTTATTAATATCCAACAACCATCTTAGAAAAATGACGCATAATAAAATTTTTCATAACTTGGGGAAAGGTAATATGAGAAGGGGTGTGATCAGATGCTCATTAAGGGTAAAAATGGTAGATATATAATCATAACATTAACATAAGTGTATGAGAACATGAGAATAACATTTGAAACCATACCCAACATATCAAAGATCACAATATTGAGTAAGGGAACAAATATTGGTAGTTCATAAGATATAATAATAATAGAATCAATGAACATGATCCATGAGATCATAACATTGGAATAATACATATATTTGTGGCATACACATAAGAATATAAAATCATTTCCATATTAGTGAAGGATCATTTCCAACACTATCAGAGGGGAATGGGTTCACTTCCCAAACCATCATAGTAGTGAAGGTTAACTCCCAAAGACATCATAATAGAGAAAGTTACTTATTGAATCGATTTCACTGCCCATTCTAGTTCTATATATCTCATGAGATATATATCTTTACCCAATGCATTGGAGAGAGAAATAGGTCTCACACATCTCATAATGAAATCCATATTTATATATCCCACAATATCATAAAACATTTATCATATCGTAACCCATGAAATTAAATTTGTTTTACAAACATTTCATCATATCATAAGCTATAAAAAGTGATATTTTTCATAATAATTTCATCAATTTATCATAATCCATGGAAGAAGGAGCTGGTTTCCTTAGTGTTTTATCACGGTATGACTTGTAGAAGTGAAACATGTTTCATAAACATCATGCCATCATAAAAGTAAACCATTCATAGAAATAATAAGAAATGTATCATTGGATCACATCGTTGGTTAGGCTCAGTTAAAATAAAAAAATGACATTTTAGATATAAAATGATTTTTATCGATCATTTAAAATTTTTATTGAGGAAAATATACTTTACACATTGAAAAAGACTTTGTTAATCATAAAAAATTTTGAATTTTTTTTACAATAACCTTGAAAATTTGTAAAAAAAAATTGAAGAAAATAATGGTCATGATGATGAGAAGTTTTTTTATTTCTGTACTTGTTATAGGAAAATAATAAACCATTGTGGAATTTTTTTTAGAAAACGTGTTTTTGGAAGAATATGGATTTTCGATCGAAGAGAGAAATAATGTTAGATTTTTCTAAAAACATTTTTACAATTATTTTTATTACCAATGTGTGTGAAAAATAATTCTACTACTTCAAATTACCATGAATAGATATAATAGAATAAAATTATTAAGTTTCTTGAGAGTTGGATTGTATTGTTTTATTATAGAAAACACATTCAGAATCAATCCCAATAAATTATTAGATTGTAGTATAAAATCATTACCACTTTGGTAACTCTGAATCATAGAACCCATGAAGGAATAAAGCAAAATATTCCTTAAAATATAATGAAGATAAATAAAATAATGATATCACATTTAAATGGGGATTTATATACACCTCATGAAATATTATAAGTTCATAACATAACGTATGTCCCAAGGAAGGAAAATTGAGATAAAAAATGCCTTACCTTATGTCTCGACTTCTATTTTACTTGTTAAAACCAAATATATAATAAATATAATTTTATTATACTTACATTAAATAAAAATAATTATACATATCCCACCGTATATGATTTTATTATCACATTTTATTACATTTTCATTAACAATTCCACATTAATATTACATTTTAGGTTATAACTACTTTGTTTGTCGTATATGTTTTTCTTTTTTATTTTCAGTCCACATAATTTAATAATTATTTAATCATCTAAATAATGATAAAAATGATATAAATATATTATATAATCATTATCTATGTATTTAAAATAATCTATAAATGACGGTAATAGGAAATGAATTACATTGTTCATGGAGATGGTAGGCTATACATACACATGAACACCATTTCCATTTTATCGACATATTGAAAGAAATAAAGTTAATTAATATATTATAATTGAATAATAATTTTTATGACATATATATTACATTTTTTCATTATAACCTTCCATAATTCCATCCATGTAAAGCGTGAATGAATCACATCGCTTTGTGAGGCGGTAGTCCACTGAACACACGAGAAATATTATCATATTCCAAAAAAATTGAAAGTATGAAGGTATAAATGATATAATAATTATAAAAGTATAATAATATCAAAAATATAATATATAAAAATTTAATACATCAATACCATCAACCATTAAAGGTGGTAAAGGAAAGAAGAATGACATCAGTTAATGAGGCGATAGTCTTCCGTATACATGGACAATGATTTCGTAACACATTTGATGGAAGTGGAGATGTTTCTTCTTCTTGTGATTAATATAACAAAATATATGTATATAAAATATTATAATGATATTATATAATCAAATTATAATAACAATTTATTGGATTGGAGGAAGAAATAAAACAAAAATGCTCATTGATGAATGTTACCACTTCATAGGGTATCCTCCGTAAGTCTGCACCAAAGGCCTTCTTAGGTCAAATTTAGTTCAAGAATAATGATTCAAGGATTATAAAAAGTAAGGTTAGAAGTTATTTGTTCAGTTTTTTCCCTAAAAACGGGTTTAAAGGTTTGAATAATTGAAGATGGTGATTGGCCTTTTATTAGTGAGGTGCGCGACACACTTGTGATTTTTGAAAGGATTCAATCATACAAACATTTTTATCACTACAAAACCCTCGAAATAGAACATTATTTAAAATATAATATATAAGGTTAAATATTTCCAAAAAATGGGTGTTGTAACAGTTTTGAGGTCATTTTTACTTTTATCTTCATTGTTTAACCACACGGTAAAAATATTTTTACCTTAACCATAGTAAAGACTTTTTACTATTTTCATAATTAATTTTAGTCAAAATTTACGTTTACCTTATTAGATAATATATATTATGATTATTAAAAAAAATTAATCTATTTTCCAAATTAAATTCATTTAAGTGGAATGTTTTATTTTAAAAATAACCTCACATATGTGTGGAGAAAGCGGGTTCTTAAAGAAAAAATGTTCAAAAGTTTACAAATTTTCTATAACAACATTCAATAAATAAATTATTCCAATGACCTAAATTAGATTAATTGATATAAAATATAACCAATTTTACATTAAAAATAGTTGAAAATATAATTTGACATAATAAATTATTTAAAAGATGAGGCAGTTTTTAGTTAAAATTTAGTATTTTCACAATTTTTCCAAAAATGAAATGTTTTAGAGAAACCAAAAAAAATTATCACTAAGATAATTTTAAATTTATGATGTGAAAAATGAATTTGATTCAACCAAATTCAATTTATAAAAGTATAAAAAAATTAATTTTATAAATATTTACAAAAAGATATTAAAAGATGTTTTTTGAGAAAATAGTATTTTCAAAACAAATATATACTTTACAAAAAATTAAGTATTTTTTATCATTATATTTTATTTTTATTTAAAAATTATACATAATATTTAAAAATTAGTTATTACTATTCATATCTCTATGTTTAATGGCTATGTTATAACATTCAAGTTTAAGTAACTATATTAATAATGTATTATGTTTTTGTTAGAACTAGGTGTCATGTGAAATGTAGGCCAACATAGTATTATGTGTAGCGCAATATTAACTTGGTGTTTCATGTAATTAAACCAATCAAGTAAATTTAATTTATTGAAAAAAAAATTCATAAAAACTCAAGGTGTTACATTCTACCCCCTGAAAGTAAATTTCTCCGTCAAAATTCATCACTCTAATACAAAAAATGATGATACATATGACTCATCATACCATAATGTTTCCACATAGATTGCTCAAATTGGTGGTTTCAGAATAACAAATTGACCAAGTGAGTGGTATTGTTTTTTAGAACTTTTTATGTATGATCCAGAATCTCTACCAGTTGTTCCTGATAAAAAATATCTTTCTCCAGTGGTATAAAATATGAGTTTAACACATGTGAAGGGTCAAGTTTGAACATCCTTGGGAGAGATAAAAGGAATTCATCATGGACTTGAGAGGTTATGAAGGAAGATCTAAGTGATAGGCTTCTATCCCAATAAAATTAAGAATTTAAAAGGGACCGATTCACCTAGAGTTTTGTTTCCTTTATTACCAAATCTCATAACCTTCTTCCATAGAGAAATTCTTGGAAACAAATTATCACCAACTTCAAAACTATAGATCTCATTTGGGATTATCAGGATTACTTTTCTACCAACTCTAACATTATTTGATGGGTTGAAAAATGCATCTAACCTTCTTTTCCATTTTTTCACCTATCTCATGTACCAATTTCTTTATTTTCCCAAATACATTCTATATTGTTAGAGATCGAAATTTATTTCCATAGATGGATTCATAAGGATCCATATGAATTCTTAAGTGGAAGATGTTGTTGCAATAAAACTCAAATAGAGGAAGATGTTGATCCCAACCACCTTTTAAATGCAATGAACATGATCTAAAACTATCCTCTAAGGTTTGAATTGTTCTTCTATATTAAACATCTATATGATGAAGATACCCATTACGGAAACTAAAATCCTAATCAAGTGTTATTTGAAGACATTTCTTGAACATTGAGGTAAACCGCACATCCCGATCAGACACAATGGGATGTATTACTCCATGAAACATTAACACTCCCTTAATGGATATCATGGGTGCTAATCTATAGAGTAGTATTCTATGATAATGATGAAGTGTGCTAACTTAGTAAGGTGATCAACTACAAAACATGTATAATTATTCACTTTAGTTGTTTTGGGGCATCTAATGAAAAACAATCTATAGTGATGTTTTCCCAATTCCATTCTGGTATAGGTAATAAATGAAACATCCCCATAGACTTTATTTCATTCTAATATTTATGAAAAATATGTTGGAACCAAGGTTGTTCTATGCATGAATTGGTGTATGGTTTGTGTTTGTTGTCAATCCTTAGTGGAAGTTTAGAATGTGTGCCAAAAATTTGATCATACAGAACAAGCAGATAACAGTATTGAAGGTGGCACTATTTTCTAGTGTTTGCCAATTTTTTTTGGTCCTAAAAATATAAAAATGGAGAAAATTGGTTTTTGGAAAAGTTACTTGCGCACCATTGACTTGAATGAGTGGAAACTTGAGTGACTTTTGTTTTTCAAGATCAGAACATGAAAATATAGCAAAGGGAGAAGGGTGACCAAGTTTTATGTTTGGTCTCTCAAGTGACTTGCGTGCTGAAACTTTCACGCCAAGAGAAGACTTGTGCATCGTTGTGCAGGGTATCCAAATGGCTATAAATAGAGGTCGACCACTCCTCATTCAGTACGAAGTTCGAGACATAGAGAAATTCATTTCTCCCTTCGCACAGGTGTAGTGGTTGCGCAAGTGGTTGTGCGGTCGCGCAAGTAGAAGATTGCACAATAGTTGTTTTTTGTGTGTCTAAGGCAGCTTGGGAAAGAAAGGGTGTGAGTCGTGCAAGATTGGAGTTGGTGAAGGAGGTGTCACGCAAGTCGGTTGGTGACACTTTCATGCCAGAATTTGAAGCAGAGCAACAGTTGATAGTTGCGCTCCAAAATTGGTTTGGGCGTAAAAGGAATTGAGTCACGCAAGTTTGAAGTTGAAGATGTGTGTGTCGTGCAAGTGGGAGAGCTGGACTTGCGTGCCATCTTGGAACTTACACGTCGAGCTTGGAGAAGTGCGCCAGGTGTGGTTGAAGTACGCCAGTCATTTTAGAGCTGCATGAAAGCTAGAAGATTTCCTGATACCTTCAGTACAAAGTGAGATTCATCTATGGGAGAAAGTTGGACTTCAATAGAGAATCTACATACAATTGAGGATGTATTCATTGGAGGTAATGAAGAGACCTTCACATCGATAAATTGAGTGGGAATTCACCAAAGTCAGAGAGCTAGGGGGAGTCAACAGGAGTTACCTGAGGGACACAGTGAGCTATCCATGATCCTTTGTAAAGGTAGTGAGCCTGGGACAGAGTGACTGTGCCCGAACCTTTGTAATCCACAGTTAGTGAAGTTTAGTGGAATTTGGTACGACCGACAACCTGTCAGTGTATGCTCCTTGGACGTAGCACTTAGTGGTGAACCAAGTAAAAAGTGTTGTGTCATGTCACTACATGTGAATGTTTTCTTTCAGATCATATTCATCATATTGGTATAAAAAGTTACTACCAATGTGGGAACATGATCCATCACATTAAACGAAAAAGTTTTCACCCTAATTCACACATCCCCTCTCAGGGTGTCCCGAGGTCCTAGAAGTGGTATCAGAGGGTAAAGTTTGCTGGTGTTGAATCTATCCTTTGTCTTCATGGAGAATGCAGTCAATGTCAGGGGAGTCCCTCTCTTCGATAGATGTAATTTACATATATGGAACAATAGAATGAGATCTCATCTAAGATCCCTTGGAATGGAAGTTATTTTTTCCATTTTCCAAGGTATTCATGTTACTGATCCAATAGGGCTGGCTATGACGGATGTCGATAGGACAATTATTTATGTTGATGCTAAAGCGCAGAATGCTCTCACTGCAGCCCTTTCTAATCCGATCTATCTAAAGGTAATGAGTTTCACCTTAGCAAAGTACATGTGGGATAAACTTGAAAATATTTATGAAGGAGATAGAAAAGTGAAGGAGGCGAAACTACAAGTCCTACATAATTGGTTTAATGATCTGAAGATGCATCGTGATGAGAATGCAGACTCCTTCAATCGAATTACTAAAGTGGTTGGAGCAATTTGAGGTCTAGGTGAAGAAATAAAAGATGTTGACATTGTAAATAAAATATTAAGAATACTTCCACCACTTTACAATGAAAAGGTGTCATCCCTTGAGGAAAGAGATCTTTCCAAAATTTCTTTGGATGATCTATTGAGAATCCTAGTGCCATATGAAATGAGAGTCAAAACAAAAGATGATACTACATGAGTAAGCAAGGAAATGACATTCAAATCCATGGAGAAACTTAAAATATCAAAAGATAGTAGTGGTGAAGACGATGAGGAAAAATAAATTCTTTCTCTCATTACTAAGAAGTTCCAGAAGGGAAAATATAAATTCAAAGGGAAGTTACCACTAAATTGCTTTCGTTGTGGAAAATTTGGGCATGTTGCTTGTCAGTGCTTAAGAAAGATCGATGATGATGATAGCGATGCTGAAAACATTGATAAGCCTCAAAAAAGGTTTTTCAAGAAAGGAGACTTCAAATCTAGAAAGAAATTTCTAAAGAAGAGTTTTGTCTGTGAAGAGGAAGAAGATGATAATGAATTATGTGATGAAGAAGAACCGGAATTTAAAACTGGGAACCATGATTCCATGATGGCCACTGTTGAAAAATCTGAAGATAATGGTGTAGAAAATCAGTTGAAAACTAGTGAATATCCCGAGTTTCAACTTAAGGATGCTATTAGTAAGATTAAGATTAAATGTAAGAGTTGCAATAAGTAGAAATCAATTATAGAAGAATCAACTGAATATGTTGATCAACTTGAAGCTGAAATTGAATGACTAGAATAATTTTTGAAAGTACAGTCTAAAATACTTGAATGAAATGATGATGTAGTGGATCTGAAGGTGAGAATTGAAGAGCAGGCAAAGGTCATCAATGACCTCACCTCTAGAATAGAGGAAGAGTCCAAGACTGCTGAGCGTCTTGAGGAGGAAGTTGTTACTATTAGGAGTAAACTTGAAAATGATTCAATTTCAAAACAATCAAGGAAGAAAATTTAGTTTTGATGGTTCTCATATGCCGATCTATTGGAGAGAGAAAAATGTGGCTCTAATGGAGTTGAAAAGATTTTAAATGATCAAAGACCTGCCTTCATGGGAAATAGTGGAATTGGTTGTGGGGAAGAATCGTCAAATTCTGCAAATATAGGTGACCAACATAAAGGCAAGATGAAAGTGGGTGATATGTGAAAGTCTTCTAAAGCAATGAAATAGAAACCCCCAATTCAATCTGAACGAAGAAAATAAGATTATCCTCGATCCTCGTGGAAAAAGGATTTCTCATACTATTATCCCATAGAAGAAGGAATGATGATAAATAGAAGCGAGAAGACATTTCATCTCATGAAGTGTCAGTTATGTGGATATTTGGGCCATACCATGTCTTATTGCGAAGAGGCAAGAAGCTATCTGAATGGAGAAGATATAGGAGTTAAACAAAGGAGAACAAAATCATATCCTAATTCCTTTATAAGAAACAATTTCTATGGATATTGTTTTCGTTGTTATAACTTTGGTCATAAGGCTGTTAATTGTAGGCAGAGAAGGGACATGGACACCTCATACCAAAGTTAGAGAAAATTCAAGTCTCATCAGTAAGACAGTGTTGCTCTTTTAAACATGTTTTCTCCTCTCAAAGAAGATTTATACTATAACGATCCTAGGTACACGGAATAGATAATTGAAAGTCCATCAGTGCTCTATACTCAATCCAATTTCTCATGGAAAGAAAGGAAGAAAATTGAGAAATCCAACCATGCATAGGTGTCCCTCAAAGCTACAAAAAGCAACAGTACCTGGATTATAGATAGTGGTTGCTCATCTCATATGACAGGTAATGCTGGCTTGTTAACGGATATCAAAAGGATGGTTGATGGTACAGTATGATTTGGTAATGATGGAGCTCTAAAAATCAAATGTAGTGGAAGTATTTAATTAACTAATGGGGAGCTAAAGAAGACTGAAGTCCTTTACGTATATGGCCTACGTCATAATCTACTCAGTGTGAGTCAACTCTCTGACTCAGGACTTGTAGTTACTTTTAATCAGAAATGATTCACTATTAAGGGAAAGACTGACAATACACTTATGAAGGGATTCATAATAGTAGGCAACTTGTATCGGGTTGATAGTAAAGAATTTTTTTGTTACATGGCTGTTGAAGCAAAAAACAATTTGTGGCATCAGAGACTGGGATACATTAATCCTCAAGACATGGAGGAAATATCAATATTTAGGATTGTCATGGACATTACCAACCTGAAGCATGAGCATGAAAAGTATTTTGATGCTTGAATTTATGGAAAGATGGTCTTAAGTTTATATCGGCTAAAGAAGAAAAGGGAATATAATCTTCTTGATCTAATTCATACAGATGTATGCAGGCCGATAAATGTTGCCAGAACTCATAGAGAAAGGTACTTTTTCTTTTTCATAGATGATTATAGTAAAATATCACGCCTTATGGTCATTCACAGTAAACTATAGGTGCTTGACTGCATGAAAACATATCAGTAAATCACCAAGAATGATACTGAATGAACAATCAAAGTGTTGCGATCTGATAATGAGAGGAATACACATCCATTTAATTTGAAAATTACCTGGAGATTCTTGGGATAAAACATGAGGTAGCTGCTGTGAGAACTCCACAACAAAATGGAGTTGTTGAATGTAGGAATCGACATGTGAACAACATGGAACGAACTATGCTAATTGGGAGTCGTATTCCACGACATTACTGGAAAGTGGCTGATCAAGCTGCAGTGTATATTCAAAATCACACAGGACTTTATATGGGTAAGACGATTACACCATATGAATTGTGGCATGGAAAGAAGCTCTTATAGAAATACTTTCGTGTTTTTGGAAGTAAATGCTTCATCAGAAATAAATAAGGAAACCAAGGGAAGTATGGTGACAATGAAAATGAAGGAATTTTCCTCGGATACTCAATAAACAACAAATCCTACATCTGTTTCAACAAGATATTAGGAAGGATCATGTTAAGTAGTGATGTTAAGATAATTGAATAGAAAACCAAAAATTCTTCACGGATGTCATATGCTGATGTGATAGAAAGTGAGGAAGAAAGTGAATGTGGAGAAAATACAAATACAGAAATAGAGGAAGTTGTACAAAACACTCTGAAGTCACATCATGATGTTGACTCAGAAGAATAATCTGAAGAAGAAACTATGGCTGGAGAGAATGCAACTGAACATCATAGGATAAATCGAAGAGCTAATATTGATCCATCTAACATAATTAGGGGTAGGAGTGCACCCACACAAACAAGGAGGATGAGGAATAACATGAAATCTGCATTTCTGTCAGTTGTGGAGCCATCCTCATTTGAATAAGCTGCAAAGGATGAATCTTGGGTGAAAGACATGAAGGAAGAGTTAGATCAGATTTACAAGAATGAGACATGGTATCTTGTCTAGAGACCCGAAGGTCCCAATGTGATTAGTACAAAATGGATCTTCAAGAACAAGTTTTCTGAGCATGGAAGTGTTATTAGAAACAAGGAACGACAGGTATGTAAAGGATACTCCCATATTAAAGGTTTTTATGTTGAAGAAACCTTTGCTCCAGTGGCTAGACTGGATTCAATCAGGCTGATCCTAGCCATGGCACTCCAAAGAGGATATAAAGTATCTCAAATGGATGTCAAGACAAAACTCTTGAATGGTGTAATCAAATAATAAGTCTACATTGAACAACCAATGGGTTTTGTTCTTGGTACTAATGAAACAGAGGTCTGCAAACTGAATAAATCATGATATGGTTTGAAGCAGGCACCACGAGCATGGTATTCCTAGTTGGACTTGTATCTCAAGAAGCAGGAATTCAAAAGAGGCGTAGTAGACCACAATATATATGTGAAGAATTCTCCAAAATAACAGTTCATGGTTCTAGTCTATGTTGAAGACATTATATTGGGTGGCAATAGGAAGAAATTAGTGGATGAATTTTCCAATCACATGAAATCAGAATTTAAAATGTCTATGATTGGCGAGCTCACATATTTCTTGGGGATGTAGGCGATTCAAAGGTAGGATTTCACTTTCATTTCTCAAGAAAAGTATGCAAGAGAGATGATGAAGATGTTTAATATGCAAGACTCCAAACAAATTTCAACTTCGATTGTATTTGGAACCAAACTTGGAAAGCATGAGGATGGGGAATCTGTAGACCCCACTACATATTGGAGGATAACTAGGAGCCTACTGTACCTAAAAGTGACATGACCAGATATTGTCTTTGCAACCTGTCTAGGGGCCCACTTTCAGAGTAATCCAAAGGTGGCACATATGATAGTAGTAAAAATAATCATGAGGTATATTAAAGGTACTCACAATTGTGGCTTATACTTTGCTGCAAGAAGAGATAGTGAATTATCATCATATTTTTATGCTGACTGGGCTGGCGATGTAGTGGACAGAAAGTCCACCAGTAGTGGAGAATTCTATATTGGGAATAAATGTGTTGTCTGGTTGAGAAAGAAACAAGAAAGTACTTCTCTTAGTACTGCTGAAGCTGAGTATATCTCTGCCACAAAGGCATGCACTCAACTGCTATGGATGAAGAAAAAACTAACAGATATTACTGATGAGGTGAAGAAACCAATGGTAATTTACTGTGATAACAAGAGTACAATTGATCTTACGAAGAATCCTATTCATCATTCTCGTACAAAACATATTAAAATCATGTATCACTTTATCAAAGAAAAATTTGAGTGAGGTGTGATTAAAAGGGATCATGTGGGAACTAATGAGCATGTGGCTGAATCCTGACCAAGCCACTATCAGCGGCTATGTTTGAGAAGCATCAGTTGAACCTCGGTGTTCAGCCACCTCCCAGTACATAAGGAGGTTATGAAATACCCCTCTCCCCAGTTATGTTAATTGTTTTTATTCTTTTATGGATGTGAAGAAGGTTTGTGGGGGAGATAATATCTAGGGGGAGTGTGGTTTGATCTGAACAATGAACAATTACCGGTCATTGGGTTTATTGTCATTGGGGGAGAAAAGAATAAATTTAGGCATGTAATTCTTTTCTGACACATTGAGAATTCAGTGTCGATGATAGGATGTGAATGCTTCTATGACACATTGATAATTCTGTATCGGTGATAGGATGGGAAGGAATACATTGGATGGGAACCCAATTCAAGCTTCCTCTCTTGTTTTCTTCCCCGAGCATTGCTCATGTAGACAAAGAGTGTTGGATGAGTTGATTCTCGCATTTGTGGTTTGCTTATGGCTGGTTCTCTATGGAATTTATTTACTAATTTCCAACAAACCCAAAGGGGAAATTGTTGGATCCATGGTAATTTTGTGCATGAATTTGTGTGTGGTTTCTGTTTGTTGTCAATCCTCAGTGGAATTTCAGAATGTGTGCTAGAAAAGTGATCATTCCGAACAAGCAGATCACAGTATTGAAGGTGGGACTGTTTTCCAGTTTTTGCCAATTTTTTTTGGGCCTAAAAATAAACAAATGGAGAAAAGTAGTTTTTGGAAAAGAGACTTGCATGTCGTTGACTTGAAGGAGAAGAAACTTGCATTCCTTTTGTTTTATAAAGATCATAACAAGAAAATTTTTCAAAGTGAGAAGGGTGCCCAAGTTTTATGTTTGGTCACGCAAGTGAATTGCGCACCGAAACATGTGCACCGATGGAATAATTGCACGCCGTCGCGCAGGGTATCCAAATGCCTATAAATTGTGGTCAACCCCTCCACATTCGGTACGAAGTTCATGACTTAGAGAAATTCAGTGCTCCCGTCGTGCTGGTGTAGTGGTCGCGCAAGTGGTTGTGAAGTCACACAAGTATATGTTTGCGCGACAGTTGTTTTCTACACATACAAGGAGGTTTGGGCAAGAAAGGGTGTGGGTCGCGCAAGTTTGGAGTTGGTGAGGGAGGTGCTGTGCAAGTTGGTTGGTGACACTTGTGCTCTAGAATTTGAAGCAGTGCGACAGTTGAGAGTTGCGCGCCAAAATCAGTTTGGGCATAAAATTAATTGAGTCGCGCAAGTTTGAAGTTGAAGAAGTGTGCGTCGTGCAAGTGGGAGAGCTGGACTTGCACACGGTCTTGAAACTTGCATGCCGGGCTTGGAGAAGCGTGCCAGGTGTGGTTGAAGTACACCAGTCCTTTTGGAGTTGCATGAAAGTTGGAATATTACCTAATACCTGTAGTACAAAGTGAGACTCATCTACAGGAGAAAGTTGGACTTCAACAGAGCATCTATATACAATTGAGGATGTATTCATTGGAGATAATGAAGATACCTTCACGTCTATAAATTGAGTGGGACTTCACCAAAGGCAGTGAGCCAGGGGGAGTCAATGGGAGTGACCCGAGGGACACAGTAGGCTATCCATGAACCTTTGTAAAGGCAGTGATCCTAGGACAGAGTGACTATGCCCGAACCTTTGTAATCCACAGCTAGTGAAGTTTAGTAGAATTTGGTACAACCGACAACCTGTCAGCGTATGCTCCATGGACATAGCCCTTAGTGGTGAACCAATTATAAAGTGTTGTTTCATCTCTCTGCATGTGAATGTTTTCTTTCTGATCATATTCATCATACAGGTTTAACAAGTTCCTACCAACGTGGGAACAAGATCCATCACTTTAAAAAAAAAGGTGTCCCCCTGATTCACCCCTCCCCTCTCAAGGTGTCCCGGGGTCCTACAATATCATACACCATGATAACAAACTCAACAACATCTCTCTTCATTCCATCCCACTAGAAATACTCTTTAGAAACTATATATATCTTTATACATCTAGGATAAAGATATAATGAAGATCTATGAAATTCCTCTAAAAACTCATTGAAATATAGTATATATGGAACTCATACATGGTTTCTAAAACTTATCATTACATCATGATCAATATTAAATCCAAGAAGATTTCTAACATTCTTTTTCAGCTTTACATATTCTTTTTGCACCTCTTTAATTGTCACTTAGATAGATAGCTAAATATTTTATTGAGAAAGAAAATATTGTCTCCTTCCTTCAGGATTCCAAGATACATCCTTTAAAAATATAGAAATATTGGATCTCTTTTAATCCTTATCATAGATATGTTATCATGATCCTTTTGACTCAATGCATCGGCCAACTTGTTCACTTTCCTGGGGTGGTAATGTGTTGAGCATTCATAATCTTTAATCAACTATAACCATCTTCCTTGGTTCATATTCAGCTCATTCTATGATAATATATACTTTAATATTTTATGTTCAGTATGTATATTACACTTTTATCCATAAATACATTTCCTCCATATCTTTAATGAAATCATTTTCACAGCTAACCGCAAATCAGGAGTTGGTTTAATTTTTTTATGAACCTTCAATTGTCACGAGTCATAAGTTATAACCATTTCATTATGAAAAATAAAACATCCCAAACTCTTCTTGGATGAGTCACTATAGTTTACAGACCCTTCTCAACTATAGGTTTATGTAATAATAGATGTGCTAGCTAATCTTCTCTTGAGTTTTAAGAAAACTTCCTCACATTCATCTATCTAGAGGAACCTGGATCCCTTCTTAGTCAACTTGGTCAAAGGTTTAGATAGTTAGGAGTAATTCTCCACAAACCATAGATAATATACAACTAAACCATGAAAACAATTGATCTTAGTAACTATGGTAGGTCTGTTCTGACAATAAATAGCCTCTACCTTTGATGGATATACTAATATAACCTATCTTGAGATTATATGACCAAAAAATGAAACCTTTTGCAAAAAATATTCACACATTCAAATTTTTTCTTATAGTATATTCTTCCTTAGGTCCGTTATTATAATTATCAGTTAGTCTTAATGCACTTTCTGACTCTTTGAATATATAATAAATTCATCTATAAAGGCTAGCACAAACAATTAAAGGTAATCTATAAATAATCCATTCATTAAATCCATGAAGATAGTGGGGGAATTTGTAAGACCAAATTAAATCACTATATATTCATAGTGTCTATACCTTATTAGAATGTTGTATTGGGTATATCTTCTATATTGAAAAAAATAATGATATCCTTAATGATGTTTATTCTTGGAAAAGTATTGATCTCCACATATTTTATCAAAAAACTTATCAATATAGATAATAAGATACTTTTTATTAATTGCGATCTAGTTTGTCTCCTAATAATTAATGTAAGTTACATTTATCCCTATATTTTTTTAATAAGTATTAGTTCACCCCAATGTGACGCACTTGTCTGAATGAATAACTTTTCAATGTTTTCGTTAAGTTTCTTCACCAATTCCTGTTACTCAATTGGGGAAATACTATTGGGATACTTTGAAATTGACATGGCACTACATATGAGTTATTTTGAAAAATCAACATCATTTTTTGGTGGAAGGGTAGGAAACTCATTCTGAAATACATCAAAAAATCCCACATAAGAAGAATATCATCGATTCCAAGTTTCTCCCAAACCATATAAGATAAACACCCCTTATGAATGGAAATTAAGACCCAAATATTGGATGCGATATCTATCAAATATTTATAATTATCATCATATTAATAGATGGTCATAGATTGGTTTGGAATATCAAATGTGACTTTCATTCCTTGATAATTGGTGTGGTATTTATGTAGAGGAATCCAATCAATGCCCAAGATAACATCAAATTCAACTAGAGGATGAATGATAATATTTATAGGAAGTACATTCCAATCAATATCAGTCAAAGAGGGATTATAGACGTGAGATGTGATCACTATAGTATTAAGGTATTTCATTTTTAATTATACATATAATAGTTTTGGTGGAATATTGATACCTCTAGTAAATTAATTAGATACTAAATAATGTGTAGATAAAATGTCAAACAAGATATTACTAGTTCTAGAGTGGATGGTAAGTGTACATTTCACCCCATCATTATCACACCCCTCATCAGAAATAGTGATCACATGATATTTCACTTTTTCTCTCTAATTTAGTGGTTTCTTACATCGATCATCATCATTAACATTCAAATTTGATCATTGTTTAGCATAATTCATATACTCCATTCATTTTAAACACTAGAGTGTGGGTGGTTCATTTTGGGAAGCTTTATCTCTATTCACTTAATTATATAACTTCTTCCAATCACTTTGTAAATCAATTTCTTGATGACTTCCTTTACACACTTAATCAAATTACTAGCCCACTTGAGACAATTTCGTCAAAACTTCTTCCCACAATTTGAGAATAAAGGAAATATCATATTCATCTTTCCATGGTTCTTAGATTTTCCTTTGAATTCCATTTTTATATTCTTGTCAAAACACTGATATTGATACATAACTCCAACCTCAATTTAAACCTTGATATCACATTGAAAAATATCTTCATAGCTACTAAATTCTCTTATGGTTAAATCCCTTCAAAGACTTGTATTTAAGCCACTGAATAATCGGTCAACCTTAATTTCAATTTATATGATAATACCATAAGAGTACCTCCCAAGCCTTGTAAAATTCCCTCATAGGTACTAAGGTATTTATCCTTTGTTGTCTTGAATTGGGCTGGTCATTGTGATTTAGAGCCATGGAGGTCTTATTGTTTTTAGTCTTTGATGTATAGTTGGGTTCCCCAAACCCATTAAAAGAGGCTTATGTTTCAACAAAAAAATTAATTCTCAGTCAGGTACTAATAGATTTATCATCTCTTTGTTTAGCTCATGGAGTTACTTCCCTATATTTTTATGGATAATACTATATTAGTTCTTATTGAAAAACAAGATATTGAACTCGTCCCAATCCATGGAGTTAATTTTATCCCATTACCCCATATTCTTGATATGATTCCACCATCTATGTACTCCACCTTCACAAAAGTAAACAACCAAAATGAATTTTTCATGTTCTAAAAAATGGAGAATGGAAAATATATTTTCTGTGGTATTGATCCATTTATCAACAACATAATGATTAGTGGATCCACTAATGTATGGTTGACATTTCCACATGTAAGACCCAAAAAAATTTTGTTCCCTCATTGGTTCACTAATATGATACCTAAATCACATAATATTCTTTACTATATGACACATTTAGTTTATCCTAGGTCATTTGTGGTCATCATCTATTTAAACCCTTTATGATTTTTCATAAGGATTTTGTGAATTTTCAATGTGTATTTGATGGGAGTATGAAACCTTGCGTGCAGAAAGGATCATTATTATGCACCAGGTGATGGACGAGTCTATCTCAATGAACCTTTTTTGTAGTTATTAGCACTAGGTACCTCTATTCCAGAGCCACATCCACTTGTAGTATCTAGGCATGGATGAAATTTCATGGAAATCACTCTCCCTATCCACAACCAAAATTATAGTATATGTTCCTACACTTTGACTAACACATAGACATATCCTTGGACATGTCCTCAAGGATCTCACTAAGTTTTTCTAATACTAGTTTCCAATGGTTAACTAAACCTATCCTCTGATACCAACTAAAACCACCTAGGATTATCACACATTGATATTACAACATTTTTTATGGAAATTGATTATATTAGAAAAACATGTGGCTGAGGAATTTAATAGTTTAGTGCCTTTGGAAACCTAGAAACATAAAACTCATCTATAAGTGATCTACATAATCATCCACAACGTTACTCATATATAGTACCCTTCTTATATAAATCAAAAATAATTCATATCTTCATGACTAGGGGAAAAGAAGCATAATAAAGGATGATCCCAGATACTTAGTAAAGGTAATCAAGGGATATGCATAAGTATAAAAGGAACATAAGGGTATAAAAATATGAGAATATCATTTGGAAACCAAACCCTTTATTTCAAATATCATAATATTGAGTTATGGAATGAAGATTGGAAGTTAATAAGACATGAATTATAAGGAGATCAAAGAACATGATCCACGAGTGCATAACATTAGAATAAGACGTAGATATATTTTATACAAATAATAATTGAAAATAATTTCCATATTAGTCAAATATCTTTACCCAGGATATCTAATTAGAATGATTTTACTCCCCAAACCATCATATTAGACAAGGTTCACTCCCAAGACCAACATAGAATATTAATTCCCTTACTAAATTGAGTTCACTCTTTGTTCCTGTACTATCATTCTCACAAGATATAACTTTTTACCCAATGCAATAGAGTGAGATATATGTCCCATTAATCTCATAGTGAAAAATATATTTATTTGTTTAAAAATATTATAGAACATTCATCATATAATAAACCGTGAAATTAAATGGGTTTCCTAAACATTTCATTATAAAATAACCTATAGAAGGAGACATGTTTCATAATCATTTCATCATTTCATCATAACCCATGGAAAAAGGAGTGGGTTTCATAAGAATTTTATCATGGTATTACCAGTGTAAGAGATATGAGTTTCATAAACATCATACCATAATAAACATAAACCATATAGATAAATAATAAGAATGGAATCCTTAGATCATATCCTCAGTATGGAAAATGTAACATCAACACATGTCTTATTAGATGGAAAATGATTTTGATTAATAATTTAAAACATTTCTTGAGAAAACATTGCTTTCCAATTTGAAAAAAACTTTTAAAAACATAAATAAAATTGAAAATCATTGTCTTTGAAATTAAACATGAAAAAATATAAAGTAATATTCAATGAAAACAATGGTAATGATAATGATACATTTCGTTCATTCTGTACATGTTAAAATAAAGATACCTTTCACATTTTCTATAAAAGACAAATGAGGATTATTTAGAAAACAAGGAAAATATTTCTTTAATTTTTTTTTGAAAAAATCATAAATTGGTAAAATGTTATTTTAAAAATCATTGGATAATAAAAAAATCATTAATTTTTTTTAGAAAACCTATTTTTGGAAGATAAAATATTTATAATCAAAGAAAGAAATAACATCATATTTTATTAAAAACATTTTATCAATTATTTTATGTACCAATGAGTGGAAAAATGGAGCTATTATATGAAAATATCATTAATATATAGACTAGAAGAAAATTCATTCATTTATTAGGATATTGATCATAATATATTTTCATTGTAAACATAATCATAAATAATCTTGTTAAATGATGAGACCCTAACATAAAATCATTACCACATTGATAACTTTGAATCATAAAACCCATAAAGGAATAACATAAAATTGTACTTAAAATATCACAAGGATAAATAAATTCCTGATATTACATGTAAAAGGAGTTTTACATACACCTTGTGAAAGAATACTGCTTCATTACATAACGCACATCTCGAAGAAGAAAAATTGAGACAGAAAATCTCTTACTCTATGTCTTGAATTACTCCATACACATTAAAACCACATATATAATAAATAAATTTTTTATTATACATTTATTATATAACAATATGTATATATATCATAACATATATGACTTTATTACGAGATTTTATTACCTATTTATTAAACATTCCTAGTTAAAGTTACATTTTGGGTAGTAACAATTTTGTTTTTTTCATATGTTTTGATTTTTTATTTTCATCCCTTATACATTAATCCTGATTTCATCATCTCCATAATGATAACCAAGATATAATATCATAAATTTCTATTATATATCACAACTAGAAAAAAGGCTATTTCAACAGTTCAAAACCATTGAAATAGGGCCCAAAACTGTGGCCATAGACTACCGCCACGGTTTTTCCTAACCGTGGGTGCTATCATCGTTGCAGTAGGGTCTGACCTATTGCCATGATTTTAACTGTGGCTATAGGTGGCCTAGTGCCATTTTTTTAAAACTGTGGAAATAGGTGTCTCTGTTGTCAACAGTGGTAGTTGAACTATTTCTATGGTTTTAACCGTGGCAATGGGGCCCTATTGCCATGGTTTTAACCATGGCTATAGCCTAGGAAAACTGTGGAAATAGTGTTAAAATATTGTGTACCTAGCCAAATTTTATCCCAGCACCTTCCCTTCATGTTCCAGCACCCTAAAAACTACACCAAAAAGGATTTTGTGTATATATCTATATAATATGTTATATATATTATTAAAAACCGTGGAAATATCCTAAAAAATTGTGGCAATTGTTCTTCCCACCATTTTTTAGCAGGAAATGTTTTCTCCCACGCAAGGGAGGGACACCTATCGCCACAGTTTTTAAAACCGTGGATATAGACCTTAAAAAACCTATAGCCATGGTTTTAAAAAATGTAGCTATTGGACACATAACCGTGGCTATATGTGTGGGATATAGACACAGTTTTAAAAATCATGGCTATAGCCCCTAAAAAGTCATCTAGCCATCGTTTTAAAACCATGGCTATAGGCCACATAACCATGGTCGTAGCCACCTATAGACACGATTTTAAAAACATGGCTATAGATCTGTGGCTGTAGCATTTTTTCTAGTATTTATGTATTATAGTAATCAATAAAACCTAGAAATAGGAAATGAAATACATTATTCATATGGTATGTAGGCTGTACGTACCCATAAAAGCCGTTTACATTTTCTTGAGGAATTGAATGAAATAAATGTAATTGAAATATTATCATTAAGGAATCATTTTTATGTCATATATATCACATATTTTCATAAAAATAATCCTTAATACTATCCATTTAAATATTTAATGAATCATATTGCTTCGTGAGGTGATAGTCCACCGTACACTAGAGCGAAAATATCAAATTCCCATAAAATGAAAAGTATGAAGGTATAAAAAATATATTAACTAAATAAATATAATAATATCAAAAAAAATTATATAATTTTTTTTAGTCCATCACTATAACTAACTGTGAGAAGTGGTGATTTAAAGATGAATAACATTGGTTCGTGAGGCAATAGTCCACTGTATGCTCAATAAATGATTTCATAACCCATTTGATGGAAGTGGATATGGTTGAAGGTAATGAAAATAACATAAAAAAATATGTGTATACATTTGATAAATATGTGATTACAAAATTGTGTTATAAAAATAATTGAAGAGGGTTTAGGATGAAATAAAATAATAATTCTTGTTGAAGAACATTACCTCTTCTTCGGGTACACTCCTTCGGTTTGCACCAATATCCTTCATATGATGGATTTATATATACAGAAAAAGACTTAATAGATGAGAGGAGGTATGTTGAGAACTGATTTGGGTAGGTTTTTTCTAAATCAAAAGTGTTTTAAGGTGTTAATAAGAGTGGATAGGGGTGGCATATTATAAGTGAGGTGAGTGGTACAATTGTAATTTTTTGAAAAGATTTTATCACACCTAGGTTTTTTTCATGAACAATCCTAAAAGAGGAGACATTATAGAACCTAAAAGATATAATATAGAAATATTAAAATAATATGGGTATTGATTAATTTGTAGTTCATTTTTACCCTTATCTTCATAGTTTAACCCCACGATAAATCAATTTTTACCTTCATTATAGTAAATAATTTTTACATTTTTCACTATTTAGTTAGGTCAAAAATTAAGTTGAACATATTATATAATATAAATTATGCTAAATAAAAATATGGAAATCATTTTTACAAATTAAATTAACATAAGTGGAAAAATGTAATTTAAAAATAATCCTAGAGATGTGATGAGAAAGCAGGTTCTTAAAGAAAAAATGTTGAAAACATTTAAAAGATTTTATATCAAAATTTAGTATAAAAATGATTCTAACAATCTAAATTGGATTTATTGAAAAGAAGTTAAACTAATTTAACTTTAAAACTGATTCAAAATATAATTTAACTTTATAAATTATTTAAAATAAATACAATTTTTAATTAAAAATTCAAAATTTTCTCTATTTATTTAAATATGAAATATTTTAGAAAATCCCAAAAAAATTACCCTATGATAATTTTGATATGATGATTTAAAAAATTAATTTTCTTTCATAAAATGTATTTTATTAAATTTTCAAAAAATTAATTTTAATAATATTCAAAAAAACTATGAGAATTCATTTTTTTTGACAAAATAATATATTCAAATAATATAGACTTTATTGGGAATATAGTACTTTTTTATCAATATTTTTTATATAAAAAAATTATAAATACAATTTTTAAAGTATTTATTTCTATTAATATCACTAAGTGTAATAGCTATGTTATAAAAGTTACGTTTAAATAAGTATATTATTAATATATCATGGTTTTGTTAAAACTCATTTTCATGTGCAACATAAGCTAACCCGATGTTGAGTATATGGAATTCTTAACTTGGTGTTGTGTGTAAAACAAGATATCAAAAAAAATTAATTTATTGAAAAAAAATAAGTCATAAAAACTCATGGTTTTACATGACCTGAGGCATGTTCCCAATCATATCAGTTTGGAAACAAGTTCCATAGAATTAAATAATATCATAGGATTGGATTCCCTCAATTAATAATATTTAAGAAGTAGTACAATTATTACCAAAATTATATCATGACACATCCATAAAATGGACTTCCATACCATTATTAATTGATACAATTTATAAATAATTGAAAAAATAAGGAATAATTAAACATAAACATCAAAAACATCCATAACATAAAATCTTGGCGGTATAAAGATAAAGAATATCAGGAAAGACCATACATACATGATACCAAAAGATAAGGGAAAATTAAACAACAAACTAAAAATATTCGTGTTACCCATGGTCACTATCCAACATATCCACCAAACCATATCAATGATATTATAGAAGTAAGAATTCCAAAAAACAAACTCCTATAGAATCTGAATATAACTATAAATGTTAACATATACAGGCAGGAGCATGAAGTTTTAGTAATTATGCAAAATACACAACCTTTTTATGCTCTTTTAAATTAAAACCATTTCAATCTATTTGAAAATAAATTGTATGAAAATAAGATAATTTTAACATTTAATTAAAGTAAGTCAAATTAGAAAAACCCAAGTATTTATTTTTTTTATAAAATTCACCCACTTTATCCAAAAATATACTTTTTTAATGAAAAAACCAAATGCATTTGGAACAAAATACAAACTGTTTTCAAACCCTTCATATACCAACTTTCCTAAAATATTTCAAAATAATAATTACATATATTTTTAATGAAGTATGTTAAGGATGAAAATGAAAATTCTATGTAATGGAAGTCATAAGTAATAGTGAACATAAAAAAATATAAAACAATGGTAGTAGGTAAATGAAGTGAATTAAATACTAAAAATAATAAGAGATCACCTTGATCAGAGTTCAAGGTCTAAAATTATAAAAATATAATGGATGAATACATAAATATATATTAAAATATATATTACTTGATAGAATCTAACATTTTAAATATCTAGGTATATTCCCCCAACCCTAAACCCAAATTAGAATTGGAGTCAGCAATGAAATTACCGTCCTTAAATATCTGAGACAACATCAAATAAATATGATTATAGTATAAAATGAAATACTCCAACACCGTGAATACCTCAATAAATGAGAGGCATCTCTGAGGTGGTACCACATATATAAATTCATTAGTTAGTGATGAAACACATACCTAGTGGAAATGACCTTATCATGATCTAGGTTCTCCTATCCAAGTTCTTAGGTTACCATGACCAAATAATCATAGGTGAATAAATAGATCACAAATTCAATCACATGAAATTCCAAAGCATAAAAACACCACACTCCCCTCTCTTTTTAGATATGCATTTTACAAAGTGAAAATTTATCAACGATTCCATTTTGAGTTAATAAAATTAAAAATCCCACCTTCTTAAAAAAAATTAAATTCAATGGTTAAAGTAATTACTTCCAAAATAAAATAAAATTTAATTTCTCATAGTAAAAGTATTCTATACAAAAAAAAATCACAAATTTTAAACCAAACATTGAGATCCATTTTTTAAACAAAATCACATAAACACACAATAAGGAAAAAATATTTGAGAACTATAAGAAAAACCTTTAAATAATTCAAGAAGACCCATTTTATATTGATTGACCATCTTCATTGGTTTATAATAAAAAACACCCCTCATAGGGAAGTAAATATTTTCAAAGGTACAATCATAAATTTAATGAAAAACATGGAATTAAATAATAGATAAAACTTGATTAGAACCCTAAATAAAAATGGAAACTATTTTTATTTTCATTAATCCCAAATACAATTAACTTCATTTATAAATTAATTATTAAATCTATACAATAAGATTCTAAGAAAAATTAAAACTCATTTTATAAATCCCAATAAATCAAGGTTCCTAATGTAAATATTTAATCTTGGATATAACTAAACCCAAAAAAATTGGGTGTAGAAAAAGATTTATATATAGAAGGAGGAACCCGATGACTTTCCACCCATACTATATTTTCATTCAAAATTTATACTGATGAATTTTCTATTCCATTAGTTTTGGAAATAAGAAATTCATTATCAAACACTTAATTACTAAATTTTTAGGTCCAATGGGTTTTTGAATGTTTTTATAGAAAACATATTATTTTAACATACAAGGAATTAGTTATAATAAATTCATGAAAGCCAACTTACATCCTTTATTACTATTATCATAATGAGTAAGGACCTTATAAACATAAAATTCAAATTTATTAGATCATATATAGGATTTCTATAGTTTATTTCATACTAAAAATGTATTTATAATCAGATTGATGATGGAAAAAATATACATCATAATTACACTCATAATAATTATTGTAAATAAATTTTTAAGGAATTCCATCAAATTGATTAATTTTAGATTCTGAATACAGAAAAATATTTTATAATGTAAGGAAAACATTTTACAATGTAATTGTGTAAATCAATAAGAAGTCAAAACATCAGTTATAAAATATCCATTGAAGTTCTAGGGATCATAGTCATCATGATACTCTCAATAGAATATGATTGTTGGGAAAGAAATTTGACCTTTGGGTATATTACTATAAATACCTAGTCATTCAAAGAGTTTTGAGTAGTTCATACAATACTTTTTTATTTCATTTTCAATTTCCTAATTGTGTGATAGATCTCAAAATTTCACAATGTTAACGTATTGTTCTTAGTCTTTGTAATTGTCTTGAGTTTTTTAGTTCTAAGGAAACCTTTTCAGGGATGTCACATTAGAAACATTTGATTTGTAACTGTGCGTCTGATATGTGATTATGATCGGGGGATTGTTGGGATAGTTATATGAAGAATTAGATATTCTGATCAAGGGCTTGTGGGGATAGAAAGATATATCTAATCAATCAGATTGAGGGCTACTGATGCTAGGTAAACATAGAATCTGATATTCGTATCAAGGAATTTTATTGATGAGGAAAGATATACTTTATTGTAAGTACAAAATAAGGGATACATTTAAGAAAGCATTGTGGATAACCTAATTTAAAGGTTAAAAGAGGTTTGTTCGTTTTAATAATATTAAGTCACTTTTACTTTTTTTAGCTATTTAATTATTTATTTCTTACATGTTTTATTTTCCACAACATAAATTGTAATTACTTTATATTAGAGTATTTGAATATGATAAACATTAACATATTAATTAGATATTCTATGAATCCAATATATTAACATTGACATAATTAAATATTAAGTGATTATGATTAATTTACTATGATATTATCAAATCTATCCAGATTATGATACATTGATAATTAGACAGGTGGATAAGTATGAATCTGATATTTTAATAAAGAAGTTTATGTTTTTTTAGTTTAAACTCTTTTAAAGTAACGTTTTTAAAACTAAAATTCACCCCTATTGTAATTGATCCTTTAAGAACATATTATTTTAATTCTAATATCTCTATAACTCATGTTGATATCCAAAAATTGGTATCAGAGTTGGTTTCCACATCTCATATACATGTTGTACTTTTTTTATTTACTACTTCAAGTCTATTAGGTTTGGTTAAAAACTTTTTGTTTTTAAAACTTTGATACACTAAAATGTTTTTGGAAAAGAATGTTTTTCAACTAATATGGTTGGTTTTAATTTTTGGATTCATAGAAGATTTGAATCCTAATAAAACACCAATCTCTGATGGTGGTGACTATGAATATTGGAGAGAAAGAATTAATACTTTCATTATCAACAATGGGGTTGATAATTTTGTTATGATCACTGGAAATTATAATATTCTTGATAAGGAAATCAATTCCTTTAATAATGATAAAAAAATAATAACAGTTGAATTATATAATAAGGAACACCTTGTTACGTTCCAAGAAAAAAAGTATTTATAGCCAAATATCATCTTGTGAAGCTGAAAACAGTATTTGTAAGATGTTAGATGTTACACATTTCATTACATCAAAAGTTATTGAAACTATATTTGCAATGCTGAGAGATTATTATCAAGACTTTGATTTCTTAACAGGTAAATCAATTTATAATATACATCATAGATTCATGATGATTATTATTAGTCTAAATTATATTGGAGAGAAAGGTTTAGATAATTTAATATGTGTGGAGAAGATAATTGACATCATGCCTAAGGAATGGGAATCAAAGAGAAAATCTGTTTATGGAACCAGAAAGGTTATTAATATCACCCATATGATTTTATTGAAACCTTGATACATTTTGAGAGTACACTAAAAGGAGATTTAGAGAAACAGAAATAGAAAAATGGTGAAATTTATTTCACTACAACTAATTTTCCTAATAAAGGTCAAACTCAGGAATGAGTAGTTAGATCTTCAGGAAAGAACAAAGTTATTATTCAGTCCGATTAAATTGCTACTAAACACTCTGAAAGTGAATTAGCTAAAATTTCTTGAATAATGAACAATATTATTGGTTAGAAGGATTTTTAAAATCATAAAAAATTGTTAATAAGAATAGAAGTGATAAGAAGTATAAAGTTTCTTGTTATGATTTCAAAAAATTAGTATATATTAGACCAAATTTTCCAATGTTGAAAAGAAAATATAGAAAATATATAAATTTATAAATAATTATAAGAGATTTTAAAAATATAAAGGTAAGAATGTCCTTAATTGTAATGATTCTTGGAGTTAAATTAGAGGATATTCCTTAGATAACTCTTATAATAATAATAGTTTTGGACAGTGGAACATTGGTCTTTTTTCCAGGGTACCCAAATAAAATCTTATTTTACTAGATAAGGTATAAACTACTGAGAAACTTACACATATGAATCTTAATGTTAATTATATTGATGAGAAAGATTAATCATATTTTGTTGATTAATCTTACTCAGTTGGAGATAATTCAATACCTTCTTATGATAAAGTCTCACGTTTTTCTAAATTAATTGAGAATTAAAATTATAATGTTAAAAAAACTATTTAAGGATAATATGAAGATAAATATTTGAACAAAATAAATTTCAGATCATTCTAGATATCCTGGAAAATATAATTATAAAAATTAAAATTTTCAAATTATTTATAAAAATTAATTCAGGATAAAAAGTATTTACAACGTTGTTTTGATAAACTCAATTATAAAACTATTACTAAAGTGGTTTAGAATTTAGTTGTAAAACTAATGTCTAAAATTTATTCTTTAAATAAACTCTTACCAAAATTTACTACTGTAAAGAAAACATTGATACAATATATAAAAATATTCATTCTCATGGTACTAGTTATGGAATAGGAAATACTTATAAAAGAATTGTTTTTATTAACAATTACATTATTCATAAAAATGAACCATTTTTTACTAAATGTCAATGTGGAGGTCATGTAAAAAAAGAATTTTTATCATAATAAAGTTTAATCCATATTTCTTCACAAATCCTATTTTTCAAAATAAATGTGGATTCAAAAAAAAATTCTAACACTATCGGACCCAAGAAGGTTTGGGCACCGAATGTATAAAATTGTTGTTTTTAGGAAAACAAATAAGGTACCAAAAAAAGAATACATGGTACATTGAAAGTGGTTGTTCTGGGAATATAGTAGGTAAAAAAGACCTTTTTGAAAATATTATCAAGTTGAAAGGTGGAAAAGATACGTTTTGAGATAATTCTTAAGGATTGATTATTGGTATAGTTAACACAGTTCTTCTTGGAAAAGGTTTAATTTCTAATGTTTTCATTTTAAAATGTCTTAAGAATAAACTTACATGCATTATTCAGTTATGTGATGAAGTTTACCTTGTGAATTTTAGAAATGATAAATGTGTTGTAAACACTTCTAGGGATCACGAATAAAAAATAGACCTTTAACTTCACACGAAATTAACTTTATCACCACTAGAAAAACATTGAATTCATAAGAGAGGATCAAATCCATGTTCTTTTATCAGAACTGAATAATAATTGATAAAGGGGTTCTTTACAAGGGAAAATAAAAGTACTGATAAATAGGACCTATATAAATTATTTTAAAAACACTGATATTGGATCTATTTATTAGTGCTTTAGCTTTGCACCACTAAAGGCATCATTAATCCGTTTATATAAAAGCGCTAATAAAGGTTATTTTATCATATATTATAATAGCGTTGTTAATGTGTACCGTTATACATGATTATAAAAGTTTTAATAAAGCGCCATTTATTAGTTCTCATAGAAGTG
Source organism: Viscum album (assembly GCA_963277665.1). Classification (NCBI taxonomy): domain Eukaryota; kingdom Viridiplantae; phylum Streptophyta; class Magnoliopsida; order Santalales; family Viscaceae; genus Viscum; species Viscum album. The sequence continues at coordinate 1,350,095,053 of OY728127.1, read as the reverse complement.
TTCATAATGTAGACCTTTATCAATGCCTTTTAAAAGCACCGATAAAGGTCCATTTTGCAGTGTGTTGTAACAGCTCACCGCAACACCAGAAACACACCATATATCAACAAAAACAAGTACTAATACACAATTAAAATGAAATGAAATTTACAACACAAAAAAATCTATATTCTATACATTTCAATCATTGGTTTATATAATCACATAAATTAAAATTATTACATACATTCAAAAACTTCAATTTTCCTTTATATTTTAATGTTGAACTGACTCATACTATTATTGAACAAACCACCCCTATCCGAACAAATGAACACACCTTTATAAAAAAATTTATGTAAGTAATAATATAATGAAATAAATTAACAGAAAATTTTAATTTTGCTAAAATTGATGTCAATTATAAATAAAAAGTCACACTTTGAGTCATACTAGTCACAACATGTATTGGATTGAGGTGATATTGATTCAAACACATCTCAAATGAATTTTGTATCATTTTCCTAATGTATCAAAACTATACAGACATGTTTGTTCATTTTTTAGTATGTCAGTTATATTTTTTTACTAAAATGTCAATTTAAACTAGAAACACATACTTTTGGGTCATTACGATCACTGGGTGAATATGTTTGATGAGAAAAATATTACTACGTGTCAGAAATGAATTACGGATCATTTTTCAATGTTATCAATAAAATTAGAGTGTGTTTGATCAATTTTTAGCGATTGAAACTTTTTGAAATAATATGTAGATTCTAAACCGATAACGGATAGTTTGAGTAATATTGGCCACATCGTGGATTTGATTGAGGCGAGGTTGATTCCTACACATCAAGAATTACATATCAATCGCTTTCATAAATTATTGAAAAAATATATGTGTGTTTGCTCAATTTTGAGTAGGATAGTTGTCCATTTTACTAAAATTGAAGACAATTTTATATAAAAAGATACGATTTGAGACATACCTGTCACATTGTGCATTAGATTGAGGTGCAGTTGATTCTGACACAACAAAAATGACTTATAGATCATTTTCCTAAAGTATAAAAACAATCTGAATTTTTTTATCAGTTTTGAGTATGTTACTTGTATTTTTTTCGAAAATGTAATTTTAAAATTGAAACATGTACTTTCACTCATATTGATCACATTTTGTATTGGATTGAGTTTCAACTGATTTTTACACATCAAAAAATGACTTATGAATCATTTCAGTAAAGTAATTAAACAACCTTAATTCATTTTCATGGTTTTTAGTCAGTCAATTGGTATTTTTACAAAAAGTAATGTCAATTTTTAAAAAAAAGGATACTTGGAGTCATACTAGTCACAAGATGAATTATATTGAGGTATATATGATTCATGCACATCTCAAATTATTTATGGATCACTTTACAAAAGTATAAAAAAATATGAATGTTTTTGTTCAGTTTTGAGTAGGTCATTTTGTTTTTTTTACTAAAATTGATGTGAATATTAAATAAATATGAACTTAGAGTCATACCAGTCACATCGTGCATCAGATTGTGGTGCACAGCTAATTCCTACACGTTATAAATCCCTTATGGATTGTTTTCAAAAATATTAAAAAATATCTGAATGTGTTTTCTCAGTTTTGAGTGCATCCATTGTCTTTTTTACTAAAATGTCATTTTTAACTTAAAACACACATATTTGACTCATTATGATAACATTGTGTATCAGTTTGACATGAAATAGATTTATAGACATAAAAAATGGAATATGAATTGTTTCCATAAATTATCAAGAAAATTTGAGCGTGTTTAGTCAGTTTTAAGTGAGTGCCTCTTTTTGAACTAAAATATTAATTTTAAACTGATAACAGAGACATTGAGAATGTTTTATTTTTTACTAAAAATAATAGCTATTTTTTATAGGAATAAGTAGTTGAAGTCATACCAGTTAAATCATTTATCATATTGAGGTGAGTTTATTGCCTACGCATCTCAATGTCTCAAAACAATCCTAACGGTCAATGTTACCATGATTTCCATTGACTTTATTTATTTAACTGCCAACACAACATGAATAACTTTAAACCAACAAAATCATATTGAAAAAAATCCATTTTTATAAGAAAAAACTTATTATGAGTAATACTGAAACGAAATAAATTAATCATAAATATCAAATAATAAAATAATTTTATGGAAAATGATTACATTGTGAAAAAATAAAGATTAACACTATGATTGAGTAGTGGAGGGAACTTGAAGGAAAGTGATAAATGTCAACACTCTAGGGGTGAATGGTTTTGAGGGATAATAAGCCTATGGAATTTTTGGTCAGAAAGGCATAAAATATGGACAAAGCACCCCAACTCAAAAAAATAATCCACTAGTATAATAAATCAATTATTATGTGAGAAATACTAAAAATAAATAACTTAAACATAAATATAAAACAATAAATTAATTATATAGACAATGATTTGACTATGAAAACATCAAGATTACCTCTCTAATTGAATAAAGGAAGTGTCATTTCTCTTCCTCATAAAGGCAGTGGAGGTAGCTTGAAAGAAAGTGATAAATTCACCACTATAGGGGAGAAAAGGTTTTGAGGGTAAATAAGTCTGTGAATGTTTTGGTGTAGAATGACATGAACGATTGAGAAAGTACCCCAAATCGAAAAAATATACACCTATATAAGAAATGAATCATTATATGAGTATTACTAAAAAGAAATTAATTAATAAAAAATATGAAACAATATATTAATTTTATGGACAATTGTTTTACTGTGAAAGCATCAATATTACCTCTATAATTGAGGAGAGGCAGTGTCATTTCTCATCCTGCAAAGGAAGTATATGTAACATGAAAGAACTTTTTGGGAAAAATACTATAAGGTAACACTGAATCATATTTGGGGTGATTGTGTTTTTTTGAAAAAGAGGGTTTTTATCATGTTTTTTTTCATGTCTTAGAGATATTTTTGAAAAAATATGTTGACAAAGAACAATGATAAAGGAATGGACAATTTGGAGGTGGTACAAATACAACAGAAACAAGGTGGAATTTTTTTCAGCGTTTTCCAAATTTTTTGGCCCCAATATCAGAAAATAGTGAAGGGTGTTTTTTGGAAAAGAATGTTGTGCACAATATTTAACGTGATTTGTAAATTTGCGGGCAAGGAATGTTTTAGGATCAAAACATCAAAACATGGAAAAGGAATAAAGTGTGCAAAATATTTGGAAATGAGTGTGAAGGATGAGTTTTTGGGAAATAGGCTTACATGCACAATGAAACATCAAATGGGGATTTTCATACTTGAGGAGGTTCTTTTGCAACAAATTTAATTTTCCTCATAGGGGTTAGTTATTCTTATAAATAAGAGGTGACCCCCTCATTCGATGTATATCTAAACATAGATTAAATCAGAGCTCTGAATCCTGCAAGAATTGTGTCCAAATGGTGTTGTGTGAAAGAATTGGAGTTGTGTGAAATAAAAGAATATTGTACAAAATATTTGAGTTGCACATAAGATTTAAGTTTGAAGCACGATTTATTTCGTGATAAAAGTGGAATCTTGTGTGCAAGGCATTGAAGTTTTGTGCAAGACGTAGCAAGGGTTGCACGAAAGATTTGGTGTTTCCTAGTAAATGTGTGGTAACTAGCTACTCATCATTAGATGAAAGTGGTACATAAATAGATCATCTATATATAGTGGAGGATGAATTTATTAGAGAAAATTATGTTACATTCATGTCTATAAACTATGAGTGGATCTTCTGAACAAGAAATGATCAAAATTTAGCTTTGAGAGTAGTGAGATTTAAAATTATGATTGGTTGTAAACCAGGAGGTATAGTGAGTCCAATCCGATCATTGTAAACAATAGTGTGCTTATAGTAGATTTGGTACATCGGCACATTGCTGGTGTATGCTCCTTGGATGTAGCCTAGTGAGGGTGAACCAAGTAAAATTGATGTGTCTCATGTATGCTTTAATTTTTTTTCATACTTTGTAGTGTTAATGAGGGAGAAGTGGGTTTTGTTTAGCTGCAAAACAAGATCAAAAGGGGAAGTTTTTTTAATCTAACATACCCTGATTCACCCACCCTCTCTGGGTATTTGACCTAGTGAGATTAACAAAAGTGATATATGCACCTCTGTAGGGATAAAATGGTTTTAGGGGAGAAGAGGTTGGTGAAAGTTTTGGTATAGAAAGGTTTGAAAGAATGAAAGAACACCCTGACTTGAACAAAAGAATCCAATTATATAAGAAAACAATTATTATGTGAATAATACTAGAAATAAATAAATTAAACATAAATATGAAAAAATAGATTAATTTTATGGACAATGATTTTAATGTGAAAACATCAAGATTACCACTATGATTGAGCAGAGACAATGTCATTTCTATTCATACAAAGTCATGCCAAATGAAATGAAATATTCCAAAATAAATGAACTCTACAAGGAATAATGAAAATTAAATCAATGTTTCGTTATTTAATTTTTTAGTAAAATAAAGAATGTATATTGTAAAATTACCTTTACATCTTTCCAAAGGGTTTCCTTCATTATAGTTTTTTATTTTGAGGGATCGGTGTCATTTTCATTTGTAAAAGACATTATCATCATGACTATTAAAACATGTAATTTAGATTATGTTAATGTAGTAGAGAAAATATAATATTATGAGGAAAATTTAATATATTAAAAGAACATTTTTACCTTGTCATTGAAATCAATTTTTTTATAAAGGTTTCAAGGATTTGGTTCCTCTATCGAGAATCTAGATCCCCTATTTGTGATCCCCTCTGACATACAAATCATTGTCTATAGTGGGACAAAAAAAAATTGATCGTGATTTCCCAATGAAATGGTTACCCTCAATTGAATATAGAATTTAAATGAAGAGAAAACAATGTAGGCTCATTTTCTCAGTTTTGGCGATGTGATGCATGTTTTATTCCAAAATGATAATTATTTATTAAAAAACATACTTGGAGTCATACCAGTCACAATGTGCGTCAGATTGAGGTAAAAATAATTCCAACACATCACAAATGACTTATGGACCATTTTCCATATGTATAAAAATAATATGAATGTGTTTTCTTAATTTTGATTAGGTGAGTTGTCTTTTTTACAAAAATTTATGTCAATTTTAAATAAAAAGATGCACATTGAGTCATATAGGTCACATTGTGTGTCAGATTGAGGTGTGTAAAATATTTACATGTCCCAAATGTGTTGTGGGACATTTTCAAAAATAATCAAAACTATTCGAATGTGTTCAGTCAATTTTGAGCATGTCACTTGTCTTTTTACAAAAATGTCATTTTAAAATGGAAACACACACTTTAACTCATAACAATCACATCGTGTATCATTTTAATGCGATAAAAATTCATAAATGTTAAAAATTAATTAAGAACCAATTTAATAAATTATAATGAAAATAAGATCAAGTTTTCTTGGTTTTTAGTGAGTGAAATGTTCTGAACTAAATTGTCAATTTTAAACTGATAACAAACACATTGAGTCATACTAGGAACATCACGAATCAGATTGATCTTCATCTGATTCCTAATAAACAAAAATGACTTCTGGATCATTTAACAAATGTATAAAAAACAATATGTATGTATTCTATATGTTTTGAGTAGGTTAGTTGACCATTTTATTAAAATTGATGTGATTTAAAAAATAGATGCACATAGAGTCATACCAGTCACACCGTGTATCGGATTGAGGTAAGGAAAATTCCTAAATGTCTAAAATAATGTATGGATATTTTTCATAAAGTATCAATTCAATCCAAATTTGTTTTCTTGGTTTTGAGTAAATCATGGGTTTTTTTACTAAAATTTCATTTTAATCTGGAAACACACACTTTGACCTATAACGATCACATCATGTATCAGTTTGATGTGAGATCAATTCCTACACATCAAAAAGGACTTATAAAGCAATGTTTTATATTATAAATAAAATCCTAGTTCATTTTTTGTGTTTTATATGAGTGGCATTTTTTTAACTGAACTGTCAATTTTAAACTAATAACAGACACATTGAGTCATAATGGTCGCATTATGCTTCGAATTGAGGTGTGACTGATTTTTATACATCTCAAATGACTTATGGATCATTACCCTAAGTGTGAATAAGTAAAAATATCCATCTAACCATTTTTCTAATCATATAAAACAACATGATGTCATGAACAAAATAAAACCTATTAAAAACTTTGTTTTATAGAAAAACAGTATTAAAAAATCAGCAACTAATTATTTTCTAAATTTTTTATTCGGATCCATAATATAAATTAAAGTATAAAAATGAAAATAATTCTTCACTAACTCTACTCCATGTCAAATATAATAAATTAATTTTAGTAACATACAATCGTCAGTTGAAATTACAATATAGTAACCCAAGACCACAGGGTTACACAGTACTACAATTGCGTATTCCGATTCTTCCATCTCCACCCTCTCTATTTCATTTACACCCTTAAATTTAACATTTATATAGTTTTGTATAACTTTTATCTAGAAGGATTTGGTTGAAATGGAGTCATCGAGTTAATAACTAGTGCAAATGGTGCAATTCTCACAAATGGGAGGCGTTACCTCTTTTAGAGAATATAATGAACTACATAGGTAATTTCCTCCAATTTAATTCATTATGTTCTTGGAAAGGGGAAATCCCTCCCATTTGCGAGAATTAAACCATTTCCACTAGTAATTAAGTTGACACCTCCATTACCACCAACTCATTCAAGAGAAAATCATCACACAACTAGAGAAATGAGAGAGTGAAGGGAAAGAAAGATATCGATGGGGTGGAAATGAAATAATCAGAATACACAACTGCAGTGCTACGTAGCATGGAGGTCTTATGTTATTTATAGTGTAATTTTAGATAAAGAGTGTATGGTACAGAAATTAATTTATTTGATTTGATGTGGAGTCAAGTTTAATGATGAATTACTTTTATTTATATCCTCTAATTTATCATCAAATATCTGAATATAACTTCAATAAAATAATTGGTTAAGTTATATTATATTTTCTTCTAATAACACATGGTTTTATATTATGTTTTATTTTATTAAAAAAATTATAGGGTTTCATATGATCGGGAAAAAGAGTTTTATGGAGGTGTGTACTTCATTCATACTTACCTCGAAGGGCACTAAAACTGGATGGGATTCACACCTTTCATCATTAAAACTATAAAATGGAGGTCACTCATAATTCAATACATAGATAAATAATGTGAATCTACCTAAATATTATATATATATATGTTATATATATGTGTGTATTATATTTGTAAAATTATTTTAATATAATTATATATATATATGTATATTATTTATCATATTTAAATTTATTTATATATACATCATATTATTTGTTATATATATATATATTTAATAATCTTTTTTCTAATGAAATAAAAAAATACTAATAATAATAATTTTTAAATTAAATTAATTATAAATAATTATAATTTTGTGTAATTGTGTATAAAATATAATTATTAAATTTTAGAATGTTTAATTATTTCAAATATATATATAGTTACCTAATTTTATTATTTTTAAAGTAACATGAGTTTGCAATATTTTATCAGTTATTTAAGTATAAATTATATTACTCTTAACTAAATGTATATGTAAAACTATAATAGATATAAATATATATAGACCTAAAATGTTGAATACATAGAAATAATTTATAATATATAGAATTCGATAACTTCCATTATATTTTTCAGAACAAATGATGTAGCAGACTAAGGATTCTAGGGAGTCCATCTAATACTCACTGACCCATCCTTGAGATTATAGGGAGGTCCAAAAAGACACTGACATAAAGAAATAATACACATCAACAAGATATATCATAAACAAAGGAGAAAAACACACCCTCCCTTGCAATTTCAATCACATTCACATTTAAAAACACACACATGCACACACACATATAATGGAATTTATAATACACATAATTTCAAAACAAATGCACATTTGAACATAATTTTGAATGAAAATATATATAATCCATTACTAATTTGGAAAACCAGAACTATAATTTATGAATAAATAATTATAAAATCACCCTCACATTATATGTTCTCAAGACACATATAAATAGATATGAAGATATATATTTACGCATATATATATATGAATATATATTGTTATAAAATAAACATAAATTGATAAAAATATATGTAACCCATAATGTAAAATATATAAACATTGTAAAATAATTACAACAGCAGAATAATTTTGAAAATAGAGTGCCATTGAAAATAAATAAATATGGTATCACCTTTACTAAGATTTATCTTAAAATAAAACAACACAATTATGATCAAATATATTTTTAAGGAAAAACCTTACATAATAATATTAAAATATAATTTAAATAAATAAATTCCCTTACATGAATTTCATAAAATAAGATCATGTTACTAATTCACACCATCATCAGACTAATAATTGGTCTTCCAAATAAATTTTCTTGAAACCTATAAAGTATATTTATTCAAAACATCAAATAAAGATGTTGTTTAGATTTAGACAGTGAAAAAAATTGATTAAAAAAACAATTTAAAAAGTCCAAAACTAGATATCCAAAACAGTAGTCAAGAAAAAAATGGATCATAAACAAAAGAAAAATAGAATAAAAAATGGGAAAAAATACATAATGAAAATTTAAACCATAAAGGAAAATCATAAACCCTTGGATCTAGTATAATGTATGAAAATTTCCATGTAAATGTTTTGAAAATTATTAGGTAAAACTCTAAGACGGGGCGCTAAGACAGAATGTGATTCTAAGGCCCAATGTGCCAGAAATAATTCGATGAAAACAGTTACGTTTTTAATTGTTTGTGTAAGTGTTTTTCCTGAAAAAATGGAATAATTTATAAACATGTACCGAGAATAAAAATCTGAGGGCACCATTGCATTCCGAATGGTGGGTTTACCCTAGGCATGACTTAATTTTATTCAGCACATGTCTTTAGTGAGAAAACCCAGAAAGGATGTAACTGTAAATAAAATAATTAAATAGAATTATTTTCTTTTAAAATTATAATATCTTTTGAATGGTGACTCGGATTGGAAATTTGAGACCACTTTTGAGTTCGTAATAGGGTGTTTAACTTAGGTAGGGCCTAACATTGATTGGTGTGGGTTGACTGTGATAGATAATTTTTGGACATTTTAAAGCAGAATAAAATAAACCCAAAAAGTTTATTTTAATTCTTTTGGACATTTCTTTGAGACGTAGAGACATAATGACTCCATGGTGGGGTAACCAATTTTCTTTTCTAATTAAAAGAATGAACTGTTACTGATTTTTTTTCATTTAATAGCTTGATAGGGATATGGGATTAGATTCATAATCCTAGAGATATTCCCCAGAATCTCTAGAAAGAGAAAAGAGTTAGAGGAATCTCTCAATGGTGAAACCTATCCTTGGAAAATGATGATAAAAAATGAGACGCTGGATCAAGATTGATCGTGGACATATTTCTATCGATGAGGAACGTTCTTCACCAATCAATCAGAACTCCAGTTTGGGGTTGTCTTTTGAATTCTGTCACCACTATTATTTTCAATGACAAACATAGACCAACCCACAAATAGGTTGATTTGTGGTTCAATAATTCTTCCAGGATGGTTAAACTGTGTTATTTAAATAGATTAATCCTTAGTAATTATCCTTATTGTTCCATTACCATTTTCTAATGGGATGAACGAAGGCCAAAATGAATAAGACTGGCATTAATTATTTGGGTGTTCTTGGTGTTTTCTCCTAAACTGTTCTTGGGTTCCTTCCCAACAGACCCATGTTGTAAGATCGGTCTTTGCCTAGAGGTTCCGACCATTTCCAGACCCCAAAGTGACAACAAGATTATTGTGAGCCCATGTTAGTGAAGATAAAAACCCGAGGATCAAAGTGTGTCCCCATTTCGAAAAATAGGGTACCAGAAGTGACAAGGTGGTCGTTGGAGAAAAAAACACATGCAATCGTTGCCGGTAGCGGTGCATGGCGGTGTACATGGTGCAGTTCTCTAGTAAGGTGGTGACAATAGACTCTATCTAGTGGAACTAAACCGGTGGAAGGATCCTATAGAACATATCTGTGTGTGGAAACTAGGTCCACCGACAAAGTGGCCACGACCGAGACGTGGTGGGAGGCTGCATGAAGTGACCAGAATCCGTGGTCTAATGGGAACACATTGGGACCCTGTAGAAACCATAGTGGGACCTCATGAAAACCGCTGCGGGGTAGGTCATGTGGCAACAATTCAAGTTGAACGCAACGACCAACCTTAGTGACTATACAGGGACATGGAAGCATCTATGTTCAGGCAGACCAAACAGGTGGGTCGGTTTGGTCTGACTGGGTCGTACTAGATGCAGACCCAATTATAACATTTTCAATAAAAGTCCCATAACTTTCAAACCATATTTCTATTTTATGAGATGTTATTTGCATTGGGATCCTCGTGATGTGAAAATCATTTTGAGATACTCTACGGGAGTTCTATAAGAGGTTTGAGTATGACCTTTTTGTCTCAAGGAGTCAGTCCTCCCAGAACAAGCATGCTAAGAGCATAATCCAATGGATGGCTATAACCAACACAGAGTGTGTCTCCTACGGATTGTGTCTCTTAAATAGGGTTTCTCTTGCGCCTACATAGAGCATTTCTCCTATATAGTGAGTCTCTTATTCCCACATGGAGATTTTCTCCTACGGAGTTTTTCTCTTAAGCCTACCCAGAGTGTGTCTACTACAGAGTGTGTCTCCAGTGCCTATGCAGTGTGTGTCTCCAATGAAGACCCAAACTATGTACCATAGGATTTAAATATGCGTGGAATTTCTTCTTATATGTATTCCATATACATATTATAGTTTGATATGTCTCTAGTGACTCTCTTGACTGTATTTGTCAGATGCTACACTTCATGTACCTCTTTGGTAGTCTGCTTTGTGTATTGCTTTGTGGTATACCTTTGTGGTTTGGGGTCCCAATTGAGTATTATTTTACTCACCCCCAATTGGGCTTTGCCCACATGAGTCATATATTGGGAAGAAGACTGCCAGCATTGAAGAATTACCTGGTAGGATGGACACAATTGGCACTTAGAGTAAGGCCCAATCGACGAGGTACACATCAATGACATTAATAATCTTATATACCTACGCATCATGTCGATATTTCAGGTGATGGATTCCAGGAGCTTGTAAATTCTGTTGATTGGGCTTGTATACTGGCCCCCTTTACCTTCAGTTTATATTGTTTACTATGTGTGGGTTTTAATAGTAGTATAAATGCATGTCTACTCAGTATTTTGGTTTTTATAATTTTTCTTTGATATGGGTTCATGTGTACAAGTACTTGGGAAAATGCCTCCCACTTGTGGTATATTCCAACTCGACACTAGTCGCTAGCCCCTAGCTTGTTGGAGGCAGGCTTGGGGTAGTCATGGAATAGGCCTTGAGGGATAGGTTTTCATATAGTGGTGTCAAAGGTAGGTTGGTTCTATCCTAAGGACCCGGAGACTGTCGTTTTTTAGGGAAATAATGTTAAGTGTTTCGAGTTTGGATTTCAGGCAAGGGAGTCTAGTGTTGGTGCAGCAGTTGACGTATCTGTACACTAAGACCCTAAATTATGATTTTTGACTCGGTACATGAAAACAAATGTGGTATGAATCATATAGGAATTGAGTGCATTTTAATGTCATTTTTGTGTAAGAGTCAGCTCACCAGGTATACTCAACTGACCATGGTAAATCATGGTTTTGTTTCAAGATTCTTCTATATAGGTAGCCAGCTAGGATTTTGGGATGGAACCTTGTGGATTGTCTGTCGAGAAATGAGGCATTGATACATAGACGTTTTTCAGAGACAACACCTCCTGGAGGTGTACCAACAATACCACCACATTGGGAGTAGCAATTCCTATCAGTGATACTAACAGAGGATGCACGTAGGCTTAGTGCATTGAATGAGTTTCAGAGACATAGAAATACTAGGTTCTGAGGTGAGACAGATCCTCAGGTAGTTGAAGATTGGATGGAGGTGGTTATGTGAGTTTTCTACCTTGTGAGGATGGATCTCAACCTGATGGTGGTCCTAGTCTTGAGCCTTCTTCAGGGCTCGGTGGGGTAGATGGTGTAACATGATGATCGAGAGGCATGATGAGGTGACCCTCTCTTGGATAGACTTTGAGCACCTCCTCAGGGATAATTTTTTTTAGTGATGTTATTCTCTATACATATATAGGAGCTACTACACATATAACATGGTAGTCAGACAGTAGCAGAGTACTCAGTGAGATTCTAGGATATTTCTGCTACTCCACAGACATGGTGCGTGACCCGGTCTTCAGGGATTGGACCTCCGAGCGGGGGTTACGCTGGTAGATTAGGGTGTTAATGATATCGCTTTTCATTATAACACATGATGGGGAGTTGGAGAGAGATCTTCTTGTGGAGAGATTTTTGGCGGAGCAAGCACCAGTGGTGGGAGATACCATCAAGAATCAGGTAGTTGAGTCATCAGGTGCAGGTAGCTGCCAGTTAACGTAGGGGTCCAAGAGGACCAGGAAGTCTATGGGATTTCCCCCAGAATCAGGATAAGTAGTACAGGGCTTCCTGGGTAGAATTGGTCAGCCGAAGGAGAGGTTATTATACTCATGTGGCAGTTTGGGGAATATGCCTAGAGATTGTCTAACCAAACGTATGAATAATCAAAAAATGGTCGAGAGACTGTCGAGCTAGAAATGGAAGACTAGGTAGAGTAGGAGGAAGAGAAACTGGAGGTGAGATAAGGTTCAATTTACTACCACAACCACCCCCAAGTGGTCCACCATGGGCTCAGATGAAAGTGGATAAGGGTGAGCCGAACATCAGGTGATGTTGCCTTATGACCATGGAGCTCTAGAGATGATTAAAGGTATGATATGTTTCTTCTCCACCATAGATTTAGTTCTTATTAACCTATGTTCCACTCACTGCTTCATTAAAATAGGCCTTTTTTCAGAGATTGGATATTCCAGTGGAGCGTTTGGATCAATCCTTATGTTTAGGGACTCTTACAAGAGGGGATTAGATGATCACACAATGGTGTCGGTAGTGAGAGATTACACTTGGAAGTGAGATATTCAATTGGGATCTCCTTGTAGCATCATCAAGGCCTTACGATGCCATTTCAGGTATGGAATGGTTATCCATAGTCCATGCTCAGATTGACTATTTTAGGTGTAGAGTGAGGTGTGTTCGTGGAGATGGGAACATGTTTTCCTTTATCAGTGAAAAGATAACTAGAGTAGTGTAGGATGGACTCTCATGTAAGATGGTGTAGCCTATTCCAAATTAGTTGTCCATGATTACCCTTAGTGAAGTAGATGAGATGAGTCCTTAGTTTCTTATAGTGGTGTATGAGTACGATGATGTCTTTCTGAAAGATGTTCTAGGATTACACCCTCAAAGGGTGGTAGATTTTTGCATTGATATGTACCCTAGGATGAAACTGATATCTACACCTATATATCAGATGGCTCCCGCAGAGCTTTTAGAGCTACGGTTACAGTTTGAGGACTTTCAAAGGAAGGGCTTCGTGAGGGCCAATGATTCACCATGGGCATCCCCAATATTGTTTTCCATGAAGCCAGACGAGAGATTGAGGTTATGTGTGGAATTTTGGGGCATGAACCATGATATTGTGAAGAAAAAGTATCCACTTCCATGTATTGATGACCTCTTCGATTAGCTAAAGGGAGCGAGATAGCTCTCATAGTTAGACCTCAGATTAGGGTATCACCAGCTTTGTGTATGGGATGCAGACATCATGAAGACGACTTTTAGATATCATTACGGCCAAAAAGAGTAATTAGTGATGATGTTTGGCATTAAGAATGCCCCAACAGTGTTCATGAGACTCATGAAAATGATATTCCAACATTACATAGACTAGTTCATTGTGGACTTCACTGATGAAATAATGGTGTACTCGACATCCGATGAGGATCATGCGATACACATGAGGATGGTCTTTGACACAATTTAAGAGCACTAGCTTTATAAGAGTCTCCTGAAGTGTTATTTTTGTATTTGGGAGGTCCAATTTCTAGGACATGTCATTTCATAGGATGGAGTTGTAGTGGATCCAAAAAAGATATAGGTAGTTCATTCTTGGGATCCACCTAGGAGTGTGATTGAGGTGATGAGTTTCATTAGTCTGGATGGGAACTATCAGAGGTTTGTGACTAAATTTTTCAGGGTAGCAGCACAATTGATGGATTTGACACGAAAGAGGAATCCCTTCGTGTTGGAGGAAAAGTTCCATCAGTGCTTTCAGGAGCTGAGGCAGAGGATAACGAGTGCTCCCATAATGAGATTGTCAGATGAGGGATTTAGATTTAGAGTGTTTTTCAATGCATCAGGGACCTGGATGTGTGGAGTTTTGATGTAGGGGAATGTAGGGATTTCCTACAGTTCATTATTATTGAGGAAGCATGAGAAGAACAACATGACCCATGACATTGAGCTAGCAGTAGTAATCTTCACGTTCAAGATGTGGTGACGTTATATGATGGGGGAGTGGTTGGTCGTCTACTCTGACCACAAAAACATCATTTATATCTTCTACAAGAAGGATCTGAACTTGCAGTTCGTGTGATGGATGGATTTCCCCTAGGATTATGACTTCGAGATCATCTGTACTCCTAGGAAGGGGAATGTGGTGGAAGACACACTCAACAGGAGATCCAACTTGCAGTTGATGAGTGAGGTGTTATAGAAGTTCGCCATGATGCAGAAATCCTTTATGGATGATGATGGAGTACCTTATCTTCAGTCAATGGTTGTCACCCCTCCAATCTTTCAGTGAGTCAGGGATGCATAGATATGGGATATCTACTTTGAGTCTCGATGTGCTCCGTTGTCTGAAAGGCATGCCCCTGATGGATATTTGATAGGTGGGGATCATGTTATCCTTTTTAGAGGGTGCACCATTATACCAGTGGTGTTGTGGGGGGAGGTACTGAGGGAGTTCCATACATCCCCTTTGGCGGTACATCTGGTGTAGAAAAAATGTACCAGGACCTACGACACTAGTTCTGGTGGTCTGGGAAGAAAACGTAGGTGGTAGAATTCTTTTCTCGGTGCCTCACTTGTCTCTAAGTGAAGGTAGAACAATAGGTTTAAGCAGGATTGACTTAGCCACCCGAGGTGCCAGAGTGGAATTGGGATTGAATATCGATGGAATTCATGATAGGTTAACCATTCATGTCCAAGGGACATGATACCATTGTGATTATTGTTGAACAGGTCACCATGTCAGCCCACTTCCATCCGATCCAGGAGAACGGTTCATTAATGTTCTTGGGATGCCTGTATGTGTGAGAGATTGTTTGGATCCATGGGGTGACCTCAACGATCATTTCATATCATGATGTATGATTTACATCCAGATTGTGGAAGAGATTTTAGGAGGCGTCCGAAACACAGTTGTGCATGATAAAAAATTTTCATCCCCAGACAGACGACCCGATGAAGAGGACCATCTAGGTTCTAGAGTACATTCTCTATGCTTGCATCCTAGATTTTAGCCATAGTTGGGAGGACCATTTACCTTTGTTAGAGTTTTCATACAAAAATAGCTACCTCTCCACCATTGGTATAGAACCATTTGAGGCCCTATATGAGTGACCATGTAGGTCACCGCTTTGCTAGACAGACCTAGGTGTGTCATCACTCATGGGACCAATGTTGGTATAAGATGTTACAGAGAAGGTACATATCATCCAGGAGCAGATGGAGATTTCACAACATCATCCTAAGTCCTATACTTAATGGAGATAGAGACCCTTGTAGTTCGAGTAGGGAGACCATGTTTCCCTTCGAGCCTCTCCTCGACGAGGGATACAAAGACTTGTCCAGGGTGGAGAGTTATCTCTGAGGTTCATCGGTCCTTTTAAGATACTACATAGAGTTGGTGAGGTGGCCTACCACATGGATCTACCTATATAGTTATAGTGGGTGCACGATGTCGTCAACATATCATAGCTATGGAGATACATGCATAACCCATCACACATTATTGACTAGGGAAAGATAGAGATTGACAATGGGGAGACTTTCAGGGAGTAACCTGTCGAGATCAAGGATTCATAGGAGAGGATCCTTCATGGACAGTTGGTTCCTATAGTTCACATTCAGTGGCACCACCTAAATATCCGAGAGAGAACATGGGAGAGGGAGGATCAATTTCATGCTTAGTATCTCCATTTTTTTGTTTATATTTGTTTGGGATTTTGGGGATGTAGAGCCACAAGGTGGGAAGAATGTAATGTCCCAGAATTTCAATGTAAATGTTTCGAAATTATTTGGGAAAATTTTGAGACCATGTTCTAAGACAACATTTGATTCCAAGGCTCAACGTGCCTTGAAAAATCTGATGAAAACTAATAAGTTTTTAATATATCGAATGAGTGGTTTCCATGAAAAAGTGGAATAGATTATAAAGCGTTCCCTAATCAGAAATATGAGGGAAACATTGCATTTAGAATGGGGTGTTTAAACTTGGTGTGACTTAACATTAGTCGACGTGGGTCATCAATGAGAAAACCCAAAAAGGACATAACCATAAATAAAATTATTAAATAAAATTATTTTATTTTAAAATCCTAATAACTCATGAATGGTGACTTGGATTGGAAATCTAAGACCATCATTGAGTTCATATTGTGGTGTTTTATTGAGGTTGTGAGTAACATGAACCGGCATGGGTCGATTATGAAAGATATAGTTTTGACATTTTAAAGGAGAATATAATAAATATAAAAAGTTTATCTTATTAAATTTTTATGTTTCGATGCAACGCTATGACACAGCAATTCAACAATGGGGCATCCCATTTTCTTTGATAATTGAAACAACATGGAGACACTGAAATGAATTTTCTTCATTTAATATATTGATAGGGACACATGATTAGATTCAAAATCCTAAGGAAATTTCCTCGATGCTTTAGAGAAGAAAAGTGTTGGCGAAACCTCTCGTCGGAGAATGATGAATGGCGATGAGATGAGTAATCAAGAATTCTCAAGGATAGATTTCTGATGCAGATGAAATTTATTAACCGATCTATCCAAACTCCATGTAGGGGGTGTCTTTTGAATTGTTTCCTTGTTCTTGTTTTCAATGACGAACATAGACCAACACACAACTAGGTTGAGTCACGGTTTGATCATTCCTGTGGGATGGTTAGACTATGGGATTTAAAAGTACTAAACCTAAGTAATTATCCTTGTTGTTTCACCACCCTTTTTTAATGGAAAAAATGAAGGCAGAAATGAACAAGGATGATATTCTTTCTTCGAGTGTTCTTTGAATTTTCTCCTACCTTGTTCTTGTGTTCTTCACTGACGGAATCATGCGGTCATGTTGGGATTTTCAAGGAGGTTCTGAACATGGATGGACCCTCGAAGTGACGATAAGATGACCTAGAGCCCGTGTTAGTAAATATTGTGACCTGAGGATCATAAGGGTGTCCTCATTTAGAAAAACGGGGTACCGAAGGTGATGAGTCGGTCCATAGAGGATAGAACTCCGACGCGGATTGCTATAAAGGTGGTAGCAATGGAAATAATCTACAAGGACTGCGCCAGTGGAAGGGTCTCACTCTGTATGAATGTGGGTGGTGACTAGGTCCACGTTCCAGCTAGACTGTGGTGGGACCCCACGAAAACCACCACGAGGTGGGTCACATGACAACAGAAACATCCGGGTGGACCAAAATGGCCTCCTTGAGTGGACTATTCTCGAGTAGGTGGTCTGGGTTGACCTGGTGGGTCAGGTCAGTCTGACGAGGTTAGGCCAGACCCAAACCCAACATGCCCCTTTTCACTAAAGGCCCACAACTTTCAAACCATATGTCCATTTGACTAGCCATTTGTGGCATTGGGACCTACACGAAGAGGAGTTCCTTTTTAGATACTCTAAGATCATTTTTGTGGAGGTTGGAATATAACCACTTTGGCTTGATGATTAGGTGCTCCCATAAAGAGTGAACTAAGAGAAGAATCCATTGGCTGGTTTTGACATACATAGAGTGTGTCTTATACGGAGTGCGTCTCCTGTTAATACAAAGAGTGTGTCACCCACAAAGTGTTTCTATGGTTACCACAAAGAATGTGTATCCTACGTAGTGTATCTCTGGTGCCGACATGGAATGTGTCTCCTATGGAGTGTTTTTTTGCGCCTATGTGGACTCTGTCTCTAATGATGACTCGGAGTGTGTCACCTTGGATTTTAATATGCATGTAATTTCTTCGTATATGTATGTCATAAACATATACCATTTTTAAATGAGTCTAGTGACTCTTGAATGTACTTCTTAAAGGCTACAATTTATGTACCTCTTTTTTAGTCATTTTTGTGTATTTCTTTGTGGTATAACTTTTTTGGTTTGGGGTCCCTACTGAGTATTGTTTTACTCACCCCGGCACGGGATTTTACTGCACGTGTCATTTATTGTGTAAGAATTTAGGGGATTCTTTGTGCGATTGAAGGAGGTGACACTTAGAAAGAGGCCCAACAGACGAAGTACACTTCAACGACTTCTGATAGATTTTGTACTTACCCTTCTTGTATTGTTTTCAATAGATGGATTCCATGAGCTTGTAATTTTCTTTTGATTGGGATTGTATACTGGACCCTCTTACCTTCATTTTATACTATTTACTATGTTTGATGTTTCTTAGTAGTACAGTTGCATGTCTGCTCAGTTTTTCGATTTCAGAACTTTTTCTTGGTGACAGGTGCATGTTTACAAGTACTTGGGAAAATGCCTCCCACTTGGGGGATATGCCTACTCGGTACTAGTCACCAGCTCCTAGACTATGTTATGTGGGCTTGGGATAGTCACGAAACAAGACCTGAGGATTGGGTTTTGTAACACCCTGACCCCAGTTACCCAGAGTCGGGGCATTATTACGTATCATTGACATGATCACAAAAGATCAAGTCTTGAAAGACCGATTAGTTTAGTAGCGTTGGAAGTACTAGATACATTCATTAGGTTTACATTACATCATAAAATGAAAAAAAATAACAAAAATATTTTCAAATAAAACATTGAGATCCCATAGAATATCCCTGCAAGTCAGTCATAATATTCATCTTCACATCTTGGGAAAAATAAAACATAGAAAGGGGTGAGCTCAGATGCTAAGTAAGGATAACAATATAGCGAAATATTTCATAAATAAGCATAAAAATTTAAGGCCATGTATAAATCTAAAACAAATTCCTTTTCAACATAAAATTCATCATAATATGGAAAATATAAATAATAATAATTCCATTTACTTACTCACATGGATATTCTACTAGCCGATTAATCACATGCAATATCAATAGCCGCTTTCATAGTGATGGAATGCATAATGCCAGAATTTCATAACCACACAGTCAAGGCCCTATGCCAAGACTACAAATATGATTTTGTCAGGGCCTTGTTCCAAGACACTAGTTTGTCTCATGAGACCAACCGATGCATCGAGGAGCAATAGCAGGCTCCACCCGTCACTTACTAAGTCCAATGCATTCCTCATATGAAATGGTTTAAACATAACATAAGCATTTGTATTAAAACTAGAAAACAAAGTGTCAATACTTTATCCATAAACCATAAATGGTATAAAAATAACACATCCATAGTCAAGAATATCAAAAAACATTCATTACAATATGGAAGATATGTATCAAAATAAATCAACTTCAAATGAGTTTAAAACCCATTAAAGGATGTTGACATAGATGAAAATTATCAGTAAAATGCTTTGAGAGAAATACCCCCTTTTCTTGAAATCATTTATAATTCTCAAAATTTATAAAGGTAGTCATTTAAAATGGATTTTTGAATCAAAGTGTCACATACCACATTGAAAATTCTTAAAATTATTATCATTTCAAAACATTCATGTCCATATAACTAAATCCTTTAAATCATTTGGAAAACATAGACATTAATTAAAGGGGTTTAGAAAGATAAATCTTAACATTTAAAATGATGATCTAGTTAAATAGAACATCCCATAAAACCTTAAAAATATTCCTTTTGAAATAATTTTTATAAAATATGGGTGTTTATGATAAGTATGTCCCAGAAAATACTTACACATGAACAATCTCAGATAATATTGAGATTGAGGAAATAAACCTTACCTCGTTGTAATCAATCGAGTCATATGAACAAAAGTTAATAACCACCAAATCATTAAAAGAATACCATGAATATAAAGATAATCATGATAATATATATCAAATGGAAGTACAAAATACACCACATGCAATAAATAAGTGACGAACAATGGAAATCTCCCGGAATTAAAGGTGAGATAAGAAACCCCTTACCTTGAACTTTCCTTTGGACGAGGGTACATTTAAACTCCTGTATAATGACCATTGTATGTTATTAGATTATACAAGGACCATATTCATATTTATTATATCATACATGATTCATTTATGACTTTATACTACCCATTTAATAGTGATTTCCATGTTTAATTAACATTTCTGGTAATAATCGCTTTCTTTATCATACGTATTTTAACTTGTTATTCATGACCGTATCATTTAGGTCATGATTTAAATACTTAAATTATATAATACTTGATTCATATATCATATATATTTATAATATAAATATTTATAATAGATAGATATATGAAATGGAAAACACTGTTTATGGAGACGGTAGGACGTATGTACGCATAAACACTGTTTCTGTTTTAATATCGTATTGAACGGAAGTAAGTGAATAAGATATATGTAGGTACATAAATATATATATATCCAGTAGCATTATTATTTCATATATTACATAATTATTTGTAATATATATTTTTATAATCGTCGATGAATGGTGAACATGGAAATGAATCTTATCGCAT
Organism: Viscum album; assembly: GCA_963277665.1. NCBI lineage: Eukaryota > Viridiplantae > Streptophyta > Magnoliopsida > Santalales > Viscaceae > Viscum > Viscum album. The sequence goes on along the minus strand of OY728127.1, from coordinate 1,350,074,073 downwards.
CGTGGAGACGGTAATCCGTACATACGCAAGAGCGACAATATAATTTCCTTAAAGGTATGGAATTGGATGGTATATTAATTTTTTAGATACATTAGCCTGTTATTTTCATTATTTAGAAACATATTACCCATCATTATATCCATCTAATTAACATAGTGTTGAATAACAAATTACGCCATGGCATGGAGACGGTAAGCCGTACGTATGCACGCATGGTGACATTATCATTCATAATATGGATAGAATAATGAATATAGTTGTGAAATATTTATAATCACATCAAAGTATATAGAAAATGCTGGAGTTATTATTTTATATTGTAAACAACAAGGAAAGAGAAAGTGGAAGAAGAAAAGAACTTGAAAGAGGTGAGGAAATATTTACCTCTTCTTTGGGTTCTTCCTTTTGATTTGGTCAAAAGGGATCCATAGGTTGTATTTCTGACCAAAGGAAGGCCTATAAGATGAATGGAGGAATGTTGGGAGGATATTTGGGTAGGGTTTGGCCGAGCCAAAAGGCATTGGGGGTGTGAAATTAAGAAAAGGCTAAGTTCTCTTTTATAAGAGAGGTGAGGGTCACTTTATGAAAATCTTGAAATATTATTTTATAATAAAATAATTTTCGGTTTCTAATGGCTCAAAAATGATTTATTTAGAGGATAAGGTGGGTTTAGTTAGAAAAAATCTCCAAAAATAGGTTTTAGATTGGTTTAGGTCACCATATTAACCATAATTGTTAAATTTAACTCTTAGTTAAATAGTTTGACATTAACCATGCCTCTTTGTATTTTTATATTATTTGGTTAATAAACATACTATAAAATTCCAATTGAACCCCAATTGGTTCATTAATGTCATATATATTTTTATATAAGTATTTTGGAAGAACCTTATATTTTTAATAATATAATATCAATTTATAATATAATATTTGTTTTAAAAACTCTTTTATGTCAATTTTGACACTATTTGGTATTTTCTTTTTTCTAAATTCATAACAGCATTATTACTTATAAAAAAATTCATATAACCCGTACTAATATGTCATATTAACCTATAAAATTATTTTAATTCATAAAATGTCCCAAATTACATTTATTTGAATATTTATAATTTTAATTATATTAATCATTCATTAAAATGGTAATTTCTGCATCATCATTGTGTCATAAATAAATTTAATTATTTAATGTCTAAAAAATATAAATAAAATACCATTATGTATTAAATCTTTTTATCTTTATAATTAATATTTATAGTCTAATTTATCTTATGTGTACCACTATATTAAAAAGGTTTTGGTTATTAAACTTTGATTTTAGCTCTTTTAACTCTTCTTTAAATAAAATAATAATAAATGTCCTAATCTAATACAAGTATACCTAAAGGATCATATTTTATTTCTAAGTTTGTTTTTGGTCGAATTACACTTATCCAATAGAATTAGGACATGTGTTAGGGTAATAATAATATCATGTTTACATTTAATTACCCTATTTACTTTTAACCATGGTAAATACAAGTCAAAAGTTACTATTCAAAAAAAATATTTTTATCTTATTGAACCACATTTTATTTACTGATACCAATCATGTCTCTCATATTTTTGAAATTCAATTCCCAGAAGTGGTAAAATTAAATTTTATGCAAATTTGCAAATTCTCTTAGGAGGTGGGTAAAAGACGGTAAAAAGTTCTATAAAATTTTTATATATCTAAACTTACTATAAAATGGCTCCATTGAATTAAATTGAACTTATATAGGTTTTATGTATCTATTTTGACCTAAAATAAATTTAAATAAAATAAATAATTATTTAAATAAAAAGTCATTTTTAAACAGTAAATCAGTGTTTTCACTATTCATCAAAATTGAATGTTTTCAGAAAAATATAGAAAATTCACCCTTAGACAATTTTGATATTCCGAATTAAAAAATGAAGTCTATTTTAACAAATTAAAAACATAAAAGTTGAATTTATTAATTTAAAATTAATTCCTGTTGTCAAAACACAAAGGCACATTTTTAAGAAATAATAACTATCCAAAGATTGACACTTGTTTATGTCCAATTTCAAAGTGAAATTACTTACACTGACCAACATTGGATTAAATGGTAAAAATATAATATATTTATACTTCCAAACCATTAAAATGTATAATTTAACACTATAAATTATTTTCATTAAAGTAGTTGTTTTCAGTTAAAAAATAGTATTTTCACTATTCACCTAAATATGAAAGTTATCCGAAAAACACCAAATATTTATTGAAACTGAATTCTTATGTCCCGAATCTAAAGAAGAAGTCTATTTTGTCAAATTGAATATATAAAAGTTTCAAATATTGGATTTTACAAGGGTTCACCTTTAAAAGGTGGTAAAAGTTCATTTTTTGAAAAATACTTCTTTTTTCTGAAAAATGAATTATTTATTACATTATATCTAAGAAAGTCATAATATGGATTCTAAAATTATAAGGAATATATAAAGTTCAAAATTCAGTTAATACTATTCATAACTGCTTTTGAACGGCTTTTTTGGTAGCTCATGGTGCGCTTGTACTCGTTGTTGCATGTAGTTCAAGTTATTGAATTACTTTGAAGAAATAACGTACAATGAAATCTTGGGGTGTTACAGGTTGGGACATCCAGATCTTGAAAGGAAAAATTCAGAAAGAAAATAAAAACCTACAAGGGAAAACAATGGCATACCTCACTATGTTGTAGAAAATTAGAGACCCTTAGATCCATATCTTGATTTTTTTCTTTGTAAACCCTAAATGAAACCGAACACCGGATGAAAAATAATGTTCGAGAAACTGGAGGTTGTAGGATTGTGTGATTTGAGTGGGTTTGTGTGACTCAAACTTTGATTCACAGAGGAGGAGCACTGACAATGGTTAGCTTCCACAGAATGCTTCTGTTATCACGATGGGTTCACAGTAGGTTAGGATTTTATATTAGATTGGGACACATTTTTCAGACCATTTTTAAAAGTGCGGAAAAAGTCATTTTATTAGCCCTTATTATTTATTCACTGATAAAAGTAATTTTTATCAGTTCTTTTTTAGTGATGATAAGGGTAGGCCTTTATCAGTGCTAAAAATGCACCGATAAAATAAACACTTTTAGTGCTAAAGTTTTAGCATCGATAAATATGACTTTCACCATCACTTTTTTAGCACTAATAAAGTCTCATCTTTATCAGTGCTAAATAAAGTGCTCATAAATATTTCTTTTATCAACCCTTATTTCTTAAGCCATGATAAAGGATTTATAATTATAATTATGAATAATTGTTTTAAATATATATAAACATGATAAATATATATAAATAAAAATGTAGTAAATATATTCCTAATTAAAATATATTAATAATTATTTAAATTTATAATTATTTATTTTTAATTATATAATTATTTTTAAAAACTAATATTTATATCATTATAAATATTTATATATTTATATATATAAATATATATTTATCAAATATATATAAATATAAATATAGTAAATATATTCATTATTTAGGTAAATTTATTATAAATTTAATAATTATTTAAATATATATAATTATTTAATTCTAATTATAATAATTCTTTAAAAAAATACTTATTTATTTATAATTATAAATATATAAGTTTATAAATATAGTATGTACAATTTTAAATATATATATTTATGAATATATTTATTTATATGTATTTTTTTATAAATATTTTTTTAACATTATTATTGAATATCTAATTTTTAGTCCATGCATATTAAAAATAAGTGAAATTGAGTAAATTAAAAATAAGTACACTAATAATATTGAAAAAATGGATTGGTGTTGTAGGTGAGAATTGTATATTAAAATGTGTTAATTACGTTTATGTGAAATTTGTATAACACACATTTGATCTATATTAAATTGAAAATTCAAACGCCGTTCAATTATATGTCAATTACTATATGTAATTAGTGAGTAATTTTAAATCATATTTATTTTTATTTACAAAACTTTATTAAATAAATATTTTTCAATTTAATTTAGAGCGCATAAATATTTTGTAATATATAAGACATATTTATAAACATTAATATATATATATATTTAACATATACTATTTATTAACATCATCAATTATCATCTAATTAATAAAATTTTTAATATTTTTTTCAATTTACTTATTTTGATTTTTAATTTGGTTAATTTTCATTTTGTATATCAATATATTTAATACATAGTATTTATTAGTATATATAATTTATATATAGTATATTCAATTTATTCATTTTAATACACAATTTTCTAAATAATAAAATTTGTAATATTTTTTTAATAAACTCATTTTTATTTTTATTTATTTAATTATTTCATTTTATTTATTTGGAGCATTATTGGTGCCAAAAAAGCACTGATTAATGACACATTTATGAGTGCTAAAAATAATGTGCTGATAAAGAAAATCCTTTATCAGAAGTAAAAATAAACCACAGATAAAGAGAACCATTTATTAGCACTAAAAATAAATCGCTGACAAAGGGGACCTTTATCAGGGATAAAAAAGCACAGCTAAATGTAGAAATTTATCAGTTCTTTCTTTAGAACTGATAAATTTTTCATTTATCAGTACTTTTTTCTAGCGATGATAAATACCATCAATTGTAAACTATAGTTTCGTAATAGTGGATGAATACATTTTTTTACCAATTCGAATGAGAATGTTTATAGATATAAATAATAATACATTAAGAGCCTAGACTGACCTTGAATCTGTTAAATGGAAGATCATTATTTGAAATGGAATCGAAGGCCAGGACACTGTAACCTTAGAAACTTATCAAAGAGGACTTAGAAGACACTTATTAAGGATCTACCAGAACATAGGTTATATTATTTAAATGTATGTGACCCTTTTCAAAACAATAAGAAACATAAGTCTAGCTTTAAATCTATTTGTGATGTCTCAACTACATTTTCTTTACAGTTAGTGCACATGGACCTATCAGTTCCTTTACAAATTTGGAGTATTGGGGGAAAATACTATATATATGTATTGGTTGATGATTACACTAGATACACATGAGTTTATTTTCTAACAAATAAAACTAAATCTTTTTTTATTTCAAATCTTTTTTAGCTAATGTTTAAAATGTGAAAAACATTCTTTAATTAACCATTCATAGTGATCATGTTGGAGAATTTTTAAATTTTGATTTCGAAACTTTTTGTTGTAATTGAGGTATAGAACATAACTTTTGAGAACCTAGAACACCTCAGTAAAATAGTGTGGTTGAAAGAAGAAATATAATTATTCAAGAAATAAAAATAACCATGTTGAGTGAATACTCAATTGATAAATATTATTGGGCTGAAGTGGTTAGTACTGATTTTTGTACTATAAATCCTGTTTTAATTAGACCATTTGTTAATAAAATTCCTCATGAGTTGTGGATAGGATGAAAACCAAAAAATCCTTAATTTTTTGTTTTTCGATGCAAAGTAATCATCCCGAAGAAAAAAGATAACTTTTATATATCTTAACCTTAATCCAATTAAAGAATATTTTTAGGTTATTACACTACTTCTAAGGAATATAGAGTTTTAAATAAAAATTCTTGCACTGTTGAGAAAATAGTGCATCTTAAATTTTATGAAACCAATCCTTTTGTTTTCAAATAACCACAACCTACATCATCCTTAGATATTATTTCAAAAACTGATCTTCAATCTTTTTTAGAAAATTCTTCTTATAAGAAAAGTACCCAAGAAGTAGTTTCTAAAGTATTTTCTGATGAATAATTTCTACGTTATGATGATTAATAGAGTTTACAAAACCTAAAGTCATTCATTTATTATGGATCATCTTGGTTATAGTATCATTGGTGATGTTGATCAACCAGTTAGGAATAAAATTTATTTAAAAACTAAAGTTGAACATCTAACACCCCAAGCTTTAACAATACGTTTCCCATTGAATAATGCAATAGCTTGCATTGTACATAACTTCGAGATTCTAACTCACTGCGACCAATCAAACTAGCCATGATAAATAGTAATACCCACTTTTTGAAATTTTATAAAATTTATTTTTTTTTCAAAATGGTATTCTTTTTTGAATTTGGAATATCGAAATTAGCTTAGGGTGAATTATTGGTATTTTTCTGAAAACATTCAATTTTTAATGAATAGTGAAAAACATTGCGTTATTGGTTAAAACCGACTTTTTATTTAAATCATTATTTATTTTATTAAAATTTATGTTAGGTCAAAATAGATATATAATACCAATATAAGTTCATTGTAATTCATTGGAGTCATTTTATAATAAGTTTAGATATATAATTTTTTTTGAACTTTTTACCGTCTTTTACCCACCTCCTAGGTGCATTTGACTATTAGAATAAAACATAATTTTTCCACTTCTTTGAGTTGAATTTCAAAAATCCGAGAAATACGGTTAATATCAATAAGTAAAATTTTGTTCAATAAGATGAAAATAATTTATGGTGAATAGTAACTTTTGACTTTTATTTACCACGGTTAAAACTAAATAGGATAATTAAGGATAAAAATGATATGATAATTACCCTAAAACATGTCTTAGTTCTACTAGATAAGTATAATTTGACCAAAAAATAGATTAGTAATCAAATATTACCCCATTTGGTCCACTTGGATTAGATTAGGGCATTTATTATTATTTTATTTAAAGAAGAGTTAAAAGAGTTAAATTCAAAGATTAATAACTAAACCATTTTAATATAGGGTTTCACATAAGATAAATAAGACTATAAATATTAATTATAAATAGAAATATATTTTCTACATAATGGTATTTTATTTATAATTTTTAGTCATTAAATAATTTAATTTATTTATGACACAATGATGATGCAGTAATTACCTTATTAATGAAAGATTAAAATAATTGATATTATAAATATCCAAATAAATGTAATTTGAAAATTTTGATAAATTCAACTTATTCTATAGGTTAATATGACATTTTATGGTTTATTAAATATTGTTTTTTCGATGTAATTTTGTTGTTATGATTTTCACAAAAAACCAAATACTGAATAGTGTCAAAATTGACATAATTGATCTTTTAAAACAAATACTATATTATTAATTTATATAATATTCCTAAAAATATACAGTTCAACATAAGGACATAGATAATGGTATATATATTAATAATGAACCACTTGGGGTTCACTTGGGAGTTTATAGTAAGTTTATTAACCATATAATATAAAAATACAAAGAGACATGGTAAATGTAAAAATATTTAACTAATAGTTAAATCTAAAAAATAATATTAATATGGTGAGGTAAACCTGTCTAAAACCTATTGGGTGATAGGTCTTAGACTGAATCACGGTGAGGAGGCTCTCACATCAGCTGACGGCGAGGGTTCGACGCCCGACCAGTGACGGCGGTGGCCTCCAAGCTGGTTCGTCCCCCTTAGGGGGAGGGACCTCCACCATATTTCACTCCATTTTCAAACCTGGACTTCCTTCCACAGTTTACCCCATGTTCTTTAATCCCTAAGGTGAAAGAGATTCATGATGGGCACCCAAACCTTCCGATTTCGATCTCTGAGTTTAACGAGGCATCGGGCCTCCATAGCTTCTTGTTAATCGCTCGATTCTCGAAGAGAAGACCTCGAGTTGATTTATTTGACAGGTTTGTGTTCGGTTCTTGGGATTTACAAGAAAGTGAAATAGTATGTTTGCTAGACAACCGAACCATTTTGATTCGTTTCGCTTCGGAGGAAGACCTAATAAAGGCATGGTCGAGGGCTCCCTTCATCTGCAACGGCTCACGATTCTTCCTATCCCGATGGTCGTACGACTTTCATATGAAGCGCAACTCTCTATCACTGGCGGTCTGGGTAAGTTTCCTGAATCTAAAGATTCATTTTCATAATCCTACAATTGTTAAAGCCCTTGGAAATCTTCTGGGTAGATACTTGTGTTCGGATAGTCGGACCAATGCGGTCTCTCACCCGATTAATCCTAGTGTGTGTGTGGAGGTGGACGCATCCAAGGATCCTTTAGACTTTATCTGGATTACTGTCAGGGAAGAATTCCGGTGTAAGAAACATGTGGTATTTGAATCATGGTTTCAATTCTGTAAGGATTGCAAGCAGTTGGGTCATTCTCTGGAGAGTTGTAGGCGGGAAGCTAAGGTTTCTGATATTCCAGAGGATGTGCGCAATGGAAATCGTGGAACTCCTATAAACGGTGCGATGGAGGATGTTTTAGACGAAGGAATTGATGGGGTTGGAGGCAGTAGGCGTGGTGCGGGAAGTGGTCCACTGAGTGATGCTACGACGACTCAGTTTGCAGATCTGGGAAAAAGTGATACAGGGTCTGGCATGGAGGCAATTGGCACGAGGCTGCTTTCTAGTGACAATCAATTGAGGAAGGAGAAACTGCAAGTTAGTCCTGCTAATCTGAAAGTTAAAGAGGTTCTTAGCAGACTGATAAGTGACCTTAGTGGCGGGAGAAGATCTGTCACAAGGCGCAAAGGCAATGTAGTGGACAAGAATGTCCAATAGCAACTCGCATGTGACTCCACTCCTAGTATCAATGTGGAGTGTACTGGAATACAAACTAATGGTGCTACGCAGAGAGTGGTTCTTGAATACTTCTGCACGCAACCACAGTTCATGGGATGTGGCTTCATTCAACCCAGCCAAGCCAAAAATCTTGGTATGACAACGACGGATGGGGAGGTTGATTTGAGCAGGGAAAATTCTTTGCTGGGAGTTAATGAAGACAAGACTGGAAGGATTGTTCATATGGTGAAGGAGGGATGGGAACTAACCCCTTCAAGGGTGTCTAGAATTTTGTAGGTGCCAGAGTAGTCGGGGGTTCCTGTGGAAGAGTTTATAGCGGGAGTGGAGGGTCCAAAACAGGATGACCGGAGGTTGGGAAGGCATGGGCTGAATAAAGAGGTGGTACGTTCAAGCAATGTGATTTCTTCAGGGGCCGAGCATGCTGGTGTTTCTTCCTGTGAAGAGGTGGTCAGGGGGGTCCAGTACTCCATACAGGTGGGAAATCAATTTGATGGCCTCAATATAGTAGGGCTTAACAAAAATCATGAAGAATCATATTGTGCAAATGGGGACTGAGTGGAGCCTTTCATGGGAGGTAGTAAGTGTATCTCTGCTGGTGAAGCAAGCCCGAGGGGCAGGAGCAACAGGAGGAAGTGCAAGAAGAACTACTCATCCTTGCCACCTCCTGTGAGGACTCGGTCTGCAAAAAAAAGAGTGGATGAGAGGGTGGTCTCTGAGGCTGTAGGTAAGCCGGAGCACCCTGATCAACCTAGATCATGGGGTTTAATTCTGAGTTCGGTTGATGAGGTTAAAGAGCAGGTGTTGTATCTCAATGCGTCTAAAGAGGATGCATCCAAGATGATGGGCCGGAATATTGAAATCAATCTTAAGGAGGAGCAATACTCTTGTATTAATAAAAAAGACTCGATTCTAGTTTGGGGATTCAACCAGGGGTTGTTAAAGCTTGAGGAATACAAACAGGTATGGGATAAACTATCTTCGGCTTTAGAAGTCCAATTAACGGAAGTGCCACATATTCAAGTCACTGATATTTCATGGAAGCGCTTTAGGGATATGAACTCTAGCAGGTTGTAATTTTATTTCAATGAATCTATTCTTAATTTTTCTGACTAAAGTTAGATCTTTCAATTTGATTGAGTATTTTATTATGAGGACCTATCTTCAGGCAGTGGGTTAAAGGTGATTTTGGGGTTTATTCCCACCATTTTCTGGTTCTACTTCAGATGAGGTTCAGAGCACGAGTTCACCACTTCGGCATGGCACTTGGACTCTAAGAGGGTATGGCCTGGCCATCGGGATTGTGACTGCACATCTTTTCAAGGGACCGTCTGAGTGCTCATGTCTTGGTGGTGGACCCATTCACGTTGAAAATGCTGGGCAGAGGTAGACTCTTTTGTGCTTAGGAATTTTCTATTTTTGGTTGTTCTGCTGAACATTACAGTTTCTCACTTTCCTTACAAAGTGATTTGATAAGAAAATAAAAAATAATTTTCAATCAGTTGAGAGGTTTTAGACGCATCCCTAGCTTAGCTTCTAAATAAATAATTTTGGAGCCATTATAAACCAAAAATTATTTTATTATAAATTAATATTTCAAGCTTGTCCTAAAGTGACCCTCAACTGTCTTATAAAATAGCACATCCCCTTATCTTAATTTCACACCTTCGAAGCCTTTTATCTCATCCAAACCCTACCCATATATCCTCCCAACTTTCTTCCCTTCATCCTAGAGGCATTCCTTTGTCAAAAAATCCAACCTAAGGATCCCTTTTGATCAAATCAAAATGAAGAACCCAAAGAAGAGGTAAATATTTCATCACCTCTTTCAAGTTCTTTTCTTCTTCCACTTCCTCTTTATTTATTGTTTACATGATAACATAATAAATCCAGTACCTTGTACAGACTTTTATGTTATTATAAATAAGTTACAATCATATTCGTTATTCTATCCATCCTATAAATGACAAAGTCACCATACGTGTGTGCGTACGTCTTACCGTCTCCACGTCGTGGTGAAGTTTGTTATTCGAACACTTCATTATTTGGATGGGTGTAATAATGAGTATAACTAATGTAAATAATGACTAAAACATGTTAATTATTCGGTATATATTATATACCATCCAATTACATACAATTTCGCCATCAATATAATGATATTTTTGCTTGTGCGTACATACGGATTATCATCTCCACGAACGCGATGAGATTCATTTCCCCATCGTAACCATTGAATAATTATTTTCATTTGATGACTAAAAATAATGTTTAGGAACATAATATCATTTTGTATATGAATAAAATACATCCTATCCATAACAAACATGGCTTATGTAACAAAGCATATAAAGGAAAATGATTCAGTTAACTCCCAAAATGATGATACTACTGAAATAGTATTAATAAAGAAATATTATAGAATCATATATGATATCATATTTATTTATATAGTTCTTTTATAATTTAATAACAATGATTTAACTATTATACATGAGGTTAATATACCATCGACTAAGGAAAAGTACAAGGTAAGGGTTAATTTCACAATCTCTTTATTATCTGAGGTTGTTTTTACGTAAGTATCTACTAGGACCTCTTTATCATCCAAATCCTTGTTTTCATAAAAATATTTTTCAAAACATTTTTACTATTTACTAGACTATGGGTTAAAGTAATTTATACCCTTATTTGACCATATATGTTATGAAAGGAATCATTCTGTCGTTTTCTAAATAAGGTACTTTATGACCATTTCGACAAAAATTAAGGTAAGAATGTTTTTTTAATTTATACAATTGGTGTGTCTATTTTCCACTGTTATAACATCATCTAAACTTCCCTAACAAGGTTATAAGAATATTTTACAAATAAATGTTTTCTTTTATAATTATGTGACTCTTTAATGGTTTCAAAATTGAAAGAGGTATTTCTTTCAAATAGTTTTCCTTTCATCTATGTCAATATCCTTTAATGGATTATAAACTTGTTTGAAGTTGATTTATTATGATACAAATCATCCATATTGTATTCAAGGTTTTGTGATTTGTCTGAATGTAGATGTGTTATTTTTATACCATTCATGGTTTATGGTTAATTTATTGACATTTTGCATGCTAGTTTTGATACGAATGTTTATGTTATGTTTCATCCTTTTCATATGAGGAATGTATTGAACTTAGTATGTGACGGGTGGAGCCCAGTATAGCTCCTCGGTTCATTGGTATGTCTAATGAGACAATTATATGTGGAATTGGATGAGGCCTAAATAATTTTTAGAGGTCTTGGCTGAGGCCTTAAGAAGATGATTTAGGATATCCAACATTATTAATTCCCTAATTAGGAAAATAATAATGATGGTTTATGTGGTTATTCGACTAGTAGAATACAGATGGCTATGTTTTATTATGGAATTATTTACTAATCTCATATTCCTACCATAAAGTGTTCATGTTTATTATTTGTAAAGGCATAACCATGCCTAATGTTTATGATATCTTCAGCTATATTTCCTACCCTTACTGGGCATTTGAGGTCACCCCTTTCTTATCATTCATTTTCCCAGGATAAGAAGAAGTTAGTTATGAGTGACTTCAATAGATAATCTAGGAGTCTTGGATGTTTCTAATAGAATAAATAATTTTTGTATTTATTTTCAAGTTATAATGTTGAACTTATGTATGCATATTGTTTCCAATAATACTCAATTGATCATTTTTTAGGACATGATTCCCTGTATCATACCAGTGTTATGTAATAATGCACCGACTCTTGGTAACTGGGGTCAGGGCATTATAAAACATTTAGCTTTACTTTCCCAATTTGAACTTAGTAATCTTAATGAGGCTATATGTGATGAGGATTAGATTAATACTATGAAGGATGAACTCAATGAATTTGAGAAGAACAAAATCTAGATGTTAGTTGAATTTCGTAAAGGAACTTCTATAACTATAGTAAAATGTGTTTTTATAATAAAATTTGATTAAAGTAAAATAATAGTTAAAAATAAAGAAATAATTATTGAAAAAGGGTATAATCAACACAAAGTCATATAATATAATGAAACCTATGCATCGTTAACTAGATTATAATCCATTGTTATTCTACTATGACTTTCAAAATTCTTTAATTTTAGATGTTTTCAAAATGATGCGATGAGTTATTTTATAAACAGATATGTTCTGGAAGCGTTATATGTTGAAAAACTATAGTTTTGAAAATAAAAAACATCTTTAATATATTAATAAACTTAGAAAATTTTTATATAGACCTAAACAATCCCCTCAGGCCCAATATAATTATTTTACTTGATTTTTGTTACAAAATAATTTTTTTAAGGGAGCTACATATGCAACCCTTTTTATAAAATAGGTTTAAAGATTATGATTTTCCAAATCTTTGTTGATGATATTTTATTTAGATCAACACAAAAATATTTAAAATATTCCTTTGTAAATCATATTAAATATGAGTTTGAGTTGAGTATAATGGTTGTGTTAACATTTTTTCTTTATTTTGAAATTGCACAAAAACCAAAAGGAAATTTTATATCCCAATATAAGTATATAAAATATCTTATTAAAAAGTCTGGTTTTGATAATAAAAAAATTATTAGTACTCCCATCAACACCTAAAAACACATGATATTGATGAGGCTGAGAAATCTATTTATCACATTATTTTTATAGGTATGATAGGAAGGTTACTATACTTAACTACTAGTCACCCAAACATAATGTTTTATGTATGATTATGTTCTATATATCAAAAAAAGCCAAATGAATCTTATTTAAGAGCTGTAAAATTATTTTTTCAATATATTAAGGTAAATATGAATTTAAGACTTTTTTATTATCTTATAAATTATTTTGAATTAAAAATAATTTAAAATTCTTTATTTTTTGGTTTCAGAGTGGATATGATGACGACCTCAATAACTTTTCATTTATTAGGAGACTGACATGTTTCCTGGTCATATAAGAAACAAAACTCAATATAACATTCCACTACTAAAACTGAATATGTGGCAACTTGATGTTGTGGTGATCAAGTGTTAGGGATGTAACACGCACTCACTAACTTTGATATGCGTTTTATAGAAACTCAAATACTATGTGATAATACAAGTTCAATTACTTTAAATAAGAACTCGACAAGTCACTCCATTTCAAAAAAACATAGATATTAGGCATCACTTTCTTAAGTATCACACACTAAAATGAGATATCATTTTACAATTCATTGGAATGAAAGAAGAACTTGTTGATATGTTTATTTAACCATTACATTCAAATAGATTTGAATACATTAAACAGAATCTTTGAATGATCAACACAAAGTAGTTATTCATATCTACTTCCTTTTTACCTATCTCTTAACATTAATATACTCCTATTCATATGTGGAGTACATTGGTTTTTTATTTTTAAAATATTTTAGTTTTCTAAAAAAATCAGTTTTATAAAAACTTTATCCTATTCATCAATTTTTGACACATTCCCATTATAAAATAATTTGAATTTAATTTTCTTAAGCTGTTTTCCAATCTCTGAAATATCTATAAAAATATTTTCATATTTAGTTTTCATAACCAGTATTTATCATAATAAAAATGTATTTTTTAAAAAATAAAATTTATTTTCAAACTAAAATTATGATGTTTAGTTTTTTTAATCTAGTTATTTTACTAAAATAAATATGAACATCATTATAATACTAATAAATTATTCCAACTACGAATTCTGTTCTAGTTATCATTTAAATTTTACACTATTTGATTATGATTCTTTTTTTCCTTCATGTAGTTTTTATTATTTTTTGTTTTCATAAAAACTGTGTCTTATTCATCAAAAGTTTTAATACATTTTCTTTATTATCTCTCAAATAAATTTTATAAAAAATCATCATGTGTTAAAAAATATTTAAATATTTGTTAAAATCACTTTCAACTATCAGATCATATTGGGTTAAATCTCATCGATTTTATTTGATTTTTAAGATTAACCATTGCTCCAAGTGACTATATAATGGCAAAACCTCATGTCCCACATTAGTTTTATAGATATCTTTCTATGAGATTTTTCTACTCTTAAAATGTCCCAATATGAAATTTATCTTCTTATTCTTTATATTTATCCTCAGTGTCAATATGAAGAATTCTATGGAATATTACAGTGATTGATTTTTTTGTGAATGTTTTATTCAACGACCTTTATTGGATAAATATGATTCATCTCTAAATAGTACTATTATGTTTGAAGGATGAGAATCATGTTTTGTTGAAATTTTGGAAAATGAATAAAATATTTTTTAACTTGATCTTGACAAAAATATTGTATGTCGTAGTTAATTTTTTGATAGAGGAAGGTATTGAAAAATGTTCTTTTTCCATGAATGAAAAAAGATATAAATTATCAAATAAAAAAGTTACAAGTTTTATTGAAATAACATCAGAAATATTTTCCTTATGTCCCTCCCACAAGATTCCGGATTATGATTTAACATTTAAAAAAAAGAATGAATATGATTATTTGTTTGTTCATGAATTTTTTAGAAGGTGACTCATTAGACACTGAATAATCATTTAATAGCCATTTGGATAAAAGGATTTTTTATTAAAATAAAGGGACATCGAGACGCACTTGACGTGTTTTCTGTTTACATATTGTCATATTTAGTGAATTTTAGGAAGATCAATATTATTATATAAAGAATTCTTAATATAATGGACATGATGTCTAGAGCTATGAAATAAAAAATAATCGTGTATACAATGTTTATAATAAAGTAGATAGTTAGATGAATGAAGATCCATACTATTTTGGTTAAATCATTTCTAAAGAGATTTAAGACTTTGTACATTTCTGATGATACACGGAAGAGAATAAGATTTGGTTTTGAAGTAGAATCAATTTTTTTTATTGAAATATCTTGTGGTGATGCTTCAGAAGAAGAAAACTCAAAGAAAAATGAGTAAGAAAAGGAATGAAAATATGAGTTTTCTTCAAATAAGAATGAAAAGAAATAAAAGAATGTTCCTGATGATGTTTGTGAGGAGTTGATAAAGAAGAAAAAGAATATAGTTTAGGAATACCAATTAACAGAATCAACCCAACTGAGTCCTTGGACTTAAAAATTCATGCTTTTGATACTGTATAAGAATAGGGAAAGAAGAATAAGAATAATTCATAAGTATCTCATTTTTTGAAAATTTATTAAAAGGAGTTAAAAACTATTCAAGAAATTTGGCTTCGATTCTACCTTCCTCCCATGATAATCAACTAAATAGAGATGTTGGACTATCCTTCAATGAAACCGTAGTGATTAATTTTAAAGTTACCTCTATAAAATA
Source organism: Viscum album (assembly GCA_963277665.1). NCBI lineage: Eukaryota > Viridiplantae > Streptophyta > Magnoliopsida > Santalales > Viscaceae > Viscum > Viscum album. The sequence goes on along the minus strand of OY728127.1, from coordinate 1,350,058,147 downwards.
AAAGGTAAATCAAAATGTAGTTGATGAATAATCATGACTAGTTCAAGAAAAAGAATCTGAATCCGCACCGGTTAGAATGGATGACCGAAGAATAATGGCACGTCTTCAAGAGGATTTAATTAAATAAATAGAGGAAAATTCAATAGGGATTGATATTTTAGATAAATAAGGTCAATATGTATAAGTAAGTGAATAAAAATAAGTGTTTTTAAAAAAGAGATTGATGAAAAAAATAATGAAAATAGTGAAGAGGCTGAAGAAAAAGAGGAAACAAATGAAATTTAATAGGCCAATGGAGATGAAAACGATGAAAAGGATGAGAATAAAAAAATAAAAAAATAAAGATAATGATAAAAAAGAATCTATGTCCAATAATGTTTCCTCAATAACATAGGATGAATCATAATTAAAATTTCCATTCAAGAATGATCAAAAAGAAAAATCAGAAAATTTCAAAGAAGTAGAAATTATCTTTAGAGGAATAAGCTAAGTCTTTATCAATGAAATATTTGAAAGAAAAAAAATCAAAGACAGATTTTGATAGAGCTGACACCAATGAAAGAAATGTCATATAATTAACTTATAGAAAGTAATTCAATGACATGATTTAAAAAAAAAACTTCAAAGAAAGATAAGTTGAAAGGAAAAGTGACTAAAGTTAGAAAAAGTCGAGCGAAAATTCTTAAAATAGAAAAAGAACCAGATTTAGTGAATACAATAACCATGCTGGGAGTGGATTATATCATTCAGGATTTAAAAATACTCAAATGAATAATTCATTACATTATATTACTTGATTCTAGGGTGTAATTGATTAATTAAAATGAATAAAAAATTGGATTCAGTTAATGTTTTCAAAGATAGGAAAATTCAATTAGAGGATTATTTCAATGTTTTAAAATAATCTTATATAACTCAAAAAAGGAAAGAAATATAGTTATTAAATGGTCTCATAATATTAATGTCGATATCATATTTCATGATGAGTGTATTTAAGATTTAAAAATTCTTGTGAATGAGTCCACTGAAGCCTTCAATCAGTTATCCCAAGATATGGCTGTAAGAGTAAAATCTGTAAAAGAATTCTTAGGTACAACTGACATCTGATCTCATGAAGTGAACTATTTAAATGGATTTTTTTGTATTTTTAGTTATCAATAATGAAATATTATAAAGATTAAATCATTGGTTTTGAAATAATAGAATGCATATTTTTTTAAATGAATTTGGATTCAAGTAGAGAAAACTCAGTTTCAAATTGAAATAATATTAAATCTCTAGGAGGAAAAAAAGTTCAGGAATATGAAAATCATTATGATATCTTTGAAGATAAAAAATTAAATAATTTTTCCTTTTGAAATCCTAGGTCAATTATTAGTGTATTTCGAAAAAAAATTATGAATTAACAACTCCTTCATCCAATTATGATTTGTTTTAATGTGTTTCCAATTATGATTTGTTGAATATTTTTTCAGTTTTTTGTGGATGATTAAGTAGTTTATTATTTTTCTTAGTAGAGTTTATTTTCTAAACTTTTTTTGGAAACTCAAGACTTTTCCACATTCTTTTATAAAATTAAAAGGGGGGGGGGGCTTTTATTGAAATTGGGAGATGTTTTTTTAAAGCGGGGGGAAAGGTTTTCATTAAGAAGGATAATATCGCAATAAGGGGGATACTACAATCCTTATATTAATTTTTTATCCTAAGGGGAAGTTAATAGTATTCATATTCAAATTCAAATATCTCATAAACATAGGGGGATATAAGGATAAATGTTTAACTCCGGATAAAATGTTTCTAAAAAAATTGGAGTCCAATTTTTTTAAAGTTATATTTTCATTTATTTTTTTGGGTTTGTGCCTTCAAAAATGGGGGGTATTATTGAGTCAAAAGTTATAATTATGAATTTTTCATTCCTTTAATTTTTGAATTCACAAAATGTTTCTCAAACACTTGATTACTAAATTTTCATTCCCACAATGTTTCTGGAATGTTTCCGTAGAAAAAATAATCTTTTTACGTACATGGAATTAGTTCTAAAGTATTCATGAATATAAAATAACACCCCCATTACAATTATCGTAATTAGTATGGATCTGTTTATCATCAGATTCACCTTTATTAGATAAAATTTAAGAATTTATACCATTTCTTTCATATAGAAAATTTATTTATAATCGAATTGATGAAGGAATTGATAAAAATTACAATTACATTCAAAATGGTTGTCATAATGATATTTTTTAGGAAGTCCATCAGACTAAATAATGTTGAATTTTAAATACATAAAAATGTTTTCTAATGTAAGAAATTTTGTTTACACTATAATGGTGTAAATAAATAGGATGTTAGAAAATCAGTTACAAAAGAGCTGTTGAAGCACATGGTGTCCAAGTCATTGAAAAAATCCTCTAGAAATATGGCCATTGGGAAAGAAATACAACCTTTGGGGATTTTCCTATAAATACCTAGTCATTCAATGAGTTTAGTGTAGTTTATACAGTGTTGATCAGTTTAATTTGCAATTTTCTCATTATTCAAGAGATCTAGAAGTTACACAGCATGAAAATAATGTTCTTAACCATTGTAATTGTTCGGAGTTTTGTAGTTATGAGGAAAATTTGTCAGGATTTTCTCTTTACAAACATTTTCTTCATAATTGTGTGTCTGATATATGACTATGATCAAGGGATTGTGGGGATATCAAGACATAGAATCCAATATTCAGATTGAGGGCGTGTGGGTATAGTAAGACAATACTTATCCATTGGATCAAGGGCTACCATGGTTAGGTAGATAGAGAATCAAATATTGATATCAATGTATTTCCTTACTGGGGAAAGGCTGACATTATTGTAAGTACAAATCAAGGGAAACCTTTAACCAAGGTTTATGGATAAATTACTCATAAGGATAAAAGATGTTTTTTCAATTTAATAGTTGTAAGATATTAGTACTTTTTTATGTCAATTATTTTACTTTTTTCATATAGGTTTTATTTTTAACTACTTAATTGAAATTTATTTATCGTAATGTATCTGTATAGGATAAACATAATCTATTAGTCATCTCTTGTATGAATCTAATCAATTTAATTCTATATAATTGAATCTTATGTGATTACTACTATTTTATCTTGATATTAACTAATTTATCATAATTATGATACTTTGATAATTGGATTGAGGGCCAAGTCAAAATATGTTAGTTCACTAAAGAGGTTTGTAAATTTCTTTAGTTTAAACTATTTTAAACTGAATGTTTTAAAAATAAAATTAACCCCTCTTGTAATTTATCTATCAATAATATATTATTTCAATCCAAATTTCAATATAAATCCTTTTGATATCCAACTCTAAGATCCAAATACATAAAGATTTTAGGGAAACCCCACACCTAATATTTTTGTAACTACCTAGAATTTTATCATTGTAATTTATTTCTTATAATAATTTGATAAAATAAATAAACAACAAATAGAACCCAATAAAAAATTATTTTTATAAATTAATATTGATATATTAGTTAGAAAACAAGCCAATAATAATTCTAAATATTAAAATACGACTGTAAATAGAAATTTAAATATCCAAAATGAGAAAATTTGGATATTCTCAATGCACTAGAATGACCAAATTCATGAAAAAATGTGTAGAAATAAAGCATAATAAAAATAAAAAAATATTCTTTTTGAAGATAAAATTATATAACCTTAACAGAAAATTTTAGAATTAATTAAATAATAGGTACTTATAGAAATTATGGAACATATTCTATTGGTATAATAACCTAACTATTGGAATAATAATCTCACCATTAGGAAATGTAATTTTTCCATTAGAATAGTATCCTCAACTAAAAGGAATAAATAAAATTTAGGTATGTCATAAATGAAAAACTGATACGATTATATCATCATCTAAAAAAATAAAAATTTTAAAAATGATAAATTAAGTGCTATTGGTTTTGTAAAATGTAAATGTTTATTTATAATTTTATAATTACTATAATGATTTAAAATAAAATTTATTTTCCTAAAATAGATTCATAAATTAATATTATTTTGTATTATTATTATAATTTTATTTTATTAGACCATAATTTATTATGCAACGGTTTAAAAAATGAATTATATTATTAAAACCATTATTTTTCAAATAAATGATGATTTTATTTAAAAATTAAATTTCTAACATTAAGAAAACTATCTTCACAATATGGATACAATTTTTGAAATCCACATGTTAAAAATGGTTAGAGTGAATTTTTTAGTTTTTTCTAAAATAGTTGAATTAGTGTATAGTAAAATTTCAAAATTTAAGGTATTTGATATTTTATGCCAAATACATGAATTTTTGAGTCATGTATGATGTAAGAACTCATCGGATCAATCTATCCTGAACTATTTAATGTATTTTTTCATAGTAATCAACACTATTTACATCCATAATTCAAAATAATAAATAAATGTACATAATAATTAATAACATCATTCTCCCCTATTAATACCACCCCTCACCACCTCTTCTCCTCACACATTTTAAGCCTTGTATCTTGAAAATATTCTTCTCAACTCCTCTATTAATACTCTTAAACATGACCTAGTATTTTTTTGTCTCGCCAAAAACTAATTCCAATTGCTTGAAGGCCGTTCTCAAAGAGATGATATTCAAGAGATAAAATCCTCCTTCTTTCGCTGTTAAATTCTTTCTTTCTTATACCTTATTATCCCACACTATCTAAATTTAAATGATACCTACATTATCATATTATACTATAATTTAATTATGTTAATTTAATGAAAATAATAAAATCCCCTCTCATTTCCATTTATTGTAAAAATGATAACATCATCCGTAATATGATGGTTCTCTGCCTTCGTGGATGTCGAATTTTTGTTATCCAACACCACCTACAAGGATGGTCATAAAATAATTATTATTGTTAAATAATATTTTAATATTTATATTATAAATTATTTCATGTTTTAGAGATTATATATATAAATAAGATTAGATAAAACACAATGAGTTTGTGATGATTGAAAAACCACCCCAAATAAACAAAACATTTATCATTAATGTTTTATCAAATTAATAATCACAATAATAGGAATATAAGGGACCATTTAAATACATTTAAGTGCATTAATACTATATAATTTCACCTATTTATGATTATTTCATCTTTTAAAAGAACTTCCATAATTTTACACAAGTAAACTGACCAAGAAACCACGAAACAAATGCTCCTATAATGCCAAAAGTGAACATTATAACACATCTAAATGACCATAAATTTACTTAATAAAATTATAATAACAAATTATATATTAATAAGTTTCTTAATTAAGTAATTAATGATTCTAATTTTATTTCCTATGAAATTATGTGAAAGTGTAGAATGGTTTTCTACATAAGGTAAAAGATCTCTCCGAACCAACAAATTACCTTTAGGTTATGCTTTATCTTTCTTTTCTCCAATATATTTCTTCATTATTCTTATATAATTCTCACATGTTCTGTTTTTTTGTAAAAAATATATTTATGTATCTCAATTTATCATTCTTTTATGGTTAATTACATGTTTTAAAAGATTATATTCTCAATTCATCCCAATAATCTAGCACGATTAAAAGGAACTTCTCTATTTCTTTCCAATTTTCAAGTAAAATCCATAAAATGTTTTAAGTCATAAATATTTTTCTAACATAAATAATATCATCATGAAAATCTATCTTATTTCATTTCTAGTTTTATTCAAACAATTATGAATTTATCCTTTTTAAAGACACTTTATTATTTTCTATTAAACAGCACCTAAGTGGGACATTTTTAAAGTTACTTAACCACTATCATTATAATTTCCAATTTAATGGGCCATAATTATTCATGATATATTCTTATTTTTTTTCCTTTATGAATGAAAAAAATTATTTAAATCCCTTTTTAACAGATACTATTATTATACTGCACTTGGTCATGCCTTATGACAAGATTATGATACCCATTTCCTTCCATGGTAACCCTTATGTTTATTATTTATGTGGAACACATATGAATGAAAATGTTATTATGGGTGTAACTAGATAGTGATCCAATTAATTGCGTAATTTTTATTCTAATGAGAAGTCACACATATGGTTAGGTGGTAAACCTAATCTATTATTCTACTTTGTCCAATATGAGATATAGTCTTCATAGTTTTCCTTGAATCATGTTTGTGTCATGTTATATGTTGCAGACACATTACAAATTTTCTAGGATAATGTGATTCCATGTTCTATATTTTATGATTCCATATTTATATTGACGATTTATTCGTTTTATATGATCATGTTAAGCCTTCTAACTCATGTTTTATTATTTATTCCCATGTTTATTCCACTACTGGCCTTTTTAGCTCATCTATTTTGTTTATGTATTCCCCAAGATATCCTATGCAAATATGGTAACTCTATAAGGAACCGGATCCTTGTAGCCCAGATCTGGTTCCTTACATTTTTAATTGGTATTCTAAACAATTAAGTTTCATCCATAATGACTTAGTAGTTTTTTATCTTTGGAAAACTAGTTACAAAAATAAGGTTTACATTACTTCTTGAAAGGGAAAAACATAAAATATCTATTGGAAACATCCTTAAACTCCTAGATTATCCCTAAAAGCCATTCATAATATACATATTTCATTATTAGGAGAAAATAAAGCATAATAAAGGGGTGATATAAGATTCTCAATATGGGTAAAAAATACAACAGAATCTTATATAAACATAAACAATATAGAGGGGTTAATAACTAAAAACACATTCCATCAAAACATAATCTTGTGCATAGTAAGGAAGGAATAAAAGTTTTTTAAAAAATTCTGTAAAAAATCACATGAGAAATAACATTAAAAATGGATATTATACTATTTTTATTATCACATGGACTATCAAATACTCGTATCATAATGAGGTAATTCATAATGTTGGAAATCTGAAACAAACTGTCAAGGTGTCTACCAAGACATCTGAGAATAAATGTTTAATGCCTCAGCCAAAATCCATATATATTTTGTATCATTAATCCTACAGATGAATCAAGGGGATATTGTGGTCCCCACACTTCACTTACTAAGGCCAATTAATTTCCCATATTAATGGGGTGAAACATAAACAATATATACAAATGAAATTTAAATAACTTTCCCCAATTAGTAAACATAATCACTAACCATTCTAAATTATATAGTGAATTGTATAAAGATATAACATCAACATATAAACTAATTGTACAAAATTTAATAAAATATTTTAGATTATAATCATAAGACATCAATCTCAATAAATAATAACATTCATTAGAGGTGTTGAAATAATTGAAAAATTATTGGGGATTCTGGAAAGAAATAATGTTTTTTACTTTTCCAAAAAGTTTTCTTTTGGAAAAGATCATTTTTATTTTTCATAATTTTATTGATAAATCTAAAAATGAACAGATATTGTTTTTCATGAAAGAATTATAAATTTTAGAAAAATAATGGTGTCTTAAAATTCATTATGGATGATACTTGAAAATAGGTAAGAAACTGGGAAGTTACCTTAAACCGGGCTTGCTTATTAGTATGAGTTGAGAAGGTAACCAGATAAAACATGTATTATACCATCAAATAAAAATGAAATCATATGGATATATGGGTTTGGAATATATACAAATATTTTAGAATAATTATATAAAAATAATGAAGAATCATATTGGGGTAAAGAGAGAGATAGAACACCCTCAATGAATAATGGAGGTTTGGGGAGAAACCCTTACCTTAAGTCTGAAAGAGTTATTAACCTATAATTAATGTTATGTATAATGAAAATATATTCATTAATAAATCAGTTTTATATCATAATAAATATTTATTAGGTCTATTATAATTTAGTTATGTTTATTTTTTTATGAGTTATGAGATTCAATTTCATCATTCAGATGTGTTCTTTTCCTTAGGTTTCCTTATCAATTTACTTTTATATGTATATGGAAGATCATGTAAAATTAAAATAGTTATCAATAACTGAAATTATATATCATTAATTATCTTAAATAATATTAAATGGTTATATAGTTCATTTTGTTATTTTGGGTGAGGATGAATCAATAGATAAGATGTGACTGAAAATTGTTTAGATTATTTTGGCAGTTTTTGATCATTAAAAAAATGTTTTATTTCACTAATTAATATCTTGCATATATAATTGTTATATAAAATTAAATAGTATTTAATGAAAATGTTATGAACTTTTTTAAAAATAAAAATGGGTTTATGCCTAGACTTGAAGATAGAATTGAAAACTGAAAACTCATCGTCCATGAATTCTGTAAATCGACACCTCATGGACAATGTTTTCATTGTTTGAAAAAAAGGTGATGAGAAAAGAATTTATGGTGAATATCCCATTATAAAAATAATATTCCATTATATAAAGGATATTAGAGTTATCATGCATGTTTAGGTATTGTAGGTAAGGAAAAGATAAAAAATAAAATAAATGAAATTGAAAGAAAATTAAAAGAATGAAAGGGGATATACCTCATGAATTATTCTCCTTGAGAACCTCATTAAAGAAAATTTAAATGGTTTTTTGGTGGGAAAAGAAAAACCCGAATTTGGTGGGAAAGTTTTGGGTGAGGAAATTGGGAGAATATAATAATGCTTCATGGATTTTCAGGTGTTAGGAGAAAGGGTGGTGAGGGATGGTATTTATAGTGGAGGGAGGGGAGTTTTTGCAATATTTTATTCATTATTTTATAATATTACCTCAAGACTATGAATAGTTTGATAATTATCACAAAATATATTAAAATACCAGTGTATAGTTCTATATTATGGTCTTACATCATCCAAAAATCATCTTTAACTCAATGATTCATGTATTTTTTAAAAACCATAAATTAAGGCATTTTACCATTCACCAAAATTTCATGTATTGTACAAAAATCCAAAAAATTAACCCTATCCATTTTCAAAATTTTTAATTAAAAAATGAACATCATTTTATTAAAATAATTTTCTAAACATGAAAATTCTAATGTTAAAATAAAATAATCATTTACTCAAAAAATAATGATTTTAATATTATAACTATTTTTATGACAATTTGAAAAATTATTTGAGGTATCCTAAAATTATTATCTAATTAAGAGAAAAAAATATTAATTTATGAGTATATTTTTGGAAAATAAATTTTCTTTTAAATCATTAAATTCATTATAAATTTCTAAATTTTCATCTATGTTTTTCAAAAATAACAACACTTAATTTATCATTTTTAAAATATTTATTTACTTATTATATGTTATAAATATAAAATATTTTGATTTATAAGATACCTAATTTTTACTTATAATTTAATAGGTGAATTTTATATTCTATTGGTCATATTACTACATCTAATGGTCACATTACTATTCAAATGATAATATTTTATGGTATATTATGGTTTTAAACTCAGTGTGGCATGAAGTATAAACCATCAAAGATATTAAAATTTAAAAGAGACATACCAAAAGATCCTAGAATTCTACATTCATCTTTCCTTAAAAAATTTCTTCCTCAATATTTATAGAATGTCATGTCATAAAATGATTTGGGTAGTTCTTCATCATACATTTCTCCTCCATTGTGTTTTGAATAAATGAACACCATTGACCTGTATCTCTTGAGAGACGATAATCTACCATAGTGACATTATACCTTTAGTTACATTCAAACGATAGAAATATATTATCTAAAGAACTTAGCCACTACCCAGCTAAAATTGGGTTTCTAGTACCATTAAATGATGGAGGTTTTTGTCTCATGAAGTATCTTAACATTGTTCCATGACATTATGTATAAGGATGATCCATATGATTATGGTTATTATTAACATCATGGGTTAGCTGTCTAAGTATAATTATAAGTTTCTTAGCATTAATTTTAGCTCCTTCTCCAACATAAATATATTGGATTGGAAGGAATTCCCTACATGGTATAAATTCATTTATACAATTTCCATTCCTTCCAGTGGGATCCATTTCTAAAAAATGGCATATAATAAATTTGGGTTTGAGTCATAATTCAATATTTTGAACTAGAAAAACACTTAAAATTAAATGAAAATTTGTGCATAACTAATCTCATAATCCTAAAAATAGTTTCTTTGGGGACATTTATACTTTAAAATCCTTCATAATTATTTTTAATGAAAATGTGAATTATCTTATGAATATCCCCCAGAAGTGTCAAAGCAGGTATGCAGTAAGGCTTGTTGTTGTGTACCCCATTACTTTGAGAAATGCCTAATACACCTTGTCAGAGTTGTTACCCCTAGGTACATCTGCTCCAGAACTACATCCACTAGTATTATCTATAAAGGGTTATATTTATAAGTAGAACCACATAATATCTACATTACCAAAATTCTAGAATTTCCTTCTATTCTTATCCTCAGAGTCAGTCTTTGGTTTATGTTCCGTAATCAATATTTTCTAAATCAGGTTTCCAATGTTTATACTAAATTTTCTATGATTCCAACTATAATGACCCCTACCCCAGTATGCTTGATATAGTTCCTTACTTTCATACATTGGTATAATAAATAATGAAGTCACATCCAGAAGGAATGAGTAGTTTAATATCTTTGGAAAACTAGAAACAAACACATGTTTTACATTACAACTGGAATGGGAAAAACATATCATCTCTATTGGAAACATCCATAAATTATTAGATTATCCCTATAAGTCATTCCTAATATATTTCTTCACATCCTGGGAAAATATAATACATAATAAAGGGATTTTCTCTGATTTATATTAAGGGTAAACAATAGTTTGGAATCTAATACAAACATAAAAATTATAGAATGGTGAATAACTAAAAACACATTCCATTAAAACATAATCTTGCGCATAATATAGAAGGAATAATTATTGATTGAATAATTCCCTAAATAATTAGATGAGAAATAAACTTAACCCTGGATATTATACTAGTTTAGTAATAACATGGACTATCAATTACTAGTATCATAATGAGGGAATGTAAAATTATGAACATATGAAACACCCTACCAAGGCCTTAGCCAAGGTATTTTAAAATAAATGGTTAAGCCCTTGACCAAAATCCATATCTATTTTGTCTCATGATACATAACGATGTATCTAGGGGATATATCAGGAGAAAAAAATCATGTACCAACTCCAATTCATTCCTCATATGAATTGGTTGAAACATAATAAATATTTACATATCAGATGTAAATAAATTTCACTAATCAGTAAACATAATCACTGACCATGCTGAGTAATATAGTGAATGGTATTAAGATAGCACATCCATAATAAAATTAATCATCAACCATTTAAAAAATTTTATTATATGATAATAATAAGATATAAATCTCAATAAATCATAATATTCATTGGAGGTGTTGAAATTGATGAAAAATCACCAAGAAATTCTTGAGAGACATACCCTTTTTACTTTTCAAAAAAGAGATATTTTAGAAAAAATCATTTGTATTTGTCATAATTTTTTGTATAAAACCATAAATGAATAAATATAGTTTTTAATTATAAATTAATATATTCAGAGAAATAATTATGTCTTAAAATAGATTATTGATGGTACTTGAAAATGGGTAAGAAACTGGGATGTTCCCTTAAATCAGGCTTGATTATCGGAAATAATTGAGAAGGGAACCTTATAAAACATGTATTATCCCTTAAAAGAAATATTAACTAATTTGGATATATTATTTTGGTATATAGACACGTTATTTAAAATAATTATACAAAAATAATGAAAAATCACATCGCGGTAAAGAGAGAGATAACGTAACTCGAATGAAAAATAGAGGTTTGGGGAGTATCCACTACCATGTGTCCGAAAGAGTTCATCACTAGTACTTAAAGACCTATATAATAAAATTATATTCATTAATATGTTAATTAAGAACCTATTAAACATGTATTTTATTTATTATAATTTTATAAATTTAATTTATGGCCTTTATTATGGGTTATGATATTCAATTTCGTCTATCAGAAGTGTTCTTTTCCCTACTTTTCATGATCAATTTACTTTTATACATATATGAAAGACCAAGAAAAATTGAAATAGTTACCTATTATAGAAATTAAATGTTATTAATGATATTAAAAAGATTAAATTTCTATAGAGGTCATTTCATCATTTGGTGTGAGGATGAATCATCTGATAAGATGTTAGTGATAATCCTTTAGATTATTTTGGTGGTTTTTGATCACCATAAAATAGTTTTGTTCAATAAATTAATATCATGTATATATAATGGTTATAAAAAATTAAATCACATCTAATACATATATTATAATCTGGTTTAACCAAAAAAATATTTACTTAACCAGCATTGAATTCCAAATTGAAAAACGAATACTCATTGTCTACGAAGGCGGTAAATCAACACCTCAAAGAGGGCGTTTTCCTTTTTAGATCAAAAAGGGGATGAAAAAATAATTGATTGTGGATATACCATTATCATAATAATATTATAGTATATATAAGATACTAGATATTTCATGAATTATTGGATATAGGAGTTAAGGAAAGGATAATAAAATCAAAGAAAAGAAATTGAAGGAAAATTAAGAGAACAAAATTGGATTTACCTCTTGAATTGTTCTCCTTGAGATCCACCTTATGAAAATTTGAAATTATTTTTTAGCTATAACATAAATATCACAACATGGAGTATAGTTTTTGGAGTGTAAATGGGTACAATATAAGAAAAACTGAAATATTTTAAGGTGTGAGGAGAATGGGTGGTGATTGGTGATATTTATAGTGGAGGAGAAGAGTTTTTTTTGAATATTTTATTAATTAATTTATTATTTTGCCTCAAGACTATAAATAATTTTATCATTATCACTAAATATATTAAAATAATGAATGATATTTTGATATAATGAGCATAAATTAGTCATATATAATCTATTACTCAACAATTCATTTATTTACTAAATATCACAAATTACCGTATTTCACTATTCCCAAAAATTGAAGTATTTTAGAAAAATCAAAAAAATTCACCACAAACAATTTTTGATGTGTAGAATTAAAAAATGAACTCTATTTTCCGAAAATAATCTTATAAATATGATAAATTTAATTTTTATATAAAATCATCATTTTCTAAAAAAAATAAAAAATTTTATAATAAAACTGTTTTTTTGATACTTTAAAAAATTATTTAAGGTCTCTAAAAATTATATTATAACTATAAGGTAGAAAAATACTAATTTATCAGTTTATTTTATAATTTATTTTATTTTAATGTATTATATTAATTATAAAATTTTAAATAAACATTCATGTTTCAAACAACACAAAGAAATAGTTTATCATTTTTAAAGTAGTTATTTTTTTATTAAATGATATAAATAGAAAATATATTCTTTTATAAAATACCTAATTTTAATTTATATTTTCATAGATAAAGTTACAATTCTATTTTTTATATTAATATTCTTAATGGTCACATTACGATTCCAACAACCATATTTAATAGTATATTATAGTTTTAAAATCAGTGCTACGTGAAGTATAAACTATCAATGATTTTAAATTTTAAAAGAGACACACCATAAAATCTTAGGGTGTTATAAGCTCAAAGGGAGTTAGGATCTCATTTTTGAGATTAATTAAATGATGCTTTATTTTAGTTCCACATTTTCTAATTATGTACTTTTCTACCAAAGACACTAGATTTTTTATCCCTTGTTTTAATTTTATGTATAACAGTGATAAAATCATGTAAAAATATGTGTAAAAGGATAGGGTACCTATAGTTGTTATCAAAAAATGGTCTAGTTATTTTTAGGGACTATTACTAAAACAGTTTTTAGGAACCCTAGGCACAATTATTTCTTTATGGATAACTGATTTTAAACTTGGAGAATAATAAGTTGTGTTATAATTTTAATCTATATGTTATTCCTTATATATACATTGTTTCCTTTTTATATGCTCATTAGCTAAGTATTAAATACCCCTAATTTTATTTTATTTCTTTTTATCAATTAATATCATGAAATAAGAGAACCCATTCCAACATCCAATGTGATAGGAAATGGGATGATTTCCCTAATGAAATTCAACGATTTTTGGTAAAGAGAGACCAAAAAATTATAATAGTACTAGATTAAATGGATAAAGTTATGAATAATAAATTTAAACATCTGGAATTCCATACTTCTCCTAATAAAGTGAAACTTTCAAATGATTTATTTATGTGAAAAAGGCATCCTATCAATAGTGGGTCTTACGACCCCTCATCAAAGAACAATTGATTAATGCCTTTTAAAAGATATTGTCTATCATTCAATTCTGAAAAATTAAATAAAGTTGTACTAGAGGTATATCATTTTGATGGGGAAGAAAATTAGTGGTAGAAATTAATCAAAAACACAAAGTCTAATGAGGAAATTGAATCCCTAGATTGGTAAGAATTTAAGAAAATATTTTTCAATAAATATTTTCCATGAACTCTGATAGAGAGGGAGTTTCTTGGACTGATTAAAATGAAATATGAATATATCAGGGCATATAAGAAAAATATTACAAGAACTGCACAACATGCCTCTATCTTTTTCATGAACCACTAAAAGTAAGGTGGATTGTTAATTTAGTGGTTAAAGATAATTCAATGAAAATACTTGGCCATTTGAGACTTGACAGCTATAAGGATATTTTCTTATGTTCCCTAATGTTTGATGTGGAGATTAGTGACTCTTAGTGGTATCATTAACTCAGAGATAAAATGATTAAAATATAGTTTAGAATGGATGTATCAATAGATAAATCCCTTGAGGGAATGAAAACCCAACATCCCACATGTCAAAAGTGTGGGAAGAAGCATCACCATAACTGTATAAGGGGAACCAAGAGAAGCTTTAAATTTTTATGAGAGGGGAATCAGGATAATTATTTCCAACGGGATTTGAGGAATCCCACTAATATTAAAGAAGAAAATATGGTTTATATAAACACTCAGACTGTATTGTGGATTTTTAACTGCATGGAATGTAGACATTATGTGAGTCAGTGTCCAAAGATTAGGGTTGTCAAAGACAATCAATAATAATGACATCCATGTATGGAAACAAGGGTATATTCTATGACTAATACCGTGGTGGATCTCGAAAATGATGTGTTGAATTCTACACTGCTTATTCATTCAATAATAGGGTAATTCTATTTTATTCTAATTCTATTAATTATTTAATATCTTTCAAGTGTAGTAGAACTATTTAAAGAACACCTCAGAATATAATGGTTGATATATATATATATATATGAGATCACAGAATGGGTCAATAATTGTATCTAAAGTATATAACCCCCCTAGGTTAATTTTTGTGGACTAAACTCTCATAAAATATAGTATTTCTTCCTTTAGTGGAGTTTGATGATATATTAGTCAAGAATTGGGTATCTTTATTGAAATAAAATATCCATTGCTAGGAAAGGGAGAAAACTCTTCACATTACAAGGAATCCCCCAATTATGTATTTGTTTAAATAGGTGGATGCATATCCTTAAAGATCATAATCTCAATTGGGGATATTATTTTCTTTTTATAAATAAAATCTTGGTCAAATAATTGAGATAGAGGTGAGGATCAGGCTCAAAGACATGCCCATTAGAAGGAAAAACACTGATGTGTTCCATGAATAATTCCCTAGTCATTCTCATGACAGAGAGGTAATGTGATTAATTTTTCTTATACCTAGATCTGTAATGATATTAAGGAATCAATACATAATGATCCCCATTGAGTTGGAAAAGCTGAATAATTTGTTACAAGAAAATATGAAAAAATGTTTTATACACCTGAGTGATTCCCCGTGGGGAGCAGTAGTTCTCTTCATCACGAAGAAGGATAGATCAACGAACCTATGCATTGATTATCATGATCTCCAAAAAATGAAGATAACAAACAAGCATCCCTTACCAGGGATAGATGAATTATTCAATCAACTATGTGGGGCCAGGTATGACAACCCTGCTTTTTATTACAACTTAAACATGATTTATTACATTAAACTTCACTTGATACAACAAATAAGATCGAGAGGTTTAGTGCCTTTGGGGATTAGTATCATTACATAAAAACTTAAAACATGAAATACAACATCTTTATTGAAAACGCCCTTTACCTGACCACTACATTACCTCGTACTTAGCATTGCATGGTTGGGTGTGTTTATATAGGAAAGGTGAGGGAATTCTTTATTATTTAGGTTTGGGACCCCTTATATTAAATTAATCCAAACCACAAACCATACCATGGTTTTTGCCCGTGGTTTTTTGAAAAGGTAAGTGGAAAAAAATATTTTATAAGGCCAAAGTCCTAACTTCTTTAAATAATAAGGTTTCTTATGTGGAGGTGAGTCACACTCCCATGGAAATTAGTTTAAAAAGGCAAAGTGTTGAATAAGTCTTGAGGGGTCCATTAATGATTTGAAAAATAAGTCAAACTATCCCAAAATCACATTATTTTAATGGTAAAACATACATTGGCAGAACATAAGGATTATAGTATTTTATTACATCACCATTGGGTCATTATGATGTCATAAAACACATTATATACTTAACCGGTATTTAATTTTTACCCAAAAATTTGACTGTCTCAGAAAATTATGAAAAATTCACCGTTGGATAATTTCGATGTCCTGATTCCAGAAATAACATTTTTTTATCTAAATAATTTTCTAAATATGTTAATTTTCACTTTTAAAATAAAAACCTACATTTATCGAAAATTCACGGGTTTTGACAAAAATGGCTTTCAAACCTTAATAAAAATTTCAATTGCATTCATAAAATTATAAGATCATTTATATTGAATAAAAATTAATTTAATAATAATAATATTATTTTATTAAAATATTATTTAATTCAAAAATACCTTAATTTAATAAAATAGATTTCTTAATTAAATAATAACTAAAAACACCATTTGAACTTTAAAAACTATTTACAATGTATAAAAAATGACTAGAAATTATATTCATTATTATATACAAAAATATTGTACATGAACATAGTACTACTTATTTGTTACATAACCCCTTAAAACAGCCGCATAAGATTTAAGGGTAAGGTGTGCGACGGTGACAAACTCTTGGGGTGGCTCGGATAACATCGCTCGAGTGGTAATCTCTATCAACTTCCACTTTTCCCATATACGGTCCCGTTCGAGCTAGACATAGTGAAGCTCAGATTGGGATTGGTAAAGGGTGAAGCCCAAGGATGCCACCTCTTTTCCGAGCTCCGACAAATGGGCTTCGTTTGGGGTAATTCTAATGGATGAGGCCATCGCTTCTTTTGTCTGAGTAAATTGGATTTGTTAAGGTCCTATATTTATACTAATCATGTGATCACTGTTCAATGACTATATTAACAATGGTCACAATTCTTAACATAAAGCCAAAGAAGTTGACGTCTTATAATTTTTTTTTCATAAAGATACATTTAACAAGATCAAGAGGGATTTTCCATTAATGATACTTTGGGTCGTTACAATATTTTCCCCTTAAGAAATTTCGCCCTTGAAATTTTCCTTTCCCCACACTAAAACAGATGTTGGTAACTCAGCTTCATATTTTCCTCCGATTCCCAAGTCACTTCTTCAAACTTGTGGTTTCTCCACAATACCTTGACGAGGGGCATTGTCTTATTTCGTAGAACTTTTTCTCTACGATCTAAGATCTTCACTGGTTTCTCCTCATAAGAAAGATCATCTTCCAATTGTACCGCCTTAGAAGAGAGTACATGTGAAGGGTCTGGTATGTACTTCCATAAGAGGGATACATGAAAGACATCATGTACTTTGGCCATAGTAGGTGGAAGTGCTAGTCGATAGGCCATAGCCCCAACACGATCAAGAATCTCGAAGGGGCCGATGTACCTTGGACTTAACTTCCCTTTCCTTCCAAAACTCATGACCTTCTTCCACAAAGATATGCGTAGAAACACAATGTCTCCAACTTTAAACTCATGGTATCATCGAAGATTATCTGCATAACTCTTCTATCAACTCTGGGCTACCTTGATATGCTGTTGAATGGTTTTCACCTTCTCCACCATTTCTTCGACCATTTCTAATCCAAGAAGCTTACGTTCACCGACCTCATCCCAACATGCCGATGTTCTGCACCTTTTCCCATACAGGGCTTCATATGGTTCCATTTGGATGCTCGAGTGGAAACTATTATTATAAGATAACCAAACAAGAAGAAGATGTTGATCCCATTATCCTTTAAAGTCCATTGGGCATGCTCTCAACATATCCTCAAGTGTTTGGATAGTCCGCTCGGATTGGACATCAGTTTGAGGATGATAGGCTGTACTGATGTTCAGTTCAGTATTTAGAGCATGTTGAAGACTCTTTCAAAACATAGAGGTGAATCTTGGATCTCTGTCAGACATAATATATAGTGGTACTCCATGCAACCTTACCACTTCCATAATATATATCTGTGCCAGTTGATCCAAATAGAAATCCTCCCGAATAGAAATGAAGTGTGCAGTATTTGTTAGACGATCCACAACAACCCAGATTGCATTGTTGCCTTTGGATGTCCTTGGAAGTCCGGTGACAAAGTACATGGTGATGTTCTCCCATTTCCATTCTGGTATGGGCAATGGTTGCATCATCCCCTTAGACTTATGCCTCTCTGCCTTCACTTGCTGACACACCAGGCACTTTGATGCATAATAGGCTATCTCCATCTTCATATTATCCTACCAAAGGTTTTCTCAGAGATCATGATACATCATTGTGCTCCCTGGGTGAATAGATAAATTTGAACTATGTGCATCATCCAAAAGTTCCTTCTTCAGCTCTGGACATGATGGAACACATAGTCTTTTCCCAAACTGCTCAATTCCTTCTTCATTATCATTAAACTCCATGGATTTCCCCTTTTTTGATAGCTTCCACCTTTTCTTGAATTCCCACATCATCCTTTTGAGCATCCTTTAACCTTTCCAAAAGAGATGGTTGAGAAATAATTTGTGAAAGGATTGATGATGTTCCATTCATTATGATTCCCACGTCCATATTCATCAAGTCTAAAAAGATTGGATCCTTCTCAATTATCATCATTGATAGAATCACTGGATCCTTTATACTTAGGGCATCTTCCACCTTGTTCACTTTCCCAGGGTGGAAATGTATTGAACAATCATAGTCCTTGATGAGCTCTATCCATCTTCTCTGGCGCATATTCATCTCTTTTTGTGTGAATATATACTAAAGACTCTTTGGTCAGTATATATCTCACATTTCTCTCCATAGACATAATTCCGCCAGAGTTTCAAGGTAATGATCAAAATCACCAACTCCAGATCATGCGTTGGATAGTTTCGCTCATGGATTTTCAATTGCCTTGAGGCATAGGATATCACTTTATCTTTCTGCATCAGCACACAACCTAAGCCCTTATTTGAAGCATCACTGAATACCACAAAAAGTTACCCACTTGTGGGTAAAGTGAGCACGGGTGCAGTGATAATACTCCTTTTCATCTCCTTGATGCTTTCTTCGCATTCATCACTCCAAGAAAACTTTACTCCCTTTTGAGTTAGCTTTGTAAGAGGGTTGGAAAATCGTGAGAAATTTCTCACAAATCGTCGATAATATCCAGCTAACCCCAAGAAGCTACAGATATCTGTTAACGATGTTGGCCTCGGCCATCCCTCAATTGCATCTGTTTTGGAGGGTTCCACAGATATTCCATTGCTTGTGATGATATGGTCCAAGAATGAGACCTCCTTCAACCATAACTGACACTTGCTGTACTTTGCATAGATCTTCTCCTTGCGCAAAGTCTCTAGTACAGTTCTTAAATGCTCCTCATGATCCTCTTTGGTTTTGGAGTATATTAGAATATCATATATAAAGACTACCAAAATTTTTTCAAGGTAATCTCTAAAGACTCTATTCATAAAGCCTATGAATATTGCTAGATCATTGGTGAGTCCGAAAGGCATTACTATGAATTCATAGTGCCCGTATATTGTACGAAAAGCAGTCTTGGGGACATCTTCCTTCTTCACCCTTACTTGATAATATCCTGACCGCAAATCCACCTTGGAGAAGTATTGTGCTCCACAGAGCTGATCAAAAAAGTCATCGATTCTTGGGAGAGGATACATGTTCTTTATCATGATTTTGTTAAGTTCACGATAATCGATGCAAAGCCGTATTGACCCATCCTTCTTCTTGATGAAGAGGACTGGTGCACCCCATGGTGAAGCACTTGGGCGTATAAACCCTTTATCCAGATTCTCCTGTAGTTGTTTCTTTAGCTCTTCAAGCTCTACAATAGCCATTCTATATGGAGTCTTGGATATTGGTAGCACCCCTGGTATAAGTTCAACTAAGAACTCAACATCTCTTCTTGGAGGAAGACCAGGTAGTTCCTCGGGAAACACTTCAGTGAATTCCCTCACAATAGGAATTTCTTCAAGGATGATTTCTTCCTTGGACTCAATCATCTGAGCGAGATATGCATGCTCATAAGGCAGTAATATCCATGATTGAGATGATGGAGCTAAATGAGATTCATCTTTCTCCGGACACTTGTAACGAATCGGGGGTTGATTCTTCATATGGAGTGTGATTTCCCTCTCCCGAAAATTTATGTTGGCTCTATATAAGGAAAGACAATCCATGCCAAGAATTTAATCAAATTCCACCAGAGGGAGTATGACAAGGTTCGCTGGGAAATTCAATCCACAGATTATAAAAGGGGAGGACTTATATTCATGGGATGAAATGATTTCCCCATTTGACGTACTCACCGACATCTTTACTTCCATGATTTGTGGTGGTGCTAGGATTTTTCTACTAAACTTTCGAGATATAAAATAATGCATAGAACTTGAATCAAAAAGTACGTTCACTATTCCTGAATAAATAAATAGTGTACCTGTCACCACTTCTTTGTCGGGGTTCACTTCGGCAGAAGTGATGGCAAAATCTCTTCCTTGCTGTCTTGGAGGCTGTTGGTTGCCTCCGATAACCCTTGGATTAGGGAACTGATTTGAAAAATGATCCGGTTCTTTGCATTTGTATAATTGAACAATGCTTTGAGGTTCGAACAGAGCGTTACTCTCCTCTGTTGTAGCCGCGGGTCCTTCTTGCCGACAGTTAACAGCTTGGTGCCATTCTCTTCCACACCTGAAGCATTTTCTCATCCCCTTAAGGAAATTTCCAGGGTGCTTCTTTCTGCACTTTTGGAAAGTGGGGGGTTGTATCTTTTTAGCACTGTTGTATTTATCCATCGGACCGCCAACATTGAAGTCCTCATTACGCTTTTTGTCCCCCTGATACCCCTGTGATTCCCCGATCTCCATTTCGACCTTGAGGGCACATCCAACAATTTCCTCATAGCTGTCGAAGTCATGGATCACTAATGCTTTCCACAATCTAGGCTTCAACCCACCAAAGAAGCGGCCAACCTTGCATTCGGGTGTAACGAAAAGGCCGGAAGCGTATCTTGCAGGACTTGTGAAGTTTTCCTCATACGCTCCAATAGATTCTTCATCTTTTTTGCTTGAGGGAAAGGAAGTCCCTTTCCATCTTAAGCCTGAGGGTGCGCGGAAAATATTTATCAAAAAACATCTTCTGGAAACCATTCCATTCCAACGTCTCGATATCCTCCTCAGGCTTCGTATTTTTGATCAACATCCACCATTGATCAGATTCACCCGCCATATGATAAGCCTCTAGGAGAACCTTCTCTTGTTCATAACATTGGAGGATGGAGAATACCTATTCAATGGAGTTGATCCATTGTTCAGTGATCGTGGGATCGGATGATCCACTAAAAGTAGGAGGCCTTTGCCTCATGAAGCTCTCGATAGAGACTTGTTCCTTCTTAGGGGGGTTTGTAAGTTCTTCTTGACCCGTGTTTCTATTCAAAACTTGAGTTAGCTGAGATAGAAGTGTGACAAAGTTCACGATTCCCGCTCCCATTGGATTGGGCATCTCATTAGTAAAGTCATCACACTGATCTTAAAAATGGTTGTTAGCCCGAGTCCTCCTATTACCGGCCATTGGCTTGAATAAAAGGAAAGTTAGGGGTAACACATAAAGGATTATCCACAGACAAAAGTTGATGACTCATAAATAAACTTTTATTTCCTTAACTCATGAGTCTATAGGCCTCAATCTAAGATTTTCATGATCTACTTTCTAACATATATTCTTAGGGGATTTTTTCCCTTAATAAGGGTTCATACTATGATTGTGAATTTATCTAAACATATCCCCCGGGAGTGTCGTAAACAAGAGTGTAGCAAGGCCCGTTGACATGCACCAGTTCTCATTCGGGTCTAGCTCAAAGCGGTGTTTTCAGGTTTTACCCCTAGGATACATCTGTGCCAGAGCTGCCTCTACCTGGTCGTATACAGACATGGATGTATTTTTTTGATAAACCACTTAATTAGTATTTACCAAAACTTAGGGATGTTTTTATTATACTTAGTCTTGTATCTAAGGCTTTACTGTGGTTTTCCTAATCCCAAAAATAACTAAATCTATCCTTCGATACCAACTATGACAACGCTGCTTTTTATTACAACTTAAACATGATTTATTAGATGAAACTTCACTTGATACAACAAAGAAGATCAAGAGGTTTAATGTCTTTGGGGATTAGGATAATTACATAAAAAATTAAAACATGAAATACAACATCTTTATTGAAAACGTCCTTTACATGAACACTACGTTCCCTCGTACTTAGCATTGCATGGGATAACCTGAGGACATGCATAAGAAAAGGGTGAGTTATAAAGACCGGTAAGGGAGTACACATGGAATAACAAGAGGATTACAATACATGTTAGACAATAGACGTAATAAATAGAGCATAGAAGAAACATGAACATAAAGGCATGATAAAGCATGATAATCATAACATGGAAATGTGGCAACAACACTGAACATGGAATTAGCATGAGCCAAGGCTCATTGCACATAAAGCATGAGTAAACCCTCATTGAACATGAAGCATGAGTAAACCCTTGTTGAACTTGAATTATCATGAGTAAACACTCATTTCACATGACGTATCATGATACAATACTTTACCCAATGCATTGGAGCGCTATAAGGGCTCACCCTTCTTAGACATTTCATTTCATGCATAAGTGTGCCACATGGATCATAAAACATGGATTCATAAAACATAATCATTTATTCCACTATAAAGGAATGTGGAATTCATATATGAATCTTTATAATCAATATGTAAATGTTCATAAAGGTGAATAACCTTTATGGAGAAATGGGCATGGTATTCACAACACAATGACATTGTCTTAGAAAATCGGTGTGATTTCGGCAGCGTAACAACGTGACATAAGAATTCATAAAAAAGGTTGATGAGAGAGAAAGGGGTTCCTCATCATATTTACATGTAATGTACAGTAAGTAGGTCATATAGATACATGTACCAACAATTGTAATTGAATTTAGATTCATGATACAAAATTATTTGCTTGAATGTAAAAGAAGAGAGAGAAGTTCCTTTCGGAATTTCGGCATAGTAACAGGTGTACATGGGAGGTATTTAATGAGAGAGAAAGGGGTCTCCCATCATTCAAAAAATAATAGGGCAGTGTGGGGGGGTGCGAAATGAAACCTCAACATTCATAATTGAAATTAAAAGGGAAAAACAACTTAAAGAAAATTGACAAAAATGAGAAAGGAAGAAAAAACCCTTACATTGAAGTGTGCTTCCAAAGGCTAGAGAGAGGCTTGTGAGAGGCTTCTTGGGAGCTTGGGTAACCTTGGGAGGATTCTAGAGAGAGTTGGGCAGAGGTTGGACGAACTCCAAGGGCTTTCTGTGAGGAGGAAGTGGGAGCTTGTTTGGGTTTTTATAGGAAAGGTGAGGGAATTCATTATTATTTAGGTTTGGGACCCCTTATATTAAATTATTCCAAACCACAAACCATCCCATGGTTTTTGCCCATGGTTTTTGGAAAAGGGAAGAGGAAAACAATATTTTATAAGGACAAAGTCTGAACTTATTAAAATAATAAGGTTTCTTATTTGGAGGTGAGTCACACTCCCATGATAATTAATTTAAAAAGGCAAAGTGTTGAATAAGTCTTGAGGGGTCCATTAATGCTTTGAAAAATAAGTCAAACAAACCCAAAATCACTTTATTTTAATGGTAAAACATAAATTGGCCGAACATAAGGATTATTGTATTTTATTACATCACCATTGGGCCATTATGATGTCATAAAACACATTATATATTTAAACGGTATTTAATTTTTACCCAAAAATTTGACTGTCTCAGAAAATTATGAAAAATTCACTGTTGGATAATTTCGACGTCCTGATTCCATAAATAACATTTATTTTATCTATATAATTTTCTAAATATGTTAATTTTCACTTTTATAATAAAAACCGACATTTATCGAAAATTCATGGGTTTTGACAAAAATGGCTTTCAAACCATA
This sequence comes from Viscum album, assembly GCA_963277665.1. Classification (NCBI taxonomy): domain Eukaryota; kingdom Viridiplantae; phylum Streptophyta; class Magnoliopsida; order Santalales; family Viscaceae; genus Viscum; species Viscum album. Next base: position 1,350,033,592 of record OY728127.1, on the reverse strand, counting down.
ATAAAATTTTAATTGCATTCATAAAATTATAAGATCATTTATATTTAATAAAAATTAATTTAATAATAATATTATTATTTTATTAAAATATTATTTAATTCAAAAATACCTTAATTTAATAAAATATATTTCTTAATTAAATAATAACTAAAAACACCATTTGTACTTTAAAAACTATTTACAATGTATAAAAATGACTAGAAATTATATTCATTATTATATAAAAATATAATGTACATGAAAATAGTACTACTTATTTGTTACATAACCCCTTAAAACTACAACATAAAACCTAAGGGTAAGGTATGCGATGGTGACAAACTCTTGGGGTGGCTCGGATAACATCGCTCGAGTGGTAATCTCTATCAACTTCCTCTTTTCTCATAGACGGTCCCGTTAGAGCTTGACATGGTGAAGCTCACCTTGGGCTTTGTAAAGGGCGAAGCCCAAGGATGACACCACTTTTCCGAGCTCCGACAAATGGGCTTTGTATGGGGTAATTCTTCTGGATGAGGCCATCGCTTCTTTTGTCTGAGTAAATGTTAAGGTCCTATATTTATACTAGTCATGTGATCACTGTTCAATGTCTATATTAACAACAGTAACAATTCTTAACATAAAGCCAATGATGTTGACATCTTATAAAAAAATATTTTTCATAAAGAGACATTTAACTGGATTAAGAGGGATTTTCCTTTAATGATATTTGTGTTATTACACCAGCTATTTCTCTAAGGTAGAACTTCAGTTAGGATATCACTAATTAAAGGAGAGTAAGGAATATATTCTGTAGCTTCCTTTTGAATGAGGAATTGAAACCATGAGTTCATTGTGATTCCCTTTGGACTCACCCATGTTCTATAAATTTTCCTAGACTTAATGAATTGAGCCTTTAAAGATTGCATAAAAATATTTATGTTAGTCTTTGTAGATTGTTTTATGACACACTTCAAGACCATGGACGAACATGAGGTGAATTTTAATACTATGCTAAAGAATTTTCAGAGGGTTAAATTAAATGAAATGTTAAGTAAATTTGAATTTTGGATGGAGGAAATATCATTCTTGGGTCATGTTATCACCAGTAAGGGGATGATAAAACCATTACCCATATATTCATAGAAATGGTACACATAACTATGTACTTTTTTACTGGAATTCTGAATACATCTATAGGAAATAATGCTATATGGATTACTATGGATCATCTTATAAAAACTGCTCACTTTGTTGTTATTCAAGTGGTCTTCTAACATAATAAAAATTCATGGATATGCATCAAAGAAGTGGTGAAGATTAATGGAGTACCGTTATTGACTATATTTGACCACGATCCTAGATATATGTCTATGTTCTAGAAAAGTCTCGAACAAGATATAAATAATGATTTCAACTTTAGTATGTCTTATAACCCCTAAACTGATTCACAATATCACTAAACTATTCAGAAACAAGAAGACATATTGATAGCATGCTCAATGGACTTTAAAGGATGATGGTATCAATATCTTATACTAGTCATGTTATATTAAAATAATAGTTTCCTCTCAAGTATCTAACTATCTCCATTTGAAGACCTTTATTGTAAAATATGTAGAACACCTTCATACAAGTATGGTTTTGGTGAACTTAATATTCTAGGAACTAAAATGATCAAAGAAATGGTAGTGAAGGTGAAGACTATATAATAGAATATCTGGGCTTCAAAAATTCAATAGAAGAGCTATATAGATAATCATCAGTGATTATTAGAGTTTGAGGTTGGTGAAACTTTATTCCTTAACATATCTCTATGGAATAGATTTGTGATATTTTGGAAGAAAGAAAATCTAAGTCTCAGGTATATCGGCCCCTTTGGGATTCTAAATTGTGTCGAAGATGTATCCTATCGCCTATAACTTCAACCAATCATGTCTTAAGAAAATTATGTATTCAATGTATCCCTCTTGAAGCAGTTAATACTAGATCCCTCACATGTATTGAATTCATAGGTGGTACAACGAGAAAATGATCTCTCTTATGAGGAGTAGCCGTTGCAGATATTGGACCATATGGATAACGTTATATGAAATAAGAATACTCACTTAGAAAATGAACTATGGAGGAAGCATAAACATGAAGAGATGACATGAGATCCATAATAAGAAATAAAGGAGAAATACCATCACAATTTCTCACCTTATTATGTAAAATGAAATTTTGAGGGAGAGATTTCATAAGGGGGAAGAATGTAATGAACCAAAATTTAATCAATAGATTTTAATTCATATAATTATGTTATAAAACACATGTATAACATAGAAAAGACAATAAGAACATTATTTTTAAAAATTCAGAATGATACATTAGTTAGAAAATAAACCAATAAAAATTAAAAATATTATTGCGAGACAATAAGTATAAAATAAAACAACAAGAACGAGAAAATTTAGATTTGATCGATCTACAAGAATGGTCACACTCATGAACCAAGATATAGAAATAATACATAATTTTAAGGAAAAATATTAATTTCTATGATTAAAAAATATAAACCTAAGATAAAATAGAAGTATTATTTAAAAAATAAGTATTTATAGAAATTAAAGAACTTATACCATTGGAATATTAACATGACCATTAGAATAGTAATCTAACTGTTAGGAATAGTAAACTGGTCATTAGAATAGTGACATCACTTATGAAATTATAAATAAAATTTATGTCTCTTATAAAGGAAAAAGTTATATAATTATATCATGGTATAAGTAAATAAATGTTTTAAAAATGATTAAGTGTTTGCATTTTTGTAAAACATAAATATAAATTTATAAATTTATATTTAATATAATGATTTAAAAGAAAATATAATTTCATAAAATAGATTCATAAATTAATATTATGTTTTATTTCAATTATAATATAATTTTATGAGACCATAATTAATTCATAATATGGTTAGAAAATCACTTATAGTATTAAAATCGGTATATTTCGAAAAAACATTTGATTTTGTCTAGAAATTAAACTTATGATATATAAAAATTATTTCCATAAAATGGATTAAAATTTTTAAATATGCACATCGAAAAATGGTTAGAGTGAATTTTTTGGATTTTTCTAAAATATTTGCTTTTTTGGTGAATAGTGAAATATGATAATTTAAGGTATTTAAAATTATAAGCCTAATATATGAATTTTTGAGACATGGATGGTTTAATAATCCATTATTTCAAAATTTATTGATCCATTTACCATATTCAGTCATGGTAATCATCACTATTGAAATTATTGAGCCAAAATAACAAACAAATGAATATAATAATAAAAAACTCCCCTCTCCTCCCCTACAAATACCACACCTCACCGCCTCCTCTCCTCACAACTTCTAAGACGTAGATCATTCTAATATTCTACTCAATTAGTATAACTATAATCTTCCACAAATTCTATTTTTTTTATCTCACTAAAATTCCAATTCTAAATTTCTTAAGGAGGTTCTCAAGGAGATGATATTGAAGATGTAAAGTACTCATTCATTTTTGTTTAATTTTTTTCTTTCTTGTACATTATTATCACCCCAATATATAAATTGAAATTATAACTCCATTACCATATAAATATGTTATAATTTTATTTTTTTAATTTAATATCAACAGTCAATTCCAATCGCTCCTCCTTTGATTGTTAAAACAAAAACATCATTCGTAATAGGACGCTTCACCACCTTTGTGGACGTCGAGTTTCAGTTTTCCATCACCACCTTAAAGGATAGACATAAAATCATTATTATGGTTAAATTATATTATAATATATATATTATAACTTCATTCATGTTCTATAACTAATATATATACACAATACCACAAAAAACCAAACTAGTTCATCCTGATTGAAAAAAAATACCAAAAACAAACTAAACATTTATCATCAATATTTTATAAAATGAATAATACTAATATAATAAAAAAATAATATAATGTAAAATTGAAATTTATATAAGTGAATTAATACTATATAATTTCTCTTTTAAGAGTTATTTCTCATTTTACATGTACTTTCATAATTTTACAGAAGATAAATGACTAAGAAACCATGAAACAAATGCTCTATGAACCATAAAATTTAACTTTACAACTCATATAAAAGGGAAAAAAGGAAGATAAAAAAATAATAAATAAATATATATCTAATATTTTTTGAATTAGGTAATTGATGAATCTAATTTGATTGTCCTTTTCATTACGTGAAAGTGTAGAATACATTCAATCATAAGGTTTGGGATCTCTCTGAATCTCCAAAGTACATTTTGTTTTCACTTTCTCTCTCATTTATCCAATTTATTTATTCATTAATCATATATAATTCACTTATATATTATGTTTATGTACTAAAAATTTGTATGTATCTCAATTCATCTTTATTTGACAGGGAAATTATGTGTTTTAAAAGGTTCCCTTTTCAATTCATCTCGAAAAGCAAGCCCGATTAAAGTTATCTTATCAATTTCTTAAACATTTCAAATTACACTCCATAAAATATTTTAACCCAAAAATATTTTTTTGAAATCACTCATTTTATCATTAAAACAATATTATTTCATTTTTGGTTTTATGCAAACAATTATGCCTTTATTATTTTTATATAATTATTATCATTTTCCCTAAAACCAAACATTAGTGGGATTTTCTAATGTTACTTTACAATTCTGATTTTTATTTTCAATTAAATGGGACATCTTTATTTATGATATATTATTATTTGTCTTTTATTAATGACCATTAATGATATAAATACATATTATCATGGATACCATTGTTATTCAACCCTTGGTTATGCCTTATGACATGATTATAATACCCATTGCATTCCATGGATTACCCTTATTAGTATTCCTTATGTTTGATTCTTTATACAGAACACATATACATGGACATGTTATTATGGGTGAAACTAGATAGAACTACACTACATTGGTTAATGTATAGTCTCATTAGACATCATATCGGGGATGAGGGAGTAAAACTAATCCATTATGGGACTTTGTCCACCATTTGATATAGTCTTGGCAGTGATCCTTGACTCATATTTATGTCATGTTATATGTTTCATCAAAATACCAATTTTTCAATGATCATATGATTCCATGTTCTATATGTTATTCTCCCATATGTTTATTCATGATTCATTGATTTTATGTTATCATGTTATGCCTTCTAACTCTTGTGTTGTTCTTTATTCCCATTTTTATTACCATACTAGGATTTTTAGCTCATCCCAATTTTTTTTATGTATTCCTCAGGTTATCTTATATACTTACAGGAGGAAAAATAGAGATAGGCTGTTATTTTGGAGATTAATAAGATCGTGTTTTATTCTAGTTACATATTTTCTAATTATGTACCTAGTCTTTGAAAGACACTTGACTTTTCAATCCTTGGTTTGTATTTTATGGATAATTTTGATAAAAATAATGATTAAATATGTTTAAAAGTCTAGGGTAAATACCATTTTACCAAAACAAACCTAAGATAATAGTGTATGAATAAGTAGAGAAGAAAGGGAAAGGATTAGGTACATGAGTCTCAAAACATAAGAAATCCATCCAAAATCGAAGGAGATGACCTGAAATACTTGGGTAACAGATTGGGGTGGTGCACCTACAGATACCCTGGGCCTTTTCATTTGATTCAGAGAGGATAGGGTTAAAAATAAGGATAAATTGGCATGGGATAGAAAAGGTTTTCATAAAATATAAAATATGGGAATGATGCATGGTTTTCACCCATTGTTTACCCAAACATGAACCAACCAAGTGGCCCTCAATAAACTCATATGGGCACTTATAATTACATGATATTTTATGATATATTTTTCTTTAAATATCTTATATTTATTTTATATATTTGTTTACATGTTACATATAGTTTAAATTGACCACGATATACTATTGAAATATTATTTAATATGACAATTATCACATATTTTTTGGATTGAGGAGCATGAATATTAATAACTAAATTATGAAAAATGTATTTTTACACATTTAAAAGATTAATTCATTATTTAAAATCAATTTTGAATAAAAATAAAAAACATTTAAAAGTGAAATAATTTTTTTTATGAAAAGTACTTTTGTGCTTGTAATTTGATTTTATTTTAATAAATTAAATTTATTACTATTGTTGAATGATTTTAATGAAATTTATATTTTATAAATTCAAGAAAATGATTTAACATTAATCATAAATTTTTTCAAGTCATTATATAAGAATATAAATCTAGTTTTATACTTAAAACTGAATTTTTTCTAGAAAACAGTTTTTTGAAAATTTTATGAAATTATTTTAAAATTAAATAGTGAAACTAATATAAATTTATTAATAAATAATTTATTCCATATATTAAATCTAGAGGATATAATTTGGTAAATATGTATCTTTTATATTTGGTCATTATGAATAGTAAACATAGTAAAAATTTTATCACCTTGGTAAGGATAAAGTAGGTAAAACAAGGTTAAAATTGTGAGATAAGGCATTAAAATTCACCTAAAACTTTAATTTTTCCTATTGTATGAGTTTATTTCAATAATTTACATCCAATTATTTAATCTATAATCACTTTATGCTATATTTCTTCGAATATTACCATTATATTAATTTAAGAAAATAATTAATACAAAATGCCACTCTCTTGACTTTAAAATCTCTATTTTTTCATAAGGATAAAATGATTTTATGTTTAGTTGTAACAATTTATTTGAAATATAAATAATTTTTTTATCAAGTTAAATTATTGTTCAATTTTAGTTATTGAATAATTATCTTAAATACCTACACAACACCAACACAATATTTACTCAATTAATAAAAAAAATAAAATAAACGACTTTAAAAATATTAAAAGTAAAGATGTTTGGGTTAATTATTATGTTAACATAAATTTCTAAATAAATATAACATAATAGTGATGTCTTAATTTATTTTATTTGATCTCTAGCATTGTCTTGACATCTTTAAAGTCAAATTAAATGAATAGTGTCAAAAAATGTCATTAATGATACTTTTTGAATAAAATATTTTATTACAATATTGTAAAATAATTAAAATATTTAAATAGGAAATGATGGATAATATATAGTCTAAAATATCATCCCTTGTCACTTTATGAGTCAATTTTCACCTTATAAGTTAAAATAAAACCCTTTAACATTAAAACGGTTGTCACCACAGTTAAAGTAAAAATTGGTTAACCATGGGATTAAGTGAAAATATTAGGTTTAACATGACACAAAAACCTATAAAAATTTCATTATAAAATTCTATTTTTTTACTAATAACAATTTTATTTGATTATTTTTCCATTTGGAAACATTTTTACAGATAATTACATATTTATATATTAATGTTTTTAGTAATTCCAAGTGTGTCCTATACCTCTTTTATAAAATGAAAACGTTATTTAATTTCTGTAGTTCATTTGAGAAATATATATCATAAAATATATTATCTAATATAATTTTATCTTCCTTAAAAACATTATATATTTTTATTCATTCCAAAATTCCATCCTTTTATGGAATATGGAGTAAACCAAAGAGGGTTTCTCAATGAAGATGTAAACCTTTTAACCAAGTGTTTTAAATTTATTTTCTCATTATATCTCCTATAAATATTTGGTATCTATTAAAATGTAATGAATTTAGTATCTTTAATTTAATTTAATTTATTATTATTATTATGGTACCAAATTTTTCCACTTATTTTAAATCCTATGTAAAAAGAAAACATCGCTCGTGCATACATATGAATTATCATCTCCACATAACAGAGTAATTCGTTTTTCATCACCAAATTTCAGGGATGGTTATAATGATGGATTTAATATTTAAATGTTATATTAATTAATTAATTATTATTATGTAATTATATTTTCTTTTCTACCTCCTAACATATCTATTGGTCGGAAAATGATAATGTCGCTCAGGTGTACGTGTGGACTACCTTCTCAGCGAGGAAATGTGATTATTATTTTTATTTTATTATGAAATTAAAGGTAATAATGAATCAATTATGTAATATATAAGATATATATGATTTATTAATTATCTTTTAAAATTTAATCATTTTTATATTTCTTTCGTTCCATTTGTAAAAAATTGAAATAATGGTCATGTGCATATTTTTCTCACTGTCTTCATGAACGGTGTAATCCATTTGTATATATCAAGATTTTATGGATTATATCTCTCTCTATATATAATTAATATATATGATATTTATATTATGATAAACATTGTGTATATTATTTAACTATGTTCAAATTACAAGGAGAGAGACTACCAAACCGAAACATGCATGGAAAATGAAGCTATTATCACCAAGAACAATGATTTTAATGAGAAATTGTTAATAAGTGGGTGGTCATATTTCATAAGTATATCATAAATGGGGAAACCACATTGAATTGTTTAGCATAGTATAATTACATAAAATTATATTTCATTATTAATTTATGATTAATTTTCAGCCTTATGATACTTCCCTTTTGAGATGATAAATTTTTATACAGTCACCCATGTTTATGATTCATAATTTATTGGGTACAAAATCTATAAGTTATTTTAATGAACCCATAAACTTATGATTATTATTTTTATATCATCATGGATTGATATATCTAATGTTTACCCTTATTATGTTCATGAGATCACCCTTTATTATGATTTCTTTCCCCAGGTTATAAAGAAAGGATTATTTATGTTATAACTATGAAGAGTTATATATGAGATGATATTTATGGGATATATTGAATATATTTCATGAAATTACAATAAGGTGTATCTAGTTTGAAAATAAACTAGTCCTTTATGATCCTTAGCTGTCTATTTTTTAAATGCATTGAATATTATTCTAAAAATATGTAATATTTATGTTTGAAAAGTTTGGGTCACAATAGTTGGTATTAGATTTGGGTTTATTCAATCAATGAAGATTCCGATTTAGAAAAAATTTCTGAAAAACCCATGTATAAGTCTATGTATAGAACGACATCCTAATTTTTTGCTAAAGATAAGGGATTACCCAGGTTAAACATAAGGTAGCATAGAGTGAGAAGAAGTTGCTATGATTTAGACATCCTATGAATAATTTTTCTTGATTAATCACTATGAGTAAAGATGATTTACGGTCGTGTTAACCATTTTGGTTTTTTAAAGGGATAATGATATAATGATGAAGTTAAGGTGATGAAAGACACATTAAAATAATGAGATATGTTATTTGAAATTCGTTACATGAATTACATTTTATCATGACAATTCTCTAGGAATGTTTATTCATATCCTCAATGATTAGATATTGAGTTAGTAGTGAAAACTCAACATGGTACAATGGTCACCTCTCAAGTCAATAGTCCTTATCCGATTTAAGTTTGTGGAAATGTGCTTCTTATAAATATTGTGATTCCCCCTTTAGTTTTTTTTTGTGATTCTATTCATGTATTGGATTTCTTTTTTGAGATCCCATATCATTTTCCAAGGAAGGGAAGTCACATTTTATACTACAAATGAACCTATGATCATTTATTTGTGTTTGGATGAATATAAACTTCCAATGGAAATAAATTTCATCTTATTGGTGTCAATTTCTACCCATGATGGTTATTTATCTCAGAAGACTAGGGAGAAAATGAAAATAGAGGATGCACATATTTTTTAGATGTTTTTTGATGACATTCTAGAAGAGTTTCATTTTCATACTATGAATCATGAAGATTATTTTTTAATAGAACTCATACATGGTAAAACACCTATTTAAAATTCTTCATTTGGAATGAGCATAATTGAGTTGTAGGAATTGAATAAAAAACTACATGTGAATCTTTATAGTGGATTCATATGTCCACGTGTGACACCATGGGGTGTACCTGGTATTTTTTTAGGAAGAAAGATGGGTTGATACATGTTTACATTAATTATTAGGAAACTAACAAGATTAATATCAATAAAATTATCATCAACCCCATATCATTGATTTTTTTGTTCAATTAGAAGAAGATAAATACATTTCTCAGATTTAACTTCAATTTTGAAATCATTAATTAAGGGTTAATAAGGAGGATAAATCTAATATAACCTTCCATATGATGTATATGAATTATGAATTTATAGTGATTCCATTTGGAGTAACTAATCTCCCTGTTATGGTCTTGAATTTAATGAATCAATTATTAATAGATTACTTAGACTAGTTTTTGGTAGTCTTTATAGATGATATTATTATATATTCTATGATAAATAATGATTATGAAATAATTTTCTAATTTTACTAAAAAAACTATGGAATGAAAATTTGTATGGAAAATTTTACAAGTATAAACTTTGGATTTAGAAATCTTAATTCTTGGTTTATATAATCTCAAGTGAAGGTATATCAGTAGATCCTTAAATGATATATGTTATTGATAAATGTACTATACTAACCACTATCACAAATATATGTAGTTTTCAGGGGAGGAATTCATATTGTAGATGATTGGTGAGAGATTTCTCATGACTGTAATATCCACTAAGCATGTTGACATAGAAGGGGGTTAATTTATTGTGGAAAAAATGAATCTAAATAGAATTTGATGTAATTTAAGAAAACATTGTTTAGTGGACCTATACTCACACTATCCAACAATGGAGATGAGTTTTTGATATATAATAATGCATTAAAGAAGGAGTTTGGATTTTTTCTCATAATGAATGATTTGGTGATTGAATATGAATCATTCCAATTGAAAATACTTGAGAAAAATTACCCAATCCTTATATTGTAGAAATAATTGTTTCATTGAATATATATAGTTAGTATCATTATGATTAAAGGTGTGACATATATACGAATTGTAAAAGTTTTAAGTATATCCTCACAAATAAATATTTGAATATGTTCCAGAGAAGATGGTTGTAACTGGTTAATGATTACAATGGCTCAATAAATTACCACCATTGGAAAGTGAATATGGTGGTAGATTCTTTGAGTTGAAAGGAACATTCTAGTTTGGATGTGATAAGGATTAAAAGAGATATAATACTTATGTAATTATAGAATATAGAAATTTAAATGCTTAGGAAAGTGGATCGATCCCATCTATCTCAGATGTAAAGTTCTACCATCTATCCATGTGAGGATTAAAGATGCATATATGGAAGATATGGAACAATAGAATAATGTGAGAAATATTCTAGAGTTCAACCATGATAGTGATATAATGATAAGTTTCAGAAATAGAGAATGTGTCCCAAAAACTCTATAATTAAAGAAGGAAATGTCAGATAAAACTCACATTTTATCATTTTCTATATATCTTAGTAGTGAATAGATGTATAGAAATATGATAAAATATTTTTGGTGGGACAAAAAGAAAAGGGATATTGAAGAGTATGCATCTCGATTCCTAAAATAGAAGAATCTTAAGGTAGAGATATAAAATTATATGGATATTTTACCACTATTACTCATACCAAATTGGAAATAGGAAAACATTACCATGTATTTTGTTGTCAAATTCCACAAAACTTATAAAGGGAACAATAAAATTTACATTATCGTCTCTCACATAACATAGTCACCACACTTCATTTCTATCAGATAATATTTCTCTCTTTGTCAAATTTCTAGGCTATACATTAAGGAAGTGGATAGATATCAAGGAGTGCCAAACTATATTTTATCTAAACAGGATCTTATGTTTAATGTGAAGTTCCAGAGAATTCTTTAGTACACTCTGGATACATAGTTTAGTTTCAGCACTTCTTATCATCCTTAGACAGATGGCCTATGTGGGAGAACTATTCAAACATTATAGGATATATTGGGGTATTATTCTATGTATTTCAAATGTAGTTGTTATAAAAACATTCATATTATTGAGTTTTATTAAAAGAAATATATTTCACTTGAGTATTCACATGTCTCATAGTGAATCCCTCTTTGGAATGAAGTAAAGAAACCCAACACACTGAGATAAGGTTAGAGAAATAAATCTATTGATTCCCAAGATATTTATGGGGATAGTAGAAAAATTGAGAACCATTCATTATTATATAGGTGTAGATTAGAGTCGATAGAAAATTTATGCTGATAAAATTTGTTGAAATATAGAGTTTGATGTTAGAGAAAAATAATTTCTGAGAATATTCCCTTGGAATAAAGATATGGGATTTGGAAATAAGGGAACTATTATCCCTATATATATCTATCCTTTTGATATTATTGATCATACTGGGACTGTAGTTCTTCCTTTCTAACTTCAAATGAATATCTATCAAGTTCACTATCTGTTCTATGTATCTCTCTAGAGGATGTACATACCATCATCGAAATGTATTTTTATATTTTCATGTAAAGACACTTTAGGTTAATTGGGAATCATAAAACATACCAAATCAATGAACACAACTAATCACCACCTTCCCTCCTTCCTCCAAAAACCACAAAATCAAAATAATTATATAAAAGAAATTCAAATTTCTAAATTTAAAAAACTGGATGGGCTAGAAGGAGAAAGAAAAAACCATTCCTTGAACCTAACACTGATGCTAAACATATCTACCTCAACTGTCAATATCCTCAGTACATACCACAGTTATTACCAGGAATATTTAACCATAGGAAAACTGGAGCCACGATGAAATACAACCAAGAATAAAACCAGTTCTCGGTCCCCCACATCCAAAGCTTGCACCTTAACCATTAAACAATTAAACAAAACAAAAAAATGAAATCAAACAAACACCACCCAAGTGGGAACAAACATAGTTACCTAAATCATCCTCATCAACTCGACATCATCGATGTTAAGGTTTAAACACCTGGAACTTGTTACACCGAACAATCAATATTATAAGAGACTAAAAACATCCAAAAAAAATGAAAAAATGGAGAACCAATTTTGACTGCTACGAAAACACCATGCCAAAAAACAAGTCTCCCAATGTCAGCAAACCAGTTATTAAAATCCACCACTACTGTGTTTTCAAAACCCAAGACCAAACCACAATTTTTTCCACCATGTATAACCAGGATGGGGTTACACATAGTGGGAAATATTGGAAGAGATTAGAGGATAAAATCAATGGTCAAACAAATATTGAGACATAAGAAGAGTTCATCCCTGCAATCTTCCCAAGCACTATCCCAAACTATAGAATCACCACTATGTCTAACCAGACATGGGGTTTTTCATGATTGGTAAAGTAGTAAGTGTAGCATAAGAAAATGAACATAGCTAAATGAGAGAGAAACATGAATTCAAAATTCTGTAGAAATCAAGGATGAGATGAAACCAAACTCTATTTATAAAATATTTCCACAACACCAATAAAATATCATTTCACTGGACCAAAATGGGTTCTGACATGATGAGTTATGAAGATAGAGGTGCAGAAATGCAAATGTTTCAATCAAAAAAATCCAGGAAGAGAGATATAGAGGAAGGGATTGAAGGGGCATAGGAATTTGAAGGATCACTTTCACCGATAAAGGAGGATAGGGAAAACCTAGGAGGGGAAAAGGGAGAGGGTGAGAGCTCTAGGAGTGCTCAAGGAAGTACATAACAGATTTTTCAACTGCGTTAAACTCAATGGTTTTACATATGGGTTAAGATCACTCTTATGAGGAACAAATAGTAGATATTAGGGACCAGATATAGAAATATATATGAAACAACACCATTCACCTGGTTAATGTTTTCTAGAAATACCAAAAATTATAAGATTCTATTTGAGAACTTGCGGATGTGATGAAACCATGATATCCTCAAATATTTATACTAAAGTTAAAAAAATTAAATGGAGAAATTAATTTTAAGGGGATTAGAATGTATAAAGATAATATTTTATTATATATTTCTCTATATATAACTTTTATTTATTTTAAACCATTGTTTACATGCATCACCAAGTTAAAAAGAACCATGTTTTACTATAAAAATATTATTTAATGTGATGATTGTCAACCAAAAATTTGATTGGAGAGTATGAAAATTATTAAATAAATTATAAATAAATTATTCTTTAAATATATATAAAATGAATTTTTTAGTTATAAATTTAATTGAAATGAAAATAAATACAATTTCAAAGCAAACTAGATGTTTTCTCTAATGAACTTTTTTAATCATGCATTGTGTTTTTTATTTTAAGAAAATTAAATTGATCCCTATCAGTTAATGAATTTAATGAAATTTACATATTATATATTTAATAAAATGTTTAAACATTTATATACTATTTTTTTTAATAATGAGATAAAAATATATATCAAGTTTTCTGCTTAAAAATGTATTTTTCTTGTGTTTTGTGCACTTATTTTAAAATGAATTTATTCCAAATATAGAAATTTAATACATAAAAAATGGATTTAATATTCAGAATCTAGTGGTTCAAATTTGGTAAATAGGCCCATTTTATTTTTGGTCAATATGAATAGAAACCATAGTGAATATTTGACGTATCAGTAAGGGAAAAACATGTAAAATAGGGTTTAAACTATGATATAAGGCTTCAAAATTTATCTGACTCTTGAATTTATCCTAATCTATGAGTGTATTTTTAAAATTTAAATCTATGTATCAAATATATGGTCACTTCATTCCATATTTCATTGAATATGAACTTTTTGTGAATTTAAGAAAATAATTGATATAAAATTTCACTCTCTTTACTTTAATATATCTAATTTTTTTATAATGATCAAAAATATTTTTTGTTTTATTTTTAATTTTAATTAAAATATAAATATTTTTTATCATGGTAACTTTTTTTAAAATTCTAAAAGTTTAATAATTATATTAAACGACTATGAAAAACCTAAAAAATATTTATTCAACTAATAAAAAAATATAATAAATTATTTTAAAAATATTAGAAGTAAAATAAATGAAGTGTGTTATTTTTTTCCCAGAATTCTTTAGATAACTATATTTTTATAACAAAATTGTGACGTGAATTGGTCATCCAATTCATGTGCCATGTAATTTTATTAAAAGCAAGAAGAAAGATCAAACACGAGGTGTAAATAATTTACACCTGTAGGGATTAAAGGGGGATACAAAACTATAGTAAAAAATACCATCTTATGAGGGTGTAGAAACGTCTATCAAGCATGTACAACACATGAACTTCAAAACAACATCAATCCGCGTCGATGCGAAACCTAGAAAGGCCCTCAACACTCACCATCAAGCAGAAACAACATCTCCAGGCAACAAAAAGAAAAGAGGAAGAAACATGACCATGCTGAAATCTTCGTCTTCCCACAAAAAGAAAAAAACCACAAAAAAAACTAAGAAAAAAAGTGTCACATAGTAGCTCCCAAACAAGCAGCCTCAACACAAATACAAGAAGGACTTCTGAGAAAAATCACTCCCAAGGTATAGCCTTGAAGTCAAAATCAGGATTTCTTTTATGCTCATCCAGCATCCTAATAAACATGCGCTTTCTAATTTCAAGGTATTTATCACATGTAATGGTACCCTCTAGAAATTTTTTGGATGTGATAGTGTCTTGTTATCCATCCAAGCATCCGTTGATTCACACACCAGTTCCTCGTTGACATAGGCATCTCTGTAAACAGAATGTTGCTTCCTTACGTCATCTTCCTCATCTTAACTAGAAATGTCATCTTCCTCATCTGATCCAGTGATTTTACTCAGTTGATCATCTATAGAAGGGAGTGATGGGGTCTCCTTCCTAGAGACTGCAAGAGATCTAGTGACAATTGTTCATTATAGGTGAGAAAAGTCCCTTCGCTTCATTTTTTTTGGGTTTGGGGTAATGAAACCATCAGCATCCACCATTGGATTTTTACCTTTTCTTGGACTCGATTTGAAGAAATTTTCCTCAAACTGATTAGGTTGATCATAAAACTCAATCAAGTATTCACTTAAATTAGAGAGAGCTCCTTGCTCCTTGTCTCCTGGGTCATGTGAAGCAAGCTGATGCTCCTGCTCTTTCCCCCGGTCAGAGGGAATATAGCTGACACTTACATCTTTAGGAAGAGCATCTATGAATCCTGACATATCCATAGAGTGGCATAATGGATGAGAATCCTGGGCATTGGAAGACATATAAACCTTAAGCACATCTGAATTTTGCTCATTATTAGCCAAAGGTCCAATAGTATCTTCCTGACCAAAATTTCTCTCATCAATTTCTGTATTCAGATTCCTTTTTCGACCCAAGTGACCTTCTTGGCCTCAGTACGTGTGGTTTTGCAGACACATTCCTTCTGGTCATGCCCAAGCATAAGGAATGAATGGCAGTAATAAGGTAAATTTTCATAGACAACATCCTAGAAGAAACCAGGCTCACCATTCAGAATCCAAATATGGGAAGGAAGATTGTTGGAGACATCTGTTTCAACACAAATTCATGCAGCTGATGGTCTTGTAAGATTTCTTGTTGCCAAATCCATCTTCAAAGGACTTCCCAAAAGCATGGATATCGGAAACCGTGCTTCTTTCTTAAACAGGTGAAGCAGAAGAAAGGGGAAGCCGATCCAAATTAGAACAATTGGGGGTTCAGAAAAGGGATTGAAATCAGGGGTCTACTTGATAACTCTCATAGAACATCCCCCAGAGGACCATGTTTTTCTTGCCCAAAGATGATAATAATCGCTCTCAGAGGAAATATGAAAAAAGATATTCTAAGAGTTCAGAAGATAGAGATGAAAACTCGTAAAGCCAATAAATTCAAGATCATTTAGCAAATATTTCAGAGACTTTCTACGAGACAAAAATCTACCAACAAGTCTAAATCGAAAGTCTGCAGCAAGAATGTTTACCTCGTTTGCAGAATAGTGTAACAATTTTCTTTAACGTTATTTTATGAAAGTAATATTTTATTAAATAATATAATAATCATAAAAATATTGAAACTTGATAAGGGTGATAAGATATAGTCTAAAATTTCAACCATTGTAAATTTATGAGTAAATTTAACCTTATAAGTAAAATTAAAACCCTTTAATTTTGAAAAAGTCAATACCAAAGTTATGGTAAAAATTTGTTAACCAACTAGTTAAAACAAATGATATGGATTAAAAAGAAACCAAAAACTCTATAAATTTTATTTTATGATTTAACTTCAACCTTATACCATTTTTAGTTAAATATATTCCTATATGGAATAATTTTTATTGTGAATAAATTAATTATATTTTAATCAAATTTGTAATTCCAAGGGTCTGATTTCCCTCACTCATAAAAGGACACCACCTCCCTCTTTTCTTTTCACCAATTTGATCCATATAGCTCCTAAAATATATGATATTATATAATCCTTTATATATTCACAATATCTTAGATCTAATCTAATTTCCAAAAGACCATCCTTTCAAAGATTATGGTGTAATACAAAGAGGATTTCTCAATGAGGAGGTATAACTCTTAACAAAGTGTTTTTAATTTCATTTATAATTTTACCTCTTAAAAATATATGGTATAATTTATAAAATAATTAATTAAATATATTAAATATACTAAATCATGATTTTTTCATGGGAAATAATTTATCCACTTGTTTTCCATCTAATCGAAAAAGAAAACATTGCTCGTGCGTAAAGACGATTTGTCGTCTCTATGTAGCGGTGTAATTTATTTTCAACACCATATTTCTTGGATGGTTATAATTATAGATTTAATATTTATAAATAATATTTATGAGAAAATTATTATTCTTTAATTATAATATTTTATCTACCTTATTACCTATTAATCTGTTAGAAAATAATAATGTCAGTCATGCTTATGTGTGGACTACTACCTCAATTAAGAAATGCGATGAATTTTTTGTTTTATTTAAACATGGATGGTAGTAAGGATATATTTAATGAATATATATTATATATATATGATATAATAATGATTCTATAATTTTAAATTACTATTTAACATTCTTTCATTCCATCCATAAAAAAATAAAAACAACGTTCATGCGTACGTATGACCTAGTCTCGATGAACTAGGTAATTCGTTTTTCAATCTCAACTATTTATGGATAAAAATAGATAAATATATATAATTAATATTTATGATATTTATAACATTATTAAAATTATAGATATGATGGAACCATGATCAAATTATATGTACTAAGACGGAAAAATCGAAACATGCCAGGAAAACAAAGCGGTTATCACCATGAATAATGATTTTAATAAAGAATTTACAATAAAAAGGTAATAATATTTCACAAGAAAATCAGACATGGAATCATATATGTGATTATAGTTTTGTATTAACTGTTTATGAAATTCATATTTATTATATAGTAGGATTGAACTCATATGAAGAAAGAGAAAACTTGATGTAAGGGATTCTCACTCACTTTTATATCTACGAGACTTATTACATATCCATCTTTTACTCCCATTAAGTAATATATATATTACCTATGACTGTATTTTTTTTGGAAATAATGAAAATTAGGGAGATTTAAAAATCAAAATAGAGTTCTATCTTTCATGAGGTTTTGATACGGTGATTACCAAATCAGTAAGTGATTATGTTTCAATATTTTTTTAATCTAGATTGGTTATTCTTGATTTTTTATTGAGGAAATTATATGATACATATATAATAAATACATTTAGTTTTCAAATAATATAGTTTTTATAGATAATACATATTTTAATTTCATTTTAATCGCATTAATAACACTAGATGTCAAAAGAATGCTTTTTATCCACAACTGACTATGTTTTACTATTCAGTGATACATTATTTTTCTTCCATGTCTATGTTTTATCTAAAATGTTTGAAAAAATAATTTATTATTTTCCTATAATTGCATAAATTAATTTTTATTCAAGTTTTACTCTTTATAAAAATGTTTTAAATGAATCCTCATGTCATTTTTGGATCATTTAACATCTTAAGAGTTTAACAAAAGTGTGAAATGAATGTATTCTTTAAACTTGTACGACATGAATATAATTTCCCACCATCATGACAGATAAATGAATTGAATATTGATTTACATGTTTTTATTGTTATTTAGAAATAAATATTTTTCCATAATATCTTGTAAATTGATTTATTTTAAATAAGTGATTTGAAAATGAAAATTGTAATTTCATCATGAGATATTCCAATTATTCTTTTACTAGAATTTTCATCTATGATTATATATTTTTATTTTTATTTTTATTTAATAGGTATTTGATCCAATGATATAACAAATATTATTTATCTAGATGGGTTTTTATTATGATGTCGAGTTGTTTTGGAAAACCATTTTTTCCTTAGGTTATAGTATGATTAAATTATGAAACATTTATGAAATATGTTTTCTTTTAAAGTGTTATGATATGATGATATGATGGATATTTTCTAATCTTTTGGAACATGTATATATGGTTTTCATAATGTGATAAGTAGGAAAATAATTATACTTCCCTCTAATTCATTTGGTAATGTTTTATATCGTATGAGATTATTATGGAAAACAAGTCGATGTGTTTGATCTATAATGGGATAAAATTTGATCGGCTTGATACAATATGGGAAATAAATCTATATTATTGATTTAATATAGGTGAAAATATGATGTGATTGTTCCACTTAGGAAAAATTTGATGATTCTTGATCTTTTATGATATGGGAAATATGTGTTGACACATGATCCACTATTATTTGATAGTATCGGTATTTAACCATGAGATACGAAACGGTTTATATACCTATGTTTGTTCAATACTTTTATGAAATTAAATTTTGGTTCATGATTGATTTATGATGATTTCTCACTCTTATGATAAATGTATTTTGAAATTATAATTTTTTTTTCGATGACTAATGGTTACGATCCATGCAATATTGGGTATGAAATTTGTATGTTATTTTCATAATAACATACCATTATGCGTATCTTATGATTTCATATGATAGTAAATTGATTTCTACCATATTTTCCATTTTTGATCATATAATAGCACCCCTTTGAGGTTTCCTTCCCACAATTTAGGAAGAATTTTTTAAGTAGGTTATGTTTATGAATTGTGAAATGTTGGAATATCATTATGGAAAATATTGATGATCTCTCTTGAAAAAAATATTATGTATATGGTCTCCAAATAAGCTAAACCTTTATGGTACTTAGGCATGTATTTATGGAATGCATTGAATATTCATATAAAAATATTTATTATTTATGTATTAAAAATTTGGTTTTGTATAGAACATGTTTGTTTTGGCCACACTATTTAGGAAACCATACACCAACTAAAAAAATAAACACTATTACAAATGAAAATCCATTATACAGTTAGATTCATAGTTAACACTAACCACGTTCCAACTGTCAGTATATGTTGAAACTCCAAATAATCAAAATATTAATAAATTTTAGACCAAAATTCAAGGATAAAGCCACAAATCAATACATAGTTAAAATAATAAAGAAAACTAAGGGTGGGGTGTGACAAACCAAAATATTAACCATAATATAATTTTGACATGCCTATTTCAAGGATTAAGTTTAGTTTATCAAATTAAAATTTTGAAATTTATGAATTTAGCTTTTAAATGAAAATTAAAAATATAAAAATAAATTGTTTTCCTAGAAAAAGGACCATTTAAACATTCAGTGTTCTTAATCGTAATTCATATCAACTAATAATTAAATGAATATTAATATATTAGTTCATATATTGAAATATATTATTTTATAATAATAATATTTTTAAAACTAATCTCTTTAATTTATTTGGATAAATTCATAACACTCTATAAAAGATTTCATTGAAAAAAATACTTTGTAACATTAAATCGTATTAATTATTTATACCATAAAAGTAAGAATTTTTAATTGATTATTATCTATTTAGTTACTAGTGGTTTTATTCTTCTTATTATTTTTAAATATATTTCATCTAATATACATAGTCTCATTTTATTTTGGTGCTGTATGTAACATAAGCAATCAATCATAGTATTATACAAAAGGAAATATAATATAAAATATCAGGGTGATATATTTAGTGACGGTTAAGAATATTTAGGTTATCTCATGTGATGGATTGAAAACCCCATTTTATTATTAATTTCATTATAAAACATTAAATATAGATAAATATTAGGTCTTTATAGATCTTATACAAGTAGAGATACAAGTGATGGAATATGTGACAATGTTTATTTTATATTATCTATTTTTCATGGAGCTTAAATAGAGATAAGAATTCAAAGGCACAAATTTATGATATTGTATTGTTATAATATATTAAATATTTTATAGGGATTTTATATATAAATAATGATATATAGTTAATGAATAAATTGAAATAAAAATTAATGATTTGGGAGGAAGTTAGATATTTTTTTTGATTCAAAAAATTAGGGGATTTAGATGTGGGTCTTTCGATGGTAAGAGGATGAGGTTTAAATAATTTCAACAGGATAACTAGGGACCAATAGGTCAGAGAAGGTGTTTTTTTGTTACCTAAATTTTGGGGAAGGAATTCATTGGAGTGCATTTAACATAGTAGAATATGTTATACTAGGGAAACAACAACCTGGTTAAAAAAATACATTAAAATAAAATTTAGCAGGAATAAGTTTTGGAGAATATATGAGGTTTTTGGTAAAGGTTAATGGTTAGTAAAAAAGGTATAATATCCATATAATGTAATTGAAATGAGATATAGTGATCTAGAAGGTTAGTCATATGGTTTTCAAAACCACGATTATTTGGAATATTTCTATATTATAATTTTCATCCTCAACATTTTATGGTTTTAATTTACTTAAAAAAGTAGAATATATTAGGAATTTTATTAAAGATAAAACCTATTTTTTATTATATGTATTAAATTATTATTAATATCCATTATTATATTTGTTTAAGTGTAATTATTATCATTGATGTTGTATTGATCAAGGGTAGTAATATTATAAGTTGTTTTTCAATAGTATAAATATTATTATTATTATTTTCACTATAATTATTTTTTTAACAATTATTATGTTAAATATTTTATTTTGAATGTGGAGTCATGTAAAAAATGGGGAATGTTTAGAACCTATATTCCTCTTATATCTTAGCATTATCTCTTCTTATTCTATAACTGAGGACTACTGTTGTTGGGAAATGTAATCATTTCAACTAATTCCTTCATTTCTTTTCTCCTCAACTTCAACATCCTGTCAATAAATAATTTATATACATCTAGGTATTTTTCTATTTGGGGTTTTTATGGGATAATTAATACCTCATTTCATAAGGATATTTTTTGGTACATTTATTTTGGAGTTCCGATGTAATGACTTGACATGAAACTTTTTTTATCCTAGTTTAGAGTGTTATATTTTTTGATCATGTTGTAAGATTTTAAATTGTGGGAGAATAACATAAATATTGTGAAGGATTTATTGGGGAATGATTTGACCTCATATGGTACCAATATAGTTCAATGATAGATTCTATTTAAAATTTAGCATGACCTATCAGTATATTAACCAACACAAAAATATGTAACTTTCTTGTTAGAGGAAGAGATCCTATAGAATTAAACTGGGATCCAAAAGTGACACCCCACAATCTAGTATAGAAAAGAAAATTACTATCTATAGGTAAAACAATATAATCAAAACTATAGTCCAAAAATAAAATCATAGGCCAGCTAGACATATATTATTCAAACTTAACAAGATATGAGACATTATATGATGCATCCTATTAATATTATCCACTCTCACTATATAAGCATGTTGAGTAATACCCACCACAATAACAAAAATCTAGTCTATTTACTATATAAATAAATAACTATGTAGCTACTTATAACAATAATGTCACACATAAAATTATTTTCCACTGAGGTGTATTTATAGGGTGTATGTTTGAAGGCCCAGTGAAAACAACCAAGAGATAAAAACTCCCATAGGTGAATAATTAAGTGAATTAATGTTGATTCATCTATAAAATTTACTTATGTACTAATTTAATAGTGAAAAGTTATTAAACAATCATAGGATAATATTGATCACCTAAAATAAAATCTTAGAGTAACAATGATAATTCCCTAACCACTAGGATGATCCATACTTTCCTTGAGAATAGATCAAAATCCAAAATTAAATCGCTAAATCCTCAGGGGAAAGACCAAGAGGGAAAATAATCTTATATATAATTCAATATCAAATAGGAGTAGTATATATATATATGTATATATAAATAGAACCAGTTATACTCATCCCTAAATGTCAAAAATATATAATCCATTTTCTATATGACCATCACTAGTAATAAATACATGACACATCAATACAGCTATTTCTATGGATATTATTACACCCCATGATTTTATATGTATTCTACTGAAAAAATTTAAATTATTCGAAAACATTCTTTACATGAATCCCCAAGTTTAAATGAAACATGATGTATTATAACATTTAAAACATTGCCATTGTATAGGTATGTATGAATAAGACTAGAAAAATCATGAAATTTATATTGAAATGCTTTTTCTAATTCAAAAATATTTACTAATTCTTAAGAACTAATCATTAGTTTTTAATAAAATCATTTAATGATTAAAAACCCATTTTTTTTGAAAAAATTATATTCTTCTACAGATCATTTATTTTAATATATTTATTAAAATTTAAAAATTATTATAATGATATTTTTTTGATAATTTATGCGTAAAATTTTTTACATTAGTTATATAACGGTTAGGAATGACGATAAAATAATTTTAAGGTAAAAAGAGTTATTTTTCAGAGAACTATTTTATATGTGTAATAAATTTTTATCTTAATATAATAAATATATCACTTATTTAATTAAGTTAATAAAATTTATATATTTTTTTCCAATAAAGTATTTTAATTTTCATATAACAATTTTTACTAGGAAATAAATGAATGTGAACCCTTTTTTGTGCCAAAAAATTAATTAAAAAAATGATTTTCATTGAGTTTTTTGAGTTTATTTTAAAAATAATTTTCCAAAATGTATAGAAATTAAATTTGATAAAATGGATTTCAGATTTGGAATTAATATTTTCAATTTTTTAGTGGGTTTAAATTAATTTTTACTCAAGTTAATATTAAAAAAAGTAAACATTGGTTACCGTCATTAAGGTTAAAAGAGTTTATCATGGGGTTAAACTAACATGTATGGGTAAAAAGGCCACTTAAACTTGTATAAATATTATTAGTTGAATATATTTAAAACTGGGCTTATATTAACTTCTTTTTCAGGTAATGTTTTTGTCACTTTCATAAGTAAATGACATTATATTATTTAAATATTTAATGTAATATCATGTGTGTCCCACCCCTCACTTATAAGAGGGATCCACTTCTCCTCCATTATTCATAAACATTGAGAAACCTATCTCATAAAATAAATCCCCAAAATCCTTTAAAATTCCTTGATTTCATTATTTATCTTATTTTTTACCTATTACCTGCATGAGAAGGATTATGGTTTAATCCAAAGGAGGATCTCAAAAAAGTGGTAATCATCTTACCAGACTCTTTCTAAATTTATTTATTATTATACTTAATAAAAATATGTTATATACATCCTAAAATAATTACTATACTATAATGAATATTATGAGTTGTTATTAATATTATTTTAAAACCATTTTCCACCTCATTTCTATCAATTTGGAAATGAATGTATTGCTCGTGCGTACATGCAGTCCACTGCCTCCACATAGCGATGTGATTCATTTTCCATCACTGCCTTTAATGAATGATGATGATGATAGATTTAATAAATATATATCATTATTTTTTATATAATAATTACTATTCAATGATAAAATAATAACTAATTTATTTTGAATTTTCTCATTATAAAATGGAAGTATCATTCATGTGTTTGTACAGACTACCAGTTCTATGAGCAATATATTTCATTTCCAATATTTTCAATTTTTTTATGTTTATAAAATTTAATTTAATGAATATATATAATACTTAATAAATGAATAATCCTAGATAAATTTTATATTTATATTATTCATTAGCATGTTCACACTCATTGGGTATTTATAAGAAGCTCATGATTAGGTCAGTTTTAACACCTCCACGAGTGATGTTATATAGTATAAAAAATTAATGATTAATGAATGTTAAATAACAGTTATATTATTTAATAATTTTATTTTCAGGAAATTATTAACATTATAGAGGTGATGGAACCAAGATCAATATGGAAGGACCATAACTTTTGAACCAAAATGTACATAAAAAACCAAGCAGTTAACACCAGAAATTTTGATGATAATGAATTTTTTCTAATGAACAAATTATAAGATGATATAAGTAAACCGTATATAGTATTATAATAATTAATAATTTTATTTAATATAATTCTAATAAATTTAAATTACTTATACATTTGGTTTGAACACTTATGAAGAAAGTCAGAATTTAAGTAAGTGTATATTGTAACAATATCACTATTTACCATGATTATTTATGATAAAATTAACAATGATGAAATTATATGATACATATCTCATAAATAACATGAATTTTATTATAATAAATAACTTTTTATATAATAAATATTTAACTTTAATTTTACTCCCTCAAAGTAATCATAAGTAAAAAAGAATATTTTTAGGAAAACCAAATGTATTTCTCTCTATAGTGAGCAATTATTTCTCTTACATATCCTTGTTTTATAAAAAAATTTCATGAATTAGTTTAATATTATAAAAATATTTTTTAAAATATTTTTAAACCATATTTTAATTTCTATAATTGTTTTTAAAAAGAATCCCCTTTTTGTTTTCTAAGCGAGGTAATTTTTTCCCAAGGTGTGAATGAAGTATTTGTTTCAACTTTTACCACATGAATTTTTTTTCTACCATCATAAATTTTCATTATATTTAACACTACATTATATGTTTCCATGCTTATTTTCTAATAAATATTTTCATAATATTTTGGAAATTTTAAAACTTGTAAGTGAGTGATTCTAAAATGAAAAAGTAATTTTTACCATGAAATGTTATAGTGATATTTTGAAGATATTTTAATATATAAAAACATAATTTTTTAATTATTATTATTTAATAGGTTTATGTTCCTATTATAAAATATTTATTATATTTTTGGATGGTTATAATTTTTATTATGAAACTTGATGAAATACATTTTTGTTTCCAAGGGTTAAGCAATGACAAAATGATAAATGTTCTCTAGATCTCGTGATATACATATGAATGAATTATGATTATGAGATGGATGAATTTTCTATATAACGCTTATGAATTTGGTGATAATTAATGTTTTTTAATATCTAGGTTTACATTGGTTGTTAACAGAAGACCAAAGAGGGTACACGGGTGGTTATCCCAGGACCAAAGATTGTATATAGACAGTTATCCCAAGCCTATTATGTGACGAATATCTGGGTGAGTAGCATTTAAATATGATTTTTCCATATTTATTTAAAAATCTTATAAAATTTTCATATGAAAATTTAATGTTCTAATGGATCATTATTTTCATATGATTCATTATTATAAACTACCATATCATTGTTCTGTTACTCATGTCTATGATATATGAATTGTTCTATACTATTTTCTTTTTCTAGGATTATGTTCTAAAAATATTATTCTTATCCTTTTCTTACTCATGATAATCAATTTATATCTCCCATATTTACCCTTACTGATCATATGATCTCACCCTTTCTATTGTTTCCTTTTACACTGGATATGGAGGAGGTTATAAATTATGAGATTTCGAAGAAGAATATTATGTTCAACGAATATTCTATTAGATTTTTAAGATCTTTTATGAAATAAGTTGATTATGTATCTAATCTCCAAATCACGAAACCTTTATGGTTCAAGTGTGTGTGTTATTTTGAGATGTTTTAAATTTTCATCATAAATGATGTAACAATTTTGCATGAAATTCTTGGGTCACCACAGTTGGTATTAGATCATGGATTAGTTATTTGTGGAGATTAGAATTATAGCATTTTATTGAGAACCCTTATAATAATTAAAAGTAAATGAGGACATCTTAAGTTATAGAAGAAATATGAGAGTGGTTTTCTATGAAAATAAATCCTTTTTTAGATATGGGTATGTGGATGTGGCTATGATATAGTTGAACCTAGGGGTAACTAATTTTAAAGGTTAAGATTGGGCACTCACTTAATCATCACTAGTGCACTATGAGTGGGCCTACTAATGGACTCCTAACCAGAAAATCCTAGGAGATATATTTTGTTAAATTTAAATTTAATTTATTAACCGTTTTTAATGATTTTAGTAGATTATGTCTATGGATTACCTAGGTTAAACCTAAAATAACATTGTAAGGTTCCATAAATTATGAAATCATATTATTGTTTTTTATGATTATATTATTTCTCAATTGAATTTTTATTGTTTTATATACACATTGTTTTTTTGGTTTTATTAAATTTCTATAACCGGATGGAATTATACTACTATCAAATATTATTGACCCTGCAATGAGAAACCAAATGACATGTGAGCTTCAATACAAAATGTTAGCGTTATAATCACACAAATATCTCAAGAGATAAATCATTACAAGATTCTAAATTGGAAAATGAGGTACCAACACACTATTTAATCCTTCATGAGGTAATATCCACTTTCCAGTAGTGGGTAGATAGGTCCACTAATTTCCGAGTTATAGATTAGTACCACTAAAAAGATATATAGAATTTTATAGTGATCAGATCATGAAAAATTTATTCTTGTTGTATATCATTTAAAAGAAAAAATAAACTAATAATGGAGTCTTATCAAGAATACAAAGAAACTAGAATAAATTCAATCAATTAAATTAGATGAGTTTAAGAGGATGTTTTTAATAAGTATTTTCCTCTAACACTATATATGAAATTGTATATGAAATTCCTCATTTCCAAGAAGAAGGATGATGAATCCATTGGTACATGTGGGAATAAATTTACATGGCTTGATAGGCACACATTTGGTTTTATCATCAATCCTAAAGATAATATTGATCAATTATTGATTATCATAAAATAGAATCTCTAAAAGATTTCATCTATAAGAGACTTTTAATGTTATGAATAAACTGCTCAATTTTCATTGAAGATATAAATTGTGATTGGTTTCACTCATTAATCTCAGGTTATTATAGGAAGAAAAAGATGGGATTTAAAGAAAATTAGAATAATGAAAACTATTAAGGGAAGAATATGTGTCTTCATTTATGGTTGAAGTGTAAAAAAAGCATGGGGGAAATTTTCTTATGTGGACTGATAAATTATTTAAGTGTGGAAAATAAATACATTGATAAAATGACTACAAATGCGATGTGAAAAGGTTTTCTAATGATGTGAATAGAGGGATAGCTCCCCAAAATACACCACATACACTCTAATGTTTTAAATTTAAGAAATATGGGAATTATTCTATCCAATTTTTGATTCAAAGGGTTAATGTTAATAATTGGAGTCATAATCTTCATAAGAAAATGGAGTAAGGGAAATCTGAGGCAATCATGATTGCGGATGAGGGTAATGAGAACAAAGTGGGGGAAATATGTACTTATCACCCACTATAGAACTACTAATGTCTTATTTGATTCTATATCTACCCAATATTTTATATATGAAAATTTTTATAAGGAAATAATATTAGAAACTAAATGAATAGACATATAATTATTAGTGAAAACACATTATTTTACAATGATCAAATCTGAAGTCTATGATTCTTCATTGATTGATGTTTTTGTGAATGTGCTTCTTATAAATATTTTTATTATGCATAGAGTTGATTTTTATGTGATGTTGGTCATGTATTGAATCAAAAATCTAGAGGCCATTTCAATTTCAAAGGAAGGTAAGTCACATTTAATATTATGAATGAACCAATGATCATTTATTAGTGCATGGGTAAATATGATATTCTAATGGAAATGACTTCCATTTTATGGGGCTTTAATTCTATTAATAAGGGGTATTTATCACAATAGTCAGGTAAAAACTCAACAATGAATATATGCCTATTTTGTGAGAGTAAGCCAATGTATTTTCTGAAGAGTTTCCCAATCATCCTACAAAACATTAAGTATATTTTTCAATATAACACATTCCTTTTTAGTAACCTATTTTAATGAATCCTTACATAATATCCCAAACTAGTTTGAAGGAATTGAATAAGAATCTATTTGATAATTATAATAATGGATTACAGATGCTGAGTGCATCACTATGGGGTGAAACTATTCATTTTCTTAAAGAAATATGGGTTTATTAATATTTGAATTAATTATCTTGAACTAAAAAAAATAATTCTTAAGAACAAATATTATCTACATCGCTTATATTATTTTCTTGGAAAATTATGAGGAGTTCAATATTTTTCCAAGATAGATCTCAAATTTATATATACCATCAACGGTGGTAAAAAAGTAGTATATAAGAAAGATATCCTATCTTATGAGGTATAAAATATATGAATTTATAGCGATTCCATTTTTTTTACTAACATATTAATTCCCAATTAACATTGTATGAGGAAGTTTTTAACCATTGTTTTCACTTTCCATTTAATTATTTGAGTAATGATGAAAAAGTAATTAGGAGGATTCTTGTAACGGTGAAGCCAAGAATATTTTATAATTTTCAGCATTATACCTATAGTTTTTTCCATTCTTAGGGAAATTTCACAACATGTAATGGGAATACGTGATGTGTAATGGATTCTAGACAGAACCTATAAATTTTATACATAGCACGAGAACCACACACAAAGTGTAAGGGATACACATTTTGTAGTGAGAATATATCATATTTTTAATCTAAGGTGACATTATTTTGGGCATTTGTGGGACATTATCATTACATGGTGTGTAATGGGGTTACACACTATGTAAATTTCATAGGGTTGGTTTTATTCAGGTATCGTATAGGTGTTGTGGATTAATATAGTTTGATGTCCTTCTACTCTCTTCTAGAGATATCTCCCTAGGATATTTTTAGTGATTCCCACGTGTTCAGATCACTTTGTTCAATGATTAATCACTATTTTGGTTGTATTTTTTCTCTCTAGTTATGAAATCCTATTGATTTTCTTTGTCTTTTTTTACAGATTCATTTTGGGATATATTTTAGTTCAAATCTATGATCAAATAGTGTTTTTTGGTGATCATTTTTAGTTTCTTAGAAAGACTCATCCTGTAAAGGCCGTTCTCTTGGTTCCTAGTCACAATTTTTGAAATCATATAGCTTTCTATAGTGTCAAGGTAGGTTATTATATAAAACTAGTTAATTTGATGAGTTGATGTTGTTCTTGGTAAATTAATTTGGGTTGTTCACTTATTAGAAGTGGTAAATTGATTCAAAAGATTTATTGGAAGATAAATTTTTTAAAGGATTTTTCTATAATAATGGATTTTATTTACATGGAAATGGATTTTGAAACTCCAATGTATATTGGATTGTATTTTAAAACATTTAATGAGTTTTTTTATAATGTTTTTGGTTCAAATTTGAAAAAAATCACATTGGTAATCATGGGTTCTCCATGATAGATTCATGAGTAGACTTAGTGTGTCTTTCACCACTAGGAGGCATCATTTTTTGATATTGACTAGAAGGACTCGATATATTATGGATCCAATGCATGAGTTTTTTAGGCTTGTGAGTGTCTAGTGAACATTATCCCATATACTAGAGCCCAATATGAGGTGCCTTGTTATTTTCCATTTATGGTTATTTATCGCATGATTTTTTTCTGGGATTATTGATCATATGTTTTTATATGAGGTTATATAACATATCTTTTCATGATAGGATTATTCATTATTATGTGTTTACTTACTTATATATCTATTCATGTTAAATATTTTATTTTTTATTACTTCTTATTTTCATATTTATGGTTTCATAATATTAAAATATTTTAGGAAAAACCATATTGAAAAAGGGGAAATGATTTGAAAATGGATTTATTTTAATAAAATTTTTTATAAAACATTTTTGTTCTTAAATATATAATTTTTGAATTATTGATATTAGACCTTGTATAGAAACTATGGTTGTATCCTACTAGTATTTGGATCACACCATACTTCTGCCTTTGGTATTTTATAGAAGTTTTATTATATGATTTTGGTAAATATAAGAGCATCTGATAATATCTTGGATTATGTAGTGGTTGTTTCTTTCAGTTCTGGTTTGTTCAAAGGTGACTATTGGTCACATAAGGACATGAATTATTATTATTATTTTTCAATTTTTAACATGGATTGTTTTTCATTATATAATCTCATATTTTTCTGATTCATAATATGGTTGTATTCTTTGTTTTTATTATATTCATGATTGGGTTTTTTTTCATGTTTTACCTATTTCCTATGATGGTCTAACTCAGGAGGCTCATCTAGTTGACTAAAGTTAGTTCATTATAATTTTGTATCAAAGGGAATGCTCTTATTGAAGTATGTTAGCACTACCCATGTTTAGTTCTCTGTTGTGGGTAGAATAGAGTTAGGACCTATAAAATTTAGATAGTATGTTCATAAAAAGGGTTTGACTAGATTACTTTTGTGACAGAAATCGAGTTACCATGGGTGGTTAGAGACTTTTACCAGGTTTGAGACTTGAAGTTTGAGGTCATTTGAATGAACTATATGGGGAGTTTATTTAAATATTTATTTTCCATTTTATCTAAGATTATTTATTGATAGTTTTTTGTTAGAAATAAATTATTAATGTTTTAATTAATTTTTATCGAAACAAGATTTTTTCCCATGGTTTTTGATTTTTTCTTTCATTAATTAGTTTTTGAATTTTCTTAGACTACGCCTCTGAGAAGAGATCTTCCAAATTTGAGAGATAAATATTTGAGATAGGTTACACATGTGAGTCATCTATTAGACCCTACTATGGTATAAGTAGTTATCTACACTATTCAGACTTTATGTCAAGTGGGTATTTGGAAGCCAAGACATGTAGCGGACCATGAGGAAATATTTACAGACCAACATCCACATGTATTTCATTACATAAAAAGGAATCCATGAATTAGTTGAGTGACCTGATATGATAGAAAAGATATCCATATTCTTAAAGAATCCTAAAGACTATCAGGTGGGTTTTCTATGAATATTCTTGAGGGATTGAGAAAGAGATGTCCATTCTCTATTGTGCATGTTATGTTACACAAGGATCTTACCTAGGTTTATTTCATGAAAATATATTACCCATTGTCTTATCTTGATTCATTAATACATTGAGGAACTAGGATATTGGTATCTTTGGGTATGGGGATCACACCATTATGAAGTATTATACCTGTTTTGCTGAGTTAGTACATATGGAATTGAAGATTATCACTAATGACTACCTGAAGGCTCAAAGGGTTTAGTTGGGACTACGAACTAATATATAGTCGATAATAATACTCATATTCTATCCAAAATTTGTAAAAGTTGTTGTCAATGAATCTTTGGTTTAGGTAGACATAGTTGAGAAGATAGGTATGGGTGGAGCTTTAGTTGGTCCAATATTTATCTAGTGTGTATCTTTAACTATAAAATGAAGCGTAAGAGTGGTCAATATTTTTCTGAACTAGTATCAGGGGCTATGATAGGGAACTAGTAGGTTATCTTCTACCAGTGTGTAAGGAAAGATCATAACAATACTAATTGGGAAAAGTCTCATAAGACTTTTCATCTTCGTGAGTGATACGACCATCTACAAAGCTTTTGTGAAAAGATATCTTAGGGCAGTACAGCAAGATCCAATTTCACCAAGGAATTGATGGTTCATGAATATTCTTCCAAGGGTGTTTGGTATAATCCTTAATCTATTGGATATGTTTATGTGTATATTATTGGATGACTTTATACAGTGTAGTTTTCACCAGAGGAATTTGAAGTGGTGACAATGACCATTAGAGGAAAATTATTTATTTCATCTTCTATGGTGCGAGATTTGTTTGATACTGGTTATATTTATTCTTTTATGTAATCAAATTTATTTTAAGTTTTTTTATTGGATTCTGAACTTGTTATTTTTTTTGGATCTTTCCACTCCTTTTGGAAAGAGGTCCGAACAAGGATTTAGATGTCCCGACTGTTTGGTGATAAAAGCCAACTTTGAGGTGGAGTGAGACTTCAAAGTGTTTGAATGGGTCACTTATGTTTTCCAGGCTGAGTTAGACTTTTGATCATTAAGGGCAAGGCCTATTATTCCATATGATGAGGTAATATTGTGATAGTAGCGAGAGGTGTTTCTGGATGCACTTTAACCTTTATTATGTTGCTGACTTCCTATAGTTGTGTGTGATTACCCTACGGTCTTTCTAGATATCATTTTTCTCCATAGAGAGAGTAAGAGTTTACTTTTGACAAAATCCTTGGTATGATGCTCATTTTAATGTTGTATTATTGCATGAAACATGCTATATTGACGAAACATAAGGACTTCCTTGAAGACCTAGAGGCTAAAATAGTTATTCATTCTATAATTTCACAATGGAAATTGACTATAAACTTTTCTAAGAATGAAGACATGAGCCCCAGACATTTTATTGATTATCGAAAGATGAATCAGGTGATTGTTAATAACAAATACCCTTTGCGAAGGATTGAAGATCTGTTTGATCAGGTTAGTGGGACTCCATGGTTTTATAAGATTGAACTATGGTTAGGGTATCAGTAGTTGAGATTGTGATAAGAGGATATATCTAAAAAATCCTTTAAGAGTTGATTTGGGAATTTAATGTTTTTGGTTATTCCATTCAATCTCACTAAACTTATATGTAATTTATGGTTATCATGACGTGTATTTTTTTTCAATTCATGGAAACTTTTGTTATAGTTTTCATGGATGTTATTTTTGTATACTCCATGTTAGTTGAGGATTATATGTCCATTTGGATATCATTATTCTACCCTTGAAAGAACATCTTATATATATTAAGCTTTCCAAGTGTGAGTTTTGGATTTGAGAAGAAACGTTTATATGGAATGTGATACAAGAGAGGGGTGTCTCACTAGATACTAAAAAGTTATAGGTAGTAATGTCTTGGGAGAGTCCCATAAATTTGTTTTATATCCAAATCTTCTTGGGTTTGGATTGTTACTATAGATGGGGGTTTAGGACTTTTAATAGCTCATATATTGGATGAAAACTTTAACAAGTAGGGGTGAAAAATTTGAATGGAATGACAAGTGTGAGAGATATTTTGGGGAGATGAAGGCAAGGTTGAATTTAGCAACAATTTTTATTCTTCTATAAATAGTATTTGGTTATGATGTATTTTTATTCTTCTAATATGGGTTTTTGATGTGTCTTGATGCATGGGAAACAAGTTATGGCTTATGGAACTCCCTAGTTACACCTTCATGAGCATAACTAACCTACCCATGTTATTAATTTGTTAGGGGTTATACATGCACTCAAAATGTGGTGTCCCAATTTTCATGGGGAGACGTTTTTGGTATATTCAGATCATAAGAGACTGAAATATATCATTTACTTAGAGGGACGTGACTTTGGAATAGAGTCATCAGGTGGAGTATCTTCCGACTTTTTATTTTGATATTTTTTGTACCCATAGGAAGGAAATGTGTTTTTCAATTAATTGAGAAAAAAAATTCCTAACACAAGTAATGAAGGAATCCATTTAGTAGTGGTCTCTGGTGAGTTTTCCTCTTGAGAAGATATTGGAAGTGAAGAGATTTGTGGACATGTGTTTTTGGATTTGATGAAACCTGACTCATCCTTTTATGAGAGTGTTTGACTTGAGTAGGTGACATACACTAATTTACAACACATTTTTGAAATATTTATAGTGTAGAGACCTATATTGAGTGGTCTTAGTCTCCCAGTGTATCTTTATGAATCTATAGTAGGTTGGTTGTTCTATTTTACCTGAGGAAAGATTTTTTAGAAAGTGTTCACCATTGTTGTTAGTTCATGTACCTAGGTAGCACCAAGATGTACGATGATTTTATGTGTCGGTATTGGTGGAATGGTATGATATGGTCAATAGTATATTTTTTCATGGCGCCTTAATTTTCAGAAAATTATGGTGGAGCCCCAGAGACCTTCAATGTTTTTTCAGGCTTTACACTTTTTGGTATGTAAGTTATAACAACCATGTTATTTATCACACATTAATCCATGATTTATTACATTCAATTCACATAATACAACCTAAAATTTTGAGAATTATATTTTATTTGGGAATTAGGTATAGAGTATAACATCATGAACATGGAATATAATAATATTATTGATAAAATCCTTAACATGCATCTAAATTTTGATGGGTTTTACAAATGCATGGGATTCCCTGGAGACAAAAAAATAAAATGGTAATCTATAATGCCTTGTAAGAGAGTAAAAAAGGAATAAGTTGGTATGTGTTAGACAATATGAATATACACGGGGGGAATAGACTAGGAATCATAATCATGTACAATGAGACATGAGGTATCAAGATAGTCATATCTTGGAAAATGTGGTAAGAACTTAAAACACTACATCATAAACAAATGTCAATGATAAAATGATAAGGCATTAGGGTGGAAAAAGTCCCATAAATGAATCAGTTTCACTCCCTATCCAAATATGATGTCACATGAGACTAAACATTATCCAATTCATTGGATCATTATATAATTTTAGGAACACTTGTCACTTTCATTTCATTCTCATGCTTAAGTGGGCCACATAGATCATACAACAAAAAGTAATTCGTCTACATAATTTATTCTATAATCAAGGATTGTCAAATAAATACATGAAATTTCCATGTAATAAAGGTATTATGTTATAATGGTGATTATCCTTAATAATAAATAGGTATGGTATTCACTATACAATTGTTTTGTCATGAAAAATCTTGGTGAAACATTGGTATCTTAATGAAGGTTTTTAAAAATTTATAAAAATGGTTTGATGTGAGTGAAAATGGTATGTCATCCTTTTGAAATAAATCTGATAGTAATGGAGATATGTAATTACATATCCCATCATGAGGAAATTAAGATAATGGACATAGGGTAAAGATGAAAATTGAATAAAGAGGAGAATAGAAAATATCCATTATTTGAGTGTGTGACTCCTAATACTTAAGAGGGGATTCTTGAGAGCTTGGGGGAACCTAGGGAGGATTATAAATAATGGAGGGATGAGTATGAACATGATCATAAGAGTTTTTTTGAATAAAAATGGGATCATGGGTGGGTTTATATAGGCAAAGAGGGGGATTTCTTTATTATTTAGGTTTTGGATTTTCCATAATAAAATAACCAAAAAGAAAAAACCATACCATGGTTTTTTAATGGTTTTATTAAAATGATAGAGGTTATCATTATTTTTTACAACCAATGGTTGAGTATAATAAAATAATTCCCTTGGTTATGTGGAGGTGTGTCATACTATTAATGAAATGATATTAAATCCTTAAAAAATAATAAAGGTTTTGGAGGATTCCCAAAGTCCTTATAAAATAGAAAAAAATAATAAAAACAAATTACTTTAAAGGGAAAACATAGATTTGGTCAGGTAAACCATTTATAGTATTTATTAAATCACTTTTGTGTCATTATTATTTCATAAAACCCAATGTATATTTATACGGTATTTAATTTTTTAACATGAAAATTCGACTATATCCGAAAATTATGAAAAATTCACAATTGGATAATTTTTACATTCTTAATCCAAATATAATATTCATTTTAGATATTTTTTTATAAATAGGTGAATTTTCTCTTTTAAAATAAAATTTACATTTATTAAGAAATGTTGGGTTTTGGATAATAACAGTTTTGAACCCTAATAAAAATTACAATTGACATCATAAAACATATATGATCATTTATAATTAATTATATTATTTAATAATAATATTTTTTTAAAATATTATTTTTTCCAAATATTGATTAATTCATCAAAATAAATTTATTTGTTGAATTTCATTATCAACCAAAAATATTGTTAGTGTTTTATTGAATCAAAATAAATGTTACAATAATTGGATTGAAATATATAAATTATTTGATAAAAATTAATATACATCATCATATTTAAAGGGTATTGATACATATAAATTTAATATAGCCTAAAAATTTCTAAGATTTCGGTGTATGATGGTGGGGCTTTCATGGGGTGGTTCCGCTTACAGTGTTTGGGTTGGGATCTCGGGGAGATTGAACTTCTCTCACAAATGGTTTTGATCATGTTTATATTATTAGATCTCATATTAGGCTTGGTCAATGGAGAAAAAACAATGATTCTATTTCCCTTGGAATCACTAATAAATGGGATTAATAGGGTATGATTGTACTGGTCGAGGCCATAACATCCATTTTCTGTGTCAATTGGATTTGTTAAAACCATAAATTTATACTAATCTTGTGATCACTATTAAATGAAAATATTATCATTCATAAATATTATTAATGGTTATTAAAATAAAATTGGATATAATAAAACAAAATAAGTGCATGTGTGTTCTGTAATTATACTAGATAATAAGAAATTTAATTAAAACAAAACGAAATTTTTATTTATAACAGTTCTGGTCATTACAATATTCCCCCCTTAAGAATTTTTTCCATAGAATTTTTCATTTCCCTCTCTAAAATAGTAGAGGGTAACTCTATTTCAACACTTTCCATTATTCCTACATCCCTTCTTCAAAATTATTGTTTCTCCATAGTACATTTACCAGGTTCATTGTCTTATTTCAAAGACCCATGTCCTTACGATCTAAGATCTTCTCCAACTTCTCCTCATATAATGGATCATTCAAAAATGGTACCACCTATATATTGAGTACATATGATTGGTATGGTATTGATGTTTTCAAGAGGGACACATAGAATACATCATGTACTTGAGATTGGTTAGGTTGGAGTGCAAGTCGGTGGGCCACCGCTCTAACATGATCAAGAGTCTCAAAGGGGACCATGTGTCTTGGAATAAGGTTTCCCTTATTTCCTATATCTCATCAGTTCCTTCCAAAGAGATATGTGGACGATTACCATGTCTATAACATCAACCATTAGGTATCAAACAAGATTGTTATCATAGCTCTTCTATCAACTATGAGCATCCTTTATGTGTTCTTGAAAGGTCCTAACCTGTGTCATCATTTCCTCGACCATTTCAGGACATATCAGTTTTTGTTCCCCAAACTCATTCCAACATGTCGATGATATGCACCTCTTCCCATAATGGGAGTCATAGGGGGGAATTTTTATTCCTGAGTGGAAGCTATTGTTGTATGAGAACTATACTAGAGATATATGTTTGTCCCATACTCCTTTGAATTCAATTGAGCATGCTATCAATGCTTTCTCCAGTGTTTGGATAGTTCACTTAGATTGGACCTCTAGTTGGAGGTTATAATACATACTGATGTTTTGATCAATTTTTAGAGAATGTTGGAGACTTTTCCAGAACATAGAGTTGAATCTTGGATCTCGATCAGATACAGTTGATAGTGGTACTCCATGTAGCCTTACCACTTCTAGGATGTATATCCCTGCATGTTGATCCAGTGATAAATTATCTTGAATAATAATGAACTGCAGAGTCTTTGTAAGATGATCCACCACAAACCATATAGATTTATTTTCTCTTGATGTCTTTGGAAGACCATTGAAAAAGTCTATTGTAATGTTTTTAAATTTCTATGTAGCTATGGGTAATGGTTGCATCATCCCTTTGTATTTTTTCCTTTCTGCCTTCACTATCTATCATACAAGACATTATGATGTATACTCTAAGATCATTTTCATCATATTATCCAACCAATACTATTCTCAGAGATCTCAATACGTCTTTGTGCTTGCTGGTTGGGTGGAGATGGTTGAACTATATTCATCATCCAACAACTCATTCTTTAACTCAAGATTTGAAGGTAAACATAGTCTTGACCCAAATCTCACAACTCCTTCTTAAATAGTGATCTCCATGGATTTCTATTCTTCTTATAGTGTTCACGTTCTTCAAAATTCCTACATAATATATTGGATCATCCATTATCTTCTATAAAAGAGATAGATGTGAAATCATTTATGAAAGAAGTGATGATGTTCCTTTATTTGTGATTGCCATGTCAATCCACTTCAACTATAAGAAGATCATATCCTTCATAACTCTAATCAATGAAAAAATTGGTAGATCCTTTATACTTAGAGCATCTTCCACTTTATTAACTTTACCTGTATGGATGTTAATTGAGAATTCATAGTCCCTGATCAACTTTTACCATCATCACTGACTCATATTTAGCTATTTTTAGGTGAATATATACTTGAGGATGTTGTGATCTATATATATTTCACACTTCTACCCAAATAGATAATCCAGATATATTTTCAAAGATAAGACCACTATATCCAACTCCAGAACCTACATTGGGAAGTTCTATTTCTGAACATTGAATTTCCTTGAAACATAGGCTATGGCTTTGTCAATTTTTATTAACACACAACCCAGTCAATTCTTTAATGTATCACTGAATTCGATCAAAAGTATTCCACATGTGTGTAATGTGAGAATAAGTGCAGTGATAAGACTGCTTATCAAATCCTTGAAGCTCTCTTCACATTCATCATTCCAAGAAAACATGAATCCTTTCCTATTTAGCTTCGTTATCAGGTTTTACAATCATGAAATATTTCTCATAAATTGACGATAGTACCCAGATAATCCTAGGAAAATATAGATATCTATCACATATGTTGGCCTCATCGATAACTCCCTTGATTCTATTTTTAAAGAGTCTATATATATCCCATTTCATGTGATGATATTCCCCAAGAATGAGACTTCATTCAAACAGAACTCACATTTTCTATACATTTCATAATGATTCTCCTTTCATGTGGTCTTTATAATGATTCTCAGATACTCCTCATTCTCTTTATTGGTTTTGGAGTATATTAAACTATCATCCATAAATATTACCAATTTTTTTTTAGGATATATCTAATGTCTCAATTCATCATGTCCATGAATATTTCTGGTGAATTAGTGAGTCCAAATGAAATTACTATGAAATCATAGTTCTCATACCTTGTACGAAAAGTAGTCTTGGGGATATCCTCCTTCTTCAACCTAACATAGAAATATCCCAACCATAGATCCACCATGGAGAATTATTGTGCTCCATGTTTTTGATTTAACAAGTCATCAATCTATGGAAGAGTATACTTGTTCTTGTTCATGATCTTTTTGAGATCATTATAATAAATGCAAAGGCTCATTGACCCATCATTCTTCTTGATGAAGAGGACTAGTCCACCCCATAGTGAAACAATTGGATGTATGAACCCTTTTTCCAAATTCATCTATAATTGTTTCCTCATCTACTCATGTTCCAAAAAATCCATTCTATATGGATTCATGAAAAATGGAAACACTCCATGTATAATCTTGATGTGAAATTCAACAACTCAGATATGAGGAAGGAAGGAAAATCCCTCATGAAACACATTAGCATATTCCGTCATAATAGAAATTTCTTTAAGGATGGTTCATTCCATAGATATAATCATCTGATCTAGATATTATTTCTCATAGGAAAATACTATCCGTGATTTTGATATTGGTGATAAAAAAGATTCAGACTCCTCCATACACTAGTTTAGAATCAGGGGTCGATTAGCAATACAAAGAGTGATTTCCTTCTCATGGAAATTTATATTGGATCAATATATGGAAAACCAATCCATGACTGTCGTTTTATCAAATTCCACCAAAAGAAGTAGAAAAATTTTCACTGGGATGTTCATCCCCCAAACATTGATAGGGGAGGAGTTATATACTCAAGATGAAATAATTTCCCATTTTCCATTTTCAACAACAACTCTACTTCCATAATTTGTTGTCGTGTTAAAATATTTATACTAAACATTCATGATTTGAAGGAATGCATTTAACTAAATTGAAAAATTCTGTTCACTATCCTTAAATGAAAAAATAGCATACTTGTCGCCACTTAATTTCTAGGATTCACATTGGAAACTGTGATTTAAAAAGCTCACCCATACTACTTTAGAGGATGTTGTCTGCCTCTTAAAACCCTTTTCTTAATAAATTGGTTTGTGAAGTGCCCTAGTTCCTTACAACCATACAATTTAAAAATGAACAGATAGCTGACTGGGGAATTTATTTCCTTTATTTCATTAGTGGGTTTCTCTTATATGTAATCGCTAACTAGGTTCCCATCCTCCCCATATGTCAATAATTTACTCGCACCCCTTATTCAATTTATTTGGTGATTATTTTCACACCATTGACATGTATGATGTTGAAATTTCATGAAACCATTAAATTTCACTATTGGGCCTCCATAATTATGTTCCACTTTCAAATTATAATCCCCATGATACCGTTGAGATTCACAAATTTCAATTTTTATTTTGAGGGAACATCAAACAATTTCCTCATAGCTATCAAATCCAGGGATAACCAAGAATTTTTGAAAACATCATTTTATCCCACATAAGAAGTGGTCAACCATTCATTTTGGCGGTAATGAAAAATATGGATTTGTATCGGTAATGCCTTGTGATGTTTTCTTAGAATTCCTCAATAGATTCGTTTTATTTTTTCCTTGAAGGAAGGGAAATACATTTCCATTTTATGTCAGAGAGTGTGAAGAAAATATTTATCAGAAAACATTTTCTATAATTACTTCCACTCCATCACTTTGATATCTTCTTCAAGTGTCATATTCTTAATCAATTTCCACCACTGATCAGCTTCTATGCACAATATGATAAAAACCCAATAGGATATTCTCATGTTTATAACATTAAAGGATGGTGAAGATCTTATCAGGGGAGTTCATCCATTGTTCCGCGATTAAGGGATCATATGATCCATTGAATGTTGGGGGCCATTGTGGCATA
Source organism: Viscum album (assembly GCA_963277665.1). Lineage (NCBI taxonomy): Eukaryota > Viridiplantae > Streptophyta > Magnoliopsida > Santalales > Viscaceae > Viscum > Viscum album. The sequence continues at coordinate 1,349,991,670 of OY728127.1, read as the reverse complement.
AAGGTATTAATTGCAGATTTTTCTATCTTAGGGGGATTAATATGATCTTCCTATTCCATTTTTCTATTTAAAACCTTATTCATCTAAGATAGAATCCTCATAACATTGGTGATTCCTACTCCCATCAGGTTGAGCATCTCGTTGGGGGGATTTATAACATTTCCCATAACATTTATTGTTTAAATGATTACTCCTATTTCAGGACATTTTCTAGAATAAAAGGAAAATTAGTGATGATTTTTTTAATAATATTAAAAACATAAAGGGTAATCCAATGAAATTAATGGCGTAACTTTTAAATTAAATTTATTTCTTAACTTATGAATTTCTTGGATTTATTCAATGTTTTCCATGATCTGTTTCCTAACATATATTATTGTGGTAACTTTTATTATTCTATTAATAATGGTTTGTAATAAGATTATTAATTAACCAAAGAATTTCCCCCATAATTTTCAAATGAAGTGAATAGTAATGCCCAATTTCATGTACTAGGATACACCATGTCAGGCCTAACACATCTTGTTAGAGTTTTTACTACAAGGTACATCTCTTCCAGAGCAACGTTTACTTGTAGTATCTAGAAAGAGATGTATTTTCTTGATAATCCACCTTCTACATACTTACCAAAATTTAGGGATGTTTTCTTAAATGTAGTACTATCCTAGTGGATTTCACTAGAGTTTCTTAATATTAATCCCTAAATTAACAATAATTTTCCTTTGATACAAACTATAACAACCAAGTTCTTTATTACAAATTTATTTATGATTTACTACGTAAAATTAAACATAACTGAACCTGAAAGATTGAGATGTCTAGTGTCTTTGGGAATTAAATTCCTAGCATAAAATAATTTACATGTGAGAAAAAAACATTATTGAAAACAACCTTAACATGAATCTAATATAACATGTATTTTAAAACTGCACAGAATATACTGGGAACATACGAAATGGGTGAGCTATAAATCCCAATAAGAGAATAAACAAGGAATAAGGTGATACATGTTAGACAATAGGCATATCTGTGGGGAGAAAATAATATTAATCATAAAGATGAATAATTAGAAACGATATATCATGATAATAATTACATGGGAAATGTGGGAAAAACATAAAACACTACATCAAAAACATAAGACATAGCAAAACTGCAAATAAATCATGGTGGAAAAGTCTCATAAATGGATTACATTCACTCCCAATACCAACATGATGTCTCTTGAGGCTAAAATTTACCCAATGATTAGATCACTATATAATTATTGGGGGACCCATCACTTTCATTTCATTCTCATTCTTGATTTTTCCTCATATATCGTACAACATGAATTCATTCATCTTTTTAATTTATTCCACGATCAAGGAGTGTGGAATAAATAATTGTATGTCCCATGTCAAGGGGGTATATGTGTATAATTTTGAATACCATTGATAGGAAATGGAAATGATATTCACTACATAATTGTTTTGTCAGGGAAAATCGTGGTGCAATTTTTGTAGGATAACAATGTCTTCTAAAAATTGATAAAAATGGGTTGATGAAAGAGAAATGGTAATCTCATTATTAGGAAATAAATTGTACAATAATTTTGATATGGATTTACATATACCATCATGAGGAAATTTAGATAAAAGACAAAAGTTCAAGAAGATACTTGAATAATGAAGGGAAAGGAAAAAATCCTTTACTTGAGTGTATGGATTCAAATGCTTGGGAGGGGCTTCTTGAGAGATTGGGGTTCCATGAGAGTACCCTATTTAATACCTTGACAAGTTTTAACATAAAACTTGTAGCTAGAATATTAGGTCACATGGACTTAAGCACATATCCTCATACTCCAGATGCTATCGACTAGAAGTGAGGGTCTTAGGAGGTGATATCAGAAAGACTATACCCTCATATCAGAGTAATGACATTGTAAAATCGAAACTAAATAGAGGATAACATCCAAAATAGTAAATATATTTTTAATAGTGTAAAGTAGTAATAATAATATGCAATTTAATAAATTAATCTAATGGAATATTATACAAAGCATGTATGAAAAATGTTGATACATAAGGTAAAAATAGTAAACATACAACATGCCTTACAAGATCATACAACACATGAATTATGTTATGAGAAAATAAAAAAATCCCAAAAGAAATATCCATGATAATCCTATACTCCATAAATTTCCTTTGCTCTAAAATCCCATGTACAATTTAACAACAACAAGCAGGGTCCAAGGTCCTGCGAACTAGAAGGTCTACTTAGGAACCCCAGTGCAATGGTGGCCCAATTAATGTGTGAGATATAAATCACAGTATGCTGACACCTACATTGTCTATCCCAACTGAGACAGTGCAATAAAAGATTAATTAGTGCGAATGAATAGAGAAATAATAAAAAGAATTAAATAATTAAATAACCCCCCATCTAGGTTCTTATGGGACGCCAGATGGATATACCTGCTTTGGCTCATAACTGGAATATGTGTATGATCAAGTCACTATATATATATTGTATATAAATATATATATTTATGGGGTGGATTGAGATGTAACACATAGGCATCCAACACAATTCTATGAGCTAAAATTATGTACTCACAGGGCAGTATGCTCGACATATATATATTTTGTTGGAGTAGATAGGGATGTAACGTGAAGGAATCCAACACTAGTCTACAAGATGATAAGCTCTACTCATGGGGTAGTAATCTCGATATCTAAATAAAGTGAGGGTCTCCACCCCAATCACATGGGATAGAGTGTTTCCATTCCATGGGAACACTCTAAGATAGGACGTGGCGCTAAAAATACCATCACCCATATGTATGTATTGGTGAGGGTCGCCATGCCAAAAACCATTATAAAGGAGCATGTGTTTCAATGCTCATTATACATCTCTAACCATCATTATCAGTCGCCATAATGTTATATTACAAGTATAATGAGCATGGGGCATTAACTTCCATCCATGGTCATTTTCATAGTCCATTTAAAGAATAAATATAATTATATTTATGATGAAATCCATGAGGAAATACCTCTCATGATTTTTATTTATATCATCCCACTTTAACTGTGATCAAATTTTTAAAATAATACAAAATGAAATTACACTTATTCATTTCAATATCCATGAACATATTCATAATTTAATATAAAAGTCAAATCATTTAAAACCTACACATAAGGAATAACCTCTTATGAATTTAAATTTAAAATTATCATTATATTCTCACATATATCATTGGATTCATGAGTTTAAGGCATATCATGAATGTCATAAACAATTTCACATAATTGAAACCCTTTATTAAAAAATTTAGGGAAATTTATTTACTTAGTTTAATGATACACTTAGTAGGTGTCATTGAAGAATGGGAATTTACCTACTTATATAATCCGATTTAATAAACAAGCTATTCCATTTAGAAAACATGCGATGTACTTAGTAGTTTCCTATATTCATTTAACATTTATATTCAAGGGAGTTATTTCATTGAATTAAATCCTTATGGGTTATGTTAAAAATAAGAAATATTAAAACAACAATATCAAAATTTAAAGAAATACTAAGAAATACGGATAATCAAGCTACAAATCACAATTCATCACATTGAGTTTTCAAAGACAGTGAACCTCCATTAGAGGGGTTCTATTATAAAACCCTGAATTTGTTTATCAAACAAATAATGTATCAGAACTAATAATTTCATTCATGAATTTCAATTTAATTTATAATAGTAGAACAAAACATGAAACTAAGGTATTTTAAATTAAAAGGGAAAGTAAATGGATCCCACCTAAATAAGTAGACTAAACCAAACACTCAACACTTAATAATAGTGGAAACGACAATGGTCTACCCATGCTTTCACAAAAATAAATTCCTATATATATTTATATAACCCTAAGTCCTTTTTTCACATTCACCTTTACATGAGGGAAACTGTACAAGGAGGATATATATATATATATATATATGTATGTATATTTATACGTACATATGTGTGTGCATAGAAGACTTCCCAATATTGTGAAATGAATTAAGAATATAAATAGAAACTAAAATACAATACGACATGGACTCAAGCACTCAATATAAATTACTAGGAACCCATAAACATTCAAACTACTAAATATAGATTGAGTTAAAATGAAGAATGATGGAGAAACATACCCCAAATCAACTTTAAGAGACCAAGACGATCCGAACTGCTTTGCGTTTGGTGGTAGTTTCCAAAAGATAAGCAAGGATGATATTAAAGATGCTTTTGTTTCCCTATAAATGGAAGAAACAATAGATTTCCAGTTAAACCCAAACCTAAGGTTCTTCAAAATCATATAGGGTGAACTGGGAAGATAAAATTAGTCATCCAGGGGTGGATAATGGTAGAGGAAGACATACCATGATGATTTGAAGCATAATCACGTTGGAAAGAGGTGGAATCTCTGTTAGGAGATGAGGCCGAAGGAGGGAGGTTGCATGCCTAGGTGTTCAACTGAGGGATATTGCATGAGGAAGGGGAGAAGACCCATTTGGGTTCTTCTTAAAACAAAAAACTAGCTTAATAATAAGAATAATAATAATAATAATAATAATAATAATTATATTATTATTATTATAATTATAAGTTTCTTTTTTTTCTCTGATTTATTTCTTTTTAATATATTTTAAATTTAATTTTAATTTATATCATTTAATTAACTTCTTATAGGAAATTATACCACATATTTTGGTTCACACTATTATCCAAACCGTGCACCAACCGTGTGACACCCACTACCTAAAGAAAGCACCTTGCATTTAGGACCATCACGATTTCTTAATCGTGTGAAAACCATGAAAAGAATAGTGTGAGGTTACTTATTAAGTGGAAATAACCACGTAACTATCTCAAAAAGTTTTGGAGAATCATGAATAGACTATGCATGGTGTTTTGGTCCCATGAAATAGGCTTCATTGTTATTTCTGGGGGCCACACGATTTAAGACAAACCGTGCGCCCTCTATAAAGCCTCCAAAATTGGGGTTTCTGGCCCTAACACTCTCAAAACTCAATGATAAACCCAAAATAATTTTCAATCCATCACATAAATATAAAAACAAAACATATGAGTGTTCCAACTATTAGAATTTCTTTTAAGAGCTCGGTTTTAAAAAGAGCCCATCCAGTAAATATAAAAGTTTAAATTTCTATGGATTTTCATCCAGTTCAAAACAGAGATTGTTGCAACCATCCTAGATTAGAACATATCATCCTTTAGATTACTTTAGAAAGAAAAGAAACATCACCTAACCTACTAGGTTCTTGAGGATTCATTCAAATGATCACATTTCATTTCCAAACACCCAATGCACCTTCATGAATCTATTTAAACATATGACCCTTATACAATTAAAAATCGATCCAACACTAATCTTCCAACCAAAACACTTAAACATAGACTATATGAGATATTTTATCTGGGGAAACAATATATTCATCATCTCTTTAAGAATATGGACAAAGGTACTTCCCAACATATTCATTAAAGTTTGAAAGGGGGAAATTATGAACCATGACACCTTCAACCATCAGAAATTCCCACAATATATGACCTTAAGATTTCTAGTAATTTATATCATGTGATTTATGAAATACATAAAATGATCATTTCTCAATCGACCTAAAATCCCAGTTCAAACTAGATTTTACTGAAAATCACTGACCGACACACATGTAACTCACCTCCACTTAGAAACGTGTTAAAAAATAGTCCTTCAATGACTGTAAAAATTAAACAAGAGAGGAAAAGAGTTAATCCACTTAGGCTAACTATTCATGAAGACGACCAGATTAGGTGAGTAGTGTTTTACCAATAGAACTTCCATACATTCTCCCAAGGCATCTCACATTTACCATTTTCATATCCACCAAAGTCCCGACCTGACTTCTAGTGATATTCCTTGGTGAAAACATCACTTGGCCATGTAAACTACTATGCCAACACATGAACAAGGGTGTGACCCCTAACCAAACCACTAGAGTCATTTCCCATTTATCAGAAACACCAAAAATACTGAATAAAAGTGTAGGATAACCGAATATTCAAAAAAGATTATTTCCAAGAAACCATCCAAGGTGGACCCTAATCCTTGATTATAAGAGATACATTAGCACAAGGTCACAACATCCACAATGGGTTAGTAACTAAGCCCAGAGCGGCATCAACCTAGCGGTCGAGTCTGAGAAAGTAATGAATTCCATAAAAAAAAGACTATCCAAGGAATTCTTACATTGGAGCCTAAGGATAATATAGAGCCACAAGTACTTAATATTAAAACCCTGCATCCGGCGTGCAACGAGAGAACCACCTCAACAATCCTTATGGATTTAAAAAATTAACGTGGCATAAAAACAATGATATCTCAGTATATCAAAGATGACATCGAGATAGAATAAATTCTCTTTTCTTAGTGGAATACAATAAATGGATTCAAATGAATTCTAGTCAATCTTACCCAACTACTAGAAATAACAACAATCAAACCAAACTGGTCAACTTCAAGAAAGAAGCATATCATCACCTACCAACATGTCATCACAACCGATCAAAAATTTCTTTTCCACCAAAGGCATTGCGAGATCTATTAGGATAACCCCCAATGTGCTTTAAGACCAATTAGGATTATCAAGGTTTTTATACACCAAAAATAAAAACAACATCCTACTACTAAGCAAGAAACAACATGCTTCGACACCTCACGAACCCAATGAGAATTTAAGAAAGGTCAACCATTTATAAATGGTCCTCTTCAATTGTGCTCCCTCTACTCTGATGGACACATTTAATGGATTCGACAAGAATGTCACCACCTTAGGAGTGCCCTATCTACCGAAATGAGAGATATTATACCTTATCACAAGATATAAAGACCCATATTTAGCAAAAAATAACATGGGACACTCCCGCAATACACAATCACCACATTAAAGAAAATGGAATGGAAACCCAAAACCAAAATGTCTGGCATGTCAAAATACCCGATCCTTCATGAAGTCATCCTGAGAATTAAGAATAACTTGATTAAATTAACTCACATGTCACATTAATACGAATATTACATGAGTACATACTCAATATCACAAGAGTCAATGAGCCTAAAAAACTCTACCAGTTTGTTACATCATTAAAAACATGACAGGCAATGCGTACGTGAATGCATACTACCTCGAGGTTTCAAAATAAAGGATACATTTCCTGAATACTTACCATATGGTTATCAGCCATATTTATTCAAGTATTGGATGAACATAGAAGAGATTTAGTCTAGAGTCATATTTACCCATACAAAAATTACCCTAGATGAATCCATACCAAGTCTTCCATCGCGGGAGAAAAGAAAGGGTCAACCAACCTACAAAATGGTTGATCATGCCTGAGGCATGTGTAAACAGATGACAACGAGAATTACATGATTCTCACTCCCATAATCAGGATAAGGAAAAACATGGACACCCATTTGAACAAGGGTCTCATTTAGAAGTCATGAATCCAACAAGGGATAATGACACCTTAATGTCACCAAATGTAAGATAGATCACATGATTTAGGAGGGAATTTAAACACAAGGGTTATACCTACCATGGGATATCCCCTTATAGAGAAAAAGCATCAACATTATCCCTAGGACACACTAAAAGAAGTCACTAGGATCAAATGAAAATAATCTAAGCCATTTTTAAAGAAAACAATGCCTATGGTAAGCGTTCGGGCTTCCATATTAAGGATACTTAAAAAGGGAAACTCAATCTACACTTACACGAGGGTTTTAAACAAAGGATACTAACTAGGGTTCCATTTACAATGGATTTAAATTTATTAACATTTAATATTTAATCATTAGAAGATTTATTTCAAAATATCAAGTGACATTTTATAAAACAAAACCCAAGCTACAAGATTTAGCGAACACCCCAAGGTAAAAACAGATAGGTTTAATAAAACTGCCTTTTTCAAGAATAAAAAAATGAGACATCCAATCATAAATAAGAAATTTAGAATCTATATTCCTTTTTATATTATAAGATGACCTACTTGGGTCCTGCTATGCCCACCAGATTTTTTCATGAGAGAAACCCAATAATATTTTTTTTAGTTTTTAATGTTTAAAATCACCAAAACGGGTTATCACATAAGAAGCATGCCCCAACTGAACTACTTGGCCCCAATTGTGAATTTATCATTTTACCATTCCTCATTTAAAATTAGAAATTAAACAAATTTATTACATTTATATCCATTTCACAACATAACATAGCCACATAAAAAAGTTCGACTAAATGGGTTACCATGTCCCAATTCACGAAGCACCCATAGACTTCATGGATTGAAAATCGGATCCCATTAATCAAAAATAATTTCATTTCAGATTATAACATACTAAAATATATAGTTGTGCATCTATATGGGTAGCTATATACTAATCCATAAAGCACCCATACACTATACAGTTAGGATGTTTTTTCCCATCAATCAAAACCAATTTACTTAAATTTTTTAATTTAGTAGCATTCACATTTTAGCAATGGCCTAAATATGTATTTATAAAAAATTCTCAACACAATGTGAATATAATAGTCACCTTTTCAAAGTTATAAGGCTCACAAACACAACAAATTCGAAAATTGGTTCACATCCATTCACAACCATTGTCTTTTCATCCCATGAACAGACCATATATAAGTAAAGAAAAACATGCCTTTGTATGATGTACCCACAGTGAATATTGTTATTGAACTGATGCATGGTACATAAGAAACAAATAATAAACAAATTAGGCAACATGGAATAATAATAACTAATCATGTTATATATAAAATCATGCAATGAATTACATATACATGGTAAAAACTACCATGGAATAACACTCAAGGAACACAAACATACTTAGCAAGCAACCTACTAATGAAACTACATGGTACATAATATTCATGACATTTAAATTCCAATGTTCCTAATATGATTCATGCAATTCTTGATCCTTAACATAATGAGATAAGGGAAAAAATTCCATACAATTACCTAAATCAGTAGTAGAGAAAAATACACCGATTACTTGTTGTGAAATCATATCAACTGTAATGGAAAAACATGAACACAAATCCTATCCCTGACCACACTTTCATTTCCTGTATGTGGATCAATCAGTCCCAAACGTGAATATTAACCAAGAACTGACACATTCCAAATATCTTATCTACCAACCCAAAATATTAAGAAAAATGGGAAATTTTCCTCTTATATAACTTTTTACCGTCTCAATCCATATTACCATCAAACTAATTATTGGATCAGTAGGTCCCATGGCCCTCGACACATCAACCAATATTCCAGAGGCTACAAAATAGCTATATGGGTCTCAAGAGTTGATATTTGGGAGTCTATACTCTAATATCAGATAAGTACAATGTAAAAAAAGAAACTAAATAGAATACAAGAATGGAAGCATAAAATAAATTGATAACATATTAGAGGATGAATTATAATATTCAATTGAATAAAAGTGTCCAATTAAAGATTATACAAAGAATGAATGAATGATATTGATATATAAGCAAAAATGGTGAGCCTACATCAATCATTGTTTGAAAATACAATACAAGACTCGAGTAAAGATAAAATAATGAAAAATACCAAATGTAATCTCAACGAGCATCTTGAGAACCATATTATCACTTTTCTATTAACTCCTAGGTACAATCACACTACAACAAGAAGGGTCTAAGGTCTTGTGAACAAGAAGGTCTTCTAGGGTACCCAAGTGAAAATTTTCCCTGAGCAGGGTATGAGATATAAATCTCAATAATTTGGCACACTCAGTGTATATCCTTAACTAGACAGTGCACTATAAAATTTAATAGTGTGTAGGTATTAAGAAAGAATAAACAAAATTGAATAATTAAATAACCACCAATCTAGCATCCTAAGGGAAACAGACAACTATATATATTTCGGCTCATAGTTGGAATATGTGTATGATCTTGTCACATTATATATAGTTTATATACATAAATATATATATTGTTGGAGTTGACTGATATGTAACATGCATACATCCAACACCAGTCTTTGATCTGATATGCTCTACTCACGGGGTAGTAAGCTTGACATATATATATTTTTTTGGAGTGGATTGATATGTAACATGCAAGCATCCAACAATAGTCTTCGAGCTAATAACCTCTACTAATGGAATAGTAATCTCGACATCTCGATAGTACGGGGGTTGTCAACCACATCATTCTGTTTGGAATGTGTGCCTGACATGTAAACACTTTAATATGGATATTGGCGATCAAAGTCCCCATGGTCATATTGAATCTGTGGTTAGGGTTTCCATGCCCAACACTAATGAAAAAAGGTGTGGGTTTCCATTCCCATCAGACATCCCTTACCATGATTTTCAGCCTATATAGAGGCACATAATAAGTATAACTGGCATGGGACATTACCTTCCATGCATGATCATTTACATATTCCAATTATAAAATAAATATAATTACATTTATTATGTAATACATGAGGTATTAACTCTAATTATTTTCATTTATATCATCCCATTATAACAATCATCACATTTTTAATATATTGAATAATGAAATAACTCTTATGCCTTTCAATATGCATGACCATATTCAGAATTTAATACACGTGGAAAATAATTTTAAACCAACACATAATGAATAACCTCTTATGAATTTCAATTTAAATTATCAAAGGATTGTCACATATATAATTTGATTCATGAGGAAATGGCCTCTCATGCATGTCATTATCCATTTCACAATATTCAACCCATTGATTTAGAAAACAAGGAAATTTATTTACCAAGGTTCAAGAGAGTGATACATGGTTTCATTGATGAATTGGAATTCACTTACTTGGGTAATCCCATTTATTAAACAAGCTATTCCATTGATAAAATGTTCCAATTAATTAGAATACGCCTTTATTAATTTAACATTTATATTCAAGGGGGGAGAATCCAATAAGATACCTTCTTATGGGTTACATTCAAAATATAAAATATTTCAAAATTGATATCAATGCACAAGGAGAGACAGAAATAAAAAATCATCATTGTGATATTTTGAAGACATCACAACTCTATTTGAGGGGTGTTATTATAAAACCATGACATTGTTTATAAAAAAATCATTTATCAAAACTAATAATTTCATTCAAGGAAAAAAAATTAATTTATCAAAGATGAAATAAACAAGAAACTAATTAATTTAAAATTAATGGGGGATGAAAAGGGATCCTACCTCAAGAAGTATACTAAACCGACCACTTGACACCTGACGATGTCAAAGTTTACTCCAAAAATGCACACACAAACATACCTGTATATATTTATTTACCTCTAAATCCTATTTATAGATTACCCTATCAATGAGGGAACATGTAAAATGAGGATATATATTTATATTTATATGTACCAATGTGGGTGTGTGAAACGCATCCCAGAGTCATCAAACAAACTACAAAAATCTATAAACTCAAAAAAACCAAGGCCAGGACCCATACAAAAAAACTAAATTACCTGGAACCCATAAGCTTCGAAATCCCCAAATATATATTGATTGAAAATGAAGAATGATGGAACAACTTACACCGAATCCACAACAATGGACCAAGATGAAATGAACAACTTCTCAATCAGAGGTGGCTGAAGACACATGATAAGGGTGACCCAAGAGATGCTTCACATACCCTAAAAATAGATTAAATGATATAAATGTGGCTAAGAACTGACCTTGGGTTTGATAATTGTGTAGGGTGTTGTGGGAAGAGAAAATCGGACAACCAAGAGAGGAGAAGAAAAGATGAAGGATTACCATGAAGATTCAAAGGGGAATCACGAAGAACAATGTTGGAATCTCCATGAGAATATGAGGAAAAATAGGGAAGGTTGCACACCTAGGAGTTTTTCCAAGGGGCATCACGTGAGGTAGGGGGAGAAGACCCATTTAGGTTCATCCAAAAACATAAACAACCTTTATAAAAATAAAAAAAAAATATTATTATTAAAACTTTTTTCACCCATTGATTTAATTCCAAATTTATTTTCTATTTAAATTTAATTTATTTAATTTATTAATTTTCATAAAATAAATTATACCATATGGATTGGGTCACACGGTTAGCCAAAACTTGCACCAACTGTGTGGCACCCACTATCTAAGGAAAAAACCTCACACGGTTTGTCCCGCGGGGTTAGCTTAACCAAGAGAAAACTATTCAATAAATAGTTCAAGGATACTAATTAATTGATACAATCTATGCTAAAATCTCAGAAGTTTGTAAAACCGTGCAAAACCCATGTGTGGCCTTCTGCTCCCCAAAGATAGGTCGTACAGTTACTTTTGGGGGCCACACGATTTCATAAAAACAATGCACCCTCTACACACCCCCAAAATTGGGTTCTCTATCCCTCTTGCTACTGATAACTTGAAGAGACACTAGGGATAATTTTCAGGCCTTCACTCAAGTCTAATGAATACACTTAGGAGTGTTCCATTTATTGTAATTTCATTCCGAAGATCGGTTTTAAAAATGGCCCATCCGACAAATGAAAAAGTTCAAATTACTCTGGATTTCCATTTGGATCAAATTAAAAAAAATTACACTCTACATAGTGGATGGAGGAGCATGGAAGTGGTCAAAGGAGTCTGAGTGTAGAGAAATGGGGGATTCAATTGGATTATATAGGAAAATAAGGGGATTCCATTATTATTTAGTATTTGGACTCTACATAATAAAATAACCAAAACCACAAACCATCCCATGTTTTTCCCACAGTTTATAAGAAATGGGAGTTATTATCATTACTTTATATGGAAAAGATACAAAATTAAAAAAATTCATTTTCTAATGTGGAGGCGAGTCATACTCTTTAAGAAATGATTTTAAAAACATTAAATATAATAGTGGTTTTGGAGGATTTACAAAGGATTTGTAAAAATTATAAAACCATCATAAAATCACCTTATTTTTATGTAAAATAATATATTTGATCATAGTATTTATTACATCTCTTTTGGGTCATTATGATGTCACAGACCACAATGTATAAATATATACATTATTTAATTTTTACATAAAAAATCGATTGTCTCAAAAAAATTATGAAATATTCAAAATTGTATAATTTTGAAATTCTAAATCCAAAAATAATATAAATTTTATCTAAATGATTTTTTTAAATATATTAAATTTAACTTTTAATATAAAATATACATTTATTATGAAATGATGGGTTTTTGAGAATATGAGTTTTCAAACCCTTATGAAAATTACAGTTGACATCATTAAAATTATATGATTATTAATATTTAATAAAATTATTTAATAATAATAGTTTATTTAAAATACTATTTATTTAAAAAAACAATTAATTCTTTAAAATAAATTCCTTTATTGAATTTGAATATTACCCAAAAATACTATTTGTGTTTTATTGTATCAAAATAAAAATAACAATAATAGGGTGAAAATTTATTCATTATTCTTTAAAAAAATCATATTTATAGGGTATTGATACATATCCATTTAAAACACCTAAAAATTCCAAAATATTAAGGTGTATGATGGTGGGACTTTCATTGGGGTGGTATGATGTACATTATTTGGACTGTGATCTCGATGAGCTTGAACTTCTCCGATAAATGGTTTTTCTAATGCTTATGTTAGTGGATCTCAACATGGGAATGGTCTAGGAAAAATCCTAGTGATGCTATCTATTTTTAAATCTATGATAAATGGGCTTCATAGGGTAAGATACTATCATTTGGGATAATCACTTTATTTTTCTATGTCAATTGGATTTGATAAAACCATATATTTATACTAATCATGTGATCACTATTCGAAAACTATATCATCATAGGTAAATATGCTTAAAAATAATTTATATCAAACTAGATAGAATCAAAAAAATAATTTCATGTGTTTTTTATAATCATATTACATAATTAGACATTTAATTGAAACAAATGGGGAATTTTATTTAAAATAGTTCGAGTTATTATAGAAGTGGGTGATATTTCCATGGATTTAGTTATTGTTTTTCAACAGACATCTATTGGGAATGATTATATTTTAGATATAATTAAATTAATCACAAAATTAATATATCTCCTACCAATTTGGGAAGAGATGAAAGTAGAGAAACATGAGGAATTTTATGTCTATGTGATTGTGAGACATCACATAGTTCCCTATGTAGTTGTATTTTATATGGATCTAAGGTCCACATCTAGTCTCTAAGATGTTTTACAAAAGGATATTGGTAACTAGATTAAATTAAACCCAACTTATCATCCATAGATTGAAGGAAATATGGAGAGGCATATCCTTGATCTAGATTACCTGCTTTAGGATTATGTACCAGATTTGGGAGGATCTAGGGAAACTAATTTTCTTATAGTAATATTTTCCTTTAATAATAGCTTTCATGATTTGATCAGAATGGTTACCTACAAAGATTTTTATGGGTTTCCATATTGACTTGACTTATACTGGGAATACTTTGGAGAGCAGTTGTTGGTTGGAATGAATGTTGTTCAGGAGATGATAAAGATTTTACTATTGATCCAGAGTCATTTTATCATATAATATAGTCGTAAGAAATCCCATGGGGACCATGAGAGTTTGATTCTAGAGATTGATATTGGTGATTGGGTCTTTCATATAGTTTTACCTCTCTTGGGGAATTGTTGGTTGAATATGTATGGTAAGTTGACACCATGGTTTCTGGGGCCCTTTGAGATAATTGGATGGCTAGGGAGGGTGGCCAATTAGTTATACATACCGTTTGTCATGACTTTTATACATTATTTTTTTCGTGTTTCTCTATTGAGGTGGTATATAATAAATCCTTCCCATGTGATTATATGGGAGGATGATGATCTTGGTGATGATAAAAATTTAGTTGAGAAACCAATAAATATTATATATTGTTAGGATAAGGTAATATGTAGTAAAATGACCCACCTTGTCTGGGTACTATGGTATTGCGAGAAGGATAGTCATGAGACATTGGAGTAGGAGTCATCGATGAGGTAGAAATAGATTTCTCTTTTGGAAAATCTTGGAAGTTGAGGTTTTTTTGAGGGCATAATGTGTTTATAGTGGTGATATTGTAAGGACCTATTACGTTTTTGTCAGATAGGTTTCATCCTTTGTTTTGGTTTTCCTTTTTCATTAGTTAAGTGATGCCAAGATGGAATTTTGGAGGACACCGTTAATGGTGAAGTTGAGAATTTTTTAGAATTTTTATTATAAAACCTGTAACCCATTATATTCACTAGAAAATTACGTGAAATGTAATGGGAATACATGAAATGTAATGGATTTCAGATAGAACCCATGAAATGGATTCACAACATAATAAATTTAAATTCTGTCTAAGTGTTACTCGTCATGTAGTGTGAAAATATCAGTTTTTGAATCTGAGGTGAGGGGTTTTTCTATATATGTGGGAGTAAAACATTACATGACATGTAATATAGTTACATGCTATACATATTCCTTATGTACAGTTTTTTAGGTCACTATATTGATGTTGAAGCCTCATATGTTTTTCAACCTTCTCCTCTTGGCAAGAGCTGTCTCTCTATGATATTTTGGGTCATTCCCTCTCATATAGAATTCTTTGTTTAGTTATTGATCACCAATATTATTGGATTACTTCACTCTTGGTATGAAATTATTTTGGATTTATTTGGTTTTTGTTTATGAAGAATATTTTGATGTGGTTTTGTTTGGATTTGTGGTTAGATTGTGTTTTTAAAAGACCCTTTTCTATTTCTTGGCATGCCTCATCATGTTGAGGTCGTTCTCTTTGTTTCTAGTCACTATTGTCGAAAGAATCTTGGTCTCTATAATTTGAACATAGGGTTTTATATACAATGGGTTAATTTGATGAATTTAATGTTCTTATTGATAAATTATATTGGTTTTTTCATTTATTGGAAGTGACAAATTGTTTTTAATGATTTCTCGGAAGAGAAAATGTTTTCAAAATGGGGTTTCACATTGAAAATAGATTTTATTTATTTGGGAATAGTTTCTCAGATTTAAAATTATATTTTCCTATCTTTGATGATATTTTATTATTTTTTCTTCGTAGTTTTGATTTTAAATTGAACAAATGAACATGGAAACCTTGGATTCATTGGGATAGAGACACTGGTAGCCTTAATGCATGTTTCAACACTAGGACATTACTTTTAATGATAATGACTAGAAGTTCTTGAAATCTATTGGATCAAATGCATTCATTTTTAGGATTGTATATGTCGAGATCACATTGTCCCATAGGCCAGTTCCCAATACAAGGTTCTTTATAATTTTCCATTTATGGTTATTTATCACATGAGTATTTTTATTATCGATTTTTGATCATGTGTTTTTATATGAGGTTGTGTCACATAGCTTCACATGATAGGTTGATTCGTGGATATGTTTTTACATGTTTACTTATTGATTCATTGATATGATTCACTATTTTATCACTTCTACTTTTTATATTTTTAGTTTTAGAATATGAAACTCTTTTAGGAAATCCAATGGAGAAAAAGGGAAAGTGATTTTTAACTTGATATATCTTTTGAAAATTCTTTATAAAACTATTTTTTTAAATCTGTAATTTTTTCAATCATGATATTAAACCTTGTACGAAATATTTATCGGTATCCTACTAGGCTTTAGCTCACACAATACTTATGCCTTTGGGAATTTGTAGATGTTTTATTATAGGATTTATATAACACCCCGAGTTTTTCTATACATTTTTTCTTAAATAAATAAAACTAGAAAAATTTTCTGATTTCACTATACACAAAGATAATTATTAATTATATGGTACACAAAGGAAATATTTCTCTACACATAATAGTGGTTTATCTTGCATTACATGAGACACATATTTTAAAAAAAATAATGATATATTATAGTCATTTAAAAAAAATTTATAACCTAGCCATTAAAAAACTAGTATGAATAATATTAAATAATTTTTAAATATAACAATTTTATATAATGTAACCATATTGATAATTATGTATATAATTTTTGGTAAAGTCACTATATGTTTTGAAAATTCTATTCTCTTAAAAGATCTGTCTGTTATGTGTTTCTATGAAAAATAAGAAACTAAATGTTTTAGAATTTTAAAAAGGGATATTTGATAAAATAAAATAAATTGTTTAATTCATAATTTTAAAATTATCATATGGTGAGTTTTTTGGATTTTTCTGAAATATTTCATTTTGGGATAAATAGTGAAAAATAATAAATTTTCATTGAGAGATGCCTTTTAATATAATTTATTTATGTAGTTATATTATATATAAAAGTGTTTAAAAGTTTGATTTGTTCCATTATACTTCCATTAATATAATTTATTTCATTATAATCAATTTTACAATGAAATTGGAAATAAAATCATTTCAAACTCGTGAATATTTTCACTTAATTAACCTATTGTTTCATCCATCCTACAAGATTAAATATAAAAACTTTTCTGCCACTCCATTGAATTGAATTTGAAAAAGTGGATTCAATATTTGAAATTATAAGAATTTATAATGACTAATAAGGCCAACTTAATTTTTTTAACTAAATTATTAGTGAATGATGTTAAAATTAATCACAATGATTAAAAAAAATGAGATTTCCAAGTTACTAAAAATTTAATCATAATGGAAAAAATTAACTATAATATTATAAAATACAAATTTTAAGGAAATATTTGGACAATATTCCCACTTGTATTGAAAATGGTTCATTATTGGTGGAACATTATGTAAGGTAGACCACCCATGAGTGTTTACTTTTTGGCATTTAAAAGTTTTCCACTCACTTCCCTTATAAAAGGACACAACCTCTGCCCCTCTATTAACAACTTTTAGTAAACTTGGATATGTCATTACCTATCCAAATATATTTCCAAATCCCCATCATCTTATAATCCCTCATTTGGAAATAAAGTGAACCAATGGATCCCTTTGGTACAAACAAAAAGGTGATACCAGAAGAAGAGGTAACGTTCAACAATGAACATTTTTGTTTTATTTATTTCTCAAACCCCTTAAATTATTATTTTATAATGCTTATGAAATAACTAAAAAATATTATATATACTTATATTTTGTTATTTTAAGGGTATTACCCACAACTTCACACACTTCTGTCAAAATGGATATGCAATCATCATTCTTGTGCATGGGAGATCACCGCCTCGCGAATCGATGTCATTCGTTCTTCTATTACCACCATATGGGTTGTGAATAATGATGGATTTGGATTTTATGTACGATATTTATTTTTGATGTTATTATTATAAATATTTAATTTTCATATCAGACATACCTTTATTCATTCTATTTTTTGGGATTATGATATCATTGCTCGTGTGTGTGGCAGATGACTACCTCGTGATGCGATGTGATTAATTCTTGCTTAAATTGAATGTATTAATGATAGGTTTTTATAAATATATGTGATATATATGATATAAAAACGATTCTAGAATAAAAATATTTAAAAAAATTGTCTTTCTTTTAATATTAAAAAAAATGAAAACAACATTCCTGCATATGTACGACCTACTGTCTCCATGAATGACGTATCTCATATTCTATTGCTATAATTTATAGATTATTATAAATACATATATAATGAATATCCATATGATATTTATGTAATTTATATAATTATTAATGTTATGAAATATTTATCTAAGTAATATTACTATGAATAAAAAGTTAAAACATGTACGAAAATTAAGCGGTTACTCACCAAAATGCAAGTTTAACCTGGAATTGTTAATAAATAGGTAATAAAAGGTCATAATAAAATCATATATGTAATTGTATTAATTATTTTTGATATATAATATATATATATAATAAAATGATATTTATTATTTAAGAATATTTAATGAGTACAATGTATATCGAGACATAAGGTTTGAGATTTCCATACGACTTTAATTTTTAGTGAGACATAAGCCATGTTCACCAATAATTTCATATATGTGGTGTGTATACTTCCCATGGATGTATATTATGATTATACTACAAATTATTAATTGGATTTAAAAATCCATTTTAGTATATATCAATCGTGGGTCGTATGGTTAAAATGTTACCAATGGAGTAATGGAATTTTGTCTCAATTTTCCTTCTTTGAGACACATATTGTTTTATGAACCTGTATTCTTCTATGAGGTGTATATATTGACCCTTTGACATGTTATATCATTAATATTTATATTTTAATGATATTTCAGGCTTTATTTTATGTTATCCTTTCATGGGGATTATGATTCAATGTTACCGAGTGATAAGAGTTTATTTCTATAATCACATCGTTTATAATGATTAATCATGATTACACTTACATTGATGAAATATTATGATAAATATGTCAATAATTATCATAAATTTATTCTACCCTAGTTATGGATGATTTATTCATATAACGATACCAATTTACCACTGTTTGGTAGTTATGAAAATTAAGAACATTTTTTTTTATGAAAATCCTGATTTATTTCTCTCTTTAGTCAGAAATCGGTTTTATTTAAAAAACTTGTTTTCTTATAAGTTTTTAATTTTTTTTAAAAATGAATCAAAAAATATTTTAATATGCCCATATTATTTTTAAAATACAATTTAAACCGTTTTTTAAGTTTTTGAAAAATATTTGTAAAAGGAATCTTCTTTTCATTTTCTGATCAAAGGTCTTGTGACTTCTACTGACAATATGAAAAGATTCATTGTTGTAATTTGTAAAAAATAGATAGAGTTATTCATCGCCATGGATGATCACTAATTAAAATATTCCTTTATTAGTTTTCAATGTTATTATCAAAGAAAAGCATTTTCCAAATTTTATGTTTCAAAAGTGTTTTTTAAAGCAGAAAGAATATTTTCCTCATGATTTTTTTAAAAGATATTTCAAAATTACTTTACATATAATATGAAATCAATTTGTGTTACCTATTCATTATTATTGATATAATCAAATAATATAATTAATAATATTTATATGAATGATTAAATTTTTTATGTCATGATTTTGAGGACACCTCTATCTCTTCCATAGGTTATACCATGATAAAACGCCTATAAAACATGATTATTTTCATGGGTTATGCTGTGATGAAATGAGGATGAAAACTATATATTTTATATACGTTATGATATTATGACATCTTTATGATACCCATTTAATTTCATGGGTTATGATATAATTAATATTTTTTATCTTGTGACATGATTTTCTATGATTTCATGATGTTTAGGGTGGGACCTATATCTCCCTAAAATGCATTGGGTAAAGATTTATATATAATGATATAGACATGACTGAAATAGGAAGTGGACTTGGTTTAGGAATACTGAGATAGAATGGGAAGTGAAATCAGTTTAGTAATATAGGGATAGAATGATAATTGATTCCCAATCAATAATTCTTGACTTGATCAGGGTGTAAGGTGAAGTCTGGGAAACACAAGGAGGAAGGCCTGAGGGTTGCTGATTTTTTTGGTAGGTTGATGCAAGATTTGCGTGTTACAAGAGATGGCGTGGAGAGGTCCTTAGTAGTGGTTGCGGGGAATCCTCCAGTCTCACCCATCCTGGTCGAGGAAGGTGAGGGCAGAGAGGTTCATGGTCCGGGTGGTTCTCCTAGGAGAGGTTGGGTGGACATGAATAATCAACTGCAATTCATGGGTCGTGGATACGAACAATCCACGAGATCAGGCTTGGTTTAGGGGAAATCATTCTTTTCTGCTGAAACATCTTCCAGCAGAAAAGAGAAGTTGGAAAATGTGAATATCTTGAGGACATTACATCCTAACACCCTCGGGGATACTCATCTGAAGGCTGGGTCTGGGGGGAAGGAAAATGTCACGAAGTAGAAGGCAGATCAGGAGCATCCACATTGTAAGCTGAAGCCTCACAATGAAGGAACGCAGTTAAAGCTGGGGAATCTATTTGTTGGCTTGGAAGTTCATGAACCTCTATTGTCTCCGGAGGATGATTCTTCAGGTGATGACAGCTATAATATCCCTTCAATGGATATCATGGACCGATGTAAAGGAAAAGGCCCTCATAGCCCTCGGCGGAAGAAGGGGAAAAAGTCGCTAGAGATTCGGGGAAATGTATTGTGGTCCCGGGGAAAAAGACTAAGGGTCGTATGGATTATTCTCACTTACCAAAACCAATGGAGACTAGGTTGGCCAAGAAGGAAAAGAACAAATTAAGCACAGCCCTTCAGGAGGGGGAAAGAGAAGAACCAAATTGGCTTACAAGTGACAAAGAAGAAGAGAATGGAGAGTGCTTGAAACTTATCTTGCACTCCAAGGAAGAGATGATTGCGCACGCCATACGTCCCAATGTTTCAGAAGATGTGCTCAACAGAATTTATGAATGAAGCCTACAAGTTGATTCCACAGAGGAGAAAGAAGTGTGGTTAGATAAACAAGATATAATTCTGGCCCGAGGGTTCAATCAGGATATAATCAATTCAGAGGAATTTATTCAGACTATGGAGAGGATGAATACCCACCTTGAAGAGCTTATCATAGAGGATCCTGACATCCAGGTTGGTATGCTGCATTGGGATCTCTACAGAGCAGCTGAGTCAAGTAATATTTGCCTTGTGTTTAACCATTTTGTAAGCTCTTTCAGCACATAGTGGTATCCTGGTCGTGTACTTTGGTTTTTCCATTTTCCTTAAAATGGCATAATAAAAAATTTAATTTGGAGGGGGGGGGGGTTATTCCATCCACGTGAGGATCTCTTAATTCTATACGTATAATTATTAAGGGTTTTTTGGGATCCAAATAGAGGGTTGAGTGATGGTTTCTTACTGATCCTAATTATATGGACTGGTGACCCAATATTTTTTGAGAGGCCGGGTGGGACGAGCCACTGGTGGGGAATGTTTTGAGAGGCAAGGTTGGTGATTTACTATTTAGCACCACCATACACCGATATGTGACTCTGACCAGAGTTCATCTAGGAACTGCCTATAGATATGTTTATGAAATTCCTATGATAATTATCTATATTTTATGGTTTTATTTTTCTATAATAGGATTCTATGATTTACATTTATCCACCTACTTTTATTTTTTTCTTTATTTATAGTATTTATTTTGTATTAGTTGGGTGTATATCTTATTAGGGGTTTTTTGAATTTTATTTTTAAGGTAAGAACATTCTAAAGTGGAAAGGTATGTTTTTTTTATAAAAGTTCATTTTTAGGGAAGCTGTGTGGGATTTTTAATGTATTTAAAAAACTATTTTAAAAATGTATTTCAAACTACTACTTATTGTCACAATCTAACCCAGGTAGACCCTAATCCGGTCACCCATGTCGATTCGTGGAAAGGACAGAAGGGTGTTCCCTGATCCCCACAGACAATAGATTAGTGTAAGAGATCAACAGAGTACTGGAGGGAATGATTTCACCCAAAAATAAATAGAGAAACACTTAAAAAAGTACCAAACCATGAATTATTTAAATAAAAATGAGATGAACATCTTTTATACACAATCTAAAAATTTACTACAACTACACAAAAAAATTAACCAAACATAAAGAAAACACTATATCCATGTGACCTCACTAGTCATTCACTAACATAATGATAACTCATTTCCCAAGGAAAAAAAACTTATGCTGAAACCTGCATAAGGGCTAAAATAGAAAAGAAATATAGGCATTAGTATTAAAACTCAATCGGCTTGCCCAAAAATCAATTCCCAATTCACTTCATTTAAAATAAAATAAACATTAATTAAATTTTTGAACTACAATATATTAAATTCTGTTTTTATACACATTTACATAGATAAAAAGTACAACTTATTACCCTTATTTATTTCAGAAAATAGTTTCATTTCCTTAGTTTTCTGTTTGAATTTTCAAGGGGAATGTGATGTATATATATTTCATATTTTACAAAAAGGGCAAAACACATTAAATGGAAACAATTTTCATAAAAATTATTAAAGAAACACATCTAATTCCAAGAAAAACATTCCACTAGAAGGTACTATAATAAAAACACAACAAGGAAAATAGAATTGATTATAATAGCACCATGTTCATAACTACAAGCAACCAAGAGAAAATAGACATAGCTGAACCTAGGAGATCAAGAATAATCCAGAATACACTAATACCAAAAACACCATCTATGGTTGCATTCCAAAAATGAGGACATAAAAATGATCAAAATGCTTGACCAGCCGTTCTTCGGATAGACCAAGGTAAAATCCCAATCCAATAATCCCAATATATCCACCTACTATGGGCCACTGGTAATAACCATAACATACCAGTGCAACAATCACTCTAAAAAAACTCTCTCAATATACTGGGTTCCCAGGTCTCAAGTATTTAATGGGGTTGATCCATCTTATTCTAACTGGTCATTCAACTAGAATATATATAAATATATATATTAATTAATTCATAACAGGCATCACCCCGAGACACTCTAATGACTGATCTCATGCCACCTAAAAAGAAAAAAACAAAGAGTCCGACCTGATCCACTCTAATAATGGATATTAAGGTTTCCATTGTGAGGGAATCCCATAAATAATATACAGATACTAATAATGAGAATATCCAAAGGAGGTTTTCCATAATAATCAATTTCAGCATTTTTAGAATGTTTCCAAACTGGCCATTAAGCATTTCACAAAACCATTATTTATATATGGTAAAAATTTATCTTTTCATAGATTGGTGAAAAAACCATTTAAAGAATCTAAAAAATTACATAAACCCCTTAAAACATTCATGTTACACATTCAAAACACAACCATTTTCATTAAAAATTCCAAGCATGCCATTCACCTACAGCTCATACCAAATCACATTTAAAACCATAAATCATTACTATATAAATCCAAAAAACCACTTTGAAAACTATTTAAGGGATCCAAAATAACATTTTTCATGCCTCCAGTATATTTAGAAACCCAGAAAAATCAATATTTATCACAAACAAACCATAAAAATCAACCGGTCAATTTATTGAGGACATGGAAAGAAACATTTAACAAAAAAATTTCATTTAATACTCAACAAGGTATAATACAACAATTTACATGCCATAAATTTATTCAAGCTATTGAAACATCATCAAAATAACACAAACCATGTGCAAAATCTATCAAATCATTTTAACTAACAAGCGATGTGCACAATTTTAACAAAACAACATGATTTTCTATAAAACAAACAAATAATTGCAACTTTTCACTCCCAAAAAATTTATCCATGTCTTATATATCAGTATTTAGAATATAAATAAGGTGAAAATTGAACAAAAGTGATGAATCATTAATTTTAATGGAAATTTCATGGATAACCTACCTCAAATCCATGGCGGAATGGAAACGCACACCCGAAATCACTCCATGAGGGTTCCAAAACCCTAGATATATGAAAAACAACCCTAAATAGTCAAAATCACCATAAAGATTATTGGGAAAAATAGAATTCTAGGTCAATCCTGACCAGGGGAATGGAAATATAAGAAAAATGAAAGGTGAAGGTAGATGGAGGAGAAAAGAGAAGGAAAATTACCATGGAAACTAGTCAACCCTTCAAATTATCTTATATCTACACCATGAGAGGAGTGAAATGGATTGTGAATCCGAGGAGAGTCTCTATAGGTCTAGAAAAACCTGGGGAAGAATATTTAGGAACATTTGGTTCTAAAAACCCAAGGGAAAATGTTTAAAAGATAAATTTTTATGTTTTGGGAAGACTCGCATTGTTAGGCCACATAGTTTATTAAACCATCTGCCAAACTGTGCGGCATACAAATAAGTGAAAACACAGTCACTCTTAAGAGATCAAATACCCATACCCCAACCATGTGGTAGGTTTTATACCTACTACATGGCTAACTAGGTTTAGAAACTTTGTTTATCGAACAGTGCTTTAATTGTGCCCATGGCTTTTTTTTCAAACATCCACATTTTCTCCAAAACTCCCTAAAGAAACAACTATCAACCATTAGGGATGTTATAGACAAAGGAAAAACTTTGAAACTCAACATTCGTCTCACCCAGAACCTGAAAAAAAATACTTGTATTCTCAAAGAAACAGAACATAATCCAAAACTTGAAAAATAGGGTGTTACAATTCTGTCCACAATTAACGTTTTTGGTCCCCATAAATCCATAACACTATCTAGATAGTTGATCAATTCTTAAGGATTTCGTATCAACATGATCCGACCTCTTAAACCATGAACATTTCACTCACCAAAACAGAACATAATCCACATTCCTGAAACAAAACAAAAACCCATAACTACTTCCTGAGAATCAAACAAAGGATCAAGACATTACATCCACAAAAAGGTATGAAATGGATCGTTGGTACTTCTCTAAAATATCCCATTGATCACCCAAATTTTAGAGCACTCATGAAGGCTAGTGATTTCAGGGGAGGTCAGAACGGACTCCTCGCCATTAATGAACAACTAGCACTTGGTGTATTCTTAAAAAGGAACCTCAACGTGACCTGCAGTAGGTCTCCCCACCACTAAAACCCATATAACATTGATTAAATGTGATATCAACATGAACTAGAATCAGTCCATTCCGAAATAGGCCCACAAAAACCCTTACACACCAGTTTTTCAACCAATGTTAAAAGGAATACAATAAGAGAATTTAAACTACCCACTTCCAATCAGAGGGGACAAGAACTGAACCAAAATTTTCTGCACGAACAAAAAACCCCCACCACATGGGGTTTGGATGGAAGGGACCCAATGATTGGACCATTGAAACCACAATTGAAAACCAACCACCACTATTTACAACATGAAATGAAATTCAAAACATTGAAAAACCACAATAAAAATAGTAGAACTGAACCACATCAACGGTGGAGGCATGAACCTAGACAAACTCCTTAAACATCTAGGATTTTTGACTATATACTAGCTTCACTCCAGGAACTATGGCTGGAGATCTAATGGATGAATCATCTACTACCTCCTAGTTAGGAACTGCAAATCCAAAACCAAAACATGCATCACATGATTAAATAAAATCAGATGATCAGAAATAACTAGAATATAAACCTCACTTGTATTGAAAGCAGAAGTTCACAAAATTCCCACAAAATCCCTTACATTACAAAAACCAAAACACCATCAGAAAAACTGTGAAAAAAATATCCCTCACATTGGAAGGAAACTTATAGAAAGAATCCTTAAAAAATGTTCCAACAACACAACACTTCTGATAATTTCTTGTATGAGGCTTTCTTAGAATGCCTCAATAGAATCGATGCAAGTTACCCAAGAATCCAAAAATCTTAGAAGGGATTAAAGGTACATAGACATAAAGAACCCTTATGACCCAACTTTACACACTAATAGCATAAAAAAACCTCATTCCCAAAAGAGTTTGATGAAATATATTTAGGCCTTTTGATTCCACGAACTGCTCTATAAACTTTCAAATGCTTTCTAATATCCATTCCATAATCTTCACCACTACTTTAGGAATTAAAGGAAGGAGGACTATTTCAAGCACTCCCTCCATCATGTATTCAATAGTAGAAGCTTACCTCACCATATCAGTAAACAAAGTTAGATTTAGATATAACACCTTCTACTACAAATCAGGTCGGATCCCATCCTTAAAACACCAAGACTTCATGGTTTCATCTATGGCATACCCCAAATAATAAGGGACTAGATCCACCAAGAGATGGAAATAGTCCAAAACTGACCCATCACCCTACTGAAAACATCCCATCTCCATCCCTTTCTCACCCTTTATCTCTCAGAGAAATACCGATGAATAAACAAAGACTTGATAAACTCCCATGTGAGGTCTTCACAAGACATTGTTCTGAGACACTAACATCTACCCTTTCCACGGTGAACTGTCAAGAATAAACATTTAAAACATAACCCTCAATTAATCGGGGAAATAAATGAGGTTAAATACTATTTTTTTCTTTCACATCATCTCTTCCACTACAAAAGGGTCTTCATGACCATGAAAAAGAACTGGATCGATATTCTAAAACTCAATAATTATATCCGTTGTTCAATCAACTAGAAATCCTACTAATGGTGAATCACCCACAATCTCACTTTGATCAACCATAAAATCACCATAGAGAAAACTACTGGAAAATAAAAATTCAAGAACCAAATAAAAGTCAACTCAATAATAAAAATCCTCTAGGTCAAACACCACCTAGGTGATAAAATTTGAACACAACAAAAAAATTCATTATAAAATGAAAACATTCCTTTTTTTCATATATATTTTATTTTAAAAAAACTTAGTGGGATGTTCACATGCAATTATTATTTCTTGGAGTCTAACTCACATGCATGTTTTCATGCCACCACATACACCCATCCACCATGCCATATAAAACCATGCATTTCAGCGCTCATGAAAACACCAATGGATAAAATAAAACAAACCATTATTGTAATGACCCAAAAATTCATTGATGGAAATTCTTCTTGATCTAAATAAATATTTATGAGGGTTATATAAAATTTGATCTTCATTGGTTCAATGTTTTTATATTTTAAAATACCATTAGGAATTGTGACAGTTTCTAGTATAGCTGTTGAACAGTGACCACATGACTAGTATAAATATTGGGCCTTAACAAATCCAATTTACTCAGACAAAGGAAGTGATGGTCTCATCCTATTGACTTGACCATACGAAGCCCATTTTTTGGAACTAGGAAAGGAGGTGGCGTCATTGGGCTTCACTCTTTACCAAGCCCATGCAGAGCTTGAACACGTTAAGCTTGAGCGAAACTGACTAGAATATAAGTGGAAGTTAATAGAGATTACCACTCGAGCAATGCTATCCAAGCCACCCCAAGAGTCTGTCTGTTGGAGTTGGTGGTCTAGAACCAACTACTTTATACTTTATTCATTAAATAAAAGCCTTATCACATCTTGATTGTTCTTCTGCGTGACATGTCATGTGATAATGTCCTAAGGACAACTGTTGCATTAAAGGGTCAGAGCGGATCCCTACTATGATGAGAACCCGGAATTTCCATAACACTGTTATTGAATTAATGTTCTATAGCTGGATGATATTATTTGAGGGACACAAATAATACAGGTCATTAGGGGTGATGACTCATAAAACTATGAGGCACCTTCTCATGGTGTGCGCCCTTGGTAATATCCAGGAGGATATTATGAGAACGAGACCCGCCAGTAGGAAATCCACATTTCATAGAGTCATTGGATGTTCCTATCTGCGGACGTGTGTATTGGTTCTTAGACTTTAAGATTATTATTAATGGGTATTAAAACTTGCGTACTTAGATGTATTGACAAAAACTGTGACGACACACTGTTCACAGTGAGGTAGGATACGTTGGGTGCGTTACGAGTAATACCGCATTAATAGATAATGCGAGAAAGGATTTGTCCCTTCCGTTCCATAATGTAAGTAGATATCTCAGGCCCTTTGATGGAATTGATACAGCCTAAATAAATCCATGGCCATGGTAAGGTATGGGAAAGTTCAATTTCGGGAAGTCAAAGAAAGAATACTCAAGCACATGGGTTGATGGCACTAGCATGCAACCCGCTTGATTGGAGATATTGAGACAAATGGTTTATATTACACTGTAAGCGTTCGTAGGAGGTGACACGTCATTGCGGTGTTAACATCTTTCTCTATGGGTTCCTTGGCGTGTTGCTAGACGCTAACCTTGGACTTTAGGTAGGCTCAACCTAATGCCAATGAGAAAGAGTCCTAGAGGGTCACACACTAAGTGTGTCCATGTATCTCAGTTAAATATTAATTTAACAAGTTGAATAAAGATTATTCCCGATTGTGGTTTAATAATTATTCAAGGATGTATGATCGCATTTATTTCGACAGTAGTTATTCAAGAGAATATATTGTGGGAGAAATAATATATATATATTAGCGAGTAATGCAATTACATTTATTTAAGAAATAAATAGCCATCACTCAAGGTCTAATAAATATGGTGGAGGAAAATAAATAAAACTGAAAAATAAAAGTACACGCCGTGTATATTTTTATATACACGCCGTGTAGTTTATTTTTCAGGATTCGTGAGAAAATATTGTTTATTTAATTAAATGATATTAAATGTAATACGTTGGATGCATGTCAAGTAATAATAATGGTCAACTGTCATTATTAATACATGGGGTATTACTAAGAATTGAATGAACTGATTAAATGCTTATGAGAAATTAATTTATTTTTTTATATTAGGTATTGTAAATCCTAATTACATTATTCTCAAAAAGGTTATCCATTTTGGTTGTGCACAACGGATTGGAAATACTCTCAATCCAAGAGAGAACTCCCTTTCCACCAAGAACGCTTTAAAGTTATGAAAGCAAAATCCTCCACTGGATCAAGGCGATCGAAGATGGACATCGCAAGCAAAGGATCTTCCGCGCTATCACCCGAAGTTCCCTTTGGCGATGTCTAGAGATACGTGACACACGTGTGGATCACTGCTAGAGGAATCCTATACTTCGATTCTTCGACGCAACGACGGATCACAGGATCGTGACCGGAGACACCAATGAAGAAGGAATTCCATCGAGGTAATTCTTATGAATTAATTAAATTAATTATAATCAAGATATGATGATCCTCCTCAAGGGTTCCGGGACGCTTCTTTTCTTTTCGTTCTTCGTTCTATTCAAAATATTCGGCATTTTACATCATGACAGATCTCGGATTGAACGTTGTTTAATGTTAACATCAAAGTTGGGAAAACTGACCAATGCGCTTCCGCTGCGCCTGGAACCTACAAGTGGTATCAGAGCGGGTCATATCGTTGATTATAATTTGTTAGTTTTTCATTGGTAATTTACACATTTAATAATTTAGTTACTTCAATTGAAGTTTAATCGTTCTGGAAATCTATATATTGAGATCTATTCCTCCTGACTTGATTCTCGTTCACCTCACAAAAACGAATTTTTCTTTTAATTTTGATTAAAATAAAATAGAGGAACTCATCCGGAGGTGCCAAATGTTTTTGGCCGTATAACACCAGAATACAGGGTGGGTATTCGGATGTACACGCCGTGTAGTCTAGGTTCAATGCATTGACTGATCCACCAAATCAGGCCATGTATTGGATTCTTTCTTATAATTTAAGACACCATGTGTTGACTAGAAACAGGTGGCACACGATTTCCGGAATACACGCCATGTGGTCCAATGAACACGGCGTGTAGTACCTTTGGGTTAGGGTTGGGTCGTGTACTCCGTACACAGCCTGCCTGGATGGAAACCGTGTAATGCGAAAACTACACGGCGTGTGTCCCACTAGACACGCCGTGTACTCCGAAAATTTCCAAAGTACATTAACACGCATTATCCCCAGACATGTACTTCGGATGGACGGTGAAGAAAAGTACACGCCGTGTAGTCAGAACTACACACCGTGTACTCACCCAAATTACGCAGATTTATTAAAATTTATTATTATATTATACAAACCCTTGAGATGTGTACCATGGTGAAGGTATAAAGCTTAGGCACAACACGTGATAGGTGTTTTATATATATGTGTTTAATTTAACATCTGTGTAATAAATGGGAATTCACCAGGTTGCCTCCAAGGTACAAGTTACATACAAGGATAATTTTAAATGAATTTATTTGTTTAAAATTATGATGGATAAGAATCTCAAGGAAATTCAGAAAAGGGATTAAAGATAAAAGGATTGATTAATTAAAGATAATTAATTGATTCGAGTGTGATTTTTCTTAAACAAGAACGATTAAAGAATTAAATGCTAGTTTTATTTATGAGTAAATATCGTTTCATGTACAGATGATCATGAGCTAGACCGAGACCTTTGTATGTGAATGGTTTCTTTTAATTTATTTATTTAAATTAAATTTTTTTCCCTGTGAGGCATCTCCTCATTAATATGTAGGGCATGCGTGCCCAATGATTCTTTTATGTAAAAAACCCCTTTTACCCCTCACCTGCATGTGAGATAAATGCATATGTAATGGATGGAGCTCCCAAGCTAGTGTAGGCGGCTCAAGTCAGGAGCAAAGGTGAAACCAATACAAGGAGATACAAAGGTGGACAGATGGAAAGCTATAAACACGAACCCGAAAGGTTCAAGGTGTTTCTCCCCTAGGTCTTGGGTTAGTTTATCAATCTATAGATAAACTAACCAATATAAAAGCTCATGATCATACCATTTATTTTATTTCTGTCAGTTGCATGGTTTATTTATTGTGGGTTTGTTGTCACGATCACACAATTAATGAATTAAACGAGCATGCAAGATAAAATTAAAATAAAACCGGCTTATACGTAAATATTATCTTAGACATGGTTAATCACTTAATTATATCCCACTTAATATTAACAAGAATGTAATCAAAGATAATAAAATGGAAATTTACGTATATGGATAAAATCCCTCAAAATAAATATTAAGTCAGCATAACCTTCCATAATCTTGGTTAGAATCGAACCATAGTTCAAAGTGCTTGACCAACCCTAGTTGGGGTGCTTGCAATTATCGGGGAATTATAATTCAAGGTTTTGGGTTGACTTGACTTGGTTCGCATCAAGGGTTGACTGCCACAACAGGACTTGGTGTGACCAAGAGGCAAAGGTTGAGGAAATCCAAAAAGGATTTCAGGATTGGGGAGTCCACTCAGTGGATCAAGGAGCTGCGAGTTAATGCAGTTGGCATTTGGAATGCCTACCTAAAAACCTTCAAGTTGCTTGACCAACCGTAGTTGGGGTAATGCAAAGGGAAATATGGATCCTTTCCACTAGAATATTCACGCCATAGAATATTCCGGAGTCAATGGTGAGGGCTATTGGATTTCGATAAAATAGTGGGAGACTAATAATTATTAATTTATTTATTTGTCTCAAATTTTGTAATAAAGTACTAAACCTTTTCTCATCTTCATTTGTAAAAACGGAAAGAAAATGACTTCAAACATATCATTGTGCACCATACTTGAAAAAGAAAACCTTCTCACCGGCACCAATTTCCAAGAGTGGAAGATGCGTTTACGCGTCGTCCTTCGCCACGAAAGGAAATTATATGTGCTGGAAGAGCATTTTCTAGTTGCGCCTGGGAAAGAGGCTAGTGATGAGGAATTATATCTCTATATGAAACACATCGATGATGCCACATATATCCTGTGTTTCATGCTATCATACATGTCTAATGATCTCTTGAAGCCACATGAAAACATGGACGTGTATAGCATGATGTCTCACCTTAAAGATCTCTACCAAGAGAAGGCGAGACAGGAGAGGTATGAGATCTCCAATGCTTTGTTTACCATGAATCTTGGAGAGTATGTGCCCACTAGGCCTCATGTAGTCATGCTTATTGGATACATTGAATGCTTGGACATCTTAGGGATTAAATTTCCGGATGAGTTGCGTACAGAATTCATCCTATCATCATTGCCCAAGTCCTTCTCTAGCTTTATTGTCAATAATAACATGAGCGGCAATGAGAAGAGTCTATCGGAGCTTCTGACCTTGATTCGCCAGGTAGATAAGGACATGGGGCATAACAAATCCGCGGTCCTTATGGTGAACAAGAAAAGTAAGGACAAGGAAAAGGGGCCAAAGACTTATAAATGGCCTGAAGCCCTCGAGCACCATCCCTCCAAGAAGGGGAAGATCCAGAGGCAGGGCAAGGAACGGGATGCAGTGTGTTTTGCATGTGGCAAGCAGGGCCACTGGAAGAGTAACTGCACCCAGAAGCGTGGGGATGCTAAAGGTGCATTTGTTATCGAGTGCAATCTTTATATTTCTACACATTGGGTATTAGATACATCTTGTGGGGCTCACATCTGTATTCAAATGTAGGAACCAAGTAGATTTAGAAAGATCACCAGAGGAGAGGTGGATCTTCGAGATGCCAATGGCGCAAGGCTAGCTGTGTAGGATATTGGCGAATACCAACTCTCATTACCGACTGGGATGATTTTGGTTTTACATAACTGTTATTATGTGCCTAGTGTTACCAAGAACATAATTTCTGTATCTTGTTTGTATATGGATGGATTTTTTTTCAAATTTGGACATAAGGGTTTTTTCTTTTATAAGAACAACGTATGTTATGGTATGGCACATTTAAATAATGATTTGTATGTGTTGAATTATGAAAACCAAGTGTTGGAAATCGATAATGAAACAAAATCAGATGACTCATACATCACCCAGTTATGGCATCACCGCCTTGGTCTTGTGAACGAGAAGTGTTTGACAAAGCTCTGCCAAGATGGTTATTTAGTCTCTATTGAGCTCAAACCACTTGATAGATGTCACACTTGTTTACAAGGAAAAATGACCAAGCCCCCTTTTGGTGGACAAGGTGAAAGGGCCACATAGCTTCTAGGATTGGTACACACAGATGTGTGTGGACCATTTCCAGTAGAAGCTATAGGTGGATATTCTTACTTCATTACTATTACTGATGATTTGAGTAGATATGGATATGTCTACTTAATGAGGTATAAGTCAGAGTCCTGAGAGAAATTTAAGGAAATCAAGAATGAAGTAGAGAATCAGCTTGGTAAGAAGATAAAGAAGCTTCGATCAGATCGATGTGGAGAATATCTGAACCAAGAGTTCATCGATCTTCTACGGGAGTCTGGGATTCTATCTCAGCTCACTCCTCCTTATACACCACAGTGGAACGGTGTTAGTGAAATGAGGAACCGCACCTTGTTGGACATGGTGAGGTCGATGATGAGTCATGCGGATTTTCCATTATCCTTTTGGGGATATGAATTACAAACTACAACATACACATTAAACCGAGTAGCAACTAAGGCGGCAAATAGAATTCCATCCGAGTTATGTAATGAAAGGAAACCCACTTTGTCGCACACACGTGTATGGGGATACGAGGCGTTTGTTAAAGCCTTCTCAGGCAACAAACTAGCACCCAGGTGAATGAAGTGTATATTTATAGGATATCCTAAAGAAACGAAAGGATATTACCTATATAACCCTCAAGACAAAAAAGTGACTGTCATCAGACAAGCCGTCTTTCTTGAGAGGGAACACATCCTCAAGAAGGATAGTGGGAGAAAGATTGAATTCGATGATGTTGATGCTCAAGATACAAAGGAGCTAGTACAAGAACAAGTTCCACAAGTCCCCGTGGAAGTGGTTCCCGAAACACAAGTATTGCGTAGGAGCTCAAGAGAGGTAAGGGAACCAGAGAGAATTGGTTTCCTAGTCACCGAGGATGGTGAATCATTATTGTTGGACAATGATGAACCTCTCTCCTACAAAGAAGAAGTAGAAAGATCAGAAGCTACAAGATGGCAAGAAGCTATGAATTCTGAGATGGATTCCATGTATCAGAACCAAGTTTGGGTTCTGTTCGATGAGCCAGTTGATGTAAAGCCTGTTGGATGAATATGGGTATTCAAAAGAAAGATGGACATGGAAGGTCAAGTTATTACCTATAAAGCAAGGATAGTGGCTAAAGGATTTAGACAGTGTCAAGGAATTGACTATGATGAAACCTTCTCGCCAGTTTCCATGTTTAAATCCATAAGAATCATACTCGCCATAGTAGCTTACCATGACTAAGAGATTTGGCAGATGGATGTCAAAACATCATTCCTTAACGGGAACCTTCAAGAAGATGTCTATATGACACAACCAGAAGGGTTTGTGACACCAGGTGAAGCCAAACAGGTTTTCAAGTTGTAGAAATCCATTTATGGATTGAAGAAAGCATCCACGTCATGGAACATTCGATTTGATGAAGCCATAAAGGAATTTGGTTTCATTAAGAATGAATGTGAGCCATGTATTTATAAGAAGTTTAATGGGAATGCGGTCATCATTCTAGTGGTATATTTTGATGACATTTTGCTTATTGGAAACAACGCACTAGCCATACAGTCAGTTAAGGACTGGTTCAACAAGTGTTTCTCCATGAAGGAATTAGGAGAAGCAGCCTAAATTCTAGGGATCAAGATCATTCGTGACAGATCCAAGAGGCTGCTTGCACTAAGTCAGGGTACATACATTGACTAGATACTAAAGAGATTTAGTATGGAAAAATCCAAGAGGGGATTGGTTCCAGTGTCACATAGATTACATCTTTCTAAGAAAATGTGTCCCCAGACACAATAGGAGAAAGATAGGATGAACAAGATCCCATACGCTTCGACTATATGATCCATCATGTATGCCATGTTATTTACCAAGCTTGATGTTGCCTATGCACTGAGCATGATAGGCAGATTTCAAGAAGATCCAGGAGAACAACATTGGACTGCTGTTACGACTATCCTTAAGTATCTGAGAAGAACTGAGGATATATTCCTAGTGTATGGAGGAGATGAGGAGCTTGTCATTAGAGGGTATGCTAATTCTGTTTTTCAAACAGATCAGAATGATCTGAAGTCGCAATCTGGATATGTTTTTTTGTCTCAATGGATGAGCCGTGTGCTGGAAGAGTTCAAATCATCTAGCTGTCGCCGATTCTACAGCGGAGTCCGAGTATATAGCAGATTCTGATGCAGCCAAAGAAGCCGTATGGATTTGGAACTTTGTCCAGGAGCTTGATGTGGTGCCTAATAGTAAAGATCCCATTACATTGTATTGTGATAATATTACAGTGGTGGCTCTTGCAAAAGAACCAAGGTCACATCAACGAACAAATCACATACTCTGAAAGTATCACCTCTTGAGGGATTTCTATCAAAGGGGTGAAGTTTTAGTGAGCAGAGTGTCCACGGAAGAGAATGTGGCAGACCCCATGACTAAAGGCCTATCTCAGTAGAAGCATGAATATCATGTGAGAGCTAGCGGGTTAATGGTTGTTAGCAGTTGTCTCTAGTCCAAGTGGGAGTCTGTTGGAGTTGGTGGTCTAGAACTAACTACTTTTTACTTTATTCATTAAATAAAAGCCTTATCACATCTTGATTGTTCTTCTGTGTGACATGTTATGTGATAATGTCATAAGGACATTTGTTGCATTAAAGGGTCCTAGCGGATCCCTGCTATGATGAGAACCCGGAAGTGCCATAACACTGTTTTTGAATGTATGTTCTATGGCCGAATGATATTATTTGAGGGGACACAAATAATACAGGTCATTACGGGTGAGGACTCATAAAACATTGAGGCACCTTCTCCTGGTGTGTGCCCTTGGTAATATCCAGGAGG
This sequence comes from Viscum album, assembly GCA_963277665.1. Classification (NCBI taxonomy): domain Eukaryota; kingdom Viridiplantae; phylum Streptophyta; class Magnoliopsida; order Santalales; family Viscaceae; genus Viscum; species Viscum album. Next base: position 1,349,955,363 of record OY728127.1, on the reverse strand, counting down.
ATATTATGAGAATGAGACCCGCCAGTAGGAAATCCACATTTCATAGTGTCATTGGAGGTTTCTATCTGCGGATGTGTGTATTGGTTTTTAGACTTTAAGATTATTATTAATGGGTATTACAACTCGCGCACTTAGGTGTATTGACGAAATACATGACAACACACTGTTCGCAGCGAGGTAGGATACATTTGGTGTGTCACGAGTAGTACTGCATTAATAGATAATGAGAGAAAGGATTTTTCCAATCCGTTCCATAATGGAAGTAGATATCTCAGGCCCTTTTATGGAATTGATATAGACTAAATAAATCCATGGCCATGGTAAGGTATGGGAAAGTTCAATTCCGGAAAGTCAAAGAAATAATAATCAAGCACATGGGTTAATGACACTAGCATGAAACCCGCTTGATTGGAGATATCGGGACAAAGGGTTTATATTACACGGTAAGCGTTCGTAGGAGGTGACACGTCATTGTGGCGTTAACTTCTTTCTCAATGGGTTCCTTGGCGTGCTTCTAGACGCTAACCTTGGACTTTAGGTAGGCTTAGCCTAATTCCACTGAGAAAGAGGCCTAAAGGGTCACACACTAAGTGTGTCCATGTATCTCAGTTAAATATTAATTTAACAAGTTGAATAAAGATTATTCATGATTGTGGTTTAATAATTAATCAAGGATGCATGATCGCATTTATTTCGACACTAGTTATTCGAGAGAATATATTGTGGGTGAAATAATATATATTTATTAGCAAGTAATGTAGTTATATTTATTTAAGAAATAAAAATACATCACTCAAGCTCTAGTAAATATGGTGGAGGAAAATAAATAAAACTGAAAAATAAAAGTACACGCCGTGTAAATTTATATATACATGCTGTGTAGTTTATTTTTCAGGATTCGTGAGAAAATATTGTTTATTTAATTAAATGATATTAAATGTAATACATTGGACGCATGTCAAGTAATAATGATGGTCAACCGTCACTATTAAGACATGGGGTATTACTAAGAATTAAATGAAATGATTAAATGCATATGAGCAATTAATTTATTTTTTTATTATAGGTATTATAAATCCTAATTACATTATTCTCAAAAAGGCTAGCCATTTTGGTTGTGCACAACGGATTGGAAATACTCTCAACCCAAGAGAGAATTCCCTTTCCACCAAGAACACTTTCATGTTACGAAAGAAAGATCCTCCACCGGATCAAGGCGATCAAAGACGGACATCGCAAGCAAAGGATCTTTCACGCTAGCACCCGTAGTTCCCTTCGTTGATGTCTAGAGATACGTGGCACACGTGTGGATCACCGCTAGAGGAATCCTACACTTGGATTCTCCGACACAACGACGGATCACAGGATCGTGAATGGAGACACCAACGAAGAAAGAATTCCATCGAGGTAATTCTTATGAATTAATTAAATTAATTATAATAAACATGTGATGATCCTCCTCAAGGGTTCCAGGACTCTTATTTTTTTTCTTTCTTCATTATATTATAAAGATTCGACGTTTTATATCATGACAGATCTCGGATTGAATGTTGTTTAATGTTAAAATTAAAGTTGGGAAAACAGACCAACGCGATTCCACTGCGCCTGAAACCTACACTGTCACCATCACACACCTTACCCTTCAGTCTTATGCAGGTGTCATATGGGGTTATTTAACAAGACCTTATCTCTATAAATATGTGCATTATTTTTGTATATAATAATTAATATACATTCGTTTTATTATTTTTACTTTGTAAATAGTTTTTAATGTACAAATAGTATTTTTAGTTAATATTCAACTAAGAAATATATTTTGATTAATTAATGTATTTTTTAATTAAATAATATAATAATAACATTATTATTAAATTAATTTAAAAATATAAATGATCGTATAATTTTATGAATGCAATTAAAAATTTTATTATGGTTTTAAATCCGTTTTTTTCAAAACCCATGAATTTTCGATAAATATTGGTTTTTAATTTAAAAGTATAAAAATCACATATTTAGAAAATTATTTAGATAAAATTAATATTATTTTTGGAATCAGGATGTTGAAATTATCCAATGGTGAATTTTTCATAATTTTCTAAGACATTCAAATTTTTGGGTAAAAAATTAAAAACAATTTAAATATTTAATGTGTTTTATGACATCATAATGACCCAAAAATGATGTAATAAAATACTATAAATATTATTTTAGGAAAATATATGTTTTACCATTAATATAATGTGATTTTTAGTTAGTTTTATTTTTTTACAATGCTTTTGTGGACCCTTAAAGGCTTATAATACAATTTGTCTTTTTAAATTGTTTTCCTTGAGAGTGTAACTCACCTCTGCATAAGCCACACTATTATTTTAATAATTTAGGCTATTGGAATTATAAAATAATTTTTCCACCCCCTTTGGAAAAAACCATGGCAAAAACCATGGTCTGGTTTGTGGGTTTGATTAGTTTATTGTGAGGTGTCCCAAACCTAAATAATAAAGAATTACCTCTCATTTCCTATATAAACCCACCTAAGCTCCCACTTCCTCTTCACTAAAATCCTTTGTAGTTCGCCAAAAACCTGAACTACTCTCTCAAAAATCCTCCCAAGGTGCCCCAAGCTCCCATTAAGCCTCTCTCAAGCCACTCCCAAGCCTTTGGCATCACACTTCCAAGTAAGAGATTTCTTCCTTTCTCATTTTTGTCTAATTTCCATTAAGTTGTTATGACCTTTTGTTTTCAAATTAAAATATTGGGGTATGATTTTGAACCTCCCACATACATTCCTTTTTATGTTTGTGTGATGGGATACCCCTTTCTCTTTAATTAATTCCTCCCATGTACCATATTACCATTCCAAAATTCCTTGAGTGATTTCTCTCTCCTCTTTTACATCCAAGTAATTCTTTTGTATTGTGCATCTAAATTCCATTACAATTTCTGGGGCATGTATCTATATGACCCACTTACTATCCATTTCATGTATATATGATGAGACACCCTTTTATCTCTCTTCCACCATTTCAATGAATCCTTATGTCACATCGTTATGCTACCAAAATTGCACCGCATTTTTCCAAGACAAGATCACTATGTAGTGCACCATACACATGTCTCTATCAAGGGTATTCACCTTTATACAAATTTAAATTTTGAATGGTACATTAATAAATTTATTCAAAAATACTTAATCTTGTAATAACATATGATGTTGATAGATTCCGTGATCCATCTGGCACACTTATGCATGAAATGAAATGTTTAAGAAGGGTACGCCCTGATAGTGCTCCAATGCATTGGGTAAAGTATAGTATCATGGTACGTCATGTGGAATGGGTGTTGAATCATGATAATTCAAGTGAAACTAGGTTTTACACATGCTTCATGTGAAATTAGGGTTTACTCATGCTCCATGTGCAACGAGCCTTGGCTCATGCTAATTTCATGATAAGTGTCGTTTCCACATTTCTATGTTATGATTATCATGATTTATCTTGCCTTTATGTTAATGTTTCTCCTGTGATCCATTGATATGCCTATTTTATTCCATGTATTGTTTTCCTCATGTTATTACATGATTATTCCCTTTTCGATATTTATAGCATAACCTTTTCTTATGCATGTCCTCATGTTATCCCATGAAATGCTATGTACGAGGGAATGTAGTGGTCATGCAAAGGAAGTTTCCAATAATGATGTTGTGTGTTTTATTTTCTAAGATGTTATTTAATATTCCTAAGCCCCAAATACACTAGACCTATAGATATTCTATGTTTTATCAAGTGAATTTTTTATGTAATAAATCAGGTTTTTGTGTGTAATAAAAAGTAGTATTATCATAGTTGGTATCAGAGGAAAGGTTTAGTTTTTTTGGATTTGGATTAGAAAACCCTATTGAAGACTTAGAGAAAAGAATAATTATAATAAAAACATCACTAATTATTGGTGATTATTGATTAAGTGGTTTATTAAGAAAATAAATCCCTGTCTGGATACGATCAGGTAGAGGCGGCTCTGGCACAGATGTATCATAGGGGTAAAACCTGTAAACACAGCTTTGATCTAGACTCGAATGGGAACTACTGCACGACAATGGGCCTTGCGACACTCCTGGTTATGAAACTCCCAAAGGATATTATTTGGTATATTTACAATGTAAATATCCGGAAATTTCAAGGAAATTTTTTTTTCTTAATTTTCTTTGGAATTTTACAAGAACGCAGTTTCTGACGGCGCCTGATTCCGAGGCCCGGTGTGCCCAGAATTAATTTCCGAAGTTTGGCTCGGGTACGTTCAGTGAACGAACGAGCGGGAAATTGTAACTTTTGATCCGGTAATCGGAATTGAAATCCGAAGACACCGATGAACTCGCAGCGCCAATATTCTCTTAAGGAGACCTTTTCCGTAGTTGCATTTATTGCGGGACGAAAGTTAGTTTTTGGGAGAATTATAAAAAAGTTAAATAAAAATGTGGAACACTTTTTATTTTTCTTACATGTTGGTTAACTCCTCTCAAAGGAAGTTAAAGGTGGGACCCACATCCACTTAACCTCCCTTGGGAGGATTAAGTGTGGTGGGGCCCACACGAAACCCAACTTTTCATCTCCTCTCAAAACTCCCTTAACTCCCCTTTTTAAATTAAATTGACAACTTAGCTTATTAATTGGGTTGAGTTGTTTAAACTTTTTCAAACCTTTGAAATTCAAAAAGGTTTGGTTGAGTAAATAAAAATAAGCTCTTAGCTTATTTTATTTGGTTAGAATTCTCTATCCTCTTGAGAGTTTTGAAGCCTTCTCCTTCTCCTTCTTCTCCTTCTTCTTCTTCTTCAAGCTTGACGATGAACGCGAGGAACCTTCGAGCTCCGACGAAGAACGCCGCTCCTCTCTTCTTCGTAGCCGATTGTATTCGAAGATCGACGATGCCTTCCGTGTCAACGAAAGGGAATGCCGTTGATTGAAAAAATGGCGCGGCTATGCCGCGCCGCCTTTTGAAGAAGCGGGGGATTGATCCCCCCGCGTGCAGCCACCGAGCGGCGCCAGGCCGCCGCAGCCGCCGCGCCGCCGCACCGCCGGCCGGGCCGACCCAGGGGGGGTCGGGCCGGGTCGGGCCAGACCCGGACCCCCCCCGTTTCGAACCAGTTTCGGTCTTTTGACCATAACTTGAGCCACGGACCTCCGATCGACGAACCGTCTGTGGCAACGCAATCCTCGGATCGAGACGGTCGTTTCGGTATATCGCACTCAAGGTTTCGGATTACTTTGAGTTCGGCCGGGTTGGTTCGTTCACAAAACCAACCGGGCCTTCGGAGCGGAAATGCTCATATCTTGAGCTACGGGCGTCCGATTGACGTGCCGTCAGCTGTGTTGTGTTCCTCTTAGTGAGAAGGATCTTTTGGCATACTCCGCCCGAGGTTTGGACGCAGGTGGAGTACGGTCGGGTTGGTTTTGCCTTAAAAACCAACCGGGCCCCGGGGACGAAAATGCCAATAACTCTCAGACCGGGCGTCCGATCGACGCACCATCTGTTGCGTTGATTACCTGTTGTCGATACGGAACTTTTGGCATCCTTCGCCCGAGTTTTGGATACAGTTAGTAGTGGCCGGGTTGGATCGCACCCGAAATCCAACCAGGCCCCTGGAACGGGAAAGCTGATATCTTTCAGACATGACGTCCGTTTGACGAACCGTCAGCGGCGTTGGTGTTTACGTTGAGTAACGGTCCCTTTGAGTATACCCTATGGGAGTTCAGGGTACAGTTGTGATACGGCCGGGATTGGTTCGCACACGAAACCAACCGGGCCCCTGGGAAGAAAAGGCTAATAACTCACAGACCGGGCGTCCGATCGACGCGCCGTCTATTGCGTTGAGACCCCTGTGACATGACGGTCTTTTGAGATACTTCTTTGCGGGATTTTGTGATACTTGGAGTATCGACCAGTAGCCCGTGGAGTGGACCCTCTCGGAGACGAGCGTGCAGAGTACGGAGACCGTGTAGCCGGCTGAGACCTGACGACTGCTTGACCGACTCGACTTGGAGTGAGTCGACTAGCCCAGTGGACGGAGCGCCCGGTATTTGGCGGCAGACCCACGGCGGACGGAGCGCCTGGTAGTTGGCAGCAAACCCGTGGTACTCGACAGGAGGAGTACCTCAGTAGGCTATTTGGGTGAGCACCCGGTATTTGGCGACAGACCCTCAGCAGACGGAGCGCCCGGTAGTTAGCCGCAAACCCGCAGTACTCGACAGGAGGAGTACCTCAGCAGTCTTAGGTTAGTGAGCAGTACCTCGGAGTCGTGACAGGACCACTGTACACTCTAGAGACGGAGATCTTCAGCAGTTACGGTTTCGATAATAAAAATCCTGGTTTGAGCTGAGACTTTTAACCTTGTGTTTACCTCATGATTTAGATGGGTCACTTGCTAACTTTGGTATATGTGTGGGCATATACCCGGGTAGTGGTTATCCGTTGATTTCACAATCCTTGTGTTTCCTCATGATTGAGATGGGTTACTTGATAACTTAGGTATATGTATGGGCATATACCTAAGTAGAGGTTATCTGTTGAGATCTTCTTTGTGGTTATCCTTGTTGGTTTAGTGAGACCTTGAGGGTCTCGGGGTCCCTACTGAGTATCGTTATACTCACCCCTGCACGGGCTATGCCCGCACCTCGTTGTGTTGGTTGCAGACGACGAGCAATGCTGACAGAAGCTGAGTGTTCGAGGACTGGACAGTACCTGGAGGTGGACTTTACGAAGAGATGGTACCCGGAGGAGGACCTCACGACGAGGCGGTACCCAGAGATGGACGTGAAGACGAGGCGGTACCCGGAGGTGGACCACTGGGCGAGACATACTCGGAGCAGACGGTGGGACCTGTGGAGCAGAGGAGCTATCTGTACCCACCCTTCAGGTGGGATTTCCAGTGGACAGCTCGGCATAGCAGCTTTACTTTTCAGTTGCTGTTTTCCCTTCTGAGTTGTACTTTACAGTTGTAGTTGTACTTCCTTTTGGGTTGGTATTCTGGCCCATTTACTTTTCAGCACTTACTTTTGTACTTAGTGTTTTACTTCCGCTTGTGCTCTGTGGTTCTTTTGTTTACTTTTATAAAGGCAATGCCTTCCCAGTTTTCAGGATTTACGCCTTGGTGCTAGTTGCCAGCCCCTGGCCTATGGAAGGCGGGCTTGGGGTAGTCACGGCACGGGCCCCGAGGGCGGGTCGTGACAAATTGGTATCAGAGGAGTTCGGTTCTACCGCAGAACTTATAACTCTGATATTTCTTTCTGTGAAGCAATAGTGTTAAGGGTACCGATTGTGGTTTTCAGTTCACGGAGTCCAGTGTTGGTGCGGGCGGCCGACGTATCCATACACCAGGACCCTGACAACTGATTTCCGACTTTGTGCACGAAAACACTGATTGCGTGTGTGTTTCAAGAAGTTTTTTAAATGTCAGCTCAAACTAGGTCAGCTCACCAGGTATAAACGTTTGACCGTGTCACAATGTTTCCTTCAGGATGCCTTTTCTCGGACGAACAGCTAGAGCCCAGAGGTATGTGCGTGCTGACAGCCTGTCAAGTGACGAGGCTTCGGTACAGGGCCCTCTTGCAGTTGAGGCACCAGCGGAGGCACCCGCGGTACTACTACCCGTTGGGCCACCGATGCCACCAGCCCCAGCAGTAGGTGATGCACGCCACTTGAGTGCACTGCACGAGTTCCAGCGCCAGAGGTCACCCAGGTTCCGGGGAGAGACGGACCCGCAGGCGGCTGAGGATTGGCTGGAGGCTGTGGTGGGAGTCTTCAGGCTAGTGGGGACGCCAGAAGACTTCATGGTGATCTTTGCTGCCAGCCTCCTTCAGGCAGCAGCAGGCAGGTGGTGGAGCCACTTGTTTCAGTTTTGCGACGGGATGACCTTCGTATGGGAAGACTTCGAGACCTTCTTCAGGGTGAAGTTTGTGCCAGTAGCTCTACACCCCGAGCGTGTACAAGAGCTTCTGCCTTTGCCGTGTGTTTTTCGATCAGTAGCCGAGTCATCTGTGGGCAGTAGACAGATGATGCAGGGGTCCAGGAGGACCGGACTAGCAGTTGGATGATCTCAGGTTTTAGGACCGGTGGTGCGGGGCACCCGAGGTGGGGTCAGAGCCAGGCGTGCCAGAAATGGACAATGTTACTCCTGCGGCGGGAAGTGTCACCTGGCACGTGACTGTCCGACTCCTCGTACGGTTGATCAGCAGGTGTTGGAGGAGCCACCGAGACAGAAGCAGCGGCGAGTGCTTGAGCAACAGCCGAGCAGTGGACAAGGCAGTAAAGCTCTGAGAGCAAGTGGGCAGGAGAGGAACTAGTGGATACGTCCTTTGTACTTCTAGTTCCATGTTGCTTTTTTATTCGTGTCTTTGTACTATGAGCTGCAATAATAAAAAGACACTTATCTTTGTTTTCTTTCCTATCCTTTTGTTTAGTTGATGTTGAGTGGTCTCGGTTAAAACTGTTGACTTGACCCTCACTTTCGAGATTTCTACTGGAGGGGACCCAGTGACCTCACACTGATGCCGACAGTGTGACTCGACCCTTGGAGGAGAGAGTGACAGTTGAATCTCTTAGTAGTTACGTCGAGGCCTTACGACGTCATCCATGGCATGAATGCATCATTCATGTCAGGATTGACTGTATTAGGCAACGAATGTGGTTCATCCAGGGGATGAGACCGGGTTTCTCTTAATGGAAAAGAAGAAATCATAGCAGCTCTTGTGAGACTAAAGGAGGTCCAGGACATCCAAGGGAGGATGAAGACTGCACAATGCAGTAAGAAACAGGAAACCGGTGCCAGTCTTAGAGACTCGGGCGTGTTAAAGAAGAGGAAGCTTAAAGGATAGATGATTCTAAGAAGCAGTAGACGTGGAGGCAGAGCTAGGAGAGCAGCATGAGGTGGTGTACATCCTATCATGGTACAACCTCCCACATTAGTTATTCCCGCCAGGCTCAGGGAGCTGGAGGGCGGAGGAAGAATGCGGATGCTTGCGGTCAAGGAGTGTGACCTAATGGCTCTAGAAATGATTCAAGGGACAGTCTGTGTCCACTACTAGTTGTTGTAGTAACGGACGTCGATGTGAATCATTCCTTGCTTTCAAAAATCTTGTTCCAGACATAGAGTTTCCGGTAAGCCGTGGACATGACCCTCACGTCTGGAGATACCTTGGGAGGAGACTCGATAATCACACATACGCCGACGGTGTGGTCAGACCCTCGAGGCGAGAGTTTTGGTTGGAATCTCTTGGTGACAGCGTCGAGGCCTTACGACGTTAGTTTGAGTATGGAATGGGCAATAACTGTTCATACACAAATTGACGGTTTTAGGATAACGTTGGGATGGGTTTTCCTTGGTCGGCGAAAAGGAAACCCAAGGCAGCACGGGATAAACTCTTTCACGGGAGGGTGCGACCTATCACTCTTGAATCGACCAACCTTACCCTCGTGGAAGCAGTCGTTTGAGTTCCAATTCTAATAAGAATTGGAAACCTCTGGAGTTTGAGGATGGAGACCACGTTCTTATACGGGTCTCACCTCGATGAGGTTTACGGAGATGTGGCCAAGGCGGCAAGTTATCTCCAGGGTTCAGCGGACCTTCTTACGTCCCCAGTTGGGTAGGCGGGGTGGTTTACCGCTTAACCCATTCACCGCAGTTGCACCAGGTGCACGATGCTCGACCCTTCGCATACCATCGACCATGAGGAGATAGACGATGGCGATGGGGTGTCTTTCACGGAGATTCCAGTGGGGATCGAGGACCGACAGGAACAGATCCTAGGAGGACGATCGATTCCTCGGGTGCACTTTCCTTGGCAGTACGAAACCACCAGGTGAGCGCATTGGAGCGGAAGGCTCATATGCGTGCTCGGTACCGCTTTTGTGACCCTAGTTTGTGTTGAAGCTTTACGGGGACGTAAAGCCCTGAGGTGGGAGTAATGTAAAGATCCAGAAATTTCAAGGAAATTTTTTTTTTCTTAATTTTCTTTGGAATTTTACAAGAACGCAGTTTCTGACGGCGCCTGATTCCGAGGCCCGGTGTGCCCGGAATTAATTTCCGAAGTTTGGCTCGGGTACGTTCAGTGAACGAACGAGCGGGAAATTCTAACTTTTGATCCGGTAATCGGAATTGAAATCCGAAGACACCGATGAACTCGCAGCGCCAATATTCGCTTAAGGAGACCTTTTCCGTAGTTGCATTTATTGCGGGACGAAAGTTAGTTTTTGGGAGAATTATAAAAAAGTTAAATAAAAATGTGGAACACTTTTTATTTTTCTTACATGTTGGTTAACTCCTCTCAAAGGAAGTTAAAGGTGGGACCCACATCCACTTAACCTCCCTTGGGAGGATTAAGTGTGGTGGGGCCCACACGAAACCCAACTTTTCATCTCCTCTCAAAACTCCCTTAACTCCACTTTTAAATTAAATTGACAACTTAGCTTATTAATTGGGTTGAGTTGTTTAAACTTTTTCAAACCTTTGAAATTCAAAAAGGTTTGGTTGAGTAAATAAAAATAAGCTCTTAGCTTATTTTATTTGGTTAGAATTCTCTAGCCTCTTGAGAGTTTTGAAGCCTTCTCCTTCTCCTTCTTCTCCTTCTTCTTCTTCTTCTTCAAGCTTGACGAAGAACGCGAGGAACCTTCGAGCTCCGACGAAGAACGCCGCTCCTCTCTTCTTCGTAGCCGATTGTATTCGAAGATCGACGATGCCTTCCGTGTCAACCAAAGGGAATGCCGTTGATTGACAATACGGCGCGGCTATGCCGCGCCGCCTTTTGAAGAAGCGGGGGATTGATCCCCCCGCGTGCAGCCACCGAGCGGCGCCAGGCCGCCGCGGCCGCCGCGCCGCCGCACCGCCGGCCTACCGGCCGGCCGGGCCGACCCAGGGGGGGGGGGGGTCGGGCCGGGTCGGGCCGGACCCAGACCCCCCCGTTTCGAACCAGTTTCGGTCTTTTGGCCATAACTTGAGCCACGGACCTCCGATCGACGAACCGTCTGCGGCAACGCGATCCTCGGATCGAGACGGTCGTTTCGGTATATTGCACTCAAGGTTTCGGATTACTTTGAGTTCGGCCGGGTTGGTTCGTTCACGAAACCAATCGGGCCTTCGGAGCGGAAACGCTCATATCTTGAGCTACGGGCGTCCGATTGACGTGCCGTCAGCTGTGTTGTGTTCCTCTTAGTGAGAAGGATATTTTGGCATACTCCGCCCGAGGTTTGGATGCAGGTGGAGTACGGTCGGGTTGGTTTTGCCTTAAAAACCAACCGGGCCCCGGGGACGAAAATGCCAATAACTCTCAGACCGGGCGTCCGATCGACGCACCGTCTGTTGCGTTGATTTCCTGTTGTCGATACGGAACTTTTGGCATCCTTCGCCCGAGTTTTGGATACAGTTAGTAGTGGCCGGGTTGGATCGTACCCGAAATCCAACCAGGCCCCTGGAACGGGAAAGCTGATATCTTTCAGACATGACGTCCGTTTGACGAACCGTCAGTGGCGTTGGTGTTTACGTTGAGTAACGGTCCCTTTGAGTATACCCTATGGGAGTTCGGGGTACATTTGTGATACGGCCGGGATTGGATCGCACACGAAACCTACCGGGCCCCTGGGACAAAAAGGCTAATAACTCACAGACCGGGCGTCCGATCGACGCGCCGTCTGTTGCGTTGAGACCCCTGTGACAAGACGGTCTTTTGAGATACTTCTTTGCGGGATTTTGTGATACTTGGAGTATTGACCAGTAGCTCGTGGAGCGGACCCTCCCGGAGATGAGCGTGCAGAGTACGGAGACCGTGTAGCCGGCTGAGACCTGACGACTGCTTGACCGACTCGACTTGGAGTGAGTCGACTAGCCCAGTGGACGGAGCGCTCGGTATTTCGCGGCAGACCCACGGCGGACGGAGCACCTGGTAGTTGGCAGCAAACCCGCGGTACTCGACAGGAGGAGTACCTCAGTAGGCTATTTGGGTGAGCGCCCGGTATTTGGCGACAGACCCTCAGCGGACGGAGCGCCCGGTAGTTGGCCGCAAATCCGCAGTACTCGACAGGAGGAGTACCTCAGCAGTCTTAGGTTAGTGAGCAGTACCTCGGAGTCCTGACAGGACCACTGTACACTCTAGAGACGGAGCTCTTCAGCAGTTACGGTTTCGATAATAAAAATCCTGGTTTGAGCTGAGACTTTTGACATTGTGTTTACCTCATGATTGAGATGGGTCACTTGCTAACTTTGGTATATGTATGGGCATATACCCGGGTAGTGGTTATCCGTTGATTTCACAATCCTTGTGTTTCCTCATGATTGAGATGGGTTACTTGATAACTTAGGTATATGTATGGGCATATACCTAAGTAGAGGTTATCTGTTGAGATCTTATTTGTGGTTATCCTTGTTGGTTTAGTGAGACCTTGAGGGTCTCGGGGTCCCTACTGAGTATCGTTATACTCACCCCTGCACGGGCTATGCCCGCACCTCGTTGTGTTGGTTGCAGACGACGAGCAATGCTGACAGAAGCTGAGTGTTCGAGGACTTGACAGTACCTGGAGGTGGACTTTACGAAGAGATGGTACCCAGAGGAGGACCTCACGACGAGGCGGTACCCAGAGATGGACGTGACGACGAGGCGGTACCCGGAGGTGGACCACTGGGCGAGACATACTCGGAGCAGACGGTGGGACCTGTGGAGCAGAGGAGCTATCTGTACCCACCCTTCAGGTGGGATTTCCAGTGGACAGCTCGACATAGCAGCTTTACTTTTCAGTTGCTGTTTTCCCTTTTGAGTTGTACTTTACAGTTGTAGTTGTACTTCCTTTTGGGTTTGTATTCTGGACCATTTACTTTTCAGCACTTACTTTTGTACTTAGTGTTTTACTTCCGCTTGTGCTCTGTGGTTCTTTTGTTTACTTTTATAAAGGCAATGCCTTCCCAATTTTCAGGATTTATGCCTTGGTGCTAGTCGCCAGCCCCTGGCCTATGGAAGGCGGGCTTGGGGTAGTCACGGCACGGGCCCCGAGGGCGGGTCGTGACATACAAGCTTAGTATGAACCTTTATTAACGGAATGAAAAATAATGCCCCTAAGAATGTATGTTAGAAAGTAGATTATGAAGAGCATAGATTGAAGCCTATGTATTAATAAGTTAAGGAAATTAAAGTTATTTATAATAATCATTTTTTCCCTGAATTACACTTTATGTGTTACCCCTAACATTCCTTTTATTCCAGCTAATGGATGGTAATAGGAGGACTTGGGCTAATAACCGATGTGAAGATCAATGTGATGACTGTGTTTATAACATGCCCAATCTGATGTGAGTGGGAATCACGAACTTTTGTCACGCTTCACTCTTAGTTAACTCAAGCATTGAATAGATTCATGGGACAAGAGAAACGTTCAACACCCCCTAAGAATTAACAAGTCACTATCGAGATCTTCACGAGTCAAAGGAATCCTACTTTTATTGGGTCATCTGATCCCCAAATCTCCTAATTATGGATCAACTCTATTGAAATAATCTTCTCCATCCTTCAATGTTCTCAACAAGAGAAGGTTATCCTGGCTGCTTATCGTATGGAGGGTGAAGCTGATCAATGGTGGATGTTGATCAAAAATATGAATCCTGAGGAGGAGATCGAGGCGTTGGAATGGAAGGATTTCTGGAAGATTTTTTTTGATAAACCTTTTCTGTGCACCCTCCGACTTAAGATGGAAAGAGACTTACTTACCCTCAAGAAAAAAGACAACAAATCTATCAGAGCGTATAAGGAAAAAATCACAAGGATTTCATGATATGCCTCCAACTTTGTCGTTACCCCCGAATACAAGTTTGATTGCTTCTTTGGTGGGATGAAACGAAACCTATGGAAAGCGTTGCTGATCCGTGACATTGAAAACTATGAGAAAATTGTCTGATCTTCCATCAAGTTCGAAATAGAGATCGGAGAATCTCAGGGTTATGATGGGGATAAGAAGAATATAGTATACATCAAGGCTAGTTGTCCAATGGATATATCCAACAGTGTTATGAAGATCCAGCACCCCACTTTCCAAGGGTGAAGAAAGAAGCACCCTAGAAATTGGCTAAAGGGGAAGAGGAGATGATTTAGGTGTGGAAGATATGGGAACCTAGCTATTAATTGTTAACAAGAAAAACCCTCAGCTACAAGAAAGGAGAGAAACACTACATTCAAACCTCAACACGTTGTTCATTGCTACAATTTCAAAGTACTGGGGAATCTTGCAAATCAGTGCCCTAAGAAAAGGGTTTTCAGAGGAAACCAAAAACCTCCAAGGCATCAAGGGAGATATTTTTCCATCACTATAGCTGATGTGAACCCCAAAAACGAAGTGGTGATAGGTTTGCTAGTTATTCATTAAATATTAGGGAACATACTTGTTGATTTAGGTTCTATGCATTCTTTTAAATCCCAAAAGTTTAGTAAAAAAATCCCAACACCACAAAAAATCATGGAAGTAAAGATGTCGGTGAGTACGGAAAATTGGGCAATCATTGCATCCCATGAATATAACACTTCCCCTGTTATAATCTATGGATTGAATTTCCCAGCGAACCTCATCATACTCCCTTTGGTGTACTTTTATGCAATTCTTGGCATGGATTGGAGTTCCTTATATAGATCCAACATAAATTTCATTGAGTGGGAAATCACTCTCCATGTAGAGAATCAACCCCCGATTCTATACAAGTGCAAGGCGGAAGATGAATCTTCTTTATCTCCATCATCTTAAGTGTGGATATTACTTCCCTATGAGCACGCGTATCTAGCTCAGATGATTGAGTCTAAGGAGGAATCCATCCTTAGAGACATACCTATTGTGAGGGAATTCGCGGAAGTGTTTCCCAAGGAATTGTTTGGTCTTCCTCCTAGAAGTGATGTTGAATTCTCAATTGATCGTATACCTGGGGAATTTCCAATATTCAAGACTCTATATAGAATGGCTGTTGTGGAGATTCAGGAGCTAAAGAAACAACTACAGGAGAATCCGGATAAAGGGTTTATACGGCCAATTGCTTCACTATGGGGTGCACTAGTCTTCTTCGTCAAGAAGAAATATGGGACAATGAGCCTTTGCATCGATTATTGTGAGATTAAAAAATCATGATGAAGAACAAGAATCCTCTCCCATGAATCGATGACTTGTTCGAACATATGCATAGATCACAATACATCTCCAAGGTGGATTTTCGGTTGGGATATTATCAAATAAGGGTGAAGAAGGAAGATATCCCCAAGACTGCTTTTCGTACAAGATACATGCACTATGAATTCAAAGAAACACCTTTCATACTCACTAATGCTCCAACAATATTTATGGACTTCATGAATAGATTATTTAGGAATTACCTCGACAATTTTTTTGTAGTATTTATAGATGACATTATGATTTACTCTAAAACCATGGAGGATCATGAGGAGCATCTATGAAAAATTCTATAGACCTTGAGGAAGGAGAATCTCCATGAAAAGTATAGAAGGTGTGGGTTCTGGTTGAAGGAGGTCTCATTCTTGGGCCATATCATCACGAGCAATGAGATAACTGTGGATCCCTCCAAAACAGATGCAATAGTGGGATGTCCGAGGAAAAAATCGGAAATGAATATCCCTAGATTCTTGGGTTTAGCTGGATATTATCGATGATTTGTGAGAAATTTCTCACGATTGTACAACCCTTTTACCAAGCTAACTCGGAAGGGAGTAAAGTTTATTTGGAGTTATGAATGCGAAGAGAACTTCAAGGAATTAAAAACAAGGCTTATCACTGCACCTGTTCTCACTTTACCCATAAGTGGGTAACTTTTTGTGGTATTCAGGGATTCTTCGATGAAGGGCATGGGTTGTGTGTTGATGAAAAATGACAATTTCATTGCCTGTGCTTCAAGGGAATTGAAAGTTCATGAGCAGAATTATCCAACACATGATTTGGAGTTGGCTGCAGTGATCTTCACTTTAAACATTTTGCCATATTGTCTCTTTGTGGGGAAGTATGAAATATATAAAAACCAAAAAAGCCTCAAGTATATATTCACATAGAAAGAGTTGAACATGTGCTAACTAAGATAGTTAGAGATGATCAAAGACTATGACTGCTCAATCTATTACCACCCTGGGAAAGAAAACAAGGGGTAAGATGCTCTAGTAGAAAGGACCTGGCGATTCGATCATTAACGAGAATTGTGAAGGATCCAATATTCTTATAATTGATGAAGATGGAAATTAGAATCATAATGAAGGGAGAATCATCTATTATTTAACAAATTATTGATCAACCATCTCTTTTGGAAGGGATAAAGGATGCTCAAAAGGATGATGTGGAAATTTAGAAAAAAGTGGAAGCTTTCAGAAAAGAGAAATCCTCGTAGATCAATGTTAATGAAGAAGTAATTTTTGAGATTTGGGAAAATACTATGTGTTCCATCAAGTCCAGAGTTGAAGAAGGAAATTTTAGATGATGCCCATAGTTCAAATTTCTCTATTCACCCAAGAAACACAAAGATGTATCGAGATCTCTGAGAGAATTATTGGTGGGATAATATGGAGAAGGATATCACTAAGTATACATCATAGTGCCTAGTGTGTCAGTAAGTGAAGGCAGATAGGCATAAGAATAAGGGGATGATGCAACCATTGCACACACTAGCATGGAAATAGGAGAACATCACCATGGAATTTGTCACCGGACATCCGAAGACATCCAAAGGAAACAATGCAATCTGGGTTGTTGTCGATGGTCTTACAATGTCTTCTCACTTCATTGCAATTCAGGAGGATTTCTCATTGGATCAACTGGAATAGATATATATCAGGGAAGTGGTATGGTTGCATAGAGTACCACTATATATTGTATCTGATCGAGATCCTAGATTCACCTATATGTTTTGTAGGAGTCTTAAACATGCTCTAGATACTGAACTGAACTTCAGTACGACCTATCATCCTCAAACTAATGGCCAATCTGAGGGAACTATTCATACACTTGAGGTTATGTTAGGATGATATTCTATTTACTTCAAAGGAGGGTGGGACCAACATCTTCCACTGGATGAATTATCCTACAATAATAGTTTCCACTCAAGCATCTGAATAGCACCATATGAAGTCCTTTATGGGAAAAGGTGAAAAACACCGGCATGTAGGGATGAAGTCAGTGTGCATAAGCTACTAGGACCAGAAATGGTCGAAGAAATGGTGGAGAAGGTGAAAACCATTCAGCAGCATATCAAGGTAGCCCAGAGTCAACAGAATAGTAATGAAGATAACCGTCGATGATACCTTGAGTTTAAAGTTAGAGACATGGTATTTCTATTCATATCTCCATGGATGATTGTCCTGAGTTTTGGAAAGAAAGTGATGTTATGTCCTAGGTACATCGGCCCTTCGAGATTCTTGATTCTCTTGGGGATATGGCCTATTGACTAGAACTTCCACCAACCATGGACAAAGTAAATAATGTCTTTCATGTATCCCTCTAAAGAAAGTACATACCAGACCCTTCACATGTACTCTCATCAGAGGTATCAAAGCTATAGGATGATCTTTCTTTTGAGGAGAAACCAATGAAGATCTAATATCGTAGAGAAAATTTTCTATGAAATAAGACAATGCCCCTCATCAAGGTGTTGTGGTGAAACCAATGGTTTGAAGAAGTGATGTGGGAATCAGAGGAAGTGATGAAGCAGATTTACCCATATTTGTTTTAGAGTGGGAATATAAAATTTTGAGGGTGAAATTTCTTAAGGGGGGAGAATGTAACAACCAAAACAATCATTAGTGGAAATTCTTGTTGATCTAATTAAATGTTTATTATTGTTATATAAAATTTGAACTTCATTGGTTTTATGTTTCTATATTTCAAAATACCATTATGAATTGTGACCATTGCTAGTATAGCCATTGAACAGTGACCACATGATTAGTATAAATATAGGGCTTTAAAAAATCAAATTTACTCAGATAAAGGAAGCGATGGCCTCATCCAGTAGACTTGCCTCGTATGTAGCCCGTTTTCAAGAGCTCAGAAAGGATGTGGCGTCATTGGGCTTCACTCTTGACTAAGACCAAGCTGAGCTTGAACACATTAAGCTTGAGCAGAACTGACTATGGGAGAAGTGGAAGTTAATAGAGATTACCACTCGAGAAATGCTATCTGAGCCACCCAAGAGTCTATCACTATCGCACCCCTTACACTTCGGTCCTATGGAGGTGATATAAGGGGTTATGTAACAAGACCTTATCACTATGAATATGTGCATTATTTTATTATATAATAATTAATATACATTATTTTTATTATTGTTACTTTGAAAATAGTTTTTAGTGTACAAATAGTATTTTTAGTTAATATTTATATAAGAAATCTATTTTGATGAATTAATTAATTTTTAAATTAAAAAGTAAAATATTATTATTATTATTAAATTAATTTTCAAAATATATATTATCATCTAATTTTATGAATGTAATTGTAATTTTTAGTGAGGTTTAAAAGCCGTTTTTTTCAAAACCAATGAATTTTTGATAAATGTAGATTTTTCTTTTAAATGTATAAATTCATATGTTAAGGATATCATATAGATAAAATTAATATTATTTTTGGAATCAGGAGATAGAAATTATCCAATGCTAAATTTTTCATAATTTTCTGAGATAATCAAATTTTTTGGGTAAAAAATTAAATACCGTTTAAATATATAATATGTTTTATGACATCATAATGACACAATAGTTGTGTAATAAAATACTATAAACATTATGTTCAGCCAATATATGTTTTACCATAAAAATAATGTGATTTCAAGATTGTTTGATTTATTTTACAAAGCTTTAGTGGACCCTTCAATGTTTATAAAACATTTTGTCTTTTTAAATTGTTTTCCTTGAGAGTGTGACACACGTCCACATATGAAACACTATTATTTTAAGTAGTTATTCCACTGGAATAATATAATATAGTTTTCCACTCCCCTTTATAAAAAAACTATCGGCAAAAACCATGGGATGATTTGTGTTTTTGATTAGTTTAATGTGATGTACCGTAAACCTAAATAATAAATAATTCCCTCACATTTCCTATATAAACCCACCCAAGATCCCACTTCATCTTCACTGAAAGCTTTTGGAGTTAAACCAACCCATGCTTTCCTCTATCTATAATTCTCCCAAGGTGCCCCAATCTCCCAAGATTCCTCTCTAAAGCCTCTCCCAAGCCTTTGGTATCACACTTTCAAGTAATGGATTTCTTCCTTTCTCATTTTTATCCAATTTTCATTAAGTTGTAATGCCCTCTTTTTTCTATTAAAAATATTGGGGTATTATTTAGAACCTCCCCCATACAATCCTATTTATGTTTGGATGATGGGAGTCCAGTTTCTCTCTCATTAATTCCTCCCATGTACATCTGTTACCATGCCAAAATTCCTTGAGGGATTTCCCTCTCTTCTTTTACATCCAAGTAATTATTTTGTATTATGCATCTAAATTCCCTTAAGTTTGTTGGGAAATGTATCTATATGAAACCTTTACATTAAATTTCATGTATATACGATGATTCACCCTTTTCTCTCTCATCAACCATTTTCATGAATCCTTATGTCATGATGTTATGCTGCCAAAATTGCACCGCGTTTTTCCAAACCAAGATCATTGTGTAGTAAATACCATACCCATGTCTTTATCAAGGGTATTAAACTTTATAAAAAAAATATTGAATGGTACAATCATGTATTTATTCCATATTACTTAATCAAGCACTAACATATGATATTGTTTGATTTTATGATCCATGTGGCACACTTATGCATGAAATGAAATATTTAAGAAGGGTGTGCCCTAATAGTGCTCAATTAATTGGGTAATGTATAGTATCATGATACATCATCTGTAATGGGTGTTGACTCGTGATAATTCATGTGCAACGAGGATTTACTTGTGCTTTATGTGAAATGATGGTTTACTCATGCTCCATGTGCAATGATCATTGGATCATGCTAATTCCATGTTAAGCATTGTTGCCACATTTCCATGTTATGATTATCATGATTTATCATTCCTTTATGTTCATGTTTCTATTGTACTCCATTGATATGACTATTTTCTAACATGTATTCTATTACTCTTGTTATTCTATGATTATTCCATTACTGGGCTTTATTGCTCACCATTTTCTTATGCATGTCCTCTTGTTATCCCATGCAATGGTAAGTACGAGGGAATGTAGTGGTCATGTTAAGGAAGTTTTCAATAAAGATGTTGTGTGTTTTATGTTCTAAGATGGTTTGTAATGTTCCTAATCCTGAAGAAACTATTCCTCTCGATCACTATGTTATATCAAGTGATGATTTGATGTAACAAATCAGGTTTAAGTGTGTAATAAAAAGCAGGGATGTTATAACTATATTCACTTAAAAAATAAATTACCTTCCCAAGGCACACTAATGACCACATCAAAACCATATCCAGATTCACACATCAAACCATTTTACAATAGGTCAAAATGAAATCCCATATATTTACATCAAAATCAATTTCACATTTATAAAAACATTTTTCCAGCATCGCATAAAACCTCATTTCATTAGTACATTTGAGTTGAACTCACTCCTTTTCATTTAAAACAACTTCCAAAATAAACAACCTATTTCTATAAACCACTAAGAGGTTATTTTTATAAAAACTTATTTTCCTATAATATTTCACAAATTAAATATGGAAAACCCCTTCTCCCACTTTCCAAAATCAAACTATTGCCATTAAAATACCATTTTCTCCATTATATCCTAATTTTTTTAAAAATATTTTTTAGGATTCAAGAATATTCAAGGAGACCAATAAGAGGGAACTAGTGTTAGTGGGTGAGTTTACCATCTGGTTGGTGGCTGAATTCCAAACACCCCACCTGTATAGAGTTCCCTCTAAGACCATGCCCCCAACCCCATATGGTGTGCCTGGGCCTACGAGATCACGAAGAAAACTAGACCGACTCCCCTTTCATATCCCAATCACTAAACAATCCAAAAAGGCCAAGAAACTAACAAAACTAATCTTTACATGGAAACCTAAGGATCAAAACGAGAATGAGTTTGTAAACTCCTCCCGCACCTACCTAATGTGTCTCAAAAATCCTACTCCATCAACCTTGACATCCCTAAGTAACAATGGGCGCTCTGAAATGCATGGTTTGCTATGATTCGACCACATATGATACCATTTTGTTACAGACCAACCCGGTTCGACACCGAACTAGTCACTCGAGGCTATCCAAGGAAAGGACCAAAGGGAATTCCCTGAACCCCATGGTCTAGAAACTAGTGATGGGTATCAACATTGTACAAGAGAGAATGTTTTTCCCAAAAATGAATATGGAATCATGTATAAATGGAACCGAACATCCCATTATTTAAATAAAAATGAGCCAAACATCTTTTATTTACTATCTAAAAATTTACAACAACAACATAAAAAATCCAACCAGATAAGAATACAACTCTATATCCATGTGACCTCACTGGTCACTATCCAAAACAATGACCACTCATCGCCCAAGGAGACCGAGCTCAAGCTAAAAACAACACAATGTATAAATATTGAAAAGTATTATATGCATGAGTATTAAAAATCAGTATTCTAGCCTGATAATATATTCCCAATGAACTTCCTTTAAAAAAAGAAACATTAATTTCACATTTGAACAATACTATTTTAAATTATTCTTTTCTAGAGATTTTACTTAACAATAATATACAACACATTTCCCTAATTCATTTCCAAAACTAGTTTAATTTCATTAGTGTACTGTTATCATTTTCAAGGAGAATGTGATACCTATATTTTTCAAAGTATATAGAGGGTAAAAAAATTTACTTGAATTTTTTTAATACACCTTATTAATCAAAAAAATCACTTTCCATGAAAAAAAATCCACAAGAACATGTTATAGTAAACAAACCACAAAAGATATTAAACAAATTATAATAGTTTCATGTTCATCACTATAAGAAACCAAGAAAAAATAAACATAGTTGAACCCAAGAGACAATGAATAATCTAGGAGACACTAAAAAAATTGTACCCCAACTAAGGTATCATTCAACACATGATGAAATCAGAACACTCAATATGCTCCTCCACCCTTTCTCATGATAGACTGAGAAAAAATTCCAAAGCAATACACCCAATATTTCCACCTACTATGGGCCACTAGTCAGTACCATGACCTAACAAAGCAGTAATCATTCTTAAAAAAATCTCTCAATATGTCAGGTTACCATGAATCAAGTATTTAATGAGGGTGAGAAAACTGATCCCAGATGGGAATCCAATCACAATATATATATATATATATATAATAATTCACAACAAGCTTCATTTTGTGTCACTCAAAGGATTGATCTCATGCCACTAACAAACAGAACAAAAAAAGTCCAACCTAAGGTAATATAATAATTCATTTCATTTTTTCATAAATTGACGC
Organism: Viscum album; assembly: GCA_963277665.1. Lineage (NCBI taxonomy): Eukaryota > Viridiplantae > Streptophyta > Magnoliopsida > Santalales > Viscaceae > Viscum > Viscum album. Next base: position 1,349,932,863 of record OY728127.1, on the reverse strand, counting down.
ATCCCATACATTATATACACATACTAGGCATGAGAAAATCCAAAGGAGGTTTTCCCTAATAATAAATTTCTCCATTTTCACAACGTTTCCAAATGAGCCTTTAAGAGTTTCACAAATCCAACATTTATAAATGGTAAATATTTCAATTTTCATAGAGAGGTGTAATTTTTTTTGAAGCATATAAAAATTCACCTAAACCCCTTAAAACATTCATGTTACACTATCAGAACACAACCATTTTAATTAATAATGCCTAATGGGCCATTCACCAGAAGCTCAAGATAAATCACATTTAAAACCAAAAGTAATTACATTATAAATCCAGAAACCACTTTGGAAACCCTTTAAGGGATCAAAAATAAAATTTTTCATGCTTAAAATATTTTAAAATTTATAAAAATCAATTTATATCACAAACAACCCATAAAAGCCTACCGGGAAATTTATTGAACACATGGCATGCAATATCTAACAAAATAATTTAATTTACCAATAAAAAGGAATAAAACAGAAACTTTCAAACCATAAATTTATTCAAGATACTAATACTTTTTTAAAATATAACAAACCATTTATGAAATTTAACAAATAATTTTAATAAACATGCAGTGTACACAATTTTTTAATAACAACCTAATTTTCCCAAAAACAAACCATTAATTGATGCTTTGTATACCCAAACATTTATACAAGTCCTATATATCAATATACAAAATATAAATAAGTTAAAAATATAAATAAATAGTTGATTCAAAAATTATAATGGCAATTTCATGGGGTAACCTACCTCAAATCCATGGAGGAATGGAAAAACACACTCAAAATCACTCCACTAGGGTCCCAAAACCCTAGATATATGAAGAAAAACCCAAATCGATAAAAACCCCATAAAAATTAATTGTAAAACTATAACCTAGGTAAATAATGACTAGGGGAAAGGAAATAAAAAAATTAAAGGATAATGGAGAGGGAGGAGAATAGATATAGAAAATAACCTTGGAAACTAGTTAACACATCAAATTCTCCTAGTTACACACCATGAGAGGGGGGATGGCTTGGGAAGAAAAGGGTAGTCTACCAAGGTCTATAAGAACCAAGGGATGATAAATTTGGTGCATTTGGTTCAAAAATAAAGATGGGAAAAAGTTGGAAAAATAAAATATTATTTTCTTGGAAGACTCACGTCATTAGGCCGCAAGGTTTATTGAACCATGAACCAAACCGTGCAGCATGCATAGGAGGGACTGCATGGTCACTCCTAAGTGAGTGAACTACCATATTTAAACCCTGTGGTATGTTTTATACCTACCTTACTGTTACATGGGTTTGGACACACAGTTTATCAAACCGTGCGCCAACAGTGCACATGTCCTTTTTAGGCCCAACTTCCACATTTCCTACAAAAACACCAAATGAACCAAGGATCATCCATTAGGGAAAATAGAGACAAAGGAAACAATTCAAAAATAAACACCCTTCACACCCAAAACCTGGGAAAAAACCATAATTCCAAAGAATCATAAAATAATCCAAAACTTGAAAAATCGGGTGTGAAAACTTACGATCTATTTCCGAAAAGGAAATAAATGGACTCTATGGTGCTTACCTACTAAGAATTTTATGATCACACCGTAATTATTCAACTCTATTTTGTTATACTTGATCTGGATTGATTTTTTATATTTCTTTTCCATGTTTCCTATGGAGCGGGCTCATTCTGTAGATGGTAGTGGCCAAGAGGACACAAAAAGGTATATTCAATTGTAGTTTGGTTTTAGTTATTTTAGTCAGTATTTTGATTCAGTTTTATAGGAATTCTATTTTTATTTATTTATCTATCGATGTTCTGTTATTTAGGTTATGTTGGGTTCCCTAATTATTGTGTAGTTTTTTTATCCTGACTATTTATTGGGATAAATCATTCCCATCGTCATATCTTTGATGCTCGGTGCTATTAGCCTACACGAGTGGATTGGAAACACCACACGAGCATTGTCTTGGGATGATTGAGGTGTTGGGTCAGATGGAAGCCCAATATAGTTAATGAAAAATGGTATCATAAGAGCCCTTTGTTATTTTGGTCATTAGTTAGTTTGGAGATAGGACTATCAGGACTCAGGAGGTAGGTACGAGAAGACCATCAGGAATTATTACTAATCTCGATCCACAAGTTTCTAGTGGTAGGAAAAGATTTGAGTCTTTTGTTTTGGTTTTTGGGTGTGTAGATGGGGAATGAAAATAGAGGCAAAAAGTAATATGTGGAAGTCTTATGTGTAATAGTGTCCCAAATGGATCCTAAGTACATGGTTCAAGGTAATCATTGGGGTAGGTGCATTCATGGGGTATAGTTCCCCAAACCATGTAGCCAAGTATTAGATTACAACTAGTTCCCTATCCTAGAAGTTTGGTGTGTGTTGTATTTTGGTTTAGTTTTCCTCAGTGTGTGTGGATTCATATAAGTAAAATGATTTTAGGGTTTCGTTTTGTTTAAAAGTGTCCTTTGGAATTTTAATTGAATTTGAATGTGAGTTGGGAATTTTAAACAGTGTATTTAGAATGAAATGGTTTTGGTTTTGATGTAGAAGTGGTGGTTCCTGAAATAAGAAATCATTTATTTCATAGTGATGTTTGATTAATGAGTAATTATTTTGGCTTAGAGTGTCCCTTTTGAGTTAAATTATGGGTTGAAGTTGATTTTAGTTTTTTGTTTTTGCGTTTTTTAGAGTATGCAACCCCAAAAGATCCCAAATATATCTAGTGAGTTTATTCTAGTTTTTGGACATACCAAAACTCCCAACTGTGGGTGAGTTAGGTTATTTATTTTTTCAGTTTTACTTGGTGATCAAGATTCGTAGATGCTATGGAGTGGCTGAGAGAGTCAGAAGTGTCTTTAGGTCATTGAGAACTCTTAAAGCCCTGAGGTTGTGAGCTGTTTTGGGATTGAATAAGGGTTTATTTATAGATCGTTGGAAGGTTATCATCGCAGTGAAATTTAATGTTGTAATGTCTTAGGATGTTTTTAAGACCACTTTTATCTTATGGTTTAGTTCAAATGAGGTGAAGATGAATAATTTGGATGAACTCTTTAGTATTCAGCAAGTTCAGTGGATGGTGAACGACTATATTGATCACTTTAATGAGATTGTTTATTTTTTATCCTTAGATGAAATTAGAGGATTAAATTAAAGGTACTATCTTTTTCAAAGGATTTTATATAAATATGAAAGAGGGTGATCTCCCAAATGGTGATGTTTTTTTATGGAAGTTCATGGATGAGGCATTTCTAACCAAGGTGGTTCCTGGTGTGAAGTATGTGATATTTGGTAATTTATTTTCTCTTGGTTCTCATTTTGGTTCCCAAATAGGTGAGGTGTATTTTAGAGGAACATTTTTCAAAGGAGTCTCCTTTTATGGTCCCTAATTCTCATTCATTGTAACATTCACTCATGTTCTTTTAGAGTGGCTGGTTTGGGAATTCGAGGTCATCCTACTTTATTCCTCCATAGGATCATTTATGATGTCGCCATTTGGGACAATCGGATATGTTCATCAAGTGGTGTTTCAATAAAAAGAAATTTCATCATAGGGAATCTTCTATAGTATATGGGGAAGTTCATACATGAGATATTAGGGCTCTATCCATAGGCCGCAATGTGAATCTTTTCATGTTGTCAACAATTGACGAGAGTGTGGGGAACCATGGACCATTTTGTGTCTTTGGTGTTGGAGAAGAGATATATTAAGTTTTCCATGTTCAATTTTCCTTCATTTATGATGTTAATGTATTATTTTAAGAGTATTGGTGGTCTCTTTCCCTTGTGATTTTTGAGGTTGTTATTTTTTTGGGAAACAACTGCAGTTGGAATTGTTGATCTGTTTTAATTTTTGGGTTGCGTCCATTTTAGAGATGTGTGTGTCTTGTGTAAATTATGAATTGTGGTTTGTCTTAGTAATTGGTTTTATTTCTTTACTAGGGTTTTACCCTGTGATTGGTGTTTGATTTGTGTTAGGAGTTCCTTTATCGGTTCTTTCATGTTGTGGGTCTCGAGTTGGTTCATGTCAGGTTTCTCATGTTGGTGCCATTTACAGGGTTCATTTAATATAGAGGGAAGAACCCTCACTTTTTCTCCCTGTAGTTTTCCTAATCACTATTTTTTCAATCGATATCTAGGTGTGGATTTTGGAGTTGAAAATTTACCCAAAGGTTCTTTTTTTCACTTTGATTCATTTAGCTTTAGTTTGAGTTTTGTTCCCCCTTTTTATAGGTGACTTTTTGGGGGAAGAAAGTGTATTTGGTGAGGAGAATTCTCAAACCACAACCATATGTTTTATTCTACTTTTTAATTTCCTTGTATTTGGTCCTGTTGTTTGAGGTTCTGGATGAGATTTCGATGAATATTTTTGAGTTTGGAGGTTTTGGGTGAGTTTTTTCCATGTGAATGGTTTGAGGGTAAACTGCATGGAATGTTAAGATAGAGGGTATTTCCAATTCATTTCATTCTTGCATGGTTTTTCTTAGATAACATGTTCCCAGTTTTTTTCCCAACCATGTGAGGTCCAAGAGTAACTGTGCAGTATTATTTTGGTTTTCCGGAAAAGTCTCACAACTTTCCCATAATTAGGAGTAACCATGTGGAAAGTTTGCAAGTGGTTTTTCAATTTTTGACGGAATCATGTTGCGTGGTTAGTGAACGGTCTTCCAAACTGTTAGGCTATCCCAATTGGGTGCCCTTCTTCTATAGTAGGGTGCGCACAGTTGGTGCACATTTTTTAAAATTGTGCTGCCAAACCATGTGGGATTTGAAGGTGACTTGAAAATCACAATTTTCTACATTTCCACCTCTTTTTTAACCCATTTAAGGTTTATCCTCCTTTTTTCAGTCTAGTTGCACCATGGGGCACCCAAACCTCAGTTATATTGTGATCATACACCTTGGTTGAGGCTTCTTCTTTGGCTTAAAGTGAGTTATTCTTGAATATTGGTCTATTTTATCATCTTCTTCTACTTATATCACAGTTCAATTGTTTTATTTTTCTTGTATCTATCTTGGATGAACCATAAGGGTTAGTGTTGATGGTTGGATAGTGATACATTGATGTTAGGGTGTGTTGATCATCTCTTAGGCCCAGTTATTCCTTCTTCTAAAGTTTTATTACATTGTCTCATCATTGAGCTATATGCTTCAATTGTTTTCCACTAAAGAGCATACAATTTATGCTCGAGATTTTTTGATTGTATATAAAATTTGTTGATCAGGCATGTATTGTGTTTATTTAATCTATTTTGGTGATTTAATGTTGGAAATTGGGTGAAAATTGGTTTTCTAAGTGTTTTTTAATTATGAATCTGTTTATATGTATGAAAGGTGTTTGATGAAATAAAAAATGGCCTTTATAATATAAATTGTTTATTTTTGAATTTGTTTGTCCTTGATTATGTTTTTGTATTTTTTACAAGAAATTTGATCTTGGTGTGTGGGTTTTGGTTCCTTTTGTGGTTTTTTCTTGTGTAATTATTTGTTATGATTGTTGGTAATGTATAGTGACTCTATAAATTGGTTTCTTGGGAAATTTTATGGTTTATCTTATATAATTCATTGGATGTGGGCACATCCATTTGTTCATGGGGTATACATATGGATAATCACCCAAATGACAGTGGATTTGTATTTAAATGTTTACATTAAAATCCATGATTTCAAAACACACTTTCCTCATCCCGCCATTTATTCTCTAGACCTCTTATTTCCAAGTGGTTCTTCTAAAAACCAATGGTTTCTAAATGGTTAATTTCTTTCCAAATTAATTTAATGGTGATTTGATATTTGGTTTCAAATGTGTTCCAAATTAAATTCTTGTTTGGAGTATTTTAGTGTGCTTTGGAAACTAAATTATTTAAAAGACCTTTTGAGACCTTTTTTAGAATCTCATACATTTTCACCTTAGTTTTGGAAATGGTTTGGAGATTATTAGCCCTATTTGGTATTTAGTGATGTTTTTAGAAACTGGTTTTTAAGTGGAAAATGGTAAAGACCCGATGTACACTTTTGGATGGTTCAATGAGTGATTATAACTTCTATGTTAGTCCCTCTAAGGAGAGGGGAATCATATAGGTGGTGTTGGAATTTGGGCTAGGAAGAAATAGTGGAATATTCATGTTTTTGGTTGATTCTATACAGGTGAGGATATCCTCATTCACCATATATAATTTTTCAAGGTTTCTATGGAGTCATTAAGAAGGTAAAATGATTGTTTATTAATGATCCTAATTAGATGGATAACTACCCCTAGATTTTTAGAGAGGCCCAGTGGGATGTTTCACTGGTGGGATAGTGTGGAGAATCTAGGATGGTTATTGACTATAGAGCATCACCATATGAATTAATGAGAGTCTGATATAATTATGTCTAGGGATTTGTTCTAGAGATGTTTCAAAAATATCCACAATTATTATCTGTACGTTTTTTATCATTTTTTTACACTTGGGTTATCTGTTCTATTTTTATCCACCTACATTTATAGTTTTATTTATTTAATTTGTATGTCATTGATTACTTGGTTTGACTTATTATTTGTTATTTTGGTTTACACATTGTATTTGGAATAGAAATCCATTTTAGAAAGGGAAGTTGTGTGTTTTGTTTCTAAAAGTGCATTTTTTTGAATGATTTTTGTGGATTTATAAATGATTTAAACCCAGTTTTCGTATTATCTTTCAAACCAGTATTTGTAGATCTAAGATATTTTGTAACTTTAGGTCTGTGGTTCAAGTTTCCTATATAGAGGGCTAGTGTTTTGGATGGTGGTGACCAAGAGATAACATGGAGGTATTGTTAGTTGTGTTTTGGTCTTAATTTTTTTAGTTCATATTTTTTTAGTGGTATTGGTTATCGGTTTATGTTTATTTATCTATTGATGTTTAGTTATTTTAGTTATCAGATATGCTCTACTTTGGTTTAATTTATTTGATCCTAGCTATTAATTAAGATAAATCATTCTTATTGTGATATAATTGATTCAAAACACTATTGACTAACCTATAATAATTAGGAATGCCTCTGAGGAATTTTCATGGGCTGAGTCAGGTGTCAGGTTTGATGATTTAAAATCCTGGATCACGATCGAGAAGGATAATAGTCATAGAAATCATATTGGGAGATAATTTATTTATTTTTGGGACTAGAATTCATTTTTCCATGTATCTAAAGATATTAAACTAATACCGTATTTGTGAATATGATAGTTTAATGTATTGAATATTTTTAAAAAATTATGTAATATCTATGAATCTAACGTGAGGGTCATTATAGTTGGTTTAAAACTGATGGTTCTGTTAAACTTTGGAAACCTAGATGTGAAAACCGTAGTGAGATATCAAATGATATTTATAACGACAAGCTAGAGGATGTGTCAAAGTATATGAAACTTTCCTGGAGTTTTTTAAAAGATAAATTTAGTGGTTTCCTAGAAATACATCATTTCATAGATACTAAAAGTGGATGTGAATTAGACATATATTTACATAGTGTTAACATCCCCAAAAACACTATATTGATCTAGACTTAGTTGGGAACTCGTGCATGAAAATAGGCCTTGCTACACAATTTGTTTGACACTCTCAGGAGATAATCTTTGGAAATTAACAAAATTTATTGTAATCCATCATGAAGGATTTATGTATAAGATGACTATTAATACCCTAGGACCAATCTAAAGTGTCATAAATTAAAAATAAGGTTTCATAAAATAGACACCCGATAAGTGGTTTTTCAGGATTACGTGGTTTCCCACTATGATTATTGTTTTTTACAATATGTTTTTTGGTTTAATTCAATGGTTAGAACTGATAATATCGATGTTAATACTGAGTGAAATGGGAAATAAAATTATTTTCCTCTTGATAATAAAAATTTTATGTCTGATAGAATGAAAAATCTTTTGGCTATGCTCACACGACTTTCCAAATCTATGAATCTTGATGGATTTAAAAACTAAAAAAGTGGTGAAAACATTTTTTTGATTACTTAATAAGGAGGTAACCTCATTCTTTCATAGGGTATCCTGATTCACTATTTTCAGAATAATGGATTATAACCACCAAAAATATATTATCAATTTTCCAATGGTCGGAACAGGAAAAAGTCATTTTGGATTTCTACCATTTGGAAGGTGAAGTGGACCAATGGTGGAATCTTATCTGGAATACGATGTAACAAAATGAGATTGAATCCATAGATTGGAAGAGTTCAAGATCATAGTTTTCAATAAGTTCATTCTTCATATTCTTCATATGAATATAGATAATGCGTTCATTTAGTTAAGTAAAAAGGATTATGAATACTTTGGTACCTTTGAGGCACATTTTACAATAATTGCAAGGTATGGTTCTAGTATTATCAGCCAACCAAAAAGTAAAGTTGACTGAACCTTTATTGGATAAAAACCAAGTATTCAAATTGAGTTATCCATAGGAGAAATTTGTAGCTTTGAAAAGATTTATCAGCATGTAATCAAGGTGGAAATGGAAGATAGAGGTATATTTCAATATCATGGATTTGACAAGAAAAGAAAGGTAGATTTCAATATAAAATATAAGAACCATGGAAAGAAGAAGATTATTTATCATTTATTCTCTATATGTTCAAGAAACATAGAGTTAATTTCATTAGGTGGATTAGTAAATCTTTTATTTGTGTAAGGGAAGGTCATTTGGAATTTGATTTCCACAATTATGGAAAAAATTTAGCTAACAATGTGAATAGAGAGAAAGCTTCACAGAATAAACCTCTCCCACTTCAGTGCTTCAAGGGTAAGGAGAATGGGAATTATGGAAACTAGGGTCCAAACTCTATTGTTAACGATGATGATCAATTTCAACAACCACTTAAGCGAAGGGACGCGGTGAAATATCTTGCGATCACTATTTATGATGAAGGGAGAGATAATGATGTGGTAAAGTGGTACACTTACCATCCACTCAAGAATGGCTAATGTCTTTTTTGACACTAAATATACCCCTTAATTCATATATAAATTATTTTATAAGTGTATTCAGATTCCACCCAAATAACTATATGTTTAATTATCAGTAAAAACCTGTAAAGGAATGATGATTGAATCTCAAACCTATGACACATCCTTGGTTGATATTGGTGGGAATGTTCTTCCTATAAATATTTTCCTTCTTCATATGATTGAATTTGATATCATCCAAGGCATGGATTAGATTTCTCTACATAAACACGCAGTCAATTTTCAAGGAATAGATGTTTCATTTGATATTCCAAGCCAAACTATGATCATATATCAATGTAATGATATGTATTAACTTACGATGGAGATTTTATCCAGTTTATGGGTATTAATTATCATTAAAAAGGGATCTTTATCTCAAATAGTTTGGGAGAAAATTAATATCAATGATATAAATGTTATATAAGAATTTCTTAATGTCTTTTCAGAATATTATCCCACCCTTCCACAAAAATGTGATGTAGAGTTCTCAATAGAACTCATTATTGGTGACACACCAACTTCAATAACTCCCTACAGAATGAATCTGATTTATTTGCAATAATTGAATAAGAAACTATATAAAAACATTGATAAGGGATTCATTTATCCAAGTGTGTAACATTTGGGTGCACCTATACTTTTTTTGAAAAAGAAATATGGATCGATGATACTCGTCATTGATTATCAGTAGTTGAATAAGATAAACATTAAGAACAAGTATCCTCTTCCTTGTACTGATAAATTATTTGATCAACAAAATGGTGCTCAATAATTTTCCAAAATTGACCTTCTTTCTGAGTATCATCAGTTGAAGAGGATATACACACGATGAAATTCTATACATGTTACGGAAATTACGAATATATCGTGATTCCCTTTGGTGTAACTAATGATATTTCTATCTTCATGTATTTAATGAATAGACTCTTTAGAGATTACCTTGATATGTTTGTGGTGTCTTTATAGATGATATTATTATTTTATCAAATAGAAAGAAAGAGTATGAATACCACCTGAAAATTCTACTATCCATACTAATAAAGGATAAAATATATGAAAATTTCAAAAAGTATGAATTTTGGATGAATAAGGATTCATTTTTGGGTTATATAATCTCAAGAGAGAGTATATCAATAAATCTGTCAATGAAGTAGGCTATTGAATAATTGACTAGACCCATCCTAGTGAATGAGATATGTTGTTTTATTGGTTTTGATGGATATTTTCAAGGATTCGTGGATAATTTCTCATTAAACTTTAATCATATGGCCCAGTTATATAATCAAGGGGGGAAATTCCTTTTGAGATGATGAATTTTAGGAAAATTTAAAGGAACTGAAGGGAAGGTTCGTCAACACACCTATGATTACATTACCTCGTAGTGGATAAATATTTTTAATCTATAGTGATTCATCCAAGAAGGGGTTTGGATGTGTTATTATATAGAATAACATGGTTACTGATTATGCCTCATGATAATTGAAAATTCTTGGTCAAATTTACCAAACCCATTATTTGGAGTCAGTTGCAGTAATTTTTTTCAATGAAGATATAGATACATTATCTTTATAGATAAAAGTGCAATATATATGATGACCACAAAATATTTATGAATATATTCCCATCGAAGGAGTTGAACATGCACCAGATAGGATGGTTATGACTGATAAATGATTATGAATGGTCAATACATTACCACATTTCGAAAGAGAACATGGTAGAAAATTATTTGAGCCGAAAGGGTCATGATAGCATACCCTTGATAATGATAAAACAAATCCAATATATCTATATTTTCAAAGGATGGATTTAAATATCATAAAGGAATGAGAAAAATCCTATATTTCTCAATTGAATGTTCAACTAATTGTTTATGTAAAGATTAAAGTGGTGTAGAAGGAATATGTAGCACTACAAAATAAGGTTAGAAATGTCCCTATGTTTGACCGTGATTATGATAGAATGATAAGGTTTGGAGACCATCCATATGTTCCTCAAATACTATATTTAAAGGAGTTTTAGAGGAAGCTCATAGTTCTTCATTATCTATTCATCTTGGAAGTACAAATATGTATAGAGATTTGAAAGAAAACTTATAGTTATATGACATGAAGACAGATATCATAGAGTTTCTATCTTGATGCTAGATATGTTGGAAAGGTAAGGCTAAGAGATAAAAGTCTTATAGGATGTTACATCCATTTACCATTCCAGAATGGAAATGGGAGAATGCCACCATTGATTTTATCACTGAACTCCCCAATACTTCTAAATAAAATAATACTATATTGGTTGTAATTAATCACCTTACTATTTCAGCACACTTCATCACTATTAGAGAATAATTTTCCCCATACCAGATTTCATGGATATAAATTATTGAATTGTTAAGGGTTCATGGGTTACCACATTCGATTGTATATCAGGTTTACCTCAATGTCCTGGTGATGTTTTCCTCTATCAGTTGAACCAGTATTGTGACAACTGGGTCCCTGTGACAGCACAACCACCCTGCCATAACATGTTTCTCAGGTCCTGGCCCACTAGGTACCACTAGTTGCCACGTATATATGTGGTCCCCACCCAGGGGCCCACCCATGTGCCTTCACGGGTCATCTGACGAATGACTATCCCCACAGGCCAACACATGTCCTTTCTAGTGTGATTTGTCCTCACTCACACACACCCTGAGAAAAATCTCAGAAGGTCACCCATCCTGGTCACTACTCCAGACCAAGCATGCTTAATTGTGGAGTTCTAATCATATAGGCTCCAAAAAATGAAGGTTCACGTTGTTGACATGAGTCATATCATTTGGTCATTTAACCATTTATCATTCTGGGGTGCTACAATCACACCCCCTTTAGAGCACAACGTCCTTGTTGTGGGCCCTACATATGAACCCAAGAAGTGCATTAAACTTAAGGAAGGGTACCACCTCTGATACCAAATGTGATAACTCGGTCTCGGTGATAGCACAACTACCCCACTATAACATGGCCATTAGGTCCAGGCCTGCCAGGTACCACCAGTTGCCCCACAGACACGTGGTCCCCTCTCAGGGGCCCACCAATGTGCCTGCACGGGTCATCTGACTAATGACTATCCCCATAGGCCAACACATGTCCTTTATGGTGTGCATTGACCTCACTCACACACTCCATGAGAAAAATCCTAGAAGGTCACCCATCCTGATCACTACTCCAGGCCAAGAACGCATAACTATGGAGTTCTAATCAGGTAGGCTCTCGAAAAGGAAGGTGCAACTTGTTGAAATTAGTCATATCATTTATTCATTTAACCCTTTATCATTCATGGGTGTTTCAAGTATTGAGTTTCAACAATTCTTATCATCCTCAAACAGATGGTTAGTTTGAAGGAATACTTCAAAGCCTAGAGTATATGTTGAGATCTTATTACATTGATTTAAAAGGTGGTTCGGATTAAAACATTCATCTAATTTAGATTTCATAAAAAATTTATTTCACTCAATAATTAATATGTCTCCTTATTAAGACTAATATGGTAATAAATAAAGAGCTTCAACATGTTGGAATGAATTTGGATAAATATAGATATTGATACCTGAGGTATCTAATGAAATTGAAGAGAATATAAGATCCATTTTGAAACATATTAATGTTTTTCAGAGTCAATTAAATATTTATACATATAATATTTGATGTCATATAAAATTTTATGTTGGGGACAAGGTGTTTCTATGAATTTATCCATGGAATTAGGTTATGATATTTAAGAATAAAATGAAAATAATATATATTTATATGGGTGTCCTTGAAATTATTGACCATATAGGGACGGTATCCTATCATTAGGATCTTCATAAAAACCTCTATCAAGTCCATGAAATGTTCCATGTATCTTTCTTGAGGTAGTACATATTTGAACCTCACATGTACTGAACTCAGATGTCATACTTTTAGAGAAAGAACTTTCTGATGAGGAAAAACCTATTAAAATTAAAGATCATATAGAAAACGTTCTATGAAACAATACCGCTAATATATTGAATGTTTTTTTGGGGAAATATTATTTTGAGGAATCTAAATGGGAGGTTAAGTATATGTTGAGGTATAAGTATACACATTTTTTATATTAGAGTGAAACATTTCAAAAGAGAAATTCATTTCAAGAAAAATAGAATGTAACACCCTGTTGTTTTATAATATTTTCATTCATGAATAAATTAAATATATTTGATTCCATTTATTTAACAATATACTAATTTAATAATTCATTATATTCTATATCATGTTAAACATTCACTACACACAACAACAACTTAGATTGCGTTACACATGACACTGACTTTTTGCAGAACAATTATATATTATAGTTATTTAAACATGAAAATTATAACCTTGATGTAAAACAGAATAGTTTGAATAATAAAAACTAATTTCTAAACATAATAGTTTTATATAAATAAAACATATTGATAATTAAATACAAAATTTTTGGTAATGTATTTTTATGTTTTAAAAATACTATTTTTCATAGAAGAACTGTTTTTATGTTTTTTTATGAATGATATTAAAATAAAATTTTGACACTATTATAAATTTTCCTTGATATAAAAAATTAATTTTTTTAAATCATAATGTCAAAATTATATTATGGAATTTTTTTGGATCTTTGTTGATATATTCGTATTTTGGATGAATAGTGAAAAATATTAAATTTTAATTGAAATATGAATTTTCATATAATTTATTTATATATTAAATTATTTCTTAAACTTTTTTTTAATTTATAATTATTATAATTAGAAATACAATAGCCTAATTTAATATAATTTTCAACAATTTTACAATGAAATTGGAAATAAAAACATTTCAAATTTAGAACATTTTTACTTAAAAATTTGTTGTTTCATCCCTTCTACATGATTAATTTTAAATTAATATATTACACTTATGTGAATAAAATTTGAAAAAAATTGATTCCATATTTTAACTCAATATAATTTATATTGACTAATAATTCCAACTTAATTTTTTACCAAAATGCATAGTGGATGCAGCTAAAATTAATCACAATGTTTAAGAGAAAAATGAGATTACAAATGGGCTAAAAATTACACTTATGGGGGAAAATGATTAAAAAATTTTGAAAACCCAATTTTATAGATATATATAAACCATATGCAAAATCATATCCAAATGGTTAATTATTGGAGGATCAGTATGTAATAGATATATCGAGACAATATTTACTTTTTGGTATTTACAAATTTTCCAACCACCTCGCTTATAAAAGGCAACTAACTCTCCCCATATGTTCACACCTATAAGGGAATTTTGATAGGGAAATAACATTCCAAATATCTTCCGAATTTCACTCCATTTATCCTATAAATCATCCATTTGGAATAAATCCATCCTATGGATTCCTACGGTGCGAACCAGTAGTCAATATCTTAAGAACCGTTAATGTTCATCAATAGACATTTTTGTTTTATTTCTTCTTCAAAACCATTTAATTATTTTTATATCATTATGAGATAATATAATATGTATATTAGATATATTTATTTGTTTCTATCTTAAGTGTTTTATGTAAAAAATTACACACATCCTTCAAATGGCATAAAAGTCGTCAATTGTGTGTACGATGACTACTGCCTCACAAACTGAGGTCATTCGTTCTTCCATTACCATCTTTAAAGGATGGTAATAATGTTTTATTTATAATTTATATAATATGTTTAATAATTTTATAATGTAATTTTGATTCTAAAGTTAATATATCACACATACCTTTATGATTTCTATTTTTGGGAATATGATAATGTCATTCTTGTGTACGAAAAACTTCCACCTTGTAAAGCAATATGACTTATTAACCCTTTACATGGAATGTATTAATGTTGTTTGTAACAAAAATATATGATATATTTTATATAAAAATGATTCTTGTATGATAATATTTCAAATAATTTTCTTTTTTTTAATCCGACAAAAAAATGAAAACAACATTCAGGCCTATGTACGACCAACCATGTCTATGAACAATGTATCTCATTTCCTAGTGCTATCTTTAACAGATTATTATAAATAGATATATAATGAATATATATATATATATATATATTATTTTTATATTATTTTTATCATTCTATATATGTGGAAATAATTATTTATGTTAGAGGACTAAGAATAACATGTCAAAAAAAGTTTGAAAACAAAGCAGTTATTACCCGAAACATAACTTTAAAATGGAATTGTTAACAAAAGTGTAATAAAATAGAATGAGAAAATAATATAAGACATAGTATAAATGAATTTTGTTCTATAATATATTATAATAAACTTATATTTATAATCCATGATGATGAAAATGAGTAAAATAGAAATCCAGACTTGGGATATGGAATTTCAATCTCACTTTTTTTTTCATGAGACACAAGGAAAGTTCACCACATATTTCTTATATTTGTTGTGTGTACTTCCCATGGATGTATATTATTATTATTATAATTAAAATTAATATTATTTAAAAATCCCTTTTATGATATCACTTTCATGGGGTTTATAGTTTAAATGTTAACAAAGTAGTAAGGCAATTTTGTCTTAATTTTTCATCTTTGAGATACTAGTTGTGTTATGCATCTATATACATTCAGGATTTTGTTTATAATTCCAATTTGAAATTTTATTTTTTGAATCAAATTATTTAGATTTATTTTAATCTTCATTTAATGTTATCATTTTATGGGGATTATTATTCAATATTACAAAGTGGTGTGATTTTATTTCTACAATCTCATCATTTATCAGGATAATTTATGACTATGCTTACATTGATGCTATATTATGATAAATATCCCATTAATTATCATATATTTTATCTCCATTGGTTATTTATGATAGCTTCAAGTAATGGTACCATTTTTCTACTATTTGGTACTTAATATAATTAAGGAAATGTTTATAAGAAAATACAGCTTTATTTATCTATTCGATTGAAAATATGATTCCTTTCATAAACATGTTTTCATAAATGGTTTAAAAAAATACTTTAATCTTTTTACTACCCTCTTATTATTTTTAAAATAAAATTTAACCCATGTTTTACCTTTGAACAAAATAGTTTTAAAAGGGATATTCAAGTCATTTTCTGATTAAGGATCCTTTAAATTCTATCGACAATATGAATGGAATATTTGTTTTAACTTATATGACATGGAAAAAAGATATTTTTAAATGACATATCACTTATTTGAATAATCCTTTATAAATTCTAGAAATTATTTACAAATATAATAATTTTTAAAATGTTATATTTTTTAAAAACAAATTTTCAATGAAGAAAGGATATATTCACCAAGAAATTTTTTTAAAAGATATTTGGAAATTATTTTCATTATAAGATGAAATCTATTGGTATTACTTATTTATTATTGGAGATATCACCCAAGAATACCCTTCACACTATTTCTATGAATGGTTTATGTTTTGATGGAATGATGTTGATGATTCTTGTTTCTCTCCCACATGTTATACCATGAAAAAACTCTTTTGAAGCACACTTATTTTCATGGGTTATGATATAATGAAATGACTATGGAACCTATATATCCTCCACATGTTATGATACAATTACATGTTTATAATACCCATTTATTTTCAAGGATTATGATATGATGAATTTTTATAATCTCATGTTACACATATTTATGATCTCATTATGTGATTGGTGGGACCTATATCTCCCTCCAATTAATTGGGTAATGTTTTATATATCATGTTATAGATATGAGTGGAAAAAATGTGAATGTGGATTAGTAATATTGGCCTTGAACAAGAATTGGTGCTGCTTTAAAAATACTGTTATAGAATTCGGTGTAAAAATGATTCAGTATAGGGGTTTTTATTCTAGGATTTCATGGGTAGTGAGCCTTGAATAATATGGAAATGATTTTCTATGCTTGTGTATATGCCATAAATTCCATGTCTTATGATCTCTTGGTTCATGTATTTTATTTCCTTAGGATTATACTCTTATGAACTACCAATACCTATTCAATTACTCAATATTATGATCTTTTATATGAAGGGTATGATCATATAATGCTATTATCTTGTTCTCATACCCTTATGTACATTATTATGCGTACATATCACCCATTTTTAAACTTATTATGCATATGAGCTCACCCTTTCTTATGATTACTTTTACTATGTTATGAGGATATGTATTTTGTATGATGTTTCTACGAAAGATTCTAGTCATAGAGAACAGAGTGACAATAATAAACTTTTCTTATGGACAAAGGATTATGAATCCATTTTTCCAAATTCACAAAACTAATACGGTCTTTAGGAATGTGTTTGTGTAATGCAATGAGTATTACAAAAAAAATTATGTATTGTCTATGTATATTAAGAATGTGTTTTTATAATTTAGGTAAAGGTAATTTCATCTTGTAGTATGATAGATTCTCTATTTGTTGTTAATTTTTAAAAAAATTGGTTTAGTGGTGACTTTTCGTAACATGGGTACTTAAATTACTTTCCAGTTTAGCCTATTTTTTGCTTGTATTTTTTTTTGTCTTTGTGGTATCTTATATATTTTTGTTTCATACATTGGTGGTATTTATTTATTTTATTATATTCAATACTAGGTTTTTATCTTGTTTTACCTATATCCTATTACAGAATGACTCAGGTGGCTCATATATTTTACCCGGGTTGGTCTGTTATAAATAGCCTTTATCCTCATGTATCTCATGAGTAAAGACATTAGAGAGTACCATGACCTATTTGAGGTACTCTTTATTGATGATATTCATATATATTCCAAGATAATGGAAGATCATGGAGATCACTAGAGAAATATATTGAAGACCCTAAAGAAATAGAACATGCCTGAAAAATTAACTAACTCTGAATTTTGGATATATAGTGTTTCATTTTTTAGGAATATAATATCAAGCGATGGTATATCAATGGGTCAATCAAAGATGGATGTTTTTGAGCATTGGTATAGTATAGAAATGGAAATTAAGATCCATATTTTAATTGAATTTTATGTATATTATTGACACATTTTGAGGAATTTCTCATGGTTATCTAATATTTTCACTCTGTTAACTCTGATGGGAGTCAATGTGATAACATAACATTTTATGTTACATTTCTCTTTCAACAGATTTTTAAGATAAATTGATGTACACAAAACTCCAAGTTTAGAAAAACTCTTAGAACCTAATGAAATTTTATTATGTAAAAATTATATCATTTTGGAGTTATCATATCATTATTATCTTAGGTTTAATTTTTGATATTTTACTAAAAATATTGGTTTTTTCATTGAATAGTGAAAATATTGATTTTTTTAAAATAGTCGTTTATTTTAATGAAAATGGACCCTTAATGATTTTAATTTAATCCTAAATTAATTTAATACACATTTATTTAGAAATATTCTAATGAATTAAATTTGAGTCATCACTAGACTTTATTTTTTGTAAGTTCAATTTTGGTCTAAAAAAAATTTATCTAAAACATTATTTTTGGTTGCATTTTGAGTTTTTATCTTATATTAATTTATACTACTTTTTTGAATTAAATTTGATGAAATTTATTCCACTTTCGAAATTTGGATGTTTAATGTTTGTATATAGGTCTATTTTATTTTTAGTCAATTTGAATTGTAACCTTTATAAATATGTGTCACTTCGGTAAGGGTAAAATGGGGTTAAAACTTTTTGATAAAGGTTTAAAATATATCTAAATCATGAATTTATCCTTTTGGATGAATTTATATCTCCCATTATAATAAAATTCTAAAAACATTGGCCTCTTGGTTAAATTTTTGTTTGATATTGATCATTATACTACTTTAATAAAAGAACAAAAGAAAAATGTCACACTCTTGACTTTAATATTTTTGGAAACATCCATGGGGATAAAAATTTGTTATCTTCATTTTTAATAATTCATTATAAATATGAATTAATTTTTTTATAATGGAAATTTATTTTTAATTTTTTATTAATGAGTAATTATGTTAAATTCTTATGAAACACCGATGTTGTATTTATTCAATAAATTGAAAAATAAAATAAATGAATTTAAAAATATTAAAAGTAATATAATTTTTTTAATTAATGTGTTCAAAAAATTTTATATATTAATATATCAAATTATATATGTTTAAAATGATTATATGCAAATTAAATCTTTTTTATTTATATATTTAATGTCAAATAAAATAAATATTACAAAACTGAAATTAATTTTTTTTATGAAAATTACATTTTATGAAATTATTTAAAATCCATAAAAATTTTGAATTATGAAAATTTGAATAAGATATGGAAAAAAATTTCAACTCTTGGCCATTTATGGCCCAATTTATTCTTAATATGTAAAAATATAACACTTTAATATTAAAAAAGTCGATATCATTGTTAAGGTTAATATTGGTTAACCAATGGATTATTTAAGAGGGGTCTAAAATGATATAAAAAACTATAATTTTTTTATGATTATATTGAAACCATATAACTCTTATATTTTAATCATTTCAATATTGGAACAACTTTTACATGAGTGTGACATTATTATATTTTAATATTAAAAAAAATAAAAGTGTGCCCTCCCTTCACTTAGGAAATGAATTTCCTTCTCTATTTTTTTACACCACTGAGATCCACTTAGATAAACCAAAACCTACCAAAAAATATTCTTAAAATCCTTATCCATGTTTTTAATGTTCTGGTATTCCAAAAATACCAACCCTATGCTTCTTTAGAGGAGATCTATAAGATCTCTTTCAATAGAATAGGTAATCAACTTTACCGAATCTCTCGTGAAAAAAAAATTCTTACACTTCAATTTAATATTTTTTAACCATTGTAAAATAATAATTAAAGTATCATAAAAAAATATTTTAGTGATACTATAATTCAAACATCTTTCATCGCTTTTCTATCCTACGAAAAGTGAAAAATACGCTCGTGTGTACGTATGTCTTATCATCTCCATGTTGCTGTTTAATTAATTTTCCATCACCTATTTAGATAGATGGTTATAAATATTGATATAATGGGAAAGTAATATATTTATAACATAATTATTATTTTTAAATTATAATATCAAATCTACTTTTTACCATTTAATATGTTGCAAAATGATAAGGTTTTTCAAGCATATATGTGGACTACCACCTCGAAAAAGTGATGTCATTTTTATTTTTTTTCTTTTTTTACATCAATATTATTATTGGTCAATCTAGTTAATATATATTATATATACATAACAATGATTCTGTAAAGGTGAATTATAATTTACCTTTGTCTTGTTCCATCTGTTGAATGGTCCGGACAACGTTCGTGCATATATTCGACCTACCGTCTCCATGAATAATCTAATTCATTTTTATGTCTATACCTTTTAAAAATGAATCTAAATATATATATATATATATATAACTAATATATATATATATATATATAATATCACGAATAATATTATTTTTATGATGTAACTAGAATAAAAAGTATAATTATTAGAACTACCGATCCAAAATTTTCAAGAAAAACAAATCCATTAGCTCAGAAGGCAATGATTATAATAAATGATTGTTAAAAAATGAGTGATAAGATGTCATAAATGGATAAAATATGATATTATAGATATGTATATAGTTTTTATATAGGTATAATTAATATAAATTTATTAATTTAGAAGTTAAAACTTATGGGGAATGTCTATTTTGATGTAAGGGATATCATTTCAATTTCCACTCAATTGAAAAATATTATGTATTATACACATATTTATTTTTATGTTCTCCATATACTACCCATTTTATATATTTAACATGAATATATATTTATTAATAATGATTAATGTTTCAATTTAAGGTTATTATCAGAAGGGGTTAAAATTTTAATATCACTAAATAGGTTATAATTTATTGGGATTTCTATTATTTTTATCCAAGGAATCTTATGATATATCCCGTGTTAACTCCATTTATTTTAATATTATATAAATATTTAAGGATTTTAAATAATTTTGTATAACATTTCCGCAGTTTTTAAGACTAATAAGAAGATAAATGTTTAAAATAAAATATGATATTATTTCTCTTTTAATTGGGTATTATTTTCTTCTATGTCCATATTTTTTTCAAATTTTTATTACCAAATTAATTTTAATTTACAAAAATAATTTATAAAGGATATTTTATAAAATAATTTAAATTTTTAAAATATTTTAAATGAATCTTTATAATGTTTTCTGAAATGGGGTTTTTACAATCTTTATAAAAGTTCAAAAGGAATGTTTTTTAACGTATATGGTGCTGACATACATTTCCTTTTCCGTGATTGTTTTGTACTATTTTAGCTTATTCGACAAGATTTCAATGATTTTAAAATAAAAAATATTTAATGAAATATTATATTATGTTTTTTCTTCCATATTTATTTATTCTATAATGGACATGATTTTATTATAAAAAATATATTTCTGATGAATTGATGGTCATGTTTTATCTCTTATTAATTTTGAGGTGATTAAATTTATATTAAAACATTCAATTTCTTATAATAATTTTTAATTAGAAATTATATTTCTCATATATATCAATATTATTTGTATCATGGATATTATTATTATGTACACCATATAACAGTTATACCACTAGTGTTTTACTATAGAATGTTATTTTATTAACTGAGGAAATCTTAATATTAGGTATTCTATACTCAATATAGATATTTTTTTGTTAAGGAATAATTTTTATGAATTGAAATGATCATTAAATATATGAGGAATTCATTGGACATATAGTGATGTCTAGGTCCCAATTTTAGATAGCACATTGACTCCATGATAGTTCATATGAGACAAACCAATTGGTTTCCCTTATTAAATGGGGTTTTAGTGTATATCTATCCATCAATTAAACTTTATTAGTGCATGCTCATGATGGTAAAGATATTATAATTTTTGAGATCATGAAATCTAATAATAATCATTTCATTCATTTAAAATTCAATTATCATTATCCAAGATATTACTACATCAATATTATCCATGAATTAATTTTAAATCTCCTATTATTGATTAAATGGAATGTGTTTTTTTCAGTTATTTTAATTTCCATATTGTTAATACCTTATTTACTCATGATTTATTATAGTGTATTTAACCCTTAATGAGAACATTTTGTCACACATTATTTTATTTTCCTATCCCTAGGATATGACAAAGATATTATGATTAATATCAAATATTGAAGAATGTTTCTTATTCTATGATTCTGATATTTTTACTATAATATATGAATTATTAATGTGTATATTTTACTAAGACTACTAAATTATTCATACCGTTGGGATGTAATCCCTAGTATCTTATGACAATATAATAAATTATACACTATCTTTGTGTAACTGGAGTTGGGGTTTTTATTGTTGGTATAAAAGAAAGTTTAGTATAAACCTAGGGAACTACATTTTAAAGAATATATATAACATGATAAATATGATAATAAATTATAGTATTGAAAAAAATTTACCATTATAGAGTTTTTTATTTTATGCTTCAATATTCATGATAATTATGATATAACATTGCGTGAGAAATTATTTTTTGATGGTTCCTTTTAGAAGAAAGGGAATCAATTCCCATTTTCAATGTTGGGATTGAGACATTGTTAAAGCCAATAAAAATTTCATTGGAGATGAGTATAGCATAATCATAGTAAGTAAGATAACTCAGGTTATGATGAATAAACTTTTCCATATAGAGAAACCTATTCTTCGACAATGTGATTGACCTTTGTTGGATAACTCCATATGAAAAAAGCCGAAATATTTTTGTTTAGATATTAATCTATTAGTATGTGAGAAATTAATTAAGTACCTTAAAAAGATATTCATAGTTTTGGTATGTAATAAATGTGAAAAGGTAACTCTGGTAGTAAATTGTTTTAATGGAGATGCTGATCAATAGTTTTCATTTCTCCAAAACATTAAAGGGGATGAATAAATGGTAATCACAAAATATAGATAATTCAAAGTATTTTTATAGATAAAGAAATAACTTTATAATGTTTAGCTAAAAATTATAGGAAGTTAAATACATTAAAGAAAAATAAAGAATATTGTACTGCAGAGTTTGATGATAACTTTATAGGATTATCCAGCAATTCATCAGAATATGTGTTTAATTCATAAAGAAAGATTTATTATTTCATGGTGGTCTTAAGTCATGTCTCTAAAGGGGCTATTTTTTTAATCATTTCTATCATATGCTGATATAATATAAATTTCCATTAGGATGGATAATGAATTTTATAGATACTATATCATCATATGAAATAAAGAGAAGAAGAGGTAAAATGGGCACCATGAAAAGGGGAACACATCAAATAAGAATAAAGGAATTAAAAAATAACCATCTTGTAAAAATTGTTGAAAGAAACATCATAGAAAATGATTGAAGGTTATGAGATTTTGTTATAAGCATGGAGATAAGGTTCATCTAGCTAATTACCACAATTCAAAGAATGAAACCACTACTATTTTATGGTTCAGCTATAAACCGAAGTTTTATTATTCAAACTAGTGCCCCAATCATCAAGGGAACATAAAACAACAGAATAATTTGGAAGAAGGTCAAAAATAAGGAACTAATATCACAGAAGTGTATATTCCAACAAATTTGGTGAAGGTTACACTTATCTTACACTCTATAGGTGAATTTTTTTTATTTAATTTAGGTTAAACTCATACTTTTATATCTAAATAACTTTATAATGGCCTTAATTCATCATCATAGTGGTTATATTTTGAGTTGGTAGTGAAAACTCTTAATTGTTGGATGATCACATATTATGTATATAACTCCTCTACTATAATATTTTGTTAGAATGTAATTTATAAATTTTTTTATATTATTTCTATATTAAAATTTAATGTAATTTTAGAAATGGATTACCTCTCTTGGTGTAGATTCCTTATCAATTATCATGTAAGGGTAGTCAAATTCCATATTCAGAATCTCCTATGACAGTCAATCAATGTGAGGATGGACGTGAACTCCCAATGGAAATTACTTACATCAAATGGGTTTTACTACCTATTCATGAGTGATATTTATCTCATATGTCTGGGTAGAAACTCAAAATTGAAGATATACTTATTGTATGGGATTTCATTTTGTATTTACAAAAAAGTTTTTTATTCTTCCCATGAATTATGAAGTTGAGTTTTTATTAAAACTCAAACAAGTCACTACAACCATCTTGAAGAATCTATATAGAATAGACTTTATTCTATTGTATAGATTGAATAAAAATGTCCATGAAAATATAGATAAAATTTTCCTTAATTTTAATGGTTCTCTATGGGGTGTACCTGTTATTTTTTGTTAAGAAGAAATATTGTTCAATATGAATTTTCATTAATTATCAAGAACTTGAAAATTCACTATCAGGAAAAAGTATCATCTACCCCTTATCAATGATCTATTGGATCAATTATTAGAAGCTTAATATTTTTCAAAGATTGATCTTTGATCTGGATATCACCAAGTAAGGGTAAAGAAAAAGGATATACCCAATACAACCATCCATATGAAGTATAGTCATAATTAATTTATAGTAATTCAATTTAGACTTACTAATGTTCTTGCTATCTTCAGGGATTTAATGAATAGATTATATAGAGATTAACTTATTTCGGTTGAGGAGGTATTTATAGATAATATTCTTATATATTCAAAGAATAATGAAGGACAAAAAGAATATTTAAGAATTTTGATAAAGTAGAAAATGAAGGAAATGTTGAATGATAAATTTAACATGTGTGAATTTTGGATTCTAAAAGTTTCATTCATGGGTCATATAATATCTTGTGAGGGTATATCAGTAGATCCTTCAAAGATGATGTTTTTCTTGTCAATGGTCAATAATAATAATGGTTACTGAGATCCAGAGTTTTCTTGGGTTTAAAGGATACCAGGAATGAGTTGTGACATATTTCTCACAAATATATAATTCACTCACCATGTTGACTGAAAAGGGAGTTATCTTCTTGTGGATAAAAGAATTTGAAAATAATTTAAATGAACTATAGTTAAGGTTAGTTAACACACATTTTCATACACTACCATGCAATGTAGAAGGGTTTGTTATCTATTGTGATACATCAAGGAAGCGAAAGAGTAGTGTACTCATGTAGAATGATATAGAGTCGGATTATGCCTATGAAAAATTGAATGTTCATGAGCATAATTTCACAACTCATGATTTGGAGTAGGTAGAGGCAATTTTTCATTGAATATATAGTGGAATTATATTCATAGTTAAAGGTGTTATATATTTGCTGATAATAAAATATTAATGTATAAATTTACAAAGAATGAATTGAATATGTAACAGAGAATATGGTTGGATTTGATCAACGTTTATGAGTACTTAATACATTTCCTCCCATGGAAGGATGACAAGGCGGTTGATTATATGTGTTGAAAATATCATGCATGTTTTTCCATAATGTGTGTTGAAAGCGATGAAATATTTATAGATTTATAGAATTTGGATCTTGAATTCATGGGGATTGGGGATAGATCATGTATTTCTCAGATGACTGTTCAACCATTCATTTATGGTACAATTAATAATTCATTGAAGGATGATGTGGAAATATAGGAGAAGGTGAGAAGTATTACTAAGTTTAACCACAGTTAGGCTGGAATAATAATGTTTAGAAATAGAGTATGTGTCTCATCAATACCAAAGTGGAATAAGGAGTTGTTGGATGAATCTCAATGTTCATATATATCTATTCATCATGTATGTGCAACAATGTATACAAATTTGAAGGAATATTTCTAGTGGGATAAGAAGAAAAGGGGTATGGTCATGTTTGTATCTTGATGCCAAGTATGTTAGAATGTTAAGTAATAGAGACATAAGTATAATGGAATTTAAAACTATCCCCATACCAAAATGGAAATAATAAAACATTACCACATATTTTATCATAAGACTCCCAAAAACATATAAATGGAAAACTTTTATTTAGGTTGTAGATGATTACCTTTCAAAATCATAAATTTTATCACTATGAGGGAATATTTTTCTCCTGATCAACTTACTCAGTCATACAATAACTTGTGAGATTTCATAGAGTACCAATATGAATCATATCTGATCAGGATTTAAGGATTATCTCATTTTTTTGGAGAATACCTCAGTAGTCTCTAGATATAATGTTTTGTTTTTGTACAGCTTATAATCCTTATAAAATGTTCTTCCTGAGTGGAATATTGAAATTCTAGAAGACATGTTGAGTTCCAACTCTCTGGATTTCAAAGGTAGTTGTTCCAAAAACCATTTTTTGGTACATTTTTTTTTAAATTTTACATTTCACAAGAGCATTCAGATGGATTTTTATGAATAAATCTATAGAAATAATTCAATTACTCCAATTAGTTAGGATGAAGTTAGACAATTAAATCTACTGGGACTTATTCTAGATATGGAAATGATAGATGTGGTTTGATCCATTCAATAAATAATAAGGTAATCTTAGAGTTGAATCATTAGTGGAATATAGATTTTGAAGTTAGTGATAAGGTATTCTTATAATTATCTTACTTGAATAAGGTTATGATATTTAAAAAGAAGGGAATGATAATTCCTAGATATATCTGTCCCTTCAAAATTATTGATCTTATGAGTATGATAATTTATCACTTTATAATTCCACTAGATATTTCTCAAGTTCATGTTTTGTTCCATGAATCTCTCTTGAGAAAATATATACCTAATCTGTCATATGTAGTAAAAATATAGTTTAAACCACTGCAGAAATATCTTTATTTTTAGGAATTACCAATAAATATTCTAGATCATCGAGAGAAATTACATAAAAGTAGACCAATCACCTCATCATTTTTGGCGGAAAATCATAAGATTAAAGACACTATTTAAGAGTCCGATGATGTGATGATATATAAGTATCCTAAATTTTTCTTATCAATGTTACAAAATCATGAGGAAAAAATTCTTATAAGGGGAATAGAATGTAACAACCCTGTATATTATGATATATTTCTATTCAAAAAAATTGAATAGATATATTTATTTACAAAAAAAGTTAAAAAACCACAAGAACCTCTTGAAATATTTTCATGGGGGAATTATAAATTTTTTGAATTTATCATGTCAATGTTAGATCCTTTTGTAGTTATGGGATATTTCTAAAAGACATTTATTTTTTTAGTGAGTAGTGTAAAATATTGTTTTTGTAAAATTTTAATTTGTTTTAATTGAAAAATAACAAAAATACTTTTAATTTAATAATAAAATTAAATAATCCTCATTTAGTTATAAATTATTCAATTAATTGAATTTGATTTATCATTATACAATCTTTTGGTATAAATTCATTTTTGAACTTAAAAATTGATTTTTATAAAATATTATTTTTTCCATAGTTTTTTTATATATTAAATTAATTCATTACACTTATATAAAATGAATTTTAAAAAATGGATTTTTTTTTAATTTTGATGTTAAAATAAGGTAAATAATCTACTTTAATTTATTGTGATTATCAGTAGAATCCTTGGAAAACATTTGTCACTTTGGTATGAGTAAAACAGGTAAAACAGGGTTAAAACATTGGGATAGGGATTTAAATTTTCACTACAAATTTCATTTATCCCCATCTATGAATTTATTTCAGAAATTTATATCCAATTTTTAAAAATATGTCCACTTGGTGCCATTTTGTTTTGATATTGACCATCATATTACATTATCAAAAGAACAAAACCAAAATGTCCCAGTCTTGACATTAACAACATTAATATTTCTCTATATGGATAAAAGGAGGTTATGTTTGGTTTTAATTTTTCATTAGAAATGTGAATTATAATTTTTTTCCTGGTAATTTTTTTAAATTTTTTGTGTTTTAATAATTACCTTACATTCTTATACGTCACCGACATAATATTTATTCAATTAGAGGAAACTTAAATAAAATGATTTTAAATATATTAAAAGAAAAATAATTTGGATGAATTACTCTGTAACAATAATGTAATATATTATTATATTATTTTAATTATGTTTTAATGTATTATATTCTAATTACATGTTTTTCTCAATGTACTTGAAGTCCAATTAAATGAATTTTTTTAAAAATGTCATCAATAATATTTAATGAAAATAACATTTTATTAAATTATATTAAATATGTAAAAATATTGATAGAGTATAATTTGGATATTATATTTTATATATGTTCCTTCATTTCCTATTTATGGGAAAAGTTTCATGTTATAAGTAAAATTATAACCCTCAAATATTTCAAAATGCATTACCATAGTCAAAGATAAATTTGGTTAACCACGGTGTTAAAATAGTGGATAATGTTTAAAATGATATCTAAAATGATCTATATTTTATTTTATTATTATATTAAAATAATATATTCATTATAATATATGATATTAAATTTTGGAACAACTTTTCTCATAATGTAACATTGTGATATTTTATTATTTTAAAAAATTACAAGAGTGCCCCTACATTCACTTATAATAGAATCCCTTTATCTAATATATATACAAAACATATGGAAACTTTTCTAGACCAAAAAAATAAAAATAACTCATCTCAAAATAATTATACAAGTTATGGAGGTTCTGGTCTTCCCAAAATACTCATGTCCCTTATGAGGGGATCTAAAGGTGTTCTTTCAATGAAGAGGTAACCGCTACCAAAAATTTCAAAAATTTCATTTTTATTAATTATCTAAATATATATTAAAAACACTAAAATAATATATAATTTATCATAAATATAATAATATTTTATTATGATTATGATAAAACCCTGTCCATCACTTTTCATCTGATGAAAATTAAAAACATCGCCCTTGCGTACGTACGATATATTGTCTCTGCGCATCAGGGTAATTTTATTTTCATTAAATTTTTATGGATGGTTATAAATATTTAAATAATTAATAGATAATATATTTAGGAAATAATTATTCTTTTAAAATTATAATATAATATCTACCATTTTTTACTTTTGAATGTACGAGAAAATAATATCATTACTTGTGTATACCTGTATACCACCACCACCATGTAGTGATGTGATCCATTTTTTGTTTTTATAAATGGTTGGTAATAATAATATATTTAATTAATATATATTATTTTATTATTATCTTTTTAATGTGAATTATTATTTACATTTCCTTCATTCCATCCATAGAAAAGTGAAAACAAAATTCATTCATATGTACATTCTACTAAATCCATGAATAGTGGGATTCATGTTTATATCTCTAAATTTTATGGATGAATATATCTCTATATATAATGAAAATTTATTTTATTTATATAATAAATAAAATTATGGAGATAATGGAACACAATCAAAGTAAAGGGACCTGAACCATGAAACCATAATTATCATAAAAAATAAAGCATTCAACACCGAAAATAATGATAGTAATAAAAGATTGCAAACCAATGTGTGATAAGATATTTTAAACAGATCATATAATATAGGATAAATATGTATATTGTTATTTTATGTATGTATAATTATTATAATTTTTTTAAAAGAGGTTAAAATAATTTATGTAGAATGTCAAATTTATGGTAAATGATTTCATCACAATTTTCACTTTATTGGGACATATTTGGTATCATGAACGTATATGTTTTTATGTGGTGTATATACCACCCAATTTATGTATTGAACATGAATATATATATATTTATTAATGATTTATAAATTTTTAATTCATATTTATTATTTTAATGGGTTATGGTTTGAATGTTACCAAGGAGGTATGAATTTATTGGAATTTATCTCTTTTTAATAAAAGGAATTATAAAATATATCCATCATAAAATCCATAAATATTCTTATTCGTTGACTATTTATGTATTTTAAATATTTTCTTTTAAATTTTACACTATTTTTAAATTTAATCAAACAAATAAATTTTTAAAATAATGTATAATCTTATTTCTCTTTTGATGTGTTATATTTTTCTTTTATGTCCTTATTTTATTCTAAAGTCTTTTACAAAATTCCTTTTTATTCACTCAAATTATACATTCAAGAATTTTTTATATTATACATGAATTTTTAAAATAATTAAAATGAATATTTATTACGTTTTTTAGAGCTTCATATTTTACTTTCTTTACAAATATTCAAAAAGATTTTTTTACATATACACTGTTAACATACATTCCTTACACCATAACTATTTTACAATATTCTAGCTTATTCAATAAGATCACAATTGTCTTAAAAATAAAATAATTAATCAAATCATATGTTAATTTTTTCCTTCCATTTTCCTATATTCAAAAAAGGACATGATATTATCACATAACCAATATTTCTGATCAATTTAATCTCAAATTTTACCCCTATTTAATTTTGTGGTTTTTAATTTTCCATTGAAACATTCACTTTCTAGTTATTGTATTTTATTATACATTACATTTATTTTAAATATCCATATTATTTTTATCATGGAAATAATTATTTCCTAAATAATATACTATTTATATATACTTTTTTTACCATGAATGTTATATAATGGGCTGGGGATTATTAATATTTCAAATTCTTTACTCAATACAGATATTTATTGATAAGGAATACTGATTATTAATTGAATATATTATTCAATATATGAGTAATTAATTATATATTTCATGTTGGGAGAGGCCCATTTATAGATTTCCCCTTTATTTATCGATAGGTCTCATGAGAAAAACCAGTTAACTAACTATGTTAAATTATTTTTTGGTGTATACCTACCCATTTGTTAAAATATCTTTGTAAAAGGCCTTAATATTAACTATATCAATATCTATAAGAAAATAAAATACAATATTAATAATTTAACTCACTCTAAATTTAGTTACTATTATCCATGAGATTATTGCATTGAAATTATTGAGGGATAAGTTTTAATTATCATGTAATTGATTAAATAAATTATGTTTTTTAGTTATTTGCCTTTTAATATTGATATTCCTTATTTACTCATGATCGTTTCAACTGTATATAAACCTTACAAATATTTTTATCTCACCCTATATTTGTTTTTCTTTCTCCATGTTATGAAGATGGATATGATGAATAATATCAAGGATGGAAGAATGTATCTTACACTATGTTTTTAATATTTCTAATGTAACAAGTGAATCTTGTATATATCTAGTTTAGAAAGTCTAATAAAATATTCGGTCTATTGGGATTGTATAACTTTAATCTTATGAAAATGTAATAAATTATACATTTTTTCTTGATTATAAGATTTGGGGTCTCTATATTCATGTTCCTTTTGATTTTTAATTGTGAATAAAAATTCAAGGAACTGTATAGATAGTTGTTCAGTGCACCAATGATCAAACTAAACTATGGGGGATAAGGGGTTTTGATATATAATGATGTATAAAATAATGTTCTGAGATTTATTCAAATGTATAATGATATGGGGATATCTTATGCCTTACAACAACAGATGTTTCTTGAAACAAATTGTCTAACACATGATTTAGAGTTAGTTACAGTAATTTTTCAAATAAAGATATTGAGACATTATCTATACAGTAAAATATGTGATATATATTATGATAATCAATCATTAAGGTATAAATTATTATAGTAATAGTTTAATACATGATAAAAGAGGAGGGTGGAATTTATTAATTATTATGACTGCTTACTACATTACCAAACTGGGAAAGCAAACCATGTGGCTGATGCATTGAGTACGAATATCCATTATAGCTTTTCCATATTGAAGATTTATGAGATCCAATATTTATATATTTGTAGAAGTTTTAAATTAACATCATGAAGAAAGGGGACAAATAATATCTTTCTCATATGAATGTCCAACCAACTATCTGTGTGAGGATTAAAGAGGTGTAGAAGGAGGATGTAGAACTATAGAAGAATCTGTGGAATGTTCTTGAGATTAATCATTATTATATTGAATTGGAATGATTGTGTAGTCAAGTGTGTGTCCCATAAATACCATAAATAATGAAAAATCTATTTGTATAATCTAAAATTTTACCATTCTCAACTCATCCTAGAAGTATGAAGATGTATAGAGATATTGTAGCTACTCTTGCTAGACTAGAAATTATTTACATATTTTTAGCTACATAAACATTACATTAAAAAACATTATAAAAAAACTAAAAAACCAAAAAGTTTAGTATCATTGGATAGAGGATAAATAAAAATATAATATACACCATTAAAAACATTTCTCCATATTTCAACCCTATCAAAACCCTTATAGATATCTCAAAATCTATACACATATTTATAACCTAGGAAAAAACATATAAAGAGGCGATATCAAATTATCTATATGGGAGAAATAAAATTATATTATGATGGTGAGATAATAAATATAATTTAGGATTCATAACGTGATATCCTAAAGGTAATGATTAAAATCATGGAAACATGGCATAAAGAAAGGAAATCATAAGATCAGGGAATCTGAAGCTTTTGAAAAAATCATAATGTATGAGATTATATCTCTAAGTCAAGGATAATAACCATAAAAACATAACATATGAGAACTACCACCCAAATCATAATATACTTTGGATAAACACCATATTAACAATGTTTTCTTATGCTAATCACCCATCCACCATACATAGTGTGATTAGGAAAACTAATCAGGCTCTATTCGTGGAATTTCATGAGATATTATCATTAACCAATTCATTGGCGGGATATAACTTACCCACCCATAAAAACATATGTTAACCCCCCTCAAAATAGTTAAATTAATATGTGTGCCAAAAAAGGAAAAAAATGAACTATACAAAAATCATAATCATGATAAAACCCATGAGAAGAAAGTGGGTTCAACAATCTTACCATAAGGAATAACTAGAGACTATATCATATGGATTCAATATAGATGATGTAATGAAATTATTTTATATATTCATTTTGTATTAAAAATAAACATTGGTCATAACCATGTGTAGTCATTTTATAAAATAACTCTTAATACCATTCCAAGAAGTAAAAAATAAAGAACCTCTTTGGAGATGATTTTCAAAATTAGAGAAGGAATTTGTAAATAAAAACAGGGAAAAATAATTTATTTTAAATCCATAATTGAACCTAAATTGGTTCTAATTAAATATTATATTTTTTTAAAAAACATTAATGACTGAGACACTTTTGGAAAGGCTTCAAGCTCTTCCTACAAATAGAGGAAGATCGAGAGGTCGGGGTCGTGGTCGCAGTTGTGGAAGGGCTGAATGGCATGCAATTCAAGAAGAAGAAGAAAAGATAATCTCTAGATTGAGGAAAAATATAGGTAGATATATGTCTGTCTTGAGTTTATCCTAGTTTCCTTTACGCTTTAGGATTTACTTCTTTTGCTGGTTTTCTAATAAAAGAGGCACAACCTACTTTAAAAAAAATTTAAATAATGGGAAGATCCCTTAAAAGTAATGTTTTCTTGAAAGAGGTAAATTAATTATCCTGGACCATAATAGTTTGGATCCAAATCCTGTTTTTTACATTGGATGAGAAACAATGTGTCAAATCCTAATATACCCATCAATTTAGTATTTTGGAAAAATAGATACATATATAGTAACCATTTTATATTCATAAAAATAAAACATTATACGTAACAACAAAAATTAAACTGAATCCTTGAAAAAACATTAAATTATCTCTTCTCCATATCATAGGGAAAGGAAAAAAATAAGTGTGACTTAAAATTATCCGTATGTGTTACGTATAGCCGAAACTATCATTAATCTGTAAAAAATAAATAATATGGAAAGGTAAATAAATGAACACACATTCCATTTAAATAAATTTACTGTGTAAATAGATAAGGAATAATCAATTTGGAATCCTAAATAATAAAAAACACATTCCATTTAATCAATAGTCTGAGAATGAAACACATTACGAGATAGTATCATTGGGAACATCTCAAGGATAATAATAATTAAATTCATAAAGAAGAAAATTCTTATTTATTGGGCATCATATTTCTAGGAAACACGATATGTTTACCATAAATAAAAAACCTAAAAATAGTTTAAAACATCTAGGCACAAACCAATAGGGTTTGGTCATCTATATCAATATTATTATGATCTATCCTCAAGATAGTTTAGAACATCTGGTTACAAACACATATGGTCTAGCGGACTAATTTTTCTTATCATGGGACCATTGATGCATCGAGGTGAATTCAATTAATAGTCACTAAATTTCATATTGAATGTAAAAATAATTAATTATATACCAAATGATCAATTTAACTCATAAACAAATTTCATTACTAAATATTCATTTTTAGATAAGGTTACAGATTAATCATTATTTCCCTAGTTAATCAAATAACTTTTAAATTAAAAACTATATTTAGAAATTTGTTATAGTTTTGTAAATAACAACATTCAATATAAAAAATATGCATATTTAATATAAATTTATTTCCAATTAAAAATTATTAAAATGAATTTATTATTTCATGAGAAAGTTAGCAATCACAAAATAATGTGAGATTTCACAATAAATTTTACTATTGGGTAATGTTCAAGTCAAATAATCTTATAATAGATAATTCTATGTTAAAGTTAATATACCATGATGTGTGAATGAATAATAATATTTCCTATCAAATCGTAGTATATACACCACAGATATGTGAATTTGTGATTAATAATAAATAATTCTCTAGGGATTGTAAATTGAAATGAAATCTATTACCTCAAGTGTCTTTTGGGTGAATGTGATTTAAAATCTTGTATAGTGGTTTTATACAAGTTATTAACTAACAATTAAACCATATTTCTGGTTACGTCATCATATATGAACCGTTTATGACATCTCATCACCCATTAATTTGTAATATTTTATTATTTTCATTGTTTAGTGTGTTAATTTCTTGGTTTTCTCATTCTTGTCTTATTATGAAAGTTCCAATTACTTTACCTATTATATAGTTATGTTATATCCATAATACTAATCATGAATTATTTTTCGTATTTATGAATCATTTATAATTTTATAACCAATCATATAATTTGGATATATAAACGACGTAAATTACAATCATGGAGATGGTAGGACATACATTCCCATGATCAATGTTTCCATTTTACAATGATCATTATGGAAAGATGGTAAGTAGTATATTACCTTTCTATAATTATCCTAATATAATTAGAAACATTTTATATACTTATTTATATAAATATATATATATGAAAAATTTAGTGTGGTGATGAAAAGAGAGTCACATCAGTTCATGAAGGCGGTAGTCCTCATGTATATGAACTATGTTATCATCATTACATGAATGAAAAGGAAATAAATAAAATGACATATATATATATATTATGTTTATTGAAAGATAAATATTTCATGAAATTCATAATTATTTCATGTATATCATAAATAATTATTAAATTTTTCTTTATCACATTCAAGGTTATGCATTTGTGAAAGGGGTATAACATCATTTTGCGAGGTGTTTGTCCTGTATACACACGAGTGACTCTGTCATAAATCCTTAGAAATGGAAGGTAAAAAGATATATATGATATAAATACAACATAGGTATAAACATTACACAAACATAAACACACAAATAAATAAATAAATAAATAAATAATATAACATTTATATCGATAATCATACTAGACCTTAAGAAGTAGAAATGAAATAAATGAACGACATCAATTCTCTAGATAGAAGTCCACCATATAAAAATGATGATTTAATAACATATTTTATTAAATTGTAGATAGTAGTATGTTATGAAATTGTTATAAAAATATACTAGTTTATGGATGAAACTAAAATTATTATATAAATAATTTTGAATAAAAATTGTATGATGTGGATAAAGAAGTAATATTAAGATTCCAGTAGAAGAACATTAATTCTTCTTCTTGTATCATACATAGGTTTCCAATAAAGTTATCAATTGGTGGTTTTATGAAAAATTGTAACACTTATAGAATTGATGGAAGGAATTTGGGAGGTTTTTATACCGGTATTGGATGAACCTATGTGTTTTTATGGTGTACAAAAGGGAGGAGAGGTGGATTCTTTTTATAAGTGAGGGAGAGGACACACTTTGTATTTTTGAAAATAATTGAGTGCTCTAATGTTTTTCATATTTCACAATGGTCCACAATGGACTATTATAAATAATTATAGTTTTAATGTTTAAAATATATCCAGAAAATATTTTTTGGACAACTGTACAGACCATGTATACCCTTATCTTTTTAGTTTAACCCATGATAAATCCATTTTTACCTAAACCACCATAGTTAATTTTTATTACATTCACTAGTCATTTTTGAAAAAAATTATGTTTAAACTCTTTAAAATTATAAATTATTTTAAATTAAATTATAAAATTAATTTTTCGAAATTCAATTCATAGAATTGGAAAACAACTATTTAATATTACTCTTGCAAACGTGATGTGAAACGAGTTTCTTATGTGAACATGCTCGAAATTATTCAATGTTTTTATATTAAAATTCAATATTAAACTGATTAAAAATAAATAAATTGGATTAATTTAAATATAATTGAACTAATTTTTCTTTAAACCCAACTAAAAAAATCATTTTATCGTTAAAAAAAATTAAAACGAAATGACACTTTTCAATTAAAATTCAGTATTTTTCACTATTCATAAAAATGTAACATTCTAAAAAAGCCCAAAAAATTTACCATATGATATTTTTGATATGATTATTCCATATTTTTATTCTATAAAAAAATGTTTAACAAAGGGTTAAAATTTATTTTTTAAATTAAATGTGCAACGAGTGACTATACAAGGTTTTTTAAACATGGTATTACATGAATCACAAGATATCAATGAAATTAAATTTATTCTAAGAGAAATATATTATAATATATTGGGGTGTTAGATTATTTCTTCATAAAAAATTTCATCCCTGATATTTAATGGATATTAAATTCTAAACATATGAGGGTAGTATTTATTCATAGAATACTTTGGTTCCAAAAGTTTTTCCTTTATTTTTGGATTTATATAGAATAACCTTACCAGTAGAGTTATCAAATTTCTCTTAAATTTCTTCTTAGAATAAAAAATATAGATAGGTTCATCGTAGTAAGATAAATCAGGTTCTAATTCTATTTCATCAGAGGTGAGAACATGTGTTGGGTCTAGCATGTACTTCCTTAATAATGATATGTTGATCACATCATGTACATTTGAGAGATTCAGTAGAATTTACAAACGAAAAAAGTTAAAATTATTTTATTGATTATAAAGGGTTTTATGTACATGGGGATCATTTTAAATTTTTTAACGAAACATAAAACATCCTTTAGGGGGTTGCTTTCAAGAAAACGTGATCCCCCACATAGAATTACAAATATTTCTTCTCACTATCATCACAACTCTTTAACCTAATTTGAGATGCATTAATGTGAGCCTGAATATTATTTTCCTTTTATTTTGTATCTTTAGATTTTTATAGGCCTACAAGTTTCCTTTCCCCAAATTCATACACACATGTTGAAGGGCGACATCTCCTACCATATAATGCTTCACATGACACAATTTGATAACTTGAATTGACACTATTATAATAAGAAAACTCTAAAAAAGTTCAATAATGATCCAAAATAACTTGAAAGTCAAGGGAGAATGACCTCAAAACCTCTTTTCTTTTATGAATAGTCCTTTTAGACCATCCATCAGTCTCTAGATGGTTGGACGTTCGCAAATGAAGCACAATATCAAGAGCCTTTTGAAGAGTCTTCCAGAATTTCAATGTAAAATGGGGATCCGAATTATAAAAAATTGATATTGTTGTTCCATGCAGTCTAAACATCTCATTAATATAGTGATTTCCAAGGAACTCAATAGTTAAATATTCCCTTATAGAGAATAAATTTGTATATCTGGTAAGGGAATAAAAAAACTCATATTTCCTCATTTATTCTAGGAGTACTCAGTAATCCTAGAAAAAAGGCTATATTAATGTCATACCATTTATATATAGGAATACGAAGATGTTACATGAATACTATATGATATTGTCTCATGATTTTCACTTATAGTTAGACTAAACATCTGAAAACATAATCAGTAATTACCCACTTCATGTTATACCCCAAAAAATGTTCCCTGAAATCCCTACACATATTTGTACAACCAGGGTGTATAGTGAAATATGAGCTAGGATAACAATCAAGAAATTCAATTTTTAGATCAGGTATATATGGAAGAAATAATATCTTTTTAAATTTCAAAAAACTATCTTCCCCATCAAAGTTTTATAAATTCCCATCATTCCTAGATTTTTTTTGAATGTTCTCATAATCAGATTGAGAACTTTGTATCTTTTCTAATAAATATGGGCTTCCAATCATTTGAAAAATGAGTGATGTCACACCTTCCCTAATAATTCCCATATCCATATTTACAAGATATATGAACATTTGATCCATCTAAATCCTCATTTTGGTTAGAAATCCATGATATTTCATACTCAATGAATTTTGTACCTTATATTATTTACTTGGGTGGTAGTGTATTGATAAGTAATAATACCTAAGTAGCTCGATCCATTTACTTGGCCACACACTAAGATATTTCTATGAAAATTTATATTTTTGGATTTTATGATCCTTGTAAGTATCACATATTTCACCATGGATATAATTTATCCATATCTTCAAAGAAAATACTACCACTATGAACTGAAGATCATTATTTGGATAGTTCTATTCGCGAGCCTTAAATTTACTTGATTCAAGTGTAATAACATTATAATTTTGCATTAGGAAACAACAAATTCACTTCCTCAATGAATCAATATATTACAAAAGCCCATCACATCACGATATCAGGTTCAAAATTGGATCATTAATCTATCTCTTCTTTAGTTCATCAAAAAATTCTTCACATTACCTTTTCTATCAAACAAAACCCATTTACGTGTAAGATTTGATAACAGGTTATATAATTATGAAAGATTATTAATTAATAATTGATATTAACCTTAACAACCCATGAAAATATATACCTCAGTTATTTTTAATGTTATATACCTTTTTATGATTTCCTTTTTCTTCACATTATCAAATATGATTCCAAACATTCAAATAATATGGCAAAGAAATGAAACTTCTTGAATCTAGAAATCACAATTACTAAACTTCATAAATATCTATTCCCTTTTTAGAGTCTCAAGATTGATCTATATGTGATTCATAGGGTTTTAATATCTTTTAGAGTAATCCAAAATTTCATCACAGAATAACACAAAAAAATCATCAAGATATTCCTTGAATACTCTATTCATTAGATCAATTAAAATAGAGGGTTAATTAGTCAATAAAAATTGAATTACTATAAATTCATACTAGACATACCTTGTTCGAAGAGATATGTACGATATGTATTATTTCATTACACAAAATTAATGATTCCCAAAATGAAGGTCGATATTTTAACAATATTGGGATCTTTGAAGTTGATTGAATAAGTCATAAATGAGGAGAAAATGACACATTTTCTTTATATTAATGTAATTTATTTTCCTATAATCAATTCACATCATCATAGAACCACCCTTCTTCTTAAAAAATTGAATAGGGGTTCCCCATGGGGAAACACAATAGAGAATAAATCCCCTATAATCTAACTCCTATAGCTTTTTCTTAAACTCCACTAATTCTATAATGGACATTATATTGGGTATATATAATATTTTCCATGCATAGAGGATTAAATTAATGGAAAACTCATCTTCACACTCTAGGTCATGTTTAGTTAATTTCTCTAGAAACAAATAACTGTATTTTGGTACAATAGGTACATACTCAATTTTAATATTACCTTATTCATAAGTAGATTTTGTCTACTCTTCTTCCTAAATAATATCAATCAATAAAGCTACATGAGGGATGATTTTGATGAGAATCAGTTGGTTATGTCTCTCCTATAATTGTGGGGAAATCTTTATATTCCTCACAAATAACAGGTTTATAATTCTGGTAATAGATTTCTTCATGTCCTTAAAATTATTATATCTAAATCAACTATAATTATGATAATAAGAATAGAAAATAATACATGTTTATGTTTCATTATGTATAATACCTAACATATCATTGTTATAATGAAACATCACTTAGGAGTTTTGACTCAATGCCCCTTCATAAATTAAAAGTTTAATGTAAAATTTTCAAGGAATACATGGTAGATATAAAAGAGTTCGAGGATATAGAATCAAATAAAGCATTGGATAAATTTGAAGATAAAATAAAAGTACCAACCTCCACATCATTATTTATTTCCACTTATGTTTTAGTGATTACACAATATTGGACATCTCCCCTATCCCTCTTATGTAGAGGATTTCCTTGATTCATGGGGAATTATTTTTCATATTTCCCCATTTATGTTCCATTTAAAACCCAAATTATTTCCTTTTCCTTATTAAAATTTCATTATTTAACATGATTTCCCATTTATCCATACTTTTAACATAATCACAATCCCTTCAATCATTTCCAAAGGTTATTATTTCCATTCTTATCACAAGGCAATTTTTTTTCATTTTCTTTATCTTATTTTATATATTCCTTTTTTATGGTTTTCATACAACATCTTCATCTATTGGTTTCCCATTCTTATATTTGATTTATATAATTAATTATATGATTTGATAGCATGTTAAACAATTTCATCACATAATGAAAATTTTCACGTTATTAGTGCCCTTTAATGATTTTTCATAATAAATTAAAATAAATGGTAAATATTTCACTCTAGGTTCTGTATGTAATCCGTATCACAACTAGATAACCTTATAATTGTTGCCTCATACACAAAAACACTTCCTTCTTCATTTTTATATAAGCTATGGAAATTTCTATTCATTTTATATTTTTTATCAGGAGGTGAATATTTGTAAGAGAGTGTCTCCATAAATTATTTCAATTTGATGTGATCAATTTCTTATTCCACACTTGTATCCAGGAACAATGCCAACTGTTGATCAACATCACCATTGAGATAA
Organism: Viscum album; assembly: GCA_963277665.1. Lineage (NCBI taxonomy): Eukaryota > Viridiplantae > Streptophyta > Magnoliopsida > Santalales > Viscaceae > Viscum > Viscum album. The sequence continues at coordinate 1,349,891,698 of OY728127.1, read as the reverse complement.
TACACTTTAAGTAATGTTTAAATAAAATTTCATTGCAAGCTTGAAAAAAAATATGGTTTTAAAAATTTTAATAATTAAAATATGATATATTCTAAAATAAATTCATGTGTAGTATATATGAAATATAAATAATAAATTGATTCGTATCATTAAAACATGTCTCAATGCAGAGAAATTGAGATAAAAACCCTCACCTCTATCCGAAAAGTTTTTGAACATACACTTAACATCATGAATAATTAATTTTTTTAAATAGATATATATACCCATGAACCATTAATATGTATATTTAATTTTTTAAAGTCAATATATCATCTTCTGGTACTTATTTTTGATATATTTATAAGTTATGTCAGTTATTTAGGGTTTTTCGATAAATTTATTTGTAAAAATTTCAGTATTTTACTATGTAAAAAGTTGTTGTAAAATAAATTATGGATGTCCATAATTATGGAGTTTCATTACCTTCATAATTATATATGTGAAATACTTATACAGTATCAAAGGTTTACCCAAAAATATCCAAATTAGAAGGGTTCATTGAAAATTCCATTAAAGGTCATTTAAGTTACTAAAACTACTTAATATTTTTATTACTTATATATTGTCAATATAGATAATTAATTGTGTGAAAATATTATATTATTTATTTATGTATCCTTTTTTAAAATCACATTTATGACGGTGATGGAAAATTGAACATGTCATTCATGGAGTTGGTAGTCCACACACAGACATGATGACGTTTTTCTTTTTCTAAATGAGTTTATTAGAAATTATAAAAGGGATATTGTATTATGATTATAGAATTTTATAATCATTACATTGATTTTGTTATTATATCATCATGAATAGAGTGCTCTTGAGGGGTGTAAAAGAAGAAAATAATTTAGAAATGTTGGGTTTTGGAAATTACCTTTCTATTGGAAGTTCTCCCTTGGGTGACATCTCAAGACTATATAGAATGGTATTTTGGTGAGACAAAAGGTTAAAATATAGGGGTATGGTTTTTAGGGGATACCATTTTATAGTATTTCATGAGCCCATTGTTGTTTATGTGTCTATAAATGGGTATGAGGTGGTCTCCTTTTATAAGTGAAGAAAATGACACTTTTGTAAAATCTCATTACTTTACAATGATATCATGCCATTATTCATGGAAGACATCTCTAAATTGGTAAATAACGTTGATACTGTAGATATAAATTCAATAATACCTCTAGAATTAAATATTATACAGGTTTTTATTTATGTTCTTGCCACTTTCACAAGGTTTATCCATTTTCATGCAAATTTACCCTTACAACGACAACTCTAATTTTACCCTTTGTAACAAATTTTAATTGAAACAGATAAATTTAAACTAAATAATAATAAAATTATAATTTTAAATATATAAAATATTTTAATAAATAAAATTTCCATGAGTTGAAATTATTTTAGTAATAGTTCATTAAACAAGAAAAAACCCTTTTTGTGAAAAAAAATTAGTTTAAGCATCATATTTCTATTAACGAAAAAATAATAAATATTATTAATTCAATTAAAAATTAATTTTTTATTATTATTTAGTAAATATTTAATTAAAATTTATATAACATGAGAAACTAATTTAACCAAGTGAAAATTTTATTAAATGAAATAGATGTAAAACAATTTCTTTAAAAGATTACCTAAATTTTCGAAGAAGTTAAGCATGAGTTTTATATATCTACATAGAATTTTGAGAAAAATTATCTGTATTTAATATAAATCTAATTATACAAATATTTTCAAAAACATTCCTTATATTCTTGTAAAAGAATTTTAAGAATGTTTTAGCATTATTAAAATTTGTATTTTCACTTTTCACCTAAAACATAATTATTTCTGAAAAGGCCCAAAAATTAATCCTAAGAACATTTTCACAGGGTGAATTAAAAAATGAAATGAAATTTATTAAATTTATACTATATATTTGAAAAATTAGTTTTCTATATATGTTATTAAGACAAAATTAAGAAATTTGTTTTGAAAAATATAACTTATGTTCTAAAATGTCATATATGGGTTTGTAAAACAAAACTGATATTTTTAAAATTATAATGCCACTTATAAAATAAATATTTTGTCTTAGAAAAATGTGTAGTTTTTTTAAAATTTCTAAATATATTTTAATAATTTCATAAAATACACATTATTTACTAAAAAATTATTTTTCACTATTCACAGAAGCCTAATTTCTTTTAGAAAAACCTCAAATATACATTTTATACTAATTTAGAATTTATAAATTAAAAAAAGTTAATTTTTTCAAATAATATTTCTATAATTTTTTATCTTACCTCGAAATTATAAAACATAATAAAACATTACTCTATAAGAAAATAACTTTTAAAAACAGTAATTGCTCCTATAATTAATTTCTATTAAACACTAATAATGATATCATTAATGAATAATTATTATATTTTATTAAAATATTAATTAATCTATAATGTACTGTGTTTTATTTAATTAAAATACCAACACAAAAAAATAAAGATTCTTTAACATTATAATTGATTAAGTAAATTTATATAATATAAACTCTCTCTCCATATATATATATATTTAAATTTTTTTAATTCAATTTCTACTATTCAAACATATTAATTCAATGACTAGGCTTTAATGGTTTAAACATATCAATATTTTATTTTTGGTTTAGTTTTTATTGTGAAATAATTTATTGAATATAATATTAATTTAATGGATATAAAGTCTAGGGTTGTTAAATCCTACCCCTTTAAATAAATATCATTTTAAAAGTTTTAATAATTGCCCACTGATTAAAGGAGGAGAGGGTATTACAAACATATTTATTATTTTATATTTTACATCTATTATGAAATATACAATACTATCTAAGGCTATATCAACATACATATCCTTCCATAAAATTCATTGATTTTTTATACCCTAATAATTTATTTTACAGTGTATACAATTACCACAACAACCTAAGTCACAAAATCAAAAAACCACAATGAAATCACATATTATTCCAAAAAATACACATATTTTATATCATAAAATGGTGATAAATAATAGTTAGTAAGGTCACTCACTAGTCAATATATTTCAAAATCCAAAAAATGGGTGAAACTACACCAAACAAATAATGGATCACATTTTCTAATAATCAAATCCATGTTTATCGATACTACCTAACTCAAATTTCTCAAAACATTGCAACCCTTTATTACCTCAAAATCATTATTAAAATAAACATAATAATTATCCATACATAAATCACATGTTCTTGAATTGTTATTCCAAAAAATATAAACTTTAGTTAAACTAACTTTTCAAGGTTATTTTTTTCCTTAAATATATGTTTCAAAAACATTTAGGTCATGAATAATTAATAAAAATTCTTATTTGTTTCATAGAAAACTTATAATATTTTAGAATAAACCAAAATACCATAAATAAGTATCAATATCCTATAAAAATAGTTGGGAATATAGAAAATTAATTTCTGTTATGGAATCAACCTCCCTAACTTTGGTAAGTTCAGGAAACTCTTGTTTTCTATTTTAAAAATAATATATTGAGATTATACACCACCTATGTATAGTCCCTTTTTTAGTCATAATACATAGTAGTAATTTAGGATACCTACCTTTCCTAGGTTTATCATTGTGATCCTGTTTCAACAAAATACTAAAACTGAGATGGTTATTATAATATCCCAAGAAATAAGAGTATATGAATATGAAATATAAAGAATAATATTTCATATCTATGGCGACATTAATTTCATCCCATGATAATTTCATTTCAACTATATTATACTTAGTTAATCACATAACTATATTTGTTTTACCTAGGATACTATATGTTGTGTTCTCTTATACTTTTTAACCTAATCCCTTAAAGTAATTATGAAATAAATTTTTTATAATGGTTCATAATTAGAATATGATTAAAAAAAATGCCCAAGAGTTTTTATCAAGGTGTGAAATAAGTTTACATTCACCTTTTACTAAAATAATCACCACAATATAATTAAACAATGATTTTCTGGTTTATTTCCCTATGATGAATCTTTTCCAAAACTGCATACACATTCTGGTATCGAGACAAATATATAATTTTTAGGAAAATAAATTCTTCACTTAATACAAACTTATTGGTGTCCTAAAAATCGTAGGATTATCCACGGGGTTTTCAATACATTTCATCTTATCCAAAACCCCTGTTATTTAAACGAATCTAAAAAAATTACGAAACACTTCTTCCATATTAATAGTAGAAACTCATGAAAGACTATCCTTTATTTACATTATTTTGAAATCATAAAAAATACATTACATAATATTTTAACAAAACCCTTGAACCTAATGATTTAGTTTATATGGAGATTAGATACATATACACAGAATTTATACCCTTTTAAACATTTCTACATAATACTAATTTCATAAAACTCTTCAATATGTCTCATAAGCTATACACATATTCATTACCTATGGAATGGAAAACAAAGAAGGGGTGAACTAAAATAATCATTTAGGAAATAAAATAAATGTATAGGATATTGGAGAGACATATTGAATAGGAATAACATGATATCAGAAGGACAATAATCATAATAATGGAAACACCACATAAGGACGATAAATCACAATATCCTGGAATCATAAGCATGTGACAACATCATAAAGCATGAAATCATAAGAATACGTCCAGGTTAACCACCCAAGATAACATAATATTAGGTAACTATCATCATTATAATGGTATACTTCAGCTAAAAACCTTAATAACATAATGTTCTTAGGATAACCCCGCGTGAACCACACAAAATGTGCCTAAGAAAACCTCTCGTTCACTATACAAGATATCTAATGAGACATTAACATAACATAATGCATTTGAGGTCTAAAAGAGACTCACCCATCATAACTTAGGCTAAACACCATAAAAATATGTATAAGAATATTTGTTACATATAAATATAAAGGAAACCATACATAAATCATAACATTGATAAAAACCATTAGAAGAAAGTGGGATTCATTATTTTTTAAGGCATAACAGAAGGCTATATCAGGTGGATTAAAGGAAGATGAGGGAATAAAATTATTTTAGATATTAATTTTCTATTAAAAATTGGAATATGTCTTGAAGATTGATGGTCATGTTTGAAAATAATTCTTATATTTTTTTAAAGAAGTGGAAAAAAGACCTCTTGGGAAATGCTTTTTGAAATGAGAAAGATAAGTTTTTAAAAAAGAAAATAGAAAAATATTTTTGATTGTAAATATAATTGAACAAAAAATGGTTTTATTGGAATAAATAGTGTATTTAGAAAAGACATCAGAGTTAATAATTTTAATGGGGTTATAAATGGCATTATTGTGGACAAAGGGAAGATCCCTTAAAAATAGGGGTTACTTAAGAGAGTGAAATGTGATGGAAGATAAAATTTTTATTATACCCAAAAAATAAAGGTATGTTAAAATTAGTATAATATAGTGTATAAGAGAAAAAAAGAAAGAGGACATTTAACTCAATGGTAAAGAAAATGTTTTGGAGGATCCGTTATGAATTAAGATAAATTGTAATAAAAAATATTTAAAAGAGAGATAGAATAACTTTAAAGTTAAAATGGATTGAATTCGGATAATTTATTATTTTATAAATAAAATTGGTAATTTGAAAATTGTTAAATTATAATAGGGGCATAAAAATTGAATTTTGAGAAGAATCCAAATAATTGAGGGCATAAACATTCATAATAATTTCCAATTTTTTAGACTCTTCTCTTCTTATACACCGCACATAATCTCAAGAACTTTTTTTCTAAAATTAGTATTTTTCACAATACACATAAAAATTAATTATTTCTATAAAATAAAAAAAATCCTAATCTCATTTTCAAGTAGTGAATCTAAAAATTAAATGAATTTTATTATATTCAAATTATATATGTGATAAAATTATGTTTTAGATATATATCTCTAAAACAAAATGGTAGTCATTTTCTCTGGGAAAAATTTCACTTATGTTAAAAAATGACTTATATGTGATTGGAAATTAAAACCAACATTTTTATAAAATTATATACTCACTTATAAGAATTTTTTTTGGTCTTATAAAAAGGTTTCATGAATTTATAATCCATAGTTTTATATTAATTATGTCATAAGACTCATGTTATTTATAAAAACAATATTTTTTCACAATTCATATATAAAATCAATTTTTTAGAAAAAAAATTAATCTCAAAATAATATTTAAATTCAACATCAATTTTTTTAAAAAAAATAAGACTTCAAAAAATCTCTATTTTACCTTAAAATTATAAATCACATTGAAAAACTATTTCCATAGGAAAATATATTTTTATAATACTAGTTGTTCTTATTCATAGTTACTATAAAAAACTAGTAAATATATCAAGGATAATTGAATATTATATTTTATTAAATTAATCACTTAAAAATAATAAATATAGTTTTATTTAACGAAATTTATAATGCATAAAAAGAGATATTCTTAAAAACCATAATTAATTAGGTAAATTTGTATAAAATAACATATATATATATATATATTGTAGTTAAATTACACTTTTTTATACCTTTTATTTCAACGAATACATATTAACAGAGAAAAAAAATCAAAATTTAATTCTAAATTGGTGTTTCATATGACAAAATCTATTAAATATAATATTTATCTAATGGATATAAAATATTAGACTATTGTTGATATGAAAGAATATTTCTGGTAGGAAAACATGAAGAGGGATATTAAACAATATATATCACAGTGAATGGTATGTTAAAAAGTTAAGGATTGGAGACATAAGTCTTAGGTTATATTGCAACCACTACCTATATTAAAATGTAAATGAGAAAACATCACCATGTATTTCATCATCAGACTCCCAAAAAAATATAAATGGCATAATGTTGTCTTGGTTTTAGTTGATCACCTTATTAAATAATCTCATTTTATTTCCATTAGTGAATATCTATCTATTTATAATCTTTCTCAGATATAAATTTAATAATAGCTAATAATGTATGATGTAAAACATTCTATTACCTCTAATTGAGATATCAGGATTACCTCAATGTAATATAAAAGTATTTAGTAATACCTAGATATAATATTGGGTTTCAATACTATACATAATCCTCAAATTAATGTTACTCTAATAGGGTCAATACAAACCTAGAGGATATGATGAGATTCTATTATGTGGATTTCAATGGTGGCTGAGTTCAACACCTCCCCCATCATTAGGTTTTCTTATAATAATAACTTTTACTAGAGAATTCAGATGGGTTTTTATGAAGCAGACTTTGGAAATAAGTAAAAAAAAATACATTATGGGAAAAAATTGGATAAATAAATATATTAGAAAAAAACTAGGTGAGGAAATGTTAGAAAAATGTTAATACATTTAAAAAACACTTTTTATTTCATAGTTTACAAAAAAATCATGCTGAAAAATTCAGGTGTGAATTGGAGTTAAAAGTTGGTAATAAGATGTTCCTACAAATATCTACATGGTATAAAGTTAATATATTTATAAATATAGTGAATCTGAGCCCTATATTTATCATCCCCTTCAAGATTCATGATCAGATTAGGATGGTTACTTATTTATTTTCACCTCCACCAAGTCTCTCTCATATTCATGTTGTGCTCCATGTATTTCATTTTAGGTAAATAAATTATCCTTCAAAAGTAAGGAACATAGAGATTTTACAATAGAGAATTATTTTTCTTATTAAGAATAAGAGTTAGAGATTCCATATTGTTGGTAGAACTTGTGGTAAAATAAAAAGACACACATGTCCTACATTTTTTTGGGTGAAGTCATAAATTTATGGAAGCTAAGTGGGGATATAAGGATGTGGTGAGATAGACATATCCATATTTGTTTGTTTTTTATTTATGGAATTTCATGTGTGAAATTATTATAACCGGGTAGAATGTGACAACACATGAATTTATTTATAATTTAATAAATAAATTTGAAATATTTTTTCTATTTCTTAACATGAAATTCTAAGACAAAATGAACCATGATATATTATAAAATTTCTAACCTAGGTCTTTGATTTAAAGGTATAAATGTAATTTATAACACAAAAAAATATAAATTTTTTCCATAAATCAAATATTTTGATTAATAATTAATAATTAATAATTAATTTCTTAATAAATCATTTCATCATTAAAAGAATTATTTTTTAAAGAATAATATTTTTGTACATAACATGTGTCTTTTTATACTAATCATTATTTAAAAATTATTTTAAGGAAATTTATTGATAATTTATGAATAATCATTCATAAATGAGTTAGTAATTGTTATTAATGATGATAAAATAATTTGAAAGTAAAAATATTTATTTTGTAGAAAAATATTTTTATGTGTGAAATACGTTTTTATATGTTTCAATTAATGAATTAAATATTGATTACCTATTTTAATTAAATTTATATAACATATATTAAATAGAATATTTTATTCTCGAAAATTAATGAATGTGAAATCATCTGTATACCTAATAATGATTTTTTCGAAAAAAATATTTTCATTGTATTTGGAATGATTATTTGCAAATTAATTTCTAGTAATTATAGAAATTTATTTTAATAAAATATATAACATATTTAGAATCCTAAATTCCAAATTTGATAAGGATTCCTGTAACGCCTCGACCCCAGTTACCTAGAGTCGGTTCATTATTACATAACATTGGCATGATCACAAGAAAGATCAAATCTCGAAAGACCGATTGGTTTAGTAGCCTTAGAAACACTAGATATATTCATAAAGATTTACATTACATCATAAAGTGGAAAACTACCACAACAACATAACGTCTCCATAGTCCACACTATTATCCACTCATAAAATCCATGCAGGTCATTCATAACTTACTTCTTCACATCATGAGAAAAATAAATCATAGAAAAGGGGTGAGCTCAAATTCCCAGTAAGGATAACAATATAGCGGAAACATTCAAAAATAATCATAAGCATTTAAGGCAATGTATAACTAAAACAAAAGCCTTTTAAACATGAACTTCAACATAGTATGGAAAAAGTAAAATGAAATAATTCCATTTACTTATTCACATGGATATTCGACTAATCGAATAATCACATGAAATATCAATAACCACTTTCATAATGATGGAATGCATAATGCCAGACTATCATAACCACACAGCCAAGGCCTCGTGCCAAGACTAAAAACAAGATTTTTCCAAGGCCTTGTGACAAGACTCTAGTTTGTCTCATGAGACATACCGATGCATCGAGGAGCAATAACGGGCTCCACCCATCACATATTATGTCCAATGCATTCCCATATGAAAAGGTTTAAACATAACATAAAAATTCGTATTAAAACTTGCATACGGAATGTCAATAAATTCACTATAAACTATGAATGGTATAAAAATAGAACATCCACAGTCAAACATATCACAAAACCTTCAATACAATATATAAATTTTGTATCATAATAAATCAACTTCAAATAAGTGTAAAATCCCTCAAAGGATGTTGACATAGATGAAATCAAAACTCTTTTTAGAGAAATATCGCTTTCTATTTTGAAATCATTTAAGAGTCATATATTTATAAAATAAAACATTTTCTTTGAAAATATTCTTATAATCTTGTAAGGTAAGCTTCGACGATTTTATAACGGTGGAAAATAACCGCACCCGCCGTATAAGTTAAAAAAACATTCTTACCTTAATTCTATCGAAAAGGTTAAAAACCACCTTGTTTGGAAAACGACAGAAATATTCTTTATAAAACTCTTATAAAAATTCAAAAAAGGGTATAAATGACTTTAACCCATATTATTTTAAATAGTAAAAATGTATTGAAATACATTTTTAAGAAACATGGATGTGGATGATAAAGAGATCCCAGTAGATTATTACGTATAAACAACCTCAGATAATGAAGAGATTGTTAAATAACCCTTACCTTGTACTTTTCCTTGGTTGGGGTTGGTTAAAATCCTGTATAATAGTGAAATAATTGTTATTAAATTATACAAGAATCATATACTTTCATATTATATCATATATGATCTTTTAACATTGCTTTGTTTATAATATCTTAGTATTATCGTCGTTTCGGGTGTTAAATTACTCATTTTATTTTATATGTTTTGTTACATAAGCCATGTTTGTCATGGATAGATTGTATATTATTCATATACAGAATGATATCAAGTCCTTAAACATTATTTTTAAATCATCAAATGATAATTATACTTGAATGGATACGATGGAGAATGAATCTCATCGCGTTCGTGGAGACAGTAGTCCGTACGTACGCACGAGCGACAATATCATGGTTTTGATATTAAAATAATATATAAATGGATGCTATATCAAATATACATAATCATTAACATGTTATATTTATTATTTACATGAGTTACACATCACTATTATACCCATCCAAATAATAATATATTGAATAACAATTACACCATGACGTGGAGATGGTAAGCCATACGTACGCACGTATGGTGACATGTTATTAAAAGGGTGGATAGAATACTGAATATGGTTGTACCATATTTATAATGACATCACAGTATATATATGATACTGAAGTTATTATTTTATAATGGTAATAACAAAGGAAGAAGAAGTGGAAGACGAAAGGAACTTGGAAAAGGGGGGGTGTAATCATTACCTCTTCTTCGGGTTCTTCCTTTTGATTTGATCAAAAGGGATCCTTAGGATGGATTTTGGATCAAACTAAGGCCTCTAGGTTGTATTGAGGAAAGTTGGGAGAGTATTTGGGCAGAGTTTGGCCGAACCAAAAGGCTTTTAAGGTGTGAATAAATGAGAAGGAGGAGTACCCTTTTATAAGACGGGTGAGGGGCACCTTTGGAAAATCTAGAAATATTAATTTATAATAAATTCATATTCAGTTTGTAATGGCTCCAAAGTTGATTATTTAAATTTTAAGGTGTAGATAGGTCTAAAAACACTCAACCAATAGAATTTAGACATGTTTGGGTCTTTATATTAACCTTATCTTTAAGTATTAACTCTTAGTTAATTAGTTTCACTTTTACAATGTCTCTTTGTATTTTTATATTATATGGTTAATAAACTTACCATATACATAAAAGAGACCCCAAAGTGGTCCATTAATGATACAAATGTCATGATATAAGTCTCTTGGACAAACCTCAGATTTTTAGTAATTTAATATCAATTAATAATATAATATTTGTTTTAAAAACTCTTTTATGTCAATTTTGACACTATTCAATAGTTGATTTTTGTGAAACTCATAACAGAATGATTACTTCAGAAAAAGTTAACTAAATCAATAATAATATGTAATAATATCCTATAAAATTATTTTAATTCATTAAAAGTCTCAAATTATATTTATATGTGTATTTATAATATCAATTATTTTAAATTATCACTATTGTGGTAATTACAACATCATTATTATGTCATAAATAAATTAAATTATTTAAGCTCTAAGAATTAAAAATAAATTATCATTATATAGGAAATTGTTTTAGATTGATAATTAAAATTTATAGTCAAAAATCGAACATATATAAACCTATGTTAAAATTGTTTTTCTAAAAGATATATGCTTGTGTCATTTTTGTATTCATTTTAACTTAATTAAAATAAAGTGTCCCTATCACCTACAAGTGGCTCCATGGGGTCCCCAAATCGACGCAAAGATTCCTATGGTCGAAAATGTATCAACAAATAAGGCTAGGATACTTTTTAGGGTAATTTAGTATTATTATAATATTATTTGTTAACCCTTATTTACCGGATTTACCCTTAACCATGATAAATAAAATATTTACCGAAGTAATTATTCAAAATGTCTAAAAATAAAAGTTACCTGTTTACACAATTTTAACATCCCGATTACAAATATGGAATCCATTTTTCCAAATTCAAAACACAGAAGTGGCAGAAATTAATTTAAAATTAATTCCCGTTGTCAAAACAAAAATCGTGCTTTTAAGAGATAATAACTATCAAAATAATGACACTTGTTTATGTCCGGTTTAATTGTAAAATTATGTCCAATGACCAACATTATATTAAATGGTTAAAATATATTCTAAATATACTTTAAAACCACTCAAATTCATAATTTATCACTATTAATTATTTTGAATAAAAAAGTTGTTTTTAATTAAAATTTAGTAATTTTCACTATTCATCAACATATTAAAGTTATCCGAAAAGTACCAAAATTTAACCTTAGGATAAATTCGATATTCCGAATCCAAAAATGAAGTCCATTTTAAAAAATAAAATATATTTAATTTCAAAAATTAGGTATTACTATTAATAACGGCTAGTTTGATTGGTTATGGTGTGTTAGAACTCGGTGTTGCATACAACACACGCTATCACGTTATTCAAAGAGAAGCGTACCATAAAATCTTGGGGTGTTACATTCTCCCCTCCTTCAAATAATTTCGTCCTCGAAATTTCTAGAATACTACCGCAAGAAAAGACTTAGGTGGTTCTTCATTATAAGTTCCTCGGGTTCCCACATTACCTCTTCCATCTTATGGTTTCTCCACAAAACCTTTACCAGACGCGTCGTCCGGTATCTCAGTACTTGTTCTCTCGTATCAAGATTCCTGACGAGCTTTTCAAAATATGACAGATCGGGTTCCAGTTCTAATTCCTCATAGGCGAGTACATGCGTTGGGTCAGGCATGTATTTCCTCAACAGAGATATGTGCAACACATCGTGAACTTTGGAGAGACTTGTCGGCATTGCCAATCGGTAAGCTACAGCCCCAATTTGTTCTAGAATTTCGAAAGGTCCGATGTACCTGGGACTCAATTTACCTTTCTTACCAAAACGTATGACTCACTTCCATGGAGATACCTTTAGGAAAACATGATCACCGACTTGAAATTCCAAATACTTCCTTCGATTATCGACATAGTTCTTCTGCCTACTTTGAGCTGTTTTGATGTGATTTTGGATTACCTTCATATTTTCCATAATTTCCTCCACCTGTTCTAGACCTACAAGTTTTCTTTCACCAACGTCATCCCAAAAGGTTGGTGTACGACCTCTCTTTCTATATAACGCTTCATATGGTGCCATCTGAATACTCGAATGGAAGCTATTGTTATAGGAAAATTATACCAAAGGTAAATATTGATCCCACAAACCCTGAAAGTCAAGTGAGAAAGATCTCAACATGTCTTCTAAGGTTTGAATAGTTCATTCTGATTGTCCGTCTGTCTGAGGGTGGTAGGCAGTGCTCAAATGAAGTTCAGTATCCAGGGATTTCTGAAGCCTCTTCCATAATCTTGAAGTAAAATGGGGATCACGATCAGAAACAATCGATAGGGGTACTCCATGAAGTCTCACAACATCATTAATATATAGTCTTGCTAGACATTCCAGTGGTAGATCTTCTCTTATATCAAGAAAATGTGCTGACTTGGTAAGACGATCAATAATAACCCATATTGCATCATTCCTTCTACGAGTCTTTGGTAGCCCCACGAAAAAGTCCATCGTAATATTGTCCCATTTCCACTCCGGTATGGGAAGAGGTTGCATGACTCCTCCAGGGTGTTTCCTTCCAGCTTTCACTTACTGACAAACCATACATCTTGACACAAAATCAGCAATCTACCTCTTCATATTGTCCCACCAAAAATGTTCCTTCAAATCACTATACATTTTGGTGCTCCCAGGGTGTATAGAGAAATTGGAACTATGAGCATCATCCAACAATTCCCTTTTTATATCTGGTATATCGGAAACACAAAGCCTCTTCCCGAATTTCAAAATTCCATTTTCATACACAAAATCTCTCAATCTCCCCTCATTTACAGCTTTAATCTTCTTTTGAAATTCTCCATCATTAGTATGAGAACACTAAATAATTTCTAGTAAAGATGGTTTGGCAACCATTTGAAAAAGAATTGGTGTTTCTCCTTCCATGGTTATTCTCATGTCCATCTTCACTAGATCCATGAAAATTGGATCCCTTTCAATTCTCATATTGTTCAAAACTCCATGATCTTTTCTTCTCAAAGCATTTGCCACCTTGTTTGCCTTCTCCGGGTGGTAGTGTATCGTGCAATCATAATCCTTGAGTAATTCAAGCCATCTCCTTTGCCTCATGTTGAGTTCTTTTTGTGAGAAAATATACATCAAATTATTGTGATCAGTATAAATCTCACATTTTTCACCATATAGGTAGTGCCTCCATATCTTCAAAGAAAAGATCACAGCTGCTAACTCGATATCATGTGTAGGATAGTTTTGTTCATGAACTTTCAACTGTCGTGATGCATATGCAATAACCCTATCATTCTGCATAAGGACACAACCAAGTCCTTTCTTCGATGCATCACTATAAATAACGAACCCGTCATTCCCCAATGGTAGATTCCATATAGGAGCATTAACTAATCTTCTCTTCAGTTCTTCTAAACATTCTTCACACTATTTTGTCCAAATAAATTTAACCCCTTTACGTGTGAGCTTCGTTAATGGGTTAGCCAATCGGGCAAAATTATGGACGATACATCGATAATAACCTGCTAAACCAATAAAACTACGAACCTCAGTTATACTCGTTGGTGCTGGCCATTATTGGATTGCCATGGACTTAGAAGGATCAACAAAGATTCCTTCTTTAGAGACAATATGGCCAAGAAAATAAATCTCCTGAAGCCAGAATTCACACTTGCTAAACTTCCCATATAATTCATGCCTTCTCAGAGTCCTAAAGATAATGCGCAAGTGATTTTCATGATCTTCGTAGCTTTTTGAGTATAACAAGATATCATCAATAAATACCACCAAAAATTCATCGAGATATTCCTTGAAAACATTATTCATCAGATCTATGAATACAGAGGGTGCATTAGTCAATCCAAAAGGAATTACTGTAAACTCATAATGCTCGTACCTGGTTCGAAATGTTGTCTTTGGAATGTCTTCCTTATTCACACACAACTGATGGTATCCAGATCGAAGGTCAATCATTGAAAAGTATTGATCTCCATGTAGTTGGTCAAATAAATCGTCAATGCGAGGTAGGGGATACTTGTTCTTTATCGTTATAACATTGATCTCCCAATAGTAAATACATAAACTCATAGATCCATCTTTCTTTTTAACGAATAGAATAGGGGCTCCCCATGGAGAAACACTAGGGAAAATAAATCCTTTATTACTCAATTCCTCTAGTTGTTTCTTTAGTTCGACTAATTCTACAGTGGCCATTCTATAAGGGGTCTTCTATATAGGCCTTGATCCAGGAATTAAATCAATGGAAAACTCAACTTCTCATTCTGGAGGATGTCCAGGTAAATCTTCTGGAAATACATCTAAAAATTCTTTCACAAAAGGTACATCCTCTATTTGAACATTCCTTTCCTCACCCACATTTATTTCATTCTCTCCCTCCCCAATAATTGAATTTAGTTGAGCTACTGGGGGTGGATCTAGATAAGAATTAGGTGGTGACGATTCTGCTTTAAAGATAAGGTGTTCCTTATCATCATCATGAAGAATCGTAACCTCTTCCTTCTTACAATAAATCTTCGCATCATAGTCCGAAAGCCAGTCCATACTGAGGATTATATCAAACTCAATCATAGGTATGACGACGAGATCAGCAGATAAAGAACATTTATGTGCTCTAATGGGGACTGATTCACAAAATTTGTTGCAATGATACTTCCCTTAGGGGTTTTAACTGACAACTCCCTTGTTAAATCAAATTGGAAATATCTAATTTTCTTAGAAAACTAGGAAGATATGAAACAATGCGATGATCCAGAATCAAATAATGCATTTTCTAAACTTAAGGAAACAATTAAATTACCTGCCACCACGTCTTTCAGAGCTTCTACCTTAGCAGTAGTGCTAGCATAAGCTTGGCCTTGATCCCTTGGCCTTTTCTGAGGTATGTTCTCCTGACACTTAGGACATTAATTTTCATAATTCCCCATCTCCCTGCAATTGTAGCACTGAACATTGGTATCTTCCTTCTTCCCTTTGCAATCACGAGCTTGGTGGCCTTTTTCACCACACTTGTAACATACTCCCGTTCCCTTCAAGCAAGTACCAGGGTGTTTCTTCCCACATTTACCACAAGATGGATATTCAACATTTCCCTTCTTCCACTTATTTTCATTCCCAGATTGATCAGCATATCTCTTCTTCTCTTTCTTTGATTTAAAGTCATAAGACTTAGAGAATTCCTTTTCGGTC
This sequence comes from Viscum album, assembly GCA_963277665.1. NCBI lineage: Eukaryota > Viridiplantae > Streptophyta > Magnoliopsida > Santalales > Viscaceae > Viscum > Viscum album. The sequence goes on along the minus strand of OY728127.1, from coordinate 1,349,875,404 downwards.
TTGATAGCACATGAGACAATGTATTCGTATGATGAAAATGATTGTGAGACTAATGCTCGACGGAGAAATGGTTTTAACCCATAAAAGAAATGATCAATCTTACTTCATGGGTTACGTATATAATCTCCAGCATACCTTGCTAACCTTGTAAAGTTAGTCTCATACTTTGCGACATTCTCATCCTCCTTCTGTCTCAGACTCAGAAATTGCCTTTCCATATCTGCTCGATGGTCGCGAGGAATGTATTTTTCTAAAAACAAATCTTTGAACTCCCTCCATTCCATATTTGATACTTCATCATCTTCCTTCGTGTTTTTAATCAATGACCGCCATTGATCAGCATCTCCAGTGAGGCGGTAAACTGCCATGATATCTTTTTCCCTTTCACTACTCCCCAAAGCCTGAAATATTTTCTCTAGGGAATTTATCCATTGCTTAGCTACTAAGGGATTTTTACTCCCATTGAATGTTGGTGGTTGTTGCCTCATGAATTGATCTAACATTGATCATGCACGTTGTGGATCAGGGTGCTCCATACGGGTAAGGTTATTATTCATAACCTGAGTGAGTTGTCCCAGTATGGTGATTAGCTGATCAGCACCAGTTGAATCACCAGCTCCACTATAATTATCTTGATCAGGAGGGAAATCCCTACATGGAGTGTGTGCGTTGATACGGTTTCCATTTCTTCCACTAGGCGCCATTTATAAACAATGGCATAAACTAGATCAGTTTATGAATCAAAATACATAATCCCAAACTTATAAAACACTTAACATAAATTGAACTATTTATGGATATAATCCATAATCATAAGAATGTTTTCTTTGAGGAAGAATATACTCCTAAACCCTTCATAATGATTTGTGAAGAAAATGAGAGTTATCCTAAGCATATCCCCCAGGAGTGTCATAACCAAGAGTGCAGCAAGGCCCGTTGTCGTGCACCAGTTCGCGTTCGAGTCTAGCTCAAAGCGGTGTTTTCAGGTTTTACCCCTAGTTACATCTGTGCTAGAGCCACCTCTACCTGCTCATATCCAGACAGGGATGTATTGCTCGGAAAACTCAGAAAATCTCTACAATACCAAAATTCTAGGAAGTTCTTCTATACTAATCCTCAAAGTCCATTTTAAATATATGTGCTCTAATCAGAGTTTATCTAAATCTATCTTCCAAGTTTTTACTAAACTTCCTCTGATACAAACTGTAACGCCCCGAACCCAGTTACCTAGAGTCGGTGCATTATTACATAACATTGGCATGATCACAAGAAAGATCAAATCTTGAAAGGCCAATTGGTTTAGTAGCCTTGGAAACACTAGATATATTCATAAAGTTTTACATTAAATCATAAAATGGAAAACAACTACAACAACATAATGTCTCCATAGTCCACACTATTATCCCCTCATAAAATCCCTGCAGGTCATTCATAACTTACTTCTTCACATCCTGGGAAAAATAAAACATAGAAAAGGGGTGAGCTCAAATGCCCAGTAAGGATAACAATATATCAGACACTTTCAAAAATAAGCATAAACATTTAAGCCATTGTATAACTAAAACAAGAGCCTTTTAAACTTGAACTTCAACATAGTATGGAAAAAGTAAAATGAAATAATGACATTTAATTATTCACATGGATATTCTATTATCAAATAATCACATGCAATATCAATAACCACTTTCATAATGATGGAATGAATAATGCCATACTATCATAACCACATAGCCAAGGCCTCATGCCAAGACTACAAATAAGATTTTTCCAAGGCCTTGTGACAAGACACTAGTTTGTCTCATGAGACCTACCGATGCATCGAGGAGCTATAGCGAGCTCCACCCATCACATATTAAGTCCAATGCATTCTCATATGAAAAGTATTAAACATAACATAAACATTCGTATTAAAACTAGAATACGGAATGTCAATACTTTCACCATAAAATATGAATGGTATAAAAATAGCACATCCACAGTCAAACATATCACAAAACCTTAAATACAATATTTAAGTTTTGTATAATAATAAATCAACTGCAAATAAGCGTAAAATCCATCAAAGGATGTTGACATAGATGAAATCAAACCTCTTTTTAGTGAAATATCTCTTTCGATTTTGAAATCATTTAAGAGTCATATATTTATAAAATAAAACATTTTCTTTGAAAATATTCTTGTAATCTTGTAAGGGAAGCTTCGACAATTTTATAATGGTGGAAAATAACCGCACTCGCCGTATAAGTTAAAAAAACATTCTTACCTTAATTCTGTCGAAAAGATTAGAAAGCACTTTGTTTGGAAAACGAAGGAATGATTCCTTTATAAAACTCTTATAAAAATTCAAACAAGGGTACAAATGACTTTAACCCATATTCTTTTAAATAGTAAAAATGTTTTGAAATACATTTTTGAGAAACATGGATGTGGATGATAAAGAGATCCCAGTAGATTATTACGTATAAACAACCTCGGATAATGAAGAGATTGTGAAATAACCCTTACCTTGTACTTTTCCTTGGTTGGGGTAGGTTGACCTCCTGTATAACAGTGAAATAATTGTTATTAAATTATACAAGAATCATATAAATTCATATGATATCATATATGATCTTTTAACATTGCTTTGTTAATAATATCTTAGAATTATCGTCGTTTCGGGTGTTAACTTACTCGTTTTCTTTTATATGTTTTGTTACATAAGACATGTTTGTCATAGATAGGTTGTATATTATTCATATATAGAATGATATCAAGTCCATAAACATTATTTTTAAATCATCAAATGATAATTATACTTGAATAGATACGATGGAGAATGAATCTCATCGCGTTCGTGGAGACGGTAGTCCGTCCGTACGCACGAGCGAAAATATCATTCTTTTGATATTAAAATAATATATAAATGGATGTTATATCATATATACAGAATCATTAACATGATATATTTATTATTTACATGCGTTACACATCATTGTTATACCCATCCAAATAATAATATATTGAATAACAATTACACCACGACGTGGAGACGGTAAGCCGTACGTACGCACGTATGGTGACATGTTATTCAAAGGGTTGATAGAATACTGAATATGGTTGTACCATATTTATAATAACATCACAGTATATATATGATGCTGGAGTTGTTATTTTATAATGGTAATAACATAGGAAGAAGAAGTGGAAGAAGAAAGGAACTTGGAAAAGGGTGGTGAAATCATTATCTCTTCTTCGGGTTCTTCCTTGTGATTTGATCAAAAGAACTCCTTAGGTTGGATTTCTGATCAAACTAAGGCCTCTAGGTTGTAGTGAGGGAAGTTGGGAGAGTATTTGGGCAGATTTGGGCCGAACCAAAAGGCTTTTAAGGTGTTAATAAATGATAAGGAGGGGTGCCCTTTTATAAGAGGGGTGAGGGGCACCTTTGGAAAAGCTATAAATATTAATTTATAATAAATTAATATTCGGTTTATAATTGCTCAAAAGTTGATTATTTAAATGTAAAGGTGGGTATAGGTCTAAAAAAACTCAACCAATAGAATTTATATAGGTTTGAGTCATTATATTAACCTTATCTTTAAGTATTAACTCTTAGTTAATTAGTTTCACTTTTACAATGTCTCTTTGTATTTTTATATTATATGGTTAATAAAATTACCATATACATCCAAGAGACCCCCAATTGGTCCATTAATGATACAAATATCATGATATAAGTCTCTTGGAAGAACCTTAGATTTTTAGGATTTTAATATCAATTAATAATATAATATTTTTTTAAAAAACTCTTTTATGTCAATTATGACACTATTGAATAGTTGATTTTTGTGAAAGTCATAACAGAATGGTTACTGATAAAACAGTTAATTAAATCAATCCTAATATGTCATATTATCCTAGAATTTTTTTTTAATTCATTAAAAGTAACAAATTATATTTAGTTGTGTATTTATAATATCAATTATTTTAAATTTTCACTATTACGGTAATTACTGCATCATCGTTGTGTCATAAATAAATTAAATTATGTAATCTCTAAAAATTAAAAATAAATTATCATTATGTATTAAATCATGTTATCTTTCTAATGAATATTTATTGTCGAAAATCAAACATATATAACCCTATGTAATTTTTTTTTTCTAAAAGATATATGCTCGTGTCATTTTTGTATTCATTTTAACTTAATTAAAATAAAGTGTCCCTATCACTTACAAGTGGCTCCATGGGGTCCCAAAATCGACCCAAAGATGCCTATGGACGAACATGTATCAACCAATAAGTCTAGGACACGTTTTAGTGTAATTTAGTTTTATTATAATATTAATTTTTAACCATTATTTACCGGATTTACCCTTAACCATGGTAAATAAAATATTTACCGAAGTAATTATTCAAAATGTCTAAAAATAAAAGTTACCTATTTACACAATTTGAAAATCCTTATTCCAAATATGGAATCCATTTTTCCAAATTCAACACACATAAGTGTCAGAAATTAATTTAAAATTAATTCCTGTTGTTAAAACAAAAAGCGTGTTTTTAAGAGATAATAACTATCAAAAGATTGACACTTGTTTATGTCTGGTTTAATTGTAAAATTATGTACAATGACCAAAATTATATTAAATGGTAAAGATATATTCTAAATATACTTTAAAACCACTCAAATTATTAATTTATCACTATTAATTATTTTGATTAAAAAAGTTGTTTTTAATTAAAATTTAGTAATTTTAACTATTCATCAAAATATTAAAGTTATCCGAAAAATACAAAAATTTCACCTTAGGATAAATTTGATATTCCGAATCCAAAAATGAAGTCCATTTTAAAAAATAAAATATATATAATTTCAAAAACTACGTATTACTATTCATAACGGCTAGTTTGATTGGTTATGGTGTGTTAGAACTCGGTGTTGCATACAACACACGCTATCACATTATTCAAAGAGAAGTGTACCGTAGAAGCTTGGGGTGTTACAATTCCACTTCATGTTTGTTTGTAATTAATGTTAAATAGTAAAAATTCATTAACATAGTTAAGGTAAAAATAGTATATGGAGGGTTCAACGAAGAGTTAATTGTAAATGTAAAACATAAAATTGTCTAAATACTATTTATTAAATATATTTATATCTTATATTATATTTAATTTTATTTATTTTCAATTTTGTGCCACTTTCACAAAAAATCACTTTATATTTTTTTACAATTTCTATATAAAATTAGGTTTATCCCTCCCCACACTTATAAAAGGGAATATATTATTCCATCTTATTCAAGAACATTGAAAACCATTTCTCATCTAAAAACTATCTAAACACCATCCTATCTTCGTTACCTATGCTCTAGATTTTCAAATCATACCCTAAGACTATTATATTAATGATTATGGGATAAAACAAATGTGGTATCTCAGAAAAGAGGCAACCGCCTTACCAAACATTTTCCAATTTTTTTTATTATTATATACCCTCTAAATATGTTGTATCCATACAACCATACTGATTCTAGTATCATCATAATTGTGATATTTTATTATGATTTAGAGATTGTAAGGACCTCATATTTTTAGGCGCATTACGTGTTAATTTCATCTCTTTTTAATGTGTTTTTTAACCATGAGTTGTTTAGAATAAGTTATGGGGGTTTCATATCTGATGTATAGAGTTTTATAGTCATTTTATTAGGATCAATGTTTTTTCATGGTTAAGGGAAATCATGAATGTCTCCCTAGTAAAGAATATGCCTTGTTTGGAGAAGGATAATGGGGGGGACATAGTTAGAGAAAACTATGAATCCTTCATAAAAAACATATAGTTGGGGATAAAAGAAAATATTGAAGTCAGTTAAAGATTTATAAATATGATCAACCAAATCATGTGGGTTCCCATGAGAGACAGAAGCCTTACATCGTAGGCACATAGTTTGAAAAACCATGAAACTAATCCATGTGTGCCAGAATTAATGATCCAAACATCCTCTTTAATGAACATAGTCACTATTTTTGAACCTTTATTATTACTAATTACATCCCCCTATATTTTAGCGAATCCACAGGACATCCCTAGTGATTTCTTCCCCTTATGAGCTTATTTCAAGTTAATCTAACAGTGATAGTGATTGGGAATTATGGTATGTGGTCCAAAAAACACCATTCTTCATAGTTCTTCTAGATATACCCTCTTTTTCTTAACTCAAATCATAGATAAAATATTACATGTCTAGATATATAATTCTAATGCTATCTAATGATGAATTCTCAGATTGTTTTTATAATGGAGGTTGATCTAGAGTATCTGTGGTGTTTCTTTGATCAATGATTAATCTAGTGTCATTATGAGAATCCAGGAGGTACAAAATTATTTTCCTTGGTCTAAAGTTAAATTTAATCTTGTTCTAAAACCATGATGTTGTTTTTGTTGGGATCATTTCTAGGGTTCCATGGCATGTCAGCAACATTTGGTTGGTGCACAAGCTTGATTTTGTTATCATATCTTTAGAAACCTGATGTTGGCATAATTTCTATTAATGTAAAAATTCCTTACCATGTTGTTCCATTATATATATATATATATCCATTTTTTGTTTGTGTTTATATCTAATTTATAGGAATATTTTTGTTTGTCATGTTTAACATACATATGGTGTCCCAGTAGACCCTAGGTTGATTGTATTTTGTGTTCCTTTCTTTGTTGTGTATTATTTTAGTAGTAATTTTTAGCCCATGGATTTTTGGTATTCTCAGTTGTTCCTTGTTATGCCATTTATTAATTGAATAATATTTCATATCATATGGAGATTATTGTTTCAATATATTTTACATTTTTATATTTTTTCTTTTATATGTTTTTTTCATATCCAGTATAATCTCTATTTCAATGTTCAGGTTGACAAGTGGTCATAATTGATTTAGTTGAATCCTTTTAGGTTATTCTCAAAAGACATGAATAATCATACGTAACTTAATTTAGGATAATAAGTGACTTATATTAATGTTTTTTTATAAGGGAACATGATACCCCATTAGAATCGAGTCTATATACTTTGGTGTGATCAACCTATTGGGATTGTCTTTGTGTATGAGATTGAGTCCATTATCTGGGCGGGCTATGTGTGTATACTATAAAAGTGTCCACGTAGTTATGTAACATGAGAGATACCTTCCTTTAAATATTTAATTTAGTTTTTCCATAAATTAATATGATTATTTTCATTAAAGGTGAATATAGTTACTCAGAATTATCTAAGTTATGAATTTGACTATATTTGATATACAGTGACATTGCATTGAAGCAGGTTCCACCAGGGTTTGTGGTGTCTTGGTTAGAACATTGAAACTCGGCACATGGTATATTGTATATTTGGTTGAAAATTTACTTTAAATCATCTCATAAATATTAATATAAATATGAATTTATATTTAGTATTCATTAGTGGAGTCCTACTAAGTTTATACTCACACTCTGCATATGTATATTGATGCATATATAGTGTTCATGACTAGGGATCCGGTGATGGGAGAATGCCCTCTGATAGGTTTCCGAGGAGCATGGTGTAGGTAGATTGACCTGGTATTAAGATAGTCCCCAGATGTTTTCCACTTCACTTTTATTTAGTATCATTTCTAGTGGTATTCTTATATTTATTGACAAGCAATATCAGGGGTCCATTGATTACTTTAAATGAAATGGAATGACATCTGTAATAGTATTTATTCATGTTATTCTCCAGTTGTACTATTATTTTGATTTATGGTTATGTTATACTGACCTATTATGGCTATGATTACCATGTGTATAGTCTACCCAAGTTACTTTATAACCAAACTGCTAATCTGAAACCACATGTTTATTGGGAGGTTCACATGAGGTTATTTGTCAGTTGGGCTCAAAACTGATGATTAAGGTCTAGGTGTTACAGAATAGTATCAAAGGATTGAGGTTCCTTTTTTATTTTTCTTTTGGGTTATGGAAGAAATGAGAAAGGTTGTATGAAACATAGGTAGGGGAGTTTCCTTGTTCCATGCTAACTCATTTATAATAACCATTTATTTTACAAGTAATGGGATTTCCATTATAGTTTTTATTGGATTTGGGTTCCCTCATTCATCAAGAGTAGAAACATTAGATCATATTCCTTATATATACTAATTGTATATGACATAGAAGTTCTTAAATAAAATTACTTTATGTGTGATAATTATTTAGTGTTATATATTTGATTACTGTTTTGATATATATATTGACCTAAATTTGTTGTACATTGTCATACTCTTATGTTTTGTTTATATATGATTGTGACTAAAACGAATTTATGGAGGAAATGTATTTTACTTTGGGTATTGTTAGGAGTGTTATACCTTGTGTGTGGGAATCTCCTAGGTAAGTTATTCTAATTTAAACCCCTTATCTGTGACTCATAATTACTCAAGTTGTTATATTGAGCATGTTGTTTTTAGAATTTGATTTTTTTTTGAAATTTCAGAAACATTCCAGCATAGATATTCCATATTTCGGATTTCTCAAGATGACATACCCATTCCACCAAAGCAAGGATAGGAGGGTGAACCTAAGTATGATCCTACATCCCATTGGCGATTCAAGTGGTGAACCAATCCCAACATAGACTCTTGCAAATTTTTCGTACTCAGGGAGGAGGGGCACATTTGATGAGGGTGGACTACACCTAATATTGTTAGCTACAGAATCCACCAAAATTATCGAGAACTAGTAGTCCTTAAGAAAATATACAATATATTGGTATCATTGAGGGAATCTTTGACCTGGTGGAGACTCCCAATGATAGGAAGGTGAATATTACAATCATTATGCTATAAGGACCCTCTAGGAGGTGTTGAGGAGTCATGGTCCAGGCTAGTAGGTGTGAGAGTCATACTTAAGAGGCCTTCAAGGATTTTTTATTCAAGGATTTAATTCTTACCATCGAAAATATATATCAATCTCAGTCTTTTATAGAGATTTAGTAAGGGATGATAGAATTTTCTACTTACAAGGATCATTTAATGAATTTTCTATGATTTGAACCAATTTTAGCTTGGAATTGAGTGAAGATGTCTTGAAAGTTTGATATTTAATTACATCTAGAGCTCAAAGGACAGGTTATGGGATTTTACTAGATGTCATATGCACAGGTAATTCACAAGGCTATGACTATTGAGAAGGGGATAAAAAAGGACATATTATAGAGACCCGAAGCCTGACTTACATGGACTTTACATTAATTTTCGGAATACTTAGTACATAACAAAAACACACACACAAGGACCGTAATAGTTTAGTGTCTTTGGAAACTCGGAATATGATCTTCTAATCGTGGTGAATGATCTTCAACATCTCCCATAAAGATCTTCTTTTTTTTAACCTAAAACCTTTCTTTATATCCTGGGGAAAAGAAAACATAAAAGGGTGAGCTCAAATGCTCAGTAAGGGTAAACAAAAGAAATATCGATCACATCATATTCATAAGAACATAACATTTTGGAAATCTTAACCTGCAAAAGAGATCATAATTTCATAACATGGGGTAAATCATGGCAGTGAAATGTAATCACACTAATCATAACTTAAAACATGAAAATTTGTGGCATTCACACATAATCATAGAGAATCATTTCTTGTTAGTCAAGACTCATTGCCAAGACTATCTTAGTGGACAAAGTCCCTTTCTGAATCGAGTAACCCTCGTTTCAGTCCTGTTTCACTGAACCGGTATAACCTACCGTTCCAGCCCTGTCTATCTCATGAGATATAAAATCTTTACCCAATGCATTGGAGGGAGATATATGTCCCACCCATCTTATAATGAATCCTTTCTTATGTGTGCCACATAATCATAAAACATACAGCATCGCATAACACATGTAACAAAAATGGGATTCTTGAAACATCATGACATCATAAAACAAATCTTATAAGGCAAATGACTTCATAAAAATAATTCCCTCAAAACATAATCAAATCAATGTAATTAAAGGGATAAAAACAGAACCCTTTATTATCTTAGATGGAAAATAATTTTGATAAAACACTTGAACACCATTCTTGAGGAATATATCCTTTCTTCTTCAAAAACATTTTTCTTTTCTTAATATGTCATACAATTATAAACTAAAAGAAGTTGATTAAAAATAAACTTGAATACTTTTAAAGGAAGCTTCTTGGAAATAAGGTTTTAAAAATACATTCTTGCCGTATAAGTTTAAAAAACATTCTTCGTACTTTTGTCGGAAAAGTCAAAAAGTACCTTGTACGAAAAATGACAAAAGATTCCTTTCATATTCTTTACTAAAAACTCAACGAAGGGTAAAATTGGATTTAAACTATTGTAATTGGATGGAAACAATATTACATATTGATGGAACATGGATTTGGATGATAAAATACACCCCAGTAAATACTAAAGTATAAACAATCTCGGATAAAAATGAGATTGTGATATTTGCCTTACCTTAGGTCCGATTTGCTTCGTATGTGTCCGAACCTCCTGTATAATGATTTAAATAATGTCATTGAATTATTAAAGAATCATATTCATTGTTATGATATCATATATTGTTCACTTACGACATTATATTACCCGTTCTTTTGTAAATTCCTTGTTAAAGAAGCGTTTTGGGTAAAATCGTTTCATTTATCGTAGGTGTTTTGACATGTTGTTCTTGACATTATTATTACTTATATCATGATTTACTTACTTCCAGAATATAAAATATGATTTATATATCATATATATTCAGTATATATATATATATAATAGATAGATAAATGAAATGAAAAACACCGTTCATGGAGACGGTAGTCCGTACGTACGCATGAACGCTGTTTTCCTTTCCTTATTGTCTGGAATGGAAGTAAGTAGATGACATACATATATATATACATAAATCCAGTAGCTTTATAATGTCATATATTTCATTATTATTTCTTATATATACTTTATAATCATTCTTAAATGGTTAACATGGAGAATGAATCTCATCGCGTCGTGGAGACGGTAGTCCGTACGTACGCACGAGTGATGATATCATTTCCATAAATATTGAATTGAATTGGAGTGGATTATACAATATATCATAATGAATATGATATTTTAATAACTATTTATAGTTATTCTTTACACCATTATACCCATCCATGTATGGTGGTGGTGGAAAATAGATTACACCACGGCGTGGAGACGGTATTCCGTACGTACGCACGCGTGGTGATTTCTTTTTCCGTAGGATGGATAGATGGTGAAATAGGGTTGTTTCATACTTATAATAACATATCAGTATATGAGTGATACTGATGTTATTACTTCATAATGAAACAACCTAATAAGAAGAAGTGGAAGAAGAAATAAAGATGAAAGAATTGGTAAAAGTAATTACCTCTTCTTTGAAGCGCCTTTTGGAGACCTCCTCTTAGGGAACTAAAATTGGTCTTTGAGGAAGACCAGAACCTCTAGGATGTTGCTAGGGAAGTGGAGAAGAGATTTTGGCAGGGGTTGGCCGAGCTTGAGAGCTCAAATTGGTGTGAGGAGGAGGGGGAGGAGGTGTCCTTTTATAAGGGAGGAGAGGGGCACCTTAGGAATACATCAAAATATTATTTTATATTAATGTCAAAATCGGTTTATAATGGTTCCAAAGGGTCTTATTTAGAAGCTAAAGTGGGGTTGGGTCGAAATCCTATCAAAAAATATGATTTATACAAGTTTAGGGTATTATTTTAACCTTATCAATTAGATTTAACTCTATGTTAAATAATTTAACTTTTACCGTGTCTTTTTGTTTTCTTTCACTATATGGTTAATACACTTACTATAAAATGCCAAACGAACCCCAAATTGTTTATTATTAATATATATATCCTTATCTAAGTCATTTGGCCGAACCTTAGATTTTTAGGAATTAAATAACAATTAATAATATAATATTTGATTTAAAAACTATTTTGTGTCAATTTTGACACTATTTGATATATGATTTTTGTGAAAGTCATAACAGAATTATATGTTCTAACCATGTTGATTACATCAACTCTAACATATCATAGTAACCTAGAAAATTAGTGTAATTCATAAAAAGTCTCAAATTATATTTCGTTTGGTGTTTATAACATCAATTATGTCAATATTTCATTAATAAGATAATTACTGCATCATCTTTGTGTCATAAATAAATTAACTTATTTGATGTCTAAAAATTACAAATAAAATACCATTATGTGGGAAATCATTTTAGCTTTATAATTCATATTTACAATCGAATTTATCTTATGTATAACCCTATATTAAAAATGTTTTAGTAAATAAACTTTGATTTTAACTCTTTTAACTCTTCTTTGAATTAAATAATAATAAATGTCCTAATCTAATCCAAGTGGGACTAAATGATACTATTTTACACTTAAGGTTGTTTTTGGTCGAGATACACTTGTCCAATAGAATTAGGACATGTGTTAGGGTAATATTAATATCATTCTTACCCTTAATTACCCTATTTACTTTTAACCGTGGTAAATAAAAGTAAAAAGTTACTATTCACCAAAAATTATTTTCATCTCATTGAACCACATTTTACTTACTGACATCAACCGTGTCTCTCGGATTTTTGAAATTCCATTCACAGAAGCGGTAAAATTAAGTTTTATGAAAAATTCAATTTTTTTTAACTACCACTTAGTAGTTTCACTATTCATCAAAAATTGATGTTTTTCAGAACAATGCCAAAATTTCATCCTAAGCTATATTTCATATTCCAAATTCAAAAATGAAGTCTATTTTTCCAAATTCATAACATAAAAGTTGCATTAATTAATTTTATAATAAAATCCCACTTTTAAAACAAATAGCGTGTTTTTAAGAAACAAAATCTATCAAAAGATTGACACTTGATTATGTCTGGTTTAAATGTGAAATTACATCCAATGAACAACATTGTATTAAATTGTAAAAATATATATTCTAAATATACTTTAAAACCACTCAAATTAATAATTTATCACTATTAATTATTTCTATTGAAAAATTTGTTTTTAATTAAAATTTAGTAATTTTCACTATTCATCAAAATATGAAAGTTATCCAAAAATTACCAAAATTTCACACTAAGCTAATTTCGATATTCCGAATCCAAAAATGAAATCCATTTTGAAAAATAAAATGTACAAAATTTTAAAAAGTGGTTATTACTATTCATAAAGGCTAGTTTTAATAATATTTTAATAGCATATCATTGTTTTGTGAAACTCTGTATTGCGTACTACACACGCTATCAAGGAAGTTCGCGATTGCGTGTAATGAAAGGCAAGTCAAGGATGAGTGTTGTGCAAACTCCAAATAAAATTAAAAAGAATATTTTTTATAAAATCTCTGGGTGTTACATTCTACCCCCCTTAAAATGAATTTCGCCCTCGAAATTCGTCGGGGTTATAAATGCTTTACTTTTTGAAGGTTTTTTTTTGATAGAAACCCACATCGTAAAAAGGAACACCAAAACTTATCTTTAAAAACAAAAGTGTGAAACATAACGGTTACCCAAATAAACTAATCACTGGGTTTCCACATAGGTGAAAATATGGATATGGAAGAGAAATCTAACCATCATGTTCTGATGGAGAGTGGTAGAGAAGATGGCTACGGAAAAGCCAGTAATCACAAATCCATAGATTTGTTATGATAGAAGGTACCATCTGATTCATCAGGTATAAGATCACTAGGACAACATTTTTGGTTTTCAAGATCATTTCCCTAAAGTTGAAAATTTGAATTAGAATAAATACTTACTTTATTTTGGTACAATCTCACTGTTGTTCGTGCCTTGAACAATTTCCACTTCATCTCTTAAATAAATGAAGTTGAATTTGTTATTCGTGAAGTGTTAGCAGATCATGTGATAGAATGACTGTTCATTCCATCTGTCTCAAACAAAAGGTTAGCAAAAGTTATTAAATATACATAAGTCATTATATAGTGAGATTAATCATATATGGTTCCTAAAATGGACTTATACTTCATATATCATACTGATTAATATAATAAAACTAGTTTCTACTAAACAGGGACTTCCTGTAGGCCAATGGTAGGCGATAAAGGCCAGTCGCACTTCGGTTGTGGGTTCGATTCCCACAGCCTTGTCCGAAGCGATGGGTTGTCGCCCATCCTGCAGGTTGTCCTTTTTATAAAACTATATTACTATAACATCCCATCAATAATATCGAAAAAACTTCTATCCTTAAACAATACTAACTTATGTCCAACATAATCCATTCCAATCTTTAGGCTTATCCATAATACTGCAGTCCATTCTCATAACATAGTGAAAACGATTACCAGAGATTTAATACCATCGTTGATCCCCATATATCATAAGATATATCTTGTTGGTCACATTCCAAACACTCAAAGGCCTTAATCTTGTACTCTCTTGAATACCCATTGAACCTTAGTGAAAACTTGAATGCAGTTAAAAGTTAACACTTTTCACATACCGAAATCCTCAAAATTCTATATACTCAAACCATGATATCACTTAGTCCTTATATCAATCATGAGCTCATGAATACTATCAAACATTTAATTTTCTCCTTATCCCTTCATTATGCGCATATCATCTACATTCCAAAAATATCTGAATAACCTTTCATGGATACTGGTAACATTAATCATACACTTTCAAAACACAAGGAAAGAAAACAGTGTAACAATCCATAGATGTCTCTTTATTCCAAAATTACACATGATAAACATGTAATCATTCCACTACATTCTCAAACCATTGACCGAGCTTCAAAAATTCTTTCATCTCACATATCATTTGTAGTCTCTTCATCATCATCCACATAAATACTACCCATATGACCATACTGATTCTCTTCATGAGTCTTTCCCTTAGGGCATTTGTTTTCATAATGCCCATACATTCCACATTTAAAACATTTAACCATTGTTGATGTCGTAGCAGTACCATTATCCTCATCCATGGTGTTAAATGACCCTTTTCCTTTTCACTTACTTGCTTTGTGTCCTTCTTTTCCACACCCAAAGCATCTTCCAGTTCCCTTGAAACATTCTCCTTGATGCCTCTTCCCACATGATTTACATAGGGTAAATTGAACTTTCTTTCCTCTATGGTCATCATGAAACTCCATCTTTCTCTTATTAGCCGAGTCAGGAAACTTACCAAATTTTACTTTATTGATCATATTATGAGATTGCTGATTCGGAATAATAATGATGTTTGGACTTCCAAATCCCATTTCATTTGGTTTCTCATGAAGAATATCATTCCATTTTCCATCATATCCTCCATTATTGTGTATCATCTTGTTTCCAGCCATTTTCTAAAACCCAAAAAGAATAGTGTGAGAGGAAAAAATCATGCTAGGGAAAATAACATAATAAAGGGGGAGTACCTTCAATATCTAACATCTTAGGTTTAATTCTATGATCGTTAGCGTAATTATAGTACTATAACCTATATGTATACTTAACCTTAGAGACATCCCTAGACACACCTTAGAAATATCTCTAGGGATATCACTAAAGTTCTCACATCCTAGTTTCCAAAGGTTGACTAAACCTTTCCTCTGATACCAACTGTAGAGACCCGAAGCCTGACTTACATGGACTTTACATTACTTTTTCGGAATACTTAGTACATAACAAAAACACACACACAAGGACCGTAATAGTTTAGTGTCTTTGGAAACTCGGAATATAATCTTCTAATCGTGGTGAAAGATCTTCAACATCTCCCATAAAGATCTTCTTTTTTTTAACCTAAAACCTTTCTTTATATCCTGGGGAAAAGAAAACATAAAAGGGTGAGCTCAAATGCTCAGTAAGGGTAAAAAAAAGAAATATCGATCACATCATATTCATAAGAACATAACATTTTGGAAATCTTAACCTGCAAAAGAGATCATAATTTCATAACATGGGGTAAATCATGGCAGTGAAATGTAATCACAATAATCATAACTTAAAACATGAAAATTTGTGGCATTCACACATAGTCATAGAGAATCATTTCATGTTAGTCAAAACTCATTTCCAAGACTATCTTAGTGGACAAAGTCCCTTTCTGAATCGAGTAACCCTCGTTTCAGTCCTGTTTCACTGAACCGGTATAACCTACCGTTCCAGCCCTGTCTATCTCATGAGATATAAAATCTTTACCCAATGCATTGGAGGGAGATATAGGTCCCACCCATCTTATAATGAATCCTTTCTTATGTGTGCCACATAATCATAAAACATACATCATCGCATAACACATGTAACAAAAATGGGATTCTTGAAACATCATGACATCATAAAACAAATCTTATAAGGCAAATTACTTCATAAAAATAATTCCCTCACAACATAATCAAATCAATGTAATTAAAGGGATAAAAACAGATCCCTTTATTATCTTAGATGGAAAATAATTTTGATAAAACACTTGAACACCATTCTTGAGGAACATATCCTTTCTTCTTCAAAAACACTTTTCTTTTCTTAATATGTCATACAATTATAAACTAAAAGAAGTTGATTAAAAATAAACTTGAAAACTTTTAAAGGAATCTTCTTGGAAATAAGGTTTTAAAAATACATTCTTTCCGTATAAGTTAAAAAAAACATTCTTCGTACTTTTGTCGGAAAAGTCAAAAAGTACCTTGTACGAAAAACGACAAAAGATTCCTTTCATATTCTTTACTAAAAACTCAACGAAGGGTAAAATTGGATTTAAACTATTGTAATTGGATGGAAACAATATTACATATTGATGGAACATTGATGTGGATGATAAAATACACCCCAGTAAATACTAAAGTATAAACAATCTCGGATAAAAATGAGATTGTGATATTTCCCTTACCTTAGGTCCGATTTGCTTCGTATGTGTCCGAACCTCCTGTATAATGATTTAAATAATGTCATTGAATTATTACAGAATCATATTCATTGTTATGATATCATATATTGTTCACTTATGACATTATATTACCCGTTCTTTTGTAAATTCCATGTTAAAGAAGCGTTTTGGGTAAAATCGTTTCATTTATCGTAGGTGTTTTGACTTGTTGTTCTTGACATTATTATTACTTATATCATGATTTACTTACTTCCCGAATATAAAATATGATTTATATATCATATATATTCAGTATATATATATATATAATAGATAGATAAATGAAATGAAAAACACCGTTCATGGAGACGGTAGTCCGTACGTACGCATGAACGCTGTTTTCCTTTCCTTATTGTCTTGAATGGAAGTAAGTAGATGACATACATATATATATACATAAATCCAGTAGCTTTATAATGTCTTATATTTCATTATTATTTCTTATATATACTTTATAATTATTCTTAAATGGTTATCATGGAGAATGAATCTCATCGCGTCGTGGAGACGGTAGTCCGTACGTACGCACGAGCGATGATATCATTTCCATAAATATTGAATTGAATTGGAGTGGATTATACAATATATCATAATAAATATTATGTTGTAATAACTATGTATAGTTATTCTTTACACCATTATACCCATCCATGTAAGGTGGTGGTGGAAAATAGATTACACCACGGCGTGGAGACGGTATTCCGTACGTACGCACGCGTGGTGATTTCTTTTTCCGTAGGATGGATAGATGGTGAAATAGGGTTGTTTCATACTTATAATAACATATCAGTATATGAGTGATACTGATGTTATTACTTCATAATGAAACAACCTAATAAGAAGAAGTGGAAGAAGAAATAAAGATGAAAGAATTGGTAACGGTAATTACCTCTTCTTTGAAGCGCCTTTTGGATACCTCCTCTTAGGGAGCTAAAATTGGTCTTTGAGGAAGACCAGAACCTCTAGGATGTTGCTAGGGAAGTGGAGAAGAGATTTTTGCAGGGGTTGGCCGAGCTTGAGTGCTCAAATTGGTGTGAGGAGGAGGGGTAGGAGGTGTCCTTTTATAAGGGAGGAGAGGGGCACCTTAGGAATACCTCAAAATATTATTTTATATTAATGTCAAAATCGGTTTATAATGGTTCCAAAGGGTCTTATTTCGAAGCTAAAGTGGGGTTGGGTCGAAATCCTATCAACCAATAAGATTTAGACAAGTTTAGGGTATTATTTTAACCTTATCAATTAGATTTAACTCTAAGTTAAATAATTTAACTTTTACCGTGTCTTTTTGTTTTCTTTCACTATATGGTTAATAAACTTACTATAAAATGCCAAACGAACCCCAAATTATTTATTATTAATATATATATCCTTATCTAAGTCATTTGGCCGAACCTTAGATTTTTAGGAATAAAATAACAATTAATAATATAATATTTGATTTAAAAACTATTTTGTGTCAATTTTGACACTATTTGATATATGATTTTTGTGAAAGTCATAACAGAATTATATGTTCAAAACAAGTTTCTTAAATCAACACTAATATATCATAGTAACCTAGAAAATTATTGGAATTCATAAAAAGTCTCAAATTATATTTCGTTTGGTGTTTATAACATCAATTATGTCAATATTTCATTAATAAGATAATTACTGCATCATCTTTGTGTCATAAATAAATTAACTTATTTGATGTCTAAAAATTACAAATAAAATACCATTATGTGGGAAATCGTTTTATCTTTCTAATGAATATTTACAATAGAATTTATCTTATGTATAACCCTATATTAAAAATGTTTTAGTAAATAAGCTTTGATTTTAACTCTTTTAACTCTTCTTTGAATTAAATAATAATAAATGTCCTAATCTAATCCAAGTGGGCCTAAATGATAATATTTTACACTTAAGGTTGTTTTTGGTCGATATACACTTGTCCAATAGAATTAGGACATGTGTTAGGGTAATATTAATATCATTCTTACCCTTAATTACCCTATTTACTTTTAACCGTGGTAAATAAAAGTAAAAAGTTACAATTCACCAAAAATTATTTTCATCTCATTGAACCACATTTTACTTACTGACATCAACCGTGTCTCTCGGATTTTTGAAATTCCATTCACAGAAGCGGTAAAATTAAGTTTTATGAAAAATTCAATTTTTTTAACTACCACTTAGTAGTTTCACTATTCATCAAAAATTGATGTTTTTCAGAACAATGCCAAAATTTCATCCTAAGCTATATTTCATATTCTGAATTCAAAAATGAAGTCTATTTTACCAAATTCATAACATAAAAGTTGAATTATTTAATTTTATAATTAAATCCCGCTGTTAAAACAAATAGCGTGTTTTTAAGAAACAAAATCTATCAAAAGATTGACACTTGATTATGTCTGGTTTAATTGTGAAATTACATCCAATGACCAACATTGTATTAAATTGTAAAAATATATTCTAAATATACTTTAAAACCACTCAAATTAATAATTTATCACTATTAATTATTTCGATTGAAAAAGTTGTTTTTAATTAAAATTTAGTAATTTTCACTATTCATCAAAATATGAAAGTTATCCAAAAATTACCAAAATTTCACACTAATCTAATTTCGATATTCCGAATCCAAAAATGAAATCCATTTTGAAAAATCAAATGTACAAAATTTCAAAAAGTGGTTATTACTATTCATAAAGGCTAGTTTTAATAATATTTTAATAGCATATCGTTGTTTTGTGAAACTCTGTATTGCGTACTACACACGCTATCAAGGAAGTTCGCGATTGCGTGTAATGAAAGGCAAGTCAAGGATGCGTGTTGTGCAAGCTCCAAATGAAATTAAAAAGAATATTTTTTATAAAATCTCTGGGTGTTACACATATAGTAAAATTTTCTTCCAGATTATAGTTTGACAATGGATAGACTTCACAATATAGTATATAGTGTCACTTATAGTAGTAATAATAGGAATGATGAGGAATAAAAATTTATTATATAGGAAGATTGTGTGAGGTATTCTTCTACTCCCTCTGTAGGAGGAGGTTTTAAGAGGTTCCACAACAATGGAAAGATTGGATGTTTTAGTAAATCATGTGTGAATCCACCTATAAAATGTCACATATGTAAAAAAAGGTTTGATATTTATCACTTTTGTTCTAAGATGAAATGTAAAAATTTAATGAATATGTGTCACGATATAGGATGGAATCCTAAACAGTAGACCCAAGCACCAAAAAATGTAGGCGACTTAGGAAAGTATTTCTTTAGAAACTTTCGTGATTTATGAAATTGATGAGGTATTTTTCTACTCCCTCTGATGTATTAGAGGCTCTATCTCACTGGTGGGAGGTTTTTTGTTTACACATACAACATGATACTGTGATATATATTATCTTAGTTGAATCTCAGTATTAATAGTATGTGTTTGGTTTACTTTTTTTAGATATATGTGGTTGAGACAACCTATTCTCTAGGGAATGTTAATTTCATTACAAATTTACTTAGAAATATGACAACAAAGATGCCGGAGCATGATAATTAGACTTCATAGCAAGAATGATGTTTGATGAGTGGATTATGGATAAATAATTATTCCATGGTGTTATATACAATTCACATTTGGTTATCACTTATTATTCAGTGGAACCTCTGAAAGTTATTCGAGAGTATGAACCCGAGTGTGTGGTGAGTCATGAAAAATTAGCTGGAGATGATGGAATTCCAAGGTGGTATTATATGATGATGAAATTATCTACATTTATGGGAGGTTTGTAGTGCTGGAATCCTTGGGGGAGGGGATCACGAGATACATTTATTTTTTTTACATTATTAGTTAATCCTGGGGCTATAAATATTTTCCATGATATCCAATATCAATTTTAGTGGCTAGGTATAAAGAGAGATGATATTGTTTTTTCTCATAATTCCTAACTCCTACAGGTTAAAGGGTTAACATTTTCATCCTAGTGGTTTTCTGAAGCCTCTTATAGTGTCTATGTAGATGTTAGAGGAAATGAGGATGTACATCATGATAGGGTTTCCTTGGACCCTGAGGAGTCATGATTCTGTCTAGGTGGTAGTTTAATTTTGATCATAAGAACATCAATTTTTACCAATTTTAGAGATATTATTAATGAATGAGCTAGGAATGTTGTATGTGTGGGATATTTTATGCCTATATGGAGTTACCATAATAATTATATATGATTTATATGTCAATTTCACATCCTAGTTTTGGAAGGTCTTACAAAAGGATTTGTGTACCCAATTGAAACCGATTACAACATCCATGGACTGATGGATAATCGATGAGGATGATCTAAATTTTAGTGGTTACACTAAGAGCATGCTTTAGGGATATTAGAATAACATGGGATGATTACCTATGCATGGTTGAGTTCAGGTATATTAATACTTTCTATGATTCTATACATATGAACACTTTTGAGAATCTCAATGATTGACTATGTTATTTATTGATATGTTTATGTGAGGCTGGTTTGGATGTTTTTGTGGGGCCGATCATAGTGAAAGTGACCTACAAGAGAGTGTAATTAGTCTGGAAGAAGTTAGTCTCCACGTATATAAGACAATGATTGTATGATAACATGAGGATAATAAACTTAGAGTTTTCGTTGGGTGATTGAGTTTTCTTACAGGGGACTGTTTGACAATGGAGTTGATGGCTACAAAAGAAAAAGAAGATAACACATTGATTTATTGGGATTTTTGTTATTATCTAGAATATAAGTTATATGGATTACCAACATAACCATTATTTATGATATCAAGGTATACATGATGTGTTTCATATGTCTAAAATTTAGAGTTATATTCATAATCTTATGTATGTGGTTTTCATTGAGGATGTTGAGTTGGAGCCTAACACATTGTCAATGGAATGATCAATAAAGATCATATCCTAGATTGATAAAGTGTTTTCTTGGAAGAAAATTCCAACAATAATAGTACTATAAAAGAATTTACATATCCAAGGAGAGACTTAGGAGAAACAAATCTAACATTCATGATTAGTGGCTTGTGCTTTTCAAGTAAGACTCATAGAGATTATCCTTGGGAATGAAAATTCTTTAAATGGGGAGATGTAATGAAATGATATTTTTTCATGTGTGTTACAAGTTACTATTAGCCCTTATTGACGATTTATTAGAATATTAATTGTATTGATTGAGTTCTAGTGGTTTTTGGAAGAATATGGAGAGTTTTAGATACTATTAAGTAGTAAAAACAGTTGGCCATATTTAGGAGAAACAATGAGGTTCTCCTCAATAAACCTTGTGTATTTTTAGAGACATACAACGAGTGGGACATGGTTGGTGCATGTTTAGATAAAACACATGACCTTTCATTAAAATCATGCATATATGTATATAGGATAATGTAGTGGTTGAATAAGGGTTTATGAAACCACATGACTAAATCATGTGGGCTCCTAAGAGAGGTACATCGCAATGTTTGTGCACAATATTGAAAACTATGTGACCAAGCTGTGTGCATTTGAATTAATAATATGAAAATCCTCTTTAATGTCCATTAATCAACCATTTAATCAACTTACTCTTTCTAATTATACCCCCATTGAATATAGAGAATCTGAAGTCCTCCTAAAATTATTTTATACCATTTGAATCTCATTTGTTATGGATACAAGTATGTTGGTGATTAAGAATTAAGTTATGTGATCCAAAAATCTTCATTCTCTATGTGGAATCTATGTCATCCTTAATTTACTTGAAAATAATAATAAAACTAACATGTTATGGTTAGATATATGGATTAGGATTCCATCTAATAATGAATTGTTGGATATTTTCTAGAATATAGGAATATATAGAGTGTTAGTGTCATTAAATTATTCAATCATTTATGTAACATCATTCGAAGAACCTGGGAGGTACACAATTATTTTTATTGGTCTATAATTACCATTAATAAATTCATATTTTTTTTTTGTTTTTTAGTTAGGATTTTTAATAATATTTCCTGGCATACATTCTTGATTCGGTTAGTGCATATATGTTATTTTTGAAGTAGATCTTGATAAACCTTTACATTGAAATCTTTTCTTTTCTAAGTATGAATTTATTACCAACATGGGTCATTATTGGGAATTATTTTCCATGTTTGGTTAGTTTTTATGTTTAATGTAGATATTATTGATTGTTTGGTATGATTGACACAAATATGGTGCCCATGATATCCTATTTTGAATCTATTTTTTATACCATTCTTTATTAATTATTATTTGAGTTTTAATTCATATCCCATGGAATGTTGGTATGCCATGTTGTTCCTTGTTATGCAATTTCTTAGTTTATTAATATTTCAAATCCTCTATAATGTAATTTTGTGATATATTGTTTCTTAATATGTTGTATTGTTAATAGTTAGTCAAATCACTTTTTTGGGGTTTAGGTTGGGAGGTGACCAGGATGTATTTAGAAAACTACTTATATGGTGAGCTCAAGAAACATGAATCATTAAATATGAACCTATATATATTGGTTAGCACCTTAACATGGCCTATTTTTTCTATGGTAACTCCATATGTCATTGGAAGTGTTTCCGTATATGTTGACTTGATATACAAATAGAGAACACCCACACATATGGGAGAGAGTCTATTGTTTGGGTATGCCATGAATGTATAACATTTAAGGTGAGAAGGTAGTCATGTGACATGAGATATACATTCTATTCAAGATGGAAATGGAGTTGTTCCATAAAGGTTCAATAAGCACTATTTTTAAAGGAAGAAAAAGTTACATGGAATGATCTATGTTATCTAGATGAATATTTTGGATATTAATCTTGTATAGCACCAAATAAGGTATGACCTTGGATCATGGAAGTGTGTTTAGTGCACGATTTCTTAATACTTGATTTATTTTTTTCTTGGGTGTGGATTTACATTACCTCATGTCATAAAATTCCATATACTTGTGAAATTATGTCAAGGATGCATTGGTGGTGGCCAACTGGGTTTATACTCACACTACAAATGGACATCACAATGAATGTTCAAACTTCATGAATAGGGATATGGAATAAATATAGGGCCTTGTGATAGGCTTATTTAGAGAATGATGTTGGGAGAAGGACACGATACTAGGATAGACTCTAGATGCTTTCCACCATACTTTTATTTATTATCATTTTCTATTTTACTATTATACTTATTAAACCACCAAATATGGTGTTTTTTGATTACTTTTTATGAATTTAATTGACATATTTTATAGTATTTAGTGTTCTTATTATTCTATTGTACTATTTTTTTGATTATGGTTATGTTGTACTGACCTGTGATGAATATGATTGCTGAGGGTATAGTCTCCCTTTTTTACATTAGAATATCTCCCCTAGCTAAAAGCCTATTGTTTTTGAGGAGGTGTGCATGAGGATATTGGTACCCTCAGGTCAGCCTCATTGATTCAGGTTTTATTGTTATAAGTACAACCATTTCTACCTATTTTCCATCAATTGGGAAATGAAATTGTCTCTTGTTCATATGTTTAGACTATCACCTCCACATAGTGATGTGATTCATTTTCCACCACTGCCTCACATGTTTTGTGAAAATAAAAGATTAAATGAATATATATTTTATTTATGATATAATAATGATTTAGTACATAAAAATTTCCACTAATTTATTTTTCTTTTTCTTATTATAAAATGGATATATTGTTCATTTGCAGGTAAATACTATCGCCTCTATGAGTGATGTCGTTCATTTTAAATATCTATTTTTTTTGCACATGATCCACAACCCAGTCGGTGAGGACTCCACATGTGAGACTACACCAAAATGAGTATTTAGCAGCAGTTTTCTAAACCACTGCTATTTTTAAAAAAATAATTTCATGGTGATTTTTTATAAACTGCCGGTAAATATTAATTTATTTCACAAATCTGACACTTTCCCCCTCTCCCAACACCCCCAACCCCCAACCCACAGACTCCCTGATGATCTAGTCTCAATGTTGCCCGTCACCGCCCATCACCGCCTATTGCCGCCCAACACCGTCACATACCATGACTCTCCTTTCCACGCATCACCTATGATTTCTCGAGACAGTGAGCCCTTGGAGTTCTTCTATATTATTCCAAAGTCATAGAAACCTATCCTAAAGTATCTATTTTCATCCCAATTTTCTTCCATATCAAATAGATGAGTTCTAGATCCATAAAGTAGTATTATTTTTCTACAATTTCACCATATTTTTTTTGGTTTCTAAAAAAATAAATCAATGTGTAGATTGGTGATGAAAAAAAGATTTTTCCAAGATTTGTTGTGAAATGGTCTCAATACCCCTTCCATAATAAGGGATTATATTCAGAGAGAATTTTTTTTGAAATGATTTATTTTTGTAAATTATTGTTTTTGGTGTTATTGTATACTCAAAATCATCACATTTATGGGTAAACTACACTTTCTTAAGAAACCCTCTTTATATACTCTACCAACTATTATAAATTGTACATAATATTTCTTCTTATATATAATATGAAACTTAATACTACATTCATATATCAAATATTCATTCTATATGCACTAATTTTTTTTCCTTATATGTTATAGTTTTAACAAGCTACCTGCATATTTGAAGTATACAACATTATAATGAAATTTATATTTCATAACCATTTATTTACACTTCCAGTGGAGTATATTAGGAATTAATAGTACATTTCTAATATGTGTTGACATATAAATTAATTATGATTCAATTTTTAGATTTAATAATGTCACATTATAAAGAGTAAATGTTTTATTTACTACATAGAGATAAGTCCTTTCATAAAAATGGATTCTCATATCACCTTAAAATATGGGAATACTATAGTGTGGTCCTATAGTTTCACTTGAGACATGTATTTTAGATTCCCTCAGGTTTTCAATTGATTAATACAACGTTTTCATCCTCACATCATAACAATATTTTTACAATGTGACCATTATTTAGTCTTCTCTATATCTTTTAGAACTGTGGGGGGGAATTCTTATTATGGAGTGGTCTAATACACCATCAAATTCCAAATCCATACAAATTTATCAGGGGATAATAACTATAACAAAATGTAAACTCACTTAGAATATCATTCATGAGCCAACAAATCAATCAGGAAAATGAAATTAACTTAACAATAATCCTACCCTTGGTATATTTGTATTTTCTCATATAAGTGTTAACTATATCCAAGCATACGGTTTTTCCTCATCTATATATGAACATCCAACATCCATCTAACAAAACCAAATTGTAAATTAACCAAAATAATGGTTTTATAGCTCTTTGTAATTTCCATGACTAAATCATTCAAATGACACAAAATTGGGGGATTCCAAAAGATCTTAGGCATGCATCCCTATATTGTTAAGGCTTCCAACTTGTAGTGAGAGTTTATAAAACATGGTGAGACTATAAAATAATTACTTGACACAAAATCACATGTAAATAACAATAAAATCATTTTACATTAGAGTAAGTGCAAGGAACTACAGTTAAGATACAACCATAAAAACGATTAATAATTACATGCTATAAAAAATAATACTTCTTAATATACAATCTGACATCATGGGTCACCTATTAGAATTATAAATATAAAATATATATAAAAAAATAGGGGAGACTGAACTATAAAACATTGGCCCCTTATCAGACCAGTCTCCCAATATCTATCCAGATACTCTACTTGAATTCCCTATAAAACCTATCACTTAAAAGTGAAGCATAAGGTATTTATATGCACAAGGATTTCCATGTGGGGTATGAGAATAAAACATAGAAGTGTCGCACCATGTTCCCTTTATACACACCATTATATATAGTGTATTCATGTATGATAAAATAAAATGGTAAGTGAGGTAAAACATACAGGAATCCATTTTGGGACATCAAGTACTAACTAGGCTACCCCAACACATAACCTCACCCATTTCGATCAATTCTAGTGATATATCTATTGTAGACAAAAGTCATTAGAGTTACATTAGAGAATACAATTTTAATATCTAGTACTCATCAAAATAAAAATCACAAGTGAAGGTCATCACAATATCCCATTCTAATCATATATAAATTAAATCACATATAACATGATATTTGAGGAAACAATCTCAATATCCAAAATCTCTCACAATTTGAATCATTCCCTCTAGGTAGGGTCCCGTGGACACATCTCTTATCCATCCATCAACATCAGAAGTAGTCTGAGGAGGGTCTCTCAATTCCCAACCTCCCACACATGCCCAATCATATCAGTGTTAGGTAAGTCCCATGGCTTGTTACATAGAGATCGAGCAGGACTAAAAGTGTAGTGAGGAGTGAATCTTAATATTTGACCTACCATGTGAGCTAAACCACATTAGCATGAGGTATATTCCATAGATAGACACACACACTAATATATATATATATATATGTCACGAAAAGGTGTGAACCTAGGAGACATAACTCTAGACATTGATCCTTATGTCACTAATCCTCAACCTCATCTCAATCATAAACATCTACTACATATCTTCCTTAATTATCTCATGCCCTTATGTCGCACTTACATCCCAAATTGACCCTATGATCACGCCACTCATTTTGACCGTCATGGGGTTTTTAATATCCTGGCATCACCGGAATCTTGTTCCCTTTTCCATCAATTCCCAATAACCAAGTATGTATATTAACTAACAAAAGTCCACTCAGTTACTCCAAGGCTTACCCCTTTCAACACTATCTATTCCTTACATGACTTTTCACTAAGAATTCTTACTTATATCATGATTTATCCTCACTCCCTCAAGATCCACACACTCAAGAGAGACTATTCCCCTAATTACAATCATCTAGTTACATTGAACACACCCAACTAGAGTCAATACTCCTTTATATGATACACCAACATAGATACCCCAAACCAATGACTTATCATGGGCCATTCAACCCATTCCCACATCCCAATCATATCACCCAAGGAGTTTCAAGATTCTAAGTCGATTTCCATATCTTATCTTATATATTTTCATTGGACCTACACTAATTAGTATACATTATATAAAAAACCCATAGAACCCATTCATGAAACTTACTATGCCTCATAGCATTTCCAAAACAACTCATTCCACAATACAAGACATCTTTGGTGTCTATTAAGCAATTATAGATATCACTTCCCTTGGTGGAATACCAACTGAGAAACTCTCAAATCCGCCACCCAAGCATGAAAGACTCTCACCACTATGTATACACTATATAGCTCAGATTACTACTAGGAATTCAATGTTCCTCTCACCATGGGCATAGTCCTTTTGGATTGGACCATTTTTATTGATACTCCACCTATCAACCATTTCATCATTTACCAGGAGTGTCATGTATTTTTTTAGTCATTTTCAACTATATATCTACTTACTGAACACAACCTTAATTGATGCTGCATTTTAGAAAAAGAAAACATTTTATGTCATTTCTGGATATTTTATAAATACAACAAATATTAGGATGACATCCTCAAGAGAAGTCTATAAAAATAGTTGTAGTAAGAAGGAAATAGAAAAACTTATTTAAAATGATTCATTATTTATCATTATTATGTATATTTTTGTTTTTTAGTACTATGAATCTATAATAATTTCTAATCTTTTTTTGTATAATTTTATGACATATATTTTCTGAAATAAATTTTATTTGGTTAAATAACATGAATGTCAAGGTGGAATCATTATAGTGTTCTATCAACCACATATACTATAACACTGCATGATTTTTCAAATAGTTTAATATTGAATTCAAGAAACCCTGAGTCTCTAAAAAACATCCCAAGGTTTTAAACTAGGTAGTAAACATATTTTTTCCACCTCTATGATTTGAAATTTGAAAAACTGATATACACATTTGTGTTTAGTAAGATATTTAGAGTTTGATAAGGCAAACATAATTTTTTTTTCTAAATAGTAAATACCCTTTTGAATAGTAATATGAATAGTAATATGACCCTTCTGAATAGTAAATAATTATATTATTTTATTTTTTATGGTTAAAAGTTAATGAGACCAAAATTAATTTTTCAATGTGATGTACAATGAATTATAGTTTTAAAATTGTCATTTTATTAAAAAACTATGATTTCATTTAAAAATTAAATTAATAAAATTTTGAAAATTATTTTCAAATAATGGAGCCCATTTTTGAAATATAAAAATTAAAAAATTGTTAGGGTGTGTTTTGGGACTTTTATGAAATACTAGTATTTTTTGTGAATAGTGGAATTTGATAATTTACAAACTAGGCAAAATCACTAAATTTATGCATCATGATTATGTCATGGATGACGTAAATGACCATTGGTTCGAACTCACGTGCACATATTACTATTATTGGTCACAACAATCAATATTTTTGTGGTCAATGGAAAAATAATAAAATAACAAGTAAAATAATGTGAAAACCCACCTCTCCTCCACAATAAAACCCCCCTCACTCCCTCTTATCATCACTCATATCAAGCCTTGTGCCTTGAATGAATTCTTCCCAAGTATCCTGCCAAGATACTCCCCCACATCTAAGAGATCTTGGTCTTTATAGTTGACTGGAACCCCTTCTCCAAAGGAGGTTCTCAAGGAGGTTATTTCAAGAGGTAAAGAATCTTTATTTTTTATTTAGTTTAATTTCAATTCATATTCATTTATTATTCTCTATTGACTTATTATATCCAATTTATCCTTATAAATCCAATTTAATATATATATATTTGAATGATACCATGTTAATTTAATAACCTTTATCTATATTCACACACACTTTCAATCTTTTATAATTGAAATCATTGTCCGCAAGGTTCCAATTTACATCCTTTGTGGATAACGAAATTTCATTATTCAATTTATAATTAATTAATGTTCATGAAACCATTTTGATTGTTGAAATATAATATAAAATAAGTATTATAAACTACTTAATATTCATTAACTAGTATATTTTCATATTATTAATTCATATGATAAAACTACTTCATAATAATCCAAATACCGCCAAATAATCTAAGTGATTGTCATTTCATCCAATGATTCATCCTAATAACATGTAAAATAATGATCTATATAACCATTAACCGTTCTGTATGTTCATTAATAATATATAATTTCAATTCTGGATAATTACATCCTTTCCACGTGAATATCCATACTCATATACAAATATACCGATCATGAAAACCAAGGAAACAAACACTCTGAAACGACGAAATTCAATCTTATAACTTATCAATAATGGCATAAATAAACTGAACAAAACTATGATAAAATAAATTAATTTATAATAGGTTTTTAACTAAGTAATTAATAATCCTAATTTCATTTTCCAGGACCCTAAGTTCAAGATTAGAACACATTTGGACTTCAGGTAAGGGTTTTACACCCAAACCTCCATTTTCATTCGGGTTACTTATATTGTCTAGTTACCTCAATGAAATTATATTTTATTATTATTTAATCCACAAAACATTATGTGTGAGTATTTTATATATGTTTACTAACAATAATCCTTTCTTATTTTATAGGGGGTTTCATTTTTTAGAAGGAATATTCAAAATTATTTCTGAAATACAAGCCCTATTCATGGGAATTTCTAAAATTCATATATATATTAAAGGTCACTCTATAATTTGTTTTTGGAAACCAATATCACTAAAAAATAACTCTTTTTATTATGAAAATACAATCTTTCTTCAGTTTTGGTTTTATACAAATAATCTTCCAAAGGAACTCTTCTTTTCAAAACAAAACAGTATTTATCTCAAAAATTACATAATGATTTTATAATATTATCTTAATTTGTTTCAAAAATCATGTTAATTATTATTTATTGTTGGGATTAATATTTTATTATATCATCTAACATATTTAATTGAATGGGTTATGATTAGTTTTACTGTGTACGTGATATCTTAAAACCATTCACCAATTTAATCTTAATGGTTAGTGTTTATGGTTAATGTATGAGGAAAGTTATTTATATTTAATATGTTAGTTTAAATATGAATTTCTACATTTTTAATTTTTAAAACCTTTCAAATTAGGAATTAATTTGATTTATTATTTTATGCGTAGGGATCGCTATAGCCACTTGATACATCGGCTAGTCACACGAGACATATAGATATAGACATGGATAAGGACTTGCCTATTTTTAGATATGTTTTTGGATATGGCCTTGATCATTTGAAGAAATCTTGGATGAGGCCTTGAAAATATGTTTTATAATGTCTGGAATATGAATTTACCTCATTATGAAGCAAGAAATTTATATTTCATGTGGTTATTCGACTAGTAGAACACCCATGATTATGTTTTATTATGAAAATATTTACTCTTCTCATATTCATTCCAGATCATATTCATGTTTATTTTTAAAGGCATGTGTTTTCAATTATTCACAATGTCTAATTTTTTTGTTATCTTCTACATAAAGTTTTACCCTTAGTGAGAATTTGAGCTCACTCATTCTTATGTTTCATTTTTCCCAGGGCGAGAAGAGGTATATTACGATTGACTTTCAGGGATATTATTAGAGTGGTGGATGTTCCATGTGGAACCTTTAAGTTATTTTTCTATTCAAGTTGTAATGTTGAACTTGTGTATGTATCTGGATTTCCAATTATACTAAACTATCCATTTCATTAGGATAAAAATTTCTTGTAATCATGCCAATATAATGTAACAAGGCATTGGCTCAAGGCAACTGGGGTTGGGTCCTTTGTAAAGACCCATAAAATTCAAGGGAAATTTTTTCTTAATTTTCTTTGGAATTTTACAAGAACGCGGTTTCTGACGGCACCTGATTCCGAGGCCCGGTGTGCCCGGAATCAATTTCCGAATTTTGGCTTGGGTACGTTCAGTGAACGAACGATCGAGAATTCCTATCTTTTGAACCGGTGCTCGGAATTAAAATCCGATGGAACCTATGAACTCGCAACTCCGGTAATCGCTTAGGGGAACCTTTACCGTAGTTGCGTTTGTGCGGTAGAAGAAGTAAATTAATGGGGTTTAATTAAGAAGAAAATAAAATTTTTGGATCAATTTTATTTTATTTTAGGGTGGTTAATTTCTCCCATGGGAAGTTGGTGGTGGGGCCCACATCCGCCCAACTTCCCATGTGTGGATAATTGAAAGGGTGGGGTCTACACGAGCCCCCCCACCTTTTCAAATCCCTTAACTCCCTAACTTCTCTTAACCCTTCACTTTCATAACTCCCCATTAACTCACTTTCATTAATTTTTGACAACTTGTTATAATTAATAAGGTGAGTTACTTAATTTCAAACTCTTGAAATTCAAATGGTTATGTTGTGTTAATAAAATTAAGACTTGGTCTTATTTTATTATGGTTCGAGTTTTTGCAACTTTGAGAGGTTTTGGAAGCGTGAAGTCTTCTTCTTCTTCAACCTCGATGAAGAACGTGAAGAACACCTCCGACAAAGAACACCATTCTTCAACGATGTACATCTCCGCTGAAGAAGGTGACGTCTTCTTCCAACGACGTTTCCTCTTCAAACGCACCTCGACGACAATGGAATAGACGTTCGTTTTGCTGCGACGCCGACCTCTGCGACGATCGTCTTCCGCGGCTCGTTGACGTGCACCGTTCCTGAACCGAGGTTGGGGTTCGACTATTTTAAGTTGGTGATTCTATCCTTCGAATATGAAAGATAAATCTGACAGCCATGTTCCAATTATTATTTAAATTAAAAAATTGTGATGGTTAAACGTTTTACGTTTCAGCCAACTGCTATCGATATAACGGGAGGGGATCGGTCCGCACAAACACGGCCGATAACCCTCCCCACTTTGCTATTCTTCATTTTGATTAGCGAAGACAGTAATGCATCGTTGCACCATGCTTGAGCGAAAGAAGACGTGAACGAAGCGGGCCACGACGAAGAAACGCGACGTCGTCGCGCTGTGTCGAAGGTACGAACGAGGCCGTGGCCGGAGTCAGGCCGCACCGGAAGGATGCGGCGTCATCACGCCGCGCCGGATGAATTTTGCTGCCATCCTAGAAGTAGCGGCCGGAAAAACCACCCTCCGGAGATTTCGAAGAAGGCAGACCGAACTCTGGCCGCCGGCGCCGGAAGGCGCGGGACCATGGGGTCCTGCGGCAAGAAACCGGCCGGCCCTGCACTGGCCGGCCGTTACAGGGGAAAAGCCAGGGGGTTACACCCCCCCTGGTTGCACATGGAGTGGCCCCTTAAAGGGCCCCTCCATTTTTCATAAAGGAGGGGAAACGCCCCTCCCTTGGGTGCCCTCGCGCGGCCCGCTAGCCGCGCCGCCGGCTGGGCCAAGTCGCCGCCCGGGGCGGGTCGACCCGGTTCGGCTGACCCAGGGGGTACTGTGTCAGGCCGGGCCGGGCCCATACCCCCTATTTTCGGACTGAGTTGGTTCAAATGCCCACATCTTGGGCTACTGACCTTCGATTGATGTTCCGTCAGCGGAGACACGATCCTTGGAAGGAGACAGTCGTTTTGGTATATCGCACTCAAGGTTTGGGAATACTTTTGGTACGGCCGGGTTGGTTCGTACACGAAACCAACCGGGCCCTCGGAGCGGAAACACTCATATCTTGAGCTACGGAAGTACGATTGACGTGTCGTCGACTTCGTTGAATTCCTCTTAGTGAGACGTATCTTTTGGCATACTCCGCCCGACGTTGGGACACAGGTGGAGTATGGTCGGGTTGGTTTTGCCTTAAAAACCAACTGGGCCCCTGGGACAAAAAGCCAATAACTCTCAGACCGGGCGTCCGATTGACGCGCCGTCTGCGACGTTGAGTTCCTATTGACGATACGGAACTTTTGGATACATCAACTTCGGACTATGTCTCAGTTGATGTATCAGCATCTCGGCTTGTGGAGCGGACCCTCCCGAATGAGCTTGTTGTGTGTGGGAACCCTAGTGTTGGCTGCGACTGCGACTTCGACGACGACTGTGCAGAGATCCTCAGTGGATTCGACAGCGACGACTACAACACTCAGCAATCCAAAGGGGATCAGTGCTACAGATCATGTGTGGGTCCGATCCATTGTGGGCATTTGCGGGGGGGTTAGTACCTATTGATCCTTTGTGGATCTGACAGCTTAGATGATTCAGTAATGGTCTTGTATCCTATGTGGGTCCCAGTATAGATGAATCAATGAAGACTGCTGGTCTTGTATCCTATGTGGGTCCCATATTAGATGATTCAGTACTGGTCTTGTATCCTATGTGGGTCACAGTATAGATGAATCAATGACGACAGCTGGTCTTGTATCCTATGTGGGTCCTAGCTGTGCTGGTCTTGTATCCTATGTGGGTCCCACCTTTGATGATTCAATGCTGGTCTTGTATCCTATGTGGGTCCCAGCATAGATGAATCAATGAAGACAGCTAGTCTTGTATCCTATGTGGGTGCCAGCTTTGATGATTCAGTAATGGTCTTGTATCCTATGTGGGTCCCAACATAGATGAATCAATGAAGACAGCTGTTCTTGTATCCTATGTGGGTCCTAGTTATGCTGGTCTTGTATCCTATGTGGGTCCCAGCTTTGATGATTCAGTGCTGGTCTTGTATCCTATGTGGGTCCCAACATAGATGAATCAAAGAAGACTGCTGGTCTTGTATCCTATGTGGGTCCTAGCTTTGATGATTCAGTGCTGGTCTTGTATCCTATGTGGGTCCCAGCATAGATGAATCAATGAAGACAGCTGGTTTTGTATCCTATGTGGGTCCCAGCTTAGATAATTCAGTATCTATGTCTGATCATCTCTTTCACCTTTTCGATGATGTATACCTGTGTGAGCTGAAACCTGTTTTTCTTCCTTTGTGGATTGTGTTGTGCTATCCTGTGTGGATTACGTTTTGCTTTCCTGTGTGTAATACGTATACTTTCCTGTGTGGACTGGGTTGTACTTGGGCTCGGAGGTTGGAGCGTATTGGAATTGATAACTTAGGTATATGTATGGGCATATACCTAAGCAGTGTCGGTTGTTACTTCGTGATTGTATCTTTCCTTTGTGGTTTATCCTTTGTGGATTTTGGGAGACCTTCGGGGGTCCCGGGGTCCCTACTAAGTAGGTTATACTCACCCCTGCACGGGCTATGCCCGCACTACGTTGTGTTGGTTGTAGACGACGGACATCTTTGATCGTGGTTGAGGCTTGCAGAGCAGGACGGTACCTGGAGGTGGACCACTGGGAGGGACGTACTCGGAGCGGACGGCAGGACCTGAGGATCAGTGGAGCTATCTGTACCCACCCTTCAGGTGGGATTTCCCGGGGACAACTCGGCGTAGTAGCTTTTACTGTTCAGGTGCTGTTTTCCCTTTCGAGTTCTACTTTACTTTCAGTTTGGCTTTGTATACTGGCCCACTTACTTTTCCGCACTTACTGTTGTACCAGTTTTTACTTAGTGTTTACTTTTTTTCCGCTTTCTTACTCTGAGGTGGTTGTTTACTTTACAAAGGAAATGCATTCCCTTTTTACTGGGATTTACACCTTGGTGCTAGTGGTCATCCCCTGGCCTATGGACGGCGGGCTTGGGGTAGTCACAGCACGGGCCCCGAGGACGGGTCATGACAAATTGGTATCAGAGGAGTTCGGTTCTACCGCAGACTTTGATCTTTCTTCTATGTGAAGAAATAGTGTTAAGAGCATTGAGTGTGGTTATCAGTCCAGGGATCCCAGTGTTGGTGCGGTGGCTGACGTATCCGTACACCAGGACCCTGACTTCTGATTTCTGACATAATGCACGAAAACATTGATTGCATGTGTGTTTCAAATTTTCATGGTGATTACTTGTGTTAGCTCACTAGGTATAATGTTTGACCGTGGCACACCTGTTTCCTTTTCAGGATGGCCCCACGATGGCAGTCAGCTAGGGTTCCGAGAGTTGAGCATGATGACAGCCCACCGAGCGACGAGGCCTCGGTGCATGGCCCTTTGTCAACAGTGGCACCGACGGTAGCCCTACCCACCGAGCCACCGATGCTTCCAGCCCCAGCCGCTGACGATGCACGTCGCCTCAGTGCACTGCATGAGTTCCAGTGCCAGCAACCGCCCAGGTTCCGTGGGGAGACGGACCCCCAGGCAGCCAAGGACTGGCTGGAGGCAGTCATACAAGTTTTCAGGCTAGTGAGGACACCAGCAGACCTCATGGTGATTCTCGCAGCGAGTATACTGCACGCAGCAGCGGGCCAATGGTGGTGCTTGATGATCCAGGTGCATGATGAGGCATCTCTACTTTGTACGGACTTTGAGAGTCTCTTCCGCTTGGAGTTCGTCCCAGCCACCCTCCGTGTGGTGCGCATTCAGGAGCTTCTTCAGCTTCGGCAGGGGAGCTTGACAGTGGCCTAGTAGTCAGCGAGATTTACTGATCTCTCGCACTACTCCACAGATATGGTACATGACCCGTTCTTCCGGGCCCAGACCATCAAGCAGGGACTGAGGGATGAGAACAGGGCTTCGATGATCTCCCTCAACATTCTGACGCAGGCAGATGTGTTGGAGAGAGCCCTTCTAGTGGAGAGTTTTCTCGCCGAGCAGGATCCAGTGATAGGGCCCTCCGCAGGACGGCCTGTAGCAGGGTCTTCTGCAGTTGGCAGTAGACAGGTGACACAGTTGTCCAAACGGGCCAGACCATCAGATGGGCAGTCACTGGATGAATATTTGGTTGTGTGGGGCACACGAAGGAGAGCCAGCTACACGAGGGGCAGGCATTGCTACGCATGCTGCGGGCAAGGTCACATGGCTCGAGACTGCCAGACTCGTCTTACAGATGAGCAGCAGGTGGTAGAGGGACCTCCCAGACAGAGGTTCGGCCATGGAGGTCCGCAGGGTGCAGGCAGGCGAGGCAGAGGAGCTGGCCAAGCAGCAGGTGGTGGACGACGCTTCGAGGTGTTTCCACCACCACCACCAGGAGATCCGCCCCGACCGCAGGGAGTTGGTGGACATGGGAGAGCTCAGCTTCAGGCAGCTGAGGCCTTCGATCATGGAGCTCTGGGAGCAAATGGACAGGAGCGGAACAACTAGATACGTCTTTTGTACTTCTAGTTCCTTGTTGCTATTGTGTAGTGTCTTTGTATTGTGAGCTGCAATAATAAAAGACGCATACCTTTGTGATGTTTTCATTCCTGTCCTCTTTTGTGTTGTTACTAAGAGGTTCCAGTTTTGACTGTTGACTTGACCCTCACTTGTGAGACATCTACTGGAGGAGACCCAATTATCACACACTGATGCCGACAGTGTGACTCAACCCTTGGAGGCGAGAGTAACAGTTGGATCTCTTGGTAGTAGCGTCGAGGCCTTACGACGTCATCCTTGGTATGGATTAGTATCATCCATGTCGGGATTGACTGTATTAGGCAAAGAATGTGGTTCATCCAGGGGATGAGACCAGATTTCTCTTATCGGAAAAGAAGAAATCATAGTAGCTCTTGTGGGACCAGTGGTGGTCCAGGCCACGATAGAGAAGGTCTAGGTCATCCAGGAGCGGATGAAGACAGCTCAGAGCCGACAGAAGTCTTTCGCTGACAGGAGGCGGAGGCCACTAGAGTTCGAGGATGGGAACCACTTCTTCTTGTGTGTCTCACCTCGTTGTGGATTATGGAGATTTGGCCGAGGAGGCAAGTTATCTCCGCACTTCATCGGACCCTTCCAGGTCCTTAGCAGGATTGGTGAGGTGGCTTATTGCCTGGCTCTACCACCTCAGTTGCACCGGGTGCACAACGTCTTCCACGTTTCTCAGCTGAGGAGATACGTGCACGACCCGACGCACATCATTGACCATGGGGAGCTTAACGTTGACAATGGGGCGAATTTTGCGGCGGTCCCAGTGGAGATTGAGGATCGACAGGAGCGGGTCCTACGTGGACGGTCGATTCCTATGGTGCGCATCAGATGGAAGCACGGGAACCTCCAGGAGAGCACTTGGGAGCGGGAGGCTCAGATGTGTGCTCAGTACCCACTTTTATTTCCCTAGTTATGATGTATCTTTACGGGGACGTAAAGCCCTGAGGTGGGAGTAATGTAAAGACCCATAAAATTCAAGGGAAATTTTTTCTTAATTTTCTTTGGAATTTTAAAAGAACGCGGTTTCTTACGGCACCTGATTCCAAGGCCCAGTGTGCCCGGAATCTATTTCCGAAGTTTGGCTCGGGTACGTTCAGTGAACGAATGAGTGGGAATTCCTATCTTTTGAACCGGTGCTCGGAATTGAAATCTGACGGCACCGGTGAACTCACAACGCCGGTAATCGCTTAGGGGAACCTTTACCGTTGTTGCGTTTGTGTGGGAGAAGAAGTTAATTAATGGGGTTTAATTGAGAAGTAAATAAAATTGTTGGATCAATTTTATTTTATTTTAAGGTGGTTAAATTCTCCCATGGGAAGTTGGTGGTGGGTCCCACATCCACCCAACTTCCCATGTGTCGAAAATTGAAAGGGTGGGGTCCACATGAGCCCCCCCACCTTTTCAAATCCCTTAACTCCTTAACTCCTCTTAACCCTTCACTTTCCTAACTCCCCATTAACTCACTTTCATTAATTTTTGACAACTTGTTATAATTAATAAGGTGAGTTACTTAATTTCAAACTCTTGAAATTCAAATGGTTATGTTGTGTTAATAAAATTAAGAATTGGTCTTATTTTATTATGGTTAGAGTTTTTTCCACTTTGAGAGGTTTTGGAAATGTGAATTCTTCTTCTTCTTCAACCACGACGAAGAATGTGAAGAACACCTCCGGTGAAGAACACCGTTATTCAACGAAGAACATCTCCACCGAAGAACGCGACATCCTCTTCCAACAACGTTTCCTCTTCGAACGCACCTTGACGACAACGGAATCGAAGTTCGTTTTTTCGTGACGCCGACATCGGCGATGCTCGTCTTCCGCGGCTCGTTGATGTGCACTGTTCCTGAACCGAGGTAGGGGTTCGACTATTTTAAGTTGGTGATTCTATCCTTCGAATATGAAAGGTAAATCTGACGGCCATGTTCCAATTCTTATTTAAATTAAAAATTGTGATGGTTAAACATTTTACGTTTCGGCCAACTGCTATCGATATAACGGGAGGGGATCGGTCCGCACAAACACGGCCGATACCCCTCCCCCCTTTGCTATCCTTCGTTTTGATTAGTGAAGACAGTAATGCATCGTTGCACTGCGCTTGAGCGAAAGGAGTCGTGAACGAAGCGGGCCACGATGAAGAAACGCGACGCCGTCACGCCGCGTCGAAGGTACGAACAAGGCCGCGACCGGAGTAAGGTCGTGCTGGAAGGACGCGGCATCGTCACACCGCTCCGGATGAATTTTGCTGCCATCCTGGAAGTAGCGGCCGGAAAAACCACCCACTGGAGATTTCGAAGAAGGCGGCCAGAAATCCGGCCGTCGGCGCGGGACCGCGGGGTCCCGCGGCAAGAAACCGGACGACACTACACCGACCGGCCATTACAGGGGAAATGCCGGGGGGTTACACCCCCCTGGGTTGCACATGGCGTGGCCCCTTAAAGTGGTATGTCGTTTTTCATAAAGTAGGGGCAACGCCCCTCCCTTGGGCGCGCTCGCGCGGCACGCTGGCCGCGCCGCCGGCCGGGCCGGGCTTCTGGGCCAGGCCGGGTCGTCAGGCCGGGTTGCCGCCCGGGGCGGGTTGACCCGGTTCGGCTGACCCAGGGGGTACTGGGTCGGGCCGGGCCGGGCCCAGACCCCCTATTTTCGGACTGAGTTGGTTCAAATGCCCAAATCATGGGCTACGGACCTCCGATTGACGCGCCGTCAGCGGCGAATCGATCCTTGGAAGGAGAAAATAGTTTTGGTATATCGCACTCAAGGTTTCAGAATACTTTGGGTACGGCCGGGTTGGTTCGTACATGAAACCAACAGGGCCCTCGGAGCGGAAACACTCATATCATGAGCTACGGACGTCCGATTGACGTGCCGTCGACTTCGTTGAATTCCTCTTAGTGAGACGGATATTTTGGCATACTCTGCCCGAGGTTTGGACGTAGGTGGAGTATGGTCGGGTTTGTTTTGCCTTAAAAACCAACCGGGCCCTTGGGACGAAAAAGCCAATAACTCTCAGACCGAGCGTCCGATTGATGCGCTGTCTGCGACGTTGAGTTCCTGTTGACGATACAGAACTTTTCGATACATCAACATCAGACTATGTGTCAGTTGATGTATCAGCCTCTTGGCTCGTGGAGCGGACCCTCCCGAATGAGCTTGCTGTGTGCGGGAACCCTAGTGCTGGCTGCGACTGCGACTTCGACGACGACTATACAGAGATCCTCAGTGGATTCGACGACGACGACTACAGCACTCAGCGATCCTACCGGGATCAGTGCTACAGATCCTGTGTGGGTCCGATCCTGTGTGGGCCTTTGCGGGGGTTAGTACCTATCGATCCTTTGTGGATCTGACAGCTTAGATGATTCAGTACTGGTCTTGTATCCTATGTGGGTCCCAGCTAAGATGATTCAGTACTAGTCTTGTATCCTATGTGGGTCCCAGTATAGATGAATCAATGAAGACAGCTGATCTTGTATCCTATGTGGGTCCTAGCTGTGCTGGTCTTGTATCCTATGTGGGTCCCAGCTTTGATGATTCAGTGCTGGTCTTGTATCCTATGTGGGTCCCAGCATAGATGAATCAATGAAGACAGCTAGTCTTGTATCCTATGTGGGTCCTAGCTGTGCTGGTCTTGTATCCTATGTGGGTCCCAGCTTTGATGATTCAGTGCTGGTCTTGTATCATATGTGGGTCCCAGCATAGATGAATCAATGAAGACTGTTGGTCTTGTATCCTATGTGGGTCGTAGCTTTGATGATTCAGTGCTGGTCTTGTATCCTATGTGGGTCCCAGCATAGATGAATCAATGAAGACAGCTGGTTTTGTATCCTATGTGGGTCCCAGCTTAGATAATTCAGTATCTATGTCTGATCATCTCTTTCACCTTTTCGGTGATGTATACCTGTGTGAGCTGAAACCTGTTTTGCTTCTTTTGTGGATTGTGTTGTGCTATCTTGTGTGGATTACGTTTTTCTTTCCTGTGTGGAATACGTATACTTTCCTGTGTGGACTGGGTTGTACTTGGGCTCAGAGGTTGGAGCGTATTGGAATTGATAACTTAGGTATATGTATGGGCATATACCTAAGCAGTGTCAGTTGTTACTTCGTGATTGTATCTTTCTAT
Organism: Viscum album; assembly: GCA_963277665.1. Taxonomy (NCBI): domain Eukaryota; kingdom Viridiplantae; phylum Streptophyta; class Magnoliopsida; order Santalales; family Viscaceae; genus Viscum; species Viscum album. The sequence goes on along the minus strand of OY728127.1, from coordinate 1,349,834,247 downwards.
TGTGGTTTATCCTTTGTGGATTTTGGGTGTCGTTCGGGGGTCTCAGGGTCCCTACTAAGTAGCTTATACTCACCCCAGCATGGGCTATGCCTGCACTACATTGTGTTGGTTGCAGACGACGGACATCGTTGATCGTGGTTGAGGCTTCCAGAGCAGGACTGTACCTGGAGGTGGACCACTGGGCGGGACGTACTCGGAGCAGACGGCAGGACCCGAGGAGCAGTTGAGCTATTTGTACCCACCCTTCAGGTGGGATTTCCAGTGGACAACTCGGCATAGTGGAATTTACTTTTCAGTTGTTGTTTTCCCTTTTGAGTTGTACTTTACTTTCATTTTGGGTTTGTATACTGGCCCACTTACTTTTCCGCACTTACTGTTGTACCAGTTTTTACTTAGTGTTTACTTTTTTTCTGCTTTCTTACTCTGAGGTGCTTGTTTACATTACAAAGAAAATTCCTTCCCTTTTTACCGGGATTTACGCCTTGGTGCTAGTCGCCATCCCCTGGCCTATGGAAGGCAGGCTTGGGGTAGTCACGGCACGAGCCCCGAGGACGGGTTGCAACATCCTTACTATTGGTATTAGAGTAAGTTTAGTTAAAAACATGGAAAAAAGGTTAAGAAAACATAAATTAGGGAACAAAACCCTAAGTTAATCATTGAGAATAATTATATAAGAATATCATGGTATTTCGGTAATGAATAAATTATGTGGATATTTCTAGAAAATACATCTCTTTCTGGATACTACAAGTGACACTTTAAAATCAATTATTTTTTCCAATAAGGGTATATATGTTGGTAAAAGTGCAATTTCTGTTGGTAAAGAGTTTTTCCAACAAAAATTATATTGTCACTAAATTTTTAGTAAAAACTCTATCGCTAAATGTTATTGTGACAAATAAAATAATTCTGTTGGAATTATAAGAATACCAATATATAATATATATGTTGGTAAAAATGTTTAGCTACAGATTAATATGACAAATTTATCTGTTGGAAATATTATCAAATTTTTTCTATTAATTTATTATAAACAATACCAAGGACTAATATATGCCTTTAAATTATATTTTGAATAAAATATTATGTTGGATATTCCAATATTTGTTTCTAAAATATTATATTATTATTATTAATCTAATTATATTTAGTACATTTATTATATTTAATATATAATAATTATAAAATTATCTTATATAGTATTTTCAAAATCAACCTGAATCTTCATGAAACATGTTACAAATATATCTAAATTTATTCAAACTCCAAGACTTTACATGAAACTCAAAACTCAAACATATTTTTTCATTAAATGGTTCACAGAAGCAGTAGGTTGTTGCATGCAGTAATCATCTGTTGTGAAATATTCTGCTTGGGCTCAATAAATTTTGCTTCGGCATGACAAAACCACCCATGAGTCTAAGATTTGACACCTTCTTCTTAGGCTAGAAAATTTTTTCTCTGCCTTGAAAACACCACCCGCCACCCATGCACCTCTGTTGTGACGTCTTCTTCTTAGGCTAGACAACTTCTGCTCAGTCTTGATAACACCACCCATGTGTCTTCACTGTGATAGGCTTTCCAACTTCTGCTCAGGCTTGAAAACACCACCACCACCTATGAGTCTCTACTGTGACATCTTCTACTCAGGCATGACAAATTTATAGAATCTCAATGATGCTCCCAAACCAGCACCACAATGGACCCTAAAACCAAGCCTTTATGCATGTACTATTGCTCACATAGTGGAATATTTGAAGCTACATCATAATATTTTCCTTACATAACATGAAGAATAATGTAATGGTTCAATTCCATTAACAATCTAAATTCATAGTAAATCCTTTATCCACATGAAATATGAGTTAATAATCATAAAATATGGCCAATAAAAGAAAATATAACAAAATGAAAACATGAAATAAGAATTAATTTTGTTTTCTTCCCAAATGGTTGTATGAAATAAAAATCTATGAGCGAAACAAATATTAATTAAAACAAGAAAAACAATAGAAAAAAGAATAAAAAACATTTTAGTTAAAGGAAATAAAATCTAGAAATTTACTTCACTCACCCAAATCACTATCAATTTTTCTTCTCAAGCTAGAAAATTTAGTGCTTGATGTTATCGGACGAATCAGTTGTTTCTGCCGTGGCGGGTATACAAATGCAGTTCACCAACTCATACATGACTTAGCCACAATTTCCCATAGTCTTTCATGGTCATATACTTGAAATAAGACAACATAAATAAATAAAAATTTATGAAATTTGGATAATGGAATAGGAAAAATGGCTATTGTATAAAATTAGAATGAAGATGGGTTCACCTGAGTAATAGAAAACCTAATAATGTAAATGAATTTTGGATTTAAGAGAACATTGAATGTTATTGCATGATCCATATATTCACACCCACAACACATGGAAATTAATATATTATAACATGAATTAGATGAAATTCAAAATAAAACATTTACTTATTGACGAAAATTATCAATCAAGGCACCGTTCTTTTTCAAACTTGAAAAGTTCATGGCCACGACACCTTTTATATATGTATAAATTTTCATCCAGTTCCAAAAAGAGAGCCCTACAAAGAATGTTATAATACATGACACCAATAATCCAATTATCCACATCAGCACCATGCTCCCTCCTCTCGACTGAACAAAATGATATAAAATTCCAGATCAGAGTGAGAATATGATTCCAATATTTCTGAATTCCCATCATATATGCCCACAATAAATTTATACACCTATATCTTGGATGATCTAAAGTTTTATGAGTTCTAAAAATGTTAATAAATGATATAGAAACATCAAAGCAAGCAAAAAACACTTGATAACAGTCACCTCCAGCATTAGTAGGGTTTGAACATCAGTTCTCCGATCACAAACAAAATAGTACCTATCCTAAGGACACTTCAACATGTGGGTCAGGGAATAAGGTGTGCCTTGATAATATCCAATCATCAAAGGCTGTAGTTAACATAATTTTCACTAACATGGGTCTATATTCATTTTTCAGGCCTATAATAAAATCTCTTAAGGATGAAATTGTAGTGTTTGACATGATTATAATGCATGTATATGTGAATGATATTTTTTAAATTCTTGGATTAGTGAAGAGTTGCATTGGTATGAAATTTACTAACCAATTATGGGATCTAATATTAGATTTAATACTCGATGTTATGAAAAAAATTGGGGTAGGCCTTGGTGAAGGTTTGAAAGAGGTTTCCATTCAGTTTATAAAGGTTAAAAAAGCCTTTGGCGGCTAATAAGAGGATTCCACGGTTCATAAAGGTGTACTGTTCAAAAAAGACATGTTTAGCCATGGATTACATGAATTTTTATTTTTTAGTTCTAAGTGGATCAGTGGCCAGTTTTTATCTTTTATCGTGTAGAGTGTTCAAAGCTAAAATCTTGCACTGTTCATCTAAGGGGTGCTAGAAAGGATCATCTAAATAATTTTAAAATGATTTTTCCTATTTTTATTCCCCAGGAAGAATCATTATCAAGAATACCAGGCTGAAACCTAGTGCTAGTGCTACTGGGATTATGAAGATTTCACTTTGAATTAAAAGATATCGTCTATTGAAGGCATTGAGTAGTGGTCTTACAAAGCTTCTGATATTTCTTTAGAGGCATTACTGAGAACCCTAACACAAAAAAGAGGTGTTGATGTGACTAGGACTATGAGTGATCTACAAATAAAGCATGAAAAAAGTTTAAATTCATGGATTGAAAAATATGGGAGTAGAGGTGTCATTACTAACATGAAAAACATAAGATATCAGATGATTATAACTTGAAGGCGCAAAATATAAGGTATGCTTGCATGGAAAATGCTATTAAAAACTGGATGGAATATAACAATAATAGGACACACTTGAATAACTGAGTGCATACCGAGTGACTGAAGTGAATAGGAGCCTTAATGTTACCAATTTTGGAACTGTAACACAAATATAGAATCATCAAAAAATTCCATGAATAACATCATATAGGACATCATGTATCATACTAACATTCCTGTCATCAAAAGTACATAAATCTAACTCTCATCCAGCAACTACATCAATTTAATGACCACCTTTAATGAACTATGCATACAATCCCTATTCCAAAAAGCACATACGCAAATGAGATAAATATCTCCAACAAAATAATAACAAAATAATAAAATAGAACAACTGAACAAAGGTGTGCCCATCCACATATTCTCATCAAACATCTACAGAGAACAAGATGTCATCCGCCTCAATGACCCACCACAATGTATCATAATTAGTAATCATGAGAAATCATAACAGAGCCAAACATAAAGGAATGAACCTGAATAAAATTTCAACAACTCAAAAAAATAGGATTTAAACAAAAGGTATGAAACATAAAAACCTGAATCACTATTAAGATTCCCATTTTCTATGAAAACTAGAGAAGATTAACCTTATTTTACATCAAAATCATGATGAAAATATGTTCCCCACCATGCACTGTTGTTCCAGAGAAGAAAAATCCATCCTCGAATCACTTCCATCTTAATTTTTCTATGTCTTATTTTTTAGTAAAAAATCTGTGAACTAAATACAAGCAAAGACTGACCATACATACTTAAGAATTATATTTAAATTAATTACTGAAAACCATTAATTTAAACACAAATTGAAACCAATATTGGAAAAGCTTGAACATGAATACCATTATATAGTCTTCCTGAATAAGCTTGTTCAATAACCATTTTAGACAAAAAACAGAACCTCTAACAGACACTATCTCCCTCGCTTCCCCCACAAAATTCACTGTGAAAAAAAATAATAGAAACCCAAAAGAGGGAGCTGACCTGACAACCCTTCAATACTAGGGAACCTGAGCGAGATGAATAATCTCATGACTATTGGATCATGATGGAAAGAACCAATGCCTCCCTAGGCTGGGAGGGCCGTCTTCAAGACCTAGTATAAATTTAAACCAGTTGAAGAAAAAATTGACATACCCCAAAGTTAAATAGAGAATGGGATGAGAAAATCTAGCTAAGGGTCGATCTGAAATGATGGGGATAAAACCCTAGAAAAACACCAAAAGAAAGAAAAAGAACACTGAAATCCACTTATAAAGAAGAACATGTCACTGAATGCGAGTGAAGAGAGAATCAAGGTAGAAGTGGAATGCCACGAGAGAGAGAACCTTTCTCGAGGAGAACATTGATGATCTAGGTTTGGGAGTGCATGCATAGATTTTTGTGTGGAGGTTGTGAGAGATGAAGAAGCATGGAGAAGGGAGGCATGAGGAAGACTTGGGGATTGATTGGTGAATAAGTTTTTCATTTTTTTTGTCAAATTGTTTTTATTTATTTCTAAATATTGAATTTGGAAAAAATATAGTTAAAATATAATTTTTATTAGGCTCAAAAAATAATAATTATTGGATAAAACATATTATTCCAAATATTTTATTGTTAATATGTACAATATTTTATTATTCAAATAATTGTGGATTTTTTTATTCCAAATAATTGCAATATTATATTTTTAATAAAAACATAATTTTGATTTATTGACTTAGAAATTGGATTTATAATCATTTTTAATTTTTTAAATTGCAGTATAATTTTTTTAGAAAAAAATTTAATAATAGTAAAAACAATTTTAGTATTTAAATTATTTATTTGTATTGAGTAAATAATAACTACAGATTTATATGTAGGAATAACATTGTCGGTAATAATGAATAATAATAACATATACATTTTTTGAAAAAAAAACATTATCAGTATTAGTATGATAATGTAACAAATATTATTGTTGGTAAAAGTATTTGGTGGTATTAAAAATTAATAGAAACATATATATGTGTTGGTAAAAATAAATATTAGTACTAAAATTAAATATTAACTTGATTTTATATCTGTAGTAATTGTATATTTTTATCGACATATATATTTTCAATTGTTACATTTTTGTTGGTATAAGTCATTTTTTTGTAGTGTGGATGTGGTTCTATCACAGATGTACCTAGGAGTAAAAACTCCGACAAGGAGTTTTGTGCTTGACCTGGGGTATCATGGTACTCGACCATGGTAATTACTGCACAGCTAGTCAGTACTCCTAGGGGATATTTTTAGGATAATTCACATTTTCATTACTAGCCATTCTGAAGGATTTAAATGTAATTTTTTCCTCAAAGAAAACATGTTTGTTATTATGTGATTATCTATGCATAAGATTTCAATTTATGGTATGTATTTTTCTAAATTGAGATTATACAATATGATTTATAACCTGATATAGTGTATTTCATTATATAGAAATGGTTCATATTGGAAGGAATGAAAACCATATGAACACATGGATCCCATGTAGGGATTTCCCTCTGGTGTAATATAATGATGTTTTCTATTTAGCTGCGACTAGTGCAGTGAAACTTATAAATATACTGGGTAAAATTACTTAGATTATTAAAAATAACATTAACCATATAGAGCATCCTTATCCACAATGTGGAGGAACTATGTTGGATCACTCTATGCAACAAACGCATCGATTATTCAATGGGACTACAAACCCATTTGTAGCTGGGAAGTGGATAAGTTCCCTAGAGAAGATATTTCTCTCTTTGGGATGTAACAACGGAGAAAATATGGTCTTGGTAGTTTATCATCTATCATGAGATGCAGATCAGTGGTGGTTTTTCATCAAAAACATAGAGGAGAATGAAGAAATAGAAGAGATGGAATGAAAGGATTTTATGGAAATATTAATAGAAAAGCACATCCCTCATAAACAGTGAGAAGATATGGAAAGGAAGTTTCTAAATCGAAGGAAAATAGAGTATGAGAATGTTACACTATATGAATCTAACTTCACAAGGTTATTAAGACATGCCACAAACTACAAACATAATCCATGGAGCAATATTGATTGATTCTTTGATGGTTTAAATCCATTCCTCCGAAAGGATCTAGTCTCCTAATGTTTTTCACCATATGAAGATATATTCTTAAGTGATATAAATATGGAAAAGGAATTCTATAAGTATTATGATTTTAATGGAAATCAAGAGAATAAAAGGGCTGGTGAAAACATTGGAAAAGGAAGTAAGGAAATGGGGAATATGAGAAGAGTTTACTTTCCACCCTATAGTAACCGTGGTAGGAAATAGCCTAGTGCCTTCTTGAAAGGAAAAGGGGTCTACTAAGTGTATGGAATGAAATTTCATCATGTAGGTGTTTTCAAGGGGAAGAAAGAATCTATAAATATTTATTGCTATAATTTTAGGGATATAGGACACTATTTTAATGATTGTCCAAAGGGTCAAGGAAACATGGCTCATAGTTGTCCAAGGGAGCAGGGAAAAGATTATGTGATTATGACTATTGATTTTGAAGTTCCGAATGACTTGGTGGAAGGTAATATAATAATTTCCTCAAAATTATCCAATGATTTATAAGATTTTGGATCATCACATTCTTTCATATCTTCCTAGTTTTCAAACAAAATTTGATATCTCAAATTTGATTTTGTGATGAAGTTATCAGTCAAGACTTATAAATGAATTATCATTGCAAAAAATTTGTGTCAAGAAGGTCCAATTGTGGCATATATATCTTCTTTATCTAATGATTTTATTATCAGACCCATTATTGACATTTATATAATCCTCTTTATGAATTGGATTTAGAACCATGATGTGAAAAATTGTTACAAGTAGAAGGAGGTTACAATTTGTGAGGATGATGTGGAATCCCCTAACTTTAGAGTATAAACATGAACATCTGATTATCATCTAGATCCACCACTAGTATCTCTAGTGAATTAAATTATTTGAGAGGAATTGAATGTAGAAACTATGGGTGAGTAATGGAATGTTCAAATAGAAGACATACATATTGTGGAAGAATATGTTTATGTGTATCCAGAGGATACACCTAGACATCCTCCCGAGTGGAAAATGGAGTTTTCCATTGACTTAATTCATAGTTCAAGTACCATATCAAATACCCCTTATTGAATGGACACTATGGAATTAGTGGAACTAAAGCAACAACAAGAGGAATTGAGTGGTAAAGGATTTATTTTTCCTAGTGTTTCTCTATAGGGAGACCATGTTCTTTTCATTAAGAAAAAATATGGATGTATGAGGTTGAGCATTGACTACATGGAGATCAATGCTATAACAACAAAGAACAAGTATCCTCTACATCTCATTGATGAATTATTTGATCAACTTCATAAAGCCCAATATTTTTTGAATATTAACCTTCGTTCAGGATATCATCAGTTTCTTATGAGGAAGCAAGACATTCCAAAAATAGCATTTCGAACTAGGTATGGTTGTTATGAGTTTACAGTAATGCCTTTTGGACTAACATTTTCACCCTCTATTTTCATAGCCTAATGAATTGAGTTTTCAAGGAATATATTGATGACTTTGTGGTGGTATTTAGTAATGAAATCTTGGTATACTACAAAATATATGAGGATAATTAAAATCACTTGCGAACTATTTTTAAGACCCTTAGAAGAAATGAATTATATGGGATGTTTAGCAAGGGGGAATCATGGCTTCAATCGGTTTCCTTTGTAGACCACATTGTCACTAAATATGGAATATCTTTTGATCCTATGAAGACGAAGTTTGTGCCCGAAAGGCCTAATCTAATGAACATAACTAATGTATGTAGTTTTATTCGTTTTTAGTTTATTATCAGTGTTTCATTCAGAAAATTTCCCATTTAGCCAACCCAATGACCAATGATACATGTAAATGGGTTAATTTTGTATGGAAAACACAGTGTAAGTACTGTTTCAATGAATTAAAGAATAAAGTAGTTAATGCTCAGATTTTAACTCTACCATATGGTAATGATGGGTTTATGATCTATAGTGATGCATCAATGAAAGTACTTGGTTCTGTCCTTATGCAAAATGATAGAGTTATTTCCAATGGATAAATGTAGATAAAAATTAATGAACTAAATTATCCTACTTGTGATCTTGAGTTTTCAGCTATAATCATTTCTTTGAAGATATTGATACATTATCTATATAGATACAAATGTGATATATATACAGATCACAAGAGTCTGAAGTGTTTCTTCTCACAGAAAGAACTCATCTTGAGGAAAATGAGATGGCTCAAATGACTCAAGGATTATGATTATTACATAAACTAACACTAAGAAAAGTCAAACAAGGTAGCTGATGCATTGATCAAGAAGGGTCCGGATGTCCTCAACAAAATGGGGACTGAAAAAGATCCTCTGTACATAGATCTAGTTAGGATGTACATTGGAATTATCAAAGAAGGTGAAACATCATTACTTTTTCAATTTGTTTCCCATGTATATTTATGAGAAAGGATTAAAATCCCTCAACCTGATGGTGAGAACCTTTAAAAGGAAATTAATGCTGTGAAATATGGTATATCTTCGAACTTCATATATAAATATGGAATTCTGAAATTTTTTAAGACGATATGTGTTCCCTCTATTCCTGACCAAAAAAGGGATTTATTAGATGCTTCTCAAAACTCAAATTTCTCTATAGACCATGGTAGCACTAAAATGTATTGTGATTTGAAAGAACATTTCTGGGGGGATAACATGAATATGAAAATTGATAATTATGTATCAATATGTTCAGTCTATTAACATGTGAAGGACAAAGGAAAACATCCTAGAGGATTCATGCAACACATACCAATTATTACATGGAAATGATATGACACCACTGTGGATTTTTCACAAGATTAGCCAAAACATAAAGAAATAATGATTCAATTTGAGGAATTATGGATCGACTTATGAAATATGCAGATTTCCTTGATATAAGGGAGGATTTTCCACTAGAGCACCTAGAATGACTCTATATCAATGAAATTGTAGGACTTCATGGAGAACCTCTCTCAATTTTTTATAATTATGATCTATGATTCATGTTGAAATTCTAAAAAAGTATTCAAAAATATTTGGATACTGAGCTTTGATTGAGTACTACTTATAACCAAAAAACTGATTGGAAATCAGAAAGGACGATCCGAACCATAGAGGACATGTTTAGATCATTTCACATGACTTACAAGGAACATGGGATCAATATTTAACTTCAGTTGAGTTTCCCTACAACAATAGTTTACATTCAAGTATTCAAATGGCAGCATATGAGGCATTGTTCGGGAAGAGATGTTGTACACCGACATATTGGGATAAAGTTGGTGAATGGAAGCTTGTGGGCCCTGAGATTGTGTTGGAAACAACAGTGAAGGTAATGAATATTCAAGGACATATCAAAGTAGCTCAAAATAAAAAAACACTTGGCTGATAATCGATGGAAGGATTTGGATTTTTGAGTGGGAGATCATGTTTTCTTAAAAGCATCTCCATGGATGGGTGTTATAAGATTTTGGAAGGAATAGAAACTAATCCCTAGGTACATAGGCCCTTTGGAAATTTTGGAGAGAATTGGGGATATTTAATATCATTTGGCTATGCCACATAGCCTATCTAAAGTAAAAAATGTGTTCCATGTGTCATTGTTGTGAAAGTATATTCCATACCCATTTCCTGTCCTCTCTTCTGAGGGTATAGAATCTGAACCTGACATATCTTATTTTGAAGAGCCTTTCTATATTCTAGACCAAAAATAATAAGCGTTGAAGAATCAAATGACTCTATTTGCAAAGATACTTTGGATAAATCATTAAATTTAAGATTCAACATGTGATCTTGAGTCCCTTATGAAGAACTACCCAAATATTTTTGTAGGGTAACATTCTTGTAATTTCAAAGATGAAGTTTTTGTAAGGAGGGAATAATATAACACCCCATGAATTTTCAAATAATTTAATATTGAATGCACTAAACATTGAGCCCCTAAAAAATACTAATACATTATAACCTAGCCAGTAAACATAATAAATCCACCTCTGTTATTTTAAATTTGAAAAATTTACACACAAAATTGCTTTCAGTACGATATTTACAGTTTGATAAGAAAAACCTAAATTTTGGTAAATAGTAACATACCCTTTTGAATAGTAATATGACCCTTTGAATATTAAATAATAATAATATTTATTTTCATAATTTCATATGATAATGAGATATAGATTAATTTTTCAATGTGATGTAAAACGAATTATAGTTTTAAAATTGATATTTTTCAAATAAACATTGATTATATTTCAAAAGTGAAAAAAATAAAATTTAGAAAATTATTTTCAAAAAATGGATTTCGTTATTAAATTCTAAATGTCAATGAAATTTACGGTGATTTTTTTTGGATTTTATTGAAAAACTTTTTTTTTGTGAAAATTGAAATTTAATAATTTACAAAATAGGCTAAATAAGTGAATTTCAGCATCATGATTGAGTCATGGCTAATGTAAATGACTTTTGGTTTTATCTCAAATTCACATATTACTATTCTTGGTCATAAGAATCAATACTATTGATTTTTTTGGAAAAATAATAAAATAATAAGTAAAATAATGGGAAAACCCTCCTCTCCTACGCTATAACCCCCCTCACTACCTTTTATCTTCACTCCTATCAAGACTTACTCCTTATCTAAATTCTGAAAAAATATCATCCCATGATACCCCTATGTCCATGAGCACTTTTTCTTTCTAAAAGAACAAAAACCTTTCCCATTAAAGAGGTTCTCAAGGAGGTTATTTAAAGAGGTTAAGCATCTTTCTGTTTCCTTTTGGTTCATTTCTATTTATCTTCTTTTATTATTTGCTACTAACCTACACTTTCAAATTATTACTTATAACTCTAGTATCATCTATATACTATAATTATACTATGTTACTATAATTACCTTTATCAATCTTCACACACACACTCTCTCTCTTTTAAAAATGAAATCATCATCTCGGAGGTTCCAATTTACAACCCTCATGGATGACGAAGTTTTGTTCCTTAATTTATCATTCATTAATATTCATGAAACTATTTTTATGGTTGAACCAAACTATAATATATCTATTATAACCAAATTAATATTTTGGAACAAATATATATACATATTATTAATTCATATGACAAGACTAGTTCATAATAATTCTAATACGGCCAAATAATCTAAGTAATTGTCAATTAATCCAATGATTCATCCTTATACCATCTAAAAAAAATATATATATCCATTAACAATTATGGACGTTTAAAAATAACATATAATTTTAATTTGGGATAATTACATCTTTTCCAAAAGAGTACCCATACACATATACAAATATACCGATCCTAAAAAACAAGGAAACGAACACCCCCGAATGACATAATTCAATCCAATAACATATCAAAATGGAAATAAATGAATAAAATAAAATTATGATAAAATAAATAAATGCCTAATAGGTTGTTAATTAAGTTATTAATAAGTGTAATTTTAACTTCCAGGACATTAAGTTCAAGAGAGGAACACATTCAGACTTAATGTAAGGGTTTTCCACCCAAACCTCCATTTTCATTTAGGTTACTTGTATTGTATATCTACCTTAATGAAATTATTATGTATTATTATTTATTAATCATAAATTCTGTTTGACTGTTCTATATATGTTTACCAACAATAATCCTTCCTTATTTTATGGGGGGTTACACTTTTTAAAAGGAACATTGAAAATTATTTCCAAAATGTATACATGATTCAAGGGAATTTCTCAAATTCTTACCTATAATCATTGGATCTTTATAATATATCTTTAGAAACAATTATCTCTCTAAAATCACTCGTTTTATATTGAAAATAATATCATACTTCAGTTTTGTTTTTATACAAATACTTTTCCAAAATAACTCTTCTTTACAAAACAAAATAGTATTTATCTTAAGATTACTTCATGATTTTATAAGATTATCTTCATTGTTTTCAAAACCCTTGTTGATTATTATGTGTTATTGGGAATAATATTTTATTACATCATCTACCATATTTAATTGAATGGTTTATGATTATTTTGACTATTTATGTGCTATCCTAAAATCATTCAATAATTAATTTCGAATGGTTAGTGTTTATCGTTAATGATCTAGGAATGTTATTTACATTTCATATATTAGTTTCAATATGAATATATATGTTATTTATGTTTAGAAAAATTCACATGATGAGTGAATAAGACATATTATGTGACTATTGGGGCCTGCTATCACCCCTCTATACATTAGTAGGTCTCATGAGACAAATAGATATGGACTTGGCTGAGGCCTTTCCCGTTTTGAGATATGATTTTGTTCGAGCCCTTAATCGTTTATAGACGTCTTGGCCGAGGCCTGAACAATATGTTTTAGAATGTATAGATTATGCATTTTACCTTATTATGAAATTTCATGTGGTTAATTGACTAGTATTATACCGATGATTATTTTTTATTATGGAAATATTTACTCAGAACATATTCATACCATATTTGGTTCATGTTTATTGTTAAAGGCATGCATTTTCAATTGTTCACCATGTCTAATGTCTAGGTTTTCATACACTGTAATGTTCTCCCTTACAAAGTATTTGAGCTCACCACTTCTTATGATTCATTTTCAACTAGTCATGAAGAGGTATATTATGTTTGACTTGCATGGATATTGTTAGAGTGGTGGATGTTCCTAGTGTAACTTTTTGGTTGTTTTTCTCTTCATGTTGTAATGTAGAACTTGTGTATGTGGCTAGATTTCCAATTCTACTAAACTATTCATTCCGTCAGGATACAACTTTCTTATATTAATGCTAATATAATGTGACAAGGCACCGGCTCTAAGAAACTGGGGTCCGGTCCTTACATCAACATATGATGATCCATCTGTCTCCCTCCTGAAAGCATCTGAGACACCATATTTACCCCCTACACCATCTCTCACACCCTTCGTGATCATCCCATCAGTAGTTCAGCTGACACCATTCCATTCAGCAGCCCCAGTAGTGAGGGAGTAGGGCTCTACTCCTAGTTCTTTATAGGGATATTGGAGGGTTACTATTATAGGTACAAATTTTAATATGAATAAATTTATTGATCTTTTTTATACGAAGTTTTTGTTCATAGAATATGGAAAAAATGAAAAAATGGAGAAAAATATGAAAACGTTCAGATGCATGGAATATGGCTAGACTAAATATTATTTTCCCATTTTATTTTGTTGGAGTCCATATGGGTGATTCCATAGGATTACATGGCCAAATTTTAGGTCAGCTAGCTGTGGATCCAGTTTCTATTCCGATTACATATGATGATTGAAGGCATAAGTATTCATCTTGAAAAAATGATGTTTTTGATTCACAAGTAAAGTTAATTTTAATACATTATGGTATAATTGAATGTTATTATGTTATTAAATTCTAATATATTAGAAATTAATTTCTGTGTACACGTTTTTTTTCAATTTACAATTTCTGATATGAAAGCACAAAAGTGGACATTGAAAAATCTGGGAAAGAAATGGAAATTATTTAAATTGAAATTATATGGTGATGTAAATGATAGTTTATTGAGATCTTAATAGATGTATGAAAAGGTACCTAATGGGGTACCTTGAGAGTAATATAATGTTTTTACTGACAAACATCGTGATGAGAAGCATATTCCCCTTTAAATATATTATATAATATTAATCTCATTTTACTTTTATACATGTTTATGAAAAGGATATGACATTGCATAAATTACTATTAAATTTAGTTTTATTTATTTCAGGATATTTCATCGATGAATGCATTGAGTAAGTCTATGTAAATCATTTCCCACACTATTTGGTCAAAGAGTTTTTGTAGAAGTATATAAACTATGGTAATATTTCCATTAGATTAAATAATTATTAGAATTTTTTATCTATTTAGTATCTTAAATTGTAGATTAATCATTGTCTAATACAGTAACATATTTCAGGGCCCCAAGAATCCTAAACAGAAGTGTGGTTGGATGTTCATAAAAAATTTGATGGGAGTTTTTTTAATGAGCCTCCTAAAAAAGTTGGGGTATGAATTTATTTTTCATTATAATAACTTATTATTAGTTGTCACTATGTTAATATATATTACTTATCATATGACTGATATTTTATTTATTAGTAAAAAATAATGAACTATGGGATTCCAATCCCATTCAATCCTACTTAGTCATACAAGATGTCCCTATTGCTAAAGTGCATGGGAAGGAGCATGCTGGGCAGGTGTATGGGATGGGTTTAGGACCCTTACCATTTGAGGTCTTTAGTATGAAAATGGGGATTGATGTTGCATCTACTCCAGGTTGTTGTTGATATGCACAAAGATATTTTGTTTTTATAAAAATCACAATTTCGGAATATGGGGCTCATATAACTTCTTTGCAAAAAGTGTTGGTTGATTTATATTTGAAGATAATCAGATCTATCCCTGGAGATATTGCATTTATAATGGTTGGTGAGCAAGAAAATCAAACAACTTCAAAATAATTTAGTCGGAAAACATTTATTAGTTTTATGTCTAAATATAAATATTTTACATTATTTAATTTTCAATATAATTTTCTTATAGGTGCTAGTACTAGGAAGTAGAGATGGAGGTGAGGAGGGCGACAAGCAGTGTTCATCATTAGACAATGATTAGTTGTCTTATTTATATGTTGGAAGAATATGGAAACATAGGGTTTGTTCAAGTATCATGTATCATGTATCATTTATCATGTATCATGTATCATGTATCATGTATCATGCATCATGTATCATGCGTGGCATAGAGTAGTCACCTAACATTTTCAGGATTTCCCTTGTTTGATAAAGGAATTGTAATTTGATAGGGCATGATGATTTATTAAGGTAGTGAGTCTAGAATTCGTGGAGTATGATGTGGGTGGAGTATGAAGTAATCTATGTTCTATATGGAAGATGTAAATATTTTATTATTACATTTTACTTATGTTAGTATGTGTATATTAGTTTTTTGGGCTAACTATTATGTTTTTTATTTGATTCATTTTATTTGTGTTGGAGACACAAGCCCCACAGCAGTGTCATTCCACGATGGGACCCACACATGTTTGGTCGACCATTGACCACATTCAAAACATGGGAATGATCAATTCTCATAGGTGATTCATTGAGTTGTGTTCCCTAGATGGTTGGTGGGCCTAATTTGGACACACTTCCTCCCTATTGGGGAGAATAATACTTGGAGGATAATGGGGATCCAAATTGAGGGAGACCCAAAGTGTGGAGGAGAACATTAGGCAATTTTTTGTTAGATTTCAACGGTT
The DNA here is from genome assembly GCA_963277665.1 of Viscum album. Classification (NCBI taxonomy): domain Eukaryota; kingdom Viridiplantae; phylum Streptophyta; class Magnoliopsida; order Santalales; family Viscaceae; genus Viscum; species Viscum album. Next base: position 1,349,818,003 of record OY728127.1, on the reverse strand, counting down.
TGGGTGTTACACCATGATGTGCATGAACACATTGAGTTAGCCGATATATAATAGAGATTCAACCCCATTATAATGGGTAAGGACTTGAGGTTGGTCATTGCTTGGAATGAGATTACGAAATGAGACATTAGCATCTCTTTGTATCTCATGAAAATTAGAATCCATCCATATGTAGTTTTGATAATCTGTGTGGTAAATGGACATCATTAAGATTGAAAGTCCTATCAGGAAAGGGCTAGAATATCATGTTTTTACATACTAGTCCATGATGGAAAATGTTAGGCCTCGTGGTTTAATGTTTTTTAAATCATAAGTTTTTGATATGTAGTTTTAAGGCTTACAGATCAGACTATGATGCTATATAGTCTAATGTCTTAGATTTGGATATATGAAACATTATTATATGGTCGAGATGATATAATTTAGATTATTCTGTTATATGTTCCTTATACATGGTTTTTATGAAACATTGTTAGATTGTTGACTACTAAACATTATTAAATGGTTTAGATTGTTCTATTATATGTTAACTGCACACATTTTTTTAGGGTACTGGTACTAGGGATGATGAACCTGCATTGTTTTTTTATTTTCAAATCTACATTTAAGGGTTTCTTAAACCATATCTAGTAAAATGGGCCATATTTTGTGGTAGTTTAAACCACTGATATAGGTTGATATTTTTTTATTGGATATGGTTAAAACCACCTTGCAATAAATATGTGTTATTGTTTAGCGATGATTTTAAAGTGAAAAATGGAAAAATTGTAGTGACATTTTTAACCGCCCCTATATATTATAATTTTTTTCATGTGAAACTGCCACTAAAACCACCAAAACCACCAAAACCACTATTAGATATGTTGACTATGAAACTTTCCAGAATCCACCACTAAATTGATGAAACTATCCTCTATTTGATTCCAACATGCAAGTTAGTGGTAGTTTTATAAAACCGTCATAGATTAATATGGAAACAATTTAAACTACCACCATATTAAAAAAATAACTGATATGCGGGGATTTTCTAGTAGTGTGAATCCAAGATATCCGAGATCAAGTCGGGGTAAAAAAATATTTCTCGGTTACTATAGAATTACTAAATCTGTTATTATGACTATTAGTGTAGCATGTATTGTTCAGTAATGTAGCAGAAAAACTATTCGTCCATTTCATAATTTGGGCCTTAGGTTTGGTCCATGAGTCCTTCAAGGCCTTCGGGCCACCCAATCCTTCAGATCAGTATGGCCTTCGTACCTCCTCAAGGCCTTTGGTCCATCTCAAGACCTTCAGGCCACATGTTGTGCAAAAAATGTACCTGGAAGACTCTACAGGGAGGAGTGTCTTGATGTGGATTCAAAGTCGGCTCATTCACTAGAGCAGAGCTAACATATCTTGAAGAATGAGAGGGTCTGGAATTTTCCATCAAGACCCACCCGTGCATATCGGCCGAATATTTCTTGCTGAACAACCATCTGAAGGAGGGGAGATGACATCCCGATATAGATGCTGGGGAGGAGGTGTTACGATTAATTATAGTATGCTTGAATTCCTCTAATACTTTTTGTTCATGTAATGTGTCGATGCCTACGGTACATGTAAGGGTTCCCCATCACCCCTTAAAAGTGGGATTATCAAAAATGAAAAATGAATTCCTTTTGTAAATTCAGGGTTAATATAAATATTTTTTTGATGGATATAAAATTTTATATAATAAATATATAATAATTATGACATGAATATTAATTTTGGAATTCTATATTATGATTATACCTTAGCATGTCCTTACTCGTTTTATCTTTATTACACACTCTTGTTTAGGTCAGTTTTACCACACACATGAGGGATTTGCAACGTTTATGACATGAATGATCAGTAAATGATAAAAAAGTGTTATATTATGTAAGAATATGACATACATTCCCTGATTAATATTATTGAGGTGATGGAACCGTGATTAAGATGAAAGGACCAAAACTGCTAAATCAAAACATATATAACTATTAAAACCCAAATTGACGATGACAACAAAAGATTTTTAATAAAGAGAAAATAAGATGTTGTAAGTAAACCACGTATGATATTATAATTATGGCTATGGTTATGGTGAAAATGTGTAATACACTTAAATTTATAATAGAGGATGTTAGAGCACTTATGAAGAAATCCATACATGAGTAAGTGTTTTATGTTATAATCTCAATATTTATGGGGACTATTTATGATTTAATTTATAAATATAAATATATATGATATATCTATAAAAAATATCAAAATTTTATTCTACCCAATTTATTTATTTATACCATATGGTTTTTGTTCATTTCCCACTCTCTATGTACTTATAACACTGAAAGAATATTTTATGAAAACCAGCATTATTTCCCTATCTCGATTGGATTCGTTTCTCTTCCATATCCATGTTTTCGAAAAAAAATTAACAATGTTCTTACTATTTCAAAATGAATTATTAAATTAAAATTTTTACCATATTTGACTTTCTATAAAAGGGTTTATAAATAATCATCTCATATTTTTTTCAAAAGGAAGTACTTTTTTACTAAATGTGGGAGAAAAATAATTGTTTTAATGACTATCGCACATATCTATTTTTCATTCATCATAAATGTTATTTTAATTGAATCTTAATTTACATGCTTCTGTGGTTCATTTCAAAAAATATTACTCTTAAAATTATATTTTTTTATTTCAAATTTGTGATATCAAAATTAAAACTAAATTATCCTCACGAAATGTTTTAGTTGTACCACCCCAACCCTAGAATCCTAAACCCGTTGTATTATTTTATTACATTTGCATGATTATAAGGAATTAAATCTTGAAGCACCGATCAATTTAGCAGTCTTGGAAAGTTGTATTACACACATGATACCCATAATACATTGGGAAATATTATATACAAACATGATATGTAAATAAAATAAATAAACAGTATCCTTGAAATCTTATTCAAAGTTTTCCTCTTCATAACATGGGGTAATGAAACATAATAATGGTGAGCTCAAATACTCATTAATGGTATGAGATGAGGAACAAATAATTAATCTATAGAAGTAAAAAAACATGGAAAGGTAAATAACTAATAACACATTCCATTCAAATAACTATATATGGAAATATCAATATGGAATTACGAATAACTGAAGCACATTCTATTTAACCAATAAATTTAGAATGAAATGTTTCCATAAATATGTTGATGAAAAATATCATATATGAATAAAAACTAAAATATATATTAAGGAAATTAAAAACTATTGGACTTCATATTTATGGCACATGATGACCGATATTGTCAAGATCCAACCTTCAAATTGAATAAAACTACAGGTAGAATCAAGATTAATTTTTCCAACTTAATCATCTCATGAGAACCTATCGATGCATTAAAGAGCTACATAAATTCTGGGCTCCACCCATAATTTAATGTATAATGAATTATTCATATCAAATATTCAGTATAAACAAAAAACATATGTCTTATTAAATATATTTACTAAATAAAAGATATTAAATTATCAATAATTCCCCAGTTCATCAAAATCCTATCAAAGTTAAAACCATACAAAAATGGTACACAATTTCGGAAATAGTAATATCTATTACATGAAAATATAGATATTAAATAAAAATTTGTAGTACCATAAATATTATCATAAGTGAGTTATTTTTTCAAGAAAAAAGATATCAATCAAAAGGAGGCGAAATTTCAGTGGTTATCGTTAAACACATTGTTGAGGAAAATAACATTTAAACATTCTAAAGTGTCCCAAACCACATTGAAACGTCTTAATCATAATCTTCATGAAAAAATAATCGTTAAAATAAATTTAAAATATCATTAAATTAATTTAATTAATTATATAACCTGAAAAGGGAAGTTTATACGCCATATAAAAGATACTAGTTGTATAACGAAAAAATAAGTCTCAATAAAATGTAAATTGAGATGAAATCCATTAAATTAACCTTAATTTTTATGTTTTGTTATTATCCTTCTATATAGTATTTGAAAATATGTTAATAACTTATACTATAACCATACTCATGTTTAAAAAATCATGTATTAACATTATTTGATAATCTCATGTGTTAATTTCCTAGTTTTCTCATGTATGTTTTGACTTGTAATTTTTTGTTCATATAAATAAGATCATGATTTGATAATATAAATAATGTGAACCAGGACTTAATTATCATATATATTCATAATATATATATATTTATAATGATCCATAATATCTGTAGATATGAAATGAAGTGCACTGTTTATGGAGACCTTAGTCCGTATGTAGGCAAGAATGATACTTCAATTTATTTTTTGTATTAAAAAAAATGAAAAGTAGATTATTCATATTTATATTATAATTCCATTTTCATATCTATGTTTTATATGTTACATAGGTTTATTAAAATAATCCTAAATGCATTTCATTAATTGTGTGAATGGATCACATCACTTTAAGGGAGCGATAGTCCACACTTCAACAAACGATGTTATCGTATTTACAAAAAATGTAATTTATATATTTATGTGTTATAAAATAATTAAAAAATCATAAATACATTATAAATTAATTATGTATCATATTTAAATATAATCTACATATTAATGTTTAGCATGAGAGGAAGTAATATAAGAATAAACAATGATCGTTTCATGAGGCTGTAGTTTGACTTACATGTAAAAAATATATTCGTTACCCATTAGATGAAAGTGTGTGTAAGTGTAGGTATAAAATATTTCATAAGAACTTATTATTAGATTTATTATGTTTTATTTTTTATATAATCATGAAATAATAATAGTTTATGGGGGGATGGAAATAAAACTAAAGAGATTAGGGAAAGATATTACCACTTAATTGGGTAACTCCTTTTGGTTTGTACACGGGGAATTAATTGGGTGGATTTATTAAAAAATATATGATTATAGGTTTATGGTAGGAATTTAGGGAGACAATTTGTTCTTAGTTTTGATGGGACAAAGTGTCTTGAGAGGTGTTAGTAAGGGGTAGATTTCTTTCAACAGTACAGGGGGGAGTGGAACTCTTGTAAATACCAGAAGGGTTTCATTAATGGGAGGTCTATATTATCTAATGTATCTAAAAAGGATAAAATAATGGACTAAATGGGAGTAATTGTCAACAAAAACCTCTAAATTTTTTTCATTTTAATAATTTGGTTCTGCATCTTCTAAGATTCCCAAATTTTATCATTTTGGTTTTTATTAAAACATCTAGTTTTCTAACCTATGTAATTTAACCATTTAGACGATAATAAATTGAGATTTATTATAAAATATAGGGTAAATGAATTATTAATAGGATCTCTAATTTCTAAAGAAATCCCTTGTGTTTGGAAATTAATTTTAATACAAGCGCATGTGAGGTTCAAAAAAAACTTCTTTAACCCAAGATGTGTTAACAATGTTTTTTAATGTATATGGAAAAATTTATTAATTATAAAAGATTAATTGGTTAATTTATATAAAATATTTAATATTTATTAACCTTTAAAACCCACTTGGAATAATATATGACATTTATTAAATTTAAATAATTTAATAAATTATCATTTGTTGTAAAATTATAATAATATAAATTTTGACATTATTTATTTAATTCTAATTATAAAATATCATAATCATATTTGAAGAAAAATATATTCTGTTAGAATTTATGTAACAAGATATATTCATGTAACTAATAATTAACGACAAATATTCAATCCATATAATTGACTTTTAATATTTATATTATCATCTATTTTAGTTAATTATTAACTAAATAATCAATGCATTGGTGTTCTTAATGATTTTAAGTAAAAAACTAATATTTAAAAAGTAATGATAAATTATTTTGATAAATTAACCAATTTATCATTCAATGTGATATGTATAACTGAAAAAATGATATTTTTTACATATCTCAATGTTTTATAAATGTTAATGCCAATGAATGTTCCTGTTTTATCTCTTACCTTACTTAACCTTTTATATAGGGTAATACCATTTAATCATATCCCAATAAAACATCAAATTTTAACCAAGAGTGTATGTGGTCGAAAAATTTGTATCCATAGGTTTTTATATATGTTTCCATTTAATTTCATCCCTTAAGGTAAATGTTTAATTCCATTAAAGCTTAACTTTATCTTAATCATCATAATTAATTTCTATCACTTTCCTTTATATTTTTGACTAAAATTATTTTTATCATATTAGAACAAAACTATTATAATAATTAAAACAATCTATGTCTATTTTATAAAATCCTTATCAGAGATGTTGTAAAATTAAGTGTAATGATAATCTCACAGATGTGGTGAGAAAGAAGGGGTTTAAAGTATAAATGGTCCCAAGCTCAACAAGTTTTTATATACAATTTTTATGTAAAAATGATTCCATTAACCCAAACTGGGTTAATATATTTATTATTGATTTATTTTAACATAAAAAATATATTTATTATATAATTTAACATTAATAATTATTTAAATGAAAAGGCAGTTTTTTACTAAAATATAATATTTTCACTATTCATCAAAAAATGAAGCTTGTTAGAAAAATACCAAAAATATCACCCCAAGATAATTTTGATATTCTAAATCCAAAAATTATTCATTTTTGAAAAATAAAATTTATAAAAAATTCAACATTTAGTTTCAAAAATGTGCATCATTAAATGGTTGTAAAACTCATTCTTGGGTGTAAGATAATCCCATGTTTTGTATAGCATAACTTAACATGATGTTACATATATATAATGATAGAAACAAAATATTTATTTTTTCTATAAATAAATTTTTTTTAATTTCTTGGGGTGTTACATTTTACCCACCTTTTTTAATTTGCATCCTTACAATTTAAACATGATCATAGGAATAAATGGATTGATATTTGAAAAAAAATTGTCGTTGAAAAGCCCACATCATAAATTAGGTTAATCATAAATATTCTTAATTATAGATAATGGAAAGTAAAATGGTCATGTAACTAGTTTCCTTATTAGGATAACATAGGTAGAAAATGTAAACAAGGATGTGGAACAAGAATATAACAATCATGTTCTAATGGAGAGTGTAAGAGAACATGATTAAGAGGATGTTGGCAATCACATGGCCATAAATCCATGATGGTCTAAGGGACCATTTTTTTATCAGAAACAAAGGTACTAGAATTTTTTTTGGTTTCAATCACATTCTTCCTTGATTTTAGTGATTCATTCATTCTCTAAAAATATAAGTTAATATATGTACTTGCTATGTTTCTATGGGCACAATATTATCATTCGGTTGGGACTTTACCTATTTCTACTTTATCTATTTGAAATATATTCATCATATAGTGATGTAATTTATTAATATCTAATACCAAATCCAACATTTAACATCAACCATTTCATAAATGGTTAACTTCTCAAATAGATTATGATCTGACACTTTAGAAACTAGGTAACTGAATTTCCAAAAATGAACTTATTATTAGCATTTAATTAATGTGAAGTATATATTCAAGAATTATAAACAAAATATGTGAAAAACATAATCATGTATCCTCTTCAAATTGGTTAATAAATTTGATTACCATAAAACCTTATTAGAAACATTCATTTTTCCTTATTCCTTAAGTAATACACATGTTTTGGGATATATTATTAAAATCTGAAAGTGTTTTAAAATCTATAAGTGATGTAATATAACACTTTTCAAAAGGTTATTTATTAGTTCCAAGGTAGTCATAAATTTTTAAAATTAATAAATTATTCCTCTCTATTTAAATATTAATAACATATTAAGGGTTTTCTTTCCCTCAATCATGTGTTTTACATAAATTTATTCTTTCTACTAAATAAATTTTCTTTTTACCATTCAACATATGATCTAAAATACTTAACAAAAAATAACTATAGTAAAATTCCTATATATTCAATAGTTATTATAACCATAAATTTCTTAAAAAATATTTGAATGACATAATTATTGAATGAAAATATTAAACAGTCCTCTTCATCTACGACAGTATCATAACATGATCATTATCCAATAGAATCATTTGAGGTATCTTTCATTTGATTCCTGAGACATTGATTTATAAGGTGTCCCATACCTTTATAGATGAATCATTTTACATTGAAAACATTCTTCTTACACGTGAAATCTCAAGAAATGTGGCCTTTCTTTCCACACTTTTAGTAAACTCCCAATCCTTTTAAGAATATACCATACTATTTTTTTATATAATTATCACATTTGGGAAAGTAATTATTTGCCTTCTTCCCTTCATACATGTTTTTATCTTTTATTATCTTCTTCTCTTTCTTCCCATTGAATCCATATGATATAGATAATTTTTTTACCTATCTTATTAGCACATGATACTATTTATTTATATTATGATAATACCTAGGACATTATTTCCATTGATAATGTTATCTTAAGACATAAAAAATATAATCCTTATAACTATTTAGATCAAGTTCATTGGTAGAGTTAACATTCCATATTCTTGAACCAATCCTAAATAATAGAATATAATAGAATAAATAATAAAATACCTTATACTCCCAAAACTAGTGGAATACATAACATAAATTGATAAAAAAAATTATGAGTGGATAATATAATAATCTTAAACATGGTTTCATTTGGGATATATTTACTTTCAAATCCTTCATATTGGTTTGTAATGAAAATGTGAATTATCATAAGAGGATCCATTAGGAGTGTAAAACCAGGTGCACAGTAATGCTCATTTTCTTTTACCATGTTACCCAGAGTTAGGCCTGACACACCTTGTAAGAGTTATTATTTCTAGGTTTATCTGTTCCAGAGCCACATTCACTTGTACTATCTTGAGAGGGATATATTTCTAGGATTACCCACATAATCTCAAACTTACTGTAAATATAGGATTCTCCTATTTGTATCCTAAATATATGTCTTTGGGTAATTTTACAAAATATATGTTTTATAAGCCTAGTTTCCAAGGGTGATTCTAAACATGTATTGATACTAAATGAAATGAACCAAACCTAGAAGGCCAAAGATAGTGAATTATTTTATTACATTGGAAATATTATAAGGAATAAAATATCATAGGATTGATCAGTGTAATAGTCATGAAATGAGATATTATATACATGATACACATAATATGTTGGGAAATAAGAAATAAAAACATTATTCACAAATCAAAGGAATAAATGGCATACTTGATATCCTATTAAATGGTTTATACTTAATAACATGCGTAATGGAAACATAATAAAGGTGAGGTCAAATAATAAGTAAAGTTAAGTAAAGTATAATAAATAATGAATAAATGGAAGTAAATCAAAATGGCTTGGTAAATAACTAATAACACATGCCATTAAAATAACTAGATAATGAAAACTCAATATAGAAGGTCAAATAACTAAATCACATTCCATTTAATCAATAAATTGAGAATGAAATGTATCCATTGATATGTCGATGAAAGATCTCACGAATGAATAATAACTAAAATATCTATGAAGGAAATGAAAAATATTGGACATAATTTCATATGAATAGGAGGACATATACTATCAAGATCCATCCTTTGAGTATTTTGAAACCATAGGTAGAAACCTAATTATTTTGGCCAACTTAATTGTCCCATAAGAACCTATCGATTCATTAAGGAGGTATTTAATGTACATGAATCACCCATAATTTCATTAAAAAGAAGTATTAATATAAAATAATAAATTTAAACTAAAGACTATATTCATAATTAAATAAACATCATGAATAAAAGATATATATTTATAAATAATTGATCGGATAATCAAATAATTGTCAAAGAAAACACCATATGAAAATGGTATACAATTTAGGCAATAGTAACATACATTAAAAGATAATATAGATATTTATGAAAACAATAATGTACTATAAAAATGATTAGAAAGGGGGGATTGTTTCAATATAATGACAAAAATCAAAAGTATGTGATATTGCATAGGATAACATTAAACACATTGTTGAGGAATATAATCTTTAAACATTCCAAAGTGTCCCATAGAACATTTAAATATTTAAATAACAATTTACTAGAAGGAATATTTATTAAATGAAACTTATAACATCATGAAATTGAGTTAATTCATTACATTATATGAAAAGGGAAATATATACACCATACAAAAGAAACTGGGTGCAAGACTATAAATAAGTGTCAATGGAATGTAAATTGAGATGAAATTCTTTACGTTAACCTTAATTTTTTTTGTGGTCATTATCATCATATAGAGTGGTTGAAAATATGTTAATATCTTATAAGAAGACCAAAATCATGTTTCTAATATCGTATATTAATTTCATATAATATTTTATTACACTTTTGTTAACAATGTTTCATTATTTTTACTATTCCTGGTGTTAATTGCCTTGTTTTCTCAAGAATGTTACGACTTGGAAATTGTTATTATTATTAATTAGATCAAGATTAAACAATATTAGTTTTTTACCCAAGAGTTAATTATATAATATATTCTGTATACGTATATTTATAATCTTCTTTAACAATTGGAGATAAAAATCAAGTTCACCGTTCATGTTGATGGTAGGTCGTACATATGTGTGAACGTTACATCAATTTCCTTATTGTATTAAAATAAATAAAATTAAGTGAGATGTATATATATTATAATTCTATTATCATATATATGTTACATATGATACATAGGTTTAATAAAATAATCCTTATTTTGTTCCATGTATAGCGCGAACAAATCACATCACTTTATGGAGGCAGTAATCCAAAATTCCACAACCGATGTTATCGTATTTACAAGAAATAGAAGGTTTAATGGTGTGTGTTATAAATGATTTAAAAAATGATAAATATATTATAAATATATTATATATCATTTATAAATATTGTATCTACCCTAATTTCCACCGTGAGAGGCGATAAAAGAAGAATGAACAATCTTCGTTTTGTGAGAAGTGGTTCATCATACACGTAAACAGTATGTTTGTAACCCATTATATGTAATATTGTGTTTTTAGGTCAAAAAATTTGCATAAAACTTAATATAATTATGATATTAGTTTTTTTATATAATCATATAATTATAATATTTTATGGGGTGAATAACGGAAATAAAACTAAAGAGCTTGAATACATATGTTACCTCTTAATCTGATAATTTCTTTGGGTTTTTACAAAAGGGATTCCTTAGTAGGATTTATTCTCAAATTAAGGCTTATATGTTGAGTCTAGGCTTGTTCTAATAGTAGATTTTAAGAAGTTTGAAGAGGAAAAGTGTCTTGAGATGTGTGAAGAATGGGTAGAGTGCATGTGTTTTTATAGTGGGGGAGTGACACTCTTATAAATACCAAAAGATATAATTTAATGGGAGGTCCAAATTACATAATGTGTATAAAAATGGAAAAAATAATGTATAAAATGGAAATAACGGTTGATATAAATCTCCACCACACAAAAATATGTTAATTTTAATAATTTGGTTACATAACATCTAAGATTACCCAAATTTATCATTTTGGTTATTATTAAAGCATCTAGCTTTCTAACCAAAGTAATTTAAACATTGAGACTAAAATAAAGTGATATTTATTTGAAAATATATATACAATTAATTGTTAAAATTATATGTAATTTATAAAATAAAAATACTATATTTTTTGGAAATCAATTTTAAAACAAGTGCATTTGATGAGCTATAACACTTCCTAAACCCGGACATTGTTAACAATGTTTTTACAGTATATTGGTCAATTTTTTAATTAGAGAAGATAAATTAGTCAATTAATATACCATATTTAATATTTATTATCACATAAAAATAACATGGGAGAATTTATGATTTTTTTTTAATTTTGAATCATTTGATAAAATATCCTTTATGGTAAAATAACAATAATGTCAATTTTGACATAATTAATTAATTTTAAATTCTAAATATTAAAAAAATTATTGGAATTAAAATACATTAACTATAATGTTGTGTAATATGATATATTTAACTATAAAATAATTACATATACTAATTCAATCAATATACATCACTTTTAATATTTATAGTATCAATTATTCTAGTTAATTGTTAACTAAATAGTCACTAAGTTGGAGTTTCTTAAGAAATTTAAGTTAAAAATAATATTTAAAAATTAATGGTAGATTATTAAGATAAAATCAAACCATTTATATATAAAAAGTTTATTTATAACTGAAAATATGATTTTCTTACATATATCAATTTTTTATAAATATTAAAGGTTTGGACACTTTATTTTTTGTCTATTTCCTCAGTTAACATTTTATATAGGTGAATTCCATTAAATAATATCACAATAATAAATAACATTATATAAAATAGTAGATTTGGTGAAATAATTGGCATAAAATGGTCTTTGGGAATGTTTCCAGGTCATTTTGGCCCTTAGTATTATGATTTAGTCTCTTGTTAAGCTTAATTTTACCTCAATCACCATAATTTATTTTACTCACTTTCACTTATATTTATGTTCAAAAATTAAGATCATCTTATTAAACAAAAAATATAATACTAATTAAAACCATGTTTTTACTTTTTAGTAAAATCCTATCACAAAATTGGAAAAATTAATATCAATGATAATCTCGTATACGTGTTGAGAAAGAAGATTTTAAAGTAAAAATGTTCAAAAGATCAATAAGATGTTATATAAAAGTGGAAAATATTAATGATTCCAATGACTAACATTGGGTTAATATATTTATAATTGATATTTTTTGACTTAATAAACTAATTTAGAATATAATTTTCCCTTTATAAATATTTAAAATAAAAAGAATTGTTTAACTAAAATGCTGTATTCTTCACTATTCATCAAAAAAATGAATGATTTCATAAAAATAAAAAAATTTCAGTGAAATATAATCTTGATATTTTGAATTAAAATATTATGTTAATTTTGACCAATAAAACTTATATTAGGGTTCAGTTGTATGTTTAAAAAAGGCCCATCATTAAAATGAGGCACAACTCAATTTTGCATGTAAGCTAATCATGTGTTTTTTATTGTATATGATTATCATGGTTTTTTATATTAATAATGATAGAAAAAAATAATTTTATTCTAAATTTAATTTTTTTAATGTTATTGGGTGTTATATTTGAGATATTTTAATGTTATTTTAATCAATAACTACATCCTTTGAGTTTCCTTATGATTTACTAGAGATTTGATACAATGTTACTATCATTAGTTTTCCTATGGATGCTTATTGATTATAATGATGAAATATTTTTGAAACTATTTTTATTTTCCATGCGTAAAAAATGAGGACATGATAAATGTTTTCATGATTTCGTGGCACATATATGAATGAATTATGATTATGTAATGGGTGACCCCATTATATCCCTTGAATAAATTGGGTAAATATTAATTTTTAAAAATCTCAAGGGGTATATTGTTTATTATCCTAATACCAAATAGGGTATATATGTGGTTATCTAAAGCTAAATCAAGGTAGACATGTGGTTATCCCATGCCCATTATGTGATGAATTTCTTGGTGGGAATCCTTGACAAATAATTTTTATGAATATGCTATATTTTGATCCCCCTTTTTATGACATTTCTTTATTATAATGTTATGTTCCAATATATCAAGATTTCATAATGACTCATGTTTTATGATATGTAAAATCATTATTCCATGACTCATAACTATGATATATGAATTATTGGGTTTTATTTTATTTTTCTAAGATCATTTTCTAATACCCTTACTTTTATCTTATGTTGGCTCTTTATTAACTATTAATTTTTCCCATATTGACCCTTGTTGAGTATCTAAGATCACCCTTTCTTTTGATTCATTTTACCAAAGATAAAAGGAAAGGTGTTAAATATGATATATCTAAGAATATTATTATGTGTGGAAAAAATTATCCATGATATTGAATATCTTTTATATAATTAGTCGATCATTTATCTAGTCTCTAAATACACTAAACCATTAGAGCTCTGTAGTGTGTATTATTATTAAAAATTTTAAATATTCATCTTAATTTATGTAATAATTATGTTTGAATTTATTGGTTCACCAATGTTACTATCATATTAATGTTTAGTTTTTTTGTATATTAATATTAAATTTCTTATGTGAGAACCCCTAACATTACCCAATTTATAAGAGAAAACTATAAGTTATGGGAAAGAAATGAGGGTGGGTTTCCTAAAATATACATCCTTGTTCAAATACAAGAATGTTGATTCAATTATATCATAGGTTTAAATTATAGTAAAAACTCTCAATTGGGTGGAGTGGGTATTAACTAAAGCATCACTAGTGCACAATGAGCAGGCCTAAGACTACACACCTTACTAGAGACTGCTAGCGGGATATTCACAGGTTAATTCACATTTTCATTATATACCATTATGAAGGATTCTAGTAGATGTGGAACATTTATAACCTATGTAAACTCTATTTTGTCATTGGAAGGTTTGATAAATTAAGGTATCTCATGAATGATTTTCATGATTATATGATTACACATTCAATTATTGTAGATTTATGATTATACAAATTTTATTTTTTATTTAAATCTTTGAACATGAAGGAATCATAGTAATAATTAATGTAATGGATAATTCAATTAAAAACAAAATGGCATGGGAGATAAATTGAAAAATATTTTTTTATGATCACACCACTATCTCAAGAAAATAATCATGTAGAGCTTCCAAATGAGCTAAAGAGAGATCAAAAAACTATTGAATCATTCATGAGTAAACATCCGCATTCTTATAGTGGGTTCCCAGATCCAATAATTTCTCATCAATAGATTTGTACCACTAAAAATTTATTTACATTTCCCCAGTTGTCAAAGCTTGAGAAAGTTATTTCAGGATATTATCATTTGAAAAAATAAGAAGAATTATGGTCGACTCATATTAAGAATATGAGTCCATAAGAAAAAGTTTACTCTATGGATTGTGATGAGTTTCAGAGGATATTTTTTTAGATTTATATTTATTTAAATCACCATACAGAAATAGAGAGTGAATTCATTAGGTTTAAGAAAAAGTATGATGAATCCATTAGTACACATGAGGATAAATACAAAAGTCTTGTGGGGTTTTCTTATGGTTTTATCTTCAACACTAAAAGTAATAATGATCGATTCATTAGTGGCTTAAAAGATTTAATCCAAAAGGTGTTATGTATAATAAAATTTAATATGTTTGATTTAATTTTTAAATGAACAATCATGGTAGAAATGGAAATTTGGGTCTGTCATTATTCTCAGGGTTTTAATAAGAATATAATGATGGAATTTAGACGAAATTCAAACAATAAAAACATTTGATGGAAGATGAAGTGTCATATTTTATGCTAGATGTGTTGGAAAAAGAATGGGGAAATTGTCTTATGGGGACTAATAAATGGTGTAGAATTGAAATGTATTTATATATTTTTCAATTAAAATGGGTGGGGGTTGAATTTTTGGTTTTAGAAAACTTCTTTTTAACCTATAGAAAATCCAGGATTAACAAAGTTATACAAGATAAATTCACAAACCCTATTCAGTTCTCAATAATGAAACTACCTTTCTTGGGATCTAATAACGTGGATCTGATAAAGAATCATAAAAGCATTTACTTAAGTAAATATTCTACCTTAAGGAATATAGAATCTCGTATATCAGAGTTTGTACAAGAATAAGAATGTGTAATAAAGTTACACATTCTATGAGTATCTAAATGAAACGGTATTTAAGCAAACTTGTAACAAGTAATATGTAACAAAGAAAACTTTTTAACAAAATAGAAGGGTATCCAACAACCTTGTATAAAGGTACCTTGATTTATATTTCCAAGAAAGTATGTATTACACACAGTAGGGTAAGACCTTGATATGAAGATTGGTATTTATCTTGTAATCCCCACAAACCCTCAATTAAGAAGGTAATCAACACCTCTATCTTCATATCCTTGGAATTACTAGATTTTAAACAACACCAATCATGTTCTCATTAAAAAGGTTGAAAAAGTTGGTTATAACTTAAAAAAGTTATTTTAAACATTTGCACAAGGTAAGTAGAGTAGAGATTTCATAGTGTATCACTTCAACTCAGAGCTTCAAGAATTCAAATCTTGAACAATAACATTCTACAGAAACTGCACACCTGACAATAATTTCAAATTGATGGGTATTTATAGGAAAAGTGTCAATGGTCTAATTCCCCTTCCAATGGTCTTATTTCCCAAAAATTACAGAGGGACCTATATACATCGAATAAACACAACAGTTAATTTGTAACTGGTTTGATGACATTTTTTTGAATAAGAAACTATGAGAAGAATTGATGATATCCTTTTTTATAGATATGTATTGTAAACATTATCATATTTTGGATCCAACAAAATAAAACATTACCTTTAGGAAATTTGGTAACTATATGAAAAAATAACCAGATTCTAAAAATATTGAATGTAGGATACAGATTTATGAGAAAATCAATGTCTGATTTCAAAAAATATCAGAGTCTGATTTCCAATGAAATCAGTGTAAAATTTATGATGAAATTAGTGTCTATATTTAGAAGAAATTGGAGTTGAATATCTGATGAAATCAGAGTCTGATTTCAAAAGAAAATGGGGTCTTATTTCTAAAGAAATCGGATTCTAAATGTAGAAGAAATCGGAGTCTGATTTTTCAGGAAATCAGAGTCTATCTAAGTTAATGAACTTATGGATTAAAAAAATTTAGAGTTGGTCAATAAAAAAGTAACTAAGACAATGAGGTCTCTAGGTAGTGTTAAGAGGTTTTAGCATAGAAACATAATTAAATAAAGAAAAATATCTTTAAGAAAATGTTTTTGGGATTTTCAAATCATAATGGAATGGAAAAGTCATAAGAAAACTTACCAACTCAACAATCCCTACATTTTTGGAATGCACAAAAAACAATTCATATAAGAATATTTAGGGTTATGTTTTTCAAGTAAAATATATACATATATTTCTTATTGTTTATGACTAAAAATGAATTAGACTAACTCCCCCTTAAGATATGAAATCCCCTAACGATATTATTATAATCTTTGAGTTTGTATCTCCTTTAGAAAATATTTCTATTTTACTTAAGGATTTATTTTTTAAGTAAACTCCCCCTTTCATGAACATCCTCCCCTTAGTTTAATATTTTTTTTTGAACATTATTTTCTCCCCCTTTTTGTTTTCAAAAAATAATGGGATGATATATATTGTACATAAAAGGTTTGGAAACATACAACATGAAATAATTTGAAACAAAAAATTGTGGAGGCATATTCAAGTCCATTTGAACATTATTTTCTCCCCCTTTTTATTTTCAAAATGGAATTGGATGATATATATCCTCTTAGTAATGTAGCTTCAACGTGATCATCATTTTTCTTCTTGGATGAACCACCAACATCCATATTTGAATTTGAAACAACAATTTGTTGAGGCATATCATCATCCAATTGCTTACATATATTTTCCTTAGAGATTTCCTATTCAGTTTTCTGAGTTTCATGCTCACCATCAGAAACTTGTACTAATCTATCATCATCACCATAATCATCAACATCTTTATCATCAAATTTTTTAACAACATCTGCATCTTTTCTTTCAACATGTTGAGTAATATTATCATCCTCCTCACTATCACCATCTAATGGAATTTTATTGACTTTCTCCTGAGAAATATCATCCATATAAAAATATTTTCCTTCAGAAATAATATTAGTGGATAAATATTTGGAATTTATTAATTAAAACTGGGCTAATTTACTATATTTCATACATTAATAAACAACATTAATCTGATCTCCACTATCCTCTACATAATTGTCTTATTATTCTTTATTTTCTTCTTCTTGATTTTTTTATTCTTCTACCATGACTGGAACTGAGACAAAATTCTTTACCTTGATTGATATCGGAGTCTCAATAGGCACATGAGCTGGAGGAATCTTATTTTCTTGCATGAAATATTCCAGTACATTAATTTGATGAGAGACTTTCTTGGTGTCTCTATATAGATTCTAAATAATCTCAGCTTCTGATATTTTATTCTTCTGGTTATTATCTTTCCTTTTTTTCATGTCTTTCAGTATCTAATATTTTTAAGTCATTAGCCTCACCTGGATGAATTCCAAAAAAAGGACATCATTCTTTTCCTTTTCTCTTTTGTTCTCTCTAATTAGTGACAACTTAAGTTGGGAAGGTTTTATGTTTTTTAGTCTTAGGAGGTATACATGCTGGTTTGGGGGCTTAATTTGGTTTTTGAGGTTCTTCTTGTTGAGGTTATAATTATTGAATTTTTCTTTTCTTGGGGTACCACCTTTGTATTTTCACCAACTTGATCTTCCTTGCAAGCTATATCAATAAACCCAGATATCTTATCTGAAAAACTAAACTTCATTCTCCTAAGGGTGTCATCAGTCAACAACAAGACTCTGATAGTCTTAGGCTTAGACTTTCAAGGAACCTTGAAAGGTTTTAAAAATATAATTTTGATCTTGGATAGAATTTCAAGATACACTAGAATCTAAGATTTAATCATTCCACTCTTTATGTTTCTGATGGTGATGAAGACATATTGTATGATGTTAATCTCTCTTAGATTAGTTTGAAAATCCATCCTCAATAATTCTAAAGTCTTAATGGTATCCTTGTGGCCTTTTTCCTGGAATCATTAATTATTTCATTCATAAGGAAACAATTTTGTGGTTTTTGGAGAGATATTAAACCTTAGGTGTCTTCACTCCCTAAATTCCTAAGAATTCCATTGCATTAACTTTATCAAAAGAACCTTCTTTTTCTTATAACCTATGTGAACAGAAACAAGATTATCCCTCATAAGGTATGTCAAGAACACTATATTCTTTTCTATAGGACAAAGAATATATTCTTCCACAACATTTGAATTAAATCCTATATTTTCCTCATTTTCAAAAAAATGAACTGTGTCATAAAATTCTATAAAAAGATATGCATAAACTGGATTTTGATTCCTTTCCAATGCTAAAAAATAATTTCACATCCATTGAGTTCAATTATCTTCTTTATCAGAGAATCATACTTGTTAATGAGATTATAATATACTAACATTTATCTAATGATTAATTAGTCTTTGAGTTCCTTTTTCAAAGGAATCGGAGTTTGAGAAGAAAATTCCAGTGAAATTTGAAATTGTATGAAAGAAAGGAATAATTGGATAAACGACGTTGATTGGTGGTAGATCTCAGGCTCAAAAGATGTGGGAACCATTGTGGAACATGAAGGGGGTCCCTTTATATAGACTTCACTGTGACTATTCTACTTATCAGGTCAATCCAATGGTTGAAATTATTTTGATATAATCTAAAAGTTGATATTGATGCTGAAGAAGGGTTTAGATTCTGATATTTTGTGGTTTTAAAGAAATAATTATATTTAAGGAAAGTTGAATTTAATAAAAAAAAATTAAAAGAAATTTAAAATACCAACAATTTTTTTTAATTAATTGAGTTTAAGTTAGAAAACATAACGTTAGAGTACTTAAAAATATTTTTTATTATTTTGAAGTTTCATCTTAGAAAACAGAAGTTTTAAAAAAATAGTTTCTAAAAACATATATGTTCCCAAAAAATTTTAGGTTCCAAAAACTATTTTAGAAAAATAAATTTAAAATAATGAACAGATGTACACCTATAAGGACGATTATCTTGATGTTACAAGATTACTTCAACCAAAAGTATATGTGAATGATTACTTTACAGTAATCATTCAAACCTTTTTCTTATATTATTCAAAACTATATGAAATTAATGATTTTGTAAAAATAGCAACAATTTTTTCTTTCATTATGAGGAATATGAAAATAATACATTCTTTAAGTGCGCAATACCTAAGAAAGTGATGTCTAATTCTTATGTGATTTTCACAATGGTGATGTTCATGGTTTTTTCTTAAGGATATGGAATTAGTTTTATAAAAAAGTATATCACTTTTTTGTAAAACTCATTCCATAATTTTTGAGTGTGTGTTGCATCCACTACACTTGAGCACAACAACTTCTAGAAACCACATATTCAACTTTAGTAATAGAAAGTGGTACAAAATTTTGTTTCTTAAACGACAAAGAAACTAATGAATCACCTAAGAAATTAAAAGTTCCATATGTAATTTTCCAATCCCTTTTTCAAACACCAAATTTTTTATCTGAAAATATTTTTATAATAAAATAGATTCCATGAGAATAGAAAATTTTTAAGTTTAAAGTAACCTTTAATTAGTTAAAAATTCTCTTCATAGATTTTGAATGGGATTCTTTTTGGATTACAATGATATCTTTCACATAATTATACTGAAAAAATTAAGTCTGGATGAGTAGTAGATAAGTACAATAAACATCCTATCATACCTCTAAAAGATGATTGATCTACTCGTTTCCCAGCTTCATCAAGAACAAGAGTATTCAAGGTACTGATAGAAGTACTTATACTTTTAGTGTTGTTATATCCATACTTTTTGAAAAGATATTTAATATACATATATTGGGATATAAAATTTCCTTCTGGTTTTTCTGAAATTAGAAAACTAAAAAAAATGTTAACCCTCCCATCATAGTCATTTCAAACTCATATTTTATATGATTTAGAAAGGAATCAGTTAGCGATTGATGAGTTGATATGAATATAATTTCATCAACATATATTTTAACAACTAATTTTTTTCTTTCTTTATAAAGGGGATTGGATCAACAGTTCCCTTTACACAATTTTTTTGTAACAAAAATCCCATAAGTCTGTCAGAACTGACTCTAGGGGCTTGTTTAAGACCACATAAATCTTTGGTATGTTTAAAAATATGTTCAAGATGTTTTGTGTCTTCAAAACTAGGAGGTTATTCAACCTAATATTCTCTTTGAACAAATCTATTACGTAAACCACACTTCACATACATTTGATTTTTTTGGAAATTAAATATTATTACAAAGGCTAATAGAATTGAAATAGATTCATGTATAGCCACTGAGGTATATGTTTCTTCATAGCTTATTGTTTCCTATTGATTATAGCCTTTATAAACTAATTATTATTTATTTCTTAGTATAATTCCATTTTAATGACATTTATTTCTGAAAACTCACTTTACACCAATTATATATATATATTTAGGAATTTCAACCTAGGTCAATAATTTATTCATTTTAAATTAATTTAGTTAATCTTAAATATATTTTATCCAATCTTGATCACCTATATCTTCATCAGTAGTTTTAGGTTCAAATTGTGAAAGAAATGCTAGATGCTCTACTTCATTTCATAAATAACTTCTAGTACTTATAGGTTGATGTATACCACAAATGACACTATAACTAGATGATTCTAAAGAAACAATTGATGTGGTTTTTGTAAAACATGTTTATCCACATAAGTTAAAAAAAATTCTAGAGTGAATATTTCGACATCATTTTATTGAGTATATTCATAATTAGAAGATTATTCCATTAAAGGTGGATAATCCATTTTTGAAAAAACATCCAAAGATAAAGGATGGGGTTGTTTATAAACAAAAGGATAAGTTCCATCAAAATTTACATGAATTGTTTCCTCATCATTAAATGAATTTTTGTAAAAAACTCAATAATCCTTAGAAGTTGTGAAATACCCAAAGAAAATTCCTTCATTGTATTTGTGTGGGAATTTGTGTAAGTTATCATTAGTATTTAATATGAATACTTTACATCCAAATAATCTGATGCATGAAACTATTGGTGTTTTACCATTCCATAACTCATAAGGTGTTTTATTAAGAAACAGTCCTACTAAAAATCAATTTATAGTATACCAAGTATAACTTCCAACTTCTGCCCCAAAATGTTTATCAATTGAGTTTTCACTAAACATGGTTCTTATTATTTCTTAAAGAATTGGGTTTCTTCATTAAACTACACCAATTTAATGATGGGTTGTAAGGGATGAGAAGTTATGAGTAATTCCTTTCTTACTAAATTTTTTTTGAAAATTAGAATATTAAAATTCTCCACCTTGAACACAATGAATAGTTATCAATGGAAGGTTTTTCTATTTTTTAAATTTGGATGAAAGATATTTAAAATAAGAAAAGGATTCAAATTTCTATTCTAGAAAATAGACCCATGTAAATGTACTGTAATCATTAACTAGAAAAAATACATAGTATTTCCCTTCAATACATCTAGTTTGGGTTGGACTGAAAAGATCCATGTGAACTTGCTATAATGCATCAGATTTTGAGACTTCACTTATTGATTTAAAGATAGACTAATGTTTATTTCCATATAAATAAGGATAAAAAACATTTTAATAATCAAATATAATATTCCATATATCCTTAAAAAGTCTTTTCATAAGATGTTTACATATGTCCTAAGGTTACATTTTCCTAGTATTCTATGCCACAACCAATATTGATCTTCCATTTCACTAAGGAAGGGTAAGTCTGGGATCTTAATGTCTTTTATGTTAAGTATATAAATATTATAATACAGATTGGAAGAGAGAATGAATTCATCCTTGGAATTTTGTACTAAGCATTATTCATTCCTAAGATTCACAAGGTAACCTTCATCACATAATTGACTTATGATTATAAGGTTTGTGCTAGAGACCTTAAAAAATAAAAAAAATTGAAATTAGGGATTTTCCTTGATATTTTTCTCCAAAATTTACTTTTCCACCATTCAACTTCAAAATATTCTCAATGTTTTTTTGTTACAAACCATTTATAGGAACATATACCATCCATGTACCATGTATTATTGTTGGCACTTCCTTTTTTTCTAAAAATGATATAATTGTACATTCATAATCCAATTTTTTTGGATACGAAATTGGGGGAATATAAAATATTAGGTATCTTCATTTTCTTAGAAAAGTATCATTTATGAAAACCTAAGGATTGTATTTTTTTAAAAGAGTAGTTTTCTCCCAATGTATGCCACTATATCACTTAGTGAAAAAGGGCATGTTACAGTACAAAATAATTGAGATTAAGAATCAGTTTTGAGTGAGAATAACCAAACACACAACTATTCTTTAGAGTATGATGTTTTATTTAAATTTTATCAATTTTTTTACTTCTATAAGTAGAATTTGAAAAAAAATTCTTTAAGGAAGATATTTCATATTTCAGTATAATGACTAAATTCTTATCCTCATATTCATTAGTCTTATGATTTTATTATTTTTGGTTATTAATCTGGAAAATGAAATATTTATGAAAACAATTTTGATTTCCCCTCATTAAGATATAAAAAACTGATAAATGTTTTCATGATCTTGTGGCATACATATGAATGGATTATGGTGATTCGATAGATGGTTCCATTATATCTATATAATTTATTGGGTAATGAATAATGTTTTCTGATCGTAAAGGATACATGGGTGGCTAGGTCACACCAAAATAGGGTACATAAGTTGTTAGCCGATGTCCAAATAAGGATTAATGTTAGTTAACTAAACCTGTTATGTGATGAATGTCATGGCGGCTAGCCTTGACATATTATTTTTATGATTAATAATCATTTTATTCCCCTCTCTTATGTAATGTTATTTTGGAAATGTTACGTTCTAATAGAACATTATTTCCAGATGACTCATGTCTTATGAACCAATGATGATTTATACCATGGCTCATAACTATGATCTATGATTTATTGGGAATGATTTTATTTTTCCAAGATCATGTCCCCACAATGTTGTACTTATCTTATACTTATTAATTACTATAAAATGAAATCTCCCATATTTAACCTTACTAAGAATCTAATATCACACTTAATATTGTTTAACTTCCACCAAAATTAGAATAAAGGTATTTTATATGTTATGTATAAGATCTGTATTATTTTGGAATAATTTTAAGGTAGATATCAGTTAGATGTGAATGCGAATTTGAGATTCCATATGTTGGGTGATGGGTTCATTTTACACCCTATCACTGTCTACCCTTGTGATTTGGTGTGTTGTATGTGGTGCCTAAATTTACAAAGTGTGGTGAAACATGTTGTAATTTTTTTAACCATGTAAACAACTTCATGAGATGGTGGAATTAATAATATTAGGAATGTAGTAGAGTCAATTAAGTAAAGTGTGAGCCTGAAATTTCTATCGTGATAATACAGAAAGTTGGGTTGAAGCTATCAAAGAAAGAGGAGCACCCTGACAAGGAATCATTAAGAAAATGTTAGTTATGAATGTTTCATCATGTTTTTTGACCAGGTATGTTGTCAAACATTCATTATAGAGATATTAAATCTTTGTAAATGGTATAGAAAAGTGTGTATGCAAGGTTGCATTGTTTCCTAGTGTTTTACAAATTTTTGGCATCATAAAATTTATAGATGGATCGAATTATGGAGATGTTATATTTCCTGTTATACCATATAATAATATGAAAATGGAATGAAATTGTTGACCATTTTTTCTTTCAAAAAAAGATTAGGGTCATGGATGTTTTAATTGCCAAGAAATAATGTTTCAAGTAAGACTACCGAGTTGTGAATGAAAAAAGGTGGTATGTTATGTGATTATAAGATGACTTGAGTATGAAAAAAATGATGAAAGATAAATGATTAGGGGAAGTTTAGAGAATGTAGGAAAGATGGTAAGTTAGGTGACTAGTGGAAGTTTCATGAATGGGAAATTTCCAAGAGGTTTCACAAAGATAGTGATTTTTGTGAACAAGTATAAATAGTTTCATGAAAATAGAGTAGAGAGTGAGACATTTTTGAGAGGGGTTGAAAAATATATAAATAGGTCTCTACCAATAACATTTAAATAATTCACAGTTGTTTAAGATTTTATGGATCCTAATTCATGATTAATTTCAATTAGGGTTTCCTAACGTGAAGGATTCGTATAGACATATGTTCCATAAAGAAAGGACTTGTGTCAACCTGACTAATATGTTTCAAAGTATTTTAGAAATTTTCCTGAAATGTTAAATGTTTTGTGGAATACTGTGGGTTTTTTAATGTACAATGTTTTATGAATAGTTTTAATGTTACATGATTTTGGTTAAATGGTTTTTAAAAAGTGTTAGGTTTTATAAAACATAATGTTTTTGGAAATAATATAATATTTTTCAAAAGTATGTTCGTGTTCCTTGAAGACTAGTTCAATAAGGAAGAAGAAGCTACTGTATTTTTTATGATCCTAAATCGTTTTTTATATAGAAGAGTGAAGATCCGGGGGACATAAGTAGTGTATCAACTTTCAGATAATGATGACATGGATTTTCATGTGAGAATAAAACTAATTCACTCCATAAGCAGTGAGAAAAGGGAGAAAAATAGGGAGTATTCCTTTCATGATAGTGAGATAGAACCTAAATCATATAAATCCAATGATCCTAGAATGTAGGGACCAAAACATAATAGTTATATCCAGAAGACTAGTGAATATTAGTGGATTTTGGAACATTAACACACCATCGGCATGTTCTCTGTTGACGTAGCCTAAAGTGAGTGAACGAAGTAAAATTATTATACATTATATTCTTTATTATATTATATTTTGTATGATGAAAATTAGTTTATGTAAATTTATTGATAAATGATTTTAGCTAAGTAAAGCCATGATATCACACTAGTTAATTGGGTCATTATGTAACAGGTTAACAGAAGAGTGGCCCTACTAATAAGTGAGGTCAAGAACAATAAGGAATGTAAGAGTTTGATAGGTAAGTGTGGAAGCCTGAGCAAGTTTCATTCACTAATTCACCCCCTCTAAAGAAATATCTCACTAAAGTTTCATATAGGTCCAACAATAATGAATATATTTAATGAAATATGTTTTTATGTATGCAGTATCAAAAAAACTATGGCTTTATAGGTATGGGGTGTTTATTTATATGAGTTTTTTCAAATATGGATCTTATATTATGTAATAATTATATATGAAATTATTGGGTCTCCACAGTTTGTATCAAAGTGGGGATTATATATTTATGGAAATTTGGAATAGGAAATTTTAGTGAGAATCTATAGGAAAATCCAAATTATATGAGAACTTCCTATGTTATGGAAAATAAAGGAGTCTTGTTTCCCTATAGAAAATACCTATCAATATACTTGAATTTTTATTCGTCTTTGGAAAAGAATAACCTATGGGTGATAATTATGAAATGGGTAGATAGGGTACTAACTCGAACTTCACTGGTGCGTTATGATTGGTCCCAAGAATACACATATGAAATACAATCATGGGTGATATTCTTAGGTCAATTCACATTTTATTTATGAACCATTTTGAAGGATTTGAATAGATTTTGACCATGGATGACATAGGCTAAACCTAAGGTGTCATAGAATAGTTTCATAAATTAGAATATTTTTTTATTTTTTGAAGATTATTTGATTTATAATTTGAATTATCATATAATTATACTTAGATTTCTATTTTTTTAGTAAATGGATGGAAACGAAAGGAATTATCATAATAATAAATGTGATCAATAATGAAATGATTAATTGAATGAATGGGGATATGGAATGAAAAATCCTCTTTCTAGGCTCATAAAACACTACCAATCTGTGAATCACGTAGTGCTTCAAAATATGAAAAGGAGAGACTAACACTCTATTGAATCAATCACGTGTAAACATACACCTTATTTTAGTGGGTTCTATGATCCCCTAATTTCGAAGAAATGGATTAGTATCCTTGAAAATAAATTTATGATTACCCAGATCTCAAATAATGAGAATGTCATTCTATATTTTTATCATTTATAAGTGAAACTAGATCGTTGATTGAATATTATCAAGAATACAAGGCCAAATAAGAAACTAACTCAACAAAATGAGATGAGTTGAGTTGGATATTTTTCAATGAGTATTTTACTCAATAAATCTATATGAAAATTTAGAGGAAATTATTCACGGATAAGTAGAATGTTAATGAATCCATTAGTATATTAGAGGATAAATTTAATACACTTTTGAGGCATGATTCTAGTTTTATCATCAAACCTAAAATTAAGATAGAAAATTTCTTCAGTGGATTGATATGGAGTCATTGAAAGGCATTATCCATAAGAATCTTTAATATTTATAATGAAATTTTACAATGTTTTTTCATGGTATAAATGGATATTGGTTTCACTTATTATTCTCTTGGTTTTGATAAGTAAATAAATATGGAAATAAAAAAATATTAAATTAATAAACACAAAAAACAGAAGAATATGATTCATCCATTGTGATAGATGTTTGGGAAAAATCATGGTGGAAATTTTATTATTGGGACTAATAAATTATTTAAGTGTGTAAAATAAGTCCATAGAGAAAATGATTTATTATATGAAGAGAAAGGGTTGTTTAATTATGTGAATGGAGACAAATGAAAAAAAATTAACCATAAACACTATAATGTTTTAAATTCATTGAACATGGTAATTATGAAAACCAGTGCTTGAATATGAGGGTTAACAATGACAATCCACACTGGAGACATCTTATGTCATGATAAAATGTGAAATCACATGTGATCGTGATTGCTGATGAGGGTAATTAGAAAAAAGTTATGAAATTTACACATATCATCCACTCTAGAAATTAAAATGTATTATTTTAATTTCTCTCTATTAGATATTTTTTATCTAAATATTTTTATAACGCTATCATATTGTCACCTCATTGATTAGATATTGTATTAGAAGTGAAAACTTTTAGTGAAAAAATGATCACATCTCATGTATATGATTATTCTCTGATTTGATTTTCTAGGAATGTGATTCTTTCAAATGTTGTCATTGTCCCTCTATTTTAATTTGATGTAATTTTGGGCATGGATAAGCTCTCTCTAAATAGGTTTTGTATCAATTTCCAAGGAAGGGAAGTAAAAAATTGTCTTCAAAATGAACATGTTATCATTAATTTATGTGAGAATGAATATAATATTATTTGTAATGATTCCCATTCATAAGGGTTATTTATATCTAATGGTTTGGGAGACACTTGACCATAAAAATATTCTTTTTTTACTAGAGTTTGTGAACGTTTTTCCTTAAGAGTTAATTTGTTTTCCTATGAATCATGAAGTATATTTTTAAATATAACTTATTCCTAATGCTTCAATTATTTCAAATACCTCTTATATTATAACCCAATTTGAGTTTCTAGTATTGAACAAGAAACTCTATGAGTATCTTGATGATGGATTTATTCAAACTAGTTAATCAAAATGGTGTTTAACTATTTTTTTATGAAAAATATGGCCCAATGTGTCTTTTCATTGATTATCAATGACTTAAAAAAATTATAATTATTTACATGTTGCTTCAACCCCATATCGAATATTTTTTTAATTAATTATGAGGGGATCAAAATTTTTAAAGCTTGGTCTCTAATCTTGATATCATCATATAGGGATCAAAAAGTATGATACACACAATTTCTCTTTACTGACAAGGTATTAATGCTGTGAATTTATTATTATTCCATTTATAATTACTAAATGCCCTATTATCATTTTGGATGTCATGAATAGGTTCTTTATAGTTTACCTTGATGTATTTCAGGTATTCTTTATAGATGGTATTATAATAAATTATAAGGGTAAGAAAAATCCTAAGGATAACGTATAGATTATACTAAAGACCCCTATGGTAGGATAAATTGTATAAAAATTTACAAAATGTAATTTTTTGTAACTAAATGTATCATTTTGGGTCATATAATCTCAAGAAATACTATATAGATGGATACATTGATGGTGGACATTATTGTACATTTGGCTAGACTATCCATAGTGAATGAAATCCATATTTTTCATGTATTTTATGGATATTATCAATTTTGTGTAAGGAATTTATCATTGGAATATTATATACTCAGTAAGTTAACCAAAAAGAAATTTATGTTACTTTGGATTGATGAATGTGATGAAAATTTCTATAAAAACAAGAAAAGGTTAGTAATTAAACCTATACTCATAGTAACTTATAGTAGAGAAGTGTTTTTTATTTATATAGATGCATCAAATAAAGAAATAGTATGTGTTCCCATATAGAATTATATTTTGACAACTTATACATCATTCTAATTGAAGGTCCATGAGAAAAATTACCTCACACACGATTCCAAGTTAGTTTTAATAATTTTTTCATTAAAGATAATAAATAATTTTCTATATTGTGATATATGTGATATATATATACTGATGTTAAAATATTAAAGTACATATTCGCATAAAATGAGTTAAATTTTTCCCAGAGGATGTGGTTGTAATTGAGTAAAGATTATGAATTCTTAAAATATCATCACCGTATTAAAGAGAAAATTGTGGATGGAACATTCATTCATAAGGACAATGTTAGTTTTTCTATGGGTAGGATTGAAAGAGATAAAAAACATATAGATTTTTAGAAGATAAACCTTGAAATTATGAGGAAAGGGGACTGATCATATCTTTCTCATATAAATATTCAATCATCCATCCTTGTGGGGATTAAAAATTATTAGAAGGAGGATGTGGAACTATTGAATAATGTGATGAGTTACCTGAGTTCAATCATTATTTTGAAAAAATGATAAGTTTCAGGAACTTAGTGTGTGTCTCTTAAATACCATATGTAATGGAGTTGTTTTAAGAATCCTGTGGTTTATAATTCTCGATACATATTGGATGTATGACGATTTATAGAGATATAAAAGTGTTTTTCTAGTTAGATAACATAATGATAGATAGTGATTCATATATATCATATATTGATATGTCAGCAAGTTAAGGCTGATAGAAATAAATCTAATGGGGTGTTATAACCATTACCCATATTATAATAGAAATGGGATATCATCACCATGGATTTCATCATCAAACTCAGCAATAAATCTAAATCTATAATAAAAATTTTCCCATAGTTGATAACATTTTAAAATCAATGAATATTATTTACACTATATAATATTTATATATTTATTAATATTCAAGAATATAAATTAATAAAGTGGTATGATTTCAGGAATTACCACATTCTACTATAGATGATCAGGATCTATGATTTACCTCAACATTATAGGGATGTATTCAACATGATATGAGTACAAAGTAGAATTTTAGTATTTTATATGATCATAAAAAATATTCCCAATATGATATGTTCATTAAAACCCTCTATGATTTGATGATATCGTGTTCTATGTATTTCAAATATGGCTAGGATCAATATAGTCTAATAGTTGTGTTTTCATAGAATATTTTTCTTCACATGAAGATTTGGACTCTTTATAAATACCTCTATTATAAGAAGTAAAAAAAATCAAAAATTCTAAGAACAAGTTTGATAATAAAATATATTGAGACATATTCTATATAAAGGAAATTCTTGAAAAGGTTAGATCTAATTAGAAGCACATCACGACAAATCAGAATCGAAAAATAGATATTATAAAAATTGTTGGTGAGATTTTGAGTACAAAGATATTGATAAATAATTCATACAGATATACACATGTAAGATTGTTATGTGATTTCTAAATAAGGTTATGATGATACCCAGATATATTGACTCTTTTTTGGGATTCTTGATTGGATCAGGATGATTTCTTAATGCTTTATGCATCCACTAAATCTCTCTAATGTTCATTTTGAGTTCAATGTATAACTTTTGAAGCAGTATATACTACATCCAAAACTTGTTAAATAATATATAGCATTACTAATGGATAATGATCTATATTATTGGGAATAACCATACATATATTTTCATTATAGTGAGAAAGTTCTATGAAACAAGACCACTCACACGGTCAAGGTTTTTTGGTAAAACCTTATATTTGAGGAATCTGTGTAGGAACCCAAGGATGTGGTGAGGATGAATAATATTCAATTGTTTATATACAAGTGAGATAATTTAAAGGGATAAATTATTATAATGGTGTTAAATGAAACACCATGGGAATTTTTATGTATTCCTTTGTAAAAAATCAATGTATTTGAAATCTTGTTTTTTCATGAACCGAATTTGGTCACCAACAAAACCGACACCTGACCTAGCTCATGTCAAGGCCCGAAGGGAGTTCTTGATCTCCATGGGCTTTCAAAGGTTCTTGGGTATCATAAAATGATGTTTTTTAATTATTTACCCGTGTTTATAGACATTAAAATACAAAAAAACTCAATAAAACAAATATGGATTTTTCAACTAAAACAGTCTTTTGCAAAATATCAGAACTGAATTACATAAGTTAAAACTATGTTTAAAGACCATTAAAAAGGTATTAAACCAAATAAGAACAGTCCAATAACCTCCACATGGAAAGAGACACCACCCTCAAGCTATCTCCACAACACCACGTCACAAATGACCGGTAAAAATCCGAACTGTTTCCACAAACGATGTACCCAAACCTACAACAACAAAATAAACAAGTCTACTTACACCTAGAGGTGTAATTATGGTATGATCCAAATCCTATTAGGATTCCACCACTATAAAGTTCCATGCGATAAACATTCAATTACGAAAATCATGCAAGTTTTCAAAAACATGTAATTTCTAGTTACAATTTCTAAAAGATGCAACATATAGAAAAATAAGTTTTCAAGTGGGGTAATTTAAAGAATAAAAACTTTTCTAATAAATTCCAATGATACTTATTTTTCCATCCAAATATACCGCATGCCAATGGTAAGTATAAAGTATCTCATGAGCACAAGCAATAGGAAATAACCCCTATGAACTATCTCGTTGTGGGTTTCAGATACCTCGTATCTCGGTGAGAGTGACCATTTCGAATATCTGTTCTCATGAACGAGCCACTAGTAGGGAACATACCCATAACCTAGTGGTCCCCAATCATCGTCATAATAGTTTAGTTAGAGTTTTACAAATCAATATTGCAAAGTGAAAATGTGGGCAAACCCCACAGATTCACTAGCATACTAGTACACGTCCACCCACCCAGATACTCGGGTTTTCCCTTTGTGCTCAAACAAGTTCAGCAAGTCAATAAATATATTTTTCACATGAAAATATCATTTCCTCATCAAACATTCCCCAAAAAATACAACATTTATACCACACAAGTCACAAATGTCCACTTTTCATTCAAATTGATTTGAAATCTGACTCACACCAAAATAGCCCACAACACCTTTCAAATTTCTTTAACACTTCCAGAAATCCATTAAAAAATTTTATAAAACCATTCCAATATATTAAAACTCACATAATATCCCACTCACATGTTACATAATACTCGTTTTCATTACCAAAATCCATTTTGCATATCACACTCACACGAAATACCCCACATCCCATTCGCATCATTTACACACTTTATTAAATCTTTAATACCTTTTTTTAAAACATTTCCAAGATGGAACACATCAGAAAACAGCCCCTCTCACATTTAATATGTACCATTTTAGAACATACACAATCCAAAACATTTTTCCAATTTGGTTTCACCACTTACATAAATCATTAAAGCATTCAAATCTTTCATAAAACAATTCCAAAGAGTATACCCAATGTTTGTTCAAAAAACCCATTTCAAAACCATATGTAAATGAAAAAACCACACCAAAACACTACCATAGTATAATTAGCATCCCCATAGACATTTATAAAACCACTTTGAAGCGTTATAAAATCCCCTTGGATAATACCATGAAGATACAAATGAAAACTCCCATTTTCATAAATTCTCACAAGAAGTATAACTAAGTTTTACACAACAAACCCATTCCAAAAAACCCCTTACAAGGCCCACATGACACTAAGGAATTTAAAAACAGAATTTTAATCCCCTTTAAGCAACTAATAAATTAATATCATATTTCATAAAACTACCGCAAAAGATACCACAAGTGTTATGTTCAAAAAGTTCATAATTTCAACAAAAATGAAATTATAAAATTAAATGCATAACCAAATCCCTCAAAATGGTTTTCGAACTACAAACAACATATGGGGAACTTGAAAAACTAGTAAAATAAGAAAATTAACTCATCAAATAATGGTGAACCATGTAATAACCTTCTGAAAGTGTCGAATCCCTCAAAACGTGGTAAAAAACATCAACTTCACCACCACTGCACCATACGGAAGAAAAATCCAGCCCTAGTCCACAATATTTGATGTAAAAGTCACCAAATAAAACCCTAGGTTCGAACCCTAACTTCTATGAATTTTAGAACGTAATGAAAGAGGTAGGAACCATAAATGAAAATGAAGAAACCAAGAAGGAATCACTTACATTGAAAAATATTGAAAAAATCACCCCAAATACACTAGTATCTGAATTTTCAAATAGCCAACCATTAAAGGGAGATTTTAACAAGGTTTCATAGATCATTTAGGAAATGTAATGGGAAAAATGAGTGAGAAATGAAATATTTACGAAATAATCAATTTACCTCTTCAAATCTGGGAGTTTTGAGAATTTCAGAGACGTTTCATCCACATTCACGATGAAACCGAGCTCTATAGAGGGGTATGAGAGAATGGGGCCTCGCCTAGGGTATGTGGGCTTTAGGGAGAGTTGTAATAACAGAAAAAATGTAAATATTGAAGGAGATGTTAACAAGTTGAAATATATTTTTAATGTAGGAAATAAGATTTCAGGCAGGCCCTATCCCTTAAATAAAAACCCATAGCCACCATGATTATAGATTATTTAATGGTCAAAATTAATATTTTGGTGTCAATGGGACAGGGGATGAAGATTAGGAAATTTAATGGATGAAAATTGTTGAAAAATTAAGGGGTTATTGTAACGTCCCGGACTCGGGTGCCATGCAACGGGTGCCCCGATCCCGGTTTGCCACGTGACCTCAAGCACATTTCCCCAAACGCCAGAGGATGCCGACTAGCACCGAGGGCCCAGGTCTGATAGTGGGGAAACTATGCCCTCATTTGTCAAAGTATAGCATAGCGGAATACCAAAATAAACATTCAACAACAGAGGAAGCAGTAAACATACACAACTGAAATAACTATAGCAGTGGATATAAGCAACAGTATATAAGTGATGATGCTACATGTTTCAAGTTCTAGGAAAATAGCCAGAACATGCTATACATCAATACAGTACAATAGAAAACAGAGTACAACAAAGCAAGAAAAACATCTAGCAGCGGCATCGCGAGCCTAGGCTCGGTCCCATGCCCTCCTACCCCTCAGCAACAGTCAAGTAACTGTATAGGGACTCTTGCCCCTATCTACACCTACAGCACCATAATCTGTTTGGGCCGAAAAGCATGACCCAAACAGGGTGTGAGAAATATATCTTAGTAGGCACCCACCAAAGGCCCGTGCCCAACTGCATGTAAGCATGCAACAAAAGTGTCCAGTAGTAAACTTAAATAAATTAATAAGTACTCAAAAGTAACTAACTTAACAATTAAATTTCCATTTTATTATTCATTTAGTCCATTTAATTTAGTATCACCTTATGCCCAATAGCACCAAGCCCTCAGGCCAACCAGTATCTCTCCCTCTGGCTAATATAGTGAACAACGCCCTCAGGCTTTCCCTCAGGCCATCCAGAATCTCTCCCTCAGGCATTGTAATAGAATTATCGCCCTCAGGCATATGAAGTGTCGCCCTCAGGAACAGAATTCAAGCCCTCAGGCACGAAATGTTTCCCTCAGGAGAAGTAGAATGTCGCCCTTAGTCTAATACAGTCACGCCCTTAGGCTAATCAAAACAATGCCATCAGGATAATACAATCACGCCCTCAGGCTAAACAGGTAACCGGGCCATGCCCAACATATCAAAATGCAGTAAACAATAAATTACTCTCAAGGAAATTCTACAGTTACTACATTTAAGGCATACCCACGGGTATCCTGGCCAAACGGCAAAACAGAGGAACACACCCCTCAGGATGGTCCTGGATCCAAGAAAAGATCCCAAAAAACATTTTATTATCACAATTTAATCACCTATGCAATTCTAGGCATTAAATATAGCAACGGACTCAGCCACACGACACCCCACCATGTGTTCGTGGCACGAAAATGCACAAAAACGCACGACAGTTGGAAAATGATCAGAAAGCCACCTACCTTATACGCCAACGAACGCTATACCGGAACGCCGACTCCAGAAACGCCCAAGAATGACATAGATCTTATGAAAAACAAAACCCATTCAAATGTAAATAACTTACGTTAGGAGAAGAATTGGTAAGAACAGTACCAGGAGAGGAGAGGGCTTACCCGTGCGGTTCCAACGAGATCGTCCGAAGCCGAATTGGATTCCAGACAAACGCTAGGTGGATCTTCAAAGATCTGGCCTCCTCATTTGGCTCCAAAATGGATCAAGTGCCTCCTCTGCCAAATGAGGAGGCTACTACCTATTTTAAGCTGAAAAAACAAAGTACACGGTGTGTACTTCTGAGTACACGGTGTGTACTTCTTTCATTTAACTGTTCACTTGGCAGCACCGCAACACTGTTCATCAGTCGACATGAGTACACGGCATGTACTCTCGAGTACACTGCGTGTACTGTCGCCCATCTGGTGGAGACACCACCGCCTTACTGTTTAAGCCTACCGACTAACTACACGGCGTGTAAGGTACCACTACATGGCGTGTATTCGGTTTCTACACCCTTCATCTCCGGTATGGCTACACGCCCCGTGTACTCATCCCAACACGGCCAAAAGTACACGGCATGTGGATAAAGTACACAGCGTGTAGTTCCAAAATTTAGGATTTTCCCCCATTTTCCATTTTTCTCAAATTCACTTAAGGAAAGGAAAAGAAGAAGCTTGTACCTCTAAAACAAGAACGGGGTTCTTACAAACTTCCCCCCTTATAGGAATTTGTCTCTGAATTTCCCTTTCAAAGGTGGTGAAGAGAAAGCTCATAACAGCTCTGGCCACTGAGCATGTACGTCGGCCTCCTTTTCCCAGGTCTCGTCCTGCACTCAGCCATGCTTCCAAAGCACCCGTACAAGAGGAACTGACCAGCCTCGGAGAACCTTCGTGCTCCTGTCAACGATACGGATCGGATGCTCCTCAAAGGACGCATCATGCTGAAGCTCAAACTCCTCTGGATGAAAGGTGTGAGATGGGTCTGAATGGTAGCGACGCAACTGAGACACATGGAAGACGTCGTGCATGGCTCGGTACCACTGTGTTAACTGCAACCGATAGGCAACCTGCCCGACTCTCTCCAGAATCTCAAATGGTCCCACATACCTCGGTGAAAGCTTACACTGTCTCCTGATCTGTTTGTGTCCCAGCCTCGGCGAAACACGCAAGAAAACATGATCCCCAACCACGAACTCCAAATGTCGCCTGCGGAGATCACCATAAGACTTCTGACGAGACTGCGCGGTAGCCATCCATTTCCGAATTAACTGGACCTGCTCAGTTGTCTCCTGCACGAGATGTGGTCCCAGTAAAGCTGCCTCACCTGCCTCTAAGAAGCACAAAGGTTATCGGCATGGCCTACCATATAAATCCTCATATGGTGCCATCACAATAGTTGCTTGAAAACTATTTTTATATGCAAACTCAACTAAGGGTATATGATTCTCCCAAGAGCCCCCAAAGTCTAGGACGCATGCGCACAACATGTCCTCTAGAACCTGTATCATCAGCTCTGACTGGCCATCTGTCTGAGGGTGGTATGTTGTGCTCAGAAGCACCTGTGTACCCAGCGCCCTCTATAAACTCTGCCAGAAACGAGACGTGAAGCGGGCATCCCTATCTGAAACGATAGAACGAGGGACCCCATGAAGATGTACGATCTCTCAGATATACAACCTTTCGAGCTCGTTCACACCAAAGGTATCCTTGATCTGCAAGAAGTGACCTACCTTTGCAAGTCTGTCCATAACAATCCATACATCATCATTTCCTCGAGGTGACCTTGGCAATCCCATCACGAAATCCATCGCGACATCATCCATTTCCCCTTTGGAATGGGAAACTGCTGTAACAGCCCAGCTAGTCTCTGATGCTCTGCTTTCACCTGCTGACAGGTGGAACACCTCATAACAAAACCAGTTATCTCTCTCTTCATACCCGACCGCCAGTACTGACGTCTCAAGTCTCGGTACATCATGGTAACCTCGGGATGAACTGCTCAAGCTGAAGCATGAAACTCCCGGATCAGCTCCTCGCATATATCCCCTGGAACCCATACGCATCCATGGAAACACAAAGCCTCATCATCACCTATCATCCAACCAGAATGAGGGTCCCCACTTGCCACCGACTCCCGTAGAACTAGGCCTTCTGAATCTGATAGCTGCCTTATCCTCATTCTGTCCAGGAGGGTAGAAGTCACAGCTAACGAGGAAAGATAAGTCTGCCCCTGACTGTCATGCACCTCCATATACATCTCAGAGAACAAAGCCATAATCTGCCACTCACCACCGGCTTCCTGCACTGCCTGTGTCTGAGTCTTCCTGCTCAGTGCATCAGCTACTACATTACCTTTACCAGGTGTATAGGCAAGCTCGACTTCGAAGGACTGTAGGTACTCGACCCACCTTCTCTACCTCAGATTCAGGTCACGCTGAGTAAAGATATACTTGAGGCTTTTGTGGTCGGTGAAAACCACAAAATGCTCTCCCAAAAGATAATGTCTCCAACAGCGCAATGCATGCACAACTGAAGCCAACTCGAGATCATGCGTCGGGTAATTACTCTCTTGTGGCCTCAACTTCCGTGACACATACACCACAACTCGGTCGCCCTGCATCAAAATGGCTCACAGCCTAATCCCTGACGCATCACAGTAAACTGTATAGCTCTTCCCTGCTCTGGGAGTATCAGGATCGGTGCTGATGTCAACCTTCCCTTCAGGTCCTGAAAAGCTGTCTCGTAAGCTTCTGACCAAACGAACTTCACACCCTTCTTATTCAGACCTGTCAATGGTGCTGCTAAGCAGGAGAAGTCCTATATAAATCACCTGTAGTAACCAACCAGCCCTATGAAACTCTGTATCTCAAACACATTCTTAGGATGCTCCTAGGAAACTACTACTCTCACCTTCTCTGGGTCTACTGCAACTCCTGCCTCTGAGATGATATGACCCAGGAAGTGAATCTGGTCCATCCAAATGTGGCACTTCGAGAGCTTAGCATATAGGTGATGCTCTCTCAGTGTACTCAATACGATCTCAAGACGGGTGGAATGGTCGTGTGGAGTTTGAGAGTACACCATGATGTCTTCCACGAATACTACCACAAATGAATCAAGATACGGATGGAACACACGATTCATCAGAGCCATGAAAACTTCTGGTGTGTTCGTGAGTCTGA
Source organism: Viscum album (assembly GCA_963277665.1). NCBI lineage: Eukaryota > Viridiplantae > Streptophyta > Magnoliopsida > Santalales > Viscaceae > Viscum > Viscum album. Next base: position 1,349,779,690 of record OY728127.1, on the reverse strand, counting down.
ATGGCATAACCGTATACTCATATAGACCATACCTGCTCCTGAATGCTGTGAGAGGTATATCTGATGGTCTAACGCGCAGATGATGATATCCGGTTCTCAAGTCAATCTCCGAGAACACTCGTGCTCCACAAAGCGATCAAACAGATCATCTATCCATGGCAAGGGATATCAGTTTTTAACCGTCAATTGGTTCAGCTTCCGATAATCCATGAAAAGCCTAAGGGTACCACCTGCCTTCTTCGCAAAAAGGATCGGATAACCCCAAGGAGAAGTAATGGGTTGGATAAAACCCTTCACCTGTAGCTCCTCTAACTGCCTCTTGAGATCCTAAAACTCAGGCGTGGCCATCCTATAAGGAGGAATGGACACCGGCGCTACTCCTGGCGCTAGCTCGATAGAGAAATCCACCTTGCGCACCGGAGGCATGCTTGAAAGGTCATCCGGGAAGACCTCCCTGAAATAATCAACAACTGGAGGGAAATCCGTCTGACAAGTCCCCCGGTCATCCAGATATAAGCTCGCAATCTGGGCTGTGAATCCACCTCACCCATGATGCTCTATGTCACGACCCGCCCTCGGGGCCCGTGCCGTGACTACCCCAATCCCACCTTCCATAGGCCTGGGGCTGGCGACTAGCACCAAGGCGTAAATCCCAGTAAAAAGGGAAGGCATTGCCTTTGTAAGGTAAACATGCACCATAGAGTAAGCAAGCGGAAAAGTAAACACTAAGTAAAAACAGAGTACAACTGAAGTGTGGAAAAGTAAATGGGCCAGTATACAAACCCAAACTGAAAGTAAAGTATAACTCGAAAGGGAAAACAACAACTGTAATGTAAAAGCCGCTACGCCGAGCTGTCCATAGGAAATCCCACCTGAAGGGCGGGTACAGAGAGCTCCACTGCTCCTCGGGTCCCGCCGTCCGCTCTGAGCACGTCCCGCCCAGTGGTCCACCTCCAGGTACCGTCCTGCTCAGCAAGACTCAACCACGATCAACGTTGTCCGTCGTCTGCAACCGACACAATGTAGTGCGGGCATAGCCCGTGCAGGGGTGAGTATAAGCTACTCAGTAGGGACCCCGAGACCCCTGAAGGTCTCCCAAAATCCACAAAGAATAAACCACAAAGGAAAGATACAATCACAAAGTAACAACTGACACTGCTTAGGTATATTCCCATACATATACCTAAGTCATCAATTCCAATACGCTCCAACCTCTGAGCCCAAGTACAACTCAGTCCACATAGGAATGTATACGTATTCCACATAGGAAAGCAAAACGAAATCCACACAGGATAGCACAACACAATCCACACATGAAAGCAACAGGATTCAGCGCACACAGGTATACTTCTTCGGTAGACGACAGAGATGATCACTGATCCATCTAAGTCGTCGGACCCCCAAAGGATCGATAGTTACTAACCCCCGCAAAGACCCACACAGGATCAGACCCACATAGGATCTGTAGGCGCTGGTTCACACAGGACCGTTGAGCGCAGACCCACACAGGATCGGACCCACACAGGATAGGTAGCACTGATCCACACAGGATCACTGAGTGCTGTAGTCGTCGTCGTCGAATCCACTAAGATCTTTACACAGTCGTCGTCGCAGTCACAGTAGCAGTCGCAGCCAGCTCTAGGGTTCCCGCACACAGCAAGCTTGTTCGGGAGGGTCCGCTCCACGAGCTGAGAAGCTGATACATCAACTGTCTCAAAGTCCAGAGTTGATGTATCCAAAAGTTCCATATCGCCAACAGGAACTCAACACAATAGATGGCGCGTCGATCGGACACCCGGTCTGAGAGTTATTGGCTTTTTCGTCCTAGGGGCCCGGTTGATTTTTAATGGAAAACCAACCCGACCATACTCCACCTACGTCCAAACCACGGGGAGAGTATTCCAAAAGATCTGTCTCACTAAGAGGAACTCAACAAAGATGACGGCACGTCAATCGGACGTCCGTAGCTCAAGATATGAGCGTTTCCGCTCCGAGGGCCCGGTTGGTTTCGTGTACGAACCAACCCGGCCGAACTCAAAGTATTCTGAAACCTTGAGTGCGATATACCAAAATGACCGTCTCGATCTAAGGATCGCATCTCCGCTGACGGCGCGTCGTTTGGAAGTCCATAGCCCGAGTTATAGGAATTTGAATCCAAACCCCTCGGTAACGGGGGTTTCGGCCCCAGGCCGTCCTGGCCCGACACCCCCTCGGTTGGCCCGAACCAGGTCGACCCGCCCCAGACAGGGTCGACCTGGCCCGGTGTGGCCTGGCCCAGCCCGACCCGGCCTAGCGTGGTCGACCGGCCAGGCGCGCCGGTTCGGCGCAAGGCAGCGCGCTGGGTGCGCTGCCAGCTCGGCCGAATGCCGAGCTGTTTGGAATGGGGGGCGCCTGCCTCCCCCCCCCCCCTCATTATGGGGGGCCGTTTATTTGCTGGCCGGGGGAATTAATTCCCCCCAGTTTGCCTCCCTTCAGGCCGGCCCGACCTGGCCGGCCGTTTCTTCCTCAACAGGACCGGCAAGGGCCGGTCCCCTTCCGGTTTCCGACACCGGCGGCCCAGCTGGCCGCCGGTCTTCTCGTTCCGCCGTGGCCCGGAACCAGCCGCGACCTTCATTGTCTGGCGTGGCGCGACGACGTCGCGCCCTTCTACCGCAGCCCCGCTCCGACCGCGGTGTCTCCGACTTTCTTCGACGCGGCGTGACGTCATCGCGTCCTTGCATTATTTTACGACGTGTCGTGACGGCGCCACGCGTTTCTTGCCGTACGATCCTGCGCGGTGCGACGACACCGCACCACACCCGTTTCAGTCCACAAAAGAATCAACATCAAAAAGGAGGAGTGTCGGCCGTGTTCGTGTGGTCCGGCCCCCTCGCGTTATTTGCTAACAATTGGAAAAATTTCACGAAGAAATAATCACAGGAATAAATCATGAACAAACGAATAAAATAAATCCCTACCTCGGTTTCAAGTGCGGAGCACGTCAACAAGCCGCAGAAGACAATCGTCGCGGTGGTCGGGCGTTGCGGAAACCGAACATCGTTTCTGTTGACGTCGAGGTGCGTCCGAAGAGGTACGTCGCTGGAGAAGCTTCGTAAGCTGACGGAGAAAGTCCGAGGAGGAAACGACATCTCCTTTCGTTGTCACGGGAAGAAGATTGAAGATGCGGCATAGTCGATCTTCGGAAACACACCGGCTACGAAGAAGAGAAGCGGCGTTCTTCGTCGGAGCTTAAGTGTTCTTCGTGTTCTTCGTCAAGTTTTAAGAAGATGGAGAGAACTTCCCAAATCCTCTCAAGGTGGCAAAGGATACCAACCAAAATAAAATAAGCTTAAAGCTTATTTTATTTACACAATTAAACAACTTGAATTTCAATATTTTGAAATTAAAACAACTCACCTCAATAAATAACCCAAGTTGTCAAGATTAATTAAAGAGGATTTATAGGGATATTAAATGGAAGATGAAGTGTTAGGGTTCATGTGGGCCCCACCACACTTAATCCTCTCAAGGGAGGTTAATTGGATGTGGGTCCCACCCCTAACTCCCTTTGGGAGGTTATAACCAACTTGGATAAAAATAAAATGTGTTTCCACATTTTATTTAACTTCATTTAAATTCCCAAAAACTAACTCTCAACCCGCATAAAACGCAACCTCAGAAAAGGTCTCCTTAAGCGAAAATCGGCGCTGCGAGTTCATCGGTGCCCTCAGAATTCGATTCCGGGCACCGGTTCAAAAGTTCTAAATTCCCGCTCGTTCGTTCACTAAACATACCCGATCCAAACTTTGGAAATTGATTACGGGCACTCCGGGCCTCGGAATCAGGTGCCATCAGAAACCGCGTTCTTGGAAAATTCCAAAGAAAATTAAGAAAAAATTTCCCTTGAATTTTACGGGTCTTTACACTCTTGTCCAGCTCGACTCGCCTGAACATCCCATTCACCCTTGTATAGAAACTCCCCACCCTCTTGTGACATGAAACGCACCCGGCGACGATTGCAGTCTACAAAGGCTCAAAAGGGAACCATCCAGGCCATCCCTAGAATGACGTCATAGCTCGTCATCTCTAGGACATAGTGGTCCCAAAGGAAGTGACACCCACCAAACTCAAGGGGGAACTCCTTGCACTAACGCACACCAACCGTCCTAGTCCCCAACAGAGTCTCTAGCGTCAAGACATCAGAAGAAGTAGAAACACCGAGCCTAAGTCTCTCCACAGCGGGTACAGATATAAAACAATGTGTAGAACCCGTATCAAAAAGTACAAAAGACAAGACAGAAGCTACTAGAATAGTACCTCTGACTGTCGAAGGTCCGGGATCCTACTCCTACTGGGTCTGTTGCACTGCATATTCCTATCCAGTGCCGCGACCCTACGACACAGCCTGGCTACCTTGAGTTGTCCCGCCCTGCTGCCTCTGCGATCCTGGTGTCTAGCTACCACGGCCACGACCACCATCCCTACCTGCACGCCCTGACGTATTCCAGTTTCCAGACTAGTAAGAATCCACTGGTCCTGCTCCCTCACGCGGAGTCTGCACAGAACCCCTATCACTAGACACTGGTAGAAACGCCATGCAATAGCACTGCAGATGACCCATCTTTCCACAAGTTCGGCTCTCCACTAGGTCTCGTGGACACTGCGGCCTCTTGTGCCCCTCTCTACCACACTTGTAGCACCTGATCGGGCCACCTAAAGAAGCTGCCTGGCTGGTACTGCCGCCCTGAGAGAAGTCCACCTGTCTCTTCCTCTTGCCAGTAGAAATAGTACCTGTAACTGGTGTCGAACCGCCCTGGCCCACACCACTATATTCTTGCAGGTTTCTCTCTGTAATCAACGCCTGGTTCACAATCGCGTGTAGAGTATGTAACCTGAAAACATTCACTAGAACTCGGATGTCATACCGAAGACCATCCTCGAAATGTATGGCTCTCAGCGTCTCATCACCCACCAGCACGGGTGCAAAATGCTGATGCTCTATAAAATGAGCAGAGTAGTCCATCACCAACATAGCGCCCTGCTGTAGATTCATGAACTCTAGAGCTCTATCTGCCCTCAGCGTCTCGGGAAAGAAGAATTCATAGAAGACTATCTGAAAATCCTCCCACACCATGTCCCTATGATGCTCTGACTGGGTGGTAACATCCCACCACCTCCTGGCAGAATCACGCAGCATGTAAGTCGCGAGCTTGACCCTCTTCCCTGGAGGCATCTCAAGAAACTCTAAAATAGTCTGAATCGATCCTAGCCAAGACTCTGCAGCCTGTGGTCCGCCATCCTTTGAAAACGTAGGCGGATGATGATGCTGAAAGATACGCGTCAGCTCGGCCATAGATGTGGCCACCTGCGGTGCTCCCTGAAAGGTCTGCATGAACCGCAATAAGCCTTCATGGAAATACACCTCCGCACCCGTGTCTGATATAACAACTGGTGCCGCATCTGGCTCGGCTGGTGGATCAACTGGTAGCCCATGGCCCACTATCTCCGGAGTATAATCTTCGTCGCTCCCTTGGAGAACAACTCGCGGTCTTCTAGGCGGCATGACACTACAAGGTCAAAATCATGCCTCAGATTCAAGATTATTAAGACTGAAACGAAGGAACCACAAAGGAACAAGAGAAAAAAGGAGTTTCAAAATTTTCAAAACTCGACTACATGGTGTGTACACTGACTACACGGCGTGTACTTGACTTCCTTTCCCCTACCCGGGTCCTTCTACAGGGCTAAGCCACACAAATTTCATTCAACAAAACTACACGGCGTGTATAGTATCTACACGGTGTGTATGATGTTATTTTACAACTACCCGTGTCGTCTGTGACACAGCCGAGTACTCGGCTTTACTATACACGACATGTTACACCCGAACACGGCGTGTACACTATCCCGTTTCCCAGCCACACGGATAACTTCACATGGTCTGTCCTCAGACAAGACTACACGGAATGTCCCAAAGGTACACGACGTGTTAAGGGAGAGGTTACACCGGCCCGTGTTGTTAGTTACACGGTCGAGTCCCCAGGTCACACTACACGGCGTGTTCATCATTGACATGGTGTGTTGTACAAGAGTTCACCGATCCATGTTGTCAGTTACACGATGGGATTCCGGGTCACACTACACGGCGTGTTTTATCCTAAGCCCTTCCCAACCCCATGTCTCCGCCCACACGGTTTGTGACAGGGGAAGAGACTACATGGCGTGTACTCAGGGTACACGACGTGTACTCAAAAAGTTCATTTTTCTTCCCAAACAGAAGAACACACATGGCGTGTATGAGGTCCTACACGGCGTGTATCCTGGGTTTTTCGGACAGTATGCCTCCGAAACTTCTCCGGAACCCAGAAAATACTGAAAACAACACCTAAGTGTCAAATTCTAGCCTGTGGGGGCCCATACACCCCACGAATCAAAGTTTGACATCTTATTTGTGTTATAACCAATAACCAGTCAATGATCCACCAAATTCCGGTCAATGGGGGCCCATACTCCCCAAAAACCAAAGATTGGTGTCCATTCGATAAACAAGTTCAAACAGAAACACCATATCACAAGGCAGGTATTTATCAAGCAGCTATCACAACAGCATGCTTTTCTAGCACAACAACTATCAAAACAACATGCGAATTTCTAATGCACCTACATGGCATGGAAACTATGCATGGCATGTGATATCTAGCATGTTCATATATGATGCATGAGACAGCATACCCTCATCTCATCAGGTTGATAATAAATAGAACCCACAAATAAAATATAAACGGCACAATCCAAGTGCATCACCCAATGGTGAAAACATATCAACCGTAAAATTGAAAAATCAAAAGAATGAAAAAATAAGAGGTAGGCTGGCTTTTCCCTATACACGGGTTATCTACGCCCGGGCACAACTTATTACCAACTACCGTTCTGTCCTATCCCTGACTACGGCTCCAAATAGTAAGTCAAAGAAAAGAAATATCCTCTAATACCACATTGTAACGTCCCGGACCCGGGTGCCACGCAATGGGTGCCCCGAGCCCGGTTCGCCACGTGACCTCAAGTGCATTTCCCCAAACGCCAGAGGCTGCCGACTAGAAGCGAGGGCCCAGGTCTAATAGTGGGGAAACTATGCCCTCATTTTTCAAAGTGTAGTGTAGCGGAATACCAAAATAAAGATTCAACAACAGCGGAAGCAGTAAACATACAAAACTGAAATAACTACAACAGTGGATATAACCAACAATATATAAGTGGTGATGCTAAATGTTTCAAGTTCTAGGAAAACAGCCAGAACATGCTATACATCAATACAGTACATCAGAAAACAGAGTACATCGAAGAAAGAAAAATAGCTAGTAGTGGCATCGCGAGCCTAGGCTCGGTCCCATGCCCTCCTACTCCTCAGCAATAGCCAAGTACCTGTATAGGGACTCTTGCCCCTATCTACACCTACAACAACATAATCTGTTTGGGCCAAGAAGCGTTACCCAAACAGGGTGTGAGAAATATATCTCAGTAGGCACCCCCCAAAGGCCCGTGCCCAACTGCGTGTAAGCATGCAACAACAATGTGCAATAGTGAAATGCAATAAAGTAAGCAGTACTCAAAAGTAACTAACTTAACAATTAAATTACCATTTTATTATTCATTTAGCCCATTTAATTTAGTATCACCTTGTGCTCAATAGCACCAAGCCCTCAGGCCAACCAGTATTTCACCCTCAGGATAATATAGTGAACCACGCCCTCAGGCTTTCCCTCAGGACATCCAGAATCTCTCCCTCAGGCATTGTAACAGAATTCTCGCCCTCAGGCATACGATGTGTCGCCCTCAGGCACAGAAGTCAAGCCCTTAGGCACGAAAGGTTTTCCTCAGGAAAAGTAGAACATCGCCCTCAGGCTAATACAGTCACGCTTTCAGGCTAATCACAATAATTCCCTCAGGCTAATACAATCATGCCCTAAGGCTAAACAGGTAACCGGGCCATGCCCAACAAATCAAAATTTAGTAAAAAAGCAATTCCTCTAAATGCAATTCTACAGTTACTACATTTAAGGCATACCATCGGGTATCCTGGCCAAACGGCTAAATAGAGGAACACACCCCTCGGGATGGTCCTAGATCCAGGAAACAATCCTAAACAGCATTTTATTATCACAATTTAATCACCTATGAAATTATAGGCATTAAATATAGAAACGGCCTCAGCCATACGACACCCCAACATGTGTTCGTGGCACGAAAACACAAAAAAAACACCTGACAGTTGGAAAATGATCACAAAGCCACCTACCTTATACGCCAACAAATGCTACACCTGAACACCGACTCCAGAAATGCCCACGAACGGAGTAGATCTGACGAAGAACAAAACCCATTCAAACGTAAATAACATACGTTAGCAGAAGAATTGGTAAGAACGGTACCAGGAGAGGAGAGGGCTTACCCGTGCGGTTCCAACGAGATCATTCTAAGCCGAATCAGTTTCCAGACGAACGCCCAGTGGATCTTCAAAGATCCGGCCTCCTCCTTTGGCTCCAAAACGGCTCAAGTGCCTCCTCTACCAACTGAGGATGCTACTGCCTATTTTTAGCTGAAAAAACAAATTACACAGCGTGTACTTCTGAGTACACGGCGTGTACTTCTTTCATTTAACTGTTTACATGGTGGCACCGCCACACTGTTCATCAGTCGACATGAGTACACGACATGTACTCTCGAGTACACGGCGTGTACTGTCGCCCAGCTGGCGGTGACGCCACCGCCTTACTGTTTAAGCCTATCGACTAACTACACGATGTGTAGTCAGTTTCTACACCCTTCGTCGCCGGCATGGCTACACACCCCGTGTACTCATCCCAACACGGCCAAAAGAACACGACGTGTGGATAAAGTACACGGCGTGTAGTTCCAAAATTTCGGATTTTCCCCCATTTTCCATATTTTCTCAAAATCACTTAAGGAAAGGAAAAGAAGAAGCCTATACCTCTAAAACAAGAATCGGGTTCTTATAGTTATAAAGGAATCAAAATTTAGTTTTAAATCTGGAATTGGGCTCACTGTTTGGCCCAATTCATGAAAACTCACCCATTTCTCCATAAAAGCTTCTGAAACCCCCAAAAAAAGCATGAATGGAAATTAAATGAAATTTATTTTTAAAATAAGTTATTTATGTGACAATTCATTCCAACATGAAAACATTACATCCAACGAAAGCCACAACAAGGCCAGATACAAAATCCAAACCCAACTAATAATTCAAGATGTATTTCTTTTCCAAGCATCACCCACAAGGGCCAAAACACCTCTAGTGATCAATTAAGGAAGGATTAATCTCACAAAAAAAACTTACACCACTTTATTGAAATTATCATTCACATTCATACTTTATCCCAAAAGAAAACTCCTCAAAAACTATCCGAACAAGACTTACGAAATTCACCCAAATGAACAACAACTATGAACAAGGTTACAATTACCTTACATCAACTAAACCATTGGGAACCCTCCAATCCCAATGTTTACTCAAGGAAGATGTTGGTATCTAGATAGTTTCGAACAAGACTTCCTACCACCAAGCCAATAGCATGGAAAAATATGAGCTATTGATATGGGGGGACAATAATAGTCACCCCACCATAAGAGGCAACCTATTTTTTCTGAGACAGAATCAGGACACTAACATGGGGAGGCTTGAATTGAATCCCTAGTAAAAAGGGTAAAATTCCATTAAAAGTTTACAAAGGAATATACAAGAAAGTCATAGTGGGTCTCCCCACCATAAGAACCAACCATCTTAACCGACCATCATGGGCCGACACAGAAAGACCCAAATTTTTTTAATGATTTTGGAAGGCAACAGGGTTTGATAAACCATGCATTAACTGTGCAGATCATTCTTTCCATATGGCATCCTGGAACACAGTCACTAATAATCAGGCAAAAATTGTCTCCTTAGCACATATATCCAAATTTAAACCATTCTCTAATGAGTTAATGGAAACCAATGGGGGACAGAATGATATTAGGTGATTTCATGGGTACAAGGCCCTCCACCAATTTCCACTGGTCGAGAACAATAAAAGAAAGAAGATGAAACCAGAGGTTTAAACTCTTCTTATCTTTCATACTGAGGATAGGACATTTTACAAGGGATTAAATGACCCTGGGATATCCCTTGACTATGAGAAAGCTTCTTTTTGAGACATATGGCTAGAGCTCAAATGATTGAAGCATCTTTTTCCTCGTAGTTAGGTATTGGAAATCCCCTAGACAAGAATTCTTATTTCGGTGCCACCAAATACTTACTGAAATCCCTGATAAGAATACCCAGACATAACACATTCCAAACTCACATTACCCTCACCCGATATTTCACTACAATAAGGCCATAGAAGATGCACACACATCACACCTTGTTTCTTCGAGTGAGAAACAAAAGAACAAAAGAACACCTACACTCACCTTCCTCTAAAATGGATGATTCTAAAGTGTTTCCAAGGGATACATTCTCCCAACATAACTGGGACACTCAAAGGATTGCACCACTTTCACATTTATAGTCAATCGAGTGCATGAAATCACAAGGAATCATTGAACATGACCACTGCAACTGATAAAAACAATGCATGGAGAGGGACCGTATACCACATCCCCAAACAACACAAAATTCTTGAAAGTGGCCCCAATATCCTCTCATGACCAGATTTACCACACTAGTAGTATAACGTGAACTCCTTCTTCAAAGAGAATATAAAGGGCTGAGAGGACCTCTTAGACACCATCCAGATACCCATCCATGCTATAAACCCCAGACCACTTCCACCTTCAGCAAATCAGAAAACATAAGAGGCTAAGGTCACTTTCAACCTTCTATGATTACTCTCCCAGAATAAGAGGATACACAAAACCCAAAAAGGAAAGGTAGTAGACTCAATATAAAAAGATCAAGAAAAAGATTCCTTATATTGATTAACTGTAGGGTGTTCAAACGACGAAATAATCTGGGTTACCCTTCAGTTGTGCACTAATCCTTAATGGGGCGTACCTTATCCAATGATTAAACCCACGGACCGAACCAAGATGGTCCATTGGCCAAGATATACCAAAAACGCGATCCAAAAACATGAAAGGAATCACCATAAATGTGTTCCCAAAAATTTCTCAGAAGAGACCACTAACTGGCCCATCAACAGAGCTTATCGACCAAACACCAACCCAAAACACAGTACTAACAGGAGGGGTTCTTGGAATTAAAACATCCCACAACATCAACATTAAAAAAAACACAAAAAACACACCATCCCATACTATTCATAAAGATATCAGGTTTCTCCTTTATAATTTTTTTTTTGAAAATAAACAGTTCACCAGTTAGTGTATCCACCAATGGTACCCCATGTGCCTCACAAAAGCATGTTTATGTGCCAAACCGGGCACCCACCTCAAATTCATCCCGGAACACATCCAGCCATGCCATCAACCATCCATCATCCCATATAACCCCATGCATGTGGTCCCTCAGGGAAATACCAATGGTTAAAAAAAATTCTTTCCACTTTTCAAAACCAAAACAGTCAACCATAACCTCCTTTTTCTCATTACCTCTAAACACGAAATCAATCCCAAATTACATATTAAAAAGATTTTCATAAAAAAAAAATTTAATTGAAAAATTACTTTCATGTAATACACTTTAATTTCATAACATCTCATCCCATTAAAATACCTCTTAATAGTTTAGATATAACTATTGGAAACACGTTTTCAAAACCAACTTTAACACAATTGTTTTGCTTTCAAAATAGGTGTAAACACCCCAATTTCCTTTTCAAAATGATTCTGAAAACATAGTTCCACAATTTCAAAATTCAAAACCTCTTATATTTATTATAAAATCAGTTATAAAAACTAACACTTCTTAAAACCATGTAATTTTTGTTTTAAAACCTAACTCTTAAGATTTCAAAACTAAAGGACACATGGCAATGCATGAGGACATTATCTTTGGTGGGTGACTTCGAAATATGGTTGGCAGGAATAATACAATCACTTCACCATTATTGAGAGTGTTCAAGTAATTTATCTCCAACTCCACATGGCTTTACATGCCCTCTAAGATCACTAAGACCATTAACCCAACTCTCATTTCATTTCTTATAATCATCATCAAACCACGAAAACCAAAAAACATTGAAAATTCCCGAACTACACTGGAAAAATGAATCCCTTAATGGGCTGTGGTGATAAAAAAAATTACTCATACCTAGAGTTCCATGTCTTGAAAATCCTAACTCTCGACTATCCCAACTATTCCCCAAATAACATGACCCAAAGAGAGTGAACCTCCTTTGACACCATTTTGTCACGACCCAAATCTGGTTTCCATCAAAACCGGCACCCGACCGGGCCTGTGACAAGACCCGAAGGGCGTTCCCGATCCCCGTGGGCTGGAAAAAGTGCCTAGGTACCATAAAATGATGTTTGGGAAGGTTTTACCTGAGTTTATAAACATTAAACAACAAAAAAACTCAATAAAACAAATATGGATTTTTACACTAAAACTGTCTTTGGAAAAATTGAAGAACTGAATTACATAAGTTAAAACTATGTTTAAAGACCATAAAAAAGGTATGAAACAAAATAAGTACAGCCCAAGAAACATCAAATGGAATGAATCATGACCCTCAAGCCATCTCCATAACCCCACATCACGAACGACTGGTAAAAACCCAAACTATTGGCAAAAAAGTTGTACCCAAATATACCACAACCAAATAACCAAGTCTACTAACACCCAAAGGTGTAAGTAGGGTGTGAATAAAATACTAGTAGGATACCACCACTAATAGATTCCATGTGATAGACATTCAAAGATGAAAAGCATGCAATTTTTCAAAAACCTGTAATTTCTAGTTACAATTTCTAAAAGATGCAACTTAAAAAAATAATTTTTCAAGTGGGATAATTTAAAGAATCAACAATTTTTAAATAAATTACAAAGCTACTGAATTTTAAATCCTAATATACCATATGAAGATAGTAAGTATAAATCATCTAATGAGAACATGCAATATGAAATAACCCCCAGGGACTAGCTTGTTGTGGGTCCCAGATACCTCGTGTCTCGGTGAGAGTAACCATCACAAATATTTGTTCTCATGCATGATCCACTAGAAGGGAACATACCCATAACCTAGTGGTCCCCAATCATCATCATAATAGTTTAGTTAGAGTTTTAAACGTCAATCTAGTAAAGTGAAACTGAGGACAAACCCCACAGATTTACTAGCATACTAGAACACATCAACCCACCTAGAAACCCGAGTTTTCCATTTGTGCTCAAACAAGTTCAACAAGTCCAGAAATATAGTTTTCACATGAAAATATTATTTCCTCATCAATAATTCACCAAACATCCCACATGTATACCACACAAGTTACAAAAGTCCACTTTTCATTCAAATTTATTTGAAATCTGACTCACACCAAAATAGCCCACAACATTTATCACATTTCTTTAAAACTTCCACAAATCCATTAAATTTTTTTTATAAAACCATTCCAATATTTTACAACTCACATAACATCCCACTCCCATGTTACATAATACCCTTTTTCATAATGAAAATCCATTTCTCACATCATAATCACACAAAACATCCCATATCACTTTCACATCTCTTAAACACTTTAGTAAATCCTTAAAACATTTTGGTAAAACATTTCCCAGATGGAACACATCACAAAATAGCCCCTATAACATTTAAAATGTACCATTTCAGAATATACACACTCCAAAACATATTTCCAATATGGTTTCACCACTTACATAAATCCTAAAATCATTCAAATCTTTCAAATAAACAATTCCAAATAGTATACCCAATCTTTGATCAAAAAAACCAATTTCAAAACCATATTTCAAATAAAAAACCACATAAAAACACTACCAAAGTATAATTTTCAGCCCTAGATATATTTATAAAACTGCTGTCAAGTGTTATAAAATCACCTTTGACAATACCACGAAAGATACAATTGAAAACACCCATTTTCATAAAATTCTCTCAAGAAGTATAACAAAGTTTTACACAATAATCACATTCCCAAAACCCCCTTCCAAGGCCCTCCTGACACTGAGGCATTAAAAAATAGAATTTTCATCCACATTCAACAACAAATAAATTAATTTCATATTTTATAAAACTACCACAAAGGATACCACATGTGTTACATTCGAAAAGTTCATAACATAAAAAAATTGCAATTATAAAATTAAATTCTTAACCAAATCCCTAAAAAATGGTTTTCACACTACACACAGAATATTGGGAATATGAAAAACCAATAAAACAAAAAAAAAACTAACTCATCATGGAATGTTTAACCATGTAATAACCTACTGAATGTGTCAAATCCCACAAAACATGATGAAAAACATCAACCGCACCACTACTACACCACTAAGAAGATAAATCCTCCCTAGACCATAATATTTGAACAAAAAAGACACCAAATCAAACAGTGGTTTCAAACCCTAAATTCTATTCATTTTAGAACATAATGAAAGTGGGAGGAAACCCTATGGGAAAAGGAAGAAACCAAGAAGGAATCACTTACCTTGAAAAATATTGAAGAAATCACCCAAAATACACCAGTATCGGAATTTGAAAACAACATACCATTCGAGGGAGATTCAAAAAATGTTTAAGAACTCATTTATGAACTAGAATGGGTAAAAAAGTGTGAGAAATGAAGGATCTATAAAATAATCAATTTACCACTTTAAATCCGATAGATTAGAGAAATTCAGGAAATATTCATCCAAATTCGTGATGAAACTGAGCCTCAAAAAGGAGGATGAGAGCATGGGGGGATTCCTTGGGTATATGGTCTAGGGGGAGAGTTGGAATCACTGTTAAAACATAAATATTGAAGGAGATATTAAAGAAATAAAAAATATTTTTAATGTAGGAAATGTGCTTTTGGGAAGGCCCAATACCTAAATAAAAATCGATATTTACCGTGATTTTGGATTTCTCAATGGTCAAAATTAATATGGTGGTGTTAATAGGTCAGCGGATGAGAAGTATAAATTTTAATGGATGAAAAATGTTATAAAATGAAGGAGTTATAAAGGAATAAAAATTTATTTTTAAATCTAGAATTGTGCTCATGGTTTGGCCCAATTCATGAAAACTAACCCATTCCTCCATAAAAGGTTCGGAAACCCCCAAAACAATGCATGAATAGACATTAAATTAAATTTAATATTAAAATAAGTCATGTATGTGACATGTTTTATATGATTCCTTGAGTCTAAATGAATGACAGAATATTTTAACCATATAACATAACCGTTTTATTTGTAGGTATTAATGAGATTAATAACATTTTGATATATATATATATATGTTTTCCACAATTCAAATTTACTTATTACTTCCTGATAAATCATCAATATTTTGTTAATAAAATCATTTCATGATTCAAAGACCTATTTTTCAAAGAATTATATTTTTATACCTTTTAGGTGAATTTATATATTTATTGTTATTTAAAGTTATTTTTAATATAAATTATTGATAATTTATGAATAAAAATTTCTATAATATTTATCTAATGGTTAGAAAATATGAAATAAAAACAATTGAAGGTAAAAAGAGTAATTTTTTTAAACAAATATTTTTGTATATGCAATGTGTTTTTGAAATAACCAAATAAATAAATAACTATTTATTAAATTTTTAATGAAATTTTAAAAATATATATTCATTAAAATATTATAACATTCAACTTATAGTTTTTACATGGAAAATAATGAAATTAAACCTTTTTTATGGTTAAAATGCATTTTTTATAAAAAAAGGATTCATTGCATTTGGAATGTTTATTTTAAAATTGACTTCTTCCACTGATAGAAAATAAATTTGATAAATGGATTTCACATTTTAATTAGAATTTATAATTTTTTCGTGTGTCCACTTTCATTTTTGGACATAATGAATCATAAAAATAGTGAAAATTTGTTATCACAATTATTGTTAAAATGGTTTACTAGGGGGTTCAACATAGAGTTAAGTGTAAAAATACACCATAAACATGAATAAATCCTATTGGTTGAATTTATTTAATCCATATTTTTCATTAAATTCATATTCTTGTCCATTTTTACCACATTTAATGGAAAATGACATTATATTATTTAAATATTTTATGTCATTCCTTGTGTGTCCCTCCCCTCACTTATAAAATTAAACACATGCTTATACTTTATTAAAAAAATGAGTGATGTATCTCATCCAAGCCCTATGAAATAATATTCCTATACTCCATACATTAATTCTTATTTTTATGGACATACCCTAAGACCACCATAAAAATGATTAATGTGAAATCTAATGGATGACTCTCAAAGAAGTGGTAATCATCTTACTTGACTCCTAAATTTATTTACTCTAATAATTCCACTAAATTTGATTTTTATATCATTAATAAATTAATAAAGTATCAAAAATATATATATTTATTATCATTATTATTGCAGAACAATTTTCTCCCTCCATTCTATTAATTGGGAAGTGAAAGTATTGCTTGTGTGTACGTGCAGACTACTGCCTCCACGTAGAAATGTTAGTCATTTTTCATCGCCGCCTATATTGGATGGTGATAATGATGAATCTACTGATTATATATGATATTTGTGATATAATAATGATTCTATAATGATAAAATATTAACTAATTTCTTGTCTTTTTTCTCATTATAAAATGGAAGTATGATTCATGCATATGTACAATCTATCTTCTACATGAGTGATATATTTAATTTTAAATAATAAAAAAATTTAGATAGTTATAATGTAATATATAATAAATATAATATTTAATTATGAAAATAATATTTTTTAAATTTTATATTAATATTATAACATAGAATTTTGTTACTCATTCAGTCTTCATAACATGCACTTATTTTGGTCCGTTTTACCGCCTACACAGGTGATGTTATAAAGATAATGACATGAATTGTTAAGGAATATTAAATAATGGTGATTCTGTGTAATAATATGACATAAATGACATTATTAAATTTATATTTGATTTTTAACCACGGTAAATATACAAGTACCCCAACATACAAATCGAAACATATATAAAAAAATTATAGAGTAAGCACTCGATATAATAATGTTAAATGAAAGACTTAGAATGAATTGATGCTAATATGTTACAAGTAAAGAACTTATGGTATTATATGTATGAATATAGTTATTGTATATAATTATAAAATATTTAAATTTATTATAACAGAGGTTATAGTTCTTATGAAGAAAGTCATATTTACGGTAGTTGTTTTATTTTAGAATCATAATATTTTCTGATATTATTTATGACTAAATTTACGACAATCGTATTATATAATATATATCTCATATACCTCATATATTTTTTATAAAATTGTTAATTATAAATATTTTATATTTTCCTTTCATTTTCCTTAATATAATTATTCATAATACTAAATGAATATTTTCAGGGAAAACTAACTATATTACTCTCTTTGGCCATAAATATTTTATCTTCTACATAAATGTTTTATAGAAACTTTTAATGAATATTTTTGAAATTATTTGATGATTTATTAAATTAAATTTTACCCATATCTTAATTTCTATATAATTTTCTAAATATAATTTTCCTTTTATTTTTGGATTCAAGAATTTTTTACTAAAGGCATGAACAAAATAATTATTTTAACATTTTCTATACGAATGAATTTCATCATATTCATAACTATTATTTTCCTCAAATTATACTTTATAATTTTCCAAGGTTCTTTTCATGGAAAATATTTTCCCTCATATTGTGTAATTTTTTTATATTTAAAATATGTAATTTCTAAATTAAAAGGGTATTTTCCTCAAGAAAATATTCCTTGATCGTTTAAATGTATTTTCATCTATAAAATCATAATTTGATGTTTGATATGATTTACTGGGGATCTGATCAATATCTACTATCTGTATATTTTATTGATATGGTTAATGATTATGGGGATGCAATATTGATTAAACTTGTTCTCTTTACCATGGGTTAAGATATTGTTAAACGATTAATGCTTTCATGATCATGTGGAATACATATAAATATAATATGATTATGTGAGAGGTAGGTCCGCTATATCCCTTCAATGCATTGGGTAATAATTAATATTTTATGACGTATAAGGGTACGTGGTTGGTTTTCCCAAACCCGAAGAAGGTATACCGATTATCAGACTAAGCCAAATTAAGGTACCTTTATGGTTAACCCAAGCCTATTAAGTAATGTATGTCTTTGTGGATATCCTCAAAATATTATTTATTTTATTACTAAATATTTTATTTCACACCTCTATGACATGTTTTATACCAGTGTCACATTCAAATATCTCTTTATTTCCTTATGATTCATTGTATATGAACTGCCAAATATTTATTCCATTACTCATGACTTTGATATATTAATTCTGGGGGATGATTGTTTTTTTGTTTTAAATATCATTTCTCATTCCTTTATTCTTATCATTTGGACACTCATGATTATCAACTGATATCTTCCACGGTTACCCTCATTGAGCATCTAAGTTCGGCTATTCCGTTATTTCCTTTTCCCTAGTATATGAAGGGCGTTATTAAGTATGATATTTTTAAGAATATTATCTTTTGAGAATAAAATTCAAGGATATGTTGAATATCTTTAATTCCATAAGTTTATCATGTATCTAATGTTTAAAGAAACTATGATTTCATGTTTCTAGAAAAATTGTTCTTTTGAGATGTTTAAAATACTTATATTAAATTATGTTATAATAATATATGAAATGGTTAGTTTTCCTCAAGGTTAACCAATAATAATTCATAAACTATATACGAAATAAATTATACACACTGGTATATTAATCCATAAAATGGTGAGATATAATAAAAAGATAAATAATCCCAATGATACATTAATTTTTTTTCATCGGTCATAACTAAGTATGAATGACAAAGCAATAGGCAGAAAATATAATGATAATAAAAATAAAACACTAAAACTAGTATAACCAATACTGAATCAAATGTTCCCACAAACACTAATAATATAAAAAGTCTAACAATATGATAATGAACTCATTAAGAAATATTCAAATTAGAATATTTAAATATATAAAATATTATGAAAAAATAAATCCTATGAATATTACACTTATCCTCATAGGTTACACATTAACATGATTTATATCTAAGATCCTCATTACCTATATTAATTAATCACTACTCTTGTTACCAAAATTTCTCAGCCAAAAATATTTAACTACCACCATAACCATAAAAACCTCACAAAAACTTCAATGTCAATAACTTAATCATCCATCCATAATTCCTCCTATATTAATTTTTTTTAAAAAAATACCATAATAGAACTAAATAGTAATAAGAATCATCCTAAAACACATAGGGAATAAGTGATAAAGAATAATAAAAAAATTCATCCAACTAATAATTACATAGGATAAACATTATAATGTTTAAACGAATGGTGAGTTGTACTTGGATAAGAATGATATGTAAGAGGAGCATACTATATTAATGGCCCCACCCCAAAGGAATTATTCCCTAATGGGTTATTTTAATCCACCAAAGCATATATTTTTTAGAGGAATTTTACCTACCTATGTTTTCCTAAACTACCCAAATCATAAAAAAATTTCGTTCCAATGTAAAATTGATTTTCTTAATTATTATTTTAATATAATTGAAATTATATGAATAATAATAGATGAAATTATCAATTTTTAATCTACAAAACCCAACTATTAAATTATGAACAGTGAAACCTCTTTATATAATGTAAAATATTATTTGTCCACATATAATTATTTTAGGTTATATATATATAATATAATGATTTGTAATTTTAAATCAGTTTAGATAACATTAATAAATATTCTTAATCAAAGACAAAAATTATACCAAAAAATGCTTGATTCACAAACTAATAGGAATGAATGATTGGAATAAAATATAATAATAGTTATACACTATGAAAAAAATAAGTTAATTAATAACCTTTCCTTATAAACCAAATTTGTAAATTAAACATTTCACATGTTATTCTAGATAAAAATAAAAATAATAGAGTCTTTATCAATGGATTAATAAATCACGTGTAAATATTTTAGAAATATAGGGACCAAGTAATACAATATAAATAGTTATTAATGATTTGATAAAATCTATATAAAAAAGAGGTGTAATTTACCAAGTAAATTTCCAATCAAAAATTAATTTTATTTTATAAAATTTATTATTTATCTTTTATTTGAGTTTTGAATACAAAGTGGTTGGAAATTCATAGGAAAAACACAACTAAACACATTGAGTGTTAAAAGAAATTATAACTATTATCTATTGGAGTTCTCATCCAAATCCTATAACCAATAATATGATCTATATAGTTTATAAATTATATTTTATAAATAATTAGACTCATATAATAAATCTTTAAAAATGAATAAATAATATATTGAATCAAAAAATCCAAAAAATTACTCATAAAATTCACCTAACCCTACTAAACAAAAAACATCCAAATTACATCATATATAGAATCATGAATATAAAACCAAAATCAAATAAATAACTAAAATAATACACTAATAAATTCCTTTTTATCAAATTAATTATTTAAAAAAGGAAATAAAACATTTTAGGCCTCTTATATCTACCACATGTGAACCAATTAGAGTGATTAAATTGTGCTCTAGTGGAATCAAAAACAAATATTCCTATGGGATCTTATAGAAATAAGAGAAAAGGGAAGTAATAATGGTAAATAAAGGAAAATTAAAGGAACTAAATTCATTCCAATTAGCTAATGTGGGATATCCTGTACATACAAACTGATATCTTATTACCTAAACACAAACATTACATACTCTATTTAACAATATGTTTAAAAGATATAATATATAAATCCTTAATTGAAAAAAAATAATAATTATTGAATATATTATATCCCATGAATATTTTCCAGTTTATTGATATATTTAATTTGGGAAAAATAATAATTAAGAAAGACTATGTTCTTTGTATAAAATATATATTTTTGACATTATACATTAAAATAAATAATACATAATGAGTCTTTAATATCTCTAAAAAAATAATTCACACGTCTTATCCCTCTAAATATTAAACTTTTACAAAAAAAATTCACAACATAGGGAATCAAAAATTGAAAAGGGTTGAGCTCAAATGCTCAGTAAGGTAAATATATCGTGAATATGTAAAAAACATAAGAATAATATACATAATATATTATTAATAAACGATCTGAATAAAACCATATTCATCTGAAACTCAGATCATGATATGTAACACCCCAAAATTTTATAGTACGTTATTTCTTAAAAGTAATTCAATAACTTGCACTACATGCAACACTGAGTTCAAGCGCACCATGACTTACCAAACTAGCCATTAAAAAGAGGTTATAAATAGTATTAACTAAATTTTGATCATTATATAATCCTTATAATTTTAGAATTTATATTATGAGTTTCTTAGGCATAATGAAAAAAAATTCATTTTTTAGATAAAAGAAGTATTTTTTTAAAATACAATTTTACATTCTTTTAATGGTGAACCCTTTTAAATCCAATATTTGAAACTTTTATATATTCAATTCGACAAAATAAACTTATTCTTTAGAATAAAGACATAATAATTTCGTTTCAAAATTTTTTTGGTGTTTTTTCTGATAACTTTCATATTTGGGTGAATAGTGAAAAATACTATATCTTAACTGAAAATAGATTTCTTATTCAAAAAAATTTATAGTGTTAAATTATAAATTTTAATGGCTTGGAAGTATAAATTGGTTAAATTTTTACCATTTAATCAAATATTAATCATTGGAAATAATTTCACTTTGAAATTGAACATAAACAAGTATCAATCTTTTGTTAGTTATTATTTCCTAAAAACACACTTTTTGGTTTGAAAAATGGGAATTAATTTTATATTAATAAATGAAACTTCTATGTTTTGAATTTGGTAAATTATAATTAATTTTTGAATTCATAATATCAAAATTAGCTTAGGGGGAAATTTTGGTATTTTTCTGAAAACTCTCAATTTTTTATGAATAGTGAAAAAAACGGAGTTATTGTTTAAAACTGACTTTTTATTTTAATAATTATTTATTTTATTTAAATTTATTTTTGGTCAAAATAGATATATAATAACTATATATGTTCAATGTAATTCATTGGAGTCAGTTTATAATTATTTTAGATATATAAAAATTTTGTTGAACTTTTTACCGTCTTTTACCCACCTCCTAAGAGCATTTGAAAATTTACATAAAACATAATTTTACCGCTTCTGTGAGTTGAATTTAAAAAATCCAAGAGACACGGTTAATATAAATAAGTAAAATGTGGTTCAATATGATGAAAATAATTTTTGGTGAATAGTAACGTTTGACTTTAATTTACCACAGTTAAGAGTAAAAAGGGTAATTAAGGGTAAAAATGATATCATTAATACCCTAACACAAGTTCTAATTATATTGGATAAGTTTAATTCGACCAAATAAAATTATTAATAAAATATGACCCTTTAGGACCACATGCATTAGATTAAGAAATTTATTATTATTTAATTGAAAGAAGAGTTAAAAGTTTTAAATTCAATGTTTAATAACTAAACCTTTTTAATATAGGGTTACACATAAGATAAATTCAACTATAAATTTTCATTAGAAATATAAAAATATTTCCAATGTAATAGTATTTTATTTATATTTTTTAGACGTTAAATAATAAAATTTATTTATGACACAATGATGATACAGTAATTACCGTATTAATGAACGATTAAAATAATTGATATTGTGTTGGAATCACCTGTTTTGATAATCCCAAATCATGCTTAAACATTAATTATGATGTATTAAAACCTTGCATTAATCTTATTATTCTATTCTTAAACGTATTTTATTCTAAACAATTCATATTCTCACTCTCATAACTTTACTGTAACAGCTTACAGTAGTATTTACATAAGTTCAGTATTGTTAGCTAACAGTCAGAGTTTTCTTTTCAAAGTCACAGTTACAGCTAACTGTCACCTTAAGTTACTGTTGCAATAAGTTCACAGTTACAAGGTTACAGTCGAAAAATAATACAAGCTTACAGTCACGAGTCTACCGCTATCTATTGTCAAAGCTCACAGACGAAGGTCACAGTTACAAGACTTCTGTTCAAAGTTTTCTCTGCTCAAGTTCACAGTCGAACAAGTCTACAGTTGGAACAAGTTCGCAGTCGAACAAGCCTACAGTCATAAGTCTACAGTCAAGGTTACAGTTAGACAGCTTCTGTCGACTAAGTCTACTGATGATCGAGGTCTACAGTTGACAAAGGTTACAGTTCTATAAATTTGATATTACAAGTCTACAGTTAGAGAGGCTACAGTTACATGGAGTAAAAGCTACCATTGCAAGCCTACAGACAGCAAGCCTTTGTTGAAGTCCACAGAAGGAAGTCCACAGAAGGAAGTCCACAGTTGGAAGACCACAGTTGAAGTCCACAGTGACATACATTCACGACCAGTCTATTATTATTATATTTCTATTTTTTTCTTTACCAATTTGAGTAATACTAATCTAACGGTCATGTCTAAGACAAATTAATACACCTAACATTATTTATTGATATTTGCAGACATATCAAGAAATAATACAGTGTACGAGGAAGATCGCACGTGTATCTTGTCGGCCTCGGATGAACAAAAAGGGCATATATGGAGGAGTATAAAAAGAAGAAAGAAGCATTCAAGAAGAAGTGATGTATAAAACAGTTACACAGAGTCTAACATCTACAACTGAGAAGGAGATTCGCATATACACAAAAAGGAAGAACTCTCGAGCATTCATTCTGAAGAACAAAAGAGTCTCAAGTGAACCGACTGAAAGAACCGTCTTCGAAAAGCCATGCTGTGAAGCACTCAAACTCAAAGAAGCTGATTACTTGAACATCTGGAAGTCTGGAAATCGCGACACTCTGTTTTAGTGTCATCTTACAGAAAAAGGACCAAAGCTTCAAGACACTCATTCCTACGAGTCCAGAACTGATCTGCCAAACACTATAGAGCATTCTAAACCTTCTTCTTTCTATCTATTGCTCTACTGTGTTTTAGTTCTCTACATTTTGAGCAGTGTGTGTTATCTGCTGTATTTAATACACACACTGTCTCCTGAACTTTCACTGGAGGATCTGTAAATCCTCAGCAAACCCTTTTACACTTCATTTCCCACTGTGGATAGTGGTAGAGGTCTTGTGACCTGGACAGCTTGGTGCTGTTGTTTGTTTTCCCACGAAGAACTGTGGTAGAGGTCTTGTGACCTGGACAGTGTGTTCACTGTTGTTAACCCCGATCCAGGGTGTGGATCATTTTATATAAACTTTTGAGAGGACTAAGTCTCGGCTTGAGACTGAACCTCTTGGTTAATTCTCTGTGTTTGAAGTTTTACTCTATATCCATACTTTACATATTTAATTTCATTTTCCGATGCTATTACTTTGAAATATAATCTATCTTCAAAGCTGCTTTGATAATTAAATTCGCAAGTGTTTATATTTGTTATAAATCAGTAAGTTAGTTTCAAAAGTTAATTTAATCATAAGATTAAGTTAACTGAGAATTAATCAATCTTTGAGAAACCAATTGAACCTTTATAATCTATATAAATTCACTACAGTTTAATTTGTTTTGAAATTGGGGGATTTTAATAGAAATTGTTTTTAACAGAAATTTTAATTGGAACTCAATTCACCCCCCCTCTTGAGTGTCCACTCCGACCAACATTTGGTATCAGAGGGGTTGTTTATCTCTGTTATACTTGCTCAAAGTTTTATTTTAACTCTCTGTTTTTAAACTGTGATTGTAGTTTTATCTAAAAGATCTTAAATTTCTGTTAGTTCTAAATTTTATCTCTTTAAAACATTTTCTAAAATTTCCTTATGGATAATAGACTAGAAGGTGCTGCTACTAACAGGCCACCCTTCTTTAATGGTGTGAATTATGCCCAATGGAAGCTCAAAATGAAAATTCATTTGGAAAGTATGGGTTTTGATATTTGGACTGCTATAGAGTCTCAATACAAGATTCTAGAAACTGAAAGAATAACTTGGGATGAACCTACTAAGGTAGCTTACAATAATAATTGTAAGGCTGTGAATGCTCTCTACTGTGCTCTAGGAGATGAGGAATTCAATAGAATTTCTGCATGTAAAACTGCTTTTGAAATCTGGGACACCTTAGCTGTTTCTCATGAAGGATCAACTAATGTCAAGGAAATGCGGTTAAATACTTATACTATCAAATATGATAACTTTAAGATGAAAGCTGATGAACCTATTTCTGATATGTATCTCAGGTTTAATGAGATAGTCAACACAATGAGCTCACTCAGAAAGATTGTTCCAGCAAAGGAGAAAATCATGAGATTATTGAGATGTCTGCCTGACAGATGGAGAGGCACATCCGTTTCAATTAGAGAATCCTGTGATATTGGAACTTTGCCTATCAAGTAGTTAATTGGTAAGCTGATGATGTACGAAGAAGAGCTCAAGGTAAATAAAGAGGAAGATGAGGAACCAAAACGAAAATTTGTAGCTTTTAAGTCTACTGCATCAAAGAGCAAAGACAAGGAGAAAGTGCATATACCAACTGAAAGCTCATCTAGTGAAGACTTAGATTCTGACAGTGATGCCGAGATAGCACAAATAGCAAGGAGATTCAAGAAGTTCTATAGGAAGAAGAAGTTCTTCAGAAAACCAAACTACAAGGGTAAGTATGATAGACAAGGTAAGTGGAAGAAAGATTGGAAGAAAACTGATAAAGAAGAAGACATAGTTTGCTATGAATGTAAAAGGAAAGGACACATCAAAGCTGACTGTCCTAAGTTAAAATTCAAGAAGAGATATGAGTACAAGGACAAGAATTATATGAAAGCTATGAAGGCCACCTCGAGTGCTTCAGAAGACAGCACAAGTGAATCAGAGTCCAGTGATTCTGAAAGAAATCGTGCTAATATGTGTTTCATGACAAACACATCTGAGGTAACCTTAGACACTCCCACTTTAAACTCTTATTATTCTGAAGGTGAAGCAGAATCTGGTTCTGATTCTGAAAATATGTCTAAAGATGAATTGATTGAATACTGTAATATGCTGGAAGAAACGTGTAATGAACTAAAGGATAAATATAAGTCTTTAAAGAAACAGCATGCTCTTACTGCAAGTGTCAAGTCTGCACTTGATATAGAAAAAGAGAAAAATGTTCAATTATTAAAGGAGAATACAGAACTGAAACTATCTAATGAACAACTTAGAAAGGACTTAGAAACATTCACAAATGGAAAAGATACTCTAACCCAACTGCTAGGAAAGCAATTTGCACCTAAGTATGCTACTGGCTTGGGATACCAACCTGGACAAAGACAGATTACTAAAACCCGATTTATTAAGTCTGAAAAAAATCCTGCTAGTTCCAGTTTTGGAAATTAGTATGCCTCAACTGGTTATTTAAACAGTTGTAGATCAAATAAAGTATATCCCTCTAAATCTGTTGCATCTATTAATTATATGGGACCCATAAAACAACTCTGGGTACCTAAATCCTTGATTTCTAACATATCTGGACCCAAGAAAATCTGGGTACCAAAGTCACTTCCTGTCTAATCTGTTTTGCAGGAAATCTGTTTGAAAAGCAATTACAAGAAGGTATGGTACTTAGACAGTGGATGTTCAAGACACATGTCTGGGGACTATTCGTGCTTCAAAAGCTTAATAAAGGTTGATGGAGGATATGTCACTTTTGGTGATAACTCAAAAGGAAAAATCATCGGCTTAGGCCAGATTGGTAACACTGACTCAGTATTAATTTCCAAAGTTTTATTTGTTGATGGACTTAAGTACAACCTACATAGCATTTCTCAATTGTGTGATGATGGTTTTAATGTCAAGTTTGAAAACAATTCTTGTGATGTTTATAATTCCAAAAATGATTTAATATTTTCTGCCTTAAGAAATGAAAATGTTTATGCTGTTGACTTAAACACTTTGGCTAAACATAATGTTACTTGCTTAAATGCTTTTCATAAAGAGTCTTGGCTGTGGCATAGGAGATTAGGACACTGCAACATTCACTCACTTAGAAAACTCTCTAAGAAACACCTAGTTAGAGACCTACCTAAGCTTGAATTCCCAAATGACAAAGTGTGTAATCCCTGTCAAAAGGGAAAACAACACAAAGTTTCTTTTAAACCAAAGATAGAAGTCTCAACTTCTCAACCACTTGAACTGGTTCACATGGATTTGTTTGGTCCATCATGAATTTCAAGTCTAAATGGGAAGCACTATGTTTATGTTCTTGTAGATGACTTTTCTAGATATACTTGGGTATACTTTCTAGCTCACAAAAGTGAAGCCTGCTCTTCCTTTGTTAAATACTCTAAGTCTGTAGAAAATCTTAGTGGACATAAGATTAAGACCTTGAGGAGTGATCATGGTCGTGAGTTTGAGAATCAAGAATTTGAATCTTACTGCTCACACAATGGCTATGCTCACAATTTTTCTGCTCCTAGGACACCTCAACAGAATGGTGTAGTGGAAAGAAGAAACCGAACCCTGCAAGAAATTGCAAGGACTATGCATAATGAATATGACCTGCCTGTTTACTTTTGGGCTGAAGCTGTAAATACAACCTGCTATGTTATTAATAGAGTCTTGATTAGACCGGTTCTTAAGAAAACCCCTTATGAGTTGTGGAATAATAGGAAGCCTAAGGTTAATTACTTTAGAGTTTTTGGTTGCAAAGTCTTTATTCTGAATACTAAAGATAATCTTGATAAATTTGCTCCAAAAAGTGATGAAGGAATTTTCCTGGGTTACTCTATGTCTAGTAAAGGCTATAGAGTGTTCAATAAGAAAACCAAATGTGTGGAAGAATCTGTTCACATCAAGTTTGATGAGACTGATCCACATGAGTCTAAAACTTCTCTTGAAGATGTTGAAGAAGACTTATCTGTTCTGAACCTAAATGACAAATCTAAAGAACCTGTAATAAAAACATCCAGTTCTGGACTTTTTCCAGAATCTTCCTCTGTGGAACCCGAACCTTTAAATGAACCTGAAATCTCTAGTCCAACCTTTACCAAATCAACTAGGATTCTAAAGAATCATCCTTTAGATGCTGTTGTTGGTAATCTTGATAGAGGAACACAAACTAGAGCTTCTCTAAGAAATCAGGTTGAACATCAAGCTTTTCTTTCACAGCTTGAACCCAAAAATGACAATGATGCTATCAGTGATGAATTCTGGGTAATGGCTATGCAAGAAGAACTAAATCAGTTTGAAAGAAACAAAGTTTGGGAATTAGTGGAAAGACCTAAAGACACTCTTACTATAGGCACTAAATGGGTGTTTAGAAACAAAGTTGATGAGTTTGGTAATATAATCAGAAACAAATCTAGGCTAGTTGCACAAGGGTATAGTCAGGAAGAAGGAATAGACTATGAGGAAACCTTTGCACCTGTGGCTAGACTAGAGGCCATTAGGATATTACTTGCTTATGCTGCTCATCTGAATTTCAAACTATATCAAATGGATGTTAAAAGTGCTTTTCTAAATGGATATATAATTGAGGATGTATTTGTGGAACAACCTCCTGGTTTTACAAATCCCCATTTTTCTAATCATGTTTTTAAACTATCTAAAGCTTTATATGGTTTAAAGCAAGCTCCAAGAGCTTGGTATGATAGGCTCAGCTCTTTTCTTATTTCGAAAGGATTTACTAAAGGGATAGCTGATCCTACTCTTTTTATTAAATGGATTTCTAAAGATGTCTTAATAGTACAAATTTATGTGGATGATATTATTTTTGGATCTTCTAAAAATTCTTTATGTGTTGATTTTTCAAAAATAATGCAAAATGAGTTTGAAATGAGTTTAATGGGAGAACTCAAATTTTTCCTTGGATTTCAGATCTTTCAAAATAAAAATGGTATTATTTTGAACCAAAGTAAATATATTAAAGATCTTTTAAAACGTTTTTCTTTGGATGGCACCAAAGGCAGTGACACACCTATGAGCACCACTTGCAAGTTGGACAGTGATGAAACTGGTGAACCAGTGGATCAAACCAATTACAGAGGTATGATAGGTAGTCTACTGTACCTTACTGCCAGTAGACCTGACATCATGTTCAGTGTATGCATGTGTGCTCGGTTTCAAGCCAATCCAAAAGAGTCTCATTTGACTGATGTTAAAAGGATTTTCAAATATCTAAAACATGCTCCCAATTTGGGATTATTTTATCCAAAAGGACAATCATTTGATTTATTAAGTTATTCTGATGCTGATTTTGCTGGCTACAAGTTAGATAGAAAGAGTACCTCTGGAACATGTCACATTTTAGGCAAGTCACCAGTATCTTGGTGTAGTAAGAAGCAGAATTCTGTTGCATTGTCTACTGCCGAAGCTGAGTATATAGCTGCTGGTAGCTGTTGTGCACAAATCTTGTGGATGAAACACACTTTACTAGACTGTGGATATCAATTCAAACATGTCTCTATAAGGTGTGACAATACAAGTGCTATTAACATTTCTAAAAATCCAGTATCTCATGCTAGGACAAAACATATTGATGTGAGACATCACTTTCTGAGGGATCATTATCAAAAAGGTGATATCACTCTTGAGTTCATTGACACTGAACATCAGTTAGCTGATATTTTTACAAAGCCTTTGAATTCTGAGAGATTAAGTTACATCAAACATGAGTTAGGTATGATTAATTATAGCACAGTTGAAACCTCACAGTTGAAACCTCACAGTTGAAACCTCACAGTTGAAACCTCATAGTTGAAACCTCACAGTTGAAACCTCACAGTTGAAACCTCACAGTTGAATCCTCACAGTTGAAACCTCACAGTTGAAACCTCACAGTTAGACCTCACCGGTGTACCTCACTGTTACATCTCTCTGTAGGCTGTTTCGCTGTTTAATCTTATTTTATTTTTGCGGGAATTCGAACCGTTTCTTTTCTTTATACTTTTATTTCTAAATCCCTAAATGATAAAATTGAGAACATCGAACATATCTCAATTCACTCATCTCGACCCTTGCTCTCTCAAGTCCTAAACCCTAAACCTTCAACCGAACCTCGAAACCCCATTCAGTTCCAATGGCCAGAACAAAGCGACCCCCGACTGTCAACGAAGATGCACCAATGCCAAAGAGGACTCATGTCGAATCCAGTGGCACCGGGAACGCCTCGATAAGACCTGTTAATCCACATCTGACTAAGAGAGAAATAGTTGCTGAGAAGGAGCTAAGTGAAGAGTGGATTTTATCGAGCAGATCATTAGTGCTGGCAGTGCTTAATGAGCAAGGATGGACCGAATGCTTCGCAAACAATAATGGACCGTACTACCCGAAGCTGGTGAAGGAATTCTATGAATATCTACAGTTCGAGGAAGAGGATGATCTGCATAGACTGGTATCCAGAGTAAACGGCAATGAAGTCAGTTTTTCATCCGTTGAATGGGCTGCATGTTTAAGAGTTCCTCATGAGGGTATTTACAACTACTATTCTGGAGCGGCTCCTCCAAATAGTAGAATCTTTGATCATGAGACGGCTCTGGAAGAATTGACAGGTAATGGCACAGTAAGGAAGATTATTGCTGCTGAAATGTGTGGAGAGGACAGGCTTCTGTTTAAGTTTATTCAGCATGTACTGAGTCCTAGAAGAGGAGATTTTGCAACTCTGAATCACCAGGATATTTACTTAATGTACTTATTAAAACATGGAAGGAAGGTCAACCTTTGTAGGTTGCTGATGGCTCAGATGAAGGACATGATAAAGGCAAGCTCAAAATCAAGTGCCTTGTTTCATGCTAAACTCATTTCGGTAATGTTGAAAGTGAAAGGTGCAGCTGGAAGTTAGGAAGAGTTGATAGTGGCAAAGAACAGTGTATGTATCTCGAAAGTAATCTGCAAATTCATGAAGATCAGTTGGAATCCCTGGAAGAAATCATGGGTGAATGATGAGGAGAGAATCTATGAGAATTTTAGCCCTTCTACTCATCCCTCTAGACCGAGATATAGGAGAGATCCAGGCTTAAAGCCTGATGAGCCTGAACCTGTATACTCAGATGATGAACAGACTGCAGCAGTTGGTGACTCTGCAAGAGAGAACACCCCAATTGATGAAGGGAGTGATCCTGATACTACTCACAGTCCTGTCAGGACAGTGACGTTTGGAGCAGCAAGCCCTCCAAAGGAACTACCTAGTGGAGAACCTATTCTAAAAGACAGTGAGACTGAGTCTACAGAAGAAGAAGAAGAAGAATATCAATTTTTTGTCAAGGACACCTCTGACGAGGATGATACAGTCGAAGCAGAAGAGGCTGGAACTTCAAATAAAAATCAAGAGACTGTTGCAGAAGAACTTAGTATGAGCCCTCTGATAGGGTATACAGACAAGTCAGTGTCTGACCAGGAAGCAGGAGTGGTCTCTACTACTGTTGTCATGGAAGTGGTTGATGACCCAACAGAGAAGGAGGCTAACCTCACTGCTGAACCTACAGAGGAAGCAAGTATGGAACCTGCTAGAGCTACAGAAGAGAACTTAGAGTTACCCAGAGTCGAGCAGATAGTAGAAAGTGTTCAGGAAGGAGCTCCAAGTGAGGGGGAGAGTTTTGGTTCAGTCTCTGTACTATTTGATATAGAAGGATGGACCTCAGATCCAGGATAAATGGTGTAAGGACTCAATTATGAGGATTCAGATGAGGAAAACCAACCACCAAGAAATCCAGTTATCCTACCTAACAGCTCTCCAGTGTTAGAAACTGAAAGATTGGCCACCAAGGAAGACCTTGAATCCTTAACGAATGAAATGAAGGAGACCATCAGACAGTCTGTTGCTAAATTGAAAACCAGTCTTTTTGATGAGCTGAAAAATGTAGAACAATCCTTAGAATTATCTCTAGGATGTGTTGTGGGAAGTCCAATCAAAGAAATGATGGATGAAATGAAAGTGTGCCACACTCAAATTGAAAGCTGGACTGGAGCAGTAGTGGCCCTCAGACAATCAGTTGCTTCTTTAACTGCCCTGAGCAGTTCTCAGACACAAGTGGCCAGTGAGATTCGATACATCAAAGAAGTGGTCAAGCAGTTTGTGGAAGTATTTGAGGCGTTCAAGAAATCAGTAAAAGAACACTTTAGCAATCAGGATGCTGTCATTCAGAAAGTGATTGGAAATCTGACTCAGTCTTTCAAGGAGACAGTGGCATTCTCAGTCAATTCTCTTCCTTCATCTAGCTCTCCTGTGGACCTTGAGCAGTTTAGAAGCCTGCTCAGAGAAGAGCTTACTCAGGCCCGTGCAAATGACACATCAGACCTACAGATCCTTGCTACTACAAGAGAAGTCAGTGGCTTTGTTCGTGAGCACCTGCAGGCTGCTACTGCTTCTCAGGAGGCCATCAAAAGTAAAGTGGATTATTACTTTGATCGGATTTTCACCAAGAATTAGTTGAACAATCACTTCAAGCTCATGCTAGAAACTATGAAGCTGCCTCCTGTAACTCAAGCCTTCAAAGAACAAGTTAGCAAGCTACGAGAGTTGACCCCGGCTTTGGATAAATTCTTGGAAAACAAAGATGACTTCTTATCTGCCATGGACAGAGGAGGAAACATCATAATGGATTTCAGGAATCTGCTCCTACCTTTTCTTCATGTGGACTGCACACCTGTTATTGTTCCTCCTGCCCTACCTGTGTCTAACCCCAGTGGTTCTTCAGTAATGTCTCCTACTGATGCACTCAGAAGCCTTAGACCACTGATACCTCGACAATCTACTCACTACAGGCCTTCAGGAGCCTCTGTTGCTGCCCCTCCAGACATTCCTGCTGCCATTCCTCAGCCTGTTGATCCTTCACCTACTGCTCCATCTTCTTCCTCCAAAGGAAAAGATCCCTTACCTACAGATGAAGCGGATTGAGTCTGTTTATATTTTTTTTGATAGGGATGATGTATTCACGTTTTGGGTCATGTAATGTACTCATTATTAATAAAATGTTTCTTTTCTCTCTCTCTGTCTTTCTTTTTGTTAATCACAAAGGGGGAGAAATAGGGAGAAATAAATAGGGAGAAATAGGGAAAACTCAGGGGAGAAATGAACCTATACAAAGAGGAATAAATCCTTGCGGATTCTACCAAATTTTTGTGCTCATATTGCTAATACTGTGTTTTGCACACTTCTCTCTGATACATCTATATTTCATTCCATACTGACATAATTTGTGATTATCAAAAAGGGGGAGATTGTTGGAATCACCTGTTTTGATAATCCCAAATCATGCTTAAACATTAATTATGATGTATTAAAACCTTGCATTAATCTTATTATTCTATGCTTAAACGTATTTTATTCTAAACAATTCATATTCTCACTCTCATAACTTTACTGTAACAGCTTACAGTAGTATTTACATAAGTTCAGTATTGTTAGCTAACAGTCAGAGTTTTCTTTTCAAAGTCACAGTTACAGCTAACTGTCACCTTATGTTACTGTTGCAATAAGTTAACAGTTACAAGGTTACAGTCGAAAAATAATACAAGATTATAGTCACGAGTCTACCGCTATCTATTGTCAAAGCTCACAGACGAAGGTCACAGTTACAAGACTTCTGTTCAAAGTTTTTTCTGCTCAAGTTCACAGTCGAACAAGTCTACAGTTGGAACAAGTTCGCAGTCGAACAAGCCTACAGTCATAAGTCTACAGTCAAGGTTACAGTTAGACATCTTCCGTCGACTAAGTCTACTAATGATCGAGGTCTACAGTTGACAAAGGTTACAGTTCTATAAATTTGATATTACAAGTCTACAGTTAGAGAGGCTACAGTTACAGGGAGTAAAAGCTACCATTGCAAGCCTACAGACAGCAAGCCTTTGTTGAAGTCCACAGAAGGAAGTCCACAGAAGGAAGTCCATAGTTGGAAGACCACAGTTGAAGTCCACAGTGACATACATTCTCGACCAGTCTATTATTATTATATTTCTATTTTTTTTCTTTACCAATTTGAGTAATACTAATCTAACGGTCTTGTCTAAGACAAATTAATACACCTAACATTATTTATTGATATTTGCAGACATATCAAGAAATAATACAGTGTACGAGGAAGATCGCACGTGTATCTTGTCGGCCTCGGATGAACAAAAAGGGCATATATGGAGGAGTATAAAAAGAAGAAAGAAGCATTCATGAAGAAGTGATGTATAAAACAGTTACACAGAGTCTAACATCTACAACTGAGAAAGAGATTCGCATATACACAAAAGAAGAACTCTCGAGCATTCATTCTGAAGAACAAAAGAGTCTCAAGTGAACCGACTGAAAGAACCGTCTTCGAAAAGCCATGCTGTGAAGCACTCAAACTCAAAGAAGCTGATTACTTGAACATCTGGAAGTCTGGAAATCGCGACACTCTGTTTTAGTGTCAACTTACAGAAAAAGGACCAAAGCTTCAAGACACTCATTCCTACGAGTCCAGAACTGATCTGCCAAGCACTATAGAGCATTCTAAACCTTCTTCTTTCAATCTATTTCTCTACTGTGTTTTAGTTCTCTACATTTTGAGCAGTGTGTGTTATCTGCTGTATTTAATACACACACTGTCTCCTGAACTTTCATTGGAGGATCTGTAAATCCTCAGCAAACCCTTTTACACTTCATTTCCCACTGTGGATAGTGGTAGAGGTCTTGTGACCTGGACAGCTTGGTGCTGTTGTTTGTTTTCCCACGAAGAACTGTGGTAGAGGTCTTGTGACCTGGACAGTGTGTTCACTGTTGTTAACCCCGATCCAGGGTGTGGATCATTTTATATAAACTTTTGAGAGGACTAAGTCTCGGCTTGAGACTGAACCTCTTGGTTAATTCTCTGTGTTTGAAGTTTTACTCTATATCCATACTTTACATATTTAATTTCATTTTCCGCTGCTATTACTTTGAAATATAATCTATCTTCAAAGCTGCTTTGATAATTAAATTCGCAAGTGTTTATATTTGTTATAAATCAGTAAGTTAGTTTCAAAAGTTAATTTAATCATAAGATTAAGTTAACTGAGAATTAATCAATCTTTGAGAAACCAATTGAACCTTTATAATCTATATAAATTCACTACAGTTTAATTTATTTTGAAATTGGGGGATTTTAATAGAAATTGTTTTTAACAGAAATTTTAATTGGAACTGAATTCACCCCCCCCCCCCCTCTTGAGTGTCCACTCCGACCAACATATTGTAAATATCCAAATAAATTAAATTTGAGACTTTTATGAATTAAACTAATTTTCAAAGTTAATATGACACAATATAGTTAGTTAGATGAATTTTTTTATAAGTGATAATTCTATTATGAATTTACCAAAAACAAAATTCCAAATAGTGTCAAAATTGACAAAAAAGAGTTTTAAAAAAATATATTATATTAATAATTGATATTCTATTCATAAAAATCTACGGATCAGCCAAAATACATATATAATGATAGGTGTAACATTAATTAACCACTTGGGGTTCTATTGGATGTATATAGTATGTTTATTAACCAA
Organism: Viscum album; assembly: GCA_963277665.1. NCBI lineage: Eukaryota > Viridiplantae > Streptophyta > Magnoliopsida > Santalales > Viscaceae > Viscum > Viscum album. The sequence goes on along the minus strand of OY728127.1, from coordinate 1,349,743,993 downwards.
ATATTATAAAAATACACTACTGGAAATGCAGGATTTCCCAACGGTTTAGAACCATTCGGAAAGGTTGCAGAACAGTTGGTATATGTTATACCAACGGTTCTGCAACCCGTAGGGAAGTAAGCCATTGGGAAAAGTTTTTCCCAATGGTTTACAGTGAACTGTTGGGATAGGGTGCCGAAAAATTACCCTATCCCAACGGTTTTCAAGAACTGTGGGGAAATATTTTTCCCAACGGTTTACAACCGTTGGGAAATAGTGCACAAATTTATCATGTTTTTCCCAACGGTTCTAGGAACCATTGGAAAAAACCCAATATATTCTCTTTCCCAACAGTTTAGAAGCATTGGGAAAAGTGTTTTACCAGCGGTTCATAGAACCGTTGATAAAACAAGGCCTACACATTCTCTGCCAACGGTTCAAAACCGTTGGCATAGCCTCTGCTGGGCAAATTGACCAGCAGCACTGCAATTTCCCAGCACAGCAGCTCTGCAATTTCCCTGCAGATATCCAATTTGCCCACTAGGTCTCATTTTGTGGTTCCCTTTCATTTTCAATCCAATTATTTTACCTGCAATAAACTAACACATACATAAACAATTATTGTACCTGCAATAACCAACTAACAATTACATATAGATAACAAATTCATACACATTTAACATATAATGGTTGAACTATACACATCAATAATTAAATTAGAATTCATAACGTAATTATAATTTAGATGACAATTATATCTGGAATCCGGAAGTCAATTCATAATTTGATCGGTTTTTTGTATGCCATATATTTTTACATGAAATAATGTCCATTTTAAACATAATACATACACCTGGAGAGCTATCGGCAACACCGCGCCTTGGATTTAGGCCGGGTTGACTTGTACACGTCACATATGACCCATGGATCGCTGTGCTAATGTATCGACACAATCCGAATGCGTTTGGTAGGTTTTCCGTATGTCACTTGATGTTTTTCAATTAAAATGACGTATTTTTGAAACAAAAGGCAGACACTTTGAGTGGTTACGGCCACACCGTGCCTCGGATTGAGGAGGCGTTGACTCATACATGTCACATATGACCCATGGATCATTCTCCTAAAGTTTCAATGGAAACTGAATGCGTTTGGTCGGTTTTCTGTGTGGACTTAAATTGTTGTCCATTTTAAGCAAAAGACAGACACTTTGAGTGGTGGAGGCCACACCATGCCTCGGATTGAGGCGGGGTTGACTCGTACACGTCACATATGACCCATGGATCATTTTGATAAAGTACAGACACAATTCGAATGCGTTTGGTCGGTTTTCCGTATGACAGTTGATGTTTTTCACTTCAAATGACGTCCTTTGGGAACAGAAGACATACACTTTGAGTGGTGGCGGCCACACCACGCATCGGATTGAGGCCGGGTTGACTCATACAAGTCACATATGACCCATGAATCGTTGTGCTAATGTATCGACACAATCCAAATGCGTTTGGTCAGTTTTCCGTATGCTAGTTGATGTCTATAAATTAAAATGACGTACTTTTGAAACAAAAGACAGACACTTTGAGTGGTGTCGGCCACACCGCGCCTCGGATTGAGGTGGGTTGACTCGTACACGTCACATATGACCCATGGATCGTTGTGCAAAATTATCGACACAATCCGAATGTGTTTGGTCGGTTTTCCGTATATACTTAAATTGTTGTCCATTTTAAGCAAATTACAGACACTTTTAGTGGTGGTGGCCAAACCACGCCTCGGATTGAGGCAAGGATGACTCGTACATGTCACATATGACCCATGGATCATTGTGGTAAATTATCGACACAATCCGAATGTGTTCGGTCGGTTTTTCGTATGCCAGTTGATGTACTTCACTTCAAATGACGTCCTTTTGAAATAGAAGACATACACTTTGAGTAGTGGCGGCCACACCGCACCTTGGATTGAGGCGGGGTTGACTCGTACACGTCACATATGACCCATGGATCGTTCTCCTAAGGGTTCAATGGAAACCGAATGCATTTTGCCAGTTTTCCATATGTACGTAAATTGCTGTCCATTTTAAGCCAAAGACAGACACTTTGAGTGGTGACAGCCACACCGCGCCTTGGATTGAGGTGGGGTTGACTCGTACACTTCACATATGACCCATGGATCGTTGTTCTAAAGTATCGACACTATCTGAATGCGTTTGGTCGGTTTTCCGTATACCAGTTGATGTATTTCACTTCAAATGACGTCCTTTTGAAACAGAAGACAGACACTTTGAGTGGTGGCGGCCACACCGCGCCTCGGATTGAGGCGGGGTTGACTCGTACACATCACATATGACCCATGGATCTTTCTCCTAAAGTTTCAATGGAAACCGAACGCGTATGGTTGGTTTTCAGTATATACTTAAATTGTTGTCCATTTTAAGCCAAAGACAAGCACTTTGAGTGGTGGCGGCCGCACCGCGCCTCGGATTGAGGTGGGGTTTACTCGTACACGTCACATATGATCCATGGATCGTTGTGCTAAAGTATCGACACAATCCGAATGCGTTTGGTCGGTTTTCCGTATGCCAGTTGATGTATTTCACTTCAAATGACGTCCTTTTGAAATAGAAGACAGACACTTTGAGTGGTGGCGGCCACACCGCGCCTCGGATTGAGGCGGTGTTGACTCGTACACGTCAAATACGACCCATGGATCGTTCTCCTAAATTTTCAATGGAAACCGAATGCGTTTGGTCGGTTTTCCGTATGTACTTAAATTTTTGTCCATTTTAAGCAAAAGACAGACACATTGAGTGGTTGCGGCTACACCGCGTCTCGGATTGAGGCGGGGTTGACTCGTACACATCACATATGACCCATGGATCGCTGTGCTAAAGTATCGACACAATAAGAATGTGTTTTGTTGGTTTTCCGTATGCGAGTTGATGTATTTCACTTCAAATGACATCCTTTTGAAACAGAAGACAGACACATTGAGTGGTGGCGGCCACACCGCTCCTGGGATTGAGGCGGGGTTGACTCGTACACGTCACATATGACCCATGGATCGTTCTCCTAATGTTTCAATGGAATATGAATGCGTTTGGTCCATTTTCCATATGTACTTAAATTGTTGTCCATTTTAAGCAAAAGATATACACTTTGAGTGGTGGCGGCCACACCGCACCTCGGATTGAGGCGGGGTTGACTCGTACACGTCTCATATGACCCATGGATCGTTGTGATAATGTATCAACACAATCCGAATGCGTTTGGTTGGTTTTCCCTATTCCAGTTGATGTATTTCACTTCAAATGACGTCCTTTTGAAATAGAAGACAGAAACTTTGAGTGGCGGCGGCCACACCACGACTCGGATTGAGGTGGGGTTGACTCGTACATGTCACATATGACCCATGGATCGTTCTCCTAAAGTTTCAATGGAAACTGAATGGGTTTGGTTGGTTTTCCGTATGTACCTAAATTGTTGTCCATTTTAAGCAAAAGACAGACACTTTGAGTGGTGGTGGCCACACCGCGCCTCGGATTGAGGCGGGGTTGCCACATACACGTCACATATGACCCATGGATCGTTGTGCTAAAGTATCGACACAATCCGAATGCGTTTGGTCGGTTTTCCGTATGCCAGTTGATGTATTTCACTTCAAATGATGTCCTTTTGAAACAGAAGATAGACACTTTGAGTGGCGGCGGCCACACTGCGCCTCGGATTGAGGCGGGGTTGACTAGTACACGTCACATATGACCCATGGACCGTTCTCCTAAATTTTCAATGGAATACGAATGCAGTTGGTTGGTTTTACGTATGTACTTAAATTATTTTCCATTTTAAACCAAAGACAGACACTTTGGGGTCCAAGGAAGAGGGTGGGGGGGCTGTCTGGGGGGCAGTCTGGGGGGCTGTCCGGGGGGATGTCTGGGGTCCAGGGAGGAGGGTGGGGGGGCTGTCCGGGGTGCTATCCTGGGGGTGTTCGGGGGGGGGGGGGGGGGGTTGTCTGAGGTCCAAGGGGGAGGGTGGAGGGGATGTCTGGGTGGCATTCCGGGGGCTGTCTGGGGGGCTGTTCGGGGGGCTGTCTGGGGTCCAGGGAGGAGGGTGGGGGGGGGGTTGTTTGGGGGATGTTCGGGGGGCTGCCCGGGGGCTGTTCGGGGCTGTTCGAGGGGTTGCCCGGGGTCCAAGGAAGAGGGTGGGGGCTATCTGGGGGGCTGTCTGGGGGCTGTCCGGGGGGTTGTCTGGGGTACAGGGTGGAGGGTGGGGGGGGGGGGGCTTTCCAGGGGGCTATCTTGGGGGCTGTCCGGCGGGGCTTTCCGGGGTCCAGGGAGGAGGGTGGGGGGTTGTCCAGGGTCCAGGAAGGAGGGGGGTTCCCAAACACACAACCACTAAAAGACAAAAACATCCATAAAAACAGATAATATATAAAAATAACTCAACTCAAATACTATAGTACGAGTCTAGATAAAACCGACAACTAGAATATATTAAATATCAAATCTCAGTAATATCAGTCAAAAATGTAATGGATCAACTTGTTCCACATCACCATCACCATCAACATCATCATCATCATCACCCTCGTCCTCGTCCCCATCATCGTCCTCGCCCTCGCCCTCCTCCTCATCCTCGCACTCCTCCTCGCCCTCGTCACCCGCCTCGCCCTCCTGCTCTCCCTCCTCTTCCGCGTCAGAGTCCTCGCCATCATCATCATCAAGCTGTACATCATACTGACCACCACTAGAACTGCCACCTGGTGCACTGTATATAGAACGTATCGACGACATATACTAATCAAAAGCTGGTCTGGCCTCTGCTGGAAGTGTAGGACGTAGAACATCAATAAATTTCATAAACGCACTGTTTGCCCTAACAGACTATTCTACCGTCTCTATAGCCCTTTTCTCAGCCTGTTCTGCCTGTGCCCTAACTTTCTATAGCTCGGTGGCACTACAGCTCGTACCTGATGAGGGCCAATACCTCGTCGGGGCTATCCTAGGTCAGCAGCGTACTCTGCCAGAATGCTCCTCTCCCAACACCAGATGTAAGTGATCTGTTGGCCCAAAATTGTATGGTTCTTGGGCATAGAGGGCCTCTAAATCAGCCTGTTACAAATACAAATATATCATTAAGTTACAAAATAGATATTAAAAAATAAATTCAACAGATTAAAACTTACAATCTGCTGCTGAGTCGCTTCGTTGAGGACACTTCCTTCCTTTTTTCGTCTACTCAAGCAAAACAGTTTTGCTTGAGGCAGGTGTCCTTCAATATTTTGTATTTTCAACTACAATGACATTGAAAACAAAAGTTATATGAAAACTTTAGCAAACTATTAAATAATTAAAGAAAAAACAGAAAGTGTATGTCGTAAGGAAAACATATAAAAAATTGTTATACCTGCTTCCTCTAATGATCAGGCATCGTAGTGCGTCCCAGTGTGTGGAGGTATATTTTTGCATCAATGTTCTTTTTATTTTTTCCAGATGATTCCTAAATAAAATTCGAAAATGCAACAGATATTATTAATGAAAAACATGAAAGTTATTATTTAAATACCTCAAATGTTATTAAGACCTTGAACTGGGTACTCGTCCAATGAGTAATCATATGATGATACTGCTCTATAGGACAATCATCCACAACTGGTACCGCCTATAACTCAGTGCCAACTCTATCACGCCATCCCATATACAACTCATTCTTATAGGCTCTCCAAAGCTCGCCTATATCCTTTAGAATTTCCGATCGTGCACCCTCAACATCGGGAAAATTAAATCGAAGCTGAAATAAAAATATTAATACATATAAATATAGAAATAATTCATGGCATTAAATAGAACAGATTTTTTGACCCATATCTCTGCCCAAGCTCTATCCTTGACCTCATGCGGCAAATGTCTCCAAGATAGCGGGATGACGGGAATGAGGTGGAGTATTTAGCAAGCGTCGCCAAAAATCTCCGACATTGCTGCCCTGTTTTCTCAACCATTTGGTTGTCTTCATTATAATCCATCATATCCTGTGTGTGGCGGTTCTACACTGAACGCATGCATGTACGCCACCACCCACACCTCTTGTCAGTATATGTATCTGTCATGAAAGAAAACAAATATTTTATCAGAACATGTTATATTGAAAATAAATATTTCTATAAAATTTTTTTAGGGTTCTATAAATATACATGTGTCGGTCTGATCGCTGAGTGTCGCTGGATCCACAGAAACGGATGGAACACCCTATGGTGGAACAGGAGTCAAAGACGATGGAATATAGAAGCTCGGAGAGACAGAAGAAGAAGGAAAAGAAGATGGGGAAACTGTCTGACCAGATGCTGACTGAGGAGTGGGAATCATCATGGGATGTGAAAATTATGGGCCAGAAGATGCAAAAGGTAGCGAAAAAATGGGAGGCCTAAATATCCCGTGTGTCTCTAATGACACACCAGGATCAGAATGTGGGAAGGATGACATGTCAGTGGGAGGGGCAGGGTCTAGTCGGGTACGCACAGCTGCTCGTCCACCTCTGGTACGAACCCTCATCATACCACCGGCCTAAGTACTAGGACCAGTACTAGGCTCCTCGTCGAATAACTGTCGACGTATAGGTGGATCCTACAAAAATGTTTATAAAAAAATTAATCACATGACATTATATATTCTTTAGATATATCAATTTGAAATAAAGTACTCACTGTAGGAACTAATGGTGGAACACCCATCTCCATCATTCGACGATTGTTCTCCATCATTTTTTTCCTTCGTCTCCCTTCAATTGGCTTCATTTCCTGCTTTTGAAAACAAATATGGAATTAATTAGAAAAAGAAAATTAATGTGTAACAAAAAAAATGTAATTCAAATAAAATTGCAACCAATAAACATTGAAAATTAAAATAATGGTCAATTAAGCTATCAATTATTTTAGAAGAGATTGAATGGATTTAATAAATCATACAAGTTGTAATGTTCACCAAGTTAGAAATATTGTTTTACAATGTTTGAATACAGTTCAATTACAAATTAGAAAATGAAATTCAAATAAAACTACAACCAATAAACATTGAAAATTCACATAACGGTCAAGTCAGCTATCAATTGTTTTAGAAGATCTTGAATGTATTTAATAAATCATACAAGTTTTAATGTTCACCAAGTTAGAAATATGTTTGACTATGTTTGAATACAGTTCAATTCCAAATTATAAAATTCAATTCAAATAAAACTGCAACCAATAAACATTGAAAATTCACATAACGGTCAAGTCAGCTAAAACATATTTGTGATAAATACTAAATAAATTTGAATATTGCCAACATTAACAACCCAACTCAAGGTAAACCAAAAGAATTGAGAACATGGATGAATGATTCTATATATTTTCAACCACAACTTCAGGTTCACAATCAACTCTAACAATTGAGCTATTTGAGTCATCAAAAGAAATAAATGGATTGGTTCTAATGGCACTAGGGACAGTGTCAATTCCATCATCACCATCATCAAAAATATGTCTTGGAATTACTTCAACTATGACACCAAATTCAGGTCTAAGTTGGTCTTTGACATAAAAAACTGGTTTATCCATTGATGCCAACACATATGGTTCTTCGGTAGCAAGAGTGCGAGTCATATTAATTACTCGAAATCCAAAATCATCAATAAATGTGCCATCTCTCGTCATCGAATCAAACCAACAGCATTTCATCATTGTGACTCGTCCATGAGAGTAATAATCCAATATTATTATTTTCTCAACAACTCCATAATAACCCACATTTTCAAATCGTGGTCTACTATCTGATGTACTGGCATAACAATCTGTTGTGGCAGTAACCATAACACCATCATGTTGTGTTCTCATGTTTTTTTCTTGTTCAGTGACAATAAATTTGTACCCATTGATAACAATTGATTTACAGTCACGAACCATGGTATTAGGACCAAAAGTCAAAGCTCTTATTTCCTCATAAACAGAGTCAGCATAAAAACTCAATACCTGCAATATAAATGACTATTAAAGTTAATTAAATATTGATATAATTATTTTAAAAATTATGTTTTTTATACCTTCAATTTTAACCAAGCAGAAAACTCTTTGCTATGCAAAGTCTCTCTCCTTCTCAAAGATAAAGAACGATGCTTCCTATTTATCATTGTTTTATGTTCCCTGTAGATAAAAAATATTAATAGTTTAATAGATATATATGTAAGATATACATAATCAATTTAGTTACCTGATATAGTCATCGAACAAATCACAGTCGAACAAAACTGTGCGATGTTCCATCTCCCACTCTTCATGGCTTAATGTCTTCAATGTATATGATCCAGGAGTTCCTCCTGTTTGAGGAAGTGATGGAAAACTGGGTTCAATTTGCTCATACTGTTCTTCTTCATTTCTCATGGGTATGTCCAATATTTTAGTAAGATTAGACAAATACATCGAGCAGAAATCCATACATTCTTGAGCCAAGTAACCGTTCACGATAGAACCTTCGAGATGATTTCTATTTCGGACATAAGAATTTAATGTGAACATATTTCTTTCAGTTGGATACATCCAACAGAATGAAATAGGTCCTCCGAGAAGTATTTCAGTGGGAATATGGATAGTCAGATGTAGCATGCATGTGAAAAATGATGGAGGAAATATTTTCTCCAACTCACAAAAAATTAATGGGGCATCTGTCAACATTTTTTTCAAGAAAGACTTGGATACCTTTTTAGCACAAAGATCTCTAAAAATGGAACAACCAAATAACAACCACCCTTACATTATTGGAAAAAAGATGACGCATTGCTATTGGAATAAACTCCTGGAGTAGAACAGGATAATCACGAGTCTTCAAAGATTTTAGCTTCAACTCTCTTCTGTTGACCCGTTTAGATATATTGCTTGAATAGCCATCACGAACTCTAATAGTCTCTAATACTTCCATAAATTGTTTTTTTTCGCAGGTGTCATCACATAAGAAGCACATGGACGTTTCCATTTATTTTCACTGATACGTACAGGATGCAATTCTGGTCTGATGCCCCAATCCACCAAGTCACGCCGAGATCGTAAATCATCTTTTGTCTTCCCCTTGACATTTAAAAGAATCGAAAGCAACATTTCACATATATTATTTTCAATATGCATTACTTCTAAGAAATAACGTAACAAATTGTTTGACCAATAAGGCATATAAAAAAAGATACTTTTATTCCTCCAATTGTAACAGGTTTCAGTGGAAACATTCTTTCAATTTCTAGATTTCATTTGAACCTTCCCGAATGAAAAACTGAAATCTTTCTATTCCTTAAGCATGTCAGTTCTAGACATACGCTGAGGTGGATCATCAGTCTATATGGTATTATCAAATATTCGATGATTCATTCTATATGGATCATCCTTTGGAAAGAATTGTTGATGTCGCATAAAACTGAAACTACAACGATGTTTCAGTCTTCTAGATCGTGTATTATTCATACAAACTGGACATGACAGTTTTCCCTTCGTGCTCCATCCAGACATCATTTCATAAGCCGTAAAATCATTGATCGTCCATATAAGCACAACACGCATAAGAAATATATCTTTCGAACATGCATCGTATGTGCGCACACCAACATCCCAAAGAAGTTTCAACTCTTTTATTAAAGGTTGCATGTATACATCAATATCAATGCTGGGATCGGAAGGACCAGATATGAGTATACTCATGAAATTGAAAGGTTTTTTCATACACAACCATGGAGGAAGATTATAAATGTGTATAAAAAATGGCCATGTGTTGTGAGAAGTAAGAATCTTCCCAAACAGATTAAAATCATCGCATGAAAGACCTAGCCTCACATTACGCACGTCAGCTGCAAAATCAGGATGTTGAGCATCAAATCTCTACCATGAAAATCCATCTTCAGGATGAACCAACTCATCATTAGTCTTCCTTCTCTCGGTATCATGCCATCTCATTTTTATTGATATGTCATCAGACATAAAAAGATTCTGAAGTCTGGGGATCAATGGAAAGTGCCACATTACTTTTTGTGGAACACATGATGGTGTTCCATCAGATTTTTTCTTCCAGTGGGATGTGCCACATTTTATACAATCATTTGTTTCAGCGGTTTCCTCCCAGAATAAACTACAATCTTTCAGGCAAGCATGAATTTTGTTTCTTGAAAATCCAAGTTCCTCAACTAACTTCCATGCCATATAGTGGTTTGAGGGAATATCTGCATCATCTGGAAGTAAATCCTTCAAGAGGGTAAGAATGTAATTGATTGCTGTATTAGAAATTTCATACATATTTTTCCCATGAAACAATCGGATTAAAAATTCCAGCTTTTTCATTTTATCGCATTTTCGATACACTGGAGTCGTGGAAGCATCATTCAATTTTTTCACCCTATCAATGTCATCATTTTCACTAGATGCATCAGCTGTCCTCATAACAATGTCTTCTTGAGTCGAAATCCTTTCTTTTTTCATGACGAAGAATAAATGGAAACCAATCATCTAACAAATTCTCCATTCCAGTCCTTTCATTTCGATCATCACCAATTTGAGATTTCATTTTCTCCCCAGTGTGATACCACACAAAGTAGTTTGCTTGAAAACCATTTTTGGTTATATGGTAGCTGACTTCTTCACGGCTCAACCACGGTCTACCAACACAATTGGAACATTGGCAGTGTATGCGACCACTATCTGAAGCATTTTGAAATGAAAAATCTATAAAGCTCTCCAAATTGTTTTGAAAATCGCTTGAGATCCGATCGGTTTCATACATCCAACTTCTGTCCATTCTGTAAAAAGAATTTATATAAGTCGTTTTGTCATAAACAATTCAATAGGATTGAACTTTAGTAGAAAATACATTTATGTAAATGATAAAGGAAGAAAATAGTCAAGGTATCAACAACACATGTGAAAAAAAACATACAAATGTGTTATTGAAAAAATGTAAAACCAACAAGAAATTAATGTGTTATGTCACATCACAACATGCCTCATCCCATAACCATATTAGTATGGTATCATGAACATGAATAACATTAACCTTGTGCCATCCTCCTACCCTAAATGACCCCAACCACATGCCACTTCTTATTATAGCCTTATCACATCACACCTCACCGGAAAAAACTAGGGAAATCATAGTACATCTCACCTGAAGACACATGGACATTCACATCGCATCTTTCCTAAAAACACATGGTCAATCACTTTTGAAGGAAGAGTAGGGAAGACATGGTAGCTATCCAACCATATAACCACCATCCTAGATATTAGAAAAAATACCCATAACTCAAAACCTCTGATCGTTGGTAAGTTTATCCAACTCTGGTTGGGAATGTGTAGAAATAACATAAAAATACATGATATATAGATAGCACAAAATACTAAACCTATGGGTTCACATTAGCTACATAATCACACACTTCAATACTACCATAAAACACATAAACCACACCACCACCATATAAGACACATAGCATTTCTCACTTTCATTTATAAGCCACTTCATTCACACTTACATTGTCCATTCATTTAATGTTAAATTAATTAAATCCATTTACCACACATCCATTTCTATTCCATCTCATTTATTTAATATCTTGTTTTTTGGTTTTAACAGCATAATTTATTCCATAGATTACTAGGAAACTAATAAATCCACCACACAATAACTCACCATCTCACAATAACCATCGACGCCATGTTACATCGACCAACCATCTCACCAAAACAACCACATATCATAACAAAAATATTGCACATCACAAACCACCGCACAACCAAAACTACCGCAAAACCAAAACTATGAATCTTCAAAATTAGAACACAACAAAGAGACATTGTGCCCTTATAAATGTAAATGTGTAATGAAAACATTAATTGGACATACACCAATATAGGGATTTGACTACACAATTTGTATAACAATCATAAATTTTTACAAAAACCCTAAAATTTGGGAATTAGGAAATCATTCATAGATGTATATTCTTTATAACAGGTGGAACACAAATATAGGAATCTAACCTGGTGGGTGGTGATCCGATGGAGGATGTGGGGATTGGGAAGTGACTCTGCCGAGGAATCGCTTCTGGAGGAGCTTCTGGAGACGAGCGGAAGGCTCTGGATCTGCTTCTGAATCGTGGGGAGGTCGCTGCTAGAATTGGGGTATTTGGGGTTTTTTCCCAACGGTTCATCATAACCATTGGGAAAAACCAGTATTTCCCATCGGTTTCATAAAACCATTGGGGAAAATAAGTTTTTCCAATCTTTTCCCAACGGTTTTATGAAACCGTTGGGAAACACTGAATTTTTTCCACTTTTCCCAACGGTTTCATAAAAGTCTCTTCTAATAGGTATTTTCCAACAGTTTATATAAACCGTTGGAAAAGACTGAGTATACCAACGGTTTCTTTGAATTGTTGGTAAACAACTGTTGGGAAAACTCCCATTTCCAGTAGTGATATAAAGAGTCATAGTAAATACCAAACTATTTAACTAAGAGTTAAATATAATAGATAAGGTTAATATAGTGAACCAAATATATCTAAAACCTATTGGATGATTGGTTTTCGACCCATACCTACCTTATCATTTAAATAATTCATTTTTGATCCATTAGAAACCAAAAAGTTATTTATTATAAAATAATATTTTAAGATTTTCCTAAGGTGCCCCTCACCCCTGTTATAAAAGGGCACTTCCCCTTCTCTCAAATTCACACCTCCAAAGCCCTTTGGATCGGCCAACCCATAAAAAAATACCCTCTAAACTATCCTCACATCATCCTATAGGCATTAATTTAGTCATAAAGCCTACCTATGGAGCGCTTTTGTTCAAATCAAAAGGAAGAACCCAAAGAAGAGGAAAATATTTCATCACCTCTTTCATGTTCCATTCTTCTCCTACTTCCTCTTTCTTTGTTGTTTCCATTATAAAATAATAACTATAGTATATTATATATACTATGATATTACTATAAATATGGTACAACCATATTCATTATTCTATCCATCCTTTGAATGACATTTCACCATACATGTGTCCGTACGGCTTACCGTCTCCACGTCGTGGTGTAGTAGTTATTCAGTACATTATTATTTGAATGGGTATAATAATGATTTATAATTGATGTAAATAATAAATATAACATGATAATGATTCTTTATATATGATATAACATCCAAATTTTCTATTATTTTAATATCAAAATAATGATATTGTCGCTCGTGCGTACGTACGGATTACCGTCTCCATGAACACGATGCGATTCATTCTCTATCATATCCTTTTATGATTAATTATCATTTTATGATTAAAAAAAATGTTTAATGACTTAATATAATTATTAATAAGAATAATATACGTCATATCCATAAAAAACATTAATTATTTAACAAAGCATATAATGGAAAACGAATCAGTTAACACCCGAAATGAAGAAAATACTAAAATAGTATAAATAAAAAATATTAAAAGATGATATATGATATAATATTAATGTATATGATTCTTGTATGATTTAATAACAATTATTTCACCATTATACAGGAGTTTAACCTACCCTCGACCAAGGAAGAGTACAATTTAAGGGTTTATTTCTCAATCCCATTATTATTCGAGATTGTTTATGGGTAAGTTTTTACTGGGACATATTTATTATCCATGTCCATGTTTCATAAAATAGTTTTTAATGGAATTATTTTAAGGGAATCTATTATTAAAAAAATCATTTTAAAAGTTATATAAATTTATTCTTCTAAATCATTCTCATTAATTCCCATGTTTTCAAAATGGTATTTTTAATGATTTATTTATATGGACATGAATATTTTTAAAATGTTAATTCTATTCAAAAGATTCAAATTGATATGGGACGCTTTGATTAAAAAATGTCTTTAAATGTATTCCTTTATAAATTATGCGACTTTAAATGTTTTCATGAAAAAGGGATATTTCTCTCAAAGAGTTTTACAAATCATTTTCATCTATGTCAACATCATTTAATGGATTTTAAACTTGTTTGAAGTTGATTTATTATGATAAAAATCTTCCATATTGAATGCTTTGTGATATGTTTGACTATGGATGTGTCATTTTTATACCATTCATGGTTTATGGTTAAAATATTGAAATTTAGTATACTAGTTCTGATACGAATGTTTATATTATGTTTCATCCTTTTCATATGAGGAATGTATTGGACATAGTAACTGACGGGTGGAGCCTACTATAGCTCTTCGATGCATCGGTAGGTCTCATGATACAAACTAGTGTCTGGGCACAAGGCTTTGACAAAATATTATTTTTAGTCTTTGCACAAGGCCTTTCCTTTTTGGTTATGAAAGTCTTGAATTATGCATTCCATCATTATGAAAGTGGCTGTTGTTATTGCATGTGATTATTAGACTAGTATAATATCCATGTGATTAAGTAAATTGAATTATTTTTATTTATATTTTCCATATTATTTTGAATTTTATGTTGAAAAGGATTTTGTTTTAGTTTTATACATTGCCTTAAATGTTTATACTTATTTATGAGATTTTATGCTATATTTTTATCCATACTGAGCATCTGATCTCACCCCTTTCTATGTTTTATTTTTTCCAGGATGTGAAGAAGTATATTATGATTGCTCTTCATGGATAGTCTATGGGATCTCAGTGTTTTCTATGGAAAAAATATTGATGTAGTATTCCATTTTATGATGTAATTTAAACCTTATGAATGTAACTAGTACTTCCAAGGCTACTAAACTAATTGGTCATTCGAGACTTCATCTTTTTTGATAATGCCAATGATATAAAATAATTCACCGACTCTGGGCTTCTAGGGTCGGGGCGTTATAGTTGGTATCAGAGGAAGTTTAGTACAAACCATAGAAACTAGATTTTAGTTAAACTCTGATTAAGGAACATAGACATACGATAGAATTTGAGGATTATTATTGAAGAACTTTCTAAAATTTTGGTATTGTAGATATTTTTTAAGTTTTCCCAGTAATACATCCGTATCTGGATACGAGCGGGTAGATGTTGCTCTAGCACAGATGTACCTAGCAGAAAAACTTGAAAAAACCGCATTGAGCTAGACACAAATGGGAACTGGTGCATGACAACGGGCCTTACTGCAATATTGATTACGACACTCCTGGGGTATATTTTTGGGATAATTATAATTTTCCTTACAACCCATTATGAAGGGTTTATGAGTATATATTTCCTCAAGGAAAACATTTTTTTATGATTACGGATTATACCCATAAACTATTCAACTTAAGTTAGGTATTTTACAAGTTTTTAATAATTCATTGCAATTAATAAACTGAACTAGTGTGTTCTATTGTATAGAAATGGTTCCCAATAGATGGAATGTGAACTCCAACAATTCATATGATCCAAAGAGTAATAAGGATCATATCTTTCACGGTATTAAGACAACATTTAGAAGGGAAATAATCTCTCATGTATTCTCAACATATGAAGAAATAGTATCATATATTAATAAGATAAGTAAAGAATTATATGTGTTCTATGGCTTTGAAGGGATTCAAGTGATGAAAAGGATGGAAGATATAATGATGGATAAAGGGAAGATGGAAAAGAAGGATTTTACCATATGTGATAACTATGGAATGAATCACCTTGGTAAATTTTTGAAGGGAATGATAGTTTATTATAATTGTGGGGAAAAAGGACACCAAGTACGTGATTTCATGGTTAAGAAATAATTTTCAAATGTATAATGCTTCATCTACAAGGAGTTGGGAAACTACACAAATCACTGTCCAAATCATCAGAGTATGCCCCAAATTATGCTATTA
This sequence comes from Viscum album, assembly GCA_963277665.1. Taxonomy (NCBI): domain Eukaryota; kingdom Viridiplantae; phylum Streptophyta; class Magnoliopsida; order Santalales; family Viscaceae; genus Viscum; species Viscum album. Next base: position 1,349,728,179 of record OY728127.1, on the reverse strand, counting down.
GATAATAAGAATGTTATGATAATACCGAAGATGAAGAGGAATGATTATATTTCTCACGTTTTTATTAAAGTATTGTGTCATTTGAGTATTGTATTAATGATGTACATGTCATAAGAATTATATAGTATATAAAGACTGTACTTCAGTACTATTTCATTAAGGACATGAGATTGTGTGGAACCAAGAAAAGTGACTCAATAACAGGTTAAATTTTTGGAAAATATATGGTTAAGAGAAAGATAAACCATAATATGGTTATAATAATGAGGTAGTGATTTTGGAATAATACGTGATTGATTTGGATAAATTATATTGGATATTCTTGACTACCTTAAAAAAAATAATTATTTGTATATTCCATCATTTTTGGAGTTTGCAAAATTTTTGGATAAAAGGAGTATATCCAGTATTCTATAAGGAATAAGGGATCATGAATGTATTCAATAAGGATTTATGGTAATTCACGATGTTGTAGTCTTTTAAAAGAATACATGGTGAAGGTGTTCACATGTTATAACGTAGAAAAAAGGATCTTCATTGTGTTTACATTCCTTATAAATTTTGGACTTTAAGTTTGGACAGAAGTATTTTGGATAATTTTAGTTTGATATTATCTTTGGATTTCCATAAAAAGGAAAACCCAGAGGACGGGTGGCAACCTGTTGCGTCCGGCAAGGCCACAAGACTTGAACTTGAAACCGAAGGGCGACAAGGGTGTATCACCTACCACTAGCCCACGTAATGTCCTAGATTGAATAATGAAGTTTTTTAAAGGCCTGGTAGATTAATTATAAATTAATTTTTTAACCCTATATGAATAGGATAAGTAGAATATTTTTTTAAAGTTCTATTATCTTTTAGAGTAAAAGATGAGTTTGTGGTAGAAATTAGTTAAAGGATGGAACTCTACTTGTCATGTATATATTTTTTTCTTCTCTTATTCAATGAAGAATTTTATTCTTCAACTTTTGGTAAGGGATCTTAAAACTAAAAATATGTTATCCTAATACCTTATGTTTTGTTGAACCAATGATATTTTAAATCATCATAGATTGATGGATTTGAGGCCCTCAATTATACAATTGTTTGTGACTGATGACCTCAATCACTCCTTATAATAATTTATGTTTTTACTTAAATTATGTGTCTCCAATTTCCAACAATGTTCTCTTAATTGGGATCATAATTTGGTGGTGACTTTTTCGTTGCCCTTTTCCTCTTATTAGGATAGAATTTTATTAACCCAATTACCGATGTGGGGTTTCCCACAAAATAATATTCTATTTTCAACTTTTATTTTCGAAGAACAATTTAAAATTACGAGGACACAATTTATTGAATGTGGGAAGAATTTAACACCCCATGATTTCATAGTATGTTATTTCTTCAATGTAATTCAATAACATGCAATACATGCAACACTGAGTTCAAGTGCACCACGACTTACCAAACTAGCTGTTTAAAAGAGGTTATGAATAATATTAATTAAATTGTGAACATTATAAAATCCTTATAATTTTAGAATCCATATTATGAGTTTCATAGACACAATGAAAAAAACAAATTCATTTTTTTCATATAAAAGAAGTATTTTTTGAAATGCAATTTTACCTCCTTTTAATGGAGAACCCTTTTTAAATAAAAAATCTGAAACTTTTATATATTCAATTTGACAAAATAAACTTCTTCTTTAGAATTGTGAAATAAGAATTTAGTTTCAATAAATTTATGGTGTTTTTCTGCTAACTTTCATATTTGAGTGAATAGTAAAAATAGTATATTTTAACTGAAAACAACTTTTTTAATCCAAATAATTTTTAGTGTTAAATTATTCATTTTAATGTTTTGGAAGTATAAATAGATTATATTTTTACAATTTAATCCAATTTTATTCATTGGAAATAATTTCACTTTGAAATTGAACATAAACAAGTAGCAATCTTTTGATAATTATTATTTCATAAAAACAATCTTTTTGGTTTTGACAATGAGAATTTATTTTAAATTAATAAATTAAACTTCTATGTTTTAAATTTTTTAAAATAGACATAATTTTTGAAATCATAATATCAAAATTAGCTTAGGGTGAAATTTTGTTATTTTTATGAAAACATTCAATTTTTGACGAATAGAGAAATAAACTGAGTTATTGTTTATAACAGAATTTTAATTAAATAATTATTTATTTTATTTAAATTTATTTTATGTCAAAATAGATACATAATACCTTTATAAGTTCAATTTAATTCATTGGAGTCAGTTTATAAAAATTTTAGATATATAAAAATATTATTGAACTTTTTACCGTCTTTTACCCACCCACTTGGAGCTTTTGCAAATTTACATAAAAATAAATTTTACCTCTTCTGCGAGTTGAATTTCAAAAATCCGAGAGACACGGTAGATATCGGTATGTAAAATGTGGTTTAATAAGAAGAAAATAAAAGTTGGTGAATAGTAACTTTTTACTTTTACTTACCATAGTTAAATGTAATTAGGGAAATTAAGGGTAAAAATTAATATCATTATTACCCTAACACATGTCTTAATTCTATTGGATAAGTGTAATTTGACCAAAAAAAACCTCAGGAATAGAATATTATCCTTTATGTCCACTTGAATTATATTAGGAAATTTATTATTATTTAATTGAAAGAAGAGTTAAAAGTGATAAATTAAATATTTAATAACTAAACCCTTTTTTATACAGGATTACACATAAGATAAAATCTACTATAAATACTCATTAGAAAGATAAAAAGATTTAATACGTAATGGTATTTTATTTATATTTTTTAGATATTAAATAATTAAAAAATTTTATGACACAATTATGATACAGTAATTACAGAATTAATGAATGATTAAAATAATTGATATTATAAATATCCAAATAAATGTAATTTGAAACTTTTTATGAATTCCACTAATTTTCTAGGTTAATATGACATATAATAGTTGGTTATATTAATTTTTTTCGAAGTAATAATTCATTTATGATTTTAAGAAAAACAAAATACCAAATATTGTCAAAATTGACATAAAGGAGTTTAAAAAAATATTATATTATTAATTGATATTATTTTCCTAAAAATATAAGGTTCGGTAAAAAGACTTAGATAATGATATTTTTATCATTAATGAACCACTTGGGGTTCTCTTGGAAGTATGTAGTATGTTTATTAACCATATAATATAAAAATACATAGAGACATGGTAAATATCAAACTATTAAACTAAGAATTAAATAAAAAATATAAGGTTAATATAGTGACCCAAACCAGTCTAAAAACTATTGGTTGAGTGTTTTTGGACCCCTCCCCACCTTATCCTTTAAATAATTAATTTTTGTGCAATTAGAATCCAAAAATTAATTTATTATAAAATAATATTTAATTTTTTTTCTAAGGGGCCCCTCACCCCTCTTATAAAAGGGAACTTCCCCTTCTCTCAAATTCACGCCTCAAAATCCATTTGGCTCGGCCAAAACCTTCCCAAATACCCTCTAAACTGTCCTCCCTTAATTCTAGAGGCCTTTTTTAGTCAGAAAGACAACCTAAGGAGCCCTTTTGATCAAATCGAATGGATGAACCCGAATAAGAGGTAAATATTTCATCACCTCTTTCAAGTTCCATTCTTCATCAACTTCATCTTTCTTTATTATTTTCATTATAAAATAATAAATCTAGTATCTTATGTATATTGTGATGTTATTATAAATATGGTAAAAGCATATTCATTTTCTATCCATCCATTGAATGACATGTCACCATATGTGTGCACGTATGGCTTATCATCTCCACGTCGTGGTGTAGTTTTTATTCAATACATTATTATTTGGATGGGAATAATAATGATGTATAATTTATGTAAATAATAAATATAACATGATAATGATACATTATATATTATATAACATCCAATTATCTGTTATTTTAATTTCAAAATAATGATATTCTCGCTCGTGCGTACGTACATATTACCGTCTCCACGAACGCAATGTGATTCATTCTCCCTCATATCCACTCATGAATAATTTTCATTTTATGATTAAAAATAATGTTTAAAACGTAATATCATTCTGAATATTAATAATATACATCATATCCATAGAAAACATTACTTACGTAACAAAGCATATAATGGAATACGAATCAGTTAACACCCGAAATGATGATAATACTAAAATATTATTAATAAAGAAATATCAAAATATCATTTATGATATCATATTAATGTATATGATTTTTTTATAATTTAATAACCATTATTTCACCATTATATAAGATGTTAACCTACCCTCGACCAAAGAAAAGTACCAGGTAAGGTTTAATTATTCAATCTCATAATTATTCGAGATTATTTATGGGAATTTCTTTACTCGGACATATTTATTATCCATGTACATGTTTCATAAAATAGTTTTCAATGGGATTTTAAGGGACTCTAATATTAAAACATCATTTTAAATGTTTTAAAAATTTATTCTTCTAAATCATTCTCATTAATTTCCATGTTTTCAAAAAAAAATTTAAGAATGTATTAATATGGACATGGATGTTTTTAAAATGTTAATTCCACTAAAAAGTTTTAAAGTGGTATGGGACACTTTGATTCAAAAATGTTTTTAAATGTCTACTTTTCTTAATTGTGTGAATTTTAAATGTATTCATGAAAAAGGGATATTTATCTCAAAGAGTTTTACAAATCATTTTCATCTATGTCAACATACATTGATGAATTTTAAACTTTTTTGAAGTTGATTTATTATGATAAAAATATTCTATATTGTATTGAAGGTTTTGTGATATGTTTGACTGTGGATGTGTTATTTTTATACCATTCACAGTTTATGGATAAAGTATTGAAATTTTGTATTCTAGTTCTAAAATGAATGTTTATGGTATGTTTCAACATTTTTGTATGAGTAATGTATTGGAAATAGTATGTAACGGGTGGAGCCCGCTATAGATCCTAAATGCATCAGTAGGTCTAATGAGACAAACTAATGTCTTGGCATTTGGCCTTGACAAAATCTGATTTGTAGTCTTGGCACAACTCCTTGACTATGTGGTTATGAAAGTATGGAATTATGAATTCCATCATTATGAAAGTGGATATTGATATTGCGTGTGATTATTCAACTAGTAGAATATACATGTGCGTAAGTAAATGGAATTATTTTGATTTCTGTTTTCCATATTATGATAATGTTTATGTTAAAACGGATTTTATTTTATTTTATGCAGTGCCTTAAATGAATATGCTTATTTATGAAAGCTTCCTATATATTGTTATCCTTATTGATCATCTAATCTCACCCCTTTCTATGTTATATTTTTCCCATGATGCAAAGAAGTATATTATGACCGACCTGTAGGAATAGTCGACAGGATCTCAGTGTTGTCTATGGAAATACTGTTGTTGTTGTTTTCCATTTTATGATGTAATGTAATCCTTATGGATGTATCTAGTACATACAAGGCTACTAAACTAATAGGTCCTTCTAGACTTGATCTTTTGTGATCAGGCCTATGATACGAAATAATACACCGACTATGGGATTCTGGGGTCAGGGCGTTACATGATATATCTATGAATATAAATAAAAATATGGATATCAAAAATACTAATATCATACTAAAGTAAGGTTTAATATTTAACATCAATAAAATAATATCAAGGACTTGTGCTAATACGTTATCCTATTACTGGAAGAGGTATAGACAAAAAGGCAACATATTTTATCTAATGGGACCTATTGATGCCTTGAATAGATATATAATTCTATGCACCACCCATCACCTGATTAAGTCTGATGAATTCTCTATAAGTGGTAATATGAACATTCATACCATTCCCTAATGAACCATTGTCTGAATAAAAACACAACTATCCATATAATTAATAATATTGAATATCAATACATTATCATCTTGTGTTAGCATTAAGTAATCATCATGTATTTCAATACTTTTCTCCATTCCAATAAAAGGGATACCATGATCATAATGCATACAGAAAATGTAGGAGGATGATCAATTAATAAATTGTAAACTTTCCTATAATCATCCATATTGGAATAAAAATATATGGTATTCCATTATTTTCCCTATGTAAATCATGATCATAACACACCTGGTCAGTGAAAGAGTATGGTTATAAAAAAACATAACCCAATTATTGTGAAATATTTGTAAAAGTGTTTTTGAGGTCGGTATTTCTATCTATAGAAAACAATTATATAATAACACATAATATAATCATGGTGATAATTGAATCAAATAATATGAAACAATACCAGGAGAATGGTTATAAATGAATGAATAAAATTTTAGATTCTAAAAATAGTTACTATTGGGAAAACAAATGAATCAATTTCAACTTGAATTAGTGAAAATTATTTATATATTAAATATAGTGAAATATATTTATTATGATAAAAATATATACATTTTAATTGAGTACACTATACAAATAGAATATAGTGCACCAAATGTATTATATCTCAAAGAACTAGAATTGAGACCGAGAAAACCCATAGACCGTTAAAAACTTTCTAATATAAACCCCTTAAATGAGTGGGATTGTAGGTGAAATCCAAATACCATTATTAAAAGATAATTCATGAAATTATATCTCTAATAGGTATGATATACAAAAAATAAATTAAATTAGGTGTAAAATACCAAACATGCCTTAAAGAGAAATTTGAGAAAGAAAAACTTACATATTTTTCTGACTTCTATAATTGTACTTTAACCACTTTAGGGAACTAAATATTAATTGAAATTATCTATTAAAATTAATTCCTTATGGTAACTAATTATGAAGTTATTATTTTTAATGTGTGAGGGGTATTAGGTGGACAAATATGGAAAACTTTATGGATGAATTCTTAAGGATGGTGATTCTTGATGTGGTGGATGGGTTATTATTTTATAAGTGAAGGTAATTGTTGTTTTGTGATAACCCTCAAAATTCCCAACAATCTGAAGTTACTATTACCAAGAAAATATTTAAAAAATGGAAAAATACAATGGGATGTTTAGTGTGGATTGAAACTCACCTCAATAACTCACTTAAAAGACAAATTGGATAGTTGTATGGAATTTTATTTTATCTATTAAACTATTACTCTATTTATGTTTATTCTGGTAATTAATTTTTAACATTTGTTAAAAATATTAGTGAAAAAAATTTAATGTTATATTCCTTCTCCTCCCATTAATTTTTTAGTTTAGTATTTGGAGTTGATTTAGAGGAATCTTGAGGGCGAATTGTTGGATATTGGAGTTACATCAAAACCAAAGATGATGCTTAAAAGTGGAAATGCATAATTCATGAAATTGGAGTATATGTTACAAATTATATGTCATGTTGTCCCAAATTTTATTTTGGAGAAGATTTCTGTAAATAATAAATTGATGACATTAATGATGAATACATAGAGTGAATTAAATAGGACTAATGTTCCATGAATTTTTATGGATGTTCTTGTTATGAGAAATTGTTGATGTAAATCTAATTTACGACTTAAATTAAATAGGTGACTGGGAATTCATGTTCTGAATATTTAATTCATTCCATGAATAAGATGAGTTACAAAATATTTATAAGTGTGTGGGTACAACTAATATGTCTCATTATACTCTTTTCCTATCAGGTTTTGGGTCAACCCTAGTATTTTTTAGGGAATAATCTAACTCCATTACTCTTACATCAATACTCGGGTTATAGATGATGATTGTTGGAAACCCAAGGTGATTTCTTACCTTCGTACCATTTTTCCTTTCATTATTATTCTAAGGATTCACAATGGTGATTTTTTTATGATTTAGGATTTATTTAGGAATTGTTCTGATTATCCATTGGGGTGAATTATGATTATATGTGGTTTCCTAGCATCATTTGTTTTGGGATGTTTCCACTTTTCCCAGTTTGGTTTAGAAAATGAGAATGATTCTTTGATGGTGGGGATCCTTTTTCTCCCCTTATTTGTGTGACTATGTTGGGATTTCATTCATTTTTCCCTCTTTTAGGAGGATAGTAAGGGTTATATTAATAAAGATAAATAAATGCATAAACTTGAAATTTATGGGGATGATGGGGAAAAAATGTTTGTAATGTGTTGACGATATTGGTGATGATATTTTATGTTATTTTTTCATTTTTAAAAATAATGTATTTTTGGAGGATTTCTTGTTCAATAGTTGATATGTATGTGAGACCCTCGTTCCGTTGACTATTTTTATCATCTAGAATGAAAATATTAACAATTTAAATATTTATAGTGAATTGGATACCCAAGGAAATCTAGTTTGTGTAATAATATCCATGCTAAATAATGATGCGAATTAAAGTAATCCATAGACCATAATTTATTAATGATGAGATATGATGCTTTGTATAGTTGTGTTTATTTTCTTTTCATATGTTATATAGGATATTTAGTGGTAATGGAGTTGATTTTATTCTTTTTGAAATGTGTGGGGGTGATAATGTAGTGGTGTCGACATGGGAAGATATGTGGATAGTTGGGGGATGGTGGTGATTTGTGGTGTTTATGGGGTTGTAGTGGTTTTATTTTTATGGTGGTAGTGATTTACTATGCCGGTGATGGGTCATTGTTGTGGTGAGATTGATTGGTTGTGTGGGGTTTAGTGGATAATGGATTAAGAGAGATGAGAGATTTGTTCTATGATGTGGTTTTGTTAGTTTCTTATTTATCCATAGAATAAATTGTATGTTTGAAATAAAAAGACATGGGTTGGTGAATGAATAATTATGGTTTATAACTAATATGCATAAATTGGTTTAAATAAACTAAATTATAAATGTATAGACTATGTAAATATGAAATGAAACAGTTTTTTAAAATGGGGGAATACATAATGGAATGTGGGATTGTTTCCATTGGTATGGTGGTTGTGTTGTGTGTCTTATTTAGTTGTTTCAAAGGTTATGATATATGATGTGAGGTATATATATGGGGTTTGGAGTATTATCATGTAGTTATTGTGGTCCTATATGTTGGGTATTAAATATATATATATATATATATATATATATATCTCATGTATTTTTAGTGTTATTTCTATAAACACACCAACCTGATTTACCCAAAGGTTTTTGATTCTGTATGTTCTCCAAAACATCAAGGATGGTGTTGATATGTATGGATGGATACCCCATTTTCTCAACTCTTACATTGTTAGTGATTATACTAGTTGTGTTGGAGATTAACTAGTGTGGATGTTATGTGATGTGATGAGTTTTTGATATGCGGTGGGATTCTTGCATGGTAGGAGGAGGGAACATAGTTGATGTACTTCATGTTCATGATACCCTACAGTATATGTTATGTGATGAAGAAAGGATGTGATGTGTTGATGAATAATGCTAACGCCAAATGCAAGATCTTGAAATTGTTGGGTAGGTAGGGATGTGTCCTAACCCACATCAGAGATGTCCCATGGTTCTTTGGGTGAGATGTGATGTGATGGCTCGAGTGTCCTCAGGTGAGATGTGATGTGATGGACCATGTGTCTTCGAGTGAGACATGATTTTTATAGAAGGTATGGTAGAAAAAGATATTTTATATCAGGGTTTGGGAGTAGAAAATTAGTGGGGAAGCTTCTACAAGTAACCTTTTTTATGTTTTTATATTATATTACTATATTAAATGTTTTATATGGGGAGTGATCCAAGGTGAGGGTGGGATTGTTTAGTTGAAATATTTAGGTGCTTGTTGATTCTTATATTTATTCACTAGAACATATTATTCTCTTTTCACATATTTTATAGAAATATTAGATATGAAACTATAGGGTATAAATGTTATGACCACCCTACATATATAAAAACTACTATTCAGGTTTCCATTAGGATATTGGGTATCAATATGGAAATTTTTAGCAGGGGATTTGGACCAGCTGTTGAGTAACTACTCTCTGAATTTTGTTGGTTATTTACATGGAGACATTTGTTATATATATATATTGTCCTTGTTCATGCATAATGGTATGGTATTGGATTTATTTTTAAATCATATCATGTAGTATATTAGTGGTTGTTTATTATATCTCCGAATAATATTTTATTATTGTTCATAATGCCTTACATATGAGAGATTAGTATACCCTCAAATCATATTTCAAATTTGGGGCCTATTGGAGGAGGGAATTAGGGTTCATCATCTCTCTTCCTTTATTTCCAGCTTAGGAGGGGTAAATTTGGGGGGAATGGGTCATGATAGAGTGGTATAAGAGGTTTTGGTTGAGAGATATGGTGGCAAATGGAGTTAATCAATGTGAGGACTGAATGTGTTTCTAGTGAAATAATAATTGTTAACCATGGTGTGTTAAATAGGCTCGAGAGATTGGATAGGAAATGAGACCCCCTGATATTTGATGCAATGACTCTGAGTTTATTTAATGACCATGCGTGGTGGAAATGCTTGGAGTATAGAGACCCAAGAGAGGTGCAAAAATCATGAATGATTGTATTCATGTCAGAATAGGTTGATTTTGGGAAGTTAATAGAATAAATGATTTACTTAAATATACTTTGACAAAATTCCATAGTATCAAGCACAATTTTCCTCCATTCATTTTTGGAACGACAACTAGTCATCATTCACTAGTTTCTCTAGTGGTTGAGGTTTAGTAGGATGATATATTTTATCATTAGAGAATCATCTCAATAGAGGAGGGGACACATGGCAGAGTGATTTGTATGCATTTGAGCAGAAGAGTTTTGGGATGTATGGGGGTATCATAGATCAAGAGATAGAGTAATGGTAAAAGGAGATAATGATCATTATCATTCTAATTTGAGATCAGGATGAGTTCAGGGTACCACTGGAAGTTTCCTAGATTTGAGGATCTACATGTCAGTGATGGATGATGTATCTTGGTGACTCTTGGGAGAAAGATGTTTTATGGATAGAAATTTAAAAGGAGTTCTATTTTATGTTTCCATTGTGGACAAAAATGGTACACTATAGAATGAGTTTCACTTCCTTCAATATGGTAGAATGAGTGTGTTGAATCATGATACAATGTTTGAGTACCTCTTTTGATTCTACCTTGATGAATTTCATAATGAGGAGTCTAGAGCACAATATCTGGAGGAGGATTTGTGACCAGTGATCAGGTCTTCATTCACCCCCATCACACTTTCTACATACCTGGTGTTGCAGAATAATGTATAGGTTATTTATTGAGTGTTTTATTTGGATGTGGGAGGGGGTGAGCCTTAAGAGGGTTCCCATTGTGATTCTCAAGGATAATAACATCAGGAAGAGGACAAAAAATGATTAGACATTCTGGGTTATGACCTGTGTGAAACCAATCATAGCGCATGATTTCACATCCTTCAATGAAATTATGCTTTGAATATTCATCTAGGGATTCTTGTTTTCATGATATGTTTTTAAAGTACATGATCACCACATGGATTAGTGTTATACTTCTTGGGGATGCTAGTTTAAATTTAGTGTTCAATCCCCATTTTGTGAGTATTAATGGTTACCTCCAAAGAATTTTTATCATCATGTACCAATAATGATTTTCAAGAATTAGAGAGTAGATGGTGTTGGAAGGGGTATCATCAAGATTTTTCCCATCCATGGTGACCTAGGATAATGTGAGATCATTTAATCTACCATCATAGAGTTAAATGAGAAAGACATGGTAAGATGAAAGTGTTGTAGAAAGAAGAATAAGTAAGGTGATATGTTATATATTGTAAAATCAATTTATCATGTATTCCGATTTGTGTCTTGGTTGATTCTAGAGCCCTACAATCATTTCTACCCCTGATTTGGTCCCATCATTGGGACAATATTTAGAGAGACTTCTTGTTCCCTTAGTTTTATCTATACTAGATAGAGGTTATATTTCTTTTTTGGTTTGTGAAGGGGATATATACTTTTGAGGGGGAAATAAATGTTGGTGGAAGGTTTATTTTTTTTACTATAGATACTACCACATGAAGTTATACTAGGAATTTATTGGCTATATTACATGAATTCTACCACTGAGTGTTTTTAGAGGAGAGATTCATTATTTGATTTTGTGGTCCAGTGAGTGTCGTTCATTGGTGGGTAGTTATCAAATGGGTGGCAGGTAGGTGTAACATCTTTTGTCTCATTTGATGAATAAGTCATTAGAATCATTTAGGTGTTGTTCCTGGCATTGTTTAAAACTCGTTTATATTTTACCTGATGATTTTTTGACACTACCTCCCTTGATGAGATGCTGCATTTCGAATATAGTTTCAGTTGGGTTGCTCTACAATTTCAATGTCTACTTATTTAATGGAGCATATAGAGATGTGTGAGATGAGGATTTATGTGGATGATATGATGTATACAGGTTTCACTAGACATTGAATGTGCTTTTATGGCACTCTATAGATGTTATCAAAGAACGAGGTTGGTACTACGATGTAATGTGTAGACTACCAAAAGATGAATTAGGTGATGATCTGTAACAATTTCCCCCTCTCAAGGTTCAATGATATATTCAACTAGTTGAATAGATCCAGTTGGTTTTTGAAGGTCTGTTTTTTTAGGATATGAACAAATGATGGTGAATGATAAGGACATCCTAAAGACTATCTTCGGGTACAAATATGAGAACATAGAGTTTGTGGTCATTCAGTTCTGTGTGACGAATCCACCAACTATTTTTATGGGGCTCATAAAATTCATTTTATGTGAGTTCTTGTACCACTTCATCAACATGTTTGTTGATGATTTCTTGATCTACTCTAGGACATATGAGGATGATGATGAGATTCACAGAGTTATATTTTAGTCCCTACGACACCACCAACTCTATGGATGGATTTTGAAGTGAAAATTATTTGCATGAGAGGATCATTTCCATGGGAAGATTATTTCAACATAGGTTGTGGCCATAGAACTGTCAAATATTAAATAATTTTTTTACTAGAAAATACCCAAGAATTTGGTATATATTTATAGTTTTTTGTTATGTCCCTATATTATTGAAGTTTTATGTCTAATTTTTCTCAATTTTCATCCCTACTAATATTTTTTACTTTGAAGGACCATGCCTTTGTATGGAATGGTCATTTCTAGATAGAATTAATTTTTATTGAATAGAATTTGGTCAGTGATGCAATGATTTTGTTTCCTGAAATGGGTGTTATGTATGGGTTTTTTGAAGATTCCCATTTTTTATTGGTATGTGCCTTGATATTTTATAGGGTGATAATATCTTATGGGAATAGTTCATTGAGTCCCCATGTAAGTAAACATCCTAACCATGATCTGGAGATAGAATTATTTTTGTTTGTGTAATGTTTGTGGTGTTATTTCCTCATTTGTGAGTTTTTTTATTTTAACAGATCACAAGGGATTGAAATATGTATTCAATAAAAAGGATTTGAATCTACTCAAGTGTTTGTGGAATGAGTTTTTTTAGGATTATGATTTTTTGATCTATTATAACCCAGGAATGTGGAATTTCATTGCTGATGCATTGATTTAGAAGTCCAAATTCGATGTTGTTCTGGAGTCTACTATTTTTTAGAATGGGATGGACAAGCTTGTAGAGATGCATCATGACATGGGAGATAAAAGTGGCAAATGTTGTGTTCATATGATGATAGTGAGTCATCCTTGATTTTGTAGGTGGAGTATTTTTAGTGGGGAGTGTTAGAGTTAGAGGTGCTACATGACCATTTTGGTCATGGTGATGCTACCTGGAGATGGGTAGAGGATGGTCAGAACTTGAGACTATATTAGGGGAGGTTTCATGTTTCTTTGGAAATGAGTGTTAATGGTTTATGTCATTTATAAAACCCACCTTTATAACCTCATCCTAGTGTGACCAATATGTATGATGGTTTGAGGAGATAAATTTGGTGTCCTTGGATAAAATTGTGAATGGAAATGTTTGTGGGTAAGTGTCTTGTTTTTCTACAAGTGAAGGATGAACATATGCTCCCTAGAGATTTACTATATCCCTTGGATGTTTTGGAGTGGAAATGGGAGTAAAAATTGACGGTTTTTATCAAAGGAATTGATCAATCTCATGGAGGATGTGATATAGTTTGAGTGATATTGGAGTGACTGATAAAGTCAACTCATTCTCTGCTGATCTGTGAGTTGAGTGTTATGGATTTGTTAGTGAAGTGATTTGTGGATTATGTGATTAGGATTCATGGGATTACAAGGGACATTATATCTAATCAAGATCCTAATTTTACCTTTCATTTATGGAGTAGATTCATGCATTCCTTTGGCTCTTAGTTTCACATTAGTATCGCTTTCCACCCTTAGGTGGATGGGAATGATGGCCAGACCATCCAAATACTATAAGACATGTTACAAACCTTTTTCCTGCATTTTTTATTGATTGTGGTTAAAAAACTCTTTTATTTGGGTTCACCTACAACAATATTCAACAATAATCCATTGGTTGAGATACATTTGAGGTTTTGTATGGGCAGCTATGTCATTCTCTATTTTGCTGGATTGGGGTTGGGGAGTCAGTGATTCTTTGTATAGATGTAGTGAAGGAAATCACTGAGAATATCTAGTTATTCTAAGAGAATATGAGGATAATAAAAAACCATTAGAAGTCCAATAAGGATGTTAGGTGGAGGCCCCTAGAGTCTGTGTATGGTGAATATGTGTTCTTGGGGGTTTCCCCTCATCGAGGTAAGTTGAGGTTTTTAAAAAGGAGTAATATTTATCCACAGTTCAATAGGCCATTTAATGTCTTAGGGTGTATTAGTGTGGTGTGGAATATTATATGGCATTGCCACCATGACTATACAAGATCCATTAGGTCTTTTTTTCTCATCTTCATCAGTATCATCTTGATGACTCCCACATCATTTACTAAGAAGATTTTGATATCAGGGACTACATGAAGTTCATGGAGTGGTCAAAAAATATCCAAGATCATTGAGATAATGTGATATGATGGGGATATATCCCCTTGGTTCAACATCTGTGGATCCATGGTGGCTTGTAGGTGAGTACATGATAGCATGATATGTAGATACCATCCTAGCACTTGAAGTTGTTTTGATATTTTTCCATACCCTATATTTCAATTATTATTTATTATATAATACTTGTTGATTTTAGGATATGCGCCTTTTTTCCTTCAAGTGTGGTGTTTTAGTGATTCATGTATATGAATATGGGTTTACCCCTTCATAATCAAGAAAATTTGCATTTACAAAACATCTTTAAACCATACAAGAAAGATAGTGATGCCTAATGAAGAAAATATATTGATATTGAAATCATGATTCCTTGATCTGTATGCTCAGGTCAATGTGGTTTTCTCGTTGGGGAGGTTTTTAGATTATATTTTTCTGAGGTTGTAATGGTAGGGTAGATAGTCATGTTGAAAAGAGGTGGATTGTATATGTTTCTAGATGATGTGGTATTGTTACTGATGTGGGATAATGATGTGGTTTGGTAGATTTTTTTGTGGATGTTTTGGTTTGTTTTATTTGGAGTGTGGTAGTGTTTGGGGTGCAAGGAAATCCATGAGAGGAATCTCATGGGACAGTTCATTGGAACCACTAATTCCTTTTAGGTTTGGTTTTTGATTCTCAAGGATATGAGTCATTTTAGTTGTATCTAATGAAAGAGTACATTTCTTCTTTCCCTTAAAATTTTCATATTTGGGAGTCGGATCAACTTTATAAGAGGTTTGAGGAGGGTTTAGTAGTTTTTAGTTGCAATAGAACTAGAGATTATGGTTCCTGATGTGAACGTGTAATTAAAAGTGTGATTTTTTGTTTAATGTATTATCTGGCATGAAATTCATGGATTGTGTTGTGGTTAAGAGTGTATTGTAGAATTAATTCATGACATGATAGTTGAATTAAAAAAATGAATGAAATCAGTTCAAGGAACCATAGATATTTGTGGAAGATAGTGTTTTTTTAAATTCAAAGATTAATTTTATTTCATGGATAAAATTTCTAATCCACAGGAGAAATACCATGAAAAATATTAATCCATGAAGGAAATAATGTGCCTTACAATGTGTTTATAATTGCGAGGGTTCAAATAATATGACACTTTAAAATCCTTTCCTCATTTATTAAATGAAAATACTAGATATTTTTGGAGGACCTTCTAGCCCAATTCCACTAGATTCGATCCTTTAGTTCAGAATGACGTTCATGGGAAATCTGAGGTGATTCCTTCCTTTAAACCACTTATCTCCTTTATTTTTTTGGGATTCACATTGGTGATGTTGTTTTGGATTAGGGTGTTTTGGGATACATTTTGATTTTCCCTTGGAATATCTCAATTTAATATGATTTTTTGTAAAATGGTTGTGGTTTATAGCTAATTTCCTATTTATATTATTGTATACATTAAATTAGAAATATTATTTGAGGTAGATGATCTTTGTTATATCTCTATTTAAATTACAATTATGGGATTTTATGAATTTTTATTTCCATTAGATGGATAGTAAGGGTTGGATAAAAAATTATAATGAATTAGATAAATGTAAAATTGATGGGGATATTGATAAATCACATTTTTAACAACATAGAGGATATTGTTGATGAGTTATTTTTTTTTCATGTTTCCATTTCTAAAAAACATGTCTATTATGAGCCTTTCTTGTGAAATTGTTGATATGTATGTGAGACCCTTACTATGTTAACTATTTTATATCACACGAAATGAAAAGGATAAGAATGTATATACAACATATTAATTTTTTTCCATGGAAATATGTTTTTTGTGATAATTTCCATGCCAAATAATCAGGTGAAGTAAAGTATGCCATTTAAAATAATGTGTGAGAAAAAGAAAGTGATGGTGTGTGTGGTTTTTGTTTTCTATTTTTCATTGTATGATGTGGGATGTTGTGCGGTGGTGGTGGTCATAGGATAATTTGAAAAATGTGTGAGGTAGTGATGTAGTGGTGTTGGCATGAGATGCGATGTGTATAGTTGTGAGATGGTGTTGATGTGTGTAGGTGGTGTGGTTATGGTGGGGGTGATGTGTAATAGTTTATATGAGTTATTGTTGTGATAAGATGTATTTTTTGAGTGTGGTGTAGTGGATAATAGTTGATTTGATATTGGTGAGCTATTTTGTGGTGTGGCTATGTTAGTTTCCAAATTATCTATAGAATAAATTTTAATGTTTAAACAAAATGATACGGGTGGTTAAATGAATAATAATTGGTGAAAAGTGTTTATTATTAAATGTTTTAAATAACTTGAATGATAAATTAATGGAATATTTTAATTTGAAATTAAATATATTTGTAAAATGTAGGAATCTGTTAAGGAAAGAGTGACCATGGGGTTTTATGTGGGTGTTGGGTGGTGTGTTTCATATAGTGTTGGACATAGTTATGGAATATATTTTGAGGTTCATGGGTGGTGGTTCAGAGTTCAATAGTGCAGTTTTTGTGGACCCATAGTTTGGTCATTTATGATATCCATATATCATGTATTTTATTTACTTTTATTGAACCCCCTCTAGTGTTGGGAAACCTTTACAATTCCCAATTTGTTTGGGTTCTGGGTGTTCTCTAAAACATCTAGGATAATGGTGATATAGATGGCTAGATACCCCATATTTCATGATCTTCCATTAGTAGTTATTATATATGTTAGTTTTGGAGATACCCAATAGTGATGTGATGTGAAGTGATAAGGATGTGATATGTGGAGGGGGTCATTCATGGATAGAGAGGATAAGGATGATGGTTCCCTTCACATTCATGGTACCCAACTGGGATGGTTATATGACAAGGATTTGATTTAGTCTGATGATTAATTTTTTGATCACTAGATTCTTGTCATTGTGTGGGAGAGGTAGGAAGTGATGCACCCTGAACCACATCAAACAGGATTGGGTTTCTCTATGAAATATGTGATATAATTATGGAGTTGTCTTAGAGTGTGATGAGATATGCAATAAAGGGATGATAGAACCAAAATTTTACATTGGGGTGTGTGAGAGGAAAATTAGCTGGGTCCTAGATATAGGGTACCTTTATTATGTTTTTGATATTATATTACTATATTAGATTCTTGATTTGGTGAGCGTGCCACCATTAGGTTGGGATTCATAGTTTACATTTTTAGGTGATTTTTTTTCTATTTTTTTTCAATGACACATTAGTATTCTCTTCTCAGATGTGTACTAGAGACCTTGGGAATGATCCTAGAAAGTATACATATTATTATCACACTACATATATAAAAACTATTTTCTGGTATCCAAGCGGTCATTGGGTTCCAAGTTAGACATTTCTAATGTTTGGTTCAGCGGTTCTACTGAGAAGCTACTATAGTACTTGTCATTTTGTATTTACTTGGAGATTCTTTTATATTTTTACATTATTTATTCATTGTCGTATAGATTTGGGTTAATTTTTATATAATAAGTAAGAGTTATTTTGTGATCATGTACCCTATATCCCGATCAAATTTTATTATATATGATAATTCCATATATATAAAATATTCTTATACCATTGGTTCTTGTTCCCAACATTGGGCCTACTCGATACATGACTTAGGGATCATCATCCACCTTTCATCATTTCTAGCCCAGGAGGGGTACATGTAGATTGATGGGGCTGTGAAAAAATTTACATCGACCCATTAACCTAATTCTAAATGTATGACTTTAAAAATTGGAAATAATTTTATCAAATAAAATTTTTAATTTTTTTAGAAGTTAATTTTATCACAAAAAATATGTAAAAAAGGTTTTTTTTAGAAAATGTTAATTTTTAAGATTAATTTATTTTGAAAGATATAGTTATTAAAAATATTAACTCCCCTAACATAAATTTTTTCATCAGGAATCAAATAAATGTCATGAGGATTTCATGGAAATTGAAAACCAAATTTCACCTTGAAGATACATACTTTAATGAAACGTATGAAAATAATTTTTATTAAAGAATCATTTTAATTTAGTTCTAAAATTTTTGGGCATAGTATTTATAAGCTCAAAGAATATTTTAAAATGAATAATTATATCCATACAATATATTTACTATTACTTGAAATATTTTTTATTCTTCTATGATAGACTTAAATAATGGTAAAATGAAAATATATATAATTTTTAAAAATGAAATTTTTTAGCTAAAAATCAATATTTTTTTGAGAAAACCCAAAATTTTATATTAATATTATGTTTTTTATTATATACCATTATATGGTTTCTATTTTTTCAAATTTATGTTCTAAAATTTTCAAATAATTTTTTTTAATTAAATCATAAAATATAATAAAAAACTAATTTTTTCTGAAAATGACATTTTTAAATATTAACTATTGTTATTAATATTATTTCTTACAACATACATACAAAATTCTTAAAAAAAATTATTATTATGAAATACAATTTAACAAAATTTATAATATGTTTCTTCAAATATAAATTCATATAATATAAAAAGTTATTTCTTAGAAAAATACATTTTTATGAAATTAATGATCTTATTAGTCATTTTATGTAAATAAGTCCAATTTAATTCATATTAAAAGTAAACTTTATTTTTTATCTAATTTTTTGTCATAAAGTGGTTAGTTATAGTCATTCTCATAAATTAAATGGATAGATTTTAGTAAGCATGCATAAGTATTTAAATTTTATATAAATATATCAAAACTTTTTTTATGTTAAGCATTGTATGTGGAGAAAGCTATTGAACACATTTGGATTATTTAATGGAAGTCCAATGTTAAAATCTCGGGGTGTTACATTCTCCACCATAAATAAATTTTGACCTCACAATGTTAATAATAACTAAATGGTAAAAGTACAAGAGGGTGTTCTTAAAATATTTTTGATTTTTGATATAACAACTAATATGACATCTATATTGCTCTGTTAGGCTATATCAACTTAAATTTCTCCATTAAAACAATATTATGCATTCATATAATTTTTTGAACAAGTATATATGTACCCTCATCATATATTCTCATTAACATACCATCCTCAAAACCATTTGAATATCTAAGTCAACAATGAAAAAAAAATTATATACCTAGAAAAGTAAAATATACCTTTAACTCTCAAATATTATTAACCAAACTTTCATAAGGTCACACACTAGTCAATATATATAAATATATATCATTATAAAAAAAATGAAATTACACAAAAATACCATGAATCAATTATCAATAGTAAGGTTTCTAATTCTATCTATCTTATTTAAAATCAAACCACTGCTTATTATATAAACATCAAGAGTATAACAATAATAATTGTAATCCATACCTCAATAATGATTTCGTCAAAATTGTTCCCCAAAAATAATTTTTTTTTACAAAATAACATTTCAATGTCATTAATGAAATTTAATATATTATTTAATATGATTTAATTTAAACTATTTTATAAAAATACTTATACATTTCATATAATTCTGAATAATGTTAAGAATAATCCAAAATATTTTGATAAATATCACCTCACTAATCTAAAAAGATAGGTGTATGAAAAAATGATTTTTATTATGAAATCAACCTTAGAATTATAATAAATACTAATGAAATCACATTTTCCATCATAATATTCATTTAAAAAAACATTTAACCATTTAAATATTCTCCCTTATTCTGTAACAATACCTAGATGTTTCTAGATACAAACATTTCATAGATTATTCATCATGATACTATCTCAACCAAATACTAAAAAATGGTTATGAAAATATCTAAAATAAGAATATGAAATCAAAAATATGAATTTGTCTCCCCTTATAAATTTTTTAACATATGATAATTTTTTATCAACCTAGGACTCTACTTGATCAAACATTGGTTATCCATGGTCATTATTATATTGGGTTCTCTAACCAAATTAGATTACATCATTATTAACCTCATATTAACTGTCAATAAAGATAATTCGATTAAATAAATCATATACACTCGGAGTGTGTTGTTAGGTATGAAGTTTTTTTAGACTCAATGTACATCAGAGTTATGATGGAGTCAATGCTCAACCAACTCTTTTTGGGTTAATACCACTAGGTTCATTTGTGATACATCCACATCCGATTTCTAGTATCAAAAAGTTGAAGTATTTCAAGTAAAAATTACATAATCTTTACTTTAACAAAACCATAAGATGTTATAAAAAACATATAAATATTCCTAATGTCTTCAATAATGTTTTCTCATCCCAATACCCTATTGAAATGTGCAATATTACATTAGTATTAAATCATGTACTTATCCCAAAGGGTTATCAATTCCTTTGAAACTATGATAAACCATATGTTTTCATACAATAAATTATCCTAAAAATAAATAAAAATATCTAATGTTATGTAAAAAATTTCTTTGAGACTAGCTTTGATTCCTCAAATCGACACCCCTGAATTTGGTTCCATAAACACATACATTATATACTCACTTTGATACCAATTATAAAATTCTAGATATAAACATCCTTAATTGATAAAATAAACAACTACTATTGAATATATTATATCCCAATGAAATTTTGAGGTTTAATGATTTTGATAATTAGGAAAAACAATATATAAAAACTCCCATGTTATTTGTCTCAAATAAACATTTTATCATTATATACATAACCACTTAATCTATAATTTGTCTTCCATATCACTTAAAAACTCTTCCACATGTGCCATCACACTAAAAATATCACATGTACTACATTTATTCATAAGATATGGAATGGAAACTTATGAATGGGGTAAGATAAAATTTACTATAAGGATAATATATATCTCAATATATAAAAGAAATAATAATTGAATATATAAAAATCTAGGAATAAATAATTTGAATAATTGAATATTCAACTGAGAATTAGAGCTTCATAAATCCATGAAATGAAACAGAAACATGGATATCCATTTTCATAGTATATCAATGATAGAATTCATAATACCAAAAATCAAAAACCTACAATTATGGATGTTTTCCGATAAATTATCCTATTATTGGAAGAGGTATACACTAAAACACAACCTATTTGGTATAATGATACTGGTAAATGCATCGAGGGGGCATATAATTTTAGGACATATGCATCACCTGATTATGTCCAATGCATACAACATAAGATTAATCAAAAAAATTCATAAGATTTCATAAAACAAAATGGTTGAATAAGAATATATATATATGTAATGAAAAATTTGGAATATCAATATATGATCAACCAACATTAGCAATCAATAATCATCGAGAATGTAAATACATTTTCATATGTAAATAAAATGTATAACATGATCATAACCCATCTCAAGAAAGAAGGTGGATGTTCAAGATATAAATAGACCATTTTAAAATATACATCTATATTGGAATAATAATCTCCAGTATTCTAATACTTTACTCCATGTATATCATTATAATAAACCTTATATATAAATAAGGTGGATGGTTGAAAAAAATAATAGAACCTAATAATTTAGAATAATTTGTCAAAGGGTTTATAGTGTAGGAATTTATATCCCCACATGATAATAATACAATAATACAATATACTATAACAATTTTAATTCCCACAACATACATGAAATAAGTATAAGAGAATGATCAAAACCTAATGAATAGCTATTGTGTTACCAAAAAATCCTTACTTTGTGGAAAAGTAAATCACTATCCACATAAATGAGGGAATATTTTTTGGATATTAAATAACATGAAATAGAAATATTATAAAGAAATTATATCCATGTTTAGTTAATATACCAAAAAAAATACTATTCAATAAATTTGTTATTCCTCAAAGAATCATAATTGAGACCAAGAAAACCCTCACGATTTTAGAAACATTAAAATCCAAAAACTGTGATAGAAAGGGATTGTACTTGAACTTCCCATACCATTATAAATATATAATTCATGATATGACATTAAAAATAGGTAGTATATACTCCAGATAAATGATATTAAGTGAATAATACAAAGCATGACTCAAAGAGGTTAAATTTGAGACAAAAAACCTTACCTCTTATGATGAATTCCATGATTAGACATTGACTTCATAAGAGACTTGAATTTTACTTAGATGTATCACTAAGAATAAAGGCCTCATGATAATGAATGATGACCATATGTTTTTGAACGTGGGATTGGGTTCTTATAGGATAATTTTGGTAGATTTGTATGGTTAATTTGAAGGGAATGTGATTCAAGAAGTGGCGGATGTGTTACCATTTCATAAGTGAAGGGAAGGGTATTTTTGGAGCCCCATAACATTTTCAATAACATGATGTTTCTATTTCATGTTTAATGGATCAAAATGGGAAAATGGGTATGATAATGTGAGTGTGGGTTGAAACTCACCTCAACCAATCAATTGGTGAACAACATTGAATGTTTTATGTTTTCTTACCATTTATGCTTTCCCACACATTACTTTTACATTGGAAATTAATTATTAACCTTAGTAAATAATTTTAATGAGAAAATTAATAGAGAAAAATTTCCTAATTTTAACCTTACGATTATAAAATTTGGAAATCATTTTATAAAATAAAATTTCAAAGGTTTTGAAAATATAATATTAAGATTTCTACACATAACGTGAAAAAAGTGTTTTTATAAAAAGTATATTTTTAAGATTTAAAATTATATGTAATATATAGTTATTAATATTATCAATTTTTATGACATAAATTGGTTTATTATAAAACAAATAAAACATTTTAGGCTTTCATGGAATGTTATAGCTGAATGTATCCTTGAAAATACATGATTTAATGAAATGATCAAAAAATGTTTTTATTAAATTAACATTATATTTTAGATTCAAAAATTTTAGAAAAAGGATTTATAAGCACCAATAATATTTTAAAAATAATAATTATATTCCAAAAATAAAAAAATTATTTCAGAATTTTTTAAAACTTCTAGGATACACTTATATAATTATAAAAAAACAATTTTTTTTAAAAAAAAATGTTTTTTTCAACTAAAAATAAATTTTTTTGGAGAAGACCCAAACTTTTATCTATATTTTATATTGCATATACAAATATAAACATGTATCAAATATTACCACATTAATTTTCTAAAATTTATAAATAGTATTTTTGAATACAATCATACTATATAATTCAAAACCATTTTTTATTTGAAAATGAAATTTTCAATAATTAACCATTAACATTCTAATTTAACAACACTTATTAACTAAATTATTGTTAAATAATTATTAATATGAAAAAAATTATCATCATTAGTCAAATTATTCTTGAAATATAATTTTATATCGTATAAATGTTTTTTTTAGAAAATATTTTTCTAAATATTAAATATTTGCATTAGTCATTTTTGGTGAACTAGTTGAATTTAATTCATATTAAAAGTAGAATTTATTTTGATTATAAAAATATTTAATAAAAATGTTAATCATATTCATTCACACAAATTAAACATTTATCTTTTAATGGTCATACATAAGAATTTATTTATTTTAAATAAATATCTATTTCATTTAAGTTTGATGTTACATGTGGGGATAGACATCGAACCCATTTGGATCAGTTAGAGAAGGTCATATATTAAAATTTCATGGTGTAACATAAAAGACCCAAAACTCTAGGGGTCAAAGGGAATTAAAAAGTGGGACAATGAGATAATTATAGATAGATCTCCCTTTCATAATAGAACTGGAAAAAAATCATGAAGTTGTATTAAAATATTAAAATGGGTAAAATTACATTCTATATTTTTTCAACAATACCATGGATCCACTAGTATAGAAAACCATCTTGGTTATCATAAAAAATGAATATTCAATGATCCACATGACCTGAAACACACCTCCCCATATAGAAAAGGATAAAAAAATATTAATTAGGGTTTATCAATAATGCAAGGAGACAATAACCCCTCTCAAATAACCACAAATAATGAAGAAAATATTAGGAAACCATTATTAAAAAACTACTTTATTGGGTTAATTATAGTGTTATACTAGACATTATGAAACAAAAGATGTTATTAAGTGAAAAATATAAAATTTAAATGTCATATATTCATACATCTTGAAGTAAGAAGACATGAAGGGTAAATCATATGCCACAAAAAATTCAAAATATAAAAATAGAATGTAAACAGTAAAAAAATTGGGTTTGAGTTAATGTTTATTCTCATATTATTATCCATCCAACCATATTTCAAAACAAATTATCATCATGTCCTTATCTTTACCTATATCCCTAAGAAATAAGTATATATTCCATCCAAAGTTCATGTGTGGAGTGTGAGAAACATACTCTGTAGACTACCCTCCATGGTGTAAAAAAATAAACAAAGAACAAATAATTTCATGAACTACAAGATATGAAAAAAATATAATTTCAATAGAAAACACTATTTACATAAATATAGTGTAAAATTCTTTCTGGTATGTGACCATACATGCTTGATTCAATCTTCTTGTTATGCATAATAATTTAACACAAAATATATGGGGTCAAAAAATAACCATATATAAGTCCATTATTAATATATATAATCATTTTTAATCACAACGATAGAATATTTATTTGATATCAAATCAAACTTCTATAACCATAGATTTTTATATGCATGACCCTAATCAAAAAACAAATAGATTTAGGTTGTAATAACTCCAAACCATTACATGAACACCATGTTAGAATATTCAATTAGTATTACCTATAGATTTCCATAACTATAGGTTCCAATATTCTCAGTTTTAATAATATCTATCCATTATCGATATCATAGAATGGATTTCTATAGTGTTTAATCCCCTAATAAAGACAAGTAATATATCAAAAGAGTTTTTAACAATACTTTTATATCTAGAATATAATGGAATTTCTTTTAATCCCCATTATTTTGTCCAACCATATATCAAAATAGTACCAATTTCATTTCCTATGTCAATGGCATGGATTTTCATAACATCCAATCCCACACTGTCTTAAATACTTCATTGATCCTCAAAATCAATGATTTTCCTATTTATAAATCGAATATAAAATATACCAAAATAATTCCCATTTATTTTTTAATGGACTCTCACCCTATTCGTATATAATAATAAAAATATAAAAAATATCCATTGCAAAACCCAAGGATATGATTAACCCCACATCAATATCTCACAAAAAATATTTTCCCATCATCAAGGGATACATATGGAAATATAACAGGGAATATAATGTCAAATAATATTGAACAACACCCCATATGGGTTCTATTTCACAATTCCATAACATATTCCATTATGAACATGGTAAAAAATGACCATGTTATCAAAACATAACAAAAATATGACTAATGATATACTAATGATCTTCAGCCAGATTTAAGTACATAATGGAACACATTTTGGGTCTATTTTATGGAATTCCCACCGACCCACCAAAACACGCACATCACATGACACATGAAACTCTTACAATCCCTAGGTATATTATAGGGACCACCTACCACAAAGTAATTGAAGCCTAATCATCTAAAATTGTCGATCAATCATAATTAATTCATCTAAGATCATAGAAGGATTTAAAATATTCTAAATTTGGGATATATAATGAAACACAAATATGTAGTGAGGGGAACAAATGTTAAGGGGTTATGTGATGGTTTTTTACCAATTGGAGCTCAAATCAGGAAACAACACATTAATTGGTTAATAAAAAGAGAAGATATTTACAAAATCATCAGTTATCCATGTGAGGGTGAAAAAATATAAG
This sequence comes from Viscum album, assembly GCA_963277665.1. NCBI lineage: Eukaryota > Viridiplantae > Streptophyta > Magnoliopsida > Santalales > Viscaceae > Viscum > Viscum album. The sequence continues at coordinate 1,349,701,447 of OY728127.1, read as the reverse complement.
TAGAATGTGGGGGCGGTCCAAGGAATACATTAAAGGTGGTGGAAATTATAAAAAGACCAAAATTACCTATTTAAAAAGTCTGGTAATTTTTTCTAATAGATTTGTTTGTGGGATATTGGGTTATTTATTTAACTATTGGACCCCCAGTGGTGGATTTTGTGGTTTTTAAATGGGACAGTTAGATTTTAGTGGGATCGCACTGGGCTTCTGGTGTAAAATATGATGAATGTATGATTTTTTCCAGCCATCATGTTTCTTAAAATTTGGATCCAAATCATCTACAGTCCACTTAAAAATCCTCCATGGGTTAACACACATATTAATTGACAAAACTTAAATCCAGTTAATATCATATCATAAGTGGGTTATTAAAAAATCCCAATTAAATAAATTTTTATCCACAACATACATAAGTAAAAACCACCATCGAATAGCCCCATAATTTTTTTTCACCCATTCATATAATGTTCCCAAATCTCCACTTAGATACAACAATACAATCCCTGAATGTGTACCATACGTTCCATTTTTTCACAAAGGTACTTATAACTTTAGTTTACAATGTATACATGTTATTCATCCCATGATGAATCGACCTTCAGTTTGATATAATCCACAATGACCACATATTAAGGGTCTGAATGGTATCATAATTGTTGAGATATATAAAATAAATCATGCACAATAATATATCTTTGAGGTAATTTCATTTACTATTCCACTATGCCAACCCACATAAATACCCCAAATAGACCCACAAACTATAGCACCAAATTCATTTATCTATATAATCTATGGTGCTTAAACTAAGATGAAACTCTCAAGAATACCAAATCATCCACCATAAACCATAGAGGTGAATATTATATGTTGATATATGATTGAATGATGTATAGATAAATAACCTAACAAATATGAACCAATTAAATAAATTATCCTATAAAAAAATCACATTACTCAATGTTTCCTATCTTACCTCAAAACAATATTATCATAGCGAAAACACCCCTTGACTATATTTTCATATATAATAAAATAATTTTATAAATAATACAAGGAAAGAGAAATAAATTCTATTATAATGAAATGATTATATCATGATTTTAACCAATTCATGGAATTAGTGCCTACTAAAACTAACATCATTATGAAGATACTTCAATGAAGAAAAATATTCAAGACATACCTCTTAAAAACAAAATAATATAATTATTACAGTCACTATCATATTCCATATAAGCATCCTGTCTATTATTTATTTGATCATATCAAAATAACTCACACTGAGATTCTAAACATTAAGCCCATGATTCTATCATTAAGAAGTAATCTCATTTCAAGTATATATAATCTCACTGCCATGAAGATTACAAACATCCCCTAATATAATCCCTTTATTTTCTAAATAACCATAGGACACACTATTCAGTTACTAAATGTACTCACTTATCATTATAAATATAGATCAATAATCAATATTAGGAAGCATTTATAAATCCCACATTCACTATGATAACCAAACATCACATACCTGGTCATATGGAAAAATCCCCAATGAACCAAAATACTCTCCATATAGTTTATTTTGACTCACATAGCAAGAATTTCTCCATACTCTACTCACAATGATAGTTTCATTCCAAAACAATTGATGGCATTCTCCCTAACACATGATTTCAGATAAAATTTTCTAACAATACCTAAAAAACCAAAATATTATCATTATATAGATATCATCACCAATGAACCATTCTTTTTGAATTATAATAGCCCAATCCAACAAGCCTAACAATTGAATATAATTTCAGAACATTAATACAACCAAATTATTCTATATCATGACTAATGGACATCACCAAACTAGGTTTTCCTATGAAAATTCAAATACACTCAAAAAATTCCGAACCAAAAATATATTCCAAAACAATAATTCTCAGACAATAATGATACTTTTAAACATACCCCATAATTTAATGATCATTAACCTCCATTTAATGGATCTTATGTCATAGATTAGATATACATGTTATGAAAAAATCATTCCCAACATGTCTATATGGGTCGTCTTTCAACAACCATGACATTGAGTCAGTTAGCATTCACATTGAGGAAATATATTCCAAGCCTTTGAATATTAAAATTAATCCAAAATATCATTTCTATTTGGTTGAAGAGGAAAGATATCACCAAATATAATATACAAAATCTTGATAATATGGTTAAAATTTAACCTGATTATCCAATTACTCAATGTATCCTAAAAATTTAAGAAACATTGTTCATACATTGAAAAAGACTACTTGACATCCCAGAGTTAGTGATAATGATCACAAATATGTTATAAATCCATAATTGATCAACAAGACCCTTCTAGAAACATTTACACTTTATAAACATTCTTATTTACAATGTTGATATAAATAAAAAACCATTATAATGTGGTAGAAAATATAACCACTGATTGTCCATGGTGCTAGAGATCCATAAACTCTGAGAAATTCCTAAAGTGAAATACCACTAAACAAAACCTGTCAATTAAGAGAGAATAAATTTCTATCTAGGATTTTCATACAAAATATTTTCCCCACATAAAGACCATCCACAATTTCAGGTTCTTGTCCAAAAATTTAAATTCCACTAATGTAATATTCTACTCCATAGGGGAACCGATATAATCAAAAGAAATCTCGATATCTCAAAATAATTATTGGTATCTTAGGATCCCAAACTAGTACCAATGTTTTGGAAGAAACAAATTTTAAAATATTGTAAGGAACTAATCAGTATCTATCAAATTCTTTCACCCCTTTATTAAAATCCAAAAAATAGTCATAATATATATACTAAAAAAGTTATATCAATAAGTTTACCACACCTTAGTGATGTCTCCCTTATCTCATCTCCATGTGCAATAGATGACCACTTCTCATATCAATCCTTATAATAGTATAAGAACCCATAATATGACCATTGAGAATATTTTTCATCCAAAATTTCAATGAAATAATCAAAAAACACAACATTCCTCCATGGAACCCACCCAAGGGTTCATCAACACACATATAAAAAAAATAATATTTCATTATCCTTAAGGTATACCCTATAATTTTCCAAAATATAAAAAATTAACAGAATTAGTTATTTAATAATTTCCATATAATCTATATACAAGACTCATTTTCATCTTCAAATCCTCTTTAGATTTCTTCCAACCTAAAACTCTATAAAATTATATTTTCTAGCTAATTTATACACTCATACTGGCTCACTCAGTGTAACAGATAACATAAGTAACTGAAAGACATCTTCCTAGAGATCTAATGCCTAATAAAATTGGTCAATAATCCAAAATGTACAACACCGGGATATTTTATAACATATATCCCAATTTTATTAATTGTATGTGTTTTATAGATTGCTTTATACACATCATTGAGATTAAATGAACAATGATATATTGTAAAATATTATTATTATTTCCTGTGATTTTTATCACATAACTGTTGGATTGTAAGGTATTAATTAGGCTAACATAATTATCAAAAATATTTATTTATGTTTTCCTTCATTATAACGTATTTATTAACTCATAGAAAATATGTACTGAATTCTAATTCATGAAAATGATTTTAATTTTATAAATTTTCTATGTTATTTATTTTTTATATAACAGGATCACTGATGAACAAGAAAAATGATGAAATATATTATTACTGGATGTAAAAAATAGATAAAAATCATATATTTGTAATTAATTTGTTATAATTGAAGATAAATTCATTTGACGGTTAGAAGAGTAATTTTTCCAAAAAAATGATTTTTGAGTGCAATGCATTTTATCATAATCAATTGATTTAATATCTATTGATGAATTATTTTAATGAAATATTTAAATTATATATTCAATTGAATATTTCAATATTAATATACTAGTTTTCAATAAGAATGAAATGAGAACAAAATCATATAAATGATTTAGAAAAAATTTCTCTGAAAATGATTTAATGCATTTTGTATACAGATAATAAAATTAATTTATTATAAAAAAAGGAATTGAATATTTTAAATTTATTCCATATCATAATTAATATTATATAATAATTAATTTTTTTATATAATTAAAAGTTACCATGTTAAAATTTATATCACCCCCGTAATGGGTAAAGGGGTTAAAAGATGGGTTAACTGAAGTGATAAGGTTTAAAATATCAAAAAACACATGATTTAAATATTTGGGATGATTTTATTTAAACCATAAACTTAATATGTTCAATTTTTATGAAACATGGAGTGATTTTACTTTAGTGATTCATATATTCTTTAATAAAGTTTGTAGTATTTACAATTTTTCCACCCATATCACTTATAAAAGGGAACCTCATCTTCTCACTTATCCAAAAAAACAAGATCCCTTTATATAAAACAATATATACCAAAATAACCAACCAAAAGCCTTATCAAATACCTCTGTGGTCTATTATTCTCAAAATACCCATCCAAGAATCCATATAAGGATTTTCAATAAAGGATACCCAATGAAGATGTATATTTTCTTATAATAAATTTTCATTTTTATTTATTATTAAACCTAATAAAAATATTATATAACAATATTAAAAAGATGAATTAATTATATTTAATATATTTATATTTTTTACCTTAATTTTATAATCATTTTTATCTTTTTTATATATATTGAAATGTAAAAATATTATTCTTGTGTGTGTACAAACAACTGTCTCTCTGGATCATTATATTTTATTTTTCATCACCATATATAATGTATATATATATATATTATTTTAATGGATATATATAGTGTTTATAATAAAATTTTTATTCTATAAATATAATATATAATATTCCTTCATACTTTTCCATATGTTGGAAAATGATAATGTTGCTCGAGAATACGTGTGGACTACCACCTCCAAAATGCGATGTGATTCATTTTTCATTTACTCTTTACAGGGATGGTAATAATGATAGATTTAATTATATATATGATATTAATGATATAATAATGATTCTACAATGTTGAATAATTATTTACCTTTCTTTTTTTCGAAACAACGACAAATTGAAACATTACACATGCATATATTAAAATTAATGTCTACATGAATTATGTAACCCATTTTTCATAACCAACCTATAGCTAAGGTTATAAAAATGAATATAATGACTCAATATTATATTTATGAAAATTTTGATATTATATAGATAATTAAACCACTGTGAAGGTTCAAGTACTAGAACTTTTGAACTAAAACATATATGGAAAAGAGACCAGTTTAGGTTTGAATAATGATTTTAGTAAGGAATTATTTATAAATGGGTAATTGTAAATTATAAAGAAATTATATATAGTAATATATAAATCAATATTTTTTTCGTAATAGGAATATAAAATTCCATAATTATTATATACAAATTTTTAACACATATGATGTAAGACAGAACTTGATGTAAGGGTTTATGTTACTATCAATGTTCTTTTCAGGATTATCTATAAAAAATTTACAACAAGAAAATTTATATAACCCATATCTATTTATAAATGTTAGTTTAATTTTCCTTGTTTAATTCTTGGTTTTTATGTTCTTCTTAAATATTACTCTCTTAGATACATAAAATGATCAAAAAAATGGATTTATGAAAATCCATTATTATTTCATTTTTTTGGTAGGGAATATTACTCATCCATGTACAAGTTCATGATAATTTTTTATAGATCTTTTTATGTATATATAAATATTTTATAAATATCATTTTCACTACCTTTTAGTTTCCTTAAAAACTATTAAAATGTATCTTTTCAATCTTTTTTCATAATACTCACATTCTACTTTTTATAAAAGTGTTAAAAGAATGTTCACTTTTAATATATATGGCATGAGGGTATTTTCATTCCATCATCTAAATACGTCTTATTCAATGTTCATTTACATGGTTATATAGGTTTTCGATGAAAATTATATTTCAATTATTCTAAATATTTTTTATTTTAAAAGTAACCAAAATAGAAGGGGTGGTTTCATCACTACATTTAAATACTTGTATATAAGATATTTTTCATATATTTAATCACACATTAAGGATTTTTTTCTTTACTATGGATATTTTGTTATGATACAATAAAATTTTCTATTTGGATGGCTTAAGATAATTGTTTTAAGGAATATTCATAAAAAAAATTTACATTCCAACATGTTTATTAAGTTGTGGTGAGATTTTTATGAATCCCATTTCATTCCATTTTTTTTAATAAATGTTCTATGAAAGAAAGAATGGGAGTAATTTACTTATTGGGTTTGGAAAACATCTTATCCATAGAAAATATGTCAATAGAGGAAAATAAAGTCAATGTAAAGTAAAAAACTTCAGCCAATAAAATCTATAGAGGGAACACTTAACTGAATGATCCACCCAAACTCTCATGGAATAATTCCAAGGATTATGGACATTTCACCAATAATTTAATGAATATGAGGTTTAATGGTGATAATATAATTCAATAACCACTAAATAAAATAGATTATATGAAACCTCACATGCTCAAAATGGTTGAAGCATGCCATGAGAATGAAGTGATGAAATGTATACATACCATCCACTATAGAGATGAAAATGTATTATTTTATTTTTGATTGACATATTATTTATTATGAATAATTTTATAATAGCATGACATAACCACCTCAATGAATATATATTGAGTTATGAGTAAAAAACATAATTTTATGATGATATCAATTCAATTATATAGCTCCTCTCTTATAAAAGTAATGAAAATATCATTATTCTTCCTCAAGTTGAATTTGATGTTATTTTGGGTGTGGATTGAATTTTTTCATAAGGACCCACTTCAATTACTATTTAATTAAGTCATATTTTAGATTCCAAGTCAGTCTATGATCATCTATTTGTGTGTGGATGAATATGAAATTACTATGGAAATGACATCAATTTTATTAGCCTTACTACATATTGGCGAGATATATTAATCACAAACGGTTGGGTAGAAAATATACATTAAAGATATTCCAATTATTCTAGAATATGCCAATATATTTCTGGATGACATTACTATTCCTACCTATAATTGGAATGTCACGTTTCAACAGAACTCATACCATGTGCTACACCAATATCAAAGGCTCCATTTAGAATAGACCAAAATTAGGGGTTGGAATTAATGAAGACACTCCCATATCATTTAGAAAAGGCATTCCTATGCCCAAGATCATCACATTGGGGGTTAATTTGTTCTTTTTTTCTATTAATAATTATGGTTTTCATTAATTACTGTGAATATAACAAGATCACTACCAAGAACAAGTATCTACTACCTAGTGTTGATGACTTCTTTGATCCACATCGTAGAGCTCAATACTTTTCCATGATTGACCATCATCTTTGATATTATACATTGAGTGTCAGAAAGGATTATGTACCCAATTAAGAATTTTGTATAAGGAATATAAATTTTGGATTAATTGTGATTCTATATGTACTTTCCAATGCACTGTTAGTTTTCATTGATATAATGAATATCAACTTCAGATATTACCTTGATTAGTTTTTTGTAGACTTTATATATGGTATTGATTTACATACCAGGATAATGTTAAAAAATAAAGACCATTTTATTATTGTGTTTATGTCCCTGAGGAAAGGGAAGTTGTATTCCAAATTTAACAATTTTATGTTTTGGATATAAATTGTTTTATTCTTGGGTCATATAATCTCAAGAAATTTTATATCAATGGATCCTTCCAAGACCAGAGTTATTGAGAAATAGACCAGAACAAAAATGGTGACATAGATCCATAGTTTTCTTTGATTATATTTATATCACATTTCTTTGTGATAAATTTATGATGACTATGTAATATAATAACGATGTTTCGATAAAATAAAATTTAGTTTCTTTGGATAGATGAATATAATGAAAATTTCATGGAGATAAAAAGAAGGTTATTTAGTGCACTTATACCCACACTTATCTACAATATAGAAGGTTTTCTAATCTAAAGATACACATTATGGAAAATAATAGAAGAGATATTATGGAGAATTATATGGTACTAGTATAATTCTCATGATAATAAATGTTTCATGAGAAAAATTACCCTAATAATTATTTGAAAATGAACGAGGTAAATTTTTCATTCTAAATATGTAGGGACAATCTATATAGTCAAATGTTTAATATATATATATATATAATAATCATAAAATATTAATTTATGTATACATATATATAGAGTTTAATGTAAACTAAAGGATATTTGCGGAGTATATAAAAGATTAGGACTACTCAATACACTACCACCTTGAGAAGGAGAACAAGGGGGCTGATTCTTTGAATCAAAAAGACCATACTATTTTATCTATGAAGGGGATTGAAAGCGATAAAATTCTCACGGATTTTTTGAATATGGATTTTGAAATCATGAAGAAATTTTAACAATAATATCTTTCTCATATGAGTTTTCAACCATTTACCTATGTAATGATTAATGAGGTGAAATTGTTGGATGTAGAACTATAGAATAAGATTATAAATTTTCAAAAGTTCAAACACAATTTTGGATGAATTATATGGTTTGGGAACCAATTATATATCCCATCAACAAAAAAATTAAAGAAGGATCTATTAGATGTTTCTCATTGTTCATCACCCTCTATTAATCCTAGAAATATGAATATTAATATAGATCTCAAACAGAATTTCTGGTGGCACAAGAAGAAAATAGATATGGTAGAGATTGTATCTCCATGCCTACAGTTTCGTAAAGTTAAGTCTGAGAGACAAAATTTTAAGGTAATTCTATAACCATTACCTCTACTGTAATAGAAATGGTAAAACATTACCTTGAGTTTCATCATCAGACTCTGTTAATCATATCAACGACATAATGATATCTAGGTTTCTATTAACCACCTTATGAATTTAGAACATTTAATTATTATTATAGAATATTTATTTTTTGATCATCATGATAGGATATACATTAATTAATTGGTGAGGTTTCATGTGGTACCACCTTCTATTCCATCGGATTGTGATCCAAGGTTCACCATAATGTTTTGTTAAAGTATTTAGTAGAAATTTAATATGGGATTGAGATTTAGCACCACATACGATCATATTATAGATATTTAATTTAAGGGGTCCATCCAAACCCAATAAAATATGATGATATATTATAATATTAATTTTTATAGGTTTTTGGAATCAACATTTTCAAATTGTAAATTTTTCAAGAAAAAATAGATTTTAATTGAACATTCAGACGGATCCTTATGAATTTCTCTATATATGGAAGTGATCATTTCATAATGTTGGGTTGATGTTAGAGAAATATGATGTTGTGACCAATGATAGTTGATGTCATACCTGGGTTTTGGAATTCATCTTTGGTCTCAATTTGGGTTGGGGTTTTTGTTATTTTCATGGGTTATAGGTGTGAATGGTTTTATTTTTAGATTATTTATTCAATTCATTCTTGGCCTAGCATTATTAATTGGTTTTCTGATTGAGAGTTTGGGAAAATATGTGTTTTTTCCATTAAAACATAATGCGCATGGATTATGCACAGTTTTGAGTAACTATGCTCCCAGACCTAGGAAACCATGCCGAAGCTCTTGGGTGAGATAGTAGCTACTGAAAAACTACCACAAGGTTAGTAATACTATGTGGTTAGGTCGTGGAGTTGATCTATTTTTCTACTGTAGTGGTCGGATGATATCTAGATGGTTTTATAGAATGTGCGGACTAATATTGTAGCCTATCCAAGTCAGTAAATATTTTTCTCTATCAGAGATTTTTATATGCAAACACACCCTTACTTCCCCCATTTATGATCCTCCACCATAGGTACCTACTACCCCTATCATGATTTCCTTGGGGCCTTATTTTTCAAATGTTTTGGTGACGATCTTCAAGGGTTCATCATGTATGTCCTCTATCCCTTGGTTTATCCCTTCTTCTAGGAGTTTCTTCATGTTTCTTTGGGTTTCCTCCCCCCTCTACCATGGTTCCAATTTTTATGGTTAAATCCTTAAATGTTGGGTTTGATATTTATTTCTTGGGTCAGATATTTCTTCACTTAGTTGTGGTTGATGTGTGTTTGAGATTTCACACTGGATTCTGGAAGTTCTTCATCGTTTGAGCTAGGATCCCTTAACACCTATTATTTAAAGATAATATTATATTGATTTCTTTATTTTGTCCCCTCTATGAATTATTAAATAGTAATGTTTCATGCTATTAATGATTTTTCCATGTGAAATAAAATATTTTTCATTATCTCTATATATGTGTGAAATTGATTTGGTCAGGTTTTCACACTAAATGCTTGTTAAATTTATCAGTTTGATTTTCAAACTAGTTTGTGATTTTTAAAGGGCTTAATTTGGCTTCATAAAAGATTGTTTGACTCTAAAATGGTGGTTAGTGTTTCCATTAATCCATTTCTAAGTTGGTTTATTTTTAAAATAGTTTATGTGTGGTTTTTTAAAAAGTTTTTGATATCTAAAAGTGAATCGGGGCTCATTTTCCATTTTTCTTAAAATGGATTCATTTTAAAACCACATCGGGTGTGATTATTTATTTATTAGTTAGTCCTAGGATGGTAGTGTCCTCAGTATATGACTTCCCTTATTTAATAATTGTTTTAAGGAAATGACTAATCCTTGAGGAGGATGGGGTGGTTTCCATTTGTGTGATGTATATGGTGGAATTTTTATATGGATTGTTGTTTGGAATGTTTGGGATTCCCCATTGTGACCATAGCCTGGGAACCAAACATAGAAAAATGAAATTCTGAAAATGATTTCTATATTGGTAGGTCACATACTTACTAGTGGCCCATAGTTGGTGGATATAACTTGGTTTATTACTATGGGATTAGGCCCCTCTCTTTGTCCCGAGTTAGGGTGTATGGGTGCTTAGACCTTTTGATTTCATCTTGTGTGGCATGCTACCGAGGACGGGATCATAGGTAGGTGTATGTTCTCATTCCTCTCTGAGTTCATAAAACTTTACGTTTTCCACTAATACTAGTCCGGTTAGTGCCATTGTCTTCATTATGTCGGATCATATTCCTTGTATTTGGTTTGGTGTTTTCCTATGAAATGGTGAGTTCATGGATTTATATAAAAAATATTCTATGAATAATGTTTTGAATGAACAAGAACTTCCCCTTAATTCACATTAATGAAAAATGAACTATTATTTTCTTCCACTTTTCATGTGTTCTCTTCATTCTTATTTAAAATCATGATGGAAATAGATTCTGTTTTTTTATTTGAAATAAAAATATCAAAATTCTATATTTTTATAGTGTTTTTTATAACTGTCATTCAATACTTTTTTATTTGAAGATTATAATTTGAAAGTAGAATTATTCTGGCCTACCTATTGAGTGTAATACTCACACCTATAACCTTTCATTATTTTTTGTTTCTACTACAGGAATAGGATTTGGTTCGACCGCCTTGGTCGAAATTTGGTTTTGGATTGGAGAGTGAACTTTGGGGTCACATTAGGGTGTTGTCTTGGATGTCTGGTTTAGTTTTCTCTTTCATATTTTATTTTCTCTTAGGTTTGTCGTATCTTAAAATGTAATGTAAATTATGTAATGTTTGAGAAAACCATATTTGGTTGGTTTTCTCTTTCTCTTGTTCCACTGCATTTGTTTATTTGTATATTGGGAGAAATCATTATCATTGGTATTCTTTTGATTCCACGATTCTTGTCGCCAACCTTAGAGGATCAGGAATCCCTATTGGGTTTTTTTAGGGATCGACTCGGGAGACTGGTTTGGGGAAAACCCAGGTTTGTTTATGAAAAAATGTAATAGAAGGATGTTAAATCATTTGAGTACCTTTTTTGGGAGTGACCATCGTTATTTGGGTATGTCATGCTAGAAGGATAAGGATTATAGGGATCCTGGTTTTGGAATTGGAAGTACCACATGAACATTTGCATGTTCCGATCCATGGGATACAAGGGGATATCTAGGTATATTGGCGTCTTTTGGTTTTTGTGTATTGTGCATTGTTGGGAAATGAAAACGGGGTTGGGAAAGTGGCCTATGTGAGCTCGATGGGCCAGGAAATCCATGTGGATCTAGGGAATTACCCTATAAGGCTCCTCGTGACTCTGGTTGGCACATGGATGCCATCCATAAAGCCATGTCACCCATCGACTCTAGTTTCCCTTTTTTGAATCGTATAGATTTTATTTAATTCCAATAATTGTTTTGGAATGTTCTATTTTATAATTGTAATGAAATGAATTTAAAATTGAAATTGCTTAATTTTGGTATATGGAAAATTAATTTTCATAACTTATTTTAAGGAGGGTTGGGAAGATTGTGGTTTTTAGGAAATGAATTTCCCATGTAAAACTAAATTTTTTTAACAGGATGGGTTGTGTTGGGGAAAAATGTATGAAATTGAGAAAATTGGTATTTGGAAATGATTTTTAATGGGATGAGATTCTTTGAAAATAAATTGTAGAGTCTTGAACTAGTTTTGGTTATGTAGTTAGTGAATTTTTGTGAAGTTTTCTAAATCATGAAATTGAGTAATATATTTTGGATGGGATGTGTGAGGTATGGAAATGGATTTTAAATTGAGTGGTTGAAATGTGTGATAATGTGAATGGGTTCCTGGTATGGAATAATGATATTCATGTGTCATACTCCCTCAGATGCCATTGGTTGCTATGTAACCTAGATATCATGTATTAATTCAAAAGGTCATTACTTTTAAAGAAGTGGTGTGTTGTGTCTTATTGTGTTTTAGGAATTTTGGATGTGAGGCATTTGAGCTTGGGGATTCTTTCAGGTCTATTAGCATTTCATGTTTATATTTTTGTTGGTGGTTTTCTTGAAAAACTTCATTGAAAACCTTAGTGGTGATTAACATTGTGTCTTAGTGTTCGTTTGAGGTATGTTTTGTCCAATAGACCAGTTTTATTGGGGCATTAGGTTCCCTTCGTTGGATAATGTGTGCCCCCATGAATGATAAATATATGTTTGGAATGTGGTCATTGGTGACCTATATAGTGGTAAACCATCCAATTGGTCAATGAAATTATTTTTTCCTTGGAATTTGGAACTTAAATTTACTTGTTTCCTCTTTCGATTGAGAATATCCTCTCATAGAGGGAGAGAAGATGCGATAGAGGTGGAATAAAGCTTTAGTTTCTCAATTGGTCAATGTCAGAATTTGAAACTGTTCTGTTTGAAAGTTCAATCTTGAAGTAGTGAATGGAAAGTTCTAGTTAAGAAGTGGGGACACATGGTTTGAAGTTGATAATGACATATATTGTCCTAGAAATGATCTTTGTATATTTTTTCAGTTACTCCATTCTATGGTTGTTCTTGGTCACATGGGAGGTGAGATTGGTCATAAGCAGTTCCTATAGCCATTTTCAAGAATCATGTGTTGGGTGGGACCTGGGTTAATATCACTCTCCCTATAATGTTTCCCTCAGTTTAATGGGTCATGTTTTGTGGAATATGGAAGTGTTGTGTTCTATTTTAATTTCAAAGTTGGATGTTGTGGCACCTTCTTGGGACATCAGTTTTGAAAGGGCTGTGTCCTTCCAATCGGAATTCCAAACTTCTCGGTTTGGGATGGAATTGTTTCTCCATATATCGTTTTGAAAATTTTTTCCTATTTGAGGTGAAAATGATGATTCATGTGTATCATCTAAGTCACGGTCATGAAAAAACTGCCGTGTTGGGGAAAAGTAAGTCTTGGGGTATGTTTGGGTATATTGGTATGGCCTAAAATGTGGAGTGACATATTGTGTCCCCAGAAGGAGAAGTTTTGTTTGTGGGTTTCTATAGCATGACTGTGAGGTAGGAGATGCCTCAACCATCAGAGCTCCCACCATAGGTACAAGAGTGAAGCTGTCATATAGTTTGGAGAACCCCTATAGTGTAAAAGTCCTTGGTGTAATCTGAATTCTTAGTACAGATGATAGAATTAGTTCAAGCCTTAAGTGTAGTTATTCAGGTTTTTAATGGTTTTGTTCTATGGAAAATGGTGTGGGGACCTCATTTCCACATTGTGACCCATTTGGGGGTACATTTTTTCCCTCGGTAATGGAGAGGTGTAGCTGTTTCATCTTCTTAAAAACCTATTGGTTCTATCCCACTCAGTGTGAGTTTCCCTTTTTATGGACCTTGTGTTGCCCGTCTATATGAATCACGTGTGGATGGGTTTTGGTTATATAAGGATGTGATGTGTTGGTGTGTTGTGGATTGTAGTTTTCTTTTTTCCATTAGTTGGGACCTTCCCTCCCTCCCCTTTTGGTGGGGATTTTTGTTTCTCATGGAAATGTTCTCATGACCATTTAATATCGATAGCTCCTACAGCGGGGAGACCCACTATGAGTCTTGTTGAAATTCATCAATGATTTGCAGAGTGAACCTGTCTCTTATAGTGGGGAGTGAGCTCAGGCCTCCCCTTATCATTATCCTAGTTTTGTCTTTGTTTTCATCTCGTTTATTGGTTCTATTCTAATAGTGCGGAGTCCATATGGGCCTCCACATATCAGTGTTTTGGATCCATTCCTGGTATCGGTTTAGTGGATTTTAATTTCATATGGAACCAATAAATTCTATATTCTTTCTTTAGTTGAATGTAGGAATTCTAATTTTCTAGAGGCTTTGTTAGGTAAGGTTATTGAGGTACCTGCGAATTGGGGTTTTGAATTTTTTCATTGTTCAGGGTGAATGTTATGAGTTCTTCTTGATAATTCTTGTGGTGTAATGTTTCAAGGTTGGATTGGGTGTCATTGAAGTCCCATCCTCATTTTGGACTGGTCAACTGGATGTGTTTAACTCTTGGGGGTGGATGGAACTTAGAGGAGAGTCCATTCTATTTCAAAAGTTCTTTTTTATCTCTTCCATGATTTGTAGTGTTTTTTAGTCCCATTGGTTTCCAATAATTAGGAATATACTTGAGTTCTAATGAAGTAGAAGGTTTTGATTTCAGTATAAGCCTTGGGTTTTATTTCCAGGTGTGGTAAGCAGTATGGGGGGAGAATTGTCAAACATAGGTTTTCGAAATCATATTCAGTCTCAATTGCGGTTGGGTTTTTGGTTATTTCCCCAGGATCCAGGTGTGACAGATTTGGGTTTTGGGACTATTTAATCATCTCATTCATGGCCAATAATTCTTGATTAGTTTTCCCATTGATATTTGGATAAAATTGTAGATTTAAGGATAGACAACTTTAGGCGTATAACTAGAGCGTAATTAGGGGTAACTGTGTGCCCCGACCCAGGTAAAAATGTGAAATCTCCTAGGTCAGATAGTAGTTACCACACTACTACTGTATAGTTACTCATTCCATGAAATTAGGTCATGTGGTTGATCTTTTTCTCGGTAATATCATTCACACTATATCCACATAGTTTGACAAACCATGCAGACTAAACTTGTGGCCAATACAGGTCATTTAAAACATTTATCTCTCCCTGATTTTTATACCAAAATACACCCTTACCTCCCCCATTTTGGTTCCTCTACCCTAGGAAGTACCTCTCTCTCTTGTCTTCCTTGGGGATCTATTTTGGGCAATTTTGGTGCCTATTCATCAAGGGTTCATCAAGTATGCCCTCTCTCCCTTGGTTTATTTCTTCTTTCTAGGGGGGTTATTCTTGTTTCTATGGGTTCCCTCTCCCTCTAAGATAGGGTTCCTATTTGTAGGGTTAAATCCTAAAATGTTGGGATTAATATTGATATTTCAGATCATATATATCTTTCAGTGATTTTGGTTTTGGAGTGATTGGGATTGGACACCACATTCTGAAATTTCTTCATCATTTGAGGTTGGATCCCTTTTCACCTCTTATTTAAAGTTAAGAAATAATTGATTTATTGATTTCCACACCTATTTTAAATATTAAATATTGATTCCTTATTTATTAAATGATTTATCCATCTGATATAATTTTTTTTCTTAATGGATTTATATTTGTGAAATGGATATGGTCTATTTTTTCACACCAAATGATTGTTAAATTTCCCAATTGGATTTTCTAACTAGTTTATGGATGTTTAAAGTGCGTTGTTTTGTTTTTTAAATGATATTTTTATTCTAAAATGGTGGTTGGTGCTTCTAAAAATGGTTTTATGTTTAATTAATTTTGAAAATGGTTTGTGTGTGTGTTTTTTATAAAGTTTTTGATATTTAAAAGTGCCTTGGGGCCAATTTGAAATTTTTCTTAAAATAGTTTAATTTGGAAAACCTCTTCAAGAGTGAGTCTTGACATGTTGGTTGATCATGGGGTGGGAGTATCCTTGATATGGGACCTACCTTTTGTCATAATTTTTTTATGGTATGGTCTAATCCTTGAGGTGGATGGGGTGGTGGTGGTTTTTATAACAAACTTACTTTTTTATTACAAACTTATACATGATTTATTACATAAACTCATCACTTGATACAACATGGAAGATCGAGAGGTCTAGTATATTTGGGGTGTATGAAAATTACATAAAATCTTTGAACATAAAACACACAACATATTTATTGACAACTTCCTTTACATGACCACTACATTCCCTCATACGTAGCATTTCATGGGATAACCTGAGGAAATGCATAAGAAATGGGTGAGCTATAAAGCCCATTAAGGGAAAAAACATGGAATGAAACGAGGAATAAAATTCATGTTAGTCAATAGTCATATAAATGGATCATATTATCAACACAATAATAATGTCATAATAAAGCATGATAATCATAACATGGAAATGTAGCAACAACACTTAACATGGAATATTTTATGAGCCAAGGCTCATTGCACATTGATCATGAGTGAATCCTCATTACACATGAAGGAGTAAAACCTTTTTTCACATTAATTAGCATGATTCAACACCAATTTCACATGATTTATCATGATACTATACTTTACCCAATATATTGAAGCGCTGTCAGGGCGCACCATTCTTAAACATTTCATTTCATGCATAAGTGGGCCCCATGGAACATATTACATGGAATCAATCAATATCATAAGTTATTCCACAATTAAGTCATGTGTACTAAAAAAATGACTATGCCAATAAATATTTATATGCAAATAAAGGTGAATTCTCTTTATAGAGACATGGGTATGGTATTCACAATGCAATGATCTTGGCTTGGAAAAAATGCAGTGAAATGTCGGCAGTATAACGACATGACATAAGGATTCATGAAAATGGTTGATGGGAGAAAAATGGGTGTTTTATCAAATTTGAAAGACATTTATCGTATGGGGTTCATATAGATACATGTCCCAACAAAATTAATTGAATTTAGATGCATAATAAAAAATAATTACATGGATGTAAAAGAGGATAGAGAAATCACTCACAGAATATCGGCAGGATAACAGGTGTACATGGGAAGAATTAATGAGAGAAAAGGGGTATCCCATCATAAAAACACAAATAGGGCAGTATGGGGGAGGTTATAAATCAGACCCCAGCATTTTTAATTGAAAACAAAAGGGCATAACAGCTTAAAGAAAATTGGAAAAAATGAGATAGGAAGAGATCTCTTAGTTGTATGTGTGATTCAAAAAGCATGGGAGAGGCATGAGAGAGGTTTCTTGGGAGGTTGGAGAACCTTGGGAGGATTATAGAGAGAGTTAGGTAGGGGTTTTATGAACTCCAAAGGCATTTAGTAAATAGGAAGTGGGATATTGGGTGGGATTATATAGGAAAAGAGATGTAATTCTAATTTATATCGGTTTGGGACACCTCACATTAAACTAATCAAAACCACAAATAATACTACGGTTTTTCCCATGGTATTTTCCAAAGGGGAGTGGAAAAAATATTTTATGAGTCCAATGGCTGGAATTCATAAAATTATAGGTTTGATTTGGTGGAGTTGAGTCACACTCTCAAGGAAAACTATTTAAAAAGACAAAATGTTTTATAAGCCTTGAAGGGTCCACTAAAGATTTTTAAAATAAATCGAACAAATATTAAATCACTTTATTAAAATGGTAAGACATATATTGTCTGAAAAAAAGTGTTTATAATATTTTATTACATCACTATTGGGTCATTATGATGTTATAAAACACATTATATATATAAACGATATTTAATTTTTACCCAAAAATTCATCTGCCTCAGAAAATTTTAAAAAATTCAGCATTGGATAATTAAAACTACCTAATTCCAAAAATAATATTCATTTTATCTAAATAATTTTCTTAATATGTGAATTTTTACTTTTGAAATAAAAACCAACATTTATTGAAAATTGAAGGGTTTTGAAAAAAACAGCTTTTAAACATTAACAATAAATGACAATTGCATTAATAAATTTATATAAATGATTATATTTATTTAAATGTAATTTAATAATTATTATATTTTATTAAAATATTATTTAATTCAAAAATCCATTAATTCATCAGAATAGATTTCATAGTTGAAAATTAACTAAAAATATTATTTGTGCATTAAAAACTGTTTATAATGTAACAATAAAAAAGAAGGTATATTATCTATACATGAATAATGTACATAGTCATAGTGCTGGGGTATCATTACATGACCCCTTATAAAATAATCATAATACCTAAGGGTATGGTGTGTGATGGTGATAGACTATTGGGGTGGCTCGAATAAACATCGCTCGAGTGGTAATCTATATTAACTTCCACTTCTCCCTTAGCCGGTTCCACTCAAGCTTAAAATGTTCAATCTCGACTTCACCTTGGTCAAGATCAAACACCAATGACTCCACCTTCTTTCCGAGCTTCGAAAAATGGGCTTCGTATGGGGAAATTATACTGGATGAGGTAATCGCTTCCACTGTCTGGGTAAATTGGATTTGTTAAAGAACTATATTTATATTAATAACGTGATCACTATTCAACGACTATATTAGTAATGGTCACAATTCATAATGGAATTTTAAAATCCAAAAACATAAAACTGATGAAGTTCACATTTTATATAACCATAATAATACTTTTAATTTGATCAAGTGGAATTTCCATTAATGAATGTTTGGGTCATTACAATCTTCCCCCTTATGAAATTTCATCCTCAAAATTTCCTTTTCCCACACAAAAACAGATGTGGGTAACTTTGCTTCATCACTTCTTCTGATTCCCACATCGCAACTTCAAACATGGGGTTTTTCCAAGAAAAACCTTGACAAGGGGGTTTGTCTTACTTCGTAGAACTTTTTCTATACGATCTAATATCTTCATTGGTTTCTCCTCATAAAAAAGATCATCCTATAATAGTACCACCTCTAAATAGAGTACGTGTGAAGGGTTTGGTATGTACTTCCTTAAGTTTGATACATGAAAGACATCGGGTACATTGCCCATGGTAGGTGGATGTTCTAGTCGATAGGCCACAACCCCGACACGATCCAGAATCTCAAAGGGGCCGATGTACCTAGGACTTAACTTCCTTTTCGTTCCAAACCTCAAGAACCTTCTTCTTTCGGGATATGCATAAAAATAAAATGTATCCAACTTTAAACTCAAGGTATCATCAATGTTTATCTGCATAATTCTTATGTAGACTCTAGGCTGCCTTGATGTGCTGCTGAATGGTTTTCACCTTCTCCACCATTTCATTGACAATTTCTTGTCATATTAGCTTACACTCACCAACTTTATCACAACATTCTAGTGTTCTGCACCTCTTCCCATATAGGTCTACATAAGGTGCCATTCATATTCTCAAGTGGAAACTATTATTTAAGGAGAATTCAACTAGAGGAAGATGTTGATCCCATCCTCCTTTGAGGTCCATTGAGCACTCTCTCAATATGTCCTCAAGTTTTTTTATAGTCCACTAGGATTGGACATCAGTTTGAGGATGATAATTCGTATAATGTTCATCACATTATCCAGATAAATTTGAAGATGCTTCCAAAACATAGATGTGAATCTTGTATCTTGATCAGATACAATCGATAGTGGTACCCCATGCGGCCTTATCACATCTATGATATATATCCGTGCTAGTTGATCCAATGGGAAATCCTATTGAATTACAATGATGATTGTAGACATTGTAAGATGATCCACAACATCCCAGATGGCATTGTTTCTTTTGTATGTCTTCAGAAGTCTAGTGACAATGTCCATGGTGATGTTCTCCCATATCCATGCTGTTATGGGTAATGGTTTTACCATCCCCTTTGACTTCTGTCTCTCATCCTTCACTTGATTACACACCATGCACTTTGATGTAAATTCAGAAATCTCCTTCTTCATATTATCCCACAAATAATGCTCTTGTAGATTTCGATACATCATTGTGTTTCCTGGGTAAATAGGTAAATTTGAACTATGTACATTATCCAAAAGTTCTTTCTATAGCTCTCAGATTGATTTAAAACATAATATTTTCCCAAATATCACAAATATTTTTTCATTAACAATGAAATCCAAGGATTTCCCATTTCTGATAGATTTAACACTCTTCTAAATTCCCACATCATCCATTTGAGCATCTTTTAACCTTTTAAAAAGAGACGGTTGATAAATAATTTGTGAAAGGATTGATGATGTTCACTTCTTCATGATACCTATGTCCATCTTCATGAAATCTATCAAGATTGGATCCTTCTTGATTCTCATCGGTGATAGAATCACTGGGTCCTTTCTACTTAGAGCTTTCGCCACCTTGTTCGCTTTCCCAGGTTGGTAATAGATTGAGAAGTCATAGTCTTCGATCAGCTCTAACCATCTTCATTGGTACATGTTCAAATATTTCTGTGTGAATATATACTTGAGGCTATTGTGGTCTGTATATATTCCACAATTCTCCCCTAAGAGATAATCCCACCAAATTTTTAAAATGGATAACATTGCTGCCAATTCCAGATCTTGTGTTGGATAATTATTCTCATGAAAATTCAATTTCCCTGAATCATAGGCAATGAATTTGTCATTTTTCATCAACACACACCCCATGCCCTTCTTTGAAGCATCACTGAATACCAAAAAAAGATCTCCACTTATGGGTAAAGTGAGAACGGGCGTAGTGATAAGCCTCCTTTTTAACTCCTTGAATCTTTCTTCTTATTCATCACTATAAGAAAACATTACTCCCTTATGAGTTATCTTGGTAAGAGGGTTGGATAATCATGAAAAATTTCTCACAAATTATCAATAATATCTAGCTAACCCCAATAAGCTACGAATATCTGTTACCAATGTTGGCCTTGACAATCTCTATGATGCAGCTATCTTGGAGGGATCCATAGATAACCCATTTCTTGTGATGATATGGCCTATGAATGTGATATCCTTAAACTACAACTCATATTTCTATAATTTTCTTAAAGCTTATCGTTTCACAAGGTCTCTAGTATAGTTCTTAGATTCTCCTCATCATCTTCCTTGGTTTTGGAGTACATTAGAATATCATTTATAAAGACTACCACAAATTTTTTGAGGTAATATCTAGAGACATAATTCAATATGTCCATGAACATTGATGGAGAATTAGTGAGTCTAAAAGTAATTTCTATGAATTCATAGTGCCTGCATCCTGTACAAAAAGAATTCATGGGAATATCTTCCTTCTCCACCCATACATGATAATATCCAGACTGCAAATCTACCATGGAAATGTATTGTGCGCCACACAACTGATCAAACAAGCCATCAATTCATGGGATATGATACTTTCTCTTTATTGTGATTTTGATAAGATCGTGATAATCGATTCAAAGGCGCATTGACCCATCTTTCTTCAGGAATAATAGGACTGGTGCACCCCATAGTGAAGCACTTGGGCGTATAAAACCTTTATCTAGATTCTATTGTAATTGTTTCATAAGCTCTTCATGCTCCACAAAATCTAGTCTTTATAGAGTATTGGATATTGGCAAGGCTCTAGGTATAAGATCAATTGAGAATTAAACATCTCTTCTTGGAGGAAGACCAGAAAATTCCTCGGGAAACGCTTAAGCGAATTCTCTATCAATAGGAATGTCTTAAATGATGGTTACCTCCTTAGACTGAATTACTTGAGCTAGATACATGTGCTCATAGGGAAGTAATAACCACACATGAGATGATGGATCTAAATAAGATGCATCTTCCTCCTTGCACTTGTATATAATCGGGGTTTGATTCTCTACATGGAGAGTGATTTCCATATCATGGAAATTTAGTTTGGATTTATATATGGAAAGCCAATTAATTCCAATAATTGCATAAAATTCCACTAGATGGAGTATTAGGAGGTGTGCTGGGAAATTCAATCCCCAGATTATGATAGGGGAGGAGTTATATTAATGGGATGCAATGATTACCCAATTTTCCGTACTCACCGACATCATTACTTACATGATTTGTAGTGGTGATGGGATTGTTCTACTAAACTTTTCGGATATAAAATAATGTGTAGGACCTGAATCAAAAAGTAAGTTTTCTATTCATGAATGAATAACTAGAGTACCTATCACCACTTTGTTGTCAGGGTTCACTTCGGAACTAGTGATGGAAAAATATCTCCCTTGTTGTCATGGAGGTTGTTGGTTGCCTCTAAAAACCCTTGGTTGAGGGCACTGGTTTTCAAGATGCCCAGGCTCATTGCGGTTGTAGCAATGAAAAATGTGTAGAGGTTCGAAGAGAGATTTATTCTGCTCTGTTTCAGCCACATGTTTTTCTTGTTGGCCGTTAACAGCTAGGTTCCCCTATCTTCTACACCTAAAGCATTTCCTCATCCCCTTCTGTCAATTTCTGGGGTGCTTTTTTCCGCACCTTTGGATAGTGGGGTGCTAGATCTTCTTATCACCATTACATTTATCCATCGGACCGCCATCTTTGAAGTCCAAATTAATATTATTATCCATCTGATAAACTTGAGATTTTTCGATCTCTATTTCAACCTTGAGGGAACATCAGACAATTTCATCATAGTTGTCGTAGTCACAGATCACCATTGCTTTCTGTGGGCTAGGTTTCAGCCCACCAAATAAGTGTTCAACCATGCATTAGAGGGTAAAAAAAGCTGGAGGCATATCGTGAATGCCTTGTGATGTTTTCCTCCTACTCTTCGACAGATTCATCATCTTTTTTTCTTGACGGAAAGGAAGTCCCTTTCCATCTTCTGTCAGAGGGTGCACGGAAAATATTTATCAAAAAACATCTTCTTGAAATCCTTCCATTTCAATGCCTCGATATCCTCCTCAGGATTTATATTTTTTTTATCAATATCTAATATTTATCAGCTTCACCCTCCATATGATAAGCATCCATGAGAACCTTCTCTTGTTTAGAACATTAAAGGATGGAGAATATCTTTTCAATGGGATTGATCCATTGATCGATGATTGAGGGATCATATGATCTATTAAATGTAGGATTCCTTTGTCTTAGAAAATCTTGATAGTGACTTGTTCTTTCTTAAGGGGGTCAAATGTTCCTCTTGAACAATGTTTCTATTCAAAGCTTGAGTTAACTAAGAGAGAAGCGTGAAAAAGTTGTCAATTCCTGCGCCCATCAGACTGGGAAACTCATTAGCACAGTCATCACATTGATCTTCACATCAGTTGTTAGCTTGAGTCGTCCTATTTCCAGATATTGGCTAGAATAAAAGGAAAGATTTGGGTAACACATTAAGGTTAATCCAAAGTCAAATCTAATGACTTATAAATAACTTTTATTTCCATAACTTATAAATCCCTAGGATTCAATCTATGCTATTCATGATCTACTTTCTAAAATATATTCTTAGGGACATTTTTTTAATTCAATTAATATGGGGTCATACTAAGCTAGTGAATTTAATAAAGAATATCCCCCAGGAGTGTCATAACCAAGATTGAAGAAAGGCCCATTGTCATGCACATGTTTCTATTCGAGTATAGCTCAAAGCGGGGTTTTCCTTTTTTACCCCTAGGATACATCTTTGTCAGAGCCGCCTCTACCAGCTCGTATCCAGAGAGTGATGTATTTTCTTGAAAAACCACTTACTCAATACTCACCAAAATATAGGGATGTTATTATTATACATACTCTTGTTTCTAAGTATTCACTAGGATTTTCTAATCCAAATCCCAAAAATAACTAAAGCTATCCTCTCTTACAAATTGTAACGACCCTGCCTTTTTATTACAAACATAAACATGATTTATTACATTAATTATTAACTGGATACAACAAGGAAGATTGATAGGTCTAGTGTTTTTTTGATTTGGAACATTATATAATAGCTTAGATCATAAAACACAAAACAAATTTATTGAAAACTTCCTTTACATGACCACTAAATTCCCTCATACTTAGCATTTCATGGGATATCCTGAGGACATGCATAAGAAAACGGTGAGCTATAAAGACCAGTAACGGAATAAAAGTGGAATAACATGAGGAATACAATACATGTTAGTAAATAGGAATATCAATAGATTAGAAGTGAAACATAAACATACAGTGTTGAAAAAGCATCATAATCATTACCTGGAAATGTGGCAACAACACTTTACATGGAATTTAGCATGAGCTAAGGCTCATTGCATGTGGAGCAGGAGTAAATCCTCATTACACATCAAGCACAATTAAACCCACGTAGAACTTTAATTAGTATGTGTAAACACCCATTTCACATGATTTATGATGATACTATACTATTCCCAATGCATTAGAGTGCTATCAGGGTGCACCCTTCTTAAACATTTGATTTCATGCATAATTCTACCACATGGATCATATAACATAGAACCAATCAACATCATAAGTTATTCTGTGATTATGTAATGTGGAATAAAAAAAATTAATGTAACAATAAATATATATATTTTCATAAAGGAGAGTAACCTTGATAGAGATATAGGTATGGTATTCACTACACAACGATCTTGGCTTGGAAAAAATGTGGTGTAATTTCGGCAGCATAATGGCATGATGGAAGGATTCATGAAAATGGTTGATGAGTGATAAATGGGTCTTTAATTATATGTATATAAAATGTGAAGTAAGGGGTTCATATAGATACTTGTCCTAACAAATGTAATGGAAATTAGATTCATAATACAAAATAATTACATGGATATAAAAGAAGAGAGAGAAAACCCTCATGAAATTTCTGCATGGTAACCTATGTAAATGGGGGGAATTAAAGATAGAGAAAATGGAATTATATAATCCAAGAATAAATAGATAAGTATGGGTGAATTGAGGAATCATACCCTAAATATTTTAAATTGAAAAAAGGGCAAAACAACTTAATGAAAATCGAACAAAAATGAAAAAGTAAGAAATCCCTTACTTGGAAGTGTGACACCAAAAGCATCAGAGAGGCTTGAGAGATGCTTATTAGGAGATTAGGGATCCTTGAGAGGATTCTAGAGATTGGAGGGAATGGGTTGGAGGAACTACAAAGTCTTTGAGTTAAGATTAAGTGGGATCATGGGTTGGTTTATATTGGATAGGAGAGGGAATTACTTATTATTTAGGTTAGGGACACCTCACATTAAACTAATCAAAACCAAAAACCAGCCCATGGTTTTTGACAATTGTTTTTTCCAAAGGGGAGTGGTAAAAAATATTTTATGAGGCCAATGTATGAACTTCTTAAAATATTAGGGTTTCTTATATGGAGGTGAGTCACACTCTCAAGGAAAACAATTTCAGAAGACAAAATGTTTTATAAGCCTTAAAGGGTCCACTAAAGCCTTGTAAAATAAATCAAAAAAACATAAAATCACATAATATTAATTTTAAAACATATATTGGCCGAAAATAATCTTTATTGTATTTTATTACATCACTATTGGGTCATTAGGATGTCACAAAACACATTACATATTTAATCAATATTTAATTTTACCCAAAAATTCGACTGTATTAGAAAACTATGAAAAATTCACCATTGGATAATTTCAATTTCCTGATTCCAAAAATAATATTCATTTTATATAAATAATTTTTTAAATATGTAAATTTTTACTATTACAATAAAACATCAATTTGTCGAAAATTCTTGGGTTTTGTCAAAAACTGCATTCACGTCTTAATAAAAATTATCATTGCTTTCATAAAATTGTTTGACCATTTATATTTAATAAAAATTAATTTAATAAACATATTATTTAATTAAAATATTATTTAATTCAAAAATCCATTAATTCCTCAAAATATATTTCTTTGTGGAATATTAACTAATAATATTATTTGTTCTTTAAAAACTATTCACAACGTAACAGTAAAAAAATGTATATTATCTATAAAATAATAATGTACAAAGTCATAGTGTAAGGGTATCATTACATAACCCCTTATAACACCTACATAAGACTGAAGGGTAAGGTTTGCGATGGGAACAAACTCTTGGGGTGGCTCGGATAACATCGCTCGGGTGGTAATCTGTATTAACATCCACTTCTCCAGTAGTTGGTTCCGCTCAAGCTTAACTAGTTCAATCTCGGGTTAGGCTTGCTCAAGAGAGAAGCCCAATGATGTCACCTCCTTTCCAAGATCTGAAAAATGGGAATTGTATGGGGAATGTCTACCGGATAAGGTCATCCCTTCCTTTTTCTGAGTAAATTGGATTTGTTAAAGCCCTATATTTATACTAATAATTTGATCACTGTTCAATGACTATATTAGAAATAGTAACAATTCCTAAGAGTATTCTAAAATAAAGAAACATAAAACCAATGAAGTTCAAATTTTATATAACCATAATAAAACATTTAAATAGATCAAGAGGAATTTCCATGAATGAATGTTTTGGTTGTAACAGCTTCAGAGATGTGTATGATGGTATTTATATATGGCTTGTTGTTGGGTATGGGTGGAACACCCCTTTGTAAAAATAGAATTGGAACCTACCATAAAAAAGAGGAATTCAAAGAATGATTCCTGCACTGTTATTTCCCATTCTGGTGAGTGGCCCATGGTAGGTGGATATAATTGTGTTTATTACTATGCTATTGGGACCCTCAGTTTATCCTGAGATAGTGTGGTTAGGTGTTTGGGTGTATGGATTTAATCTTATGAGGCATGCTATTGTGAAAGGGGTCACAAGTATGAGTATGTTTTATTTATCCTCTTATTTCCTAGGTTTTCCCATGTTCCTCTGATAATAGTCCATTAAGGGATATTTCCCTTGTTCTGTAGGATCATATTCCTTGTATTTGATTCGGTTTTTTCTGGAGTAATATTGATTTAATGTCTTAATCTAAAAAGGGTTCTATGAAGAATATTTTGAATGAACAATAACTTTTCCATTCTTTTACCTCTGTGAAAAATGGACTCATATTTGTTTCCCTTTTTCCTTTATTTCATTGAACCTTTTTGAAAATCATGAAGGAAATGGATTGAGATTGTTTTCATTAAAATGAAATGTGTGCACAAACTTATATTTCTTATTGTACTTCAAAACTATCATTCAATTTTTCTTTATTTGAATAATATGAATTGGGAAAAGAATAATTTAGTCCTACCTACTATATTTTAATACCCATGACTATAATATTTCCTTGTTTTAGTTTATGATGTAGGTTCCAACTTTGGATCAATCACCCTGGGCGATAGTTGGTTGTGGATTAGAGAGTTACCCTTGGGGTCTCATAGGGGTGTATTATTGGATGTGAGGTTCAGTTTGGTCTTTATGGTTTAGGTTTTCTCTTTGGATTGTTGTATCTTAAATTTTAATGTGAATGATGTAATGTTTAAAAAACCAATATTTGGTTTGTTTACTCTTTCTCTTGTCCTAGTAGTTTTTTCATTTGTACTTTTGGAAAAATCAATGCCATTAGTACTCGGTTTATTCCCTAGTTCCTGTTACAATATTGGGAGGATTGGGATTTCCTCTTGGGAATTGTCACAAACTGGATTAGGTGACAAGTTTGGGGTCAAACTGAGTTTGTTCGTGAAAGATAAGGAAATGATATATAAGGTTAGATCCATTCAGCTGCAACATCGGAAGAGTTTAGATTCAACAGAAGATTTATGTTGACAATCATTAGCGAGTTCTATAGTTAGAAGTTGGTTATGAGGAATTAAAATGAGTATAACCTTGGATGAAGGTTATGATATTTAGAATGAATGGAAAGTTGAGCCTTAAATATATCATCCCCATTGAAATTCATGATCATATTGGGATAGTTGCTTATGTCAAGACATTTACACTGAATCTCTCTCATGGTTAGGATGCATTTTATGTATCCCTTTTGGGGGAGTATTTTATAGATTATTCATAAGTATTAATCATAGATTTTATACCATTTGAGTTTTATCTATCATATTTGAGTTAAAAAATGGAGATTCTAGATTGAATAGATAGATAACAATGGAACAAGACCACTCACTTCATCAAATATATATGGTGAAACTGTATATTTCAGGATGCTTTGCAGGAATTCGAGGATTTGATGAGGTTGAATTGTTGGCATTTTTTTATATCAGAGCAATGAAATATTTAATGAAAATTAATATATAGGTTGTGTAATATTTTACCCTAAAATATTAAAATATATATTACATTTTTCTAAATTAAATTTCTTTGAAATATTTCTTTATAGGAGTCATTGAGCTAAATCAAACCATTATATACTATTGAAATAATGTTATTAAATTTGACTTTTATGATATATTCATTGAGGTAATTGGTATGAATAGGAATAACTAAATTATGAAAATAGGAAAAAAAAATTTCCTTATTTAAAAATTATTGATTAATACATAGGAAATAAGTACTGAATTTTAAATATTAAAAATAAAAAAATATTATCATTTTTATTAAATGTATCATAATTTTATATAAATTTTGATCACTGTTGAATTAGGATGATGATTAAATATATTTTTATTGAAAGTTATCTAATAAATAATAATTCATAAGAAGTGTTATTTTTCAAAAAACTACATTATGTGCAAAATGTATTTTGTTTGTAGAAATTCTATTAATAATTATTTAGTAATTATTTTAAAGAAATTTGTGATAATATATTAAATAAAATATATTAAAATCCATGTAATGGTTTTTACTAGGTATGCAATGTGAATAAAATAATTTTTATTCATTAAAATACACTTTATTTAAAAATGGTTGTTACTTGTTTTATGTGCATATATTTGAATTTATTTCTAAAAAATCTAGTAATTTAATCATGAAAATTTTATATGATATTTTTAATCAATATAATCAAAATTAGTAATATAGTCAAATTTATTTTTTATATAATGAATAGTTACCATGGTGAAAAGCATGTTATATTGGTAAGGGTAAAATGTTTTAATGTGGGGTTATCCAATGGTATAATTTCTTATATATCAAAAGAAACCTACTCAATTTTTGGTTTATTTAATTTCTTCCAAACCCTACTTATCTTCACGTCTTTGGAAATTTTGAGTAACTCAAACTCAATAAGACATGTATTATTTAACGATGTTTTGGGTATTTAAATATTTTCAACCTACCTAACATTTTAAAGGTAACCTCATCTTCTTATTTATGTAGATTTCGTATTCCCATTATATAGAATGATCTCATCCCAAATTCCAAACAAACCATTATAAAATGGAAACATAACTAGTTTATATATATGAAGTTCCATATCCATGAAGTGATAAAATCCATTTTTTATCACCAAGAAATATGAATTTTTATAAAATTTTATATTATAAATAAATATAATATTTATTAAATGATTTAAATTATGGAGGTGATGAAACCAAGACCATGGTAGAAGGACAAGAACCATTGACCCAAAACAAAGATGGACAATTGACCAGTTTTCACTGAAATAAATATTTTAATTTATTGATTCTAATAAAATATTAGTTTGAAATTATAAGGAAATATTTTATAGTAATATATATATTAATATGGTTCTATAAATGATTTATATTTATTATCCTTGAGTTTTGAAAGCTTATGGAGTTAGAAGAGACTTGAGATAAGGGTTTTTGATACAATTTCATATCTTCTCTAGATTAGGTATTTTAAATTTCCCTTCATAGAGATTATATGATCTGTATAATTTACACTCCTTAAATATTATTATGATTTTATTATTTATGGGGTTTTCATGTTTTTTATATATTTTCATCTCTATTATACATAAATGAGAGAGAAAACATTGTTAAAAAAATCCTTCTTCATATCTTATTTTTGTGTCATGAATCGTTATCCTCCATGTCCAAATTCATAAAAATCATATATAAATGTTTTCCTATAATTAAATATTTGGTAAATGTCATTTTATTTTACTCTATCATTATTTATTGATTATTTAATTGAATATTTTCAATTTTTTTATTTGAATAACTTTTTAGTTTATACAAAAGTGTTGAAAGAATGTTCACATTTCAGATATATGATATACTGATATTTTCCAACTCCATGTCCTTCCATCTTCATGATGCTAACTTAATAAGATTCTATGTTTTTGAAAATAAAAATAAATTTTTATTATTCTATAAATTGTTATTTATAAAAGTTACCAAAAGAAAACTGATATTTTTTCAAGCTTCATTTGAAATGCTTTTATAAAATCTATTTTTATCTATGCCAACATCCTTTATGGTATATTATTTATGACTAGGGATTTGATCTAATGATACTATATAATTTATTTTTCCTAATGTATTATGATTATGATGACATAAAAATTATTATTCGAGATCTGTTACATTCCCATGGGTTAATTAAGTTATGATGAAATATTTATGAAACCAATTTCTTTTCCATGGGTTACACAATGAGGAATGTTTTTTCTGAATCTTATGGAACACTAATGTATGTTCTTCATTATGTAATGGGTGGGTCTATAATTATATATAACTCTAATTCATTGTGCAAATTTTATTATCTCATGGGATTATATGGGTTGGAATGGTTAGTCGACCTATTTTAGTACCAGCCTATGTCCACTATGATAGTCATAGAAGAGAGCCTCGATTAAGTAAATAATGAGAATAGGGAGTGGAAGAAGTATTCTATAGGACTCGATCCATTATGAAAATCTTAATAATGATCATTGACAATTGAAATGATTTTATATGATTGGGTGTAATTCAAAAACTTTTGTATTATTCATTTGATATGTTCTCATGGATTAAAATTTATTATTTATGATTCCACAATATTATAATTTATGTACATTGTTATTGAAAATCAGTATTTAATGACCCACGATTAATGATCATTTCTGGATTGAGTAGAAATTTTGTATGTTATGAACATGTTATCATACCCTTATAATTAAGTAATTCTCACTCATTAACATTTATTGATATCTTATTTATTTACCCTTACTAAGCGTCTAAAATTATCCTTTCCTATATTTCCATTTCCCTAGATTTTGAATATTTTTCTTAATAGGGTATTTCAATGAACGATACTATTTTAGAAAATCTTTGGTGGAGATATTCAATATATTTCTTTAAATTAGATTACAATGTATATAATTTCAAAATAAACTAGACCGTTATGGTTTTGGGACATGTATTCTTTGGAGATTCATGGAATATTCATATATTATGGTGTAATGATTATGTCCGCATAAATTTTGTCACATTGAAATTCCTTTGTGAATAGACCAACATGCTCTAATAAGAACATATATTTTTATAACCCACACATGCTCAAGGAAATGAATTCGGTTGAACTAAAATTGGATAACATTTCAATCTTATATATGTATTGTGTAATAAATTTTTCCTTAATTTATATTTATAATTTACTTATGTTCTCTAGTTAAATACTCTTCGTAGGACACCTTCATTAAATGAAACCCAATTCAAGAAAAAAATCAATGCTCCCACTACCCAATTTACACACTATAATTGCACCACTATAGGAAAAGTTGCAACACCCTGAGGATGATTTCTTAGACAAATAACATAAATTCCACATGGGTCCCATATCATGCAACAATATCTAAAGCTTCTGTCTCATGTAACTCAAGGTGTCTGCCACCCAATAACCCTCCAACGGTATTTAAGGCCTATTAGGAAATTCATGTTATGATACTACCCAACACAATGTACATCACTACACCAAAATATATATATGAACACATCACCATCCACCATTGTGCATTAATAGGAATCCCTATTATGGATATTCCCATTTGTTTGAAATAGTAACTGGTAGCACATAACACTACACTATGTTCACCCTAGTCACATTTTTGTCTCAACAACTTGGGAATCCATTAGCTTATCATACTCACTATCATGATTAAATTATATGATATGAATAAGATCCACATGACATGTCATTAAATATTACTAAAAAAGGCATGTGTTCCTTCTGGCCTTAGGCTATGAAGTCTTCTAATGTTTGTGTGCTTCTCGACCTTTGAGTATTGTAAGTGGTCTATCTAAACCCATTTAAAAAGTGGGACTTTTATGATAATAAAAGAAAAAATTTAGGCCTTTGTTTCATGGGAAACATTGTTGTAGTCAACTAATATTCCACTAAATAATTATACCAACAAACACTATAAGTTGTTATTAACAACTTAAATAACAAAAATTTCATTTCTAACCATGTTATTAATCATATACAATTATAGTCATGACATAGAAATAAAAAACAATGAATAAGATTCTTGAAAGTAAACTCTATTTTTAAAATAGTGTAAGAGTTAGTGAACTATCGATAAATAACAAAAAATATTCCTAGTAATCACAAAATCATAACATCCAAAAATTAGGAACTAAAATTCCATATCCAACTAACATGGAATTTATCTATATAAATGTTTGACTGAAAACATTCATAGGGTCTATGAAAAGTTATGATCGGTCCTATTTTCAAATACCATGTCTCAAATAGTAAATTGAATCAGTAAAATAATTTCATACAACTATTTAGAACCCCCACCTAGTCATCATAATGAACGTTGATCCCTAGAGAAACAAGACATATGGCATCTGTCCCTATATAACAGAGTCTAATGACCAATGATAAGGTCTATAAAAAATTTAATTACACTATACCCTCTATCATATAACCCTTAAAATAGAATAAATAATAACAGACCACCAACTATAACAGTGTCAATAACATGGAAATTATAGTGATAAGTAAACTATAATAAAATAACACATACTATTATAAAAATAATCCCAATGTAAATTTCATAAAATTATATATCTATATGAAATATTACTTAATGGTAGATTCTATACCAATAAAAGTCCAAAAAATTTAAAAACAATTGAGACAAAATACAAAATCAAGGTCCAAGTCTCGTCTAGGTATTATCTCCATTTGCATCCACCCATTATACACAACCATTGACCATTGAGGGTTTTCCCCTAGCTATATCCTTAATCAAAAAGTTTTATTCCAACCAAAGTATATGACTAAGGTGTGATAGTATTATAAGTATGCCCCCAAAAAGGGTGTGTCTAAATAATATTATAAAATATATGTTCATGCACTGTGTGATATAGAAACAACACAACAATAATAAATAATCACTTGAAGAATCATCTAATGTGATAGAAGTTACTCAGTGTGCGACCATACCTACTGCAACTATTGTGGGTGTTGATTACATATATTTCTCCCAAATTTAGTTGTTCAACATAATATTCACCAACTACAGTATAACAAAGAAAAAAAATTATTTATTAACTTACCAATCTTGATTATAAAAATGTAATTTGATTGGACTTCTATAGTGATTAGTTTCAACAAGAATTTACTTGATAAAAAAGGGATTTAGGTTAGTATAAATTATAAAAATTACAGAACTAATAAGTTAGAAAACTGAGTTTACAAAACATTCTACTTTACATAACCATAAGTTACCATATTATTTTTAGGTATAGTTTCCAACCCATATCTATATAAATGAATGGATTATCATAATATCCAATACATATCCTTGAAACAATATACATATATATAGAATCCATCTCTACTACCATGTGAATAATATATCACCTTAATATCCAATTCGATTTCCTAAATCAATTCCCCAATTAGAATAATACCTAAATCCATTTAAGTTTATCCCATATAAGGAAGGTTACCCTTACTGGGGGGGAGGTGGATTAGGGTATGTTAGTTACAGACATATCCTACAATCTTCTTTACTATTAATCAGAACTAAAATATATGTGTCAATGAAATATGAAATCAATAAATCAAAACGTGATATGTTAAAGTGTACTAGATTCATCCAAAATAAGATATATGAAGGATAATACACATTATGATGTGTTGGTGTACCAAATCCACTCTTAGGGTATTTATTGTTTATAAATTTGGATAACACTTATTATAAATCTTAATTTATAACTAATCACTTGAATAATGACTCACTTCAATGCCACTCAAGAATACCATATTTCTCTCTCAGGTAAATATGTTTGATCATCATAAATAAAAGTACGAGATTAAACCTCCAATTGTGTTTCATATACACTATTTATTTATCAATATAATGATATATATTCATCTCTTGTATTGATATAACAATTGTATCAAAAACAAATATGATATTTCCAAAATTAAAATGAATGATGAAATATTCTCTCATATATGTTGAACTCTCACAATTTTATATCTAATAACATTATTTTTCAAACATTATTAGAGAATATGAATATATAAATAAATGAGAAAGTATCCATGTTTCCAATCATTAAATAAATCACTATTATTGGTAAATCAATGGAAAATTCGTTGAAATAGCAGTATGATATTTGAGTGAAATTATCTGCATTAAAATAAAAAATCTAATAATTTTTTTTATAGATTGATGACCAATAAAACTATAAATAGAACACAATTTTGTGAAACATCAATCATCACAACACAATTCTTATAAATGAAACATTCCTTTAAAAATGATTCATAATCTATTTTTTTCATTAAATTTTATAAGATAACCTATATTCATGAAGTATTTATAATTAAAATATAATAACATAACCCAATTCCAATGGTGAATGATGAATTTCTAGATCTCCAATTTCAATTCATCATTTTTCTTGTAATACGCAGTTTTAAATAATTATTTTGATTCATACCATAATAGGGTAATATTCTTTTTTAATGTAATTTTTCATGTACGTTTATGAAAAATTCAGTTAGTAACCATTATGACCTATATAAAAATACTCACAACATACTTATTTGACTATAATGACCCAACATGCATAATAATTACTTTTAGATAACTTAATATTTTTAAGTGATTATTTCCTCTTTAGAGAAGAAAACCTCTTTAGCTTCATCAAAACTAATTAGGATTATACCTCTCTAATATACAGTCATCTATTGATTATTTTGGTTGGAATTCAAAAACACATAACCCAAACACATTTATAATCATATTTTTCTAGCAA
The DNA here is from genome assembly GCA_963277665.1 of Viscum album. Classification (NCBI taxonomy): domain Eukaryota; kingdom Viridiplantae; phylum Streptophyta; class Magnoliopsida; order Santalales; family Viscaceae; genus Viscum; species Viscum album. Next base: position 1,349,666,096 of record OY728127.1, on the reverse strand, counting down.
TAACCCTATTTGGTTTTTCAATAACACTTATCAATTTGACTCACTTCATTTAATGCCATATATTTTAACTTCCATTAACAAACTCTAGATAGTGATCAATTGTTAAATTATTATCCACTATAATCCAACATGAGTAATGTTCATTATAAGATAAAAGAGTTAATTGGAACACTACTCAATGGATAACATCATTATACTCATTTATTTGACATATGTTTTCACATAAAATAGTATTCTCTCCCTAATTTCAAATTCAAATACTCTTCTATAATAATTTATCATAGAATAATTATCCCCATTTTAATTAAAGACGTTATATTCCCCATTATTGATGAAATTTTCCATTTAAATGATATTTATTAACTCCCATCCCTCTATTAGTAAACCCAAAGTGAAAATATTTGAATGTTTCAAGAAAAAATTAAGAAATCACTCACCAAATATACAATAGAAAACATAAGCTTCAAGGAACCAATTGTTGAACAGTTAATATATAATGGAAATTTTATTATTGGAGTGGGGTTACCTTTTCTACACTACTCATGTAGATGGTTGTAGTCTAAATTCAAATTTTGGGAAATGATTACCGATTTTTTTGGGAAAATTTCTTTATCATAATGTACACAATTTGATTTTGAGTAGGAAAATGTTCTAATTCTAGTAACCATTGTTCTAATTTCTCCTTGGAAAAGAAATATTTTATCTTGATTTTTATTATTTTAGAATGATGCACATTATTTTTATTGATATTTATTACACTTGAGTAACTAAACTTGATTATAATAGGACAAATAAATTCATCTCCAATATCTTTAAGTTATATATTCTTCCATATGAGTTGTATGCATGCTTGAGTAGCTGAAATGAAATTAACTTCTATAGTTCTCAATTAAATTAAATAATTATACTTCATCAACTACGAAATACATAAATATATAATATTATATGCACAACCATATTATGACTTGTTATCTTTCACTGAAATTCCCTAATCCAAATGTGTATATAGCAACAACTTCTGGAATGATATATTATTTGAAAAAAAATCAAAATAAAATTTTCATTTTATATATTTTATTATTATTTAGATTAATACCATGTTGTTTTTATTGGGAAACTTTAAAACATTTTTTATTAACCAACAAAAAGGCATTGTCTAGCCTTGATGTTTTATGTAAAATAGAGATGAAATATTTTCTATGCTTGTAATATCAACCATTTCCACCTTTTCATCTCTTGATAATTATAACCACGTAGTTAAAAGTGTTTTCATGACCTCATAATCCTCTATAAAAAACCATTTTATAAACCCTTTAATTTATTTAGGTTTATTAATAAAAGATTAATGGAATACGTATGAAAAATACAAACCATGGAAACATTTCGATTCATCAATCATTAATATTTTAGAATTAATACAAATGAATTGAAAAAAATCCTTTCATTGAGTATCATATGATCTCCAAAATATTATTTTATCATTATAAATAATCACCATCATCATTTCATTTTTATCCATATTAACACAATATTTATAATAAAATACATAATATTTGAATCCTTTCGTTCTTAGGTATTTTTCAATCCACAAATCACTAGATCATGTTTCATTATTCTATACATAAGGTAAACACTCCAAGTGAAAAAATTTATTATCATCTTCATTGATGATAAATATATTATGTTTTTCAATATAAAATTCATTTTCACTGATTCTATTAATAAACATTGAATTTATATATATTTTAGTACACTAAATGTTCCACTCACCACTATAGAAAAACATAATATTTATAATATATATAAGAGAAAACAAATATATCACATAAAATTATTTAATTTGATAATTTCCTTTAGACATGATTCATGATTTGATTTGAATCACTTTTCTTTCATCTTATAAATTTATATGTAAAACCCATTAAGTTTCAATTTTATTTTTATCCTTTATCCAAAAAATAGTCTCTAATGTATAATTTTTTTATTAAAATTGTTTAGGATATTTATTCAAAGATTTAATCTAAATATTATCCTTAATAGCCTTATCATAACATTTAAGATCTATATGTTATTTGATAATTTTTTCTATATTTTTATTAATCTTAATTTCACTAGAGCTATAATTCAATAAAAATTATTTTTTTGATTAGTTTCAGCCTAATTATTTAATTTATTTGAGTATTTCAACATTTCTAAATATCATATACATTATTAACTTCTTAAAAATCCACATATGCCATTTTTTCTCTACCTAATACCCCTAATTTATTAACTCATTCATAAATTTTTCTTTTTTTTTTGTTATTCTAATTTCTTACAACTTTGATATGTCATCTATTAGTAATATTGTTACACTCCCTTTGTTAAATAATTTTATACTTTTATATTTGATTATTTTCAATAAAAAATTTATTTATTCCCTAAAATTTAATATTCTTCGAGTTCTATTATTTATTAATAATAAATTGTTACATCGAAATATATTAAAGTATTTCAATGTTGAATTTATTTCCATTCCTTATATCATACGTATCATTCTCCACGACATGCATAAGAAGGCCCCGTTTGATATATATATACTGATGGAGATATTGTGAAATTCCTAAAATTCATTGGTCGGTCATCAACAATAATTATTATACAATCTATGTTATTCCTTATCTTGATCTTCCCGTCAAAAAAACCATTTAATTGAGGGGTAATCAATATGAAAACTTAATTTGAAATCACATGATTCTTGAGATAATATTATTCCTACCTATTTGTAAAGTGCATAAAATTTCTCCAATTATAATTTAAATATATTATATCAATTAAAATTCTTCTACAATCTCTTGTTAGGTTTTATGAATTTAAACACCAAGGATTTTTTGGTAATCAGTATGCAACATGTCATTCTACTAATGTCAGAAATTAGTAATACACAATACAACTTTTAATCTATTGTCATTGGTGATATCATCCCCAAAAAATGAATACAAAATAATTTCAATAACCTTATTGAATTACTTTATTGAAACTTATAAATCCTTTGAATGATATTTCAGTTTTGAATACAATCATACGTTTTTTTAACATAAAATGTAGGTTTGGTGATATAAACCAAACCATTATGCTTAAAAATATATTTTAACATATATTTTGTCCCAAGTGGTCATATCATTTGAATAAAAACATATTTTTATCCTACATGGATCGAAATTACTTGTTTCCTACTCCACTAATGAGTTACAAATTCCCTTTCTTTCACTTTACATTCATCACAATTACATTATTCATTTATATGATTTTAAAATATTTATTTGTGAATTTTATTAAATTTACTAATTAATAAAATTTGATTATGCAATGAAAATTGTGACCAAGGTCATTAAAAACCACAAAACCATCGATCTCATATATTTTTTTCGCAAATTTTTACCTTCCTGAATCTATTAATCTATGAATCATCATAATTAATACACTATATGACTATTGAACTTTCTATTTGGCCCCCATGATAGAATCCATATTTTCCGTTTTATGGTAATTGAATCCACTATCTAGAATTAAAAATTAAACCCAGTTTAATGATTTTAATGAAATATTCACCAATATAATTGTAAAGACACGTAAATTTCATGGAAATGTTTTTCTTATTTTTCCTTTGGGACTTTACAAGTACGCGGTTTCTGACGGCACCTGATTTCGAGGCCCGGTGTGCCCGGAATCATTTTCAAAAGTTTAACTCGGGTACATTCAGTGAACGAATGAGCGGGTTTTTCTAACTAATGAACTGGTGCTTGAAATCGAAATCCGAGAGCACCGATGAAACCACAGCACCGGTAATTGCTTAGGAATACCTTTCCGGGAGTTGTATTTGCTTGGGAGGCGATATTAAAAAATGTGAGGAATAAAAATAAAATTGTTTTAATTTTTTTTTTGTTTATTTACCGGTGGGTTAAGTGTGTGGAAAAGGTAGATGCAAGGAAGTTGGGGTGGGGCCTGCAGGAGCCTCTACCTCCTTCAAATTCCTCAACACCCCTTTGAACCCCCCCCCTCAAGCAATTAATTTGCAACTCCTCCACTTTTAATTACATGCCAATTAAACACCTCATTAATTTGACAACACATGAGAATTAATTTGGTGAATTAATTTTGATTTTGGGAAGGGTTCGCATGAGTAATAAAATAAGGGAAACCTTATTTTATTATGGTTGTTTTGTTGTGTGGGAAGGAGGAGGAGAGAACTCTCGCAGTCTTGAAGAACTCCATCTTCTTCGCGAAAAACACCGAGTCTAAGACAAAGAACTCCATCACCGTAAGGGGATATCATTGTACTATCTCCTCTCCTCTCCACAGCCGGTGAGAGACGCCTTCTCCGGAGAATGACGATGCGCCACATCCTTTATCAGGTGAACACCGACAACACTTACGGAGCCTCATTCCACGATGCCATCTTCCGCGATGTCTTCTTCCCACGATGATCCTCGTTCGATGACTTCTTCAAGGTAGGGGTTTGAGTTCAATTTTAATGGATTAATTTTTTTCTTGATTTATTAAAGTTTTTTTTCATTTTGGGCCGCCTGTTATCGTTATAACGGGAGGAGGTCAGACCGCACAACCACGACCGACCCTCCTCCACCTTTGTTGTTGACTTCATTGCGGCTCGAACGAAGGTGGTGCAGTACAACGGCACAGCACAGAATCAAGGAGGAACATAGGGAAGAAGTGTAGCGGCATCGCGCCGCGCCGTTGAGGCCGAACGAAGCCACGACCGGAGTCGGGCCGCAGCGAAGGGGAACGGCGTCGTCACGCCACTCCAGAGATCCACAAAGAGGTCGTGGCCGGAGCAGGTCCGCGGCGGAGTAGGGAGTGGTGGCCGGAAGATCCGGAAAACCGGGGGTTTGAACCCCCGGTCAACCTAGCAGGGCAGACCCCCCCCATGGGTCCTCCGTTTCGTTCAAAGGGGGTGGCGGTTCCCCGCATTCTGTGCTCACGCGGCGCGCGGCACCCGCGCCATGCCTGGCCGCGCCGGCTGGGCCGGGTCATGCCAGCCGGGTCGGGCCGCGCCCTAGTGGGACGGACCCGGGTCGGGTCGACCTAGTTCGGGCCCACCCAGGGGGTCTTGGGCCGGGTCGGTCCGGGCCCAAAACCCCCTAAAACCGGACAAGTTCATTCAAATGCCCATAACATAGGCTTCAGACATCTGATTGACACACCTTCAGTTTTGATGCGATCCTTGGATTGAGGCGGTTGTTTCGGCATATTACACTCAAGGTTTCGGAGAACTTTGGGTATGACCATGTTGGTTCGATCACGAAACCAACCGGGCCCTCGGAGTGGAAACGATTATATCTTGAACTTCAGACGACCGAATGACATTCCGTCAACTTTGTTGGATTCATCATAGTGAGACGGAACTTTTGGATTACTCTGCTTGAGGTTTGGACACAGTTGGAGTACAGTCGGGTTGGATTGACTTAAAAACCAATCGGGCCCCTGGGACGAACAAGTCAATAACTCTCAGACTATACGTCTGATTGACGTGCCGTCTATCACGTTGAGTTCCTATTGTCAAGACAGAACTTGGGGATACATTAAATCTGTACTACATGTTAGTTGATGTATCGAACCCCTTGGATCGTGGAGCAGACCCTCCCAGAATCAAGCACGATGTGTGTGGGAACCCTAGAGCTGGCTGCGACTGCGACGATGACGATGACTGCACTAAAATCCTCGGTGGGTTCAGCAGCGATGACGGCCATACTAAAATCCTCCATGGGTTCGATCGTGATGACTACTATTCTTGTATCCTATGTGGGTCCGGCAGTACTATTGTTCTTGTATCCTACGTGGGTCCGCAATTATTTGACTCTGTACTTGTATCATACGTGGGTCCGACAGTGTAGCTAGTCTTGTATACTTTGTGGGTCTTACAGCATAGCTGGTCTTGTATCCTACATGGGTCCGACAGCTTAGATGAATCAGTGGCTACCTCTGATCATCTCTATCGTCTAATGAAGAAGTATACCTGGGTGAGCTGAGTCTTGACTTTCAATCATTATCTTCGATATGATTGTCTTGCTTTCCTAAGTGGATTGGGTTATGTTATCCTGTGTGGAATGACTGTGCTATCCTGTGTGTACTAGATCATACTTGAGCTCGGATGTTGGAGCTGAACTAGAATTGATGACTTAGGTATATGTATGGGCATATACCTAAGTAGTGTTGGTTGTTACTTTGTGATTATATCTTTCTACTGTGGATTATCCTTTGTAGATTTTGGGAGACCTTCGGGGGTCTCGGGGTCCCTACTGAGTAGCGTATACTCACCCCTGCATGGGCTATGCCCGCACTACGTTGTGTTGGATGCAGACGACGGACATCGTTGATCGTGGTTGAGGCTTGTGGAGCAAGTCGGTACTCGGAGGTGGACCAGTGGGTGGGACGTACACGGAGCAGACGACTGGACCTAAGTAGCTGAGGAGGCTATATGTACCCACCCTTCAGGTGGGATTTATAGTAGATGTCTCGACGTTGCTGCTTTACTTTTCAGTTGATTTATATTCTTTTCAGCTATACTTTACTTCAGTTGGGTTTGTATTCTGGCCCATTTACTTTCCATCACTTACAGTTATACCAAGTTTACTTAGTGTTTACTTCATCTTGCTTACTCTAGGGTGTTTGTTTACTTTATAAACGCAATTTCTTCCCTTTTTATTGGGATTTACGACTTTGGTGGAAGTCGCAAGCCCCTGGCCTATGGAATGCGGGCTAGGGGTAGTCATGACACGGGCCCCAAGGACGGGTTGTGACAAATTGGTATCAGAGGAGTTCTGTTCTACTGCAGAACTCAGGACTCTAATATTTCTTCTATGTGAAGCCATAGTATTAAGTGTTTTGGGTGTGGTTATCAGTCCAGGGAGTCCAGTGTTGGTGCGGCGGTCGACATATCCATACACAAGGACCCTGACTTTTGATTTCCGACTTACTATATGAAAATATTGATTGCATGTGTGTTTCAAATGTTTTCTTTGTGATTACTCTGTCTCACCTCACCAGGTATACTATTTTGACTGTGGCGCACCTGTTTCCTTTCAGGATTTCCCCATGATGGAATCCAGCTAGGGTTCTGAGCTTCGTATGAGACGATAGCCCACCGAGCAATGAGGCCTCGGTGCAGGGCCCTTTTACAGCAGAGCCACCGGCGGTACCTCTACCCACCAAGCCACCGATGCCACCAGCCCCAGCCGCTGAGATGCACATCGCCTTAGTTCACCACACAAGTTTCAGTGCCAGAGACCACCCAGGTTCTGTAGGGAGACAGACCCTCAGGCAGACGAGGATTGGCTGGAGGCTGTAGTTCGAGTTTTCAGGTTAGTACGGACACCAGGTGACCTCATGGTGATCCTTGCAGCGAGCCTCCTCCACGCGGAAGCAGGGAGATGGTGGAGCCTGATGCTCCAGGTGCATGATGAGTCATATCTCCTTTGGTTGTACTTCGAGAGACTCTTTCTCTTGGAGTTCGTCCCAGCCACCCTCTGTGTGTTGCGCATTCAAGAGCAGCTACAGATGCGGCTGGGAAGCATGACGGTAGCTCAGTACTCATCGAGATTTACCGATCTCTCACGTTATTCGATGGACATGGTACGAGACCCATTATTCCAGGCCTTGACTTCCAAACAGGGACTGATGAATGAGATCGGGGCATCGATGATCTCTCTCAGCATTCCGACGCAGTCAGGAGTACAGGAGAAAGCCCTTCTGATAAAGAGCTTTCATGCTGAGCCTACACCAGCAGCAAGACCTGCCACAGGGTGGCACGTAGCTGATTCTTCTTCAGATGGAAGTCGACGGATGTCACAGGGGTCCAGGCAGACCAGACCAGCAGGAGTACGACCTCAGGACACTGGATCAGAGGTTCGGGGCACACGGTGCAAAGCCAGCCTTCCGAGGAGCAGAAAGTGCTATGCAAGTAGCAGGCAGGGCCACATGGCTCGAGACTGCCCGACCTGCCATGCAGAGGAGAAGTAGATGGCTGAGGGACCACCCAGGCAGAGGTAGAGGGACGACCATGGCAGTCCGCAGAGAGAAGGCGGATGAGGCCGAGGAGATGGCCGAGCAGAAGGTGGTGGGAGATGCTTTGAGGCTTTACCACCACCACCACTAGGAGGTCCACCCCGACCACAGGGAGCTGGCGGAATGAGGTAGGCTCATCTTCAGGTATCGGAGGCCTACGACCACAGCGTGCCAGAGATGATTCGAGGTAATATCTGTGTCTACTCCACTCTTTCTGTAGTTCTTATAGACACAAGATCAAGTCATTCATTCATTGCCGCTGCTCTTGTTCAGAGCTCGGAGATTCCGACGGAGCCGTTGGATCGATCCTTACGGCTAGAGACTCCTACAAGAGCAAAATCGATAATTACACACTGGTGTCTACAGTGTGAGATTACTCTAGGTGGAGAGATATTCGGCTGGGATATTCTTGTAGCGGCGTCGAGGCCTTACGATGTCATCTTGGGTATGGATTGGTTATATACAGTCAATGCTCAGATCGACTGTTTTAGGCGTAAGGTGTGGTGTGTCCATACTGATGGGAGCAGGTTCACCTTCACCGGTGTGAAGGTAGCCTTTACAGCACAGGAAGGACTCGCGCATAGGAGAGGACAACCGATTACTCATCAGTTGGCTAGCCTCATCCTAGGAGCAGTTGACGTGCGAAGTCCTAGTTTTCCTGTAGTGGTGGATCAGTATGCAGACGTTTTTCATGACGACGTCCCAGGACTACCTTCTCGAAGAGAGGTATACTTTTATATTGACTAATACCCCGGGACAACCCCGATATCCACTCCAGCATATCGAATGGCTCCCGCTGAGCTTCAAGAGCTACGGGTACAGCTGGAGGACTTGAAGGGCAAGGGATTCATCTGACCCAGTGTTTCACCCTGGGCTTCCCTGATACTGTTCGCCAATAAGGCAGATGGGATCTTGCGACTATGTGTAGACTATTGTCGCCTGAACTAGGTGACCATGAGGAACAAGTATCTGCTAACGAGGATTGAAAACCTCTTCGATCAGCTCAAGGGAGCACGGTGGTTCTCAAAGATAGGCCTCAGGTCAGGCTATCATCAGCTCAGAGATCGGGACGAGGACGTGCAGAAGACAGCTTTCAGATGTTGGTATGGCCACTATGAGTTCTTGGTTATTCCTTTTGGAATAACCAACGCTCCAGCAGTGTTCATGAGTCTCATGAACAGGATCCTTCATCCTTACCTCGATCGATTTGTCGTGGTCTTCATTGACGACATATTGATATACTCGACCACTGTGGAGGAGCACGCATACCACTTGCGGGTTTTACTGGACACACTCCGAGAGCACCAGGTTTATGGAAATCTCTCAAAGTGTTAGTTCTGGTTACATGAGGTCCATTTCTTGGGACACGTCATCTTTGAGGCGGGAGTTGTGGTGGACCCTACGAAGATCAAGGCAGTGCAAACTTGGGAGCCACCCAGGAGCATGACGGAGGTGCAGAGTTTCTTGGGACTAGCTGGATACTACCGGAGGTTTGTTCCAGACTTCTCTAGAGTTGTGGCACCACTCTCAGCTTTGAAGAAGAAGGGGAAACCCTTCGTGTGGTCAGAAAGATGTCTGTAGAGCTTCCAGGAGCTGAGACAGAGATTGACCAGCGCACCTATCTTGAGGCTACCAGAGGAGGGAGTAGGGTACGTAGTCTACTGCGATGCATCAGGGACTGGACTCGCATGTGTCTTGATGCAGGAGTGGGCAGTGATCGCCTATGGATCACGACAGTTGAGGTAGCATGAGCAGAACTATGCTACCCATGACCTGGAGTTAGAAGCAGTGGTCTTCGCTCTTAAGATGTGGAGACACTATCTGATGGGAGAGCGCTTTACAGACTATTCTGTCCACCAGAGTCTGAGGTACATCTTCTCACAGAAGGACCTGAACTTGAGATAGCGGAGATGGCTAGAGTTCCTCCAGGAAAATGACTCTGAGGTAGTCTTTTCTCCTTGAAAGGGGAACGTAGTAGCCGATGCACTCAGCAGGAGGACAGGCATTCAACTCCTTGGGGAGGCGACAAAGAAGCTATCCACTTTACAGATATCCATCATGGATAGAGATATAGTATCCATTCTTCAGTCACTCATAGTTACTCCTCCACTTCTACAACGGGTCAGGGAGGCACAGCGTGGGGACATTGACTGTGAGACGCGACGTGCACAGATATCCTCAGGACAGGCACCTGATGGGTTCTCTGTAGGAGGAGAGTACGTAGTCCTTCTCAGAGGGCGTACCATGGTACCAGATTCTTTACAGGAGGAGGTGCTGAGGGAGTTTCACACTTCCCCTTTAGCGGTACATCCAGGGGTAGCGAAGATGTACCAGGACCTCATGCGATAGCACTGGTGACCGTGGATGAAGAAGGTTGTAACAGAGTTTGTTTCTCGATGCCTCCCCTTCCAACAGGTGAAGGGGGAGCACCAGGTACCAGTAGGCTTGGTACATCCCTTGGAGGTCCCGAAGCGGAAGTGGGACGGGATATATATGGATTTCATGACTGGACTTCCACGTAATTCCAGAGGTCATGACTCCATTTGGGTGACTGTCGACCGACTCACCAAGTCAGCCCACTTTCTACCCATCCAAGAGCATGGCTCAGTGGAGATCTTGGGACGCCTCAATGTTCATGAGACTGTATGACTTCATGGTGCGCCATCATATATCATCTCAGATAGATATTCTCTCTTTACATACCAGATTTGGAAGGGGTTTTAGGAGGCATTTAGGACCCAGCTACGTCTGAGCACCACCTTTTACCCTTAGACGGATGGTCAGACGGAGAGGACCATTCAGACTCTTGAGGAAATGCTCCGAGCATGTGCCCTCGACTTTGGTCGCAGCTGGGAGGATCACCTACCATTGGTGGAGTTTGTGTACACTAACAGCTACAACTCCACCATCAGGATGGCACCATACGAGGCATTGTAAGGCCGACCTTGCAGATCACCGCTGTGCTGGACAGACTCTGGGGAGTCAGCACTTGTGGGACCAGAGATGGTCCAGGCCACGAAAGAGATGGTCCAGGTCATCCAGGAGCGGATGAGTACAGCTCAGAGCCGACAGAAGTCATATGCTAACAGGAGATGGAGACCACTAGAGTTCTAGGATGGCGACCATGTCTTCTTGTGGGTCTCACCTCGACGTGGAATACTATGATTTCACCGAGGCGGTAAGTTATCTCGGCGCTTCATCGGACCATTCTAGGTTCCCAGTAGGATAGGCGAGGTGGATTATCATCTAGCTCTACCACATCAGTTTCACCGGGTGCACAACGTCTTCCATGTATCTCAACTGAGGAGATACGTGCACGACCCGACACATATCATCGACAATGGGGAGCTGGACATTGATGATGGGGTGACTTTTGCGGAGGTCCCGGTGGAGATCAATGATCGATAGGAGAATGTACTACGTGGGAATTCGATTACTCTAGTGCACATTAGATGGAAGCATAGGAACCTCCAGGAGAGCACTTGGGAGCGGGAGGCTCAGATGCACGCTCAGTACCCTCATTTGTTTCCCTAGTTTGTGTTGTATCTTTACAGGGACGTAAAACCCTGAGGTGTGAGTAATGTAAAGACCCATAAATTTCAAGGAAATGTTTTTCTTATTTTTATTTGGGACTTTAAGAGTATGTGGTTTCTGATGGCACCTGATTCTGAGGTCCGGTGTGCCCGGAATCATTTTCCAAAGTTTATCTGAGGTACGTTCAGTGAACGAACGAGCGGGTTTTTCTAACTTTTTAACCGGCGCTCGGAATTGAAATCTGAGAGCACCGATGAAACCGCAACACCAGTAATTGCATAGGAATACCTTTCCTAGAGTTGTGTTTGCTCGGGATGAGATGTTAAAAATATGTGAGGAATAAAAATAAAATTGTATTACAATTTATTTTTATTTCTTTACCGGTGGGTTAAGTGTGTGGAAAAGGAAGATGAAAGGAAGTTGGGGTGGGGCCCGCATAAGCCCCCGCCTCCTTCAATTTCTTAATCACCCATTTGAACCCCCCCCCCCCCCTCTAGCAATTAATATGCAACTCCTCAACTTTTATTTACATTCCAATTAAACGCCTCATTAATTTGACAACACACGTGAATTAATTCGGTGAATTCATTTTGAATTTTGAAAGGGTTTGCATGAGTAATAAAATAAGGGAAACCTTATTTTATTAAGGTTTTTTTTGTTGTGTGAGAAAGAAGAGGAGAGAACTCTCGCTGTCTTGAATAACTTCATCTTTTTCACGAAGAATGCTGAGTCTACGACGAAGAAGTCTGTCACCACAAGGGGAGATCGCAGTACTATCTCCTCTCCTCTCCGTAGCCTGTGAGAGACGCCTTCTTCAAAGAATGAAGACACGCCACATCCTTCATCGGGCGAACACCGACGATGCTTATGAAGCCTCATTCCACGATGCCGTATTCCGTGATGTATTCTTCTCTTGATGATCCTCGTTTGATGACTTTTTCAAGGTAGGGGTTTGTGTTCAAATTTAATGGATTAAATTTGAGCTTGATTTGTCGAAGATATTTTTTATTTCGGCCCGCCTGTTATCGTTATAATGGGAGGAGGTCGGACCGCATGAACACGACCGACCCTCCTCCCCCTATTTTGTTGAATTCAGTGTGGCTCGAACAACGGTGGCGTAGTGCAACGACACCACGAGGAATCAAGGAGGAACACGGCGAAGAAGCGTGGAGCCGTCACGCCGCGCCGTTGAGGCCGAACGAAGCTGCGACCGGAGTCGGGCCACGACAAAGGGGCGCGGCACCACCGCACCGTGATGGAGAACCACGAAGAGGCCGCGACCGGAGTGGGGCTGTGGCGGAGGGGCGTGGCGCCGTCGCGTCGCGCCTTTCAGACAAAGGCCGCGGCGTAGTAGGGAGCGGCGACCGGAACCGCTGGCCACCAGCACAAGTAGGGCGGGACCAACCGGTCCCACGTGGTGTGCTGGCCGGCCGATATGGCAATCCAGATCTAGAAAACCGGGGGTTTGAACCCCCGATCATCCCAGCAGGGCGGAACACCCCGCGGGTCCGCCGTTTCTTTCGAAGGGGGTGGTGGTTCGCCCCCTTCTGCGCTCACACGACGCGTGGCGCCAGCGTAGGGCCGGCGCGCCCGCGCCGGGCCGGGGCGCCCACGCCGGGTCGGGCCACGCCGGCGGGGCAGGGTCGCACCATCCGGGCCGGGCCGCGCCCTAGTAGGCCGGACCCAGACCCTAGTTGGGTTGACCCAGTTCGGGCCGACCCAGGGGGTATTGGGCTGGGTCGGTCTGGGCCCAAAACCCCCTAAAACCGGACAGGTTCGTTCAAATGCCCATAACATGGGCTGCAGACCTCCGATCGATGCACCGTTAGTTGCGATGTGATCCTTGGATCGAGGCGGGAGTTTTGTTATATTACACTAAAGGTTTCGGAGAAGTTTGGATATGGCCGGGTTGGTTTGAACACGAAACCAACCGGGCCCTCGGAGCAGAAATAATTATAACTTCAGTTCCGGACGTCCGATTGACGTGTCGTCGACTTTATTGGATTCCTATTAGTGAGACATGCCTTTTGGCTTACTTCTCTCGAGTTTTGGACGTAGTTGGAGTATGGTTGGGTTGGTTTGACATAAAAACCAACCGGGCCCCTAAGACAAAAAAGCCAATAAATCTCAGACCGGGCGTCCGATTGATGTGCCGTCAATCACGTTGAGTTTCTATTGTCGAGACATAACATTGGGATACATCAACTCAAGAATATGTGTCAGTTGTTGTATCAACCCCCTTGGCTCATGGAGGAGACCCTCTCAGAATCGAGCATGCTGTGTGCGGGAACACTAGAGCTAGCTACGACTGCCACAACGATGAAAACTGCACTAAAATCCTCTATGGGTTCGGCAGCGATGACGACCGTACTGAAATCTTTTGTGGGGTCGACGATGATGAAAAATGTTCTTTTACCCTATGTGGGTCCGACAGTACTACTGTTCTTGTATCCTACGTGGGTCCGAAAATATTTGACTCTGTACTTGTATCCTACGTCGGTCCGACAGCTTAGATGAATCAGTGGATACATCTGATCATCTATATCATCTTACGAAGAAGTATACCTGGGTTAGGTGAGTCTTGAATTTGAATCATTATCTTCGATATTATTTTCATTCATTACTATGTGGATTGGGTTGTGTTATCCTGTGTGGATTGGATGTGATATCCTGTGTGGACTAGATCAAACTTGGGCTCAGATGTTGGAGCTGAACTAGAATTGATGACATAGGTATATGTATGGGCATATACCTAAGTAGTTTTGGTTGTTACTTCATGATTGTGTCTTTACGTTGTGGATTATCCTTTGCGGATTCTGGGAGACCTTCGTGGGTCTCATGGTCCCTACTGAGTAGCGTATACTCACCCCTGCATGGGCTATGCCCGCACTATGTTGTGTTGGATGCAGACTAAAGACATCGCTGATCGTGGTTGAGGCTTTTGGAGAAAGTCGGTACCTGGAGGTGGACCACTAGACGAGACATAAAAAGAGTGAATGACTGGACCCGAGGAGCTGAGGAGGATATCTGTACCCACCCTCTAGGTGGAATTTCCAGTGGACGACTCGGTGTCGCTGCTTTACTTTTCAGTTTCTCTACGTTCTTTTCAGTTGAACTTTACTGCAAATGGCTTTGTATTCTGGCCCATTTAATTTCCAGCACTTATAGTTGTACCAAGTTTACTTAGTGTTTACTTCATCTTTCTTACTCTATGGTGTTTGTTTACTTTATAAAGGCAATTCATTCCCTTTTTATCGGGATTTAGGCCTTTGGTGCTAGTCGCCAGCCCCTGGCCTATGGAGGCGGGCTTGGGGTAGTCACGGCACGGGCCCCAGGGATGGGTTGTGACAATAATAATCTTATCTGATGACCCTATAATCAAAATATGTAAATTGAAATAATTTAGTGGTTTATATAAATGATATTCCTCATTAAATGATTTATAATTGTATTTATGTAAATTTGGAAGCATATTATTCATTTTTAGTTTACATGGTGACTCATTGAGCTACTACATATCACAACTTCACGCCTCCATTAGAATATTCCTTCACATACATAATGATAAATACCAAATTTGGTTTATGTAACCTTTATACAAAAAAATTATACATAAAAAAAATAAAATATTTTATTTTAGAAAATTTTTATTCATTTCCCTTTTTACATGTTGTTTCTATTCTCTAAGGATCACGTAATTTTTATATACAATATTATTACACAATAATAAAACATTCTTTTTTTATTAATGTGTTTCTTAATTATTATTTTTGTGGAAATTACGTTATCTCTACAATAAATAATATTCTTGTTTTTATGGGATTTGGATATTTACTCAATAATTCTTGCGTTTTTTTTATAATCAAGACCAAAAGTTTTTAGTAAATTACTATAAAATCATTTATTTTTTAGGAAATCATATTACTTGTTTATTTGAACACTCTGACCCTCTTGACCATTATTATATCCCATGTGAGACATATTCCAAAAATTACCACCAAGAGTTATAGATCATTATTATTGATCCTATTTTCTATTAATTTTGATGAAATCTATATATTTCTCCACAATTTTCGACACATTGATTTTCTATGTTGGTTAATACATTAACCATTTATGCTCATTCTTAAACATTGAGTGTAATATCAAAAACTTTATTCATGTTTTTTTGTTTTATCAATCCATGTTAATCCTTAAAAGAAATTTTTACACTAATTGATTCAATATATAATGCTTATAATCTTATAATACGACATTGTATTTTTTAATTTTATCTCCCTAAATATATATTTCATTAATAGAACCTATAATCATACCTTATGGTTAATAATTCAATAAATTATTACATCTTGGCCATTGATTTTCTTCTTAATTTTTGTTTAGTCAGTGAAAACCATAAGAAAACACTCATTAATCTCTTTATAATCATCAATTTCAGCAACTTTAGTATCTTTTGAAACATTACCATATATTGAAGGCAATATCTATATCATAAAAAAATTTATTTTGGGATTATTTTTACTTCATATCTCTATATTATTTTTCCATTAGAGTATAATCTTACCCATTATATCATAACTTAATGGGACACTTCAAAGAAACCTACGCAACATTAAAACATCAAGATCACCTGATTGGAATTTTCCCTTTCATCTTAAATTTACATTTTCTTATTTTAAAGAATAAATTTGATCATGTCACTAAAATAATTTTCCTTAGGGTCATTCTCAACTGTGAGAATCTTAATTTACAAAAATTACACTTCTCTATACTATTATTTTTCTTTATGATCATACTAAGTAATTATATAATTTAACACATGTACTCTACAATTACATTCAATAGATTGCAAAATTCAGAAACATATTTATTTGAGTGTATTATAAAGTCCTTATACTTATTCCATCAAAAATTAATATTTTTTGTCTTAACTTTGAGTCACCTTAATTGTTAATCAGTAATTGTTCCCACTTTGAATTTAATGATTTACAAGAGATCGACCATATATGAATTCTATTGGATAATTCTCTCTATTAGGAATTGATTCCTTTTCTATTGAAGTCTAAATCGTTACATTCTATTTTTAATATATCTTCATTATATATGTTCACTATAATTCCATTAAATATTTTCAAGTACACATCCACATTCTATGATCAAAAGTATGCTTTTATCAAATTTGTATATACGAATTTTTTGTATATTGATGATCAAAATTGCATTATATTTCTCTATAACTTCTGTTTTTTCTAAAGAGATAAATCTAGGTAAAAATAAATGGTCTACTATATTACCAATAGTTATTATTACATAAAGAATGATAACCCTAGGGTTATTTTGAATTCTAGAACATCTACTATAAACATACCTATCATAATTCAACCCATGAATTCCATGAATGGAAACTTGGGCATACCCATGACATAGCAAAGGCATGCTACCGATCCCCACGGGATGGGAACAAGTGACAAGGTCTTAATGAAAACTACTAGAATCAAATTCAATGTTAGTATATGAATTTAAACATACAATCATTATTATAAGTTAAAATAAATAAGAAATAATAAGCACTAAAAATTAATGAAAAAATTACATAACATATATAAATTAATAAACTAAATAATATATGGGATGATACAATAGTATTATAAAAAAATTTAAGAAAAATAAATTGAAACCACTATAAGAAATCACTATGTTTCCCTCGATCACTCTCCATGTCCAGAAAAGTAATAACTAAACCACCCAAAATCCCAATGTCATATGTTCCAGCACCAACGTACCTAAATGAAATTGTAATATCTACATAAAAAAAATTTGGTATGTATGGTTTGAATGATACCAAGGTCATTATGATTTCAATGAATAGTTTTCTATATTAATTTTAGAAGAAAAAACCTTACTTCTGGTTTGAAACAAAACCATGAAAATAAATTTTTATATAAAGGTACATGAAAACCAAATATCACACAAAAACCATTTTAGAAATCATATTCTACCTTTTCTTTAAATATATACAATCACGTTCTATAAATTTCCTCAACCTAAACTTCTTTTACCAAAAACATATAGTTGAAATCCACATTCAAATTTCACATTATAAATACACCTTTTTATTGATTTTAAATTTTTTTCAGTAAGACCAGATAAATGAAGAAATGATTAGTAAATCACAATTGAATTACATTGAAACGTACACAAAAAATCACGATAACATGGATAAGAATCAAACTCAATAACAAAAATAAATAAACATACCTATGTACTATCATCAAGTATCCTAGGTAGTTCCTAAAAATACCATGAATTAATCTTGTGCAGACTTGGTCACAACATAACCCATGTCGATGCTTGAACGGAAACTACCCCAAGAACACCTTTATAGGCTAGCGGATAGTGAATAGTGCTAATGGCACAAAAAAATTGAGGAGGCCTCTACCAAAGAACATATACACACACATGTAGACAACTTAATGAAAAAGTGCAGTGGGGAAGAAAAAAGTTGAAACACTACAATAAATAAACCAAACATGCATGAACCACTAAATAGAATAAGTATATTAGAGTAATCAAAATGAAGAAAAACAAGAAAAATACATTCCCAACTAGAAATGTGCCACAAATTGGCATAAACTCAAAAGTAAAATATTTAAGAGAGCCCCAGCTATGACCACCATACATGGTCCAAACACCCGTATCCATTTTCTCTTCTAATGTAGAGATCAACCTGTTTGACAACTGCATAAGGCACGACAAGTGTAGACAAATCCAATGATGGCGTGACTATAAAAATACATAGCATGACTCCCCAAAAAGGTAAAGGGGAATCCATTAAAGATACTCAATAAAGGGAAAGCAATAGATAAGACAATGTATAGAAAAAGGGGTGAAGATCAACCCAACAAGAGAGTGCATTATGGTAAAAAAAATACAAGGAGATATAAATGGTGAAAAGATGAACTTATCATAGAGTATTTGATATATATAGTTGGAGAGTAAACTCTCACAACCATGAGAAGATAGACACAGAAAGCATGTGTCATACCCTGCATGTCTTCACATCTCTTAGAAGGTGAGTAACTAAAACCCATGGAGTGTGTACTGGAAATTCAATATGTATATTCCCATTCAAAGAAACCCAAATAAGAGAGTAAGGGGATCTCCATATCATACCTCAAACCAGGAAAGCGAGTAGCCAATAATTCCATGTAAATCCAACTACAAATCCTGTCACCTTTTTGTATCTTCCAAGGAGACCCAAGTCAAAGGGACTTTATCACCACACCCTGATATTATCCTCTTTAGGCGGCACTGTCTCTTGCTCATTGTTTAAAGCCACATCACAAAGATTTGTCTTGGGGGGGGGGGACTATCCATCTTCCTCATGAGTCCTATGGTACATCAATGAATGTCTCTTCAATATTCCTCACATTTGATAGATTGTGTCTCGATGTCGCGGATCCATGCCCAGGCCGACTGGAGTTTTCCACTCGTCATTGGGTATCCATTCCCTAGTACGTCCGGTGGTGGGGGGGGGGATCAACTGGAAGTCGATGGGGACCAACATCACAAAGCTGATTAGAGGGTACTTCTTTGAAAGATTCATTGAAGGGACCCACTACCTAGACCAGCTGGAGGGAAGCATGAAACTGCCATTAGGAATCACATACCAGACCAATTGGAGGTAAACCCAAAACTATCATTGAGCACCACATCCCAGCCCCACTGGATGTAATATCTAATATAATCAGGTCATCCCTGATGGATGGTACCTCTCAGAAAAGCCTCGAGGAACTTGGTCCATCCATGAAAAATGGTACCACTTAGAAAATCATTGAGGATCTCTCACCACACCTATTCGATGGTACCTCTTGAAAAATATTTGAGGAACTCTGGCCATCCATTATAGATGATACCTCTCAGAAAAGCAACATGGAAATATGTTCATCCCTACTGGATAGTACATATTGGAAAAGCATCTACGAACATTATTCATCCCTGCTAGATGGTACCTCTCAGAAAATCATTGTTTAATTCTTACCATCCCTACATGATCATACCTCTTGGTAGAACACATATTCTATTATCAGGTACCACCATTTGTTGGCACCACTGACAGAATAAATCACATCGTAACTCAGAAGCCACTATAGAGGAAACAATCGTGTTCTATGTGAAAAAACACTTAGGATAGGGTACTCGTATGCCAAAAGCTGAGTTCAGAAGAAGGATGTACTAGAGAAAGAAGAATTCATAGAGTGTTACACAGTGCATGTGGGTCCCACAAGACATGTGCCCCTGCCTCATTGTCTGGCCATTTTCCTAGCCTTTCTCAGGTAAAAAACTATGAATAGGTAACCTTAGGTGTGTTTTGGTACTCCCTGACTACATGGAACATCTAAACATAATGTCAACGAGCACATTATGCTCTTCATTTGTGAGGAGTGTGAAAACATAATTTTTTTGACATGCCTCCTCAAATGGTCCTAGAACATTTGACCGTATCTCTTTATACATCTTATCCACTCTCATAGGAGAGGATGCTGACCAAGCTATGGGTCCTCTTCAAATACAGTAGAAGGACCATCCACTGATATTACTTTCATGTTTTTGCAATTCATGATATCATGATTAAGTCTATGCACATCCAAATGGATCACACCATTATTATCCTTGTGGGAAAACTTGGAAGATTGAAAATTCATTCACCCCAAATAGACCTCGGGTGGAAACGTTGTATGTTGTTGTATTGCTCCTAAAAAACATCTCGCGGGTCCCATGCCTCGATCCTGATATAAATTTTATGGATCGCTCAATTTCAATCCTTAGGAAAAAAACACATGAGATGGATTACTCATTAGTCCAAAATAGATACCCGTTGAAAAATCTGTATTTCACCACAACACACACGAACCGAGCTAAGTAGGGCCCACAACTCATCATTGATATAAATAGCTGGAATTGTTCTTGAGGATTCCTTGTCAATGTCAGGGTCACAATGCCACTAACTGATCTCCAATCTGATTTCATATATAAGAGTTATGATAGATTAAATATTCCACAACAATAATAATAATATTATCGTTGGGTGTTTTGTGCACCCGAGCCATGTAACAAAATTCAATATTAAACACTGGTCTTGAATCAACCGTATTAAATAATGTGTTATGTCATTATTAATGGTGCATTAATTAGATGTTGTATGTAGGAGTTTTGGTGGGTCTAATATTTAATAATAATATGAAATATGTTATTTCATGATTATTTTGTGCACCCAGGACATGATTTTGTTAAAATTAACCAAAGCGGTCTTAAAACGATTATATCATGGATGGGGTCATGCTGCCACAAATGACTTGTGAATGGGACATTGCATGGGGGAGTTATGGGTGTTTAATAAATAATAATAACAATATTTTTATTTTATTTTGTTAATTTCTCTTTTTTTTACTTTTCTCCTTGTTTACCCCTTCCCACATATAGTTCATCGACACTAAGGTTTCATGCAGCCACTACCCTTGCACACCCAGCCACTACCCTTCTGTCCTTCCACTGTACCAACCACCACTAGTCTTACCGCTAGCCACCCAACTTGAACCACTTTTTTTGTTCCCCCTTATGGTGGCCACACCCATCTCGTTCCACCTCGAAGCATCGGCGGAAGCAACCTCTCCTTGAATACACCGATCTCCTACTTCCACATCCATCCACTCGGATTCCTCCCACACCACCTTGGCCTTCATTTTCTGAGTAGCGCACTTCCATTGTATCCTCCTACCTCGAACTCACCAGATCGGCTCACACACACCTCCAAACATTCAGAAATTCATTTTAACTTTGTTCATCACTATTATGATGTTTGAATTCCGGATATGTCATCTTCGTCTTTCAAGATTTATAGATCTGTGCTCAGAACAACAAACCATCCATGTTTCCTCGATTCATTACGAATCTTGGTAGCCAAATGAGCTCAAGTTTCTCGAAAATTGTTGAACCAGTATCAAGGTGGATTCCACAGTGATGAACGTGAATAATTGGGGGAGAAAAACTCATTATAAAATCTTTTAGATAATTTTACAGGTGTACTTGTCCAACTGATATAGAACAGGTGTCCAGGATAGATAAAAAATCAATAAGAAAATGTTTCGAGCTATTGGGATTAGGAAAAGGGGCCACAGATTGAATAAGTAATTATCAACACCTCAATAATTTAATCGAAGGTGTAATACACAAAAGAAGAGTCCTACTGGGATTAGATCAGTTTCCATTGAGGAAGAATGAATTCCTTGAGATCTGTTGCACTCTTCGTTCATCGAATCACCTTAATCGAATGATTCTTCATTCTTCGATGAATTCTCCAATGGGTGAAGGAATCTCTCACCGGCAGATTAAAGGAATTATGAGGCAAAACAAAGAAAATACCTCTTAGTGGACTATTTATAACCTTTCAAATATGTTAATTTATAAACTAGATAATTACATATATAATTATTTAATTATCTAACTATTTATCCATGATGGAACATAAGCTAAACTCTGGATTATGACAATGTTTATGGACCACCTATGGTAAAACATGTGTCCCAAACTCAACAGAGGTGTCGTATTTCTCATATGATTCCATGTTTTGGATTTATTCAGGTTTGATCTATTAAATGAATAAATTAATAATTTAATTCATCCATTTAACATACCACCAATTATTGTGGGGTCTGAACATCCCATGATGACACATTTTATGTGACACATTTTGTAAATACCACATTACAGACCAAAATGTGGTCTCAAATTTCCAATCTGATCAACCTTTTAAGTTCTATCCTTTTATCATTAATTGAATTCACATTTACAATATAAATCATATTTAATATTTTTATAAAATTATATTTGGGAACACCGGGCCACGAAATCACACAACATCTCAGTGCATAGTTTTGAAAATAAATTTATAGATATTCCAAAGTATTCATTGG
This sequence comes from Viscum album, assembly GCA_963277665.1. NCBI lineage: Eukaryota > Viridiplantae > Streptophyta > Magnoliopsida > Santalales > Viscaceae > Viscum > Viscum album. The sequence goes on along the minus strand of OY728127.1, from coordinate 1,349,643,528 downwards.
AAAAAATCGGGTCTCTACATCATTAACTCCATCAATATTTTTATCCCCCAAATATAGAACTAAAAAAATACATGGAATACTAAGGTCACACCTAGATCTCCCACTCCTAGGAACACATGCACACTTTCTGTGATGGAACAACATGGAAACCAAAGCTATGGTTCTTCCCCATAATGTTTTCTCTTGGAACAAGGTCTCATGATTCCCTCCATCAGAATATCAATATAGTGAAAAACAAGGATATCTAGTCCTATAAGATTTCGTAGTTGATTTCTCACAACTGACACTATCTTACATGTTATTGACGTGAAGGACAAAACTCCATCTACTGAATAAAATTTGTACCCTCCTCTCCGCAAGGTTCAGCGATAAAGAAATTAGCTTCTCTGAAATGTCCTGAACTAGTAGTGCCAGGGACTTCTTGACATTGGAATCTGGTACTAAATTTCCCATTCCATAAGTATAGAATTTCTCTAAGTCATACTCCTGTAAGAATTTCCAACAATTTTCATTGCCTCATGTTCAATTCTCCCTGAGTGATGGAATATATCAGACTCTAGTGGTCTATGTGAACCACAAACCATTGTCCCAGAAGTTAGTGCATCCACACCTTCTGGTCGAAGACTACTACTTAGAGCACCACATAGTGAGTCACTTATTTCTATTAATTTGTTCTCAATAACCATGAACTATAATTGATAACTTTTGTATCATGTTTTACATTGAGCATGCGAAGGTACTAATGAATAGGGAAGGTGAGTAAATTCTTCCATCCTCAAGAAGCTAGACAAAAAATGCATGTAGAAGACATTGCATTTCTTTTCTCTGCAAGGAAGTAGAGTAATACAAAAACCATACACTCCACCAAATTCACTAGTTGAATTCCAAGAGAAAAGGTTCAAGAAGAAAAACTCCATTTCCAATGCCATGACCTGCTTCAAAACTCCACTACAAAAATTCCCCCTGAACTCTCAAGTCAGATGGACTCTTCATCCGAAATTCGATATGATCTTCATTGGGAAGCACTGACATTCTTTCATGGTTTGGATCACATCACAAAAATGTGTCTCAGTGGGGGAAGGAACACTCTTCTTATTGCATTCTAGGTCACATTGAACAACACTAACATAGAGTTACACTGACACTCCACATCACCCAAATCACATCCCTATCTCTGTAGTCGTGGTCCACCAGTTGCCTTCATGAGATTATCAACATATATGGTTGGGCAGTCGTGCTCCATGTCACCTTGCCTATCACAAGGATAACCCTAAATATCTCTAGGATTCCCTATGGCTCGGCACCATCCCTACCCTTCAAGATCACCTACCTACTCTTGTACGTGGATGGATATTCTATTCTGAGATATCTGGTGCCTGATTAAGGATGAAGTTTTCTCAACCCAATTGCACTTACTACAAGATCCATCCATATAGAGTCTCTCTAATATATGTGCCTCTATTGAAAGTTACTTCCTTAGTACCTGAGAATGTGTAGCAATGTATAAAGGTACTATGATATCACAGATCTCCCTAAAATGTCCCTAATCAAACGTTCGTGGTCAGATGTAGCCATATTGGATCATGTCTAGAGAGTACCATGCAAGATATTTTAACCTAGTCGCTTACTCAGTCACCGTAATCCCTCATGGATTAAAATGGAGGATCTCTTGTAGTTGAATGTAGCACAAGAAGGAGGGGTAGTACCCCTCATGAAACACATACTGGAAGTTGTCCCATTACATTTCTAAATAATAGAGTTTCTAAGAAACCAAGCTCTACCAATTTCCAGCTACTCTGTGGAAAAGGATAGAAGCTAGTGCCACCATATGATCTTACAGTGACTATGAATACATGAAGAGTGGAACCACTGATTGAAACAAAAACCTCAACTTCATAAGGGAATGTATCATAATGAATCATCAAAGGTATATATCCCATGAACTCACAATGTTTTCTCATCTAGTGCACCACCACAGCCAGCTCTGCTGGGGATATCTATGTCTTCACAGGTGGGGGTTCTGCTACATGTCCACCTAGAAGAAATGGGTCACACGATGGATCTTTAAATGAGGCCTCATCACTCATTGGGTCATCATCACAAACCAGTGCTAATATGCAGGCTGGTTGTCGTTGTGTAAAAATCCGGAATGTTATTACAGAGTTCTATGCTCATATGAGCATATATATATATATATATATATATATATATTAACAATGATGGGGAGATGACTCAAAAAGGATACACAATGACTCAATCATATATGATGCAAGTACTAATTTTCCTTGCTAGAAGTGTCTCTGGGTGCAGAGTTAAAAAGAAAGTAATTAGGGTAGAGTGAATGGATACATTAGCTGCCAATGCCAGCACTAGACTCCCAAGCTAGAGAGATGCTCTCAAGAATGTTTGACACTATTTCCCTAAACCCAACCAATGTATTTTTATCGAAACATCTGAACTACACCCAATTTTTAGAACCACTTCTGATACCAATTTGTTACGAACAGACCCATGTCGGGGCTCGAGCCGCAACTACCCCATGCCCGCCTCCATAGGGTAGGGGCTGGAGACTAGCACCGAAGGCACAAAAAACTTGGGGAGTCATTTTCCTAAGAACCTAGACACACACACACACATTCAAATCAATGAAAAAGATTATATTTAATGGTACAAAATACGAAACACTAATATAAATAAATAAACATTTATGAACCACTAAATAGTAAAATTAGTGTAGAGTAAACTGAATGGATAAAGGTAAAAAATATGTTCCCAACCACAAAAGTGCCACAATATATCAAAAAATTAAAATTAAAATTTCTGAGAGGGCCGCCTCCTAGATCCCAAGCTATTACCACCATATAGGGTCAAAATACCCATATCCCTATGCTTTTATGAAGTCACGATCTTCCATTCCATCATCTGTATAAGGAAGAACATGTGCAGGAAAAGCTCATACATGGTTGAGTAATGAAATACTCTGTATGACACTCAAAATGGAAAAGTTGGAGTCATAATAGAATCTCAAAAAGGGAAATAAGAAGATAAGGCAATGTACAAATAAAGGAGTGCATATCAACCCGAAAATAGAGCTAAGTAAGCCCATCAAAACAAAAACATCTTGAAATGGGGAGAAGATGAATATATTATTGAGTCATCACTATATATAGTCAGAGAGTAGACTCTCCCAACACTACGGGAAAAATGGGTATTTGCGACGGGTTATTTGCGACGGGAATAAATCCCGTCGCAAATAGTCCCGTTAAAAACTTATTTGCGACGGGGGTATTTACCCGTCGCAAATAATTAGGCTTTTGCGACAGGATTGCTTTCCCCGTCGCAAATAGTTTTCCCACGGTGCGTGCCAAATCGCGGGAAAACTATTTGCGACGGGAATATCCCCCCGTCGCAAATAACCGGCGGCGGTAAAAGGTATTTGCGACAGGAATATTCCCCCGTCGCAAAAAGTATGTCGGCAGGTGGTTATTGGCGACGGGACCCGTCGCAAATAACTATTTACCGGTTGACCGTAATAAATGTTGGCTAAGGTATTTGCGACGGGAACAGTCGCAAATAACACTATTTGCGACGGGACTCCCGTCGCAAATGAACCCGTCGCAAATAATCTAACCTATAAATACCCCCATCCGTTTTTTTCAAATCATTATCAAACTCCATCTTCTTCTTCTCTCGAAGTTATATTTCCAAAGTTTGTTTTTTCTCCAGTTTAATTTTTTTTTTCCGGAGGTGATATTAAAGATTTGAAGAACGATCAGAGCAGATCAATTTTCAAGGTATTTATGTTTATTTTAATTTTTTATTTATTTTTAATTTTGTATTAGTTTCAAATATTATTAATTAGTTGTAATTTAATTATGTTTACATTATTTTATTACTTAATAAATTTAAATTATTAGTATTGTTTATAGTTAATAGTAATTAGGAATAATTAGTAATAATTTTAAATAATTAAGAATAAATATTAATAATTATTAAAAAAATACCACTAATTATGAATAATTACATTATTACATTATTAGTTTATTTTATTATTAATATTAAAATAATATAATTTTTTATATATATACAATTCTTGTTTCATCTGTGGGTTTGCTGTCTTCACATGTATTATTTGTATGTGGAGATAGAAAACGCACAGATGAAAGAAGAATTGTATATAAATTAGAAAATTATATTATTTTAATATTAATAATAAAATATATTAATAATGTTATTATTTGTAATTATTGGTAATTATTTCTAATTATTGATAATTATTCATTTAATTACTTATAATTAGGAACAATTATCAATAATTAAGAATAATTAGTAATAATTAGTAATAATTATCAATAATAAGTAATAATTACCAATAATTAGTAATAATTAACAATAAGTAGTAATAATTACCAATAAGTAGTAATAATTACCAATAATTAGTAATAATTACCAATAAGTAGTAATAATTATCAATAATTAGTAATAATTACCAATAATTAACAATAATTAGTAATAATTACCAATAATTAACAATAATTAGTAATAATTACCAATAATTACCAATAATTTCCAATAATTACCAATAATTAGTAATAATTAGGAATAATTGGTAATAATTAGTAATAATTAGGAATAATTGGTAATAATTAGTACTAATTGGTAATAATTAGTACTAATTAGGAATAATTAGGAATAATTAGGAATAATTAGGAATAACTATCAATAATTATCAATAATTAGGAATAATTAGGAATAATTAGGAATAATTGTCAATAATTGTCAATAATTGTCAATAATTGTCAATAATTGTCAATAATTATCAATAATTATCAATAATTAATAATAATTAGTAATAATTAGGAATAATTATGAATAATTAGAAACAATTAGGAACAATTATCAATAATTAAGAATAATTAGGAATAATTAGGAATAATTATCAATAATTATCAATAATTAGGAATAATTAGGAATAATTAGGAATAATTAGGAACAATTATCAATAATTATCAATAATTAAGATTAATTTGTAATAATTAGTAATAATTGTCAATAATTACCAATAATTAGGAATAATTAGGAATAATTAAGAATAATTAGGAATAATTAGGAATAATTAGGAATAATTAGGAATAATTAGGAATAATTAGTAATAATTAGGAATAATTAGGAATAATTAGGAATAATTAGGAATAATTAGTAATAATTAGTAATAATTATTAGTAATTATTTATAATTACCAATAATTACCAATAATTACCAATAATTACCAATAATTACCAATAATTACCAATAATTACCAATAATTAACAATAATTACCGATAATTACCAATAATTACCAATAATTACCAATAATTACCAATAATTACCACTAATTACCAATAATTACCAATAATTACCAATAATTACCAATAATTACCAATAATTACCAATAATTAGCAATAATTAGCAATAATTAGCAATAATTACCAATAATTAGCAATAATTAGCAATAATTACCAATAATTACCAATAATTACCAATAATTACCAATAATTTGTAATAATTTGCAATAATTTGCAATAATTAGCAATAATTAGCAATAATTAGCAATAATTACCAATAATTACCAATAATTACCAATAATTACCAATAATTACCAATAATTTGCAATAATTTGCAATAATTAGCAATAATTAGCAATAATTAGTATTAATTAGTATTATTACCAATAATTAGTATTAATTAGGAATAATTAACAATAATTACCAATAATTACCAAAAATTACCAATAATTAACAATAAGTAGTAATAATTACCAATAATTAACAATAAGTAGTAATAATTACCAATAATTATTAATAATTACCAATAATTCCCAATATTTAGTAATAATTAACAATAATTGCCAATAATTTCCAATAATTAGTAATAATTAGTAATAATTAGTAATAATTAGCAATAATTAGTAATAATTAGCAATAATTAGTAATAATTAGCAATAATTAGTAATAATTAGTAATAATTAGTAATAATTTGTAATAATTAGTAATAATGAGTAATAATTAGTAATAATTAGTAATAATTAGTAATAATTAGTAATAATTAGTAATAATTAGGAATAATTAGTAATAATTACCAATAATTAGTAATAATTATTATTAATTACCAATAATTATTATTAATTACCAATAATTAGTATTAATTACCAATAATTAGTAATAATTACCAATAATTAGTAATAATTACCAATAATTAGTAATAATTACCAATAATTAGTAATAATTACCAGTAATTAGTAATAATTATTATTAATTACCAATAATTATTATTAATTACCAATAATTAGTATTAATTACCAATATTTAGTATTAATTACCAATATTTAGTAATAATTACCAATATTTATTATTAATTACCAATATTTAGTATTAATTACCAATATTTAGTATTAATTACCAATAATTAGTATTAATTACCAATAATTAGTATTAATTACCAATATTTAGTATTAATTACCAATAATTACCAATAATTACCAATAATTACCAATAATTACCAATAATCACCAATAATTACCAATAATCACCAATATTTTCCAATAATCACCAATAATTACCAATAATCACCAATAATTACCAGTATTTACCAATAATTACCAATATTTACCAATAATTGCCAATATTTACCAATAATTACCAATAATTACCAATAATTACCATTGTTTACCAATAATTAGGAATAACTACCAATAATTAGGAATAACTACAAAAAATTATGAATAACTACCAATAATTTGGAATAACTACCAATAATTTGGAATAACTACCAATAATTTGGAATAACTACAAATAATTTGGAATAACTACCAATAATTAGGAATAATTACCTTATTACATTATTTGTATATTTTATTATTAATATTAAAATAATATAATTTTCTATATTATATACAATTATTTTTTCTTCTGTGTTTTTTCTGTCTCCACATGTAATATTGGCATTCTTTTTCAAAATTATCAACCTACTCGCCAATGGAGAGGTGAAAGTGAATGTCAATATTACATGTGGAGACAGAATGTGAAACACACAGATGAAAGGAGAATTGTATATAATATAGAAAATTATATTATTTTAATATTAATAATAAAATTATCAATATTTGTAACAGGTTTTGCTTTATTCTCAATATATTCAATCCTTGCTTGTGTTTTTTCTAACAAATTATTCAAAACCAGTAATGCTTTTATATTTTATAGAAAAATATGGAACAACGAGGTCGTCAACAGTCATTATTAGATGACCGCATATGGATAAATCAACGTAGAAATTCAAATAGTTCTTGTTTAAATCCAGTATATATAGAGGGTGTGGAGATTTTTTTATCATTTGTGGCATCAAATCCAGAATTTGTTTCAGAAGGAAAGATAAAATGCCCTTGTAGAAAATGTGCATTGAGAACGTTTGACACGTTTGACAAAGTGGGGGAACATCTCTTGCGTTTTGGTTTTCAAGCAGATTATGTTTTTTGGTATCAACACGGTGAACGCAGTTCCAGAGCAGGTGATACCAACTTGATTCCGGATCCATCCCAGTTTCAAGATTTAGTACATGATGTTGCAGGTTCATCTGTTCAACATACAGAAACTCCGGGTGATACAGCTTCAAATCCCGAGTTGGGACCGTCTGAATTTTATGAGTTGTTGAAGTCTGCTGAGGATGCATTATATCCTGGCTGCAAGATGAGAAAATTAGAAGCAGTTGCAAAATTTATGGCTATCAAATCAGATAACGGAATGTCAAACACCTGTTTTGACCAGATATTTTCTTTGCTGAAAACACTGTTACCCGAAGGAAATGTTTTACCTGCAAATTACTATAAAAGTAAGAGGTTGGTTCGAAATTTGGGACTTACTTGTCAGAAGATTCATGCATGTTCAAATGACTGCATTTTATATTCTGGGGAAAATGAGTCGTTGGATAGTTTTCCCACATGTGGGCAACTGAGATATAAAGAAGGACAACACGGGAAGTCTGGTTTGATTCCTGTAAAACAGTTGAGATATTTTCCGCTTACATCCAGACTTCAGCGTTTATTCATGTCTAAGAATACAGCGACAATGATGTCATGGCATAAAGAGAATAGTTCAACCGATAAAAGCTTGAATCATCCAGCCGATGGTGATTCATGGAAACATTTTGATAGAGTGCATCCATCCTTTGCTTTAGAAGCTAGAAATGTTCGACTGGGCCTTTCCACTGATGGTTTCTGTCCGTTTGGATCTTATGGTAGTCAATATTCATGTTGGCCTGTTTTTTTAACTCCGTACAATTTACCTCCATGGATGTGGATGAAGGAGCCATATATCTTTTTGACTTTACTAATTCCAGGACATCCGAAGAAAAATATTGATGTTTATTTGAAGCCATTGATTGATGAATTAAATTTATTGTGGAGTACTGGTGTCAGTACATATGATGTTGCAACGAAACAGAATTTCATACTGAGAGCAGCATTGATGTGGACAATAAGTGACTTCCCGGCTTATGGGATGTTATCTGGCTGGAGTACACATGGTCAGAAATCATGTCCTTACTGTATGGGAGAGAACAAAGCATTTATGCTCATTCATGGAAAGAAACCTTGTTATTTTGACTGTCATCGCAGATTTCTTCCAGCTGATCATCCTTTTCGCAGAAACAGATCTCATTTCAGAAAAGGAACAACTGAAAGGGATGGACCTCCAAAAATGCTATCAGGTTCGGAGTTAAAATCGGTTGTATTTTCATTACCTCCCATCACTTTTTGTCCCACAATAAACCAACAGAAAATTTCTGGTTTTGGGAAAGAACATAATTGGATTAAACGTAGCATATTTTGGGATTTGCCATATTGGTCTGATTTGTTGGTCCGACACATGGTAGATGTCATGCATATTGAGAAGAACTGTTTTGATAATTTGTTTCATACAGTTTTGGATACGCCAGGAAAGAGAAAAGACAATATAAATGCACGTTTAGATCTTGCCCAAATTTGCAGGCGCCCAGAATTGGAACTATTTGAGAATGTCAGAACAGAAAGGTTACTGAAACCAAAAGCAGCTTATACACTGTCTAAAGAAAACCGTTTATTATTTTGTCAGTGGATTGCAGATTTGAGACTTCCAGATGGATGTGCTTCCAATTTGGGTAGATGTGTAAAGAATGGTCATATTACTGGATTAAAAAGTCATGATTGTCATGTTATAATGGAGAGACTTCTACCCATTAGATTAAGTGGTCACTTGAATTCTGTGATTTGGGATTCCATAACAGACATGTCCCATTTTTTTCGGGAAATTTGTGCGGCTACGGCAGATTATGATGCTCTAGGCAAACATGAAAAAGATGTTGTTGTAATTATATGTAAACTGGAAAAAATATTTCCGCCGTCTTTCTTCGACTCAATGGAACATTTGATGTTACATTTTCCATATGAAGCCAAATGTGGAGGTCCGGTACAGTTTCGATGGATGTACCCATTTGAAAGATGCATGCAAAAATTGAAAAGAAAAGTACGCAACAAAGCATCTGTTGAAGGATCTATTGCAGAAGCTTATTTGCAAGAGGAAATATCTTTTTTCTGCTCCCATTATTTTGAATTTGAGTATCCTTCAAAACACAACCGAATGGGATGGAATGAGGAGAATATTGATGAAATTGACAATCAATTATCTGTTTTCAACCAGTCAGAGCTTGGTTTTGGTGGAGTTTCTGAACGCTGGCTTTCAGATGATGAACATCATAGAGCTCATACGTATGTTCTGCTCAACTGTGAAGAGATGACATCAGTTGTACTGTAAGTGTTTATATCACTTATTCTATCATTTATGTTACAGTAAATAACTTTGGTTTTTATAGGTTGTATGATAATCATATCAAGAAAAAAATTCCACAAATTACAGCAGCTGCTCTCGAAGAACGTCGACTGAAAAATTTCTCTCAGTGGTTTCAAAAACTGGTAACATAAATTCTTTATCTTCTAGAAACTCATTCAAAGTATAGTTTACTATATTGATAATTATTTCACAAATTTTCAGGTGTCTCGACATGCTGATAAAATTGACAAACAGTTGTGTGTATTGAGTAACCCACCTTCCAAACTTGTTAAAACTTATAATGCATATGTGGTGAATGGATTTCGATTCCACACACATGCATATGGGGAATCGAAAAAAACAATGAAAAGTGGAGTTAGCTTGAGAGGATATCATCATCGAGAAAATGAAGTTGACTTTTATGGCATACTTGATGAAATCATTGAACTCTGTTATCTTGGACAACATTACATAACCATGTTCAAATGTCGGTGGTTGGATACAGAGAGAGGCGTGCGTGTTCATCCGACTCATGGAATCATCGATATTAAATGTAAAAGTGTTCTTGCAGTAAATGAACCATTTTTATTGGCTCAACAGGCATATCAAGTTTATTATGAAAAGTACTTTGCAACATCAAGAGACTTGACTGATTGGTGGAGTCTAATAAAAATCAAAATTCGAGACCATCAGTTTAGTCAAAGTGAATGTGCTTTCACTGATATGCAAAGAATTGATGTTTTTCAAGAGAGTACTCAAAATCAATCTTTTTTACAAAGAGACATGAGTATCGATGACGACACTCCACATTTAAGAGTCGGTGATGACGATGATGTTAATGATGTCACATATGAATTTGAAACGGTAAGAGATGAAGCAACTGTAACTCGAATGGATATCGATGATGTTGAGGAGGAATATGAAGATGACATTGACATATATGAAGATGATGATGAAGATGAACACTGATAGCATTTCATGGTATTTATATACAATCATAATATGTATATATGTATATATAATAGTAATTATCAATTATTTGCTAACATTAACATTTTCTGTTTCAGATGGACGACGCCACATTTCGTGCGTTGGTGGATGCTGACCTGAGTTTTGATGCGGATGAGTTGCTGAAAGATGACCCTCAGCCTACAGGCGCTCCAGGGAGTATGCGGAGGGGGCACGGTCTTGCACGATTGATGATTCCTGACCCCGTCCCCGAGCGACGTCCACGTCTTGGGTTTGATCCGCGCACACGGAGGTGTGATAACCTGTGTGATAACATGTGGATTTGACTAAGATTTCATTAATCTATTCACATAATAAATGTTTATTATTTTTTCAGTTTTCCGCATATAGCAGTCGGACAGGGCAGCGCTATTTTGCGCAACTATTTCTCTCAGCCGTGGACCACATGGGAGCAGATTACCATTGATGTGCAGCAGGCCATGTTCGGCCATTGGTTGGTACGTACGTAAATAAATAATTTTTATTTTGAAAATTATTTCATTTCTAACTTGATATTTTGATTTATTTGTAGGGTTTATGGTATCCGATCGAGGATACCATGCGTGACGCCATCCACGAGGCATGGGAGGTGGCCATGCGTGATCGTCTTCGTCAGTTTTTGCACAATTTAAGAAAAGCTGCGATGAAGAAAGCAGGAGTGTCAGATTTTGAGGAGTCATGTAGGGCACACCGACCAGAGTATATTTCATCCCATGTATGGGATGGATTATGTGCGCACTGGTTGAGTGGTGCCTTTCAGAGGAGATCATCGGTGGGGAGGCAGAATCGGGGGAGACAGGAGGTGACTCATCGAGATGGGAGTCGTTCTTTCAGTACTCATAGACAACATTTGGTACGTACATTATTTATAAATATTTTATATAACTATAAATATTAACAGTTTATTTTTTATTCTTATAGGCTGTTGAGCACCCCGATATTACAGAGTACGACGTATATCGGAGGATGTATAGTGATCCAGCTACTGGGGAGCTCATAGGTGATCGTCAGCATCACATCGTGGTCAGTATTATTTGTTTTCAAGTTTAAAAATTAACTGCATATAATATATTCACAATTTTAATTTTAAATTGCAACTATATGAGTCATATGAGGCCGCAGCGGCACAGGCCCGGCCTGAGAGTCAGGCCGAGTCATCATATCAGACCACTGCCCGTCAGTTTGATGAGGCGGCATGGATGCAGGCCACCCAGTATGCCTTCGAGAAGGGCCGAGTAGTTGGTATCGGCTCTCGACTGACTCCCGGAGATTATTATGGCAGTGCTGCGATGTCGGCGTCCAGCTCGAGAGGAGCTCGTGCATCTTCTTCTACACAGTATGAGGATCAGTGGCGATCTCAGACTTCACAGATAGAGAGTCTCCGACAGGAGCAGGAGCAGATGCGTCAGCAGCATGAGGAGGAGCGTCGACGCCAGCAGCAGCTGTACGAGGAGCAGGCGAGTCGGTGGCAGCAGCAGCATCAGGAGCAGATGGAGTACATGCGCCGACTCACTCATGCTTTAGGGATGGAGTTTCCTCCACCACCATCTGCAGATCCCCCACCTCCCCCCACCCCCCTCCTTCAGATTAGAGTTTGTATTTCGGTTATAAAATTTGTGAAATCAAAATATTTTTTTTTCTATTCGTAGTTTCTGTCTCATTATAAAATATTAATAATATTATATTTTTAAATAACAATATTAATATGAATAATAATTTTATTTATATTTTATAATATTAAATTTTATATATATATTAAAATTTTATATATATATTAAAATTTTATAATATTAAAATTTTATAATATTAAAATTTAATTATTTTTTTTGTAATACTTGAATTATTTTAATATTTTAATGTAAAATAATTCTATTATTTTTATATTAATTAAAATAACTTATTAATATTTTTTTTTATTTATAAATTATAATTGTAATATTATTATATTAATTAAATCATTTATTAATATTCTATTATTTTTTATTTTTGAATTATAATTCTACTATTATTATAGTAATTAAAATAATTTATTATTTTCATTTCTAAATTATAATTCTATTATTATATTAATTAAAATAATTTATTAATAATTTATTTATTTTTATTTTTTTTATATTATTTGCGACGGGATATTATGCTCGTCGCAAATACTAGTATTAGTATTTGCGACGGGACCCGTCGCAAATACTATTTGTAGTATTTGCGACGGGATACTACTCCCGTCGCAAATACTAGTATTATTAATTTTTTTTTATTTTTTAAAAATATAGTTTTTGCGACGGGCCCGTCGCAAAAGCGATTGCGACGGGCCCGTCGCAAAAGGTATTTGCGACGGGTCCCGTCGCAAAAACTATTTTAAAAGTTTTTTACAAAAATACGGAATACTATTTGCGACGGGGAGAATGTCCTTCGCAAAAAAGGGCTTTAGCGACGGGCCCGTCGCAAATAAGTGTAGTTGCGACGGCGTTTTCAGCAACGGGCTATTTGCGACGGGACCCCGTCACAAATGGCTATTTGCGATGGGATCCCGTCGCAAATAGCCCGTCGCAAATACCTGTTTTTCTAGTAGTGCAAAAATGAGAATATATATATATAGAAATCCAGGGGCATACCATGCGCATCCTCACTTATCTTGAAAGGAGAGTAACTAAAACCCAAGGATTTGGAACTAGAAATAGAATATGTATATGATCAGTCAATAAAATCCAGATGATAGAATAAGGCAATCCCCATCTCATTGTTCAGCCAAAGAAAGTGAGTAGCCAACAGTTCCATGTAAATCCATCTGAATTGATCGAAACCTCATCATATCTACATAGAAGACAAAATTCAAAGGAACTCAACAACTCCGTCTTGATACTATCCACATTGGGCGACATTGTCTCACCCTCACCATTTTAGTTATCATCACAAGGATGCATCAAGTTGGGAAATGTGTCCCTCTTCCTCATGAGTCCAATTGAATGTCAAATCACATCTCATCACTTTTCCACACAGTCGAGAGATCATGTCTCGAAGTCAAGGATCCATGCCTATCTTTCATCGAGGATTGCCCATGTCATTGGGTATCCATTCCCTAGTAAGTTAGGGGGATTATCACCCAGAAACTGATGGGGACCCACTACCCAGCCCCGGATGGAGGGTACATCTTGTCACAGGTCATCGACGAGACCCACTTCCAAGCCCACCTAGAGGGAATCCCAGAACATCAATTGGGGACCACTACCCAGCCTAGTTGGAGGTAAACATAGAACATCTGTAGAGACCCGTATCTTGACGTACATGGACATTACATTACTTTTGCGTAATACTTAGTACATAACAAAAACACACACACAAGGATCGTAATAGTTTAGTGTCTTTGGAAACTCGGAACGTAATCTTCTAATCGTGGTGAAAGATCTTCAATATCTCCCATAACGATCTTCCCCTTTTTTTTACCTAAAACCTTTCTTTATATCCTGGGGAAAAGAAAACATAAAAGGGTGAGCTCAAATGCTCAGTAAGGGTAAACAAAAGAAAATCAATCACATCATATTCATAAGAACATAACTTTTGGAAATCTTAACCTGCAAAAGAGAGCATAATTTCATAACATGGGATAAATCATAGTAGTGAAAATGAGATCCCCATAATCATAACATAAAACTTGAAACTTTGTGGCATGCACACATAATCATGGAAAATCATTTCTTGTTAGTCATGACTCATTGCCAAGACTATCTTAGTGGACAAAGTCCCTTTCTGAATCGAGTAACCCTCGTTTCAGTCCTGTTTCACTGAACCGGTATAACCTACCATTTCAGCCATGTCTATCTCATGAGATATAAAATCTTTACCCAATACATTGGAGGGAGATATAGGTCCCACCCATCTTATAATGAATCCTTTCTTATGTGTGCCACATAATCATAAACCATACATCATAGTGTAACCCATGTACTAAAAATGGGATTCTTAAACAACATGACATCATAAAACAATTCATATAAGATAAAGGAATTCATAAAAATAATTCCATCACAACATGATCAAATCAATGTAATAATAGGGATAAAAACAGAACCCTTTATTATCTTAGATGGAAAATAATTTTGATTAAACACTTGAACTCCATTCTTGAGGAAAATATCCTTTCTTCTTCAAAAACATTTTTTTCTTTCATAACATGTCATACAACTTTAAAATAAAAGAAGTTGATTAAAAATAAACTTGAAAACTTGTAAAGGAAGCTTCTTTGAAGTAATGTTTTAAAAATCCATTCATGCCGTATAAGTTAAAAAAAACATTCTTCGTACTTTTGTCGGAAAAGTCAAAAAGTACCTCGTACGACAAAAGATTTCTTTCATATTCTTTACTAAAAACTCACCGAAGGGTAAAATAGGATTTAAACCATTGTAAGTGGATGGAAATAATATTACATATTGATGAAACATGTATGTGGATGATAAAATACACCCCAGTAAATACTTACGAATAAACAATCTCAGATAAAAATGAGATTGTGATATTTCCCTTACCTTAGGTCCGACTTGCGTTGTACGTATCCGAAACTCCTGTATAATGATTTAAATCATGTTATTGACTTATTACAGAATCATACTCATTGTTATGATATCATATATAGTTCACTTATGACATTATATTACCCGTTCTTTTGTAAATTCCATGTTAAAGAAGCGTTTTGGGTAAAATCGTTTCATTTATCGTAGGTGTTTTGACTTGTTGTTCTTGACATCATTATTACTTATATCATGATTTAATTACTTCCAGAATATAAAATATGATTTATATATCATATATATTCAGTATATATATATATATAATAGGTAGATAAATAAAATGAAAAACACCGTTCATGGAGACGGTAGTCCGTACGTACGCATGAACGCTGTTTTCCTTTCCTTATTGTCTTGAAATGGAAGTAAGTAGATGACATACATATGTATATATATAAATAAATCCAGTATCTTTATAATGTCATATATTTCATTATTATTTCTTATATATACATTATAATCATTCTTAAATGGTTAACATGGAGAATGAATCTCATCGCGTCGTGGAGACGGTAGTCCGTACGTACGCACGAGCGATGATATCATTTCTATAAATATTGAATTGAATTGGAGTGGATTATACAATATATCAAAATCAATATGATGTTGTAATAACTTTGTATAGTTATTCATTACACCATTATACCCATCCATGTAAGGTGGTGGTGGAAAATAGATTACACCACGGCGTGGAGACGGTATTCCGTACGTACGCACGCGCGGTGATTTCTTTTTCCGTAGGATGGATAGATGGTGAAATAGGGTTGTTTCATACTTATAATAACATATCAGTATATGAGTGATACTGATGTTATTACTTCATAATGAAACAACCTAAGAAGAAGAAGTGGAAGAAGAAATAAAGATGAAAGAATTGGTAACGGTAATTACCTCTTCTTTGAAGTGCCTCTTTGAGACCCCCTATTAGGGCACTAAAATTGGTCTTTGAGGAAGACCAGAACCTCTAGGATGTTTCTAGGGATTTGGAGAAGAGATTTTGGCAGGGGTTGGCCGAGCTTGAGTGCTCAAATTGGTGTGAGGAGGAGGGGGAGGAGGTGCCCTTTTATAAGGGAGGAGAGGGGCACCTTAGGAATATCTCAAAATATTATTTTATATTAAAGTCAAAATCGGTTTATAATGGTTCCAAAGGGTCTTATTTCGAAGATAAATTGGGGAAGGGTCGAAATCCTATCAACCAATATGATTTAGACAAGTTTAGAGTATTATTTTAACCTTATCAATTAGATTTAACTCTAAGTTAAATAATTTAACTTTTAGCATGTCTTTTTGTTTTCTTTCACTATATGGTTAATAAACTTACTATAACATGCCAAAAGAACCCCAAATTGTTTATTATTAATATATATATCCTTATCTAAGTCATTTGGCCGAGCCTTAGATTTTTAGGAATAAAATAAAAATTAATAATATAATATTTGATTTAAAAACTATTTTGTGTCAATTTTGACACTATTTGATATATGATTTTTGTAAAAGTCATAACAGAATTATATGTTCGAACCAAGTTGATTAAATCAACTCTAATATATCATAGTAACCTATAAAATTAGTTTAATTCATAAAAAGTCTTAAATTACATTTATTTTGGTATTTATATTAGCAATTATGTCAATATTTCATTAATAAGATAATTACTGCATCATCTTTGTGTCATAAATAAATTATATTATTTGATTGTCTAAAAATTACAAATAAAATACCATCATGTAGGAAATCGTTTTATCTTTCTAATTAATATTTACAATCTAATTTATCTTATGTATAACCTCATATTAAAAATGATTTACTTATTAAACATTGATTTTAACTATTTTAACCCTTCTTTAAATAAATTAATAATAAATGTCCTAATCTAATCCAAGTGGGCCTAAATGGTCATATTTTATTCCTAAGTTTGTTTTTGGTCGAATTACACTTGTCCAATAGAATTAGGACATGTGTTAGGGTAATATTAATATCATATTTACCCTTAGTTACCCTATTTACTATTAACCGCGATAAAAATAGTAAAAAGTTACTATTCACCAAAAAATTATTTTTATCTCATTGAACCACATTTTACTTACTGATATCAACCGTGTCTGTCGGATTTTCGAAATTCCATTCACAGAAGCGGTAAAATTATGTTTTATGAAAAATTCAGTTTTTAACCTACCACTTAGTAGTTTCACTATTCATCAAAAATTGATGTTTTTCAGAACACTGCCAAAATTTCATCCTAAGATATATTTCATATTCCGAATTCAAAAATGAAGTCTATTTTACCAAATTCATATCATAGAATTTGCATTAATTAATTTTATAATTAAATCCCGCTGTTAAAACAAATAGCGTGTTTTTAAGAAACAATATCTATCAAAAGATTGACACTTGATTATGTCTGGTTTAAATGTGAAATTACATCCAATGACCAAAATTGTATTAAATTGTAAAAATATATTCTAAATATACTTTAAAACCACTCAAATTAATAATTTATCACTATTAATTATTTTGATTAAAAAAGTTGTTTTTAATTATATTTTAGTAATTTTCACTATTCATCAGAATATGAAAGTTATCCGAAAAGTACCAAAATTTCACCTTAGGCTAAATTCGATACTCCGAATCCAAAAATGATGTTCATTTTGAAAAATAAGATTTACAGAGTTTTAAAAAGTGGTTATTACTATTCATAACGGCTAGTTTTAATAATATTTTAATAGCATATCGTTGTTTAGTGAAACTCTGTATTGCGTATTACACACGCTATCGAGGAAGGTCGCGATTGCGTGTAATGCAAGGCAAGTCAAGGATGCGTGTTGTGCAAGCTCCTTTTGGTGTAGCGTACAACACAAGACTTTAATAAAATTAAAAAGAATTTTTTTATAAAATCTTGGGCTGTTACAACATCTATTGGGGAACACATCCTAGTCATGATGGAGGTAAAATGATAACATATCAAGCCATCCCTATAGGATTGTACCTCTTGAAAGAGCATAGAGGAACTATATCCATCCCATCTGGATGGTACCTCTCAGAAAATCATTGAGGAACTCTGGTTATTCCTACTGGATGGTACCTATCAGAAAATCATCAAGGAACTCTAGCCATAAATGATGGACGGTACCTCATTGGAAAGCATCTAAGAACTCTAGCCATCCATAATGGATAGTACCCCTCAGTAGAACGTCTCTATAGTCATCAGGTACCGCCCTGGGTAGGTTTCAATCTAATAATATCTCACATCATAACTAAGAAGACATGATGGCGATCACCATCATGTACTACTCAAAAATAGACTATGGAAAGGATACTCTCAGGCCAAAATCTATGTTCAGAAGAGGGAGTTATGAGAGGTAGAATATTTTGTAGAGTGTTACATGTTGTGTGTGGGTCCCACACAACGTGTGACTCCACCTCATCGCATAGCTGTGTACCTAGCCAATATCGGGTACTAAACTCTGAAATGGTACCCCTAAGAATACCATGGAACACCTAGAGTACATGGTACATCTAGTTATAAGGTCGATGAGCTTATGACTCTCATCTTTTATTAGGAGGGAGAAAATTTAATATTGCTAACATGCCTCCTCAAATGGCCCTAGAAACTTTTATAGTATCTCTTCATACACCTTCTACACTCTCATAAGAGTGGGTGATGACCCAATCCGTTGTTTCTCTTAAAAAATAGCAGAAGGATATTCCACAAAAAATCCTTTTATTGTTCCATAATTAATTAGATCACAAATATGTATCGTCACAACCAAACGGATCACACCATTAGGATCCTTATGAAAAAACATGCAATTTCAACTATTGATTTGGCCCTAATGGACCACTAATGGAAAATTTCTTTGTTTTCAAAATATGAAAGAAAGACCTCCCATTAAGCCCACTCCTTGGTCTCAAAAAAAGTTATTCAGATCAAGATAAATGGGGACCACACCTTGTCTTAGATTTCAGAAACTAGAACTAGTCTGGAAATGTTTTCATCAATGTCCTGGTCATAACATCACTAATGTCATTAAAATCCGATGTCGTATGAAAGAGTTACAATAGATGCCAGATTCCGCTACAATAATATTATTATTATCATTGGGTGTTTCATGATACCGATCCATGAAACAAAATTTAATATTTATCAGTGGTCTTGAATCAATATTATAAAAGATCGAGTTACATCGCTGCTAATGATGCATCAATTAGACAAAGTATACAGGAGTTATTGTGGGTCGAAGATTAAATAATAATATTATATCTTTTATTTCCCAAGAATTTTGCGGTCACAAGATGCTTATTAGTGAAAATCAAAAAAAACTTGTCTTAAAACTACCCTATCATGGACAGGGTCATGTCTCCGCTGATGGTGTCTGAATTGGATGTCATATGGGTGAGTTATGGGGGTCTAATTAAATAAATAAATAAATAGTAATAGTAATAATAACATTATTATTTTTCATTTAGTAATATTTATTTTTATCTCTCTTATTTTCCCCCATCCCCCCATAGGGTTTCCTTCCTCCATGGTTTCACGTAGATGTCGAGCCTGTGCACCCTGTTTCCACCCATCTGCCCTTCTGCCGCACTGACAACTGCCTACCTTGCCGTGAGCCACACTACCTTAACCACCTCTGATCCACCAACTTTCGCCGACTATGCCCAACTCACATGGCTTCGAAGAACTAGGCGAAGACACCATGCTCAAAATCTACCGATCACCATCATCCTAGCCATCCAATCAGAAGTCACCCACAACACCTCAACCGACTTTACATGACCAACGCACCACTACTATACCCTAATTCCTTAGACTAGCCAGGTCGCCTCATACACACCTCCTTACCTTCGGCAAGCCACCACAACTTTTTTCACTATTATTTTGATGTATGAATTCTATATCAGTCATCTTCATCTCATGATATTTCTAAATATATGCTCGGATCAACAAATTGTCTAAGATTCAACCATTCTCCATGAATTCGAGTAGCCGAATGAGCTCAGGTTGCCAAAAAATTGTTGAAACGGGATCCGTGTAGATTCCTGGGTGATGAATGAAAATGACCATTGGAGAAAATGATCATAAGAAATGTTTTTGGATCATTGGACAAGCATTCTTGTCCAACCGATTAGGTATGGGAATCCTACTTTGATGAACAATCATGAGACAACATGTTCCAATCTATCAGGATCCGAAAAGGGGTGCATATTGAAGAACTAATTATCTATATTCTCAATCATTTAATGAATGATGAAAGACACAAAAGACGAGTCCTACATGGATTTGATCAGTTTTAATTACTGAAGAATGTGTTCGTCGAGATCTGCTGCACTCATCATTCATCAAATTTCCCCAATCAAATTATTTTTATTTCTCATAAGTAATTCCCCAAAAGGTGATGGCAGCTCTCACCGGTAGATTACATGAATTGTGAGGCCAATCCTTGAAAAAACCTCTTAGTGACCTATTTATATCCTTTATATTATGTATGGTTATAAATCAAATAATTAAATTAATAATTATTTACTTATATAATTGTTAATCCATGTTGGCACATAATTCGATCTCCTAACACAAACAATGGTTATACCACACCTAAGGTAAAATCTATGTTCTGAATTCAATGATGGTATCTGATTTCTCATCTGAATCCCCATCTAGTAGTTATTTGGGTTAGAGGTGTTAAATGAATAAATTAATAATTTTATTCATCCATTTAATATACTTCCACTGAGTTAGAGGTCTGAACGCCCCATTATGACTCATTTTATGTCACGCCTAGGGTAAACACTGCATTCTGGACCCAACCATGGTCTTATATTTCTGATTCAATCAACCTTTTCTATGTTATCATGTTTTCGTTAATTAACTGTTCATGTGTAATATAAAACATATTTAATATTTTTATAAAATTAATTCTGGGAACACCAATCCTCTTAATTTCATTCCATCTTATCACCAAGCTCTATAAATATATTTATAAATATTACAATGTTTATTAAGAAAAAATAAGGTCTCAACATACTCAAGTGGAACCATCCACCAACCTATTAATGTATTCTTTGTCAACAACTGACAAACATCCATAAGTAATCCCCACTATTGGAACTCCCCTATAGAATCCAATACCATGGTAGATCTAATCTCCAAGGACCCATGCATTACATATATATAAATTATTTTTCTCTTTAGTAATACGTAATAAATTACACAAATTAATTCCAAAATACCATATTAGTTTAGTGTCTTTGGAAACATGGAACATAATCTTCTATCTTGGTGAAAAATATTCAACATATCACATAAAGATAATACCCTTTTGTTTTCCTACCAAAAACCTATCTTCATATCCTGGGGAAAAGAAAATATAAAAAGGGTAAGCTTCAATGCTTTGTAAGGTTAAACATTGAGAATATAAAACAAACCCTATACATAATTTTGTAAAACATGAACACAAATTTTAATGATAAAAAATAATTAATTATGAATTAAATCATAGTCCTATGTAAGGAACAGATCATAAAGGAACATTAACCATGATAAAATTGAATAGTCATAAAA
Source organism: Viscum album (assembly GCA_963277665.1). Classification (NCBI taxonomy): domain Eukaryota; kingdom Viridiplantae; phylum Streptophyta; class Magnoliopsida; order Santalales; family Viscaceae; genus Viscum; species Viscum album. The sequence goes on along the minus strand of OY728127.1, from coordinate 1,349,621,562 downwards.
TATTGAATTTTGTGAAAAAAATATTCACATAATATTATTTCCATAATATAAAGGACATTTCTTCCTAACCCATTATTGTGGAAACTATCCATTACTTATCCCGGTTTACCTGCCATTCTAACCATGTATTACTCAACCAGATTTACTTTTCATTCCAGCCCTATACTACTGAACCATATTTACGTGATGTTCTAGTCCGTTCAATCTCCTAAGATATAAATATTTACCTAATGCATTGGAAACAGATATAGATCCCACCCATATCTTAATGAAATCTTTCTTACGTGTTCCCCAAAAACAAAAATAATTCATCATAGAATAACCCATGAAATAAAATGTGTTTCTTAAAAATCATTCCATCATAACATAATCCATATAAAATAACATTGCATCATTAAAAAAATAATCCATAGTAATAATAGGGATAGAGTCATAACCTTATTTAAATAGAGTCATCTTATATAGAAAATATGTTTTATAAAACAATTTCTATAACTCTTAAAGAAAATATCCTTTATTCTTCATAAACATTTTATTTTCATCAAATTCCGTACTATTTTAAAATAAATGAATTTTGATGAAAATAAAGTTGAAATCATTTATAGGCATTTACATGGAAAAAATTATTTATGAAGACATAAAAATCCATTCATGCTATATAATATAAAAATCATTTTTATCATACATCTGCTAGAAAAGTTAAAAAGTTCCTCATTTGGAAAATGAAAGAAAGATTTCTTCAATACTGTTTAATAAAAATATTACCAATGGGTAATATTGAATTTAAACAATAGAATAATACTAGATATAATATTATATATTTATGAAATGTGGATATAGATGATAAATTATACCCCAATAAATACATACATATGAAAAATCATGGATAATAAATAGATTGAGAAATTAAAACTTAACATAGTTTCAATATGATTTATATGTATCTCAATCTCTTGTTTAATGACTTAACTAATGTTACTAACTTTTTATAGAATCACAGTCATTTTTTGATATCATATATGATCATATTATCATCTGTTTGATAGTAATATTTCATTGTCACACGTTATTCGAATATTAACTATTTTATGTTCTTATGCATGTTTTTTTCAGATAAGTTCATGTTACAATTATTTGGTTATAGTTATTTTATTTAAATAATGATATTATTATAATATATAACATATATATTTATTCCATTCAGGTATATAATCATTGTTTAATGAATATCATGTTGAATGAACCACATCGCATCGTGGAGACGGCAGATCGTACGTACGCACAAGCGACGATATCATTCATTTAATGGTTAAAAGGTACAGAATAGAATGTTATATTAATTAAATAGAATAATTATCAAGTTATATTCATTATTTACATCAATTATACTCACCATTAAACCAATCCAAATTATGTATTGTGGAAATAAAAATTACACCATAGCATAGAGATGGTAAGCCACATGTACGCACGCCTGGTGATATTATTATTCACAGGATGGATAAGGTTGTTCCATAATTATAATAACATATTATAATGTATAAGAAACAGTATTTATTAATTTTTTAGGGAAACACCATATGAATAGTAAGTAGAATAAGAAAAGAATTTTTAAAGAGGTGATAAAACAAATGCCACGTTTTCGAGTATCTCCTTTCGATTTGCACAAAAAGGTCTTCATAGGATAGATTTATAAACAAAATATTGGTCTATAAGTGAAATAGGGGGATGTGGGTAGATTATTTGATCATAATTTGGATGAGTCAAGGGGCTTTAGTAGTGTGAGTAAGTGGGTAGATGTGGTGGCCATTTATAAGAGGGAGGAGGGGCGAATTAGGAATGTCTTGAAATATTATTTTATTATAAATTTATTTTCGAATTATGATAGGTCCAAAGAGATATATTTCGAGTATAAGATAAGTATGGGTTGAAATCATCTCAACCAATAGGTTTTATACTAGTTTAGGTCACACATATAACCATATATTTTTACTTTAACCCTTAGTTAAATTAATTAACTCTTACCACATCTTCTCATATTTTTACAACATGTGGTCAATATTGTTACTATAAAATAAAAAGAGAACCTAATATGGATAATTAATGAAATTATTAGAATTATATATTTTATTTGGTATAATATTATATTTTTATGACAATTATATCATTTAATAAAATACTATTTATTTTAAAAATTCATTTTTGTCAATTCTAACACTATTTAGTAATTTATTTTTGTTAAAGCTATAAAAACATTATTGATTCAAAAAAAATTAAATCAAAGATAAAGTGTCAAAATAATCCCTAAATGTTATTTATGGGTTCAAAATTTATAAATTACATTTATTTTAATATTTATAATATGATTTATTTGAATCATTCATTAATAAGGTAATCACTACATCATAATTATGTCATACATAAATTTGATTACAGAATGACTAATAATTATAAATAAAATAACATGATGTAGGAAATAATATTATATTTATAATGAATATATTTAGAACCAGTGATAAAATATATATCCCCCTTTAAAATTTATTTACTAAAATGATACATGTTTATGTTATATTTCCCTTTACTTTAAATTAATTATTATAACATGTCATTTTCACACCCATGTTGTTCCCAAAGGCCAAATGTCTTGCCTCAGGATTTTTTTGGTCACTCATGACCTATCCAAAAATATTGGGACATGTGTTAGGGTAGTTTTATATTATTATAATATTATTTTAACTCTTATTTTCCTAATTTACCCGTTTACCGTAGTAAAAATAAATAAATATTGACGTTACTATTCATAATTTCCCAAAAATAAAAGGTACATATTTTCATAATTTAGAGATTATGATTACAAATATGGAATCAATTTTTCGAAATTATAAACACATAAGTTTCAACATTTAGTTTTAAATTAATTGTCATTGTCAAAACCAGAAAGTGGGGTTTTAAGAGGTAAAAATATCAAATGATTGTCATGGGTTTACATCCAATTTAAATATGAAATTACTCTCAAAGAAAAAAATTGTATTAAATGATAAAAAAATAATTCAATTATACTTTACAAACAATTAAAATGATAATTTAACTATACAAATAAATTAGAATAAAATGCATTTTTGTATTAAAATGCAGTATTTTTCACTATTTATAAAAATATAAATTTCATCAGAAATATATGAAAATTTAATCCAAGGTATATTTTGATGCCCTGATTCTATATACGATGATTATTTTGTCCAATATAGAATATAAAATTTTCGAAACTATATTTAAAAAGGGTTTCCCATTAAAAGGTTGTAAAACAATATTTTTTTCAAATATAATTCTTTTACAAAAAATTTGATTTTGTTTTTATATCTTATCTGGAAAAAATATAAGATAAATTTAAAACATTAAATTTAATATATTACATATTTATTTCTCTAATAAAATCAATAAAGAGTGGTTTTATAGTTTTATTGATTAACTTATTTTCATTTAAATAGTTTTTTTGAATAAAGTATATACCATTCCTACTCGGCATTATGATGACTAGGTTATAATATTTAGTTGTCACATATAATCGGTCTTTCAAGAAGAAAATTATATCAAAAGAACTTTAAATTGAGTGTAATATAAGCCACGAATACTGTTGCATATACTGTAAGGCAATGCGGTGTTATGTATAACACAAGCTAATTTTTTTGTAGCGTAAAGCACAAGCAATCAATGACATTAAAAAGAATATATATCAGAAATATTTGGGTGTTATATTATTGCCCCATTAAAATGATTTTTCCCTTTAAATTTTTCAGGGTTATTAATGGTTTACCATATTAAAGATTATTTCATAGAATCCCACATCGTTAAAAGAATAATAATGTATCATTTAAAAAGGAATGTTAGAAACATAACGGTTACCGAAAGTGACTCATCCCTAGGTTTCCACATAATATAACATAAGGGGAATTGAAAACAGGGATATGGATGAAAAATATAACCATCAAGTTATGATGGATAGTGATAGAGATCTAGGTTTGAAGAATGTCAAAAACCAGAAAGCCATAAATCTACGATGATTTAAGGGACAATCTGATTTATTAGATAATAATTTACTATGAATTTTTTTTTGGTTTTCAAGATGATTTACATAAAGTTAAATAATATTTCATGGGCATAAATACTTACTTAAATTTGGTACAATCTCACCATTGTTCATGCCTTGAACAATCTCCACTTCATCTCTTATTTAATGAAATGAAGTTTAAATTTTAATTGATGATGTGTTAGTAGATATTGCGACAAAATGGTAGATCATTCCATATATCTCAACAAAAAGATTATTACAGTTAATAACATTTGTGTAAGTCCACCTATAGTGAGATAATACATTAATCTAACAAACATCAACCAGAAATTAACATATACTATTTATAAATGGATAACAATACAATCCTTCCAAAAACATAAAATCTAAAACAATAGAAAGAGGTGAACTAAATCGACTTAGCATTTATCTAACACATCTCATTTATCAGTTATTGTTTGTCACATTCCCATCATCTGAATACATTATTCTTTTTTTCTCTTGAAACAAGAAAATGACATGAAATATTTTATAACCTTAGTGAAAACATGCATTTTTTCAAAAATTAACTCATACCAAGACTCCAAAAAATTATATACACTAAAACTATGATACCAATATGTTCTTGTATAATTCATTAGGTTATTAACACTATAAAACTTTTCATTATCTTCTTTATCTTTTCGTTATTCACATTTCATGTGCTTTTTAGAAATATTTCAATCACTTTTCAGGGTTACATATACAATATAATTATATAAAACAATAATGGGCCAATACAAAGATATTTCAATATTCCATAATACTAAAAAATAGAATTTTAAAAATTATTTTGGAATCCCATTGCATAAACACATAATCATTCCACCACTTCATTTTCATACTCAACATAGCCAACAATGATCGAATGTGATTTGTCATTATATTTGTCCTTGAGAGGTTATTGGCTTCGAGAATCATCCATAACCCTTATATTAGGGCATTGGTTGGAAAAATGCACCATTTCATTGCACTTGTAGCATTGATGTCTGGGTGGTGAATTCTCAGTAGTCTTTTCTATATTCATATCATTAGCAACTGTTTTCCCATTACATGGGCACTCAACTGATCGATGACCTTCTTTTCGACACTTAAAACATTTTCTAGTCACATTAATACAATATCCACCTTGTTTCTTTCCAAATAATGATCATAAGGAAACATTCATATTCTATTCACAAATGATTTGATATTTTCTCTTGAACTCCCTCATTCATTACTTTTCAAAACCATGATATTGATATATAGCAACAACATCAATTTCAACCTTGATATAACAACATAAAATATCTTCATAGATACAGCTATCTCTTATAGATAATTCCATTCGAAGACTTGGTTTTAAGCCATTGGAGAATCGAACATCTTTACATTCATGTTGGATAATAAATCCAGAATTATACCTTGTATTTCTTGTAAAATTTTATTCATATGCACTGATAGATTTATCATCCTTTTTCTAAAGATCATGGAACCTCTTTTTTCCATCTTTTTTCAAATATTATAAGGAATGTACTTTTTGAAAAACATGTTCTTAAACTCATCCCATTTGATTGATTCAATTTCATATTACATTAATGTATTCATCATTAGATTCCACCACAGGTCTGCTTTTACTTCTAAATGATAAACAACCTAAATGAATTTTTCATGTTTCGAAAGGTGAATGATGGAAAATATCTTTTCAATGGTACTGATCCATTGTTCTACAAATTTTGGATCAGAAGACCCACTGAGAGAATGTATACGTAGCCTTATGAAGGACTCAACATAATGTAGTTCCATTGTCTGCTCATTTGGAAGTCCAAAATGATTCATAGTTTGTGTAATTATGGTAGTATGATTTTCCACTCCCTATACCATAAAATTTGTGTATCATAAGTAAAATAATTTCATTCCCTAGTGCATTGATTATTAACATAGTTCCTTCAAGTTCTAGCCATTATTTAGAACCCTAAATGAATAGTATGAGAGGAAAAGTCATACTTAGAAAACAACATAATCAAGGGGGAGCACTTTCATTCTCTAACTTCATAGGTTTAATTCTAGGATATTAATTATCATTACAATTATTATAGGGTTGTAAACTATAGTTATACCTACCCTTAGGGAAATCCCAATACAAACCATAGAAATATCTATATGGATCTCACTATTGTTTTCACATCCTAGTTTAAAATTTTAACTAAACTATTGATCTGATTCCAAATCTAACAAACTAAGTTTTATGTACATGGAAATTACATTTCTTTTGCGAAATAATTAGTACATTAAGGAAATATACACCCAAGGACTGTATTAGTTTAGTTCCTTTGGAAACATGGAACATAATTGTCTAACATGGTGAATGATCTTCTACATCTCCTATAAAGATCCTCCACTTTATTATTCATACCTAAAACATTTCTTTATATATTGGGGAAAATAAAACATACAAAGGGTGAGATCAAATACTCAGTAAGGTTAATCATTGAGAACATAAAACAAACCATGAACATAAGATTTTAAAAACATTAACATAATGATTAAATATCAAAAGCATGAATCATATAATAAATTATGGAAGTACACAATGCATAAGTCACAAAGGAACAATTAAAATGAAACAATATCATTGAAAAACACAAGGAATGGTGGAAAACAAATGATAACAAAATATGAATTCCATTTTACCCAAGGTATTGCTTCCAAGACCATTGTAGTGGACAAATCCCATTACTGAACCGAGTTTACATTCCCTTCCAACCCTATATTACTAAACTAGATTTACTTTCCATTCTAGACCTGTATTTCGGAATCAGATTTACTTTACATTCTAGTCATGTCTGCCTCGTGTGATATAAATCTTTACCTAATTCATTAGAGGGAGATATATGTCCCATCCATCTCATAATTAAATCATTCTTACATGTTCCTTGAAAACAGAAATCATTCATCATATAATAACCCATGAAATAAATTGGGTTTCTTAAGCATCATTCCATTATAACATAATTCATATAAATTATCATTCCATCATTTACACAAAATTAAATCATATAAATAATACATAAATAAACATAAAAATTTTAAAAAAAATCATCTTATATGGATAATAATTTTGATAAAACACTTGATCCTAATTCTTGAGGAATATATCTTTTCTTTTTCAAAAACATTTTCAGTTCTCAACATTCCATCCAATTTTAAAAGAAAACAATTTAGTTGAAAAAAACTTGTTCTCATGTAGGGGAATCAGCATGGAAATAAGGCATTATGAAGATGTAAAAATATGTTGATGTTGTATATGTTAAAAAATACATTCTTTTCGTACTCTTACTAGAAAATTCAAATAGTACCTCGTATGGAAATTGAATGAAAGATTCCTTCCATGCCATTTTATAAAAATTCACCAATGGGTAAAATTGACCTTAAATAACTATAGAAGTATATAAATAATATCATATATTTAAGAAACATAGATGTTGATGAAAAATTATACCCTAGTAAATACTTACATATAAATAATCTCGGATAATAATGAGATTGCAAAATTATACCTTACCTTATGTCCAATAGGGTTTGTATGTATATGATCCTTCTTTATAATGATTTAAATAAATTTATTGACTTATTAAAGAATCATAGTCACTTTTATAATATCATAAATGATCATATTATTAACCATTTGTTATTAACATTTCCTTGTCACCCGTTATTTGGATGTTAACTACATTATGTTATTATTCCTGTTTTGTCAGAGAAATTCATGTTGCACTTATTTTGATATAGTTAAATCATTTATAGAGTGATATTAGTGTAATATATATCATATTTATTCATTCCATTCATGTATATAATCATGGTTTACTGAAGATTTTGTAGAAGTAATCCCATCACATCGTGGTGATGGTTGGACCTACATATCCAAGAGTGACGATTTCATTCACTTAATGGTTAAACGGTTGGAATTGGATGGCGTATTAATTATATAGAATAATTATAATGTTATGTTAACAATTTAAACCCATTATACTCATCATTATACTTGTACATACGCATTCATGGTGATATTGTTATTCGTAGGATGGACAAAAGGAGGTATAAGGTTGTACCATAATTTTAATAACAGCTCAGAATGTAGAATATGCCGGATTTATTACATTACTATTGAAACAACATAAGAAGCAGATGTAGAAGAAGAAAAGCATTTTTAAGGTGATGATAAAACAATTACCGCTTTTTAGGGTATCCCTGTCTGATTTGGGCTAATGTTCTCCTTATGATGGATTTATAAAAAATTAGTGGTCTCTAGGAATAATGGATGGATTTTGGGAGCTTATTTTAGCAGAATTTGGGTGAGCCCATGGGATTGAGAGGTGTGAGTAAGTGGGTTGATGTGGTGGCCTGTTAAAAGAGGGAGGAGGGGAACTTTTGGAATGTCTTGAAATGTTATTTAATTATAAATATATTTTTGAAATATAACACCTCTAAAGTGAAATATTTCAAGTATAAGATGAGTATGGGTCCCAATCCCCTCATATATAATGTGTTTTACTAGTTTACGTCACATATTTAACCATTTCTTTTTCATTTAACCCTTAGATAAATAAATTAACTATTACCATGTCGTCTTGTATTTTTACAATATATGGTCAATATAGTAACTATAAAATTCCACTTGAAAATAAAGGGGATAATTAAGATCATTTTCAACATTATATAAGTCATTTGACAGAATATTTTATTTTTATGACTATTATATAATAAAATAAAATAGTATTTATTTTAAAAACTCATTTACATCAATTTTGAGCTATATATTAATATTTTTTTAGTGATATAAAATCTTGATAGATTTAAAAAAACTAAATTAAATCAAATATAACATGTGATAATCATCTATAAAATATGTGGATGGAATAAAAATGTTAAAATTACATTTATTTTGATATTTATATTAAAATTTATTTAAATATTTCAATAATATGGTAATAACTGCATCATCATTGTGTCGTAAATAAATTTATTTACATAATTTCAAAAAACTATAAATAAAATACAATGATTTAAGAAATATTATTATTTTTATAATGACTATTTATCATCAAAGATATTAATTATATAACCCCACCTTAAAATTGGTCTAGTAAAAAGATACATGTTAATGTTATATTTCCCTTTACTATAAGTTAATTATTATAACTTTTCACTTCCACACCCAAGTTTCTCTCAAATGCCAAAAGTCCATAATATGGATTTTTTTGGTCACCCAAGACTCATACAATAGGATTTGGACATGTGTTAGGGTGGTTTTATATTATTACATTACTATTTTACCCTTATTGAGCTAATTTACCTTTTAACTGTGGTATATAAAATAATTACTGAAGTTACTGTTCATAATGTTAAAAAATAAAATTTACCTATTTAAATAATTTGTAACATATGATTCCAAATATGGAATCCATTTTTACAAATTGACAACATAAGTCACATTAATTACTTTGAAATTAATTCATGTTGTCAAAACCCAAACGATGGTTTTTAAGAAGTAAAAACTATTAAAATATTAACATGTGTTTATGTCAAATTTAAATTTAAAATTACCTCCAACTTCCAAAATTGGATTAAATTATAAAATAATAATCCAATTACACTTTAAAACGAATTTAAAATATAATATATATATATAAATAAATTAGATGAAAATGATTTTTTGAATTAAAAAGAAGTATTTTTCTCTATTCATTAATATATGAGTTTCATCAAAAAAATACCAAAATTTTAACAGAGGAAATTTTTTATTATTTTATAGACACACTTATTTTCATTTAATGAATTTTTTAGGTGGAAGTTAAAACTATTCATTCCAACCAATATAATGACTAGGTTATAATATTTTGTTATCACTTATACTAGGTATTATGTTTAATTTATTATATAAAAATAACATGAAATTGTTTATAACACAAGCCAAGAAAATTTTTGCGTATATAACAAGCTAATACAGTGTTGCGTTTAGCGCAAGATAATCTTGGTGTAGCGTATAACACAAGACATCAATAAAGTTAAAAAAATTTTATCATAGAAAATATCAGGGTGTTACATAATATACCTCATGAGGAATATATATAAACCATATATAATCCCCTATAATGATTCTTAGGGTTCCAATTACATTATCAAATAAGGTAGAAAATAAAACAATCCATATATAAAAACTTATAACGTAATGTTGACGACACCTCTATACCATCTAAATAAACAAAAAAAATAATATATCATCTTTTTCACAACAAAAAATAATGTATAAAATTTAGTCAATTATCTATATTAATCACTTCAAACAATAGAATTGACGAGGGTCACACACACAAACACATATCGTAATATCCAATTTAAAAGATGAAATGGGATTTTATGAAAAACCCAATGTTGAATGAGTATCCATTTCAAACTTTTGAAATTAAATTTAAAACATATACTAAAAAATATAATTTCCAAACATCATCCTGACCATTCTAATACAAACCCTATTTATTTATGAATTTTTTTGACACACCAACCATTTCTACCCATTTAAATAAATTTTATAAAAACCAATACTCAACCCCATTTGTGGCCCAAATGTAGTGAAATAACCTTAAAAAGATTGGCTAAATTTTAAATAATATATTAAAGGATTTATAGAAACAGATTTCATTAAATATAGTTTTTATATGTCAATTAAATTAAATTATCCCTTTTATCCAAGTGATAATTCAATTGAAAACTATTTGGAAATCCATCCCACATATCACCTGTATCTATACATTGTTAAAAAAATTAATTTTAATGCACAAATAACTTAATGAAAATTATTAGAAATTAATTCACAAAAAACCAAACTTAGTTCAATGAAGATCAAGCTATATGTGGTCACCATTTATAGTGATTTATCAAACAAGCATCAAGGGCTCCCCAGAAAGAACAAACAAGAAATATCACTTAGATTAGCCCACCAAACCCAGAAATTTGACCCAACTATCCAATAGGGTTCATGGGAGAGGATGAAAACAAAGAGATATGGAAAGGGAGGTAGATAAAATATGAGCCAATGGGGAAATTATGTTTTAACTTGAGAGATCTATTTGAAATATGGGTGGAGAGGTTTGGAACCATTGATTGTGGAAGGGAGTATCTCCCTTTCACAAGTTATTTCTTAGACAAAAAATAATGATGTGGAAATGATGGGAAAACCCATTAAAATTCATGATGTGTAAATCTAGAAATTCACATTTTTATGTTACTTGGTAGATTATATGTTTACCACTTGGTTTGGAAAACCATGCATGAACCCTGAAAAATGTACATGTTATGACTTGAGAATCACTCTAAAGAATTTTATTATGATTTATCATCATTATAAACCCCATAATGTGGTAAACCTATAATGTCAACAATAAATAAGAGTGACCCCAGAATCCCACCTCTAATACACCCTAATTTGGGAATAAGTACCGAGGGTATAAAGATAAAAAATGGGTGGTATTACCCTCAATATATTAATATAACGAGTAGATATAAGATCAGAACCATTGATTAACAACATATAATATAATATAGTACACCTAGATCCCATCCAATAATATACCATAATTTATAACATTTCATACATAACAGATATCCAAATTTTATTGGTCGAACACGGAATCTAGGAAAATAAAAATAAACCCATTAAAAATCAAGAGGGGGAACTTTGGAAACTCATAATTTTTAGAGAATCGGTAGATCTTATGGTTACCACATGGTTTGTAAGAGAATACTTGAACCTGAATCCTGCCTCCAATGGGCCCATGTTTGAAATGAGCTCTAAGGGTATGAAAACAATTGATGAGTGTAATTACCCATAGTATATGAGTTTAATGAAAATAGAAATAATGGGAAACATCAATAAAAATCAAATAATATAAAAAATACAACCATATACCATAATAAAACAAAATAATTAATACCATTCCTTATATAACATATCTCTAAAATCAAAAGACAAATAATCTCTTATTTAACGACTCTATAACACCTCATGTTCGGATCCTTTATGATCCAACATGATTATCACAATCAACCTAATCTCCTGATGGATATATATATGGGTGAGAATAACAATTATACACATTAGTACCCTCCTTGTGATCTCTTATTAAAATGTGTTTAAATCCTAGTAATTTTATAGTGATCAAATAGTAGAACAAACATGAACCTATTTGGTCAACTACATTATATATGCCTCAAAAAGGCTTACTAATCAAGTATAGAATATGTAATAATATAGTATCAAAAAAATATAATCCTAGGAAACTTGTATCAACATACCCACTAGTTTAGAAATAAAAAACCATAATATCAAACAATTTGTACTTCCCTACCTTCTATAACTGTGGTGAGTTAGATCATAACCATATTTACCTGAACCTATACTAAGGTCTATTACTGTTTGTTGGAATTGATTAATATTGACAAAAATATGACCATAACAGTAATATATTATGACAACAAAATACATATACCTCATTACCTCCTCCTTCTGTACAAAACCTCCACAATATTACATCAGCACCATTAATTACAACCAAGAATGAAATAATCATTAAGAATCACCACAAACTATTCCCTTATTATCAAGAATCACCACCAACTATGACATCTTCTTGTATACCTTATACCACTCTCCCAACATCCATGATCAATTACTAAAGGAAGAGTGGTGTACAGGGGGAATTCAATTATCCTACCTCACGGACCTGGATGTGTGGAAAACCCCTAGTACCAAAACATTTATTATTGGTAAGAATTACTTTACTCAAGTGGGGTGCATATAGAAATCACAAGAAGAATACACGAATAGATATTCAAACATATATCCAAACATAAGGGTGGATATAAATATCCTTAAAAAAATTCATCTAATCCACTTTTCCAATACTATTATCGATTAACAACCATGCTACCTCTATGAAAATAATTGACATATAAATTTACAAAAATAGTTAAAAACCATTTGTATTTCTACTTTTATTCATTTATAAAAATCCAATTTTTTCTATACTAACCATTAATAGGTTATTTATTCCTTTTATTTCTCATATTCAACAAAAATTCATTCCATTACATCACCAAATTTTAAATTCATTCATTATCCATTCATTAATTACATTTATATTCCAATTACAGAATACATCAATTTACTTCTACCCCCTATATCTTAATAAATTTAACTAATTTCCCATGATTACATTATTACATCCAAAATTTTATTTCACATTTTTCTATTTCATTATATCCCATACCATGGAGTATTACTAACCAAATCAGCACAAAATCCAACCACCACCATAGAAAAAACACCATATCATAATAATCACCTCACAAACAACCCACATCATCTACGAATCCCACTCACTCAAAATCCCATATATTCAAGTCCAATCGCAACTACCAGACTGGCTAGACGCAACCAAAACACTTTTTTCATCCATATTCTCACAACAAAAAGTTATAAACATATATTTAGGAATTTAAAATGCATGATCGAACATCAAAATTATTCATATACCCATTATTAAATAATATTTTTAAATTTCAAAATTTAATTATTATTCAATTATGCAATGTTATCTCAACTCTTCAGTACAATAATGTGTAAGGATTTCCTAGAAATCAATTCAAAACCACATGAAACAACCATTATTCTCTATGTTCATACAATATTAACTTCATTATTTAATACATTTTATTGTAATTTAATTACATGGTGTTATTTAGGTACTAAATAAATCAATAAACTATATTTTCATGGATAAATAGTTTCAAAACATAAAAGTTCCAATGAAAATAAGATAACACACAATGTAAGGCTTATTCATTTTTCAAAGGTATTTTAATACCATAGTTGTATTGGAATATAACATAAATTTATTACCATAATATTCCCACACATATCTGATTTTACTCATATATTTCCATATTTAATAATTTTTTGTAATTATTTCAAAAACATCACAATAATAACAACAAAAGGAAAATATAATAAAAATATAAATAAAAACATGCATAATACACCCCCTAATCATTATCTATCATTCTGGTTTTTTATATATTTTTATGCTTCTTCAATCCAATTTACCAAAAAAATAAAATCATGTTGATCCAACATATTTCAAAAAAATAAATAATGTATTGAATCCACTACATGTAATGATTTTTTAAGATTATCAATACAAATATAGATAGAGGGAAACCAACACAATCCTGTGATATGCGTGAAAGAGTTTTGGGTGATCATTAAATGGATTTCATGACTCATATAGAAAAAATTGAATCACCAAAGATCGAGTTAATATAAATACTTTCACTGAGGGAAGTGTTTTTATAATATTTTAAAATATTAGATTGGAATTCCCCTAACTCCCCATAAAACTTAGTCAAACATTCATATTCTAACTCACCCTATTTTATCTTTATATTTGATCCTTTCTTATGATTCTTTTTAATATATTTGTTTTTATAAAATAAAATATTTAAATAAATCTCATTATAACCGATATTAAATCAATGATTTAATATTTTTCAATTTTTCCTAAAATATACATTATAAAATGGAATATGTAGGAAAATAAAAATCATATACGTAAAATAGTCACCACTATTTGACAGGGGTATCATGAAAAAACATACTGATGTTTAATATTATTTAAAAAAGGTTGGATTACCCTTAATGATATTTAAAAATTCACATAGTGCCTTTATGTAACGGTTGAATTAGTAATTGTTATGCAACTTACTAGAACGTAAACATTGGATGACCTTTCTAAAAATGTAGATCTACCTTAATTCAATTAAGTAGATACTCACCAACTATTACCTGAGATCACATTACCTTTAAATAGAACATGGATGTACCTTTAAATAGAGAGGGAAATATTGGTGTACCTTTATGTGAGCTCTGTTGTACATTTAAGTAGTGATGTATTACTTTTACAGAACTCCAAATTCAATATTTCACTAGTGATGGAAAAACAGAGTCAACTTAATGCTGGTCATGAAAAATTAATCCAACCATTATAAAAGTAATTTATATGGGATTTTACCTTAAACAATGGACAAGAGATCCCGTTACATAAGTGTAAGAAGATATTAATTTGCTTACTGATGGGGGCCTATATATGTTTAAAATAGAAACTCTATATTTTTAAGATAAAAATTTTCCGATCATAAAAATAAATTCTATCATTTATTATAAATATTTTTTTAAAAAAATGTAAGGTATTTTATTTTATATAAAAATAATATTGTTCAAAATTCTAGATTTGATTCAATAATAATATATCCACTTCGTAACAGTTTGTTTAATTCCATATTTTTTATAACATTTCATTTTAAATTTTAAAAATCACGTTATAAATTAGGAAAACTAATTTAATATAATGATTAAAACAAAAAATCACTTGAAACTATAGATTATATGGGAAACACCTCAGGGTAACCATTATCATTGAATGATAATGGGAATAAAGAACAAGGTATGTCTACTCCTTTACATCAGATAACTCTATGATAATTATTGTACTTAATAATTGATGATGAAACATGCAATTAAAGAGGAATGGAAATGAACCACCAATCCTAAGATACATCTTAAGGAACTCACCACCCTCAAAACACAACAACAAAAACATCCCAATTAATATCCCATGAATCACAATTTGGAAACATAAATAACCAGAGAAACCTAAAAAAATGCATAATAATCAACCATATATCATTACTTCCACATGTATTCAATGTTACCTATAAAATATCATCCCACAATTCACAATTAAAAAAAATTAATATTTCCATTTAAAAAAAATGAAACTATAATACTTTTGTATAAAGTTATTTCATAAATCCAATCAAAATATTAATATAAAAACTATAGTAGTGGACACCTTTTAAAATCAATCAATCCAAACTGATTTTATATAGATGAAATAATAATTTAGGTTAATGATTTTATTTGACAAAAAATTAATGATAAACAACAAAAAATATGACTATTTATGGATTATGAAAATAGTTTTTTATAGAACATATAAATTTTTTAATAACGTCAATAACAAAATAGTACATAAATCCCCATAATTAATCATTTCAAATTCATTTAGGAGAAATCATATAATCCATCACTTCAATAATATTTATTACATATGATATCAAATGAAAATATATAAATAATATATCCTCATATGTCAATCTAGATATGCATAAATTAAACATTTAATAAATAGACTATAATTAAATAAGCATGATTACCTAATTAGTTGGGAAAATATTAGCACAAAACATGCTTGAATTTTTTTATTTTAGATTACTCAAAATAAATAACATAAATATGCATTAGCTTTGAACTGTATTCCCATAATGAAAAGACATTCTTTTCTGTTTGACATGCTTTTCCATTTTTTTAAAAACACATACGAAAAGATAATTCTATTTTATTGAATATCACATAAATACTAAAATTTTTAAAACATTATTCACAATTGAAGGGAAAATAAGGATCATTAATGTAATGGTTTTTAAATTGTATGTGGTTTAAAACATACCATCCTTGTTTTATTTTAGGAATAAAAAAAATTATCATCCATATGATAAATAGGTGATACATTCGTACAATATATCATTAGTGGTGGGAAACAGATATAAAGAAAATTTTTACAGGAATAGTAATGTATCTATGCATGGATGCAATATAATTTATTTTGTTCTAACAAAATGAAATATATTAAGCGTGTTATTTGATGTTTTCTCAAATTACACGATATAATCACTTTAAGAATTGTTTACTATAATATAAGTAGAATAAAAAATTATTAATTTCAACACCAAAAATGGAATTCAATTTAAGAAGTGATATTCTATGGATAACATTGTATTAACTTATACACAATGATATGACTATTTTTCAGGGGAGTATCTCCCAACGTGGTTCATTTACAATGTTTATTTAATTATTTTATGATTATAAAACTCACATCATAATAATTTATCCATATTTATTTTCTAATGAATTCACCACCATTCTCTTAATAAATAAATTAATTTATTAATATTACCCTTTCATTCTCTATAATCATGAAAAAAACAAAAATCATGCAAGAAATTTAATTCATAACATTCAAATCATAACATTCTTGACATGACATAGAAAATATGTCTCATAATTTATTAGTATTCCATAATACTTTCTCTATAAAATTAATTAATAATGTTCGGTATAACATTTCAAGATTTAAATCAGTGTCACTAATTTTCCTTTAAATGATATATGCCACGTGCCTGCATTATAGCACTTATGTAAGTCATAGAGGTTAATCAAAAGCATTTCAAACTTCTTATGATAATTATTAATTAAATGATTCATACATATAACCTATAGTTAATTCAAATCAATTTTGGATATCATATGTAATATTATATCATATAATAGAATGAAAAAATAAAATTTATTTTTAATCATTTATTTTTAAAAACCATAAATTAACCATCGAATAAATTATTAATTGAGAAAAAACAATAATTTTTTTTCATAGATTATATAATTCTTTGGGAATTATTATTTATTTTTATAATATATTGATATGATAATCATATCAGTCATAAAAAATAATTTCAATTAATAATATCCTCTTATATGTTTATTAATTAACATAGTTTGAATTTCAATACTTACTAATAATGTTGAATATTATTAAGGAAAAAATAATCTCATCATTTCCCAACATGAAATAGGGATCTTTTTGAAATATTATAAATCAATTTAGAATGAATTAATTTTATTTAAAAAGACCACATGTTATCAATACACCCTAGGTTGGGTATATAATCTAAAAATGTTAAAAAATCTAATAACAAATGAAACTACGATAATGATTTCGGCATCGATGAAAACCTATCATGGGGAATGATTGAAAATATATTATTACTAGGATAAATGATCTATTTCTGGTAAAATGGGGTTGTCTCTAAGAGAGTATTTAATAAAAAATAGTTTTCACTATTTAATTAGTGAAAGGGTAAGTTTTGGGTTCATGATGTTTTTTGAAAACAATGAATGA
The DNA here is from genome assembly GCA_963277665.1 of Viscum album. Lineage (NCBI taxonomy): Eukaryota > Viridiplantae > Streptophyta > Magnoliopsida > Santalales > Viscaceae > Viscum > Viscum album. The sequence goes on along the minus strand of OY728127.1, from coordinate 1,349,603,331 downwards.
AAAGAAGTAGATGATGTAAAATAGTATGATGATAAGGTGTCCAGGTCAAGGATAGATTAGTAATTATAATTCTATCATGGTATTTAATTATTTCATCTCCTTAAAATTATTTGATGAACAAGAGGTTCTAAAACTACTTCACCTCTCACCTATAGTTGAATAGAATTGGTCGGAATAAAATAACAAGACCATTCCTTTGACTAACTTCCTTCTAATGTATTAAAGTGGTATAAAAAATAATCAAAATCATCCCCAAAAAATTCCAAACTATGTTTTGTGATAACCAATTAATTTTAAAAAACAACTATACTTTCCACATGTTCTAGAATCTATGAGACACTTCCCCATTCATCTGAGACTAATCTACCATATATATTCTAAAATTGGGTAAATAGAGACGAAGATCATAATCTAGGGAAATATTAAAAAATTCTTAATATCCAAATACAATGATATTTGAAATAAAAACCACTCTTGAATACTAAAATAAGTTATCAAAAGAGAGGAATTAATTCATTATAGTTTGATTACTAAATAATTAAAATGAGGGAATATCTATCCTTACTTGATCATTAAATAATTACAAAAATATTTAAAGGATATTATATTATAAGGGGTAAACATAAGGAATAAAAAAATTGAAAAGAAAAGAAGAAGTACACCATGGGTGAAAATCCATCAACATAATCTCAAGAAAAAAGTCTTGATCTCCCCTGATATCAAGCAATAATTTATTTTATAGATTTATATGATAATTCTCTTTAATCATGGTGGAAAACCTTTCAATATTCGATATTTCTAATATGCAATGTTCTATTATTTCTCAAAACTTCATATTTTTGTTTCGATTTGGTAATCCAAAGAACCCTTGACTTTCCTTCGTTGCTTTTGACCAAGATATTCATCACGTATGAAACCATATGGTAGCATCATATTTATCACAAGAATACCGATGTAGTTACCTTATATTTTTTACTTCTCATTACATATACTCTTCCATTTATTATATTTTTTATTTATTTTAATGTCTTGGATGGATCATGAGTCTTTGGAATGACCATGCTATTTTGCTTCAATGGTTTAATACTAATGAAGAATTTTTATGGGTTTAATGAAATATTAATGAAATCATTGGATAATAGTAAAGATTGATGGAAATGAAGAGGTATTTTTATGATTCCCCAACTGATTTTCTTGAAGGATCGATTGAGCTTCCTCTTTCATTTGATTATTTATGAAATGACTTGTTGGTTTGAATGTCTAATCGCTTCTGGTGATTGTTGAATTTGATATAGAAGTTAGGGGGTTAGGAAATTGATGTTCATATTTTAAATTGATTTGCATCATATGTTTCATAGGTATAGAATATTGTAAATAAGAAATCATATGCAAGAATCATCATGTTGTTTGTCAATGGATGATTTAATTTCCATACATGATCGATTGTGAAGACTGTCATACAGTCAAAGGACCAACTGCATGACTAACCCAGAGTCGATTATCTAAAACAACTCCAGAACTCCCAAACAATAATAGAATCACCAAAATTTCATCATAATAAAATCCAATCATTTGAAATATTTATCATGAAATCTATGATTTAATGTAGTATTTATTATAACAATTCCAAATTTCAAATAAAATTTTTAAAAATCCTGTTAAAATAATTTTCTCACAATACCCAAAATACACATATATTTTAATAGAGGTAATATTTCATTTTAAATGATATAATTATGGGTTTATGACCTTGAAAAATAATTACTGAAATATATAAATTTATTAGATCTATCAATTCCTTAATACATAATCCATGGGCTCTAGACAAGTGAATTTCCAAAATATCAACAGTGAAAAATTAAAATACATTACCATTGTGAGTTCCCTTTTCAACACAATGATCCTAATTCATATCATTACCCCGTAATATTATTGATTTCCTAATTTTATTTAAGTACAGTCAATTAATTCTAATTTCCTTTATACCCTCATACACACTTATAACTACCTTCTCAGAAAAGTTATTTAAACACTAAGAAATGATTTTCATTTATTGTTTTTCTGTGAAATAGTTCATTGAAGTTTCATAAATGGATTGATGAATTTATTCATTTCAATTAAATTATTTAGTTATTTCTTCAAATCAGTATTTCTAAATCATGGTTTTTATATGGATTATAGATTTTAGGACACGAATGATGAACTTTTGAGGCCCAATGAGGAGGCATGGATTTTAAATGAAGCTTAATGAATAGATTTTAGTTGTCTCTATTAATGGATTCCCCCATAAATTACGCTTTACTAACTACGATTCACATATTTTAATTATGCATGTAAAAACAAAACATTTTATTAATGTAGTGATAAAAAACATTCATATCTCTGTTTCCTCTAGTAGGTTCCACAATCAATTTTGTATCCTTTCATTACATTGGTCCTGCTCTCGACGGTACATAGGGAATTCATAATTCCTATTGTAGGTGTGTGAATTTCATTTTCCAAAATATATGATGTAATTTACCGTCATTTTTTGTTTAAATCCTTATTCAAACTTCTCTAGCTTTAAAATTTAATTCCCAATCTGCCTCTCAATTGATTCTTCGTAGATTCTAGTCATTCCAAAACAGTTTCATATCTGTGTGACCCCAATGTTCTCCCTATTCATGATAAGTCCATCGAATTTATAACATTATTAGTGTCAATATTTTATCCAGTATTTACCTAATTTTAATTACCAGTTTTTGGTTCTTTTATTAAATTTAATTTATATTTAACATAATATTATTAAAAAAATAAGACGTAATTTTTCACCTGAAAAAGGGTTGGTACATTCATGGATATATTGTGATGAATTTTTTTTCCATTCATATCATAAATATTTTTTTTTCAAAAGATATATTTTCTTTTCAATTAAGTCATCATTAAATTAAAATATAATTACTGGGATATATTTTTATAGCTCATTTCCCCCTTTCCCACACTAGAATTAAATATGGATCATGGAAATTATTCTAGAGCATGTTAGATATGCATATTTTTTATGTAATGTGTCAATATAAAAATTTCATTCATGTATGATAATAGATATAAGGAATTAATTCATCAGTTGGTTTTAAATATGGTTCAAAATAAAATGAGTCATTAATTTAAAATAAATCCTTACTAAATTTATAACATGTTTCTTGTATATTATTTATTGTTTAAAGGATTAGTTAATACGTTCTGGTTATTCAAACTTTTATTGTTTCTATAATGAAAAAGTAAATTTTAAAAAGATATCAAATTTAGTTGAGAAGTCTCACCAATATGTGTTTAATAATATATCGACAATATGTCATTAGATGAGTTTCAAAAATTTATGGGCCATGAAAAAAATTAATTCGCTTATAATTTAATAAAAATTTAATTTTGGCATCTATATAATGTGATTTCATGAGTCCAATTATTTTTCAAAATAGTGGGATTGATTAATTTTTTATAATGGTATTCATTTTTGGATTACAAGGTTCCAAAGAAAATGAAAACTGAAAATAAACAGATTTTTTGGTAAAAGACCAATAAATTTTGAAAAAACATTGAGAAGGTTATAAACTACTATGGTTACCTCACCCACAAACTCAAATGATGTAGTTTCATAAATGCATTATAATTTTTATATCGTATATTAATATTCTAAATGGAAAAGTAATAAAATAAAATGTTATGTGGGGTTATAACCTAGTGGTCTTTATTGATAAACAACTCAAAGGAATGTGTTCACCTCTTAGGATCATAGTGTAGATTCCCATGGTATTTTTTCTTAAAATTCCCATTAATATTTAATCAGTTTTCTTATACTTAATTCATAATATAAAAAATACTATATTGATATACCTAAGTTAATATAAATATACCATCCCTTTTAAAAAGAAACATACCAGAAATTATCATGATCCTTGAAATTTAAAAGCAACAATTGGTCTCCAGGAAAAAATTCCTTCAGTCAGATTAGCCTTTCAGGATCAACCCTTTTTAATTTTTTTAAATTATATAATTTTAAAAATATTATCTCCTAATTTTTTACATCTCTTATTGTTTTATATTACCCTATTTTTCATCATTTTCCATGATGAAATTCAATTCGTTAACAACCTAGAATTCCTTGTTTTTTAATTCTATAGGGAGATTATAACTATTCTGATAGATCAATTAGAAGGTGATAAATATTATGTGTTCATAATAGGATATCATATAAGATCATATACTATATTACATCCTTTGGATACATTAATTTTTGTTTGTATTGATGGTTTTCTTGAATATTTTTTATATTTCTATATTTGATGCTTCATGTTTTTTATTGATGTATAACAGAGGGTAAATGTCTTATGATTCAAAATATATTTTATTAAAAATTATACATCATAATATTAAAAATAGGGTTTTAATGATCATAAATGAAATATCTAGTAATTCCAAATATATTAAAGATTATTGTCCTAAAAAATAACACAGAGATTTAGTATCATCAGCTTTGGTGGCAGTGGATTCAAACCACTTTGAGACAAAATCCACTATGTGAAAGATATAATAATTTACCATTGAAATTGAAAATATTCCCAAATATTATATTCGAAAAAAATAATTTTTTTACAAAATTATATGTGGTTTTTAGGATTTTTTTAATTTTCACAAAGAACCAAAAATTTTCACATTTTTTAGAGAAGGAATATGCATCAATAAACAAGGTGGTCCAATAAATTATATATTAAAAAACCATTCTTACCATCCTTTAAGATCCAAAGTTTCTTCTACAATATAATGTGTGAAAAACTCAAAAACATATAAAATTTATTTTTCTACAAATAATTACTTTTTTAACTTGATCATTTCTGATTTTCAAAATAAATGGATCTTCAAAAATGTATATCATGGATTCATTTTGTAGTTTGAAAATTCAGTTGGAATTTTTGTGAATGGGGTTTGAGTTATTACCAAATAATTTACATGTTATAAAACCATGGTACCAAACCTTTTACCAAATACATTCACTCCCTAGTAATGAAGTATAATACCAGTTTGTTAGATGTTATTTTTAATTTGGCTATTTTGGGAAGTATTCTCAAGTGATCAGGAACTTAGTTTTTAGCTCTTATTTTCTCTTTGATTTACAATTTCAACTATTTTTCTAGTAGGATCCATCTTAAATGTCTAGGATTGACCTTTGAATTTATAATCATATATCCAATGGTTACTTGGTAGGAAATAGCATTAGCTCCCAACCAATATAATCTAATTATGTACAATGAAAAGAAAACTACAAAAATTAATTTTTTATGATTGTGTAGTTGAATTATGAACCATTAATGGTTCTTAATTCATAAGAAATAACTATTAGTCAATCTAATATTATATAAGAAATTCCTGATCTAAATTATTCATGGGAAGTACCAGATGTGGGAGGGAAATCATACAAAAATAATTTTCAACAATAAAATAGAATCATAAATTCCCAAAGAAAGATATAAAATGTATCTCCCAAGTTGGGTAAATTGAGGGATTATTCACTTTAATTTTTGATTAATCAAATTAAATCCCATTTTGGGAAATTAAACGCATAGAAAAAATTTCCATCATAGTATGAAAGTAATCATTTTAAATTTTTTTAAAAAACCTCTGAATAAAATTTTTCATGTGTTTTTGTAGATTTTTCAAACAATTGTCAACAAAATTTACAGAATCTATTAAATATCCCATGAATACATCAAATAAATAATATAGGTCATTAAAAATTATAATTTCTATTTAACTATGTATTTTACCTAGAGAGTTATATTATCCAAATGGAATCCTCCTATAAGAAAATTTTCTTAAGGGACATGTGAGTGTGGTCTTCTCTTGGTCGTTTGGGGTAATTAGAAATTTATAATAACAGAAAAATATTTCTAAGAAGAAATAATGATTTATGAGTACCCATATTTATAAAATTACACTCATTTAGGGGATATAGAAATTATATTGCTTAGTCACCTAATTTAAATTTATATTGTATATTCAAACTATCCAACTATTCAAAATTTTCATAGGGTTTAACTCATAATTTTCATTCTTCATAATGTATGGGATGATTTTCCTTGGAGAAATAAGGATGGCCCCAAGCCATTATTAATTTTAAATGGGATTAGTGATCCCTTAATCTAAAATCTTCACTATCTCATTCTTCACAACATTTATCTTGTAGGGATTAAATATCATTTGGGCCTACCAAATAGGTTTAAAATCTACCTTATATAGAATTATATCACAATATATTTTGGAAATATTCTTTCGATATGACCAAAAATCTGTCTCATTTCATGGAAATTATTTTTCAAAAGTTAAATCAGAGTTTGTTATTGGGGTATAAGATAGATTATTATTAATTACCAGTGATATGTTTTCTCCTTCCATGAGGTAACAACACATTAATTTAGTTAAAATTGGTTTTTATTTAAATTTTGGATTTTTTCAAGAGATTAAATTTAATTAAGGTACCCCATTCCTAAATCCTGAACTTATAATACAAAAGGTTCTATATACACTTCTTCATTATGAAATAAACCATTATATTTCTAAAAAAATTGAGAATCTTTCACTTCCTCCAATTTCAATATTGTTTTATAAAATTCAAAAAAAGTCATATATTGTGGAAACATATATCTTGAAATGTTTTTCTACGTCTGTAAATATTTTTAGTATACCATTATATTTAAATGGTTTAGCCTATTCAAGGTGGGTTATTGTAAAATGTGAATGGTCATCCAAAGATGGCCTTATGAAAAAAATATTAATGTTCTCTATGTTATCTACAAAATCCAATTTGAGTGTTCCATTGTGGAAATTGATGATGTTCTTGTATTTATAAAATAAATCCCTCCCCTAAAATTTCGTGTTGGTGATCTAGTATTCAGTGCTCCTCCATGTGGAGGACATATAAGTTTGCTAGAATATGACGCCTTCAACATAAACTAGCATATATTCCAAAAAAATTTCTATGAATACAATACATTTTTTTAGATATGTAAAACCCAAAGTTATTATATGTATTTACCTTGAAATAATCTTGATGTATTTTATTACTTTCTTTACACAAAACCGCGAGTCTAAATGAACCTATCATATTGTATATCATGATAAACACTTCATTGTATTTTTTATTATAAATAAGATTAACCACGTTGTAAAAAATATAGAATTTGTTTTCATAAATTTAAATATATCCATTAATTTAAATAAAATAATAATTACTTTTTTAATGAAATCATTTAATGATTAATAGACCATTATTTCAATGAAATGCATTTTCCTAGATGTTGTGTATTATTATCTAGATAGATTATATTGATAAATATTGATTAATTATTTTAATGAAATATATTGATAATTTATACTAATAAATGGATAATCATTTATAAACTATTTATTTTATGGTATATAATGAATAAAAAATCATTTAAAGGTATACATATTTATTATTCAGAAAATTGTTTTCATATGCGAAAAGTGATTTTTTCATAAAATATTAAATATATAATTATTTATTAATGATTTTAATAAAATCAAAATACTATATACTCACTCAAATGTTTTTATAGTCATTTTATAGTTTCTACCCAAAAAATTATGAAATTAAATTAGCTTTAATTTTTAATTTTTTTTGAAAATGGGCCATCCTTAATTTTAAAAATTTAACATAAAAATTAATTTCTGTTATATATAGACATTAAATTCATTTAAATATATTAAATAATTGGAACCTTAATTTCATAATTTGGTGATAAAACCATGTTCATTTTTAGTTATAATGAATTGTAAAAATAGTAAATATAATTACAATAGCTGAGGTTAAAATGGGTTTACCAGGGGTGGGGGTGTTAAACAAAGTGATAATGGATATATTACCACAAAATATATTTATAATAATTATTGAATGGATATATTTAGACCCTATAACATCAAAAATTTGAATTCTTGTTAATTTGAAAGGATTATACTTTTGAATGAAATTAATTATATTTAACTCTATTAAGTAAATTCCATGTGTGTCCTCTCCCTCACTTATAAAAGGGAAATAACTCAACACCATTATTAAAAATGATTGAACCTATTATCTCATTTAATATATACCCAAATAATTTCCTAATGTTTCAACCCATGTCCTAGATTAGAATACCATTCTTTTAGGACTTAAAGTGTAAGCTTAAGAAGGTTTCTCAAGGAAGTTGTATAACTCCTAAAGGAGTACATTCAATTTTTTTCTTCATACACCATCTCGAAAACTAATATATTCATAATTAAAATATTAAGCAGCTTCCAAAAAAATAATAATATGTTATTATGATGATAGAATATACACTTTAAACCATCATTCTAATAAATGGGAAATGAATGTATCTCAAGTGCGTACCTATGCACTACTAATTCCACATAGTGATAGGATTCATTTTAAATCACCAAATTTTAGGGTTGTTAATAATTATGGATTTAACAAATATATATATTATTTATGATTTAACAGTGATTAAAATTATTAAATATTATATTTTTTCATTCCATCTTTTCATTAAAAACATAAACAAATTTCATGCATTTGTATAGACAAACGTCTCCATTAATGATGTAAATATTTTTTTATATCCAAATTTACTGAATTATTATAATAATGAATGTAATGAATATATATTATATTAATATAATAATTAAAATTCTAGAAATTTTGATTCCATGATCAATGTACGTGTACTAGATCTACTGAACCAAAACATTCAAGAAAATAGAAATAATTGAAAATAAAAAATGATGATTTTATTTAAAAATTAAAAATTAATTGTTATTGAAATGTTATAAGTGTAAAAATTCCAATCCATTTATCCTAGAGTTAGTGGTTTCATTATTATATTAATACTAGTCAAAAAAACATGTCTATGGATTAAATAGTTTAGTAGTCCTGGTAAACTTGATATATACCTGAATCTCATATACATTTGAAAACATAAAATAAATTTTTTTATTTTGAAAATAATTATTCTCTCTATAATTTTTTTGATAATTTAAATTTTTACCTTGTTTTTTAATGACTTAATAAATTTTATGGTTATCTACCTATTGTGGCTGATACCCAGTGTTTTGGATGTGTTTGTATGTCGCTCATTGTTTGTAATATTTTATCATGTATTATATCTTTGAATAATGAAAAATTATGTTTTTGGAAGGTAATGTTGATATTGGAGCATTTTAAGGATTTATTTATTTTGGTTCAACATTTTATTTTTTCAAAGGTGGAATTCCCTTATCTAAAAGCATGTATTAGAACTTTTGTAGGATTGTGTTTGTTCTATAAGTTTTCGTGCTACATTCCACATTTTTATAGGAAAATGTAGACACTGGGATGAATGGAATTTTTTATGGATGTAATTTTTTTTAAATGATATGTTGCATGTATAACATGGTACATGATTCTTAGAATGTGGTGGTAAATAATGGGATGATGAGAAATTATTAGTTGTTTTTGCTATTAGTAATAGAATTTCTAACATATGTTAGTATTGTTTTGTTTACTCCAAACAAGGTTTCCCATAAAATTTCTTATGTTATTTATTTTTAAATAATTTTTCCCTGGTCTATGGTTTTTGATATCTAACTAAATGGATTATGTAATTTTTTATATATAATATCCATACATATCAATCATAATACTCTTCCAGGAAACCTTGGGAATGTAAAATAAATAAATAGTTATCTCAAATACGCAGTAATGAATATTTACAGGAGAAGTTATCATGAGAAAATAACTCTAAATCCAAATGCAAATGTAGATAACTAAACACACATCCAATTTTATCAATAACAGGATCCTAAAATGAACTCATGGATAATATATATATATACATATTAATATCTTGGATAATAATTAAAATTGAATCCAAAATGATGTAAATGCATAATATTGGATGTCATGATATCATACATCAAGATATATTTATATTTAATTACTTACACAAAGAAAAGTTTAAATATGGGTTGGTATACACAAAAACCCCTTTTATTAATATGGTAAATTGGTTTGCATTACGAGACCTATCAATCAATAAATGGGATATATAATTCAAGAACCTATCATTTACTACATGTTTAATTAATTACTTATATATTGAATGATCAATTTAATTTATAAACAAAATTCCTTATAAAAAAGTATCCATATTGAGTCGGGGATATAGAATATCAATATTTTCCCAGTTCATTAATTAAATTTAATAATAAAACACTGAACATAGAAAAATGTAATCATTTTAGGACAGTCTGTCAAAAAATTATACACTAAAAAGAAACTATTTATTTTGTTTTTTTAAATAATGTCAAAATGAAATTTTAATAAATCAAAAAATCATTTAAACCCTTTAAAAAAGTCATGTAAAACCAAAAAAATTTCTTAATAAATATTTTGAATGAATTGAAAGGAATTTTTTTAAAAAATATGGACATGGAAGGAAAATATTCATGATCGAAAATAGAAATGGGGTTACCTTTTATTTTAATCATTTATTCACATGAATAAAGTTAAAAAGTGATAAAAATTTAGAATAAATTACGAAAACACATCAAATATCAAGATAAAAAGAAAATATATTATGTTTTTGAAAGATATATTATAATTTATTTCTATGAAAATAAAGTAAAAATCCAAAAAATGTGATTGTTTAAAACAATTCCTTACCACATTTATATCTTTTTAAATAAAAACCACTTTAAATTATAATCCTGAGATGAAAATTTAATCATAATTTATTAATATATTTTATGTGTAAAAACATAAGATTCAAAATATATGCACCAAAGAAGTATTACTTGGTAAATAATACTAAATATGTCTCAATGGTGTGAAAATTGATCCGAAATCTATTACCCCACGGTTCTGCTAAATTTAGCATGATTTAAAATCATTTATAATGATTTTAAGAATTTTATTAATTTAATAAATAACCATATTGATATCTTTAATATAAAATATGACTATCTCATGACATTTTATCACCCTTTAATTAACAATCCTTCATTATTACAGTGATTTCTGGTGTTACATGCTTCATTTTCTAATGCTTGTTTTATTTTTGAAGTTATGACTCCTTGGAATAATATATATTCAAATAATATCCATAATTATATTAATATTATAAATGTTATATTTATTCCATAGATACATTTTTATAACCATTCTTGAATGTTGGGAATGAAAAATGAATCGCATCACCTTGTTGATAGTGTCGGCCTTATGTATGTAAGAGCGACATTATCATTTATTAATGAGTGAAATTCTAAGTGAGTAGATGATATGTTAAATTTATATAATAAATATCACATAATAATAATCATATATATATATATATTAGTTTCATTATTATTACTTTCCATGTGATTCATTGACAGAAAATGATTTACATTAGTTCACTAGGAGGAAGTCCACTATACACCTGAGAGATGATTTTGTTACCCAATTTAGGGAGAATGATATGCTCAAATATTATTCCATAAAATTGAAAAGAAAAATTTTTATGAAATATGATGGTATTTTTATATTTTAATTATTTTTACATAATTGGTGGTTATAAAATAAACAATTCAAAATAAAAAGCTTTGTGAAGGTGTACATCTTTTCTTTGAGAAATATATATTAACTTACACGTTATGACTTAAAAAGACAGTTTTTTCAAAATAACATAACTTATAATACTGGGTTATATAATATATGAATGTATTATTTTAGGTCTTTGATGATATAGAATTCTCATGATGTGTGGAGAAGAAGGCATATATGGTTTTTTATAGTGAATATTGAAAAAAAAAATTTGGAATTACCTAAATGGTGAAATAATATATATATTTTATAATCATATCAAGTGTCAGAAAGGCATTTAAAATTTAAATATAATTCTGGAAAATGTATGAATAAACTCAACCAATAACATTTAGGAAATGTTGTAAAACATTTAAGCATTTTCTACTAATTAAATCATTTTACACCCAATTTAACATTAACCAAGATAATTTAATTATTTTCCTTGATAACATAATTATATTAACCAAAATAAAAGGGAAATTATAATAATATTTATAAATTATGATTAAAAATTTAGAATATATTTTATCAAAAATAATTTTTACTGGTGTGTGAAATTTATTTAATATAATTTAAAAAAAATCATGAAAAGTAGTTTTTAAGAGGATACCTGATTTATGAATAAAAGTAATTCCAACTAGAAATTATATATTAATTCCTTTTCTTCAAAATTTCAGTTGAATTATAAACCCATTAATATTTTTATATGTCTTTACCAAACCAAAAAAATTAAATCTTCCAACCAATCCATTGATTTTAAAGTCTCGAAAGTAGTTATGAATTTGAATAAAATATAACTTTTCTTCTGAAAAAATCAACCTTGTGTTCCTAAATTCAAAATAACATTTTAAAATGAATTTTGAACTAATTAATAATATATGTGTTAAACGCCACTCATAAAATAGGATAATTTTATGTTTTAGTAAGATTTTAATAGTTTACCCCAATGTTTTAACCCAGTTATTCCTCTTTTTCTGAGGTGAAATATCGTTAACTTGGTTAATATTCCTAATGACCAAAAATAATATTGAACATATTAAATATTATTAATTATTTTTTTTCAAAATATGGAATCCATTTAATCAAATTAAATTCCTATAAGGTATATAATTTATTTTAAATTTAAATAAATAATACATGATGAGAAACAATTTTATTAGAAAAATACATTTTTTAAGGAATAATTATCTTAAATTATCTATAAGACTAGTAATAATAATTATATGAATTTTAATTAAGATATATATTCATATAATCAATTAATTTTAATTAAATCATTAAAATTTGGGTTATTTCAATTAAATGAAAAGTAAAATCACAGTACAATTTAAAATAATTTTTTTAGAAAAACGTTTTTAAAGCATAAAAATTAACTTATATCAAAATCAAGTAAAACAATGATCCTAATTGAATTAATTATATTAATTAAATTAAAAATAAAATTTTGTAACATTAATTCCAAATAAAAAATATAATTATATTTTTAAATGACTACATATAATGAAATCAAATGTTAGTATTTGAAAAACGTTTATTTTTCACTATTTGTTGAAAAATCAATCATTTAAATAAACATCAAATTTCATCCTATTTTAATTTTTATATGGTGATTTAACAAATCAAATTCAATTTATATAATTAAATAGGTAATATTTTAATAAATTATTTATAATTTCCACTCACAAAATGAAATAAAAAACCATTGGTGAAGAATACCTACTTTAAAAGAATAAAAATTACTTCACTAAAAATCAAGATCTTATTTATTAAAACATAATTTGTAAAATCAAATAAATTAGGAAAACTATTTATAACTTTCATATTGTGGTGACTAATATTAATTTTCTCCAATTTAATGGCATGGTTATAACATTTAAATAATAATATTTTTACAATAACCCCTATTTTCCTGAATCCTCGTTGTTTTTTATTAACCAATATGTTGAACACAAAATAATATTTTAACTAAAATATATCTTAAAATATCAGGATGTTACATTTTTACACCCTTAAATAAATTTCATCATAAATTTTTCCCATATGTCGAATATTCTTCCTTTTTTAAAAACCAATAACATAGATAGGTATAATGAAAACACTTTTCAACAGGGAAAGTGTGAAATATAAAATTTACCACAAATATCACACATTTGGATTCCAAAATAATGATAACATTAGTGTTAAGATGAAATATATACATAACGAAGAAAAATAACATCCGATGACTTAAAAATAAGTGATAGAGAACATGTTCATGATATAGTTGATGACTAAAAAATCATAAATTTGTGAGGGGTGATAAGACTATCAGTTCTTCATAAGTAAAGGTAAAATTGTTTTTTATTTTATAATCCCTTTATTAAAGTTGAAGGATTATTTTACTATAAAGATAGAGAACATAAGAAAATATTCTTATATTTTTTCATTCCATTTCATAATCACAATTTCATATTTTCGTTGTGCTTGGATGAATTTCTATATCATCTCTTATTCCAGGAAATGAATACTCAAGTCGAATTTTTCCAACTAAAGCATCACAAATAACTTTTAACAGTTCATAAGTTCAATAAAAGAATGAAAATTATTTCAGTATTTCCCTAAATATCTACAAAAAACAATATTATTAGTAAATATTATCCAATGTTGGTAAATATTCAACATTAATCTATAAAACCACAACAACAACCCCTAAAGATAATCTTAATCCATTCTATAAATATCTAACATTTTGAATATTCTAAAATATGAATAAAAAAAGTAAAAACAAAAATCATATGAATGATTTGATAAAACATTTATCCCTAAATATCATAGTATCACATACCAAACATCTTAATACCTTGATCATATATTATCTTAAAACATATTAATAACAAGAATCACCATAAAACCCCAATGGAATCCTAAATTATACAAAAAATTAACTCTATCCATATTTTTCATATAAAATAATATAACCATGAATATATTTCATAAATCTAAAAATAAATTAAACCAAATTTTCATCAAATCAATAATAAATTCCATTTTTATCAGTAAAACCCAATTTGGATTATTAATTTCAATTATATGTTTATCACAACTAAATATTTTTAACTCAATATCAGTGATCATATGAATCGAAAATGTTATCAATAAATTTGAACATGTGAATAAAAAGTAAAAAATAAGTATTCCTAAAAATAAACTTTTTCACTAAGGAATATATTAAACAAAATGGTTGTATTACCACAAATGTCTCTAAAAATACCATTAATCTTCTTAAAATTAATCAAATGAAAACTCAAGAAGGATGTATATGAATATAAACTCATGATCAATGTTATACTTATTTACCCACAATAATTTATTTTTATACCATATTATTATGGTATATCATAGGTTTTAACAAGTTTTAGTCTCACATTTACCATAATGGTTTATAACAAAAATCTGAATTTACCCACGTTATCTCCTGAGAGTGTCAAACTAGGTGCATAGTAAGGAAAAATCATGATGCACTAGAATGAATTTTGAGATAAACTTGACCAAATCTTTTTGGAGCTATTAGCACTATATTAATATATTCCAAAACAACATCGATATATTGAATCCAAACAGGGATGTATTGCTTAAAAAACCATTGAAACATGTAACTTAGAAAAATATTAATGAAATTTTCATATAATGAGTAATATCCTCAAATTATTTTAGAGGTTTATGTTACCAAATATATTTTTTACTTAATCTAGTTTATAAGGTCTATACTAAAGATAATCACATACTAACTATGAATACCCCAACCATAGGAAATTATAACCAGTCATTAAATTATTTAATTTTTACTAGTTATAAGTGATCACATCTTAAAGGAAAAAATGTTATAGAAGACTTGGAAAACTAGATACATACTTTAATCTCACATAAATTTGAAAACCTAAAACAATGAAAAATATTCTTGGGGAAAATCATTATTCTCTCTAGAATATAAAAGAATATCTATCAACACACATATCCTAGAATACAAGGTAAAGGAAATAAAATAAATGATTAGATAAAATGTAAATATTCAACCTTAATCATTTCATATTCTTGTGATTTTAGAATTGAATTTTGTTTTATTAATTCCCAAATATCATTTAGGTTTATATCTTAAGATAATTAGGAAAAAACTATTAAAACTTAAAACCTTAAATTAAAATTTGACTCTAATTCTCATTATTCAATTTATTTCACCAATGGAAACCCCTTTAAAATAAAACTTGTTTTCTCTTTATGTAAAGTTTTCCCTGGTTATTATCATTTCCTCTGTTCTCCCTTAACTCATGTGAAACATATTTTAAAAATTAGGATGAGGATAAAATCTTAGAATGATACATAAAAGGATGGATACCATATTAATAGTGAAAATACATAAAAACAATTCAAAAAACATTTATTTTATTTGGGAAAAGGATTTGTTTTCAAAAAAATATTGATATGTTACCTTTACAAAGTCAATAGATTTTTATAAAAAATCATAATAAATATTATAAAAGATAAGTAGGTAATTGGGAAAGCATTTAACATATCACATTTGGAAAATATATTTTGGTCCCACTAGACGTTATATGTTCCTCCAAACATAAATTTATATTTGGTTTTCCAAATGCTATCTGAGGCACCCCATTTCAATCTATAATGGTCATTCCAAATGCTATTTGGGGAACCCCATATTATGTTTCAAAGTGATTTTCCTATGCTATATGAGCGACCACATGTTATGATATAATATTCTTTACTGATGTAATCTAGACCACCACATGTTTAATTCAAAAGGACCATATAATTAATACAACATTTTTTTACTATAATGATAAATAAATTCAGAATCTCTTAAATATATAGGAAAATAATTTTTGGATAGAAAGAGCCTTTTATTTTCTATAATGAACTCTAAAATAAAACTATATTCACATCATAAAGCAATATTGTTTTTTGGAAATTTACTGTGAATATTTATAAAAGTATTATCAAATAAATAATACATCTTCACTATGGAAGATTCTGTTAATGCCGTTTATGTTAGAAAACATTACTTTCATAATTTTATGGGAAAATTAATAAATAACCTATTTTAAAAAATGAGTGAACTGATAAACATATTTTTTTTCAAAAAAAATTAAAAAATTAGTAATAATTACATTAAACAAACCTCGGATAATATTAAAAACCTTTTTGGATTAAATTTATAAAACATGGACATAGAATAAAAATGGTTCCATATGATTAAATTTAGAAAGATAATTTTCAAAATAAAATCCATTATAAATATCATATTATTGAAGTGGGGTTTAATAAATTAATAAAACAATTTTATATATTGTCAGTCCATAAGAAATTGATATAAAGTATATGATATTTAAATTAATTTCAAACATATTTTGGGTTGGAAAATAATCAAGTATAAATTTTACCCAAATAATAGAAAGTAAATTAATAAATATTTTTACATCATGTTAAACATCATCTATAATACTTCATTTTAATATATTATAACCCTTTCATCCATAATACTTCATTAACTTCATGGTTTTGGGTGCGTTTTTTTCCTCGTTTCACATTCAGTTCCACCAATATAGAATTATGTATGTTCCTGTAAAATGGATTTACAAATGAAGAATTGGAATGAAATAGTATTAATTATATTCCATATGTATGGATATTACCTTATATCATTTTTAATTCTTATTTGAGGATTATTCCTTTGGAAAAACGTTAACGATAAATGTTTATTTTATTTTGCTGGTTTTTATGAATATCACAAACTAATGTCATTTTTTTAATTTTGAGTGATTAAATTAGTTCCATAAATGAAATAGGTTATAATATACCTATTAAAATATTATTCATCTATAATTTTAGTTCAATTAAAATCCATGAATGCGGTAATGAAATATAAACAAAATCATTATTCATCTAAGAGATTAACCGACATAACAATGATAATAGCTTCATTTCTATTAGTAATATGAGAGGATAATTGAAATGGTAATGAGGTATTAAATTATAAAAATAATAATATATTATATTCATGATTATAGAGTTATAATGAATTTATAAATGAATTATTTGAGGTTAATTTATAAATAGAAATAAAATAAATATACTGGGAGGAAATTACCTTTTGAATACCACATCTTTAAGAGACCCTTGAGGACCCTGGATTTAATCTCGTGATGAGAAAAAAAGAACATGAAGGTGGGGATATTTAGGAGGATATGTTTTGGTAGAGTTTTGATGAGATAAATGGATTTTTATTTCCAATGGAGTGGTGAGGAGGGTTATTCATACATGAGGAGAGGTGGGTTTAACAGATTAAAATAATGATTAATTTATATTTAAAGCCAACTAAATTAAGGTGAAGTTAATTTAAAATAATTATAATTATAATTAATATATTAATTTTTGTTAGGGTATATAAATACCTCCAAAAATAATTAATGTTTGAAATTTTTATATAAGTTAATCTTTTACATTTTAATCTTCACTCTTGTCACTCTTTTACTTATAATGCATAATTTTTTTTACCAGAGTATATTTTTTATAAATACAAATTAAATTATACATAAAACCTATTATATAAAATCTTATTATAATTTTGGAAATAATTTTTCCAAATTAAATCTTTAGAATATTTAAATTTTGATTTAAAATTAACCTCGCTGAGAAAACAAAAAACTGTGTTTTTAATGTGAAAACATATAAAGTTGAAAATATTTTTGCGTCCAATTTTGATTTTAAATTGAGTGAAATGACCTATATTTTATATATTTATTTATAGGTTATGTAATTATACTTTCAAATTAATTTAAATTATTATTTATCTATATAAATAAATTATATGAAAAAACAGTTATCAATTAAAATGTAGAATTTTTCACTATTCATAAAAAATAAAACATACTATAAATATAATAAATAATATACATAAAATAAATTTAATATTGTTATTTGAAAAATTTTGTTTATTTTAACATATAAAAATTATAAAATTTTCACAATTTAGATTTAAAATAGGTGCTACAAAAAATGATGCAAAATTATATTTTAGAACAATTTATCTTTTATGATAAAAATTGACATTATTCTTATGTTATGTGTATCAAAGATACTTTAATAATTGAAATAATTTCACTTGAAATAGAAATAATTACATTTATATATTTTAATAGTAATGATTAATTTAATTTACTAAGATAAAATGAAATTTTGTGATAAAAAATATTTAAATAAATACACATTATTTGTATTCAATTAGTTTATATTTTCATTTATAATAAATTAGAAAAAAATGAATTAATTTGACAAACATGTGAATGATATATTTTAATAAATTAATTAATCTTGTTTATTCCCACCATTCCAACTATAAGATCTTGAGTCCATAGAGGTATTTTCAGGGTTAAATTTTTGTGTGAACCCCTTAGTTTTTGTAAAATAATTGTTCCCATGGAATATAATGGCCCTATAGTGTGTTCTAGAGGATTGGGATAGGAAACTAAGGAAACTGGGATAATATGTGTAAGGCTCATATTTTGTGCATGGTTAGAAAAACTATGCGGCATTCCCAATAAAACCATACAACCTTGGGTAGTGGCATTATTCACGATTGGCGCATGGTTTTTCAAACCCTACGGAGCTCCCTAGGTTACTATGTGACATAATTTCCCTTATATGATGGCTTTAAATATGTTTTCATATGGTTTAGAATCCAGTTGGAGTAACCTGTGCATCACATTAATACATGGAAAAATTTCAATTTTTCTATTATGATATTTTTACGATCTTCCCGATTTTCTTCCTATTATTCTTCTCTCAAACCATGTGATGAACCAATAACCTCAAGAGCCCGCATGAATCAATCTCCATTGTCTCAATGCTTTTTGGATAACCTTTGGTTGTGGATTGAAGATCTAGCTATTTATAATCTCAATCTTACTTCTCTTTTTTATATTTGGTCATGTATCATAGGTTATCTTATTTCAAAGCCCTAAAACAATACTTTTATACTTGATAATAGGTGGAAGATTTATGGTTTACGTGATTCTAGATCTATGGACTTGATTAAGAGTCCACTCATCATCAGATTTGATGTATGTAGTCTAGAAGTTATATCCTATAGTCATTGAGTTTATTTGTACATGTTTTATAAAATTATTGGTTTTTATATTATTGTGTTATTGATTAATATAATGATATTTAGTACAATGGATCTCAATGAAATGAATTCAACCCCTCATGATCTTAATGGGATGCAAGGAAGATGATTTGAAAAGATTAGGTCCACCCATGGGGTGCACTGAAATTATTAACCCAAGAAAATGGTAATGTTTAGGGAAGAGTTGTCATGTGATAACATATATCCAATGATGACCTTGTTAATATGATATATTGAGTTGAATGATAAGTATTGATAATTCTGTTTATATTTTGATAATGGAATAAGGGTTTATTAGGTTAATTATTAATGAGTTTTGGGAAATGAAATGAAAATGGGTAAATGGAAGACTGTCTAAGTGTTATGAATAATAAATGTATTAATTTGGTAAATAGAGATTATTGTAAATGGATTATGAATTATGTTAGAAACACCTATGTGGGTTGGTACATATGAAAATGATGAAATTATTAAATTGTTAATTGATTGTTAATAGAGGAATTAATCAAAGAAGATTTAAAAAGTGAATTAATGATTCGATTAAATGCGATAAAATATTTTAATTGATGAATATAGTAAATGGGTTAATTTAAGGTAATTTCTCAATTTACATTGCCAGATAGGAATAATAAATAGAAATTGGTTGAATGGTCTAATTTATGGTAATTGATGAATATTGGAAAAAAGTATGGTATTTGTTGAATATACAAAAGGGGTTAAGGAATGCAAATGGGAGTTGGGATAAATAGTTATGAAATAGAAATGTAAAATGTATTAATGTGTTATTACGTAGTATTAACTACCATATTGACCCTTATATAATATAATTACTATTTGTATTGGCTTTGTTTGGATTTTATATTATTTGTATGTGGTGAATGGATAAATAAACTTGCGAACATCGCTTGGATGTGTGGGGTTTTGACATGAGGTTATATGCCTACTGGTTGAGTTAGACTGAGACTCTAATCTCCACCCAATCCTTCACGGGTTAGGGAAGGTGGTGGAGGATCTATTCTCCTAACTACTGCATTCTACCAAACTGAGGATTTTTGGTGAAGATAATTTACTGATTTAATGTGTTTATCCCTAGGGTGATAGGGACTAGACATATTCAGTTATGAATAGTGCTTTATTTATATAGACCCTTGTTTCGATGAAGAATATTCTTAACCCATGGAAAATGGACTGAAAATCGATTATGTAAAGAATATGGAATAAATGATGGAAATAGTAATAATGATAGAAATGGGTTAAGGTAATGATTTTTAACTAATGGTAGTCAAGTTTTCCTTTGTCATTTCATCATATATTTGTTACTTGGAAGAATTTACTGTTTAAATTGGATATTATTTATACACCATTCATGGTGGACTAATGAATTGTACTCACACCCTACTCGAGTCTCCATTGGGTACACCAGTAGATATCTTGGTTGCATGTATGTATAAGGGAAATGGACAAATTTTAAGGAGTTGAGTTGAGCATAGGATATTAATGGATGGGGATCTGGACTTGGAGTCCTGACCATTTTGGGGATTCTATTATTGTATTTCTTTTTGATTCCTTCACTTTTGGCACTATTATAATGAAATGACCTGGTTATTGTTGGTTTATGGTTTGTTCTGTCTTTTTTCGAGATTTTTTGATTAATATATTTTTATTTTTTATTACATATGGTTTCCAATATTTTTTATTGATAATTATTGTGGCCTAATATGGTAAAAGATGGTATATTTTCCACTGGTAACTGTTAGACCCTCGCCACTACATGGTAAACTATGAAGTATGAGGAGGTGCACTAGGGTCATGTTATGACCTGGCTCGGAGAAGTGGTTTTCTAGCATCTAGGTTAGATATGTTAAAAATGGGTATTAGAGAAGTTTTTATGTGGTATAGTTATTTGGATGGTATATTGGAGGTTGGTATATGTCATGCCTTGTTAATGAGCTCATTATTGGGAGCAGTTAACCCATGTACAAGGGAAACTCCATGTCACTCAAGGTGGGAATTGTTGTTCATGACATGTGTTGTTTTAGTTGAATGATATTTCCCCATTGGGATGTACACTGGTTGTATGATGTGATGGTTTTATGAAATTTTACTTGTGGCCAGAATGGCATCATATGATGAATTCATGCATAATTTTAGGCACCGAAGGATATAGGTGGCATGCAATATGATAGTCAAACAAGTGATCAGTATTTGAGGCATAGAGAGTAGAATGAATTTTCTTCCATGGAAGGTTTGAATAAATTAGTGTCTAATAATGGTGATGTAAGCAGGTAAATGAAAAAATACAACTGATTAGTTATGGAATAGTGTGTATAATGAAACGAAATGAATGGGTAAAAATTTTTGTGTGATAAATTTTAAATATTGAATGGAATTTTAAAGATGATGATTTTCATAGTGACTGTAAAATGGTTAATGAATTTTTTATAATGAATGGTGTAAATGAGATAAAATGATAATTATAACAAATTGTGTAATGAGAAATGTTTCTAAGAGAAATAATATGTGTTCTAAAAGACTAAATGGTTTAATGAGGTGTCTGATGAATGTCTTTTGATTAAGTAAATTAGTTTACCCCACAATGAACAAGATCCTCAGCAGGGGATAATAGATGGTTGTGTTCTAATTTTGAGAATGAATGTTTGGATAGTGCATCTATATGAGGATTTTTAGGGTCAATAATGTAAGATCATTTCCATATGAGGTTCAACCCTGTTAATCATTCTTTAAATTTTCTATTAATCAAAAGGTTTTAATGTATGGTTTTGAATGAGGTATGGACCTTGCTAGTAGTGTTTGGGATCGTAGAGATGGTGTTTGGCTCGTAGTGCCGATGAATGTGTATTATTACCTTTTGTCGGTAATGTACGAAAAATGGTCTCTTGGGGAGATAAGAATAGTTTATTTTAAAACATTTGGTGAGATTTACATTCATGAAAATTGATTTGTTCTTGGATTGATGTGTATGGCTTGGAAGGAGGGATGATGGATTTTTCTATTTGTGACTCTGATTTAGGGAGTTTGAATCATTCAGCCTTAAAGGTGAGCTATGAAATTAGTCAAATAGGGTGCCTAGTTCCTTTGGGTGTGTGTCACATAGGTGGATGTTTTTTACATTGATAGTGGGTTATAAAGATTGTTTCCTAGAATAGAAATGTCATTGATTACTAGGTTTGAAGGTTAATGGTTTTAGGGAAATGAGACTTGTGTTTTTCCAATGAGTTGGTAGTTTCGAGGGAAAACAAGGGTGACCGCATTAGAGGATAGCCTAGTGGTGTAGGCACCATAGAATATGAAGCATGGGAGATGCTTTTGATGTAAAATATATGAATAATGAGTAACATCGAGTCTTATTAAATTGTGTAGTTGTGCCCTAGTTATTTCATAAGGGTACCCATGTTCTTGTGGTACACTCTTTGATTTTTTGAACTGTTGTATCATATTGATTCCTAACCAGTCTATTTTGATGATTATTAATGGAGGTCTAGATTTTTTTCAATTATAAGAGAAAAGGGTGATATTGTCAGGTTTATATGCCATTTTTGGAGGTCACACCTAAGTTAGGGGTGGTCACGTTGTTGAACATGTTTACACACATGGGATTATGGTCAGATGAGATGTTTGGGATACATTGGTGTCATTGGGGCTGATTGGCCAAAAGATAATTGTTTGGTTAGCAATCGGGTTGTTGTATAGGCTCTCGTGATTCAAGGCTTATGAATACTAAATTCAATGTAAGAGTGTTCATCAGAAAGTGTGAAACCTTAAGGGATCTAATTAGGTCTATTTGTGGGAATGCACTGGAAGGACGTCATTTCGATCAGGATATGCATTTTTCATTCTCTATGAAACCAATTTTGGAAGCATTGATATGTGAGAGACCATTGGTTTTATTGGTGGGGTGGAACATTTTGTATTTGATGTTGACTCTCAGGGTTGTACCGAAAGAGATTGTGTAGTGTATTGGAAGTAGAATCGTAGTAATCCTTGGAACACAAGAACCTGGAGGATGGTCATAGATCGGTGGTGTGTCTTTGCTTCCAGTCAAGCCTATGAAGTGGTGGTTATGTTTTTATGAGATGTGTTTAGTTGGGAAGCCTGAAATCCTTATAAGTTCAAGGTGTTGCATAGTTTGAGGTCACATCAGAATGAATATGATGGTGGTGACGTTCTTCGATGACTTCTTAAAATATATCATCGAGTCATGATCATGCCCTATATATCGCGATCATCCCATGTTCATTGGGAAGGTTTGGCTTTATGGAAAGCAATGTGAAGGAATTTTATTTTGATGACGGACATGATGGAGTTATGATCATAATGACAATATATATGAATCTGGATTATGGTATGTTCACCATCAAGGGTTTTCAGGTGTGGTCATCGGGATATACCGTGTGTCAACGGACGTTGTGCGTTCTATTCATGAAAGATGAGAATGGACATTGGGTGATGACTGTTTTATTTCTGTTGGAAAATATAGAAAACAATTTCTATGTTTTGGGTTTTTGCTTGTGACCGAGTGTAAGTTATGGTTGTTGGAAGAACACATGGGGAGAAATGGTAACAACACTCTTAATGTTGGGAGAGATATGTTAGTCCAGGATGTAAAATGGTGTATATTGAGTTGTTGTTCTGGCTTCAAGATTCCAATGAGGAACATATGAGGTGAACTTTGGGTCTCTAAGAGAGGCCGGGTTGACATTAATTGTGGTGTTTATTTAGCCAATTAGTGTCTTTCATCTAAGGGTAGTTTAAAATGAAATTTGAGAAGACCATGTTATGACCTTAAAATGGGGTGGTAAGACATCCCAATGGTTTTGGGGAGATAGGATGGGTTCTACAACATAGAAAAATAGAAAATTGAATCAGGTAAGCGCCTCTAGATGATATATGATTTTCTTAATGTTTAAGGGTGCCAGGACCATGTAATTTAGTGTCATTCTAGTGGTGAAACTATGAATTATATGATGATTCAGTCAAGGATATATTTACTAATCTATGAGTAGGGGATAGATGTAGAAATTTGTAAGTCACCTTTTGTGGATGTTTTTGGGTGAGATGTACATTTTAAATTTTGGAATGGGTTTGAGTGAGAACCTAAACATATTTGATAAGTGTATGAATGTTAAGAGTTCATATGTTGGGAGTGATTATGGGGGAAGTGGAGCCTAATTATGGTTTGGTGGGTAGTGATGCTCTGATGGTGGAATTATACTTAATGTCAGGGAATGAACTTGGTTTGTGTATTTGATGATAATATTAGGGTTCAAGTTCGTAAGATCCTTTGGGACATTAAAAGGGGTAGTATTCTAGTAGTGGAAGATGTGATTTCTAAGAAAAGCTATTCAGGGGTTGTCCGACATGAGATGGTAAAAGGAATTGGTGTGGTGAGAGTGACCCACCTACTGTTTGATGTTGTAGTGGAATTTCCTATTCAGAAATGATTTTTTAATTGAGGGAGGATACTTTTGTCATAGTCCTTGAATGGATAGTGTAGGAAGTTCATCTAGGGTAGTTTAAATTAATAGTATGTGAGATAGTGTAGGGTGAAGTTCATATAGATGTTTGGGTGCAGTGAGTTGTGAAGGGGTTAGGTATAATGTGAATATTCAGTTCATATTCTGATGGTCATTCATCAATAGTGGGGTTTCAAATAGAGGATAGTGGTGAAAAGAACAATAATTATTTGGTGGTTTTCCATGGATGTGATCAGAGATTTTGGATGGAGGGACTTGAGTGATCTCCATCTGGGTGAGTTGGCCTAGGTAGTGAGTGTCGGGATGTGTTTAATTAGTTGAGTGTGCGAAGTGTTTTGTTTGTGATTGGATGCACAGTTATGGAATGTGATTGTTGAGACATGAGTTTTGGGTCAATATATTTCATGAAATGTGGTTGGATAGACCATGTCTTTTTATTTAGGGGATATGGAGTTTTGTTCACTTTTAGATTTTTGGAAAAAGATTAAAATGGTGACAATGAATTTGGGTCGTGAGTCATGAATTGTATCAGACCGATGGGGTGCTGATTGGATTTTCTATGACGGAATGATATTGTATGAAATATTTATGTGTATAGTGAATTTGGATGTGTTTTCTAGGTTTCCCTTTATTGATATAGTAGTTTATGTAAGGTTAAAGTCAATATGTACCCTGAGTACCAGGCTCATGATATGGATCATAGTGAGAAAGTATTGCTGGGAAAGATTGTACCTTTGATTCAGCTTTTCTGGTTGCATGGTAATTTTTTTGGAGGAAACATGATAAAGTGAGTTAGATTATTGGAATTAATGTCCCAATCTCTTTTCCTTGGATGGTAAGGGATTCTGGGGAAGAGCGGATCTAGGATGAGCTGTTATATTGTGGGGAGGTTGTAAGATATCAGCTCTACAGAGGCAAGTACTTGTTTAAATTTTGGTTTGAAAACCTTCGTTTTTTTATTAATTGTTCAGCATGTGAAAAAGGAGCCTTAAAGGTGTTTAGGGAGTTAGATACATGAAATTATGGAAAACTAGGTCAATTAGTGAAAGGCACATGATTTGTGCATGGTTTAGAAAATGATGCAGCATTCCCAAGAAAATTGTCAAACATTGTAATTTGTAATTATACACAGTGGACACATGGTTATTCAAACCATTTAGTTCTCCCCTAGTAACCATTAAACCTCACTTCCCTTAGACAATGGGTTTTGTAGTGTTCATGCATGGATTAGAAAACCATGTTAGTAAATTTTATGAGCCAATAAAAGCTAGAAAAGATACAATTTTTCAATTTCGATATTTTTTATGTTCTGCCTATGTTTTCCTCCAATTTTTCCACTCTAAAACCTAGTGATTAACCCAGAATCTCAAGATCTCCCCAGGAACAGTCTCTTTAATTTCTAGGCCTTTAATAGAGGAATTAGTTGCGCATCAATTCTCTAAGTAAGTCTAATATACCTCTTGATTTTCTATTCTTAATTAGGGCATGAATCCCATATTATCTTCTTCCAAGGATCTAAAACCATATTTTTCAAATGGATCGTAGGTTAAATATGCATGAGTTACATAAATCCATATCTAAGGAAATTATTAGGAGTGAATTGAACATTAGATTTGTGGTTAGTGGCCTATATGTTGTATCCTATAGTTGTTGACATGATTTTTGCCTGTTTGGTTTCATTCTTGGTTTTTGTCTTATTGGGTTCTTGATTTGTTTAATGAGATTTATTATATTGGGTGCCCAAATGAGGAGTTAAAGCCCTCTTGATCCACAAGGGACGCATGGAGAATGGTTTGACCGATTTAGGGCCACCCATGTGGTGTGCCGACATTCTCGAATCTAGAAATTGGTAATGTTGAGGGTAGAGTTCTCATGTGATAACATAGATCCCTTGATGAGAATGTCAATATATTATATTGACATGAAGGAGATGTATTGAGAATTTTTTCTATACATGGATAATGGCCAAAGCAGTCATTTGGTTAATTGTTAATGAGTTTTTGGGCCATGAATTGTAAAGGGGTAAATGGTTTATGGTGAATGTTTTATGAATAATAAACGATTTAATTGGGTTAATTCATATTATGGTAAATGTAATATAAATTATATTAGAAATTCATAATACGGTTAGAACATATATAAAAGGCTAACTTGTTTAATGGGAAATAACATAGGAAAAATGAATGTGTCTAATAGGATTTTATAGGGGAAATAATGAATATATAAATTGGGTTATCTTATAGAAATTTACGAATATGGTTAATGGGTAAATGTATGAAATTATTTAATATGTTTAGCGAGTTAGGCATATGGAATGGAATTGGGATAAATGCGATAATGCATGGTAATTGATGAATATTGTCTAATGTATGAGAGTTATTGAATATACATAAGGGGTTAAGGAATGAAAAAGGGAGTTGAGATAAACAAATATGTAATGGAAATGGAAAATGTGATAATGGTTTGTGACATAGTATTAATTCCCATGTTGATGGTCATAGAATATGATTTCTATTTCTATTGGTTGCATCATGCTATGATATAGTATGTGTATGGTGAATGGATAAATAAGAATGTGAACATGGCTTAGGAGTGTGGGGTATTAACTTGAGGTTCTATGCCCATTGGTCGAGTTAGACTGAATCTCTAAACTTGACCCCAAAATGCATGTGTTATAGAATGGGATGAAGGATAACTTCCACTAACAGTTACATTATACCCAGACCAAGCCTTCAAAGTGATGATAATGGGTTGTTTTAATGTGTTTATCCCATGGGATATTGGGGCGTTACTTATTCACTTATGCTTCATTATTGTTTTCTGAAGAGCCTTGTGTAGATGATGTATATTCCTAACCCAGGGAAAAAATGAAAATGGATTATGTATAGAAGAAGGAATGAATTATAGAGATTGTAGTAATGATATAAATGGGTTAATTTAATGATTTTTAACCAACATTTCGAAAGTTTATCTTTGTTATTTTTTCATTTTTTTATTAATTTCATGCACTATCTATTTAGACTGGATATTTTTTAGAAAGTGTTGGTGGTGGCCAACTCAGTTGTACTCACACCCTACTCAGCCTACGTGTGGGCACCCGAGATGAGTTCATGGTTTCATGTCAGGATTAGGGTAAGGGATCAGTGCTAGGAAGCAGATTCAGCCTTGAGATATGCTTGGATGAAGACCCAGAATTGGATTCAGGAACATTTGGGGGATTCTGTTGTTGCCTTTATTGTGGGATTGATTTCTATTAGAACTATTAGCATGAAATTACCCTGTTATGTTTGTTTTTCGGTTTGTACACAGATTCGGGTAGAAGCTTGGCTATTAATGTTTATTTGTTATTACATGTGGTTTCTTCTATTTATAATTTTAACTACTATTTATAATTTAACATGCTATTTTGTACTCTAGTAAAAGTGGATATAGTCTCCCCATGTGTCTTATTTGACCCTTACCGCAATTCAGAAACCGTTGGCTTATAGGGAGGTATGCTTGAGGTCTCGTGATGAACCATATCAGAGCACCAGTTTAGTGGCTTTCGGTTCGGGGATGTCTCACCAATGACTAGGTGAAAACTATCACATTTAAAAAATGTTTTTAGTTATTTTTAATCATTATGTGACGTATCATGTATGATATTGATCATAATATTTCCTTTTAAAATATAAGGGTGTATAATTCACCCCTTTAATAAATTTAGTCCCCACAATTTGAACTCATGATAAAAAACTAGGTGTTTGACAATTCAAAATAAATTTATTGAATTCCCACAATGGGAAAATGTCAACAAAACATCTTCTTTAAAAGTGATTATGGAAAGTAAAAAATCTCACCATTTATAAAAAACTTATGTTTCCATGTAGGAAAACAATAACATTGAAGAGATTTATAACTACATTGTTATTATTAGGAGTGATACAGAACATGGATGTTAGAAAGTTAACTATTGCAAAACCATAAATATGTGATAGGTTAATTGGATATTTATTTACCATTATTAAAAGAAATATGATAATTTTTTTGTTTAAAAATATTTTTTCCTAAAGATGAGTATCTACTTTACTACCTAAACTAAGAAAATAAGAATATATACTTACATGAAATGTATATTTTCATCCCCAAATGATGAGTATTCAAGATGAATTTTTATTACTAAAGTATTAGAATCAACATCAAAATATAATAAAATACCCAAAAGTATAATTATTTATTTCTCCATTATTTAGGAATTAATGAAAACAAAAATGGATAGTACACGAAAATGTAATTATCTGAAAATAATAAACCATTATATCACGAAAAGAAATATAAATCTAAAAAATTAAATAGTAGTAAACATCCTTCAACATTGATAATTCAACATAAAGTTTCCAAATAATGGTTAATTATAGATTTTTGGATTTTCAACCTTATATTTTCTCCAAATGATGAGTTTTAATGATGAAATTTTATACTTGAATAATTGGAATCAACTTCTACAAATCATAAAATCCTGAAAAGTACACTTATATATTTCTACTATCATTCAGTATTAACCAAATACAAAATTAATTGTATAAGGAAATTTAAATCTCCAAAAATAACAATACATTATATCAAGAAGTGATACATAAATATCCAAAAATAAATAGTATTATATAGAGTTCAGCATAGATCATTCAATAAATAAAAAACCTGAAAACCCCTCATAATATTCCATAATACAAATGAAACCCAAAAATCTAAAGGATTCGATCACATAGTCTTACATGATAAATTTAATATTTATCTACAAATAATACCAATATCTCCTAAAGTATCATGCCGATGTGAAATTTCTCTAATCACAAAAAATTAGAGATATACTATTCATTTTCCCAAATAACCAAAATCACCATATATATGTTTTAGAAAGATAAAGCAGAATTTTTTATCAAATTTAATTCCATAGTATTATATTTTCCATTATCATATATGGATTCCAAAATAGAGAATGCCTTTTAAAATAAAATTGATCACTTAATCTGGAAATCAATTTACAATCCCCGAGTTATCGTTTTGATAAATCATTTGACCTCAATATAAAATTATATTTCATTGAAAAAACTGTTTACCTAAAAATAAAAATATTATTCTAACTAGGACAACATATAGTCAAGTTTTAGGCTATAGAACCTCATTTCCCTTTAGTTTTGGGTTTGATTCATGATGTTTTTAAGGATGAGACAGGTTTTCACCCATCTAATATGTTGTCTTTTTTTTTCTAAAAACATATTAATATAATTCTTATAAAATTTTAAAAACACCATAAATTATAAAAAACATATTTCAACCTATAAGTATATCTCATACATTTAAATTTTCACCCTAAAAACTAATAACATCTAATTTTCTAAAAAATAAGTGTCTCTGAAAATACTATTATTCAACCTAAAATTTGGTAACATAAAAAATGGTTTCCAATACTTTGAACATATAATAAAACCAAAAAATTATAAATACATTACTCTAAATAATAACTCTCAATAAACATCTGAATCCCCATAGTTTTCTAAACTATTGCATTGATTCCAACTATGATGAGTTGACCATAGAAATTAAATATTCTAGTCATTTTGTTTCTTCCGTTCAGAATGATATGTTTAGTATAGAGATTTATTGTATTAGAAAAAATGATAAAAAAGTAAAACAATAAATTAAAAAGTTTACACTTATACTCAATATCCATT
Organism: Viscum album; assembly: GCA_963277665.1. Lineage (NCBI taxonomy): Eukaryota > Viridiplantae > Streptophyta > Magnoliopsida > Santalales > Viscaceae > Viscum > Viscum album. The sequence goes on along the minus strand of OY728127.1, from coordinate 1,349,572,308 downwards.
TTCCACCAAAAGAAACACTTTTAAAATAAAATATGTTTTCACTTCATGTAAAATATTTCCATATTCTTCATCCTTGTCTAAATTCTCCCTTAAATCATATGCAAAACATTTTATAACATGGGATACAACTAAAATATTACTAAGGGACATAAAATAAATGATTTTATCAATCCAATGAAAATCTATAAAAAAACATGCATAAAATATACCTTTTATTTGGGAAAAGGTATCATCATTTAAAAATGTCAATATCGTAGATTTAGAAAATCAATTTATTTTAATAAAAACCCACAAGAATGCATGTTAAATATACATTGGTACTTGGTACAACATTTAATATCTCACACATTCAAAAACTATTATAGGCCTACCCAATGGTATCTATGCCACCCCACATTAATCAATTATGGGATTCTCTAGTGCTATCCAAAACACCAAATATTTAATTCTAAAGTATCATATATTGAATAAAATATTTTTATACTTTCAATAATAATGGATTCAAATACTCATTAAACTCATAAGAAAATTTCTTTTGGATATCAAAATACCCATTCCTTTTCAAAAAACAATTAAATTTGAAACACTATGAACATCATAAAGAAACCATTTTATTTGAATATAGACAAGAAAATTTATTAAATAATAATCATAGAATTAAACTACCATGATTTATGGAAATTTGGATCAAGCCATATAATATAAAAAAATTCCTTCTAAATTTATTTTAAAAATATCGAAAGAACATCTATTAGAAAATGTAAAATTGAATACATTAATAACATTTTGAAAAAAAGTAAAAAATGAGTATAAATGACATTAAAAAGTCATAGGATAATGGTAAAAATGTTTTTTGTAAATAATTTTTAATACATGCACATGGATAAAAATGGGGGTTTTAATAATAACATTAAATATATAATTGCTAAATTGAAATCCCTCATAAATATCCTATTTTTCATGTGGGAATTAAGAAAATGAATAAATAATTTTTATCCACTAAATTTCTATATAAAACAAGTGGAAATAAAATATATTATATTAAAAACTAATTTTACCCATAATATTAGTAGTATGTAATCATGAAGTAGATGTTTATCCCAGAGAATGGAAATTGGATTAATAAATCCACTTTCCTCACAATCAACATCCTTCAAAAAAATTATATACATACTGTATAATGATTCAAAGGTTTAACTCATTATAGAAGTATATTAATTTTTATAATACCATATATGATGATTCTAAAAGAAATTATGCCCCATTCATTAATAATAAATCATTATTTTCTGGGTTTTCGGTACGTTTGTTTCATAGTTTTGTAATCTATTCTAATTGTAAAAAATAATGGATGATACTGTAAAAAGAAATTAAAAATACAAAAGTGTAATTAAATAGAATTAAAATTATTCTAGAATTATGAATATTACATTATAAATATTTTATTTCTTACATGAGTATGATTCATTATATTAAATGTTAATGAAAAAGTTTTAGTTTATTTTTGATGTTTTTCCATAAAACATGAACAAATTTTATTTTACATTACATTACATGTGTATATTAATTCTAGAACATGAAATAAGTTAATATATAAATATTAATATAAAAATTATCCGTAATTATTATTTTATAACCAGAAATTAATCTGGTAATGGAAAACAAACAAAATAATTATTTCTGGATGTGATTAACCAACATAATATGGGAAATAGTAATATTTCTTCTAGTAAGACGATATGAGAAATGAAATGGATATGAAATGTTCCATAAAAAATAAAATACCATCGTATAAACATTATTCAGGTGTTATCATGCATTAATAGATGATGGATGTGAGGATAGAGAGAAAAAATAAAACATATTAAGAGAGGTTCTTTGAGAAAATTAACTCTTTAATATCACCTCCTTGAGAGACCCACGTGGACCTTGGATTTGGTCTTCTAGTGAAACCAGAAGCACTTGTGTGTTGGTAGTGTGACGAGGAGAGTCTTGGGAATATATTTGAGGATCTTAATGTCTTTTTAGTATAAATTGGGTTGTGAGGAGTGATATTTATACTTTTGTATAGGTAGGTTTAAGTGATTAAAATAATGATTATTTTATATTTAAATCCAACCACATTGCAGTGACCCTAATATAAATGAATTTTATTCTTCATATATTTTTTGGATTTTGTTTAGGGTTAATAAAAACCTAACAAAACAATTAAATGTTTTAATTTTTATGTATCTTAAGCTTTTACTTTTTCACTTTAAACCTTGTCACTATTTAACTTAAACTATGGTGAATTTTTTTACCACGGTAAATTTTTTAATCCTAAAAATTAAAATGGCCAAAAAATATAATTTTGAAATCTTGATTAAAAATATTGAACCCATTTTACCAAATTAAATTCACTTAATTGAAAAATTTATATTTATAATTAATCATGTTGTCAAACAAAAAAGAGGGTCTTTAATGTGAAAACCTCCAATGGATAAGATTTTTTTTATATCCAGTTTCAATGTTAAATTAATTAAAATTGCATAAATTAATTTTTTTTGTTTAATTAAACTAAGTGTAATTTAAAAAAAATTTAAAATATAATTTAATTATATAATTAAATAATATGAAAATACAATTTTAAATTAAAATGCAGTATTTTTCATAATTCATCAAAAAATGAAACTTCTCAAAAAAACACCAAAATTTTACTATAATATAATTTTGGTATTAATTTAAAAATGAATATTTATATTTTATTATAAAAAATATAAAAGAAACAAAATTTTTTATTTAGAATAGGTGTTCCCTGAAAAGTCGCAAAATTTGTTTTTAGAAAAATATAGCTTATATACTAAAAAATTTAATTTATTGTTCTCTTAAGAATAAAAAACCTATTGGATGAAAAAATAAATTATATATATAATATATATTGAATTACTATATTTCAATAATAGTAATTAATTTAATTTATTAGGATAGAATTTCATTATATGCATAAAGTAATAGTTTTTTTAATAAAAACATATACATTATATAAAATTGGATTTCATTTTGATTTGAAATAAATAAGTTACCAAATAATTAATTTGATAAAAAAATTGGAATGAATATTTTTATAATTTTGTTAATCTCATTCATTTGTTCCATTGCAATGGTTTTGTAATGTCTATCAAATTTATGTAATTCTATTTAGTTGTTTCTTAAGATTGATGTGGCATATCATGTATGATATTGAGCATAGAGTTTCCTTTTAAAATAAAAGTGTGTTACATAAAAATCGCTATGAAGGTTACATAAAGTGGAATATATCATTGGTAAATAAGGGATAATTATCAATTTATGGTAGATAATTGAAAACACATACCATTTAATCAATAAATTGAGAATGAAATGCATCCATGGATAATATTAATATGAAAATCTCTTGGATTAAAATAACTAAATTATAAATGAAGGAAATGCATAATATTGGATTTCCTGATCTCACATATCATGATATATTTATCATCAAGGTCATTTAAGAGGATATTTTAAACTATGGGTATGTATGCACCAAAAACAATTTTAATAAATTTGGATAACTGGTTTTCCACATGAGATCTGTCGATTCATCAAGGGTCTACATAATTCCAACCCCCACACATCAGTACACGTCCAATTCATTCATATTATATTTAAGGAAAAAATTTATTCATAAATAATATGCCTTATCAAGAATAATCTTTTTTGGGTAAAGGATACAAAATATAAAAAGATATCTCATCAATCAAATAACATTCGTAATAAAACACTAAATGTTGAAATGGGACATAGTTTAACAAATAATCATATAAATGATAAAAATAATATTTATATTTAAGATAAATATAATTTTTAATTTAAAATAGTCCCAAAAAATGAATTGTTTCTAGAAAATGTTAATGACCACAAAATGAATCAGAGAAAAATGATGAATTTCAATTCATAAAAAATATTGGTTTTTTCGTAAAATATTGTATTTATGAATATGGAAGTGAAAAATAAAATATGTTTCCATTAAATTGAATAATTTTAAAAACAATTTAAATCTTGTAGAATATGATAAATATAATAAAATGATTTTTTTTGTAGGAATACCCTTTAATGATGTATATGTTATTATAAAACATTCTTTTGGAATTTATTATAATGAAAGTTAAAACTGTACATTTCATAAATTGTATAAAATAATTATATAAATCATTTAAAAAATTAATGGGAATATAAAATCAAATTAATATTGTTTTTTAGTAACTGAAAGTATCATTTGTATCCCAATTTTGAAAAATATAGACATAGAAGAAAAATATTCCCTATCAAAAAGAGAAATCTGATAAACTATTATTTAAAAAATGTATTTATATGATTCTAATGAAAATGAAACGAAATGTTTTATGACAATAGTTAAAATTCATAAATAAAAAGAATATTATAAAATAAAATTATTTAATAAAGGATATTTTAAAATATTCCATCAATGAAAATAATCTAAAACCACAAAAATGATATTTTTAAAATAAATCATTAGAAATATTTAAATTGAATCCCCTTGAATGTATCAACATTAAATTAAACATTAATAATATTGAATCAATATATATTCAATTTTAATGCATCAAAGGGAAAGTATATACACCACATAATATCTAATAGTTTCATAATACCACATTTTCCTCAAATGTAGTGGAACTTGAGTCAAAATCAATTAGCTCACAATTCCCATTTGTTTAATTTTATTAAATGTCATTTCTAGTAGATTTAAACCTATTATTATTTTATTAAAGATGATTATTTATATTTATAAAACAATATATTATCCTTTTATAACACATCATCACCCGTACATTAAAAATCATTAGTCATTACCATTATTTCAGTTGTCAACTTCTACATTTTCTCATGCATGTTTTGTTATGGATGTTCTGGTTAGTACAATAATTATACATTTAAATAAAATATATAATTAAATTAGTTCTATAAATATCATATTTATTCATTTGATATATTTTTATAATCATTATATATTGATATAAATAGAAAATTAATTGAATCAATTAATAGATATGATAATCCATACCAATGCAGGTGCGACGTTATCATTTCTTTATGGGTGAATGGGAAAAAATTATATGATATATTAAATTTTATGAATAAATATTATTTCATAAGAATCATATATAGTTTTAAATTTCATCATTATTACTATCCCTGAATGTCTGTGAAGGAAAAAATAACATTAGTTCTTCAGGTGGTAGTTAACCGTACACACGAGCGATGATTTTGTTTCCCATTTCATGTTGGAAGATATAAATAAATATTATAACATAAAAATAAAAACATATCTGAGAAAGGAATATATTTTTGTTATTATATTGTAATTATAAAGAAATAATTTATGGTAGTAAATGAAATAAGTATAAAATAAATGGCTCTGTGAAGACAATTTCCTTTTGTAAGATAAATATCGTTTGGCATACCCCTTAATTCTGGGAAGGATGATATTTAATATTGATAATAAGTGATAATATGTGTATAAAAAATAGTGACGAAATTATAGTAAGTCTTGGATGATATATTAGTCTCAAGAACATTGTAGATGAGAGGATATTTAGTATCCATTTATAAAGGAGGGAAATAACACACTTGGAATTACTTAAAAGATTTTATAATATATATATATCGTAATCATGTACAGTGGAAAAAATGAACACCAGATTAACATATAATATTTTATAAGGTTTAAATAAACTCAACCATTTTTTTATTTATTTGGGTAAATTTTAATCTTTATCTTCTATGTAAATCACACTAAACAAATTATCACCTTAAACGTGATAAATGTAGTTTTTTACAATGATAACATATGTATACGACCAAAAATAAATGGGAACATAAAATTAAATTTAGAAATGATGATTACAAAATTGGAATACATTTTATCAGATTTAACTTATATAGGATTATTAAAATACACTTATTAGAAGAACACAAAACACATGAAAATTTGTTTTTTATAAAAAACCCGCTCTACTACAAAAACATTTTTTACGGCGATTATTTTTCCTTTTCTCACGTCGGTTTTGAGACGACGTGTTTGTGAGAGAAATTAAAAATATTTTTTTGACCATGGTTATTTATTAACTGACGTTAAACATATTTTTTTCCTAATTTTTCTCATCGGTTATTTAAAAACCGATGTGAAAGACCATACATTTTTCCAAAAAATGACGTCAAAACTCAATTTTTTTACTTCGGTTTCCAAAATAACTGACGTCAAAAATCCCAATAAAACATTTAATATCATTTATTATATAAATAAAGTTAAATATATTTTTCCAATTCTTCACGTTGGATTCTAAAAAACTTACATGAAAAGGCCTTTTTATAGTCAGTTTTTTAAAAACCAACATAAAAAAGTCATTTTTAATGTCGATTTTTTAAAAACCAACATAAAAATGTTAACCATATTGTATGTAAATTCATGAAATTATATTTGATAGGTCGTACAGATCAAACGGAGATACAGAACAAATGTTATGACTATCAGAAGATTGATATATATTGTTTCCGAGGAAACATTGAATGAGCCAACCAGAGCCTCATCTTAAATGTATTTTTGGAATCCAAAGGATGATTTGTTGTTTTACCATGATAAGAAACATTATTATTCATTATAATAAAATAATAATTGTTAAATGGTATATAAATTAAGACAACTAATCCTAAAAAACATAAATTAGGGAAGAACAATAATAAATACCTTTACAAGATCCCAGAATGAAGGACTTCTTCTTAAAAGGGTTTTTTGAATCAGAAGGTCGAATAATATTTTAACCATGATATGAAACATTATTCTCCATTATAATAAAATAATAATCATTAAATGGTATAAAAATTAATAAAACTAATCATAAAAAACATAAATCAAGGAAAAATAATAACAAATACCTTCGTCAGATCGCAGAATGAAGAAATAATGATTCGTGTTGAAGATCAAATGAGTCGATGGTGGAATTATGAAGGTTGAAAGAAATGTTCGTTAGAAATTTTAAACATATGTGTATAATGAAAACATATAAATGAGATATTAAAAGAAAACAAGATATTAAAAGTTTTAGGCGGCAATCTAAAATTTCGATGTCGCGCTGTAAAAAATTGAAATTCCGCGTTGGCGGGATATAAATATTATCTTTCATGTCGGTTTTATTATAATCGTCATAATAAGAAATTAAAATATCCACATTGGGGGGATATAAAAACAAAATTTCAAACGATTTTTCATGTCGGTTATTAAAACACCGATGTGAAAAATTCTTTTTAACGTTGGTTATTTAATAAATGATGTGAAAAATGGATGGAAAATTGATTTTTCATGCCGGTTATTAAATCAATGATGTGAAAAATCAATAAAAACATCTAGATCAATTATTAATCTTATATTTCAATGGTTCATAGATCAAACATAGTTATGGATCAAAAGTTGTGGCCATTGAAATTTGATCACCCCTAAAAAAAGTCTTAATAAATGTCAACTGTCAATGGCCATAACATTTGATCTGTAACTCAGTTTCAGCTCTGTGACTAGACAAATCAAATCTTGGAAAATTATCAACAATTTTTTTACCATTATCCATGTCAGTTATTTTATAACTGACATGAAAAATGACTTTTGACATCGGTTATTTAAAAAACGACGTGAAAAAGAAATTTTCAATCAATTTTTCACCTCTATTATTACATAACCAATGTTAAAAGTCATTTTTCACATCAGTTATTTAATAACCAAAATGATAAATGTTTAAAAAATTGTTTATAATTTTCCATGATTCAATTTGATTGGTCTTTGAGCTCAAACATGTCTATGGATCAAAAGTTATAGCCATCAGAAGTTTATCATCTATAAATGGAGTCTTAAAGAATGTTAACTTCCAATAGACATAACATTAGATCCGTAACTCGGTTTGAGCTCTATGACCAGTCAAATCAAATATTAGAAAATTATCTACATGTTTATAAACATCCTTTAGTTTGGTTATAAAATAAAAAACGTGAAAATGTAAAAAATATTTATTTTTCACGTTGGTTCTTATATAACAGACGTGTAAATAAAACTACAATGTATTAAATATTAGACCGAAATTGAAAATTTCAATGGCGCATTTGAAGAAAATTGAAAGTATTATTAGAGTGATTCAATATTTTAACTTTCACATCGGTTTTTTTACTGATGTGATAAACTCATTTGTTACATCAATTATTATATCATCGACATAAGAAATTGGCTTTATAACGTCATTTATTTTATAACCGATGTGATTAAAGCGAGGTAGTTGATTTATCATGTTGGTTATTTGATAACTAACGTGATAAAGTGAGATAATTGATTTTTTACATCAGTTATAAACTAACCTACATCATAAATCAACATAATGAATTTTTTACGTTAGTTATAATATAACAGACGTGATAATAGATTTTCACTTCATTTATTTATAACCAACGTAAAAAATGACGATGTAGAAAATATTTTTTGTACTAGTTCTAATTTATATATAAACATAAATTTACCTTGAAATTTTTTATTAAATTTTTTAATATGATTTTTATAGTTAAATAATCAAAATAAATGTTTTTATACTTTTTTATAAAGAATAAACTAATTGGAATATTCCAAACATTTCGTCAATTGTAATGACTCAAAATAGTTTATAATTTGAATAAAAAATAACTTATCCTTAAAAAAATAATGGTGGTATTAATAAATTGAATTTAATATTTTTTAAAATATTTTTTAACCACATATACATATATTCAATAAAATAACTCCTAAAAAGAGTAAAGAAAAGTGTCAATTATATTTTTTATGTTTTACCTCATAGATTTGATCCAGTTTTACCTCTTTTACTAAGGTAACAAATCATTATCATGGGCACTATTTATAATGAAACAAATAAGTTGAATATATTACTTAATATTAATTATATTTAATAAAAATGTTAAATTAATTTTATAAAATTCAGTTGATACTTTTGAAATAATTTACCATAAAATTAAATCCATAAAACATGATAAAAGTCATTTTTTCTAGGATAATACATTTTTCATGAATAATTTGATCTTCCATTAACTCTATGATTAATATTCGTAATTATACAAATTTATATTCATATATATAGAAATATAATCTTTAAATTTCATTTAAAAAATTCCTCATTATGGGTTATTTAATTTAATTAAAAATGGAAATCATTATTCACTTCAAGCTAGTATTCATAAAAATGTGTTTGAAGCATAAAAAATAACATTTATCAAAATCAGGTAAAATTATGATCCTAATGGAATTTATTAGATTATTTGAATTAAATGGATCTTATTTTACTTTTATAAAAAATATATAATATAATTATACATTTAAAATACATTATTTTGTGAAAAGAAATTAGAGTATTTGAAAAACTAGCAATTTTCATTATTCACTGAAAAATCAACGATTTCAGGAATATATGAAAATTTCACTATAATTTATTTTTATATTAATATTTAAAAATTATTTAATTTTTTGAAAATAAACTTCAAAAAGTAGCATAAATTATTTATAATTTTAACGCACAAAATGAAATAAAAACCTTTTATGAAGAAAACCTATTTTCATGTTTCAAAATGACTTCACTAAAATATGAGTACATATTTCCTAAGAGTTAATTAAAAAAAATTATCTACTAAGACCATTATATGTAGTGGTGGTAGGGGACTGTAGCATCGGTGGGTACTGTGCGGACTGCAGCAGCGTGGGTACCGTAGTATAACTATTCACAAAATGGGTCTTGGGACAAAAAAATAGGCTTATGGGCAATGTAATGGGCTGCATGCCCAATTGGCCTTCAGGCAATGTAATGGGTCTACCTCTACCCAGTTAAAGATTTATTTTCATTACTATAATAATAAATGAGTTTTCAACCACCAAAAAATGGTTCAGGTATGCAATTATGAAAAATTCAAATTAGGTATACATGAGGTTAGAGAACTTATAAAGCTAGTTAGATTTGAGGTAAGGTTATTAAATTGAAATATCATTTTTATAGGTACTTTTATACTTAGAAAGCTAATGATGAAAATATATGATTTATCACTTAAAATATTATCTATTTTTTATACTCTATTCATTTAAATACATTACATGTTTTCAATTCATTTTCCTATGTTAAATTAATCATGACATTAAAATAATGTTTTCATGAAAAAATAACTTTATTTACCTCACATGCTAGGAAAAATTTTCTTTCATGTCTGTATTTTATTTAAATTTTATTAAATAGTGTTTTTAATATTCTACAATGGTTTATTAAATTCATTTACCCATGTTTTAATTTCTATAATAAATATTTAAAATAAATCTTCGTTTGGTTTTATAACTAAGGTAATTCTTACTAAAGGTATGAAGGAATTATTTGTTTTAATATACACTACTAGAATAGAATTTCCCTTTATCATAGAAACATAAATATGTTTATATTACATTAAAATAATTTATATTTAATTTAAAGTAGAATGTTTTAATTAATACGTAAGAGTTATTAGATTTTTAAAAATGTCATTTGAAAATGGAAAGTGTATCTTACCCAAGAAATTTTCCAGTGATCTTTTAAATACATTTTCCTATATAATAAATTCCTTTGATGATACTACTTTTCATTTGGGGATATGATTCAATGATAACATGATTATTATTTCTCTAGATATATTTTTGTTATGATTATTAAATTTTGAGTAAATTAATTTTATTTCCCAAGAGTTATTATATGGTGGAATGACAAATGTTTCCAGGATATTACAACTTAAATATGAATCGGTTATGATTATGTGATGGGTTGGTCTATTAAATCCCTCCAAATCATTGGTAAAATATTAATGATTTATGATATCAAAGGGTGGGAAAGAGATTGTCCCTATCCAAAAATAGGTTACAAAAGATATTATCTGAAGCCCAAAAAGTGGGTACACATGAGTTTATCCCAAGCCAGAAGTAGGTGGAAAACTAGTGATCCCATTCCTAACATGTAATGAATGCCTTAGTGGGTAGCATTGATATAATATTTATAGGATTATAATTGTTCTCCATATTATTTAACTATTTAATATATTTTTTTGGTTCTAATGTAATTATCTCAAAGACCAAGTTCTTTGAAACCTTTATGATTCATATCTTATGATTTTCAATGATTTATTCCATGAAACATGATTATTATATAAAATTCTCTGGGAATGGTTTTCAAATTTTACTATCTAATTATAATATAATAATGTGTATTTTTTTCATAAATTAAAATTTACATCTCCCATTGTTATCCTTATAGGGAATTATTTTATCACCCTTTATTATATTTTCACCAATATAAAAAGAATGTATTTAAGTATGATGTGCCTATTATGTGTGTTAGTAGTGTTGAAATTACTGGGAGATGATGTATTTATTTAATACCCCAGTTTTTATATGTATCCATGTTTCCAAACACAATATAGTCTTATAGTTCAACAATAGATCATAATTATTTGTATTATTTAATCATTTAGTATGATGTTAAATTTATGTATGAAATTTTTGGGCAACCATAATTAGTATTGAAGAAGTGGTTTTCTATTTTTGAAAACTGTGATGAGAATTATTTAGTAATAACACAAATGATTGACCTATTTATAAGATAACTACTTATGTCATGTTAATGAAAAAATTGTGGATTTACTAGAAAATATTTCCCTATTAGAAAACTTAAAGGTTGATATAGTTGTAACACATAAGAACCAAGGGTTAGCAACTATGAATGTGGAAGTTTCTGTATTAACCAATCATTAATGGTGCATGATATGTAGGCCTAATACAATACACAACACTAGACACTCGTATGAGATATTACTGGGATAATTTCAATTTTATTTATTATCCATTATTATGAATTTGAATAGATGATGACCAAGGATTACCTAGGTCAATCCAAATGTGTCATAGATTGAAAAGAAATTGCCATGATTTATACATTATAGGATTTATTATTATTATTATTATTCATACTATTTTTTTTGTTTCTCACACTATTATTTTTTGTTTTAGTCATTGGATGGAACCCAAAGGATCCATGTTAACATTGAATGTGATGGGTAAAATAATTCTTTCCCCCATGAGAAACCAAATGTTTTGGGAGATGGAATGAAAAATATCCTTTCAATTCTATGAAATATTCTCATGAAATGAATCATGTAAATATTTTCAGTGGGAAAACTATGGAAAAATTTTCTATTTTTTCCTCCATGATGCAACATCAACCTTAGTGTAGTCGGTCTTCTGATCCACTAGTTTTGGAGTAATGGGTTAGTACATTATAAAATATATTTTCACTTTTCTGATGCTTATATCATGAAAAAATAATTTAGTTTTTTATTGTTTCAAAGGTAAAGTAGATCAATGGCTAAATTTTATCAAGAATAGGAGGCAATATAATGAAATTCACTCTACGGAATGGGATTAGATTATCATATTATATTTCATCAATTAGTTTTCTTTTCTTATTCACATGATAATGGGGAAGGAACTCCATGAACTAAAGAAGAAGGATGGTGGATCCATTTGTACCTATGAGGAAAATTTTTAATGACATGAATGGTGATCTTATGGTATTATAATTCGACCAAAATATATGATTTATTGATTATTTATTGGATTGAAATAATATCCCTAAACTACACTTTCTATATGGAATATCAGATGTTATGAAAAAATCATTCAATGTTTTCTCATTTATGAAGTGGAGATTAGAGTTACCCATAAATATATTTATAAGTCCCTAGATCCATGTGGATCAACTCTTTACATTTTTATGAAGATCGAATTACTCGAAGGAGGCACAGAGGAAGTCCAAAGGGACTGACTTGCTAAAATTTGGATGTAGGGAGAATTCAAGCTGTGTAAAATTTTTACAAGATATAAAAGTAGGTTTCACAATATGTATGTTTTTGGGGTTAAATAATATACTGGTGATATGATATTTATAAAAAACCGATCCTTGATGATTGCACAGCGTGAACAGGGGTACATGTCATGAAAATCAATGATGTTATTTGCTTAAAACATTTGTATCTCCTCTAGTTGGTGGCTGTAGATCCACGCCCTCTCATTCCAGGAAACCCAACATCCCCCTATGACATTTTGAGGATTCCCTCATTGAGGATTGATCTATAACTTCTGTCATTTGATCTGTTGAAAACCATCTTCGATAAAAGGTATTTTCTACCCCTGTTTTTGAGATTTAATTGATTGGTTTACTCATGTTCCTATTTTCCATGTGATGGTTATTGATATCCATGTTTCTAAAGGATTTTTTGGTTAGTTTTTATTGTAGTAGGGGTCTTATATCATCAAGTGGATACCCTTATAGGGGGAGAGGCGATTGAGATATATAGCGTTGGTCCATTCCTGTTCAAATTGCATTGAAAGCATTTTGAGGTAAGGGATTCATTTCTTCTCTTTTATTTATGTTCTATCATAGAGCTACCATTATTTATCCCCATTTATCACAATTAAATTAACCTAATAGTTTCATGAAACAGATTAAATAATTGGTATCATTCTCATAGCGATGGTATAGTATTGTATATCGATAAAAGTTTCCTCTTATTTTTCAAGATAGCATGATATCTATGCTCTTCTTGATATTTTTGTATTAACTTATATAATTAGTAAAGAACATAATGCCGAAATTAATTTATAATTAATTGGATAAAATATTAAAGTGGTATATATAATGTATCCATTTGTCATTGTAATATGATGATAATCAATTGATGTAACGATTCATGTTTAATTGAATTTGGTTAATAAACCTGAAACATGATGATTATTATTGATAAAAAAAATTAAAGGAATGATAGATTAATTTTTTATTATTTTTTGACAACTTTTAGTGGATCTCTTCTTAGGTTTCCCATTTTTGGAAACTGTAAATAATGAATCGATTAATTAAATAAGGAATAATAATCAGTTTTGTAAGAAAATATAATGTATGAGTCTCCATTTTTCTGGAAAAGGTCGAGTCCCTGTTGTTTTGGCGATATGATGGATCGTTGTGTGTTAAAGATGAATGCCTGGTTTTTGGGAGAAGATCCTAGTTTATATATTTTATTCATGGTTCTTCAATTATGTTACGAGTCTGGCGGGTTGTTGTGGTTTATGGGGCATGGAGACCCAGATGTAATGTGAGCATCAGACGACCAATCATGGAGGGCTATTGTGGTTTGTTGGGAATGGAGTACCGATTGTTGTGGAAAATGTTTCCCCTTGGGAGGAAGATATGTATTAGTATATGCATGTGGGTGTTAGGGAGAACACCATGGATGCAAGAATGAATTGAAAATGTGATTACCCTAGGATATGGATGTTGGATTCTTGTTCGAATATACTGTTCGGGTGACATCCAAGTTTTTTGTGATATGATTTTCCCCATAGTTTAAGGAATATTGATGTGTTTGGTTATTTACCTTGGACACAGACAGTCACATTGCATTAGAGGAGAAGACGTACTTGGTATTCTATATGCTTTCCTTGTTTAGATTTCTCTTGGTTGGATGAGCATACTCTCCTCCTATTGGTGGAAAACACTCAATGTATAGTTTATCAACTCACTATTTCAAGACCCCTATGCTTGGATGAGGTTACTCTTTCACTATCTTGAGGCAGATGGATGTGCATGGTGGTTTTCCTTGTTCTGTATATTTGGATTTCTTCCTGTAGAACCTAGTAATATGGAATGTAATTTTATTAATAAATGAATTTTTTACCCTTGGGATTAGAGCTTGATGGGATGTAATGATGAGGTTATAATTTTCTAAAGTTGTGGTCTTGGATATCTTATGATTGTAGGTCATATAATATTGTTTTAATGACAATATAAAGTAATGTGGTAAATTAAAATGGTTAATTAATAGTTAATTAATTAATTAACATAAATCCAAACTGATGAAAAGGAATTAAATAACACAATATAATTATTTAAATAGTTTTGTTCTTATCGGATATATGGTCTTAGTAGTGGCAGTCAAGAGTCCGAGAGACATTAGATGCAGTTGAGTCTCAGACTAGGTGTAACACCCTGACCCTAGTTACCCAGAGTCAGTGCATTATTATATAACATTGGCATGACACAAGAGATCATGTCCGAATAGAACAATCAGTTTAGTAGCCTTATATGTACAAGATATATATAGAAGTTTTACATTACATTATGAAATGTAAATGAAACATTGTGTCTCCATAGAACACTCTCATATGCCTCATCATATCCCAACAATTCAACCATAATATACTTCTTCGCATACAGGGAAAAATAAAACATATGAAAGGGGTGAGCTTAGATGGATTGTAAGGAAAATAATATAGTAGAAACTATCATAAATAAGCAAAAAAATTTAATTCCATTTATAAGACTAAGAAACAACCCTTTTGAACACAATATTCAGCAATATATGGAATATATAAATCAAATAATGTCATTTATTTATTCCCATGGATATTCTAGTAGTCGAAAAATATCATGTAACATCAATAGCTAATTTCATAATGATGGAATGCATAATGCCGGATATCATAACCAAATATTCAAGGCCTCGTGCCAAGAATAAAAATTAAATTTTATTCAAGGACTTGTGCCAAGATAGTAATTTGTCTCATGATACCTACCGATGCATCAAGGGGCTATACCTAGCCCCAAATGTAACTTACTATGTCCAATTCATTCTCCATATGAAAATTTTGAAACAAAATATTAACATTTGTATTAAAATAAGATTAAAAAAGTTTAATACATTAACCATAAACCATGAATGGTATAAAAATAAAACATCCACAGAAAAAAAATATCCCAAATTCTTCAATAATATATGGATGATTGTATCAGAACAAATAAAGTTCAAACAAGTGTAAAATCTAACAATGGATACTGACATAGATGAAATCCAAACTATTTGATAGAAATATATGTTTATATTTTGAAATCATTTAAGATCAATGTAATTATAAAACAAAAAAAATATTTTTAAAATATTATTATAAGCTTCTAATGGAAGATTTAATGGAGTTATAATGGTGGAAAATAGTCACACCCGTCGTAAAAGTTAAAAAAACATTATTTCCTTAATTTATCGAAAACGTCCTAAAGTACCATGTTCGGAAAACGACGGAATGATTCGTTTCAAAAAAAAATTTAAAATTCAATCAAGGGAATACAAGTATTTAACCCACAGTCTAGGAAATATTAAAACTGTTTTGAAATACAGTTTTTTGAAACATGGATGTGGATGATAATGAAGTCCCAGTAGAATCTTACATATAAACAACCTCAGATAATGAGGAAGTTGTAAAATTTAACCCTTACAATGTACTTTTTCTTAGTACAGGGTGAGTTAACCTCCTGTATAATGGTTATATCATTGTTATTAAATTATATAAGAATCCCAAACATAAATATGATATCATATAAAATCATCTTATATTTCTTTGTTAATAATATTTCAGTAGTATCATTGTATTGGGTGTTAAGTAATTCATTTTCCTTCATATGATTTATTACAAAAGTCAGGTTTTTTATGGATACGATTTATTTGATTCATATAAAAAATTATATTATTTTCTTAAACGTTTTTTTAATTCTAAAATGAAAATTATTCAGGAAAGGATGCAATGGGGAATGGAATTTCATCGCGTCCTGGAGGTGGTAAGCCGTACGTACGCACGAGTGAAAGTATCATTATATTGATGGTGAAATATTATGTAATTGCATTTTATAATATATTAAAAAAAATTAGAATGTTATATTTATTATTTAGATTAGTTATACTCATTATTATACCCATCCAATTAATGAAGTGTTGAATAACAAACTATACCACAACGTGGAGACTGTATGCCGTACATCCCCACGTATAGTGACATTTTCATTCATAGGATGGATAGAAAAATGAATATTGTTGTACCATATTTATAATAACATCTCATTATGTAGAAGGTACTGGAGTTATTATTTTGGTATGGAAACTACATTGTAAGAGGAAGTGGAAGAAGAAAAGAACTTTGAAAGAGGTGGTGAAGTAATTACCTCTTCATCGGGTTGTTCCATTTAATTTAAACAAAATGGCTCTTTAGGTTTGAATTCTATCAATGTAAGGCCCCTAGTATTTTGTGAGGTTAGTTGGAAGGAGATTTGAGTTTGGTTTGGTGGAGACATATGGCATTGGAGGTGTGAATTTTAGAGAAGGGGAAGTACCCTTTTTAATAGAGGTGAAGGGAACTTTAGAAAAAAGTTGAAATATTAATTTATTATAAATTATTTTCTATTTATAATAGCTATAAATGGATTTATATCTAGGATAAGGAGGGTACGGGTCAAAATACTCTCGACCAATAGGTTTTTAAAAATTTTAGGTCACCATATTAACCTTATCATTTAGATTTAACTCTTAGTTAAATAGTTTAATATTTACCTTGTCTTCGTGTATTTTTGCATTACATGGTCAATAAAAAAACAATAAAATTCCAACAGAATCACAAGTAGTTCATTAATGACATATATAACATTATCTATGTCCTTTGGAATATTTTTAGAGTTTTAGAAATATTTTATCACTAAGAAACGTAGTATTTATTTTAAAAATACATTTATAAAAATGTTGACAATATTTTTTATTTGGTTGTTTTGAAAGACAAAATCTTGATTACATATAAAAAATACATTGAATCTACCCTAAAATATAATATTCACCAAGTAAATTCTCGTATTGCATGAAATGTTTAAATTTAAATTTATGTTAATATTTATAATATCAATTATTTTAATCTTTCGTTAATAAGGTCATTACTGCATCATTATTGTGTCATTTATAAATTTAAATATTTTACGTCTAAAAATTATATAAAAGATATGATTATGTGGAAAATATTTTTATCATTCTAATGAATACATAGTGTCGAATTTCTCATATATAACCATATATAAAAAATGGTTTAGTTAATAAAATTTGAATTTAACACTTTTAACACTTCATTAAATAAAATGTAATAAATGTCCTAATCTAGACCGAATAGATCAAAAAGGATATTATTTTTGAAATAAGGTTTTTTTTTCTGAAAAACTTATACAATAAAATTACTACATGTGTTGGGGTAATTTGATATTTTTATTATATTATTTTTATCTTTAACTTCCCTATTTACTTTTAACCGCGGTAAATAAAATTCAAAAGGAACTATTCCCCAAAAAAAATTCATCCTATTGAACAAAATTTACTTTCTATTAAAATCTTTGTCTGTCGGATTTTTAAAATTCAATTCACAAAACCGGTAAAATTAATTATTATGCTAATTTTCAAATGATCCTAGAACTTGGGTAAAATATGTTAAAAAGTTCGATAAAATTTTATATATCTAATCTTATTATAAAATTAATCTAATGAATTACATTTGATTAATATAGGTATTATGTTTCAAATTTGACATTTAAATAAAATCATATTTTATGTTAATTTATTAAACAAAATGTCGATTTTAAACAATAATGCAACGTTTTTTACTATTCATAAAAAAATTGAAGGTTTTCAAAAAATATATAAAAAATTTGACCTGATATAAATTTGATATTTGGAATCCAAAAATATTGTCCAATTTGAAAAATAAAATTAAAAAATTTAAAGAAGTGGGTATTATTTTTCATAACGTCTTTTTAAACGGCTAGTTTGTTTAGTCATTGTGAACTAGAACTCAATGTCGTGTTCAACGCACACTATAGTATTATTCAAAGGGAAATGTACCGTGGAAGCTTGGGTTGTTACATTCATCCCTCCTTCAAATAATTTCATTCTCCAAATTTCTAGAATACTACTGCATAAAATATTAGGGTGGTTCGTCATCATATTTTCATCAAGTTCCCACGTTGCCTCTTCTATTTTATGGTTTATCAAAAGAACTTTTACCAGATGAGTCATCCTATTTATCAACACTTGTTCTCTTGTATCAATAATCTTGATAGTCTCTTCACAATAAGAAAAATTGGGTTCCAGTTCTATTTCTTCATAGTTGAGTACATGGGTTGGGTTAGACATTAATTTTCTCAGCAGCGATACATGGAACACATTATGAACTTTTGAGAGACTATGGTAGCATTTCCAATTGGTAATATATAACTCCAATTCATTCTAGAATTTCAAAAAGTATGATATACCTGAGACTTAATTTACCCTTGTTATCAAATTGTATAACCCCCTTCCATAGAGATACCTTCATGAAACATGATCTCTTACTTGAAAATACAAAACCTTCCATCAGTTATCAGCATAGCTCTTTTGCCTACTTTGAGATGCTTTGATGTGGGTTTGGATAATCATCCCCTTTTCCATTTTTTCCTCAACAAGTTATAGGCCTATGTTTTTCCTTTCACAAACATCATCCCAACAAGTTAGTGTGCAACATCTCTTTCCATATAACGCTTCATATGGTGCAATCTGAATACTTGAAAGGAAGCTATTATTATAGGAAAACACTACCAAAGGTAAATACTGATCCCACATATCTTGAATTTCATGTTATCATTATTTCAACATGTATTATATGGTTTCAATAGTTCGTTCTGATTGTCCATCAGTATGAGGATGGTAGGCAGTGCTCAATCAAAGTCCAGTATCTAGGGATTTATGAAGACTTTTCTAGAATCTTGAAGTAAAAAGGGGATCACGATTAGAAACAATCGATAGGGGTACACCATGATGTATTACAACATAATTAATATACAGTGTTTCAAAATGGTCAAGTGGTAAGTCATCCCTTATAACATTAAAATGTGCTGACTTGGTAAGATGATCAACAATGACCCATATTGTATCATTAATTCTAGGAATCTTTGGTATCCCCATGAAAAAAGTCCATCATAATATCATCCCATTTCCAATATGTTATGGGAGGAGGTTCCATGAGTCCTCTAAGAGGTTGTCTTCCATACTTTAACTATTGAAAAACCATACATATTTACTCATAATCAATAAAATACCTATTCATGTTTTCCCACCAAAAAATTTCCTTCAAATCTCTATAAATATTACTACTAGTATGGTGTATATCGAAATTATAGCTATGAACATCATCCAAACAACTGCATTTTTAGATCTTGTAGATCAAGAACACAAATTCTTTTCCCAAACATCCAAAAATCCATCTTCATATACGAAGTCAATCAATCCCCCATCATTCATAGATTTAATTTTCTTTTGTAACTCCTCATCATTATTCTAAGAACTTTTTATCCTTTCTAGTAAAGATGGGTTGGGAACCATTTGAAAAAGTATTGATGTTTCACCTTCCATGATTATTCCCTTATCCATCTGTACTAGATCCCTAAAAATAGGATCCTTTTCAACTCTCATCTTATTCAGAACTCTGTGATCCTTTCTGTCCAAATCATTTACCACTTTATTTTCATTCCCTGGGTGGTAATGTGTTATGAAATCATAATCCTTGAGTTTTTCGATCCATCACCTTTTCATCATGTTTAGTTATTTCTATGAGGAAATATACTTCAAACTTTAATGATCAGTATATATCTCACATTTTTCAATATAGAAATAGATTCTCCATTTCCTTAGAGAAATTATTATAGCTACTAACTAAATATCATGAGTAGGATAGTTTTTTTCATTAATTTTTAGCTATTGTGATGCATAGGAAATAACTCTATCATTATGTATATGGACACAACCAAATATTTTCTTTGAAGCATCAATATAAATAACAAACCCATCATTCCCCAATGGTAGAGTTAGTAAATGATAATTGACTAATATTATCTTTAATTCTTTAAAACATTCTTCACACTCTTTTTCCAAAATAAATTTAACCCCTTTACATGTGGGCATCGTTAATGGGTTAGCCAATCCAGAAAAATTCGAGGCAAAATGTCGATAATAAATTACTAAACCAATAAAATTTCGTACCTCAGTAATACTCGTCAGTTCTAGACTTTCATGGATTTCCCTTGTCTTTGAAGGATCAATATAGATTTTATCCTTAGAGAAAATATGTCCAAGAAATGAAATCTTATGAAGCCATAATTCACACATACTAAACTTCCAAAATATTTAATTTCGTCTATGTGTCTTTAGAATAGTGTGCAAGTGATTTTCAATATATTTATAGATTTCAGATTATACCAAGATATCATCAACAAATACCATTAAAAATTCATCAAGGTATTCCTTAAAAACTATATTCACTATATCCATGAAAACAGAGGGTGCATTTTTCTATC
Organism: Viscum album; assembly: GCA_963277665.1. NCBI lineage: Eukaryota > Viridiplantae > Streptophyta > Magnoliopsida > Santalales > Viscaceae > Viscum > Viscum album. The sequence continues at coordinate 1,349,550,970 of OY728127.1, read as the reverse complement.
CAAAAAGCATTACTGTAATCTTGTAATGCTCGTACCTGGTTCAAAATGCTATCTATAAAATGTATTCCTTTTTCATGAAAAAATGGTTGTATCTTGATCACAGGTCAGTCTTTGAAAAATATTGAGCTCCATGAAGTTGATCAAATAAATCATCAATGCGGGGTACGGGATACTTGTTCTTTATTGTTGTAGAATTGATTTCCATGTAGTCAATGCACAACATCATAGATCTATCATTAATATAAACAAAAAGAATATGGTATCCCAATGTAGAAACACTATGGAAAATATATCCTTCATTACTCAATTACTCTAGTTGTTTCTTTAGTTCCACTCATTCAACAGTGGCCATTCTAAAATGGGTCTTCAATATGGCCCTTGGAACAAGAATTAAGTCTATGGAAAAATTAATTTCTCATTCTAGAGGATGTCTAGTTTAATCTTATGGAAGCACATCAACATATTCATGAACAATAGGTACATCCTCTATTTGAAAATTCATTTCCTCACCCATAGATATTTCACTCCCTTCCTCCCCAATAATTAAATTTAGTGGAGCTATTGGGGGTGGATCTACATGTGAATCAAATGGATACGTTTCGTCTCTAAATATAATGTATTCTTTATCATCATCAAAAACTGTAACCTCCTTCTTGTTACAATAAATTTTTGCATCATGGTCCAAAAGCCAATCCATACCATGGATTATATTAATTTCAGTCATGGGTATAATAATCAGATTAGTGGATAAATCACTTTTATATTCCATAATGGTAACTGATTGAGAAAACATTATTAGAATGATACTTTCCATAGGAGTCTTAACTGACCACTCACTTTTTAAGTCAAATTGAAAATATCTAATATTCTTGACCATCTAGGAACATATAAAAGAATGTTATGATCCATAATCAAATAATGCATTGCATATTTTTGAGGAAATGATTTATGTACCTACCACCATGTCATTAAGAACTTCAACCTATGTAGTAGTGATCTCATAAGCATGGATTTGCACCCCTAGCCTTTTTTGAGGTATTATTCTCTAATTCTTAGGACATTCATTTTAATAATGCCCCATTTCTCTAGAATTGTAGCATTCAACATTGAAATCCTCTATCTTTCCCTTGCAATAATGTGCATGGTATCCTTTTTCTCCACCCATGTGACATACTCCAATCACCTTCAGGAAAGTACCGAGGTATTTCATCAAGCATTTACTATAGGGTGGAAAGTCAACTTTTCTCTTCTTATCCTTATTTCCTTTTTCAGAGTGTTCAGCATACCTATTCTTCTCCTACTTCAATTTAAAGTCATATGACTTAGAGAATTTTTTCTGTCCCCATAGCACATAAGACTATATCTTCATACGGAGAGAAGGATTGTGAGACTAATGCCCGATGGATAAATGGTTTTAACCCCTAAAAGAATCGATCAATTTTATATCTTGGGTTACGTATATAATCTGCATCATTCCTTTCTAACCTTTACAAAGTAAGTCTCCTACTTTCTGACATTCTTATCCTCCTTTTTCCTCAGACTAAGAAATTGCATTTCCATATATGCTCGATGTTCATGAAGAATGTATTTTTCTAAGAAAATATCTCTAAACTCCCTCCATTCCATATTTTATACTTCATCATCATCCATTGTGTGTTGAATTAAAGACCACCATTGATCTACATATCCTTTGTGGTGATAAAATCCGATGAAAACGTTTTCCCTTCCTCTACTCCCCAAAGCATGAAATATTATCTCTAAAGAACCTATCAATTGCTCAAGTACAAATGGATTTTTAGTCCCACTAACTGTTAGTGGTTGTTTCTTCATGAAGAGGTCTAACATTGATCCTCCACATTGAGGATCATGGTGCTCCGTACGGGTAAGGATATTATTCATAAATTGATTGAGTTGTCCAAGTATGATTATATGCTAATCAACACCAGTTCTATCACCAGCTCCACTAGAATTATATTGAGTATGAGGTAAAAACCTACATCTATTATGTGTGTTGATATAACTTCCATTCCTTCCACTAGGATCCATTTAAAATGAAGGGTAGATACTAGATTAGTTTATGAATCACACTGCATAATTCCAAACGTTTAAAGTAGTTAACAAAAATTGAAAAGATTATGGATATAATCCATAATCATAAAACAGTTTTCTTTGGGGAAGTATTCACTCATTAATACCTTACAATGGTTAGTAAAGAAAATCTGAATTATTCTATGCATATCCCCCAGGAGTGTTAAACCAGGTATGAATTAAGGCTCGTTGTCATGTACCATGATTTCCCAGGTAAATCCCGAAACAACTTTTCAGAGTTTTCACTCCTAGGTACATATGTTCCATATGCACATCCAATTGTAGTATCCAGATAAGGATTTATTTCTTGGAAAACTCACAAAATCTCTACATAATCAAAATTCAAGGAAGTTCTTATATATTATTCTTCAAAGTCTATCTTAGGATAATGTTCTACAATCAGAGTTTTTCTAAAACTATTTCCCATGGTTTTTACTAAACATCCTCTAATACCAAATGTAATATCTTGAACCTAGTTAACTATAGTCAGTGCATTATTACATAACATTTTATTGATCATAAGAGATGAATTCCCGAAATAACAATCAGTTTAGTAGCCATGGATGTACTAGATACATACAGAAGTTTTACATTACATTATGAAATAAAAATGCAACATTGTGTCTCTATAGAACACACTCATATCCCACAACCTATCCTTGCAGGTCAGTCAAAACAGGCTTCTTAACATCCTAAAAATTATAAAACATAAGAAAGGGGTGAGCTCAGATTCTCAATAAGGATAAAAATATAGCAGAAACTATCATAAATAAGTATTAACATTTAAAGAAATGTATATGGAAAAAACAAGCCTTTTAAACATAGGCTTTGTCATAGTATATAAAATATAAATCAAATAATTCTATTTACCTATTCACATGGTTATTATACTGGTAGATTCATCACATGTAATATCTATAGCTAATTTCATAATGATGGAATGCATCATGCTGGACATCATAACCACATAGTCAAGGAATTGTGCTAACAATAAAAATAAAAATTTCATCATGGAATTTTCAAAGACAATAATTTGTCTCATGATACCAACTGATTCATCGATGATCTATAGCGGGCCCTACCCGTCACATACTAAATCCAATGCATTCCTCAATTAAAAAGGATGAAACATTAAATAAACATTTATATTAATACTAGAATACAAAATGTCAATACTTTAACTATAAACCATGAATGCAATAAAAATAGCACATCCATAGTGAAACATATCACAAAACATTTAATAAAGTATTGAATATTTTATCATAATAAATCAAATTAAAAAAGCGTAAAATCCAACAAAGGATGTTGACAAAGATGATGTCAAAAAATATTGGATAAAAATATGTCTTTCTATTTTAAAATCATTTAAAAGCCATGTAATTATAAATGTAAAAAAATATTTTGAAAATATTCTTATGAGATTGTAATGGAAGCTTCAAAGGTGTTATAACGATAGAAAATAGCCACACCCGCCATATCTGTTAAAAAACATTCCTTCCATAATTTTTATAAAAGGTTACAATGTTCCTTTTTGGGAAAACAACAAAAATATTACTTTCAAAAAAATTATTAAAAATAAAACATTGGTATAAGTGACTTTAAACCATAGTCTGGGAAGTATTTATTTTTTTTGAAATAAATTGTAAAAAAACTGAGATGAAGATGATAAAGAAGTCCCAGTAGATACTTATGTATAAACAACCTTGGATAATAAGGAGATTGTGAAATTTAACTCTTACCTTGTACTTTTCTATAGTCAAGGGTACGTTAAAATTATTTGTAATTGTTAAATCATTGTTATTAATTTATACAAAAACCACATATATAAATTTGATATCATATCTGTTCTTCTAATATTTCTTTTTTAATAATATTTCAGTAGTATCATTGTTTCAGGTGTTAACTAATTCGTAATCCATCATATATTTTGTTATATAAGTCTTGTTCATTATGGATAGGATGTATATGATTCATATCCAGAATTATATTAAGTTCATAAAAATTATTTTTTATTATAAATTGAAAATTAATCTTGAATGGTTATGATGGGGAACATAATCTCATCACGTCGTGGAGACAGTAAGTCGTACGTATGTACAAGAGAAAATATCATTCTATTAATGTTGAAATATTATGTAATTGGATTGTATATTATATATGAATAATTATTAACATGTTATATATATTATTTACATCAATTGTACTCATTATTATACCCATCTAAACAATGAAGTGTTGAATAACAAACTACACCACGTCTTGGAGATGGTAAGCCTTACGTACACACATATGGTGAATTTTTCATTCTTAGGATGGATAGAATCATTAACATGGTTAAAACATATTTATAATGACATCTATGTATGTTGAAGGTACGAAATTAGTCATTTATATATGGAAACAAAAAATTAAGAGGAAGTGGAAGAAGAAAATAAATTCGAAAGAGGTGATGAAGTAATAACCACTTCTTAGGGTTAATCATTTAGATTTGAACAAAATGGATCCATAGGTTGGATTAATGATCTATGTAAGGTCACTTTGATTAAATTGAGGGCATTTGGGAGGATATTTAATTCGGTATTTGATGATACAAATGGTTTTGGATGTGTGAATTTAAGAGAAGGGGACGTACCCTTTTATAAGAGTGGTGAGGGGAAATTTAGTAAAATCTTGAAATATTAATTTATTATAAAATTATTTTCGGTTTATAATAGCTAAAAATTTATTTATTTTGAGTGTATGACGGGGATGGATCGCAATAATCTCAACTAAAAGGTTTTAGAAATGTTTAGGTCACCATATTAACCTTATCTTTTAGATTTAACTCTCAGTTAAATAGTATAACATTTACCATGTCTTCTTGTACGGTTATATCACAAGGTTAATAAATATAATATAAAATGACAAGAGAATATAAAGTGGTTCATTGATGAAATATCTAATCTTATCTATGTACATTCGAAAAATCATATATTTTTAGGAATATTTATCATTTATAAATATAGAATTTGTTTTAAAAACAAATTTACGTCAATTTTAAAACTATTTAGTATTTGGTTATTTTTGGAAGTCATAACATCTTTATTAATTCTAAAAATTACATTAATAAACCCTGAAATGTCATATTAACCTATAAAATTCATGTATGGAATCAAAAGTTTCAATTTACATTTATTATAATATTTATAATATCAATAATTTTAATATTTCATTAATAAGTTAATTACTGCATAATCATTGTGTCATATATAAATTTAATTATTTGACTTCTAAAAATTATAAATAAAATACCATGATCTAGAAAATAGTTTTGTCTTTATGATGGATATTTATAGTCAAATTTATCTTATGTATTACCTTATATTAATATTGGTTTGGTTAAAAAAAGTTAATTTAAAAATTATAACACTTCTTTAAAAAAAATATAATAAATGTCATAATCTAACCCAAATAGATCAAAAGAATCTTATTTTTGTCTTAATGTTGACTTTTTTTGAAATACACATATCCAATAGAATTAGGTAATGTGTTGGGGTAATTTGATGTTATTATAATATTATTTTCTTACATTTAATTGTCCTAATTATTTTTAACCGCGGTAAATAAAATTCAAAAGTTACCATTCTCTATACATTATTTTTATCCTATTAAACCAAATTTTAGATAACAATTTCATACATGTCTTTTAAATTTTTAAAATCCAATTTACAAAAGTGGTAAAATTCTCTTTTATGCAAATTTGAAGATTTTCCTACAAGGTGGGTAAAAGATGTTAAAAAGTTCAATAAAGATTTTTATATATAAACCAATTATTAAATGAATTCAATTAATTACATTAGATTAATATAATTATTATGTACCAATATTAATTTTAAAAAAAATTAAAAATTAAAAATCATTTTTAACCAAAAAGTCAGCGTTAAATATTAACGCAGTGTTTTTCACTATTCAACAAAAATTGAAATTTTTTTTAAAAAAAATAAATTCTCCCTAAGCTAATTTTGATATTCCAAATCCAAAAATGAATTACAATTTTAAAAAATAAAATTTATAAAATTTTAAAAATTGCAGATTACTATTCCTAACTACTATTTTAAACGGCTAGTTTGATTGGTCCTGGTGTGCTAGAACTCGAAGTTGCGTACAATGAAAGCTTTTGTATTATTCATAGAGAAACATACCATGGATGCTTGGGGTGTTACACTAGGATATTCCCATTGTGTGGTTATGAGATATATTATATCAGGTACATTTTGTGTTTTTATAAAATACTCCACCCTGTCAGTTAGGGAAACTGGAACCCCTATGATTCTCATCTATAGGGGAGGGGGGTGTTTTCCCACACATCCTAGTGGGAGGATGGATGGAACAATATCCCCTTTGACCCCACTCTCTTAAATTGTTTGTTAATTGTGTTGGTATACATGATGATTATTTTTCCCCTTTTATGTGTGCTGAGAGGTGTAATGGGCTACGGTTATTTTCACATACACGTATTATGGATATAGTTTCCAAAGGAATATTATCGGTATAATTGTGTACGTTGTTATGGATTGATGTTCTTTACACAAAATATGGGTTGTGATGGATTGTGGTATAATACTCCATGTATGATATATGTTATGTGGGTTGTAGTGGCTCTTGAAAAATACTTGTTTACATTTGGTTGCATGGATGTGGTGGTGTGATGCATGAGGTACATATTTGGGTTCTTAGACATGTGTATGTGGCCTAGTATTTGTGGGGAGAGATGATCCAAACGTGTGACATTAGGGCATAGAAGAAAAAAATATGTAATAGCTAGTGAGATACCCTTGATATTCATTAATATATTATATACTCTTGTACTCAATACATGGTCAGAGTATCCACGGTGAGGCTTAAAAAATAGTATACTTATTTAGGTGATGAGTTAGTTTAACTTATAGTTCATTGTGCTGTATAATGTATTCGTTATCATATTCACAATAGGCTCAGAGGATGACCCTACCGAGTATAATACTATACTCACACTATGCACAAATACATTATTTTTCTAGTCAGTTTGAGTAGGATGGATATTAGAATGGTTACTACTTTCTTGGTAATTTCCAGGATCTATTTTGTATTTGTGGTCACTGTCTTCTTTACATTCTTTTGGTACATGCAATTTTCCATGTAGTTGTAGTCGTTCTTTCATGTCCTTACATATGATCACTTGAATTTTCATTTATATTAAACTCTGAGAAGGAGTTGGTTGGTGTCTTTCTTATCTAAATCTTTCACATGTGGTCTCTTAGAGGGTATTTCCTATCATATATATGTTTATTAAACCGTCTGTGCTAGTTTCCAACCTTGGAACTACTAGAGGTGAGAATCAAGTGTCACTATCCCTCTTATTTCATTACTAGCCCAGTTGGGGTAAACATTGGGGGTAGGGGGTCATAAGAGAGTGGTATCAGAGATTAGGATAAGGGATAATATGGTTTTTGGAGTTAGAAACAAGAGAGGTTTCATGGTTTAATAGGGAAGTAGTGTCAGTTATGTTAATAAATAATTGTAAAAATGGGATACCAACTTAGACATTGGTATTTAGGGCCCCCTTTTATTAAATACATTGAACATTAAGCTTAAAATGACTACTATATGAGGTGATACTGGTTACAGGGTAGATACCTAGGAAAAGATCAAGAATCATTATTATTAGTGCATGTGTTTGAATGGAAAGACCATGGGATATGTTAACCAAAAATGAATATAACAACATAAGTAATTTATATTAATGTATTCCATATTCCAAGTGTAGGAGCTCTGACTATTTGTTCTTTTTTAGGAATGGATCATGGTCAATGTACTTTTCTTGTTCATGAAACATATGTTCATATGTTTTTATTATAAATCACAATATAGTAGATGTTTATGATGAAGAAACCTGGAGGAGGAAACTCTGAGAGTTTCAGTGCCTGAGTCGGCTGAGGTACGAGGTATCCATTTCTGATGCATTCACAAAAGACCGGCAAGATGATGTTAAGATATACATTATCCTAATCCATACTCATAAGGAGAACTAGGTACAATCGGATACTATTATGTTGTGTGGGGTACTGAGGAAATGGTTGTTCTTATTCCCTAGAAATCATGAGTAGTTGATAGTATCATGGTATGGGTTTCGAGACTAGTTCAGAGTTGAGTTTCATTATTCTACCAAAAACGTGGTCAGTCACCAGGATCTTCTTACACTTAGATATGGGAGCTCCAGTCTGCGATTTTTCATGATCCATTTTAGGAATCTTCTCTGTTATGCTTCAATCCAATTTCTATATGAGGAGGTTAGGGTGAGGTATTTTTATGAGGCTTTGTGTCCAGAGATCTCGTGTTAGGTCACCCAATTTATAATAAAGATGTATTTCAAGGTGATGGATAGAGAATAGTTCATTTACAGGATTCTAAAAAAATGGATCATTAGGATATGGGAGTCCTTAGGGTACCTCATGAAGTAGAGCTATGGTCTGAGATTTCCAGCTTTTTGGAAAGAAGAGCTTCCAATCATCCCGAGGTAGGTCCCAACCATCAATGTCTCATTTCTCTGGGAGGAAGTGTCTCATAGGCCAATTTTAAGGTATTATACATATGTTCATCCTTTTAAGTATGGCTTCATCAACAAAAAGAGTTCTTAACCATTTTGAGAAGTCATTGTGTTCCACTTATTCAACTTTAGGTTCCTCTATTGAGCCAATTCTATCTGAGGAAGTAGCAGCCAATTTCATGAGATTGGGATCGGTAGAGAGTGGATAGGGAATATAGAGGATAACATTGGTATAATCCTTATACATATATATATAAGAGCATGACCATGGTGGAGGTTTCAAACATGGTCAGAGTTTATGTGTATATGGGCATGGTCAGCTTCATGATTTAGCCTTTCGAGAGCCATGAGAGCTAGATGACGTTCATCGTACCATTTTCTTATATTTTACATGGGTGAATGCCTTGTTTGATCTAAAATTGACACATCCCTTCATATATCCTACCCATATCCATGATTTGGTATAATAGGTATAGATACTTTTAGTTCCCTTATCATTGACTACACTAGTTGTAGGTCAGACTGACTTGTTTGATGTATGTAGAGACTTTGAGCTAGTGCTAGGGCATCACCGATCATGGGGAGATTTCCTATGTTTATTGATACAACCATATGAAATCATCCACTATATGGATTGGTTGTATTTGGTGTAGTCTATCCTTGATTGCTTATAGAGGAAGGTTTTGTTTTACAATGCTGATAGAGAGGCAACAATGTTTGTTGGGGTGCGATACCCTCAGATGGAACATAGGCATGTTCCGTCCCTGTTATCCTTATTGGCTAGGTTGATGATGAGTTCAATGAATGTCTAGTATTCGACCTCTCCCAAGGGCTTATAATAGTACCTTGATGCCTTTCCATTGGAGGTTGTAATGTTACCCCCTTGAATAGAGATTGAGTTTGGGTTCAAACATCAATAAGATGTGTCTCATATCTCGATTTCCACATATAGTATTTCTTCTTTGAGTTGTGAGAGATGCGTATACCGCTTGATGGTATGTCATGGAAGGATTTTGTTTTTCCAAGTGTTTCAGAGTGGTGTGAAACATTTTGTTTCTTAATGAAGGATAATGGAAGACTGTAATTTTTCATTGATTATCATCTCTTATACCAACTGATAGTGAATAACCATTATCCTCTTCTAGGTATTAATGATTTATTTGGTCAACTGAATGGTGAAATTTGGTTCTTGAAGATCGATTTGTAGTAAAGATATCATCTTATTCATGTGAATGAAGTGGATATCCCAATGACTTCATTCTAATGTTTTCATGTGTTTTTTGAGTTTTTGGTGATTCCATTCGGTGTGATGAATTCTCAAACTAGGTTCCTAGGGTTAATCCACACTTTGTTTCATGAGTTTCTAGACATGTTTATGGTGGTTTCCATCGATGATATAATTTTGTGCTTCACGTGTTGGGTTGGTATGTGCACTGATGTTTTTGAGATTAGTTTTTTCTTACAGGCCTCTCTAGTAATGTCCCCATGAGAATAAATTTTCTATCCACAATCTCTATTTGGTGGTGATGACGTTTCCCTAAAGTTGTGGAGATATTACCTCATCCGTTATTATTTTGTGTTCTTCACTGATTATAAGAGCCTAAGGTATTTTTTCCCTAAATGATTCATGAACTTGGACTAGAAGTGGTTGATGGATTTCATATAGTAGTACTACTTTGAGAATTAATATACACATAGAATGTTGAATGTTGTAGCCAATGCACTGAGTAAAAATTCTCACAGGGATTCAATGCATTAATTAGGTGATTCATATAGGGAGATGGAATAAAATTCTGCATTGCATCTAGATATGGGTGTTGTTGGGTGAAGAGGATATCTATTTTGGATGATGGAGCATTCATATTTGGTGAAATAGGTTGAGGAATCTCAGTTGGGGGATCTAGAGTTGGAGGTTTGGAGAGACTGAGTTATTTGTGTTGAGGCCCTAGATTGTTGGTCTGAGGATGTGAAACGTTGAGTACTATTTCAGGGAAGTCTTTCCATTACGTTGGGGATGCATTATATTGTTCTCAAAGTGTTCCATAGTTCACTTTTGGTCATACATACTGATATGATAGGGATGTGTTGTTCTTTGAGGGAACATGTTTGGTGGCATAGGATGAAGCATGAAATTAGATTATTTCGGTCTCGATGTTTGTTTTTTTCAATGGCAAAGGCTGATTACTTTGTTCTCAGTGGTATTATCTAGAAGTTATAAGTTCCATGACAGAAGTGGGAGGACATATTAATGGACTTTGATACTAGTTTTCCTCGATCTTAGGAAGTCTATGATGCGAAAATATGGTGGAGGTTCTTTGGTGAGCCACCTTACCTTGGTAGAGTTCACATACAAAAAAATTTTTCACTTGATAATCAGTATGGAACCATTAAAATCATTTTAAGGATTGCATGTCTATTCCCCATCGTTCATGACAATAATCATAGAGTTATTAATTCTTCGGTAGGAAACTGGAACATAATATAAAAGAGATGGTCTATGTGATTTGAGAGAGGATGAAGCTAGTGCATGATAATTATACATCCTATTCTTATCATAGGTTGATACCTCTATAGATTGATTTTTGGGATCATGTGTTCCTAAAGTTGATTCCCCATCATGGAAAACAAAGGTTTGTTCATGGGGGTATGCTTTCTCGATGATTTTCTATGCCTTTTGTGGTGTTGCATTGTGTTGGAGTCATGGTGTATCACATATAGATTCCCCCATAGATGAGGTTGATACATGATTTTTTTTCATATTTCACAGCTCCAAAGTTAACAAAAGGATAACACTCATGTCATTGATTGAGGTGAGATTGATGTTGAAAATGATGTGATAATTTAAGGGGAAGCCTGTAGAGATCCATGAAATCCATGATAAAGTGTTTCGTAGATGTGATATCAACTTGTTTCTTGTATTCTGGTTTCACGATGGCGTGGAGGAGAGTACATTGTAATGTGAGTCATATATACATGCTCAATACACCAAGCGATTTAATTTTTATCTCTTATCTTGTAACAGTATTCAATTTGTGGTCGTAGACCTCTTTTGGTTTTGAAATGTCTTTATCTTGTTGATTATTGTGTCTTTGTATCTTTTTAGATGTACCTCAATTGGGGGAGTGGTTAGGAACTGAATGGGATTGTTTCTTAGTTTCCCAATATTACCTTGGCAAGGTAACTGAGCTCTGGATATGGAGAGAGTCTTGAGAGGTAACTCAGCAGGTGGATATTCAGATGACCCCCATTTATTTTCCTCTTAAGGAATTCTTTGGATTCTTGAGGATGATAATATTTTGAGGGTTCTCTATTGTAAGGGACCAAATCCATGTGGACTGAAGCTTTTCACATTTTTGAAGACCGAAGTACTTGGAGGATTCTCGGAGGATGTCTATAGGGGCTCAACTACTAAACGCTGGAAGCAGAGATATTTCACACCATGTAATCCTTTTTCATGATTGGAAAGTGGGTTTTATGATGTGTAATTGATCAAGGTTAAATAATGAAAAGGTGTGGTGTTTCCAATGGAAATAAAACATTGAGGATTACATGATGTGAAAGAGGATTAAACATCATGTAAATCCCCGATGTTGTATGTTTTGAAAGTTTTTTCCTACTTGAGTTGTGAAACCCTTTATCTACATCTCTATAACACCAAGAGATTTTGTGAATTTTTTTTCAAATTAATTTTCCCTTTTTGATAGTTTTCATATCATACAACACTAAATATTGTTTATTTAATTAAATCTATAGGTTTTATAGATTTATAAGAAACTCTATGTTAATCATGGTTTACAAGAAACACAATCTTTGTCTTTCTATACATTTAACGCTATGGTTATCTTGTGTTATATGCAATAATTAATTTTCTCAATGACTTACACAACACGCAAAAACGACGTTTACTGAACAATAATATATTATTATCTAATAAAATTGGATAAAAAATGAAGTTAATTTAGATGTTATGAATAATATTAAAAAATCTATGAAAATATATGGTTTACACAATATAATATGAATTCATAGGATACCAATTAATTATAAATGAATATGAAGGATAATTGAATATAAAAGAAAATATTATTGTGGTCACAAAGTTGTTTTACCATAATATATTAAATTTTCATTTATTTATAGCAATGAAATTATTCAAATATTCTTTACACATGAAAATGATGTAACATATGTTACATACAAAATTGACTTAGTGAATGACTTTCCATATGTTAAATGCAACACCAACACGGATTACAATGAACACAACACTGAGTTTCTACAAAACATATTTCTTTTAAATATAATTATTTAAATTCTATAATTTAAACCTATTCATTTAAAATAGTTATAGGAATTGTAATAACTAATTTTCAAATATTTTTTATAATTATTTTAAGTCAAATTAAAAATGAATTATATGATTTCTGGTATTGACCTATTTTGTTAAAAGAAATTCTATAATGAACAACTTTTAATAATAAAATTAATTTTATAAACATTAAAATATATAAAATAGTAAAATAATATTTACTTTTTATTTTATAATATTTAAATTATCCTATGGTGAATTCATGGGATTTTTTTTTGAGAAACCTCATTTTCAATGAATCGTAAATATGATACTTTTTTTTAAAAACATCCTTTTCTAAAATTAAATTTTAATGTTAAATAATATTATAAATTTTTTTAAGGTCAAATTAGATAAATATTACATATATTAAAAAAATTAGTTCATTAAAATCAATTTCACTTCTAAATTGAATACAAAATCTTAACAAACTTTTGACCATTTTTCGCATTTAAAAACTCATTATTTCGCCACATCTACAAGATTAGTATTAATCATAATGTTTACACTTTTATGATTTGAATTTTGCAAAACCTACATAAAATCTTGTAATCACTATAATATTTAGAGTCTAATAAGAAAAAGTTGTTTTTTTCCCAAAATGATTTTTCAATGTCATTAAAATTAATCATAGTGATTAAGGCTAGATTAGAATTAATTAGAGACCAAAAAATAATATTGAGGTCCAAAATGATATATTGACATTGAAAACACCCATTTTATGTCCATGATTCAGACATAAACCTTTAATTCATGAGTTTTTTATTTTTATTTTTTGAGTTTTGTTAGGTAATAACATGTGTACACCTAACTTGTGTCTTAAAATTCAATGTGGGTCATTTGATTCCCTATAAAAAGCCATCAATTATCCAAATTCCAAAAATCTATCAAAACTATTAATAACATCCAATACCTACCAAATACACTTCCCTATAATCCTACCTTAATCCTATAATCCTTTTTTTGTACATGTCAATCCAAGGAAGCCGTTTGGAAAAACCCCTTACAATTTACTCGATTATGGGGAAATGTCTTCTCTCAAGTCCTTCCTTTTATTTTATTTTTCTACCCCTTAAATATATCTTTATTCTATGAATATATAATGAAAATAGTATCATAAATATACAACTATTTTTTTTCTTAATCTATTTGACCTACAATTATAAACAACTCCATCTAATGGGTAATGAACATTCTGTTTCTGTGTATGGGGAACTAGTATCTCACAAAACAATGGTTGTTCATTTTTCCGATTACCACCTATCATGGTGGCCATTATGATGGGAAATATATTTATATATGATATATATTATATTTATAAATTATTTATTCTTTGGTAATTTGTATTTGAAACATATCTTTTTCCTTTCCATCTTATTCAAATATGATAATTTCATTTAAGGAAGTGTAGATTACCGCCCCTCAAAGTGATATGATTCATTATTACACTAAATGGATTGTATTGAGTATGGTTTTAGTGAAGATATAAATTTTATGATAATGCTAATTTAGTAATTATATATGTATAAATATATACATATATGTATTTTACTTTCTTTTTCACAACATGACAATTAAACGGAAATAGCTTTCAATCGTACATATAACCTTCTGTCTCCATGAAGAGAGTCCATTTAATACATATATATACTATATATTATTATAATAAGAATATAAAAAACATAAATTATATTTATATAATGGTTTAAATTATGGAAACTTGATATAAGAATATAGGTCAACGTTATTTCTAGATTAAGATGCATACAATAAACAAAGTGAACATTAACTGAAGTGAAAAATTATCCTAGGATAGTTAAGAAGTGTGCAATATAAAGACATAATAAAAGAATATATGTTATTAGATAGAATAATATGGTTATTTAAAATATTTATAAAAAATATATATTTATTATACAGGTGGGTTGAATGAGTATGAGGCGATTCAAGATATAATGTATGAGGATTTCCTCTCCCTATTTATTTTCTTGGGATACATTCTATGTTTTCCACTCTTTCCTTTTTTGTGGTTTAATTACTACCTTGGATTGTATTCTATGTGTCTTATAATTAAATTTATGATTATTCAGATATACATTTTATGATCTATCATTAATTGGGTTATTTTTTCAAAAGCTACCAAATCATTAAAATAGTTTTGTCTTAATTTCCCTTTATTGAGACTCATGATTTGTTATGTAACAAAATACTATTTTCAAGTGTATATAAATCTATATTAAATGTTATATAATGATTTTAATTTCTACCATGATAATTTTATATTTATGTAATTTCCATTTCCTACATAGAGAGTAAGATTCTAAGTTACCAGGTTATATTATATTATTGAATGAATCTCATCTCTTTTCAAGATTATTAAGGATTATGATTCATTAATGAAATATTATGATCAATTTCTCAAGAAAAATATTGATTTTCCATATATTATGTTCATTCAATATTTTCAAATTTATTAGTACCATTTTTTACTCTTTGGTACCTATGATAAGTAAGGAAATGTTTTTAGTAAAATTTGACCGTATTTCTCTCTTCAGCTGGAAATTAGTTTTATTTTAAAAACAATGTTTTAAAAAATGATTTCAAATGTTCATTGAAGAAATTTTTCAAGGAAAAAAGATTTTATATTTTCATTATGGTTTTAAAAGATTCCTTCAAGAAAATTTAATTCTATTTTCAAATAAAAAGGGTTTCATAAAAAATTCAATATTCATTTATAAGCTTTCAGGGAAAATTATTTTCAAAACATTTTTCAAGATTTATTTATGATTTATTTATGATTTATTAATTTAATGGTTTTCAATTGGGATTCAAGATTTATTTATAAGTTTTAAATAATTTTTTTTAAAAATTTATAGTTTTCAAAAAACAACTTCAAACATCTTTAATAAGATTTCATGGAAATATTTTTTCAAAATATTTCATGTTTTTAAATACCATTTAGCAAGAAGAAGGGATATATTCCCCAAAAAATGTTTTCAAAAAATATTTCAAAATTAGTTTCCATATTAGATGAAATGTGTTGATGTTACTCATGACATCATAGTAAAATATTTAATGGTTCCATTTTATATTCTTTATATGAATGTATTATGATTTAATGTCATGATTTATATGAATCTCATTTCTTCTTCATGAGTTTTATGCTTATAATCCCACTTCTTTTCATGGGTTATGCTTTCATGAAGTGATTAAAAAACCTATATGTTTTTATAGTATGTGATTTGATGAAATATTAATGATACACATTTTAATTAATGGGTTGTGATTTGATTTTTTAAAGCATATGTTGTTTTATGGGTCCTGATATGATGAATGTTTTATTTTGTTGAACTTGAATGAATGATGTTATAATGAGATGGTTGGGACATATATCTCCCTTCAATTAATTGTGTAATGATAAATTTTTTATGACATAAAAGGGTATATGGGATTATATCCCATGCCTAAAAAAACTATTTAAATGGGATGACATCCCAAGCCCGAAACAAGAGGGTATGTTGGAGGAAATCTCAATCCTAAGAGAAGAAGGTATAAAGGAGTAAATTCCAGGCCCGAAAGAAGAGGGTAAATGGGAGGAAATCCCAAGCCCTAAATAAAAGGGTATATATGGGGACATCCCAATTCCAAAACAAGAGGGTATATAGGTGTAAATCCAAAGCCCGAAATAAGAGGATACACAGAAGTACATTAAAATCATGAAACAAGAGTGTGCATGGGATAAAATCCCAAGCCCCAAACTATAGGGTATATGGGAGTATATCCCAATCCAATATAAAGATATTACATAGGAGGGAAACCTATATATGATATAGGTACACGAGTGATTATCCCAAGCCTAACTTGTGATAAAGGCCATTGTAGACCTCCTTGACATAGGGTTTTATATGTGTTTTACACAATTCCATGTTTTATATTATGTTATGATTTCGTTAATTATATTATTTAATTAATTATGATTCATGTTATATGAACTTCAAATATTTATTATAATCTCTATTATGTTGGTTATAATCTTAAAATTTTTATGCTCATGTTCTATACCTTTTTTTCATGTTATTCTTACACATTTACATTATTTTCCCTTACTAATAATATGAGATCACCCTTTCTTATATTTCCATTAACCATGTTATGAATATTGTTTTTTGGTATATTTATAAAAGGTATAGATATTTATGGGATATTTTGAAGATCTTTGACCAGGATAAAATATTTTCCCCGATGTTTCCAATGACACTAAACTATTACAGTCCTCAGGCATGTGTTTTTCCAATTTACTGAATATTCATTAGAAATGATGTAATATACATTAATGTCAAGACCATGCCTCTATTACTATTATCAAAGGAATGGTTTAGATAATTCTTGGAAACTAGGATGAGAAAAACAATAATGATGACATAATGAATATTTATAAGGACATGTTTAGGGATATCTATAAGGATAATTATAAGGATGATTTATCATTTAGGAAAATTTACCAGATTTTTGGCAAAGGATAGAGTTAGTGGTTTTAATTAAATGAATCTCTATCTATAAAATTCATGTTGATGTTTCTCTGATACTGATTTAACTAGCGCTAAAAACTCTAAAACGATGTCCCAGGCCCAACTCGATGAAATCTGGTGCACGAAAAGAGGCCTTGCTTCACACCTGGCTTGACACTCCCAGGGGATATTATTTCGGAGTTCAAAAAATCTTCATGAATTATCAATAAGGATTTAATAAAATTTAGTTAATAATAACATTATATAAACCTAATGTATCATACTTGAGGAAATGTGACATAATTTAGACATCATATAAGTTGATTTCATTTTTATGAGGTTTGTCACTCTGATAAATGTTTCTTACTCTATGCTGTTGGTTTGAGTCAATGGATGGAACCTGAATAAACCACATTAATGGATAATTCAATGAATTATACAGTTATTTTCCTCTTGATCAAAAAAATTCAACGGGTGTTTTAATTCAGATTCTCATTTCAATATTCAACAAAATTTGTCATGTAATGAACCATGTTGGATTCCCAAATGTCAAAATTGGGGAACAACATTATGTTGAGTCATTTATGAGGCAAAATATTCCTTATTTTAGTGGGTCTCCTAATCTAATTGTTACTGGATAGTAGACCAGTACCACTAAAAATATATTATACATTCTCAAATGTCTGGAACATGGGAAAGTCATTCTGGATATTTATCAGTTAGAATCTGAAACAGATCGGTGGTGGAATTTAATCAAGAATATGTTGTGGTAATATTAAATTAACTCAATGGTTTGGAATGAGTTCAAAAAATTATTTTTTAAAAATTAATTTATATAGATTCTTAATAAGGTGATGGAAAAGAAATCACAATGCTTAACTATAAGGATGATGAATCTATTATTGCTTATGATGAAAATTTTACAAGGATTGTGAGCTAATCTTCCAGTATTATCATCAAATATAAAAGAAAAATTGATTCATTCATTGGTTTTCTGAAACCTAGTGTTCAAATGTCCTTGGATATAAGAGAATTGAGATTCTATGATGGATTGGTTATAATATTTATAAATGTGTAAATTGAAGTTGGAGTGTGGTATTAATATCATTGTTTTATTAGAAAAGTAATACAGAGTTCAATGGAAAATCTAACAACCTTGGAAAATTGAAAATGAGCATTCCATTGTACAAAAGTTGTTCAAAGAAACATAGATGGAAATTTATTCTGGGTAATACTAAAATATTTAAGTGTTTAAGGGGAGGTCATTCATTTGATGAATGTAGATTTTATGGAAGGAAGTTAGACAATGATGAAAATAATGAAAAGTACCCATGGAAAGCACCTACCACACATCTGGCTTTCAATTGCATGGCGGTTTTCCAATATGCTAACAAGTGTCCCAATCCAAAGAGTAATGTGAATGATTAGACACAAAAACCTCTCAAGAAAAGGGGAATGGGAAATATTATCTAATCATAATGGGTGAAGTGAACCATGATAATTAAGATGTACTTTTCCTTCCCCCATTTGTTGGAAAATTTTTATTTGATTGTGTATGAATGATCACTATGAATGTATTATTGTTTACAATTTAGTAATATTTCATGTGATTATATTTATTTATATTGATTATAAAATAATAAAATAACATTTTATAATCTATGAGTAAAATGATGGACCCATGTTTCTAATAAAATTATTTTTTGGTTTAAGATAAGAAAATTTTTAAGGAATAAAAGGTGGATTAAATTTTGGGTGGATTACAAGGTTTAAATTTTTTGGAATTTTTGTGTTAAAATTTAGTTGAATTTAGTAATATTTTTGATTTATATTACCATATTAGGATTTATATATATTGGATATCCTGTTAAAACTAACTTTAATTGATGATAACTGATGGGATGTCATATCACAGGTCTCATGATCTGTTAGTACTTATGGAATAAAAAGTCACCTTTCTTTTTTAGAGAAATAAGTAAAGAGGATCAATGAAACAAAAATGGGTGATGTATTCTTAAAATAATTAAAGTATATCTTTTCATTAAAATTATTTAACTTTAGGAAAATGATCTATAATAAGAACTTTTTTCCTAGTACTTTCATTTCCTATAAATTGAAATATCCCCGAGTTCATCGATGATTTGGGGTTTTCAAATTGTTAAATTTCACTTAAAAATTTTCTATATCACTCTACATTAGAACATGATTGTTATATTTTATCCATGTATATTTTTTCACTTCACAACTATGTTCCCTTTTTTATACACCTATTTATAAGCTACATTATGTAACTGTATGTTCCCAACTTTCCTTTTTAGGGGATGTTTGAATATTCACTTTTAGGATGTGGATTTCTATGAATGAAACATTCAAGTATTAAAATTTAGATAAAAAAGACTGATTTTGAAGGATTATTCCATTTTAAGAGGGTATAAAGTGACAAACCAAGAATTTTGGAATTGTTATCAAATTAATTGATACTTTTTGATATTTCTCATTTGATACAACATAGAAGATCATTTATTTTATTAAAGAACAATGTTTGGATTGTATTGTAAGAAACACATATTTAATAATTCTTTATACACAATATAATCATCGTATTTCACTTCTGGTATCACTAAGGTCAGATTGGGTTATATGTTATAATGACTTTCCCTGATGACTTGTGTAACACGCAAGATCAAGGATTACCAAACAATTGTATGTTATAAAAATATGAATTTTTTTATAAAATATGATTAAACCATGAATTTAAATTATAATTTATGAATAATATTAACTAATATATAAAAATAAATGTTTTACATAATATAATATTATATCATAGGTTACTAATTAATTATAAATGAATATGAAAATCGATTAAATGTAAAGGGTAATATTATTATAGTCACAAATCTGTATTACACTAATAAATTATATTTTCAAATATTTTTAGAAGTGAAATAAGTCAAAAATTTCTTCCACATGGAACTGACTTGGTGTACTATACACACAACACCAACTTACCGTACAACTTGGCGTACGACTTGGCATACATTACTTTAAACACCGACTTAGTGTATGGAGCAAAAAACATCGAGTTTCTAAAAAAAATCTACATAATTATTTAAATGATTCAATTATAACATATCCATTAAACATTGTTATTGTAATATTAGTAACTGCATATCAGATTTTTATTATTATATATTTAAGACATATTGATAAAGAAGGATATAATTTTTTGGTAATGTCCATTTATGTTAAAAATAAAATTTTCTTGAATTAAATATGTTTAATTATGACATTTATTTTAAACCGATATAGAAGTTTAATAGTATAAAATAAAATTCAGTTTTTAATTTAGAACTTATAAATTATTCTAGGGTGAATTTTTTTTATTTCTCTGAGAAACATCAAGTCTGATGAATTGTAAAAAAATACAGCTTTTTAGTTAAAAAATTCCTTTTTAAATTAATTATTAATATCAAATGATATTATAAATTTGTTTTAAGGTCACATTAGATAAATATTAAATCAATTAATACAATTTAATTCATTATAATCAATTTCACTTTCAAATTTAATATAAAATCCTTACAATCTTGGGAACATTTTTCTACTTTAAATTCTTGTTATTTTATCATGTCAGTGGAATTAGTATTTATATTAATATTTCCACTTTGTGATTTGAATTTCAAAAAACCTTTATAAACCATTGTATATAGTATAATATTTAGAGACTAATAATACAAAGTTAATTTTTTACAAAAATGATTAGTAAAAGTGATTAAAATAAATCAAAGGTATTAAGGCCAAATTTAGATTAATTATGGAAAAAACTATAATATTAGGGGACCAAATGTTATTTACACTTTAAAAACACCCATTTTATGTCCCTATATTTTTCATAAACATTCTATTATTTATGTTTTTGGTTTTTTTGAATTTTTTGGTAATAACATGTGTATAACTAACTTGTATCTAAAAATTCCAGGTGAGCCTTTTTGTTCCCAATAAAAGGCCACAAACTCTCACACATTCTCAAAACTCTAAAACCACTTATTTTGGGGAAAGTCCATCCCAATAAACTTACCCAAAATCCTCCCTTCTTCATATAATCCTTCCCTTTTTCAGAAGGATATCCAAGGAAGCCTTTTGGCCCAAACCAAAAGGAGTTACCCAATTAAGTGGAAATGTCTTTTCTCATGTCCTTTATTTTAATTTCATTATCCACCCCAATAACACTATTTATTATATTTTTAAACAAAAAAAATTATTCATAATATACTAGGATGTTGTTATGTAAATTTTGTGACTAACACATGCACACACATTCATCTAATGGGTAACGAATACACTGTTTCTGTGGACAACGAACTACTCCCTCATGAAATGATGATTGCTAATTTTTAAATTACCACCAATTATGGTGGAAATTATGATAGAAAATATGTTTATATATGAAATATTATATTTATAATTTCTATATTCTATTGTAATTTGTATTTTTAACAAACCTTTATTCTTTCCATCTTTTGTAAATACAATAATTTCATTTGATGAAGTGTGGACTACCTCCACCTCAAACCGATATGATTCGTTCACAAACTACATGGCTTGTATAAAGGATGGTTTTAGAGAATATATATTATATCATAAATATAATAAAATAATGATATATATATATACATATATTCCTTTTATGTTCCTTCTCTCTACACGATAATTAAACAGAAATTGCGTTCATGTATTGGTACGACCTACCGTATCCATGAATGGTGTATTCCATTTAATACTTATATACTATATAGATTATTATAAAACACATATAATATATATAAATAATATTTGCAACATTTTTTACATTCTAGAATAATTATATAATTATAAGGATCAATAATATATCAAATTAAGAAACATACTAAAAAAATCAAGCAAATATTACCTGAAGTGGAACCTTGACATAGGATGATTAACAATAGGCTAATATAAGGTCATTATCAAACTATATATGGTTTCAGATATAAGAATGTGGGTTCCTTAAAGTTATTTGTAATAAATTTATATTTATTATACTTGTGGTTTTAATGAGTATGACGAGAGTCATGAGGTAAGGTAAGGGGATTTGATCAAAAAATTTATTTCTATGAGATACATGTTATGTTCGCCACTCATCAACTTTTTTTGTATGTAATACCCATGATTGTATATATATTTATCTTATAATTAACTATATGTGTATTAAAATATCAAGCTTATTAACTTTATTTAATGGGGTCTATGGTTCAAAAGTTACAAAATCAGTAAAATAGTATTGTCTCAATTTGCGTTCATTGTGACTCATGTTTTTTATGTATCAAAAGTACATTTCAAGGTGTATATACATCTAATATACATGTTATATCATGAATTTAATATAATTAAGTATATTTTAATCTTAATTTAATTTCATTTTCATACATGGAGGGTATGATCCTAAGATACCATGTTATATGATTTTATTGAAAAAATATCATTTCTTTTCAAGATTGTTTATTATTATGATTTTTAATGTAATATTATGATATATCTCACGAGAAAACACATCATTTTCCATCTAATATATTTGTAAAATATATTTCTATTTATTAGTTACTTTTTTCAACTCTTTATCACCAAATATATGTAAGAAATTTTTTTTATGTATATTAGACTGTATTTCTCACTTTGGTCAGAAATCAGTTTTACTTCAGAAACAATTTTTTCAAAAATTATTTTAAAAAATAATTTCAAATGATCTTTCATGAAAATTTTAGAAGAAAATTTATTTTAAATTTTTTTTATGGTTTTAATATCTTCCTTTATAAGTTTTCAAATATATTTTTCAAGAAAATTGTTTTCAAAAATATTTTCTATATTCATTAATATGTTTTCAAGGAAAATGAGTTTCAAAACGTTTTTCATTAATTATTTAATAGTATTCAATGATTCATAAAAGTAGTAGTTTTTAAAATTATTTTCAAGATTTATTTATACGTTTTAAATGATTTTTTAAATATATCAATTTTCAAAACATTTTCAGATATCATTAGTATGATTTTAAGGTAAATGTGTTTCAAAAGGTTTCTTGTTTTCAAAAATCATTTATCAAGAAGAAAAAAAATATTCCTCAAGAAATGTTTCGAAACATATTTAAAAATCATTTCTCATCTAATAAGATATCTCTTGATGTTACTCCTGAATTTCTTGAAAATTATCTAAAGGTTCCATTCATATTCTTTCTATGAATATTTTTTTCTTTGATGTCATGAAGAATATGAATCTCATTTCTCTTCTACAAGTTATATGATTAGAGACCCACTTCTTTTCATGGGTTATTCTTTCATGTAGTCATTATAAATGTATTTATTTTCATAGTATGTGATTTGATGAAATATTAATGATACACATTTCGTTTCATGGATTATAATTTGATGTTTATAAAACCTATGTTTTTAATGGATCAGGATATGATTATTGTTTAATTTTTTCAAACATGAGTGAATGATATAATAAAGAGGTTGGTAGGACCTATATCTCTCTCTAATGGATTGGGTAATGATAAATGTTTATTGATGTAAAATGATATAAAAGATTAAATCCCAAACCCATAAAAAGGGGGTAAATAAGAGGAAATCGCTTGCCCGAAACAAGAGGGTATACCAGAGGACATCCTAATCTCAAAACAAGAGGGTATACAGGAGAAAATCCCAAGAGTGAAACAATAGGGTACATGGGAGGACATCACATACCCAAAACAAGTGGTTATATAGTTGGACATCCCAATCCCAAAACAAGAGGGTATACAGGAGTAAATCCCATGCCCAAAACAGGAGGGTATATGGGAGGACATTCCAATCCAAAAACAAGAGGGTATATATTAAAAAATCCCAATACCATAAGAGTAAGGTACATGAGAGGGAATCCCATATTCGAAAAGGTACATGGGTGATTAACCAAAGCCTAACTAGTTTCAAAGGCCCTGGTAAGCCACCATGACATAGGGTTTTATATGTGTTTTCCACAATTACATGATTTATTTTATTTCTTTAATGGATTATGTTATTTAAATCATTATGATTCATGACTTATGAACTACCAATATCTGTTATGATCACTATTATGCACGTTGTGATATTCAAATGTCATGCTCAATCTCCATACATTTTTTTCATGTTATGATTATAAATATCATATATTTTCCCTTCATTAGTATCTAATCCCACCCATTTCTTATGTTTTCTTCCCCCAGTTTATGATGAAATGTTTTAGGTTGAATTAAATAAGGTTGATATATTTTTCGGAGATGTTAAAGATCTTCCCATAGGATAGCATATATTGTTTCCTTATTTCAAAAGACACTGAACTGTTACTTCCCTCAAGAATTTATTTTTCTACTGTAATGAATATTAATAAGAAATTATTTAATATCTTTATAGATCAAGACCACATTGATTTAATCTCAACTCCCTCTCATTCTAGGTGACTCAGAAGCCCCGACTTTGAAGTTTTGGAGATTTATTCATCGGGGATTTATCTATAGCTTCACTCCTTTAATCTGTAACAATCCATCTATGATCCGAGGTATATTTTAACTCAATTATTGCAGTTTATATGATTAATTTCTTCCCATTAATCTTTACCATGTAATTATTCTTTATCTCCATGTTTCTAAATGAGTTTATTGGTTGTTTATTGGGACGGTTTTCGTGTGGCGTCCCTGGGTGGATGCAGTTCTTGGGGGAGATGTGATAGGGATCTGCAACATTGGTACTTTCTTGTCTAAAGAATGATAACACCCTTTTATGGTATAGTATTTATTGATCCTATATTATTTACATGAAATTGTAGATCATGAATGATTAATCACCATGTATCACACTAATAATATCCTAATAGTTACATGAAATCGATTAATGAATTGGAATAGTTCGCATATAGATGTTGTTATTTTGAACCAAGATAATAGTTTTCCTCTTGTTCTTTGTAGATAGTCTAATATCTATAATATTCTTTTTATTCTTGTATTGTAATGTTAAATTGGTAAATAACATGAATTAATAATTATTTGATAAATAATAGGCTAAAAGATTAAAGAGCCATATTTAACGTGTCTGGTTGTCATTGTAATTTGATGTCAATCAATTGAGGTAGGTAAGAATGTTTATTTGAATTTGGATAATGATCAATAATCATGATTATTATTTTTGATAAAATAATTAAATGAAATTTAAATTAATTTTCTAATTAACTTTTGGCAGCTTGTGAGGGCTTATTGCTTACATTTACTACAGTTATAACCTCTAAATAATTAATCGATTTATTAATGATTGAATAATAAATAGTTGTGTGATAAAGTATAATGCCTTTGTAAGTACTGAGTTACCTAATTTCTTACAAAAAATGAGTGAATAATGCTTTGGAGTCCTGAGGGATCACTATCTATGAAGACTTAATGCCTTATTTTAGGACCAATAGACGAGTTTCTGTGTTTTTTCCTATATCTTGTGATATGACTGGATAATTGATGGATTTTATGGTTTTTGGGATGGGGAGGCCCGAATGTGATGTGAGTCTGGAATGGCTGATCTTTGCTGGTTTTTGGGGCATGTGGGGTAGGAAGGCTTGGTTTTTGTGGTAACAGATAATGCTAGTGATGGTGAGATGCATCGGGATATCCATGTGGGTGTCAGGGAGGACATTGGGGATGATTTAATGAGTCGTAGATAGGCTTACCCATTGATATGTATGATTGATTATTATTTTAATTTTTTGTTTGGATGACTTCCTGGTTGGTTGTTATCTACTTTCTTTCCCCACTACTACAGGTAGATGAATGTGCTTGGTTGGTTAAGGTAGACTTAGTTACTCTTTTCCATTTGAGGTGAAGATGTGTGGGGTGTTCCAGGTTCCTTCCTTGTTTATATTCTCATGGTTTAATGAGCTTAATATTTTCTTATTTATGGAAAATAATCGATGTGTAGTATATCTACACACCATGTATAGAAACCTCTACTTGGATGTGGTTACTGTTTCTATTGATTATGGAAGATGAATTCTCTTGGTTGTATGACTTGTTTTATATCCTGGGATGTTTTCCAATAGAACCAGATAATAAATAAAGCAATTCTATTAATAAATGAATTAATATTTGTCCCATGGGGTTGGAGATTTCTGGGATACAATGTTAATGTTGTGATTCTGAGAAGTATTGGACTCAGTTTTCTTATGCCTGGAGGGCATGTAGCTTTGTTGTAATACTAATGTAATGTAATGTGGGAAATTAAAATTTTCAATTAATGGTCAATTTATTAATTAGTGTAAATTTAAACTGATGAAAATAATCTAAATATATTAATGTATCTCTTTAAATGGTTTTGATCCTGTAGGATATATGGTCTTAGTAGTGGTATTGAGAGTGTGAGAGACCTTAGTTGCAATTGAGTTTGAGACTAGTTTATTCCCATATTGTGGTAGTGAGCTATATGATATCATGTACACTTTTTGTTTTGATATGATACTCCACCCTTTTGGTTAGGGAAACTGAGTCCCCAGAGAATCTTATCCCTGGTGGGTGTTTTCACCAACATCATGGTGGGATGATGGATAGATGACTACCCCCTTTGACCCCAATCTCTTCTATTGGTATATACATGTGCTAGTATGCATGAAAATTGGTTTTATTTATATATATGTATTGAGGGATTTAATGGATTCTGGTTATTTTCACACACATTATTTTTTAAATAGTTTCCTAAGTACCACTATGGGTAAAAAATGTGTAGTTTCTGATGGATTGAGGTTCCTTATTCAGTGTATGGGCTAGGATGTCTTGAGGTATAATACCAGAAGTATGATACACATTATTGGGGCTATAGTGGCTCCCAAAAACTAAATGGTTACTTTTAGTTACATGGACATGGTGGTGTGATTCATGATGTGCATGTTGTGGTTCTTTACTTAGGTGTATGCGAGATAGCCTTTTTGTAGTGAGATAGTTAGGATGTGCGATGTTGGGGTAGAGAAAAAAACCAATGGGGATGTGGAAGTGGGGTACCCATGATATTTATTATTATATTATATACTCTTGAATGTCATATTTTGATAGAGTAAATGGGGTGAGGCTGGGTACTTAGTATACCTATTTATTGGATGAGTTAGATTCAATTTTTTTTCACTGTGATATTTCATGCTCTCTTTATCTTTTGCACAAGAGACTCCAAGGAGGATCCTTTTAAATATACTGTTATAATCACCCTGCATATATATAGACAATATTTCAGGTTAGTATGAGTAGATTGGAGATGAGGTTATTTAGTACTAACTTGGTGTTCTTGCAGAGCTATTAAGGCTTTATAGTCACTATTATCTTTACTTCCTTTCCATAGATGAAATTTTTTTCCTTTAGTAATAGCATTTATTGCATTTAATTACATTATTGCACTTGAGTTTTCTTTTATATTTTAATTTATGTAGTATTTGGTTGGTTTCTATCATTCGAATATATTTCTAATTCATTCTCTTAGAGTGTAATGCCTCTCATCTATGTGTTTACTGTAACCATAGTTCTATTCTCTAACCCATGACCAAATAGAGGTGAGACTTTGGTGTCACTATCTCTCTTCTCCCATTTATATCATAGTAGGGGTATAGATTTTCGGGAGGGGGTCATGTAAATATTTGTTTTTATGAATGTAATGTTATAATTCATTGGATATTTTAATTATAAAAACCATGGAGTGAGGAAGGTGAGTCTCTCATTATAAAACATTTTGTAACGAAACACAGAGGAAATAATATTATGTTTACCATTAAATAATTTATACGTGGGGAAAATGATAGTATAAAATTAAATGTTGATTTAAAGGGATGAAGTTATCCAATGAATTTAGTAGATAGAAAGATCCATATCATGTGCTACCCACACTTCATTGTTTCAAATGCAAGTATTAGGGAAATTTTTCAAACTAGTGTGCAAAACTAATTGTTAGTGATGATATTCAACATCAGTAAAATCTCAATCCTAGTGGCAAGGGGAACTCTCATGGAATCATTATTTCCAGTGTTGGTTATGATAATGAAGCAGTGAAAGGATCACTTACCGTAAACTATAAAACATATAACTTATAATTTTTTATAAATTTACACCCTATTTTATATGTGAATAATTTTACAAGTGTATCACAACACTCCTTCAATGATTATATATTGAATTAACAGTGATAAATCCGATTTCTATGATGATTTCATATCAATTATTTGATTCATCAATGAATGAATTTTTTGCTAATGTGCTTCTAAAAAATATAGTTATTCTCATTCTGGTTGAATTTCACATTATTTTGGGAATTTGTTGAATTTGTTTACCAAAATTCTATATCAATTACTATGTATGGGAAGTCAAATTATATTTACTGAACAAGATTATAATTTCTTATCAGTGTGAGGATAAATATGAAATTATATTGGAAATTAAATCCAATTTATGATTTATGGTTCTTATTCAAAAAAGGTATTTATCACAGATGGTTGGGGATAAAATCAACATCAAAGACATGCCTATTTTAAAGGAGATTATTGATGTATTTCTAGAAGAGTTTACATGAATTCCTCAAACTCATGATGTTGAGTTTTCAATATAACTCATACCCAGTGCTACATCGATTTCAAAGGATCCATAGATAATGGCCCCAACTCAGATATAGGAAACGAAGAAGTAACTCCAAGAGAATATTGATAAGGAATTCATTCATCCATGTGTTTCCCCATGAGTTTCTTGTTTTATTTTGGTTAAGTATAAACGTTTTAAGAGAAACTATTCAATGAATATTATAAACATACCAAGATTGAATTCATGATTAAGTATCCACTACCTCATATTGTTGATTTTTTCAATAAATTATGGGGAGAATGATATTTTACATGATTGATATTTTATCTTGATAATATCAATAATGTTTCAAAGATAAATAAATACATAAGACAAAATTGTATACGGGGTATGGAAATAATAAATTTATAATTATTCCATTTCATCTTATTGATTCCCGTTTTATATTAATGGAATTAATTAATAGAATCATTAGATATTACCTTGACCACTTTTTGGTATTTTTTTTAAATGATGTTATTATATATTCAATGCGTAAATAAGATCACTGATAACAATTTGGGATTATATTAAAGCACCTATGGAAGGTGAATATGTACATAAAACATACTAAATGGGAAATGTTTCCACCTAAGGATTCATTTATAGGTCACATAACCCCCATAAAGGTTAAATCAGTGGGCCCATCAATGACAAAATTTACTAATAATTGGAACAAACCAACCATTATGATTGAGACCCATAGATTTTGTGGGTTATTTAGATATTATCTAGTCTTTATGAATAATTTTTCATAACTATCTAATCAAATAACTAATATAACCCAAAAGGTAGTTAAATACATTTGGATAGATGAACCTGATGAAAATTTCAAGGAATTAAAGGTTATTATGTGAACCTAGGAACTCAAAACCCTACAATATATAAGAAATTTTGATATATATTGATGCATAAATGATGGTAATAAGATACATCCTTAGGAATAATGATATGGTGGTAAATTATGCCGCTCACAAATTGATGTTTCTTGAGAAAAATTAATCTAGTGTTGATTTGGAGTAAAATGTATTAATTTCATCATTGATGATATGATGTCATGAAATTTACATATAAATTGGCGGAAATATATATTAATTTTAATTATATTGTATAAACTCACTTGTAAAGAGTTGAATATGTTTTATTTAAGATTATGACTGCTCAATACAACATAACCCTTGTAAAGAGAACAAGGTGGCTGATTCCCTGATCCCAAAGGATCGTGAAAGATTTATATTATGGGGACCATATATGATCCAAGATATATATACCAGAAAAGGATAGATATGAATATCCTGAAAAATGGGATGAATCACATCATTCTCTTATGAGTTTTCAACCATATATCTATATACTGAATAAAGACGCACTGATGGAAGATGTAGAGTTGAAAAAGAGGGAGAGAAATGTTCTTTGTTCAACCTTGACTATATAGGAATGAAATGGTTTATGAACTGATTAAGTGACCTATCAATTCCATATATGAAGAAGGATTATTTTGAAGAACTTCATAGCCCAAAATTCTCAATTTTTCATGGTAGTATGAATATATATAGAAATCTAAAAGTGTGTTTTTTTATTGTCTAACATGAAGAGATATATTTTACTGTATATATCTCATTTCAAGGTATGTTAGAAAATAATAAAAAGAAACAGTAATACAATTAGATGTTATAACCATTACCATACTATAATATAAATGGGACACCCCACCACATACATCTTCTTCAAAATTACTAAAACATTTAAATTTCACAAGGTTATTTGGGTTATAGTTGATCATCCTATGATGTAAAAATAATTAATTATTATCAGATAATATTTATCTATTGATCACCTAATGATGTAAACATAATTCATTATTATCAGAGAATATTTCTCGGTGTGTTTTGGAATTCAATGTTGGTGAAAAAGTATTCCAATAAATTTATCTAATGAAAAAGGTTATGAGATTTATAAAGAAGGAAAGGTTTATCCCCTAGTAATTCAGTCACACTGATATTATTTTTCTGGTAGAAACTATATATTATCTCATGGTTCTTCCACAGAAAAACTTTCATATTCATTATGTGCTCCAAATATCTCTCTTAAAAAAGTTAAAATATGATCATTATCATGTATTGAAGTTAGAGTCTATACCATAAGAGAATGATATTCACTATGAAGAATAACTTATAGAAGTATTAGAGTGTAGATATAATGTGATATTATATAAGACAATAACTTGGTAAATGAACTATGGTGAATTCAAAAATTATTGGAATCTAATTGGGAAACCAAAGATTTGATGAAGTAGAGATATTGTCATTTACTTATATTAGAGAAAAGAATTTTATGGGTGAAAAGGGGGAAATAATTTAAGACACCAATATTTAATATTTAGTTCATTTTAAATAATGTTTAATTATTTGATAGGTTTCATAAATAAAACCCTAATTCAAAATAAACATGTGGTATAGTTTACCATTGTAACCAAGTTATTTGATTAGAGGCTATGAATAGAATTAACCACCTTATGAAACACACACACAGAGTGATATATATATTTCTCTTAAATTTATATATGTTAGTAATTTTTAATGAATAATCATTTATGTTTTATAAATACCAGTTAATTATTGATTGTCCTATTTTTGAATAAATATAAATCCAAAATGTTATTTATTTTTATATAAACAAAGTATATTGATCACGACAAAAAAAATATTTCAATTAAATATATTGGTAATTTATGTTGATAAATTAATAATAATTCATACATTTGTTGTCTAATGTTTAAGAATAATAATAAAATCAATTAAATGTAGAAGATTTATTTTTAAGAAAATTGTCTCGATAAGTGAAAACATTTTTTTATCATAATAAACTAAATAATTCCTTGATGATTAATATTTTTGGTCAGGTGTATTTATTATTTATACGCTAAAATATTTTAAAATTAATTTTTTATTTTGTAATATGAAATGAATGAAAATAAATATAGTTTTGAGGTTAAAATGTTATTTTTCTCAAAATGGATTTTCATTAAATTATGTGGGTATATATAAAATTAATTCCTTGAATTTATATAAATTGAATTTAAAAAAATTGTTTCCTTATTTGGAATCATAATTTAATTTTTTTATGTGGTAACTTTCATTTTTTGTCACAATTAATTGTAAAAATTTAAAAATTTATTACCACTGTTATTGTTAAAATAGGTTTATTGTGTGTTTGTGGGGGGGGAGGGGTTAAACCGATATATTAGTGTACTGTTTTTACTTAAACACGTATAAATCTTATTTTATGGATATATTTTGACCATATATTATATTAACTTAATATAAATTGTAATTTGGAATAATTATTATTGAGAAATACTGCAATTATATTTAAATAATTTAAGTAATTGAATGTATACCCGCTCCCTCACTAATAAAAGGAACACCTCTCAAAAATTAATCTATTTTTTGTAAATTTTCCTATAAAATCAATAAAAAATTCATTCCTAGCATCCCTCCTAATGTACTAGATTACACTACTATCTTTTCCAAGCAAATGGGGTATTCCCACAGAGGTTTCTCAATGAATATGTATAACGCTTAACTAAGTAAAATCAATTTTATTTCTTCATTAATATTTTATAAACCTATTTTATCCAGCATAACATGATGATTCTACTATAATAAAAATAAATATATATTATTAGGATTATATAATGACCTTTTTCCACCTCATTTTCATCAAATGGGTAACACAAGTATCACTCATGCATACATATATACTACCACATCAACGAAGCTACATGATTCATTTTCAATAACCGTAATTCATGATTGCTTTTTTAATGAATTTAATAAATATATATGGTAATAATTATGTAATAATTATTATTTACTGATAAAATATTATTTATCTCTCTTTTCTACTTTTTTTGAGAAAATGAAAACAATGTTCATGCATACATTCAAACTACTGTATCTTTGAATGGTGTAATTAATTTCAAAATATATTCTATTTTTGTATGGTTATATATATGTTTATAAATAATATATATGATATTTATATCATGATTAAGAATCTATATATTTTTTACGCATTATCAATGTACAAGGACTAGAACCACATAATCGAATTTTCCTAGAAACTATAACAATTAACACCCATAAATGATTATTTAAATAAGGTATTATAAAAATGGTGTCTAAATGTTATATTTACTTAATATAAATGAATATATATAAAATTATACATATTTAAGTGGTTATATTAAATAATTATTGTAACACCCCAAGCTTCTATGATACGCTTCTCTTTGAATAATGCGATAGCGTGTGTTGTACGCAACATCGAGTTCTAACATACCACAACCAATCAAACTAGCTGTTATGAATAGTAATACCTACCTTTTGAAATTATATATATTTTATATTTCAAAATGGACTTCATTTTTGGATTCGTAATATCGAAATTATCCTAAGTTGAATTTGTGGTATTTTTCTGAGAACATCAAATTTTTATGACTTGGGAAAAATACTTAAAAACATCTTTTTTAATCAAAATAATTTATAGTGATAAATTATATTATTTAGTGGTTTTAAAGAATAATTAGAATATATTTTTACCATTTTATCCAATGGTGTTCATTATAATTAATTTCACTTTGAAATTGGACATAAACAATTATCAATCTTTTGATATATATTGTTTCTTAAAAACACGATATTTGTTGTGATAGCGGGAATTAATTATAAAATTAATTAATGAAACTTATATGTTTGTAATTTTGTAAAATAGACATCATTTTTGAATTCGAAATATCAATTATAGCTTAGGGTGAAATTTTGGCATTGTTCTGAAAAACTTCAATTTTTTATGAATAGTGAAACAACTAAGTGGTAGTTAAAACACTGATTTTTTCATAAAACATAATTTTACCGCTTCTGTGAAAGGAATTTAGAAAATCCGAGAGACACGGTTAATATAAAGAAGTGAAATGTGGTTCAATGAGATGAAAATAATTTTTGGTGAATAGTAACTTTTTACTTTTATTTACCACGGTTAAAAGTAAAATAGGGTAATTAAGGGTAAAAATGATATTAATATTACCCTAACACATGACCTAATTCTATTGGACAGGTGTATCTCGACCAAAAACAACCTTAGGAATAAAATATTATCATTTAGGTCCACATGGATTAGATTAGGACATTTATTATTATTTAATTCAAAGAAGAGTTAAAAGAGTTAAAATCAAAGTTTATTTACTAAAACATTTGTAATATAGGGTTATAAATAAGATAAATTCGATTGTAAATATTAATTAGAAAGCTAATAAGATTTCCTACATAATGATATTTTATTTATAATTTTTATACTTTAAATAATTTAATTTATTTATGACACAATGATGATGCAGTAATTACCATAATTGTGAAAAATTAAAATAATTGATATTATAAATTCCCAAATAAATATAATTTGAGACTTTTAATGAATTACAATAATTTTATAGGCTAATATGACATGTTAGGATTGATTTAATTAACTTTGATAGAAGTAATCATTCTGTTATGAGTTTCACAAAAATCAATTATTGAATAGTGTGAAAATTGACATAAAAGAGTTTTTAAAACAAATATTATATTATTAATTGATATTAAATTCCTAAAAATCTAAGGTTCGTCCAAGAGACTTATATAATTATAGTTTCATCATTAATGTACCACTTGGGGGTCTCTTGGATGTATATAGTATGTTTATTAACTATATATTATAAAAATACAAAGTGACATGGTAAATGTCAAACTAATTAACTAAGAGTTAAAACTAAAAGATAAGGTTAATATAGTAACCCAAACCTGTATAAATACTATTGGTTGAATGGTATTAGACCTATCCCCAGATTAACCTTTGAATAATCCACTTTGGAGCCATTATAAACCGAATATGAATTTATTATAAATTAATATTTCTAGCTTTTCCAAAGGTGCCGCTCACCCATCTTATAAAAGGGAACTCCTCCTTCTCATTTCTTCACACCTTCAAAGCCTTCTGGTTTGGCCAAACTCTGCCCAAATAATCTCCCAACTTCCCTCAATACAACCTAGAGGACTTATTTTGATCAGAAAGACCACCTAAGGATCCCTTTTGATCAAATCAAAAGGAAGAACCCGAAGAAGAGGTAATGTTTTCACCACCCCTTTTCAAGTTCCTTTCTTCTTCCACTTCTTCTTTCTTTGTTATTAACATTATAAAATAATAACTCAAGTATATTATTTATACTGTGATGTTATTATAAATATGGTATAACTATATTCAGTATTCTATCCACCCTTTTAATAACATGTCACCACACGTGTGTACGTACGACATACCGTCTCCACGTCGTGGTGTAATTGTTATTCAATATATTATTATTTGGATGGGTATAATAATGATGCGTAACTCATGTAAATAATAAATATAACATGTTAATGATTCTGTATATATGATATAACATCCATTTATATATTATTTTAATATCAAAAGAATGATATTGTCGCTCGTGCGTACGTACGGACTGCCGTCTCCACGAACGCGATGAGATTCATTCTCCATCGTATCCATTCAAGTATAATTATCATTTTATGATTTAAAAATAATGTTTAAGGACTTGATATCATTATGGATATGAATAAGATAAAACCTATCCATAAAAAACACGGCTTATGAAACAAAATATATAAAATAAAACGAGTAAGTTAACACCCGAAGCGACGATAATCCTAAGATAATTTTAACAAATCAATGTTAAAAGATCATATATGATATCATATTAATATATATGATTCTTGTATAATTTAATTACAATTATTTCAAAATTATACAGGAGGTTAACCTACCCCAACCAAGGAAAAGTACAAGGTAAGTGTTATTTCACAATCTCTTCATTATCCGAGGTTGTTTATACGTAATAATCTACTGGGATCACTTTATCATCCACATCTATGTTTCATAAAAATGTATTTCAAAACATTATTTATCTTTAAAAGAATATGGGTTAAATTCATTTATACCCTTGTTTGACTTTTTATAAGAGGTTTATAAAGGAATCTATTCGTCCTTTTCCAAACAAGGTTCTTTTTAACCTTTTCGACAAAATTAAGGTAAGAATGTTTTTTTAACATATACGGCGGGTGCGGCTATTTCCCACCGTCATAAAATCGTCCAATCTTACCTTACAAGATTATAAGAATATTTTCAATGAAAATGTTTTATTTTATAAATATATGACTCGTAAATGATTTCAAAAATAGAAAGAGATATTTCTCTAAAAAGAGTTTTGATTTCTTCTATGTCAACATCCCTTGATGGATTTTATGCTCATTTTTAGTTGATTTATTATGATTCAAATCTTCTATATTGTATTGAAGGTTTTGTGATATGTTTGACTGTGGATGTGCTATTTTTATACCATTCATTGTTTATGGTTAAAGTATTAACATTTCGTATGCTAGTTTTAATACGAATGCGTATGTTATGTTTAAAAATTTTCATATGGGAATGCATTGGACTTAATATGTGATGGGTGGAGCCCTCTATAGCTCCTCGATGCATCAGTAGGTCTCATGAGACAAAATAGTGTCTTGGCACAAGGCCTTGACAAAATCTTATTTGTAGTATTGGGACGAGGCCTTGGCTATGTGGTTATGGTAGTCTGGCATTATGCATTCCATAATTATGAAAGTGGTTATTGATATTGCATGTGATTATTCGATTAGTAGAATATCCATGTGAATAAGTAAATGGAATTATTTCATTTTACATTTTCCATACTATTTTTAAGTTCAAGTTTAAAAGGCTATTGTTTTAGTTATACATTGCCTTAAATGTTTATGCTTATTTTTGAAAGTTTCCTTTATATTGTTATCCTTACTGGTCATTTGAGCTCACCCCTTTTCTATGTTTTATTTTTCCCAAGAAGTGAAGAAGTAAATTATGAATGACTTGCAGGGATATTATGTGGGGATATGAGTGTGGAATATGGAGAAAATATGTTGTTGTAGTAGTTTTCCACTTTATGATGTAATGTAAAACTTTATGAATATATCTAGTGTTTCCAAGGCTATTAAACCAATCGATCTTTCGAGATTTGATCTTTCTTTTGATCATGCCAATGTTATGAAATAATGAACCAACTCTAGGTAACTGGGGTTGAGGCGTTACAATTATAGTAAGTTAAAATTTATTATATATGTGGCTTAGTAGATTATGAAGCATGTCATACTTGAGGTAAGAGTTTCACATTAAAATTGCATTTTTATTTAAAATTTTTTATGCTTTAGTTATTTATGATGAAAATATTTTATATAAATATAAAAAATATTATTATTTTCCTTAAAATTAGATTTTATCTTAATATTATAAGTTTTCCTTTCAATTAAATCTCATTTAGTACTTTTGAATTCAGAATAATTGTTTAAGGAAACCTGTATTTATTTCACTCTTCAATCTGGATTCTTTTTCATCAATTTCCATATTCCCTTTAAAATGTTTCTATAAATATTTTTATTATTATAAAAATTTTAATTACACATAATTACCCATGATATAATTTCAATAAAATGTTTTAAAATTAATATTCTTTCCATTTTATGAATGATATACTTTTTACCGAAGGTGTGAAAAAAATCATTTTATCATAATACAGAAAAAAACCTTCCCCCCATAATCATTATTCAATGATTTTAATCCTACATTAATTTTTTCAAGATTTATTTTCAAATAAATATCATTACTTAACATTTTGGAAAATTTTCTATTTTAATATTTTTTTTCAAAATGAAAATATTATTTTCTTCAAGAAACGTTCTCAAAACCTTTTAACGGATTTTTTATCTATACTAAAATTACTTGAAGTTATATATGTTTTTCTAGGTATAAAACTTATGATACAAACCTTAATATTTAACTTTTTGTATTTATGTTTTTTATTAATAAATATTGATGAGACCTATTTCCTTTCCTATAAGTTATGTTAGGATTTAATGATAAACATTTTCATGATCTTATGGAAATCAAAATAATTGATTATGATTATTTTATCGGTTAGTCTATTATATACCTCCAATGTATTGGGTACAAAGTAATTGTTTTGGGAGATAAAAGGTTACATGGGAGGATAACCTAATTCAAAATATATATTACACAATTGTTTACCCCAATCCCATAAAGTGGCTATGTGATAGGTTATCCCAATCCCGAAGAAAGTACCATGGGGGTTATCCCAATACATATATGTGATGAATTTACAAGTTAGTATCCTTGACATAAAATCTGTAGGATTATGATTATTCTAACCATTATAAAACAATTTTATGGCTTTATATTATGCTATTTATATTCTCTCATTGTTTATTTTCGTTGATTCCATTATGATTCTTGTCTTATAAACAACCCTACTATCACATACTAGTTTTTGCTACCATATGACTGGACACTGTACTCGGCCCATGGAAAGGACTAAAGAGCATCCCTATCCCCATAGGATGGATGTTATTTAATTTTCATTGAGAAACACCTTTGGGAAATTTTTTTTCCGTGAAATGATCTCCGAAAAATAAACAACAACAACATGACTGCATAACCAATAATAATAATAAAATACAACAAAGGAAATTTCAAAAGCATGAATTAAAAAATTATAATTTAAAAATGGGAACAAAAATTCCAAAATTGGTAGGGTAAAATATAAACCAACATGACCTTCATATGGTATGCAGGTAGACACCCCATGCCCCCACAACTAGAACATGTCAAAATGGAAAAACTACAATATGGGACTAGAATCACCACCATGAGGTTTATTTACATTACCACAGTCTAATTTAATATGGTCTAGAAATAGTTGATGATGTATGTTGGGTATGACACAAAATTACATATATGATACCACTAAAATATTCCATGCAATTTCATTAAAAATCAATTTATCATGGTAGTTTTTAAAGAATTTATTTTGAAATAATTTGGATAAAAATTGGTTTTATTTTAAAAAGAGGGACAATAATGAAAATGTGATATTAACTCGTTAATGAAAGTCCCATGAAACATGGTAGACTCCCCAAGTAGATACGTTTTATGGTTCTAGGATCCTCATACTTATTTTGTTGAACTGTATTGGACATTCTTGTACCTGAGCTATGATAGAGGTCAAGGATAATGTTCTAGTGGTCCCCAAACAATAAAAATGTGTTTAGTTTGTGTTGTAAGGTAAATATGCCAAAGATCCCGGGTCATTTTCCATATGAACCAAACAAAATTCTAGTCAATAGTAACACACATATATTACCTAGGGTTCCCATGATCTCCAACCAATTCATTATCAAATGAGTCCCTTCCACATAATCACAAATCCAATAATTCAAGCCATTCATAACAAACAACAATTTTCAATGAGAAAATAAAAAATCTATCATGAAGGAACACTCGTAGTCCATATAATTTTTTTTTTCTGAAAGCCTATTTTATTTAAAACATATTTAGAATCCAAAGTATTTATTATAAAATCAATAATTAATGACAAGGAATGGAACCACATATCATTCAATTGAAATTTTGACCAATCTGGTACGAAAAAAAATGCACCAATAAGAGAAACTAAAGAAAAAACAACACCATAAAAACAATATTTAACCCAAATAAAAAAACATTGAAGTCACTTTAGGTTGAAAAATGCACTATATAATGTGTAAAACATGGAATATTTGAGAAATAACCATAAGATGTGAATTTCGATAGTAGAATAACTTATTTTCTAATTTCTTAATGATCCAAGACAAAATCACCAACGAAATGGAGACCAAGAGAGAGGAGGAGGTTGAAAGGGGTGATCATAGATCTAGAGGGGTCAATTTGGGGAATAAATGGGTGTTATGGAATTAAAATTAGGGTGGTTGATATTTTTCATATTCAAAATATTAATGTTCTTGTAGGCCAGATGATCTTTCAGACCATGTTCCAATTGTGTAGATCCACTGTGCATGAGGGAAATTGGTCTCATTTTTTCCTTGATATAGTGCATCCACATGTACCCAGAGATACACCTTACATAGTTCCACTTTCCTAGAAAGAATATTATCTCTGTAGGGTTGCACACCCGTGCAGTAGATTTTTTGAATAGGATAGTGCCACTGTCTAGGGCACATAGATTTCACTAGGTTAGTGCATGATATCAACTAATACTATGCCACCCTTGTGCCTCCTTATGTTTATCCCAAAATTTCCATATTTCATGAAAACACATAGTAAATACATTTAATAAAGATAAGTCAAAAAATAAAAGAAAAAGTTCTTCTATATAACACCATAGATGTGACAATTCTCCCCACTATAAAAAAATTCCGCCCTTAGAATGTCAAACTAGAACATGATCAGAGATTAAATGAGAATACTAATCCCCTATCCAAGTACTCTATTCCCACATCTAATTCTCATCATTTCCATGTCTCCAAAGGACCTGATCTGGAAATATATATTTCCCATTATTCACATTCTTCTACAAATCCTCAATACATACTAGCCACTCGAAAATGGATAAATCCGGTACAAAAAAAATTATTCCCAATTATGGTTGTGATATGTGTATAGATTATACTTATTCAATTGAGATACATGGAACATATCATTGATTGAATTCAACTGTTATGGTAAAGATAGATGGTATTCGACCTTGAAAATTCATTCTGTAATCTCAAAAGCTTTGACATACTTGTAAATCAACTTCCCATACCTACGAGGATGATGATGACCCCGGAAAGGTTCCACATTTAGAAAAATCGAGTCACCAAATGGTAATTATAAAGCCCGGTTCCACGAATCGAAATAAGATTTATGGTGGATATGTCCTGTTAAGAATCAAAATCTGATTAAACAAACTTTCTCATAGGTTTCTTACATTAGGACCATTCACTACAAGGAAGCTTCCCCCACCATTATCCATCACAAAGGTGATAGAAATGATGAACAATAAAGAACTTAAAAGGGGAAAATATTAATTGAGTATTTTTTAATATTATTATTTGTAGATTTATGAAATAAAAAATGGTTATCCAATAATACTTTTAATTCAAACACACAATCATAAAGAATGTCATCAACCATTTGACTCATACACACTGTTTTACCATATTTTTGTGTGTGGTATGTTACACTAAGTTTGATATATGAACCCATTTCCTTCTTATGGGATTCCCAAAACTGGGAGGAAAAACATTAGTCTCTATTTGAAATAGTATCTGATGACACACAATGAAGCGTCAATATATTTTGAACATAATGCCTATCCAAATCATCCACTTTAGACGAATACTTATTAAAACATGAATGGGATGATTTGTACAGATAGTCTATAACCACACAAATAGAAATCAATCCCTCGTGTGAATGATTTAATCCGATGATAAAGTCCATGGTGACATTTTTTTTATTCTAGTTTGGAATGGGGAGTGGATTAATAAAAATAGAGATCCATTGTTTCTTGTCTTACACCTCATGAAAAGTACTACACATGGATAAAAATCAATCTATAACCTTACTCATTCCCAACCACCAATACCAATGATGAATTTTATAAAACATTTTCGTGGTCATAGGATGAATAGACCACTATAATTGTTGGATATCCTAAATCACCACATCTATCAACAAAAACCACAACATGAAAGGACCCTTGAAATAATGAATTCATTCATAAGTCGAAGACGA
This sequence comes from Viscum album, assembly GCA_963277665.1. Lineage (NCBI taxonomy): Eukaryota > Viridiplantae > Streptophyta > Magnoliopsida > Santalales > Viscaceae > Viscum > Viscum album. The sequence continues at coordinate 1,349,509,076 of OY728127.1, read as the reverse complement.
CATACTGGGAACCTGCCCACTATTTAAGAGCCACCTATGGAAGTCAATCAACTCCTCATTAGGTCACTAATCTCAAACCATATATATAAAGGTGGGAGACAATTGAATTTTACCATTAATATATATCCACCATGTTCCCTAGATTTTAGGTTGAATCTTGGAAAATTTCCCTCAAGATAAACTCCTCACATTACTCCATGAAAGCTTTTAATAGAGTATTTTTACTCAAGGCATATGCTAACACATTCCCTTTATAAGGATTTAGAAAATGTCAATGTTGAACCTCTGAATGTACTAAACCAACCGATAATTCCATAGATTCAAATATAAAAGTGGAAAATATAATCCATGGTCTTATAGTCTGAGTAGAATGTAAATTTATACCAAAAAATATAATGACTCAACTTTTTCATTGACCGCATCACTACTGCTAGATCTAGTACATTGGATAGGTAATTATGTTCATGTTGGTGGAGTTGGAGAGAGAAATATGCCACTACATGGTCTTACTGAAACAAGACACAGCCAAGAACTGTACCTAAAGCATCATAGTAGACCATATATATCTTCCTTGATTTGGGTATGATCAAAATTGGGGAGGTAGTGAATTGTCGCTTGAGCATCCTCAAAATATTCATGAAATTCTAGGATCCACTGAATCATTAACCATTTTCTAGTATCTGTGGTAATCGGTGAAATGGACCAAGAAAAATCCATGAACATTTGACCATAATATCCAATAAGTCCCAAAAATCTCTTGATCTCAATGGAGTTTCTTAGTTTCTCCCATGTTATCACCACTCTAATTTTATCACGGTCTACTAAAACCCCACATTGTGAGATCATGTGGACCAAAAACATGTCTTTATGAGTTAGAAAGTATCATTTGGAGAGATTAGGATAAATACAATGATCATGGAGAGTGCCTAGAACAATCCTTAAGTGCGTATCATGCTCTTACACTATGCCAGAATTGACTAAGATGTCATCTACAAAAACAATGATGAACGAATGAAGGAATTGATTGAACACCCAGTTCATAAGAGCAATAAGAATTTCCAGATAATTTTTCAACCCAAGTGGAATGAAAAAGTTCTCAATGATTCTATAACTACATTTGATGGTTTTCTGTGGAATATAAACCTTTAGAACCGTGATTTATGATACCGAGAGCATAGTTAAATCTTGAAAAATCATATTCCACCCTTGAGTAGATCAAAGAAGTCATAAATGTTGGAAAATGGATATTATTTTAATATTGTGACCCTATTCGCCATCTTTAAACTTATACAAAAGTAATGGGATCCATCAACCATATTAGAAAATAGGACTAGGGTTGCCCAAAGTGAGAATCTCGGGTTAATGAATCCTTTTTGTTCCAAATTATATTTCTATATATTTAACCCCATAATCACGATGGGGAATATATGATATCTTGAAATATATTAGAAGTGTTCCCAATACCCAGTCAATAGTCAATTCCACATACCATTCAGTCAGAAAACCTGAGAATTCATTTAGAAACAACTATAGAAACACATATACCACTGTTGGAAAACCATTCCTAACACCTCTACCATCATCTTCTAGCATGAAGAAAGAGTCCTAAAAATCAAGGCTACCAATCTATGGATATGGAGGTCCATAATTCCCTAATCAAGGATCCCATTCACCTTGTAAGATTAGATTAATCCCATCAAGTTCCAAAGAGGTTACTAAATGATGATAATAACTGATAAGAAACATATAGTGCATAATCTAATCCATTCCGAGATTCACATAAAAGAGTTCAATCTTTAGATCTAGGATGTCCCACTCCAGTTAGACTCCTAACAGATTGAAAGTGATGGATAGTCAAAAAATGCCCCAATTTATTCTTTTTAACATGTATAATAAAAAAATCTAGGGAATAATATGTAATCAGGGTTGGTAATTTTATTAATTCCACAAGATATGAAGAAATGAAAGAACCATAAGAACATGTATCAAATAAAAACAATTATAGATGATTCAATAAAAAAGTAACTTGAACATTCAACGGTCATGTATTGGATTCCACTTATAATTGGTACATTAAATAATAGAATCTCATCTATGTATGGGCCTAAGAACAACTATTGAGTCGTAACTCCACCTTAATATGTTTGTTCCTAATTGTAGATCCATACCTTCTTCCACATCCACCAAACTATGACCCCCTAGTTTTGGTTGGTTTCAACTATGATTTGGTCACCATATAGGCTAAGGGACTTTCACCATTATGATATAGGAGTGATGTTATGAAAAAAATATTCATGTCCCCCATAAGTCCACACCAGTGATATTTCCTAGCTGAAGCTGAACAAGTATTCTATATATGTCTAGGGGTTCCATACTGATGGAACTCGACCGAACAACCAACCATGTATACATATGATGGTGGTTAGGATAAGTATCATTGCTACCACCTTCATTCTTCTATTTCTCATCACACTTCCTTTTCCTATCAAAAATGATATTTCTACCCTGTCCTACTATTGAAACTTCTCTTGAGATACAAAGTTTAGCAGCACAATAAATCACTACCACTAAGGCTTAATTAAAAACATATCATATGTCTACATATTATATAAGAATACCTGATATTATATTTCAAACTACATACCCATTTCAAACCATTGGTATTTTAGTAGCCCATTGGAAACCCCTACAGGGGAAAATAGACAAATTCAGTAAAGAGATTCTCATACAGTAACAAAGTCCGATTTCTCTAATGTAGATCTAAAAACTATGAGGCCTTGAAAAGGGACATGGTCTCAAGGAAATATTTCCCAATGAATTTGAACCTTAATTACTTATATCACATCCACTAATGCTATCTAACTTGGAATACCCAGTCCCACCTCCTACAGCTAGGGCCTTCGAACATGAATGAAGCACATTTAACTTTCAATGGTTTTGAAGTACTAGTAAACCCTAAAATCTTATTGATTTTTTCAATTAAATACTACACCTCATATGGGTATAAGATTCCATTTATGGAATGATTGTTTATTTCTAAATCCTAATATTGAACATTTTTCAGACCTGGTTCAGCTTCCTAACCATGAAAAATACTAGGGCTCACTCTCTGATGCAGTGCTCAGACCACCTAAACCACATCTTCCACTAATCTTTTAATAAAATACTAACAGAGAATTATCTCCATCCTCTTTCCATGGTTGCACAATATGCATCCTGGGAGGCATAATAATAAATTAATTAAAAAACCTAATGAAACCATTAATTCATCAGACTTTGTTTTAATGATAACGACATTTAAAACATTTCCACAAATCAATTTTAAATCAAAACAATCACAATAAAATATTAAATCAATCCACCCCAATAAAGTGTCCACGAATAGTCTAAAGCCTATACATCACACCTTTATAATTAAAAGAGAATTACAGACATCCCATGTTGACCTAGGGTCTATAATTATGTGTGTTGTCTATACACCCCACTCACAACCTGATCCTTAATACGCAACAACCATATCTTCAGTCTATGCAAACTCTTCCAAATTACATTACCCAAATAAATGAAAAAAACAAGCTCTGATATCATATTTTCACAAATAAATCCAATATCCCAACCGACCCCACATATGACCTATCATGTGGCATGATTCGGAGGGCATTTCAGATCCACACGAGTAGGAAACTAGTGCATGGGAATTGTGCAACGACAATGGGAATGATTTAGCACCTGAAATGGTCTCCCACTAATAAGAAAACTACATCAAATCATAACAAAAAACCACAATACAATGGATAAAAGAAAATTTCACAATCATAAGGTAAACATTTAAAATTTATAACCAGGAAGCAAAAAAGAAAAATGGAGAGGGTGACATCTAAAAAAGGACCTATATGTTGTATGTGGGATGAAACCCCAAGACACCACCATGAACGCCTTTAAAAAAAGAAGCACATGCACATGGGACAACAATCACCACCACGAGGAACCTTACCATCACTGAGTCATATAGAAAAAATTCTACATATACTAAAGGGATCATGTTGGGTGTAAGTTAAAATTCTTCATAGGATACCCAAAAAAATTCCATGAAATGACATTAGAATGAAAATTAACATTATAGTTTTTTAGGAATTTATTTTGAAAAAATTTGGAAAAAAATAATGGATTTATTTTAAAAATAAGAACAATAATGAAAATGTGATTTTTATTAGTTGAAGCTACCCAAGTCACCTTGAGAGACACCCTTAGTAGCTATGTTATTATGGACATAGTATCCAAATACCTCAGTGATTGAACCATATAGTACTTTCCTATGCATGAGCCACTAGAGAGGGCATGACCCAAGTTCAAGTGGTCTAGAAGACATCATTATATGTTTAGTTAGTGTTGTAGTGCAAACCTACCGAATATCTCATGTCATTTCCAAAATAACCCTTAAGGGATACTAGCCAATAGAAACCCACCTAGAGCACCCTGTGTTCTCTAGTGCTCTACCCAATTTAATATCAAATTCACTATCACATTATAACAAATCTTATAATTGAAACCATACTTAACAAAAAGCACTTTCAAATAAGAAATAATCAATATATAATGATGATATACACAATTTCAATGGATAACACATTGAAAACTGCCAAAAAAATCAATCAATCCATTTTAAAACTAAATGATGAATAATAAAATATTAAATTAATGTAAAGTGATGGAATCACTTAAATTTTAATTGAAAACTTCACAATTTCGAGTGTAAACATTAAACACACCATGAAGGGACCCAAGAGAAGAAAAAGAACAACATATACGTTAATATATAACCCAAATATATAATATTTAACCCAATTTAGGTCAATATACATACTAGAGGAAAGGAAACATAAGGGGAGGGGTGAAATAATCAAAAGAAGAGAAAGGTGATGAAGGAGAAGAAATAACAAGATGATTTCATAAAGATCCAAGCCGAAACAAAACCCATAAAATGGATCCCAATGGAGAGGAGTAATAAAATTTGGGTGCACCAATGGATAGATGGTCCTATGTGATGATGAAATGGGTGTTAGGGAATCAACATTTTTTTAGGTTAGTTGTAAAATTTGTATATTTTTAATGTTTCTGAAGGCCTCACGTTCTTCTAGACTATGAAGAAATAGTATAGATCCTCATTCAATGAGGAAAATCAACCTCAATGTTTTTATAGAGAGGCTTCACACCCATATTCCAATCCATCCCCCTCATATGGTTCCACATTCATTGGTGAACAGTTATCTATGGCGGTCCACATGCACTTGCGCTAGACTGTGTAGCCAGGAAAGTGTCATTTTCCCGGGCACACTGTTTCCACTAGGTTGGTGCACAGTTTCTACTAACTATCCACCAACAATGTGACTCCTTATATAAATCCCAAAATGACTATCTTTCTTGATAACTCCCTTGAAATCCATTTAATAATGATAAGAACAAAAATTACAGGGAAAATATGTCATGACCCATCTTCGGGGCCCATGCCGTGACTACCCCAAGCCCGTCTTCCATAGGCCAGTGGCTGGAGACTAGAACCAAAGGTGTAGATCCAGACAAAAAGGGAAGTCATTGCCTTTATATTAGTAAAGAAACACAATAGAGTAAGAAAGATGAAGTTATCACTAAGTAAACTGAGTACAAAAGTAAGTGTTCGAAAGTAAATGGACCAGAATACTAACCCAACTGAATGTACAGTACAACAGAAAAGAAAGAACAGCTGCAGTAAACTAAAATTGCAACCACTGAGTCGTCCTCCAGATATCCCACCAGAAGGGTGGGTACAAATGATCTCCACATCCCCTCGGGTCCGGTCGTTCGCTCCTAGTACGTCCGACCAAGTGGTACACCTCCAGGTATCGTCTCGTTCCACAAGACTCCACCTCGATCAGTGTTGTTTGTCGTATGACTCCAACACAACGTAGTGCGGGCACAACCCGTGCAGGTGTGAGTATACGATACTCAGTGGGGACCCCGAGACCCTCGAAGGTCTCCCAGAATCCACAAAGGATAAACCACAAAGGATAGATACAAAGAAAAAGTATCAACTATACATAGTTATATGACCATACATATATCTAAGTCATAAATTCCAGTTCGGATCAAACTCACGAGCCCAAGTTCAACCCAGTCCACGCAAGAAAACACAACCCAATCCACACATGAAAGCAAGTCAATCACATCGTAGATAATGACTGAAATTCAAGACTCAGGTCACACAATTATACTACTAACGAAGAGGGGTGGAGATGATTAGATGTAGCCTCAGAATCATCGTCTCTACCAAACCAACACAGGATCCAAGTACAGATGTCATCGCTGCCGAACCCACGTATGATCCAAGTACAACAACCTTCACTGACGAACCCACGTAGGATCCAAGTATAGTCGTCATCGTTGTCAAACCTACAAAGGATCCAAGTACAGTTTTCCTCGATGCTGAACCCACATAGGATCCAAGTGCAGTCTCCATCGTCATCGATCCCACAGAGGATCCCAGTACAGTAGTCGTTGCAGTCGCAGCCAGCTCTAGGGTTCCCCCACACAGCTCGCTCGATTTTCGAAGGGTCTTCTCCTCAAGTCAAAGATCAATACATCTACCATCACGAAGTCCAAAGTTGACGTATCATGTAGTTCCATCCCACTTCATAGTGGGAAAACCAAGAAAAACATGCCCATGTCACAGAGAACAAGACGACCAAGCCATTTCACAAAAGTACATATCATGTAGGTAAGCGATACACGCCATGTTATCAGACACCGGGTACTACCCTTGTGAAACGGCCCATCTCACAAGGCAGGTCATGTATATAAGTAATTACATGGATTGTGGTATGATTAACGCCAGTTCCAAACCTCTAGGGTTGGTTCCATGTGCGCTGGCCATTCCTAGCCGTGTGGTGGAGTACATGCACGTGTACTCCACCCCATGTCCGTGTATTCCCGGAATACACGTCGTGTCATCACGAAGCCACTTCTGCCATGGTGAAGGCAGTACATTCCATGCCTCTTGGACACGTGGTTCTGCCTGTGTCCGTGTATCTCTCAGATTACACGCGAAGCCTCACGAAGCCGCTTCTGCCTTTCTATGTAGAGAATACATGCTATGTTACTTGGCCGTGTATGCTGTCCGTGTCCGTGTATTTTCCCTGAATACATGCCATGTCCATCGAAGTCTCCTTTGTCAAACAGTGTGGAGAGTACACGATGTGTGTCTAGTGTCAAACGCCTCTGGCCAGCATGCCTCCTGAGGTGCCTGTTCTTCGTTCCGATGATCCGATTTCTATGAAACATCCGCTTCTAGGTCGCCTCGATGATCTGAGGCAGTTTACTATGTTTTTGGGCCTCTAATTGGATCCAAAAACATATCTTGATTCACCACTCAAGAACGGATGAAAAACTCCACATATTTACTAGAATAGCAGAGGAATCAGACCATGTTAGTTCAGTCTTGTCCCTTCCGCATTAGTCCGATAACAAGCAGTTTAAGAGGTACAACAACATGGAAGGAAACCCAATCATTACTCAATCAAAACACACCCCTACCTCGACAAAAGATATCGAACGTCGGGCGTCACACTTGACGGTGTCGCGAGGTGCATAGACGTCGACAGAGTGCGTCAGAGGAGGAAGCAACATCCCCCCTTTTGTCATGCAGATAAGAAGAGGATTGCGCGTTGTTGTTCTTCATGGAGTTGGTCCTCTACATCGAAGAGGTGTCGTTCTTCTTAGAGAGGATGATGTTCTTCAACGAAGGAGGAGCTTCCTTATTCTTTCACACAAAGGATCTCTCCAAAATCCTCACACAACAAGCCAACCCCAAAATAAAATAATGCCACCCCTTATTTTAATTAGACAATCCATGCATTTAAAAAATACAAATTCAAACACATAATTAATTAATTAATGAGTTTCAATTAATTAATTAATGTGTCTGTGTTGGAAAGTTTTAATGATGGAGAGAGGGGATAGGAAGAGTCTTCATTATAGAGGAGTTAACAAGTTTAAAGGGGGAGGCTTAAGGAGTTTTAGAGAATGTGAAGGGTTGGGGCACGTGTGGGCCCCACCTCACATTTATCCTCGCATGGGCAGTTTGGAACTAGCAGGTCCCACCCCAACTCCCTCATTTAGGATTTAACCACTTAGTTATAAATAAAAATTATTCCACAATTTTTATTCACTTCTAATTTAATCCAAAAAATTTAACTTCCCCTATCATGAAAAGGTGATTACGGTAAAGGTCCCCCAAAGAAATTATTGGCGCTGCGAGTTTATCGGTGCCCTCGAATTTCAATTCCATGCACCGGTTCAAAAGATAGAAAAATACGCTCGTTCATTCACTGAATGTACCAAAGCTAAACTTCAGAAAAATATTCCAGGCACACCGAGCCTCAGAATCAGGTGCCGTCAGAAACTGCATATTCGTAAAATTCCAAAGTATTTATGAAAAAATTTTCCTTTAAATTTCACGGTCTTTACAAAATACATATGAATAACACATAAAATTAGAAATATGGTTTTTTAATAACCCATGACTATTTTCCATTAATTCATATGTGTTTTTTTAAAATTTAGTCCATGTTAGTAAACCATTATGATATTTCTATTCATAAATAATCATTAATAAATCACTTTAATATATTTAATAACTATATTATCCCACCATTTATTATGTTTTATTTTCACCAAAATTTGAATATAGGTTTTATGTATGATGTGCCAATCAAGAATTATAGTTATGAATGAATTAGTAAGAGATGATTTATTTATTTCATGTATCAATTTTTTAGGTATCAGAGGTACCAAATATAATAAACTTTTACAGTAATGGCATGTATATTCATGATATTTAACAAATATTCATATATAAATATGTAATATTTACATATATAATATTTGGGTCACTAGAAGATTGACCAATATTCACTAATCTCTCCCACATATGAAGAAGTTATTACAAAGTAAGGAAATATATTAAAAAAATCACATTGATTAGAAAAGTAATTTAGAATGTTAAAGAGATACTGGTGTAGAGAATAAAAAATTTCCCATGAACTTAATATTGTGTGGGTAACTATGCTTTTCTAAAATTTAAGAAAATTATTCTTATGTTTATCCTATAATTCTCATAAAGCCCATATTTATTTTTAATTTCTCCATAATGAACATATAATACATTGTAATATTTTTTAGGGATACTAGAATGGGTATGTCAATCTCAACTTTCTAAAAGGTTTCTAGAATTTTTATAAGTTCTTCTTCTTGAATCTTATTTGGTCATACCAATTTTTCTGCGAGTGGTGGTGGGAAATCATTTTTATCCTATTATTTTCACTGGTGTTGGATTTAGTGTATCTTCTTACTTGGTCCAGATTATCCAACATCATTATTCTTTTATAATTATTTGGGATATATTTCACGAATCCTCCTAAATGTATTATAATTCTCTACCTCATACTCCTAAAATTTGTGTTGACTGGGTTTAAGTTTCGTTGTGGCATGTAGTGAGAGACCTTTTACACTTATTGTTCTAATAATAATTATATAATACATTATTTTAAGAACTGTTTATGATAGAAATTTTCCCAAACATATTTCTAAGATGTCTCAAAAATATGTTACCTAGTTACTCAACATATTTACTCTATTTGTAATTTTCTCAACCATAGATAGTTTTTATTGGTATATTTGGGGATCTTCACTATTTAATAGTTCTTCAAAGGTATTATTTTATTTTTATTTTGTTGATTTGTTTGTTGATTAGTAATAGGACTAATTTTATGATTGTTGTAACAGTTTTGGGTGCTAGAATTTGGGGATTTATTATTTGAATGGTTCCTGGCTTAGGTACTAATTTTTGTATGGGGTGTATATAATTTCTAATTATTTTCAAATAAATTCTATAATTGGTTAGTATCTCTATATCACTTATTTTCTAGGAATATCCTTGGTTGGAAGGCTTCTTCAAAAATGACTATTCTTTATACTATTGTTCAATGATTAGTGTAATGGCTAGGTGATCTGTATAAACCATATACCTTTGTTGTTTCTTATTTTGTAAAGATTTATTTCATATATAACCACCATACCTTATTGGAATGATCTTACAGATTTGATTCTATAAACGGATTTGAATTAGATTTCGTTTCCTCATTTATAAACAATATATTGGAACCTATCATATTGAATAGTCATGAGTTCGGTTTAATATTCTCAATCATGCCCCTAGATTCTAATGTTAATTTTCATACAAAATATACAACATATAATTCATTCGAAGAGTTTATGTCATATGCCAAAAATTATATGACAGAATAACAAAATTATTTTTTTCCTCTTCAATATCTTGATGTGGATAACAATTATAAATATTTATTTTATTTTTTTTATTATTCGTAATGAGTTTCCTCAAATCTATTTCTGATGTAATGAATATACTTCTTTTATAAAATACTCAAATATGTAGGGATGTTATTTTCATGGGGAATATTTGTAATTCATATCCGCATTGAAATTTACATGGTTTTAGGATATACAATTTTTTTTAAAAGATCCATCAAGAGAGAAGGAAAATTCCATTTTCTTCACAATCCTTGAAGCTCTATAATAGTGTAGACTTATCTAAAAGATTTTTTTGTTTCTATTGGTGTCTTCACCTATATTACCAAAAAACGGTGGAAAAAAATATACTATAATGATTTTTAATTTTTTTAATATTAATGAATATATATTTGGTTTTGTTGATTATAAAATTGAGGTTCAAAAACTTCATTGATGGACCTTTTGGGAATTTTTTCCAAGATGATATGATCTGAGTGAACCTTTGAAGCCTTAAAAGAATATGCAACATAAATTTTCTCAAAATATTTTTTAAATTCATGTTTATTAATTTTATCATATCTATTTATATGTTAGGATGGAAATAAAATAGTGGGTTATTAGTGGATCGGTTGAAGAACTATAGTTGTTATATTTTTTTCTTTACTGGATTCCCAGAAATGATGTTATATTTTGATTAATGTATTTTTTGGTGTCTGAGAAATGAAAAATTATTCCTAGGATAAATATAGTATTTTTTTTTAAATTAGGGTTTCCACTAATTTAAGAGTTCATTACAAAATAATTTTCACTTTTTAATGAGTGAGAATGTCTATTTGATGGATTGGTTTCTTAAAACACTAAAATTATTGAAGTAGAAGATATGAAAAGTATAATGAATATATTATCAGCCTACTATTGAATTCCAAATCCTAATGCTATCATATTCATTAAATTATTGTTATTAAGTTTTTATTTGATGATTAGGAGGTCTTGTAACGGCTTCACCTAGAAATTTCTTTTGAATAGTAATGGTTAGAATAAACTAATTAAAAACACTTCTTCATACAAACTAACACCTAGGTATGGATATATTACATCAACTAACCCCTTGATTAATTAGGAAAATCCCAACTAGGATTTGTGATTTCCATGAAATATAAGAATAACTACTATACTTTCTTCACATTCAAGGAACCACTAAGAACTCCATAACTCATCCCAAAATATTCCACCACATCTAGTTTAAAAGTGGTTCGAGAGAGATGGTGATCATCAACAAATAAAATATAAAATAAATAAAAATATTGAAATAAAATCATATTTGAAGTAAAAATACACTACTCAATTTGAAAACCATTATATAAAATAGAGGTATTAATTGACTGATATTTTTTGGCTCATGTTTTTGAGAAAGGGTTTGCCTCTAAATTCTTGATCACTCAATAAATTTCCCTCAATTAAAACATTAATAAAGAATAAATTTTATGGATGAAGAATTTATAAACTAATGTAAATAGAGAAAACAATAACAAAATAGTAATAATAAATCCACTATCAGAAACACATGATCCATTTTTTGATCCTCCAAAACAAAAGAACCCATTTTCGATTATATATGTGTGGATAAATCTTCATTTTCTTGGATCATACACCCTAAAATGTTACCTTTTTTTAATTTTTAATGTTCCCTTATTTCTCAAATACTTAAATTAATATCACAATTTTTACTTATAAGAATCCCATAATTTTCCTTCTTTGTTTCTAACTTTGGTATTATTTATATTTAAATACATGTAGTGGAATAATATTTATATAATGCACACTTATGTAGTTGTCCTATTTTTTTTACTATTTATAACCCATAATTTCCCATAAAATATGTTTAGTAGAGTTCCAATATTTCATAGATCATCATGTAGTCAATGGTGAAACCATGTGTTCAGGCGTCAATGAATCAACCACACCACATATATAATGTGTGGTTTATGAAAAAAAATTAATTTTTAAATAAAGGATAAGAACTATCAATAAAAATAAACATTTATTCAGTTAAGTCCTTTACATTTTTACCCACAGGATCAATTTATTTTTTTTCTTGCACTTCCTTTTCTATGACAGAATTGGCTATTTTTCATGTGTGGTCACATAAATATATTATAGAAGTCTTACTTTCAATTTTTGATCACATTGTCTACTAGTTTTCATCTTATAGTTGATGGATCAATCACATGGCATATGAGAGGTCACTCAATAGAATCATTATATGGACAATCTAATACATAGTTAACTTCTATCCCAGGTTGATTTTGAGGTTCTTATTATAGTTGATGGATGAACAATATGACTTTTTCATAGTTGATTATATTCGAGAACTCCATAACTCCTAGATAAAAAATAATCAGTAAAATTTCTTTTGAGTTAACCAAAACCACCTAAAAAGTTTATCAAGACTTTTAATATTTAATATATTAATTATTCTAATAATTTAGAATATCCAATAAATTAATTAAAAACAAAGTTAAATTCCATTTTCTCACTAATTCCAAAAATAATACTATAATCTAATCATGTGAAAATTACATAATAAATTATAAAATGTAAGAAATTAGAATTTCAAAATATTAAATGAAATTTATATATGTATTGACTATGTTAGGAACCCCATTTAAGTTTACTGACTTAAAGAATGGTTGAAAATTTCTTAAAACAGAAAAAAAAATAAATCATGAAAATTGAACCTCAGAACCCTTGATTTCAAAGAATTATGAGAAACCAATAACATTTATAAGGATAAATTTTAATCCATGCATAAAAATAATTTTTAAATATGTTCTCTTAAATTTATTTTTAAATCATAAGGAGAAAGAAAAATTTTATAAAATAAATTAAATAGGTCAGAAGATGACAGTGAAAATCATTAGAACCATTATTAAATGGAAACCTATCATTTATTCAAAAATGAAAATTTATTTTTTAAAATAAAATCATTCAGTAATACTAAAAACATCCTAAAATATCATGAAACGTATGGTATTTTCTGTTTAATAAAAACTATATCAAAACATTAATAAATATGTTATCATAATTTTTTATTCAAAAAATGAAACCGTACTATACTCTTATTATAGGTCAATAAAAATTTCAATAATTTCAAAACTAGAGAATCCAAATTAACATATAAAAATATTTTTAAAACCTAATGATAAAATAATTAATTATATAATGTTTAATGATTTGTATGTTCTTAAGAAATCTACCATTAATATGAACACAAAGAAATAAACAATGAAAAAGATTTATTGTTTTCATTATCCATTTACTCTTGTTTGATATTCCATTATTTCTTATAGTTTTATGTCAACAAAACATTAATATTTTTTAAAAAAGGCACCTACATTAGCATAAATTTATCTTACGTAGGTATACAAATCAAAAAAACTCACCCACCACACCATGATAAATTCTATATTTTGTGCAGTAGACTATCCTAAAAAATGTTTAAGAACGAAAAATTAAGGTATATTATTAATGGGTTATGTGTGATCCATTTTCATATACATGAAACCATAAAATTTCATTTAAACACAAGCCAACCCCTAATCCTGGTAGTGTAGAATTCATTGAATTATTTTAATTAGGTTCATTAAATTTCAAAGAATAATCCCAATAAATCACAAAAGAAAACAAGCATGATTATTGAACCTCTTCTTATTGATTAATTAGAAATAATTACCACTTCACATGGTCATTATATATTATTATAATACTTTATAATGATCAAGAGAGGACCTAAAATCCTATGCCGAAGATGGTCTACTTGGCCAATTTCAACCTCAACGCCAAAAAAAATCTATTTTCCAACCAACCCATGAAATCAAAAAAGTTACAAAAATTATTATACATCATATCAGTAAACCGGAAACTTTTATACAACTCAATCTTGAACCTACTCCACTAGTTCCACTTCTAGGCTGAAAATTAAGGGAATGAGTGACCTTAAAGCCTTCCACTAGTAGGACATAGGTTGGTGATAGACATCGAAGGTAAAAAACAAAAAAGAAGAGGAATTACACACAATATATGAATTTAAGGTAATGTGATAACATTAAATCCACTAATCAAGGACACATAATATCCGAAATAAACCAATATCACATGAAATAAAATCCCACAATTCTTTCCATGTCACATAAATGAAATTCTTAAAATAAAATGTCAAAACAATTATAAAGAATCTACCCATTGGTAACAATATTCTATGATAGTACTATCATGATTGATCCCTAAGGTCATCATGATCACATTAGAAATATATATATATATATGGATGATGAAACATGTATATAAATATTTATCCTCTTACATATCTCTCCTATAAATTTTAGAAAAGTTTACTAATACTCTAGTGAGAAAAAATTTTAACATAAATGGACCTTTTAAGAAAACTACTTAATACCTACAACATAATGTATCACTCACCAAGAATAAAACATAATGTAAAAATATAACACTATAAAAATATAATCATAGACTACCCAGAACCACTTCCCCACTAGTTTCATTGTCTCAAACCCCAACATCAGACATCCTTTGTAGCCATCCCTTCTGTATCTGATGTGGGTCATACAATAACACTGCCTACTCAAACCTATGTTGTGGTCCAATATATTTTATTTACATTATTGAATATTCCCATAACAACCCCATAATATTGAGGTATTATGAATTTAATGGATATCAAACTTATACCCCCATCATACCATGCATGACTCTAACTATATAGAATCACCACCTCCCATCATAACCAATAATGTAATCATCATTATCCATCATCACTAGAAGTTGTATTATCATTTACAGTCCCGAATAGTTATATAATTATCATTTATAACACATACCAATACCAAAAATTACACGATCTATCACAAATTTAAGATAAGGGGATAAGGGGAAGTAAAATATGTACCATCGCTAACCAAGATGTTATGGAATAAACTCAAACCCAAAACATTTGGGTTATATATGAAGTACTCGACTCATGTGGTGAATTTAGAAATAACATGATAAATACATGAATTGATATTTTGATACATATCCTAGCCTTAGAGTGTATACAAACATAATTAAAACAACTCATTTATTTGAATATTTCATCAACATTTCCCACTAACAAACTTGATACCTCACGGAATAAAACATTCCATTAACTATATATAAATTTTCAAAAAAACTATACATAGATCAACTTTTATTCTTTCAAAAAATCATGTTTTCGGTTCACTAACCATTTGTTGGTTAATTGTTCTATTAATTTCCAATATTCAATTATAACTAACTCAAATCCAATGCCTAGTAATTCCCCTTAAATTATTTATTCATTGAATTTCATTATTTTCTCAATTATAACATAAATGTATTCAATCCAATTTGATTCCTCCTTACAATTTTTAATTAACATCCCAACATTTCATTATTCTATCTAGATTCCAATTTCACTTTTATTAGATTAATTCCATCCCATTCCACAAGAAATTACTAACCAAATCCCCTGACTATTCAATAGAACCACACACACAACCCCACATTATAATAATTACCTCATATATAATCCAAATCATATACCAATCAACTAAATTTCAACAACAACTATAGTCTACCCACATTACTACCACTGAAACCACTATCAACAACCACACAACAACATGCCATTTTTTTAATGAATATATAATTCTTGGGACAACATCTCCATCATTCAATTTATAATTATTAAAATAACCCATTTAATTATCAACTTTAATTATTTTTTTCTATTATATATGATCTTAACACTTCAACACAACAAAAAGAAATTATTTCCAATATATCAATTCATAGTCGCAAAAATAAACCACTATTATATAAAAAACATTATTTAAACCATTATAAACTAGATTTGGTTATCATTTAATTATTTTATGTTATTATATTCCTCAATTCAACAATAATGTATGTTTTCATGGATAATAGGGTTTATAACATAAAACTATTCATGGAAGAAAAATTAAAGAAATAGTAATGGTAATTCATTTTTTAAATATCATGGAATACCATAGTATTATTGGAATATAAGATCCACTATATTCCAATAATTTTTTCATGCCTCTTTTTTTACAATAATATTTTCCTCTATATTAATTATTGTAATTTTTTCAAAGAAATAACAATAATAAAAATATAATGAATTTAAGATAAAAAAATCTATAAAATCATTCCCAATACATAAAAAATTTATTATATATCATTCCTATAGGTTTATATTTTAATACATCTTCATTCCAATTACCCATGAAAACAGGAGTATTATAATCCCCATATTTTGCAAAATTAAGAGGGCATTTCAATTCCACTGCCTAGAAAGAGGCATTACGATGAACTACTAAAAAATATAATGAGATAAAAAAACTCATCATCTAGGAATACATGTGAAGGGGGTTTGGGTGATTAAAATGAGGATCAATAAACAATAGTGGTAAACTTTATGTATTTACCTTTCCAAAATAACCATGTCTGTTCTGAAGAGTTATATGATGTCAATCGTACGTACCCATATGAATGATACATCCAACTAGTGTCGAGTTCAAAAATCCTATTAGTGGGGAGACTATTCCATAAATATGAAATCATAACACAAAAAAAAATATATAAAATATAAAATCATATATTAAAAAGTTGTAGAAAAATAATATCAACTGGAAACTATATTATATCATAAAATAAATAGTCCTAAAAATTTGTAAGACAACATTGAGTAAAAAGTAAAACAACATAATTAAATTAAATAAATCCTTCTGGTATTCTTTTAGAGTTTCTTTTTGGAAAGATAAGTCTCCATGATACTTATCTTAACTATCCACCATGGTCCCCTTTAACATTATTGTGGCTCTAATTTTGAAATTTTCACATGTATAGGGATTCCCATGTAGGGTGTGAGTAACAAACCTATTAGGTCACCACCAATGTGTCCATAACACTTGTATACATAATATATAATTTAATATTCCATCAAATAAATAAATTCTATAATAAAAATACCACTACACATTTTCTGGGTCATCGTGCACTCACTATGCTACCACGAATCCTTGATTCCAACAACATGACGTCAATGATGGTGAGTATGTCAATGTCTATCAGTGTATGTTCTTCCATTAAGGAAACACCATACTCCCCACCCTGACCCATGGTAATGGTTTTCATTATCCTTTGATAATGGTTTGTCCCGCCTTACATGTTTTTGTGTAATTATATATAACATCACCCCTAGAGAGAATTCTCCCACTCTAGCCTATAGCCGACAAACTCTTAGTTCCCATGTATAACATACTCTCACATCAAAAGGCATGTCCATGATTACAACTATACCATAGAGTGATCGATAGTTCATAACCATAATCGTGTCATTACCCTCCCCATACAGGGGGTCATCTAGATGAATCTATTTTAACAGTTCATCCAAATACACGAATAAAAGTCCCACAGGATATGAAATATGACATGAAACATATTACAACCTGATATTTCGGATGCTTTAAAATAAGTTTATATTCTATTAATTAGGTCACATGCTACAATCAAAGTAAAAATCAATAAAATATTAAATAAAATTATATCAAAATGCTATAAAAATACTAAGATTGTATACCATTAATTTTTATTACCATTAGAAGTTAAATAAATAATATATTTTTTATATTGAAAATGCAATTTGAAATAAAAAATGTATTTGTTTAAGTTATAAATTTTATTTTAAAATTTAAATATAAAAATTTTAAGATTTTAATTTAATAATTTGTAATTAATTTAATAATTCCTCAAATCAATATTAGTTTGGGATGAGTTTTTGAGATTTTTTTAAAATAATCAATTTGTAGGTGAATAGTGAAAATTTTGATTAATGTCGTCACTTTTATGAAATTATATTATTATATAAATACAAAGAATGTTTTTAAACATGTTCCCATTAAATAATATATTATGATGTATTATAAATATTTTTAAAATACTAATTTTAATTTATAAATTCATGGTAATCATTTTTAGAATTTACGTAGCTTTTTAATGAAAGTTGTTTTTCAATGGGTTTTTCAATTTAATTATAACATGATGAAAATAAGATTTTGATTTATTTATTTTTTAAATAAATATTATTTTAATAAATATTATTATTTTATATTCATTGGGGTCAATGAAATTTATAATTCTATCCTTATCATAAATATTATTTTTTAAAAGTAAACATTATAAAATGGGGTCTGCCCATTATATACACAAATATTAAGATTAATGTTTTTACAAAACGAAATTTAACTTGATAAAATTTCTGAAGTCTTTTAGATAATATTATTCAAATTATTTAAAATGTTGAATTTAATTTTTAGATATAATATTTATATTAGTAGTTTTATTTCTAATTACCATGATAATGGTGAAACTATTATTATGAAACTATTATTTTATTAAAATCATGGAATTTATTTCGAATCAATTAAATATATATAATTCAAATAATGAATCTAATATGATGTATTAACACATAATTAAATTTATTATAAAACAATTAATGGGTAATCAATAATAAATAAACTGAAGAATCTGTAATGTTCAAAATGTCATTTTTTTACTAAAATAGTTTTCCTTTATATTATGAATTTTAATTTAAAATTACATTTTATAAATTATTGAAATTTAGTTGGATTAAATTTTGTTAAAAAAATTTCAATAAAACCAAAATTTTCTTATATGGGTTATATAATATGTCAAATAAAACCAAAAATAACATTTTTATAAACTAATTACCGAGTTTAAGAGTGAAAAGGTAAAATTTAAAACATTAATGGTAAAAACTGAATGAGATTATTAATTTTTTTGTAGGATAATAGTTGTGACTTTGTCAACCCAAATAAACCTGAAACTCTATAATTTCAAAATTTTGGGGCCATTTTCCCTATAATAGATACTTGGATGTATTTAATTATAAAGGGTGTATTCAAAATATCACTTTCTATATAATCAAAGGATACCACTACCAAATATCAAAGATATAAAAGTACATAAAATTAAAATATTAAAAAGATAAATTATTAATCTAAATTATACACTTTTTCACAAAAATAATCTCATGGACACTCATAATTATCCTAATACCTTCTATTTTATGTGAAATTCCTATGAAAAAATCAGGTCTCCGACATAATTAGTATCTCCTCTTATGATTTTCTTCATAACACTACTCTTTGAAATTTATTATCACAATAAAAATATTATAGAATAATTATTATTGTTATACTTATATATTTACATGTTAGTGTAATTACCCTTATTTATTCATTTTCATCATCTTTTAATAGAAAAAGGAACATCAATATTTCATTTTGCAGTCTATTGCCTCCATGAAGTGATATTGTTTTTATTTCATTATCAAATTTCATGGCTGATATTAGTGGTAGTAGTGTTGAATAAATATTATATAGATGAAAAGTTTTTTATCCTAAAATGTCAATAAAATATCCACCTTCTTAACCTCAAACGAGTTGAGAATCATGAACACTAATCGTTCATATGCGTGGTTTACCACCCCCATGATGATTTTTTTTGTTTTTCACTTCAATTTTAATAAATAAGATAAAGATCATGAAATATGGTTAAAATAATAAAAAGGTAAAAAAATATCATAATTCATATTTTATAATTATAATGTGTTTAAATTAATTCATTCATATCAATACACACCAACTGAGTTAATGCATACTCACAGGTTTGGGTCGATTTAACCACCTATAATAACAATATATTAAAATATTATTATGTGGGATGATGGAAATAGGTAAACTAAATTTTTTTATAGTATATTAATATTATTATTATATTAATATTATTGAAATTTAAAATTAGTTATTGGACTTATTATTAATGTAACATTTTATTTTTCAAAAATATCCAAATTAAAAGGTTATCATTTAGGTATTCTGATAAAATAAACAAAATAGATATGAAATGAGATAATAACATTTAATTAAATATAAGTAATTTATTTAAGAAAATATATGATATTGGAACAATAAAATTTATATAAAATAACAGATAATACTCTATAACCAATTAATCTAATCAAAATAAAAATTTATAATAAGGATTATTTGATAGTAAAATTAATATGTATAATTTATAATTAAGACAATATTTTTTCTATTTTTTAGAGGATATAGTTTCATTAAGTAAGAAAGGTAACCATCTAAGAGTTTATCACCTATAATACTTTTCATTGAGACACATTGTATTGATATACAATAATTTTTTATTTATATTGTATATATAATTCCCAAAACTAAATTTTGACATAATAAATGATCGAGTATTTAGTGAAAAATATGATTCTCATGCATGAAATGAATTATAATTAAACAAAATTTGCAATTTTGTAATGGAATTTATTGATTCATACTCTTTATTAAATACAAACCAATATTATTTTACAATAAAATTTAAATATTGATCAATTATAACCTATGATGATATTATGTTGTATTTATACCTTATCTTTGGGAAATAATCTTTCCAAAAAATATATTCTTCCATTACAATTTTATAATTTCAATAATGTTTTTTTTCTAAGAATAAATCTAACTTATTTTAAAGTATCTTCCTACTATATCTATGATTTTATATCCCACTAATGTTAACCTTTCCTATGTCAACACTCAAATTTTTCTATCTCAAATGAAACCTTTTAAACCCATTTTTTAATTTTATAGCAATTATTTCATTATCTATTTTAATGATGTGGGGATTTAGAAATGTTATTTCAAAATATTCAAAATGGGTTCCCATATTATCAGAATAATTGTTTTTTCATCCACATAAAATTTCATTTTAATAAAATTTATGTATTGTTAGATGAGACATTATTAAATATTATTTTTAAAAACTAAAATATTCTAACATATTTTAACTATCATTTTTTCATAATTTAGGCCTTTTTCAATTCCCTATAATTTTATGATACTTTTAATGGTAATAGTTTTCAATTTATTTTCCCTAACATTTTTCTAAACAATATATATTTTTTAAATTTAAATTAATTTAGATAATTTTAAATTTAAGAGTTTTCATAGTATTTTTAGAATTTCTTTCAAAAATATTCAATCTTTTTTTATTCTCAAATTTTAAATATAATTATAAAGTTAAAATTATTCATTGTATCTTCACTATATTTTTTGAAAACGTTATATTCTTTTAAAATATATATTATTAAATATTAAATTTAATCTAAATTATTTCAATGTAATTTCACTTCAATTTTATGAAGGCTCTATTTCATTTTCAAGTCTTCTTTATTAAAGATTATTTACAAAATTTAAAGTGTTCAAAGTATTTTATGTTTTTTATGGAATAAATTATGTCTATTTATAGTCTCCTTTATCAAATAATATTTTAAAATAAAATTGATTCATAGTATTTACAATTATAATATTCAAAAATTTATTTTCTTTTAAAGATTAAATTGTTAAATATTCATTTCAGACTTAAAATATATCAAATTATATTCACTTATTTTATTGAAAACCTAATGTACTTTTTATGTTTACATTATTAAATATTATCTTAGAAGTAAACATTTTAAAAATATTTTCACATTTTTTTAACACCATTACATGTTTTCAACAATTATTTGTTAGGAACTATATATAAATTGTTCTTAAATGGACATCTATTTACCATAAAAAAATTCGACAATAATTTTCACATCAATGATTTAAAAATGTCATATGAAAAAAATTCAATTATATTTGTCCTAAAACATTTATTTTTCTAGATGTGATGTTTTTATCACTCATTATATGTTATTGTGATATTATGTATTTTGAAAATTATGATATTTTATAATCTTTGATTTCTTAGGTTCATATTATATGATTATTTTGAATCCTTTATGAAACCGATTAATTTTCCATGGGTTTTTCATGAGATATTGAATGTTTTATATTAAAGTGGATAAAAAATTTATTGATTTTGATAATGGTGTGGCCTAAATCTCCCTAAAATGCCTTATGTAAAGGATCATATCTCAGAAATATAAATTTTTTTGTTAAATTTTTATCATTTTTCTAGGTTCATTGAGGGTCAGTGTGATGGAATTAAGAACTAATCACAATTTGATCAGTGAATAACATAAAAATTCACTAGGTTAATTTTGTTTGAGTGTCATGGAGTTAATCATTACCTAAGAATTTTCTTGTGAAATTTTTTGCAAGTATCCAAGTTTACGTAATGTGATTATTATGGAATTAGTATCTAATCAAGATTTTACTTGTGTATAGGTTAAAAGGTAACTTGGTCGATAATGGGTGAGTGTATGATAGAGTTAATCATTACTTATGAATTTATGTGGGAATATATTGGAATGTATCTAGGTTCATAAGGACAAAAAATAAAATGTATATAAATTTTCCAAAGATTATTGTTGTATTTTAATTCAATCCATATTCTCATTAATATTCCCAGTTTTTAAGGTATTACACACTTTTATATTATCCAAACATGTTTTATAAGTAAATATATTAGTTTTTAATCTATGTAATTTTTTTGGTTCTATAATGATATTATTATGGTATTATATTTATCCCCGATGATTTATGATTCTTATACCCTGACTTTTGAGACTTTGTTGTGTTATTTATTTCTTCCTTATACTCTCATTAAGGTATATGATATAACCTTTATGATATGTTTTATTTTATTATGAACTTGATCTCACCCATTTATTTTTCTTTTAATACATCACATATGAAGATTATTTTATAATTTTATATATTTAGAATTTTTCTATAAGAGAAAAAATATGTAGAAATATTAACTAGTTTAATAAATTTATATATTTATATAGAGAATCCCTAGGACACTGAATCTTATGATATTTGAGTTATGTGGTTGCTTTTGAAATTTATTATTTAAATAATGAGATTAATGATTTATTTAATCCATGTCTATAATATGGTACTTTAGTTGGAATCAGTACATGGAATAGTTATTTTAGAGATTAGTTTGCATTGTATTGGATATTAGTTATATTATAGTTAGTGTTAGTTTTAAATAAACTCTGTGAAAACCCTGTAGATAAGTGTAAGTACATGATAATATCTTAAAATATTGGTAAAGTATGAGGAAGTGGTTTTTTAGAAATAAATTCCTATTTGGATAATTGAAAGTGGGTATAGGTGTGGGACATATTCACCAAGGGGAAATCAAATTAAAAATGGTTATTTAGGAAATACATCAATCATCACACTATTGCACAATGGGTGGGCTTAAGACTACACACGTGGTTGGAAAATCCCATGGGATATTATTTATTGTATAATATTTTCTTTGTGTACCACTATGAATTATGGATTTCTTATTTACTTTTAGGAGTGCAATATATCCCATCATAAGGTAATCTATGTATAACCAATAGAGTTTTATGATTAATGTGGTATATGATTATTGAAATAAAAGTACCATGGGTTAAAATTATGGTGTCTTTAGTGAAGTTGTATTTGAATTGAACTGTAATATTAATATAATTTAATTCATTAGGATATGAGCATAACATTTTAGGTTTTTTATTTTCATGAATCAAGATAAAGGAAATGAAAATGTTTAAGGTATGACCCCAAAACACTTATGAATCTTATTTTGGAAAAATATTTTCCCTGTATTATAAATGATAATGAGTTGGATAACTCAATATAATACCTATTTTGAGTTTATAATGGATTCCTTAGCTACAACCTTTTATTAAATTATAACTAATTTCGGAGAATTTAATTTATATATTTGGTAAAACATAACGACCTATGATTTTTGATCATTTAAAATACATTTTATTTTCTATAACTCATGTAACATTAGACACACAACATAAATTGAACAAAACATATTAAGAACACAATATTAATAAATCTATAATAAAAGCTAATATGTTAAAACAGTTATGGTTATTGCCATTATAAGGTACATAATTAATGTGAGTTAATATTGAAAATGTTATGTCCTGTAATAATTATTTCTGTTATATTAAAATTTTAATTTCTAAAAGATAAATTAAAAAATTTGAATTTATATTCCTTAAATTATAATTTATTTTTTATTTCCATCCAAAAATATAATCTTGTGATTACTTTTTGTTTTTGTTTTTAAAGAAATCTATTTTCAAATAAATAGTTAAAATACCAATTAATGTCATCACTTTTGTGAAATTATTTTATTAAATAAACATATATAATTTCCTCAAAACATATTTCCAATAAAAATATATATTATAAATTTTAAAAAATAATTTAGAAATAATATTTTTATTTTTTAAAATAAATATGAATAATTTGAAAATTTATATAGTATTTTAAAAAAAACTTTTGTAAACTATTTTGTATAATAAATTATATCATGATGATGTAATGTTTTGGGTTTATTGTATTTTGATATAAATACTATTATATTTATAATAATTGTTTTAAATTCACTGGATTCAATTAAATTTATAATTCTATCCTAATCATAACTATTTTTTATTAAAAATAATCTTATTAAAAAATTGGGGTTTACATGTTACGTACACTAACTTAATTATTAATTTCCAAAAACCTAGAAATATAATTTAATATATTTATTAATATATTTGATATTAAATTATCCACAATATTTAATATTTCCAACTTCATTTTTAGGTATTATATTTAGATTATTATACCTAATTATAATTACCAATATAATTGTGAAACAACTACTTTAAGATCATTATTTTATTAATATCATGGAATTTAAATTGAATAAAATAAATGTAAATAATTTGTATAATGAATATAAAATGTTATATAAACAAATACTTAAATATACTAATACTTATTTAATTAGTAATCAGTAAATAATAATATTAAGAATCTGTAGTGGTCGAAATGTCATTTTTCTACAGAAACAGTTAATATACACATTATCAGTTTTAAATTAAAAGATAATTTCATTATACATATATATTTAATTTGATTTAAAATATGATAAATTTGTTTCCTCACATTAAAACATGGTTATATGGGTTATTTTATATGATCAATTCAACTTAAAATCACAATGTAAAAAAATAGTTATCAAGTATAAAATTTAAAAAGATATATATAAAAAATTAATTTAAAAACTTGATAAAATATTAAAAAAATGTATGTATAATTTTTTTTACTTTATAGACTATAATACACCACAAAATAAATAATTATGAATCCTTGGATCCATTTATCTTGGATTAGTTTATTCAAATAGTTTAATTATAAAGGGTTTTTCCAAAATTACCCTTTCCCTCTACAATAAAATGATACAAATACCATGCTTAAAATTAAAAAATACTTATAACTACTCCATTAAAATATATCTTTTACCTCTCTTAATAACCCTATCACACGAAAATTATTCCCTAATAACTCATTTTTTCCCAATGCCTTCAATTTCAAGGGAACTTCTAAAGGAAAAATCAAGTCTCCATTATAAGTGTTATCTCCCCTTAAGATTTTATTAATTTAAATACTCATAAAAATATATTATACCCATAAATATATTTTTACTTTAGTAACATTAATATATTTATATATTTTGTATTAATGTTAAAACCCATATTTATTCATCTTTATCCACTAATTAAAACAAAAGAACAACATTGGTGTGTTGTGAGGACTACTTCCTAAATGAAGTGTTCTCTTTTGTTTATCATGAAATATTATCATGGATAATATTAATAGTGGGAATGTTGAATAAATATTATATATAAAAAATAATTATTTATTATAAATTTCAATTTAATTTTCACTTTCACCACCTCACACGAACTGAGAAATGAGAAAACCAACTCTATATACGTGCATATTAACGCATCCATGATGAACCATTTTGTGGTTTTCAAATATATTTTCATAGTTATTATAAAAATATTAAACTATAATTAACCATAATAAAAATATAAAAATAATATCATCATTATTATATTTTATTGATATTCAATCCAAATAAACACCTCCTTAACCATACTCACCAACCGAGTTAAAGAGTTTTAATGTTTGTTAGTTTTAACCACATACTCAAATAATGCATTCCAATATGATAATGGATGTTTATGGAAGAATGGAAACTAATATTGTTAAAATATATTAATAAAATAATTATTATTTAATGGTTTAGGAAATATTAATTTATGTATTTCACTTAATATCAATGCATCATTTTCGTTCACTACAATTTCCAAAAACCACCTTTATCAATTCTGTTTTCACATAACATAACCAAAACACATATTTCATGAAATTAAAAATATTTTTAATTAATATAAGTTTTATATTAAAAAACATATATTATATGTTAATATTTATCCCAATATCAAGAGATTGTTAATGTTGTCAATATTATTAAAATTGAACTAAACAATTAAAGATGTTAACACTTGATGTCCATAATACACTATAACTAATTAATATAATCATGATAATTAATTATAATAATTATTTTAAAATGTTAAAATTTATGAATACGATTATAAAATATGATATTAATTTATCTACTTATGTTCTTTGGATATTATAGTGTCATAAACTAAGTATTTAAACATGGTAATGGTTTATTATCTCGACTTCTCTTCATTGAGATATGTTTTTAGATTATTCACTGATTTTTTATTTAAATGTTTTATATAGGTACCATAAATTTCTATTAAAATTATTATTGATCAATTTTTTGTTATTTTGAGAAACATATGATTTTGAACCTTAAAATGACTTTATTAAAATATTTTTTTTAATTTATAATGGGTTTTCATGACTCAAATTAATTTCCTGGGTCATAATCACACTTCATTGTCAATAGTATTTCAGTGAATGGTCTATTAAAACCTAATATAATTTTACTCTATATTTACAAATTCTCTCTATTGAATCATGTCTCACAAAAAAGTCTTCTCCATTGATGATACTATTGTTTTGTTAATATTGATTTTTGTTAAAAACAATTTCCACTTATTTTATTAGATATTATTTCCATATCAATTTTTAAATTCATCCCAATTTTCTCTTTTCCATAGTGGAAAATGGAAATATATTATCTCAATTAATTCATTTTATTCCCATCAGTTAATTTTGATGGAAATATTTATTTTTTCTTTTTAACAATGTGGTATTTAAATAAGGATATTTCAAAATGTTCAAATGGTTTTTTTATCCTTTAATAATGTTTTTTTATTATCCCATATAAATTCTCAATTACATTTTTTATTTATTATTAAAGGTTACTAAATTAGTATTTTAAAGAAAATATTAAAATTTTCAACATATTTCAACTATTCTTTTTGATAAAATTATTTCATTTTCAATTCTCCAACATTAAACATTCTTCTAAAATGAAGAGTTTTCAAGGTATCTTCAAGATTGTTTTGGAAGAAATTGTAACATTTTCAGTTCTTGTTTGTTAAAAATTATTTCAAATTCTATGTATTTTCATAGTATTTTCACTATCCTTTTTGAAATTGTTATGTTTTTTTCAATTCTCAATTACTATTGATTCTTTTAAAGGTATGAGTTTTCAATTTATTTTTACATTCCGTTTTGAAAATGTTATGAAACTTTTAATTCTTCATTATCATATATTTATTTAAAAATAAATGTTTTCAAATTACATTCACTTACATTTTCTGAAGAATTTATGTCTTTTTAAACACTTCGATATTAAATATTATTTTTAAAATTAAATATTTCAATGTATTTCTACTAATTATGTTGAAAAAAATATGTTAATATTGATATTAAGTTATTAATAATTATTTTTAATATTAAAGGTTTTCAATATATGTCCACTTATTTTATTGAAAGCATTATTTCCATTTAATGTTTCCATTATTAAAATAAAATTTTAAAAGTACTATACATCAATTTATATTCACGTATTTTATCAAAAATGTTACACTTTTTCAAGTTTAAATTATTAAAGATTATATTTAAAGTAAATTTTAACAAATTATTTTGACTTATGATTTTCATAAATATTATGGATTTTCAGGTAATTTTTATTTGGAAATAATTATAATAAGGTATTTATAATTATTTTCTTTCCATTTAGAAACATGTTTTTGAAATTAATTTTGACATTTATGTTTTAAAACTGGATTGTTAAAACTTTTTTACATTTATGTATATTTACCATCCAAGCTATATTTTTCATATATTGTAGTTTTTATCCAAATTTCTATTTTATTCCTATAATATTTATTTTAGAAAATATGATTTATGATATTATAAAATTTCTTATGTTCATGTTATGAAATTTTTTATAATGTTTTATGAAACCATTTCTTCTAATGGGTTATTTTTGTGAATAACAATGTTTGATATTTAGTCAGAATAAAAATGTATAGATATTGATATGGGAGGGATCTGTATCTTCCTATGATTCATTGGGTAAAATATAATATCTATCAAGATACAAATGTAATGTGAACAGGTTAGAAATTCTCTAGGTTTAAAAAGGGTGAGTGTGATGAGATTAATCTCTACT
The DNA here is from genome assembly GCA_963277665.1 of Viscum album. NCBI lineage: Eukaryota > Viridiplantae > Streptophyta > Magnoliopsida > Santalales > Viscaceae > Viscum > Viscum album. Next base: position 1,349,480,138 of record OY728127.1, on the reverse strand, counting down.
GACAATTTTACCAATAAATTGGTTAGTAAGCCTCTGGGTACACAATGGATGAGTTTGATGGTATTAATATCTTCCCAAACTTTTATATATGAATTTTTTTCCATGTTTCTTGGTTAACAAATGTTGTTTGTGATAGCATTATGAGAAACTAAGAATTATATGTGTGAATAGGTTATAAATTCAAATAGTTCCTATAGATTGAGTGTTATGGAGTCGATATCTACTCAAAATTTTATATGTCAATAGGTTGTTGAATATCTAGGTTTATAGGGATAAGAAATAGTATGGTTATGAATTTGAATCATTTACCTGATTTATATCATGTTTTTATATGTTTTTAGGATAATTCCTTATTTTTAATGTATTCTGTAATTTTATAGAGTTCTTACTTGTTTTTTGAGAATTGATATTTTTTAAATACAAGTCATTGGTTTTATATTTCCTTAATGATATTCATATTATATTATGTTAATCCATCACATTTTATTTTTAATAATATAGGATTTTGATATTTTATTATGTTATTTATATATTTATCAGATTCTCTTTCATGTTTATGATATAGTCCTTTATGATATGTGTTTTACCATACTGGTCATTTGAGATCACTTGTTTCTTATATTTATAAACCCTTGGTTATAGATTATTTAATATAATGGGATTTCTATAATGGGTTATAAGGAGAATTATTACTGAAAAATGTTCATAATTTTAGTAAATTAAATGTTTTTAAATCTAACCTCTAATGAAGTAAGATTTTTGGTCTTTGGTTGATGTGAATTATTGTGAGATTTATTATATAAAACATGATATTAATATATTATTTAGGCCACATAATTTTAGGTCACGTCACAATACATATCATAGTAAAAAATTCATTTCATATCAATCATATTTATGAAGATGATACTTAAAAATTATATGATAACAACAAGAAAGGTCTCAAGGAATGTCACACACCGACATGGAAACACATAACAAGAATGTGATACCAAGCCGAAAAAAACACATCATGACAACATTATATACATTTCCATTTATGTGAAGGAAGTTCCTAACTAAATTTTGTTGATGAATCACTCCATGATTTGTTAATGGATTTCAGACTGATCCGTGTTTCCCACCCATGGAGAATAAAATCACAAATAAAGGATTCCTAACTCAGTTTTTAGTCTATTAAGAAAGAGGATTATAATGAATACTCTAGAGGATTACATGTTGATATGGCTATTTCTAGTATCACATTCATTAAAGAGTCTATCAAGGGAAACAATTCAAAGGTATATCATTGGGAGGGACACCAAGTCACCAAATCAGTTTTAAATCACGGAACATAAAATCAATTTATCGGTGATTCTAGAAAAAAATCTTTGGTAATCCAAAGAACATTAATATATAAAAAACATGTCACTACAAAAGTAATTCAACAAGAATATAATTTAGATATGATAAACTTATGATGAATTCCTGAGAAACACCCACCATTTGTGTGGGTTATACCTCTAATATTTAGGGTTTTCATTGACACATTGAATACTCTTCAAATCAAAAAAAGGTATCAATAACGGATTATGGTGGTATCATTAAATTTTTTTCAAGATTTTTTTAAGGAAGTTTATTCAAAAAAACATATTTGTTGAATGTTTTTTTATCAATGGTAGATCTTGATATGATCAGGAAACATTTTCCAAATTCTAGATCCTTCAATGATGTAGAATGAAATTGAGAATTTGACATTTGATCTTCATGGAAAAACTATATACAATACTGAGTCATTATCATCTCTATATGTAGAAGAAGGATTTGGTATAGATCTAGAGAAAATTCATTATTTAAGTGTTTCTAGATCATTCCAAGGAAGGGGTACCAAGGGGCATTGAATGGGAGTACCAAGTATCAATATTAGAGGTTTAAAATTTTGAATAGGCCCTTTGGAGTTAGAATTTGGTAATAAATATGACTAAAAACATTAGTGAGTAAAATAAAATGTGGTGAATTTAATTCACCCATAGATTGGGTGCATCGATGGGCTGGTGTTCCTAGCCAAATTATGGGTATTATTCAATGGACACCAGTCTAGTAGTAGCTTCCCACCGATGGTCTGGTGGGTTTTGTACTTTTCTAGATCCACTTATAGCACCACCAAAAAGAAGGTGGATCCCCATTGATGTGGTAGTGGCGTTTTATTATCCATAGTGAATCCCTTAAGCTCTGCCCCATTATGATTCATCCATATACCGAATGTAACTAAAATACCAACCACAAAATTTCCCATTTCAGTGATGGAACATCATAGTAATGGATAATTTTATTACCTATAAAATCCCATACATCTAAAATAAGGGAGTTTGTTTCAATTATACACATCTAATTCCATATAACTCATCAGAAGTACCATTAGGGGTTCCACTCAAACAAATATGGACACTGAGCCTAAAAAATGTGTTATCTCTCCTTGGTATCCTCCTAGATCTATCCATGATTCCATAGATATTATACTTGTGGTACCATGTTCCTAGAATGGGAATTTTCTCTCTCATCTTTTCTCTACACTGGGTTCCCCAGATATGATGCATCATGTTATAACTCCTAATCCTATCATTTTGTGACATGAGTTGGATATGGATTTTACCTCTGAAGCTGAGAAACATGAAACACATTGTTCATACCTAGATAGCTCAATGGAAGATCCATATGGCATTCAACTATTCCATTACCTTCAGGGATCTCAAATTTTCAAACATTGAAAATCACTATCTTCACCTACTTCCACAAATGTTGATGGCCCATCCAAGGAGTCACTCCTAGAAAAAATTATTCTCTGATAGAAAAATAAAAAGCTATCCTCTATTGTTTGAACTAAGACTTATTTTTTCTCAATGTTGTGATCAATCTATTATGAATCACTTACACTCATTTAGAGGACTCTTATACCAGGGTGGGCCTCAAAAATACTATCTAATCATCCTCAAACCAAAAATTTGGTGAATGAAATGGAAAATTATTTATAGCCTCATAAGATTCCATCTAAATGTAATCATATTAAATATTTTTAAATGAAAACTAAACTATGGCCAGGTGATCATACCGATATGTACTAAAGTCTAGAAATCAATCTCATTGTGTAACCATTAATTTTTTAATCATCTTCTCATACTATAATTCATTCACGGATGGTATGGTGTAAATGGTTTTAGGTGATTACCTAAGGCCCCATTCAATAATTTCCCATGTCATGAGGTAGTATTTAGAACACATTAAAATACATTTATCATGGAAAATTCATGTAATCATAAAATATACTAGGTGAATAGGATATCCAACTCATTTACACTATGGTTATCCTAGATTGAAAAAAGAGTATCTATTGTAAGCTAATCAATAATCACCAATAAAACAATAATACCCCTTGGTGTCATTGGTAACCTCATTAAAATGTACATCAAGATGTCCTCCCACATCCATATGGGAACATGAAGTTGTTGGATCATTCTACAAAGACGTTATCCTCTATTATGTAAGGAATCCAGAATAAAATCCTATAATAACCCTCTTTGTCCCTGACAAACCAAATTACTGCCTGAAGTTAGGGTACATCGTTGTTACCCTAGGTTTTACCGCCCACCTAAGGGCATCTGAATCTGTCATATATTCATCCTTGATATATTAAAGGACTAAAAATCTCCCATTCTCATATATCACATCTCCATCATCCAATGACCTTATCAGAAGTTGATATCCACCCCTAGTTTTTCTCTAATAAAATATCTCTCTGAGTTAGTCTCGTAACCATCCTTTACCCAATATACTAAAGATGATGAGACAACTAATTGAGAAAATTTCTTCTATCCCATGAATACAGAGACATTCATCCTATAATATACCATCAATATCATTTGTTACCACTTCAATTACAAATTCCATTCACTAGGACATTCAACTACATATTACTTCTAGCTATGAGATTCCTTAACAATAATACCCATACATGGGGAATATGCCATCTCAAATTCAAATATCTTGGGATTATTTATCCAATTACTCTAACTCAAATTGAGGCCCCATTTTTTGAAGATATAATAGTGGATTTTTTGGTTAGTGTAGACAAAAAACCTATTTTCTAATATATAATATTACGAACAATTCAAAGCATGAACTATGGCTTCTTGGTCCATGTCATAAGTAGGATACTTCCACTCATGGGGTCATGGATGTTGTGACCCATAAAATAATAATCACTCACTCTATATAATTACCACTCCCTAATCAATGCCACACCAAACAAATTATACAACAAAACTAATCCCTGGAATTGGATGTATCAAAAGTTAACTTATATTTAACATCAAATTCAATGCAAGAAACTCCTATTAAGACTATTCTGGCCATTGTAACATTCTTCCCATATTCTGTAGTGCTGTTATGGTTGCAGATAAATGAGATAAGTCCTGGATAAAACATCTGAAGAATCCCAATAAACCCAGAAATCTCTTGATCTGTAGAAAATTATGAGGATGCTTCTAGGACATCAATACAATTATTTTCTATGGATCTATAGATATAAAATTTTCATATACCACATTTTGAATAATTTAACCACATGAATCCGAATTTTATTCTTCGAAAACATGAAATTAATATGATGTTCTAAAAGTGTACTCAACACACTCTCAAAAAGTCTATATTGAATCAATATGGTCTAGTAGTATATGATGACACTACCGACAAACACTAGTGAAAGAAATTCATATATGTATGAAAGATATTTTTTATAAGGTCAAAAAATACTCCTGATGCATTTTTAGTGCAAACAGATTCAAAAATTACTTGTGAAACCCTTACCTTATCCAAAATTCCATGTTTAGTATTTACTCCTCTCTTACCCATAATTGGTGATAACATAATCAGTAATCAATATTGGAGAACTAATAGGATCCCAATAAATGATTAAATATATTTACATTCTAGGGATGAGGATATTAGTTCCTCATAGTCAGCTAATTTAACTTCCTGTAATCTCTATAGTGTTGAAGTGAATTATATTCCATATTTTTGTAAACAATAGGTACACCCAAAAGTTATTTAATTATCCTAATAAATCCATTATTCTCAATGTACTCAAGATATACCATTATCTCTTTCAACATGATAATTACATATGATGAGGGGGTATCAAAATAGTTTATAAAAATGGAAAAATATTTACCTCAAAGTCATATACTCTATCTGGGGGAAGACAAATAATGTCACAAGAAAATATATCCTAATAGAGATTAAATAATTTAGGAAAACATGAGGGGATACCACTTACTGTATGTAAAGAGACAAGCATATTTTATGGATTTAATAATCCTAAATAAAAACATTTTTTCCAAATATCTACATACCCCTAGTTCCATCTCTCAAATCATCGCTTAATTTAATATGATAGTAAATTTAAATTATACCCATCTTTGATAGAAATTAATGTGAGATACAAATATTGTAAACTTCACCATTCCATGAATCTAATTGAATACTTTCATCTCTAGAATAATTAAAACACATATATGTACATAATTGGAAATGAATATAAGGCACTCTAAAAAAATTAAGGTGGCCCACTTTCATTCTAGATATTCCCTTGAGAAATGAAACTCAGAAGACAACATGATTTATATTCCATGTTTATAAATAACTTTTGAATATATGGAGGAATGTGAATCACTAATGTTATAAAAAGTGATAGAAAACATAGAAGGGAACTAGAACATACCTCGAACAATATTTGGTCCCTCACCCCCTATCTAGTTGAGTCTGTTCATCCATTTAAACTCAACTTTTTTCAATTCCATGGACCTAAACATGAGTCACCATAGTCAAAAAAGTATAAATCATCTAAAAAATCCTTCCCATAATATCTTGTCTAGTTATCCAAATACAGCTCTTAGAATACCTCAATCAAAATCATAAATATTTTCCATCCCTACCACAAAAGTGTCACTCCACACACTGTTTCCTATAATCATTGATATAATGCCACTATTTCCCATCAATTGATGCACATTGTAGAATCATCACCCATATATGATATTAATGAATTCCTATAGTAGCCTTTATCACAACTATCCTACTACTCTTGGCCCAAATTCCCATTCCTACTACTAGAACATGAACACAAAATAATGAGAGGAATCATAGAGAGTATTCCAATATGGATTAGAATTAAGAATAATGATCTTTTTTCCTCTATCCCCTTATCAATGTCTATATACTTACAATGAATCTTCATGTATGTATTCATATAAATTACACTTACCCAATGTCTAAACATTGTTCGAAGGCCTATCTAAACCTTTTGATACTTATTTAATCCATTCCAACCAAATATATAAGAAAATAAAAGTAACTCCCTAAACTAATGAGAATATTAATATCTAGTTATTGACCCTTTTTATAACTCCACGAACTCTAGGGAATGGTCCATCTTCGTCATGCTAGGAAAATACTATTCAATGAATAGAATCATAAAGGTCATACATGTATATACCTCTCATATTCCATATTAATTCATGGTGGACCACTATCTCCTAGATGGTCCATGGAACATGAAGGTCTCCTGAATCACTCACCCCTCCTCTGGGGTCTGGACTAGGGGAAAAAATTCTTGATAATATACATATAGTAAACTATATCCCATGGGCCACTAATATACCAAAAATCAAGAGGATTCTAGAGTTGGATGTATTGAGAATGATCTATCATGGCCTTTTGTATTTCAACTCATTTAATAGTAATAATTTGAAGGATTTAAGATTGAATTGGATCTGTAGCCATAATCACTGGTTTTTATTTTGGAGTGTGTTGGGGTATATCCTCTTGTACTCTTGGTGGTAAAACAGGAACATCCTATGTCACGACCTGTCCCCTGGGGCCCATGCCGTGACTACCCCAAGCCTACCTTCCATAGGCCAGGGGCTGGCGACTAGCATCAAAGACGTAATTCCCTAAAACCGGGAAGGAATTGCCTTTATAACCTAAAATTCACACAACAGATCACAGATCTAGATACAAAACACTATGTAAACTATATAACAAAAGACTACTGAAAAGAAAAAGGGACCGGAAATAAAAACCCAGCTAAAAATTACAAGGAACTGGATGTACAAATACAACTGTTGAAATGGAAAATAGCCGATGGGTTGTCCTCTATAATTCCTACTTGAAGGGTATGTATATATATCCTCCTTAGTACTCTATGTTATTTAGCCTCCTTCGTGTACCGACTCATCGTAAGGTCCACCTCCATGTACTGTCTAGTCTTGGTACTCTCAGCATCAGTGAGCATTGTCTGTCCTCTTCATCCAACACAACGAGGTGTGGGAATAGCCCGTGCAGAGATGTGTATAATGATAATCAGTAGGTACCCCGAGACCTTCATTGTCTCAAAAATTCCAACAAGCATAAACCACATGAATGGAATCAACAGATAAACCCACTTAGGTATATGCCCATACATATACCTATGTTATCATGTAATCCATCCCAATCATGTGGAAAACACAATTTTACTGACTCAACTCACACAGGTATACAATTAATGTAGCGAAGTAGAGATGATCAGTTTTAGCCACTAAATCATCAATTCTGTTGAACCCATGTAGGATCCAGAAACAGTAGTAAGAGCTGTCGAACCCACACAGGATCCAGGAATAGTAGTCAGAGCTGTCGAACCCAAACATGATCCTGGAAAAGTAGTCTGATCCATCGAACCCACACAGGATCCAGGAACAGTAGTTAGAGCTATCGAAACCACACAGGATCTAGGAACAGTAGTCAGAGCCCTCGAACCCACACAGGATCCGGGAATAGTAGACAGAGCGCAGCCAGCCACAGGGTTCCGCAAAAAGCATGCTTTATTCTGAGAGGGTTCACGCCTCAAGCCAAGTGTCTATACATCAAATTTCATGAAGTCCCAAGTTGATGTATCCAAAATCTCTGTCATGCCAAAAATAAACACAACGCGATAGACGGTGCGCCAATCAGACGCCTGGTCTGAGAGTTGTTGGAATTTTTTTTTGAGGGCCCGGTTGTTTTCGTGCTTGATCCAACCTGATCGTATCTCAATTACACAAAAAACCCTAGTGGGGTATACACAAAGGGACCTTCACAACCCAAGAATACTAGCATCACTGACTTTTCATCAGAAAATCGTCCGATGCAAATGATATGGCCAAAGAAAAGTAAAGAGTCAGTAGTAGGCCTGGGTCCAGTCCAACCCTGTCGGGCCGACCTGAACTGACTTAGTTTGGGAAGACCCAGATTTGGTTGACCTGGCCTGACCCATTGTGTTCGGCCTGGCCCGTTGGGTGGTCCAGACCATTGGGTTTGGCCCGACCCGCTGGGCCCAGCACAGCCGGCTGTGAGGGCAGTCTAGCTCGGAGCACCACGAGAGAACGACCCGACGCGGCTCAGCCTGGAGGGCGCGACCGGGGCAGGTTCAGCCTGGGAGATGTGAGGGAGGCCGCAGGCTAGATCGTAACTCCAGCATGGCCAGGGCGCTGCTTTGGCCGGGAGACGGATGGTGGCTCGGGAGGCCGGGCGGCCGGGATCCAATTGGCAGCTCAAGAGGCCGGGAAGCTGGGAGCCGGGAGGCGTCTCGGGATACTGGGAGGCCGTCGGGAAGCATGGTGGCAGGCTGGGAGGTGGACGGGAGGCAACCGGGCTGGCCGGGAAGTGGCCGAGCAGGCCAGGAGGCAGCCGGGCTAACATGCGGCCAGACAACGGGTGGCCGAGAGGTAGCCAAGCAGGTCGGCGGGTAGCCGGGCAGGCCGGCAGGGGCTCGACCGGGGCCGGTTCGGTCGGTGGTAGTGTGGGACACCATGGGGCTATGTGGGTCACGAAGGCTGTGGTTTGCACGACCTTTGTCTTTTCCACCTTTTTTACCTCTTCGTTTTATCACCATGTCGAAGGACATCACAAAAGAGAACAATAGAGGATGTCGGTCCATGTTAGTCTGTACCACACCCTCCGCATTTAAGGTGATATCAATCAGTCCTTTAGAAAAAATCACAACAATCCACCTACAAAAAGAAAGAATCCTCAATCTTCATTTTGAAGAAAGGAAAAACATGGAACTTTAAATGAAATGAAACCCCTACCTTTGTTCATTGTTCGATGATGAAATCACAGAAAGAAGACAGAGGAGGTTGTCGTTCATCGTGTCCACCACACACTTCCAATCCCAAGCTCGTGTGTCGGCTCGTTGATGGCTCTAGGGAGGGGATGTTGGTTGAAGACGTCCCATGTTTGTAGGATCTAAGGATGAAGGTCGAAAGAGATCATTTTCGGTGTTCTTCGTTCTTCATTGTTGAGAGTTTTTCTCTCCACTTCCAATAATCCTCCTCTCAAAACACCCAAGTGAAAAGTTGTGACAAATAATTGGTAATAATATCTATTATTCCACTAGAAATAATTCAAAATTAAAAACTAAAAACTTGGTTGAAACATTCAAAATAAAAGGGGAGGATTTGGCACCATTAATATGGTGTGTTGGCAACATTAATGTGGAGGAAGCTCAAGAGGCTCCTCCACATTAAAGAGGGGGGGTTGAGAGGTTTTCCTCTCCTCCCATTTAATAGGGGTCAGGTGGTACCCTCCCCTAATATTAAAATTTTGTTGTTATGTGGTCTTGGGTGGTCCCCACCAAATTAGCCTCTCATGGGAGGTTGAGGTGTGGTGGTCCCCACCACCATAACCTCTCATTGGAGGTTATGGCCTGGTGGCCCCCACATCCAACCTCCTCAGGGAGGTTATAGTTCCAGTGGGTCCTACCTCCCAACATCCACATGGTGGCTCAAAAATAAAATAAAGTGAAGTTCATTTTATTTTACTAATTTCCAAGAAAAATCCAAAAACTATCTTTTATTCTTGACCCACTACTGTCAAGGTGAAAGTATCCTTAAGCAAATACTTGTGTTGCGAGTTCAACGGTGCCCTCAGATTTCAATTCTGAGAACTGGTTCAGAAATTATAAAAACCTTCTCATACGTTTACTAAACATACCCAAAAAAGACTTTAGAAATTGATTCCAGGCACACCGGGCCTCAGAATCACGTGATGTCAATTTTCGTGGACATTTAAAATTTCCATTTAATTAAAAAAATTATTGAAATTCCATTACATTACATTCTCCCCACCTCAGGGTTCTATGTCCCCAAAATCCACAACTCATAAATAAGGGAACAAGTGGGGGTACTGAGCACGCATCTGAGCATCTCGCTCCCATGTGATATCCTGGAGGTTCCTGTGCTGCCAGTTAAAGCACGCCAGAGGTATCGACCGTCCTCGTAGGACCTGATCCTATCAATCCTGAATCTCCACTAGAACCTCTGTAAATGTCTCCCCATCATCGACGTCCAGCTCCCCATGATCGATTATGTGAGTAGGATCGTGCACATATCTCCTCAGCTGGTATATGTGAAAATTTTCCTACACCCAGTGCAACTGAGGGGGATGTTCCAGGCGGTATGCCACCACGCCTACTCTAAAGAGGACCTGCAAAGGTCTGATGAATCCCAGAGATAAATAGACACCTTCACCAAATCTCTGTAGTCCTCGTTGAGGTGAGACCCATAGAAATACGTGGTCGCCATCCTCGAACTCTAGAGGCCTCCGTCTCCTGTCATCATATGACTTCTTCTTGAACTGTGTAGTGTTTTTCCACTCCTGGATAATATGCACTGTCTCTATGATAGATCGTACCATCTCTGGTCCCACTAGTGCTGAATCCCTAGGGTCAATCCAGCACAAGGGTGACCTGCATGGTCACCCGTATAACGCCTCAAAATGTGACATCCCAATGGTGGAGTGATAGGTGTTGTTGAATTAAAACTCCACAAAAGATAAGTGATCCTCCCAGATGCGATCGTAGTCGAGGAAACAAGCACGAAGCATTCCCTCAAGGATCTAAATGGTCTACTCAGTCTAGAAATCCGTCTGAGGATGGAAGGTGGTGCTCAGATGAAGCTGCATCCCGAAAGCTTCCTACAACCCCTTTCATAGCTGGGAAGTAAACCGTCCATCATGATCAGAGACCATAGAATAAGGTAATCCATGTAGCCGCACATTCTCCTCCACATAGAGGCATCCCATGCTCTCTACTGATCCCTTCTCTCTGATCGGTAGGATGTGGGCCGAAATGATGAGTTGGTCGATGATCACCCAAATCGAGTCATGACCCCTAGATGTACGTGGAAGTCTTGTCACAAAGTTCTTGGATATCCCATTACACTTCCACTCTAGGACCTCTAAAGGTTTAACCAAGCTTGCTGGTACCTGGTGCTCTGCCTTCACTTTCTGACAAGTGAGGCACCAAGAGACAAACTTTGCAACTTCCTTCTTCATCACTGGCTACCAATGCTATCGCTGGAGATCCTGGTATATCTTCACCAATTCTGGATGTATCGCTAGAGAGGGTGTGTGGAACTCCCTCAACACTTCCTCCTGAAGTGACACTGACACCATAGTACGTCCTCTATAGAGGATGACGTGCTCCCTACCATTAAAGAATCCATTAGGAGCATGCCCTATGGATATCTGAGCACGTCGTGTCTCGTAGTCAGCTTCCCCATGTTGTGCCTCCCTGGCTCGTGGAAGGAGTGGGGGTGTGACTGTTAGAGACTGAAAGAAAACTGCACCTTCTCTATCCACAAAGAATATCTAGAAAGTGGCTAACTGCTCTGTCGCTTCACCTAATAGCTGTATACCAGACCTTCAGCTGAGTGAATCTGCAACAATGTTCCCCTTCCAAGGATTATAGACTATGTCAAAGTAATAGTCCTGGAGGAACTCAGGCCAACGTCATTGTCCTGGGTTCAAGTCCTTCTAAGAGAGGATATACCTGATACTCCTATGATTAGATTACATGGTAAAATTCTCTCCCATTAGATAGTGCCACCACATATTCATGGCGAAGGCCGCTTCTACTAACTCCAGGTCATGGTTAGCATATTTATACTCATTTGTCTCAACTATCGAGAACCATATACAATCACTGCTCGCTCCTATATCAGTACACACATGAGTCCAGTCCCTGATTCGTTGTAGTAGACTAAGAACCCTACTCTTTCCTTTAGAAGCCTTAAGATGGGGGGGGGCACTAGTTAGCCTCGGCCTCAACTTCTGAAAGCTCCACTGGAACCTCTCCGAACACACGAAGGGTTTCCCCTTATTCATCAAGGATGATAGTGGTGCTGTAACTCTGGAGAAGTTTGGAACAAATATACGGTAGTAACCAGCCAAACCCAAGAAACTGCATACCTCTGTCACACTCCTTGGTGGCTCCCAAGAAAGTACCACCACAATCATCGCTGGATCCACTAAAACTCAAGACTTAGCGATGTCATGTCCCAAAAGTGAACCTCTCAGATCCAAAACTGGATCTTCGAGAGCTTACCATAAATCTCATGCTCTCGACGCGTGTCTAGTACTACCTACAAATGGCTGGCATGCTCCTCCTCAGTAGTCAAGTAGATCTGAATGTCTTTGATGAAGACTACGAAAAAGCGAAAAGGTATGGCAGGAAAATATTGTTCATGACTCCCATTAACAATTCTGGAGCATTGATACGCTGAAATGAATAACCAAGAACTCCTAGTTTCCGTACCAACCTCTGAAGGTCGTCTTCTGCACATCATCATCTCGAACATTGAGCTGGTGATAGCCAGATCTGAGGTCTATCTTTGAGAACCACCGTACACCCTTCAACTTGTCAATGAGATCTTCAATCCTTGGGAGTGGGTACTTGTTTTTCACGGTCACCTGGTTCAGGTGAAAGTAGTTGAAACCAAACCTGAATCTCCCATCCGCCTTCTTGGCAAACGAAATCAGAGCTGCCAAGGGAGAACCACTAGGCCAAATGAATCCCTTCCCCTAAAAGTCTTCTAGCTATACCCACAGCTCGCGAAACTCTATGGGATCCATCTGATACGTTGGTGTAGATATCGGTGTCATCCCTAGGTATAAGTCAATGTAGAAGTCCACCTCTCTACGAGGTAGTAGACCATGAACATCATCAGGGAAAACATCTGCATACTGGTCCACCACTATAGGATAAGTCTGAATCTCCACATCAACTACTATGTGGGTAAAGAAAGCCAACTAATGAGTGATCAGTTGTAATCTCCTCCGGGAAAGTCCATCTTGCAATGTAAAAGCTTCGTTCTCTCCGGTGATGGTAAACCTGGTCCCATCTGTATGAACACACTGTACTTTGCACCTAATACATTCGATCTGAGCAAGTACTATAGATAACTATTCCATTCCCAAGATGACGTCGTAAGGCCTCGATGCCGCTACTAGGAGATCATAGCCGAAGATCTCTCCACCTAGAGTAATCTCACAGTACCGGAACCAGTGCGTAATTGTCGAATTTGCTCTTGTAAGAATCTCTAGCTATAAGGATCGAGCCAACGGCTCCATTGGAATCACTGAGCTCCGAACGAGGGAAGTGGAATGAAAGAGTGACTGAAACCTATGTCTATAATAACTGTAGCTATGGTGGAGTAGACACAGATCATACCTAGAATCTTCTATGGAGCACCATGATCATATGCCTCAGCTACCTGGAGTTGATCTCTCACCTGTCCACCTGCTCCCTGTGGTCGAGGTGGACCATATAGTGGTGGTGGTGGTAACATCTCAAAATTTTTTCCACCGCCAGCTGCATAGCCAGCTCCTCTGCCACGTTCGCCTTCTCCCTATGGACCACCTCGATCGAACATCTACCTAAACCTGGGATGTCCCACAACTATTTTCTGATCATCCGAACGACGGGTTGGATAGTCACGAGCCATGTGACCTTTCCCGCCGCATGTGAAACACTTCATGTTCCTCATATGAATGACCATGTATCATGTTCCACGCACAACTGAATTCAAGTCCATAGGGCGTCCACCAAATGGTCTGGTCCACTAGGATCTCTACGAAATCTGTATGAAGCCAGCTGTAGAAGACTCTGCTATGTGATGCCCAGTGGTGGGTCTCACTGCTGCTGACTATTCATCAAGGAAACTCTCCACTAAGAGGGCTCACTCCAAAACCTCTGCCTGTATCAGGAAGCTGATGGAGATCATTGAAGCCCTGATCTCTCACTAGAGACCCTGCTCGAAGGTATGAGCCCTAAAAAATGGGCCCCGCACCATATCTGTGGAGTTGTGTGGGAGGTTGGTGAACCTCGCTGAGTACTCTGCCACCATCATGCTACCCTTCTAAAGATGATGTAGCTCCTGTATCCGCATTGCGCGTAGGGTGGCAGGGACAAACTCCTCCCTAAACAGGCTCTCGAAGCTTGCCCAGAGTAGTGTCGCCTATTCATGCACCTGGAGCATATGGCTCCACCATCTGTATGCTACTTCCTAATGAAGACTCGTGGAAAGGATCACCATAAGGTCGGATGGTGTCCCTTTCAGTCTGGAGACTCAAACCATAGCCTCTAACCAATCCTTAGCTACATGCAGGTCCATCTCTCCCATGAACCTAGGTGGCCTCTAGTATTGGAACTTGTGAAATGCGCTCAAGCGGTGTGCACTCTCTACTACTGGGGCTGGTGGCTTCGGTGGCCCAACGGGAAGTGGTACCACTGGTGCCTCCGTTGTGATAGGGCCCTACATCGTGGCCTCGTCCCTCGGTGGGCGTCCATCTTGTACAACTCTCAGAACCCTAGCTAGCTATCTGTGTGGAGGCATCCTAAAAGGAAATAGGTGTGCCATGGTCAAAAAGTTATACTTGGTCAGCTGACTCAAATAATTCAAAGAAAACACTTCAAAACCCACACACCACCAGTGTTTTCCTGCACTAATTCAGAAATCAGAAGTCATGATCTTGGTATATGGATACGTCGGCTGACGTAACAATACTGAACTCCCTAGACTAAAAACCACACATAATACTGTTAACACTATTTCTTCATAGAAAATATCAGAGTCTTAAGTTCTGTGGTATAACCGACTCCTATGATACCAATTTTTCATGATCCATCCCTCAGGGCCCGTGCCGTGACTACCCCAAGCCCTCCTTCCATACGCTGGGGGCTGGCGACTAGCAGCAAATGCGAAATTCCCTAAAAACAAGAAGGAAATTCCTTTATAACCTGAAATGCACACAATAGAGCACACAGCTGGATACAAAACACTAATTAAACTGTATAACCAAAGAGTGGTGAAAAGTAAAAGGGGCCGGAAATACAAGACCAACTGAAAAGTAAAAGGAACTGGAAGTAGAAATACCACTGATGAAAGGGACAACAGTTGCTGGTTCATCCTCTGGAATTCCTGCCTGAAGGTTTGTTACATATAGCCTCCTTAGTACTCCACATATGTCGGTCTCCTCTGTGTACCAACTCATTGTAAGGTCTGCAACTGGGTACCGTCTAGTCATGTTACTCTAAGCCTCAGTCAGTGCTGTCTGTCGTCTGCATCATACACAACAAGGTGGGGGCATAGCCCGTGTAGGGGTGAGTATAATGATACTCAGTAGGGACCCCGATACCCAAATGGTGTCACAAAATCTAACAAGGTTAAACCACAATAATGAAATCAACAGATAACCCCACTTAGGTATATGCCCATACATATACCTAAGTAATCAAGTAATCCATCTCAATCCTGAGGAAAAAAAAGTTACCCACTCAACTAACACAGGTATACAACTTATGTAGAGAGATAGAGATGATCAGATGTAACCACTGAGTCATCTATTCTGTCGAACCCACATAGGATCCAGGAACAACAGTCAGAGCTATCGAACCCACACTGGATCCATGAATAGTAGTTAGAGATATCGAACCCACACATGATCTAGGAAGAGTTTTCAGAGATATCGAACACACACAGGGTCCAGGAATAGTAGATAGAGCTGTCGGACCCACACAAGATCCCGGAATAGTAGTCAGAGCTGTCGAACCCACACCGGATCTAGAAACAATAGACAGAGTGCATCCAACCATAGGGTTCTTCACAAAACATGCTTAATTCTGGGAGGGTCCGCTCCTCATGCCAAGTGTCTATACATCAACTACCAAAAATTCCCATGTTTACGTATCAAAAAGACCTGTGATGCCAAAAGAAACCCAATGCGACAGATGATGCGTCAATCAGATGCCTAGTCTTAGAGTTATTGGCAATTTAGATTTGAGGGCCCGGTTGGATTAATGTTCGATTCAACCTGACTGTATCTCAAATATACCCAAAACCCCAGTGGGGTATACATAAAGGGACCATCACTCCCCAATAATACCAGTGTCGTTGACGGTTCGTCAAACGGATGTCTGGTGCCAATGATATGGCCAAAAAAAGTAAAGGGTCGGTAGTAGGTCCGGGTCTGGTCCGACCCAGTCGGACCGACCCAACCCGACATAGTCTAGGATGACCCAGTTCTGGTCGACGCAGCCTGACTTGTTGGGTTCGGCCTATCCTGTTGGGAGGGATGGCCCATTGGGTTTGGCCCGGTCCGCTCGGCCCAACCCAGCAGGCCGCGAGGGCGGTCCGGCCTGGGCTTGGGGCCAGTTCGACCCAGAGCACCGCGAGGGTGTGGCCTGACACTACTAGGCCTGGAGGGTGTGGCTGGGGACAATTCAGCCTGAGTGCCATGAGGGGGGCTGCAGGCGGGCTCGGGAGGCCGGCGCGGCTAGGGTGTCGTTTCTGCCGGGAGGCTGGCGTGAATTGGATGTTTGGCTAGGGCGCCGGTTCGGCCGGGAGCCTGGTGGTAGCTCGGGAGGCCGGGTTTCCGGGATTCGGGAGGCTGCTCGAGAGTCTGGGCGGCCGGGAGCCGAGAGGTGGCTCGGGAGACCAGGAGGCCGGCCTGCCGTAAGGGGTAGGCCAGCAGGTGGCCGGGAGGCGGCCGGGCAGGCTGGAAGGTGGCCGAGTAGGCCATGAGGCAGCCAGGCATGTAGGGAGGCGTCTGGGAAGACCGGCGATAGGCCAGCTAGCAGCCAGATGGGCCGGGAGGCGGCCAGGCATGCCGGTGGGGGCTTGGTTAGGGCCGGTTTGGCCGGTGGCGGTGCGAGACACCGTGGGGCAGCACGGGTCACAGAGGCCATAGATAGCACAACCTTTGTCTTTGTTACCTTTTTTCCAACGTCGTTTCATCACCATGCTGAAGGACATCAAAAAAGAGATCTACGGAGGGTGTCGGAACATGTTAATTTGGCCCGCACCCTCTGTGTTTAGGGTGATAGAAATCAGTCCTTTAGAATGAATCACAACAATTGAACCAAAAAAAGAAAGCATCCTCATTCTTCGTTTTGATGAAAGGAAGAACATGGAACATTAAATGAAATTAAACCCCCACCTTTGTTCATTGATCGACGTTGAAATCGCGAAATGAAGACGGAGGAGATCGTCGTTCATCATGTCTGCCGCAGACTTCCAATCCCAACATCATGCATCGGCTCGTTGATGATGTTGTGGAGGGATAGTTAGTTGAAGACGACCCACGTTGGTAGGATCCGAGGATGAATGTATAAGGAGATCATTTTTGGCATTCTTCGTTCTTCATTCTTCCTTGGCGAGATCTTTTCTCTCCTCTCCCAATAATCCTCCTCACAAAACACCCAAGTGAAAAGCTGTTCAAAATAATAGATTAAAATATCTATTTTTTTGTTCGCAATAAATCAAAAAGAAAAACTAAACACATGGTTGGAACATTAAAATAAAATTGGGGAATTTGGGATAATTAATTTGGTGTGTTGGAAACATTAATGTGGGGGAAGGTCAAGAGGCTCATCCACATTAAAGAGGGGGGTTGACAGGTTTTCCTCTCCTCCCATTTAATAAGGGTCGGGTGGTCCCCGCCACTAATATTCAAATTAGGAGGTTATGTGGTCTCGGGTGGTCCACACCACATTACCCTATCATGGGAGGTTGAGGTGTGGTGGTCCCCACCACCATAAACTCTCATGGGAGGTTATGGCATGGTGGTCCCCACTTACAACCTCTACATGGATGTTATAGTTCAAATGGGTCCTACCTCCCAACATCCACATGGTGGCTCAAAAATAAAATAATCTATAGTTCATTTTATTTTATTAATTTCCATGAAAACCCCCCGAAACTATCATTTATTCTCGACCCACTGTCGTTGAGATGAAATTCTCCTTAAGATAATACCAGCACTGCGAGTTCAACGGTGCACTCAGATTTCAATTCCGAGCACCGGTTCAGAAATTATAAAAAACCCGCTCGTACGTTTACTGAACGCACCCAAACAAAACTTTAGAAATTGATTCTGGGCACACCGGGCCTCGGAATCACACGCCGATAATTTTCGTGGACTACTATAATTCCCATTTAATTAAAAAAAATTACATGGAAATTCCGGGTCTTTACATCTGAGGATACCACAGTCGATTGTCCCATAAAATTTCCATAGAGAGATATTTTTGAAATGTACAAGGAATGTTATACCCATTTTATGATTCTAATTATACATAGATCCAAAGAAATCTAAAAACCCACAAAACGTTCTACTAGGATTCATCCCATAACCTTAGTTATATCCCTCCTATCACAAACCATGGTCTCATCCCTAAATTTTAGGAATTTTAATATGTATATTTATATATAACAAAACAACATTCTCATGGTAAAATAATGAATTCCAAAAAATATATCACTCAATAGAGAATATATTTCTTAGAAAAATAGATTTAAAAGATCAGAGAATGAAATTAAATAACTAGTTTGAAAAAAATAGGTATGTATATAGCATGTGATTTTATGTACCTAGTCATTATACTTTAATTCACCCAAAATCTAAAAAAAATAATATAAATCATATCAATGGTAACTAGGAGGCCCATTACAGATTATTTATCTAGATATGTGGAAAAACTCCAACATTAGTCTCGAACAACATATCTATTTTCAACTATGTCCTAGGTTAATAAAAAATAAAAACTATGATCAAATACTATTTTGTAATACCCTGGCCCAAACCATTGGGTCCATGCCAAATATTCACATAACATCATTCATTCCTCCCCACACATAAAGGGAAAAAAATGAAGTATAGTTATGATGTCCCTCAATGGGGAGAAATTATACTCACAATAATATCCTTTCAAAAATCACATAAATAATGTATAACTCATTATATTAAAAAAAACATAGTAGAACAATAATATTCAATGGGCCAGAGGTCATATAATAAAATAGATGGGCTTCCAAAGTGTCAAGACAAAAAATAATTTTTTTATTGAAATTTTGTAAATTTAAAACCTTATGATAGTCATGTTGAGTCCAAATCGGTACCACTACAACTCCATACTCCATTCCTAAACAATCTACCAAGGGCCCCTTTCCCACTCCCAAACCCTAGATCATGAAATCATGATGCTTATTGAGATTCCTATGTATGTTGTTAGTAATAAACCTATAATAAAGACACCAATATGTTCTTAACGTGAGTTCAGATATTATATATAACAACTTATTTCATTATATAAGTTAATTACAAAATAAACATACAACCACTCATGCATCGAGTAATCATGAACAAACCAAGACACTATGAATCCTGAACCAACCATTTTTATATTGATGTTGGTAATGTTGTAAATAAATTATTCAAGGATCAATCGTTAATGAAAAACCACATTCCACATCCGAAAGGTGGTCATTATAAAAAATTTAGCATGCTCCACCCTGATGGTGGGTGTTATACTGATATGATGGTGCATCCCACGAGAATATTTTAATGTAATTGTGTAATAAATCACACCCTCATGATATTATCCCACTTTATAGTATATATGAAAGAATATAAATTACCATTCATGGTCTATAACTACATCCACATACATGTACTTTATCTGACACATACTATCATTTAATCCCTAGTTTGTAGGGTTTAACATGTCATTATGTTCCCTTCTAAGGGGATATCAATCAAAAACTGTGTAGCTTAATCACCATGGTACCTAAAGAAAAGTATGACATTATATATAATTCCACAGGAAATATAAATCATATAAAGTAATAATAATCCATATAAAGAATAGTTATTATGAGGCTATACAAGAATTATGTTATATTAATAAGAAAGGCCTCATGGAAACTCACACAACCACATGAAAACACATTACAAGAATATGATATCAATAATAAAGAAAACATGTCATTAAAACATCATATACATGGATCTTTATGGTATGGAACTTCCCACCTAAATTTTATTGATAAAGAACTCAAAATTGTTTCAATGGATTGATGGTTGAACAAATTTATACATCTGTAGAGAAATTATCATAGATAAAGGATGCATAAATTAGTTTTCATTTTATCAATAAATAGGTTCAAAACATAGAATAAATAATTTAAAAAGTCAATATTGGAGGATCTTGATTAACAAAACCTAAGGAGACTATTAATGGTTCTAATTTAACGGTATGTCAAAGGATGTAATACTAATTCACCAAATCAATTATTGATCGAATAACAGAAAATGGTTTTTATTTGTTAATTATAGAATACCATATCGAGTCTGTCCAAGAAATATAATTCCATCGACCATATTTAAATTAAATATATATTTGAAAAGAATAGACTCTCGGTATGATTGATTTATAATCACTTACTCCAAATTGTCATCTATTCATCAGATTTCTATTTTCTGTCAAAGCGGTTTTCAACAACATGTTGAATCGATCAGAATTCTATAAAATTGAATTAAAAATAAATTAAGGTTCAATGCCCAATACATCATCCAGAATATGTATTGTAATGTGATTCACACATACTCATAGAACATTAGATATCAATGATAGATCTTGATCCGGATAAGAAATGTATCCCGGATTATAGTTCCATCATCAATCCTCGATGAAAGATACAATTTAACATTTGATTATTAGGTAACAATATTATCCAACATAGATCCTATTCATCTTTCAAAGGGGAATAAAATTTTACAATAGGTACAGAGAAATATCAGTGGTGATGAGTTCCTTGACCACTCCCATGATGGAGATTCAAGGGGATATGAATTTTAGGACCAATAATCAAGAGAGGGGGTTTAAAATATAGAATAGTAACTTAGGGTTTGAAGTCTATTTATGAAGAGGATCAATATCCATGAGGAGTTAAAACCCGTGAGGTGAATTTGATGGGCCCCTATACTGGGCACACCGTCCAACTAGTGGCCTTGTTTTAACCACCATTCTCCCCTTAAGCTACACCCCAACATATTTCAGGCTGATACACCTATAACTAAAAGTAAAAAGTGCATAACTCTTATTTATGATGAAGATCATTTTATAACTAAACAATTTTATTTAATTTAACATTCCATACATTGAATAAATGTCGCGACGCTTTGGATTCGATCAACTTTTCCGGAAGATAAATAAAAAATATCAACGATGAAGACATTTTCAGAATTTTTTTAAATAATATAATGTAATACAACAAGATTCCCCAAGAAAACATGGTCACAAATTTATATTCTAATTAATATTTATTTATACTATCAATTAGTCCCTTTATGTAATATGTATTAACTTTTATTTATTTGAAAGTTAGTGATTTAAATAATTCTCACCCTATGAGATATTAAATCCCAGATTTTATTATGTATTTACATTTATTTTTAATAAAAAATATGATATTGAGACAAAAATGGTTGAAAATAAATAAGTCTATATGAAATATAATTACCCTTAAATAGAGAGATGTTATGGATAAAATTAATATTATTTAACATTTTGTATCATTGCTTGGATGTCACTTATCTGAGATTTAAAAATTCATGTAGTAACTTGACATAGTGTTTTAATGATCTACCTTTAATGATCATACTATTATATGGAAATGTATTTCCCTATATAGAAAGATAAATATTCATTTATACTGTTAAGGAAAACTTTATGAACTTTACACTACAACAAACAACATTTTTGAAGAGAAAGGGGGTTCCTTTAAATAGATATGTAAATGTCAGGATATCTTTATTCGAACTTGGTGCTACCTTTATGTAGTAAAGATTTACCATTAAAAAACTCCAAATTCACCTTTGCGTTGGTGGTGAAAATTTTGAATGAAATTCATGATGGTCAAGGAAATATATCTTGATTTTCACCCAATATAATTTGATCAACATTGCCCTTATGAAATATGCCAAAGATTCGTGTTTTTTTAAGGGAAATGGGATATACCTTTACATGACGATTTGATACCTTATATAGGTTAAATAAAACCACTATAATTATAAAATAAAAAATTATGTATTTAAATTTACTTCAAACATTTTAAAAAATTATATGAAAATAGTTTTTACTATGAAACAAGATGATGATTCTAGATTTATCCAAAAATGAGTAAACAAAAAAACATAATATTTTCATTTTAAAAATTTATGTTAATTAAAAATACCAATTTTTATTTTAAAATAAGAAAACCACTTATATTATTTATTACTAATTAATATTTTTACAAAATCATGTTTTAAAAACATTATAATAACATTATAAATTAAAAAATCCATTTTAAAAAAATATTTTAAAACCACAAATCCCTTAAACCATTGAATCAAAAGGTAAATAACGTTATACGCCTCCTTACCCAATAATGAAAAATAGAAAAAGGCTCCTAAAATTTCCATGAAATTAAAACAAATACCTCTTAGATAATACCCATAATTTGTAATCTATATTCAAACATATGTGTAAATAACAATGGTTCTGGAGAAGAACCAAATGAGATACCTCTCAAGTGAGTCACCATATACAAAAAACAACCACAAAAACATCGTAATTAATGTCACACAAATCACAAAAAGTCTATACATAAAAAATTATCATCTTAATCAATAATTCATATAAATCACTCTTCCATCATTCATTTCAAATGCATTATGTGTCACCTTAAAATATCATCATCGAATTATGGATTAAAAGAAATATTTCCATTACCTTATTTAAATGATTATCATTATATGTAACGATATTTAATAAATCTAATTAGAACATCAATATTATAAGTACAATATGGACTCTATTTAGAAACAATTACTCTACAATAATTTTAAATATATGATATTATACATCAAGGAAATGATTTTATTTTAAAAATTATTTCTGCTATCCAACCACAAGTATAATCATTTGAGGTGTATGCACCAATATTTTTCATAAAAAAATATAAATATTTCAAGAAAAGTATTATATAAATATTGCATCATGCAACATTTTTAATTTTATTATATTTATTAAGTAGAAATCATCATATTAGACAATTTTAAAAAAATTCATATGAATGATCTTAAATGAAAATTTATATATTACTCATCCTCATATATCATGATTTAAATTATAAAATTAAAAATTCATTAAAAATAATATTATCAACAAAACATTCTTCCATAGTTTGGTATTAAATGAAAAAAAAACATGATTATGAAAATTTATTCTATAAGAATTATAAATAAATAAATATATTTTACCATTTGACTTAGTTTTCACAAAAAAAATATACGCCCCATCCTTACAAATGAATATACATCTT
Organism: Viscum album; assembly: GCA_963277665.1. Lineage (NCBI taxonomy): Eukaryota > Viridiplantae > Streptophyta > Magnoliopsida > Santalales > Viscaceae > Viscum > Viscum album. The sequence continues at coordinate 1,349,456,601 of OY728127.1, read as the reverse complement.
GAAACAAATATATTTGGAACTAAATCATTCTTTTATTGTATATCACATTAATACTGGACATCAAAAAACATTATCAATGTTTGAATAGAAAATCAGGCTAATATATTTGATTTTTTTTGAAATTGGGATGATTTAACAGTAACAATGATTATATTCATTGATAAATTATTGAAAAAATAGCCTTATTATAAATAATTGACACATGTATACAATATATCATCTGCAAAGGGTAACAAATGGATGAATAACTTGTACATGAATAAAGATTCATATAAGAATACATAAAAAAATATCCATTTTATTATAACAAACAAGAATATATTATTTCTATTTTTAATGATGGTTTTAGACATTAAAAAACACAGAAACATTATTAAATATTTACTATAACAGAATTAGTTCAACAAGTTTATTATTCCCACAATAATATTGCAATTGAATTTAATAGGAATAATGTTATATAAATCATGGTATTGACTTACACATGACATTATTACCACCTTTTAGGAGAGGTTCTCTTATCGTGTTCAATGTTTAGAATACGTATAATTATATCATTCAAATAATACCCACAACATATTTTTTTCACTAATTTATGTTTTTTATTATTTGTTTATGATAATTTTATTCAATCTCGTAATTCATATATGTTCTCTTTACATTATTTATAATAAACCACAACACATCCTGATATTTTATGTATAACATTTATTTCATAGGATTTAAAACATATCAAGATTAATTTAAAATGAATAGTAAGACTCAAAATTTAGCATGCATGAATAAAATGTTGTTTATAGTGTCTATTAATATGGTTCAGTGCATCATTTCTCAAATAAAATACTGCTCCTTAAACACCCTTTAAAAAACAATTTGTATTTGATATTCTTTATTATTCTTCTTTATGTTAGACTAGGAAATCAAAAAAATTCACAACCATTTTCATGATCATTAATTAAATTAATCATTCTAAAAACTTGTAGTGAAATGTAATCGAGTTAAATAGAACATTTATTTTTATTTCATATTAAATAATCTCAAAATATGATTCATATTTTTAAAAGTTTCTTTTAAAAAATATACAACAATGGAATTTTTAATTGAGAAAAAATCAAATAAAAAATTTTTACATGGAAATTACGATCCTTTTAGGAAGATTAATTATTAGAAAAAACATATTGATATAATTCTTATATCTGTATCGAGAAATATTTTCAATTTCTATAATTTTCTAACATTTTTTTGAAATTAAAATATTCGAATTTCAACAGTTAAAACATACATGGAATATTTTTAAGGAATATTGAGAATCTCATCATTTACTAGCCTATAGAAAAGAATGTTTTTAACAAGTATGAATAAATTTAATATAAATAAATTATAATGATAAATACAACATTATATCTATACACCCTATCCCATGTAAACACTCTTACCATATTGAAAAAAATGATAAATGTTACCATGGAAATAATTGAAGAACCATATAGAAATCTAATTAGAGAAATCATTACTGGAAATAACTTTAAATAATATACATGTTTTTAAAGGTAAAAAATCTTCCTTTAACCCCACACACTATAAACATAATAGGTAAAAAATTAGTTATATGGGTATCTTATAATTAATCTTAAATTTCATCTATATATACTCAAAAAATTATTTCAAATCATCAGACTAATCAATTTCATTATAAAATATACTAAACTAGTTACAAGATCACTTTGAATTTAATTGTAACTAGAATAAATAGGTAACCATTCACATATTTAGAAACAAAGCTTTTGATCATTTAAAGAAATTCCATTAGTTCCTACTAAAACCATATTCACTTATCTTTCAAATTATAGTGTTAAGCGTTTATTCATAATTACATTAAAACATTATCCATTCTTTTATCGTAAATTTTTCCATTAAATTAATGCAGCCATATCATTTTCTTATTTATTTTAATATCATTGTGTAAAATTGAAAAAATCTATAATCCAATGTAACACATAAAAATATTCCTGAAACATAATGTTGAAAAAATTAACATTATCATATTTAAAGACCATCTAGATCTTTTAGGAAAATATGAAATTACCATGAACAAATCAGAATAAACACTAAAAAAATATAATTTTTCCATTTATCACTTACTATAGGTGATGTTACATTATTTCTTAGAGTTTTATGTCTATAACATATTAAATTCCTCAAAAAATTTATACACCTATATCCTTATAAAAATAGATATCATAGGAATATAAATCAAGGGTATTTACCGACCACAATACAATATTTCTCTTTTGGGGTCCCAGCATTACCCATACTTCTTTATAGGAAATCACATAAGGAATGCTTCATTATGGTCATGGTTTTCCCCTATTGATATGTTTGATTCCATAAAATAAATTCCAATCAAAATACAACCCATAAGATTGATAATATAAAATTTCTTCAAATTTAATTAATTAGGTCCACTAAAATTTTAAAATCAATCCACTAAATCACAAGTGAAAACATGTATGATGCATGTACCTCTTCAAGATCAAAAATACATAATAATTACCAATAAATATGGTCATTCAGCAGACTTAGATACATTTCATGGTATCTTGGGTGCCCTAACATCGTTTTTCCAAGATTATCTCTATATCCAATGTTAATCTCCTTGAACAATAGATACCATTTCTATACAAACCCATAAATCCACATGACACATAACATTAGTCTCCACATTATGTCTCAACCATCATCTTTGATTCCACTCTATGAGGACCCCTCCTCATTTTTTCCCTCCTAGGTTAACAATGAAGAGAATAAATGACCTCTAAAGCCTATATCCAATAGGTCTTAGGTTGGTGACTTGAACTGAGGGTATAAAAAGAGTCAATAAGAAGAATTTCCATAAATATATGACTTTAAGTACCCGATATAATATGTAATCCAACAATAAACACCAAAATATTACAATATAATAACCCTATATCTTAAACTATAAAATTTTATAATGTTTGTAATGTCATACATAACAAACAAAAATATTAAAAAGTCTAAACAACTCCAAATAGAAAATCCCACAAAAAATCATTCTCTAAGTTAATAAAGCATAACTTTATCATCAAGGATTACCTTATCCCCTAAGATATATATATAGGGGTGAGAATAAAATTAACACTTAGTTGGATCATCCTCATGTAGTCTCACGTAAATGTTATAAAATCATAGAAATACCTAGGTGAGTAATGATTATAACTGATACAAACCTATTAGGTAAACTACTCAATCCAACCATCACCATTTATCACTCACCAGGTATCAATAATAATGTAAGAATATAGTATCAGAAAAATAGAATCGCATACACCCTGTAATATCTTCCCCACTAGTTTTATTCTCTTACACCCATCACCAAACATATTCTACTTCTGTCCCATGTATATTTGATATGGGTTTTACCATAGTTGTCTGTTCGCAAACCATGTTGAGGCCTAATATATTATGTTGAAATTAGTTAGTTTTAATTAAAATCAAACCATAATATTTATGAATCCGGAAAATGAATGGAAACAAAATCATTCCCACACCCTACCATTTATGTACCCAAATATATTACATAACCACTATCACCACCGATATTACCACCATCATCAAGAATCTCCACCAACTATGCCATCATTATCAGGAATTTCAACCAACTATAATATAATCATGTATAACACATGCCACAACCATACCTTATATGATACACTAATAAATATTGATTGGGAAGATAGGGAAGTCAGCCTTCTACCCTAACCAATATGAATATTGTCAAAACGCCTTTAATCGAATCATTTATTATCAGTATGAAGTACATGAATTAGGAGTGTGAGTTTAGAAATCACAAGGAAAATTTCAAAACAGATAGTCACACACAGATCCTAGCTTTGGGGTGTGCATAATGATCATTACAAAATCATTCTTCTGCAATATTTTAAAACCACAACCCTTTAACACCCAGGTTACTTATGGGACACAAAACATACAACTACCCTACTAAAATAGTCATAGAAAATTTCAGTAGTTTTAATTTTATTCATTTAGAAAAATATATATTTCATTTACTAACAAATAATAAGTTGAGTTTGTTATTTATTTCTCATATTCCATGAAACAAAATTCTAATCCCACACCCACTTTTATTCCATCGATTATTCGTTCATTTAGTTTCATTTATATTAAAATTACATGTTTTTTATATTTAATTCCCACTTATTACTATTTTCAAGATATAATTCGCATCCACCATTACATTATTATATCCACAATCAATTGGAAAATCCATTAGTTTAATTCCATCCCATAAAAAGAATAATTTTCTACAAAATCCCCCCCATTTCATTCTCTATGATTTTAATTTGTTATTATTGTTATCTTTCATCATGCTAACTACCTAGTAAAAAATAATCATGGTCACCCCACATATTTCTGAAAATAAAAATAATTTCATGAATCCGCTACCTATAAATAAGATTCACAGTTTATTATACAAATAGTGAGAGATAGAAAAACTAAAACTGATGAAGGTAACATAGGAAGTGGGTTTTGGTGATCTTAAATATGATTACATGAATTGAAAAAACCTATCTTTCCACGGCATCAGAAAAAACCTATAATATCAGTAAGGAAGGAGTTTTTATTTTTTTGAATAACAGATGAAAATTCCCTAATATACAACCATAAATATCTATCAAAATTACATATTTTAATTCTTATTAATTTATATTTTTATTTAAAGACTTCACATAATGAATTCTCATCTCCTAGATTTTATAAAATTATATATTTAAATCAATGATAAAAAATAACATAATTTCTGAATTTTATTCTCATTTCCATTAATTATTCAAAAAATAATTGTGTAGAATACTACTAGGATGAAATAAAAAAATTATGTGTAATACTATTGGCATTTCATTGAGTAATGTTTTTTATAAAGGTAATTGTTTAACTTCATGGAACACATTTAGGATGACACTTACTCGAGCTTCAAAAATCCACATATTACCTTTAAAATAGTTGAATGAGCTAACTTTGCACAAATTAATGCTATGTAGACATTGGGTGAGCTTTATTTCTAGAATGATATATCATTATTCATCTAGGGAAAAACTCATATAACTTTAATGAAATTAAACTACTATTTCTTAGAACACATGATGCCCTTTTCATAGAGATCGAAATCCAAGGCTTCCATTATGGGAGCTCATTTCTACCTTCACATAGCTAAGAATGACCTTTATGAAACATTGAATTATCCTTCATGTGGGTGATTAATAACTGACCCATCCATTATGCAGGCCCTTATAATTTATGGTTACTTTTAGAAAAGATATTGAGATGGGTTTTAACCTTACGTAACAAACAAAAAATCAAGTAACATATGGGTAAATGGATTCACCTTTATGATGGAACGGGGTACTACGTAAGGGTAAAATAAAAACTCAACTTTCATTAAAATAAAACATTTTTTGAGATTCAAAAATACATTTAGAATTTATTAAAATAATAATAATAAAAATAATACTATAAAAATGTCAGTAATTCAAAAATTTTCTTAAAAAATAAATAATCACAAAATACGTATATTATCTTTTTTATGAAAATCCATATAATTGAAAAATATGTTATTTACTAATAAAATAATAGAAAAAATTGGAGTGACATAATTTCCAATTAATTTTTTGAGAAATAACTTTTTAAAACATCAAAATCATATTTTAAATATAAAAACCATTTGAAAAAAATACATAAAACCGAGAAAATTAATTTAAGAACAGGGGTAGAAGAGAAAAACCTCTTGAGAGACCAAAATATAATAATGAAAAATGTAATAAGGCTCAATTAATTTATGTTACTTTACACTTAATATAATTTTTAATTTATGTTCCATAAAATCTCAATTGAGGTGTAACCCCACACAATTTTTTATATTCGTACACAACCCTTGAAAAAAAATTGTGCATTCATAAAAATGAACTAAAAAATGGTGTTACTCTAGGTTTCTCCATAACCATACAACCCAAACCATGAATCTTAGGATGATTTTTAAGGGTCATTCATACAGTTTCTACTTAGCATGTAGTGCATGTGCGAAAACCATGCATAGAAGGAATGTCCATTAAAATTAAAATGTTTATCCAAAAATTATAAAATATTAAATTGAAAAATAATTTTTTAATATATTAATAGTTAAATCTACATTATGTGCTACAATCAATCTATATTTTATTCCACTAGAAATTCCCGGGTAAAACTCGATATTATAGAAAACGAGACTCAAAAATACCTCAGAGAAAAAGGTGTTTTGGGAAGTGAAACGAATATAAATATTCCATGGAGGAAGACCAACAATAATAAATGATTATAATAAACCATGAAATTAATTCCATAAAATTCCTAATCATCTCCAAGAATAACAGAACTATGATTAAATAATATGAGACCAAATAGAGATGGATATCGAAAAAAATCCCCCCAAACATTTGAATCAAACTATAATAATAAAACGAAAAGGACATGCCACTTGTAACGACCCAAAATTTCATTAATGGAAAATACCTCTTGATCCAGTTAAATTTTTCTTTATGAAAAATGTTTTTATAAGATATCAAATTTTTAGTTTTACTTTAAGATTTGTGACTGTTACTTTTATAGCCGTTGAACAGTGATCATCTGGGTAGTTTAAATATAAGGCTTTAACGAACCAATTTTCTACTCAGACAAAGGAAGCGATGGCCTCATCCAGTAGAACTGCCCCTTACGAAGCCCATTTGTCGGAGCTCAGAAAAGAGGTGGCGTCTTTGGGCTTTGCCCTTGACCAAGCCCAAGCTGAGCTTCATCAAGTCAATCTCGAACGTGATCGTCTACGGGAAAAATGGAAGTTGATAGATATTACCACTCGAGCGATGTTATCCGAGCATCCCCAAGGGTCTGTCACCATCGCGCACCTTACCCTTAGGTCTTATGTGGATATTTTAAGGGGTTATGTAACAAATAAGTAGCACCATGTTCATGTACATTATTGTTTTGTATATAATAATGAATATAATTTCTAGTCATTTTTGATACATTGTAATTAGTTTTTAAAGTACAAATGGTGTTTTTAGTAATTATTTAATTAAGAATTATATTTTATTAAATTAAAGGATTTTTGAAATAAATAAAATTTTAATAAAATATTATTATTAATATTAAAATAATTTTTATTAAATATAAATGATCTTATAATTTTATGAATGCAATTAAAATTTTTATTAAGGTTTGAAAGCCATTTCTGTCAAAACCCGTGAATTTTTTTATAAATGTCGGTTTTTATTTTAAAATTGAAAATTCACATATTTAGAAAATTATTTAGATAAAATAAATATTATTTTTGGAATCAGGACGTCGGAATTATCCAACGGTGAATTTTTCATAATTTTCGGAGACAGTCAAATTTTTGGGTAAAAATTAAATACCATTTAAATATATGATGTGTTTTATGACATCATAATGACCCAATTGTGATGTAATAAAATACCATAATCCTTATTTTCGGCCAATATGTGTTTTATGATTAAAATAATGAGGTTTTGGGCTTGTTTGACTTACTTTTCAAAGCATTAATGGAGCCCTCAAGACTTATTCAACACTTTGCCTTTTTAAATTAATTTCCATGGGAGTGTGACTCACCTCCACATAAGCAACCCTAATTTTTTAATAAGTTCGGACCTTGGACTTGTAAAATATTTTTTTCCTCTTTCCTTTTCCAGAAACCATGGGCAAATACCATGGGATGGTTTGTGGTTTGGATTATTTTAATATAAGGGGTCCCAAACCTAAATAATAAAGAATTCTCTCACCTTTCCTATATAAACCCACCCAAGCTCCCACTTCCCCCTCACTCAAAGCCCTTGAAGTTCGTCCAAACTCTGCCCTACTCTCTCTAGAATCCTCTCATGGTGCCCCAAGCTCCCAAGAAGCCTCTCACAAGCCTCTCTCTAGCCTTTGGAAGCACACTTCCAAGTAAGGGGTTTTCTTCCTTTCTCATTTTTTTTGTCAATTTTCTTTAAGTTGAATTTCCCTTTTTATTTCAATTATGAATGTTGGGGTTTGGTTTTTCACCTCCCCCATACTTCCCTCTTATAGTTTGAATGATGGGAGAACCTTTTCTCTCTCATTAAATGCCTCCCATGTACACCCGTTACTATGCCGAAATTCCGAAAGGAACTTCTCTCTCTTCTTTTATATTCAAGCAATACTTTTGTATCATGAATCTAAATTCCATTTCTATTGTTGGGACATGTATATATATGATCTACTTACTGTCCATTACATTTAAATATGATGAGGAACCCCTTTCTCTCTCATCAACCTTTTTATGAATTCTTATGTCACGTCGTTACGCTGCCGAAATCGCACCGATTTTCTAAGCAAATGTCTTTGTGTAGTGAATACCATGCCCATTTCTCCATCAAGGGTATTCACCTTTGTGCACATATACATATTGATTGTAAAGTTTCATGTATTAATTCCACATTCCTTTATCGTGGAAGAAATGATTATGTTTTATGAATCCATGTTTTATGATCCATGTGGCACACTTATGCATGAAATGAAATGTTTAAGAAGGGTGCGCCCTTTATAGCGCTCCAATGCATTGGGTAAGTATAGTATCATGATACGTCATGTGAAATGAGTGTTTACTCATGCTAATTCAAGTGCAACGAGGGTTTACTCGTGCTTCAAGTGCAATGAGGGTTTACTCATGCTCCATGTGCAATGAGCCTTGGCTCATGCTAATTAAATGTTAAGTGTTGTTGCCACATTTCCATGTTATGACTATCATGCTTTATCATGCCTTTATGTTCATGTTTCTATTATGCTCTATTTATATTCCTATTGCCTAACATGTATTTCACTCCTCATTTTATTCATTGTTTACTCCCTTACTGGGCTTTATAGCTCACCCTTTTCTTATGCATGTCCTCAGGTTATCCCATGCAATGATAAGTACGAAGGAATGTAGTGGTCATGTAAAGGATGTTTTCAATAAAGATGTTGTTTTTCAAGTTTAAAGTTTTTATGTAATGATCATAATCCCAAAAGACACTAAACCTCTCGATCTTCTTTGTTGTATCAAGTGATGTTTTATGTAATAAAGCATGCTTAAGTTGTAATAAAAAGCAGGGTTGTCATAGTTGGTATCAGAGGATAGGTTTAGTTATTTTTGGGATTAGGAAACCCTAGTAAAGCCTTAGATACAAGACTAAGCATAATAAAAACATCCCTATGTTTTGGTAAATACTATGTAAGTGGTTTATCAAAAAAATACATCCCTGTCGGGATACGAGGAGGTAGAGGTGGCTCTGGCACAGATGTATCCTAGGGGTAAAACCCGAAAACACCGCTTTGAGCTAGACTCGAACGAGAACTGGTGCACGACAACGGGCCTTGCTGCACTCTTGGTTACGACACTCCCGGGGGATATGTTTTGATGAATTAACAATCTTAGTATGAACCCTTATTAAAGGAAAAATGCCCCTAAGAATATATTTTAGAAGGATGATCATGAAAAGCCTGGATTGAATCCTATAGACTCATGAGTTAAAGAGATTAAAGTTTATTTATAAGTCATCAACTTTTGTCTTTGGATTACCCTTTATGTGTTACCCCTAACTTTCTTTTATTCCATCCAATGGCCGGTAATAGGAGAACTCGGGATAACAACCGTTGTGAAGATCAGTGTGATGATTGTACTTATGAGATGCCCAATCCAATGGGAGCGGGAATCGCGAACTTTGTCACTCTTCTCTCTCAGCTAACTCAAGTTTTGAACAGAAACACTGGTCAAGAGGAACGTTCAACCCCCCTAAGAAAAACAAGTCGCTATTGAAAGCTTCATGAGACAAAGGCCTCCTACTTTTAGTGGATCATCTGATCCCATGATCGCTGAACAATGGATCAACTCCATTGAGAAGATATTCTCCATCCTCCAATGCTCTGAAAAAAGATAAGGTTCTCCTGGAGGCTTATCGTATAGAGGGGGAAGCTGATCAATGGTGGACGTTAATCAAAAATACGAAGCCTGAGGAGGAGATCGAGGCTTTGGAATGGAAGGTATTCCGGAAGATGTTTTTCGATAAATATTTTCCACGCACCCTCCGTCTTAAGATGGAAAGGGACTTCCTTTCCCTCAAGAAGAAAGATGAGGGATCTGTGGGAGCGTACGAGGCAATCTTCACAAGGCTTTCACGATACGCTTCCGGCTTTGTCGTTACCCCCGAATGCATGGTTGACTGCTTCTTTGGTGGGCTGAAGCCTAGCTTGCGGAAAGCATTAGCGATTCGTGAATTCGACAGCTATGAGGAAATTGTCCGATGTCCCCTCAAGGTTGAAATGGAGATCAGAGAATCACAGGGGTATCATGGGGACAAGAAGCGGAAGGTGGACTTCAATGCTGGTGGTCTGATGGATAAATCCAATGGTGCTAAGAAATTCCAGTACCCCACTTTCCAAAAGTGTGGAAAGAAGCACCCTAGAAATTGCCTTAGGGGGACAAGAAAATTCTTCAAGTGTGGAAGAGAAGGGCACCTAGCTGTTAACTGTCAGCAAGAAGGACCCGCAGCTGCGACAGAGGAGAGGAACGCTCCGTTCGAACCTCAACGCGTTGTTCAATGCTTAAAATGAAAAGAATCGGGTCATTTTGCGAATCAGTGCCCTAATCCAAGGGTTATCGGAGGCAATCAACAACCTCCAAGATAGCAAGGAAGAGATTTTGCCATCACTTCTGCCGAAGTGAACCCCGACAACGAAGTGGTGACAGGTACGCTAGTTATTCATTCAAGAATAGCGAACGTACTTTTTGATTCAGGTTCTACGCATTCTTTTATATCTCAAAAGTTTAGTAGAACAATCCCTGCACCACCACAAATCATGGAAGTAAAGATGTCGGTGAGTACGGAAAATGGGGCAATCATTTCATCCCATGAGTATAAGTCCTCCCCTGTTATAATCTGTGGATTGAATTTCCCGGCGAACCTCGTCATACTCCCTTTGGTGGAATTTGACGAAATTCTTGGCATGGATTGGCTTTCCTTATATAGAGCCAACATAAATTGTCGGGATAGGGAAATCACACTCCATATGGAGAATCGACCCCCGATTCTTTACAAGTGTCAGGAGGAAGATGAATCTCTTTTAGCTCCATCATCTCAAGCATGGATATTACTGCCTTATGAGCACGCATATCTGGCTCAGATGATTAAGTCCAAGGAAGAAACCACCCTTGAAGAAATGCCTATTGTGAGGGAATTCGCTGAAGTATTTCCCGAGGAACTTCCTGGTCTTCCTCCAAGAAGAGATGTTGAGTTCTCAATTGAACTTATACCTGGGGCGCTACCAATATCCAAGACTCCATATAGAATGGTTGTGGTTGAGCTTGAAGAACTGAAGAAACAACTACAGGAGAATCTGGATAAAGGGTTTATACGCCCAAGTGCATCACCATGGGGTGCACAAGTCCTCTTCGTCAAGAAGAAGGATGGGTCAATGCGGCTTTGCATCGATTATCGTGAACTTAACAAAATCACGATAAAGAACAAGTATCCTCTCCCAAGAATCGATGATTGTTTGATCAGCTGCGTGGAGCACAATACTTCTCCATGGTCGACTTGCGGTCGGGATATTATCAAGTAAGGGTGAAGAAGGAAGATATCCCCAAGACTGCTTTTCGTACAAGGTACGGGCACTATGAATTCATATAATGCCTTTCGGACTCACCAATTCTCCAGCAATATTCATGGACATGATGAATATAGACTTTAGAGATTACCTAGACAAATTTGTGGTAGTCTTTATAGATGATATTCTAATATACTCCTAAACCAAGGAGGACCATGATGTGCATTTAAAAACTGTACTAGAGACTTTGCGCAAGGAGAAGCTCTATGCAAAGTACAGCAAGTGTGAGTTTTGGTTGAAGGAAGTCTCATTCTTGGGTCATATCATCACAAGCAATGGGATATCTGTGGACCCCTCCAAAACAGATGCAATTGAGGGATGGCTGAGGCCAACATCGGTAACTGATATCCGTAGCTTCTTGGGGTTAGCTGGATATTATCGATGATTTGTGAGAAATTTCTCATGATTGTCCAACCCTCTTACCAAGCCAACTCAAAAGGGAGTAAAGTTTGCTTGGAGTGATGAATGAGAAGAAAGCTTCAAGGAGTTGAAAAGGAGGCTTATCACTGCACCCGTGCTCACTTTACCCACAAGTGGGGAGCTTTTTGTGGTATTCAATGATGATTCGAAGAAGGGCTTAGGATGTGTGCTGATGCAGAATGATAAAGTGATATCCTATGCCTCAAGGCAGTTGAAAATTCATGAGCAAAACTATCCAACGCATGATCTGGAGTTGGAAGCGGTGATCTTTGCCTTGAAAATCTGGCGGCATTATCTCTATGAAGAGAAATGTGAGATATATACTGACCACAAGAGTCTTAAATATATATTCACACAGAAAGAGCTTAATATGCGCCAGAGAAGATGGATAGAGCTCATAAAGGATTATGACTGTTCAATACATTACCACCCTGGGAAGGCAAACAAGGTGGCGGATGCCCTAAGTAGAAAGGATCCAGCAATTCTATCAATGATGAGAATTGAGAAGGATCCAATCTTCTTAGACTTGATGAAGATGGACGTGGGAATCATAAAGAAGGGAACATCATCAATCCTTTCAAAAATGATTGCTCAACCATCTCTTTTGGAAAGGTTAAAGGATGCTCAAAAGGATGATGCGAGAATCCAAGAAAAAGTGGAAGCTATCAAAAAGGGAAAATCCTCAGAGTTTAATGTTAATGAAGAAGGAATTGTGCGGTTTGGGAAAAGACTATGTGTTCCATCATGTTCGGAGCTGAAGAAGGAACTTTTGGATGATGCACATAGTTCAAATTTCTCTATTCACCTAGGGAGCACAAAGATGTATCGAGATCTCCGAGAAAACTTTTGGTGGGATAATATGAAGAATGAGATTGCTGAATATACATCAAAGTGCCAGGTGTGTCAGCAAGTGAAGGCAGATAGGCAGAAGTCTAAGGGTATGATGCAACTATTGCCCATACCAGAATGGAAATGGGAGAACATCACCATGGACTTCGTCACTGGACTTCCAAGGACATCCAAAGGCAACAATGCAATCTGGGTTGTTGTGGATCATCTTACAAAGACTGCACACTTCATTTCTATTCGAGAGGATTTCTCTTTGGATCAACTGGCACGGATATATATCAGGTAAGTGGTACGGTTGCATGGAGTACCACTATCTATTGTGTCTGACCGAGATCCAAGATTTACCTCTAAGTTTTGGAAGAGTCTTCAACATGCTCTGAATACTGAACTGCACTTCAGTACGGCCTATCATCCTCAAAATGATGGCCAATCCGAGCGGACTATCCAAAAACTTGAGGATATGTTGAGAGAGTTCTCAATAGACTTTAAAGGAGGATGGGATCAACATCTTCCTTTAGTTGAGTTCTCTTATAATAATAGTTTCCACTCGAGCATCCAAATGGCACCATATGAAGCCCTATATGGGAAAAGGTGTAGAACACCGGCATGTTGGGATGAGGTCGGTGAACGTAAGCTGCTTGGACCAGAAATGGTCGAAGAAATGGTGGAGAAGGTGAAAACCATTTAGCAGCATATCAAGGCAGCCCAAAGTCGACAGAAGAGTTATACAGATTATCGTCGACGAGACCTTGAGTTTAAAGTAGGAGACATGGTGTTTTTACGCATATCTCCATGGAAGAAGGTCATGAGGTTTTGAAAGAAAGGGATGTTAAGTCCAAGGTACATCGGCCCCTTCGAGATTCTTGATCGTGTTGGGTCTGTGGCCTATCGACTAGCACTTCCACCTACTATGGCCAAGGTGCATGATGTCTTCCATGTATCCCTCTTAAGGAAGTACATACCAGACCCTTCACATGTACTCTCTTCCGAGGTGGTACAATTGGAAGATGATCTTTCTTATGAGTAGCAACCAGTGAAGATCTTAGATCGTAGAGAAAAAGTTCTACGAAATAAGACAATGCCCCTCATCAAGTTGTTGTGGAGAAACCACATGTTTGAAGAAGCAACTTGGGAGTCGGAGGATATGATGAAGCTAAGTTACCCACATTTGTTTTAGTGTGGGAAAAGGAAAATTTCGAGGGATAAATTTCTTAAGGGGGGAATGTTGTAACGACCCAAAATTTCATTAATGGAAAATCCCTCTTGATCTAGTTAAATGTTTCTTTATGAAAAATGTTTTTATAAGATATCAACTTTTTAGTTTTACTTTAAGATTTGTGACCGTTACTTTTATAGCCGTTGAACAGTGATCATCTGGGTAGTTTAAATATAAGGCTTTAACGAACCAATTTTCTACTCAGACAAAGGAACCGATGACCTCATCCAGTAGAACTACCCCTTACGAAGCCCATTTACCGGAGCTCGGAAAAGAGGTGGCGTCTTTGGGCTTTGCCCTTGACCAAGCCCAAGCTGAGCTACATCAAGTCAAGCTCGAACGTGATCGTCTACGGGAAAAATGGAAGTTGATAGAGATTACCACTCGAGCGATGTTATCCGAGCAGCCCCAAGGGTCTGTCACCATCGCACACCTTACCCTTAGGTATTATGCGACTATTTTAAGGGGTTATGTAACAAATAAGTAGCACCGTGTTCATGTACATTATTTTTTTGTATATAATAATGAATATAATTTCTACTCATTTTTGATACATTGTATTTAGTTTTTAAAGTACAAATGGTGTTTTTAGTTATTATTTAATTAAGAATTATATTTTATTAAATTAAAGGATTTTTGAATTAAATAATATTTTAATAAAATATTATTATTAATATTAAATTAATTTTTATTAATTATAAATGATCTTATAATTTTATGAATACAATTAAAATTTTTATTAAGGTTTGAAATCCATTTCTGTCAAAACCCGTGAATTTTTTTATAAATGTCGGTTTTTATTTTAAAATTGAAAATTCACATATTTAGAAAATTATTTAGATAAAATAAATATTATTTTTGGAATCAGGACGTCGGAATTATCCAATGGTGAATTTTTCATAATTTTCTAAGACAGTCAAATTTTTGGGTAAAAATTAAATACCATTTAAATATATAATGTGTTTTATGACATCATAATGACCCAATGGTGATGTAATAAAATACCATAATCCTTATTTTCGGCAAATATGTGTTTTATCATTAAAATAATGAGGTTTTGGGCTTGTTTGACTTACTTTTCAAAGCATTAATGGAGCCCTCAAGACTTATTCAACACTTTGCCTTTTTAAATTAATTTCCATGGGAGTGTGACTCACCTCCACATAAGCAAACCTAATTTTTTAATATGTTCGGACCTTGGACTTGTAAAATATTGTTTTCCTCTTTCCTTTTCCAGAAACCATGGGCAAATACCATGGGATGGTTTGTGGTTTGGATTATTTTAATATAAGGGGTCCCAAACCTAAATAATAAAGAATTCTCTCACCTTTCCTATATAAACCCACCCAAGCTCCCACTTCCTCCTCACTCAAAGCCCTTGAAGTTCGTCCAACCTCTGCCCTACTCTCTCTAGAATCCTCTCAAGGTGCCCCAAGCTCCCAAGAAGCCTCTCACAAGCCTCTCTCTAGCCTTTGGAAGCACACTTCCAAGTAAGGGGTTTTCTTCCTTTCTCATTTTTTTTTGTCAATTTTCTTTAAGTTGTATTTCCCTTTTTATTTCAATTATGAATGTTGGGGTATGGTTTCGCACCTCCCCCATACTTCCCTCTTATTTTTTGAATGATGGGAGAACCCTTTATCTCTCATTAAATGCCTCCCACGTACACCCGTTACTATGCTGAAATTCCGAAAGGAACTTCTCTCTCTTCTTTTATATTCAAGCAATACTTTTGTATCATGAATCTAAATTCCATTTCTATTGTTGGGACATGTATATATATGATATCCTTACTGTCCATTACATGTAAATATGATGAGGAACCCCTTTCTATCTCATCATCCTTTTTTATGAATTCTTATGTCACGTCGTTACGCTGCCGAAATCACACCGATTTTCTAAGCAAATGTCTTTGTGTAGTGAATACCATGCCCATTTCTCCATCAAGGGTATTCACCTTTATGCACATATACATATTGATTGTAAAGTTTCATGTATGAATTCCACATTCCTTTATCGTGGATGAAATTATTATGTTTTATGAATCTATGTTTTATGATCCATGTGGCACACTTATGCATGAAATGAAATGTTTAAGAAGGGTGCGCCCTTTGTAGCGCTCCAATGCATTGGGTAATGTATAGTATCATGATACGTCATGTGCAATGAGTGTTTACTCGTGATAATTCAAGTTCAACGAGGGTTTACTCGTGCTTCAAGTGCAATGAGGGTTTACTCATGCTCCATGTGCAATGAGCCTTGGCTCATGCTAATTCAATGTTAAGTGTTGTTGCCACATTTCCATGTTATGACTATCATGATTTATCATGCCTTTATGTTCATGTTTCTATTATGCTATATTGATATGCCTATTGCCTAATATGTATTTCACTCCTCATGTTATTCATTTTTTACTCCCTTACTGGGCTTTATAGCTCACCCTTTTCTTATGCATGTCCTCAGGTTATCCCATGCAATGCTAAGTACGAAGGAATGTAGTGGTCATGTAAAGGAAGTTTTCAATAAAGATGTTGTTTTTCAAGTTTAAAGTTTTTATGTAATGATACTAAGCCCCAAAGACACTAAACCACTCTATCTTCTTTGTTTTATAAAGTGTAGGTTTATGTAATAAAGCATGCTTCAGTTGTAATAAAAAGAAGGGTTGTCATACCACTAAACCCAAACAACCCCCCCAAGAAGTAATCTATGAGGATTTCTGAAGAATCCACACCCTTATTAAATAAAATTATCCCCCCCCCCACCACCAATATTGAATTATAAAATCAATAGGATCACACAACCCAATTAAGACTCAGTATTCCCAAAACAAAACCGATCACCATGATAATTCATTCAATCCATTCACAAGGCTATGAAAACAACTCCCATGCATGATATAATAGGAAGAAACCTGGGTTCTAGACAAGGGTCATCATACCCAAGTAGGTAAAGTAAGGACTCAATATTAAGATACTATCCCAAGACAACCCCAATAATGAAAGCACTATTAAGTTCTCAACAACATGAAATAATTTCCTTTCTTAGTTACCAATGTACTATCTCTGAAGTCTCCCATGTTAAAACTATCATAAAAATGGATAAAAATCACCTACCAGGAAAACACCACCCAATCCTATAGAAACACACAAACACACATTGATCTATAAATCATCACTATACAATGTAGTTAAAAATAGAATTCCTTGATATTTACCAATAATAACATCTCACAACTAAACAACCATTACCTATTAGATTAATTTCGAAGGAAATTGATACCTGAAACTCAAATTATATTACCAAATTGGCCATGATCAACTACCTCCCTATAATGAAACTATATAATCATAAACTAGAAAAACTCCATGATTCAAGAAAGGGACTCTATAAAATAGGAAGTTATGGATGGATTATAAGGATGAGAAAGAACACGACTCCGTCACAAGTTATTGAGTTGTGGAAGAGTGGAAGCATGGATAATTATCTTAATGAAAAAAACTACCTATATTTTATTAATACCATTTTGGGTGAGATATATCACTAACATGAGACGTTAAATTACTTTATAATTATTTCCCAAATCAATTAACCAAATTTAACCAAAATAAAAATATTTTGTACTCCCTTTTTATACAAAATTCACGTTCCTTTAAGATAATATCCCTTTAAAAAATCCCATCCCATCATAAATTTTTTAAAAGAAACTATATTGAATACTAAACATTCTTTTGATTTTTTCATCATAAACCCAAAGAAATTCACAAATCATCACCTTAATATCAAAATAATTCATCATTTTACTCAAATCCCTCAACATTAAAATATTTCATGTGTTTCAAAATATTTGCCCGACTATAGAAAACCAATTTTTAAAAATATAAAATTTGAAATTTCCTTTCCTTCCCATAAAATTATAAATTCTCATTTTGAAATCAATTTCCTTCGAAAGAACATTAAATAAAAAAAAATATAACATCCCATTGAGGTGAAAAGATCATAAAATTTATAAAATCCATTCTCCCAATGAGAACTAGTATTTGAAAATCTAAATCATCACCCCAAGGATAAGAAATAATGTCAAAACATGAACATCAATAATATTGACACTTAATAAAAAAACTACAATAAATGTAACTTACATGAAATATATCGGTGTAATTTCCATACTTATATAAGTATTTCATATTTAGTAAGCCAGTATTTTATAAAGAACATTAAAAAAAATATTGTAAAATAGAAACATTTTATCATATTAATATGAAATTCAAATTTATAGAATACATATAGCCATAATAATTTAAAATATTTCAATGGGATAAAAAATATAAAAAAACATAATTATAATATGAAAACTGGATCTGCTCGATCCACCAGAATAACCACACTCATGAAATATACTAAAGAAATGAAATATAATTTTAATAACGAAATATTCATTATGAAAATGAATATATATATATATAACCATAAGATAAAATCTAATTTTATATACAATTAACGAATTATATAGTATTTAATGAAATTATGGACAACATTTAATCATTAAAAATCCCATCATTGTAATAGTAATATGATGATTTGAATAGTAATCTAACCATTGGAATAGTTACATGTCCTTTAGAATAGTATCCCCACACATGGAAGTGAAAAATAATATTTAGTTATCCTATAAAATTATAAAATTATATATTTATATCATGATAAAAGTAAATTAATGGTTTAAAAATGATAATAATATGGTATGTTTTTTATTTAAAACATATGTTTTTTATTTTCATCATTATAGAAAAATAAATCATCTAAAAAAATTTATTTTCAATAAATTGTTTTATAAAAATTATTGAGATTATTTTTATTGATAATATATTCATATTAGACCATTAGTAATCTTTAAAAGAGTTTGGAAATTGATCATAACATTTAAATTTATATTTTTCAAATACATAAAAGTAAAAATTAAATAAATAATAATTAGTTAAAAGTTTTCATAAAATGGATTAAATTCTTTGAATTAAAATTTTTTCAAATGGTCTGGGTAAATATTTTGTGTTTTTATAAAATGGTTTAATTTTTGTTGAATAGTAAAATACAAAATAAATATGGTAATGTACATTTTAAGTACAATATATTTAATAATGGTTTACGAATTATATAAGGGGCCATTGTATTATTTAAATGCCCAAATTACTATATATAGTTACAATATTCATCACTATTTGTAGTCTTGATACAAAATATTAGACTAATTAATTTAATATTAAAAAGCTCTCCTCTCCTATATTTATAAATATCACCCATGTCCATCCCCCCTCTCTTAAATCCATATATATATAATGATATGACTAAATTGTTTGAAAAATATATTCCCAATCCTCTCTAGTATGTTCTAATTGTTTTTTAACCAATATAAAAAAACCAATGATCCATAAAGTGTATTTCAAAGATGAAATTAAACGGGAAATATTATAAATATATAACTTCAAAATTAATTTTTTTCTACATCAAAATAAAATCACCCTACTGATAAGTAATAATGAATCTAGATTTATAAATATATTGGAATCTTATTATGTTAATCAAATATCAATTATCTGACCTCATCTCTTCTGAAATCTAAAATGGTGTTCATATTATGGCGAGTTCACTGCCTCTATGAATGACTTACTTTGTTTACCTGAACCACTTTTAAATATGGTTATAGTAATAATAATATTATTATATATGATTAGAATAAATATATTATAACATATTTCATAATTATATAATTTATTAATATTATTTTAATTGAGTAAAACAATTTAGTTCTAAATGGTTGGTAAAATATCATAAATGAACTAACTGTATAACTATATCATTTTTAGTAAATAAATTATCCCTAAAGAGAAAGTCTTATGGATATTTGGGAAAATTAAAATTTATATAAGTATAATTTTTTATCCTTTCTCTTCTATAGTTTTTGTACCGTTTGACAATAACTTTAGAAATTATGCCTAACAGATCTGCCCATGGAATCGTGAAATGAACTCCATCATAACAAAAAAACATGATAACCCATTGGAATAGTTGTAAATGATAAAAAAATATTTATATAAAATTAAATATAGATGTAATTTTATTCAATTATGTAATCAATGAATCTAATTTTATTACAAGGAATGTTAGGTGCACATGCATAATGATTCTTTAACCAACAGTAATGGATCTCCCCGAAAAACCCTATTTTTGTTGAGTTATTATTTATTTCATTTTACCTAAATCCCATTCACTATAATCATTATTTAATTATTCTATATTCCTTATATATTTACCACACATATATACCATGTTTAATTTATCATTCCTTAATCGGTGTACTCTTTTTTAATGGTACCCCTCTCAGTTTAATACAATAAGAAAACCCGATTAAAGGGAAATTTTCAGTTTTTACCCCTATTCAAATACAACTTCATTATATTTTTTAAAGAATCCATAAATTTTTAACTGATTATTTTTCATTGAGAACCAATTTTATTTAATTTTTTGATTTTTAAAATATTAATATTCTCTTTCCCAACAATAATTACTCATTAACCATTTCCTTAAAACCCAATTTATGTGGAAAACTTATAAAGTTACCTATCAACAAATTTTCACATATTCAATCCAGATTTAAATAATTATTCATGATCTATTCTTATTTTTCACCACATTTTTTCAAAAAATTATTTTATTCTTTCTTATATAGAAACCATTACGATATATTATCTATATATAATATATATCATGATTAAGAAACCAATTGGTTTCCATGGGCCTTTATTATATTTATGATATATGTTTGATTTACATAGGTGTAATGAAATATTTTGTACCTGATATAATGGGGGTGACTAGATAGCTCTCTAATTCATTGGGTAATGATTATGTCTTATTAATTGATATGAATCATATTAGAGAGAAAACATAATATCTGATGGGGCTTTTTATACCTTGTGTTGTTGTCTTATTGATTATGTTTAACTTTTTCTTTGGTCTTGTTTTATATTGTATCCACATTACAACATTTCAATGATATTATTATTCCATGTTTTTAATTTAATTCCAAATAATATTATTTATGGGAATTTTTAATGATATTTCTTTATGCCTTTCAAATCATCTATTATGATTCAATATAATTGTCTTTGTCTTATTGGTATTTATAGTTATCCCATTTTATTTTTATATTCCATAGATCATCCTATGATGTTATTGAATATTAAAGGAATTTAGTATCTCTTTATGGAGATAAAAATTAATGTTTTTTGTTTTTTGTTTCACTTTGATGTATTATGAACCTTGTCTTTCAAGGACACTTGACCTCTATTTCATTGTGTCATGTTTACTTAATATTTCAATTAATCACATGTAATAAAATTGTGAAAAGACTTGGGTCCATATAGATTGTATTATAGAGAATTGTTTTTGTTTTTTAGGATATAGAAAATAATAGAAAATTAAAAAACATGGGGACAAGTGAATGTATAGGAAAACATCTTGAAATTTAGGTATTATTTAGGGTGAGTTGATTCCATGTAATAAAATGTATATATACATAATATAAGTATATTTGGATCATGAAAATATTTACCTATGGGTAATAACTAGAAAATGAAATGTTGGTTATTAACTTAACCTATACTTAGATCATGAAAATGTTGAATTTATATACTCCTAGTTTGACTCACCATGGATATATAGTTTGGAAAATTCATAATTTCTTTATGGAACATTATTATGGAAATGAATAAATGGTTATGTTAGAAAACATTATAAGAAAATTAACATGAATATCATTTTTTGATACATAAAGATTTTGTTTCCAAAGATAACAACAAGAGGAACTATTGAATAATTATTTATTTTGTTTTTTACCAAACAATTGGTATTTGAGGGTAATGATTAAATTTAATATCATTTACTTTATTATTGACCAATTCAATATCATTATTGAATTTTAATTTCTTTCTATGAAATATTTAATATGAATTTAATTAAGATGTTATCAATTTATTAATCATGTTCATTTAATGATTCATTTTCTTAGAGGTGTAAGAATAGATGATGAACGACCAGAGATTCCATAAGGAACATAAAATATTCGGATGATAAGATAGAGCTATATGACACTTAGTTCATGTAAACAACATGTAACCCAGTGTGGTACACCTGGACATGCCATAAGATACATGATATTTAACACAACTATTACATGGAGTGTATTCCATATGATGGATGTCCAACATGGAACACAGTTTTTTGATTAAACAACATGTATATTGCATAAATTACATATAGTATACAAGGGTTATCATCATAAATCATGAAATCCTTGTTGTCGTTATACATGGTAAAACCATGTGAGACTGAAAACCTATATCATGTTTATTATACACAAAATTTATGTGTTGTAAAAAGTATGTAGTTCATATTTTCCCTTGTCTGAGATACATGCTAAGTTATCTAAAAAATTGTTAGAGATACACGTCGTGTAACTGGAATCAAATATTTTGTTGCCGCTTGCTTGAGAATACACCAAACATTTCGGTGGGTTCTAGAAGAACACATCATTCCAGCAACATAGTATATAGCTTGTATGTACATTCCATGTAATCCTTTCGTCATATAGGTGAATGAAATAGGTGAGTGTATCTGGAATAGAACTAGCTGATTCACGATGTGTGGAAGAAATGTACACAATTCATAGTATGGCCAAGTAAACATTCCAAAGCCGCACGTGCCTGGCAAGATACATGAAAATTGAGGTACATGGCATGTTTCAAGATTTTAAATGCATTGTATTCTCCCAATTAATGGAAGTTTTAGTGTTTAAAAAATTAATAAGGGTTACAAGGAATTTTAAATTCATAATTAATTTATTTTAATAAATATGAAATAATTGGTTCTTCCACTTATTTTACATTAATTACTCTATAATGGTTATCTCTAATTGGATTGATATTATCATTAAGATGAAAGAAAGAAAAATAAATAAATAAATAAGGAAATAATGTTTATCTTAATAAATAATAAATGAATAAGAAATGACTGTTAAATATTTAATTTTTCATATTATTTTTTGTATAACCAGTAATCACCCTTACCAAGACTTGTGTATTAGTTGGATGTTTTAATTTAATTTATTACATGGTTTTTAATTTTTTTATAAATTTAAATACGATGGATTGGGGTTTTTCCCTCCCTCTATTATTATGTAGGACTTTAATGGCTAATAATATTTATATAATATACAAATAATGAATCCTTTGGTTCCTCCCACCTATGTTTTAGTTATAAATACTCTTAATTAATAGAATTACCGTTCAAGGAGGCAGTTCCAGATGAAAACATAATGATTCCAACCCAGGTGCTATATAGGTTGATATGTAGAATGAGGTAGATCATGCCAAAATAGGAAAAAAAGTTATTTACCCCTAGTCATATGTATACATATTATATTTTGATTAAATCGACAATTAGATAATGTTAATTAATGGTTCATTTAATTATTTATTTACTTATACTAATGCAATTAATTATTTTATGGATGAAATAACATGATGACATAAATAAATGAATTAATGTGGATAGATGAAAATATAAATAAATGGATTATGCACAAATTTTTTGTGCAACCTGATTAATTAATCATGTAAACCCCAATTAATATAACAAGATATGTAAATAATATAACATGATAAAATTTATCCATTATATATAACAATCACTCAAATAAATATTTAATCTGAGTAGTCTTTTCATTAAATGAATAGTAATGAAATCCTTGAAATGAGGTGCTTGACCAACCCATATTGGGAAACATACATTTAATATATAGTTTATATAAATGTTATGGGTTGACAAAATCATATTATATCAAGTGAAGATCCCTTCACTTGATATGAGGAATCTTGGATGTAAGTGTTGTGTAAATCCATGTGAGGATTTCATGATAGAGGACTCTACTCAAAAAAATTAAGGAGTTGCAAGCCCATAGTTAGCAATGTCCTACCTACATAAATGCCATCAAGTATCTTGAACAACCCTCATTAGTGTTATGTAAAGGGGTATATATATTCATGCCACTAAAATTTCTTAGAAACTTAAAATTATGAGTTTAATGTTTAGGGTTATTGGATATTGATAAAATAATTGGAAATTTAATAAAATTCAATCAATTTATTTTTTCTCGTGTAATATTTTTTCAAGAATATGAATGAATAATATGATCATTATTTAAATAATATAATTGAAATATCATCATCCACACTATCCCTATGATCAATATTAGTGAATGAAAACCTCCACATTGGCAATAACATCCATGATTTGTTCAGAATATTTTGGGTTATGCTATACCAATAATAAAAATATTACATGCTGGAATCCTATATTCCTAATCCACCATCCAAGGAGGTGAGTGATGCAGAGTTACTTTTCTATGAAAATAATTGACGGATGTATTCTATGTTCAGTGCTTTTTATTTTTTCTTATATCTATTGAACTCATGAAGTCTGATGAAAAAATGGATGTGTATGGCATGATCAAAAACCTCATTAGTATTTACCAAGATAAATCTAGATAACAATGATTTGATTTTTACAAGAGTATATTTTAGAGAAATCTTAGAGAAGTTTCCCCTGTAAGGCCTCTCATAGTCTGGTTCATTGTCTATATTTATCACCTAGAGGTTCGAGATTATAAATTTCCCGAAGATCTGGGAAATCATCATAGTCAAGAATCTTCCCTTCAAATATTACCCATATTTATTATAAAGGTAAATATGAAAAACATTGAGAAGACATTTCTAGATTTTCTCAATATTATTTACCAAGTATATAAGGAAATAAAGCACCAAAATCCTTTGGTCATTATGGTGAAAAAATGTAAAGGGAAAGTGGATTGATTTAATCCCAAAGCTTCTTCATACCCATACTTGAAATGTAATATCAAAGGGAATTAAATGGAGACTGATGTTTTTTGATTTTATTGTTTCTGATATGTCCATTGGAATAAAAACCTTCACCTGGTAAATAATGTAAGGGGATGCGTAAAGTGATTTTTTATTGAGTTCAATATACATATTTTTGAAAAAACAGTAGATAGAAATTTTATTTATAAAAAATGTTTTCAAATAGGGGAATGATGTATATTCAGATAAATTGTCCATGTAGAGGCGTATATATGACCAGTCAATGAAGTTTTACCTGATACTATAGCTAGTGGGTACTACCACCTCTCGTTTCCAACCAGAATGATCCTGGTTTTGAAGGGTTGTAATTATTTTCCATCCATTATCAAAATCATTAATTATATATCCAGACATGATGTGTATGGATTTATTTTAAAATATTGGAATACAATTTTCTTATTTTACAAATATATCCTTATTATTATATGGAACATTTAAATAATAATCATTATGTGTCGAGTTACATAAACCATATAATCGAAATTGATAACAATCCAGATTCGCATGACTCATTCCACATACTAATATGGAATCACAAGGAATGTCATGTAAATGAAAAGTTCTAGTCTAAATTATAAAAAGTGGTCTGTTTAGTTTCATTTGAACTAAAACGAGTAGGTCCATGCCATGCTTGTTTACAAGGTAAAATATAAAAATATCCATTTAGTGTAAAAGGTTAATGAGGAAAAGTGATTATTGAATTAGTTCACACTGATATGTCTGGGACATTTCCTATTAAGGAAATTTTTGGGCATTCATAATTCATAACAATCACTAATTATTTTAGTAGATATGGGTATGTATGATTAAGGGGGTATAATTTATATTATTTTAATAAATTCAAGGAATACAAGAACAATGTTGAGAAATATCTTGGAAATAAGATTATGAAACCCCACTTAGACAGTAGTGGAGAATATTTAAATCAAGACACAAATGATTGCATACAAATTATTTGGATCCATTCTTGACTCACCCCTACTTATACACTTTAATTGAATAGTGAATGTGATTGAATAAACCACACTTTGTTAGACATGGTGAGATAAAATTTTGATTCCTGAAATCCATTAATTATTTATTATGGGATATATGTTATTAAGAGCAACAAAAATAGTAAAAAAAAGTTCTTGATAAATAGGTAGATGATATACAATATAATTTATTGAATGGATATAAACTCATTCTTACATAAATACATGTATGGGGTTGGGTAGAATTTGTTAAGGACTATTTAGGTAAACCACATTCACCCAAAGGACTAAATTTTACCTTAATATGATACCCCATTGAATAAAGGAGATATAACTTTTATGGACAATAAGACAAAAATGTAATAGTGGTAGGGAATTCCATATTCCTTGAGAGTCATAACATCTATGAAATAGATAGTTTGAGTGAGACAGACTTTGATGAAATTGATGCTCAAAGTACACATGAGTTTAAATAAGTGAATATTCCATATATCAATGTGAAAGAAGATGTTGTTCTAGAGATATAAGTACAATATTGGAGTAAAACAGAGGATAGATTATAAGAAATGTATAATTTTATCATCACTAAATATAATGATGAATTACTTATTGATAATAATGATCCTCTAAACTATAAAGAAGAAGAAAGTGTCATATATGTTTCCATGTGGAATGAACCCACAAATTATGAAATAGATTTCATATTCCAAAACTAAGTATATATTTTTCTATTTCCCATAGTAGAGTTAAATCCCATTAGTTGTAAATTGACATTCAAACATAAATAGGTCCTGAAAGGAAAAGTCAGAATCTATAAAAACAAATTGTTACAGAAGGATTTAACAACGTCAAGGCATTGAATATGATGAATCTTTTGTAAAGTTGACAATTCAAAACTCTATTTGAATTCTAATTACCATTGCAGAATACCATGGATATTAGTTTTGGTGAATATATATGAAAATTAACATTATAAATAGTAACATTAAGGATGTTTTCTATATTTCACAACACAAAGGGTTTGTGAATCAAAAAGCTGCCAATAAGATATGAAAATTGAAAAAAAAGAATTTATGAAATAAATGAAGCATCTAGGTTATAGAAAATTAGTTTTTTGGAATCCATATCAAAATTTGGTTTTATGAAGAATGAGTTAGAGCTTTGTTTCTATAAATGGTTTATTGGGAGTGTGGCCACATTCATAATATTATATCTTGGTGTTATGTCACTCATTTTAAATGAAATACCATTTTTATATTTTGTTAAGTCATGGCTGAATAAAAGATTCACCATAAAGGACTTGGGTGAGGAAACATATATTATTGGGATCAAAATCTATCCTTATTGATCTAAGAGACTTATCAGCCTATGTCAAAATACATACGTTGTTAAGATACTGAAGAGATTTAGTATGGAATAATCAAAGTGGGTAGAGTATTAATCATCACATAACATTCGTCTAATCAATATAATATATCATCATACACAAAAATAAAGAAATAGAAAGGAATGAATTTAATACACATCAGTGATTGGGTCATTCATGTATGCTATGATATGTAAATAGCTTGTTGTCACTATAAAATTTATTGTGAAGGGAAGATATCAAAATGACCTAGGTGAAAACCATTGGATGGATGTCCAGACTCTCTTTATGTATCTGAAGTCTACTAAGGATATGTTCTTTTTTATGGAGGAAATGTGGAACTTGTCATTAGAGGATATGAATATTCTAGTTTCCAACAATTCAATATGACATGAAGTCACAAAAGGGATATTTCTTCAAAGTGAATAGTGGTTTTGTGATTTGGAAGAGCTCAAACTATGGTTGATGTTTATATTGTATAATACAAGCTTATTGCAGCTTTTATGGCCGCTATATATGAAGTATGTATGTAAATATTCATCCAAGATCTTGATATAGTACATACTAGTAAATATCCAATCACACATATTATGATTATACAATAGTGGTGGCTCTCACAATAGTGACCTGGTAACATCCACATGTTATGAACATACTTCAGAAGTATCATCTATTAGGGCATTTTTAATTGATAGGTGAAGTTTTCAGGAGATTTATTTCTTAAAAGGACAATATGGGGGACCCCTTGACTAAATCCTTGACTTAGAAACATGATTATCATCTTGGATATATGGACTAAAATTGTCAAGAAGATGTATCTAGTCCATGTGGGAGTTGTTTGGAGTTGGTGTCCTAGGATCAACATTTTTTTCTTTTAATACACGTATATTAGACATATTGACTATTTGTAGAACATATTATTACATAATGTTCATTATTCTTCAAGAATCTAATGTTATAATGTCGTAGTGTATACATATCATTGATAAGTTCATTGTAGTTCTTAGTGTTGAAGAAAACATTGAAGTGTTGTGTAGATATTATTAAATGTACTTATACGAGAAGATGACTTAATATGATGGGAAATATTGTTTTAGACTTTAAGGTGTTAGTATTCATAAGCATATGAAGGATATTCACATGTTTTTTTCAAATGGAATTCTCTAATATGGGAAATTATGAGAAAATACATATTGTTTGGAATTCTAAATGTTTTTGTGTCTTCAATTATTCCTTTCTATGTGCATATGAAATGGCCCCTAGAGTTTATGATTGACATAAATTCATTTCAGGACTCACACCATAATATCTCTTGAAGAAATAATGATGACATAGGTTAATGTAGTGGTAGGTTATGTTGGGTTTGTAATGATTAACATGTCACCAGTGGATAAGTTGATTTAGGATTTGTCTCTTATATAATTATGGAACAAATATCTTGGCCCATTGATTAAAATATAACTATTTCCCTAAATACCGTGGACATGGTTTATTGGAAATTTTTATTTTAGATTACCTAATAATGTTGTATCAGGAATTTTTTATATAACATAGATATGTAACCTCTATATAAGGTATTAATAAAAATGGATTATATCACACTGTGATAATTTTTTGTTGTCCTAATTATGACATTAAGTTCATTATCTTGGGTTCTATGACCCTTTTCTAATAAGTAATCCCAGACTTTACAAAATCCCACCTAACTCCAATGAGAAATATTGAAAGTGGGTTACAAACTAACGGTATCTGATGATCTCAATTAAATTCTATTTCAATTGAAATAATTTAATAAATATTATTCTCAAGACTAAGGGATAATTTTATTCATGTTTTATTGATCAAAAATATTTGTTGGTTAACAAAATATTTAAATTAATTATTTATTCACGTGGCCAATAATTTCTAGGAGAGTTCGAATGGATTAAGACTTGTTCTGAGGAATAATATTAATTAAAAAATTTGATTTAATTAATTTTTTATTACCCAAGTTGGTATGAACCAATAATAATAATAATAATAATAATAATTTTATTATGTGGAATGGGATTTATTAATGATTATAATATTATTTAAGTATTGACCAAAAATTATATAACATCTAAACATAAACCATAGCTCACTAAGTAAATGGTCATTTCTACAATGTATGGAATCCAATAATCAAATATAGAGAATTATTGTTCACAATGAATTCTCTCCTGAATCATATTTATCTCTCCCTCACAAGAATGATAAAAATGTGATAAATTTATTCAATTTTGAAGGATGAGAGGTCAATATAAATAACAAAAATCAATAACTTCACTATTAGAGCACCCAGATAATAGTTAGAGTTACTTAGAAATTTGTGAAAGACTTGTGGATCACCACTTCTAGGATTATATCCTTGGAAACTCACAACAAAATTATGGAGACTAATAGGGTCTTCTCACATGTTCAACATCTCCCTCATGGAAAGAATCATAGATCAGGTATTCATTTATTTTTATCTAAATAAATTAATTAAAAATTTAACATACAAGATCATTGATCATGGTTTTAGGAAACTGAATATTAAAATAAATTTTAAAATATCACCCACTATCGATTGATTATATAATTATAGAAACCAACATATTATCCTATGTCGATATATACATGTCATTTATATGTCATTTCTTTTGAATTCATAGTTTTTTTTGTATACTTTTTTGTTTGTTTTAGTATTTATATCCCTAATTTTTTCTATTCATGTAGATGGAATGAAATTGGAAGACGTGATAGGAAACATGATGAGTATCATAATGAGATGCATTACCTGATGATAGTGCGAGATGAGAACCTCATGGAAGTAGTAGCTCATCTGACCCAAGTTATGAATAATAAATTGAATAATATGGAACACCCTCCTTCTCATAAGAAAGGGAAAGGTGTGGTTATGTACTTTATTTAAAAAATACCTCTTCCCTTTAGTTGATATTTTTATCCCCTCATGAAAAAATAAAGGATTAAATCCATGATGAATATATTTTGTATCCTTAATTACTTGGAAGTAGAGAAATTTGTACTCTCTATTTATCTCTTAGAGGGGGATGATCATCAGTGGTTGACACCAATTAAGAACCTGTATCCCAAAGAGGAAATTGGTTTCATAAAATGGAAGGTATTCAATAAAACATTTTTCTATAAATATTTTCCCCTATGTATATATATTAAAATGGAGAGGGATATCATTGAATTAAAGCAAAAGGAAGAAACGTATGTGGGGTGTTTGTGGAAATATCACCAGGATAACAAGGTATGCCTCTAAATTTCTCATTGATACTAAATTTAAGGATAACTAATACATTAATATATGACATTTAATTATATGATGGGATTTGGAATTTAGAGAATATGAAAATAATGGTTTTGTTATTCTATTTTTTCAATAAGGTCGAGATAGATATTGGTGACTCTTAGAGGTCTTCTATGTTTGGAGATAAAAATAATAAAATTGAGTTTTTTTCAAGAGGATCAATAGATAAATCCCATGGAATAAAGAAAACATAACCACCCTTGTGTAAGAATAGTGGGAATAAGATTCCATGAAATTGTCTAAAGGAAATAGGGAGATGTTAAAATTTTAGAAAATGTGTTTTATGAAAATCAATTTCGATGGGAGATGATTATGTCCACTAATGTGATAATTAATACTTGGTTACAATCAACACTCATCTTGTAGTATAATTTTTAGACTTTAAGTAACATTATCATTATGTCATATAATCCAGTAAGAAAAGGGTTGTTAGACACAATCAATGAAATCAACTTCCAAAGACCATATAGAAATGAACATAATATGATATCATTACTTTTGAGGTGGATCAACAAAATGATGTGGTGACTTGTACATTGGTTCGCCATTCCATAATAGAAAAAATTATCTATTTTTATGGTTATATATACTATTTGATAACATGAAAATTTAACAGAACTATTCAATCACAACTTCAAATCATAGGGATTGAGCTATATTTGAGAATAATTAGGGAAATTATTGCATCCCAAGTTCAAAAATTTTCCACAATTAATTTTTTGGACTAAATCCCCAGGAAAATATTATCATACATCCATTAGAGGAATATTATTATATATTGGGAATAGATTGGTTGTCCTTATATTAATCCAACACCAACATTCAAGAGAGGGAGATCACTCTTCACATCCCGAGTCATCCAATGATTTTTTACAATTCTATTAAGACTAATGAATCTATTTTTTAGTATTCTTCTTGATTGGGTAAATTTTTTACTTATGAGTTAGAATAAATGTCAAAAATTGTTTGTACAATGGATAAAATCATCCTTGATGAAATTCACATTATGGGGGACTAAAATCATGTCTTCCTTAAATAGTTTTCTAGACTTCCTCCATATGGAGAGGTTATTTTCTCAATTTAACATATACTTGGATCCCTGTCTATATCTAATACTTCTATAATGACCACTATTGAGTTGGAATAAATATTGAAGAAATTAAAAGATAATATGGAAAGGGTTTTTATAAACTCTAGGGCTTCATCATGGGGTGCACCGGTCCTCTTCACCAAGAATAATTATGGGTCAATGCACCTCTACATGGATTATTGTGAGCTCAATAATATCATGATAATGAAAAATTATCCCCTAGAATCAAATGATCACATGTTGGATCAGCTATCTAGGTCCCAATACTTCTCTAAGGTGGACCATTAGTTAGGATATCACCCAATAAATGTTAAGAAGGAAGATATTCTCATGGATGCCTTTTCAGAAAGGTATAGACACTATGAGTTCATAGTGATTCCCTTTAGATACTCTAATGCTCTAGAAATACCCTTGTACATAATGAATTTAGTATTCTTATATTACCTTGAGGTATTTTTATTGGTCTTCATAGATAATATTCTGGTTTTGACCATATGTAAGGATGAGTGTGAGGAGAAATTGAATACCATGCTAATGTCATTTTGAAATGAGAATCGTTATGTAATGTACATCAAATGTGAGTTTTTTAAGGAGTAGGTACCTTATTGGTGTTTTAATCACTAGGGAAGTGACATATACGGGACCTTATAAGAAAATGGTAATTAAGTAGTTATCAAGATAATCATTTGAAATAATAAAATTTTGTTTCCTTTGATTAGTAACGTACTATCAGTAATTTGCAAGGAACCTCTTGTGGTTGTCAAACATAATAACAAAGATAACTTGGAAGGATGTAATTTTTTTGGACCAATGAATGTGAAGGGGGAATCAAGGAAATTAAAAATTGTTGTATTACTATAGCAGTATTTACACAACCCACATGTTGGGACCTTTTTTTAGTATACTATGATTCTTCAGAAAAAATATTAGGCTATGTTCTGATGAAAAATGTAACTGTGATATCCTACATGTCAAGGAAATTGAATGTTCTTATGATGAACTACCCAACTATGGATCTGAAGTTTTCTATAGTTATAATCACACTAAATATTTAATGAAATTATATTTATGGAGAGAAGTGTAAAATATACAAGGATCATAATAGATTCACATATATATTCATATATAAAGAGATTAATATGGTCAAAAGAAAATTGTTAGAGATAATCAAAGACTATGACTACTCGATCCCTTATGATTCAGGGAATGTAATTAAATTAGTAGATTATCAATGAAGAAATGATCCTACAACCTTATCAATGATGAATATTGAGACTAATACTTCTATCAAAGACATATAATGTATGGACATTGGAATCCTATCGTAATGAATATTATCATTCCATTATGAAATTATTTATCAACCATACCTTTTGGATAATAAAAATTAAAATCAATATGATGAATTGGTAATAAAAAATAAATTTAAATCCATATGAAAACTGAAATGCTTGAATTTTAAAATTGATGAAGAAGGGGTTATATAAATGGGTTCATAAATATGTATATCATGAAATTCTATGATAAAGAAAGAACTGTTGAATGATCCACAAAGATCTATCTTCTCCATCTACATAGTGAGACTAGAGATATATTGAGATATCCTATAGCACTATTGGTGGGATAAAATGAATAAGGAGGTCACAAAATTTACATCAAATCATATGGTTTTTCATCATGTTATGGAAGAAAATAAATATTCCAAGAGGATTATGCAACTATTACCCATACATATATTTCCTTGTGAACACATCCACATGGAAATTATATCTAGTCTTCCAAATAGATATAGAATAAATATTTATATACGGTATATTATGAATCATATTCTGAATAATTATAATTTAATTTATACTAAATTGGACTTATACCTCAATCATCTTTGAAAGATAAACATTAGAGAAGTTGTGAGGCTACATAGGACACGACTATTGATTATACTCAACCAAGATCTGTGGTTTAATGTATAGTTATGTAAAATTATCCAATATTTATAAACACTAAAATAAAATTTAATATGTATTATCACTCACAAAATAAGGGACAATATGAGTGGACTATCTGGACACTTGGATATATTTTGCGAGCTTTCTCAAAGGACAATAATGGAGGTTGAGATCAATATCTTCCTCTGGGTGAGTTAACATGAAATAATATCTTTCAATAAAGCATTCAAATGGTTCTATATGAATCCCTATATGGGAAGAGATGTATAACACCATCATGTTGGGATGAATACAGTGAAAGAAATATAATTAGACATGAAATAGTTGATGAAATGGTAAAAAATGTTAGCACAATCCAACAACACAATAGGCCATCTCAGAGTCAATAAATATCTATGTCAATAAACATCAAAGATAGATAGAGTGTTATATTGGTGATAAAGTGTTCCACTATATATATATATAGAATAGGGTCATAAGATTTGGAAAATAGTGATATTTATGTCCAAATATAATTGGCCCCATTTTGATTTAGGATCGCATAGGATTTATATCCAATCAACATCCACTCCCACCAAACCAATAACAATTACATGAAATGTTCTACATATCGCTATTGAAGAAGTGCATAATAGATCCCCCCTAGTGTGCTGAATCTTTCATGGTCCAATGGTAAAATGATATATCTTTTAAGGAGAATATGTTGAAAATATAAGACCATCAAGCTAATTTTCTATGAAACAAAACTACCCACTTAATAAAAAAACTATCATAAAAAAATATTTACTAAGAGGTGTAAATGGGAATAAGGGGATGAAATTTAGTTTAATTACCCTCACATATTTTTATGATAATATGTAAAATGAAATTTTTACAATAAAACATCATAAGGGAGGCAGGGGTGAATTCAATAATGAAAAATTTTATCAATGTAATTTCTTATCTAATAAAAAATGTGTTATATATTGTAATTTAGTCTTATGTAGATCACACAAAACATATAATGAAAACAAGAAGAATTTTATAATATTAATTTTAACATTATATTTAGATAATAAATACATCCTTAATAATTGAAAATATCAAAATTGGATAAAAAACAAAATAAGACCATTGTAATATGAAAAGTTGGATTTGTTCGATCCACCAGAATATTAGAAATGAAAATATATTAGTAATGAAGTATTTATTTGGAAGATTAATATATATATAAACTTTATATAAAATAAATCTAAATGTATAATTAATGAAATATGAGGTATTTATAGAACATAGTGAACCCATATAACCATTACAAATATGAAAATTACAATAGTGATATGACTATGGGGATAGTAATATGACCATTTTGAATACAAACTAGGCCATTAGAAGAATATTCTCCACTAATAAAGTGTAAAATAAAAGTGAGGTCTCTTATGAAATTTAAATATTACATTATTATATCATGTTAAAGGTAATTGATTTTAAAAAAAAATATAAAATAAGTGTTATATTTTTATAAAACATATTTGTTTTATTTTCATTTTCATAAAACAAATATAATGATCTTAAATAATATTTATATTGACAATATCGATTTAAATATAAATTATATGTTTAATTGTAATGATAATATTATTTTAGGATACGTTAAGTTTTTTTCATAAATTGGATTACAGCTGCCTATTATTAGTGAAACAAAAGAGAAAAAATACACAGTGAGGATGGGAATGGGGATAGAAAATGAAAAACCCACCCACATTAAATAACCAAGGACAAATGAATAAAAAAATATAAGATCAAATTCCATATGATAAAAAACTTCATAATCCCCATACTAGTCAGAATCATCTTCCAGAGAACTAATGTTGTTTCCCTAATAATCTTACCCACTTCCCATAGACATTCATCAAGTTTTTATGGTGGCCTTTTAATGAGATTAATCCTTCCATTATATTCAATTATTCATAGGTTCCAATGATAATACTTAACTATAATTTTCATTAACCTTTCTAGTGATATATTTAAAATATTTCATCGTTGATGGATCATCATTCTCTATATCTTCCAAATTTCAATCAAATATGTATAAACTCCATTATTTATTATGATCATCCATGAGTTGAGAACCTACAAGAATAGAGACACTAAAATATTCCCTAGTTGATTGATCAATGGAAACTACACATTATAAGGGGCCTTAATAATTTTATCTAACAATATCATACACTTGTTTATGGATTTTTTCTTCCTAATTCATAACAAATTTTGATCAGTCGACATTTCTGTATGAATTAGGATCGACAATCCCATGATTTCCAACCATATCATTTCATCCATACCAAGGCTTCATTAACTCATCTTGAAGATTATATTCCTACAACCCAACAATAGAATAATAATTTCAAAAAATGGATATCATTTTTGGAATATACACTTCTAAAAATAGTTTGGCAGAAATTTTAGTATTTTTCTAAATTGGAAGAATTTTTGTTAGAGGAAATTTGAATTATAAGAAAAATATATGATATAATGAGATTTAATTTATTTTGGTGACCATTGTATCATCCTTACTTGTACTAGTTAAAATATATAGACACAATATTTATCACTATTGTTAGTCTTCATCAAAAATAATTAACTAAGGAATATAATACTCCAAAACTCTCATCTCTTACCCTTATAAATACAACCCATCACAAACTGTACTTTTATAAGATTTCATGAAATGGATATTATTAAATAGTATTCTATTTATATTGTTTATCCTCTCCCTAATTTTATCATATTTATGGCCTCAAAAAAATTATAAAACATTGTTCCTTATGGAGTTTTTGAAGAGATGACATTTAAGAGGTGATAATCTCAATCAATCTATTTTAAATTTTTTTCCCTGATTTCTTATCCTCACTACCCCATCGAAAATGTCAGAGTGACTCAAGATTTATATATATAATGGAAGATTATTTTTTTAATGGAATAACCTCCATCATACCTCATCTCTTCTAAAGATTAATCCATTTTCATATTATGATGGGTTTAACACATATTTGAATTATCTAATTCATTTTTCTCAACCACCATTATGGATAGTTATAGAAATATTATTATTGATAAATGTGATGATAATAATTATATTATAAGTTGTTTAATGATTCAATATTTAATTAATAACCATTTAATTGAATAAAATAATTCTCGATATAGATGGTCTGTTAAACTACATAGATAAACTAACCGTATAAAAAATTAAAAATATACTAAATGAATAATCCTTTTACTGAAACTCATATAGATATTGGAGAAAATTTTATTTTCTAGAAGGACATGAGTATTATTTCATTTCACTAATATATTTCTAGTTCTATTGGATACCAAATTTAATAACTATCTATAGTTGATCATTCCTTGGAACCATGAAAGAGACTCCCTCAGAACAATAAAAATAATCTTGATATCACATTGAAATTGTTTGAAATTAAAAAAATATAATTATATTACATAAAATGTAAATGTAAAATTTTATTATTTAAGTTATTAATAAATAATATATGATTATTCAGGACATTAATTCCTTGTGTATAATGATTCTCGATACTAAGGTAATAGATCTTTACGAACCGTGCTATTTTTCATTAGGTAGTACTTTAACCCTCATTACCTCACTTTACCTCTATATTATTCTTATTAAATTATTTTATATTCTCTATATATTTCCCACACATATATATCTTGATTAATTATTCTTTAAATGATATGTATAAAAATATTTTAAAGGTTCCCCTCTAAATTTTATTTGTTAATAAAACCCAATTAAAGGGAACTTCTCCGTTTCATACACCATTTCAAGTACCACTCCATTAAATGTTTTAAAACAAAAATGATTTCATTAAATTGAAAGTTTGTTATGTAAAATAATTATTATATCATTTATTTTTTATGGAGATTAATTTTCACTTCCATCTCTATATAGACTGTTTACCATTTTACCTAAAAGCCCACTTAAGTGGAACAATTACAATGATACCTATCTATTATTTTTCACATATTCACTTTAGTTGGAAATTATTTTTTATGATATATGATTTTTCACCTATAAATGTATATGAATTATTTAATACATTATTTCATTGAAACTATTATTATATTTCTTCTAGTAATGCTATGAGAAGTGTTTATGTGACTTATTTCGTTCAATATATATTTATTATGCTTATGACATGTGTTTTACTTCCTTATGTGGGACACATATGAATATATATGTTGTCACATGTTCACAAAAATAACACTAAAATTGATTGTGTATTATTTATGTTTCTTGAGATGATATATATGTGACTTGGGAGTAAACCTATCTAATAATGGAACACAATAAACTATGTGATGATGTCTTGGTGGTTAGCTTGTAGTTATTTATATGTCATGTTTTATGTAGTCTGTACATTCTTATGTTTCCATGATATTATGATAATATATACATTATTCCATTCACCCATTTTATTATACACAAGCCTTGTAGATTATGGAATCACGTTAGGCCAATTGACTCATATGTTATGCTTCATGTCTATAATAATTCCCTCACTTGGTTTTAGAGTTTACAACTTTTTTATGTATTCCCATTGATATCCCATTTAGTTTCAGATGATAAAAGGTAATTATGAGATTTTTATGGAGATTGAAATAAATATTCATTATTTTTTTCACTTTTTATGTATTATGAACATTACCTTCAGAATACATTATGACTCTTAATCCCTGGGTTGTGTTTACATGATATTTATTTTAAAAAAATGTAAGAGTATATATAAAATTATTGGGTATCTATAATAAAGAATCTATTTTTTATTATCACACCAATTGTAAATACCAATGGGATTGTTTGAAAAACAAAATGATGAATAACCAATGCTCTGGAGAATAAACAAAACAATGTGTGGTTTGGTCACACTTTCCGGTAAACCTTATGCCCACTATGAAATATGATCTGTAATGGTTGGAGTCCTATTCTTCATGGGCTATTATTAATTTACCAAATCTGAAATCTAACTATGAAACCTTAATTAATCCACCATTTTCACTAATAGAAATCAAAAGGAACCCTAAAATCAGTGATACACACATTGAGGACCAAAGTATCATTACAACATTCCAAAATCAATCAAATAAATCTAAAATCACACAAAATAATGAATAAACCCCCAAGGATCCATGGAAACCTAAGGCTAGATGGGAATAAGAGATGGTTTGGAACTTTCCCACACCCACCACCCAAGTCTCAATGAAGTTCATAGTCTACAGACAACCCAAATAACTCTCCAAATAGTAAGAGGGGGGGCATGGGCACCAAAACTGTTTTGTTACAAAACAACATAAAATACACCTATATTGGGAAACTCAATAAACATGTGACATACCTGAGGTGTGTTGTTGATCAGTATGTGATGAAAACAACTTCCAGGGTCTAAATAAAAAAACAACCTTGGATGACATCACACTCAGAATATGAATAAAAATATATAGTCAATGCACCCAAAAAATAATGTATACATAAATAGATATCAAAATAAATGGAAAGAAACATAGAATATATAATTTATTAAACTAAACACGATTTGGGATGATATGTAAGCATATAAATAATAAAATGAAAACCCAAAACAAATCACTACCATAAATTTCCATGTATTCCAAAGAAACTATCCACATCTTGTATAAAAATTACTAAACTACACAAACTCCACATAGGAGAAGTATTCGAGCCAATGATCCTGATGGAAAACATAAATGCTTTAGTAATGTAATAGTTTATGAAGGGGGTGAGTGAAAATGAGTTTAATTGTATTTTAGAAAAGGCTTTTTTCTATTCCTTTGAAAATTGAATTCATTTATATTAATATTTAATTAAAACATGAAAAAAATAAATAAATGATCATATAAAAATTAAAAATCATACCTAAAGCATTTTATAAAATAGAAAGTTATTTTTCTTTAAATTAAATAAACATTGAAAAAAATTCCACGGCCTATGAGACTTTTACAAAAAAAATTATGATTCAAGTTAGAAGTTATCTTTATAAATAAAAATACTCAAATATAATTATTAATATTTAAATTAAAACAATCTAAATAAATAAATGATAAATAAAATTCTATGGCATCACATCAAAAAGATGGTAAAAAATAATGATTCTATATAAACTAATGGAGTTGTGGTACAAAAATGATGTTTGTTTCATTTGGAGTCTCATGAAGTATCATAATAACTGCCCAAATATATCATGAATTGATCATAGACATACTTTGGTAGAACCATTTTTTGGAATATCGATGAATTTGTTATATATGACGAACCATATGCTCTAACATAGCCTCATAAGGTGGACTCTTCAATGGCCATCAATACCATAGTGGATCTAGTATACCTTCTCAAGACTTTATAGAAACCATCACATATCCCTCACTGATATTCCTAGTGTGTCCGTCATGCTATAAATGGGAGGTACGAAATCAAACAAGACACTTGTATAAAATCATATCTTAAATCTCACCTAACCAATAACTCCCATTCAGGGAAAAAACGTAATCACATATCATCCTTATAATAATAAAATATAAATTATTCCATTGGTGACATCATCTACATCAAACAAAAAAATAATGGGGCTTCAAGAGGGTCTCATAGAAATAGACACGAAACATAATATCTTATTTTAAAGTTCCATAAAAAATTATACTAAAAAACAAACTCAGAATAATCATAGAATAGATTAACCATTTGAAATTCACATTCAAGAAAGTATATGAATAAAATTATTTGGGAATCCAAATTTAGAAAATTTAAATACAAACCCACTTTATTTAATAAAATCAATTAAAAATAATAATTTCTATCTATTTTAAGAAATTTTCTAAAACCTAATGCTCTACCTAATTAATTGAAATTATGGGAAAAAATTAACTTTAAAACACAAAATATAGTTAAAATAAGAAATTTAAACATTCCAATAAACACTTAAAACATAAAATCAATTTTGGAAATCAATTCCACTGAAATATCCATTTATAACATGTGATATTTCAATCCAAAATACTGTGAGAATATATGTCACATATCAAATAGATAAATAATTTTACAAATAAGGAATTTTAAATCATCAATCACATTGTGACATGAATTTTAAATAAAAATATCAAGGTTTAACAACAATGAGTACATAATTTTTCACCGTCGATAGAGAATGTTAAAACAATAAACTAGGGGCCTCATGAAATACCTAAAATCAAAAATGCATTAGATTTGTTCCATTGAACTAAAAAATATTCTCCTAGTATCCCCTAGGGTTCCTACAACAGTATGAAACCAAATAATAAATTAAAATTGAGGAATAAGAAGAAACAATTTGGAAAGAGGGTTTTACCATGAATGATCTAGTCAAAATAGCGATGGATAGGCTTTGATCCATCAAATGAAGAAGGTAAGAGCTTCCTGTATTGTACCCTTTCTCAAACAAAAGTGGAAGATTGTAATGGCCCAAAGAGTGGCTCATTAAGGAGTTCGCCCAAAACATGGTTTCACCAAAAGGTTCCACCGAAACGGTGGAACCAGTCAAGGAGGCACCGGTCACAGCGGCACTGTGGTAGCACAGTGGAAGTGGCATCGTGATGGTGGCAGTAGAGTCGTCACCCCGATCACAATGGTACTGTGACAGGGGCATCGTGGTTGTGGCACTGTAGTTGTCGCACCGTCACAGTCGCACACAAAAATGGTGGCATCTATTATGGTCACACAAAGAAATGGTGTAACTGATTATAGTGTTCCAACAAATCGGTATCACTGTAGCGATCACACCACCATGGTCGCACACTGAAAAGATGGCACTATGACGGTGGCTTGCCAAACGGTGTCACCCTTTGTTTTTTTCCATCTTTCCAACTTTTTCCAGTTTGGTCTCTATAACATATCTTTTGACATAAAAGTATCTTAA
Organism: Viscum album; assembly: GCA_963277665.1. Lineage (NCBI taxonomy): Eukaryota > Viridiplantae > Streptophyta > Magnoliopsida > Santalales > Viscaceae > Viscum > Viscum album. The sequence continues at coordinate 1,349,414,691 of OY728127.1, read as the reverse complement.
TACCCCTTTCAAATCATTTTAAGGCCTATAAATGATATCCAAAATCCCCCAAGAGTTGGGTGACCCTTGACTTACCAAACCATGTGTCTTTTTTCTCGGTGTTCCACCCTTTTTCCCGTACATTCTAATTTCTCACCTATTACAAGTCTTCCTCTACTTAATAGAAATCCTTTAACTCACAGCCATTATGGACACATCTCCAATGAGAATTATTAAAATTAAATTAATTCCATCGTGTGTAACCACCCAACCGCATGGAGAAACCACGATCCTCCTTTAAGGACAGTAAAGATTTCATATCCCAAAACACCGGGATCTCACCTTTTATCACATTTGATTATTTTTTCTTCTTGTATAGTCTCATTTACATTACATGGTGTGCTTGGAGACCCCCTTCTCATGGATAGTGGTGTGCCTATGTGGGAGCCTTTCCTACTCACTCTTGGAGTCCTCAGAGTTCTTCCCCTTCATGTCGCACGTCCCCAGTTCTTAGTGCAAAGAGAAAAACATTGATCATTGATCATCCAGGTAGGGTTTTTTTCGTCTCTCTTTACTATGTATCATTCACTGTTGGTGTGATAATGTTTTCGTGGGGATGGATGAAACCAAACCGTAGAGATGATAATAAAATGTTTTTAAATAATGAATGGGTGTGTTTGATGATGCTTATATACTATTTTACCTTTTCTCAGATGTTGTTAATTGTATGGGATTATGTATACTAAAAATTGTGGCCATTGGTGGTCCTTTCATGCACACTAATGAAACATTGTTTTTTTGATAATTCTGTGATTGAATGGATATAAAATTGAAACTAGTTAATCACGTAATCTCGGTTGATTTAATGGATGCCTAATGAATAAGAATCCTTGTAGGGTCACCACGGTTAACCCGATGGAAGGACAGAACTAAATGAATGGTGTTTTTAAATATAAAAACTTTCTAACTCTGTTCTGGAGATGTGTACGGTTATTCTACAAGATTCTTGTTAGGTGACTTGGATAAAGATGGGATACCATGTTGTGAAATTGTTTGTTTGTGGATTTGGGACCATGTGGGGCCATATGTCGGGGCTTGTTTTGGTTCCTGTACTTTGAGGGATCTCACAGATCCCTTTTGTTGTTGTGACTTTACAAGAGTGTTGGGTGTGAATGCATAATTTACTTCTTGGTATTTGACCCTTCCTTAGATTTTGTTTATTCCTATCAATTTCTCAGTAGTGAAGAATTCATTAGATGGAATCACTTAAAAATGATAACAATAATGGGATCAATGGAGAATTGTTTTCTCGGAATGATTTGTGACTTCGTTGTGGTTGTGGTGATTTTTATGAATGAATAGTAATGAGGGAGTTTGTAAATGGGTTGGTTTTGGAACTCCTAGGTTGGGATGAGTGAATTTTTACCTATATGTATAATTTAGTTTTTATGTTTCTTATTCACACCCCACCCATGTTGAGCTTTTGTGCCGAACATGACCATTTCATGGGGGAGGGATTTTTTCCCAACAATCCTATGATTGGATGGTTATTTTATCCATTTCTTCTCCCCTTCCCAAGAAGCCCAATAATCTTCATGTAGGCTGTGATGGCCTGAGGTCTATTATATCACTATATTTTTTGGTTAGGGTTGTTTTGGTGGTTGTCCTAGGTATGTGTAGGCAGTTTGTTTCCCAAGTGTCTTCAGGATGAGGCCTAGGTGTTTTTAGGCATAGCGGTAGTTGTTCTGGCCCAGGTGTCTTCAAGAGTGGTGGTAGTGGTTGAGGCACAGGTGCCTATGGTAGGGATGTGTGTGGCAGTTGTGACCCAGGTGTCTGAGGTTGGGATTTGTGGTTGCAGTGGCCCAAAAGGATATTATTGGGACAACTCTGAGACAGTATTGAAAATGATCCGAGAGGTTTGATTTGTAGGATGTCTATAATAACCAGTGGAAAAGTTGTGAGGGGTACCCAAACATTGACGTTCTATTACTATTATTTATCCTGACTTATGTTATTTAGGGAGTGTTCCTTGGTGAGGTTTGGTGGATAGATTCATTCTTATGTGCTTTGGTTTTCTATTTTTCTCACGGGGCATAAGAATGGATCCCCCACTTGTGCACGCGAGCTTGTGGTTTTCTCTACCACGTATACCTGTATACTCACCCTAAATGTATAAAAATTCGTTCAGGTTTCTAGGATGACATTGGGGACCATGTGGGGTTGTATTAGTTCAGATGTTATGGCAGTTGCTATTGTTATTTTTATTTTCATTGGTAATTCCCTTTAGATTATTCATGTGTTTGTATCACATGTTTTTGGAACATGAATATGGGAATGGATTGTTTTGGATTTACATTTAATTCCTTTTTTGGGTTTTTTGGGATTTATGATATTATTTCCCAGTCCTAATAAATCAAAAGTTCAATGCCTTCCATTTTACATGTGATTCGATACCCTTTGTTCTAGTCTCCACACCAGGGCCTATTGAAGGCAGGTCTTAGGGGGTCATTATCTCTCCTTCAACTTGAGGAATGAAGGGACCATATATCTATTTTCCATTCCATCGTATTGGTGAAGGCGGGTCATGATAGAATGGTATCGAAGGACAGATGGTTGAGAGATAGGATGGAGTCCAAGGTTAGGCACAATGGGGATTGTATGGGATGGTTGGGAAACAAATATAGGAAATATGGTTGCCTGAAAAAGGATAGGGAAGATCATCTAGGAAATACGATTTTAAGGCCCCCCATGATCAGATGCAATGAATCTGGACCTACCGAAAACCAAGTGAGGCTGCACTGATTTCGGGGTAGAGACGCTACGGAAGGTACTTTTATCATAATGACTTGTGTTATTATGTGTATTGGATAATTTATGAATTTAAAATAAATAAAATTTTTAAGAAAAAATATAAAAGTAATATACATCACTACTTGGGCTTAGGCATTCCTTATTTACTTTGCAGCTATGTCACCCGGACGGTGACCATGAGTTGTGCAAGCGATCGAGGTCCAGGAGGCTGATTTAGCTAATCGACATAGGGATGATCGATAGGAGGAGGACAACTAGTGGTAGAGTATGCTTCATACCTTTCACCAGAAAACCCTCCGGAACTACGAGGGCAGCGTCTGGGACATGGAGATAGAGAGATAGCTCAAGGAGATAGAGGAGATTTCAGCTTGATCAAGGCTCTGACAGAATACTGGGTTCCTCAGGCTATAAGCCAAATGCTGGGAGTGGCGCATCATTGGTTGATTCTTTATTATGGGTATAAGAGGGAGGCTGTGGTTTCGTGGACTGACTTCGAGAGGGAGTTTCGGGTGGAATTCCACTCTACCATGATGAAGGCTGAGAATAGGCAATAGATACTCTCCCTTTAGCAGGGGATTATGCTAGTGAGGGAGTTGGGGATCAAGATAAAGGATATCCTTCATTTTTCTACACACCTCTATCTGAATGAGGAGTCTAGGGCGTGTCATTTAGATAAGGCACTCTGACCTTCTCCCCAGTATTTTGTTACTCCGTTCACACTACCTTTGTACTTGGAGGTTCAGAAGAATGATATAAGTGGTAGAGAGGATGCACATGCTAGGAGGTGTACCATGAGAGGAGATCATGTTGGGCTCTTAAAAAGGGATTGTCGTTAGTAGCAGGACTCTAGTGTTTTGCTTTCCAGGTTTTTTCCAGTGGGGAGAAGGCCCCATCATTTCCTGTTTCGATCTCCCGGTCCTCACACCTTCTTTGTGGGCCCAGAGAAGAGATGTTTCATCTCAGGAAGTCATGGGCACCATTGGAATCAGTTCTCAGACCGATTTCAGTACAGTGGGGATGGGGAGGTTCAGTTCCCACCTCACCAGAAGTGGTTTCCATCCAGGCCCTTTTAGGAGCAGCAGTGGGGACATTCTCCTCTGAGAGCGGACATTATAGGAGGAGGTAATCCTCAGGGCACTTTTCTGTGTCATTGACCAGGGAGTCATCGGGGAGGTGGCCGACATCTGAGCGGTAGAGGAGCTCGACATGCGTAGTTTGACGTCGTAGAGGAAGCAGTTCCAGTGAGGACAGAGGTCTTTCAAGGCACAATCATCTAGTTTAGAACTCTTTCCATCACCTTGTTTGATACTGGAGATTCACACTCCTTTTTATTCATCTAGTCTATACCATGATTTGTGTTGAGACGTAGAGAGACTTCCCATGCCCCTGGTTTTGAGTATTCCTGTCGGAGGTTAGACAAGCATGTCTCATGTTTTCTGGGGATGTAGACTATTGTTGGGACCACACCAGTTCAGTGGGGACCGTCTTTTGCTATAGATGAAGTCGTATGATATAATTATAGGCAACGTTTGGGTGTTCTGTGCATGTGTTGTTATCGACTACTTCTGAATAAGGGTCATGTTTTTGTATATGGGTGGACAACGTGTTACCTTTGTCGACTAGCGGGGTTTCTTGTAAGGTAGCTGGCGAGTAGAGCCCCGTCTTTCTTTGTTAGCTGAGCTGTCAGTGGAGTCAGTCGATACAGAGATTGTGGTAGTCACGTGGATCCTTAGTGAGTTCATGGACATCTTCCCTAGGGAGGTGGTGATTCTACCACCTCGATGTGATTTTGTGTTTGGGATATACATGCAACCCGGTTCATGTCCGATTTTGATGGATCCCAATCAGATGGAGACTTCTGAGTTGTGGGAGTTGGAGATTAAGATTAATGATCTGATTAATAAGGGTTTTGTTTGACCAACCGCATCACCATGGGGAGCTCCATTAATGTTCTTAAAGAAGGAGGATAGTGGTCTGAGTCTATGTATAGACTACCGAAGGCTGAACCAGGTGAAGGTAACGAACCTTTACCCCCTCCCGAGGATCTAAGACCTTTTGGATCAGTTCAAGGGAGCATGTTGGTTCTCCAGGATTGACCTGCGGTTTGGATATCACTAGTTGAGGGTGAATGAGGGTGACATCTCGAGTACTGCTTTCAAGTGTAGATATAGGCACTTTTAGTTCGTGGTCATGTTGTTTGGTGTTAAGAATACACCATCCATGTTCATAGGACTCATGAACTCCGTCTTCTCGGAATATTTTTACAAGTTTATAGTCATGTTTATTGACGACATCCTGATCTACTCAATATCATAGGAGGATCACGTCGAGCATCTAAGGATGGGTTTAGAGGTCCTCCGACATCACCAACTCTATAGGAGGTTTCCAAGTGAATGTTCTAGACATGAGAGGTGCATTTCCTTGGAAACGTGGTGTCTGTGCAAGGAATAGTAGTGGAGCCATTGATGGTCAAAGAGGTTGTTTCCTGAGAAACACTGAAGATCATGGTAGGTGATCGTAGTATATTGGCTCTAGTAGGTTACTAACGGATATTCATTCCCAAATTCTCCCGAGTTGTAGCACCTTTTAGAGCCTTGACCAAGAAATACTAGGCTTTTATATGGAGTGAGCAGTGCCAGGAAAACATCAGTTATCTAAAGGGGAAGCTGGTTAGTGACCATGTATTGAGGTTTCTAGAAGAAGGGTTGACGTTTGAGGTGTCCTATGTTGCTTCTATCCAAGGATTGGGGTGTGTACTAATACAACAACATGGGATGATCTCATATGGGTATAGGCACTTACATCCCCATGAGAATAACTATTCATCCCACGATCTAGAACTTGCAGCGGTCCTATTTGCACTAAAGCTGTCGCGGAATTACCTCATCGGGAGTTCTTCGTGGTATTCACGGATCACCAGAGCTTGGGGTATATATTCTCCCAGTGGGACATGATGTTGCGATATTCGGGGCTGAGGGAGTTTATTTGGGACCACGATTCCAATATCACTTACACTGAACATAATGGGAATGTGGTGGCTGATTCTTCGAACAAGAAGTCATGGAAGGATGCAGTTCAAGAGACAACAGATGCTCGGAAGGCGATGGAAGTGTTTAAATCCCTAGAACTAGATGCAAGGGTGGAGTATTGTAGAGGATATCTATTTCAGATGAAAGTACAATCCTCTCTGTTGCAGTTGGTGGAGTAATCTCAGTGGGTGTCATAGAGGCTGAAGTGATATGCGATCGTGTCCGCCATGGCAATGCTCTAGAAGGATGGTCAAAAGATGTCCAGAATCAGATGTTGTTTCCCGGAAAGTTTTTTTTCCTAGTGGCAATACATTAGAGAGTTCTTGGTGTGTTATAAAACTCACCCCTAGAGGTGCACCCACGAGTTTCCAAGATGTACTAGGGCTTGAGGGGTTAGTTTTGGGGGCCCAGGGTGAAGCGGGCAGTAGTGGAGTTTATTGAAATGTGCCTCATTTGTCTGAAGTCTAAGGCTGAACACCACATCCCGTGTGGTCTATTTCAACATTTATATTTCTCAATGATGATGTGGGACAACATCCCAATGAATTTCATCACAGGACTACCTAGAGTTCAAGGGTGTTGTAATGCTATATGGGTATTGCTGGACCAGCTGATGAAATCAGCTCACATCCTATTAATCAAGGAGTCACATGTGGTGGATACCATATCTCAAAGGTATGTGGATTATGTGGTGAGTTTTCATGGAGTTCTGAGATACATAGTATTGAATCAAGATACATAGTTTACCTTGTAGGTCATAAAAAGATTGAAACATGCTTTTGGAACCTAGCTATGCCTCAGCACTGCTTTCCATCCCCATATTTATGGGAAGAAAGAGTAGACATTCCAGACATTGGAGGATATTCTAAGAGCATGTGTCTTTGAATTCAAGGGATCGTGGGAGTGAAACTTACCTCTGGTAGTGTTTTCCTACACAAATAACTATCACTTTACCATTTTCATGGCTCAGTTCGAAGCATTGTACAAGAGTCTGTGTCGCTCACCCGTGTGCTGGACTATGGTCAGGAAAGTCGGTGTTCATGGCCTGGAGGTGGTTCAGAGCACAATGGAGAAGGTACAACTTATACGGGAGAGGATGAAGGCAGATCAGGACTGTCAGAAGTCGTATTCCAATCATGGGAGGAGACCCTTGGAGTTCTAGGTCGGGGACCACATGTTATTGAGGGTCTCCCCTCGGCATGGTAAATAGAGATTTATCTAGGGAATTAATCTTTGTCCCAGGATCGTCGGACCCTTTGAGGTGTTGTGGTGGATTGTAAAAGTGGATTATCAGCTGGCGCTACAAGTGCCGCTTCTGAGGGTGGAGAACTACTCCCCAGTGTCTCAGCTCCATTGGTATCTACCCTATGATTCGCACATCCTTTACTGGGGGTAGCTAGATACTGAGGATGAAATGAGGTTTGTGGAGTGACCAGTGATGTAAAGACCCATAAAATTCAAGGTTAATTTTTTGTTTCATAATTTTCCTTGAGATTTTACAAGAACGTAGTTTCTGACGGCACCTGATTCCGAGGCCCGGTGTGCCCGGAATCAATTTACAAATTTTATCTCGGGTACGTTCAGTGAACAAACAAGCGGGTTTTCCTAACTTTTGAACCGGTACACTGAATCGAATTCTGAGGGTACCGATTGAATCGCAGCACTGGTAATTGCTTAGAAACACCTTTTCCAATGTTGTGTTTGCTCGGGTGTGGTTTTTAAATTTTTTGGTTAAGTGAAGGAATAAAATAAAAGTGGTACAACTAATTTTATTTTATTTTGTTTAACCTAAACTAAGTGGATGAAGTGGGACCCACAATATCCTACCCACTAAGTAGGATATTTGTGAGGTGGGGCCCACACAAGACCCACTGTTTCTTTTCTTCCTAAACCCCTCCTTTAATAAGGTACCGCACCTGCACCCCTATTAAGTGGAAGTCAACCCTTGCGTTTATCTGTTTAAGAAACGCCTCTATTAATTGGGCAGTTTAAACGTTGCAATTAATTCAATTAATTGTTTGATTCATTTTTTACATTCAAATGTCTTGGCTTGGGAAATAAAATACAACAAACTCTTATTTTATTATAGTGGTTGGGTTGTGAGAGGATTGGGAGAAAAATCTCTAAGCCTTGAAGTTCTTCCTCTTCGTCAAAGAATGCGAAGAACGCACCGCCGCCAACGAAGAACGCTGACGTCCAACAACGGATGACGGTGAGAGACGCCTTCCTCGGAAATCGACAACCCGACACACATCCTTTCATTCCTTCTTACCACGTCAAAGGAAGGGAGACATCGTTCCTCCTCGGATGATATTCGTCAATGTGTACAAAGCCTTCTTATGCGATGATCAATTCTGCGATGTCCCTTTCCGCAACAAACCTCGTTCGACGACTACACTCGAGGTAGGGGGATTATTACATTTTGTTCCTGTTTACTTTCATCGTAGATTTATCGTCTTATCTGGGCTGCCTATTATCGCAATAACGGGAGGAGATCGGACTGCACGAACAAGGCCGACCCTCCTCCCCCTTGGTTGTTTGGTTTTGTTGCGGCACGTGTAAGGCGGCGCGGTGCAACGAGCTATGAGTTTGGGCGAAGAAGGGTGGCGCCGTCGCGCCGCACTGTTGAAGACGAACAAGTCGCGGCGCCGTCGCGCCACGCCGAAGAACCACAAAGGCACCACGGCGAGAGCGGCGCCACAGCGGAGGGGCGCGACGCCGGACGGAACAAGGCTGTGGCCATAGGCCGCGGCAGAGTAGGGAACGACGACCGGTTTCCGGCCACCGGTGTCGGAGCAGGGGGACGAGACCGGCCCAATCTCATGGCAGAAGCAGTCGGCCGACCGGTGCGGGTCGGCCAGTCAGGGGGAACGTCGGGGGTCGTAACCCTCGGCTAGGCAGTAGGAGTCCTGCCCCCCACTTGGGGGCTGCAGTTTCACAATGCGGGGGGGGGGGGCAGCACCCCCCCCCCTCATCGCTCGGCCGCTACGGCTGAGCCACCTGGCGCCAGGTCGGGCCGTGCCCAGGCCGGGCCGGGCCGCACCCGGACCAGGGTCGGTTCGACCCGGTTCGGGCCGACCCAAGGGGTATCGGGCTAGGTCGGACCGGGCCCGAACCCCCTTTTTTCCGAACTTCTTTCGGTCTTTTTCCCATAACTTGGGATGCGGACCTCCGAACGACGCACCTTCAGATGCGATGCGATCCTTGGATCGAGACAGTTGTTTTGTAATATTACACTCAAGGTTTCATAGAACTTTGTGTTCAGCCGGGTTGGTTCGTGCACGAAACCAACCGGGCCCTCGGAGTAGAAACGCTTATAACTTGAGCTGTGGACGTCTGATTGACATTCCATCGACTTTGTTGGATTCCTCTTAGTGAGACAGACCTTTTGGCTTACTCTGCTCGAGGTTTGGACGTTGTTGGAGTACAGTCGGGTTGGTTTTTACTTAAAAACCAACCGGGCCCCTAGGACGAAAAAGCCAATAACTCTCAGTCCGGGCGTCCGATTGACACGCTGTCTGTCACGTTGAGTTCCTGTTAAAGATACATAACTTTTGGATATATCAACTTCGGACTACATGTAAGTTGATGTATCAGCCCCTCGGCTCGTGGATCAGATCCTCCCGAACGAGCGTGCTGTGTGCGGGAACCCTAGAGCTGGCTGCAACTACGACGACGATGACGACTGTGCAGAAATCCTCCGTGGATTCGACAGCGACCACTACAGCACTCAGTGATCCTACGTGGATCAGTGCTACCGATCCTGTGTGGGTCTGATCCTGTGTGGGAAGCGCTCAGCGGTCCTGTGTGGGCCAACGCCGACCGATCCTATGTGGCTCAGATCTTGTGTGGGTCATTGCGGGGGTTAGTTAGCTATCGATCCTGTGTGGGTCATTGAGGGGGATAGTTACCTTTCGACCCTGTGTGGTTCATTGCGGGGGTTAGTACCTATCGATCCTTTATGGGTCATTGTGGGGGTTAGTACCTTTCGATAATGTGTGGGTCCAACGACTTAGATGATTCAATGGCTACAGCTGATCATCTCTATCGTCTTACAAAGAAGTATACCTGTGTGAGATGAATCTTGACTTTAAATCATTATCTTCAATATGATTGACTTGCTTTCCTGCCTGGATTTTGTTTTGCTATCCTGTGTGGATGTGATCGAACATGGGCTCGGATGTTCGAGCCGAACTGGATTTGATGACTTAGGTATATGTATGGGCATATACCTAAGTAGTGTCGGATGTTACTTCATGATTGTATCTTTCCTTTGTGGATTATCTTTTGTGGATTCTGGGAGACCTTCGGGGGTCTCGGGGTCCCTACTGAGTAGCTTTTAATCACCCCTGCATGGGATATTCCCTCACTATGTTGTGTTGGTTGCAGACGACGGACAACGCTGATCATGGATGAGGCTTGCGGAGCAGGTCAGTACCTAGAGGTCGACCACTAGGCAGGACGTACTCGGAGTAGAGTGCTGGACCGAGGAGCTGTGGAGGCTATCTGTACCCACCCTTTAGGTGGGACTTTCAGTGGACGGCTCGACGTTGCTGCTTTACTTTTCAGTTGTTGTACTCCCTTTTTAGTTGTACTTTACTTTCAGTGTGGGTTTGTATTCTGGCCCACTTACTTTTCCGCACTTAATATTGTACCCAGTTTTTACTTAGTGTTTACTTCAGCTTTCTTACTCTGTGTGTTTTTTTACTTCACAAAGGCAATGCCTTCCATTTTTATCAGGAATCACGCCTTGGTGCAAGTCGCCAGCCCCTTTCTTATGGAAGGCGGGCTTGGGGTAGTCACAGCACGGGCCCCGAGGAAGGGTTGTGACAAATTGGTATCAAAGGAGTTCGATTCTACCGTAGAACTCAGGACTCTGATCTTTTTCTATGTGAAGTAATAATGTTAAGAGTATTGAGTGTGGTTATCCGTACAGGGAGTCCAGGGTTGGTGCGGCGGCCGACGTATCCGTACACAAGGACCCTGACTTTTGATTTCCGACTTAATGCACGAAAACATTGATTGCATGTGTGTTTTAAGTTTTCTTTGTGATTACTTTGATTCAGCTCACCAGGTATACTGTTTGACCGTGGAGCACCTGTTTCTTTTCAGGATGGCCCCACGATGGCAGTCAGCTAGGGTTACGAGCGTTTCATGTGACGACAACCCACCGAGGGACGAGGCCTTGGTACAGGGCCCTTTGACCGCAGAGGCACCGGCGATACCTCTACCTGCCGAGCCACCGATGCTACTAGCCCTAGTCACTGATGGTGCACGTCACCTTAGTGAACTTCAGGCGTTTCAGCATCAGCGACTGCCCAGGTTCCGCGGGGAGATGGACCCTTAGGCAGCCGAGGATTGGCTAGAGGCAGTTGAACGATTTTTCCATTTGTTAGGGACACCAGCAGACCTCATGGTGATCCTTGCAGCGAGTCTCCTGCACGCGGAAGCAGAAAGATTATGGAGCTTGATTCTCCAGGTGCATGACAAGGCATATCTCATCTGGAAGAACTTTGAGATCCTCTTCCGCTCAGAGTTCGTCCCGGCCACCCTCCGTGCAGTGCGCATCCAGGAGCTACTACAGCTGCGGTACGGTATCTTGACAGTCACCCAGTACTCAGCGAGATTTACCGATCTCTCGCTCTACTCGACGAACATGGTACGAGACCCATTCTTCCAGGCCTGGACCTTCGAGTAGGGATTGAGGCAGGAGATCAGGGCATCTCTAATCTCCCTCATCATTCCGACACATGCAGGGGTACTGGAGCGAGCCCTTCACATCGAGAGCTTTCTTTATGAGTCTACACAAGCGGTGAGACCTACCGCAGGGCGGCACGTAGAAGAGTCTTCTGCAGCCAGCAGTAGACAGATGTCGCAGAGGTCCAAGAGGACCAGGACATCAAGCGGACGACCACAGGATACTGGCTCGGAGGTGTGGGTCACACGCAGCAGAACCAGTCTTACGAGTGGAAGATAGTGCTATGCATGCAGCGGGCAGGGCCACTTGGCTCGTGACTGCCCGACCCGCCTTGCAGAGGGGAAGAAGACGGTTTAGGAACCACTCAGGCAGAGGAAGTGGTTCGAACATGGTGGTCCGCAGGGAGCAGGCGGATGAGGTCGAGGATCTGGTCGAGCAGGAGGTGGTGGACGACGTTTTGAGGCTCTACCACCACCACCACCAGGAGGTCCACCCCGACCACAGGGGAGAGCACAACTTCAGGCAGCTGAAGCGTCCGATCATGGAGCTCCGGAAGCGGGTGGACAAGTGTGGGACTTGCTCCAGGCATGTAGGCCTTTTCCCATAATGCATCGAGGTTCGTTATTTGTGCTGCTTTGCGTCCTTGTACTTTGGGTTGAATTAATATAAGACTCTTGCAATAGTGACGTTTTTTTCTTGTCTTTTGTATGATAATACTAAGAGGTTCCTGTTAAAAACTGTTGACTTGACCCTCACATACGATATTCCTATTAGAGGATACCCAGTGACCCCACACTAATGCCGACAATGTGACTCAACCTTAGAGGTGAGAGTAACGGTTGGATCTCTTGGTAGCAGCGTCGAGTCCTTACGACGTCATCCTTTACATGATTTAACTGATCATGACGGGATTGACAGTATTAGTAAAGGAACGTGGTTCATCAAGGGAATGAGACAGTATTTCACTTTTCGGCAAAGGAGAAATCTTTGCAGATTTGCAAAAAGATAAGGAAGAAGGGGAAACCCTTCGTGTGGTCAGACAGATGTCAGCAGGGCTTCCAGGAGCTGAGACAGAGGTTGACCATCACTCCTATCTTTCATCTACATGGGGATGTGACAGAGCAGCTAGCCTCTTTGCAGATATCCTTCATGGATAGTGATGTAGCAGCCTTTCTACAGTCACTCACAGTCACTCCTCCACTTCCGTAGTGGGTCAGAGAGGCACAATATGAGGATGTTGACTGTGAGACACGGCGTGCACATATACCCTCAGGACATGCACCTGATGGATTCTCTGTGGGAGGTGATCACACAATCCTTTTTAGAGGATGTACCATGGTACCAGCTTCTTTATAGGATGAGGTGCTGAGGGAGTTCCACACTTCCCCTCTAGTGGTACATCAAGGAGTGACGAAGATGTACCAGGATCTCAGACGATAGCACTGGTGGCCGGGCATGAAGAAGGCTGTGGCAAAGTTCATTTCTCGATGCCTCACCTGCCAGAATGTGAAGGCAGAGCACCAGGTACCAGCATGCTTAGTACAGCCCTTGGAGGTCCCAGAGTGGAAGTGGGACGGAATATCTATGGACTTCGTGACTGGACTTCCATGCACCTCTAGAGGTCAGGACTCCATTTGGGTGATTGTCGACAGACTCACCAAGTCGGATCACTTCTAACCCATCAGAGAGCAGGGCTCAATAGAGATCCTGGGACTTCTCTACATTCAGGAGATTGTAAGGCTTCATGGTGTGCCATCATCCATCATCTCTGATCAAGATACTCAATTTACTTTTTGTCTTTGGATGGGGTTGCGGGAGGCATTCCGGATGCAGCTACGTCTAAGCACCGCCTTTCACCCTTAGACGGATGGTCAGACGGAGAAGACCATTCACACTATTGAGGACATGCTCTGTGCATGTGTCCTCGACCTTGGTCGTAGCTGGGAGGACCACTTACCCTTGTTGGAGTTCACGTACAACAACATCTACCACTCCACCATCGGTATGGCAATATATGAGGTGATGTACGGTCGACCATGCAGATCACCTCTGTGCTGGACAGACCCTGGAGAGTCAGCACTTGTGGGACCGGAGATGGTCCAGTCCACGACGGAGAAGTCCAGGTCATCTAGGAGCAGATGAGGACTACTAAGATCTGGAAGAAGTCTTATGCTGAAAGGAGGCGGATGCCACTAGAGTTCGAGGATGGCGACCACGTTTTCTTATGGGTCTCACCTCGACATGGACTACAGAGTTTTGGTCGAGGCGGAAAGTTGTCTCTACGCTTCATCAGACCATTCCAGGTCCTCAGTAGGATTGGCAAGGTGGCTTATTGCCTGACTCAACCACCTCAGTTGCACCGAGTGCACGACATCTTCCACGTATCTCAACTGAAGAGACACATGCATGACCCGCCACATATCTTTGACCATGGGGAGATGGACATAGATGATGGGGAGACTTTTGTGAAGGTCCCAGTGGAGATCGAGGACCGATAGGAGTGGGTCCTGCGTGGATGGTCGATTCCTCTAGTGCACATCAGATGGTAGCATGGGAACCTCTATGAGAGCACTTGGGAGAGGGAGGCTCAGATGCGTGTACAGTACCCTCTTTTGTTTCCCTAGTTTTTGATGTATCTTTACGGGGACGTAAATCTCTGAGGTGGGAGTAATGTAAAGACCCTTAAAATTCAAGGGAAATTTTTTTTTCTGAATTTTCTTTGGGATTTTACAATAATGCAGTTTCTGACGGCACCTAATTCCCATGCCCGGTGTGCTCAGAATCATTTTTCAAAGTTTAGCTCGGGTACCTATAGTGAACGAACGTGTGGGTTTTCCTAACTTTTGAACCAAGGCTCAGAATCGAATTCCAATGGCACCGATGGAATCGCAGCGCCGTTAATTGCTTAGAAACACTTTTTTCGGAGTTGTGTTTGCTCGGGTGTGGTTTTTAAATTTTTGGGTTAAGTGAAGGAATAAAATAAAAGTGGTGCAACCAATTTTATTTTATTTTATTTAACCGAAACTAAGCAGATGAAGTAGGAACCACAATATCCTACCCACTAGGTAGGATATTTGTGAGGTGGGGCCCACACGAGCCCCACCATTTCTTTTCTTCCTAAACCCCCTCCTTTAATAATGTAACCCACCCACACCCCAATTAAGTTGAAGTCAACCCTTGCATTTATCTGTTTAAGAAACACCTCTATTAATTGGGTGGTTTAAACATTGAAATTAACTCAATTAATTGTTTGATTCATTTTTAATTTTCAAAACGCTTGGCTTGAGAAACAAAATAAGACAAACTCTTATTTTATTAGAGTGGTTGGGTTGTGAGAGGATTGGGAGAAAAAGCTCTAAGCCTTGAAGTTCTTTCTCTTCGTCAAAGAACGTGAAGAACGTGAAGAACGCACCACCGCCGACGAAGAACGCCGACCATTGACAACGGACGGCGGTGAGAGACGCCTTCCTCGGAAATCGACGACCCGACGCGCATCCTTTTGTTCCTTCTTCCCACGTCAATGGAAGGGAGGCACCATTCCTCCTCGGACGATCTCCGTCAACGTGTACAAAGCTTTCTTCCGCGACAATCAATTCCGCGACGTCCTTTTCTGCAACAAACCTCGTTCGACGACTATGCTCGAGGTGGGGGGATTATTGCCTTTTTTACTGTTTACTTTCATCGCTGATTTATCATCTTATCTGGTCTGCCTGTTAATGCAATAACGGGAGGTGATCGGACCGCACGAACACGCCTGACCCTCCTCCCCCTTGGTTGTTTGGTTTTGTGGCAGCACGTGTAAGGCGGTGCGGTGCCTTTGCACCACGCGGAAGCTATGAGTTTGGGCGAAGAAGCGCGGTGCCGTCATGCCACGCCGTTGAAGATGAACAAGTTTCGGTGCCATCGCGCCACGCCGGAGAACCACAAAGGCACCGTGGCCGGAGCATGGCCACGGCGGAGGGGCGCGGTGCCATCGCGCAGCGCGGGAAGGAACAAGGCTGTGGCCATAGGCCGCGGCAGAGCATGGAACGGCTGCCGGTTTCCGGCCACCGGCGTCGGAGCAGGGGGACGGGACCGCCCTGGTCCTGTGGTGGTAGCAGCCGGCCGGCCGGTCAGGTGGAAGCGCTGGGAGTCGTAACCCCTGGCTGGCCAGCAGGAACGGCCCCCCACATGGGGGCTGCGGTTTCACAACGCGGGGGGGGGGGGGGGGGGGGGTCCGAGTCCGGTCCACTTGGGAATGGCCCGACCCGGCCTAACACCCGGTTCGGGCCGACCCCGGGGGTATCGGGCTGGGTCGGACCGGGCCCGAACCCCCTTTTTCCGGACATCTTTCACTCTTTTTCCCATAACATGGGCTACGGACCTCTGAACGATGCACCGTCAGCTGCGATGCGATCCTAGGATCGAGACAGTCATTTAGGTATATTAAACTCAAGGTTTCGGAGAACTTTGGGTTTGTCCAGGTTGGTTCGTGCACGAAACCAATCAGGTCCTCGGAGTGGAAACACTTATAACTTGAGCTGCGTACGTCCGATTGACGTGCCGTCGACTTTGTTGGATTCCTCTTAGTGAGGAAATTTTTTTGGCTTACTCTAATTGAGGTTTGGACATAGATGGAGTAAGGTCGGGTTGGTTTTGACTTAAGACCCAACCGGGGCCCTGGGATGAAAAAGCCAATAACTCTTAGTTCGGGCGTCCGATTGACACGTCCTATGTCACGTTGAGTTCCTATTGATGATACAAAACTTTCGGATACATCAACTGCGGACTACATGTCAGTTGATGTATCATCCCCTCGGCTCATGGAGCGGATCCTTTCGAACGATCTTGCTGTGTTCCAGAACCCTAGAGCTGGTTGTCACTGTGACGACGATGATGACTATGTAGAAATCCTCCGTGGATTCGACGATGATGACTACAACACTCAGCTATCCTACGTGGATCAGTGCTACCCATTTTGTGTGGATCCGATCCTGTGTGGGTCAGCGCTCAGCGGTCCTGTGTGGGCCAGCGCCTACCGATCCTGTGTGGGTCAGATCCTGTGTGGGTCATTGCGGGGGTTAGTTACATATCGATCCTATGTGGGTCATCGTGGGGGTTAGTACCTATCGATCCTTTGTGGGTCATTGTGGGGGTTACTGCCTTTTGATCATGTGTGGGTCCGATGGATTAGATGATTCAGTGGCTACATCTGATCATCTCTATCGTCTTACGAAAAAAAGTATACCTGTGTGAGATGAATCTTGACTTTCAATCATTATCTTCGATATGATTGACTTGAATTCCTGTGTGAATTTTGTTATGCTATCCTGTGTGGATGTGATCAAACTTGGGAATAGATGTTGGAGCCGAACTGGAATTGATGACTTAGGTATATGTATGGGCTTATACCTAAGTAGTGTCGGATGTTACTTCGTGATTGTATCTTTCCTTTGTGGATTATCCTTTGTGGATTCTGGGAGACCTTTGGGGGTCTCGGGGTCCCTACTGAGTAGCTTACACTCACCCCTACACGGGCTATGCCCGCACTACGTTATGTTGGTTGCAGACGACAGACAGCACTGATCATGGATGAGGCTTGCGGAGCAGGTCCGTACCTAGAGGTGGACCACTGGGCGGGACGTACTCGAAGCGAACTGCAAGACCAAGGAGCTGTGGACGCTATCTGTACCCACCCTTAAGGTGGGACTTTCAGTGGACGGCTTGACGTTGAGGCTTTATTTTTCAGTTGATGTACTCCCTTTTCAGTTGTACTTTACTTTCAGTTTGGGTTTGTATTCTGGCCCACTTACTTTTCCGCACTTACTATTGTACCCAGTTTTTACTTAGTGTTTACTTCCTCTTGCTTACTATTTGTGTCTTTTCACTTTACAAAGGCAATGCCTTCCTTTTTTATCGGGAATCACGCCTTGGTGCTAGTCACCAGCCCCTGGCCTATGGATGGAGGGCTTGGGGTAGTCACGGCACGGGCCCCGAGGATGGGTCGTGACAAGTGAGGATCGAGGATCATGAGGAGAAGGTTCTTTATGGATGAATTATTCCCTTGGTTCGTGTGTTAAAGAATCATGGTGGCCTCGAAGAGAGAACATTGGAACGGGAGGCACATATGCGTGCCTAGTAACCTGAACTATTTTGAGTTTTGTTTAGTTTAGTTTTGTACTTGTTTATGATATAGTTTTCCACCTTGTTAACTTTGAAATGAATTGTTTCCCTTCATCCCTGAATGTGTATGAAGTGTCATGACAATGGGGAGGGGATGACGTGATCTCTAATCGAGATTTATTATGGTGGATGTGAATAAACCCGTGTGGGTGAGTCAGTCCTGCCCAAAGTGGATATTATCATGACATGGAAGAAGGAAATACCTATTCCATATGACTATACATTATGAATATTACTTGTTTGTGTTGTTTCTTATAGAATACGTGTTCCTAAATGTTGAGACAATTTACTCTAGAGAGGTATCTTTCGAGGTGGTTGTTCGGACCCCTCTATTTTATTCCGATCTAGTTTTGATTCTCGAGGCCGATAATATTTTGAAAGGTATCTGATGTAATGGCCTGAATGGTGACTCATTAATATGTTTTCCAAAAACATGGTTCCACCAAACGGTTCCTCTAAAATGGTCGCACCCGTCATGACATCACCACGGTGGTGGCACCGAGGCAGTAGCATTGGGGTCGTGGCACTGGGGATGTGGCACCGGGGCGGTGGCACCGTGATCGTGGAACCAAAGTGGTCTCACCGGTCACGATGGTACCTAAAAGGTAGAACCAGGATGGTGGCACCATATTGGTCACACCATCACGGTCCCACACCGAAATAGTGGCATTGCTTACAGTCGCACACCAAAAGAGTGTCACCGCTTACGATGTTCCACTGAACCGGTGGCACCGTAGAAATCATACACCGAAACAGTGGAACCACTTATGGTATTCCACGGAACTAATGGCACCATTATAGTCACACACCAAAATGGTGGAACCGTGATTGTGAAACACAGACGGTGGAACTATTATTATACCTCACCAAACAGTGTCACCCTTTTTTCCGGCTTCCAATTTTTTCCAGTTCCACCCCCGCAATGTGTCATTTTACATAAAAGAGTTTTAATACCCCTTTCAAATCATTTTAAAGACCATAAATGATATCTCAAATACCCCAAGAGTTAGGGGACCCATGACTTTACAAAACATGTGGATTTTTTCTCAGTGTCACACAATTCTTCCCGTACTATCTAGTTCTGCACCTGTTATGTATTTTCCTCTGTTTAAAGGAAATATTCTAACTCACTGAATTTATGGCCACCTCTCTGATAAGAATTATTAAATGAAAATTAATTCTATTTTTCACAACCACCCAAACGTATGGAAAAACCATGATTCAAATTTAAATCCATTATATATTTTATATCCTATAACTTTTGGATCTATCCTTTTATCGCACGAGATTTCTTCTTCTTCATGGATATTATCTTTTCCTTTTCATGGTGTATTTAGAGACCCATTCCTATGGCTAGTGATATGCCTGTGCTAGAGCCTTTCCAACACACTCTTGGGGTCCACATAGTTCATCCCCAGTAATAGTTGCATATCCAGTTCTTGGTGGGAGGAGAAAAAAAATAAATTTTTCATCATCTAGGTAGGGTTTTCATTCATCTCTCTTTACAGTGTATCTTGCGGGGTGGGTATGATAATGTTCCTATGGGGATGGATGAAACCAATAATTAATAAAGAAAATAAAATAGTTTTAAAGAATGAAGGTTTGTGTTTAATGTAGTTTTCATACAATTTTACATTTCCATATATGTTTTGAATTTTATGGGCATATATCCAGTGAAAATCATGGTCGTTGGTGATCCTTTCATGAGCACTAATGAACCTTTATTTTCTGGATAATTCTATGATTGAATGGATGTAACATGGAAACAGGTTAATAATGTAAACATGGTTGATTAAATGGATTCCATATGAATAATATTCCTCGTGTAGTCTCCTCGATTAACTAAACAAAACTACGAAACTAAATGAATGGTGTGTTTAAATCTGAAAACACACTAGCTCTGTTATGGTGATGTGTATGGTCGTTCTGATTAATTCTTATGAGGTGACATGGATGGGAATGGGATCCCCATTTATGAAATTTTTTATTTGTGGTTTTGTGGCCATGTGGAGACATATGTTGGGGCTTAGTTTGGTTTTAGTACTTTGAGGGATCTCACAAATCCCTATTGTTGTTGTGACATTAAATGAGAACTAGGTGTGAATGCTTAATTTGCTGGTTGGTTGTTTTTCCTTCCACACATTGTCGTTATTCCCATTAGTTTCCCAGTACTGAAGAATTATTTAAATGGAATACCTGTAATATGATAACAATAATGGGTTCAATGGGGAATTGTTTTCCAGAAATGAGTTGTGACTTGGTTGTGGATGTTGTGCTTTTTATGAATTATTAGTAACAAGGGTGTTTCTATATGGGATGGTTTTTGAACCCCTTAGTTGGGATGAGTTCTTGTTTACATATATGTATAATTTAGTTCTTATGCTTCTTATTCTCTCCCCTCCCATGATGAGCACTTCATGCCGAACACCCCCATTTCAATGTGGAGGGTGTTTTTTCCCACACTCTTACGAGTGGCTGGTTATTAACTCTTTTTCTGCTCCCTTTACTGAGTCTCCCAAGACACATCGTGTAGGTTGTGATGTCATGAGGTCCATTATAGCCCATGATTCTTCAGGAAAGGTCGATGTGTTGGTTTGTTCATGTGTATGTAGGATGTTTGTTTCCCAAGTGTCTTCGGGGTGATGCCCATGTTTCTAAGGGTGTGGCAGTTGTTGCTCTGGAGAAGGTGTCTTTTGGTGTGGTTTTGGTTGTTTTGGCCCCAATTTTTATGGGCGATATTGTGTGTGGTTGTTGTGGCCCAGGTATCTATGAGAGGGATATGTGGTTGTGGTGGTCCAAATGGTTGTTGTTGTGGAGGTAGTGGGACTGTAGTGAAAATGGCGGGGGATGTCTCACACATAGGATGTGTACAATAAGTAGTGGAAAAGATGTGATGGGTACCCATGCACCAATATGCTATTACTATTATTTTACATGACCTAGATTATTTGTGGAGTGCTCCATGGTGAGGGTGGGGGGATAGAATCCTTGCCATGTTCTTTAGATATCTCTTTTTCTCACAGGGCATTAGGATGCCTCCCCCACTTGTGCACGAGAGCATTTTGGTTTTCCCAATAGAGTATACATGTATACTCACCGTATGTGTATAAAACTACTTTCATGTTTCTAGGAGGATGTTGCGGACCATGCGGGGTCATACTAGTTAGGATGTTGAGATAGTTTATGTGGTTGTTTTTCTTTTCTTGGGTACTTCCCTTTGGATTTTTCATGTAGTTGTAGCACTTATTATTGGAACATGCATATGGGAATGGGTTGTTATGGATTTAAATTTATATCCAGATTTGGTGTTTTTTTGGATTTACGATCTTATCTCTCGATATTACTAAATAAAAAGGGTAACTCCATCTATTTTATGTGTGATTATATACCCTTGGTGCTAGTTTCCACTCCGTATCATATTGAAGGCTGGTCTCGGGGGTCATTATCTCTCCTTCAACATAAGGAAGGAAGGGTCTTGCAATCTGATATCCATAACCTCATCTTGGTGAAGGCAGGTCATCACTATAATGTGAAATGAAAGAGATTTTTTAAAAAACATTAAAGGGATAATTTAGTTATTTTATATTTCTATAATTCTCTGTATAAATCCCCATTATTTTAAAAGGAGGTTCATTAAATAAATAACATGATGAGTAGCCTATAATATATAAAACAATATAATAACATGGATAAATAATTTTTAAAATGAACCATATACATCAATACATTTGGATTATAAAATGTTTCTAAAAATAAATTAACACTCATTGGTAAATGATATGAAATAATGTTATGAGCATTTTATGTTTAAAAGGGTATTTTTTCTATAAATATAAGTTTTCTTCATATTTTATATTTTCATTTAAAATATATATTTATTAATATTATTATTTAAATTTGTTCAAATGAATTTTATATTTTAATTTATAATTTCAAAATTACTTTATGTATAATTTTTTAGGTTTCTCTGAAATGATTGATTTATGGGTGAATAGTGAAAATACAAATTTTACAAATATTGTTACATTTATGAAATTATCATGATATAAGAATGACATTTAGAATCAATAAAAATATTTTATAGACTAAATTATTATATAATTTTTAATATAGTTTATTTATAAATTTAATTTTGATCTTTAAAAATCAAGTTTGACATTTTGAAAATCCAAGTAATGTTTTTATCCAAATAAAAAATATTTTTGGGTCCATACTTTTAATCTTGTATTCATAAGGTTCATTTATATTTTTATTTGGTTTTAAAATAAAAAAAGTTTTTATTTATTAATAATAATCCAATTAACTCATTGGGAATGAACATTATTCAGGATATTGGTATAAAATCATTTTTATAAATTAAAATGTCATTTTTAATAATGGGTTTTGTTGTGTTTTGAAATTTTTTATTAAAATTAATTTTTAACTTATATATAATTTAAATATTAGAAAATAGATTCCATATTTGGATAAATATTTTACGATTTATGAGGGAGGGCATTTTCATTTTCATTCATAATTAATAGTTACCATAGTAACGTTTTCCACCATGGTAATAGTTAAAAGGCATAAATAAGGGTCGTACTAAGAGATAATTCATTAAAGATCTATAAAATTTGAATAGATTTTAATTTTATGAGTTTATTTATACCTTAAAAAATCATATATTATATAATTTTATAAATTTGTTCTTCTTTCAATGAGAAATACATATATTCTGTTTTTTGAACTCATAATATTTACAGGGGTGACACTTCTCTCACTTATATAAGGGAACCTCAAATCCTCACTTATATACACCATTTTAGCACCATATATTGAATAAGATATATTCAAATCCCTAATATAATCTCATACCCATCTTATATATGTCTTGGCCTCAGTAAAATACCATTTCTAGGTATCTTACTGTGTTAGGGAAAAAAAGATATCCAAGGATGAGGTAGAAGTCTTAACTAAATTTTTTCTTGTTTTTTTCCTTACACATCGTTAATATATATTATAACTATAATAATAAAAAATAATATTTATTATTCTTAAAATTTATTATATTGATTAGAAAACTATATTCTACATTCTTTTCATCTAAGGATGAATGAAATTATCACTCATGAATATGTATGCACTCTCGTCTCCACGAAGCGAGGTATTTAAATTTTCATCACCACCACACATAGTTATTTATATATACAAGATTAATGAATATATATATATATATATATATATATTATTTATGACATAATTACTTTACTATAATTAAAATATATTATATACCTTCAAACCCTATAATCATTTGGAAAAAGAAAATGCCGCTCATTCGTATGTGCATACTAGCAGCTCTGTGAACAACATAAAATAGTTTTAATCACCGCATTAAATATATGGATATAAAAATGTATTAAAATAAAAATATATGTTATATATGTCTTTCTTAAATGTTTTTATTTGATTAAATCACATCCTAGTTACATGGACTGAAAATTCTGAATCAAGTCATGTATGAGAAACATAATAATTACCATATAAATAGATGAATTTAACTATGAAATATGAGTTCATAGGTATAAAAAAGTTACTGATAAATTATATATTGAAATATAGATAAAAATATGGATACTATATAGATTAAAAATAAATATAAAATCATTATACAATATTTTGGAATGCGTGTGCCTAAGAGAGAATCGTAGGTAAGCGTTTATCATCTCGAATCTTATTCTATGACACATATTTCATATTATGCACCTACTTATGTGTATATAGATTATGTAATAACAATTTTATATAATTTCTAATTTTTATATTTTTACTGATATTATTTTATGTTTAATTTCATGTTATATATTTCAAATTATTTTTATTCCAAAGATACTAAATTTCTAATGGTTTATTTTACAATATTATTTTTATTTAATATTGCTTATTTTTTAATTTGAATTTGGAGAATTAAATAATATCTTATATATATAACTAATATATTTTATTATAATTTTATTAATTCAATGGATTAATATATTCTTTTCATTTTCTTTCTATTAGGTACTCAAAACCACATAATGAATATTTATAAGAAAATTTAACAAATATCTTATTTTTTGGTCGGGAATATTTTTCATGAATTTCCATATTCTTTATTTTGATTAAAAAATGTTCATTTAAATACAAAATTGATTTTTAATAAAAGTTTATATTAAATATTACTTTTTATTACACTGTTTTAGTGGACATTTTTCATTGATTTTTGTATGGGTCACTTTGAAATCTCTAAAAATTTGTGGAAAGAATATATTTTAAAAACATTTACCTCATGACCACAATTTCCCACCATTATATAAATTATTAATTATTAACCATAAATAATATATTTATAGGGGTTTTCAAATTTAAATATTTCTCCCATAATTAAAGGACTTTTTCATTTTAAATATTCCTAAAAATTAAAGGATACTATTTTGTAAAAAAATTTGGAAGAGATTTAATTTCATTTATGTATGTTTTTTATTATACTATATATTTTTTAATATAAGAATAGTTTATTTTCAAGATTACATTATTGTAATTTATTTTTAATTTTTTAAAATAAAAATTCTCTAGAACAATATATGGAATGAGTTCTTGAAATAATTTATTAAATAATTTTTTTTTAAAACGATTCAAAATTGTTAAGAAATTTATTTTCAATGCTTGTCCTATGTTATCATTTCTAATTACCAAGATACATGAATTCACTAAAATCCCTCAATAATAATAATTTTATGTTATACATTAAATACATACTAATAAATGGTTTATAATTTATTTTTCATATAGGAATTTATTTTCTTGTCATCCACTTCTTTGATGTTATGTTCTATATTAATTTCTATTATTAATTAATATTATTTTTCTCCATCATATCTATGTTATTTTAAATATAGGATATATTAATATTTTTTATATTGAATAATATTTATTCCCATTATTATATATCGTTTGAATTGAATAAATATTACTTATAATGTTATTTCATTTACTTGGGAATATTGACATTTCTTATAGTTGATATAGTATGGACAATTATGGATTGTTAATATAAAATATTGATGAATTGAAAAAATCTTGAAATTAATGATGAATTAATTTGATATATTTATGTGATGGGTGGGGCCCTTTATATTCCTTTGACACCTCAGTACGTGTCATGAGACAAATAATAATGGGCATTCTTAGTGTATGACAACCTATATATTTATTATATATTGTTTGACAGGACTTGACCAAATGTTATATGTCTTGGTTAGGAGTCCTTGATGATATACATTATGTCTTGGTTGACAAGACATAGAGATGTAAAAAGGTTAAGTTTTGAGGCCTTGATGGATAGATAAATATGTCTTACATTATTCATTCCCTTATTATAAAATTAGTCATTATTTTCTATGTTATGAATATGTTTTTTTCCATGGATATATTTCATGCTTAGGTAATTTATTATAGAATTTTTTTTTGATTATTTACTTTACAAATTTTTATACAATTTTTATTCATGATATCTTCCATGGAAAGTTATCTGTTAATGTGAATATTAGATAACCCATAATTTTTTCCGTTAGTTAGTGTATCAAGAAGGTATTAATTAATGAATTTAATAAAAAAATATGATTTTCTTATGAATATTACAATCTATAATTTTTATTTCCAATGTATTATGGGAATCAAGTATATATCAAATATCTTAATACATCCGAACTAATCAAAATGTTATAATGTGATGACATATTTCTTGTACCAATATAATAATATGAACATATTATTTATGTTAATAGTGATGACTTAGATACTTTAACAATTATTTTTTATATTTTTATAATTAAAATACTATTATTATATTTTATATGTCACAAGTGAACAAATCTGACTCAATCAATAACTAATTATAGAATAAATATCACTACTAATATATTTTGAATTATTTTTAGTTATTTATTATTTATGGTATTAATATTATTATTTTTCTTATTCCAACCAAAAATAAAATGTTTGAAATGTAAGTTTAATTTATGCATGAAAAATGTAAAGTGACTCTAATCCTTGAATAACTACATGAGAAAATGTCAAGTGACCGTAATATCTATAACAAGACTGTTGATTTATTCTATGATTGATAATCTGAAATGTCACAACTGTTGAATTGACCACATAATGAGACTCACCCTACTATGGGGTTCCAATTGAACATAAGAAGAAGCTTTGATCGATTTCATGAAGCTATTTTAATTAAACATATGTTATTAAATCGACCATGAGGAAAATCTCAATATTGAGGGTATGCTAACTTCAAGAGAACACTTGTCATTCCAAGGAACCACACAGACTTACCTACCATTTATTGACATACTATAACATATATCTTAGGATGAATACATGCCCTAATGAAATTTATTAAACCCTAAGAAAAAATATTTTAGAATTGTGATGGTTTTTTTATATTTTTTTCCGTATTTATAGATTTCAATTTACTATATGATTTTAATTATTTATTTACATTGAGATAATTATTTCATAATATTATTTTAGTCATTTTTAGGTTAATTAATTTTTACATGGATAATTTCATATAGGATTTAATAAGTATAATGTGGTACAATGTATCAAACTAAATTCCTGAAAAAATGTGGTGTTCAAATTTAAATTCAATTGAATTTTATTAGTTTCCCTCTCATGATTTATGAGTTTTCTCAAAGGGAATTTAATCTTTATTTTTATTTATTACTAGAAATTTATTAATTAATCTAAAATATTCAAATGTATAAGATATTTTAATTTTATATATTAATTAAATAACCCAAATTGATTTATTTACATGAGCATTAAATGAGAAAATCACTTTTTTTTAGATTGAGGAAGTGAAAAGGATAAATATTTTTTTGTCCACCGTGTATGACAAGACACAATATATGAGTTTTTAACAGAAAGAGATAATAATTATCTATGTTTTGGATATTTTGAAAGTATAACATGAAATAAATCATGGAGATAACCTTTTACTCTTAACTATACATCATTTATTTGATCAATTTCAGTAAGATATAACATCACTACCTCAACATTTGGATAATTACATATTAAATTGGTTTATTTACTATTAATTATTTCTATTGTTCCAAATGAAGTATATAATTAGATTATGAAACCCCAAAAATGTAGGATTCTGGTTGTACTTCCCATTCAAAAGGTATGCTCTGGTTATTCCTGACAAATAAAAGGTAGTTTATTGTTTGTAATTTGGTACAGATATGTGAAATTTGGTTTCTTCCAGTACCTTAAAAGGTATTTGGTGGTTGGTGACTCTATTTGAGGAAAGAGTAGTTGTTGGTTTTTCCTCTAGAGTCTTAATTATAATATCAATGGTTGTGACTTCCCTATAAAATTCATATATTCTATTTTACTAGGTTCTATTTATTACTATGTTTGAGTGGATAAAAGAGTATAAATTGGGTAATTTAAATCATACATACTAAAAAATAACTTTATAATTTCATTTTTATATCCAATATAGTAATTATTGTCATTGATAATAATTCAAAATTTTTTAAGAATTTAATTCAACCCTTCATGACCATTTGACCATCCTCATATTGGGACCTCACAATTAGTATCATAGAATGTTCCATAGATAAATAATTTTTATATATTTTTTATTATAATAAAATACTACATTATTCTTTGGGGGTAAATTATTTGTTTATATTATAAGAAAAAATGAATATTATGGTTAGATATCTTAGAGACAATTATTTGTGGATAAAACCAATTATAGCTATTTTTGTCTTGTATGAAATATTTCCATTAGAATATAAGAAATTAATGTCATGAAATCACAGTGAAAACTTAAATACATTTTGATGTTGATATAGAATCATTTATTTGTAATGATTCTATTATACATGAAGTAAACAACATAATGATTAGTCTTTTATATATTTCAATTTACATAAATGACTAAATCCATGTATCTACATGTGAAAAATCTCATAAAATATGAAATATTTTTCAATATACTTAATAATTTTCTTATAATATTATAATAACCAATCTTAATATTTTAATATAATATTATCAATAGTTTAAAATTGTTGTAGAAGAAACCATTAATCAACTGTCACACTGATTTATGAGTTTTTTTATTTGTATGAATGAGTTAGGAGGAACTCAATATAATTCAATTTTTATTGAATTAGATTTAAAATATTTACAACAAAATAGAATGGTAGAAGGGTATTTATTGATGAAAGTGAAAATTTCAAAGAATATATGTTAGTTGAGATTATTAGATCATTATTATAATAAGTTATCGAATTGAAAAATATTTCTCAAGAGGAATGTTCACAAAAGAATGAAATTTATTTTAAATTGAATGTTACTAATTACCCTTGTCACTCGGAGATACATTCAAATGAACGAGAGATTGAATATCAGGTATAAAGTGAGGATACATGAAGAAAAAATTTATGGTCATGTATATATAAAAGATCATCCTGACCATGTGTACACAAAGTATATTAATGATATTGATATTTATAATATTTATTCCATAGTTATTTATTATGTGAAAAAATAGGACACATCAAGGATAATTTTACAATGAAATATAGTGAAAAAATAAGAGATATTATTATAAAAAAGAAAAGGAAAAATGGTATCTAGAAGGAGTTATACTGGTGTTTTAGACTATTTGATGTATCTAACGCAAAAAATAAGAAAAAAACCTTTTTTAATGGATTGAAAAATACTAGTAAGTGAATTTGAATTACCTTCCCCCTTATAAATATTATTTTATTCCTTATAATGATGAATTTAATGATGATATTACCAGTAAAAAATGGTATTTAATGTCGTTTTTTTATATTGACCTTTGTTTTTATACAATGTTGAAGTCATCGATGTAAAAAATATATGAATTTTTAGGTCAGGTTTCTGTAACCGATGTAAAAAACGAATTACATTTGGTTTTCAGAGTAAGTTTTTTAAAATCATTATGCCAGAAAAACCGATCTAGGTCATAATTTGCATTGGTTTCCTTAAAAACCGATGCCAAAAAGTAAAAAAAATAGTTTTGGCATTGGTTTAAAAAAAACTGATGACACAAATGAAAAAAAAAATTCCATTAGTTTTAAAATATATTATTCCATAAGTAAATTTTTTCATCTATGTTCTAGATCATTTCCTATATTCCATTTGATTGGTCATGGAGCTAAACTAGATTTGCTGATCAAATGTTATACATGTCGGAAGTAGAACTTGTCAATGTTTTGATTGATACAACTCATTTCAATGAAAATGTGATAAACATGAATTAAAACCACATAAATCAAATGAAATAAAATAAACATAATATTTCACACTTATTTCAATGGATTTAAAAGCTTTTATACAAATAACATGTTGTTTATCATCATATCTTGTAAATTTTATGTTGAACTCATGCAAAAATGAAAACAGTGATTCATAATTATATTTACATGATGGTTGGTAAATCTCATACGAATGTTTTATTTCTTTAACTTGATCATAAGAATAAATCATTTTTTATAATCAAGCCAATCGAGTTTTTTAGAAATGAAGGAAAATAAAAATAATGAAAATAAATGATAAGAATAGATACCATGTTAAAATTAATGATTGAAGCCACATTGAAAACCTGATTGAATCAAAGAGGTCAAAAATAATGAACGAATGAGAAAATTGATTATTATATTGTAAAATAAAATATTTCCTATAGAATTGTATGAAAATATATATCGGATTTTAAAATGTTAAATGAACGTTCTGGAAAAAATTTAAAATTATGATCATGTATATTACAGAATAATAATTAGCGTCGGTTTGGATTTGTCACACCCCAACCATGGACACCTATTATTTTATTATTTTCTCAGTCCCGTGCCTTTTAGAATAGTTGGGTTTGGGTTTGGGTTTGAAATTTGTAATTATTTAATATTTTCGATGGGTCTCGGGCCAGTGTGCAGTCACTGCTCTACTAGCGGTCACCGCACATTCAGTCCGGGCCGGTGTGTGGTCACCACACCGCAAGTAGCGATCGTGTGTTCGGACCTGGAGAGCGCACGGTTGCCCAACCAATTGGATAAATAATAAAATTATAAGAATAAATTAATTCAAAATAATAATAATAAATAAATAAAGTAGGTTAATTAAATTAAAAAGATTTTTTTATATAATGTTTGATCGTAATAATATCAATAATTTATAATATTGTTATTATTATTATTATTATTATTATTCTTGTTGTTGTTTTTGTATTATTATTAAAATTATTTTTTTGTATTCTTATTGTTATTATTGGATTATTATTTTGTATTAATAAAAACATTAGTATTATTATTATTTCTTTTTATTAACTCTTTATTTATATTTTTTCTCTCCTTTAATTTTATCTATTTCCTTCTTCTTTCTTCTCTTCTTTTTTTTTCTTTACGCATTTGTCACCTTGCCCCCCCTATTCTGCACGTGACCCCATGGTCTTCCCCAGTTATGACCTCGGCTACCCGTCCGACTCGCCCTTTGCTGGAACCTCTTCATCGCACCAGTCTGCGGTGGGCCCCTGCTATCGTTTCCCTTCTCGCTAGGACCTACGGCCTCTCTGTCCTGCATCCACCGACTCTAGCATGAACTCCCCCTATTTTGACTCCTACAGAACCTCTCCACCGCACCACCATAGGGCCTGGCCACCCTTGTTCGTGACCAGCTCCGGCTCCTGCCTCGCCTCACCCCTGCCGTGTCCCGGCCTACCGATAGCCCAACAGCCACCGCTGCGCCCTGCACCCCTCATTCAGCCCTCCTTTTGCATGCATCTAGACCACCTCCTTTCACCTGACATGCCCTCATGCTTTCTACCCTCTTCTTCCCCGATCAGGCCACATCCCGACCACCCCTCCTCCGGGTTGGATTCCTCTGTCACGCCCCTCGAATAGACGCCCCATTGCACGCCCTGCACAACCCCATGATGTGATCCAGCACCTGCGGCCCCTCATTCTCCCTCGGCGGATATGCCATCTGCCCCCTTCCAGGACTACTTTTGAAGAACCCTGACCCCCCTGTCTGGCGGCCAGCAGCGACGAATCCTAATCTCGTCACACAGCGCCTTCAAGTTGCAACGACGTGGCTGTGAATCCCCTTGTTGGGTTCACAAAGGGTGTCTCAAGTCACGACGGACCACGTCCAATCCACCTCCACTGAAGTAGAAGTGATTCGGATTGCTTCAGAACGTCCTCCATTATATATGGGGCGTGTTTGGTTTTACTTCATGTTTTGGGTTCATTTCATTTCATATACACCACTGTCAAGGTGGGTTTTACTATGTTTATTCATTTGGATTTTTTTAAGTCGGTGTTTCTGTGTTGTATTCATTTTGCAGTTGCTGCATTGTGTTGTCTGGATTTTCCGTGACATTGCAGACGTCAGCTTGCACATGCTTGTGCGCCCCGCTCGAGGCATGTCGCGTCATCATGCTTGGATTACATGTTGAGGTAGGTCCTCACAAAATTCACCTTTAACATTAGATTTTATTAATTGCTTTATTTTTTTATTAATTTTAATAAATGGTAAGTGATATAAGATAATTAATTCTTAAATAATTATTTTTTTGTAAAAAGAGATATTAATTTTATACACAACACTTGAAATGTTTTATTGATGAATGGACACTCAGTCATGAATGAATTTTCGTTTGGAGTTTGAACATAATTCACAGAACTTCAAATGCATTTTTGGTTTAAAGGATAAATTATTTCTTCTGAATCATGAATGTGTGTTTTTAATTATCTTGGGAAATGAGGATTTCTTTAATATTGTTGAAGTACCGTTTTGTTCTTTAATAAAATAAATTATTTTGGAAAACTCTCTTTGGGTGACTCAGGGGTGATCTTTGGTGTATGTTGAC
Source organism: Viscum album (assembly GCA_963277665.1). NCBI lineage: Eukaryota > Viridiplantae > Streptophyta > Magnoliopsida > Santalales > Viscaceae > Viscum > Viscum album. Next base: position 1,349,383,076 of record OY728127.1, on the reverse strand, counting down.
TGCATGAGTTTTGTGTGATGTTTGTGCTACTTGATTGACATTGTTGACACACCCCTTTTCCATTTATTATGCACGTTGACTTGGGAACCTGGCATAGTGGCTGAATCTTCTGAGAATTACTTCTACACTAGTTTAGATTACACACTAGAAAGTGTCCCCATAACTGGGGAGTATTGACTAATAGCTGCTATGGGGATTGGGCCCCTCAGTTTGGCCGTGAAAGGCTATACCGAGCAATAGGGAATTATGACATCATTAAATTAGAGAATGATTTCAGGATGAGTCACATGTATATTACGTTTTGGATTGTTCACGAGATCTTAGGTTCGACGCATGTTTTCATTAGTGTTTATTTGTATGTGGCAGATGATTGAGAGGTCTAGTTTGGAAGCTGGACCCTTTGTGCCACGTTTTGCATTTCCCTTAGTGTGTGTAGTGTGTTGTGTGGTTTTCCTTTTTGGATAATAACTGTTGTTTGGATTCCAAAATTGATCGCGGAAAATGTTTTAAAATTAAATGTACCTATTCCTTTCAAATATTAAACTTTTTAAAAAATTAACAATTGAAATGGCCTAATACTTGTTTTAGAAATTAAAGTTTGTGTAGAAACTAATATTTTATATAATTTAGTTCAAACCCTTCAATTGGTAAATTCTTTATTTAAAGGTAGTTCATTGGGAATAGATATCGGGCTAGCCTACTGAGTATTAATACTCATACCTATAGTGTTTTCCTATTTTTAGTTTTGTTTCTTGTTTGACTTGAGTTGCCTCACCATGTGTGAGATTTGGTTGTGGACTGGTGAGCGACTCTCAAAGTTGCGAGGAGATTTGGTTGTGGTTAGGTTAGTTTATTGTTGTTCGTTGTTCCTCCTTTTTCGTGTCTTTTATTTTCCTCGCATTATTCTACATTTTTTGCTGCTTTATTTATTTTTATGGGCCAAATTGTTCCCACTTTCCCTCTATTGATGCCCTGGGGCTTCTGGTCGGGTCATGTCGCGGACCGACTCGGGTGATCGGTTGAGGGACTACCTGGATTGGTTCGTGACAAAATTGTATTAGAGGAGAACCTTGTTATTTGGGATGTTTGGTAGAAGGAGATTAGGACTATCAGGGATCAGAATGTTTGTTACAAGTCGGTGCATGATCACCATCGCTCATGAAGAGACCTGAATTACGAGGGTTATTCTGGGATTTGAGTCTCTTATCTTTGGTTGCTTTGGACTGAGGGACAACAATGGAGGCGAATCGGTTCACATTGCGGTTTTACATGGGGTGGTGACCCATGTGGAGTCCAGGTGCCCAGTTTAAGGTCCTCTTAGTGTTATTCCATACGTGGGGCATGGCTCACCACCATGTTTCTAGGTCATACATATGCACTAGTTCCTCATCCCAGTGGATTATTATTTCCTGTGTTTTGTTTTAGTCTCAGTTGATTTGAGTGTGTGTTAAAAGTGAAATTGGTTTTGAAATGGAAAAGTGTTTTTTCTAAATTTTTTATTGAAATTACTAAATTGGGTTTCTAAAGAAAATGAGTATTGGTTTGGAAAAACTTGGTATGTGTTTGGATTTGGTACGGAAAAAAAGTGTTTGGACCTTGGCACTCCTTATAGAGGGTCACACGTGCGTGGGTACGTACGGAGAGTGTCTAGGGGGAACTTGTTCATTGATGATGTTAGAGGGATTGAATAAACACACATGTGATAGTTCATAAGGTTCCATAGGTGAGTTTTTTTTAAATTGTTATGAAATAACGGTTTTGGAAAAGTGATTTATGATTGGGTTTTATATGTTTGGCTTATGGGCCCATTTCCCTTGGCTTTTTTGGTTTCATTGATTGATTTTTGGCTTGATGCTAGTGTCGATAGTGTTTTCGTGTTGTTATGAGTTTTCCTCCCAAAAAGCCTCCAAAAGTTTTTAATGAGTTATGCCCCGTTCCCAGTTCTTTTTGGGTGTTTCCTGCTTATCAAGGTAATCGATGTCTGTTAGATGCTGTTGTATGGTTCAGAAAGATAGTGTGTCTTCGGGTTGTTGGGAACTCCCAGGGTATTGAAGGCTCATATCCTCCCAGAGTTTTTTGAGGGTTTAGTTTTGGACTAGTAAATATGATCTGTCTCATCGTCGTTAGAGTTTTTGATGTGATTAATATTGGTTGATTTCCGTGATGGTTCCCCCTCTGGCAAGGAGCGCGGGCTGGTGGAACATGTTTCCATGAAACCATCCTCATCAGTACTGGCTCCGAGTTCGTCAGACTGCTCTCTTGTGCACCACTAGTATGCCCTGTCAAAACATTATAAGTCTTCATGTTACATTCCATTGAAGACGCATGACCATCATGATTTTTTGAATCATCGAAAGGAAGGAGTTAGAGACCAGAAGATGAAAATTTATGACTGTGAGGCAGGAGATGCTTCAGCCATCAGGGCCCTAGCCACAGGTCTTGGGGTGAAGCTCACCCACATTCGGGAGTTGCCAAGGGTGTGTGGGACCTCGTTTTGGATAATGTTTTCAGCTTTGGGATGAAAATATCCAAAACATCCTTGTTCTATTTTTTTATTCATCATAAACTCATCCTCATTAGGGTGGTGTGATAAACTTGTTTGATCACAATCCAAGAAGTCTTATTTTCTCTCAGTGTGGTCTTTAAGTTGTTCGGTCTCTTTGAATGGTGTGGGCCCTTTAATAAACTGGCATGATCTAATTTTAGTTGGTCTCACGTGTGTTCGTTAGGGAGGAGTTCGTTTCATGAAATTGATGGGAGGTGCTGAGTTATTTTCTCATCCTCATATTGTTGGATTGTTCAATAGCAAGCTTTTCGTCATGTCTCAGGTGTGTTGTTGGGTAAATGTGGGGAAAATGAATGAGTTTGGTTTGGGAGTTCATGTGTTTCCCCCCCCTGGGGGGGGGGGGGGGGTTGTTCGGGTTTCAATGGTTTTTGTATTAGTGAATTTTTGTGGTGGGGAGAATGGTTTCAGGTTCTCCCCTCATTCTCGGGCAGTGGATTTCGTTAATTTTTTTCGGGTGTGACATTTGTGGGGAATGGTCAACCCAAGCCTCTCGGTTCTATATGATTTTGTCAGGTCATGAACTCAAGTTGTGTCAACAGTTGTTTTGGTGACTTTCTGGGGGAAGAAAGTGTCTGTGGTAGGGAGAATTGTCACACCCCGACCACAGATGTCTATTGGTTTATTCTTTTCTCAGTCTCATGCCTTTGGGAAGAGTTGAGTTTGGGTCCGGGTTTGAAATTTATGATGCTTTGATGTTTTCGGTGGGTCTGGGACTAGTGCAGTGTCACTGCACAACTAGCGGTCACCGCGCATTCGGTCCGGGCTGGTGCGCGGTCACCGCACCGCTAGTAGCGATCATGCATTCGGACCTGGTGAGCGTGTGGTTGCCCAACGATTTTGATAAAAAATAAAATTAGAAGAATAAATTAATTAATAATAATAATAATAATAAAGAAAAAAAGTAGGTTAATTATATTAAACAGATTTTTTTATAAAATATTTAATAATAATAATAATAATATTTTATTATTTTGTTATTATTATTATTATTATTATTTTATTATTATTATTATTATTGTTGTTGTTGTTGAATTATTATTATTATTGGATTATTATTGTTTATTATTAATAATATTTGTATTATTATTATTTTATTTATTTACTTTTTTATTATTTTTTCCTCTCCTTTATTTCTCTCTCTTTCCTTCTTTATTCTTCTCTTCTTCTTCTTTTCTCCACGCGTTTGTCCCCTTGTCCCCTGTTCTGCACGCAACCCCCTGGTCTTCTCCAGGTCTACCCTCAGCTACCCGTTTTGCTCGCCCTCTGCCAGCACCTCTCCGCCGCACCAGTCCGCGGCCGGCCCCTGCTACCATTTCCTTGCTCGCTAGGACCCGCGACCTCCCTGTCATGCATCCACCGGCTCCAGGTCGACCCCCCTATTTCGACTCCGTCGGCACCTCTCTGCTGCACCACCGCAGCGCCTGGCAGCCCTTGTCCGCGGCCGACTCCAGCTCCCACCTCACCTCGCCCCTGCCGCGTCCCGACCTGCCGACAGCCCAGCAGCCACTGCTGCGCCCAACACCCCTCATGCAGCCCGACTCATTTCCCGAGTCGTGCCTTCCTCCTTTCTCGCCTCCTCTTCTTTAATTCGGCATCATCCCAGCCACCCACTATAGAAAAAGTGGTTTTTTTGCGACGGGTCAATTCTGACGGGAATATATATCGTCGCAAAAGGGCCAACGAATTACGTATTTGCGACGTGAGTCTTTTCTCGTCGCAAATAGTTGGTTAATTACGATGGGAATAGGCGACCCATTGCAATTGGTTTGGCACTGTTTGTGCACCAAAATGTGTGAAGGGTATTTGCGACGGGGACACACCCCCCGTCGCAAAATCCCGGAGGCGGTAAATACCATTTGCGACGGGCAAATCAGCCTGTCGCAAATAGTATGTCGGCAAGTGTGTATTTCTGATGGGACCCATCGCAAATACACATTTAATCGCCGACTGTAATTAATGTGGGTGAGGGTATTTGCGAAGGGCCCCGTCGCAAATAACCCCGTCGCAACTAATATAACCTATATATACCCGCACCCATTTTTTTTAAATCACTCAGATCTTTCTCTCCCCCTCTCTTCATTCTCTAGTTTTAAGGAAAAAATTTCTTTTACTTAAATTTTTTTATACGAGAGCAATTGGAAGGCACCAATACCTTCAGAATATCAATGTTTAAGGTATTATTATTTTATTTCTTCATATTTATTTTATTTTTTAATATTAATATTAATTTTTGTTTATTAGTTGTAATTAAATTCGATTTAAATTGATTTTTATTTATATTATTTTTTAGTATGAAATTGATATTGTTAGTGATAATTTTAAATAATTATTGTTAATTTTCAATAATTAGAGATTATTATAGATAATTAGTAGAATTTAGTAACAATTAGATATAATTAGGGATAATTATGTGTAATTAATAGTAATTTGGGGTAATTTGTAATAATTAGGGGTAATTTCTAATAATTAGGGGTAATTAGCAATAATTAGGGGTAATTAGAAATAATTAGGGGTAATTAGCAACAATTAGGGGTAATTAGCAATAATTAGGGGTAATTAGAAATAATTAGGGGTAATTAGCAATAATTAGGGGTAATTAGCAATAATTAGGGGTAATTAGTAATAATTAGGGGTAATTAGTAATAATTAGATATAATTAGTATTAATTAGATATAATTAGTAATAAATAGATATAATTAGTAATAATTAGTAATAATCAGATATAATTATATATAATTAGTAATAATTAGATATAATTAGTAATAATTAGTAATAATTAGATATAATTAGTAATAGTTAGTAATAATTAGTAATAATTAGTAATAATTTGATATAATTAGTAATAATTAAATATAATTAGTAATAATTTGAAATAATTGGTTATAATTAGATATAATTAGTAATAATTGTTAATAATTAGTAATAATTGGTAATAATTAGTAATAATTGGTAATAATTTGTAATAATTGGTAATAATTAGTAATAATTGGTAATAATTAGATATAATTGGTAATAATTAGATATAGTTGGTAATAATTAGATATAATTGGTAATAATTTGGTCTAAATGGTAATAATTAGATTTAATTGGTAATAATTAGATATACTTGGTAATAATTAGATAGAATTGGTAATAATTAGATATAATTGGTAATAATTAGTTATAATTAGTAAAAATTAGATATAATTAGACATAATTAGTAATAATTAGCTATAATTAGTAATAATTATCTATAATTACGAATAATTAGGAATAATTAGGAATAATTAGGAATAATTAGCTATAATTTGGAATAATTAGCTATAATTAGCTATAATTAGCTATAATTAGCTGTAATTAGCTATAAGTAGCTATAATTAGATATAATTAACTACAATTGGGTATAATTAGCTATAATTAGCTTTAATTAGGTATAATTCGTTATAAGTGGCTATAATTAGCTATAATTAGCTATAATTAGCTATATAATTAGCTATATAATTAGCTATAATTAACTATATAATTAGCTATATAATTAGCTATATAATTAGCTTTATAATTAGCTATATAATTAGGGGTAATTAGCAATAATTAGGGGTAATTAGCAATAATTAGGAGTAATTAGCAATAATTAGGGATAATTAGCAATAATTAGGGGTAATTAGCAATAATTATGGGGTAATTAGCAATAATTAGGGGTAATTAGTAATAATTTGGGGTAATTAGCAATAATTAGTGGTAATTAGTAATAATTAGGGTTAATTAGTAATAATTTGATATAATTAGTATTAATTAGATATAATTAGAAATAATTAGTAATAATTAGTAATAATTAGATATAATTAGTAATAATTAGATTTAATTAGTAATAATTAGTAATAATTAGATATAATTAGTAATAGTTAGTAATAATTAGTAAGAATTAGTAATAATTATATATAATTAGTAATAATTAGATATAATTTGAAATAAGTTGAAGTAATTGGAAATAATTAGATATAATTAGTAATAATTGGTAATAATTAGTAATAATTGGTAATAATTAGTAATAAATGGTAATAATTAGTAATAATTAGTAATAATTAGATATAATTGGTAGTAATTAGTAATAAATGGTAATAATTAGTAATAATTTGTAATAATTAGATATAATTGGTAATAATTAGATATAGTTGGTAAGAATTAGATATAATTGGCAATAATAAAATATAATTGGTAATAATTAGATTTAATTGGTAATAAAAAGATATAATTTGTAATAATTAGATATAATTGGTAATAATTAGATATAATTTTAATAATTAGATATAAACTGTAATAATTAGAGATAATTTGTAATAATTAGTTATAACTAGTAATAATTAGATATAATTAGACAAAATTAGTAATAATTAGATATAATTAGTAATAAATAGCTATAGTTAGTAATAATTAGCTATAATTAAAAATAATTAGGAATAATTTGGAATAATTACGAATAATTACGAATAATTAGGAATAGTTAGCTATAACTAGGAATAATTAGCTATAATTAGATATAATTAGCTATAATTCTCTATAATTATTTATAATTGGTTATAATTAGATATAATTAGCTTTAATTGGGTATAATTAGGTATAATTAGCTATATAATTAGTTATATAATTAGCTATATAATTAGCTATATAATTAGGTTTATAATTAGCTATATAATTAACTATATAATTAGCTATATAATTAGCTATATAATTAGCTATATAATTATCTATATAATTAGCATTTAATTATCTATATAATTAGCTATATAATTAGCTATATAATTAGCAATAATTAGAAATAATTAGCAATAATTAGCAATAATTAGCTATATAATTATATATATATAATTAACTATATAATTAGCTATATAATTAGCTATATAATTAGCTATATAATTAGAAATATAATTAGTTATCATTAGATATAATTAGATATAATTAGATATAATTAGATATAATTAGATATAATTAGATATAATTAGATATAATTAGATATAGTTTGATATAATTAGATATAATTAGATATAATTAGATATAATTAGAAATAATTAGATATAAATAGATTTAATTAGATATAATTAGAAAGAAATAGATATAATTAGTAAAAATTAGTAAAAATTAGATATAATTAGATATAATTAGATATAATTAGATATAATTAGATATAATTAGATATAATAGTAATAATTAGTAATAGTTAGTAATTATTAGAAATAATTAGTAATAATTAGTAATAATTAGTAATAATTATTAATAATTTGTAATAATTAGTATTAATTAGATATAATTAGATTTAATTAGTAATAATTTTTAATAATTAGATATAATTAGTAATAATTAGTAAAAATTAGATATAATTAGTAAAAATTAGTTACAATTAGTAATAATTAGATATAATTAGTAATAATTAGATATAATTTGTTATAATTAGTAATAATTAGATATAATTGTAAAAAATTAGATATAATTAGATATAATTAGATATAATTGATATAATTAGATATAATTATATATAAATAGATATAATTCTCCTTGCATGGTTGATTAACTTGCAAGTAGCGTTGCAATAGGACAACCTAAGTGAAGCCCTTCTCATCTTTTAGAATTATCTCACATGACCCTTTACATAGACCATTCTTCCCTGAAAATTTAAGGGAATGATACTAATGTCCCCTCAAATTTTAAAGGAAGAGTGATCTATGTAAAGGGACTGAAATGATTCTTATAGACGAGAACGACATTACTTTGGTTGTCCTATTGCAAAACTACTAACGAGGTGATAAAACATGCAAGGAAAATTATAGAGTATAAATTGGGCATGGATGACACAAACTTTTTTTTGCGCATGACCTGATAATTGGCGTCCCTTTGAGATTTGAACATGTTAAGAATAGAGAAATGCCTAATGTGAATTTTGAATATTTTAATATTTTGTAAATTTTTCATTATTTTAATAATATTAATATTGTTTTTTCATAAATATTGATAATATAATTTCTTTTATTAGTAATAATTAGATATAATTATAACTAGAAAATGAAAAATTCGTGGATAATAAAGGGAAAATTTACAATCATCTCCACAACGATGATTACCAAATTTCCTTTCTTAATTCAAGTAGTTTTCATTTTGTTATGTTTTGTTAAGTATTGCTAAATTTGTAATAAATAGTAATAATCAGGAGACGTTTTTCGATGTATTGATAAGTATAGCTAAATTAGTAATAATTAGTAATAATCAGGAGGAGGAGCAGATGCGTCAGCGTGAGCAATAGTGGAAGGAGCATGATGACGAGGAGATACATCAATATCATCAATGGCATTATGAGGAGATGCATTGATATGAGGAGTGGAAGCAGGAACAGTTGGAGTACATGCGTCGTCTGACTCGTAGTTTAGGGATGGAGTTTCCTCCAGAATCTCCTCCAAGTCCACCAGATTATCTACCCCCTAGTGATTTTTGACATGTAACAAAAATTTGAGTTCGTAGCTTATTGTAATATTAACTATTTACAATTTTCTCTTTTTCATATTGGTACAAATATTTCTAAATTTAATTTTTTTTATTTTTAATATTTTATTACTTATTAGTATTATTTTTAATGTCTGTTTATTTTAATAATAATATTATTACTATTTTATTTAAATTTTATATTTGTTGTGAATATTGAGAATTATAATATTTTATAATTTTAATAATATAAATATTATTTTTTCATTTATATGTATGTTTATTATAATAATAATAATAATATATTAATTATTTATATTATTAATATTAATATTAATATTATATAATATAATATTTTTTATATTAATAGTATTCATATTATTAATATTTTCTAATATTAATATTTCATAATTTTATTTTATATATTTTTTTATTATTAAAATTATAATAATGTAATTTTTTTATATTATAAATATTAATATTAATATTATATAATATTATATGATTTCTATTAATTATGTTATATTTTTTTTATTTTTTCAGTATTTGTGACTGGGCTATCTATGATGGGACCCCGTTGAAAATATGTTATTTATTATCCTATTTGTGATGGTATGAATGACCCATCGCAACAACTTATTTGCGATGGGCCCATTGCAAATGACTTTTTTGTGATGTGCTAGTTGCAAAAAAAATCTATTTGCGACGCCGTTTTCAGCAACAGGATATTCGCGACGGCACCCCGTCGTAAAAGGACATTAGCAATAGGATCCTGTCGAAAATTTTGGAAATTCCAGTAGTGCCCCCCTCCTCCGAGTTGGTTTACCTTGTCGCGCGCCCCACATAGTCGCCCCATTGTGCTCTCTCCACAACCCCCTGTTGTGATCTAGCCCTTGCGGCCCCTCCTTCTCCCTCAACGAACAACCCATCTACCCCCTACCTAGCCTGCTTTCGGTGAACCCGACCCCCTATTTGGCAGCCATCAGCGATGAATCCGAATCTCATTGTGCTGCACCTCCGCGTTGATCTGACGTGGACGACAATCCACTCACTGGGTTCACAAAGGGTGTCTCGAGTCACATCGGACCACGTTCTGTCCGCCGCCTTCAAAGTCGAAGCAATTCGGATCGCTTCGGACCGTCGACCATTATGTACAGGGCGCGTTTGGTTTTACCGCATTTTTTGGGTTCGTTTCGTTTCGTCTGCACCGGTGTCAAGGTGGGTTTTTCTCTGTTTATTCATTTGGATATTTTTAAGTCGGTGTTTCGGTGTTTTAGTCGTTTTTCAGTTGCTGCAATGTGTTGGAAGGTTTTTCTATGAAATTGTTGTCATCAGCTTGCACGTGCTTGCACGCCTCACTCGAGGCGTGTCGCATCATTGTTCTTGGATTGCAAGTTGAGGTAGGTCCCCCACTGCATTCACCTTTAAATTTAGATTTTATTAATAGCTTGATGTTTTTATTAATTTAAATAAATGGAAAATGATATAAGATAATTAATTCTTAAATGATTAATTGGTGTAAAAAGAGCCGTTTATTTTATATAGGACACTTGAAATGTTTTATTAAAGAATTAACACTCCGTCATGAAAGAATTCCCATTTGGCCTTTGAACATAATCCATGGAAATTCAAATGTTGTTTTTGTTTAAATGATAAATTATTTCTTCTGAAGTGTGAATGAGTGTTTTTGGTTATCTTGAGAAATGAGGATTTCAATAAAATTGGTGAAGGCCCGTTTGGCGCTTTAATAAAATAAATTATTTTGGAAAACTCTCTTTGGGGTGACTCTAGGTTTCTATTTGGTGTACTTTGACTACATGAGTTGTGTGTGATGTTTGTGCCACTTCATTGACTTTGTTGACTCACTCCTTTTCCATTTATTAGGCGTGTTTACATTGGATCCTGACATAGTGAGTGAATCTCTTGAGAACGATTGCTACACTAGTTTAGATTACGCACTGGCTAGTGACCCCTTGGTTAGGCCATGAAGGGCTATAGCAAGCGTTAGGGCGTTATGGAATCATCGAGTTAGAGCATGATTTCAGGATGAGTCAATTGTATAGTACGTTCTGGATTTTTCACATGCTCCTCAGTTTGACCCATGTTTAATTTAGTGTTTATTTTTTTGTGGCGGACAATTGAGAGGTCTAGTTCAGTAGCTGGCCCCTATGATCCACTTTTTCCATTTCCCTTAGCATGTTTTGCGTGTTGTGTGGTTTTCATTTTTGGTTAATAACTGAAGGTTGGATTCCTAAATTGTTTGCAGAAAATGTTTTAAAATGAAATGTTCCTATTCCTTTCAAATATTAAACTTTTTTTTAAATTAACAAGGCAGTGGACTGATACTTGTTTTAGAAATGAATGTTTATGTTGGAGATAATATTTTATATTATTTAGTTCAAACCTAAAATTGGTAAATTCATTATTTAAAGGAAGTGCAATGGTAATAAATATCGGGTTAGCCTGCTGAGTTTTAATACTCATGCCTATAGTGTTTTCCTATTTTTAGTTTCGTTTCAGGTTTGACATGAGCTTCCTCGCCGTGGGTGAGAGTTGGTTGTGGACTAGTGAGAGACTCTCAGAGTCGCGATGAGTTTTGGTTGTGGTCATGTTAGTTTGCTATTATTGGTTGTTCCTCTTTTTTCATGTATTTTATTTGCCTTGAATTATTCTACTTTTTCCGCTACTTTATTTATTTTCATGGGCTAAATCGTTCCCAGCTGTCCTCTATTGAAGCTCTGTCACCAGTCGCCAGTCCGGGAAGATCAGGAACGCCTCTTGCATCATGTCACAGACTGGCTCGGGTGATCGGTTGAGGGTCGACCCGGGTTGGTTCATGGAAGGTTTGAAACCGATGCAAAAGTGGATTTAAATTGGACTTTATGAATTGGTTTTCTATGAAACCGATGAACAAAATTCCAATAGATATTATTTTTGGCATTTTTTTAAAGAAACTGATAGTAAAATGATTAAAAATAATAATTTTCACATCAGTTTTTTTAAAAAGAGACACCAATATATATATATATATATATATATATATATATATATATGGTTTTGGTTTTTAAATAGACATACCCTAAAAAGTAAAAAAATACTTTTCATGTCTTTTTTTTAAAAAACCAATGCCAAAAACTAAAAAATACTTATAAGGTCAGTTTTTTAAAAAAATGACATGAAAAAAAATTCACCTATGTATTTATGGAAAATGATGCCACAAATTTAAAAACAATTTACAATGTTTTAGAGAATTTTATAAGATTAAATTTTACTAGTACTGGAGCTAAAACAGAGTTACAAATTAAGTGTTAAGGCCTTATAAAGGTGGTCTTCTTTAAGAATTTACTTAGAGAAGATTAACTTTTGACATCCATAACATTTAATATGTATCTATATTTTTTTCCCCAACCAGTTAAATCGAAGCATAGGAAATAAACTAAAATATATTAAAAAAACATAATTATTGGTGTCTATTTTTAATAAAATTGATGCCCAAAATTATCCGCAAACATATTTTATATCGTTTTATAAAAAACATACGTAAAAGCGAAGAAGTAAAAAAATTCAACTATTTTATTGAGAGAATACATATAACAGTTAAAAATTAATAGTTTATTCAAGAATAATTACAAAAAAATAGAAGGTAGTTCGTTAAAAAAAATTAGTAACTATTAATTCATTCTCAAATGATTAATTGTGTCCTACTTTTGGAATGTTTTTTGCATAAAAATATAAAACTTAAGGATTACCATTATAAATGTAAATAAGATCAAAAAATTATTTTAATTCCATCAATAATGAAAATGAGAAGCATATAGATGAAATTGAATGTCTAAAAACAGATCTATCTACTTTATTAATGTCTTAAACTTTTATGATAAAATTATGAGTTTTAATAAGTTAAAAAAATAAAATTTCTTTTTCTTATAAAATAATTTTATAACAAAAATATAAAATCTTGTTTATTAAATGTTTATATTAAACAATATGCACTAACACATGATTTAAATGTTAAATGAATATCCATTCTGTAAAGTAACACTCTATTAAATATTTGTTGTCTATTGGTCATAAAAATAATTTTATCTCCTAATATTTTTCTTCTATATTTATTGTAAACACATGATTGAAATTCATTTGAGTCCCCAAAAATTTATATAATAATCCCATGTTAAAAATGGTTGCATTGGTTCCAATGAATTCATAAATATTCTTTTATTGAAAAAATGTTTTGGAAGAATAAAAAAGGATGTTTGATATGTAGATGTTGGGTGTTCTTGACTTGTGGTGGTCATATATAAAAATTTATACCTTTTAATAAGTGTGATTATGGTATCGTAAATTACCCTCATAACTCAATTGGAAAAGTAAACTGTTTTGGATATGCTGTAATTTTATATTTGGATATCATTTCAAGGGTATTCTTTGTCGACTATTTAAAGCATAATTAAACTAGTATCTCACAAATGTTTTGATGGCAATATGGATGTGAAAATTTAGATTGATAAATGAATTATTTGGATGAAAAATATTACATATTTTATAAAAAAATGTAAAATTAATTATTATTTTTGGGTTATGTCTGAAAAATATTAAATTTATAAATACTATACAATATTAAATTATTTTATAGAAAAATATATTAGATCATTAATATTTAATTTTACTACCTATGATCTCTAAAAAATAATATGATCATCGATAATTAATTTGGAACACCATTTCATATATAATTATGACTTAAAAGGTAATAATGATAAGTAATATATTAATTCAATCATAGAGGAATGAATTTTTAGTTCACGTCATGTTTTATATTGGGTTCTTTTTGGATTTATGAAAATTGTTAATCTTGGAGGAAAAAAGCTAAGTACTTATATTTTTTTTATGATTATAACTATTACAACCAAGGTATTTATTGAAAAAAAAAACATTTTCATAATTATTAATATGAATTAGATAGTTATATTTGATATAAAATTATCATGTTTTTTAATCAAAAAGGAAATTATTTTAATTAAACAATTTTCATATACAATTTTATTTAAAGGATTAATTTATATATTTTATAATTTAAATTTCATAATCTAATATAAATTTTAAAACCATCATACAAGTTTCACTTTGGGTGAATTTTTTTTATTTTTCTGAAAATATTGATTTTGTATTCAGTAGTGAAAAATAAAAGTTTTTATAAAAAGTGTATTATTTTTAATAAATTACAAAATTTAAGGGTCCCAATATCTTTTAAATTTGATTTCAAGTATGCTATAAATTATTTAATTATATTTAATCCAATTAATTAAATTTTAGTCTAATTTATATTGGTTTTATATTTAATGTTGTTTTTAGGTTCCAAAATGGGTGTTTCGAAAATCTGTTTTAAAATACATAATTTTTTTCTTTTAAAATTAATTAAAATAGTCCATAACCAGAAATTTTCTATATTAAAATTAAAGATTAGATATCATTTAATATTAATTCATATTCATAAAATGATTAGTTTTATTCACATTGTTAATATAAAATCATCTTTTTCTTAAAAAATATTATTATTAAATACACTTTCTCATTACTTCTGCAAAATTAATATTAAATTAAAATTTTCCACTTTTTTGAATTTAATTTGGGAAAATAGATTCCATATTAGTAAAATTAATAATTTTTTATTTCTAATAATGTCAGCATAATGTTTTACCAATGTAATTGTTGAATATTATAAAAATTAATTATAAAAAATAAGGTAAAAATGAGTTCACTTAATGGTAAGTATTATGCTATTTGTTGTATTAAGGACCCTAAAATTTATAAACACCCATTTTAGGGCCTTATTTAATTTTTTTTTTCTTATATAGTTAATTTTGGTGCTTTAATGGATTCTAGAAACATTAAAAAATATTTCATATGTAGGAATGTTTTGTTCAATGATTCCATTCCTTTGAGAACATACCAAGACATTGAGAAATTGATTTGAGAAGGTAGAGAATGTTACCAAGATCAATTTATTGAAAATAATGGAACTATTTGAATTAGTGATGTTCAATTTGTAAATAAATAATCGGCTATTTTTCATGATTATTATATTATTGACTTAATGCCTAATTGTAATTCAATTTCAAAACCCCTTATTAAATTGATGAAGTGAAACTTTTAGAATTAAAATTTAAATTACCAAAGTTATCTGATAAAGGTTTAATCCATCCTTGACATTTACCATGGGGTGCCCCTATTTTTTTTATTAAAAATAAGGATATTTCAATGAGATTTTTCATTGATTATAGAGACTCTAATAACATCATTTTTAAGAAAAAGTGTCCTTTACCTCATATCTATTATTTGTCTGACCATATTTAGGGAGCATATCATTTTTCAATATGTTGACCTATGGTCAACATATGAGTATTTGAAAGTGATAGAAGTAGAAATTCCAAATAATGTGTTTCAGAATAGATATGGTCGCCATTATCTTTTAATTGTTATGTGGGACTCTATTATGCACCTACTGTGTTTATGGTCCTCTGGAAAATAATTTATTATGAGTTCCTAGAAATGATTATGGTTTGGTTTATTGGTAAATGTTTTGGAATATTCTGATGGTTTGTAAGAACATAAAATTCACCTAAGGATTGTTTTGTAAACCATAAATGTAAAGAAACTATATTATAAATTTATCAGGGGTAGAAATTAGATGAAAAAATATCATTCCGTGATCAAATTGTCTATAAATATGGAATAACTATTGATCTTAATAAATAAAAATAGTATATGAATGGATAAGACCCAAAAATTTAACATAGATTCATAGTTTTCGTAGATTAGTGAGACACAACAAATGATTTGTTCAAAACAGTTGTCAGTTTTCTAATCGAAGTAATTATTTAACTGGAAAAGGATTTATGTACATCTGATAAAATAATGATATTATTATTTTATGGAATTGGAATGATGATTGGTGAATTATATAGATTGGGACATTTTTTCTAGAAGTAAATAATTATTTATCCGTAGAGATGCTACATTTAATAAACATAGATTTATCATAATAAATAATTTTCATGAAAATTATTATCAATCACATCAGCTAAAAATTCATGAGTTAAATTACCCTATACAATATTTGGAATTACCTAATTTGGTTTTTGGTTTAAAATTTTGGAGTCATAACTTGTATGGGGTAAAGTGTTAAATATATAAGAATCACAAAATATTCAATTATATATTCACTCTATAATAATTGATCATGGGAAATAGAAGATCACTAGAACTAATAAATGAATATGATTTCATGAATCATTACCATAATGAAAAATAAAAACAGTGGATGATTCTGTGATTCAATAAAGTAATGATAAATTAATGATGTTACATTTGTAAAATGACCATTTGGTTAAATATTTAATTATTTTTTTTTCTAGAAGTCGTGGATATAGGATCATCGTTGTTTTGTTTCATGATTCAATGAAGTCAAATTTTTCAGAAATAATTTAAATTTCTCAGAAGGATGATAAATATTTTCAAGATAAGGTAGAATCCATTTGAAATGGTATGTTTCATGATTTTAATATTGATGAAGAAGACATTTTAAGATTTATAAAAAGATTATTAGTTCCTTTTGATTCCCAGTTGAAGAAATAGTTTTTGATTGAAGCTTATATTTCTGTATTTTTTATTCATTAGAGAAGCACAAATATGTACAAAGACCATAAGGATTATTTCTGTTTTGATGGAATGATATGAGATATTTATAACTATACCATGATATGTTTGAATTTTCAATAAGTTAAATCAGAATGAAAATTAACGAACGGGATTCTTTTACATTTTCAATTGTCGGTGTGGAATTTATAGAATATATCAATATATTTCATGTTATTCTTTCCAAATTCTTATCGACATATTAATGATATTTGGGTTTTTGTGTACCGAAAAACTAAATCGACAAACATACTTTTCATTAATGATACAATGTCTTTAGGTCATATTTCTCAAATTTATTTAAAATAAATAGTGATGTTATATGGAGTGAATCTCTCTACTTTATTAGACATTGATCCTAGTTTGACCTCTAATTTTTGGAAATAACCTCAAAAATTGTTGGATACTAAATTCAATTTCAGTACCACTTTTCATCCACACTCTGATGGATAATGCGAGAGAAAAATTAAAACTATTGATGATATGATTCTATATTGTTCAATGGATTACCAGGGAATTTGGGATCAATATATATCTTTGGTTGAAATTTCTTATAACAATATGTTGAATCCTAGTATATAGATGGAACCATTCGAGGAATTATATGAAATTCAATTCCATACAACAACATTTGGGGATGATGTATGAGAAATTAAGTTTATGAGAATGGAGATAGTAGAGGAAATGATAGAGAATGTTTATCTGATTGACGATCATATGAGTAGAACATAGATCAAGAAGAAAATTTATGTGAATAACAAGAGGACATACATTTCTTTTGAGGTAGGTGATTCTGTCTTTCTCAATGCTTATCCATGGAAATCGTTGTTTTTTATTGGTGAGAAATGGAAGAAAATTCTATGTTTCACTAGAACATATGAAATCGTAGATAGAATTGGATTAGTTTCATTTCGATTGGACTTATCTCCGAGTTTATATTAGGTATTCAATGTATTTCGTGTGTCAATGATATTGAAATATGTGCCTGATGTATCTCATTTATTGTTCACTAAAGTAGTTCAGATGATATAGAATATTTCTTATGAGGAACAACCAGTTCGGTATTTTGATTATCGAGATAATGTGTTTGCAGAATAAGGTGATTCACTAGGTTAATGATTTATGTAAAACACATGGGGTTGAAGAGGAGATATGGAAATCTAAAAATTCTATAATGGAAAGATATCCCCAATTATTAAATATGTAAATAAAATTATGAGGAAACTATTTACAAAATGGGTAAAGGATATAAAACCTGATCTGATGATATAATAAATCATTTTCTTATTTATTAATATGTATTTGATAGTTATATTAGCTATGAATATATGATGTAATTTTTAATCAAAAAGGAAACTGTTTTAATTAAAAAAATTTCTTATAAGTTTCTATATAATAGATAAATATATAAATTTTATAATTTGAATTTGATAAAATAAATATATAATTTTTTAATAAGTATATAAAAATTTACTTTGGGTGAAATTTGGTGAATTGTTTGGAAAATATTTATTTCCCAATGAATAGAAAAAACACCAAGTTTATAAAAAGTATTTATTTTTTAGTAAATTATTAAATTTAACAGTTAGAATATTCATTGAAAATGATTAAAATTAAACTATGTAATATTCTTTATATTTAATGCCCAAAATTATTTTTTTCTAGACATTATATTTCTTTTCAATATAAGTTTGTGTTGGTTTTAAAGACGAGTTCTTATAAAATGTACTTTAAAATGCATAATGTTCATCCTTTTAAATTAATTAAAATAATCCAAAATGGGAAATTTTATAAATTAAATTAATATATTATATATCATTAAATATCAATTTCGAGTCATAAAATAATTTTTATCAGTCATAGAATTAATAGCGAATCATCATTCTCTATAAAATATTCATCTTAAAAACATGATATCTCGTCGCATATGTTGAATTATTATTAAATTACGTTTTTGAAATTTTGTGAAATTAATTTTTAAAAATGGAATCCATAATTTTAATAATCATAATTTATAATGTATGATACGGTCATATTAATGTTTTACCAATGTGATAAGTGAAAATTGTTAAAATCACTTTCAAATGTTATAGTACAAATGAGTTTAGTTAAAGGTTAATCTTTATATATAAGTTGTAAAAATAAAAAGAATAATAAAAAACCCCATTTATGTACATATTTAGACATTATAAATTATTTGGTGTATTTTTTCCATTATTGGGTGCTGGTGACATGAAAAAAAATGTAGGTCTAATTCATTGATTCATTAAATTAAAAATGTTTGACAGAACTAGTGTTTTGTTTTATTTCTTCCTCCACACTAATCAATTATTTGTAAACCATGATGATATAATAACCAAATTATATTAAAAATTCAACGATGTTTTTGTTTTTATTTTATACCTAACAATAATAGACAATTCCATCGAATGGGTTACAAAATCATCATTCATGTGTACGAGGGACTTCCGCCTCACGAAACGTTGTCGTTTTTTATATTACCACCTCTAATGGCTGGTTATAATGATGAATATAATGTTTATGTATAATATGTATAAAATAATTACACATTTGGAGTCATTATATCATACATACCATTTCTATATTTCATTCTACCGGTGATATGATTACATCATTCTTGTGTACGGTATACCACTACCTCACAAAGTGATGTGATTCTGTTTCACTAATGTGTTATGTGGAAGGAAATACATGTAAAGATAATAAATATACATGATAAACATGAAATATTTATTATTATCATGTAATTTTTATCATTATTTATATATAATATATCATTTTATTTTTTTTTCACTCGTTCAAAATAATGATAACATAGTTCGTGGA
Source organism: Viscum album (assembly GCA_963277665.1). Lineage (NCBI taxonomy): Eukaryota > Viridiplantae > Streptophyta > Magnoliopsida > Santalales > Viscaceae > Viscum > Viscum album. Next base: position 1,349,363,521 of record OY728127.1, on the reverse strand, counting down.
GATGTGAGATACGGTCTCCTCGAAGTGATGTGACACCTTTTTTCACCACCACATAACAAGAATGATATATAAAATTATATATGATTAAATAATATATTATTAAGGATATATTGATCTTTATTTATGGATAAAATTTCATATACCATCTTTCCATAATAAACAAGAAAAAAATGGAAATGACACTCATCCATACGTATGACCTACTAACCTGATGATCATAACACTAGTTCATTTCTTGTAACTATATTTCATGATTGGATTTGTAAGTATAACTTTTTGAGAAATATGATAATTATTTTATGATTATTATTCTTTATACATCTAAATAATGACCAAATTATCTACAGTATACCTTCCAATGTAATTTTTAACACATATCTCGAATATGGTCAAAACAATAGACATAATCAAAATTAATAAAATAGTTGTGCATAACATTTAAAAAAGTGAAATAGAACTGAAATAAACATGAATTTTTTTCATGAAATTAAATAATTAAGATTATATATTATTATGTAATATAATGGAAAACATGATAATTCAGACTCAAGGTAAGCATCTTCATCTAAACCACCTTTTGTTAAGGCATAAATTGATGTCATTCACAACTATTCATTTATAAGGTGTATATATAGCACCTTTACAAAGTTTTATTATAAATTCAACTATTCTAAACTTATTTAATTTTTTTCTAATGTTATTCTATCATTGTTCTTAGGATTAAAATATGTCTAATATCTATAAAAAAATTCTCTTAAAAAAAATCAAATTTTGATGCATTCCTTCAAACTCTCTTTCAATTAGTTGTTCCAATTTTAAAATGATTTTTGAAATGTTTTATAAAAAAATAAATTGTTTATAAATATCATTTTCTTTCTATTTTACATTATTTCAATTTTTTTATAATGGGATATTTTTACGTGTTATGAACATAACATTTTTACAACATCCAAATGAATTGTTTTATTTTAAAATATGACAGTGAAAACCTTTCCTCTCGACATGAATTTTATTTGATTCCTAGCTTCCTTTAAAACATGATTTATTTTTAAAAATTAAAAACCCACTTTTAATTTTTATGTTATTCTGATATTTAAAATTATATTTTTAACAGAAAAATGTATTTTCTATTGAAAATGGGATTTTGAATGAAAATGCTATTTTAATATCTGAAAGTGATTTTCATAAGAGTTTAATAGATTCTTCAAAATAAAAAAACATTTTATCCATGTTGTGTTTCATAGACATTATATATTATGGGTGTGCCTAGATAGCGATGGGTGAGATTGTTATAGATCAAATGATGGGTTCACCTTGAGAGTACTCCAATGCATTGGGTAATGATAATGTTATCTGAAAATTTATATTTAAATTAGGGGATATGGTTATTCTAATATGTAAAGGTTTGGTATGGGTTCTATCAGGTGATGTCCAATGTTATCTATATGAATTTTCTATCCATGTTAATGAGGTTTCACAGAAATTATTTGTTTTCAAAAAGTAAATTAGATGATATTTTTAATTGAATGTCATATACCTTTATGGGTATCATGTTATGCTATCAGGAATGTTTTTTACAAGGGGTTTTCATGTTATTCACCTGACTAATTATTTTATCCTTTTTATTTACCTTAATGATAATTTGGTTCTCATCCCACATTTTTAAAATGTTTTTCACTAGATTTAATGTTGAATATAGGAATGAAATATTTAATGTTAAATGTTTTGGAGAGTTTTCATGAAATGAAATCATGTTTGGTTTTATGTATTATATGGTTGGTAAAATGGATTATAATGTCCAATGGAATACATACGTAGACATTACAAATTTTATTAGTATATTCATTAAATTAAAAAAAATATTCCAAGAGACTATAATACTTTAGTGAATTATAAATCTTGGAAACAAAAACCCTCATACAAAATAAAACTAAATTATATCCCACTATGTTTTATATAACTAGAATAATTCATAGACACACCATACTAGATATATATTTTCTTATCATGGGTAAATGAAACATAAAACTAGTGACATAAGATGATAAAGAAATGGTAAAATGGAGATATATAGGCATAATCATGAACATACAGTTATGATAACATGAGCATAAAATTACAACGTCATACACTACATATCAATGATCATAATTTTGAGTCATGGAATAATTATTGGAATTTTATAAGACATTAATTATATGGGAATCAAAGACATGATCCATGAGATCATACGACATGGAATTTGGGGTATACAAATAAGGATAGAAAATTATTTCATATTACTCAAGGATCACTACCAAGATAATTATAACTAAAAATTCCTTTACTGAACTAGTTTAACAACCCATTACCACCCTCTATTACTTATCAGAGTTACTTATCATTCTAACACTATATTACTAAATTGGGTTCACATTCCTTTTCAACCATGTAGTATTCAAGAAATGACCAAATTCCTTGTTATTTTTTATTTTTTATAATCACCCATTAAATGGAGGAATGGGAACCTTTACAAGGATATAGGTTTAGTAGTTTTCATGACTCGAAGATCTTAGAGGAATTCATCCTAGACATGAATACCTAGTAATGCCCCTCCCTAGTGTTTAGATTGGGAATTCATCATACCATATTCGAATAACTTGTTTGGATTGTAATACCTATACTTAGGTGTTCCATACCCTCTCATTCTTCCAAATCTAGATAGATTTGATATGATGAAACAACCTACTCTGAGTCCTCATCTGATGCTAGTTCCTTTTCTATGTCTAGTTTCATATACATTTCATGATCTGAATGAGGTGGCTTGAAGGGCATGAGGTGGTCTGAAAGTATATGGGAGGAATTATTGGATGATATCACCAATAAATAATACGTAAAACCAAAAGATATCATCTTTGATGGAAAATAAATATGAAATATCTTTTTAAAACATTTTTTAGGAAAATAAATTTCAATTGTTGAATATTTTTTTAGAAAATAAAAAAGAGTAAAAGTACCTAACTTTAATAAAACATTGAGAAATTATAAATTATTCTTCTAATAAGTGATTAGTTTTTTGGGCTGGAGAATTCTATTCATGTTGTACACCTTTAAACATGAAACTTCATTTATATTGTCCATATAAGCTAAAAGATCCTTGATTATAAAATGACAAGAAGATTCCTTTTAAACCCATTTTCTAATAGTGTAAAATAAGAGAAGGAATTTATTTAAAAGTAATAAAGGTTAAATAATTATTTTAGAGAAATTTTTTTATTTTGTTTTGAAATGATATTTATGAAACATTGGTTTTGAAATAAAACAGATTTCCAATCAATGATATAAATATAGTAATATTGTCTTGATTTATTTATATTAATTATTTTAAGTACCAATGAGTGAAAAAATAGTAATATTAAAAGAATATAAAATCACCAAAAATGGTATAATAAATTTAATTATATATCTTTAGATATTCATCATAATATTTCATCAATTGGAGCATATTCAAAAACAATCCAGATAAATGATATGATTATAGTATTAAACTCTTAACACATTGTAACGTTGAATAATTATATAAATGTAAGTATTAAATTATATTAATTATAATATATCATGAAAATAAGGATATTAATGATATAAAAACTCAATTAGGATGTATATAAACCCTGTGAGAGGATATTTGAACATAACATAAAATGCGTATCAAGGAAGGAAAATGGAGACAAAATTACCTCGCCACATCGGTAACATTTTAACCGCAACCCCCATGAAAGTGGGATACTAAAATTGATATCTAAATATTTTTAAATAAATTTATAATAATCATAATTTACATCTATGGGATGTATACAGACCACATGAAAAAATTGGTTGTGAACAAGGCTTGTTTCTCATAGAAAATAAAAGCGAGATGGAAATCCCTTACATTATGTCTTTAATTTGTTTGTACTCATTAAGTAATCATGAATAATAGATATAGGTATATTATAAATATTTTATAGAAATAAATTCACTTATACCATACAATATATGATATTTATTACCTTTTGATACCCATTTATTAAAAATTCCATGTCGGAGTTACGTTTCGTGTAATAACCGCTTTGATTTTCATAAATGTTTTCCCTTTTATTGATTATCCTATTAGAAAGTTAATTTTTTAATAATTTCTATAATGATATTTATGATATAAATTATAAATAAATAAATATATATTTATATTATTATGTATTTATTGATAATAATCAATAAAAGATAAAAATAAGAAATGAGATACACGGTTTATAGAGAAAGTAGGCAATAATTACACATGAAAATTGTTTTTACTTTATAGTTATTTTAAAGGAATAAAAATTTTATGAAATATTATTATTATAGAATAATTTTAATTCCATATATATCACATTTTACTATTAAAACTATCCTTAATACATTCCACGTAATGTGTGAATGAATTACATCCCTTCCTGAGACAGTAGTCTGCCATACACATGAATGAATTTATTGCATTAATGCAAGATGTAAATAAAATTGGTCTGTGATATATAAAAAATTAAATATTAAAAATAACATAAATATTATAAATTTAATATAAAATCAATAAATAAATCATTATTCACAACCTTTAAATATGTAAGGGAAGAATGAGCCATATATGTTTCCAATGTGGTAGTATGTCGTACAAATGAAAGATGACTGTGTATCCCATTTTGTGGAAGTGTGTAATAATGTATGTAATAAAATTAAAAAAACAACATCTTAGTATATTTTATATAATTAAGTTATTTTATACACATGATATAAAATAAAATAATTTTTTTTGAGAAAAAAAGAATCCTTAATGAACATTACCTATTTTTCGAGTATCTTCTTTTTGTATGTAGAAAAGGACCCCCTTTGTTGTATTTTTCCCAAATTTAGGATTATATAATGAATAGATAAAATTTGGGAAGATATTTTAATTTTTATTGTTGACTAAAAATTACTTGGGAGGTGTGATGATAGGAGGATTGGTGGTTGCCTTTTATAAGGGAGGTGATTGGCAATCTTATAAATACCAAAAAGTAAACACTATTGGTAGGTCTTCCTAACATAATGTTCCTAAAATAATGAAAACTTTTCTATATAATATATTATATAGTATAAATATTTCCATATTCTAGGTTTTATTAATTTTTATGGATCATTTTCCCTTCATGATTAATGTTTAGTCTCTTAGTAACATCATTTCCCCCTTATTTGACATATCTAGTTTAAATTTATTTAAATAATTACTTGGAAAAAATTGAGTTTTAGTTATTAATAATTGTAAATTATTATTTTCCAAAATATTGAATCAATTTCCAAAAATTCAATACATTTATGTGGAAAAATATAATTTAATTTCAATGCCACATATGGGATGAAACAAGGAGTATTTTAATGTGAATATGATTAAATGTTTTAAATTTTTTTATATCCAATATCAAGGTGAAATTGTTTCAAATGAAGTCAATTGGATTAATTTATGTATAACTGATTTAATTGTTTTTTAAACCCATTATAAAATATAATTTAGAAATTTAAATAAATTAAATGATAATGAAATTTTCAATTTAAAATATGTATTTTTCGTTATTCTTCAAAAAATGATATATTTTAGTAAAATACCATAAATCCACCATAATATAATTTTAATATTATGAATTCCATAATTTTTTTTATTTTAAAAAATTAAATTTTTAATATTTTTTTAAAAAATTATTATTTTTTATATAAGGACAAAGAAAACATCTTTTGAGAGAATAGTATTTTCCAAACCTATATGGATATTACAAAAAAAATTATTCATTTTTTTATCAAATATGTTTTGATTATATAAAACCATTATGTTTAAATGTTAGAACATAATATTAATACTACTATTTCTAATATTTATGTTATAACGTTCATGTTTAAATATCAATAATATATCATTGTTCTGTTAAAACTTAGTGCCTCATGTAACATAAGATAAGACGGGGTTGCATGTAATGCCAACTTAACCAGTTTTTTAATATGAAAAATATATAAACATGGTGAAGCGTTTAACAAATGAAATAAATTAAATTAAATTTATTTAATAAATAAAGGTCAGAAAATATAGGGTATTACATTCTACCCCCCATAAAATGAATTTCACCCTCAAAATTCATCTCTATGATACAAAAAATTATGATAATTATGCCTCATCATATCCTCAAGTTCACACATAGCTATCTTCAATCTAGTTTTTTCTCTAAAATATAGACCAGGTGAGTTGTCTTGTTTTTAAGACTTTCTATGTACTACACATAATTTCAATCAATTGTTCCTCATAAGAAAAAAGTTTCTCCCATGATAGGAGCTCTGAGTTCAGTAAATGTTAAAGGTAATGTATATACTTCCCCAAGAGAGATAAAATTAACACATAATGGGATTGATATAGGATTGGTGGAAGCTCCAAGAGATAGGATACCACAGTAATATGATCCATAATTTCAAAGGGATCGATATACCTAGGTATTCGATTCCCTTTCATCTCGAATCTCATGACCTTCTTCCTTGGAGTAATTACTAGAAAAACCTTATCAGTAACCTAAAATTCAATATCACATCGATGATATCAACATAATTTTTCTACCAACTCGGTGCTTCCATGATATGTTGACAAATGGATTTAACTTTATCTTTTATTTCTTTAGTGACCATAGGTACTAATATATTTATTTATCCAACATTATTCTTGATCATTGGATCGCTACATTTATTTCCCTAGAGGGATGCATAAATATCCATTAGAATTATCTATTGAAAGATAATTTTTTATGATTACACAACAATACGAAGGTGTTGATCCCAACCACATTTTAAATTCATAGAACAAGACCTAAACATTTACTTGGGGGTTTGAATTTGTCTATCAAACCACCATATTTTTTAGAACGATGACTAGTGTTGAAACAAAATTCCCAATTAAGGGATTAATAAATACATTGCTAGAACATTAAGGTCGTCCATGGGCCCCAATCAGATACAAGGTTATGTTGAACTCTAAGAAACCGTAACACTTAATTACGATATATCTTCTGAATCTGGTATAATGACAATTAATCTCTATTAGCAATGAAGTGTGATGAATTTTTAAGGAGACTGACTACTACCCATGTATCATTATTCCATTTAGGTGTTTTGTAGATTCCATTGATAAAATACATACTGATTTTCTCCAATTTATATTCTAATATGTATACTGAATGCAAAATCAACATATAATTTATTTTCTTTTAGCCTCAACATTCTGGAATACCAAGCACCTAGATACACAATTTTCAATATCTCTATTCATTCAATCACACTAGAAGTATTATTTTAAAGATCTATACATCATCATACATTGCAGATGAATAAAGAATAAATAACAATGCAATTCATCTAATATCTACATTAATTTTTTTATTAGGGGAACAAATACATGGTTCTTGAACCTTATAATTCCATCAAGATCAATGATAAACACAAGAACATTTCTAATGTTCTTTTTCAGCTATTAAACATCCTTCTAGCCTCATTAATATTCATTAGGATAAATGGTTTAAAATTCAATTGGGTAAGATATGAATTATACCCTTCCATTTGTAATTCCATATCCTTGTATTGAAATTCCCGAAATATTATAACTTTTTTGGTCCTCATCATAGATATGCTAACATGATCCTTTGGCTAAAATCATCAACCACCTTATTCTATTTCCCATGGTGGTAATTTGTTGATCAATCAAAATCCCTTTTCATCTCTAACCATATTATCTATAAAAATTTAAACTACTTCTTTATTAATATACACATAAATATTTATTAATGGATATATTTATATCATTGTTTTCTAGGTAAATACAATTACCCCATATCAACAATGAAAAAATTTCTACAACTAACTCCAAATCATGTGTTGGGTATCTTTTCATATGAATCTTTAATTTTCTTGAGGCATTAGCTATAAACATGTTATTAAACATAATATTACATTCCAATCCCTTCATATATGAATCACTAAAGTTTACAACCCTTATCCACTATATTATAATGTTAGAATAGCATATTTGAATAACATACTCTTCAGTTACACGAAAATTTCCACACATTCATTATTCTATAGGATCTTTTCTCCCTTCTATGATAACTTGGAAAAAAGGATTAGATTTTTGTGGGAAATTATCCATGAAACATTGATAATATCCAACTGAAACAAGAAGATTGTAGATCATAGTCACCATGGTTCCTCTAGGCCAACATTAAATATCATTCATAATTGATTGATATACTCATATATCATCTCTTTAGATTATATATCATCAAAATGAAGACATTTGTTGTAAAAATTCATAATTTGTAAGTTTTTCATATTACGTCTCCTTCTATAGGACCATTAGTACAATTCCCAAGTTTTATTCATTCTCTTCCATTATATTTGACAAGGTAATAATGTTATCTATAATGACTACAAAAAACTGATCAGGGTATCTTCTAATAACACTATTCATTAAATCGATGAGGGTAGTGGGGGAATTAGTAGGAAAAAAATACATCACTACATATTAATAGTGTTTATACCATATATGGAATTCCATCTTCGGTATATCCTTTTTATTGATCCCCAATTGATGACATCCAATATGAGAGACAATCATGGAAAAGTATTGAACTCCATATTTTTTATCAATAACATCATTAAAATTGGGAAGTTGATACTTGTTCTTCATTTTGATATTATTTAGCTCGCTATAATCTATTTAGAGTCTCATTAATCAATATTTATTTTTTTTAAAATAATAGGTTCAGCATAAGGTGACAAAACCAGACGAATGCATCCCTTATTATGGTTTTCTATGTGTTTCATCATTAATTAAGGAAAATCAATCAAGACCGTTCTATAGAGAGTTTTTAAATTCATGTGGCCCTATTATGAGATTTATTTTGAACTCAAATTTATGTTTTGGTGGAAGTCTTCGAAAATATATTTGAACGACATCAAAAAATTCCCATATAATTGGAATATAATTGATGTCATGATTATCACTAAAAGATGAGATAATCATCCCTTATGAATGAGATTATTACCCATACACTGGATAAAATCTCTATTGGACATTCTTACTTATCATCACATTGATAGAATATCTTATATTAGTTTTGAATATCAAATGAATCATCCCTTAATCGAAAATAGTTGTGGTATTTATGTAGAGATATCTAATTAATTCCCAAGATAACATCAAATTCAACCTGAGGAAGAATGAGATGATTTTCTAGAAGCACATTCCCACCAACAACCACCAGAGACGAGTCATAGATTTTTTAAGAGATCTTCATTTAATTAGGGTTTAAATTACTAATTATGAATCTAATATTTTGGGGGGAATATTAATACACCTAGATAATTGTTTATATATAAAATTATGTGTATATCAAGTGTAAAATAATGAATTAGTAGTTCTAGAGTAAGTAGAACGTGTACCTTTCGCCATATAAATATTATTAACATCATAATTAATAGCAACTTCATGCTATTTTACCTCCTCCCTATTCTTAACATGTTTTAAACATCAAACATCAACATTAACCCTCTTGTTATGGAATTACATAGAATAATGCCAATAATCCTTACACTTGAATCACTGAAGTGGGGAATGTGAATTCTATGTAGCATTCTCTCAATTTAATTTGTTAGCTAGCTTATCTCCATCACAACATTAATGAATTGACTCATTACCTTCCCATACACACATAAAAAATTTACAATTCCCCTAATAATATTTCTTATATCCATCTTCACATACATAGTGCATAAAAGAATGATTTTCATTTTCTCACCATGCTTGTTAAATTTTCAATAAAACTCCATATTCCTTGTATTATCCAAACCATGAGATTGATCAAAATATCTGACCTCTACTTATACCTTGATCATACATCAAACAATCTCTTCATAGCTACTAAAGTCTCTTATTGGAAATTCCCTTTGGAGACTTAGTTTTAAACAACAAAACAATTGATCCAAGTTACTTTACGATTGGATGATAATATCAAAAGTATACCTTGAATGTGCTGTAAAATTATCCTCCTATAAACCAATATATTCATTATAAATTTTCTTTATCTCAATGTAATAATTACTCATCTTCATTATTAGAATATAACCTATGTACTTATTGAAAAATAATTTCATGAATAATCCCAATACATGGAATAAATTTCATCTTATTTTCTATTTTTCTTAATAATATTCCACCATTTCTCAAGTTCACATTTCATATGGAAGAAAAAATTGATTTTTTCATGTTCCAAACATTGATGAATAGAAAATAACTTTTTTGTGGTATAGATATATTGTTAATAAAATAGTGGATCTAAATCCCCTCAGAAAGAATTTGGATGTTTCCTCATAAAGGACTAAACATAATGTTGTTATATATTTTGTTTGTTTGGATGTATAGAATGATTCATAGATTGGGAATATTGTGGGAGTATTTATTTAATATTTTACATTCTATATCCCATAACAATTGCATTCTTTGGATTAGGATCATTACATTTCACATCACACTTTTCATTAATACAATTACTTTGGGTCCTAACTGTTGAGTAAAACCAAAAAGAATAGTGTAAGAAATAATAATCATAGTGGGAAACCACATAATCATGAAAAATCACTTATGATATTTCTATTATATGAAACCATTATTTTAATATATGAAACCATATATTTAACCTATGTAATTAAATTTCACCTTATTTTTACAACCTTCGTGATTGTTCCTAATGATTTTTTTTAATATCCCATGTGTATCCAATGGGATTTTCAAACAAGATGTGCCTAAAGGGACATTGTTGTGTACAAGGTATCGATTGAGTATATCTATATATGATTTAATAATGTTCATTACCACTATGTACATTTATTCCGAAGCCACATCCACTTTTAGTAACCAGATAGAGATGATTTGTTTGAAAACAACTCACTCTATCATTAACCAAAATTCTAGGACATTTTTATATACTATAAAACATCCTTAGATTAATAATTAGAACTATCCATAGGCTTTTCAATAAGGTTTTATCATCCCAGTTTCATAATCATAACTAAAAATTCAGTTTGATACCAACTATAATAGCCCTCTTTAACATACAAGGACATTACATCGTTTTTCCTAAATATTTATTAAATTACACCATCATAAGCCCAATAATTATATTAGTTTAGTGACTTTTGAATAATGGAAACATAAAACACGGTCTATAAGTGAACAAAATTGTCTCCTCTAGTGATCTACATGACTAGTTTCCTTCTTAGGCTCACCATACATAATTCATAACTTCATAACCCTGTGAAAGAAATTATAATAAAGGGTGAAATAAAATTCTCAGTTGGGGTAAAAAAGGGAGACACATAAGAATAATCATGAAAATATGGGTATAAAAATATGGGCATAACATTAGAAGATCAATCCATGAATGTAAAAGATCATAATTTTGAGTCATGGAATAAATATTGGAAGTTAATCAGATATGAATCATATGGGAATCAAAGACGCGAGCATTTGCATCATAAGACAAGAAATTTGTGGCATAAACCTAAGCATATAAAATAATTTCATATTGGTCCATTCTCACCTCCCCCACCATCATATTAGAAAATGTCCTTTAATAAACTTTATTTACACCCAATTTCAACCTTATATTACCGAAATGAGTTCACTTATAGTTCTTTCCAAATATTATTTGTAACATCCCAGATAAATAAGGAATAAGACACTTTTCATATTTATTAATATTTGTGGATTAAATATAAATTTTACTTTATAGGGGACACTATGTTCGATGGCATACTCGATACACAACAATGGGTTTCTTTGAAATCTTACGCTGCACACTAACAATATAATATTATTATTTTAAATGGTTGTTAACCTCTAGCCATTGTATTGGATGGAATGAATAGAAATAACTACAATATGATGATCCATGTTTTTTGTATATTTTTACATTTATCAAATAAAAGTTAAAGGCTTAAAATAAGTAAAGAATTCGATTTTAAGCATAACTACCCCAATATTCACTAAAAGGATGATTTACCGACTTTTAATGGAGAACCCTCTTTGAATCTATTTATTGTCAATTTTAGATGTTCTATTTGTCAAAATAAAATTCTTATTTATAATTGGGACACTTAAATTTACATTGGATAAAATTTCGGTATTTTTCTGATAATGTTCATTTTTAATTAATAGTAAAAAATACTGTATTATAATTCAAAAGTGCCTTTTAATCTAATTTATTTATATGGTTATATATTCTATTTAATTGGTTTAAAAGTGTAATTAGAATATATTTTTACCATGTAATCTAATTTTGGTCATTGGAAGAAATTTAATTTTAAAATTGGACATAAACAAGTGTCAATCTTTTGATAGTTATTATTTCTTAAAAACACCCTATTTGTTTTAATAGTGGGAATTAATTTTAAATTAAATTTTTCCACTTCTGTTTTTGGGATTTGGAGAAATGGATAAAATATTTGGAATCTGTAGGTCCAAATCTTGTAAATAGGTAACTTTTACTTTTAGATAATTTAAATATTTACTTTAGTAGATATTTTATTTACCATGATTAAAAGGTAAAAATAATAAATAAGGGTAAAATATAATATTATAAAAATATTAAATTATCCTAACATGTGTACTAATCCTATTGGATAATACATATCCGACCATGGGCATCCTTGGGTCGAATTTGGGACCCCATGGATCCATATGGGAGTAATAATGATATTTTATATTAATTAATTTAAAGTAAAGACAAAAATGACATAAACAGATATCTTCTAGTAAATAAATAATTACATGGAGTTATATAAGTTATCTTCTCGGCTATAAATATTTTTTGGAAATATAAATAGATTTCCTACATCATGGTATTTCTTTTTAATGTTTTGGACATCAAATTAATTAAATTATTTATGACACAATAATGATACAATATTTACCTCATTAATAAATGATTTAAATAAACAAGATTATAAATAATAAAACAATATGAAAAACCAGTAAAATTATAATTATATTATTTTATTTCGACCATGATTCATTTTAACATTTATTTTAAATAATATTTGACCTTTGAAACCGAATATGAGGTTATAATAAAATAATTGTTTCAAACGTTCCTAAATATCCCCTCCTCTCCCTTATAAAAATCCATCATTTATACTTATTTTCTCACACTTCTCAAGACTTTGTATCATAAAACCTCTTCTTGAATAATCTATCGAGATCCCTTTCTTCATCCAAGATGACTTAACTTAGGCAGAAGACACTTCAAGAAACCCTTTTTGTTCAAACCAAAGAGAGTTATCAGATTTAAAGGTAACTTCTTCTCTTAAGTTCTTTTGTTTTATTTTACATCTCCAACACTCTAAACTATTTTTATTCATTTATTTTATAACAAAAATAGTATACTCAATATAATAGGATGTTTTTACGAGAATATTTCAAACAACACTTACACAAACCTCCATCTAATGGGTAAAGAACATAATGTTTTTGTGGATGGAAAACTAACGCCTCACGAAATGATGATTGTTCAATTATCTCATACCGTCTCTCATGGAGTCCATTATGATTGAAATTTAATTATATATTATATATATTATGTTAATTATTTCTTTATTCTTTTGTATTTCTCATTTATAGCGTACTTTTATGGCTTCCATAATGGGTAAACACGATAATTTCATTTTAGGAAGTGCGGACTAACACCCCCTCAAAGTAATTTGACTCGTTAATTCTTTATGTGGGATGTATAAAGGATGGAGATAATTCTATTATATATGATATTATACTATAATTATAATATACTTATGTATGATTATATTTTAATTCAATTAAAATAAGAAATAGAAATGGAAGCAGCGTTCATGTGTATATATGGTTTACCATCTCAATGAACTGTGCATTCCATTTCTTATCTCCAAATATCATGTACTATTATAAATAAATATATATACTGGATATATATGATTTATATGATATCTATATCATTAATATCATTCAAGAGATAAATGGATTGTGGAAGACATGGACAACATGTAATTATAAGGTGTTCATTTTTACTCAAGTACCAAATATCGACGAAACAACTGTTAATAACTTAAATGATTACATAATGTTTATAACATGGTAATGAGTGATATAAAAGGAATAATAAACTTGAAGAAGGTTCTTTAGAATTTATAAATTAACTTTAGTTTATTATTCATGATAGTAAAGAATGATCAGGTCAAGTCAGACACAAGGTAAGGGATTTCTTATCTCACTTTTAATTCTGCGAGATTTCCATTGTTCACCACTCATTTATTGCTTGTGGTGTATTTTTTACAGCCATTTGATATATATTAACATGAATATATTTATATTAATGGTATTCAGTGATTAATTTGGTGGTTATTATCTTTTTCTCATACGACTCTATTGATTACAACGTGGTAAGGGATTTTTCATCTCACTTTTTATTCCCGTGAGATTCATGCTATAATGGATACTATTTCCTTTTGTGTGGTGTATGTACTTCCCATGATTGTAATATTTGTGTAATTTAAATTCATTTATGAGTATTTACATCTTCATTGTATGATCCTTCTTTCATGTGGCATATGTTTTGTAGGTTACCAAATCGGTAAGGAACCTTTCACCCCCCGCTTTTTAAAAGATTTTTTTGTTATATCTTTTAATTTACATCTTATTATGTTGGGATATGTTCATATATATCCTTATTGATGTAAAAATTTTGTCCATGTGATGAGATACCCTGTTTATCTCATCAAATCATTTTCTGAATTTTAAAGTGACATCGTTATGCTGTTGAATTTTGAAAAGGGAACTTCTTAACCCAATTTCAATTCTTCGGGTTCAACTTGTACTTCTTGAATATGTCATCCTATGAATATGTTTGAATGAACTCTGTCTGTTTTACACTTATTATCCACTTATATTGGGTGTATTTATATTTTTCACACATAATTATGTAATTGATTTATTCTTAATCTAAGGTTCCCAACTTTATAAGGGATTTCTTCTCAATTTACATTTCCATTGAGACATCATTGCTGATATACTCCAATTCACTATTATATGGTGTATATACTGTCCCTTGGCATATTATATCCTGAATAACTTTATTCTCACGATATTATTATGTTCTGAATAAATGTTATTCTTCAATTATTTGTATTTTAGGAACTCTCATTTTGTTAAAAACACTTTAACTAAAATATCATTTTAAATGTTTTAATGGATTATTCTTATAAATATTTCACATTAATGTCCCTATTTTAAAATGGTTTTAAGAATTTATTCATATGGACATGAATGTTTATAAATTGAAATTTCTTTCAAAAACTTCAAAGTGTTATGGTTCACTTTGATTAAATAATCTCATTATTTAATATTTTAAATGGTTTTGAAAATGGTTTGATAAAAGCTTTGAATTTGTCAATATTTTGAAATGATATAATGTTATTACAATATAGAAATTTTATCTTTCTATTATGAATTTTTTTATGGGTTATGAATATGTAATGGATATTGGGAACTATTTACGAATATGGGTGGTTCCGTGAAAAACCTAGGGCGGGTGATCCCGATATAGCTCTCCAATGCATTGGGTAACGTGACAGAGGTAAATGTGAATGTTTCTCCTAAGAGATTTGTGGAATATAATGCGATGCATATTCCAAATGTGACTACCTATGTAGATGTGATATCTACAATGTAAGTTTGATATGGATTCCACAAGTAAACTTTATGATTTCTAATTTCTATGTGTTATTCATAAATCTTATGATATCATGAGGTATGTTATGATTGAAAAGTATGGTTTCATTGTTTTTTATTTATTGATGGGTTAATGTTTTATTTCCTTATTTTATAACCCTTACTGAGATTTTTATGCTCACCCAAGTTATTGAAATTTTTTCCATGGGACTTAAAGATGAATAATGGTCAATGATGGGATTAAGGAAAAGTCACACTTTCTAAAACATGGAAGTAGAAATGACTCTTTTTTAAGAGTTTTTATTTTATAAAAAAAATGGATACTGAGGACCTATGTCTACTTGTAATTTTCATGTTGATATGTAATCGTTATGGCCTAATTCTCTAAAACTCTAGACTTTAAAATATCATGAATGTGAATTATTCATTTAATACAAGATTATGTAATGTTTTAAGGTTGGGTCCTTACAGTTTCTATTAGAGGTCGGTTTAGACAACTTTAGGGATTATGAGTTTTATGTAAACACATGGTTAGTCCATATGTCTATTATTTCAGTTAAATATTTTTTTTAAAATATTTTGCAGATCATTGAATGTATGTTACAAATGGTAGGAGGATGATCTCAAACGACATTCCTATATCTTCTTGATGACTTTCTTGCAATAATTATTGCAAAGTCGTGTTCGGATGATTGTGAAACTTCCTCTAGCGTACTACTCACTTGAAAGTAGTTGTTTGAGATATCAAACACCTCCACTACACCTAATTATCATCATGGATCATGGTTTGTATTTAAAAAAAATCATATTTTCACAATATTCTCATATTTTCAAGCAAGTAAAATATTATCAAGGCATTTACCAATATTTTACCTTATCAAAAGATTTTGAAGCAAATTATGATTTTAAAAAAGGTTGCGAAGGAGGAGACCCTTGCTCAACATATTTATATTTGGTTTTACAATATAGTCTCTCATCGCATACTATAGATTTTTTAAAGTACCGCTAATTGAATTTTTCAACTCAAATTAGGTCAGATAATTTAATAGAAATCATGTTTTATATGATGTTTTGAAATTATATGTCATATATGATTATTTTCCAAAACTATTTTTCTGTGAACACCCATAAGACCCAAGATGTACAAGGTGTATTTGGTTGAAGGAGGAAAATGATTTTAGAGGTTATATAAATAATTGTTTCAATGCATGGACCATCTACCTACATGAACTGGATGATGATGAAACCAAATGGACACCATGATCAAGGTATGATGTTCTTCATTTTGGGGGTCTTTTTTTAGGGTAGTGAAATAAGACTTCATGAATTAAGATGTTGATATAATAATGAATTTCGATGAAAATGACATGTATATGGAAACCATTGAGGTTAAAACATGTTAGGGTTATTTTTTGTTTTATAAAAAGGACAACACGCAGATCGTGTGACAACCCGTCGCGTCAGACAAAGCTGCGAGAATTGAACCCACAACCAAAGTGAGATTGGGATTTATCACATACCAGTAGACTACGTGAATTCCCTGGTTAATATGACTTATTATTTTAATTTATACGGAGTTATGGATCAAGAATAAGTTGATTTTTGGAAATTACATTTTATCTGATAGATATACTTAGTATAGGAAAATGATTTGGTGAATAAGTGATAAAGGTTATTTTGAAATACGTTCTCTCTTTTGAGGAAACAATATATTCCTAAGGAAAATAGAATACTATGGGATTTAATTTGTGGAATAATGGTTGAAATTTTATTTTGAAAGAATATCAATTATTTGTGTACATATAGTGAATTTATTTATTTATAAAAATGATTAAACAATCATGGTTAATATGTGATAAGGTTAATTAAATTTTAATATATGACTTTATGAGTAACTGTTGTTATTTGGAGACAAATGTTATGATGTATCTTGAAAGACTATGTAATTAATTTCTTATGAGATTTGTTTTACAATATTTGTTTGGATTTCATTTCAAGAATTTTAGGGATAATTGTTTATTGAATGGTCTTTGTTAAACATTGGGTTTAGATTGGCATATTTTGGAGATTAAGAGTAGTTTTTATTCTTGTAAAATATTATTCTTTTTGGGTATTATCTGATCTTTCACTATCAATTTTGGTTTTAGTTAATGTTTAAAGACAATGGAAATATATAGTTCTTCTTTTGTGGATTATCTGATTCTCTAGAAGTTGATTCTGGTGCTTTTTATGTGACCAAGTCTTTTTGAATGCTCTTTTCTTGGAGTAATGATTAGTTTTTTGTAGAATCTTATTTAAGGATGAAACTCAACATGAAGGTAAGTATATTTCCTTATGTTCTTATTCTATGTAGTAAATTAATTCCTCAAAATTATGAAAAGGGACATAAAATAGAGATGTTGTTGGTTTACGTTTCCTACTAAGTAATAAAATACTATTTAACACATCATAAGTTTGTGATTTTCTGGTGGTATAATTTCTCTTAATCATGCTTTCTATCACTCTCCATCCGAACATGACTGTTTCTTCTCTCTTCCATATCCATGTTTTCCTATATGGAATCCTATTATGGGTTTTCTCATGTGACCTTTTTACGTCTCTTTCTTTATTTTAAAGTGATAGTTTTACTGACTCTTTTCTGATGAGGGTCTTTGAATGAAGGTTCGAAGCCCAGTTTTAAAATTGCGAGGACGCAATTCTCAAAAGGGGGGAAGGATGTAACATCCCAGATAAATAATGAATAATACACTTTTCATAATTATTAATATTTGTGAATTAAATATTAATTTTACTTTAAAGGGGACACTATGTTCGATGGCGTACCCGATATGCAACAATGGGTTTCTTTGGAATCTAACGTTGCATACTAACAATATAATATTATTATTTTATATGATAGCTAACACCTAGCAGTTGTATTGGAAAAAATGAATAGAACTACATAAAATATGATGATACATGTTTGTTGAATATTTTACCTTTTATCCAAAAAAATTTAAAGGCTTAAAATAAGTAAAGAATTCAATTTTGAGCATAACTACTCTAATATTCACTAAAAGGTTGATTTAACACCTTTTAATGGAGAACCCTCTTTGAATCTAGTTTTTGCCAATTTTATATGTTCTATTTGACAAAATAAAATTCTTCTTTATAGTCTGGACACCAAAATTTACTTTAGATGAAATTATGGTATTTTTCTGATAATGTTCACTTTTTAATTAATTGTATAAAATATTGTATTTTAATTCCAAAGTTCTTTTTAATCTAATTTATTTATATGGTTATATTGTCCATTTAATTGGTTTTAAAGTATAATTAGAATATATTTTTACCATTTAATCTAATGTTGGACATTGGAAGTAATTTCATTTTGAAAATGGACATAATCAAGTGTCAATATTTTGGTAGTAATTATATATTAAAAACATACTTTTTTTAATAGCGAGAAATAATTTTAAATTAATTTCTACCACTTCTATGTTTTGAATTTTAAAAAATGGATTCCATATTTAGAATTAGTAGGTCCTAATTGTGTAAATAGGCAACTTTTATTTTTAGTCATTTTAAAAATATACTTCAGTAAATATTTTATTTACAATGATTAAAAGGTAATACTAATAAATAAGGGTAAAATATAATATTATAAAGTTTTTGAATTAACTTAGAATGTTTCCTATTCATATTGGATGATACATATCCGACCATGGTTATCCTTGGGTCGAATTTGGGACCCCATGGATCCACCTGGTAGTAATAATGATATTTTATATTAATTAATTTAAGGTAAAATCAAAAATGACATAAAAAATATCTTTTAGTAAATAAATTTTTACCTAGGGTTATATAAGGTATCATTTAGACTGTAATAATTTTCTGTAAAGCTAAAAATATTTCCTACATCATGGTATTTTTTTTATAATTTTTGGACATCAAATTAATTAAATTATTAATGACAATAATGATACAATATTTACCTCATTAATAAATGATTTAAATAAACAAGATTATAAATATTAAAAAAATATCCAAAACCAGTCCAATTATTATTGGATTGTTTTATTTCGACTATGATTCATCTTAAATTTCATATTAATAAATATTTGACATTTTGAAACTGAATATGCGGTTATAATAAAATAATTTTTTTCAAACTTTCCAAAAGAGCCCATCCTCTCCCTTATAAAAATACCTCACTTCATATTCTTTTATCACACTTCTAAAGATATTTTCTCGTGAAAAATCTGGCCAAATAAGCTCCCAAGATCCCTCTCTTAATCCTAGAAGACTTTACTCAGGCAGAAATAACTTCAAGAAACCCTTTTAGTTCGGACCAAAGGGAGTTACCCGATTTAAAGGTATCATCTTCTCTTAAGTTCTTTTGTTTTATTTTACTTCTCCAAAACTATATACTCTTTTTATTATTTTATTTTATAAAAAACACCTGTATCCTAAATATACTAGGATTTTTTTATGATAATTTTTTGAACTACACTTATACACACCTCCATCTAATGGGTAAAGAACATAATGTTTCTGTGGTTGAAAAACTAATGCCCCACGAAATGATGACTGTTCAATAATATCCTACCACCTCTCATAGTGGCCATTGTGATGGAAATGTATTTATATAAGATATATATTATGTTTATGTTTTTTATGCTTTAGTATTATTCATTTATATCATACCTTTATGGCTTCCATTATGGGTAAACACGATAAGTTCTTTTTAGGAAGTGCGGACTACTGCTCCCTCAAAGTGATATGACTCGTTAATGCCTTATATGGGATGTACAAAGGATGGAGATAATGATATTATATATTATATTATACTATAATTATAATATAACTATGTATAATTACGTTTTAATTCCATTATAATAAGATATAGAAATTGAAGTAGCATTCATGCGTACGTACGACTTACCGTCTCCATAAAGAGTTCATTTCATTTCTTATCTCCAAATTTTATGTACTATTATAAATACATATATATACATGATATATATGATATATATAATATCTAAATCATTAATATAATTCTGCAGATTAATGGATTGTTGATGACATGGACAACTTCTAATTATAAAGTGTTCATTTTTACTCAAGTACCAAATATCGACGAAACAACCGTTAACAAATTAAATGATTACATAATGTTTAAAACATGGTAATGAGTGATATAAAAGGAATTATAAAAATGAAAAAGGTTCTTCAGAATGTAGAAATTATCTTTAGTTTATTATTCATGAGATTAATGAAAGATCAGGTCAAGTCGGACACATGGTAAGGGATTTCTTTTCTCACTTTTAATTCCGTGAGATTTCCATTCCTCACCACTCATTTATTGCATGTGGTGTATTGGGTAATACCATTTGATATATATTAACCCAGATATATTTATATTCATGGTATTCTGTGATTTTTTTGGTGTTTATTAACTTTTTCTCATATGACTCGATTGTTTACAATGTGGTAAGGGTTTTTTCATCCCACTTTTTATTCCCGTGAGACTCATGCTATATTGACCACTATTTCCTTTTGTGTGGTGTATGTACTTCCCAATTTTAATATTTTTGTAATATAACTTCATTTATGAGAATTTACATCTTCATTGTATGATCCTTCTTTCATGTGGCGTTTGTTTTGTAAGTTACCAAATCGGTAAGGGAACCTTTCTCCCTCCTCTTTTTAAAAGACTTATTTTTTGTTATATATTTTAATTTACATTTTATTATGTTGGGATATGTTCTTATATATCCTTATAGATATAAACTTTATGTCCAAGAGATGGGATACCCTTTTTATCTCATCAACTTATTTTCTAAATGTTAATGTGACGTTGTTAGGCTGTCGAATTTTTACAAGGGAACTTCTAAACCCAATTTCAATTCATTGGTTTCAATTTGTACATATTGAATATGTCATCCTATGAATATGTGTTAATGACCTTTGATTGTTTTTCACTTAATATCCCCTTATATTTGGGGTATTTATATTTTTCACTCATAACTATTTAATTAATTTATCCTTAATGTAAAGATATCTTCGTTATAAGGGATTTTGTATCAATTTACATTTCCATTGAGACTTCATTGTTGATATGAACCAATTCAATCTTATATGGCGTATATAATGTACTTTGGAATATTATTTCATGAATACCATTATTCTTATGATATAATTATGTTCTAATTAAATATTATTCTTCAATAATTTGTATTCTAGGAACACTAATTTTGTCAAAAACTCATTAACTAAAATATAGTTTTAAAAGTTTTAAAGGAATATTCTTCTAAATCTTTCACATTAATGTACATGTTTTAAAATGTTTTTAAGAATTTATTCATATGGAAATGAATGCTTCGAAATTGAAATTTCTTTAAAAAAATTCAATGTGGTATGGGGCACTTTGATTCAAAAATTTATTTATTTAATATTTTAAATGGTGTTGAATATGTTTTGATAAAATCTTTGATTTTGTCTATATTTTAAAATGATATATTGTGATTGAAGTGTGGAAATGTTGTCTTTCCATTATGTTTGTATTATGGGTTATGAATATGTTATGGATATTGGGCATGGTTTACGTATATGGGTGGTTCCGTGATAAACCTAGGGTGGGTGAGCCCGAGATAACTCTCCAATGAATTAGGTAACGTGACGAAGGTAAACGTGAATGTTTCTCTTAAGATATTTAGGGAATATACTGTGATTGGTATTCAAAATGTGTCTCCTTATGTAGCTCTGATAGCTAAAATGTAATTTTGATATGGATTCCACATGTAACCTTTATGATTTACGATTTCTGTGTGTTATTCACAAATCTTATGATTTCATGAGGCATGTTATGATTGAAAAGTATGGTTTCATTGTTTTGTATTTATTGATGGGTTAATGTTTTCTTTCCTTGCATTATAACTCTTACAGATCATTTTAGGCTCATCCCATGTTTTGAAATGTTTTCCATAGGACTTAAAGATTAATAAGGGTCCAGGATGGGACCAAGGAAAAGTCACGATGTCTAAAACATGGAACTAGACATGATTATTTTTTTAAGAGTTTTTATTTTATGAAAAAAATAGACACTGAGTTGTAGTGTCTACATGTAATTGTCATGTTGATATGTAATACTTATGGCCTAATTCTCTAAAACTCTAAACCTGAAAAGATCCTCATTGTGAATTATTCAATTATTTCATGATTGTGTAATGTTTTAATGCTGGGTCCTTACATTATTGAATGGAGTTCACTTCCCATTACAACCCTATATTAATAAACATAGTTTAAATCCCATTCCATTTATTTCTATTTCATTTGATATTAATATTTACCCAATACAATGTAAAGAGGTATAACTCCCACTAATGACATTATTAAATATTATGTATGTCTTACACAAGATTATATCCATTAATTATTTCATAACTCCAAAAATAAAATAGTTATTATAAACATGTAATTATATCATAACCTACGGAAAATATATAGGCTTCATAATCCACTCATCATTACATAAATCGTGAATATAAGTTGGTTTCATAAGCATCTAATCATGCTATAACCTATGGAAGAAAACTAGGCACGATTAACATCATACCATCAAACCATACATAGAAATAATATGAATGGTATTCATGGATGATATAACCAATATGTAATATGTAACACAAATATATGTCATATTGTAAGGAAAATAATTTTGAAATATTTTCTGAAAACATATCATCATGAAAATATCCTTTCTACATTAAAAAATAAATATTAAAACAAATTTTTTTTTAAAAAAATTTTATTTGAAAATAACTTGTAAAATATATAATTGAATATTCATTAGTGATTGGTCAATGAGGTGGAGAATTTCGACCAAGTTATACACATTAAAACATATATTCCATTCATATTATCGATTGAACTCTAAAGAGATTTGATCAAAAAATGACCATAAGATTCCATTAATAATCATTTTGTAAAAATGTTAAAAAAGGCAGAAAATATCATTTAAAATTAATAAGTGGTTAATATAAAAAAATTTAAAACAATTTTTTATAACCTTTTTAGATAAAATTGTTTTTAAATTAATCATATTTTTGGCCAAATAGTTAAATTAAAAAAATATCTCTAAAAAACATTTTCATAATTAAAATAAGTTGAAAAGGGTGAGAAGATGGTACCATAACATAAAGATATAAATAATAACTCGGAAATAATAAAATTTTGTTAGAAATCCTAAGATATGGATCATATTATTTCATCAATGGAATCATAATCATTAACAGTCCTGATAAACGATGATATAAACTCTTACCACTGGGCAATATTGATATCATAATACATAGGAATGGATAAAATAAAATGAAGATTATAAAATAATTTAAATAATGAAATTAAAGATATAACATTCAAATGGGAATTATATACACCTCAAAAAAGAATATAGGTTCATAATATAACATTTTCCTTAAAGGTGAAAAATTGAGACACAATTCCCTTACCACATTGGTATCATTATGAACTTAAACCCCATGAAAGAGAGATCCTAAAAAGGATATGTAAATCTAATTAGTTTTTAGTAGAATATTGATAAAACAAATCCGTGGGAATAATTAACACCACATATATGAAATATGTGGTTATGATGACATGTTTCTCATAGAAATTCAAACTGAGACGGATCATCCTTACCTTAAGTCTTGACATCCATTTTACTCATTCGATCCTCCTGTATAATAAATATAAATTTATTATAAATCTGTTATATAAATAAATTAATTTATAATATTCCATATATGATTCCATTTTTTCCTTTTATTACACATTTAGTAACAATTCCATGTTAATGTTATGTTTTGGGTAAAAACTGTTTGTTTTTCAGACATGTTTTGACTTGTTATTATTGGTCCCCCTACTGAGATCATGATTTAACAATATGAATAATTATAAAAATGATATTAATATAAAATATATATTACTTATATATATATTTATAATAATTTTTAAAAATTGAAATAGGAAATGAGACACATAGTTCAAGGATACTGTAGGCCATACATATGCTTGAACGATGTTTTAATTTAATTTTCATATTAAAAGAATGAATATTATATGATAAATTGTAATTAGAGAATAATTTATGTTTATTATATATCACATGTTTTATATTAAAACCATCCATAAAAAATTTTATTTAGTGCATTAATGAATCATATTACATTGTGGGGTGGTAGAATGTCATACAAATTAACTATGTAATCGTACTCACTCAAAATAGAATATATAATGAAATGTTTGATATAAGAATTAAATAATAACAATAATATAATAAAAATAATAAATATCATATATAAACTATAAATACATCATTATTCCAAACCATTAAAGGTGGTAATTGAAAAACTAATGACCTCTGTTCGTGAGGTCGTAGTCCGCTGTACACACCTACGATGATTGTGCATCACGTTTGATATAAATGTGTGAAGATGTAGTTTGTAAAAATAAAATAACAATATTTAAATACATTTAATATAAAAAGGTTATATATAAGGATGATAAAAAAATTATATGGTCTTGAGGAATAAATAAATAAATATTTATTGATGAACATCACCTCTAATTCAGCTATATCCTTTCAGTTTGCATCAAAGGATTCCAAGAGTTAGATTTCATACCAAATTAATGATTATTAGATAATGATAGGGATTTTAAATGAAAATTTGATTGTTATTTTATTAAAAGAAATTATTTAGAGGTTCAATGAGAGGGGTAAAGGTGGTGGCATAATGTATGGGATGTGAGTGGAAATCTTGTAAAAAAAAGTAAACACAATTTAGAGGATTCCCTTACTTCAGGTTCCTACATTAATGGAAAATTTTCTATAAAAGAGTATTTAATTTTCAAATATATCTAAAATATGGTGTTTGGACAAGTTTCTAGGTCATTTTCTCCTTATTTTAATAGTTTAGTACATTTGTTAACTCATTATTCACGTAATTTCTATAATTAATTTTAACTATTTTGATTAATCCATATGGTTGAAAAATAAGTTTTACTTATTATTTATTAAAAATTATTATTATTACAATTATTGGAAAAAAACTGAAAATTTGAATTCACATTATTAGAATAAATTAATTTAAAATTAATCATGTCGATGGGACAAAACATTAGATTTTTCAAATGTGAATAATCTTAAAAAACAACGATTTTATTATAACCAATTTTATTGTAAAATTGAATCCAATGAAAGAAATTGTATTAATTTATTTATGATAGAACTAATTTTACTTTAAAACCATTTTAAAATATAATATAACTATATAAATAAATTATACAAAAAGGCTATTTAAAAATTAAAATTCATGATTTCTCAATTTTCAACCAAAAATAATATATTTTATTCAAATACCATAAATTAACCCTATCGTAATTTTGAATTAATTATTTCATAAATAAATTTCATTTTTATCAAGTTAAATTTATAATTGTTTTAATGATTTATTTTATTATTGTACACAAAAAGACATAAAACCCATTCTTTGAGAAAATAGTATCTTTTGAACATATAATGACTTTACCAAAAACATTGTATGTTATTATCAATATTTTTTCACAATATAAAACCATTATTTTTAAATTTTATTTATTAATATTTTAATATTTTTTTAATATCTATGTTATAATTTTATCATTTAAATAACTATAACATATTATTGTTTTGTTAAAACATAGTGTCGCCTATAATACAAGCTTAGCTGGTGTTGTGAGTTATACAAGATTAAATTGGCATTACCGATAATGAAATATTAATTTTTTTTATCATGTAATTGAATACATCAACTAAATTTAACTTATTCATGTAATAGATGTTCATAAGAACTCGAGGTGTTACATTGATACAGATTTGAATTGTGAAGTTTTTATTATATGGGTTTGTTATGTATTATTTATGACTTAATTATCTAAAACATTGAACTTGAAAGGATTATAAAATAAAAATAATGTCAATTTATAAACATTAACTCAATATTATTTAATTATTAAAGATGGTCCAAATAATTACATGATTATATAATCCTATTTTATGGAACATAAATCCAAGAATGCCAAAATATTTATGAATTTTTATAAACTAATTCAAAATAATAAAGGACATTTAACATTTTCAATTAGGAATGATAGAGGTGGTGTGTTTTAAAACATATAATTTGAAAAAAAAAATATGAAGATAAATAGTATAATAATATATTTTTCTCACTTAGATCAACCCAAAAAAATGGGGAAGTAGAGTGGAAAAATAATAACATACAATAAATCACTAAAATAATTTTCAATGGGTTTAGTCATCTAAAATACTTGTTAGAAGAATATTTTGGCATATCATTTCATGTTTTTAATATAATTTTTTATAAAAAATCTTATATAAGAAAACATATGACACTAAAAATGTTAGGAATTTTATAATTAGTTACATTAGAGTATTTGATTTTAATGATAAAAATATTAATACTTAACACTCATTTCAAAAATTCAATTCAAAATACAATGAATGAATTTTTCAAGGATTTTATATATATATTGATGCATATAATGTTTTATAAATAAAGGAATTTATTTTTTGAATAATACATTCATATAAAATATGATTAAAATAAATTAAATGAGAGAAAATATGATTTATATTAGATTGAGGAAGAGTATATAGATTTTAACTTTGACGAACATGAAAATAAAAAAAAATTATATATCAATTTAGGGGGAGAGTCTCTCATGAATCATTTTTAAAATTAAATAAGGATAATATGGTTCAAAATGTAATTTTTGACATAACAACTGGTTTTAAAACACAATATTCTTTAAGAAATATAGGTGATTATAACAATTTTGTTTATAAATATACATCAAATTCTAGAGAATTATTTATTTTATTCAAAATATATTATGAAAATGTATAAATAATTTAATAAATATGATTGAAATAATTTTGGAACTTATTTTAACTCTCTATATATCAAAATATTTTTGGAAGAAAAAGAAATTTTCAAAATAAGTTCGATGAATCTAGTCAAATAATTAGAAAACATTCCATATTATTGGCTATCAGTAACAATCAAGAAGGGGGAATTGATTTTGAAGAGAAATTTTACTCTATATCATGAAAAGAATATATTAATATTATATTGGAATATGAATCCCATTGCAGAATTAATGTTCATCAAATAGATGAAAAAATTTCATTTTAATTGGTTATTTTTTTATAAAAATATTATTGAACGATATCAGCAGGTTCTATGAATGGTTAAAATCTTAATTATGTATATAAACATTCAAAATATCTTGGTAGTTTTGAATAATCTCCTCAATATTTGTGTGAGGGGTTATCTTTGTTTCTCATAAATAAATATTTCAAAAAAGGGAATGTTGGTCAAAAATTAACTATTAAAAGAGATTGAAAAGATGGTTCAATTGTCTAAATATATAAAGGTGATTAAATATTTGGATCTGCAATTATTTACATATTAATGAATTTCCATATTTAATGTATTTTGAGTTTTACATGTGTCTTAAGGGTGAAATTATTATTTTTATTTAAAATATTTCAAGGGAAATATGGGATCTTTCTTAGTCAATCCATATATGCTATATAATAAGTGTAATGTACTGGTATTGATTGTTATAAAAGGTAAAATATCCTAATGATAACATATTTTAATCTATATTATGATGAACCTCAAAAACCAATTGATAATAAGTTGTTTAATGAAATTATTGCTATATTACATTATTTAACAATATATAGAAAAGAAAAATATAGTATGTATATGTGATACATTCAAAAATAATCTTAAAAATAGTAATTTAAATGTTTTTAAATTAATAATTAAGTATAATAAATTTTATTTAAATATCATATTATTTCATCCAAAAAATTATTATTTTGAACTAACATGTTTTTTATATTTTGATTTTATTGGTTTCAACATGGATAGAAAATGTACAACATTTATATTTCACATTCATGGTAAATTTTTAGTATCATGGGGTAATAATAAATTAAATTCCATGTCTTCATCAACCATTACAAGTGATTATTCTAATAGTATATCTTGTATTCCACAGTTTTTATGGATTAAACAAAGTCTTTCTAATTTTGTTTTTAATTTTTAAAAGGACCTTGTTTGTTGTGATCATACCATCTAAATTTCTATTTCTAAAAATAAATTGCAGCATTCTGGGAATAAGAATAAAATTTTCATATTTCAATTGCCAAGATATCTAATTGAAAAATGGAATATAAACTTTTAATAATTTTCCATAGAATTTTATATTTTTGAAATATTTTATAAATCCTATGATTTAACTTAGTTTGATGAAATAAAATTGATTCTTGGTATGATATACATTTTACTATATAAAATAAATTTTGAATATTTATATTATGTTTTTTTAATTTGGTTGGTATCATCATAATCATCATTATCATCATCATTTATTAATAAATAAAAGGGTAAGGATAGAGAAGAACAAACAAATTTTGGGACAAACAGAAAATAGGTTAAAACTGAAGGAGGTCTGAAGTAATTTGATTGGATTTATAGTTAATATTAATGTTATGTATTGGTATGCTTTTAATCAAATTTTATTTCATAGTTTAAAAACATATAATTTTTTTCCTACATCTATAGGATTTCTATTTTATAGTTGAAACATTTTGGAGTCTTTGTTTACACATTTTTTAAGATATATATTTTGCAGTTAATTATATGCTTACAATGAAAAACTTTTAGGGGGAGATTAAATTATTGGATTTTTTATAAGAATTAGTTTCGTTACCATAAATAAATTATAAAATTTTTTATTTTTTATGTTACTTTATGTTTAGTTTCATTATATTTAATTTCATTGAAAGAGCTTATTTTTACATAGATAGTTTCTTTTTTATTAATTTCCCAAATGGGTAGAAATTTTAGAATTTTCTTTTATTATCAATAATGGGAGATTGATGAAATGAATCATAGTACATTTTTTTAATATTATAATAATTTTAAATTTGCTGGGTTTTTCCTATATAATTAATGAATAAATATTCCTTTTTCATTGAATATATATTGATGAAATAAATTTTTTAATGTTTTATTAGTTATTAATTAATTAATTGATTTTTTTCTATTAATTTTTATATTATTCTAGTTTTCAGTTTATATAGATTTTATAATGTATATATTTCATTAAAAAAAGAAAAAAATTCAGGAGACCAAAATTGTTGATTACTTCTTGAACAAAATCCCAGTGACATTATGATCTACAACATAACTACAGGTCGACCATAAGATATATGATTTGATTTTTCTCTAAACATTGAATCACATGAATGAATTCATTCAAACGACAATGGTATTTTTATCGAACACATGATGATATTCCAATCAACTATATGATAACATTTTGACTGACTATAAGGTATTCAATTAATAATGAATAAAATTATTTGATCAACCACAGGCTAACTTGTATCGACTATATGTTGACCCAAGATACCATAAGGAATGATCTATCAAGGAAATTTACTTAATACAATATCTAACCTTCCATGAATACTTGAACTTACATTAATAATATTACCGTATAAAAATAGTTTCCAAAATTATAGAGCTCTATTTTTCTTATTTTTAATGGCTTTATATTTATCAATTTACTGTAAATTTATTATTAATTATTTTCATTGGAATAATTATTTACTAATTTATATTTTAAATTAATAGTTTTTTAGGATAATTTCATGCATGATTTATTAACATTCACATAAGATTATATTTTGGAATGATTTCTCGAATAAATGTGGGGTTCAAATTTTAGTTGTTGAAATTTTAATAGATTTCCATACATGCTTTATGGGAGTGTTCCAATGGAGATTAGTGTTTTTTATTATTAATTGATATTGTTTTGTTAATTATTATAATAATATTCATTAAAAAACCTTTTATAATTTTATAAATTTTTAAATAAACCTACATGATAATGATTCACACACAAACTCAACATGGTAATCACACGTTTCTTCAAGAATGATCATGTGAAAAAAACATTTTATTTCTAAATATCTTATACATAAAGAAACTAAATATAATTTATTTTGAAAAATAAGTGAAAAATAATCATTCTTGATATCATTATAGAACTGTATTATGTGGAACATCAATGATATCAACATAATCAAGGGATATAATTCATTAATTTGATTCATTACTTTAAGATATAACACTGCAATGCTGACATTAAGAGTCATAATTTTACAACTGGCTTCATGATTCTTACTTGTTTCAATTATTCTCTATGTATTATTTTATTTTTTATACTACCCATACATGGTAGTAGTTGGGTTAGAGTATCCTATACAATAGGTACATGATGGTTGTGCTTAATCAATACAAGGAAGGGATTTTAGTTGTGGTTTGGTCCGAATAAAGGATGCTTGATCTCTTTCACAACCATAAAATGAATATACTAGGATGTGAATCATGGTGAGTAAGAGCCACATTAGGATAGATTCTATAGGGTTTAAAAATAAAATTTAAGGGGTGTGACTACCCATTTAAAGTTATATATTATATTATAGAGGGTTTCATTTTGCTCTGTTTTTTAGGGAAGTGAAAATTAGAGGTTGGGTCATTTATATTTGATATACTTTAAAAATAATTATATTGATTTTATTTTTATTTCTATTGTATCAATTATTAACATTGTTAAAATTTTAATAAATATTTTTATGTTTTCATATCACCCCTCATGTAAATTTTTTCTTCACAATATTGGGGCCTAATAACTAGAGTTTAGTTTATTATAGTTGGTATCAAGTCATGTTTAGTAGGACCCTTAAGAACTATATTAAATATGAACATAGATAATATGATAATTAAGATGAAACCCGATAATATTTCAGAATGTTTTATGTTATTTAATGTCATGTCTCAAGATTTATAATGATTTGTGATAATTATATGGTTTCCATTATTTTAAGACATTACATAGTGAAAGGAGTGTAAAACATATCAACACTCATAATCATGGAAGGGATTTTACTTTATAGTAAGTCAACAAGGTTATTTTTGGAGCTAATAAAATTATGAAAACATTAGTGAAATAGTATCCAGTTATGAAAAATGACTTTACCCATATGAAATAAATTATTTTCTTCATAACATGATACAATGATATTGGACTAATTTTTGTGACATAAACCTCCATCCATTAATGTAAGTAATAAAATATTTATAGATTAACAATTGACCAAGTCCCTAGAAATTATATTTCTATCCTTGGGATGTAATGAAATGGAGAATGTCATTTTGGCTGTGTAATACATAAATGTAGAAACTAATCAATGATAGTCATTTAATCAAAATTCAATGGAGGAAGAGTGCAGTTAGAGAAACAAATGAATGAATTTAAGATTAAATTACGTTAGAAAATTGTTTCCCCAAGTATAACAAGGTGATATTAAAAAAAATTCATAATTTAAGAAAATGGAAGATGAATTTATTGCTATGTATGAGGAATTTTTTTTGATATTATAATGGAATGATACAAACTTCGTATGTAGTCTAGAATGTAAGACCAACCATTTCTTTAAGAGACCTAATCTGTGTCTCCAAAAGAGAACTAGTCAATCAAATGTTTTCATCATATAATGATATGGTATAATGTTCTATAAAGATAGAGAACAAATTCACTTAGTCATATATTTATGAAAGAAATAAATAGAAGAAGAGGAAGAATAATAACCAAGTGAAAAATTAGGTGATTGAGAATAATCAAAAGATTAAAATTTAAATACATGATACTCATAGAATGAAAAGTTATTGAACTTTCTTAAGTGTATTATGTGATGATTTCAAGTGAATAGAATATGGATATATGGCTCATGAATAAAGGGTTTAAGGGAATATATAAAATATCTTGTTTTTCAACTATAAGATTATAGGGAACTATTCACACTGATGCCCCACTCATCAAGGGAATATACATTAGAATTGACCAAAAATGGAAATGTCAAGTTTACGAAATTAATAGAATTGCAGATGATGTTACGTATGTTTTAAGAGCAGGTACATTGACAATTAAATCATTTATTATTTAATTTTGAAGTTATTCAATATTTAATATTCTATATGAACATTAAATCTTTCATTATCTCCTTGAGGAAAGAGTTTTCATTTATGAACCATAATGGGAATATATTTACAAGTAGAATATATCTGGAAAAAAATTTGAAGATGAAAAACATTATAATGTTTAAATCATGGTTGTTATACCTATGTTTGGATATGAGAGAATCCAATTTTTTAGCTGTATATTAACATTGAGGAAGAACTAATTATTATATAAGGTATAATATAATATTTATTTAATTAACTGTATTGTTTACAATAATGGATTTGAATTTTTAAATTTATTTGGATGTTATTTTTTCTCAATGTCAAATGTTTTCAATAAGTGCATAAATATAAAAGTAATGAGTTATCCTTCATTCATGGGTCTAATGGCCCATTAACTTTTTTTCATCAGGAATTATAATTTATTCCTGACCACACGTAGATTAGAATTAGAGATGAAGAAAAATAAAAAATTGATTTAAACGTAATCAAATGATAAAATTCTACATATAAAATGGAAAAAATAAAGTATATGTATTATACAATAAAATCTATGTTACTGGTCAATTAATTCCACATACTCTAATAAGAGGAAGATTAATTTTTCCAGTTTTAAGTGAAAAATATCTCTTAGCTATCAAGGTATTCCATTTTAAACTTATTCAATATTATAACTCTTAAATGCTACACATATGGTTTTAGAAATATTTTTAATATGTTTCTTAGTCTTACCTATGATAGTGAGGTTAATATATTAGTATAAATTATATTTTAGTCAAATTTTACTTTTGTATACCCTTAACTAATTTCATTCTCAAGTAATAATTTAATATACAACAATGTCATTTACATAGGTTCGGTTGAATATAACACCCCATGATTTTTCATGTACAAATTTAAATACATATATCATTCAACAGTGTGTGGTATAAAAAAATATTCTAAATTGAATAATAATTCTTTAAAATAAAATCAAGTATCCATTTATTATTATTATTATATTTTTAAAAATTAAATTATCACTAACTATCAGATTATATGAAATAATGTTATGAACACTTTTTGCTTAAAAGGGACAATATTCTACTAAAAAGATTTTTTATATTTCGTATTCTAAATTAAAATCAAAATTTATTAATTTTGTTAATATAATTTTATAAGTGGACCTCATTTTTAAATCCACCATTTACAAATTAGCTTAGGGGATTTTTTTTGGGATTTTTCATAAGAGATTGTTTTTTTTGGATGAATACTGTAAAATAACAATTTTATAAATACTATTAAATTTATGATATTATAATGATGTTTGAATGATTATAATGATCAAAAAAATTGACACAAAATATTTATTTAATAATTAATATAAACAATTCTAAAAAACTATATAGATCTTAGAAATCATTGTTCACCATTTTAGAAATTAATGTAATGCTTTTGTATATAAAAACTATATTTGGTTATTTTATTATAATAATGTAATCCAAAAGGCCCTTTAAGCCTTTATTTCTTTTTTATGTAAAATTATCATCATTTTATAAATTTAATCCAATTAATTATTTATTAATGAATATTATAACAGTTTTTTTGTATGAAATCATTTTTATGATTAAAATTTTCATTTTTTAGAAATGGGTTTCATTTTTTTTGAGAGGTCATAATAAAAGTAATTTTTAAATCCTAGATATATTTAAATATATAAAATATATTCCACATATGGGATCATCTAGATCTAATTTTTTTATGAGATATATTTGTGTTTTTAGTTAATAGTTACCATGGAAAATGTTTTTCACCATGGCATATGTAAAATGTATTAAAGAGGTGGTTATACAAAAAATAACAGAATTCAAAAATATCTATAAAATTTCTAAATGTGATTTATTTAGTGAATTTATACATTAAATTATCCTCTATAAGAAATTATAATAAATTGGATAAAGTTCCCATGAAAAATGAATTTATTATATTTTAAGGTTGTTAATAATTAATAGGGTGTCGATCCTTTCACGTACAAAGGGGAATATCATATCATCACATATCCACACACTATGAGAACCCTATCCAATAAAATTTATGCAAAAGACCCTCTTAACCTTTCTTACACACGTCTATAGTGTCTTTTTCACAAAAATACCAATCTTATATAGATTATAAGGTAAACCAAGGGAAGATATCTGATGAGAAGTTATAAGTTATAACAAATTTAATTCAAGTTTATTTCTTATTATACATCCATAAAATCAAATCTGACCATCATGATTTAAATAAAAAATTATATTAAATATTTCTTTTATTATGTTAATTAAACAACCATTTTTACCTAATTTCAGTCTAGGCGGAACTAAAAAAAGCTATCATGTGTATGTACGAATAACCGTGTCCATGAAGTGATGTATTTAATTTTTTATCACCAACTAATATGTATGTTTATAAAGATAGAATTAATTAATATATATATATATATAATATTTATTAAAATAATTATAATTATTTAAATATAATATGTTATCTACATTCTTATCTACCCATTTTCATTAAAATGGATATGTGACAAATGCGTATGTCTAGATTACCACCGATATTGACGACATGTCCCATTTTTCATCACCACATTACATGGATTGTTATAAAGCTGTATTTAATTCATAAAAATTATATATATTAAATTATTATCATAATATATTTGATGAAATCATGAATAATTTTCTGGAACTAGAATCACTCAATCAAAACATGTTTGAGTAACAAAATAATTATCACATAAATAATTTATTTTTATAAATATTTATTTGTAAATGGGTAGAAAGAAGCTCTAAATAAATGATATATAGTATTATGTATAGTTGTTTCAATTTTTTAAATTAATTATTATTGAATAATATTGATGATTTCTTATAGTTTTCTTTAAAAAAGCGGTGAATATATTTTAAAAATTTAAGTTATAGGTTGGGTCCATTAAAGATTATTAGTGCATCAAGTGGGTCTCATGATAAAAAATAAGAATTGGTATAACTTAGTGTATGATAGTCCTTAAATTTACAATGTCTGGGTTGAGAGGCCTTGAAAATAAAATTTAGATGTTTGATATTACAAATTCCCTCAATTAGATATCATTTATTATTTTCCATGTTGTTACTATTTTTTAATTGATATATTTTAGGTTCAAATTATTTATTATATGGTCATTAATTTATTATTTACCCAACCATATTTTTCTTCAATTTTTATTATTCATATATTTCACTATGCACATTCATTTATATAACATATAATCTCACCCTTATTTATATTTTCCTTCTCTTAGGTTTTGAAAAAAAATCGTTGAATTATTTTATGGATGTAATAAAAGATAACCGAATTTTTTATGAGGATTATAAGCTATGTTTCTTGTTCATAGTATATAATGGGAATAATTTTTTTTATTATCTCCCAAGACTACTAAAATGATCAATATTTTTGATTTGATCCCTTGTATCATATAATAGTGTAATAACATAAACCCTGACTATATGGTACTAGAGTTAGTGTGGTTACATTAGATATTTTTTATTGATTTCACAATATATTGAAATTTTGTTCCAACTACCTAGAATGGATATATTTTAGACTGAAGAATGAATCACATGGTTCCAGCATGGTTTCTCATAAACATACACAAAAAATGATCCAGAAAATTCCCCTAAAAGGGAAACCCAACATGACATCTTCTAGCCATAATGTACTCAAGGAGATTAACTGTTGAAATTCGAAAATTAACTAATGACTCAATATATGTGTGTATATTTAATGGTTTCTCATAAAATAAGTCCCCAAAACAATTTTCTCATGATCCTACCAAGCGGGGATCATGCCAAAAATACCCTATTCCCAGATCCATAGGCTAGGAGATGGTGGAATGTTCCAAAACTCCTAACTAATATTGAGAAGCCTTCAATTAAGTATATGTACATAGACACACAACCATATCCATCATAAATTAAATAGGAATAAATATAAATAAAATATATAAATAGGGAACATTCCATTTTTGTAAAAACACTTCATATTATAAGAGTACAACAATGAAAACTGAATGTAAAAAATAGGAAAAATTCATTCCCTACCAGAATCATCTCCCAACTAGACATAATTGTAAATGGAAACTTCTATGATATCCCATCTCTTATTCTCTTAGATCTGATAACCATATAGGGTATATTTCACTAATTTATCCCTAAGATGATCTTAAATCTCCACTAACCTATATATCATTTGTGTTATACACATCACATGAGGGGAAATCCAAATCATGGGTGAGTATATTCATTCAGAGTAAGACACCTCATACACTAATGGGGAGTTGTAAGAGGAACAAAAGGAATATAATGTAAAGAGAAAATAGTGAAATAAAATTGCTCAACCGTAACCAATATATAGAGAGAGTAACTTCATCCAAACACCAGGGGCCCAACATGGTGTGTATATGGACTAAACATCGAGTCTTTTCCACCCATAATAGGTGGGTAACCTCATCCACCCATGGGAAGCTAAACATGGAAACTATGTGGCATAACTTTTGCGTCTTCAAAACCCATGGATGGGGAGTAGTCGAATCCAAAAATTGGGATAATATATATATATATATATATATATATATATATATATTCCTAAACAAAACTAACCCAAATAAGAGAGTAAGGGGTTCTCCATATCAAAGGCCGACCCTAAAAAGTGTAACCATCTATTCAAGGAAATTGATCAATGTTCCCAGCATCTCACATGTCTGTCAAAATGAAATAAGGTGGAGACCCAAACCTCACCACTATGATGTACAGTAGAGGGGTCATGATCTATAAGTACAACCCACATTCCCTTATGCATCAGGGGGTTCCACTCAATATGTATCCATATACGACCCACACCATGATGCATATGGGGATTCCACTCTTGTGCCATGCGGAACTTTTTCATATCTGAAAAATGGGGTACCACTCTTTTGAGAGAGGAACTATTTCCTATCCCTTCAAGGGGGTACCACCTCTACCGATATAATATTTTTTGTAGGACCAATTCCCTTGTAGGATAGGAGTACTCACTCCGTAGATAGAGGACCTGCACCCAGGTGTGACTTTATGAAAATATCTCTATCTATATAACAAGAGTGGGTGATAAAAAGATTGATTCAATAGGGTATAAAATCTCTCGGGATAGAGGACCCACATCCTGGTGGGATAGGGGGTACTATCTCTATCAATATTACTTGCATATAGGGCCCACACCATAATATAATAGTAGGTACCATCTCTGTGTATCGATGATCATCGCTCTGGTATAAAAGGGGGTGACATCTCTATCTATATTACAATCATGGAGGACCCATACCCTGATACAACTATGGTAACATCACCCTTGATAAGGACCCACACCCTATATTATTCGGGGGGGGGGGGGTACTGTCTATATATGTAGTATATGATGTATTTGTCTAATCACTACAAACGTTAAGAACACCCTAATGATTAGTTACAATTGTGTAATCTTGAATCAAACTCCAAAATCCACAGTACAGTGAACCATTGTGTTCTATGTGAAAAAACACAAAGGATAGGCTACTCACGGTCCAAAATCTATGACCAAACTATGGATATAAAAGTAGATACATTTTCCTCAAAATATGTTACATGGCTTATATGGGACCCCCATAGCGTGTGGTCCCACTATACTATCTTGACGTGTCCTGTACTGTAGAACGAATTCTATCCATGTAGTACTACATAGAATGTAACTGTACTGCACGATATATCTCAACCAAAAGCCTAATTAACAGATGAGGCTCATCATCAATCTGATGAAAAAATGTAATTTCATTGATATGTCTATAGAAATGGCCTTAGATGTCCAAATTGATCACACTGTTGCGATCCTCGTGAAAAAACATTCAGAATATTCTATTCACTTTCCCAAATCAGACACCTAATACAAAAAGACACATTCCCCCACACGATGCACATATGGTGCTTTGTGGGCTCGATCCATGAGTCTCAATAAAATACCTATTATTTGTCTCATAACATCAACCTCATTATCATGGGTGTAACACCAAAGATGGTTATTTATTCCTATAAGGTATGAAGAAGGTATAATAGATACAATATCCCATAATAATAATAATAATAATTTTGTACATTTCAAGGACCTGA
Source organism: Viscum album (assembly GCA_963277665.1). Taxonomy (NCBI): domain Eukaryota; kingdom Viridiplantae; phylum Streptophyta; class Magnoliopsida; order Santalales; family Viscaceae; genus Viscum; species Viscum album. Next base: position 1,349,324,384 of record OY728127.1, on the reverse strand, counting down.
GCCATGAGTCAAAGAATGGTATCCATTTTTATCCTCAAAATGACCTTCTCAGATTCCAGATCATGCTACCACTGAATGTTTTTCAATCGGATACCGCATGGAGATGTTATGTGTAATTGAGGGTTTGACCACAAAAAAAGGTTATAAACAACATTGGCCAATAATTCTCTTCCATTGATTTTATAGCGGGGAAATATGGGAGAGTAACATGAGATAAACAAGAAATAAATTGAATGAATAATTTATTTCCAAACATAGGATCCCGAAAAGGAGTATTTAAACAGTAGTCGAAGAAAAAAGATATAATAATGTTTAATATTTTAATCATAAGGATGAAAACAAAAAATGAAATTTCCCACCTCAATTATGGATCAATCAATGGTGAAACACACATTTTCATCCATTTAAGGTGATGTGCTGCATTTTCACCTTTTCTATTTATCTTGATCCATTCACCGGTCATCATATAATCTCGATCCTCCAACGAAGATCATCATAACTTTTCTAAAAAACCACCAAGTGTTATGTGAATTAACCCACCAAAATGTCATAATGAAACATTTATATATGATTTTTAAATTATACTCTTTAATATAATAATTATATAATTATTCAAATTATTTAATTATTTCTCTGTTGTTGGTTCTCAAGAGAAACACCCAACACCAAAAAGGTTATGTCATATCTAGGGTAAAACCCATGTTCAAGAATCAATGATTGTCTCATATTTCTCATCCAAGTTCCCATTTGCGATTTCTTTTTATATGGGTTATCAAATAAATTAATGAAATTCATTAATTTATCCAATGCACCCGCCAATGGCTACCTCATCCGAACATTTTCCACCGACAAGCATTAGGTCACGCCTATGGTAAACCATACACTCTAGATTCAACCATTGTCTCAAATTTATGATAATAGAATCTATTTAATAGTTAATACAATTTTTTGGGTGAAGTATTCTTGTATAATAAATATTTATTAAATATTTTTATAATAATAATTATGGTATTATAGGGCCTAGAAGGTTATTCCATCATAGTGCCTTGCTCTGAATATAATTCTTGAAATATTCAAATGTTTTAAAATTCAAATATAGTGTCGATAAATAATTACATTCTTCAAATATTTCTATCCTCAAAAATAAAAAACTAATCATAATGTGGGGGATAGTAATCCAGCATTGTTCTCTCTCTATTAATACATTAAGACGTATAACCAATTGTGAAGTGTGAAACTCTCTCAAAACCTCCTGTTATAATGTGAACTGAATCACCATTCACCCTTAAAAAATGTTGGTCTGATTCCCTCCATTAGAGAATCCTTGTGGTGAATCTCATAGGAATATATGGTCATATAGAAACTAATAGATAATGCTTCCCAACTAAGTGTCCCTCACTCACTAGACAAGTGAAAGATGTAACAAATATTTACTTAATGTACGATGCACCATCCTACAATGTCTCACATACTCTAACATTTAGTCAATAGAAATGAGGATGTCATCATATAATTCTACCTTGAACTGACACAAGAAATGTTATGGATCATCCTTGTAAGTCTATAGAACTCTACTAGGGTGTTGAAAATAGAAAATGGTATCACCAATAATTGAATAAACAACAGAGGCTCTAGGAAGCCACACTCATTACATCCAACGTTCCAATAAGGAACTGATGATAACCCATCATGAGGTCAAACTCCAAGATGCAATTTTTATCCATCCACCAGGAGAAGAGGTCATCATTTTTGAGGGGTGAATACTCCTCCCAGGTAGTCACCGGGCATGGGTGACGTAAATCTACACCAAACCTCAAGGTCTCATATTCATCAATGAAGATCAACATATGGATGCCCAATAAAATACAATGGGTCTTATATAGCCTCATCTCTATTGTCTCCATCAAAAACACCACATTTTCCCATATCTATAGTGGGTCATCATTTATTATAGTTGAATCATTGGGGCACCCCTAATGAACATCCTTGTTGAAAAAACTATGGATTGTGAGGTAAACCCTACATCACCTCTGAAATTATTTCCTCAATTTCTACCCTCATTTCAAAAAGATAAGAGCTCATAAAGTCTACTAATATGAGGATAATAGTATCAAACAGATAAGGAATTGTGTATAACCTCTTGCAAATGAGCTCATCATGATCTTCAAAGGGATTACTTATTATCAAAGGAGGAAATTGATGTCTAAAAAAATAAGAAGCACTGATACACTCATAGGTATCAATCATCTAACCATGGTTGGTCGATGACTATCCCATATTGAAGAAAACATCACATGGTCCACCACCACTGTGGAAAGATTTCATGTAAGGCTCTCCCCCCATACAATCAGGTCACACCATCCGAAGAAATGAGTCCAATGATCTTTTCTGTAAGAGACTCCAACAAAAAGGTAAAGGAAAAAATACCTCCAAAGGTTTCAATAGGTCTTGAGTAGGGGTTTTTATATGGATTTTTTCATTTTAAATAGTTGTTATAAACAAAAATTAGTGAAGTGAAGAAACATGTCATAACCCAAACCACGCTCTGACCTTCCATCCAGAAGCCCCTTCTTCTAAAAAACCATCCTTTCCCTTTACTTCCTACTCTCCACAACTAGGGACAACTCCAACACCGTAAAACACCTTAAGGACCTCCAATACACAAGACAAAGGAACTCATCCTTCTCACTGCGATATTATCCTATTTGGGATTAAACTCACTCACCTTCCCTGGTTTAGATCTTGTTATAAAAATGTGTCCTAGTGGGTGAAGTGTCCCAATTTTCGTATGTATAAAGCCACATAGAACATCACAAACCCTTGGTTCTACCGATGTCCCACATCACCCAGGAGAAGTAACACCATGAGGAACACCATCTAAAGTGTTCCCATCCATGTGGGATATCCAAAACATAGGATTCGAGCTTACCTCAACCACGGGAAAAATGAGTCTAACTCAATATGAAACTAGGGTGATCTATTTCTCTAGAGCCCATAATGCATACTCAACATGGGTGCATCATAAACTAGTAACATTAGAAACAACTAATACTCTATGAATAAAATTGTTTTCAATTATAGTCATTCAACGAGTTTGGATCTACAGAAGCCTAAATACATATATCAATAACTCCATCCTATCCTCCACTACATGGGGATATGGTTCCTCGTGGAACCACATTATCCTATAATGCAGGAATTCGTATTGTGTGCTGAGATAGTATGCATAAAAATTCTTCTATGTTTGTAGTATTTATTTCTCAATAGGTGGGGCTTCTATTACATTCCCTCCAAGAGGACATACTTCACTTGATGGACCCATAACTAAGGCATCATCACTCATTGGATCATCATCATCATCCTATATCATTAACTTTTCAGGCTATATCTACTGGGATATATTGATAGTAACAAAGATATAACATGGAAAAATGAGTATATATATATATATAAAGTGACTTGACTCAAAAAGGAGAGTCAAATACTCAATCTTGTATGATGAATTTACCAAATTGACATGCAACCAATGTCCCAGTTTTCCGAGTTAAATTTATGTAGTTAGTGTCCTACAGAATTGATATATCTATCTCCCATACAAAAAATAAGTTCCATGACCTGAAAGAACAAATTGAGACACTTTTTCCATCATTCCATATATCCCAAAAAAATCCACGTAAGGCGACTACACCCAAAACTATTCCAAGGATTGAACCACCATTGATACTAATCTATCATGACTTGACCTAGTGGGGCTTCATCCGTAATTACCCATGCGTGCCTCTATTTTTGAGGGGCTAGAAACCAACAAGTAATGGCATAACAAACATTGGTAGGAATTATATTAAGTACTTGTACCCACACATATAGTAATATCAATGGAAAATTTTTGAGGAATAACAATATATGAAAGAAATGTCTAGGGAAGAATCCAATCATGTAAAACCTCTAGAAAGTTTAAAAATAAGTTAGTGCAAAAAGAAAGTAAAAGAGGTAAAAATATACACCCAACCAGAAAGATGTACCAACATGAAAAATATTTAAAATTAAACAACATAGAAAGACCCAATTTTTATCACCATGATCTAACCACCGTACTTGTTCATGGGAAAAATGGTATCCCTAAGCTCCATTAAAATTTCCAGAGACCTATCTATGATCTATGTAAGATATGACATGTGCAGGAAAAGCCTGCGTATGGGTGAGTATTGGAATACTCAAAAATACTCCAAGAAATCTGAAGTGGTAGTAGTAATATATGAAAAAGTAATAAATAGTAAATATGAACTGGTGAAAGATAACATCTTAACACAAAACAAGAGAGAGTACCTTCATCCAAACACTAGGGGTACAACATGGTGTGTAAACGGACTATAGGTTGAGTCCTTTCCAACCATAATAAGATATTAACCTCATCCAACCATGAGAAGCTAAACAAGGAAAGTATGTGGCATACCCCATGGTTCATTAAAACACATTTCAAGACGGTAACTAAATCCAAAAACATGGATACAAATATATATATATATATATATAAACAAAAAACAATCCAAAAAAATAGAGTTAGGTGATCTGCATCTCATTATGTAACCTAGGAAAAGAGTTTCCTTCATTTCCAGGAAGTCCATCAATGATGCCCATCATCTCAGGTGTCGATTAAGAAGTAACTGCATGGAAACTGACACCTCTCTATTGTGATGCATAGTCAAGGGGTCTTGATCTACATGTAGAGGACCTGAACCCAAGAACATTAGATGCACACCACATAATAAGTATTTGTATATATATCTCAACTTGGGGCATTATGGGGTTCCACATTGTTGTCTTCTGGACCAGAACCATATCTTGTAGCAGAGGTTCCACTTGGAAGATAGAGGATTGACACCCTAGTCCATCAGGGGTACCTTCCCTATCTGTATAAAAGTAATGGAAGACTTACACCTTGGAACAACATGATGGTGCAATCTCTATGGATATTGGACCCACACCATGGTGAAACATGGGGGTACCATTTCTATCCATATAAAAATAATGGTGGACTTGTACCTTAATAAGATGACAGGGGTACTGTATCCATTGATATAGGACCTACACCCTAGTGTGATGTGGAGTACCCTCTCTATCCATATAAAAATCATGGTGTACCTCCACTATAATTCACCAATGGGTACCATAAATGTGGATAGAGGGACCCCAACTAGTTGCAAAAGGAGGGTACCATATCTATTTTCATAATAATAACAATATAGGACCATCACCCTGATACAACATGACGGTACCCTATTCATGGATAGAGGAACCATTCCCTAATCTATTAGGAAGGTATGTTCTCTATCTTTAGACTCTGAGGGTCTGGTATGATTGCATCCATAGTCAATAACCACCTAAATAAAAGTTACACTCATAAATAAATGAATCATATCCCTAAAGTGATAGTAGAGGGAATAATCCAATTCAACATTGAAAAACACTCAGGATAGTGTACTCATGGGGTAAAATATAAGTCCATATGAATGTGATTTGAGACGTTGAAGTTTCCTTAAAAAGAGTCACATGGCATGTTGGGGACAAACATGGTGTGTGGTTCTGCTCCATTGTATACACGTTTCCTCAAACAAAAATAGATTTCCATCCATGTAGTACTACACAAAATTTATGTGTACAACACGATGTGCCCTGTCAAAAATCAAGAAGAATTCATGAGGATCATCATTAAAATGAGTTAAGAAATGTAATTATGTTGATATGTCTATAAATGGCCCCATATGGCCCAACAGATTACACCATTGAGATATTAATGGAATCAAACATATGATTGGATATTCACTTTCCCAAATCAGACAATGGGGAAAAGGTAACATTTTGAACACATAATGAAGTGATGGTTCTTCATGGGACCATTCCATGATTCTAAATAAAATAATCGATATTGGTCTCAAAATATTCACAACAATATAGGTATTGGAACACCATAGATGGTTCAACATTATAACATTGTATACAAGAGGAAAGACAAATAAAATATCCCACATTATTATTATTATTATTTGGAATTTCTTTGTACAAATCCATGATTCAGAAATATGTATCCAACATTAGTCTTAAAATGACCATCTCAAATTTGTTATCATGACTTGGTTAACAGTTCATCAATCAGATACCATATGGGGAAAATTTATCTGATTTAAGGCATGAAAACAAAAAAATATGATAAACATCATTGGCCATGTGTACTTGGAAAAGTATTTCATAGTGGGGATACCGAGGTGGAAAACATGGCATAGGAAAGGATTAAATTCATAGTATAATATTTTCCCTACACAGGCCCATGTGAAGGTTTATTTAAATGCATATCAATGAAATTATATTTGACAATGCTCAATATTTTAATCATAAGTGATAAAAAGATGAAAAGTACTAGCTTGATTATGGATCAATCATCAGCGAAGAAAACATCCACTAATGATGAAAGTGATTTGCTGCATCTGCTACTTTTTAATTCACCATGATCAGATCACCGATCATCATCCAATCTTGATCTCCGATGGAATATTGTTAGAGAATCTTTGAAAACCCTCCTTGACTTATGGGAATAACCAGGGATAAATTTCATAAGGAATCATTTAATTTGGATTTTTAGGATAGACATTTTAACAAAATAAATAAATAAATCTATCAATTTATTTAATTTTTTGTCCCAAAATTTTGCTAAATCCAATCACTTGACGTCGACCATGTTTATGTCATTTCTAGGTCAAAGCCAATGGTCTTGAATAAATAATGGACTAATATTTCTCATCTGAGTAATATTTTTTATGTTATTTGGGTTTGGTTTATTAAAGAAATAAATTTAACTAATAAATTTATCCATTAAACACACCAAAAACAGCCTCATCTGAATATACCACAATAACTCTCTTTAGATCTCACATAGGGTAAACCCCATGCTCTAGATTCAACCATGCATTCATATTTCTTTTCTATGAATCGATGTAGGAGTTATTCAAAATTTGCAAGAAAAATATATATGTAAAATAAAAGTTTATTTAAAATTTCGATAAAATTAATTTCAGACTCACTAAGCATCCTAATCACATGTCGTCTAAGAACTTGGCTACAAAAAAATTCCAATAAATATGAAAAATTATTAAATGGTAATGAAAATTTCTTTACATTATTTCGTTATTGATTGATTATAAGACTCGAAAACTATAAACTAAGAATAATAGCAGTGATACTTATAATGTCCCCACCTTAAAATGTTACTTTATCATGAATTTTAGTCAAGAATATACATTATTACACATTCAGGATCTTTTTGATATTAGAGTTCTTCAGAATTAGAATACCATACATACATAACATACCACAATCATATAATAGGATCCTACTAAAAACAATTACCATTTTTTTCAAAATATAAAACATTAAAACAGAAAGCTTGATTTCTTTGACAACACTCCATATAAAACATAGTAAATACATTATTTCTCTTAACCATCCTTATATCTTGTGATTTTTTTTAAAAACATGGGATGTGTATTAAAATCTTTAAGGGATATAAATATATAATGCCTTAGTCATGTGATAACATAAAAACCAATAAAACCCATATCATAAAAACGCAAATGCATAGAATAATTAAGTGGTTGCCTTGGGACATATTTATCATATCAATATTATATTCACCCTCACACATTCAATAAAATTTTGTTAAAATTCAATCTCTAGTGTACCCAATGAATTGGAGAGCTATAATGAGGCTCAACCTTCATAGCATGATCTATAATGGGCTCAACCCAACATATCTTGAGCTATAATGGGCTCAACCCAACATATCATGGGCTATAATGGTCTCCACCCACCATATCATGAGATATAATGGGATTAAACCAACATAAATAATTTCCAAGGAATATATCATAATGTATCTTGAAAATTATAAGAATCTACTCAATCCATACACTTAAAAAACAATCATTTTGAAATTTATTAAGGACAGTTTTAAAGTGATTTTAAAAGGAATGTATTTTATAAATTGATTGAGAATTAATAGAATTAAAATGATATGTGTATACACTGTAAATAAACCTAATACAACATAATATAAACAAATATTCATCATAGCAATAATCTTAATACCACTTAATGTATAAAGAAGAAGGTTAACCCAAAGAATATAAATTGGGTTAAGAATTTACTTACCTCATGTTTGTATTACTTGAAACTTGTTAAAACCTCTTATATAATGGTTAAAAGAGTGTTATTAATATCATACCAAAACATATTAATATTTATAATATATTATATGATCATTTAATTACATCTTTTCTTCCTTTAATTGTTAGTATTTTGATCCTTGCATTGTATTGGGGTGTTTTCTTAACATGTTTTCCATGATTGGTCTGTGATGTATATTCTTGTTGATTGGAAGTGAAACTCCAGAATTGGAATGGAAAGGTATTTAAATATTTATATTAACATAATTTATACCAATTATCATTTTGAAGTTTGATATGGGGATGATTCATAAGTTAAAACAGTAATGACGTCCGTTTAAATCATTTTAGTGTTTCTTTTATAACAACGACCTCATTTTTTCTTATAAATTAAAACCATGAGTAAAAATGAATCCAAGAACCATGGATGAGACATAATATATATATATATATTATAACCTGATTCAACCATTAATTTTTTTCAAGACCATACTTGAATGAATTAATGAAAATTGAAATCACATCATCCACGATGTCGGTAATTTGACACATCACGGACAATGTATTTATTCCTTAAATAAGTGTGAGTGGAGAAGAATAATGATGATAAATTTTCCATGAAAATGAGAACATACAGATTATAAATTATTTATGTAGATTTTATTCCTCTAGGGTAAGGGGATATGAGAAAATAATAGGAAAATAAATGAACACAAAATAAAAGAATAATTGAGAAATACCTTACAAAAATTCAGCAGCCTAACAGCTATTCAATGTGGTTTTAGAAAATATTAAATGGAGAGGGGATAAGGTTCACCCATACATAAATTAATAATAATATATAATATATACAGAGTAATAAGGAAATAATTACATGGTATGGAAACATGAATGTTATACCACATAAAGGAGAACATGAACGGGAAAAGAAAGAAATTGAGAATTTTATTACCTTGTAGAGTAACTTTTAGAACCTGAAAGTAGGGACCTTGGGGAACGGGGAAAACTTGGGAGGACTATCAGGAATGTAAGGAGTCAATATATTCGTTTTGGAAGAATTTTTAATGAATTTAATGAAGTAATGGGTTGGTATTAATAGCAAATGTGAGGGAATATTTTAAAAATTTCCAAGGGACACCTCAATAATGATATTTGCAAAACCATGGGTTTTCCAAAGGTATTTTCCAATGTTATTATCCACATGGGACAACTCAAATATTATTTAACTGTACACAAGTCTACCATATTTATTACATCATTATTACATCATTAATGATGTCATTAAAGTACCGACACTCAAAACTGTATTTTTTACTATTTATCAAAAAATCAACTATTTCAAAAAAATCCCAAAAATTCACCCTAACCATTTTTAAACGTGTAGAATTTAAAAATGGAATGAATTATTTGAAAACAATTTTCTAAATATTTATAATTTTTTTAAAATGAAATTATACATAATAAAAAAATTAACAAATTCAAAATATAACTGCTTCAATATAACTTTGAAAAATTAACAATGATGTTATTATCATTAAGCATTACAAAAATAAAATAAAAATAAAATATACTATTCATTAGGGTCATATTACTATTCATAAGGGTGAGTTACTGCTAATCAAAAAACATGTTGGTTCTATCAGACTATCAATAACCTACTGAACACAATTGTAGATGACTGTTTTTTCAAAATTCAAAACATAGCAGCTGCAAAATTATATTAAAAGGTTAGTAATAAATATATAATTAAAACAATGTTTCATGCATTTCATTTATTTTTTTTTAAAAACCTTGTGGTGTTACATTATCCCCACCTTCTAGAAATTGCATCCTCAAAATTTTATTTACTCAATAAACAAGTAAGGGTAACTTTACTTCATAGCATTTTCAGATTCCCATGTTGCTTCTTCAACCATGTGGTTTCACCACAAAACCATTACCTTGTGGATTACATTATTCTACAATACCTGTACCCTTCAATCAAGAATCTGAACTGATTTCTCCTTATATGAAAGGTTCACTTCCAGCTGAACTGCTTCTGGGATCATGACTTGAGATGAATCTAGCACATAATTTCTCAACATCGAAACCTGGAAAACATTATGTACCTAAGATAAACATGGAGGAAAAGATACTCGATATGCAACTGGTCCAACTTTTTCTAGAATTTCAAAAGGACAGTTGAACCACGGTCATAGCTTACCTTTATTTTCAAAACTCATCACACATTTACAAGGAGATATTTTAAGGAAAACATGTTCACCTACCTCGAGAGATAAGTCTTTCCTTTTATTATCTGCATAACTTTTCTACCTGGTCTGAACTATCCTAATGTGCCGCTGGATCCTCTTCACTTTCTCTGCCACTTCCTCTACTAATTCGTGTCCCATCAACATCCATTGCCCGACTTCATCCCAAATAGATGGTATTCAACACAACTTCCCATACATTGCATCAAAAGGAGCCATCTGTATACTGGAATGAAAAATGTTATCATAAGAAAACTGATGTAAAGAAAGACAATGATCCCAACTTACGTGAAAGTCCATTGAAAAAACTCAAAGTATATCCTCTAATGTCTAAAACGTTGGTTCAGACATCCCATAAGATAGGGGATGAAAAGCTGTACTGGAATTTAATTTTCATCCCAACAACTTCTGAAGCCCCTTCAAAAAGTTTGAAGTGAACCTGGAATACCGGTCAGATACAATGGAAAGAGGAACTCCGTGTATCCAGAAAATCTTATTGACATACAGTCAATAAAGCTTATCTAAGGAAAATGTATCTCGAATTAAAAGAAAATGTACATAATTTTTTAGCCGATCAAAAATAACCCAAACTGCATTGTTACCTTGAGATGTATTAGATAGTCCCACCATGATGTCTATGGATATATTCTCCCATTTACACTCTAGCACTGGAAAGGATGAAGTACCCCCTTTAGAAACAACCACTTTTCATTAACTTGTTTACATTTCAAACATTTCATAGTAAATTTAGCCATATCCCTTTTCATTCCATCCAATAAGTAATATTCCTGATGGTCTTTGTACATATTTGTTTTTCTAGGATGAATAAAAAATATAAAAATATGAGCATCACACAACAAATCATTATTCAACTGGGAATGAAAAGGCACACAAAACTTTTTTCCAAATCATAAAACACAATAATTAGGAAGGTTATATTCTGGAAGCTTACCCATTTTAACAAATTCTACCTTTTCCTGTAGCTCATAGTCTTCCTTATGTGCTCACTAAATTCTATTTGATAATGATTATTGCACTGAAACCTGAAGGAAAATTGATGTATACTATGAAACGATAACTTCAAAACCAAAATTCATCAAATCCTTAAACAAGGGATCGTGTTCTAAACATAACATGGATAATGATGCCTGATGTCTTTGAGTCAAGTCATCCACGACATTTTTTGCTTTTGCTGGATGGAAATTTATCGTGCCATAATTATCCTTTATCAGTTCAATCTATATTCTCCACCGTATGTTTAATTCATTCTGAGTGAATAAATATTTCCTACTTTCATGGGCAGTATATATTTTACATTTTTCTCCGTATAAATGGGGCCTCCATATTTTCAAAGAAAAAACAACAGCTACTAATTAAAAATCATGTGTCGGATAATTGAACTAATGAGGTTTTAGTTTTCTTGAAGAATATGAAATTATCTGATCATTCTATATCAGATCCCAACCAAGTACCTTCAATGAAGCATCACTGCAGATGAAAAACTCACCAATTCGAGAAGGCAAGTCCAAAACTGGAGCATTCGACAATATCTTCTTTAGTTCCCATAGACAAACATAAAATTCTTCTGTCCAAATAAATTTAACCACTTTTCGTGTTAACTTTGTTAGCGGGCTAGATAAACATTAAATGTTTTTAACAAATCGTTGGTAATAACATGCATATCCATGAAAACTACGAATATCTGTAACATTTTTTTTGTCTTGTCCATTCATCAATCACTTCTGTTTTTATAGGATCAACTATTATTTCATCCTAATTTACAATGTTCCCAAGAAAATAAATATGTTTCAACCAAAAATCACAGTTATTGAATTTTTCATACTGTTTCTTTTCTTTTAAGGTTTTCAAAACTACCCTTAGATGTTTTTCATGCTCCACTTTACATCTAGAATATACCAGAATGTCAACAATAAATACAACCACAAACTTATCCAAGAACTTATGAAATATTATATTCATTACATACATGAATAAATCAGGTGAATTAGTTAACCCAAAAGGCATAACTACATATTTATATTCTCTATATCTTTTATGGAATGTAGTCTTTAGGATTTCTTCACCCTCTACATTAAACTGATGGTACCCCAACCTCAGGTCAACCTTCAAAAAAGATTATGCTCACTAGAGCTGATCAAACAAATCATTGATATGAGGAAAATAATAATTTTTTTTAACAGTAATGTTATTCAAGGATCAATAATCGATGGAAAGTCTAATCAAACCATATTTTTTTCTTAACAAACAATATAAGAGCGCCCCATGGTGAAGTGATAGTTCTAATGAAGCCTTCATCTAATAATTCTTGCAACTGCTTTTTTATTTCCAGAAGCTCTATTTGGGACCTTCGATAAGGATGTTCAGAAATTTGATTGTCCTCTTGAACTAAGCCAATAGTAAACTCAATCTATCTATTAGGAATAACACCAAGAAAATTATCCTGAAAAACATCTATTTATTCATTTAACATTGATATATCATTAATCTAGATAGTTCCCTTATCTTCAAAAATATGATCGAAATAACTTTCATTTGAATCCTTTATCAGTTTCATATATTCCCTATATGTTATTAATGTTATGGGTTCATTCTTGTACACAAAATGAAATTATTTGTGAAAAACAACTTCGTTTTCTATGAAATCTTTCATAGCATGATAAAAAATCCAATCCATACCCAAAATAACATCAAATTATACTAGAGAAAAAATAACTAGGTTTGTAGGTAAACTATTTCCAAATACAAGGATAGGTAGATTCATATAATTTATTTTTGTCACAACATTTCCTATAGGGGGTTTTACCATGAGATCTGGCTTTATTTCATGAGTTTTATTTCCCTATTTTTTCTGAAAATTTCTCAGAAATGAAGGAATGTGTTGACCCTGAATCAAACAACACATTTACAAATTCTGTAAAAACGTGAAATGTACCCAATACCACCTCATTTGACAATTCAACATTTGTATTAATGGATTAAAATGATTTTACCAAACCGTTTTGCAACAAATCTTTTTGATTCCCTGCTTGAGTTCTAGCTTCGGAAAAACATTAGCAAAATGACCTAATTCCTTATAGTTTAAGCATCTCACCACTAGATTATCCTTAGTTTTTGATAATTTTAATTTCAATACTGAGACATGAGTCCAAAATTCCAACATTGGTAGCATTTCCCAAAATTTACAAGGCATTCACCAGGATGTCATTTACTTCACTTTTCAAAATAAGTGAAATTCATTTTCTAAACTCCATACTTATTTGATGAGTTATTCTTCATTCCATGCCAACCTGACCGCTTCTTATTCTTGTCATGCCGAGGAACATATGTGTCAAAAAAACTCCTTCTCAACTTTTCATCACAATAAACATGATTCTCATACCTTTTAAACTCTCGTTAGGACAAGGCTCTTCGCAAAAATGGTTTCAAATAAGTGTAAGATCTATTAATTTTACTTTCAAAATCACGAGTAAAATCCTGTACATACCAGGACTATCGTGTAAAATTGGATTCATATGCAGCCAAAAAATAATCATCATTATCTATCAGTTCCAAGAATTGTTTCCCCATTCTGAGTCAAATAGTTTTGGGAAAATATTTTTCAAGATAAAGGCCCTTAAAATCATCCCATTCATGACTATCATGATGATCCATTTCTTTCATAATCTTAACTAGATACCACCATTGATCAGCTTCACCTTCCAAACGATAAATGTCTAGTAATACAATTGGACGTTCTGAACATCCCATGACCTCAAATATCATTCCTAGAGCATTGATTCATCTTTCGACTGTCACTGGATTTGCGGTTCCACTGAAACCTGGAGGATGTTCCCTCATAAAATTATCCTCCAAAGACATTATTCTTCATGACATATAATGTTATTATCTAGCATGGATACCACCCCCATTTATTTCTAGAGTCAACTGATCCATTTCTGTCACAAATTTCTCGGTTCTGATTCCCTCTATTTTGGGCTGCAGATTTGGATAGACAATAGCCTCTTGGTTCCTTCCTACTTCAACTTCCTTGTTTCATCTACGGAAAACCATTCTAAAAAACATAATATAGATGAAGCAACATGGTAATATTTAAATTCTATAACATTTCAAATTAATCATAGTGTAAAAATAAGTTATCGTATTCTTTTACCATCATCATATCCCCAAATGTTATCTAAACCATCCTCTAATACAAACTATAAGGACCCCTTCTTATAATGTTACATAATAATTAATTTTATTCCGGAATATTAATTATTAAACATTGAGTATCTTTTTGAGTTTATAGTTCAAGAAAATTAGGATACCTTACATACATAACATACCACAGTCATACAAGAGGATACTACTAAAATGAGTTTCCATTTTTTTAAATATAAACCAATAAAACATAAATCATGACTTCAATGACAACACTACATATCAAACGTCACAAATCCCTTATTCCTATTACACTTCCTTATATCATTTGAGAAAGATTTTAAAAACATGGGCTGAGTATAAAAATCAGTAATGAATATTAATATAGAAAGTATTAGTCAATTGATAACATAAAAACCTGTAAAACCCATATCAATAAAACTCAAATTCCTAGAACACTCATGTTCTTCCTTTGGGACATATTTTACATATCAATGTTAAATTCACCCTTACACATGGAATAATTTTTTTTTCAACATCCATCACTAGAGTACCCAATGCATTGGAGAGCTATAATGGGGCTCAACCGTCATATCTTGAGCAATAAGGGGCCCACCCCAACATATCTTGACCTATAATGGGATCAACTCCACATATCATGAGCTATAATGGGCTCAACCTAACATATCATGAGCTATAATGGGCTCAACCTAACAGATCATGACCTATAATGGGCTCAACCCAACATAAATACATTTCAAGGAAAATATCATAAAGTATCGTGAAAATCAGATGAAACTACTCATACTATAAATATAAAAAACAATCCTTTTTAAATTTATTAAAGAGAGTTTTAAAAGGAATTTAAAAAAGAAAGTCCTTTATAATTGGAGTGTGAATTAATAGAAATGAAAGGAAATGTGTATAAAAAATAAATACACATAATAAAACATAATATAAAAAAATTCTTCACACCAATAATCTTAATACCGCATAATGAATATAGAAGAAGGTTAACCCAAAGAATGGAAATTGGGTTAAGAATTCCCTTACCTCGTTTTTGTCTTACTAAAAAATTATTTAAACCAACTGTATAATGGTTTAAAGGGTTTTATTAATATCTTATAGAAATGTATCCATATTTATAATGTCTTATATGATCATTTCATTACAACATTTCACCCTTTAGTGGTTATTATTTTGTTCCTTGCATTGTTTTGGGGCCTTTTCTTTACTGGTTTTCCATGATTGGATCGTGATGGATATTCTCGTAGATTGGAAGTGAAACTCTAGAATTCAAATAGAAATGTATTTACATACTTCCAGTAACATAATTTCTACCATTTATCATTTTTATTCTTTATATAAGGATGATTCATATGTTAAAACACTAATGATGTTTGTTTAGATCATTTTAGTGGTTCTTTGATAACAACAACCTCATTTTGTCATATAAATTAAAACCATGAGTAAGAAAGAATAACAGAACCATGGATAAGAAATAATAGATATATTATAACCTTTTTCAACCCTAAAAATGGTTTAATGTCCATACTTGAATGAATTAATTCAAATTGAAATCGCATCATCCACGATGTTGGTAATCTAACACATCATATACAATGTTTTTATTCCTTGAATTAGTAGGATAGGAAAAGATGAATGATGATGAATTTTCCATGAACATGGGAAAATACAAAATATATATTATTTATGCAGCTTTCATCCCTCTTGGGTAAGAGTTTATGTGGAATGAATAAGAAAAGAAATGAAGTCAGAATAAAATAATAATAGAAAAATCCCTAACAAAAATTCATTATCCTAAGAGCAATGCAACATATTTTTCGAAAATTATAAAAAAAAAGTGGGGACAAGGGTAACCCATAAATAAATGAATCAAAATACAAAATAGGTCAACAATAATAAGGAAATAAGAACATGGTATTTAATATTGAATGTTATACCACTTAAAAGTGAACATGAATGGAAAAATGAAAGAACTTGAGAATTTTCTTACCTTGTAGAGTAACTCTTAAAACATGAATGTTGGGACCTTGGGGGCTTGAGGAAACCTTGGGAGGACTACTAGAGAGGTAAGGAGGAAAAACATCATTGAAGAAGAATTTTGAATGAATTAAATGAAGTAATGTTTTTGTATTTATAGAAAAAGTGAGGGAATATTTCAATAATTTTCACGTGACACCTCATTAGTGGTATTTGCAAAACCATTTGCTTTCCCATGGTATTTTCCATTGATATTATCTAATTGTTAATCCTCAAATATTATTTTACTGTACACTATATAACCAGATTTATTACATCATTATTACATCATTAATGATGACATTAACACACCAAAACGCAAAACTGTATTTTTACTATTCACTGAAAAATCAACTATTTCAGAAAAATCCCAAAAATTCAACCTAACTGTTTTTCATCATGTATAATTAAAAAATAAAATCAATTTTTGGAAAAATAATTTTCTAAACATTATTAATTTAATTTTTAGGCAAAATCTTACTTAATTCAATAATTAACAATTTTAAAACTATAACACCATCTATATCACATTGAAAAATTAACCAAGATGTTATTATCTTAAATCCATAAAAAACAAAATAATAACACAATTTACTATTTATAAGGGTCATATTACTATTCAAATTACTATTCATAAGTGTATGTTACTATTCATAGAAAAAAGTTGGTTCCATCATACTCTAAATAACCTACTAAACATAATAGTAGATAACAGTTTTTAGAAATTCAAAACATAGAAGCTGCAAAATTATGTTTAAATGATACTTATAAATATATAATTAAAACAAAGTTTCATTCATTTCCTTTATTTTTCTAAAAACTACTTCGGGTGTTATAATACTAATCCCACATCTAGGTCTACCACTCCTTACATGAATATTCACATCCAAAGGAGAACAGTGAAGATCCACCCAAAACCTCCTCTCGTAACGTGGATGGGATCACCATCCCTCTGTAAAAAAAATGTGTTTCCATCCATCAGAGAAACCATCTGGTGAATCTCCTAGGAATATATGGTCTAGTAGGACCTCATAACTGATATCTCTGATTTGATCATTTCTCACATAATGGAGATGTGAAAGGGGTTACAACTACTGGATGGTGGAATATTTCACCATCCTTATGTGGCTCGTATTCTCTGACTCTGATGCTATGAAAAAAGGTTACCATAAAAAATATGTAAGAACCCGGATCTTCGTTTCAGGTATGCCTTTGCTTTTTCTGGAGTTTTTTAGAAAAGAGGGGTTTCTGGAAATTTATTAATTACATGCCGTGTACTTTTAGAGTACACGCCGTGTACTCCTTTTCCACTCGAATCCATGTGTGGTTTATGTCTGGGCCACACACACTGTGTGTAGGGTTGAGGTGGTGGCCGCATAAAGCGGAATATGGAAAAACATAGTACATGCCATTTACCCCAGAAGTACACGCTGTGTATTTTATGTTTTTTCATTAAACGCACCGGGGTCGTGCCTGACGGACAGAACACCCTCCTTCTGGTTATTTGTCCGAGAGTAACCCATACGGTTTCGAATATTATCCAAGGCCTCATACCTCCGTCTGATCTCCGTTTCAGTTGCCATAGATTCAATTGGAACCGCAATGGTGAGTTCTTCCTTCTCCTAGAGCCTTGTTATCCAATTCCTCAGCTTTCTCAAGATATCGTGGGTTGATAATTTTTGATGTGTTCTCAGATCTTCGAAATTATATGGAGAATAAATCATCATGGTTCACGTATATTGATCTCCTAGCACCGAGGTAGGTGGTTTGTTTCCCTACATTGAATGTCATTGAGTTTTGTTCGCAAAAGTGCCGGATACCCATGTATCGGGTATCCCGGGTTTGGGATTTTGATCCTTTTGTTAATTGCCTTTGATTTCTTATTATCTTATGATTAATTGATACTAATATATTCTTGGTTTCATGTTTTAGGATCACCCCATGGGTGTTTTTCTGTGTTTGGTTGTTTATCGTCGTTTGGCACCGTTTTCCTGTGAGGCAAACCCTATAAAAATTTCTAGTTTACTTGTTATAACTAATTTCATGTGTTTCCTGCTGTTTAAATTCTTTTGATACATTGTATCTATTAGAAAAGTAGTTTTTGAACATACATAGGGCTTCTGATAGTCGATTACGCTCTACTGGACTGCTCAGGGCTGTGAGAACCTGGTGCAGGAGACCAAAGAGGGAATAGACGATTAAGTGCTTACCTAGAGGGTCTGTTGGTTTTAGTTTCATACACAGGACCTACAGGAATAGGACTTTGTGCTTCCCAAGAGTGTTCTTATTTCACACATGTATCGAGACCACAAGAGTAATTAGATAAAAGTGATTCCTCAGAGAGTCTGTAGATATCGTTGCAAGACCATAGGGTAATTGATGTGAGAGCTTCCCAGAGTGTCTATGCCTTGTTTGATTACTGGACTATAGGGGTCTGCTAGTTTGAGCCACCCAGAGATTCATTGTGAATTTTTGTTTGGTGGGTTGTGACGAGTCCACCAAGCCAAAGAATAAGCTTGGGTTGGTACTGCTTGTGGTTTAGGTAGTCTTCCGAGTTACCTACTGTGTTACTTTCTTTACATTGTAATAGAGAGAATTGCTAGTTTCCCTAGTTGTTTATTTAATTGAATATGAATGGTAATTGGTAGTATTTTTACTGATGTACTCCTAGTTCATTACTATATTTATTTCCTTTACTTATTCTATATTTCTCACTAATATTAGGGCACAAATCTTGTGGTGGTTTCCTACTGGGATTAGTCTCACACCCTGTTTGGGTCCTGCTTTTCTGCCCAAACAAATTATATAGTTGCAGGTGTGGATAGGGATTGTGTCCCCTCTACCTCAGGTACTTGATTGCTGGTTGGAGCTGTAGAGCATGTGACCGGGGTTTGGATCACGAAGCTACTAGAGTTGTTGTTTATTTTTCATACTTTGGTTCCAGTTGTATTTAAGCACGTTGATTTGTTTACTTCTTTCCATAGACTCGTGTACCATACTACATCATTATTATATAATGCATTGGTTCCACTGTTCAGTTCAGTTGTTGTATGATATTTATTGTTTCCGCTATTATGTATGTTTGTTATTCTGTTGTATACCTTACAAAATGAGGGCATATATTCCCCCACCGACTCCCCAAGGCCCTCGCTGCTAGTCGGCTGCCTCTAGCGTTTGGGGAAAGCGCATGTGGTCATGTGGAAAACTGCGTATGGGGCACCAGTTATGTGGCTCTGGATTCAGGTCATTACAAAGTGGTATCAGAGAAATTCTTTTCACTTTCTTTTCTGTTTGGAGGCTTTATCCAGGGATAGGATGGATGTGGTACTTGGCATTAAGTTGTGCTCGGTAGTAGCTAACCCGTGTAAAGGGAAAAGCCAATCTACCTCATTTATTGTAGTTTTTTGGTTTGAGATTTTACGGTTGATATGATTTCACCTAGAGTGATTCAAATGCCTTTTATTATTGTTGTTTCTATTACGGTTCTATTTCTGTCGCAACCCGATGAGATGAGGGTATTCCATTTCATGCATCATATAGGCACTTGTTAGAAATCACATACCATGCATTCTTGCAATGCCATTTTGAGCGCATTAGCGATTTCATGTTGTTGTGATAGACGTTGTGAAGATTATGAATGCTCTTTTGATAGAAGCTTGATATAATCTCTGCTGTTTGATAGGAAAAATTATTCTGTTGTACCTTGCTTGAACGAACACCAAATCTTGGTTCTTGAGGTGTTATGGGCCCTCTTGAGTTGGAAATTGGTGGATCGTTGACCAGTTTTTTCTTATATATTACTGTATTAGATGCCAATATTTGATTCGTGGGGAGTATGGGCCCTCATAAATCCGATTATGCACCTTCATGCTTGTTTTTCAGTGTTTTCTGGGCTTCGGTGCAGTTTCTGAGCTACTGGCAGGAAAAACACAGAATACACGGCGTGTACTTTAGGAATACACGACATGTAATCTTTAAACCGTGTCAATAATTGTGTGAGCAGAAACATGGGTTGTGAGAAATCTCTAGGAACACATTGTGTACGGTCGGTGCATGCTGGGTAGTATAGAGAGCCGTGTACCCGGTCGTGTCACTAACAACACGAGCCGGGGAAGCTCAAGTTGTACATGCCGTGTTGGTAAAGAACACGACGTGTAGTCTTGTTCTAGGTACCCGGCCATGTCATGAACATCACGGTTCGGCGTTCTCTCCTCCTATACACGCCGTGTTTGTTTGGAACATCCCATGTAAGGGTCAGCCGTGTACTTGTCTATGTCACTAACAACATAGGTCAAGAAAAATCTTCAAGTACTCGACGTGTTTGTTCGGAACACGTCATGTACTCTCTTCCGTGTAACTAATAACACGGGGCGTGAACCTTTTTCTACTACACACCGTGTCCAATAGGAACACATGGTGTTGTCTCTGTTTAAGAAGACTGTCTGGGTTAACCGTGCAAGGAGGCACGGGCAGGGTAATAGAGTTAAGTACACGTTGTTTAGGGTTTATATGTGCCGTGTAGTCATGTTTTGTAAAGTTGTGTGTTCTCTCACATATTTTCATTTTGTACCCTTGTGATCTCTATCCTTGTTAATCATAAAACTGAGGTGTGATTTTGTCCTTTCAGGGCTATGGAACTAAGAAATCCTCCTGTTGCACGTCAGGAACCAGGCAGTGACTGTACGCCTGATACGGCAGACCAGGGGCTACCAGTAGTTCCGCCGATCATTCTGGACATGGAACTTGTAGTAAATCAAGACACTGGTTCCGAAACTCTGTTCAAAGAGGGTTTCATGAGATTCATGCAGACCTTCTAGGGATCTCATCATACTTCCCCGTCTATGGCAGAGCTGACATGGGTTTTTTCACCAGCATCATCCTCCCACTTTCACAGGGGGTGGAGGACCTCAGGTTGCAGAGTCATGGATAGAAATCATGCTTTCCATATTCAAGCATCTAGAGACACCCCCATGCAGAAGGGTGAAGCTCGTGACTTATATGCTGCGATATTCTTCCATGTGATGGTGGGATGTTGTTTTGTAGGCAGGGTACCCACAGACTATGTCTTGGGATGAGTTCCAGCATACGTTCTACGACTATTTCTATCTGACGATGCTAATGTCCGATAGAGCCAGAGAGGTCATGAACCTACGGTAGGGTACTCTTTTGGTTATGGATTATTCATTCTGTTTCACTGAGTTATAGCATTTCACTTCTGTTCTGGGAAATGACGAGCTGTTTCTGGAAGGGATGTTTGAGGAAGGCCTCAAACCAGAGATCAGATCGCATGTGACCATCTTCCAGTAGAATTATATTTCTCTAATAGTCAACCAAATGATGATCATTGAATGAAATCTGATGGAGACTGGGGATGTTGACCCGAGAGGATCAGTATTGAAGGCCGATTCATTTAATACTGACAGTAGGAAGTGCCACCGAGAGTCTAATCGAGGAAGCGAGGTATTTCTTCTTGTAGCCGTGATCTTTCTTCTGGCAGCCAAGTGTTATGCTACCAGTGTGGAAAGAGTAGGTATAAGAAGCCTCAATTCCCAAGAGACCTAGTGCAATGTCGATCTTGTGGAAATATGGTTCACCTGCAGCAGTTTTGCAAGGTTCTCCTTCTGGCAGATAGTGAAGGAGGATCTGTTTCTACTCCGCGTACAAGTGCAAGATTACCAGTTCTATAGTAGACTAGGGGCTGGAGTTCCTCTGGTCATTCAAGCCAGGGTAGAGGTCGTGGACACAGTGGTCAGGCTCAAGGAGTATCAGCTCAGTGATATCAGGCAGCTATATAGGGCCGCAGTACTAGCCAGATGTTTGCGATAGAGCAGATTAATCAGGGGCAGGATCCTGGACCTCCCACAGTTCGAGGTACGATCTTAGAAGCCTCAGTTTTATCTTCAACTATTTTTGATATTGGTTCTATGCATAGCCTTATCTCTGTTGCTATTGTGGACAGCCATGGGCTCTGTATCCTTTCTTCTGCCGACTTGTTAACACTATACACACCTTTGGGGATGAGAACATCTAGTGTACGTCAGTACATAGATTGCCCTCTTAAGGTTTCATGATATCGTTTCTTATGGGATTATTATGTCCTAGAGATGACAGGATATGATTTCATTCTTGGGATGGATTGGTTGGTTCCCTTCCAGGTATTCATCGACTGTTATCACCGCAGGGTGAGTTTCATCTCACCAGAGGGTGAATCGTTTCTTCATAAAGGCGAATGGGATGTTCGGGCGAGTCAAGCAGGACTCGAGAATCATGGGCTAGGAGAGGTTACAGGCCAGATTGCTAGAAATTATCTAGATGATCAGGGGACTTCATAGTTAGACTTCCCTCCTGTGGTGGATTATTTCAGGGATGTCTTCCCAGAGGACTTTTTAGGTTTACCTCCAGAGAGTGAGGTAGTCTTCTCTATTGAGCTCGTTCTAGGAGTGGCACCAGTGTCCATTCCTCCCTATAGTATGGATACACCTGAGTTTTAGGAGCTCAAGAAGCAGTTGGAGGAGTCGCATGAAAAGGGTTTCATCTGACCCAGTACTTCTCCTTGGGGTTCGCATGTCCTGTTTGCGAAGAAGGCAAATGATACCCTTATTATTTATGTGGATTATCAGAAGCTGAACCAGATGATGGTCAAGAACTGATACCCCTTGCTGAGGATCAATGACCTCTTTGATCTGCTTCGTGGAGACCGGGTGTTATCGAAGATCTATTTGAGGTCCGGTTATCATCAGTTGTGCATTAGACCCTATGATATACCTATGACACCCTTCTGGAGAAGGTATGGTATTTAAGAGTAAACGGTCATGCCATTCAGTCTCACAAATGTGCTAGCAGTTTTCATGGCACTGATGAACCGAGTGTTCCATCCTTACATGGATTCCTTCTTCGTGGTCTTCATGTATGATATCTTGGTGTACTCTCATACTCGACATGACCATGCTAACCATCTTGAGATAGTTTTTAGTACACTAAAAGGGGATCAACTTTATGCTAAACTCTCGAAGTGCCACTTTTGGATGGATCAGAATAACTTCTTGGGTCATGTCATCTCAGAGGTAGGAATATCAGTGGACCCAGAGAAAGTGATAGATGTCATTTCCTAGGAATAGTCTAAGAATGTATTTGAGGTACGAAGTTTTTTAGGGCTGGCTGGATACTACATGTGCTTCATTCAGGTCTTTTCATGACTAGAAGCACCATTGAAAAGTCTGACCAAGAAGGGGGTGAAGTTCTTATGGTCAGAATCTTGTGAGTCATCCATTCAGGAGTTGAAGGGGAGGTTGACGTCAGCACCGATACTAGTCTTTCCAGATATAGGCAAGAGCTATACTATTTTTTGTGATGCTTATGGTATCGGTCTGGATGCTGTGCTTATACAGGTAGACGGAGTCGTTGCGTACGGGTCTTCGCAGTTGAGGCCACATGAGAGTAAATACCCGACGCACAATATAGAGATGACAACTGTTGTTCATGCCTTACGTTGTTGGAGACATTACCTTCTGGGAAAGCACATTGTGGTTTTCACTGACCACAAGAGTCTGAAGTACATCTTCACTCAGCGCGATACGCATCTAAGACAATACAGGTTGGTCAAGTATCTTCAGTCTTATGACTTCGATCTCACCTATACACTGAGAAAGGGCAACGCAGTGGAAGATGTGTTGAGCAAGAGAACTCAGATTCAGGTAGTCCAGGAGACTAGAAGTGAGTGTAAACTTATGGATCTGTTCTCTGAGATGAATCTGGAGGTGCATGACAGACATGGATAGACATACCTATCTTATTTAGCTGTTACCTCTACACTTCTTGATCAGGTAAAGATTAGGAAGCTATCAGACTCAGAAGACTTACTCTTGCGGGAGTGTGTGTCCGGAGAGGACACCCTTCCTAGATGGATAGTGGCCGAGGATCAGATCTTGCGTTTCCAGAGACATGAATGGGTACATGAAAACATACTCGAGGAGCTGATACGAGATTCTCATTCCTCAATTTGTGCAGTTCATCCTGGCATCACCAAGATGTATCTGGATCTTCGTCGCCAGTACTGGTGGCCAAGAATGAAGAGAGATGTTTCTGGTTTCATCTTGAGGTGTTCTACTTGTCAGCAGATGAATGCGGAGCATCAGTGACTAGAAGGACTTTTACAGGAGTTACCCATTCCGGAGTGGAATTGGAACGATGTCATGATGGACTTCGTGACCGGATTGCCGAGGTCTCCTCAAGGGAACGATGCGGTTTGGGTTGTCATCGACAGGCATACTAAGGTTTCTAAATTCATACCGATCAAAGAGACATTTAGTGTTAATCATCTGAGATGACTTTACATCAGAAAATTGTGCATCTGCATGGAGTTCCACACTCTATTGTTTCAGACAGGTATTCACGCTTTACTTCTGGGTTCTAGTAGGGACTTCAGAAAGCTTTGGGTACATAGGTACTTTTGTGTACAACATACCATCCCCAGACTGATGGCCAGTCCGAGCGTACGATCCAGGTGCTTGAGGATATTCTCAGAGCATGCATTCTAGATTTTGGTGGTTCATGAGAGAAGCATATACCTCTTGTGGAGTTTGCCTATAACAACAGTTTCTAGGAGACAATTCAGATGGCACCTTATGAGGCCTTGTACGGTAGGACATGCTGATCACCTTTATGCTGGTTGGAGGCAGGAGAGGCATCTTTGCTGGGACCTCATCTTGTTCAGAATACCTCAGAGCAAATAGAGTTGATTCGGAAGTGGATGGCTACAGCACAGTCTCGACAGAAGTCTTATGCTGATCAGTGGAGACGACCTCTAGAGTTCGAGGTTGGGGATCATGTTTTCATGCGTGCTTCACCGAGGTTGGGACACAAGGGGATCTGGAGATAGGGTAAGCTTTCACTGTGGTACGTTGGGCCGTTTGAGGTTTTGGAGAGAGTTGGGCTTGTTGCCTATCATTTGTAGTTACCTCAGAGGTACCGGGCTATGCACAACGTCTTCCACGTTTCCCAGCTCCGACATTACTTTTCAGACCCGTCTCATGTCTTTCAACCTGAGGAGGTTGAGCTTGAAGCATATGCGTCGTTTGAGGAGTATCCCACCCAGATTTTTGATCACATTACGAAAGTTATCTATCGCTGGTTTGTTCCTCTAGTATGGGTGTTATGGCAGCACGAGCGAGTGTAGGACATGACTTGGGAGCGGGAGGCCGATGTATGATCACAGTGGCCGGAGCTGTTCCTGGATTCTTCTTATACGCCTTGTTAGGGAAATTCGGGGACTAATTTCTTTAAGGGGGGATGTTTGTAAGAACCCGGATCTTCGTTTCAGGTATGTCTTTCCTTTTTCCTGAGTTTTGGAGAAAAGAGGTGTTTCTGGAAATTTTTGAAGTACACACCGTGTACTTTCAGAGTACACACCGTGTAATCCTTTTCCTCTTGAAGCCGTGTGATGGCTGTGTATGGGCCACACACACAGTGTGTAGGGTTGAGGTGGCGGCCACTTAAAGCAGAGTACGGAAAAATAGAGTACACACCGTGTACCCCAGAAGTACACATCGTGTATTTTTTTTCATTAAACACACCATACTCACGCCTGACGGACAGAACACCCTACTTCTTCAGGTTCTTCGTCCGAGAGCAACCTGTACTGTCATGACTCATCTTCGAGCCCCCATGCCTCCAACTGATCTCCGTTTCAGCCACCGTCGATTGCATTGGAACCACTGCGGTGAGTTCTTCCTTCTCTTAGAGTCTTGTTATCTAATTCCTCGTCTTTCTCAAGATATCGTGGGTTGAGAGATTTTTACATTTTCTCAGATATTTGACGTTTTAAGGAGAATCAATCATCGTGGTACACGTATATCGATCTCCTAGCACTGAGGTAGGTGGTTTGTTTCCCTACGTTAAATGTATTTGAATTTTGGTTACAAAAGTGTCGGATACCCATGTATCGGGTATCCCGGGTTTGGGATTTTGATCCTTTTATTAATTGCCATAGATTTCATTTTAGGTTAGGATTAATTGATACTAATATATGCTTGGTTGCATGTTTGAGGATCACACCAGCGGTGTTTTTCCCTGTTTGGTTGTTTATCATCATTTGGCACCGTTTGCCTGTGAGGCAAACCCTTTGGCAATTGCTAATTCAATTGTTATAACTGATTGCATGTGTTGTGTGCTCTTTAAATGCTTTTGATACATTGTAGATATTATCCAAGTAGTAGTTGAACTATTTAGGGATGTTGATAGTCGATTATGCTCGACTGGACTGCTTAGGGCTGTGAGAACCTCGTGTGGGAGACCAAAGAGGTAATTGAAGATTATGTTCTTCCCTAGAGGGTCTGTTGGTTTTAGTTTCGTATGAAGAACCTATAGGAATATGACTTTGTGCTTCCCAAGAGTGTTATTAATTTAAAAATGTATCAATACCACAAGAGGAATTAGATATAAGTGCTTCCTTAGAGAGTCTGTAGCTATCGTTGCAAGACCATAGGGGAATTGACGTGAGAGCATCCTAGAGTGTTTGTGCCTTGTTTGATTATGGGACTATAGGGGTCTACTAGTTTGAGCCACCCAGAGATTCAGTGTGAATTTTTGTTTGGTAGGTTGAGACGAGTCCACCAAGCCAATGAATAAGCTTGGGTTTGTACTGCTTGTGGTTTAGGTAGTCTTTCGAGTTACCTACTGTGTTACATGCTTTACCTTGGAATAAAGAGATTTTCTGGTTTCCCAGGTTGTTTAATTATATGAATTTGAATGGTAATTGGTAGGATTTTTACTGATTTACACCTATTTAATTACTGTATTTATTTCCTTTACTTTTTCTATATTGCTCACTAACAGTATGGCACAAATCTTGTGGTGGTTGCCTACTGGGATTTGTCTCACACCCTGTTTGGGTCATTCTTTTCAACCCAAACAGATTATATGGTTGCAGGTGTGGATATGGATTGGGGCCCTTCTACCTCAGGTACTTGATTGCTAGTTGGAGATGGAGAGCATGGGACCAAGCTTTGGAACGTGATGCGGCTGGAGTTTCTATTTACTTTTCTTACTTTCGTTCCAGTTTTATTTCAGCACGTTGATTTGTTTAAAACATTCCATAGACACATGTACCATACTGTATCATTATTATATTATACATTGCTTCTGCTGTTCTGTTCAGTTGTTGTATGCTGTTTATTGATTCCTCAATTGTGAATGTTTGTTTTTCTATTGTATACCTTACCAAATGAGGGCATAGTTTCCCCACTGACTCACCAAGGCCCACGTTGCCAGTCGGTAGCCTCTGGCATTTGGGGTAACATGATTGAAGTCATGTGGCGAACCAGGTATGAGGCACCAGTTATGTGGCTCCGGATTTGGGTCATTACAAAATATTACCATGAACCGATCCAATAATGCATAAGGATTTGGATCATATGTCCTATGAACTATAATGGTGTGTTGAAAGTGCCAAAGGCTATTAAGAGGAACTCACGAATCCACATCAGCTCTATAAATCAATTTTCGATATATCCATATTTCAAACCTAGAGCTGGTGATAACCCATACTAAGGTCAGACTTCATGATGCACTTCACCACCATCCACTAGGAGAAGTGGTCATCGATTCTTAGTGGAGGATACTCCTCCCTAGGAGTCACCTAGCTAGAGTGTTGTAAATCCACACCTGACCTAAAGAAATCGTCCTCCTATTTTGAAAACCACATATGAATACCTAGGAAAAACATTTGGTCTTATTAATCCATCACTATGAAGACTCATCCAACCACACCACATTATATCACAATTACACAAGGTCATATACAATTTTAGAATAAAAATGGGCCTCTCTAGTGTAAGACCATGTAGAAAAAAACCTTGATAGGGATTTAAACCTGATGCACCATCAAGAAATACGTCATCAACCCCTACCATCATTTCAAGAAGGTGAGAGATAATAAAGACCAATAATGAAAGGGTAACACTTTTCAAATAATAACAAATCTAATGAATCCTATTGAGAATGATATCATCCTGTCCTACTTGTGGATCACTCTTTATTAATGGAGGAATCCTCTATCATATCAAATTGTAAACACTTTTACACTGACTGGTAGAAATAATCTGAGTATGGATGGTCAATGACCAACCCATATAGAGGAAATCGTCATAAGTTTCTTCCAAAACTATAGAAATATTTTGTGTGAGGCTCCCCCTCCTCACAGTGTCTGGTTACCCAATTGGTAAAAATGAGTTCACTACTCCTCTATACTGGAGCCTTTAATGCACGTGTCTAGAAAAAGGCCTCCACTTGTATCACTAGGTCCTGAATAGAGGATACATATACGGAAATATTTCTTGTATCTATGTGTTATGAATTACATCTAGTAGATTGTAGATGTAATTCATACCACAAACCACACTTCAGCTTCTCAGATAGAAGCCCCTTCTGCTGGAATATCATCTTTTTTCCTTTCCCACATGTTCTCCTCAACCATGACGTACTTAGACAACTCATAACACATGAATGAACTCCAAAACACAATGTAGAGGAACTCTTAAACTCACCATGATACTATATGGTTTGGGATGACACTTACTCTCCCACATAGTTTTAGATCGCATCATAAGAGAACATCTTATTGCGATTAGTGTCCCTCTTTCTGGCTTGTCTAAATCCACATCGAACATCACCAACACATGGCTCTTCGAATTCCCGGCATCACCTTAGATATGTATCACCAAGGGAACTGTAATAAAATGGGGTCCCATCCGAGTAGGATATCTAGACCATAGGATCAGACTTGACCTCAACCACCTAATAAGGGATTCTATCACCAATTAATCTAAAGTGATAAATTTCCAAAAAACCAACAATGAACACTCAATATGGGTGAAACATCTTATGATACAACCAGAACCAACTAATACTATTTTCAAGTGAAACAATTCATTTCGTCGATATCTACACAAGCATGAAAACTTGGATCACTAACTCTAACCAATACTCCACTTCCTTGGTATTTGACACATAAGAAAACCTCAACAACCATTATCGATGAATATAACATAGTGCGCTAAACCTACACGAATCCTTTTCCTTTTATTATAGTACTATCTACTAATCAGATGGTGGGGATGGTTCTACCTACCCACATAGAGGATGGATCATGAGTGATTGGGCATAAACTAAGGCCTCATCACTCATTAGATCATCATCATGATCCTAAATCAGAAACAACACTGGTTTTCTAAGTGAAGACAAATTGATAGTGATCAAGATATACTTTGGTGAAATTAGAATATATATATATATATATATATATATATCAATGGGGAGATGAATCTATATGGATAGTAATATATAAAATCCTATAAGATGTATGTACCAAATTTCCCTACGACCAATTTCTCAATATGCTGATTCAACATGAAGGTAGTCAGAGTCCTGGTGAATGGATGTCTCAGATTCCCATAGAAACACTGGGTTCTCTAACCTGAAAGCCACACTAGAAACACATAACATTTATTCCATATATCCCAACTAAATCATTGTAAAGGGAATACTCCAAACACCATCCCAATGATAGAACCACCTTTAATATCATTTTTTCATGACCTAACCTAGTAGGGCTTGAGACGCAACTACCCCAAACTCGCTTCATTTGGCTAGGGGCTGGCGACTAGTGCAAAAAGTAATAGCTAACAAGGGGAGGCCAATCCAAATTACCTACACATGCACATATTCATCTTGATGAGAAAGTGCATGGAAATATTAATAAATGAAAGAAACTACTAGGGGACATTCCATGCATGTAAAAACCCTATTTAGTATAAGAGTATAGTAGTGAAAACTGAAGATTAAAATGGTAAAAATACCTGACAAATTAGAAAGATGAAAAAACATGAAAAAATTGAAAAAATTAAACTATTGAAATAACAGAAATCCTTAACTCCAAGATTTGACCGACATTTGTGGGGTAGTTCACCAATGTATCCGTAAGTTCCTCTAAAATCACTAATTAATTGTCCATTATCAGCATAATACATGACACATGTGGTAGAATCCCACACTTTAGAGAGTATATACATACCCATTAAGACATCTCAAAATATAGAGGGGGATATGTAAGAGACATAAAAGAAATAGATAGGAAAGAGTAAATAGTGGACGAAAATAGCTCATCTCAAATTAAGATAGGGAGTATCCTTGTCCAAACACAAGGGTTCAACATAGTGTGTAGATGTACTACATGTTGAGGGTTTTCTGCCCATTATGTGTGAGAAACCACTTCCAAACACTAGAATCTAAACACAAGAAACAACATCAAATACCCTGAGAATCTTCACAGCCCATTATAGGAGGGAAACTAAAACAAACTATATAGATAAAAATATAAATATATTCTCATGCCAAAGAATAAAAATCAAGATAGTAGGGGGATATCGATCTCAAAGCCCAATCCTCAAAAAGAGTCACCACCTATTATAAGAATTCTATCAATGATGCCCATAATATCCTGTGATTGTTCAAAAGTAATCTGATGTAGGCCCACACCTCACCATTGTGCCACAAAGTCGAGGGGGTATGATCTAAAAGTAGAGTACGTGAACCCTAGTCCATCAGGGGGTGCTACTGAAAATGTATCCATAGAGGACCCGCACCCAGATGTGTCAAGGCGGTTTTAATAGGCTATCACATAAATAGCCACACCCTTTGATATAGGGGGTACCACTCAGTAGTAAGTGGAATACCTCACTAGTCAATAATGGGGGTACCATCTCTATCTGTATAAGAGGTATGGAGGACCAACGTCCTCATATGATCATGGGTACTTTCTCCATGGATAGTGTTACCATACCAAGGTGTGTCCTGGGGTACCATATCTATTAGTATAGAAAATATGGAGAACCCACACCTTGATATGACAGGGGTACCATCTCCAAAAGGCAGGGGACCCATGACCATGTTAAATAGGGGGTACCTTCCCAACCTGTATAATAAGAATTAAGGACCCCAACCATAATAAAATAGGGGTAATGTCTCCATGGATAGAGGAATCATGAACTACTATGACATGGGATTACCATCTCTATCTATATAACAAGCATGGAGGACCATCACCTTGATAAAACAGGTTCAACTATCTCTGTCGATATAGGATCCCCACCTTGGTCCATTAGGGGTATCGTCTCTATATGTAGTTTCTGATGGTCTTGTCTGATCACTTCCATCATCAAGCACCACCTAAATAAGGGTTACACTGGGAACATCTCCCACTATTCCAATAAATCCACAATATATGGAACCTTCATGTTATACATGAAAGAACACTCAAGATTTTCGACTCACATGAAAAAATTCATTCCAAAATGAAGGACATACAAGGGGATTTTGTTTCCTAAAAAAGGGGTACATGGAATGTAGCGGACCTGAAAATTATGTTTTCCCACTCTACTATTTGGCCTTTTCCTCACTAGAACAATGATATTTGGACATTTAGTATGACATGGAGTAGAAGGGTACTACATGACATTTCCTGAACAATAGCTGATGGAAGACATGGGTATCATCATTAGTCCAAGGAAAAATATGTAATTTCACTTATATGTCTCTATAAAGAGCTTCAAATTTCAAATGGATCACATCGTTTGGGTCCTCATGAAAAAATGCTCTGTATTGGCTATACACATTCCCAAATCATACACCAAGTAAAAAAGGAACATTTCACCACATAATGCCTGAATGATGCTTCACGGGCATAACCCAGAAGTGAAAATAAAATGCAAGATATTAGCTTCAAAATATCCACCTCTATATTAGGTTTACAATTCCATGTAGCATTCTCCATTTTGACGTCATATAAAGGAGTTAAAATAGATGCAATATCCCACAATAATATTAATATTTATTATTACATTATATGTCTTTTGGACCCACGCTATGAGTTAGAAAAAGGTATCCAACATTGGGCATTAAATGACCATCTAAAATTCTAAATCACACTAATATTGACAATTTTTCAATTTGTTACCACAAAGAGAATTTATGTCAAAATTAATTTATGACAACCAAAAACAAAGGTGATAAACATCACATGCCATGTATTATTAGCCAATGATTTCATAGTGTGGAAATGGGGTGAGAAAGATGACATTGAAAAAAAATTGAATTTATATTTTATTTGGAAACTTGATCTCATGGAAAGATTTATTTAAATGAAGATCAAATAAATCAAATTCTATCATGCTCTAAATTCTAATCATAAGGGATAAAACAAAAAATGTCGAGCCCTGCCTTGATTGTCGATTGATCGTTGGTGAATAACACATGTTATAGTGATGAATGTGATCTGATGCATCTACTAATTATTTATTCACCTCGATCTGGTCACTGGTTATCGTCTAATCTGGATATAGAAATAAATATAATTAGATTTTCTGCAAAAAAACTATAAAAGGTTATGTGACTATCCCTAGAGAAATTTAATACCCCAACCCCAGAAAACCAGAGTCGGTGCATTATTTTATTACATTATCTTGATTAAATGGAATAAAATCCTCAAGGAATAATTTTTTTAGTAGTTTTAGAAGACCATATTATATATGTGATGTACATATTACATTGGAAAATATAGAAAACACAACGTGATAAATAAAAAAATGAAATTAATTGAATCATTGAAACATTATTCAATGTTTTGTTCTTCATATCCTCGAGAAAGGAAACTTAATAAGGGTGCGCTTAAACTATCAGTTAGTGTTATATGAAAAAATGATAAGTGTTGTAAATTAAATAAGGAATAGATATTATGTGAAGGTAAATAATATAAAAACACATTGCATCAATACAATGAGAATGAAAATGAATCTATAGATTTTGTCATAGTGAAAATTTAATGGAATGTAATAATTGAAAATTGAATGGATAAAGTGATTATTTTGTGGATTTAATGTGTCTAGAACATGAACCATTATTACATTAATATGGTTTATGTATGTTGGTAAAATTTTATCTTATTCTATTTGCAAAGAAACACGAAGTGTAGGCCAACAACTGTTTAGTCTTATGATGGCATGTCAATTCCTCGAGGGGCTATAGTGGGACCCAACTATCACTGAAAGAACAAATCATTCTTTATAAATATATTTAATTCAATATAAATATGTATCATATATATGTTTATTGAGTATAGGATACAGATTCTTCCATATTTTCCAAGTTAAAAGAACATTCAAAATAAACACTGTATGTAAAATGGTTACGACAAAGAAAATTATCGTATAAATGAAACAAAAATGTGGTAATTTAACCGAAATGTAATTTAAAATGAAATTTTTTTACAATTAGAGCATTAGATACACCACATAAAAATTATTAGGTGCACAATTCCAACAAAGTCTCAATTAAATATAAATTGAGATGAAATCCCTTACCCAAATTCCCACTTAATTCTGTCATGTTTGCGCCTCTTAAACAACAAAATTATATTTAGAAAAATTCTTATATATAAATTAATTATAGTAAATTATTTATCTATTTATCAATTATAACCATTTCATTATATTTATTAAATTTTATTGATGAAAATTTAAGCATTTGATATCATGTTTTAGTTACAATTTTCTAGTTTGGAACCACTTTAGATATTTTATTTGAAGGTATATTATACATTAATATAAATAATTAAATATGTATATAATGAATAAAATTACATTTAAATATATTATATAATGTTTATAACATCCACAATTTAGGATGGTTTTATGTGTTGACAAGGAAATGTCTCCATATGTGGTTGATCGACCTTTGAACGGAAATTACTAGGAGAGTGGGAAGAAGATGTTTTAAAATTGTATCTAAAATAGTATGACACTTATAGATTGTTATAATCATTAAATTATAGCTAATTTAATTCCTAATAAATTCCATTATTGATTGGTTGTGAAATACATGGTGGTAAAATGAAGAGGAATCATACCCCGAAATAAGAATGGGGGTTGGGATCATTCATCTCCTTGGTTTTAATGATCTGTTAAAATATTTAGAAGTATTGTATTTCAATTAAAATGAGAGTAATTATCTATAATTGGAAATATATGGTAATATATGTGTAAATTAATTTACATTTCATTTAATTTAATGGTATGAGGATGAATCATTAGGTAAACTTTTTTGTGATAGTTTCATAGATTATTTTTTACGTTTTTCAATCATTGTGTACTAGGTTTGTTTAATTAATTAATGATATGAATATATAACAGTTCTTAAACATTAAAATAGGATTAAATAAATATTTTATAATATCTATAAACCATTAAAAAGGTTTCATGACAACACATGAAGGATAAATTAATGAACAAAAATATGTCGTCCATGAAGGTTGTAAATTGGCACTTCACATATAATTATTTTTATTTTTAAAATAAAATAGAGATAGAGAGAAAGGAGTATGATTAAGGATATTCCATTAAATTATATAATTTCAGTATATAGATTATATTTGAGTTATTATTAACATTTTGACAATGTATCTTAGGAGATGATAAGAAATGAAAAGGAAATTAAAAGGAAATTAAAAGAAAAGAATGATGATTTAGCTCTTGAATTTTACTCTATAAGTATCTCTTTAAGGGACCTTGGTTTAGTCTTTTTTTTGATACCAAGAGCTCCTAGATGTGGTGGAGGGACATTTTAAGATGACATGGTTATAATTTAGACCATCTTCAGGGATTTGAGGTGTGGGGAGATGTTGTGATTAGGGTTGTTATTTATATTGAAGGAAGGGGTGTTTTTATAATATTTTATTCATTTGTTTATTATATTTGATCAAGACAATGAATAGTTTGAGGTTTATCACCAATAAATTAAAATAATTTTTGATAGTTATAGATTATTTTCTTACATAAATTATACATCACCTATGACTCAATTAATCAAGTATTCAACATTTATCATAAATTATCGAATTTGACTACTCATAACAATTCAAGTATTTTTGAAAAGTCCCATTAATTAACCCTGACCATTTTTCCAAGTATAGAATCTAAAAATGAAATCCATTTTCTGAATTTTATTTTATATATTGAGTAATTTTAATTATTATTTAAAATCATCATTTACATGAAAAATACCTATTTTAAATTTATAACTCAATTTTTAACACACTGAAAAAATTAACTGAGGGATAATAAAATTATCCAAAAATCATAACACAACAGAATAATAATTTCTCAATAAATCTTATGAAAAAGATATTCTATTAAATAATTTTATAAAATTTTATTTAAACTTTTATGAATTGAAAAATAAAAAAAAACATTATTAATAATTGTTAAATATTCATTTACTTGTACTATGATATATGTATATCGTACATTCATTTATATGATGGATAAATTTAATTTATACTTTCATGGGTGTGGTTACTATTAATTTGGTTTATTTCTATTTATAATGCTCATATTACTATTTATAATGTCAATTTAATGTTTCATTAGTATATTTTCCATAACTTCTACAAATACCTCTTAAATAATTCATTCATCATTTATATGGTCTATTTAGAGTTTTCTGTGATTTCTATTAGATGACATTATTTTGTGTGAAATTTCTGATATCAAATTAATTGAAATTATTTAAAAGGACACATACCATAATATCAAGGGGGGTTATATTCTTTCCTCCCATAGGAATTTCATCCTAAAAATATATATTAACATTACCTTCCAAACAGATGAGGGCGGTTCTTCTTCATATCATCCCCTAGTTTTCTTTTCGCATTCTACATGTTTTGATATATCTAATAAATATTTACGAGTTTATTCATCCAAATTCTCAATACATGCTCTCCTGTGTTAGAAATCTCGATAGGCTCTTCACATTAAGAAAACCCAGGTTCCATTTTTATTTCTTCGTAGGTGACTACATGATTTGTATTTGGAATGTACTTCCTTAGAAAAAAACATAAATAATCGTGAACTTTGGTGATATTTGGTGTCATTGTGAAAGGGTAATCCACATATATAATCCTTTCTAGAATTTAAAATTTTCTAACGTACCTAGGTATCAGATTCCCTTTCTTTCCAAACCATATGAAACCCTTCCATCGAGATACTTTTATAACGGCATGATCTCCCAAATTAAACACCAAATCATTCCTTTGGTTAATATAAAGACTCTTTTGTCTGATTTAGGATGCTTTGACATGTGTTTGAATATCCTTTAACATTCTTTTCATTTAATCCCCATGTTCTAGGACTATATGTTTCCTGTCACCAAATTTATCCCAACAATTTTGAGTTCGATATCTCTTTCCATAAAATGCTTGATATGGAGCCATTTGAACACTAGAATGGAATCTATTATTGTAAGAAAATTACACCATAGGTATGTACTGATCCAACACTAATTTCAAGTAAAGTGGGAATTATCTAAACATGTTTTCCAATGGTTAAATAGTCCTTTTAGGTTGTTCATTAGTTTGAGGGTCATAAGATGTACTCATATGAAGCTCCATATCCAAAGTCATATGAACAATATTCAAGAATTTTATTATAAATTATGGATCTCGATCAGAAAAAATTGACTGTGGAACAACATGATGTCTTAATAATTCATTAATATAGAGTCTTTCTAGGAAGTCCAGTGAAAAATTATCCCTTATTATGATAAAATGTGGAGATTTGGTAAGTCAATAAATAATAACCTTAATTTCAACATTCCTTCTTAGAGTCCTTAGTAGTCATATGAAAAATTCTATCATAATGTCATTCTATTTCTAGATAGGTATAGGAATAGGATTCATGACTCCTTTAGGGTGTTGTCTTTTAGCCTTCACATGCTAACAAACTAGGTATCCTGACACATAGTCAGCAATTTCTCACATCATATTATCCCGTAATTTTTTTTTCAGATCTCTATACATCTTTGTGCTACAAGGGAGTATAGAGTAATTTTATCTATGAGCTTCATGTAATATATCAGTTTTTAGATCATATTTTGATGAAACACATAACAAATTTTCTGATTTTATAACTGCATCATCATACATGAAGTCTTACAATACTCTATCCTTAATGGATTTAATTTTCCTTTTTAGATTCTTATAATCATATTGAGATATTTTTATCTTCTCCAATAGAGATGGTTTGGTAGTCTTTGGAAAAATTAATCATTTTACCATTACATAATAATTACCATATCAATCTTTTCCAGATTTGTGAACATTGGATCTCTCTCAATACTCATTTTTTTCAGAACCCCATGATCCTTCCTATATAATTAATATTCTACCTTACTCACCTTTTCTTGGTAGTAGTGTATAGAAAAATCATATTCCATGAGTACCTCGAGCCATCACATTTCCCTCATGTTTATTTTTTTGAGAAGATATTTTTAAGAAGATTTCAATCTATATATATATATATATCAAATCATTCACTATAGAGACTGTGTATCTATATCTTCAAGTAAAAGATTACAGATGCTAAATCCAGATCATGAGTTGGATAGTTCTGTTCTTGAGTTTTTAGCTACCGTGATGCATAGGAAATAACTCTATCATTCTGTTTAAGATTCACTCAAGTCCATTCATTGATGCATCACTATAAATCAAAAATCCACCATTCCTCAATGGTAGAGTCAAAGTCGTAGAATTAACCAATCTACTTTTAAATTCATTAAAACATTATTCACATTACTTTTTTCCATAAAAACACTCCCTATTGCGTATAATCTTGGTTAACATGTTTACACACATAGAATAATTCTGAATGAAACATGGATAGTAACCTGATAAACCAATAAAACTACATTCCTCGGTTATGTACATTCATGTTGGCCAATCCTGAACTGCCTTTTTCTTTGCAGGATCAACTATGATTCTACTATTAGAGATAATATGTCCCAGAAAAGAAACTTTTGGAAGACAGAATTCAAACTTTCTAATCATCCCATATTACTCATTTATTTTAAGAGTATTTATAATAACGAACAAGTGATTCTTATGATTTTCATATCTTTTAGAGTACACCATGATATCATTATCAAATTTAAAAAAATCAATATATTCTTGTAGGAATCTATTCATTAGATCCATGAAATATAGAGTGTGCATTAGTTTTTTTCAAATGCATTAATGTAAAATCATAATTCTCATACCTGTTTAGAAATGTTGTATAGGGAATATCTTCCTTCCCTACATGCAACTAATCATAACCAGATCGAAGGTCAATATTCTAAAAAATTTGGGCTTCCTGAAGATGATCAAATTAATTATTAATGCGAAGAAGGAGACACTTTTTCTTTATTTTAATAGAATTGAACTCCATTTAGTCAAGGCACATACTCAAAGATCCATATTTATTATTTATGAAATGAACAGGATATCCCCATGAATAATCACTAGGGAGAATAAACCCCATTCTACTCAACTCCTCAATCTATTTGTTGAGCTCCACAAATTCTACTATGGGCAACCGATAAAGATTCTTTCATATTGGGCCTTCACTAATAATTAAATCAATAGAAAAAAATTCCCACTCTAGAAGATGTATAGGTAAATCCTTCAGAAATACATCAAAGTATTCTTTCACAATATGTACATCCTCAATTTGAATATTTATTCCCACACCCATAGATATTGTTTTCTCTTCCTCCCCTATAATTGCATTCAACAGTACAAGTCCATGGCCTTAAACATTACATAATATTTTGTTAAGTCAATAATTTGACCTTATTTCACATTGCGAGTCTTTTCATGTTTATAGTTTTATTGAATTTTTCCATAAATTTTACATTATAGACCCAGACATTACATGTGGGTAGTTACATGCAATATCCTCTTTTTCCAACAAAGGAAAGCATTTAAACAATACATGATTTATTTTTCTTGATAAAAATATTTTTAACTTCTTCTTTTCTCTTACCCATCCTTATACCTTGGGGAAAAAATTAAAAAAACATTGGATGATCATTAAATGTTTAGTACAAAATATAGAATAATGAATAAATCTATTAGTCAGTGAATATTTAAAACCCATGACAACATTTTCACAAAATCATAATTTTCACAAATAAACCACAAACTATTTAGCTTACATCATGTTATAATAAGATTCTTACAATAATTATTAGAAATATTATAATATAAAGGTTTCTTGTTTCATCTATATCTAATTACATTGTATCCATCATAGCTACATAAAGAGTAACATTCATGGTTCTGTTTGGAATACCCATCATAGTATATTTTTAAAATCTCATAGGAGAATCCCTAATGTTAACCTCTTTCACATCACCCAATGAATTGTAGAACAATCATGGTATCACCTGCCCTCATTTTTTCACAGAAAGATATATATACATAATCAATTTCCAAGAACCATAATATAATCATAACCCATAAATCAGGCATAAAAGAAAAAAAATAACATTCCATCTTTGAAATCACATTTCATCATTCCAAGGCTCACAATCATAAATGTAAGACAATTATTGTAAAATAAAATTAT
Source organism: Viscum album (assembly GCA_963277665.1). Taxonomy (NCBI): domain Eukaryota; kingdom Viridiplantae; phylum Streptophyta; class Magnoliopsida; order Santalales; family Viscaceae; genus Viscum; species Viscum album. Next base: position 1,349,284,226 of record OY728127.1, on the reverse strand, counting down.
AAAATGGTAATTTCAAAATCAACAAATAATATTGAAATAAAATCAATAAATTCATTTCATGAGGTATATATTAAGAAACATTCAATGTTATTGAAATAATCAATCCCCCTTTTAAAACACAAGTAAACCATTAAAAAGAAGATTTTTGAATCAAAGTGACCCACACCTATTGGAATGTTTTAAAGGAATTAACATTTCAAAACATTAGTGCCCATATAAAAAAAATCCATAAGACAATTTTGAAAACATGGACATCAATACAAATGATTTAGTATTATGATTCTTTAAAATATTTAAAAAGATATTTTTGTTAATAAGTCTTGTAACACATGAGAAAAAATTGAACAAAACTCATTAAATAATGAAATAAAATAAAATGTTAAATTTCATGAGAATATATAAATTAATTATATAAAATGTTAAAAGGGTTGTATATACACCTTATTCGATAATAAAACTGGCATAATATCAAGACATGCCTCCATGAAAAGAGATTGAGGCATAGTCCCACACAAAGATCGAATATTTAGATTAATGATAAATCAATGACATAATTCTGTGTGAAAAATATATATAAACCCAATATAAGAGGATATTCGGTGTACAATATTCAATGGTAAATCACACAAATTCTTCAAAAAATAAAACCAATGACATGGATATTTAACTCAATGAAGGGATATTGAGTTACGATTTCTCTTACCTTGAGTATGACTTGGCCAGTTCATTATTTATATTCATGAATAATAAATTAATGTAAATTTAATCTCAATTCAGAAACTTTTTTATGTCTAATATTTTTTTATGATACTTATTATAATTTTATATCAATTATTTAATTATTTGAGTTTATATTGGATGTTTTGTCGATGTTCGGTACAAGAGTCAAAAATGATCTTGTTATAATTACAAATTGTCCCTGTAGTCAAAAAACCATAATATATTCAATAGTATTCATGATTTAAATATCATATATATCCTTTATTTATGTATTTATAATAATCCATAATATTTGGAGATAAGAAATGGAATTCACGGTTCTTGGAGACGTTAGGTCGTGCGCATGCATTAAAGCTACGTTCATTTGTTTTCCATATTAGTGGAATGAAATATAAATGATACATAGGTATATTATTATTACATTATAATATATATACTATATATTTTACATATGTTCATTAACTCCATCCATTATACATTTCATGTATTCCATGAATGAGTTATATAACTTTGAGGGCGCAGTAGTCCACACTTTCTCAAATGAAATTATCGTATTTAAACATTATGGAAAGTATAAAGGAATGTTTAAAATAAAAATTGAAATATCATAGAAACAATATTAATATAATATATATCATATATAACTATATTTCAATTATTATGGCCACCATGAGAGGTGGTATGAGAATTCGAACAATTATCATTTCATTCGGTAGTAGTTTTCCGTACAGTGAAACAGTATGTTCTATATCTATTAGATGGGGATTTCTATAAGTTTAGGTAAAATAATTATCATAAAAACCTCCTAGTACATTTATGATACAATTTTTGTTATGTAATAATATACTAATAATAAAATTGGTAGTGGATAAGATAAATAAAAGAAAGTATCTTAAGAGAAGATGTTACCTCAAAATCGGGTAACTATTTTTGATTTGAGCCAAAATGCTTCTTGAATTGGATTATTCAAATGGTAATCCTTTTAAGTGAAAAAGAGTGAGGTTTTGATATTATTTTATCATAATTTTCAGGAAAAAAGGGATTGATAGCTGTGGTTATGTGGGTAGAGGTGGTGGCCTTTTATAAGATGGAGGAGGGGCACTTTTGGAATGTCTTGAAATATTATTTTATTAGAAATTTATTTTCCAATTATTGAAGCTCCAAAGTGATATAGTTCGTGGTTTAGATGATCAAGGGTAAAAATCCTATCAAAAATTGGTTTTAGAAAAAAATTCCCCACACAATTAATCTTATCTTTTGGCTTTAAAACATAGTTTAATAAATCAAGTCTTACCATGCCTTCTTGTATTTTTACACTATATGATTAATATAGATACTATAAAATTATAAGAGAACCTATAGTGGATCATTAATAACATTTTAACATTTTCTCATTTTTATTAGTAATGTTAGATTTTTATTAATATTATATCATTTAATAAAATAGTATTTATTTTAAAAACAATTTTTTTTATGTTGACACTATTTAGTAATTTATTTTTGTTAAAGTCATAAAAACATGATTAATTTTAAAAAAAACATTAACACAAATATAACATGTCATATTAATCTAGAAAATTATTTTATGTCATCAAAATAATCAAATTGTATATATTTTTATATTTATAATATCATTTATTTGAATTTGTCCTTAATAAGGTAATCACTGCATCATCTTTATATCATAATTAAAATTATTTATTTAATGTATAAAAATAATAAATAAACTAACAGGATGTAGGAAATTTTATTATTTTTATAATTACTATCTATAGTCTGAGAGATCGATTATATAACCCCATATTGACATAATTTTAGTAAAATTGTAAATTTTTATGTTATATTTCTCTTTATTTTAAGATAATTATTATAACATGAAATTATCACACACAAGTGGCTCCTAAAATGTAAAAAATTAAGAATATAGATTTTTTAGTGGCCCATGAATCATCCAATAAGATTCTAATATTTTTTAGGGTGGGTTTATATAATTATAATATGATTTTTACCCTTATTTACTTAATTTATCCTTTAACAGGGGTAAAGAAAAATAATTACTAAAGTTACTATTCATAATGTCCAAAAATAAAAGGTGTCTATTAACATAATTTGGATCTTATGATTCCAAATATGGAATCCATTCCCCAAATTCAAATCATTGAATTTTCATTAATTAATTTAAAATTATTTCCTAGTTTCAAAACAAGAAATAGAGATTTTAAGAAGTAAAAACTATCAAAAGACTGACATGTGTTTATGTCCAATTTAAAGGTGAAATTACTTCGAGTGACAAAAATTGTATTAAATGATTAAAAAATCACAATTAAATTTAAAACTAATTTAAAATATAATATAAATATATATATATATAAAATGAAAAACAAGTTTGGAATTAAAATGCAGTACTTTTCACTATTCATTAAAAATTTGAATTTTATAATAAAAATAGCAAATTTAAACCGAAGTAAATTTTGATTTGTCGCTTCTAAATAAGATGTTTATATTTTAAAATAAAAAATATAATAGTGAAAAAAACTATATTTACAAAGGGTTCACCATTAAATTCTCAAAAAACAACCTATTAAAAATATTAGAGTATTGCTGGTTTATAATGAGATTAATTCTAATTTTAATCCTATAAAATTATTTAATTAAAGTAAAAAAATTAAAAAAAACATATGAAATAATTTTTTAGTATGTTTTATTAATTATATCCAATAAAATAGTTTGTCATTAAATACCATTTAAAATAATAATAATATTATTGTACGAATTTTGGTATAACTCTGTGTTGGGTGCAAGATAAGATTTCAAGGAAACCCATTGTTTCTTGTCGAGTATGCAATCAAACAATGAATCCCCATTAAAATAAAAATAATATTCTATTCCTAAATAATAATTGACATCAAAATCTGGTATTCTATAATTAATTAGAATGTTATATCCTTCCCCCCTTTTAGAAATTGCGTCCTCAAAATTTTAAAATTGGGCTCTGTGATTTCAATGAAAATCCCATATCGAATAAAGAGTCGATAAAAATATCTCATTAAAAGAAATAAATTGAATTAAAAAGGTCACAAAAGATAACACATACTAGTATTCAATGTAAAAAATGTGTATATGGAGGATAGGCTAACCATATTGTTCTGATGAATAGTGATAGAAAACATTATCTTGAAAAAGTTAAAAATCAGAAAACCATAAAATTTTGATAGGTTAAACGGTAATTGATTTAATAGTAGGAATAGTAAATGGAAATCTTTTTTGTTTTATGGTCCTTTTCATGATTTTGAGGAATTATTTTACTAGAAAAAATAAGAAAACAATATGATTTACTTACTTGAAAATTATAGTTTTATCCTACAATAAAATTCCACCACAAACTCAATTTTTTCCCAAAATGATGATTATTCAGGATGAATCAACTTATTAATATACAAGAGATTAAATATTTATTTATCATATCATGATGCATTATCCAAAACCAAAATAGTTAGTACAATTTCATATAATCATATAAAATATTAATCCCTTATATGAAGGACCACTTTTAATCTCCAACGTTCCACAGTAATACCCAAAGTTCCACATTGACCATTCAGAAAACAAATATCCTCAAAATTACTCAAAATAATTGAACTAATATTGAAACCCAAAAATCCGATGAATTTTAAAATATAGTCTTCCAAGATAAATATTAACATGTATCTCCAAATAAAATCTATCACTCTTAAAGTCTCAAACTAAAAATTAATTAACATGATAAAATATTCTCCAGGATAGGTTTATCATTTCCATAAATGAGATAATTCTCATAATTCAAAAATTTAAATCATTGATTATTCTAATATATAATTAAACCATTATATAGTTAAAATCCCACATTGTTATATTTACCTTAATCATAAAATGTTCCTAAAATAGTGAATGTCTTCCAAATTTCCATTTATCACGCAATTCCCAAATCATTCTCCAATACTAAGTATATCCATTTAATAAACTATTTGTCCCCCCAATAAACATATTCCCAGTTAATAAAATAATTTAACAGAATAGAATAATTCACACAAACCAGGGAATTCACATTATCCAGTGGAATGCAATAAAGGAATGTTGCACTCTGGTTTTGGGTTTGATTCTCACAGCCTTGTCCGATGTGATGGGTTGTCACATGGTCTATTTGTTGTACTTTTTCAAAAACTGTATAATTCTTATAAAATTAATAAAATGATATAAAATCCTCAAAAATAGCCACCACATGTTTTAGCCCCATTGGTTATTCTATACCTTTCATTTTTCATCCCCTAATTTTCTAACCCATAACAACCTCAGAAATAAATGTCTTCAAATATAATGTTACATACCTTGAAATTACACAACATTATACTGATCAGGGGATTATAATTCATTGAACTTATTATGATCACTAAAATTACAAACCCATGATGATATCCCTAACAGTTAATAAAACATCATATTATCCAATGTTATATAAACTATCCTCTAATACCATCTATAAGGCCACAACACTACACATTACATATTCTTGATTTAATTTAATAATTTTACCTTATTTCACATTGATAATATTTTCACGTTTAGAGTTTTGTTGATTTGGGTCATAAATATTACATAATAGACCTAGAAATTACATGGGGATAGTCACACTCAATATCCAATATTTCCACCAAAGGAAGCCATTTAATAAAATATGATTTATTTTTCTCTATAATAATCTTATTGACTTATTCATTTCTTTTACCCATCCTTATAACCTATTAATTTTTTTAAAAATCTTGGTATGATCATAATAAGCTCATTAAGGAATATTTAATAAGGAATAAAACCGTTAGTCCATTAATATTTAAAACTCAATAAAATATTTTCACAAAATCCTATTTTGACCCATAAAACATAAACTATTTATCTTACATATTGTAATAATAAGATTCCAACAAAACATCATAGATGTAACAAAACATAAATGTAACTTGTGGAATCCATATCATACTTACATTGTAAGTTTCACAATTACAAATGGACTAACCAACATAGTTAGATTCGGAATACCCATCACATTTTATTTCCCAAATCTCTTAGGAGAAAGCTTATCGTTTACCTCCACCAAATTACTCAATGCATTGGAGATATATCATGGCCATAACCCCCCTCATTTTTCAAAAAACGTCCCATATTCATAAAAAATTCCCTAGAACAATAACATAATTATAACACATAAAACAATAATAAAAGAAAAAAATATCATTTCCACTTTGAAATCACATTTCATATTTACAAGATGCGCACTCACAATTAATAAATAGTTATTATAAAATAAAATACTAAAATTATAAAGTAAACATGAATAAAAACAGTGAAATAAATGTGAGAGATTCCATTTCTGAAGTATATATAAAAAACATTAAAATTTATTGAAATAATCATTCTCCTTTTTAAAACACTATTAAAACATTTTAAAAAAAGATTTTTGAATCAAAGTGTCACATAGAACATTAAATATTTTATAGAATTTAAAATTTTAAAACATTTAGGTCTATCTAAATAAATCCATAAAACCATTTTTAATACATGTACATCAATAAAAATGATTTTGAATAATAATTCATTAAAACATTTAATAAGATGTTTTAGTAAAAGAGACATGTAACACTTGAGAAACACTTGTATAAAAATTATTAAATAATAAAATCAAAATAATCTTTAAATATCATTATAACATATAAATTAATGACATAAAATGTAAAATGGGTTGTATATACACCATATAGGATGACGCATTCCTGTCGTGGGGTGTGCAAAACAATATTTTATTTACCTAAGTATAGTATAGCAGTGGATCCTAGGTAGTCTCCCGAAGAGGATTTCACACAAAAGAAGGTGGTCACTTTCTGTTGGTTTTCTTAAAAAGATTGTTTTTAATTAATTTGAATGACAATGAGAGAAATAAACATCAGAAATTGATTGATTTTAACAAATGATAAAGATAGTGATCGGATGGGGTTTGGCTAGACCCAGTGTTGTGCCATCATGGTTTCCAAATTTTATCTCTTCTTCTTCCTTAAACTAGTAAGAGAGAAATTCATCAATCGAGCCCTCTCTCTCCCTTAACGAGATATATGTTATGAGAATTTTCCTTTCTGAAACCTTAGATTGGTCTATCCTCATTCCAATGTGCTTAGGGTTGTAGAAGGTCTCTTGATTAATTAAAGCAATCCCAGACCTGGAAATGTTTTTCCTTAATAAACCAAGATCTCGACATACAATCCTACACATGTTTTTGACAACCTCCGAGCAATCACCACCCAACCCTAATTTTTTTCCACTGTATACATATTAGAATTGGGTGGAGGGAGATGTGATAATCGACCAAAGCAATTTATAATTTCAAAATAAAAAACATAACTCTACCGCAATCAGAATTTAATACTGAATACAGAATTGAAACCAGAATAATAAGAAAAATTTATATTCATTTCAAGAAAAACAAATCAAACACAACACATAGGTACAGCCTCCCCTCTTTTCGATCACTCAAATGAAACTACCCCTCCATGGATGGGGTAAGCGAGATGATGCGGGGGAGGAGAGAAATTTTAAAGTAAAGAAAAATAAAAGAAAGAAACAAAATGATGCTAAAGAAGAATTCCCCCGAGTGTCCCATGGCTTCCTCCTGTCTCCGATTGTGGTGTCCCAGAAGGAATCGGATGGAGTATGGGATGCTTTGAGGAGGACGAGCTCTCCTCCTTTTATAGCCAGATTTCTGTCCTCCGAATGTTGTCGCGTTTTGGACCCAATAGATGACCTCTTCATGCAATAGGCCATTCTTCAATGTTGTTAATAATTTTATTGGGAGTTTCCCCTCAAAATATAATCGTATTTGGACATGTAGTTCGAGAGTTATGGCCGTTTGACTCTAATAATTTATTCTGTCCAGTCAGACTCTCCAAAACACCAACCCCCGGATTAGGAAGCTTTAATGGACCCCCAGACGGATAAATCCTGTGGTCTTTCCTTAATTAAAAATGTTATAAAACTCCTTGCGCGTCTACCCGACAAATATCACAACATTTGGGCACAACATGAATGAGTTATGAATCCCACACCAAAATTAGGCAGAACTGCAAACAGTTTTATTTCTCCCAATTGGGAGATTCTTTTGAGCTTTCTTATGGACGATTAAAATTTTAGTCCAAATATAGTAAATGAAGACCTAGTTGTTTAGAATTTGTAAAAAATATAATTTTTTAATTTGGATTAGTGTAGATAATGTTATGGCCAAAATACATAAATAATATAAAACAGTTAAAAATCCAAAATGGCCCATTTTTACTATTCAGCTCAAAATAACACCACAATCATAAAAATGAAACAATTCATCTTAGAGGAACACTTTTTTGGGTTTAAAACAATGATATTCAATATAAATTAATTGAAAATATTTTATCTATCAATTCCACCACACTTAGCACTTGGAATCCTCGACAAGTACAAGTCAAATCAAATCAAATCCAAAACACATATCAATGAGATCTACGAAATAAATTCCATGAATCAAAAAGATATCATTCCTCATCAAAAAAAATTATTTCAAGTTATCCATTTTAGATTTTAATATATTTCCACTTAATTTCTTATCTCATGCAGACAAAACACCTTTTTCACATGAATTTTCTCTCATCTCACAAATGTAAATGATGAACAAAGATTTTCTCATCCAAAATCACAAAAGTGTCACCATAGGCTTGATAAATTTCTACTTCTCCACCCGATATGAGTCAAGGAAATGTGTTTCTAATGAGGACTTTTCAGGGTTGTTCCGTGGCTTCTGGTTGGTTGGATTTGGATGTTAAAAATTATGAGGCCGAAAAAGGAGGGCTTGGCTCTTATTGAAGAAAAATTGAAAGATTCTAATTTTCACTAAAATATGGTCTCCTTATCTTACCCTTTGTAGAAACTTAGATCTATCATCATTCAATCAGCTCTGGATTTCAGCATAAAAAATTTCAATCTTTTCAAACATGATTTTTCTAGAAAGCTCCAGATAGGCACAACTTTCTTTTTTTTACATCCGAAGCTCCAGAAAGGCACAACTTCCTTTATCATGAAAGCTCTAGAAGGACACAACTTTTAACAAAATGAAATATTCAGTAGGAACATCAACTCTTCAAAATTTTATATTTGACCAAAAGTATCACCAAATGAGGTAGTACACCACAAGGCATCTTTCCCCACACTTAAGTTCAACTATATCAAGAAATTTTACTTCAAGAGCAGTTAGGATAGGGAAAATTGGCCTGTAATGTGGCTAACCTAACAGGAAATTCATGGCTACTAGGGGATCCAATGAAGGATAAATGTAAAGGTGGGCCATAATGAAAAGGATTATTTCGAAAATGGGGCTTCAAACCAAATAAATGTATCAATAATTTAAAACACACATACCCCAAACCCTCGTGTTTTGAAAGGAATAAATCAAATTCTAGTTAAAGCATGCATGGTGTGGTTCTCTCAAGAAATGAGGTGAATGAAAAGCATATGACAAAAAATGGTTTAGACGCCTCACAGGAATGTGATTTCCAAGATATAGACCGTGAAATATGGAATGATTTTCAAAAATCAGAGTACATTTCATGAAATTCCAAAATATTTAAACTTGAAAAAAATTCATTTCAGCATTCATTTAAGCTCAGTTTCAGGTAATAGATTTGTTCACTCATTGAAATGGGTTTCAAAAATGGTAATGATAATCATTTCAGCTCAAAAGTTTCAAAAACACACCAAAAAATAAACACACAAAAAATTGAAAAAACAATTTTTTTTAATTTTTCGTGAAAACAGACATAAAATGAAAATCCTATACTACAAAGGATCCCTCCCACACACTTATGTGATGCAGTTTCCTCAATGATTTCAAGTGGATTTAACATGTAATCCAATTTTCACATGAATCACAACATCAAGAAAGTGTGAAGGAGAGGCACAACCCGACTTATTGGCAATGCAATGTTGAGTTTGGCTCCTAAGCGTTGCTCTTAGAGAACAAAAAAAAGTAAAAACATAACATAAGAAATTTAATAAAAGAAATGAAAATAGAAATTGAATAAGAAAAAATAATCATAAATCTTGGTTTAATCCCCCAAGTGGTCCCTAGGTTTTGACTGCCTCCATAGGGGCAGTTCTAATTAGTTATCCCCAATCTGATGGTGGGTGAGGTTTCTTGCTCTTGAACCAACAAAAATTATTCTTTACAGCATGTACTTGTTCCTCTTTGAGGATAATTCCGTGTATAGAGTACACCAGATCCGCCCCCTTCACAATTATATACCTCTTACATGGCGGGGGTAGGATGAAGTATGGAACCTCCTCCTCTTCAGTTGATACTTGTGCCACATCTTCTTCAAAATATAGTGGTTTCTCTAGATGTACGGCATGGAAATAATAATCAAAGGGTGATTTAGAATTTAAATTTCAAATATTACATTCATAATATTCCCTTTTAAGGTAGGCATCTTTTAGATTTGGTTCTTTAGGAATAGCCACTTGTATCTCTTCATGGAATTCCTCAAGTAGATGATCAATATCTTCAGGGAGCTCCAGGTGTTCCTAAACAGGTGCATATTATTTTTCATATTCTTCTAAGGCAATGTAAGGATTGACCAAATCTGAAAATTCAAAATTATAAGGAGTGATGCTCAAATCAGATTGAATGAAATCAGAAATGGTAGAGTTCATGAAAGGATCATCTCCCTGAGTTGGTTCTGGTGCAATCGCTTCTTCGGTTGAATGTGCCTCTTGGATTTGATTATCACTGGATGGAGGGAGGTAGTCAGGCTCCTTTATCTTGACTTCAAATTCCACCAATTGGGTGGTTTCTTCCTTCCACGGTCCTGTCTCTTCTTATTTACAAGGCTTGGGAAGATCAATAAGTTCCCCACATTCATTCCAAAAATCTTAAAGTTCTTGTTGATCTCTCATATGTAGCTCAGTAGGGAAGTCATCTTCTTTTACATCTATCTCGGGTAGAATTGGTTGAGTGATGATGAATGAGTATTCATGTACCTCAATATTTACCTCCTCTAGTTCTTCAATGATGAATGGTGAAATTTCTTCCACCACTATCTCAGGTTCTTGCTCCGACTCAGGGTCAGATTGCTCCATCATTGCTCGAACATAGTCCAATGCCTATTCCATTTTGCTACCCAAATCATCCAAATTATTACTAATCCTTTCAACCCGCCCATTGAGATCCTGATAATCAGTTTCTGGTTCTTGATATTGCAACTGCGTGTAATCTTCCCATGCATTAAAATTTGAATTTGAATACATCATGGAAAAAATGTTTTCTTTAAAAAAAATTGTTTTTAAATTTGAAAAAGTCAAATATTTACAAATAAGTTGTGGGACTTCCTCCCTGGAAACGATGCCATGTTTGTCGCACGCCTGTCATGGGGCATGGAAAAATAAAATTTTATTTACCTAAGTATAGTATAGTAGTTGATCCTAGGTAGTCTCCCAAAAAGGAGTGCACACAAAAAAAGTTTGTCACGTTTTGTTGGTCTTCTTAAAAATATTGGTTTTAATTAATTTTGATGACTATGAGAGAAATAAACAACAGAAATTGATTGATTTTAAAAAATGATAAAGACAATGATCTGATTGGGTTCGGCTAGACCTAGTGTTGTGCCATCATGGTTTCCAAATTTTATCTCTTCTTATTTCTTAAACTGTTAGGATAGAGATTAATCTATCGAGTCCTCTCTCTCCTTTGGTCAGATATATGTGATGAGAATTTTCTTTTCTAAATCCTTAGATTGGTCTATCCTCCTTCCAATGTTCTTAGCATTGTAGAAGTTCTATTGATTAATTAGAGAAATCACATACTTGGAATAGTTTTTCCCTAATAAAACAAGATTTTGACTTACAATCCTACACACGTGCTTGACAACCGCCAAGAAATCACCACCCAACCCTAATCCTATTCCACCGTATACAGATTTGAATTGGGTGGAGGGAGATGTGATCATCAACCAAAGAAATTTATAATTTCAGAATAAAAAACATAACACTACCTCATTCAAAATTTAATAATTAATTAATATTTGAAATTAGAATAATAAATAAGAATAAATTTTATTCATTTCAAGAACAAAAACTCAAACACAACACATAGTTCCAGCCTCCCCTCTTTTCGATCACTCAAATGAAACTACCCCTCCATTGATGGGGTAAGCGAGATGATGTAGGAGAGAAGAGACATTTTAAAGTAAAGAAAAATAAAAGAAAGAAACGGAATGATACTGAAAAATAATTTCTCCAAGTGGCCTTTGGGATTCTCCCGTCTCCGATTGTGGTTTCCCAGAAGGAATGGGATGGAGTATGGGATGCTTTGTGGAGGAGGAGCTCTCCACCTTTTATAGAAATATTTATATACTCCGAAAGTTGTCACGTTTTGGACCCAATAAATTATCTCTTCACACGTTGTGCCATTCTTCCATGTTGTTCATAATTTTCTTGGGTGTTTCCCATCAAAATCACAACGGATGTGGCCATGTATTTCGAGAGTTATGGTCGTTTGACTCTGAGCATTTATTCTATCCAGTCAGACTCTCCAAAACACCAACCCCCGGATTAGGAAGCTTTAATGGACCCCAATACGGAAAAATACCGTGGCCTTTCCTTCATAAAATATGTTCTAAAACTCCTTTTTCGTCCACCCACCAAATAACATAGAATTTGGGCCCACCATGAATGAGTTATGGATCTCACAGCAAAACTAGGAAGAACTGCAAACAGTTCTCTTTCTCTCAATTTGGAGCTTCTTTTGAGATTTCATATGGCAGATTTATCTTTTATTAAAAACATCGTAAATTCATGTCTGGATGTTTAGAATCTGTAAAAAAAAAGAATTTTTCAATTTGGATTAGTGTAGATAATGTTATGGCCAAACTACAGAAATAATATAAAAATGTTAAAAATCCAAAATGGCCCATTTTTACTATTCAGCTCAAAATAACACCAAAATCATAAAAATCAAACAATTCATCTTAGAGGAACACTTTTGTGGGTTTAAATCAATGATATTTAATATAAATTAATTGAAAATATTTTATCTATCAATTCCCCCTCACTTAGCACTTGGAGTCCTGGACAAGTAAAAGTCAAATAAAATCAAATCAAAAACACATATCAATGAGATCTACCAAATAATTTCAAGGAACAAAAATATATCATGCCTAATTAAAAACTATTATTTCAAGTTATCCATTTTAGCTTTTAATATATTTCCACTTCATTTCTTATCCCATGCACACAAAACACCTACCTCACATGAATTCTCCCTCATCTCACAAATGTAAATGATGAACATGGCTTTTCTCATCAAAACTCACACAAGAGGCACCATAGGCTTGCTAAATTTCAACTTCCCCACCCAATGTGAGTAGAGGACATGTGTTTCTCATGAGGACTTTTTAGGGTTGTTCCGTGGTTTCCGGTTGGTAGGATTTAGATGTTAAAAATTCTGAGGGCGAAAAAAGAGGGCTTGGCTCTTATTGAAGCAAAATTCCAAGATTATGATTTTCACTGAAATATGGTCTCCTTATCTTCCCCTTTGTAGAAAATCAACTCCATCATCATTCAATCAGCTCACGAATTCAGCATCAAAAGTTTCAATCATTTCAAACATGATTTTTCTTGAATGCTCTAGAGGGGCACAACTTTCTTTTTTTTACATCCGAAGCTCAAGAAAAGAACAACTTATCTTATCATGAAAGCTCCAAAAGGCACAACTATTAAAAAAATGAAATATTCAGTAGGAAAATCAACTATTCAACATTTTATATTCCACCAAAAGTATCACCAAATGAGGTAGTACACCACAAGACATATTCCCCCACACTAAAGTACAACTAGATCATCCAATTTCACTTCAAGAGGAGGTAGGATAGGGAAAATTGGATTGAAATGTGGCTAACCTAATAAGAAATTCATGGCAACTAGGGGATACAATGAAGTATAAATGTAAAGGTGGGCCATAATTAAAAGGATTATTTTGAAAATGGGCCTTCATACCAAATAAATGCCTCAATCATTTAAAACACACATACCCCAAACCCTCAAGTTTTGAAGAAATAAATCAATTTCTGGTTAAAGCAAGGATGGTGTGGTTCTTTTAAGAAATGAGGTGAATGAAAAGAAAATGACAAAAATGGTTCATAATCCTCACAGGAATGTGATTTCCAAGATATAGATAGTGAAATATGGGATGATTTTCAAAAATCAGTGTACATTTCATGAAATTCCAAAATATTTGAACTTGAAACAAAGTCATTTCAGCATTCATTTAAGCTCCATTCCATGTAATAGATTGGTTCAATCATTGAAATGGGTTTCAAAAATGGTAATGATAATCATTTCAGCTCAAAAGTTTCAAAAACACACCAAAAAATAAACACACAAAAAATTGAAAACAGACAATTTTTTTTATTTTTTGTGAAAACAAACATAAAATGAAAATCCTATACTAGAAATGTTCAACCCCCCACACTTATGTTATGCATTGTCCTCAATGATTTCAAGTGTATTTAACACGTAATACAATTTTCAAATGAAACACAACATCAACCATGTGTGTAGGATAGGTACAACCTGGCTTATTGGCATTCAAACGTTGAGTTTGGCTCCTAAGTGTTGCTCTTTGAAAACCTAAAAAAAATTAAAAACATAACATAAGAATTTTATTAAAATAAAATAAAATAGAAATTGAATTAGAGAAATATAATAATAAATCTTGGTTTAATCCCCCAAGTAGGCCTTGGGTTTTGACAGCCTCCATAGGGGTAGTTCTAATCAGTTATCCCTAATCTGATGGTGGGTGAGTTTTTTTGCTCATAAACCAACAAAAATTCTTCTTTCCTGCATGTACCTATTCCTTTCTGAGGATAGTTCCATGTATAGAGTACACCAGATCTGCCCCCTTCATAATTATATACCTCTTGCATGGCGTGGGAAGGATTAAGTATGAAACCTCCTCTTCTACAGTTCCTACTTGTGCAACGTCTTCTTCAAAATATAGTGGTTTCTCTAGATGTGCTACATGAAAATAATAATCAAAGGGAGATTATGAATTTAAAATTGAAATATTAAATTCAAAATCTTCCCTTTTAAGGTAGGCAGATTTTAGATTTGTTTCTTTAGGAATAGCCACTTGTGTCTCTCCATGGACTTCCTCAAGTAGATGATCATTCTCTTCAGGGAGCTCCAGGTGTTCCTCAACATGAGAATATTCTTTTTCATATTCTTCTAAGGCAATGTAAGGATTGAACAAATTTGAAAATTCAAAATTATAAGGAGTGATGTTTAAATTGGATTGAATGAAATCTGAAAAGGAAGAGTTCATGGAAGGATCATCTCCCTGAGTTGGTTCTGGTTCAATCACTTGTTCGGTTGAATGTGCCTCTTGTATTTGATTATCACTGGATGGGGGGAGGTAGTCGGGCTCCCCCATATTGACTTCAAATTCCACCAATTGGGTGGTTTCTTCCTTCCACGGTACTGGATCCTCTTATTTTCAAGGCTTGGGAAGATCAATAAGTTCCGCACATTCATTCCAAAATTCTTCAAGTTCTTGTTGATCTCCAACATGTAGCTCAGTAGGGATGTCATATTCTTTTTCATCTATCTCGGGTAGAATTGGTTGAGTGATGATGAATGAGTCTTCAAGTAGCTCAACATTTACCTCCTCTAGTTCTTCAATGATGATGGTGAAATTCCTTCCACCACTATCTCAGGTTCTTGCTCTGGATGAGGGTCGGGTTTCTCCATCATTGCACGAACATAGTCCAATTCCCATTCAGTTTTCTACCCAAATCATCCAAATTATTACTAATCCTTTCAACCTGGTCATTGAGATCACGATAATCAATTTCTGGTTCTTGATATTGCACCGACGAGTAATCCTCCAGTGCATAAAAATTTGAATTTGAATACATCATGTAAAAAAGATTTTTTAAAAAGAAATTTATTTTTAAATTTGAAAAAGTGAAATATTTACAAATAAGTTGTGGAACATCCTCCCCGGAAATGATGCCAAGTTTGACGCATGCCTGTCGTGGGGAGTGGCAAAAAAATATTTTATTTACCTAAGTGTAGTTTAGCAGTTGATCCTAGGTAGTCTCCCGAAGATGAGTGAACCCAAAACAAAGTTGTCACTTTTTGTTGGTTTTCATAAAAATATTGGTTTTAATTAATTTGAATGACTATGAGAGAAAAAAACAACATAAATTGATTGATTTTAACAAATGATAAAGATAGTGATCAGATTGGGTTCGTCTAGACATAGTGTTGTGCCATCATGGTTTCCAAATTTTATCTCTTCTTCTTCCTTAAACTGGTACGAGAGAGATTCATCTACCGAGTCCTCTCTCTCCCTTGGTCAGATAGATGTGATGAGAATTTTCTTGTCTAAAAACTTAGGTAGGTCTATCCTCCTTCCAATGTTATTAGGGTTGTATAAGGTCTCTTGATTAATTAGAGCAATCCCAGACCTGGAATTTTTGTTCCCAAATAAACCAGGATTTTGACATACAATCCTACACACGTCCTTGACAACCGCCGAGCAATCACCACCCAACCCTAATATTGTTCCACCGTATACAGATTTGAATTGGGTGGAGGGAGATGTGATCATCGACCAAAGAAATTTATAATTTCATAATGAAAAACGTAACACAAACGCATTCATAATTTAATAATGAATTAAGAATTGAAACCATAACAAGAAATAAGAAGAAATTTTATTCATTTCAAGCAAAAAAACTCAAACACAACACATAGGTCCAGCCTCCCCTCTTTCTGATCACTCAAATGAAACTACCCCTCCATGGATGGGGTAAACGAGATGATGCGGGAGAGGAGAGAAATTTTAAAGTAAAGAAAAATAAAAGAAAGAAACAGAATGATTCTGAAGAAGAATTTCCCCGAGTGTCCCTTGGCTTCCTCCCATCTCCGATTGTGGTGTCCCAGAAGGAATTGGATGGAGTATGGGATGCTTTAAGGGGGAGGAGCTCTCCTCCTTTTATAGCCAGATTTATGTCCTCCAAATGTTGTCGCGTTTTGGACCCAATAAATGACCTCTTCACAGGTTTATCCATTATTACATGTTTTTCATAATTTTCTTGGGCATTTCCCCTCAAAATATCAGCATATTTGGACATGTATTTCGAGAGTTATGGTCATTTGACTCTGAACATTTATTCTGTCTAGTCAGACTCTTCAAAACGGAAACCCCCCGGATTAGGAAGTTTTAATGGACCCCCAAACGGCCAAATGGGTATTTCCTTCATAAAATATGTTTTAAAACTCATTGTGCGTCCACCCACCGAATATCACAACATTGGGGCCCACCATGAATGAGTTATGTATCCCATACCAAAACTAGGCAGAACTGCAAACAGTTTTCTTTATCCCACTTGTGAGCTTATTTTGAGCTTTCATATGGCCGATTCAACTTTTAGTCCAAAAATAGTAAATGAAGCCCTCGATGTGTAAAATATCTAAAAGATAGAATATTTGAATTTAGATTAGTGTAGTTAATGTTATGGCCAAAATAACAAAATAAATTAAAACAGTTAAAAATCCAAAATTGCCGATTTTTACTATTCAGCTCAAAATAACACCAAAATCATAAAAATGAAACAATTAATCTTAGAGGAACACTTTTGTGGGTTTAAAACAATGATATTCAATAGAAATTAATTGAAAATATTTTCTCTATCAATTACCCCACACTTAGCACTTGGACTCATGGAGAAGTAAAAGTCAAATAAAATCAAATCGAAAACACATATCAATGAGATCTACCAAATAAATTCAATGAAACAAAAAGACATCATGCCTCATAAAAAACAATTATTTCAAGTTATTCATTTTATATTATAATATATTTCCACTTAATTTCGTATGCCATGCACACAAAACACCAACCTCACATGAATTTTCTCTAATCTCACAAATGTAAATGATAAACAAGGCTTTTCTCATCCAAACTCACACAAGATTCACCACAGGATTGATAAATTTCTACTTATCCACCCTATGTTAGTCAAGGACATGTTTTTCTCATGATGACATTCAGGGTTTTTCCATGGCTTTCGGTTGGTAGGATTTAGATGTTAAAAATTCTGAGGCCGAAAAATGAGGGCTTGGCTCTTATTGAAGTAAAATTGCAAGATTATAATTTTCACTCAAATATGGTCTCCTTATCTTCCCCTTTGTAGAAACTCAACACCATCATCATTCAATCATCTCAGGATTTCAGCATAAAAATTTTCAATCTTTTCAAACATTATTTTCTTGAAAGCTCCAGATAGGCACAACTTTCTTTTTTTACATCGGAAGCTCCAGAAAGGCACAACTTCTCTTATCATGAAATATCCAGAAAGGAAAAACTTTTAACAAAATGGAATATTCAGTTCGAACATCAACTCTTCCACATTTTATATTCCACCAAAAGTATCACCAAATGAGATAGTACACCACAAGACATCTTCCCCCAAAATTATGTTCAACTAGATCACGTAATTTCACTTCAAGATCAGGTAGTATAGGGAAAATTGGCTTGTAATGTGGATAACCTAACATGAAATTAATGGATACTAGGGGCTGTAATGAAGGATAAATGTAAGGTTAGGCCATAATGAAAAGCATTATTTTGAAAATGGGGCTTCAAACGAAATTAATTCCTCAATCATTTAAAACGCACATACCCTAAACCCTCATGTTTTTAAAGGAATAAATCAAATTCTGGTTAAAGCATGCATGGTTTGGTTCTCTCAAGAAATGAGGTGAATTAAAAGAATATGACAAAAATGGTTCAGAAGCCTCACAGGAAAGTGATTTCCAAGATATAGATAGTGAAATATGGCATGAATTTCAAAAATCCGTGTACATTTCATGAAATTCCAAAATATTTGAACATGAAACAAGGTCATTTAAACATTTATTTATGCTCAGTTTCTTGTAATATATTGGTTCAATCATTGACATGGGTTTCAAAAATGGTAATGATAATCATTTCAGCTGAAAAGTTTCAAAAACACACCAACAAATAAACACACAAAAAAAATGAAAACACACATTTTTTTTATTTTTTGTGAAAACAAAAATCAAATGAAAATCCTATACTACAAAGGTTCCCTCCCCCACACTTAAGTGATGTAGTGTCCTTGATGCTATCAAGTGGATTTAACATTTAAGCCAATTTCCAAATGAATCACAACATCAAGCAAGTGTGAAGGATAGGGACAACCTGGCTTATTGGCAATGAAATGTTGAGTTTTTCTCCTAAGTGTTTCTCTTTGAAAATCTAAAAAAAGTAAAAACATAACATAAGATATTTATTAAATTAAATGAAAATAGAAATTGAATAAGAAAATAATAATAATAAATCTTGGTTTAATCCCCCAATTGGGCCCTGGGTTTTTACTGCCTCTAGAGGGGATGTTCTAATCAGTTATCCCCAATCTGATGGTGGGTGAGGTTTTCTGATCATGAAACAACAAAAATTATTCTTTCCAGCATGTACTAATTCCTTTCTGGGGATAATTCCAAGTATAGAGTACACCAGATTCTCCCCCTTCACAATTATATACCTCTTTCATGGCGGGGGTAGGATAAAGTATGGAACCTCCTCCTCTTCAGTTGCTACTTGTGCAACATCTTCTTAAAAATATAGTGGTTTCTCCAGATGTGCGGCATGGAAATAATAATCAAAGGGTGATTTAGAATTTAAATTTGAAATATTACATTCAAAATCATCCCCTCTAAGGTAGGAATATTTTAGATTTGGTTCTTTAGGAATAGCCACTTGTGTCTCTTCTTGGACTTCCTCAAGTAGATGATCAATATCTTCAGGGAGCTCCAGGTGTTCCTCAACAGGTGCATATTCTTTTTCATATTCTTCTAAATAAATGTAAGGATTGACCAAATATGAAAATTCAAAATTATATGGTGTGACACTCAAATCAGATTCAATGAAATTAGAAAAGGTAGAGTTCATGGAAGGATCATCTCCCTGAGTTGGTTCTAGTTCAATCACTTCTTCGGTTGAATGTGCCTCTTGGATTTGATTATCATTGGATGGAGGGAGGTAGTCGAGATCCTCCATCTTGACTTAAAATTCCACCAATTGGGTGGTTTCTTCCATCTGTGGTGCTGGCTCTTCTTATTTTTAAGGCTTGGGAAGATCCATAAGTTCTGCACATTCATTCCAAAATTCATCAAGTTCTTGTTGATCTCCCACATGTAGCTCAGTAGGGAAGTCATCTTCTTTTTCATCTACCTTGGGTAGAATTGGTTGAGTGATGATGAATGTGTCTTCAGGTACCTCATCATTTACCTCCTCTAGTTCTTCATTGATGAGTGGTGAAATTTCTTCCACCACTATCTCAGGTTCTTACTCCGACTCAGGGTTGGGTTGCTCCATCATTGCACGAACATAGTCCAATTCACATTCCACTTTGTTAACCAAATCATCCAAATTATTACTAATCATTTCAACCTGGTCATTGAGATCACAATAATAAATTTTTGGTTCTTGATATTATACCTGCGTGTAATCTTCCCATGCATAAATATTTGAATTTGAATAAATCAGAGAAAAAAGATTTTTTTTAAAAAAATTATTTTTAAATTTGAAAAAATCAAATATTTACGAATAAGTTTTGGCACTTTTTCCCCAGCAAGGACGCCATGTTTGATGCACGCCTGCCGTGGGGTGTGGAAAAACAATATTTTATTTACCTAAGTATAGTATAGCAGTTGATCCTAGGTAGTCTCCCGAAGAGGAGTGAACACAAAACAAGGTTTTCACTTTTTGTTGGTTTTCTTAAAAAGATTGTTTTTAATTAATTTGAATGACTATGAGAGAAATAAACAACTGAAATTGATTGATTTTATGAAATGATAAAAATGGTGATCGGATTGGGTTCGGCTAGACCTAGTGTTGTGCCATCATGGTTTCCAAATTTTATCTCTTCTTCTTCCTTCAATTGGTAAGAAAGAGATTCATCTACCGAGTCCTCTCTTTCCCTTGGTCAGATAGATGTGATGATAATTTTCCTTTCTAAAACCATAGATTGGTCTATCCTCCTTCCAATATGCTTAGGGTTGTAGAATGTCTCATGATTAATTAGAGAAATACCAGACCTGTAATTTTTGTTCCCTAATAAACCAGTATTTGAACATACAATCCTATACACGTGCTTGACAACCGCCGGGAAATCACCACCCAACCCTAATCATATTCCACCGTATAAAGATTTTAATTGGGTGTAGGGAGATGTGATCATCAACCAAGGAAATTTATAATTTAAGAATAAAAAACATAACACTACCGCATTCGAAATTTAATACTGAATTAATAATTGAAACCGTAATAAGAAATAAGAAGAAATTTTTTTCATTTCAAGCACAAAAACTCAAACACAACACATAGGTCCAGCCTCCCCTCTTTCTGATCACTCAAATCAAACTACCCCTCCATGGATGGGGTAATCGAGATGATTTAGGAAAGGAGAGACATTTTAAGGTAAAGAAAAATAAATGAAAGAAACAGAATGATACTGAAGAATAATTTCCCCGAGTGTCCCTTGGTTTCCTCCTGTCTCCGATTGTGGTGTCTCAGAAGGAATGGGATGGAGTATGCGATGTTTCAGGAGGAGGAGCTCTCCTCCTTTTATATCCTAATTTATGTCCTCCGAATGTTGTCGCGTTTTGGACCCAATAAATGACCTCTTAATGCGTTGATCCATTCTTACATGTTGTCCATAATTGTCTTGGGCGTTTCCCCTCAAAATCTCAGCGGATTTGGACATTTATTTCGAGAGTTATGGCCATTTGACTCTAAGAATTTATTATATCTCGTCAGAATCACCAAAAGGCCAACCCCCAGATTAGGAAGCTTTAATGGACCCACAAACGACCAAATCCCACGGCCTTTACTTCAGAAAAGATGTTCAAAAACTCCTTTCTCATCCACCCAACACATATCACAACATTTGGGCCCACCATGAATGAGTTATGGATCCCACACCAAAACTAGGAAGAACTGCAAACAGTTTTCTTTCTCCCACTTGTGAGCTTCTTTTGAGCTTTCATATGATCGATTCAACTTTTAGCCCCAAAATAGTAAATGAATTCCTCGGCATGTAGAATCTGGAAAAGAAAAAAAATTCAATTTGGGTTACTGTAGATATTGTTATGGCCAAACTACAGAAATAATTTAAAACTGTTAAAAATCCAAAATGGCCCATTTTTCTATTTAGCTCAAAATAACACCAAAATCATAAAAATGAAATAATTTATCTTAGAGGAATACTTCTGTGGGTTTAAAAAAATTGTATTCAATATAAATTAATTGAAAATATTTGCTCTATCATAGGATAATAGAAGGTGAAAATTATCAGGACATGCCTCAATGAAAGAAGATTGAGATGTAGTCCCTTAAATAGAGCGTATTATTAGATTAAGGATAAATCAATCATATAATTATGTGTAAAAAATATAATTACACCCAATATAAGTGGATTTATAGTGTAAAAAATGTGAGGTAATTAAAACATATTCAGTGAAAAAAATTAATTACATGGATATTTAACTCAATGAATTGAGATTGAGTTAAGATTTCAATTACCCCGAGTCTGACTTGTCTTGTTCATTATTTATATTCCTAAATAGTAAACTTAGGTTAATTTTTAATTGAATAAAACCCTTTTTCAGGATTAATATTCATTTTATATTACTTATTACTATGTTATAACAATTAGTTATTTATATGAGTTCATATCAGATGTGTTGTTGATGTTCAAAACATGAGTAACTAATGTACGTGTTATAATTACAAATTGTCCATGGGGTACAAATTACATTATCTCAATAAAATTATTCAAAATTTAGATATCATATATTTCCTATATATATTTATTTATAATAATACTTAATATTTTTAGATAAGAAATTAAATTCACCATTCATAAAGATGGTATGTCAAATATAATTTTGAAATCCACTTTCATTTCAATATCATATTAAAAGAATTAAAACTAAATGATATATAAGTATATTAAAATTATAGTATAATATATATGTTATATAAGTTACATATGTTCATTAACTCTATCCATTATACATTTCATGTATGGAATGAACAAGTCATATCACTTTGAGGGGGCGGTACCCCACACTTCCTCAAATGAAATTATAGTCTTTGCACATTATGAAAATAAAAAACGTATATTATGAATAATTATTAAATAATCATAGAAAGAAACTAAAATCAATATATATATATATAATATAAATATAGTTCCATCATTATTACCACCATGAGAGGTGGTATGAGAAAATTGAACAGTCAATGTTTTGTGAGGCAGTAGTTCGCCGGACATAGAAACGGTATGTTCTATTTCCATTAGAGGGAGGTGTGTGAAAGTGTAGGTATAACCATTATAATAAAAGATCCTATAATATTTGGGATTCTTTTGTTGTTATATTATCATAAAATAATATGATTATAGGGAGTGTATATGGAAAATAATGGAAAGGATCAAGAGAGAATATGTTACCTCTAAATCCGGTGGCTCTTTTTGATTTGAGCCAAAAGGATTTCTGGAATTTCCTTATTCCCAAGGTAAGGCTTCTAAGAGGAATGTAGGGATTTAGGGAGATTATATGAGCCCAATTTGGATGATACAAGGGGATTTGTAGGTGTTATTAAGTGGGTAGAGGTGGTGGACTTTTTAAGATGGAGGATGGGCACATTAGGAACGTCTAGAAATATTATTTTATTATAAATTGATTTTCAAATTAAAATTTCTCCAAAGTGATATTTTTTGAAGATATGAAGAGGATTGGTTGATATCCTGTAAAAAATTGGTTTTAGAAAGGATTATATCACAAATTTAATCTTATATTTTTTTCTTTAACCCTTAGTGAAATTAATTAATTCTTACCATGCTGTCTTGTATTTTTTTCACTATATAGTAAATATAGATAATATAAAATTCAAAGATAACCTCAAATAGATCATTAAAGAAATTTTTAGCATTATATAATTCATTTGACCTAATATTTTATTTTTATGACAACTATATCATTTAATAAAATAGTATTCATTTTAAAAAGTCATTTATGTCAATTTTGACACTATTTAGTAATTTCATTTTGTTAATGTCATAAGAAATTGATTAATTTGAACAAACTAAATTAACTTAAATCTAACATGTCATAATTAGCTAGAAAATTCGTGTATGGAAAAAAATTTCAAATTAAATTTATATTAATATTTAAAAAATCATTTATTTGAATCCTTTATTAATATGGTAATCATTGCATCATCATTATGTCATAATTATATTTTTTATATAATGTCTAAAATTTAAAAGAAAAATAAAATTATTTAAGAAATATTTTTAAATTTATATTTTCTTTTAGGGTAGTTTTATGTTATTATAATATTAATTTTACCCTTATTTACTTAATTTACCCTTTATCCATGGTAAATAAAAATATTTATTTATGTTACTATTCATAATGTCCAAAAATATATGGTACATATTTACATAATTTAGAAAGTATGATTAAAAATATGGAATCCATTTTTTAGAATTCACAATATAAAATTTTCATTAATTAATTTTAAATTAGTTCCCATTGTCTAGTTGACAAAGTCTGTTTTTAATAGGTAAAAACTATCAAAACATTGACATGTGTTTATGTTCGATTTAAAGGTTGATGTACATAAAATTAATAAAATTTTATTAACAGATAATATCATAATCCAATTACTTTTTAAAACCATTTAATAATATAATCTAACTATATAAATAAATGTTCTTAAAAGGGATTTTTGAAATGAAATACATTATTTTTTACAATTCATAATGAAATGAAATTTATTAAAAAATTAAAAAATTAAACCATAGTAAATTTTGATGTCCCTCTTCTAAAGAAGAAGATTATTTTTTTCAAATTTAACATTTATAAGTGAAAAAATTAGATTTCAAAAGGGTTCACCATCAAAACGTGGTAAAAGTAACTTATAAAAATATTTGACTATTTAATCATTAAAATTGGATTCGTTTTCATTTTAAGTCTCTAAAATTTATTGAATTACTTTAAAAACATTTAACAAATAGAGAAACTGAGGGAGGATCTCTATAAGAAGAAGATGTAAAGATTTTATGTCTAAATATATAGGTCCCTACACTATTCTCAAAAAAAATAACATAATTATTATTTTAGAATATTTTCATATCCTAATATGAAATCCAATACATGATGACTATTATATAAAACTCAATCATAGTTATGATGATAAGTCTAGCAACTAAAGAACCTTTATATGTCATAAAGGGTATTGATCCACACATATTTGTTGTAATGATACTTCCCTTAGGATTTTTGACTGAAAAATCAATTATTAAGTCAAATTATCAGTGTAAAATTGTCAAGAAAAACTAAAATGATATAAAATAATGGGTTAATATAGAATCAAATATTTCATTGGAAATGTTTGAGGAAGCAATTAAAGTACTAGCAACCACATCATTAGGATTTTCACCCTCAGATGTTGTGATCACATATGCATGTCATTTCTCCCATGGAATTTTTTGAGAAACTTTTCTACAATGCATAGAACACTAATTTACATAGTTCCACATATCTTTATAATTATACCACTAAACATCATTGACATGTTTCATCCCCTTACATTAATTAGCTCGATGACCCTTTTCCCCACACATGAAAGAAACTCCCATGCCTTTCAGTAATTTTATTGGATGATTATTTCTACGGTTCTCGTATAAGGGGAATTTATTCTTTCCCTTATTCTTATATTACACATGACCTAATCCATGGTTATCTGAATACCTCTTATAATCAATATTTCCCTAGTTAAAATTTGATCTAGAAAATTCCTTCTCAATTTTTATGGCACATAATACAATTTCATTAGACGATGAAAATGTTTGAGGAGCCAATAATATTTAATGGCCTTTATTAATACCTTAAAATAAATGATCATCGGACATGATAAAATACTTTGTTACCACTAGATTAGTTTTCCCACCAATATATGGGTGATTCTTCTGCATTTAATGTTTTAACATTGGTGTAGTATGTTTTTCTTTACAACCTGAGTAAGTTGTCCTAATATGGTCATGATCTTCTCAACTCCAACTGTAACTGTGTTGACTTGCTCATTGGGGAAATCCTTACATTTCCTATAGGTATTGATTCCTTATCTTAAATTAGGAACCATAAATAAACAATGAAAGAGAATAATATTGTTTATGAATTATAGTGCCTAATTTTTAACTAAAAACACTTATCATAAACTGAAAATTTATGCGTAGATAATCTCACAATTTAAATATGGTTTATTTGAGTATAAATTAACTTTTAAACACTTCATATTGGATTGTAAAAAAATATTAATTACCCAAAGAATATACCATAGGGTTGTCAAAACTAGAACATAGTAAGGACCACTGTCATGTACAAGGTTATCCCGAGTTAGGACCAAGACACCTTATCATAATTTTTTCTCCTATGTACATTTGTTCCAGAACCACGCCCACTTGTAGTAACCTGAAATGTACGTAATCCTAGGAAGTCACATATAATCGATACATTAAAAATTTTCCATGATTTTATTACATTATTATATTTAAGTCTCTCTTAGGGTTATGTTCCTATAAACTATGTTTTATAAATCTAGTTTCCAAGGTTGCTTCTAAAATTTATCTGATACCAACTATAACGCCCTAACCACAGAAAATGAGAGATGGTGCATTATTTTATTATATTTAAATGGCTACAAGGAATAAAATCCAAAATAATTGATCTATTTATCAGTTTTGGAATACCAAATTACATACATGATACTCATATCACATTTAATAAGAGTGGGAATACAACATGATAAATAAAAAAAAGAAATAAATCACATCCTTGATAAATATTTGATAGTTTTCTTCTTCATAACATGGGGAATTGAAACATAATAAGGGTAAGATAAAATTCTTAGTACGTGTTATATGAAATAATAATATGTTATGTAAATTAAACTAGTAATAGAAATTATGGAAAAGTAAAAAATAAGAAAAACACATGCCAAAAAAATAATGGTACTAAAATTGCTTCCATATATTTTTTCATTATTAAAATATCATGGAAGGTAACAACTTCAAATTTAATGAATAAAATGCATATTTAGTGTATTTAATTTATCTAGAACACGAACGATTATACCGTTATGACATTTTATATTTGCGGGTAAAAATCCATCGGTTTCCTTTTGGAATCAAACCTGAAAAGTTTGTCGCGAATTGTTTTGTCTCATTAGACTCATCGATGCATTGAGGGGCTATAACAGGCGCCAAGAAATACTAAAAATCAAAATAATACTTTATACATATATTTAATTCTTGAAAATTATGTCTTATAAATATCTGTATTCATTGGGGATATTGACTCATCAATATTTCCTCAATTAAAACATCCTTCAAAATAAACTCTATGTGTAAAATGTTATATAACTAAGACAATAATCATATTCATGACACATGAATATGTATATTTAATTTAAATTTTTGGTGAAATTAAAAATTATATCAAATGGGAATGTTTATAAACCTCATAAAACATATTAGGTGCACATTACTTATTAGTCTCAATGAAATAAAATTTTTACAAAAACCATTACCTTAATTCCTACTTAATATTGTCTTATTTTCACTACCTGAAGAAGAAAAATATATTTATTAAAATACTAATAAATAAGTTATTTATAGTCATTTTTATAAATATTTGTCAATTATAATAATTTTATTATATTTCATAATTTTTGGTGATGAAAATTGAAGCATTTGATGTCATGTTTTACATAAAAATATCATGTTCTGAAATACATTTTCATTTTTACCTAAATGTAAATTATAATTTAATAAAATTAATTAAAGATGTATGTAATTAAAATAATTAATTTTTTTATATTATATATAGTTTATAACATCCATTTTTAGGATGGTTTTATGTTTTGACATGGAAATGACTCTATAGGTGGTTGATCTACCTTTGATGGGACATTGACTGGAGAGTGGGAAAATGATATTATAAAATTTTATATATAGTTATATGAAAATTAAAGTAAGTTAAAATTATTATATTATAGTTAAATTAATTCCTATTTTATTCATTTAATGATTTTTTCTAAAATGGTCGGGGGGAAAATAAAGAGGAAGTGTAACCCGAATGAAGAGATGGGGGTTCATGAGCATTTGTTTCCTTAGTTTTAATGATCGGATCACTTATTAATAAGTAATGAAGATCATCTAAAATGGTAATAATTCTATAGAATTGGAATTTTTTGTTTTTAGAAGTGTGAATGAATATATATATCTTTTTGGTTAAATGTTATGGGGTTGACTAAATAGGTAAAATTTTATTGATAGTTTCTTATATTATTCTGGGTGTTTTTTCAATCATTACAAACTAGTTTTGTTTAAGTAAATAACTTTATGTATATATAATGGTTAAAAAACATTAACTAGGATGTAATACATATTTTATAATCTTTTTAAACCATAAAAATGGTCTTATGTTCACCCTTGAAGAATAAATTGAGAAAAAAAATCCATCATCCATGATGGTTGTGTAATGGAACCTCATAGATGATGATATTGTTTTTAAAATAAAAGTGAAATATAAACGAGAATGTTGAAAGATATTCCATTAAAATTATATAATTGTAGTATATAGATGATAATTGAGTTATCATTATGATTTGGTTTGATGAGATTAGGAGAGGATAATAATTGAAAAAGGAAATTGAATGGAATTAAAATGAAAGAAACATGATTAACCCCTTCAATTCCACTCTTTGAGTACCTACTTAAGGGACCTTGGTTTGGTATTTTGTTGAGACAAAGAACTCATTGACATGGGGGAGGGACATGGGGAGAGGACTTGTGTATAATATAGAAAACATTAAAGGACTAGAGGTGTAAGGAGAAGTGGTGTGATGGGGTGGTATTTATAATAGAGGATATAGGTGGTTTTTTAATGTTTTATTCATTTGTTTATTATTTTGGCTCAAGACTATGAATTTTTTCTGAATTATAAAAAAATACATTACAATAATGGAAGAGATTTATTGATTATGGGATTAAATAAATAAATAAATCACCTATGACTCTATAAATCATGTATTTAATGTTTATCGTAAATTATCGTATTTTATTATTCAAAAAAATATTCAAGTATTTTAGAAAAATACCAATAATTAACCCTAACCATTATCTGATGTGTATAATACATAAATGAACTCCATATTATAAATATAATTTACTCAGTAAAATAAATATATTTTTTACTAAAAATAGTCATCTACATGAAAAATATATATTTTAATTTTATAAGTCATTTTATAACACTTTGAAAAATTATCTAATGTATGATAAAATTATCAAAAAATCATATGAAACCAAAATATTAATTTATGAATACATTTCATGAAAATCAAATTTCTTTAAAATAATTATCAAAAATATTAATGAAACATTTATGACTTACAAAAATACGAACACTTAATTAATAATGTTTAAAATATTAATTTACATATACTATGATATAATTACATAATACATTCATTTATAAGATGCATAAATTTAATTAATACTTTCATCTATGAGGTTACAATTTTTTTGGATTATTACTATTCATAAGATTTAGATTTACATTCCTAAAGTCAAGATACTATTTCATCATTATATTTTCCTTAACTTCTAGAAATACCTCTTACTTCATCCATTCTACATTTACAAGGTTTGTACTATGTTATGTATGATTCATATTAAATGAAATAATTTTGTTGTGAGATGTGTGCAATCGAATGAATTGAAATTATTAAATAGTATACATACCATGAAATCATGGGGTGTTATAGGAAATGTCATAATGAAATATTTATAGAAGATATTTAGGTTAGGATCTTTAATAAAATATTTAAACAAATATTTTAATTTGTTTTGTTATTTCACCCACGTTGGTGCTCAAGCCAAACACCAAATGCTGACCAATGTTATGTCACAGCTAGGGTGAAACACATGTTCCCAAATCAATGATTGTCACATATTTCTCATCTAAGTCCCTATTTGTGAGTTAAATGGATTATTGTTATTAAATAAATAAATAAATTCATTTAATTTATCATATGAACCAAACAACCCTAGCCTCATTCGATAGTCTATATCAACTAAATTTACGTCATGAATGGGGTGAAACCCATGCCCCAAATTTATCAGTCGTCTCATATTTAAAATAATATACTAATTATATGATTTATTCAATATTTTCATAAACAATATGGAAAAAAAATAAAAAAAACTTAATATTTTAAAAATATTTATTCTCGGCTAACTGGACCTCAAAATTTGACATCAATTCATCATTTTACTCTGACCACATTCCTAGAAATATTCAAAACTATTGTAAGGAAATTAAAAATATTCTATAGATATACATATGGAAACATAGGTAAGGGTCATCTACACAACTTACTCAAACCATACAATCACAATACGAGAACCAGGGGAAAAACAAATGACCTTAGTAATTAAAATATACTATCAAAAAATTATAAAATATAAATTATCTAAAAATAAATTAATATAATAATAGATATCATGACATTGAGTGTTACAATAACCTTATGGTATTATTTTTTTGGTTTTTCAAAACTAAAATATCTTCTGTAGTTAAATATTGAAGTGATATTCCACTAACATATAGAATTGATTTTACATTATTATGCACATAATGCATTATTGATGGACTATACACACAATTATGCAGTGATGTAAAAGGATTTACAATATGTTCATGGTATATTTTTAAATTTAGTGCGTACTCCATTTCTCTCTTGGATTATCTACAATAACACAAATTTTAACTTATTATCCCCTCACATATGATCTAATTTCTCCAATAAGTGAACATGTTTATTCTTCAAAAACCAAAACTGTTGATTACACCTCCAAATTTGTTGTAATACTTTCTATCATCAACTATGTGATGATATCTTTTCCTCCATTGGATTGCTGTAATAATTATAATAAAACCACTTTTATCATTTCTTTATGATTTATTCATCCATAATTATATCAATTATATGATCATGTCTCACAATATTTTATCCAATAACTTTTTTATCTATCCTTTTATATATGAGAATATATTTATTTAAATCTGAGAAAAATATATACCTATAGTGAGTCCTTAAATCCTCTTTGAAAATCATGGAAAATTTTATCTAAGAAAAACTCTAAAAACTATGAAAAATAATACTCATTCCAATGTTGAACATTTATTCTTCTTTATAGATATTTAAATCCAATAAACCTATACACCTAAAATGATTTCAAAATAACAGCAAGTTTCAAGGAAGAATTATTTTAAATACAATATTCCTTGTAAAATCACATGTTAATTTGATTCATAAAACTAATTATATATTATTACAAAATACATTAAAATATTATTGATCTACATGTTATAATGATACCAAATTACAAATTTTAGGAAATCAATTTTATGTTCACTAATTATAATTTAGAAATATTCCAATAATAAATAGAGCTAGAAAATTTCTTATAGATTCATCCCATCAAGGTGTAGCATGATATTTATATACAATGATATTTCACTTATCCATTTCATGAAAATTACCTTTGCAACCATCATTGTTTTCAATCCCCAAAACATGATATAACCATAAAACTATAGTTACTAGAAACAAACAAGATTTCTTACAACATAATGTATGATTCATTATAGTGTGTTTTTCTCATCAATTAATAAAAACTATTTAGATTCTTGAAGAATTCTCGGAATTCCAACACTCTAGTATCCAATTATTTCTTAACAATATGAGAAGAAAAATGTCAACATGCACAATCCAAAAACACATACGATTTTTTTTTCAATAATTTAAAAATGTAAAAGAAAATGATCAATATACCCATAAATCCCACCAAAAGATAATTATTCTATTGCTCTATAAAACCAACGAACTTCCATTCCCAAATCCAATGTATAATGAACTTAATACATCCCCAATTAAAGGAGAACAATATATAAAACCTTTCACATTTAATAAATGTAAAACTGCCAATAATATTTCCTAAATACCCCCATAAGGATAAAAAATTCTATCCTCTCTCATCCAAGAGTTTCACTTCTTCCAAAGATACTACATGGAACCTACAATGGTTAAGTTAGTAAAACAATACCGATTAACACTACTAATAGGTTTAAGTTCATGATTCTATGACACATTTCATTATACATATGGTCATCTGCGACAACATGATTGAAATATAACAATAAAAATCCAACTAAATCCACCAATAATTCTAATAAAACTCTAAACGCACAATAAAACACATTTCAATTATATTAATAGGAATATATACACAAAACCCCAATCATACACTACACATGATACATGAAGATCTTTTAAACAATAAGGGAAATATTAAAACCATCTAAATAACAGTATTAACTTCCCAATAATCTTATTTTGTAGCTAAATGTGACCTGAATATTCATGGAATAAAAAATTATAACAAAACCCCATCCTTAGTGGTTTATAACAAAATATCAATATAACGTGATAGAAAAAATATATTATGCATTAAGTGACGTTATTAATACT
The DNA here is from genome assembly GCA_963277665.1 of Viscum album. Taxonomy (NCBI): domain Eukaryota; kingdom Viridiplantae; phylum Streptophyta; class Magnoliopsida; order Santalales; family Viscaceae; genus Viscum; species Viscum album. The sequence continues at coordinate 1,349,251,708 of OY728127.1, read as the reverse complement.
TATTAAACCTCATAAATGTAGACAACATTTTATTGCGTAATGAATTTGAGGATTAAGATCCAAATTATTCAAGAACTAAAGGAGAGTGATATACTACATGTATGAGTGTAAGGGGTTAAATGAGGTTATTAAAGGAGGTAGAAGTGATTTTTAAAAAAATTACCCATTTTAATATGCGATTATTGGTTCTTATTGAATTTATGGTGGGAATCTAGGATCTTGATAATACCACAAAACCCCATATGGAAGAGATAATAGCCTTAGAAAGGTCACCCGATGTATGATGACTTCCAAATGAAAATCATTTGAAATATCTACTAGTTGGTAGAATTTTTATACATGGCAAGTTTCCTTTTAATTTTACCATGAGCCATTACTCTCCACTTCCTCACCCATCACATGTCGATAAATATTTATATTATCAAAATTTAAATAAAATACATAAATTGATATATGTGGTTCATTATAACTAGGTACTTAATGGTTTTCTGTAATTCACCAAGTAGCTCTTTTAGGATCATGTGGATGATCTCCATAATAGCATTGTGAATCTGGCGAGTCTTGACCCACTAGCTTTCTCAATAGATACCTAGTGTTTGACTACTTGATACCTAGTGGACACATACAATATCTATCTTACAACGAAAACATTAAATGGCAAAAAAATTCCCATTAATTTTTTAATCATTTCAATATCAATATTTACATGCTCAAACCGAACAATAATTATATATATAAATAATTATAAATTCACAAATTCATACTAGCCCAAATTTCCACCATCAAATGACTCACTTCAGACTCATATATTTTCGAAATTCAAAAAATTAAATCCATCATAAAATATATAAAAACTAAAATATTAATTAATAAAAAAATTAAATGTTTTTTTATTAAATGTATAGTGGAGTAAACAGAATTATATAAGGCATGATTCATTTTTATTTGTCTAAATAAAAACGATTTTGAAAATGGGGTCTCATTCTACCTCCTGTAATTATTTTTTTCATTTAACAATTTAGTGTATTTTTATTATATTAGATTCAATAAAATGGTTTTATATGTTATATGATCATTTATTTAAATTATGTAATATCAATGAGGTGGGTAGATCAAATTTTATTGTAATTATTTAGTGAAAACAATTTTTTCATGGTTAATAAAATAATACAAAATGTTCTATAAAATTTCAAATGTTTTATTTGGTTATTATAATATTTTTACTACATGACCCAATATAAATTTTTTAAACATTTACATAGTGTTTAATTTATATTATATAGATTTGTTTTTTATGAATCATTATAAACCAATAAATTCACCAAATTATTTATTTCTAATTTTAAACAAGTGGAAGAATTATTCATTAATGTAAAATTATGTAGTTGGGTATTTATTATTTGATAATTTTTCAGAGGGAATAATGAATTCATAACATATCCAAATGATTAAATTTTTGGTATATCTTAAATTAAAAAAACATGCATATCGAATGTTTTTTTGGTCATTATTGTTTGTGAACATTATTATTTCACACACGATCATCTGGAGGACCAATGTATATTAGCTTTATGCGTTGGGTGATGACTATATAAAAGGATGGTTATTTTGTTTTGACATGAAAATCAATAAAACTGGTTCCTGATATTTTCAAATTAATAGGTATTCCACTAATGTAATGGGGTATTTATATGGTCATCAATCTTGAGGATCTCTTATAGGGTACCCATGGTACACATCATTCACCTATGAGATATTGATTTATAAAATTTATGAATCACAAATATTTATTCACACCCCCTTTATGAGAACTTTAATTCATATAAATCCTTCTCTATCATTGGTTATAGGATTAGTGATGGATATACATTATTATATTTTTCATTAGTATGATGCCTCTTTCAAATGAAATTTGTGAGAGGCTGGAAGGAAACAGACGAGCATGATTCATATTAGCCAAATAATCATTTTAATTTTATTTTATTTTTCATTTTTCATATTATAAAAATGAAATAGTTACTGTAAATTTTTTTATGATCCATGAAAATTAATCTATATAATAATTCAATTCACTTATGAATCAAAATTTAACATTATTCATTATTTCCATACATTTTCTCATGTATTTGTTTTATTTCAATAGAAGAATGTAATGAAAAATATTTGGATAACGATAATTTTACTGTATATTTTCCAAATTAGTGGTATAAATTTTTTCTTATTCTTAAAAATCATATATGATTTTGTAGAGGATATCCTATATGAGTAGAAAATGTGTTTAGATTTGGGAAAATATTTTCGGGTGAATAAAAATGGATATTTGTCCAAATGAAATGAAATATTGTAATGATTTTATGAGAATGTGAAATATTAAATAATTTTATAATAGGGGAATATAGAGAGGATTTGGTAAATGTTTTACATTATTATTTTGATCTATTTATAACATATAAATAACACACTATATTGCTATTCATATCTTATATGAGCGGTCCATTTGTTGTTATAGGAATGGTGAATAATCAGTAATATAGCAAGACCTTTTTATTCATTCTATAGTGGGAGATCGAGGAAATGATCTCAGTTCCTAGTTGGGATATTTTTATTTTTTGGATAATAAATTTCATATAATTTACAAAGACTTTTGATGGTAGGATGATTTATTTTGGTGAATTATATCCTGGAAAGACTAATTTTTAATATTTTGGTATCTCATTATTTTTACATTGTCATTGTTAGTATGTGATTTGATGTTAAAAATTGACTATAAATAGAGGGATTAAACTTGATACTCCTTGCAGAAATAGGTCTGTGAATATCGAAAAATTTCAATCCTTTATTATCATTGTGAGTGTTTAGAGACTTTTATTGTGTTTATAAGTATTATAAATGGGTATTAACATGATGAATTTATATTGAGAAAATATTGTTGAATATCATATGTGGGTGATAACTACATACCACATGGATCTATTTTTAACTTTAATATTTGAGTAAAAATTACTTTTCATAAATGATATTATTGGGATAACATTGATTTATTAATTTTTAGAAACAAAATATTTTTATCAGTGCACTATTGGGGGGACATTAATATGTTTTCATTGTATTTTTAACAACTTTCTTGATGTGTATCTTGAAAATTTATTCTCATTATTTGGAGGGAGATGTTAAATTCAGTAGTTGGCTTTTAGTACCAAATTGATATAGATTTCTCCATACCATGTTTCATCTTCTATCATTTGATATTTAAATGTTAAACTTGAAGAAATAGGGGTAAAAAAATTTATCCACTAATGTATTAATCCTTTAGTTTTTGTAATGTAAATTACTAATATGAAAAATGGTATTGAAAGGATTTTTGTGAATTAAAAAATGTTAAATAAGGATAATGTTAAAACTATTTATATAATTAAAGTTATTGATGGTTTTTTGACTAAGAAAGGGGATATAAATTTATTAAAAGATTTATTTTCAACATGGTTATCATCAAATAATGGTTTAAGATATGGTAATTTAATTAAGTTGTTCAAAAATCAATATAGTAATTATAAATTCTCAGTTACAACATTTGGATTTGAAATTTCATCAATGATATTTACAGCCCCAAGGAATTAAATATTTCATCTTCCCCAAGATTATTTTATGGTACACATCATTGAAAATTCATAATGGCAATACTAATTGTAGGGGGAATACACAGGTCATTTTGAAACAATACTACAAATATTTTGAGAGTATTAAACAAATTATATTTATTAAAAACACCATTTCAATACAAGGGACATAATTTTTTAGGCCATATAACATCAAAATCCTATATTTTAGTTGATTCTGATTGGCACATTGTCTTTATTTCATGGAACGTTCCAAAAAATTAAATAAATATTAATTTGATTCTAGGAAACATTAGATAAAATTATTTTTGATTTCATTTTTTTCCATTTTTAATAGCACACTTAATGGATATAGAGAAGAAGGGAGGGGAATTTATGAGATATTCTATCTTGTATAGAAGTCTACGAGTTAATGTAGTTTGTTATATTATAAGAAATTATTATTATTTTCAACATAATTGATAGTTATATTGTTTTTTATACATTAATAGTGTTATTGGGGTGTTTGTTGATGTAAGATGACAATGGTAAAGTCTTTTATTTTTTTTAATCTTATGTCACATGAGATGAATTATTTGAAAAACGAGAATAAATTTGTAATGGGAGTTAACATGAATAAATTTGGGCATTAATATATGATTATTATGTAATTTAATTTTTTATGTAATTAAAATATCTCCAAGAATATAATTTTATGAGAGGGATTTGAATCTTAAAAAGATTTTGATTGACGAGATTCTATAGTATTTTACTTTCAGAATGGTTATACGTTATAAAATAGTAAATCATACCCTAATGTCCTTCTTAGGATTCAATATATGGAAGTATTAAAATAATAAAAATAATAATGTTACTTTTTTCACCTTTTGGGGTTATAAAATTATGTGGGAAAAAGTTGGTGGTAGGAGCTGTTTTTACCACTTCATATTGTGCCTTCATTATTATAAGGGTGAAATATATCATGATTATAATGATTGTGTACATTGATTTTAAAAAAGTTTTTATGTTAAAGATAATATACATATTTAGACTTATGTTTCAAATTTATATTTATGTGAAAATAAAATTACATGTCCCAATACACAAATGATAGGAATTATAAGCAACTCTCATGATTTAAAGTGGATAGTTAATCCTATATTGACTTATATATACCATGATATTCAGGGCCAAATATGATTCAATGGGTTGAAAAAATTATATTATACTGTTTATTTCATAACGCCTTACATGTTATGAAATAAATATAGAGAATGGGAACATTCATATTTTTTTAAAGCACTTCCCATTACATTCTTAAAATGGGTTTTGGTCATGATGATTTTCAAAAATGTCTTGGTAGTAAATATAAAGTATGAAAGGCGAAGGATCTATTGGTGGTGGTGACATATTTTCTTAGTGGTTTAGGAGATGTATGATTAGATGATTTGTGAATGTTTTTCATGCAGGAGTTAGTCGAATTATGTATAATTCTTATTAGTATGATGTTTGATATGAATTCAAGGTATATTCCTCAACTCTGACAAGGAAATCATGGTGTAGTGGGTTTATAATTAAAGATGAGAACCAAAAAAAATTCATATATTGGTGGTATGTTTGAGAATACAATTAAGACATAATATGATATGTTGGGGTTGTGGATTTTTAATTTTTGGGATTTCTAAATAGATCAGTTAAAATTGTGGAGTTTACTCATATAAAAAAATATTAGGATCCTATTCATATTTCACCATTCAATTCATTATATTAAATACTCTTTTATCCCTTTTTATACATAATATAATGGGGGGTGTCATTACTACATTGGTTATGCTTTAAATATAATAAAATAAAGTACATAATGTTAGTTATGAAATATTAAGTGATGATTTTGAATATGTAGTGATCAAATTCATACAAAATACTCTTATTGTTATAGTTTTCAACGGTCGATGTGTATTTTCAAGAGTATCATCATTGGTGGAAAAATGTTTCCTTTAAAATTAGGGAAATATAAAACCAAATTTTTGATGTCCTCATTTATATTGAAGAATTTTTTGGAGGTTCCTTATTGAATTGAATCACCTCATGGGTATGATATACGGAATGATATGATTGATGCATCATATTTATAAATGTATGAGTCATATAAATCATATGTCATTTTTAGGGTGGAATATATACATGTAGTTTACTTAATATTGGAATTAAAAGTAAAATTATTATACTAGTATAAGAAAAATATCTGAGAAATGGGTTTACCATTTTTTATGGTTGTAAAAGAATATCTAGTTCTAAGGGTATGACGTTGGAGTGGTAAGAAAAAATTATTTCTCAGTTACCAAATTTAGTCATTGTGGTTGGTCTATAATTCTTCTTAAATATGAGAAGTGATACAGTTTATGCTATATAATGATCAAAATTGTATAATTGTAATCTATGTTTCATATTATTTAAATTTCTATTTCATTAATTTGATTTTAATTGAATTTATTAAAATTATTAATGGGGAAGATTATAAGAGTGAATTGTGGAATTTAAAGGATATATATCCTTTGATTCCCACAATAATAGTCCATCAAAATCCCTATAGATCTTATTCAAAAAAAAATTGATCCATGTTGGGAAGAACTACGTATCTTTAAAACACAAAATTATTGGTGGAAATCCACTCAGAATCATATGGGTCAGAAGGAGATACTATGTTAGGTTTTATAACCACCACAATTTTGATGGTAAGACTTAGTTTCTCAAATAGATACTACATGTTTGGTTGAAGGATACCAAAATTCCTATGGTTTCCATGAACTTTTTTATATTATGGATACTATACTTATATGAATGTTTTGATTTTATTAAGATTCTTATATTTAGTTGATAAATAGTGGATGAATCTATTTCTTTTATCTAAAATCTCATAATCTTTTAATTATATCAAGATTTATAATTTCCATATTGAATTATGATTCATCTTTGACATTTGACTTCAATGATCGAGGGTATAACTGTAGAACCCTAGAACACCCAATGAGGGGCATGGGGAATTATGGTGTCAACATTTTCTATTGAAGTGATGGATCTTGTCCCCATGTTGGTAGGAACTTATTAAACTAGTATTTTATAAAATCATGTAGTAAGGAAACCCTTTCATGTAGTGGTGGGAAAATAGCTCTACTTGGTTCACCACTAAGGGATTGTCCAAGGAGAATATACAGACAGTGTGCCAGTCATACCAAAATCCAGTAATATTAACTAGTTTTGGAATGAAAAAGATCAAACATTGTCACACTATTTCCGAAACACTAAATTTATAATACTTAATGGATATCACACTACTTCCATCAGAACACTTATGTTGAATCCCCCTAGATCACTTGTTTTAATGAAATCTTACTCAGTTTAATGACCAAGTGATCACTTCAGTAGATTGGAATTTAATTACTTGTCGTGAACAATAAATATACTCTTCAATCACCATAGTCTTATGTTGGTGCACTTGAAAGCACAATTAACATAAACCAGATGTTCAATGCCATTATTTTGTGAAGCCCCTTCATGAAGCTCACTACCTTCCTAATGAAAACCTCATTCACGAAAAACCGTTATTCACGATGCACAATGAGTTTTTATGGAATGCCCCTTCATCATGAAACCCCTTATTTAAAAATACATAATAAATTTTCAGGACAAGTACAATATTTGGATGTTGAGCATGCTCACATTTAGTACATTATTCATGAATCTCATGGCTTTCAAAAATTCTGATAGATTCAACCTTTTATCCAATTCTTTTCATATCAAATGATGTGGGGAGCCTCATTTTTATAAGATTGGACTTTTATGAATCACCCATGCCTCTAGAGTATTTTTCCTGAAACTCCAAAAAAATTGATGATCCATCACTCACGATGCTCCTGTGAAAAGAAACCAACTCGTAAATAATCTCGTAGTCGTAGAGATAATCATCAACTCATACTTCTATTAACGATGCTCAAAATCATTTTGAATCTCATACTATGTAAAAAAATATTTTAGAAACCCAATACATTACCATATTTATGAAGACAAAATCCCAAAAACTCACCTTTCATGATTCCTACCACTTCCTCCTAATTCTGTGGAAAAAAATTTGAAAACACAAGTCAATTATGCCACCATAAACACTATAGTAGGCCTGAACTATAAGAAAAAATTCCATGAATTCGTCATAATTATCTTATTTTGGATTAAAAAACACACACCAGGATCTATTTACATCTATAAATGGCCTTGGTTCCGACCACATCCCCCTTTGGGTTTGTTGGAATTCTGTAGATAAACTCAATCAAACCTGAGATGCTATCAAAATCTGAAACATTGGAAACAAATCATCTAATAATATATGTATACGTGAGAAATTATCAATGTATAAAACAAGATGGGTGGAAAGAATTGGGATCTCATTATTTTGAATGCTCAAATATGTCCATGATAACCGCAAACTATTTTCTCATAACACTTAATTATTATCGTGTCACATAAGAAAAACCCACACCTATAACAAGAATACCATTATAACCGCGATAAAATCATTAATATTTGAATTTCATACTTGTACTTATTTGTAAACAATCCCCAACAACATTTATCTTCACTTATAGAGAGAAAAACACACTCCCCTAGATGTATATCCCCCATAAACCTAAATCAATTACCATAAAGACATTAAAACTATCAACACAAACTAGGATAGGATAAAAAATATGACCTCATCATGCACAGGGAGGTTTTTGTACATTTAGGATAAATAGATGTTTATAAAAAAAAATTCTCCCAACATCTTAGTCAGAGTTCTCACAACATGGTAATCAAATCCAACATGATCCATTTTGATAACACCATGTTGATCTTTTTCTCTAATGAAGTTATATTTGATCTTAATAAGTCATGTATGAGATTTCTAAACTAGGTTCATTGTATGATTGATCTCACTCTTATTGTAATAGTGAATCACCGTTGACTATTACGCCTCATCACCAATATGATTCAATTTGTTCATAATCCATAACAGCTGAGTGAAATCCTTTATAACATATATATACTCTATTTCAGATGTGTTGGGATATGTCTCTTCCCATTTATTACTCAACCATCCCATGAATCTATTTCCATTCAAAAATTATACACCTCTTGTGAAATTCTTATCCATAATATATACATCCCATTTAGCAATAGAAAATGCATATATTTAATTATGTCTCCCTACAAAAATTTATAATACAAAATTGAGGGTACCTTGAATATATCTCATGATTCTTTTATGTTATTCCAAATTCTTTTCCTTTGTATTAAATTGCACGAGGAACTTTATGAATGTTGAAAATATGATATATATTCATATTATAGTAAAGTGTAATGAGTTTTTAATGACTCTACTATACATGTTGGGATACAAAAACACACATCCTTAAGATTTCCATGTTTTCTATCAACAACAATTGTTTTATACATTGGAATGAAGTATTTTATATTGAATTTCATCTTCATATTTATTGAGTATTTTTCATGAGAAATTAATTTCTGATCCTTCTTATGAATCACCTCTAGCCCAAAGAATTAGGTGAGTTAACCAATCCTAGACATTTCAAATTATGATATCATGTGATTTGAAAATTCATCCACTAATCCCAATATTCTTCTTAAAAATATAATATTATCAATTTAAACAAGAATAAAAAATTGATATTCTATTGATTTCTTCACATAGAGATTATTTTGGAAACCCACTATTTAGAATTGAATCTTATTTAGATAAGAATCTTGTCGAGAATACCATGCATGTGGTTCTTGATTTAGACAATTTAAGAGATTATTTAATCTAAAAACATTTTCTTCATCATTTTCAATCAAAAATACATCTACTTGTTCAATGTAGATTTCTTATTCAAGAACACAATTTATGAATAATATTTTTATATCCATTTGATAAACTTTGTAACCTATTTAAATTTCCATAGTAAGGAAAAACCAAATTGAATCATGTATCACTTCTAGATAAAAATTTTCATCAACATCAACTAAATCAATATGTGAATAGACATTACTCACTAAGGGGGAATTATTTAAGATCACATTTCCATTGTCATCAAATTTGTTTTTAAATATCCACTTTCGTCAAATCACATTGTGATTTTCAGGTCTCTTAACAAGATCCCATTTCATGTTCTTCTCAATATCATGCTGGTCTCCATTCATGGCATTAATCCATGAATCATCCTTTATATCTTGTTCAAATGAGTTAGGCTCCACAATTTATAGGAAGGTATAATGTGAATCATTTCTCATTATCCTTGTTTTTTTGGGTGTGGTCCAATTCCTAATTTTTTTGGATTGGTAAATTTATGCTCTTATATTTCTCCTATGAGGTTCAGATGAAATTTTTTCAGCCATGATTTCCTCTTCAGATTATACTTCTAAAATATTCTTAGTTTGTGACCACTGAATTTATTTCAGACCTTCCTCTACTTATATATTTGAATCTATTCAATTTCCACTTTATTCATCCTCTTTAATCAGGTCATCGTATGAACTCTTAGATATATTTGTGGTTTTATATTTAATGATCTTGAAATATTTTCTCTTTACAATTATTCCCAAATCATTATTGAATCATTTATAGGATTTACACTTCATTAAATAACAATGTAATATTCCATCGTTTGTAGCATCACCATAGTTACCATGGGTGTCCTTCTTAATTTTAAATGAAACATTTACTTCCCAAAACACAAAAGTATGTTACAGATGGATTAATTCCATACCATAACTCATATGGTGCCATTGTTTCTCCCATATAATGCCTTATTTGATTTTTATTATACATAGATACTTTATTAACATTTTTCCAGTACTGAAGAGAGATATGACTCTCAAACAAAAATTTTCTAGCCATATAGTTCACCTGTCAACATCTCTGATCTACAACTTCATTTTTTGTGGGGTTATATCTAGTTCCACCTATTTCATTATTACATCTTTGTCAATGTAATTTTCAAATTTAGCAGATTCATATTCCCATCATTTGCATATCATAGGACATTGATTGTGTGTCTATTATCATTTTCAATTATTCAACATTAACAATTTCTGAAATCTAGAAATTTTTTATTCCTATGTATTATGATTACACAAGACATTCTAATATAATAATCAACAAAAATAATGTAGTAAATCTCTCCACAAATTCTATCCACATTTATTTCAAAACATACGTTTGTGTGGACGATATCAAAAAAATGTGTCAACTTTTTATTATTTGGCAGATTTGAACTACTTACCAACATTTATCATTTGTGAGAAAAACATGTCTTTTCACATTTACATTTTAGATTGTGGATGTCGATGAATATCATTAGCTTAGAAATCCTTTACATGAATTTTTTATTAATGTGTCCCAACATCACATGACAATGGTTTTTTTCTTATTCAATAGTTATGTAACAAATGTTCTCATTGTTTCCAACCTGATATAAATAACCAATATTTCTACATCATTTCATGAGATAAGTACCTATATTTTTACTAATAGTGCACTGACATTGATAAAATTTCACTATCAGTATTGAGTCACATAGTTTAAACACACATATGAGATTGTGATTCAAGTCGTTCATATAGAAAACATTAGTTTTCTTAAGATGAAATTTTTTTGATTCTAAACATCCACTACCTTTGAATATTAATGAACCATCATTGTCAAACCTTACTAATTCACAAAACTCTTTATTAATATTCTTCAATAAGTTTTTATTTCTCATCATATGGGACAAGATAACACTATCAAGAATCCATGTGCTACTATTCTTTGTATCTTAGAGATTTATTTATTCAGGGTTAAAATTCTCTATTTTATTATTTTCTTTTCATGAGGTATTTGATTGAGTGGAGGCTAAAGAAGAAAATTCTAATATACTTTCCATATCTATGGGTTCATAATTCTCATATTGATCTTCTAGAGTAGAATTATTATTTTTTAGGGAAAGTCCACTTGGTAGGTGAGTGTGGCTTGTGTTCGGGTTCTCTATGTACTGTTCTTAAATTTTCTCTACCTAAAATTAATATAATTATGAATATAGTTATAATAATGAAAATAATATATATACAGACTATTTATTCTATAAGATGAAGGATATGGTATCATTATTATTTTTTGAATTTCTAGGTGTTCCCCATTGAAATAGCTCCTTTCTTCTTCACAGTATGGCATGACATGCTCTAGATAATCATGTAATTGACATTTTATAAGAGTAAGTGTTTTATCACAACCATTCCTCATAATTTTCCCTTGTTTTGAAAAATTATTTTATTAGAGATCATATATAGATAGATGAGGTTAATTTTAAGATATCTTTTCAATTTTATTTGAATATTTCTTTGATAGGACACCAGGTTCCTTTGTGATATGTCCAACATTCGGCTTCACATTATTTTGGATCATTTTATTTCCATCCTTTGATGTTTCATATTGATAACTAATTCTAATTTTTCTTATTTATGTTGATCTTTGATCATTCAATGCCTTCTCTACTCTTTTAGAACCACAATTTGGTCTCTATAAGAGCTCTAAATTTGAGAATATAAAAAACTGTATTTTATTCTTTATTTCCCTTTAATTGAATTTAATTTTCTGTTTACTACAGAAAATAAAAATGCCTTCTTCCATCCCATAAAATACCTTGTATTTCTCCTCTAGTCTATATGTATGATTATTTATGTCCCCTTTATTCGCTTCAATCATAAGATTAAATTCTCCCAAAATCATCTAATCCTTAATGAGAAGTTGATTGTGATTCATCTCCTTATTCTCATCAATCAATTTCTAATTCTTGTCGATCAATATTCTTTGATGACGCTTCCCGAATAGATCTCATCCTTATATCTCTCTTTTATTTATTTTAATTCTTATCATGATCAGCCTCATGTTCAATATTGGGATCAATATCACACATCAACCAATTATATTTATCTTTATCATTAAAAGCTTTATACTATTCAACAATATTCATCATGGATTCTTGGGTTCTAGGTTTAAACTATGGTTCTTCATCCTCAAAAAAGTCATATTCATATTGCTATTATTTTAATACAAATAAATTTTTTTATAATTTAATTTTGTATTTGAATTATACCTTCTAGTGAGAACTTTTAAAAGACTTATACATATTTCCCACTTTACATTCTTCATCATTAAACATCATTGATCATTGAAAGGAATTATGACCAGGTCTACCACATGAAAAACATGCCTGATGAATCTTTCCTTCAAATCTACATTTCAAATATTTAATTTACTAAACAAATAGAAATAAATTCATCTTCTTTATTACATTAATCAACACTATCTCCATAAATATTACTATTTTTCATGTATTTGAATTCCATTTCCATGCGTACTCGATTTATAGAGTTATCTAGTATAACTATAAATTCATTTTCCACCAGAATTCTTAGCGTATCATCAAGTGAAAATTTAGACATATCCCTTTCTTCATGTGCCAAAAATTTTGGATTATATATAGGTGGAGACTTATCAAAAATCTCTTCACAATGTGAATATATTTTATTTCTTCACCAAGCCCTTTTATTTCCCCAACAACATCTGTAATTTGATTAAAAAGGAATCTGGATTTTAATAAAGATGCGTCTTCTGATCATTGATCCTTATGTGATAAATGGTGTTTAACATCTTTCACTTTTTTTTCTACTTAATATATATTTTATATTTTTCTCCAAATATACTTGGATTAAGTGAAAATCATCATTTTAAGATTGATTTGATTAGATAGAGCTGTAGTATAAGAATTCTGTTATTTTTCATCTTCCTTAATCATATTTCTATAAGTTATAGTCATAGACAATCTTGTGACATTAGTGACTAGAATCCCATGTGTAGTGGAAAAAACTACATCCATTCCAAGATATCATAGGTGATATCACAACATGTTGTTAAAAATTTGGAAGTTTCTTCCATCAAGTAGAGGGAATCCTAATTCATTTACTAAAATCAAGAAGAAAAAAAGATGGATGATTTAAAAAACTGACATCATGTTTCCTCTGATACCACTTGTGGGACCCCAGAAGACCCAAAGAGGGGAGTGGTGAATTAAGGTGTCATATTTTTCTTTTAAAGTGATAGATTTTGTTCCCACATTGGTAGGAACATGTTAAACCTCTATTTATGGAATCATTTAGTTATAAAAAAATTTCATTCAAAGAGATAAGAGGATAATTTTACATGGTTGGCCACTAATAGATCTTCAATGGAACATATGACAAAAGTGTTTTTATCATACCTATATATACTAATCAATAATATTTTCTGAATAAAAAGATCATAAATAGTCACTATATTCCAATAAAACATCGATTACATGATTTTAAGGATAGAACACTACCTCCCACAGAACACGTTCGTTGAATCCCCTTAGCTCCCTGCTTTTTGTGAAGTCTTACTCAGTTTAGTTACATAAATTTCACTTTAGTAGATTGGTATTTAATTCATTTTCCCTGACATACAAGAGTCTCTTCTTGAACCACATTCCTGAGTTGAATAAATCAAAAGAATTGTTCATCAAAACCAGATTTTCAATACCGCCATTCGCTAAGATCCTTTAAGAATCAAACTACCTTCATTAATCAAACTGCCTTCACGGAACCAAATTCCATCAAGAAGCTCAATGATTCATCATGGTGTTCCGCATCATAATGAAAGTCTTTTTTTTGAGATACCAAAGCATTGGCCAATACTAGATTATCCTTTTTGGGATTCTAAATATCACATTGAACACATGATTTGTGAAGCTCTTAGATTTTGAGAATTCATAGTGATTAATCTTTTTCTCCATTTTTTTCAGAACAAATATAGTGGGGGTAGCCTCATATTTATAGTCTTGACATATCATAATTCTACAATTCATCCAATGGATTTTTTTGAAACTCTAATAACCTTTATCGCAACTCTCCTTTACTCATGATGATTCCGTGAAATGAAACCTACTCATGAAGCTTGTCATAGTTGTAGGGGCTACCGTTAACCCAACACGTAGTTCATGATTCTCCATAACTTTTCAAATATCTTCCATTTGAAATCCCAATATTCATGAATCCCATGACTTTAAAATAACTATTAAGAGGAAATTATATAAAACCACTTTTCACAATGCTTTCTTATACCTCCTGATTTTGAGCCCAAAATTTTAGAAGATACCTGGAAATGATGCCACTATAAGAATTATAGCCATCTTGAACTATAATTGAACATTCCATCTGAACTCCTAGGTTATCCAAGGGAGGATTGAAAATAAAAACAATCATACTCTGTTTCTAGATGTGAATGGCATTTTTTTCAATAAAATTAAATCATATATTTACCCACTTCATTATATATGTTTTAATAGTTCTTAGAATGAGAAACCAGTATTATATATATAATGCTATTTGGAATTATGAATTTATTTTATGATTCATAAATTCATTAATTGTATGAAGATGAAATTATTCTTTGAATAAGTGACATCAAATATCACCTATAATATAACAAAAATTTATTTATAAATAATTGTGATATGATTAGGAGTAAAATACATAAATCCTAAATGAATATTTAGAGTATTTATATTTGATTAAAATAGTATACAAGTATTTTTTTCACTAAAAATAATGACTCAATATATAATAATTTTATTTATAATTTTTTCATTAATATACTCAATTAATCATTAATTTAAATTAATAAATATTTATCCAATAATGTTTAAGTAAAAGTAATGGTAAATGGGGGGATTTAATGAGGAGTATTGTGTATGGATGAGCGGGAATTGATTTAAAATGGACATTGGTGGTCATATTTTTATCCTATGAGGCATGTTGTTAATGATTTTGTTAGAAATAATGTTTTCATTAGAAGTTTTTTTAATTGAGATATGGGATTAGAATTTTGATCAAAGTTCACTATAATTAGTTGAATCAGGAATGAATTATTTTAGTGCAATGTTTTCATATACGAATTAGTTAAATCATTGAAATGATAATTTATATATAATTTTATGTCATGAAACTATTTATCCATGATCCCATTTAAGACCAATGATGGTAGGAGTTTTTGTTTCTTCTAATTTGGGTTATATTCTCATTCCTAATGAATGCACATATTTTTTCAGTGTAGATTATATGAATTAAATTGTGGGTGAAACACAATGTCCTATTTTTCATGGGATTTTATGTTAGTATATATCTTTTTGATGGGTGTTTTTTATTTTATTGTCATGTTAATGTTTTCCTACACATTCCTTTTATATTTTTCAAATCATTTGGTTCCTATACGACTCTTGATGTTCAATTTTGTGTTTTTTTTTGTAAAAAGACACATATGGTAATGTTGGGATATTACCTTGATCTTATTGAATTGATATTGATGTCTAAAATTATTTATTATTATTATGTGTTTTCTTTTTGATACATTAATGTGATAATATATTAGAGGGAAAATATCAAAAATTGTGATATTTTTAACCATCAATATCTGTCTCCCCACTCTGGTGATAAGGTACCACACTTGGAGCCATGTGATAATTCATATTAGGGGAGGAATCATAATTGGGTCAGATGTTACAAAATTATATTGGAGTAGTTATTCTCAACATTATTTGATATTTGTGGAATGGAAGGTCATAGAATAGTTGTAATGAATGGGAATATAATATTTGTGTCAGTTTCGAGTAACAAAAAGTATTGGGGATGTCCCCATTTCTAGGGTGGCACGAGAATTAATTTTTATGATGTACTAATATGATTTTGGGGTATGACATTATCATGGTTTGTAGAGAGTAACAGTGTATTCATGGATTATATTTCTACATAGTGGCATTACATGTATGTGAGTGTTCATGTGATTGTGCTTCATTTATAAATTTTTTATATACTTTATTTTAGTTGGATGGGTTAATTATTAATTTACTAATCAATGATTTCCTAAATAGGTAACTATTAAAGAATTATTTAATCAGAATCAAATATATATGTTTGATGATTTTTTGTAATTGTATTTTATTATTTATAAATTTTTATCTAATTTTATATTAGTTGGTTATCATGGAGTTATTTTAAGTATTAGTTATATTAATTATTCAAGGTGAAAAAATAATAATATAATGATGTAACATTAAGTTGAATTTAATTTATATTTTTTATATTTTAATTTTTATATGAACATAATGGGAAATGTGATTATTGAATTATGGAACTGAACTGTTATGATCCAACGAATGTGGAAGATATAATGCATCAGTATCACAATAAAATTTCAGGTGTCTAATATTTGTAAAAATTTTCACTAATTATTTTATTAAGTTATGATTTGATATAATATTAAAAAAATTATATGAACAAAACATGGTAAAATTTTCAATAACTAAAATTGAGGGAGATAATACTAAATGTGGGTTTAATATGAAATATTGGTGGAATAATGTATATTTTAGTTTATCATATGTTATCTGAAATATATCATAATAATGATTAGATACAACATTGATGTAAGATTGAATGGGATCGTGGGTAAATCAAATACTAAATTTAATCTACATATTTTTTTATTAGTTCAGGATCGTGATAAATATTTAGAAGTAAGAAGATTTGGATTTTGTATATTAATTTACATTTGCATTTAATTACTAATTATGGTTGATAATTCATGATAATATTTAAATGAGAATTAAAGTGTGTTTAATTGATTAAATGATGAAAATTTAAATGTATTATTTGTATTGATCATGATGTAAATGCATAAATGCATGTTAAGGGATGTGAAAATATAATTATTTTCATGGTTGGTTATTTAATTGTCGTTTTGATCCTATAAAATGGGGAATATGGTTATATTAAAATCATGAAGGAGTTGTGTTTTATGTTATTGCTAAAATTAGATGTTTTTTACCACAATTCAACAATATCATCAAATTGATTATTTAGAAAAAGGGATTAATTAGAAAATGGTAAATGAGGTTTGAATTATCAATTATATTTAATAGAACGATAGAAGGAAATTTTTCAAAAAGGAATTCATTTTTTTTATATATTTAGTTTTCCTATTATGAGAATGTTAAACTAAATAAAATGTATTTTTGACAAGCCTCTCAAATATTATTCCATATTTTCATTATTTTAAAATAATTTTTATGGTGATATTATTTATTATTCATGGTAAATGAAAGATAATCATGAATAATATATTGTCATAATCATTATTTTCCTATAAAGTTTATTGCAATATTTGGGGAAAAATACATAAAATTTGGGGAACATTTATTAATGATATTATTCATGGGAGATTTTTAGATTCTGATTTGGATGATGATATTTTGAAACTGATTAAATACATTGGAATGAGGATTTAAATGTACTGAAATTAAATGGATATTTTAATTTTTTTTTTAAAAAAATCATTTTTTATTGATTTAAATGAGAAATGAGTGGTTAATGGGTTAAAAAATCAAATTTAAATGGGTATTTTAGTTGTTTTATATTTTTTTTAATTTTTTTGTGTGAAACAAATTGATGTTAATGGGTTTAAAGGTATGATTAAATTACATGTAGTTTTTAGATAAAGCAGTTTTTTTGGAATATTGTTATCTTTTTTTTGAGAATGTTTTATTCTAATATTCATTATTTCATTGGAAACTGTCACAAATAATGAATAAAAAGAATATTTAGGTTAATAATTATTGTCAAATGGAATGGATTTTAAGGTGAATAGTTTTTTTAAAAATTTGGATTGTTTTTATATTGGGGAATGGTTTAAATATTTTAAAGGGAAGGACTGTTGTAAGTTTGTGTGGGTTATTAAGAATAATTGGTATTAATTGGTATCATTATTTAAATATAACCTGCTAAAGAATTGGATAATTTTTTTATCTATAGTATATTATTAAGGGAGTTTAATGGTTTTTTTAATAATTTTCGTTTACAAGGGTGTATTTCATTAGTGAAATATGTGATTATTTAGATTATTTCTTATAAATGACTAATTCAGGATTATTTTCAATTTTATTATGTTTTGAATATATTGATTTGGAATAATAATTCAGAAATTGTTTTCAAATAAAAATTTATTTTTTTGATAAACATTGATACAATATTAATGCTTCTTGTGTAATAAATGATGAATTAATACTAGAATTAAATTAAGGTGTTTTAAAATTATTCTAATTACTTGTTATTATTTTGGAATATATTTTTGGGATCCACTTAAATTAATGAAAATTATTTTTATTTTTTAATATTTTTTTGGATTTGATCATTTTTTATTATTTTGATGTGTTTGAGAATATTGATTATTTCTTATGTTTAAAACATATTAATGGTGTGGAATTACTTTTTTGGTTGGTGATAAAGGATAATTTTATTAATGGATATTGGATCTTTATTGAAAAATTCTAAAATATTCTTATATGTAACATATAATGGAAATGATTATTGATGTTTCAAAAATAATTTAATAGGTGATGATCAATCAGGAATAATATGCTTGTTTATTTGACATGTGTTATTTGCAATTTATTTATTCCTATGTTTTATTGGTGTATGTAGATTTTAATATGGAAAAATTTATTTTGAGGAGAACCCTAGGTAGTGTTATATATTACATTTTTTTTGGGTTTGAAAAGAAGTGTTTTGACCTGAGACTCTTCTTAATGATGATAAGTATTATAATGGAGTGTTTGTAATCACTCATTGTAATGACATGAATTTTTTATAAATCAAATTACCATTTTCATTAAATATCTTGTCATATAATATGTTTAGTGAAAACACTTGCACTTATTTTTTTTATTATATCTAGTTGGATTTATAATAATATTAAGAATCCATAGCATTGTATGATGTGAAATTCTATAAAGTAAATCATTAATTAATGTGTAATAAAGGGGAGGGTTGTTATAGCTTGTATCAAAGGAAAATTTCAGTTAATTTTTTAGGATTATGTTTAGAAAACTCTATGAAATGCCTTAAGGTTAAGATTAATTATAAGAAAACAACCCTAATTTTTTGTAATTATAGAGTAAGTGGTTTATCAAGAAAATAAATCCTTATCTGAATACTACATGTGGATGTGTTTATGGAATAGATGTACCTAGGGATAACAACTCTCACAAGGTATTTCAAGCCAGACTCAGTGTAACTGGGTACACAATAATGGGCCTTAATATCAACTTGGTTTGACCCTCCCCTAGGATATGCTTTGATAAATTTATAAGATCACTAAAAACAATTATTAAGTGAAAAATAACCATAAGAGGATATGTTATGAAATTGATCATGGATAATATTGGTTAAATATTATTAAGTCATAATTTAATGAAATACATGTCATTAATAATTTATCCCTTTAATGTAATTTAATTCCCCTTTATGTGTTTAATAGTTAAAAAATAGACATCCCAAATGTTCCTATTATTCTAGCCAATATTTAAAAATTATAGGAATTGAGTGAACAACCAATAAAATGGGAAATATGATGACTTCCCTAATGAGAGACCTAACATAATGGGAGAAGGAGTCATGAAATTTGGGATAATAATCTCTCAAATGACTAAGGTTTTTAATAAATGCCCTAATTATAAGGAGCCACCAAACCCCACTATGAGAGAACAAGAAATAATTGAGAGATTAATTTGAAAAAGGCCTCCTACATTCAATGGATAATCTAACCCTTTAATCATTGAACAATGGATCAACATCGTTGAGAATATATTCTTTATTATTCAATATTGTGAGAAATAGAAGGTTCTACTTTCTGTTTATCAGATATAGAGAGAAGTTGATCAGTGGTTTACAGTGATCAATTATACCAATGTTGTGGTAGAGAACGAAGCTATGGAGTTGGCGGAATTCTAGAAAATATTTCCCAATAAATATTTTCCTTGCACTATTAATATTAAAATTGAAAGGGATGTTTTCCATCATGAAAAAAGATGACGAATCTATCATGGAATATGAGGTAAATTTACCAATACATTCATGATACACCTCCAGCTTTCTGGTTACCCCTAAATTCATGGTTGAAAACATCTTTGGTGGGATAAAAACTACTCTATGGAAGGCCATGGGTATCCATGACATTTATTGTTATAATGAAATTTTTTGACGTTCCCATAATGTGTAATTAGATATTGGTGGTTCCAAAGAGTATCATGGGGATAAAATGGGAAAATTGAGATTAATTGTGGTGATCCAACGGAGAAATTTAACATTACTAAGATATTAAAACATCCATATTCTCAAAGGTACAGAAAGAATCCCCCAAAAATTTTCTATGGGGATGGGGAAATATATTACTTGTGGGATAGAAGGGAACCTCGATAGTGAGTACCGATAGGAGAAACCTAGTAATGTGATAAAGGAAAGGAATTCCCTATTCAACCCTCAACACATTGTTCATTTCTTCAACTACAAGTAACTATTGAAATATATAATCCACAGATCTTATCCAAGGGTTTTCTGAGGAAACCAAAACTTACATGGTTGTAAGGGAAAGATTTTCCCATTACAACCATTGAGGTGGATCCTAGAAATAATGTGGGGATAGGTGCGCTAGTTATTTATTCAAGGATAGATAACATAAATTTAAATTACGGTTCTATTCATTCCTTTGGATCACAAAAGTTTGGCAGGACTATTTAAAAACCACAAAATGTATGGACGTGGAACTTTCAGTATAAATCAAAAATGCGGAAATTATTACATCCTATGTATATAACTCATTTCCTGACACATTTTCTAGGATGAAATTTCTAGAAGACCTTTTCATACAACCACGGGTGGAATTAGATTCAATTCTAGGCATTGATTGCCTTTACCTATATAGAGCCAACTTAAATATCAATAATAAGGAAATCACTCTTTGTATTGAGAATCATCCCCCTAATTTGTACATGTGCATGGAATAGTTTGAATCTTCATTAGCACCAATATCTCAAGCGTGGAGATTTTTGACCTATGAGATATCTTACCTATATCAAATGATTGATTATAAGGAAATAACCATCTTTGAAGACCATCCTATTCTGAGGGAATACACTAATGTGTTTCCTGAGGAATTTCCTAGTCTACCACTTAGGCGAGAGGTTGAATTTTCAATCAAGCCTTTACATATATAATTTATAATATCCGAAAATCCATATAGAATGGATATTTTGTAACATGAGGAGTTGGAGAAACAACTATAGGAAAATTAGGATAAATGGAATATACTTCCTAGTGCTTCACCATGGGGTGCACTAGTGGTCTTCATCAATAATAAGGATGGGTCAATGCACATTTTGATTGATTATCATGATCTCAAAAAGACAATGATAAAGAACAAGTATCATATGCCACTTATTTTTGACTTGTTCAATCAGCTACATAGAGAAAAATTATTCTACATGGTAGACATTTGGTAAATATATTATCAATTAAGGGTGGAGAAGGAATATATTCCCAAGAACACTTTTTTGTATACGGTAAGGTAACTATGTGTTAATAGTAATTCCATTCGGACTCACTAATAATCTAAAATCCATATAGAAGATATTAATAGTTTATTTAGAGATTACCTTGACAGATTTTTCGTCGTATTTATTGATGATATTCTAATATAGTCCAAATACAAGGAGGAGTGTGAGGAGAATCTGAGAAAAATGATAAAGACCATGAAAAAGGATAAGATTTATGATAAGTTCAACAAGTGTGATTTCTATTGGATGGAAGACTCATTCTTGGGGCATATCACTACAAGAAATGGGATATCTATAGAACCTTAAAAGAAAAAATAAGTTGAAGAATAGATGATGAAAACATTTTTTTATAGATATATAGAGTTTACTTTTATTGTCTAGATAATATTTTTGATTTTTCAGAAATTTCTCACAATTTTCAAAGACTCTAACCAAGCTAACCTGAAGGGGAGCTTTGTTTTCTTAGAATTATGGATGTAGAGAGAAGCTTATGTAGATGAAAAACAGTCTAATCACTACAAATATTCTCACACTACCCACATGTGGAGAGATTTTCATGGTATTCAGTGATTCATAAAAGATGGGATTGGGATATGTGTTAGTTAATGATGACAAAGTCATAGCATTAGATTCATGGTAGTTGAATGTTCATGAACAGAACAACCCAATGAATGATGTAGACCTGACTGGAGTGATATTTTCATTTAAAATGTGATGGATTAATCTCTTTGGGGAGATGTTTGAAATATATAAAGATCACAAAAAACTCATGTATATATTTATACAAGAATAACATAATAGGCTCCAACAAATAAGGTTAGAGCTAATCAAGGGCTATGAATTCTCAATTCAATACCATTAATGTAAAGTGAATGAAGTTGTAGACCATAAATGTTGAAAGGACCCATCAATTTTAGGAATGATGATTATTTTGACGGATATTATCTTCTTACTCATGAATAATATAGACTTGGGAATTATAAATAAACGAACATCATCAATCCTTTCACAAATTATTACTCAACTATCTATTTTGGAAAATATATAGGATTCTCAAAGGGCTGATGTGTGAATACTGAATAAAGTGGAAACTATAAAAATTTGAAACCCTCGATGATAATTGTTAATGAAGAAGGAGTTATGAGAGTGGGTTCACAACTATTTATACCATAAAATCCTTAGTTAGAGAAGGAATTGGTGGATGATACACACAATTTTACATTCTCCATTCACCTAGGCAGCACAAAGATGTATCAAGATCTCCATTATCACTATTGGTAGCACAATATTAAGAATGAGATTGGTGAGTGTCCATAAAATTTACAAGTATACAAGTAAGTGAAAGATGAAAGGAAGAGGTATAAAGGGATGATGCAACCCTTACCCATGACATTATGGAAATGGGAGAACATCACCATGTAAGGTTTCAACCAACCTATGAAGACATCCATGGGAAATAATGAAATGAATGTTGTTGTGGGTTTTATTACAAAGAAAGATCAATTTATTGTGATTCCAGGAGATTTCTCACTTGATCATCTTACACAGATTTACTCCAAATAAGTGGTATGGATTCATAGAGTACCACTATAGATTGTTTTTTATTGATATCTGAGATGCATCATCATGTTCAGAAAAATTCTATAAACATTCCCTAATCACTAAGATGAACATTTATATGGTCTATCATCCTCAAATTAATGACCAATATGAGATAACTATTCAGACACTGGAATACATGATGAGATCATGTTCGATAGACTTCAAAGGATTATGGAACCAAATCCTCATCTATTTGAGTTATCTAATAAAAAACATTTCCAATCTAGTATCCAAATTGCTCCCTATTAATCCATTTATGGGAAGTGGTGCAGAACACATGCATGTTGGGATAATGTTGGGGAATGAAAACTGCTAGGTCCTAAAATTTTCATGGAAATGGTGGAAAAGAATAAGACCATTACGAAATACATCAAGGATACTTTGTATTAACAAATTTACTATAGTGAACAGAATCAATAAGACCTAGAGTTATATGTCTGAGACATTTTATTCTCCCACATATCTCAATGGAATAATGTGATGAGATTTGGAAAGAAGGGATTTTTTACTACAAGATATATTGTCCCCTTTGAGATCCTTGATCGCATCATAGTGGTGGACTATAGACTACCACTACAACAGATCCTATCTCATGTACATGATATATTACATGCATCACTATTGAGAAAGTACACACCAAACCCCCCACATTTACTCAATATAGATATTGTAATATTTAACAAAGACCATTCTTATAAAGAGCAGCTGGTGAAGATCATAGATCATAGAAACAAAGTTATTTTGAATAAGAAAATGGGTCTGGTAAAAGTGTTTTTGAGAAACCAATAATTTGAAGAAGTAATGTAGGAACCAGAGGAGGTGATAAAAGAGAGTCACCCTCTTCTGTTTTAATTTGGGAAAATAAATCCTCGAGGACTAAAATTCTTAATGGGGGAAGATTGATATGACCTAAACTATTATAAATAAAATTTCCCATTTGATTAAATGTCTTATTATGTACTATGATTAATGAAAAAAAATGAAACTCTTAGGTTTTATTATATAAAATTACATTTAAAATGCTTTTAAGTATCTTTACCATTGATAATATATCAATTGAACATTGATTAAATTATTATTAAATATATAATATTTTATAAAATAAAATTGATACATAAAAAGGTATTGATAACCATAACTAATATGATTGTACCTGATGAATCCCATTTATCTGAAATTCTGAGGGAGATAATATCACAGGGGATTTACTTTGACCAAGAACATGATGAGATCTATCATCTTAATCATTAGAGGAACTACATATGGGATATGTTAAAGCTCATCGTGATCATGACCCAATCTATTCACGCAGAACCACCCGATGAAAATCCCACCATCACATGTCTTTCCCTTTGGGAGTTTTTTGATATATTAAATGGAAATGTATCAAGACCCTATCAATATGAGTATGTAAAATATCTTGTATAATATAAAGATTATATTTTCATCTTATTGTTTTTATTTTATAAATGTTTTTTAATTTTTATTCAATAAAATAAATTGAGTATTTTTTATTAATATTCAAATTAAATTAAGGAATTTTTTTGAACTAATTGCTTTTAGAAATAAATGATATTTTAATAATATATTGTTATTAAATAATTTTTATTAAATATTATTGATCATATAATTTTTATGAATTCAAATGTATTTTTTAAGGGAATGAAAATTGTTACTGTAAAAATATGTATTTCTTAATAAATGTTGATTCTATTTTAAATTGAAAATTCATATGTTTAAATAAAAAATAACAAAAAATGAATATCATTTTTTAATCAAAATTTCAAAATTTTCCAATTATTTTTGTCACCATGTTTTGAGATATTCGGATATTCCAGTAATAATTAAATACCATTTAAATATACTTTGTGTATTATAAAGTCATAATGGCCTAAACGTGATATAATAAATACTATATTGGGTATCCAAGACTAAATATATATTTTCAATTATAAATAATGTGACTTTATTATTGTTTAATTAATTTTATAAATCCATTACAAATCCTAGAAAACAATTAATATAATTTAAGATTTTAGAAACACTCCTTAAGGGTGTGACTCAACTCCAAATATGTAAGGGAATTATTTTATTATGTAAGAGCCTTAAACTAGTTTAATAATGAGAACCAATCCCATTTGGAAGAATCCATTGAAAAAATCTATGATATGGTCTATGGTTTTTGTAGTTTTATTATGTAGAGCCCAAAACCTATATAATAAAAATAACCCTCTTTTTCAATATAAAAACACTCAATATACCATATCTATTTAATAAAAATCATTTTTGTACTTTCATAATTTTCCCAACAATCTTTATAGTTTTCCCAAGGTGCCCCCATTTTCTCAAGAATCCCCTCACAAATATATGAAGTTATACATTTAGTTAAGGGATTTCTATCTTCTCATTTCCATTCACTAACTTATTTTATGTTATGTATATTAAATTATATTTTATTAAGTTTGGATGTGTTCTTACATGTTCTCCATATATTAAATTTAATTTATAAATGATTATACCAACCATTCAACCACTATTATCCTCGAATGATCCTTTATTTTCACCTATCACCACATCGAAATATATTTAGAATTATCTTCCTTATTTGAATTTATTTATTGTATTATTCCTTCTATTTACAATTAATATTATTGGGATATGTCTTTCTTTTTCCATAATACTGACCATTTGATGTATATGTGGTGAGAGGCCCATTTATATATCGTTAAAACATTTTACAAATTCTTATGTGACAATGTTATGCTTCCAATATATCCACATGATTTTATATACCAAAATAGATGTATAGTGAATACCATTCCAATTTATTATCATGGATATTCAACTTTATAAAATTATGCCACTTTTAATTGGCACATAAATGTATGTATTACACACTCCTTGGTTATGGAATAAAAAATAATGATGATGGAATCTATTTTGTATAATCTATTTAGCACACTTAAGACTAAGAATTAAATGAATTTGATGGGTGCACCTTGAAATACATATCGCTCCAACGCATTGGCTATTTTTTACTCTCACGAGATTTCATGTTAGGATAAGAAGTGAACCATATTCATTTATAATTCTTATTCCACTATGATTTCTTAAAGGTTTATCATTGACATATGTTTATGATGCAATGCTTAAAGTAGTTTCCATATTTCCCATGTTATGATTATCATGTTATATCATATCACATTTTTTATGTCTATGATTCAGACACTTTTTATAACCCATTGATAATAATATTTTATAAAATTTATTATTCTTTAAATTTTATTCCATTTTAATTACCTTATTGTGCTTTATAGATCACGTCGTTCATATGTATATCTCTAGGTTATCCTGTCCAGTTTTAAAAGCCATGTAGTTTTTTATGTATGTTAAGGATATTTTCAATAATGATGTTGTATACATTATTCATGATATTACGATATATATCTAATTCCCAATGTCACTAGACATATTTATCTTTCAGGTTGTATTTTTTATAAATTAATTTAATAAATCATGAATTAATATGTAATAATGATAAGGGTTTTTATACGCGTGTTATAGAAAGTCAACTTTTTTTACGAGTAATATTAAACTGAAAAAATAGAACCTAGTTAATAGTAAAAAAAAATTATATTTGTTTAATGTTTTAAATGTAATTCTCTTAATTTTTATGGGATTATAATAATATTGGTGTTATTATTAGACATCTAAAAAATGAAAAAAATGAAAATTTAGGGATAATATAAAATTTATTGTACTTTTTGATTGAGAAAGAAAATTATAATTTATTTTTTTATGTGAGGATAATTTTTTTAATAGTAATATAAATATTCTAGCATGGAAAATGTATATATACGTATAAATTATGTCAATATGTATGGTAACCATGAACCCCAGTAATCTATCTGGAATGAGATGTAAATAGGAATTAAAGGGAAATAATGTGATTATCATTTAGAAAATAAGTTGTATAATGGAAATATTAAGGTAATTTATAGGTGTAATATCCATAACTATTAATGATAATAAAAACCACTTTTATATTGATTATGAGTAATTTTTAAGCAAAAAAGTTACATTTAAACAAAAATCACATAATAAATGATTTAAAGGACATATGAAAAGTTAATAACAATATTAGTACTTTGGAACATTCTATGGAATATTTTTGGAGTTATTATGTGAGTCACTGTGAGATTTAGAGGGATTTAGAGCTTCTTTATCGATATCATAAAAATTTATTAAATATATCATATCACACACAAGTGGTTTTTCATAAATATCGTAATATCTCAGCAATGCTGTTTTAGATGGATATTCTGAGACAACCACTAAATCCAAAATACATGTTCTACAATAGGCATGATATAACCCTTGTGCACGTCAGATGTTTTTTTAGATTTTATTTAAGGGAAAGTTTATTATAATACACACATATGAATTTTTTTGGAAAGATAATATATCTTCCAAACGATGTCACATTTGAGAAATCTGAGATAACCATTTGGTATCGAATATGAGTTTTGCCCAAGGTTCAATATAACATTCTTATGAATAAGGGTTTCAGTTATATCACATGTAAGGGTATATTATAAACCTTTATATATTCGTATTAATACATTTTTAAAAATTAATATCATTTTTAATCAATAATCTTCTCCATTTTTTCCAATCACCATTTACATGATTATGTGATAAAAAAATCATGGTAATGGTTTGTATTGACCAATTTAAAATAATAAACACATTAATTTTTTGATGTTAATGATTGTGAATAAATTGCTTATTAAAACCGATGATTAAATTTTGGTTTTGAAATTGTTTTGGAAAAATCATGGGATTTGGTTCTAAATATAAAAAAACGGTT
Organism: Viscum album; assembly: GCA_963277665.1. Classification (NCBI taxonomy): domain Eukaryota; kingdom Viridiplantae; phylum Streptophyta; class Magnoliopsida; order Santalales; family Viscaceae; genus Viscum; species Viscum album. The sequence continues at coordinate 1,349,223,107 of OY728127.1, read as the reverse complement.
ATCGTTAGTGATTGTTTTCACAACGTTAGAGCAACACAGAGAATCCTATATGGATGATAGGTGAAGCCATCATGAGGTCCTACATATTTATTCACTAGTTCAAAGTGTTGTGGTGGTCCCCTGGTGCACTAGGCTCAAAAAATAAGGTCTTGGTTTTTATCTTTTCGTTTTTTTATTTTTATTTCATAAATTTTTATTCTGTTATTATAGAAATATGAAAAATTGGACTGAATTTGAATAAAAATGGAAGAACCAAAAAATTATAAAGGATAATTTTATGAAAATACTAAAAGATCATTATTTAAAATTTTCAACTGATAATTGAACAATTTTTAGAAAACATAATTATATAAATTTATCATACAATAATTGTGTCATTTTCACCAATAATAATTGTGAAAAATTTTCAAATGGAAATGGAACAATTTTTAATAAAATATAATTTTTAGTAATTAAAAAATGATAACAAGAATGATTTATCAAAAGAAATTTGTGCAATATTAATTAAATATAATAATATAGAATTTTCAAATAATAAATTATAAGAAAATATTATAATTTAATTATCTTTGAAAAATTTGTGGAAACGATCGAAAACCAATTTATTATCAAAGGGTAACTATAAGGCCCCGACCTTAAACCTTACTTAATATTGAATTAAATGAATAATTCACATTGAGGATCTTTTCAGGTTTAGAGTTTTAGAGAATTAGAACATAACTATTACATCTCAAAATATTACAAAGTAGACACATCTAATAAGTTTCCATAGAATAAAAAACTCTTAAAAAGAAACATTTCTAGTTTCATGTTTTATATAGAATGACTTTCCCTTGATCCCATCCCTGACCCTATTCCACATTAAGTCCTGTGAAAAACATTTCAAAAAAAAACTTGGGGTGAGCATAAAAAGCTCTGTAAGGGATACACAAAGAATGAAAACTATTAGTTTATCAAAACAACAAGTAAACAATGTATACTTTATCAAAGTAATAATTTTCACCTTTATGAAGTAGTAAAAACTCTTCACTGAATAAAAGATCATTTCTTACCCTTTTGTAACCCATATATTACCATAAAACCCATATAAAGATCACATAACATATAAAGGTAACTTGGGACATAAACATACTTAAATAGAATAACCATACGGTCGACTTTCACACATATCACATAATGGAATAGCCATATGGCCGACTTCCATACCCAATGCATTAGAGGTTATAACGTAACCACCCATCCTGGTATTCAAGGCACCACCCGTCATATGGTTTATCACGTAACCACCTGTCAACTGTCCAAGTACCATTATAAAATCATAAGACGTAAAACAAATATAATGGAAAGAAAAAATTTCCACACTTAGATCATAATATATCACATAAATATATTGACATAACAAATCCATTATAAAAACCATTTTTAATACCAAAATACATAAAATATTATATGGTATTTATTTCATTTTAAAAACATTACGGCTTGTTGAGGAAGCCAAAGACCAAATAATACTCGCGGTGGCGGAAAAGGTCGTTGTCACCGCATACGTTAAAAGAAACATTCCTTTTCGTCATTTTGTAAAACTCTTCATAGAAAAAGATTCCTTTTGTATAAAATTAAAAGTCAAAGGGTTTTATATACCATATAAAAGAAAGTTGTGTATAAAATGAAATATGCCTCAATGAAAGGAGATTGAGACGAAGTCCCATACCTCGTGTCCGACTTGACTCGATCGTTCTTTAACGTCCTGAATAAAAAACTTGTGTTAATTTCGACTTGTTTAAAAACATTTTTCAATATCATTATTACTTTTATATAACTTATTACCATGTTCTAAACATTATGTAATCATTTAAGTTAATAATTTTTGTTTTGTCGATATTTGGTTCTTAAGTCAAAAGTGGACTTCTTACAATTACATGTTGTTCATGTGGTCAAAGGTTGATTATATCCAGAATGATATGCATGTTTTGGATATCATATATATCATATATATCCAGAATATACATGTATTTATAATATTACAAAATCATTTAGAGGTAAGAAATGAAATGCACCGTTCATGGAGACGGTAAGCCGTACGTACGCATGAACGCTACTTTCATTTCTATGTCATATTAATGGAATTAAAACTAAAAGAGAGGTATGTATATTTTAATTCCAGAATTATATTCATAATTTAGATGTAACATACATCATATATAATAACTTTAAATCCATCCATTATACGTCCCACATATGGCATTAACGAATCAAATCACTTTGAGGAGGCGGTAGTCCGCACTTCCTAAAATGAAGATATCGCGTATACCCATAATGGAAGCCATAAAGGTGTGAAATAAATGAAAAATACAGAAGCTTAATGAAGACATAAACATCTTATATATCATATATAAATATAGTGACATATTAATGGCCACCATTGAAGGTGTTGGAAGAATATTGAACAATCATCATTTCGTGAGGCAGAAATTCGCAATCCACAGAAATAGTATGTTCTTTAACCATTAGATGTTGGTGTGTGTAAGTTTATCTCGATTTATTCTTATAAAAATATCCTAGTATATTGTATATACTGTATTTGTTACAAAATAAATGAATAAAATGAGTTTAGGGGGTTGGAGAAGCAAAATAAAACAAAAGAACACAAGAGAAATCACTACCTTTAAATCGGGTAACTCTTTTTGATTTGTTCTCAAAGGCTTACTTGGGAAGACTTCTGCCCAATGTGAGGATTCAAGGAGTATGAGAGGGATGTGGAGAGACACAATGGGTAGGGGTTGGCCAAGCCAAAGGCTTTGGAAGTGTGGGTAAGGTGGTAGAGGTGGGGGCCTTTTATAAGAGGAGAGGAGGGGCACTCTTGGAAAGTAAAGAAATGTTACTTTATTTTAAAATGAGTTTCGGATTTAAATAGTCCCGCATTGATATAATTAGAGGATAATGTGATAAGGGTTCTAAATATATCCATCCAATAAGTTTTTGACATGTTTAGGTCTTGGAGTTCACATTATCTTTTCATTTTATTTAAATCCTTAAATAATGAGGTAATCGCTGCATCATCATGGTGTCATAAATAATTTAATTTATTTAATGTCTAAAAAATATAAAAAAATATCATGACGTCGGAAATAGTTTTATCTTTCTACTTAAATATTTATAGTCAAAATTATGACTTGTATAACCCCATTTAATAATTGTTTTAGTGAAACATCTCATGTTTGGGACATTTTAATTTTAACTTTAAATTAAAGTCATTATTGTCATTATCTTACCCATGTGGCTCCATGGGGTCCCCAAAATCGACCCATGGGTTTTCTTGTTCGGACATGACACATCCAATAATGGTAGGACATGTTTCCATGTCATTTAATATCATTAAAACTTTATTTCTACCTTAAACTACACTAATTACCTCTAATCGCGATTAATAAACATAAAAGTCACTATCCACCAAAAAATTATTTTAATCGCATTGAACAAAAATTTACATCTTAATGACAACCATGTATGTCGGATTTTTGAAATTCAAAACACAAATGTGGTTAAATTTCATTTAAACGAAAAATTGGTTTTTTTAAGTACCACTTTGTGGTTTCACTATTCATCAAAAATTGAAGTTTTTCAGAAAAATACCAAAACATCACCATAAGCTATATTTGATATTCTGAATTCAAAAATTATGTCTATTTTAAAAAATTCAAAACATATAAGTTACATTAATTAATTTAATAATTAATTCCCGCTGGCAGAGCAAATATCGTGTTTTTATGAAACAATAAGTATCAAAAGATTGACAGTAGTTTATGTCTGATTTCAAAGTGAAATTAATTTCAATGACCACTATTGGATTAAATGGTAAAAATATATTCTAATTTCACTTTAAAACCAATTAAAACAATAATCTAATAATATAAATATATTAGATTAAAAAGAGGTTTTGAATTAAAATACAACATTTTTCACTATTCATTAAAAAATGAACCTTATCGGAAAAATTCCAAAAATTTACACAAAGAAAATTTTGATGTCCCGATTATGAAAAAGAATTTTATTTGGTCCAATATAATGTATAAGAGTTACCAAAACTATATTTAATGATGGTTCACCATCAAAAGGCGATAAGTGGACCTTTAGTGAAAATTATAGTATATATGCCTAAAATTGAATTCATTCCGTATTTTAAGACTTTATCTTTAATTGGATAAATATAAAAACAATTAAAAAAATATAATCATATTTTATTTATTTCTATACATTCCCGCCAATACAACGGCTATTTGTTAACTACCATTTAAAATAATATAATTTTATTACTAGTGTGCAACGTAAGATTTCAAAGAAAGTCTTTGTTGCGTATTTGGTACGCTATCGAACATACCAACACCTTTAAAGTAAAATTAATATTTAATTCGTAAATATTAATAAATATGAAAATGTTTTATTCATTGTTTTCCTGGGATGTTACATCCTTCCCCCCTTTTGGGAATTGCGTCCTCGCAATTTTATTCCCTTATCAAAATAATTGGGGGTATTTATCCCTCATAGCATTTTCAGATTCCCATGTTGCCTCTTCAACCATATGTTTTTTCCACAAAACCTTTACCTAGTGAATTACCTTATTTTTCAACACTTGCTCTCTTCGGTCAAGAATCTGGATTGGTTATTCTTTATAAGAGAGATTCTCTTCCAACTGAACTACCTCTGGGCTCAAAACATGAGATGGATCGGGCATATACTTTCTCAACACCGAAACATGAAAAACATTGTGTACCTGAGATAAACATGGATGTAAAGCCACTCGGTAAGCAACTGATCCAACTCTCTCCAGAATTTCATATGGTCCCATGAACCTTGGCTCAGCTTTCCCCTCCTACCAAATCACATCACACTTTTCCATGGTGAGACTTTGAGAAAAACAAGATCACCTAACTCAAAAGAGGGATCCTTGCTCCTATTGTCCGCATAACTCTTCTGTCTGCTCTGAGATGTTCTCATGTGTTTTTGATTCAACTGAACTTTTTCTGCCATCTCTTCTACCAATTCTGGTCCCATCATCTTCCTTTCACCCACTTCATCCCAAAAAGCTGGAGTTCGACACCGCTTCCCATATAATGCCTTAAATGGTGCCATCTGTATACTGGAATGAAAATTGTTATTATAAGAAAACTAAACCAAAGAAAGATGTTGGTCCCAACTTCCCTGATAATCCATCGAACAAGCTCGTAGCATATCCTCCAAGGTCGGTATTATTCGTTCTGACTGCCGATCTGATTGCAGATGAAAAGATGTACTAAAATTTAATTCAGTACCCAACGACTTCTGAAGGCCTTTCCAATAGTTAGAAGTAAACCTGAGATCACGATCAGATACAATGGAGAGGGGAACTCCATGCAATCTGATTATCACATTATGATACAAATGGGAAAGTTGATCTAGGGAAAAAGTATCTCGTATGGCATGGAAATGAGCAGATTTAGTTAATCGATCAACAATAACCCAGATTGTATTATTACCTCGAGATGTCTTCGGAAATCCCCCAACAAAGTCCATGGATATGTTTTCCCATTTCCACTCTGGCACTGGTAAAGGCTGAAGCATCCCCTTAGTTAACTTCCACTCTGCTTTAACCTGCTGACAAGTCAAACACTTCACAGTAAAATCAGCAATATCTCTTTTCATTCCATCTAACCAGTAAAACTCCCGCAGATCTCTGTACATCTTAGTACTACCAGGATGAACTGAAAACAGGGAACTATGAGCCTCACATAACAACTAATTCTTCAACTTTGAATCACCATGGACACATAATCTCTTCCCAAACCTCAAAACACAATCATTATCAATGTTTAATTCATGCAACATACCCTTCTGAACCGGCTCTACCTTTTTCTGCAACTCACTGTCTTCCTTCTGTGCGTGCTTAATTCGGTCTGATTGGGATGATCTCACTGATACCTGAAACAAAAAAGAAGAACTTTATGAACCAACAACTTCTATGCCAAAGTTCATCAAATCAAAAACCAAAGGATCTCGTTCCAAACGTAGCATTGTTAATGAAGCATTACATTTTCAACTCAAAGCATCAGCCACTTTATTTTCTTTTCTTGGATGGTAATGAATTGTACAATCATAATCCTTGATTAATTCTAGCCATCTCCTCTATCCCATGTTCAATTATTTCAAAGTGAATATATACTTTAAACTTTTTTTGATTAGTATATATTTCACACTTTACTCCATACAAATGATGTATCCAAATTTTTAGAGCAAAAACAACAACAGCTAATTCCAAGTCATGTGTAGGGTAATTTACCTCATGAGTTTTCAACTGACAAGAAGCATATGCAATTACCTGATCATTTTTCATAAGAACACAGACAAGTCCCTTCAACGAAGCATCACTCTAGATAAAAAACTCACCATTCCTGGAAGGAAGTGCCAAAACTGGAGCTTTCACCCATCTTCTTTTCAACTCCTGAAAACAATCATCACATTCTTTGGTCCAGAGAAACGTAACACCCTTCCGAGTTAGCTTAGTCATAGGACTAGATAATTGTGAAAAAAGTTCAACAAACCTTCTGTAGTATCCTGTCAAACCAAAAAAACTACGGATCTCGGTTACATTTGTGGGTCATGGATGTTCTTCAACAACTTTTGTTTTAGCAGGATCAACAGTTATGCCATCTTTTGTAACAATGTTACCAAGCAAAGAAATTTGTTGTAACCAAAACTCACACATTCTGAATTTCCCATACAATTTCTTTTCTTTTAAGGTTTGTAGAATAACCCTTAAATGTCTTTCATGCTCCTCTTTAATTTTAGAAAACACCAAAATATCATCAATAAACACAACCACCATTTATCACCTAAATCAACTGATCCATCACTGCAACAAACTATTCAATTCTGACTCTGACCATCTCAGGTTTCTGATTTGGAAGGTCATTTCCCTCAGTATGCCTTCCCAGAAAAGCTGCTCTGTTTCCGCTATGGAAAACCATTCTAAACAAACATGTCTTAGATGAAGAAACATGGTAATCATCAAATACTATATCATTGAAATTTTACCATAAAAAAATATTCTTGGATAATCATTTAATAGAATTCTAACTCCTAAAGTTATCTAAACCGAACTCTGATACCAAATATAGGGACCCGATCTTAAACCTTACTTAATATTGAATTAAATGAATAATTCACAATGAGGATCTTTTCAGGTTTATAGTTTTAGATAATTAGAACATAACTATTACATCTCAAAAGATTACAAAGTAGACACTTAGACTAAGTTTCTATAAAATAAAAAACTCTTAAAAAGAAACATGTCTAGTTCCATGTTTTATATATCATGACTTTCCCTTGATCCCGTCCTTGACCCTGTTCCACGTTAATTCCTGTGAAAATCAATTCAAAAAAAACTTGGGGTGAGCATAAAAAGCTCAGTAAGGGATACACAAAGAATTAAAGTTGTTAGTTTATCAAAACAACAAGTAAACCATGTATACTCTATCAAAGTAATACTTTTCACCTTTATAAAGTAGTAAAAACTCTTCACTGAATAAAAGATCATTACTTACCCTTTTGTAGCCCAAAGATTACCATGAAACCCATATAAATATCACATAACATATAACGGTATCTTGGGACATAAACATACTTAAATGGAATAACCATACGGTCGACTTCCACACATATCACTTAATGGAATAGCCATACGACAGACTTCCTTACCCAATGAATTGGAGGTTATAACTTACCCACCCATTCTGGTATTCACGACACCACCCATCATATGGTTTATCACGTAACCACCCGTCAAATGTCCAAGTACCATTATAAAATCATAAGACATAAAAAAAAAAAATGGAAAGAAAACATTTCCACACATTGATCACAATATATCACATAAATATATTGACATAACAAATTCATTATAAAAACCATTTTCAATACCAAAATACATCAAATAGTATATGGTATTTATTTCATTTTAAAAACATAATGGCTCTTTGAGGAAGCCGAAGACCAAATAATACTCGTGGCGGCGGAAAAGATCGTTGTCATCGCGTACGTTAAAAGAAACATTCCCTTTCGTCGTTTTGTAAAACGCCTCGTAGAAAAAGATTCCTTTTGTATAAAATTAAAAGTCAAAGGGGCTTATACACCATATAAAAGAAAGTTGTGTATAAAACGAAATATGCCTCAATTAAAGGAGATTGAGACGAAGTCCCTTACCTCGAGTTCGACTTGACTCGATCGTTCTTTAACGTCCTCAATTATAAACATGAGTTAATTTAGACATGTTTAAGAACATTTTTCATGTTCATTATTACTTTTATATCACTTATTACCATGTTCTAAACATTATGTAATCATTTAAGTTAAAAATGTTTGTTTTTTCGATATTTGGTTCTTAAGTTGAAAGTGGACTTCTTACAATTACATGTTGTTCGTGTGGTAAAAGGTTCATTATATCAAGAATGATATTCATGATTTGGATATAATATATATCATATATATCCAGCATATTAATGTATTTATAATATTACATAATCATTTAGAGGTATGAAATAAAATGCACTGTTCATGGAGACGGTAAGCCGTACGTACGCATGAACGCTACTTTCATTTCTATGTCATATTAATGGAATTAAAACTAAATGAGAGGTATGTATATTTTAATTCCAGAATTATATTCATCATTTAGATGTAACATAAATCATATATAATAACTTTAAATCCATCCTTTATACGTCCCACATATGGCATTAACGAATCAAATCACTTTGAGGGGGCGGTAGTCCGCACTTGCTAAAATGAATATATCGTGTATACCCATAATGGAAGCCATAAAGGTGTGAATTAAATGAAAAATACAGAAGATTGAGGAAGACATAAACATCTTATATATCATATATAAATATAGTGACATCTTAATGGCCGCCTTTGAAGGTGTTGGAAGAATATTGAACAATCATCGTTTCGTGAGGCAGAAATTCGCCATCCACAGAAACAGTATGTTCTTTAACCATTATATGTAGGTGTTTGTATGTTTAGCTCGAATTCTTCTTATAAAAACATCCTAGTATATTTAAGATACTGGAGTTGTTACAAAAGAAATGAATAAAAAGAGTTTAGGGGGTTGGAGAAGCAAAATAAAATAAAAGAACACAAGAGAAAACACTACCTTTAAATCGGGTAACTCTTTTTGATTTGAGCTGAAAAGCTTCCTTGGGAAGACTTATGTCCAATGTGAGGCTTCAAGGAGTAGGAGAGGGATTTTTAGAGACAAAATGGGTAGGGTTTGGCCGATACAATGGCCATGGAAGTGTGGGTAAGGTGGTAGAGGTGGGGGCCTTTTATAAGAGGAGAGGAGGGGCACTCTTGGAAAGTAAAGAAATGTTACTTTATTTTAAAATGAGTTTCGGATTTAAAAGGTACCACATTGATATAAATCGAGGTTAAGGTGATAAGGGTTCTAAATATACCCATCCAATAGGTTTTTGACAACTATAGGTCTTTAATTTTACATTATCTTTTCATTTTATTTAAATCGTTAAATAATGAGGTAATCGATGCATCATCATGATGTCATAATTAATTTAATTTATTTAATGTCTAAAAATTATAAAAAAATATCATGATTTAGGAAATCTTTTTAAATTTATAATTAATATTTATAGTAAAAAAATAGGACCTATATAACCCCATTTAATAATTGTTTTAGTATAACATTTCATGATTGTGAACTTTTAATTTTAACTTTAAATAAAAGTTATTAATATCATTATCTTACCCATGTGGCTCCATGGGGTCCCCAAAATCGACCCATGGGTTTTCTTGGTCGGACATGACACATCCAATAAGGGTATGACATGTTTCTAGGTAATTTCATATTATTAAAACATTATTTTTACCTTAAACTGCACTAATTACCTCTAATCGCGATTAATAAACATAAAAGTTACTATTCACCAAAAAAAATATTTTAATCCCATTGAACCACATTTTACTTCTTAATGACAACCATTCATGTCAGATTTTTGAAATTCAAAACAGAGAGGTGGTAAAATTTCATTTAAATTAAAAATCCGTTTTTTTAAGTACCACTTAGTGGTTTCACTATTCATCAAAAATTGAAGTTTTTCAGAAAAATACCAAAACTTCACCCTAAGCTATATTTGATATTATGATTCAAAAATGATGTCTATTTTACAAAATTCAAAACATATAAGTTACATTAATTAATTTAATAATTAATTCTCGCTATCAGAGCAAATAGCGTGTTTTTATGAAACAATAAGTATCAAATGATTAACACTAGTTTAATTTCGATTTCAAAGTGAAATTAATTACAACGACCACTATTGGATTAAATTGTAAAAATATATTCTAATTTCACTTTAAAACCAGTTCAAATGATAATCTAATCATATAAATAAATTAGATTAAAAAGAGGTTTTGAATTAAAATACAACATTTTTCACTATTCATTAAAAAATGAACATTATCGGAAAAATACCAAAAATTTACACAAAGTAAACTTTGATTTCCCAATTCTAAAAAATAATTTTATTTGGTCCAATAGAATGTATAAGAGTGACCAAAACTATATTTAATGACGGTTCGCCATCAAAAGGTGATAAGTGGACCTTCAGTGAAAATTAGAGTATATATGCCTAAAATTGAATTCTTTCCATATTTTAAGCCTTTATCATTAATTGGATAAATATAAATACATTTAAAAAACATATATAATCATATTTTAGTTATTTCTATCAATTATCACCAATACAATGACTATGTGTTAACTACCATTTAAAATAATATAATTTTATTACTAGTGTGCAACGTAAGATTTCAAAGAAAGTATTTGTTGCGTATCAGGTACGCTATTGAACATAGAAACCCCTATAATGTAAAATTAAAATTTAATTCGTAAATAGTAATAAATATGAAAAAATTTATTCATTATTTACCTGGGATGTTACTGTAACGATTTGAATTATGAAAAGTTGCTTCAATGAAATTAAAATAGTTAATTGTAAATAATAATCAATTGATGGTTACATTGATTTATCGAAATATAATATTCTATAATTTTCAAAAGATAATTACTGAATTATAAATAGAAAACTTAAAATAAATTATCAACATCTAATTATAAAATAAAAAAAATTTAACAAATTTTCAAGAGATAAATTTAAAAGGATCATATATTATAAACCATCAAGAGAATATTATAAAATAATAATTTATGATAAATTATCAAAAGATAATTATGATTGTTCAATTTAAAATAAATTGGTAAATGATAATTATAAATGGATAACATAAAATAAATAAGCAAGATATAATTCTAAATGGATAATTCATGACAAATTTTCAATACATATATATTAAAGGATAATTTATAAGTAAATATAAAGAGATAATATTTATTGAGGAAAATACTGAGAGTAATGCATTGGAATAAAAAGAAAATTTGGAAATTATGTAATAGAGAGGGATTATTATCTCATGTGAAATTTATTTTCTAAAATAAATAAATTGGTTTTGTTTCTAGGATATTCTCCCAAACATTGAGCTTTGAAGAGTTGAAAATTATGATAATAAATCATAGAAGTATATGATCTAGACTTTTTAGGTTCCCACTCTTTCTATAAAACCATATAAGGTGGTGTGTCCTTGATATTGATGTCAAAAAATTATAGGTCAGATGTTCCCCACCTACAAGGGATTTTTTTACACATGTTTACTTAATATAATACTTTAGTGGGATTGTTTATTAACATACTAGATTATGATTGCATGTGGGTTTGTGTGTGTAGTCCTAATAAACTTATATGGCACCGGTTATCAAGATTAGTTTGTAACTCATTACTCATGTTCAGTGTTGATCACATGTATTTTTGTCCCACCTCACATATGATGATGTGGTATTCTTGATCGTGTATCATGCCATGTTATGTGTGATTTTATGTTATTTTACATGGAACCCATGTATGGTATACCGTCATGAAATTTTAATCCTTTAGTGGGGGAGTGAAAATGGATTATGATGATGGTGATGAGGGACCTATACACTAGGTTGGGATATCACAATTCCTTATGGATGTCATGTGATGCACTTTATTCCAAGTGGATTCCAAGGGGTTTGTTAATTAATGACTAGTGAATGCTGAGTTGCTCTCAATTCCAATGGGAAGATGGGAAAACGTCATTATTGATTCCTAGTGAATGTCATGATGTATAATGACAAGATATAGAGAAGCATGATTTCATTATCCTGATGGTTATTCCTTGATATTTAGAACACCTAGATTATTCTTTTGGAATGAAGCTGAAGCAGGTAAAACAAGTGGTTATGAAGGCTTGGTTAGTGTATGACCACTCGATTTTGGACACTATTTTTATGTTGGATACTAATTTAATATCATTATGGAATAAAATTGTCATACATGAACTCATATTTCATGTATGCATTGGTAGTGTCCTTCTAATTCTTGTACTCACACCCTACTCAATGATTTCTATGAAAATATAGATTTTATGATTTGTGATCCGGAAAATGGAAGTGTCTTAATGGTGGACATTTGAGAAGTGGATCATGGTGCTCGTAGTGAGAATTTATTGACACTATTGGACTCACTATTTAATTTATTCATTTATTTACATATACTTGTTACTCTAGTTGGAATACCAGCTTTATAGCCCATTTATTATCTGACAAGTATTCCACCATTATTATATTACATAATTACCATGATTATTTATATTAATTATTTGTTATTTATTATTAATTTATGACTCGATATAGAGGGTTTAGTTGCCCAATTATCAGACTTATTGCAACATATCTATTTGTAAACCTCTTTGGTATTAAGAGGTGTGCATCAAGTCACGTCACACTCCAACTCAGAATGGTGGTTCGGGGGGGGGGGGGGGGATGGTAAAAAATGTTTTCAAAGAACCAAGACTCACTAACAATCTTCTACTCTTAACCATGATTTGGGACGTGGTAGAATGTAGGTAGGACAATAGAGACTCTGTTAGGGGAACTATTATAGTGCATGCCCAATATTGTATAGAGGACCATTGAGTTTGTATAAATAGGGGTACAGTATGTTTTATTGTTTACATTGATTAAATTCACCTAGGGAGATTCACATGATATTGATATGTGATTGATGATATTTTGGGAGTGTCCATGTGTCCCGACTAGGCATGTTGGTTTACATTACATTCATATACCTATTGATGTGATGCATAGTAATTCCTTCATTAAATGGCTCTATTTGTACTTTATGTTTAGGATAGTTTCCCTTTGAGATATATATCTATGTATATTCGTTGTTGTCACATATCCTTATTGACATTTCTTGACCGAAGCATTTTATATTATTAGTATTTCTATGATGACTATGAATAAAATGCAAGGAAGGAGACTAGGGTTAGTGCTAGAGGTTTATATAATGGATTAATGGTATAATCTCAAGAGAAACCTTGTGTGATACAATAACACTACAAAAAAAGTAAATTATTGATGTTTGTTTACATTAGCGATGTTTTAAAAGTGTTTCTAATTCAATTTCCACTGTTTCTAAAAATAGTTTGTAAATAAAGTGCCCCAAATTTAGGGGCATTGTTAAATTTTTCATACTGGTAAAATTTTAAACGTTTCCCTTTGGTAAAATTTTTAATTTTATCTAATTAGTGATGATTATAAATGTCTATTATTTACACATTTTTTTAAACATTGAGAATTAGTGGCACATCATTTACAGACATTTTCTATAGGACCTACTTACACACCCACTATCATGTATACCTAGAGACGCCTTCTTTGGAGACATCAAGGCCACCATAAGAACACCAGCCCTCCCCTTTGATAATTAGAGACCACTATATGGTCTCCTTAGAGAGACTTGGTGATAGGGACCACCACCACTGCAAAGACACCCCGTTAGAGAGACATGTAGGGATCAACCACCACCACATAAACACTCATCTTGGAGGCATGGAGACCATCGCACACACACCCTCCCTCCATCTTGGATAATTGGAGACCACCGTACAGATGCCCGCCCTAGAGAAACTGTGACACAATGACCACCATACTCCAAAAATAATCTTTAAATAGAAATCAAACATGGTACCTCCTACCACAAAGTAAATGTTCATAGAAACTCACCTATGGTTGTTTTGATTATATTATTATATCATTATATATAAATATATATTGATTTTAGAATCTAAAAATTTAATATATATATATATTACATATTAATATATATATATATATATTTGTCTGTGTTTATATTGTGTATATATATATATGTTTATATTTGATATTTGATATTTTATATTAATATCTATGTGTTTATATTATATATATATAATATATTTTTAAATTGATGTATATATATATATGTGTGTTTAAATTATATATTTATATATATGTTTATATATATACATATTTTTGCATATATATATATATGTGTGTGTGTGTGTGTGTTTCAATGTGTGGCTATAAATATTTATGTGTGCCAATATATATAAATAATTATATATATATATATATATATATATATAAATAATTTGGGTTATATTGAAACACTGTTAAAAATGAAACCAAAATGGGAACATTTTCTTAAAAAGTTGACAAGTTTAAAATATATATGTGTTTTTATTTTTATATATAGGTATATATAGATATATTTATGTGTATTTATGTGTATGTGTCTATGTCTGTGTTTATATATATAAATATATGTATCTTTATATATATGGTTAAAGAAGTAAATAGAATTTCGTATCAAATAATATAATATTTTATATACATATTATATTAATATACTCATATATATATATATATATATATATATTTGTGTTTATATTATATATATATATATATGTGTGTTTACAGTTTATAGGTTATATTTTATGTTTATATATATTTATATACGTTAATATTATATTATATATGTGTGTGTTATTATTATTATATATATTTATATTATATATATTATTTTTTTATATTGATATATTAATATATATGATTATATTATATATATATACATACATACATACATACATACATACATGTGTGTGTGTGTGTGAGTGGGTGTGTGTGTGTGTCTTTGTGTGTGTCTGTAAATATATATGTGTATTTATACATATATAATTATATTTATAGATATTTAAAATTAGCCATGATTTAAAACATTGGTTAAAATGTCGCTAATATTTGCACATTTTCTTAAAAACATGATGAAATTTAAAAAATACATATGTTTTTATATTTAAATATATGTGTATATATATATGTGTGTGTGTGTGTGTATATATATATAAATATATATATATAAGTCATTGTGCTTATAAAAATATATATTTATCTATATATTTTCATCGATGTGGGGAAATGGGTTCCATAAATATATATATTTTTAATGATGTTTTTAGAAAAACATCACTATGTTCCTGATGTTTCTTAAAAACATTTCTCAATTATCATTGTTTCTGGAAAACGTCGCTAAATTGGCACATTTCCATGCACATCTCTCCAAATTAGTAGAAATTTTTAGGGAATTTTTCAAATTTAGGGATATTTCCAGGGAATGTTACTAATTTAGCAACTTTTTTTAAAAACATCACAAAAACGTCGCTAAATTATTGTTTTCTGAAGTGTAGATTCATATGGGTTTATCCCATCCATATTGTTTCTTTTACAAAGGTTTTACATCATGTTAAACGATATGTCCCCTTGATTTAGTATTATAGTACTACTTGGGAAAATGGTCAAAATAATCATTCAAGGGAGCTTGTTTTTGCATTACCATTGAATATATAGGATAATAAAATTGAGCAAGATCGGGAACATGTTTTGTGGTATAGGAAGTATGTCCTCTTCAACCAGAAGACTTTCTATTAGTTCCTATCATTGGAATTGGAGTTCTATGTTACGGTCAAATATATTCAAACATTAAATCCACTATTATCCATCCTTCTTGGCAATAGAGGTCCTCAGGGTGCTTAAGAATGTGTTGAAATCAATATAGGAATATTTGAACTTGTAGAAACTATAAAGGATCAGTATGTTTGGCTATGGATGATCTCATCATTAGTGTTAAAAAAATTATACCATTGTATTGTATGACACCACCATAGAAGAAGGAGATCAAGGTACATTTGGGATACATGGAGTAGAATGGATTTATTCGGATATGTACTTCACTGTTTGGTGAACCTGTGTTGTTCACTAAAAAGGTGGAATATATAGTTTTAAACTATGAATTGATTATCATAAGTCGAACAAGTTGATGGTCAAGAATAAATAAAACCTTTTCAAGACAGATGATATTTCCAATCAATTATGACGAGCCTGGTGGTTCCCCTAAATTGATCAATGATTAGGATATCATGAGTTGCATTTTAGAAAGGTGGATATTATGAAAATAGAATTTCAAAGCATTTTGTAGGTTGTATGAGTACATAATGATGTTGTTCAGGTTGATTAAAATTCCTATATTGTTCTTTGATCTCATGAATAATATCTTCCACCCAAACTAATACACGTTTTTTAAGGTTTTAATCAATTAAATCCTCATAAAATCACTAACACTATACTTACATGCTAGACATCTCATGATATTTCAAATTACGATTATATGGCATCGTATTTATGTAATGAATTTATAGTGTGGATTCTAGAAATGAGAGGTAAAATTTTAGGGAATGTGGTGTTCCTGATAGGAATATCGATGAACCAATAGTAGGTAGCGGTAGTGATGTCTTGTACACATACCCAAAATATGTTTGAGAGAAGGAGCTTCCTGGGATAATTAGGATATTACCAATGGTTTATCAATGATTTCACAATAATATTCACTCCAATGATAGTACCGATGAAGAAGGGATAGAAATTATGAATTTTATACCGATGTGAAGAAGTTTTCATTGAACCCAAGAGGAGGTTTATAACAATTCCAGTACTGACACTCTAAGATCATGGGTTTGGATATACTTTGGGATGTGATTCATCTTGAATTATTCTAGAATTGGTAATAATGTATAAAGATAAGGTAGTATCATATAGTTCATTTCATCTGTCATCCCATAACAATTAATTAAACACAATTGAACTCGAGAATACATCCATGGTCCATGATCTAAAGTGTTTTAGGCAATATATCATTGGTGAGAGATTGTTTTTATATAGACTACGTGAGCCTTCATTATATCATCACATAGTAGGACATGAACACGTAATAGAAGATATGCCTTTTTTATGAATAAATTTTTGACCAGGATATGACATATCCTCTAGGTAAAGGTAACCTTGTTCTGGATTCTCTTATACATAGATGCATACATATCATGGGAATTGTGAAAGATCTTTAGAAGTGTATTATCAATTGATGTGTTTGTAATAAAATTTAACTATGGATGGGTCTGAGATTTATGGATCAATGAATTATACCCCTCTAGTGATCACATCCTCATTTTTATATAGCGTGAATTATAGGATGCATTCAATTATAGATTGTACTATTTTACAGGAACAATTATCTATAGGTGACTCTATTCCTTGGTGGTTGGCGGATGAATATGTTGTGATCCTGGTACATGGGAGAATAATAGTCCCTACATCCATTATATAAGATTTGATGAGATTCCTCCATACCTCTATTTAGGGGTAATATCTATTTGTGAAGAATAAGTATTGTGTCTTCAGAAGATTGTACTATTTACTTGAAATGAAGATGGACATCACCAGTTTTGTGTCCCGATGCCATAATTTCTATAGGGTAAAGGCTGAGCACTAAAATCCTAGTGATTTATAAGCTACTTACATTTCCCATGTGGAAGTGTAATGACATTAAAATGACCTTTTTGATGGGTAACCCTTCACCCTAAGGAGTTGTGATGTTGTCTGGGGAATTTTCAATAATCTAACAAATGTTTCTCACTTTCTACCGATTCAAGAGACTCACATTGTAGATGATATGGAAAAACATTACATACACGAGGTCATAATTTTAAATGGAGTTACCGTGAGAATTTTATTGGTAGAGACACATTTTTTGTTTTACGATTTTGGAAGGGATTATGTGAATAAATAAGGATTCAATTGAGATTGAGAATAATATAACATCACAAAATAGAGAGATAGTCTAAGTAGAAAGTACATATATTTGATGATATTATTTTAGATTTGTTACTAGAAATTTGTGGAACATGGGATGATATTATAACCATTTTCTGTTTGAATACAATATTAGTTACTAGACATTGATTTAGATGACACATTAGGAGGCTATTTAGGGGAGACCACATCATTCACCACCTTTTGGAATGAGATAGGGGAAGAAGTTGTTCTTTGTCCATGTTTGGTTCAAGAGACCCTTGAGGGTGTACAAATGATTCAACAAAGGTGTACCACTAGTCAGATAAGAAATAAATATTATACCGACAATGGTCAGATACTCATGGTGTTCTCTATGGTGGAACATGTTATCTTGAGAGTAACACCTTAGTTAGGGTACAAACAACTGAGGGGAAGGAAATCTAACAAATAATTCTAATGATGACTTTATGAACACCATGAATATTATTGAAATTTAGTGCTATATGGACCTCCCATTATATATGAAGAGTTTGGTGAAGTTCATATACTAAATATAGAAGGATTTGAGATGAATGATTGTACTAGTAGTTTGGATTTAGTGGCCTCATGGACATAACTAGGAAGATACATGGGAGCACGACAGTAATCTTCGAGATCAGTGGCGTTATTTCTTCAATAATGATAAGTAGAGTTGCATCTCAGAGACGAGGATTCATTATAAGGGGATATTTTTAATGTCCTTATTTTTTAATGATAATAAAAACCCATTATAATATTGAATATGAGTGATTATTTGAAAATGAATATTTTAAAAAAACATAATAATTGATTTAATGGATTTATGGAAGGATTAAAATCCTGTAAAAACTATTTAATATTAAATTCACCATTTTTGGATTCAATCCATTTGTCAACACTATACTATAAGGGCCTTAGAGGCTCAGTATTGTCATAATAAAAAATAGTAAATATACTATATCATATACATGGGGTTTTTACGAAATAATGGAATATGTGTTGAATAGTGTCTTAGAAATAATGTATAAGATGACCATTAAATCAAATACATACATTTTAAACTTTGTGAGATATAACCTTTTCTTTCATCAAGCATTTTGTTTGATATCAATTTAAATTGAATATATTATATTTAAATTGTATCTTTTTTTTGAAAAAAATGAAATATCTTTAGAATGGTTTCTCATTTGTGATATATGAGACCACTTTTACATGTAATGTTTGGGTTTAACCAATGTGTGAAAAAATATATGTGTGCGTTGTGTGTTCATTTACATCACACCAAACAATAAATTATTTACCCTTATATATTATTATCGTGATTAATTTAATAATTAAAAATAATTTTTTAATCTATTATCTTCAGAGTGCTTCCAATCACCATTTCCATGCTAGAAAGATCCAAAAGTCATGGTAATTATTTTTTTGACAAATCTAAAATTAGAAATATAGAAAATTAGTGTAATTAAAGACCCCACATAAATTTTCAGTTGAAACAGAGGATTAAATTTAGGTTTTAAATTTTTCTATTTTGGAAAAACATGGAATTCAGGTTTTCAATATACAAACCATTTGGTTATGGTTTTTATTGTTTTGGATGAGTTAGAGTAACTGTGGGACTCCTCTATGGATAATAAGTTGTTCCACATTGATATTTTTTGGGTTTCTTCACCACTTCGTGGTGATAAGATAGTCCCCTGCTATTCTTGGCATGAGGAAGAAGGTGGTGGGTTCTTATTTTTATTATTTTTATTATTTTCTCTATTTCGTTCCATTATAATGTAATTTTTAATAAAGGGGTTAAAATTGAATAACAATTGTAAAAGAAAAAATTATAATATGTAATTTAAAAGAAAAATTATCAAGGATAAATTATATATATTATTAAAATGAATACAACACAATATTTAATAAAGATAATTGTGTAAAACTATCAAATGATAGTTTATTTTTTAAAAAAAATAATAAATTTGAAAAATTATAAATTGATAAATTGAAATTTTTTAACAAATGATAATTGTCAATACGTAAAAATTGATTATTACATTGAATTTTCAAGGAAAATGGTCGAATATTATCAAAATGTAATAGTATAGAATTACCAAATGATAATTTTTAGAAAATTATAATATGATAATTATCTATGCAAAATTATTGGAAATAATAAAATTATAATTTATTATCAAAGCATAATTTTTTTGAATTATTAAAATATTATTCCCTAAAATTATCAATGATAATTATAAAGAATTGTTGAGTGATAAATAGATCGATTTATGAAAGGATATTCATTGATGGTTTACTAAAACAATTACTAAATTATAAAATGATATTTTATGAGAAATTATGAATAGAAATTACTAAAAACTAATTTATTAAAATTTATAAATAAATAATTACAAAATAATAATTTATCATAATTAATCATGAGATAATTATAAAAGGAAAGAATATGAGAAAGTACCAAAATAAAATTATAAAATGATTATTAATAAGAATTTATAAAAAGATAATTATACGAGGATAAATTAAAAAAAATTATCAAGAGATAATTATAAAAAAATAATGAGAAATTATGTAGATATAGTCATAAAAGTATAACATAATTGAAATTATAAAATCATAATAATTATTGAGAAAAATGTTGTGATCACATGTATTGGACTAAAATTAAAATTAAGAAATTATCCAAGAGAGTGATAGTATTACAACATATGATATTTAATTTCATTCTATAGTAAAATAGCTTGTTTGGCTTCTAGGATCATTTGATGAATGTTGATCATTCACTGGCTGACAACTCTGATAATAAATCCCAAGAGCTTGTGTTACTGAATTTTGAGGATCCCACTATAATTATCAAACCACTCATTGTGTTTAATCATTTCTGTTGATTTCGAGGTCTTTTATAAAGGGTGTTCCTTCTCTATTTGATATTTCATACATATGTTTCCTTAATATGATTTTTTTAGGAATATTTGATGATCATGATAGATTATGGTCAAATGTGGGTGTGTCTATGATCCTAAGAACCTTATGTGACACTCGTTTTCATGAGTACTATGTTGATTATTAGTCATATTTGATGTAGATCACATGTATTTTTGTGATACCATACATATGATGATGTACTATTCTTTCCCGTGTACCCTACCTTGTAATTTTTTCTTTTTTGGTATTGTTCTTGGAGCCCATGGAATCTGGACCATGTTGAAATGTTTTGTCTCTTAGAGGGGGAGTGTGCATTAATTGAGATGATGGAAATGGGGGACCAATGCATTGGCTAGTGATACTATAAGGCCTCATCAATTCAATGTGATGAACTCGATGCCTATGGATTCCAAAGGGTATGTTACATGATTCCTACTGAATTCTGAGTAGCCCTCAATTATTAGAGAATGTCAAGAACATGAAATCCTTTATTCTTATTCCATGCTGAGTTGCATGATGAAATGATGTTAAGCTTCATGATTCATTTTTCAAATCGAGAGTCCTTGATACTTATGAAATTTGATTATCCTTCTACCATGAATCTAGAGCATCTATGATAGGGGTTTTTTGTGTCTTGGTTAGCATAAGATTAATTGATTTTAGATTTAGAGTTTGTACTAATTAGACATTTATTGTCATTATAACATTAAATTTTTATAATTCCGCACACTTGGTTGAGGGTCAATTGGTGGTGACATACTAAGTCATGTACTCACTCCCTATATTTAAATTTTAGCATGCTCATAGATTACAAGATAAGATATTTGACAAAGGGAAAGGGTCATTTGGTGGATAATTGAGTAGAGGATCATAGAAATAGTAGTAGGATGAAATAGACACCGATGGAACTGCTATTTCATTTATGTATTTATTTAGTTTCCCGTTTTTAATTTTAATGGTTTTCAACCTTGGGATCCCATTTATAATTTTTCATGACTTACATCATTATTAAACCACTTGATTACTCTAATTATTTATTATTATTATTATTATTGTTTTTTATTATTGTGATTTGACATGAAATAGAGGGTATTATCTCCACACTACCAAACATAGATCCTCAATACTAATCACAAACCCCTTTCCTATGGGGTGGTTTACATGAGATGATGTGGAAGACTGAATCAGACCCAATGGTTTGGGTAGGTTAGATTCAATGGGAGAGGTTTGGTAGTCGGCCTACATAGACGATGAATAATAAATAATCTAAAAATGGAAGCTACGATTCATTTTCCATCCCTAGTAGTAAATGCAACATTCTCTATCTCTCAATTATTCTATCCCTTGTCTCTCTCCATGTACATATTAAATACATTAATATTCTCTCATCTATATATCCCTTTATTTTTATCGAAATGAAAAACCATCATTGGTGTTATTAAATCAAAAAATATAATGACCTAGAGACAGTGGTTATTTTCTTACATTTGTACAAAAATTTAGATATTCAGAACCCCCTATTTAATTATAATAGGAATCAAGTTACACAATATAACATTGCATTTAATTGGAAATTAAAGAAGTATCATATGAATAAATGAAAATTTTATTATTTTTCTTTAAAAATACATTCATAAAAAATAATAATCTATTAGTTTTTAGGTAAATGGTAGATAATATAAAGTGGTGAGCTAAGATTCCATGTAATGGGTAGTATTTTTCAAAAGCTACCGTACACATCTACAGAATCAATAGTATGTTAGGATATGTATATTCCATAAAAAATAATATATCCACCAATTATATAATAATAAATATATGAAAGGTTATGAATAACTAATATAAATTTGATGGAAGTAGTAATGAAAAAAATTATAGATGTGTGTTAAGTCCTCTGAAAAAGATATTATCCATAAATATAAAGGTATTATACCGAACATCATATTAGTCATTCTAATGTGACCTACTACTGCTTCAATGGGAAATATATTTTTGAGACCCACCTGTCACATAAAGAGTCAAATGCATCTAGTATATAAAGTGAATGAATAATGTAATTCATATAATCATATTACCTATGTAACCTCATACATAGTCATGTACAATAAATCTATTTTTTCTGTATATAAATAATTGATATAAGGTATATAATTATTTCCACATTCTATAAAATTATAAGGTAATCTAGGTGAATATCGCATAATCAACATGAAAACCATAATAGTTCCACAATTTAATGATTGATATCATTGGAAATGGAATGATGATAAGGTATTAGTTAATATAACTTTCATTTTGTTGGGATGCCAATTTTAAATAATACTTCATTATCATTTTAAAATATTTCTTGAATAATCAGATATATATATCCCCCGATCATGTCAAACCAGGTGTATATCTATGACCTCATTTCATATGTTGTGATGATATCATGTAAATAATATACCAAACATTATCTGGGTTATTACCCCACAGTGAATTAGTTCCAAAGCATACATCAATTTATTTTTATCTAGATAAGGATTCAACTTCCATGAATTTACACACACTTTAACTTACAAAACTTTTAAGATGTTTTATGGGTATATGGTTCCCTAAAAATTATAATAGTTTATGTGTATATTATAATGTGATTGAATGATGATATATCATTGAAAGTAGAGGAAATATTATTTTAACAGAAAATCACAATTATATTTATCATTTGAAAAAAAGGAAATGGAAGGATTGTAAAAATAAATAGAGGGAAGGAAATATGAACACTTACCTTACAAATTATATTTTAAACAAATGGGGGGGGGGGAACAAATTACAGCATAAAAACACCAAATATTATCTTAATATTGGAAATGATGTGAAATTCATGATAAATTTCTTTTTTGTTGAGTGGAATGGGATATTGGGTAGGTATTTATACTTCAATAGGTGTTATTTTTAGGATAAAATATTGATTATTTTGTTATTTTAGAAAAATAATTTTACATGGTGGTGATACTAACAAAATTAGTTGGATTATTTTTAGAAAATTGGTTATATAACCCTTAACTCAATAAAAAGCTTAAGCATACTTTCAAGACACTACATTAATGAAAATAACAATGATTAATAATAGGTTAAAATTAATCTATATTCCAAAATGGAAAATATTAGTTTATAAAGTTAATTTATTTTTTTTAAATTAACTACTCTATTGCATAAATATATTTTATATATATAAAATGTTTCATAAATTTTTTACATCATCATTATACCATCATGATGTCATAAATTATGCGGTGTTCCTAAAAAAAGATAATTATTTATATTTAAAAAAAAAATCGACCTTATCATTTCGGTCCAAAAAAATAATCAAATACCTATCCTCATTTTATGATTTCCAATTTAATTCCCTTTTTATATAAATAATCCTCTAACTATGTAAAATTTAATAACCAAATAAAAATACTTGTATGTAATAATATTTTTCATTTGAAAAAAACCCTGAAATCTATTCTTCTAGTAAATATAATTTAAATTATAATTCATACATGGGTAATAATTTATTATTGATTAATAATTTTTAAAATAATTAAAAATTATTTTAATATCAATATATTTTATTAATTTTATTAGACACTTAAATAAGTAATGGTTACATTACATTAATTGAATCTCATCTTTTACATTCCAGCCAAAATAATTTCTCCATCATAATTTATTGTGTTTGTAAATACATCAAAATAAATATTAGGGTTATTCTTATTTATTGGATCATTAGTATCCATATTTTCTTCCTCCATAATGAAATTCTTCCAAATTACATCCCTTAGTATGATTATCCAACCTAAAAACACATTATCTCTACATTCTAGATTCCAGAATGGCTCCTCATTTTATGATCAGTTATGTTTGGCCTATTTTTTGTCTTGAGGGCATGGGATGGGTAAGGAATGTACTTCCTTAAAACTAGAACATTGAATAACCCATACAGTTTATTTACGTTAAGTGAAAAATCCAAACAGTAATCCTAACTCCAATTCACATTGAAATCTCAAAATTACTAAATATGTCTTAGATGTAGATTTCGAATATCAATAAAACTGATACCTACATTTCATGGTGATACCTTCTAGAATACCTAACCTCTTAATTTAATTTCTGAGTTGTTACTTTTGTTATCAACAAATATTTTCTTTCTGTTATTACTATATTAATAAGATTTTAGATATCTTACACATTATTAGATGTTTCCTATACATGATTTGGACAAACTAGCCTCATATCCCTTAATTAATCCCAAATATTAGGACTTTTTATCATTTTATAAGAAAGAATTCATATGATTCAATTTCCTTATTCTAATAAAATATATTATAGTATGCAAATACCACCAACATTATGTATTGGTGCTATGTAACTTGGATTTCCTGTGATAATGATATTAGTAATTAATCTAATTTTTAGACTGTCCTTTTTGATTTCATATGAATTTGAGGATGGTATGAAGAGCTCACGTATAACCTAATTTTCAGGTCCTTTTGATGAATTCTTGAAAATTTGGTTGTGAAATGAACTTCATGATCATATAATATTGTTATAGGCACAATAGGATGTCTCAAAAAATAATTGAAATGGAACCTAAAAAAGTGTTTAATATAGAGAACCTCGCATAACATAAATTGATAGTAAATCATTTTAGATGAATATTCAGCACATTAAAAAAATTAAAGTCCATGGATCATAATAATTTAGGATCTTCTAAAACATGAAAAAAATATTCTGACATGGAAAAAAATCTCGAATGTTTCCCTCATAGATATACAACTTTAATATTTATACTTAAACATTTTCATCAAATCCTCAGGAAAGGGATAAAAGTAAAGGGTTGTATTTGATTATTAGTAAGGGTATTCAAGGGAGATATTTAGGAATAGCATGGTCATAAGGGTACAAAAATATGTCCATAACATTAAAATTTCATGACCTACATATCAATTATCAAAAACCTGAGTCATGGAAAAAATATCAGAATTTAATAAAAAATGAATCATAAAGGTATTAATAGAATAAGATATGATAGAATAAAATGTTAATATGAAATATAGTTGGGGTTGACACATATTCATATAAAATCCTATGTCAGTTCTACTTTTGATGACCTTCATAACATGTTAGTCTTGGGAAAATCACTCGTATTTCTACATTTATCTTGGTATTTTCACCTATTTACCCCCTTTGGTTAGTATTTCTATGCCCTCTCATGTAACCTCTTATGTAGATAAAGGGATTAACTCCTGTTCAGCCTCTTATTTGGTTATTGGGATGACCTTACATATTCCATCTTGTTTCAGTCATAGGATGCACCCTCGTGCACCATATTATTTGGAGTTGGGGATTCACTCCCATATACCCTATTTTTTAGGATAGGGAAACCCTCCCATGTACCATATTGTTTTAGGGTTGGGAATAACTCCCAAGTACCTTCATGTTTTCGGCTAGGAATTCCCTCTCTTGTAACATCTTTTTTTATAGGGTTTCCCTCTCGTGTACCTTATTTTTTCAGTTTAGGATTCCCTCCCATGTATCTTATTTATTCAAGAATTAGATTCCATCATGATTACCCTATTATTTCACTATTAGGATGCCCTCCCATTTACCCTCTTATTTTATTATTTTTATTCCCTCCCATTTATCCTCTTGTTTCATGCATAGGATGACCTCCCGTTTACCCCTTTCTTCAGGGCTGGGTTTCCCTCCCCTGTACCTTCTTATTTTGAACCAGGGATGGACTTCCATCTAACCTTTTATTTCATGCTTGAGATTCGATCTCCTATACCCTATTGTTTTAGGATTGGGTTTCCCTCTTGTGTACCCTCTTGTTTCTATCTTGGGTTGAGCACACATGTATCATCTTGTTTTGGTTTTGGGATGCAATCCTATAGACCCACATGTTTCAAGCTTGGGATTCCCACCCATGTACCCTCTGGTTTTGGTAATGGTATACCATCCCATGTACCCTCTTATTTTGATCATGGTATTCCCTCCATTTTACCCTCTTATTTTAAGCATAGGATTCCCTCCCATGTACCCAATAAGCTCACAAAATATTTATCACTACACAATACATACGAGAGACATATAATTAAACAATTTCACTTAATGAAATCTTACAATCATGTGCCACATGATTATAATACATTCATCATATCCTGACCCATAAAAAGTGTGTGGGTTTTATAAACATCATATCTTAACCCCTGAAAAGAAATTTGATTATTAATATTTCATCATATCATAACTTGTGAAAAAGAGATCGGTTTCAAAATCATGTCATCAAATAATAACCCATGAATTAAAGTGGGTTTCATGATCATATTATCATTGTATAACCCATCGATGAAAAATGAGTTCTATAAAAAACATTCTATATTAATATAAAACCTTAAAATTAAGAATAAAAATGGTTTCCATCGATCATTTATCAACTAAATAATAAACTATATCATGGATTTCAACACATATGAGGAAGAATTATGAATGAATACTTGGAACATATCAAGAGGAAATTAATATTTCTTAAAAATGACTTTTTAAAATATAAAACATTTTCAAAATACATTTCCCTGAAAAAAACAATGAAAAAAATATAATGGAATCCTTGAAAAATGAATAAAACCTTTTTTGAGGAAAATAAAATTTCTTCATGAAAATTATTTATAAAACATGAATCCTTTTTAACCTATTTTCTTTTAAAATAACCTTTAATAATAATATATATAGATGGAAAATTTTATAAAATGCTTTCATTAAAAAAATATTTACAACATATAAAGGAATATCGAAAACATTTTTAAACCCATTTTATTGAAAATAATTTTATAACTTATGAATAATTCATGAAAAATATTTGATAACCATTTTTATAAAACATGGTTTTAGAAGAACAGAACATTTTGATCGAAACTAAAAATAATGTTAAATTTTAAAAATGAAATTTTATTAATTATAATAAGAACCAAAGTGTATAAAAATGGTCCCAATACATGTATATACAATTATTAAATATAGGGGAATAAAATTAATATGTGCTCTTGAAATATGGATTATAATATTTGATCAAAGGAGTCGTAATCATAAACAACCCTAATAAACGTTGATATTATAACATTAAAATATTACTACATTGGTAACATAGAATAATAATAGAAATAAAATAGAAACATTAAATAAATAATAAAATATCATTAAAAGAAGGTGATTAATGATATATCATTTTGAAGGTCATTATATATACCTCATAGAAAATATAGGTAGAAAACATGGAAAATATCACATTGAAGGAAAATTGAGAAAAAAAATACTTTACCAATTTGGTAAATTTTGAACCATAGTGACCATGATATAAAGATCCTGAAATGGATTTTTAAATACCAATTAATATAATTATAATAATAAAAGAGTAAATTTATTGGTATTATATACCCCTTACAAAAAAATAAATAGTGGAAAATGTATAATCCTCATAAAAATAAAACTAAGATAAGAAGACCCTTACTACATGAGTAACTTTTGAATCATGATCCAAATGAAATAATAAAATCAATTGAAACTTTTAATATAATTAATTTTTGTAAATTCTGGATATACATTTCATATGTATTAATATGAACCACAGAATAAGAATTTGTACTAAAAATTTCATATATCTCAGAGAAATAAAAGTGAGATGAGAAAAACCTTACTACTTGAGTAACTATTCAATCATGAGATTCGTAGAATAGTAACATCTACTAAAAAATTTAATATATTTATATAATGGAATATAATGATTTAATATGTCATAAGGAATTATTTAAAATAAAAAATAATAAGAAATTGTAGAATATGGAATGTATCCCACAAAAATAAACAGTGTGATGAAATGTCCTTAACATAAGTCCTGAATTTTTTTCAGACATGTTAAAAAACCTCTATAAAAAATAAAATTTAATTATATGTTATACAAAACCATAATATTATATATAATAACATATATTATTTTATTATTACTATATACCACACTTTTATTAAAAATTCACTTTAAAGTTATGATGTGAGTAATAACCCCTTTGTTTTTATTTATGTTCTGACTTGTTATTCTTGATCCTCTTATCTAGATAATGCTTTTTTATTTAAATAATTTAAAATATTATATAAATATAATATATATTAATTATATAAATAATTATGTAAAATATAAAAATTATATAAATATGAAATGGAATACACTGCTAATGGAGATGGGGGGCCATATATATGCAAGAACGTTGTTTTTGTTTTATTGGCGTATTGAATGAAATTATATAGCTAACATATATGTATATATATATAATCATTTAATTAGAATTATTATTTAATATATATAATATAAATTTATTAAACCCATCATTAACAGATTCATTTTAAAGTGGGAATGAATCATATCACTTTGAGGAAGCGGTACTCCACATGTCCACAAATGATGTTATTGTATTAACATAAAATTTCAATTGTAAATGAATATTTAATATTATTGTTAAAAAAGAATAAAGAAATCATAAATATCATAATTTTAAAAAATAGTAATTTTATTATAATTCCCAATTGTGAGAGGTGATATAGGAAAAATGAACAACTTCATTTTGCGAGGCAGTTGTCTAACATACCCCCAAACTATAAGTTCATTACCCATTTGAAAGAATCCTACTTATGTTTGGGTAAAACATTAGATTAAAGAAAATAATATTATATTAAGGATAAATAGGTTATCATATATTCATAAAATAATAACAATTTAGGGGTATAGAATGAAAATAAATCACAAGAGCTTTTTGACGGACGATACCTCTTTTTTGGGAACCTCATTTTTGTTTTCTAAAAAGTGTTTACTTGGTCATATTTGTGCCAAAAAAAGATAAATTTATTATTAATTAATGGAGTTTGGGATGTTATTGGGGTATTTGTTTTATGATAAAATGTCTTGATATGTTTGAATAAGTGAGGGTTGTGAGTTCCCTTTTATAGTGGAGGAGTGGTATTCTTATAAATATAAAAAGTAAAACAATATTGAGAGGTATCCCTTATATCATGTGTCTCCAATATTTATCCATTTTATATAAAAGTCTGGATATGATATAAATAAGTCCATAAAATTTCCATTGGATATATTTATAGGGTATTTGGACCCTTAAGATGATGTTTAACCACTACGTAAACTCATTTTTATCTCAATCATGATAATTAATTTTATTTACACTCAGAAATGTTTTTGGTAGAAAAATAATTTTAATTTATTAAACATTATAATCTATTATTATCCCATATATTGAATCCATTTTTACAAGTTATTATCCAAAAATTGGAAGAAATCAATTTAAAAATAACCCTGCAGATGGAATGAAAAAACGAGTTTGTAAAGTGAAAATGTTCAAAGGTTCAAAATGTTTTTATATACAATTTCAATGTTAAATTTCATTAAATTACCTAAATTGGGTAAATTGATTTATTATTGATATATTTATACGTTAAAACCAATTTTAAAAATGATTTTAATATATAAATATGTTAGATGAAAACTAGTCTTTCAATTAAAATTTAGTAGTTTTTAATACGAATTAAATAATGAAACATCTCATAAAAATAACAAAAAAATTTCCCAAGGATAATTTTTATATTAATAATAAAATTTTTAATTATATTTTTTCAAATAAAAAATTTAAAATAATAATAAATCATATCTAAATTAGTTGTGCCATTAGAAGGTATTAAATTTAAATTTTAGGAAAAATAAATCTTTTTACACATAAAAATGGATTTATTCATATCTTCGGTCTAAAAAACCCATAAGATGAATGTTAAATATCTGATTAAATATAATATATTTAATTATAATTTTTTATCAATTTTTTAATAATTTATTAAGGAATGAATAGTTTTATTTCATAAATATATTTTTCCAGTAAAAGATTTTCTATATTTTCAAAAGGGTTTTATTTTTATTTCTAGATAATTAGTCACCAAATAAATCTAATTATATACATGATTAATCCAAATTTCATAATTTAATTATTCTTATTCATAACATTCATTCAAATAGATGGTTTATAACCATAATAATATATTTAATAGTAATATAAAATGTATGATTTGGTTTGGAAAAACAAGTTCTTACGTGCAACACAGGATATCGAAAAAAACACAAAATTATCTGTAACAAAAGAAAAACATAATTTTTCACGTACCAATAGATAATATATGTTTTTCATGTAGTGAAAAATTAACTTAGTTTTGCATATAATGAAGGAATAATTTATTGCATTCATTTAACAAAATATATATTCAGATTTGTGTGGAATGATAAATATTGAAAAGATTAAATTAATTCTATTTTTTTCAATAAAAACTCGGTGTTATACCTAATACACCCATAAAATGAATTTTACCATCAAAACTCTTCTGGGTTAACTATTTATTAATTATTTAATGTTACATTCATAGAAACCCACAACATATAAATGAATACAAAAAATTCTTTAAAATAAGAAATTTAGAAACATAACAGTTACCCAAAGTAACACATAACTAGGATTCTGCATAGGGGAATATATATGGAATGTGAAAACATGAACATGAAAGAAAAATATAACTATCTAGTTCGGATGGAGAGTGATATATTACATGGTTAACGGAATGTTAATAATCAAAAATCCTTATTCCAAAGAGGCTTGAAAATGGTCATCTATTTTATTATAAACATGAATCATAGAATAAATGAGGACAGTTCATTAAATATGAATCATAATGGAATTAAGAGAATAATCCATGAATGCATAACATACTAATAAGACATGGAAATATGGTAGACACATAGTCATATAAAATACTATGTCAAGGCTACCTACCATGTTCTTCATAAAAAAGTTAGTATTGGGATAATCACATGTGTACCTAATTTTGTCTTGGGATACCCTCCCATATTTTAACACCCCGAGTTTTTGTGAAATATTTGTTTCGAATTAATTTAATATTTTTTCATTTCACAAGATTATAAATATAATTTAATTTTATGAAATAACCATTTTAGTAATTATATCCATTAATGATTATGTTAAAATTTCATTACACAATACCCCATGATAGGTTTTCAATGCATGCAATATTGATGTGGCTTCCACTACATGCAACACCGACATCACCCATGTTACACGTAACATTGAGATTATTGGAAATATCATTTTATTGTTATAATTATTTAAGAATTAAAATTATAACATAGAAATTAAATTTATTAATATTAATATTAATAACTAATTTTCAAATATTAATGATAATAGTGATAATGAAAATTTTAATTTTTGGTAAATTAATTAAATGATTAAAATCAAAATTTTCACAATAGAACTAATTTTTATGTCATTCTGTGAACAATAATAAAAAAATTTAGAAATGTTTTGAAATATAATTTGATACAAATATGTATCCTTTTTTGTATTTATAATTTGAAAATTATCTTTGGGTAGCTACAATGATGGTGTAGCATCGACCAGATGTCTTTTGGTATAATATTCTTAGATCAGGTTATTCAACGACTCACTAGTTTTCATGGGAACCTTCCTAGTTTTCAGAAGTTTCGTATTACGATGTGTTGGAGGGTTCTGGTGGTTGTCCAACTCAGTTAGGCTTTCCCCATTGTTTGGGGATCAGGGCTGACTGCAGTGGTTTAATTAGCGTGTGTTGCTCTCAGAGGCCTGATATGAGGTTCTATTTTTTCATATTTATTTCCTGGTTATTGTGTACCCCTGGTTCGTGGTTTCCCTGGTGGTGGCTGATGGTGTCTCCATCGATGTTGTGGTCATCATTCACTCTTTTTATGGTCAACATTGGTATTCCATTATGGTGCTTCGGGTGACGACGATGCCGATAAATGAAGGTGTCGAGTGGTGATGAAGATGCAGACAATGGTGTCAGTGTGGATGAATTGATGGACGGAGTTGGTGATGTTGATGTCTATCCAGGGTTATTTCAGCTGCAGGATGACTGGTGTGAAGGTTGTGATTCTCTAGTTAGGTGTGTGTATGTTGGATCATTTTTGAATTTTGAATGATGTGTTCTTTTGGACGGTGGTAATGGTGGTATAGATCGGGTTGGCTGTAGTGTTTGTTTGAAATTTGAAGGATGTATGTTGATATTCTAGTGATGGATTGAATCTGGTTGTTTTTTGAGGGTCCACACATACCCTTTAAAAGTGTTATTATAAAATTAAAAAATACGGATTGGTATTATGAGTCAAAAAAAATCATTTTAATTGAAAAATTAATTTTTCAACAATCTATTTATGTTGTAAAATATATTTTATGTTGGTTTTAATGTTAAATTAGATCCAATATACATCTATTAATAAAATTTTGGTCATTTTAATCCCTTTATTTTCAATTTAGATATAAAATCATAATGGACATTTTAACATTTTCACTTTAAAAACCTACTTTCTCCCCACATCAATGATATTAGAATTTAACTTATTTTCCCAATTTTGTGAATTCAGTATATAAAAATGGATATAGATGGTTTTAATTAGTATGATATTTATTTCCCAGTAAGATCAACATTTTTTTTCAAAAAAATATTAAATATTGAGATTAAGATTAATAACAATGATTAAGGTAAACATTTTCATTACAAGGGAATAAATCGTAAACATATGCAGTAAAATGACCTATCGAAATCTACAAAACCCATTTTATGGCCCTATTTGGGTAATAAACCTACAATTATTGGTTTTTTGGGTTTTGATGTTTTTTTGTTAAAAACGAGGGTACAAAAAACCTGTTTTAAAAAATGCCATGTATGTCCCCTCCATTTCCTATAAAATGCCACCACATTACCACCTCCATCAAACCTATCAAATAAACAAGTTTTATTAAATATCTTCCCAATACACATCCCAATATCTCTACCCTCATTTTTGAATTATCCTTTTGGGATGAAATCCATCAAAGGAATTCCTTTCATGAAAATGAAAAGCAGTTACTCAAAGAAGAGGTAACAACCTTCCACAAGTTTCTTTCTTTTATTTTCATTCTCCCCCAACACAATTATTCTTATTCCTTGAATAAAAAATAAAAATTATATACTTAATAAACTAATATATTTATATTCTATAGGTCTAACCTGCACATACACGCACTTCCATCTAATGGGTAACGGACTTATTGTTCTTGTCTATGGTGAACTATCCCCTAAAGAAACGATGTTATTCATTTTAACTTTATCACCTCTGATGGAAGGGAATTATGATGAAAATTATTTTTTATATGATATATATGTTATAAATGAGTTTTAATGATTATTTATTTATTATATAAATCCAACCATCATTCTTTACATTTTATTTAAATATTATAATTTTGTTTTGGGATGTGTTGATTATTTCCCCCTCAAAGTGATGTGATTCGTTCACAAATTGCATGGAATGTATTATGAATGGATTTTATGAACATATATTATAAAAATGAAATAATAATTCTAATATAAAAATTATATATATATATATATATATATTCATATATTTCATTAACATTATTTATGTCAATATTACAATGAAAAACAGAAATAGCATTCATACGTACGTACGACCTACCATCTCCATGAACGGTAAAATCCATTTCGTATTTATTTATTTAATAGATTATTATAAATACATATATACTACTAATAAAAGATATCTATATTATGTTTTATTTTATTTAAATAACAATGTAACTATAAAGACCAAAAATATTAAAAAATAAGACACACGTGAAGAAAATGCAGATATTTCCTAAAGCAACACGTTAATGTGAAATTGCTAATAAATGGGTAATATAAAGACAGAATAGAATAATATGGGTATTTTATACATGAATATGATTTTTAAATATATTTATAATAAGATAATCATTATTATACACAGGTTTTTTACAAGCACAAAAAGAGTCAAGAAAAAATGTAAGGGAATTTTATCTCAATTTTAATTTCTGTGTGATTAATGTTTTTTCACCAATCATTTTTTATGTGGTATATATACCACACAAGAATGTATTGTATGACTTTTAAAACTATATTTATTTTTATTTAAATATCCGTTTTATGATACTTCTCTCATGGTGTTTAGGTTTCAAATGCAACCAAATTGGTAATGTACATTTGTCTCAATTTTCCTTCTTTGAGAAACATGCCATGTTATTAACATATATATTCTAATTATGTCTATGTATTGAATTTTACATGTTATATCTTAAATATAATTATTATTATGATATTTTTATGCTCCATATATTTTAATTTTTTTACATATTGAGTGTCATTTAGATTTACCATGTGGTAAGAGTTTTTTTAAAATAATTTCATCATTTATCAAGATTGTTTATGATTATGTTTTCATTGATGAAATATTTTGATAAATTTATCAGGAACCTTTATTAGTTATCTTATCTGCTAGTAAATATTTTAATAGGAACGTAATGGTTCCATATACCAACTCATTATAACATAGTATAACCAATAAAGCTTTTTATGAAAATATGTCTTTACCTCTCTCTTCATTCTATAATCTATGTTCCTTCAAATCCTAGTTTCATTAGGGTATTCAAAATATTTAAATACTCACCTATGGAATTTCATTTCATTTTTACCAATTTTTTAACCTAAAAAATGGTTTAAAAATAAAATCATCATATCATTATCTTATCAATGCACTTTTCTAAATATTTTACTCTATAAAGAGAATATTTGGATTTTACGGATATACCTGCTATCATGAACATCATTCTCTTGATGTTACCTTTATATTTTGTAAAATAATTTTAGAATAAAATGTTTTGAATTATTTTTCAATCTTGTTTTATTTTTTTCAAGGGAAAATGTTTTAAATATGATTTCAGTCTTTGTTTATATGCTTTCAATGTATTTTCCATATGATTTTTATGTGGTTTTATATTTTAAATATACTTTTTATAAGAATTAATGATATTTACCTAAGAAACATTTGTAAAAGTTATTTAAAAAATATTTTCCTTCTATGAGGAAATATTTTGATGTAAGTCATTCCCTTCTATGAAATATTCCCAAGGTTCTATTTATATTCTTTCATGAATGGTATATGTTTTGAAGGACTGATTCATATGACACATGTTTGTCTTCCATGAGTTATAATATTTGGAAACCCACTTATTTTCAGGGATCAAAATTTAATGAAATGACTAATAAGCTTGTATTTTTTCTATAGGTTCTGATGTGATTAATTTTTTATAATACCCATTCCATTCCACGGGTTATGATTTGATTCCTCTAAAACCCATATTTATCATGGGTCATGATATGATGAATGTTTTGTTATCTTGTGGTATATGTATGTATGATTTTATTATGGGATTAGTGGTTCTTATATCTCCCTCAAATTAATTGGATAGATATAAATGTTTTATGCTCTCAATATGGTACATGGGAAGCAATCGTAAGCCTGAAACAAGAAGGACTCCCAAACCCAAATTTAGTGGCTAAACGGGGGGCATCCAATGCCTGAAATAAGATGGTTCATGGGAGCCCATCCAAAGACCAATAGAAGGTTCTATAGGGGAGGGAATCTTATGCCTAATACAAGAGGGTCCAAAGGAGGGAATCCTAAGCCCGAAGAAGGTATATATGTTATTACACCAAGACTAACTTGTTATAATTCTCATGGTAGTTATCCATGACATATTATTTTCTATGTCTATGTGTATGCGATAATTAAATTTCATATTACTATATTATTTTTTCATGTATTATGTTCTTTATTTCCTTTGGATTTATCAATTTGGAACTATTAATTTTCAAGCCATGATTGTTTTTTATGAACTCTGATATGTAGGGAATGATCATATAATTTAATGATCACATTTTCATGCCCTTATGCTCATGTTTATGCGTATATATCATACTTGTTTACTCTTATAGGGCATCTAATATCACCCCTTTTATGTTTAATTCCTCAGGTTTTTCGGATATATTTAGTGAATGACATATCTAAGGAGGGTATTATCCTTAAAGAACCTAGTAGAAAATAATGTAGCTCGCTGATTTACTAGTGAATATGTTTTGTTGTTTCCAAAGTCATTAAACTAAATCGATCTTTGGGAAATTTTCTTTGTTATGTTTTAAGTATTCAGAATAAGTAATATAATGTCCATATGTGTTAAGACTGATTTGTTATAATTGGAATCAATGGTATGGTTTAGAAAACATCTTGAAACTATAATGAGAAAACAATTTCAAGAACCCTAAGGACATGTCTATGAATAAGTATAAGGTTAAGGATAAGTATAGTAAAATGTCCTAGAATTTTTTATATAGGATATAGTCAGTGGTTTCCTATAAATACATCCCTATCTTGATACTACAGGTGGATGTGGATTTGGAATTTATATACCAAGTGGTAACTAATCTAACAGGGTGTGTTGTTCCAGAATCTGTATAACCTGGTAAATGATAACGGGCCTCACTAAACAACTCGTTTGACAATCCTGGGGTATATGTATTAGGAATTTATAAACTCTTCACAAGCCATCATTAATTATTTAAAAATAAGTTATCTATGAATAACCTAGAAAAAACCTTATGTGTCATAGATTAAATAAGGTGTCATAATTTAGACATCCAATATGTGTGTTTTCATGATTATGTGTTTCTTCACTATGAAAAATGTTTCTTGCTGTATTCATTTTGTTTTAAGTAAATTTCAAGAACAAGAATGAATTAGTTAATGATGAATGTGACATTAATTTTTTTATGAGATTTTAAATGGGATGATCACCAGAGTTAACTGATTTGTAATCATTCCTAGTAATATTTTATAGAACACGATTAACACTTTGTAACTAAAGTAACTCTCAGTATCACCAAAGAAGTTAAGAAAATATATCACTAGGTTTTCAGGTATTTAATACAATAATCGAAATAAAATTTTGATTCCTAAATGTTAATAATGTAGGAATAAACACCGAAGTCAATGTCTCAGAGGAGCAAGAAAATGTCATGACATTGGAAAAGAAGGCCAAAAAGAAAGTAACTGCAATGTGAAAATGAATTTTTCAGCTAGCATAATAGAAAATAATATAGTCCTCCCAAAGGTATTTTCAATTTATTATTGGTTTTAATGTGTAATGTAAATTTATTATGAAAATCAACGTCTTATGTGGAAGGATCAAGAATAAAATCATAAAAGTTGTATAAGTGATGGTTTTTCTGATGATAATGAAGAGACCAAGAATGAAATATGAAATGCATGTGATGTTTTGAGAGTATTTTTGGCTTGAATTTTTAAATTTATTTTGATAAATTTTAAGAGATGATAAAAATTATATATTTTTGGTATGTGGTATTTGGGAATAGTTTGATAAAACCATAGTAATGGTCCAAGAATAATGTCGGTTGATTGAGGTGTATGTGTTATGGAATTCAAATATTATATTATAAGAATCCTGAAATATAAAATTATTATCTATATATGTTTTTCTTTTCAGATTTTAAAGGATATATTAAATGGTGTATGTAAGGGAGAAAAGCTATTTCATTGAAAGGTCATATTTTTATTAAGGAATGATAACCCTTAATTTATACCAAACATTGAGATAATGGTGTTTGTATAATGATATGTCAGATATGAATAAGTAAACTAGAGAATACTAATTACCATAGAACTAATAATGTATTTGATGAGAATTTGGTTTATGTTATCATAGATTTAGTTTAAAACCCCTTATATTTAGATAATATAAGAGTAAATCATTCAAATAAGTAATAATTCCTATTTTCCAAAATGATTTATGGTTTTTCAGGTTATTATTATGTTTCAAGAGAATACATTATGAGGTAAATCACAGGTCTGGAATATGAAAATGAAGTGATAATTTATTATATATAGAGGATCAATGTTAAGCTAATTTTGTGACCTTTATTCTAAAGATATTTATTTCCATATTTTAAAAGGTTTATAATGTTAACCATTTATGGAATGTCTAAGATAAAAATTGGATGAGTCATTGGAGTTTAATGTATTATCTCACGAAATTATGATTTAAGAATATTGGATAGCCTACTCTAACATTCTTGGTAACAAAAGAGAGATTTGAAGACTTATCAAAGATCACATGATATGTTAGTGCTTCTGAAATGAAAATTTTACCTTCCTTTTTAGAAAAGTGGTGAATTGGAAATGGTTTAATACAATAACAATGTGTGAGATTTTACTTATGTAAGGGAATAAAATCATGTAAGTATAACTACACATTTAAATTATTCAACTCAAGGAATGAAATACTAAAATTGAAATGGTTATCCTAGTATATTATATTCCAATAAATCAAATGGGCCATTAGATCCTCACGAATTTATGGCTTTGTTATTATAACATCCCATTATCTTCTTAACAGGTATGCCTTAAATCATGTCATGGTTCTCCTTTTCTTGTTTGGTAAAGGGTTGTGTTTGAATATGGAGGCAACATTTAATAGTGATGTTATAGGTTTGTTGGTTTTCTAGCCTTGACCAATATTTTATATACACTACCAAAGCATTACATTCTATGTAACAATATTTCAAAACATGTAATGGTTCTTCATGAATGCGGTTAACTACTTCATGCTGTGATGAGTACACGTTGTGAGTGGTCAAAACACCTCGTGATTATGTTAATCAACAATTTCTAACTCAGAGTGTCAGGTTTTAATAAAAAATGGTTTCCACTTTGATAGTTATGAAACATAAGATTTTCCATAATCATATTTTTATTTCATGTCATGTAATTCCTGGTTTTATGGAGGCATTACAAATTTCAATTCATTTTTTCTCATATTGAAATTAAATCTATCATAATGTGTAACTAGGGTACAAGCCATGTAACTCCACAAAATCAGCCTATTAAATTAGCAGTGTGCTTGGTATTTCATCATTAATTCCTCTCTAATTCCACTTCAATCGACCCAAGGCCTTCCACAGTAATTCTTAGAGCCTTTCAAAACATCTAGATCCTTTCTTTTGGTGTCAATCATCATTTCATTGGAGGGTGATTACTAGGAAATCATTATTCATTGTTCTTCATATATATCTCTTTCTCCTCTCTTGGGTTTTCAATGGATCATCTAGTAATTAAAGGATTTATTCCATATGGTGTTTGATATTTCTTCAAGGTAGAAACTATAGGTCTTCTATACCTTCGTTCTATTTGACAAGTGCTGTTATGAGTGTAGCATAATGAGAAATATGTAGGTGGTTCTGTCCTGAATTTACAAATTGATTATCCTTGTATTTCTTGATATATTAAAATTAATGATTTAAATTAGTTTTCTCACAATTTATTTTAATTATATTTTTAAATACATAATTCTTGTGATTCAATATATTTGAAATGGTTCTGGCATGAAAATATTGATAACCCCCAATTAAATTAAATTGAGGGGTGTTTAGGGATATTGGCAGATATAAATTTTTTAATTTAAACTGTGGATTTTATTGAACTGTTTCCTATTAAATTATTGAATTTCAATTTTTAAATGAACCGTGAAAGGGATGGAATTGGGTTTGAATGGATTTAAATCTCGTGAAAATGTCTTTAAAATGTTTTAATATTTATCTAGTGGTTTTAACTTGTAGAAAGGGCTTGTTTTTTTATTAAAACCTATTTTGGTTTTAAATGGTATGAAATTGGAATTTTCGTAATGGTGTTAATTATATTTTTTGTAGTCTTAAAATAAATTTTCCTTCATGTAAGAGTGAATGAAATCCTTAGGTAGTTAATGAATTATTAGGATACACTCTACTACATTACAACATTCTAAAACATACCTATGGAAGGTCATATTCTTGATGGGAGTGTGATGAGTCTCCTCTGGCCAGTGTTAGTCAGATGTTTGTATAGAAATTTTTTTACGATCACATAGAGATTGAGGAATACTATATATGGTTAATATTGTCATACCTACTTGGAAGATGACCATATTTCTCAATTTTTTATTTATGTACGAGATATAAATATATGCAAATGTTTTAAAATGGTATTACATGCCTTTGCTATGTTTACATAAACATCATTATGTAACTATTTTATTGAATGCATTATTTTAGAAATATTCCATCTCTTTTAAATTAAAACTTGTGCTTTAAAATCATTTAAC
The DNA here is from genome assembly GCA_963277665.1 of Viscum album. Classification (NCBI taxonomy): domain Eukaryota; kingdom Viridiplantae; phylum Streptophyta; class Magnoliopsida; order Santalales; family Viscaceae; genus Viscum; species Viscum album. The sequence continues at coordinate 1,349,181,839 of OY728127.1, read as the reverse complement.
TTCATTTGGTAATTGTATAGATTGGTTTTTTAAATATGCTGTTGAATTTCAAATCCTATTTATATTGAAAATTGAAATATATTTTTTGTAAAATATATATTTTTCATCTATTATAGAATCATTGGTGGTTTCCTACTAGGCTTAGGATCACACGCTACCTTTTCCTCTAGTGTGTTTTTAGACTTTCTTCTTTAAGGTTCAAGCAAGGGGAAAAGGTATCTTGTAGGAGTATCTAGTTGTAGAAACTAGGTCGTTGGGATTTGTGTCCTTAGGTATATTGGGGAGATTTTCCTTATTTTTAGTGCTTGGGGTTTTGTACTTTGGTCTTTTATTCTGTGTTTTATTTTATTACTTTAAACCTATTAGTGTTTATTTTATATTCATATTGACATGATCCTCTTACTTTTTCTATGTCTTTTGGAAAAATCATTCCCACGTGCATGTTGTGTGATGGCCGGTGCTAGTCGCCAACCCATAGGTATTAGGAGAGCCTTCATTCTATGTTAGGGATGACACAGTTATCAGGGATCCAGGGTACCCAGGCTGGATCATGACTAAGTGGTATCAAAGGGAGGTTGTTTATCTCTTTTCTAGAAGTAGGTATGCATTTTGGAGATCTTGTTGGGACATATGATGTAGTTCTGATTGGGTTCCTGGATAACTATCACTCTAATGAACCCTGAGTCTCCAGGGGTGATTAGGGAAGGGTGTCTTATGGAGTACTTCTTGTCCTTTCCCTATTATATCTTGGATAGATTTGAATCCAAAAATTGTTTCTCCATATGTTGGGATTAATTTCCCTCGTTTCTTGGTTTTATTGCAACCTAATGTGTTCAATATTTTTTAGTGATGTTTTTTTGCATCATGCCTCTGAGAAGAAAAAGAAATCATATCTAGGAGGAGGATGATAGTAAAGCACAATAAGTGAATCATCGAGTAGACCCAAATAAAGATGAGGTGATTGTGAACATTGTCCATGCTCTAGGACATGGACCACCTCTAGTCCCCATTCAGGCCCCAGCTATGGAACCTCAGGGAGATGTTCATCAGAATCATTCTCATGTGTTCCTTCCACAGAAGCCACGAATTTCCAAAGGCTCAACCAATCTAAACAATTTTGAGGAATGGTTGTGTAGGACCGAATGTCTATTTGAGTTCTTGGAGACACAGGATGAGATAAAAGCAAAGTGTTCCACCTTCGTGGTAGAGGGACCAAGAATAATATGGTGGACCATAATGGTGACATCGAAGAAACATGAAGGTTTATAGTGGAAGGACATCAATGTGCATTTGAATAACTAGTTCTATCTAGAGTAAATGGTGTTGGCCAAGTCTATAGTGTTTTCCATGCTTGAGAAGGATGAAAAAACCATGACAGTCTATTGAAATCTCTTTTCTAGGATAGTGAAGTTTTCTCCTAAGGTCACATCTAATGGGAGGATAAAGGCTCGACAGTTCGATTCGGGTATTTGATTAGATATATTTTTTAGGTATTCTAGCTGAAGCTTCCCACTTATACTGATGTACTCAATAGGGAGATGATAGTTTAGAGACACCTAGCTGGTAATTCAGGGTTATCAAAAGTTTATTTTACTCCCAGTGGTAGCATCAGTTCCATAAATGGAAAACAGAAGCATGATGATTCATACAGCAGCTCATGAAAGAAGAGTCAACCCAGACCTCTTACAACACCAGGAAGAAGCTTTTTTGGTTTTCTAGCAGTGTGGAAAGCTAGGACATTCTATGAGGTTTTTCAATGAGGCTCCCATGAACTATAGATCATGCGGATGTTTCGGGATCATATAAGGATTATTCCCTAACTTCTCTACTCCACATAGTGGAACGACATCATAAACACCACTTAAAACTCTAGAGAAATGAAATGCCTCACATACAAATGATTTACAACCACATGAATCCAAAATTATGCTTCTTCACACAATATAAGAGTATCCTATGAAATCCGACATGGGTCCAGCATTCATGAGTGGAAACACTATTATTTCTTCATCATTAAAGAAAACTTTATATGATACCAGTTCATCTTATTAGTTTATTTTAACCAATATTGTTAATCTTCTTAATCATTCTATAGAACGTTAATATTTTGAATTGTGTTTTACTACACCCCTTGGTACGAAGAGAGAATTTTGTCTTCGTAGTACTGCTTGTGCCTTCACTGTTGTAGATATCAGTCATGCTTGGAGTTTTCTGGTTCTCTACATGAAATTTCTTGATGTTATATTCATTATGGATTGGCTCATTACAAATAATTCTTGGATAAATTTTTTTCTTCGACAGGTCTACTTTACTAAAACTAGTTGAAAATCTCTTTCATTTCAAAAAGATTGGGACAAAAGTTCATATTGAGCTCGACATCCTTATATGTAATTGGGAAAAAATATATTACAATTTATATTTGATATTGAGTGGGATTTTGTGAGTGGGGATCTTCCTCCGGTCGTCATCAATTTTCCAAACGTGTTTCCTTCTGATTTATTTAGTATACCACCAGTAAGATAGGTTGTCATCTATTTATTTACTACCTAGAACTCAACAAATTTCAATTCCCTTTGACCATATGACACTAGATAAATTGATAGAGATAATGTAATAGTTGGATATTCTTCTTGAAAATGGATTTCTACACCCATGTGTGTCATCCTCGGTGGCACTGATTCTCTTCTCTAAGAAGGATGATGTTTCCCTTCAGTTATGTGTCCATTATAGAATTCTAAATCAAGTTATAGTAATGATAAAGTTTCTATTTCAACAAATTGATTATCTATTTGACCAGTTGATAGGGGTTAAGTGTTTTTCAATGATTGAACTTCAATATAGTTACCACCAGTTGAGGATAATTGAATATGACATTTAAAAAACCACATTTTGGAGTAGGTATGGGCATTTTTGGTACCTTGTTATTACTTTTAGAGTAAAAAATTCTCTTTTAGTATTCATTGATTTGAAGAAAAATATTTTCCATGGGTATCTAGATAAATTTTTGGAAGTCTTTGTGGATGACATTCTTGTCTAACCAAAGTCTGTGGAGGATCATGTGCATCATCTATGAATGGTTCTAATTATGCTGATAAGTCCCTGACCCTATTCCATGAATTAAAATGCTGATTTCAGGATTTGGGAATTGAAATTATTGTGACCTGAAATGTTTGAAAAGGGTATATAAGTTGATCCAAATAAAGTGAGTGTTGTTATGACTTGGGAGAGACCAAAAATGTATATGAGATTCAGAGCATTGTGGGGTTTGTCGGATATTACTACAGGATCGTGAATGAGTTCTTGGAGTTGGATTCTACAATGACATCTCTTACTTAGAAGGAGGTGATTTTTTCATGGAATGATAAATGTGAGATATCTTTCATTGAGTTGAAACTTCTTTTGACAACTACACTGGTGTTCACTCTTCCCGAAGCCGGGAAAGGGTATATGGTCTTTTGTGATACATCAGGTTTAGGTTTGGGTTGTGTTCTTAGGCAAGGTAATCATGTTGTTTCATATGGATCTCATCATCTTAGGACTCACAAGACAAATTTTCCTACCCATGACCTTGAAGTCATAGCTGTGAAGCACGTGCTAAAGATTTGGTGGCATTACCTTTATGGTGAAATATTTACCATGTTTTCAAACCACAAAATCCTTTGATACATCTTCTATAAAAAAGAATTGAATCTTTACCAGAGAAACTTGGTTGAGTACATGAACTTGTTAGACATTGAAATCACCTATACCAATGGGAAATGAAACATTGATGCAGATGTATTAAGAATGAAACTTTTAACCCAGGTAGTAAAATAATCATCAGAGGGGTGTAATTTTATAGATCTCTTTTCAATGTTCATATTCGAGTTCTAGAGAAAGGCGATGGAATTATCATTATCCATCATTCAGTTATGACTCACTATTATCAAGTTTATTCTTCAATATCAATAGAATGATTATGAGTTCTCTATCATTAGAGCCTCTATTTATACTGGAGAGAGAGTTTCTCAGTGGTCTTTCTCCAAAGCTGGTGTTCTATGATATTAAATCCTGTTGTTGGGCCTTTAGTGGCAAAAAAAGCTATATTGAGGAATTCCCATAATCCCTAGTGGGTTGGACACCTAGGAATCGCTATGTTGTTCTAGGATATGCAGTGGATGTTCTGGTGCCCATGGATGATGCGAGACATTACTAAGTTTGTAGCTCGTTGCTATATGTGCAAGTAGGTTATGAATCAACATCAGAAACATTTGAGTTTGCTTCAACACATCCAATCCCTACATGGAAGTTAGATGATAACTATATCAATTTTGTGGTCAGGATTCAACATACCCAGAGAATGATGAATGTGATATAGCTTGTGATCGACATGCTTACCAAGTTTACATAATTTATATCCATTCATGATATAACAATTTTGTGGTGTTGGTGTAACATCCCAAGTAATAAAAGAATACATCATATTCATTTTTATTAATATTTTTTAATTAAATATTAATTTTAATTTAATGGGGATTCTATGTTCGATGGTGTACCTGATACGTAACCTTGGGATTCTCCAAAATCCCATGATGCACACAGAGCTACATCATACTGAAAAATAATAATATAATATTAATAGTTTAAATGGTAGTTAATGCCAAGTAATTTTATTGGAGAGAATGAATATAAGTAACTATATTATGATTAAATTTTTTTGGTAAATGTTGTTACATTTTTTTAATAAAATTTAGATGCTTAAAATTTGAATGAAACCAATATTAAGTATAAATACTCAATTTTTTTAAAATGTTATTTTATAGACTTTGGAGGGAGAATCTTTTTATATCGTGTTTTCTCACTTTTTTTTGTTCAATATGACAAAATAAAATTCTTATTTAGTATCGGAAGAACAAAATTTACATTTGGTAACTTTTTAATATTTTTTCGGATAATGTTTTTTTTGTAATGAATAATCAAAGATATTGTATTTTAAGTCAAAATCACCTTTTCATCAGATTTATTAATATGGTTATATTATCATTATAATTAGTTTAAAGTGTAATTAGATTATTTTTTTATCATTTAATCTAATTTTTATCTTAGGAATAAATTTCACTTTTTAATTAGACAAAAACACATGTCAATCTTTTGATAGTCGTTACTTTTTTAAACCCCGCTTTTCATTTTTGAAAACGGGAATTAATTTTAAATTAATTTATTCCACTTCTATGTTTTGAATTTGTAAAAAATTATTCCATATTTTGAATCAGGGGTTCCAATTTTTGTAAATAGTATACTTTTATTTTTATACCTAATGAATTGTAATGTTAGTAAAAATTTTATTTACCATGGTTAAAGGGTAAATTTGTAAATAAAGATAAAAAATAATATTATAATAATAATAAATTACCCTAACACATGTTCTAACCCTGTTTGATGGGAGATGTCTAGCCATGTGAATCCTTGGGTACATTTTAGGACCCCATGGAGCCATTTTGTGTAAAAATTTCATTTAATTACTTTTAATTTAAAGTTAATGAAAATATAACATAAACATGTATCTTTTCTTGTAAAATGTTTTATATGGGGTTATATAAGTTATCTATTCCACTATAAATAATAATTGGAAATCTAAAATGATTTCACACATCATCGTATCTTATTATTAATTTTTCACATCATATAAATATATTTATTTATGACATAATGGTGATGAAGTGATTACCTTATTAATGAATAATTTAAATTAGTGAGATTATAAATATTAAAAAATCACATTGAAACATTTTATGGCATCCACAAACTTTATGGATGACTATGAATTATTATATTTTAATTAATGATGTTTTTTTTTGAATAAATCAATTTGTGTTGAATTTTTAAAAAGTCATGATATGAATAGTATAAAAATTGACATAAATGTGTTTCTAAATAAATTAATATTTTATTAAATGACATAACAGTCATAAAAATATAAGATTTGGCCAACTGAAATATATGATGTAACAAATGTCTTAAATGATCCATTTTTTGGTCTCTTTTCATTTTATTCTATCTTTTGTAACAATATTTTTGGAATATTCAAGAAGACAAGGTAAAAGATAAATAAGTTTATTAATGGTTAAACCTAATAGGTAAGGAAAATTTTATGACCTAATCATGTCTAAAACCCATTGGAAGAGAGTAATTCTACCGATCCACATCGGATATTCTAAATATATCACTTTGGTTTCATTATAATTTTGAAATCAATTAATAATAATTTAATATTTCAGGACATTCCAAAAGTGCCCCTCCTACCTCTTATAAAAGGACACCACATATAACCCATTACTCACACCTATAAGGCCCCTTGGATCATCCAAACTCTGCTCCAATAATCAACCAACATTCCTCCCTTCCTCCTAGAATACTTCCCCCATGAAGATGGAAATTTAAGAAATCCCTTTGGCTCAAATCAATAGAAGTTACCCGATTTGAGGTAACGTCTTCTATCAAGTTCCATTCCATTATTTTTCCTTCTCCACTCCCTATTCTGTTGTTATTTTTTATTATTTTAAAAAAATATCCTTGATATACTGAGTATTTTATTTGAGAATGATTCGAACTAAACATACACACAACTCCATCTAATGGGTATATAACTTAGTGTTTCTATGGACGGCGAACTACTGCCTCACGAAATGATGATTGTTCAATAATATCTTAACACCTCTTATGATATCCATTATTCTGAAACTATAATTATATATTATATATATGATATTTATTTATCTCTATTATTCTTTTATTCTCATTTAGAACATACCTTTATTCTTTTCTTGTTGTATAAATATGATAATTTTATTTGAAGGAGTGTGGACTACCGCCCACTCAAAGTGATATGACTCGTTCATGTTATACATGGAATGTATAAAGGATGGAATTAATGAATATATTTTACATATATGAAATATATATTATACTATAATGATAATATAATTATTTATCATTTATTTTTATTTCCTTTAAATATGAAAAATAAATGAAAGTAGCGTTTATGCATACGTATGGCTTACTATCTCCATGAACATTGTATTTCATTTTTTATATCCAAATTCTGTGGACCATTATAAATACATATATACTATCCATATAAGATATATATGATATCTATATCATGAATAAAATTCTTGAGATAATATACTTTTGACCACATGGACAATTTGTAATTTTAAAAAGATCATTTCTAACTCAAGTTTTGAACATCGAGAAAATGTCTGATATGAACTCAAATAATTAACTAATGGTTATAGAAAGGTAATAAGTGATATAAACTGACTGATAAAATGGAAAAATTTTCTCAAGTAGAAATTAACATAAATATATTATTCTAGAAGAACAAGGAACATACAACACTTGTCAGAATCGAGGTAAGGGGGATCATCTCAATATACTTTCTTTGAGGCATATTTTGATTTATACATGTCTTGCTATTATACAATGTATAGTCCTCTTTGAATTTTAATTTCATTAAAAGGAAATATTTTTTCTACATAGTGTTTTACTAAATTACAAAGAGAATGTTTCTCTTTAACATACGTAGTGACAATAGCCTTTCTGTCACCGAGTGCATTATTAGAAATTTGGCTTCCGTAACACGCCTTGATGATTTTAAATAGAAGATAAATACTATATAAAGTTTTTATATATTTTATTATTGAAAATGGTTTGGAAAATTGATTTACTATTTCAATATATTGAATTTATTTCTTGTGATTGCAAATAAAATTTTATGATTGAAATGTTGATATTTGAACTCTTTTTTGTGTGATGATTATATAATGGTCCTTATACATTTTACGGGTGGTTTTGTGATAAAGAGAATGATTGGTGGTTCTGTGAAAAACCAATGATGGGTGGTTCTGTTATAACCTCCAATGCATTGGGTATGGAAGTCATTTGTATGGTTATTCTGTTTGTAAGAATGATTTTTGAAAGTCAACTATATGGTTATTTGATTAAATATTATTATGTCCCATGTTTTAATTTTATATGTTATGTGTGTTCTCTATGAGGTTTATGGTAATCTGTTGGTTACAAAAGGTTAAAAAATTCTCATTTATTCAGTTAAGTGTATTTACTACTTCATAAAGGTGATAAGTATTACTTATGATATTGTATTCATGGTGTAAATGGTGTTTAGAAAAAATAACATTTTTATTTCTTCGTGTATCCCTTATTGAGTTTTTAATGCTCATAACATGTTTTGAAAAGTGATTCACATGATTTAAAGGTGAATAGAGTCAATAATGGGATCAAGATAAAGTTTTGATTTTTAAGCATGAAACTAATCCACATTCTTTTTTTATTTTATTTTTTATTTTATGAGTGAAAATGCATAAAGAGTAGAAGTATTTACTTTTTAATAATAATGTTGTTATGTATAAGTTATTTCCTAATTCCCTAAAGATATATACCTAAAAATATCTAAAATGTGAATTATTAACATAATTCTAGATTATGTAATGTTTAAGGCTGGGTCCTTATAGTTGGTATCAGAGGTTGGTTTACATAACATTAGGAGTTAGAATTATGATAATACAATATCAATAAATGATTTTTAAATTATGGTGAAATTGAAATGATATAAACTTTGAAAATTACCATGTTTCTTCTCCTGAGATATTTCAATGATCATAATGGTTTTCCACAGAGGAAATAGGGATGCTATGATGGGATGACATGAAGTGGAAAACAACCTTCCAAATCAAAAACCTGAGATGGTCAGAAACAAAACAAAACATTTTTTTGTAGGGATGAAGTAGTTGAATCAGGCTATAAATGTTGGTGGAATACATGCCTGAGATCAACCAGATCCACCCCAGAGGAACATTCCTATAGTGGATCATTTCACTATGAAACATCCCCCCATCATTCAGAGGATCATCTGACCCTATTCATGATAAAGGTTGGATCAATGAACTGGAAAAGAATTTCAATGTCAATGGTTTTATGGACAATCAAAAGGTTAGTATTGTGGTTTATCATTTTTAAGGAGAAGAAGATTTGTGTTGGTAGATGGTTAATGATATCAGGGATAGAGAAGAGATTTATGGTTTTTGTTGGGACAAATTCAAAGGTATGTTTCTTGAGATTAATTTTCCAAAGGATGATCAAATTAGGATGGAAAAAAGTCATTTAATTATGGTTGGAGGATGAATCAGTCACTACTTAAGAAAAATAGTTCACTCGACTCACAAGGTATGCATCAAATTTCATCAGAGATATTTATAGTAAGAAAAATTTATTTTACTCAGGATTGAAGGCACGATATCAAAGATAATTGGCCTCCTATGAATTAAAACGCTATGAAAAACATTTCAGGTGTTCCATGAAGATAGAAATACAGTTTTATGATGATCTGGTGTTCTATGAGATAACGACAAAGTAGAGGCCCGGTTGGAAGGAAAATGGAAAGTATTCATCAAATAATCAAGGAGGTGACAAAGTTAAATTTTCATCTTGTGAGAAATATGGTAAAGAACATCTTGGAAAATGACACTCAAAATATGGATAGTGCTTCTAGTGTGGTATGACTGGTCTTATTTCTTGTTACAATAAGTAAGATGATCAAGAAGGCAATAAAAACCCAACGATAATTTGTTTTAGTTCTAATGAGTTTTGGAATTATGCCAATGTGTGTCCAAAGTTGATTACCTATGGTGGAAACTAGTCTGGTCAAAAGTATAAGGGTGGGGATAAATCTTTTTCTACTACTACTGTGGATGTGGGACCATCAAATGAAGTGGTATCAGGTACATTTTCGATTTTTCATATTATTCCAATTTATTGTTTGATTCGGGATCTACAAATTCTTTAATTTCTTATAATTTTTTAGGTTTGTTCAGAATTCCACCTCAATAAATGAATCTTGAACATATGTTAAAAACACATAGGGGAAATGATTGGCTAAGAATATATTATAAGAATCATTATGTACTTATTTGTGGAAATAATTTACCTCCAAACCTTTTTGTTTTGCCTCTAGTAGAGTTTGATGTTATTTTTGGAATGGATTGGCCTTATCTTTACCATGCTAAGATTTACTATAGAGCTAAAGAGGTTTTTTCATAATGACTTTTGTTTGTGTAAAATAATGAACCCTTTGTTGAGACAAAAGTCATCTTTTGACTTCTATATTTTTTTTGGAAATCACAAATGTCTTGCTGATCGTACTGACCATAATGATTGTACTGATCATGCTGATCATACTGACCATAATGATCGTACTGATAATGCTGATCGTACTAACCATAATGTTCGTACTGATCATGCTGATCGTACAAAACATGCGTATCGTACTGATCATGATGATCGTACTGACCATGTTGATCGTACTGATCATGATGATTGTACTGACCATGCGTATCATACTGATCATGCTGATCGTACTGACCATGACAATCGTACAATGCTGATCCTACTGAATATGGAAATTTCATTGTCTCTCCTACTCATAACATTCATTACATACATGTTTTGGTACTTAGTAAAAAACATTTGTTTCATATGAATTGTACTCATGGTTATCTTGTTCATAGATCCTTTGTTTTAACAAAAACGATGTTGTTGAGTTAGTTACAAACTAATCAAAACGATGTCGTGCTTTCTGTTTCAATATGACCGTTATGATTCCAGGTGTCCAACTCCCTCTGAGTTTTTTGGAGAAATATGACCGTTGAAAGAGATATGACCGTTGGAACCTGAGGCCTATAAATAGGAGGTCATTTCAAGCTGAGAAAGACGACTAATGAGAACTTTTGGAACAACTGTGATACTATACATCTATCATGTTCTAGAGAGAGACACTGTGACTTCTCTCATCTTCTTTGTGCGTCCGATCATCGTATCTAGGGCTTTCAAGTGATTTAAAGACAGAGGTTATGATTACCTACAAAATTGAGGGCTGCCAGGAATAGGCAGACGAACGGACCAATCATCGTATGGAGGGCTGCTGGGGATAGGCAGACAGACGTTTCGTTTATTGTATCGAGGGCTGCCAGGGATAGGAATATAGATAGTCAAATCATCGTATCGAGGTCTCACCAAGGTGTTGGTGAGATAGACCTTTTATCCTAAGTGAAAGGATAACCTTTCTCTTTGGGTCAAAATAATTGTAATACTTTTACTTTTCTGCTGCTGCTTGTATTAGAAATGAATTTTTATTGTATCCTTCCTTACATATTCAATTGTAATTGATTCAATTACAATCATTCTATTACATATTGTATTGATTGATTCTATATGCTTTAAGGTAGAATCATTCATCTTTATATTACTCTGATTATTATGTTCATCTTGAATACAATTGTTTTACATTTCATTAGGATTACATTACGTCATACCTTTTATATTCAATACAATTCACCCCCCCCTCTTGTATTGTTCCATCTAATAGACATATACCTATACATATTCGATCCAACAATTGGTATCAGAGCAGGTTTTCCACTGATTTGTATTACTTGTTCTATTTTTACTGACTACACTAACGTGTGGAGTGGAAAAGATATTGTTTCATTAGATGGAAGGAATGAATATTGGGTCAATAGACAATCTGAATCCTTCTAGACCACCTATCTTTGATGGGAATGATTATGAGTACTGGAGAGATCGTATGAAGACTTTTGTGATCAATACTGGTGTAGACAATTTTATTATGCTTACTGGAGGTTACAAAATTCTGGACAAAGAAGTCAGTACTTTCACTAACCAAGAGAAGCAAGAATATCAACTGAATTACAAGGTACATAATACTTTATTATGCTCTATGACAAGGAATATATACAGTCAGATATCTTCATGTGAAGCTACCAGCTGTATTTGGAAGAAATTAGAAGACACTCATTTTGGTACATCCAAGGTTATAGAAACAAGAAGTGCAATGCTTCGAGCAGATTATCATGGATTTGTTTTCCCTTATGGGGAGCCAGTATGTAAAGCGCAACAAAAATTTATTACAATTGTCAACAGCTTACAATCTATGGGAGAAAAAGGTCTTAATGATGAAGCTCTAGTTGATAAAATTATAGATATAATTCCAAATGAATGGAAGTCAAAATGGACATCTATTGATGAATATAGAAATGTTTCCCAGATTACTCCTGATGAACTCTTTGGAAATCTTCTACAGCACGAGACAAGAATGAAGAGAGATGCTGATTTCAACAAGAAGAAGAATGGGAATGGAAGTGTAGCCTTTGCATCTAAATCCAAAACACCTGAAAGGCTTACAAGATCCAAAGCCATGAATGTTATATCTGATTCAAGTGATTGCAATCTTTCAGATAATGAGTTAGCCAATCTTGCTCGAAGGATAAACAAGATTGTGGGAAAGGAATACATCCAATATAGATTCAAAAAGAAAGATAGGAAGGATATGAAAGATTATGAGGAAACTTGTTATGAATGTAAGAAAGTAGAACAAATAAGGCCTGATTGTCCTTTACTGAAGAGGAAGGACATAAATGAGAAACATTTTCAAAGAAACAAGAAAAGGTTTTATAAGAAAAAGAATGTTTTGAAGGAAAATGATACCTGGAGTGCAAGTGGTAGTGATTCTTCAGATTATTCTTCAGAATATGAGTCCCTCGGACAGAGGGATATTAAAATTTTAGCCAAATTACTAATAGAAGATCATTGTCTCATGGCTAAGGTACATAATGCTGAAACCATTACAAATGTCGCATTGAATGCAAATTATACTGATAATAGATATTATGAATCTTCAAATGATGAATCTTCATCATCAGAAGATGATACATTACCTTCTTTTAAAGAAGTCTCTAGACTTTCTAAATTACTTGAAAATGATAATTCAAAACTCATGTAGAATCTTGAGAAAGAAAATTCTAGAATTTTAGTTTTAACTAAAGAAGTGTCCGATCTTTCTAAGGATCTTGATGTGAAAACTTATGATTTTGAAAATATTTTAAAAGCCCTTGAGAATTTCAAATCTGATAAGGATAAACTTTCTAAGGATCTTGAAACTGTGTTTTCAAAGAAAAATGTTTTGGAGCCTAACTCTAGTTCAAAATCAAGTGTTTTGGAAAGTAAAAACATAGTTTTAAAACTAAAGTCAGAAATTTTTTCCTTAAAGAAATGTTTGTCAAACATTACTCTGGGAAAGGAAAACATTGACAAGATTTATTCTCAAATTAGAACTTTGAGAAATCATTCTGGTCATGGTTATACTCATTCCAAACATGTTTTTAGTAATAACTATTTTCTTCCTAAAAAACCTCTTTTTTTTCTATGTGCCAAAGTGGTGGACACTGGAGAAGATATTTTTCTCTCAACAGAACTCAATCTTTATGATTTCATAAAGCTCATTTTTCAAAAAAAATGTGGATTCCAAAAATTCTTTTATCTAACCCTTGTGGATCCAAACAAGTTTGATTCTGAAAAACTAATTGTTTCTTTTTCAGGAAAATGAGAAGTGTACCAATAAGAATATTTGGTACATGGATAGTTGTTTTTCTCGAAACACGACTGGAAACAAAGATCTCTTTGAAAAGGTTATCAAAACAAAATGAGATATTATTCTACAATTTATCAGAACGTAAGAACAACTTGCTGACATTTTTACAAAACCTTTATCTTCCAATATTTTTGAGTTTATAAAATAGAAGCTAGGAATGATTACATTAAAATAATCATTTATATCTTTAAAATACTCTTAATATTAAATAACACCATTTGAAAGGGGGAGGACATTTCTTACTATGTTTTTTTCTTACTATGTTTCTTTTTTATCTTATGATATTTAATTATTTACTCTCCTGGTATGTGTTTTTGTTTTTCTGTTTATCATATTGACAGTTTTATCGTATAATTTAATTTTCATTTCCATCGTATTGACCGATGATGGTAATGAATTTCTTTTCTATCGTATCGACCAATGATGGCAATGAATTTCTTTTCCATCGTATCGACCGATCATGGTAATGATTTTCTTTTTCATCGTATCGACCGATCATGGTAATGAATTTCTTTTTCATCATATCAACCGATCATGGTAATGAATTTCTTTTCCATCGTATTGACCGATGATGGTAATGAATTTCTTTTCCATTGTACTGACTGATGATGGTACTGATTTTCTTTTCCATCGGCTTATCAGTTCATGGTAACGAGATTGTTTTCCATCGTATTGTCAGTTCATGGTAACGAGATTGTTTTCCATCATATTTTCAGTTCATGGTAACGAGATTGTTTTCCATCGGATTTTCAGTTAATGGTAACGACTTTACTTTCCATCGTTATGACATTTTTTTGTTTTTCCATCGTACGGTTGTGTTTTCCTTTTAGCACTACTAAAACTAACAATTAACTTAAGTTCTCCGGCAGGTACTTCCCATTTTTTCGTTTTTAATACTAACCATTGATCTGTTTTCCCCTAATCATGACAGTAGAAGATCAACGGTCACCCCTGTATCATCTATAAATATCCCCCCTCCCCAAACCCACATTGGTTTTTCAGGTTTTGAGGAGAAGCTCTGCTCCACTGTTTTTAAACCATCGTACGATCTTTCATCGGTAGCACCTATATGTCTTAGTCCTCTGCTAATACTCCCACCGAAATTTCTTTAATGACATTTACAGAGAAAGACTTTTTCAGAGAAAGGATAGTTTCTCGGGACTTCTATGATTCATATGATTCTACTATCAAGAGAATCATTCTATTTCAAGGATGGGAACATTTATATGTTGAAAGACCTATTTCTCAAGATCTGGTTCTCTTTGATGAAGTCAGTCAGTTCTACAAAACCGTATCTTTCGACAAAGACATGACTATCAATTTTTCTTTGTATGATAGAATTTTGTCTATGGCTATGAAACAAGCGGCTCACTTTCTTAATGTCCAAACAGAAGGGGATTCTTTCTATCCATCTCATAAACTACTAGAGGAAGTCGATACGTTTAATAGAGAAAGTGTTGAAAAGTCTTTGTTTGTTATAAATGAAGGGAAGAGAAAAGTGTCTCATCATTCTCCGGAAAATATGTTTGTGACTTTATGGATGCAAGTTTTTCATATCCCAAGGAAAGGGGATATAGAAACTCTGAAAGTTTCCGATATTTTTATGCTTGACTATCTTGTAAATAAGAGAAAAGTAAATCTCATGGGGTATGTTTTTGAAACCATTAAGAATGTCAAGACAGGAGGGATTAAGTCCTAAATGATTATGTATCCAACAATCCTTACAAAGTTTATTCTTGAGACCATGAAGTTTTGCAACATTCCTTTGAAAGGAAACCTGATAGATCTGAAGCCATCTTGTATTAATAAGAGTAAGATGAAAAAGCTGAATGTTTGTTTTGATCCAAATTCAAAAAAAATTATAAGAGATGAAGAAGCTGAATCGGCTCAAAATCAATCGACACCTATGCCAGCAAAAGACATTCCTTCTCTAGTTGTTCCTCAAAAGTCTGATCCTCAAACCAGCACAAAGCCATAGAAGATGCCTAAGTATAGTAAGGAAGTTGTACCCAAGTGGAGAAAGGATAAGGAATAGAGAAAGGAAGGTGATACAATGTTTGGACTTGATCCAGCCGAAGCCTTTGATGAGAGACTAAGGGTTGAGGATACTCTTCAGGTGAAAAAGAAGAAAAAGGTTCTTTTGAAAAGAAAAGCATAGGAATTTTATTTCTCTAAAGTCTTGAAAATGGTTGAGGATTCTAGTGCTCATTTGATACAAGAAGTGCGTCAAGAACCCATCGTACATAGTCTTCCTGAAAAAGAAAGAGGAAAACAAATGTTAGAAGAGATAGTAGAAGTGGAAGAGGAGGAAAGAGATTTTCTTTTAGAATTCCATCAGAGTTCGAAGAAGAGTAGGGGGAATCAGTTCAAAAGCTGCGTGAAGGTGTTCAACAAACCCCTCATGCTGATCAAGCACTTTTTGAAACTTCTGAAACTCCGGATAAAACACTTTCTAAATTAAATCAAGGTGCTCAATCATCTCATACTGAAAAAGTTATTGTCATCAGTGACAATGTAGAAGAAGAAAGAAAAAGCAAAAGGAAAACAGCCAGTTGTTGACTCAAGACGATCAAATGAATTGCCTTTGTACGATGAGGATACTGATTCAGAACATACAATCTCTTTCAAAAAGAGTGATTATATTGTTCACGTTTTACGAAGAGTTGAAAAGAAAATTCCTTACTTTCCGATGCTGGAAGGGAAAATTGATTTCATTACTGACAATCAGAAAGAGAACTTTGGTTTGGTAAGAGAGTTGAGAAAGAAAGTTTTGTCAGTTGAAGCTGATTTGAATGTTCTTTCTGAAACCACGGCTGCTCATAAGAAAGCTTGCAACATGATGACCACGTGGTCATATAAAACAGAAATCTCAGTGAATGACCATGAGATAGAAATTGAAGACAAACGGAGGTTGTAAAATGATCTTGCTATTGCCTTTAATAATCTTGAAAAAGAAACTGTTGAAAGGTTGAATCAGATAACTCAGGGTGCCGATATTCTTTCATTAAAAGAATTTCAAGAGAGAATGAATGATTTTAAATCTGAATTCTCAAAGGTTTCATCTTTCAAAGATGAAATAGTTCTCTTGAAGAAATAGAACTCTGGGTTATCCAAAGATAACAAGAATTTGCAAGACAGAATTGATACTCTTAAAGAAGTAATCAGTGTTCAGGAAGTGACCATCCGAAATCAAGATCAACACTTTTCCGATCAACAAGACCTACTCAGATCTCAGGGTGATGCTATTTCTGAAGACAAGAAGGAGATAAAAAAGATGAAGGCAGTTCTTCATGATTTGATCAAAAAGGAGAAGGAAAGAGAAAACAAGTGACTCGTATTTGTTCTCAATTTTAGCATTGTTTGTTATCATAATGAAATTTCTTTTATCCATTGTCCTGTGTTTTTTTATAACGAATTTCATTTGTGTACAATAATGAATCCTTTGTTGAGACAAAATTCTTATTTTGACTTCTATGTTTTGTTTTGGAAATCAAAAATGACTTGCTGATCGTACTGACCATAATGATCGTACTAATCATGCTGATCGTACTGACCATAATGATCGTACTTATCATGCTGATCGTACTGGACATAATGATCGTACTGATCATGCTGATCGTACTGACCATGCATATTGTACTGATCATGCTGATTGTACTGACCATGCTGATCGTACTGATCATGATGATCGTATTAACCATGTGTATCGTACTGATCATGCTGATCGTACTGACCATGACAATCCTACAATGCTGATCGTACTAAATCTGGAAATTGCATTGTCTCTACTACTCATAACTTTCATTACATACATGTTTTGGTACTTAGTAAAAAACCCTTGTTTCATATAAATCGTACTCATGGTTATCTTGTTCATATATCCTATGTTTTTACAAAAATGATGTCGTTGAGTTAGTTACAAACTAATCAAAATGATGTCGTGCTTTCTGTTTCAATATGACCGTTATGATGCCAGGTGTCCAAGTCCCTCCGAGTTTTTCGGGGAAATATGACCGTTGAAGGAGATATGACCGTTGGAACCCGAGGCCTATAAATAGGAGGTCATTTGAAGCTGAGAAAGACGACGAATGAGAAATTTTGGATCAATTGTGATACTATACCTCTATCAAGTTCTAGATAGAGACACTGTGACTTCTCTCATATGATTTGTGTGTCCGATCATCGTATCGAGGTATTTCTAGTGATTGAAAGACAGAGGTGTCGATTACCTACAAAATCAAGGGCTGCCAGGGATAGGCAGACAGACGGACTGATCATCATATCGAGGGCTATCGGGGATAGGCAGACAGACGTTCCGATCATCGTATTAAGGGCTTCCAGGGATAGGCAGATAGATAGTCTGATCATCATATCGAGGGCTCACCAAGGTATTGGTGAGACAGACCTTTTATCCTAGGTGAAATGATAACCCTCATCTTTGGGTTAAAAGAATTGTAATACTTTTACTTTTCCACTGCTGCTTGTATTAGAAAGGAATTTGTATTGTTTCCTTCTTTACATATTCAATTGTAATTGTTTCAATTACAATCATTCTATTACATATTGTATTGATTGATTCTATACACTTTAAGGTAGAATCATTCATCTTTATTTTACTCTGATTATTGTGTTCATCTTGAATACAATTGTTTTACATTTCATTAGTATGACATTACATCATACCTTTTATATTCAATACAATTGTGGGTGTTTGTATTTCTATTAGTGTAAGATCATTTAAACTAATCTCTTAAGTGCTAAAACTCAAAGGTTTTTAAACCTAAAATTCACCCACCCCTTCTTGTATTGTTCCATCTAATAGACATATACATCTACATATTCGATCCAATACCCTTATCTCAGATAAGATATCCGGAAGTTAAGGAATGAGTGAAAGATGGAAATGAATTTTAACTTGAACATATTGCTGAAAACAAAGGAGCTATTCATATTAATGATGTTCCAATAGTAAATGAGTATCTTCATGTTTTTTCTAATGAGTTTCCTAGTATTATATCTGATCACGAAGTTAAATTTGCAGCTGAATTAGTTCATGATGCAAATCCAATTTCAAAACCCTCTTATCAAATGTCTCAATTTTAATATTTAGTGTCAAATAAATAAAAGTAGAAGTTGTTAGATAAAGATTTCATTTGACCTTGATCATCACCATGGGGTTCTCTAGTCATTATTGTTAAAATGAATGATGGTTCATTGAGACTTTTTATTGATTATAGTTCCTTGAATAATTTCACTATTGTGAACAAGTATCTTTTTACTCATATCGATGATTTGTTTGATCAGTTCCAGGGAGCACAATATTTATTGAAGATGGACTTAAGATCGGGGTACCATCAGTAGAAAGTAAAGTAATCAGACATTCTAAAGACCATGTTTCATACTATATTGGGCCGTTATGTATTTTTAGTTATTCCTTTTGGGTTAACCAATGCACCAGCTATATTCATGAATCTTATCAATAGATTTTTCTGTGAGTTCTTAGATAAGTTTTTGGTTATGTTTATTGATGACACTTTGGTATAATAAAAATGTAAAGTGGAACATGAAATCCATTTAATGTTTGTCTTGGAAATCATAAATGAAAATAAATTATATGGGGAATTTAGAAAATGTGAGTTTATGTTACAAAAAATTTCATTCATTGGTCACATTGTTTAAAAAAATGGACAAACTATTGAAACTTATAAAGAAAAAGCTATGGAATAATATCCAATGCCCCCAAATATAACTGAGATTTATAGTTTTCTTGGTTTTTTAGAATATTATAGAAGGTTTTTTTATAATTATTCATGATTATCTTGCCCACTAAAAAAGTTAACTCCAAAAGGTGTTATGTTTAACTAGACAAAGGAATGTGATGATTGTTTTCAGAAATTAAAAATAAGAATAGTGAATGCTCCAATTTTGGAATTACCTTCTAGAAATGGGGAATTTGTTATCTATAGTGTTTCTTCATTGAAAGGAAGTGGTTGTGTTATAAAGAAAAATTATCAGGTAATTGCTAATTTTTTATGTCAATTGAAAACCCATGAGTTATATTACCCTACAAATTATTTGGAATTAACTCTGTAATTTTTGTTTTAAAAATTTTCGGTCATCATCTATATGGAGTAAAATGTGAAATATATACTAAACACAAATGATTTAAGTATATATTCACTCAGAAAAAATTGAACATGAGATAGATGAGATGGCTGCAATTAGTCATAGATTATGATTGCACGATTCATTGCCATCTAGGAAAAAAATTATGTGGCTGATGCTTTGAGCCAAAAAGTAATGCTACATTAATCATGTTACATTTGTAACAAGATCCATCGATTACAAATTAGATGACAATTTGGAAAATAATTTTTTGGTTCAAGAAATTCCTTTGTTTTATTTCTGGTGTTAGTGAAATCATCTCTATTAGATAAAATTAAGAAAGCGGGGAATAAAGACAGTGAGTTGGAGAAAATAGAAGAGTTGGATCAGAAGGGTATGTTTCCTGAATATAAAATTGATAATGATTTTATTTTGAGATTTGGAAAAAGAATATGTGTGACTTGTGATTTAGCGTTAATGAAAGAGTATTTATGTAAAGCTCATAGTTCTCCGTTTTCAGTTCATCCCGAAAGTAATTTGATGTACAAAGAACTTCGAGAGTATTACTGGAGGAATGGGATAAAAATAGATATTTTCTGAATTTAGAGTGAAGTGTTTAACTTGTGAATATGATAAAGAATATAGAATATTACTAAATGGGATGCTTCAGCCTTTGCCAATTCCAAAGTGGAAATGAGAAAATGCGCCCATTGATTTCATTGTGGGAATATCAATGATGTTTTGAGGTAACAATGCAATGTGGGTTATTGTTGATCGATTGGATAAATATTTTCATTTCCACCATATTAGAGATATATTGTCTCTAGATCAACCTTCTCATTTGTATGTCAATGAGATAGTTAGGTTTCATGGAGTTTTACTCTCCATTTTATCAGATTGTGATCCTAGTTTCAGTTCTATCTTTTGGAATGGACTTCAGAAGTCATTGGGTACTATATAAAATTTCAGTACAGATTTTCATCCTCAATCAGATGGGAAGTCAGAAAGAACAATTTAGACATTTGAAGACATGCTACATTCTTCTTTAATGGATTACCAGGGAATTTTGGCCTATCATATTTTTTGGTTGAGTTTTCTTATAATAAATGTTTTCATTATCATATAAGGATTTCTCCATTTGATGCATTATATGAGAAGAGGTGTTGAACTACATCTCTTTTGGATACAGTGGGTGAAATGAAACTAATGTGACCAGAATTTGTTGAAGAGATGGAATAACAGGTTTAGTTGATACAGAAACACGTGATGAAAGCTCAGAGTAGGTTGAAAAGTTATGTGGATAACCAGAGGATGGATCTTTATTTTGAGGTAGGGGATTGTGTCTTTCTCAATGATTCACCATGGTAAAGTGTGATGTGTTTTGGTAAGAAGGGGATGTTGATTCTATGGTTCATTGGACCTTTTAAAACAGAATGTTGCATCAGTTTCTTACCAAGTGGATTTACCTCCAAATTTATCTTAGGTACACAGTTTCAATCATGCATCAATTTTTAGAATGTAAATTTCTAATTCATCTCATGTTTTGAGTCTAGAAATAGTTTTGTTGGAAGATAATCTTTCTTATGAGGAACAGCCGGTCCAGATTCTTGACCATAGAGAGAAAGTCTTACAGAATAAGGTGATTTATCAGGTTAAGGTTTTGTGAAAAATCAATATGGTTGAAGAGGAAACATGGTAATCTAAAAATTCTATGAGGGATAAATACCCCCACATATTTGATACAAAAATAAAATTACTAGGACATAATTTCTAAAAGGGGCGAAGGATATAACATCCCAGGTAATTAAAGAATATGACATTTTCATATAAATTAATATTGATGAATTAAATATTAATTGAACTCTAATGGGGATTCTATGTTCGATGGCATACCCGACACACAACAATTGATTTCTCTGAAATCTCATGTTGTACACAAGGTTGAGTCATACTGATAAATAATAATTTAATATTAACATTTTTAATGGTAGTGAACACCTAGACATTGTATTGGTGGGAATGAACAGAACATACAGTACTATGATAAAACATTTCTATTGAATATTTTTACATTTATCCAATAAAATTTAGAGGCTTAAAATGATAATGATCCCAATTTTAAGCATAAAACTCTAACATTTATTAGAAGCTAGTTTTACTTTCTTTTGGTGGAGAACTCTTTTTAAATCAAGTTTTTGTCACTTATATATATTCCATTTTACAAAATAAACTTCTTATTTATAATAATAACAAAAAAATTATATTTGGTAAATTTTTTGTATTTTTTCTGATAATGTTATTTTTTCCATGAATAGTGAATAATACTGCATTCTAAGTCAAAAATGTCTTTTCATCTAATTTATAAATATGTTTTGATTATCTTTTAATATGTTTTAAAGTGTAATTAGATTATGTTATTATCATTTAATTAAATTTTTTTCATTGTAAGTAATTTCACTATTTAATTTGATGTAAACACAAGTCAATCTTTTGACAGTTATTACTTCTTAAAAACCTATTTTTTGGTTTTGACAACTTAAATTAAATTTAAATTAATTTCTGACACTTCATTATTTTGAATTTTCAAAAATGGATTTTATATTTCTAATCTGGATGTTTAAATTTTATAAATAGATATATTTTTTAGACATTATGAATAGTAACATCAGTAAATATTTTATTTACTATGGTCAAAGTGAAAATATGCTAAAATAGGGTAAAACATAATATTACAATAAAATTAAATTTAACTAAAACATTTCCTAATAGAATTATATGATATATGCCTTAAGATGGGCATCCATGGGTTAATTTTCGGACCCCAAGAAGCCACGTGTGTGTGAAAATTACATTTAATCACTTTTAATTAAAAGTTAATGAAAATATAACATAAACATGTATCTTTTACTAAAACCATTTTCACAAGGGGTTATATAACTGATATCTTCTACTATAAATAGTTATTATAATGATAAAAATATTTCCTATATCATGTTATTTTATTTAAATTTTTAGACATCAAATAAATAAATTTATTTATGACATAATGGTGATGTAGTGATTACCTTATTAATGAATGATTTAAACAAATGAGAATATAAATATTAAAATAAATTTATTTTGAAAATTTTTATGCCATCATATAATTTTATGGATGAGTATGATTGTTATATTTTAATTAATGAATTTTTTTCTAAGTAATAATTTTGTAATAAATTTTAAAAAATTCATGATATGAATAGTATAAAAATTTTCATAAATGAGTTTTTAAATGAACTAATATTTTATAAAATGATATAATAATCCTAAAAATATAAGATTCGTCCAAATGAAATATATTATGTTACAAATGTCATTATTTATACATTTTTATGTTGCTTGGAATATTATACTAACCATAGTAACCATATATTATGAATATACAACAAGACATGATTAAAGTTAAATAATTTTACTAAGGGTTAAATCTAAAAGATAAGGAAAAATTTCTGGCCTAAACATGTACAAAACACATTTTTTGAGAGTCGTTAGACCCATCCTCATATTATATTAAAATTATATCACTTTTGAGTTATTAAAATCCTAAAATCAATTAATAATAACTTTATAGTTCCTTACATTCCTAAATTGCCCCTCCTCCCTCTTATAAAAGGACACCACCTCTAACCCATTACACACCCCTATCAAGCCCCTTGGATCATCCAAAATATTCTCAAATAATCTCCCAACATTTTTCCCTTCCTCATAGAAGCAGTCCTCTATGAATATGGAATTTAAAGTAATCTCTTTGGCTCCAATCAACAAAAGTTACCTGATTTGAGGTAACATCTTCTCTCACGTTCCATTCCATTATTTTTCCTTCTCTGTTCTTTATTATCATTTTATTATCATTTTATATTAAAACAATAGTGTCCTCAATATACAAGGATTATGTTATGAGATGTATTATAACTACACTTACACACACCTCTGTCAAATTGGTATAGAGGATACTATTTATGTGGACGGCGAACCAATGCCTCACGAAACGATGATCATTCAATCTTCTTGTACAACCTATTATGATTACCATTATAAGGGAAATGTAATTATATATTATATATAAGAAATTTATTTTATCTCTATGACTCTATAATTTTTATTTAGAACATAACTTTATTCTTTTTATGTTGCATAAATATGATAATTTCATTTGAAGAAGTGTGGATTACGGCCCCTTAAAAGTGATATGACTCATTAATGATATACATGGAACATATAAAGGATGGAATGAATGAAATTATGTTACATATATAACATAGATATTATACTTTAAATATAATATTTATAGGAATCATTTAGTTTTATTTCATTTAAATATGAAAAAGAAATGAAAGTAGCGTTCATGCGTACGTATGACTTACTGTCTCCATGAATGGTGCATTTAATTTCTTATATCCAAATGATATGGACTATTATAAATAAATATATATTGAATATATATTATATATATGATATCTAAATCATCAATATCATTCTGGATATAACGGTCTTTTGACCACATGGACAATTTGTAATTATAACAAGTTCATTACTGACTCAAGTTCAGAACATCGAAAAAATGTCTAATATGAACTAAAATAATTAAATATTTTTTTAAAAGGTAATACGTGATAAAAAATGAATAATAAACATGAAAAAATGTCTGATGAATGTAGAAATTAACATGAGTTTATCATTCAGGAAGAGAAAATAACATACGAGACAAGTCAGACTCGAGGTAAGCGACTTTGTCTCAATCTTCTTTCTTTGAGGCATATTTTGATTTATAGAGGACTTGCTTTTATACAGTTTATAATACCCTTTTAAATTTAATTTCATTCAAAGGGAATCTTTTTTCGACATAGCATTTTACTAAACGGAAAAGGTAATGTTTTTTTAATGTAAGTGGTGACAACGACCTTTCTGCCGTCACCGACATCATTTCATATTTGGCTTCCTTATCATGATGTGATACTTTTAAATGGAAAATAAATACCATATACCCTAATTACATATTTTGGTATTGAAAATGATTTTGAAAGTGAATTTACTATTTCAATAACTTGAAATTATTTCTTTTGATTGAAAATGAAATTTTATGACTGAAATGTTGATATTTGCAATATTTTATGTGTGATGATTATATTATGAAACTTTGACATTTGAAAAGTGGTTACAAGACAAACCACTTTACTTGTGTTTTTATAAGAAACCAATGATGTGTGGTTACGTTATAACCTCCAATGCATTGGGTATGGTTGTTGGCTGTATGGCTATTCCATTTTTAAGAATGACTTGTGGAAGTCAACTATATGGTTATTCTATTTAAGTATGATTATTTCCAACGTTGACCTTTTATATGTTTTTGGTTCTTTATTTGGGGGTTATGGTAATATTTTGGTTTCAAATGGGTAATCAATGATCTTTTATTCAGTGAATATTATTTAATAATTCATAATGGTGAAAAGTATTACTTATGAAAAAGTATTCATGGTTTACACATTGTTTTGAAAAACTAATTGTTTTCTATAATTATGTATCCCTTCATGAAATTTTTATGCTCATCACATGTTTTTAAATGGTTTTCATAGTATTTAAAGGTCAATAGATTCACGTATGGGATCAAGTGAATGTTGTGTTGTTTAATCATGAAATAGAGCCATGTTCTTTTTAAAAAAATATTTTTTTATGAGTGAAAGTGGATCTTGAATCGAAGTGTCTACGTTGTAATAATAAAGCTGTTATGTATAAGTTGTGGCCTAATTCTATTAATATCTAGACCTGAAACGATCCTCAATTTGAATTATTAAATTAATTCAAGATTATGTAATGTTTAACGTTTGGTCCTTATAGTTTGGAACTCTCTACGTGAAATAGATTATTCGTTTTCACAGATTTCCATTTGATATAGACTCTGATAGGGATTCTCAATCTACATCCCTCTTTTAGAGAGTCCATCAAGAGAAACAAGGATCCTAGGTTCGTTTGAGTATGACCTACTGTCTATAGTCAGATAGCTAGATAGAGAGACCTATAAAGATTCTTGAGGATTTGCTCCATGCATGGGATATCAACTTCATTAGGTCTTGGGATGATCACTTGGGGATGATTGTGTTCTCTAATAACAAAAGTTTCTAGTCCTACCTCAGGAAGGAATATTTGAGGCGTTGTTCGTCCGGCACTATAAATATTCATTGTGCTGGTTGGAGGATGTTTAATGTTCCTTAGTTGGACCATGTTTTGTGTAGGAGACAACATCTAATATTCAACTGATTCATCAGATAATTTTACCGCACAAAGCGGATAATAGTCTTATTCTAATCAATATCATAGACGTTTTTTGTTCTTAATTATTGACCAGTTGTTCTTGAATGCTTCTCCCCAGTTGGTTTATCAATGTCTTGGGAGGAAAGAGAAGATTTCTCTACATTTTGTGGGAAATTCCCAAGATGTTGACCTGGTGGGAAAAGATTCATACCATTAATAACTACCACTAAAGTTGAAATTGATACATAATATGCACCATATATAACCCCTTGGAAAATATATTTCTTATCCATCTCATTTCTTGAGCTAGTGTGATCTTGAGATTGTGCCTGACTTATCATTGACTGAGCATCCAGTCAGAGTAGTTGATTCAAAGGATAAGTTACATCATGGTAGGATGATACCATTGGATCAAGTGCTATGGAAGAATTGTTCTAATAGTAATGATATGTGGGAACGTGAGGCACTGATGATAAATTAGTGGACTCATCTCATTGGTATAAAAGCTTCTTCTTAGGCGTTCTGAGGACAGAACGTTCTTATGGTGTGGTGTTTGTAACATACCATTACTATCTTAACAGGTGAGCCTTAAATGTTGTCCTGTTATTCCTTTTTATTATTTGGGAAGGGGATGAGTTTGAATTAAGAGGCCACTTTTACTGGTGAAGTCATATGTGATGTTGTTTTTTCATCATTAACAAAGATTTTTTATAGACTACAAGAGTATTACATGCCATCTAATAGAATTACACATCACATAATAGTTCTGCTTATATGTCATGAACTTCTTCACGCTGTGATGGGTACACATTGTGAGTTTTCACAAAAAATTGTGATGAAGTTAATGAATATATTTTAACTCATTGTATCATGTTTTGATGGAAAATGGTACATGATTCGATGGTTACGATGCTTAAGAATTTCAAAACATGTATCAGTATTACACATCGTGTAATACCCAATTTTAAAGAGTAGTTGAAAATTTTGATGTGTTTCATCTAGGGTAGAAATTAATCTTTAATGGCCTGTAACTAAAGTACATGTCATGTAATTCCCCAAAAACAATCTATAAAAGAAGATGTATGCTTGGAATTTATTCATTTATTCATCTCTAATTCCTCTACCTTAGACTCAATTCATTCCCCTATAATTCATAGAGCCTTCCAACCCATCCAGACCTAGTCTTTTTTTCATTGATCATCATTGCTTTAGCGGATGATATCTGGGTAAGCAATCTTCATTGTTCTTAATTTATATATCTTTCAACTCTCTTGGGTTTTCAATGGATCATCTATGAATTGATTGATCTATTCTATTTGTTGTTGGATCATTCTTCAAGGATTATTTTCTAGGTCTTCTACACCTTCTTTCTCTTTGACGGGTTATGTTATGAGTGTCACGTTTTGTGATAGTGATTATTATGTTTCTCTAGTGCATGTTTCCTATAACTCTCATCCATAACTGGATATCTATATTTCCCTTAAATTTCAATTTTTTCACTTCCCACCTATGTTCTCCTATATAGAAACCTAGTTACCTATTACTTTGGGTGACCATTATGGGACTTTCAAGTATTAATCCTTTGAAAACATAGACAAATTTTTGGAGATAAATTCATTTTATGCGGGGTAGAATGTAACACCATAGGTTTTTGTGAAATATTTTTTTCAAATTAATTTAATATATTTATTAAAAATTTTCATTTCACACAACACTGAATATAACTTTTGTCATATGAGATAACCAATTTATTCTTAACTTTAGTGAAACAAAATGATAATAATTCAATATTAAATATCCCATGATACAGATGCATTTCACGCAACACTAAATTTGTTTCACTACATGCAACATCGACTTCGCATGCGTTACAGTCAACAAAGACTTTCTATGAAATATCATTTCATAATTATTATTATATAAATATGATAACTATAAAATAGAATTAAATTTACTAACACAATTACTAATAAATACTTTTATAATATTATTGATAAGGGTAATAATGAAAAATATATTATTTGGTAATGTATTCAAATGATTTAAAATATTATTTTCGTAGATGAACTATATTTTATATCCTGCAATGAAAAAAAATCAATTTTAGAAAATTTTATAAATTGAATTTGATAAAATATGTATAATTTTTAATTTTGAATATTTAAATTATCATAGTTTAATTTTTTTATATTTTTCTAAGAAACATTGTTTTTAATTAATAGTGGAAATTATTATTTTTTTCAAACAACTTTTTGATTAATTTATTTATATAGTTAAATTATATTTTATGTTTTTTATAGAAAAATTTGATCAATTATACATATATTAATCGAATTTAGTTTAGTGGAATCTTTTTTATTTTCATTTTTGATATAAATTCTTAATGACCTTTTGAAAATTCTCACTTGAAAAACCCGCTCTCATTCCACAACAAAGTGTTTAGCATTAAATATATATTATTTGATCCGATGATTAAAATTTCAAAAAATGGAAATAAAAATTTGTAATTAATATCATTTTTATAGTCTGATAAAATCATATTATCTTTTTACAAAATATATTATTGAATGTGAATATGATCGATTACAAGGATTAAGGTAAAATTAAGCTTAACCAGGATATAAAACATAATCTTAAGGGACTAATTGAGTTATAATCTAGTCCAAAACCCATTTTATTTCCATATTTCGTCCATAATCCGTCTATTATATATTTTTTTTGGATTTGGATGAATTTGGTTATGTAAAAATGTTGGTACACCTAATTTCATATAAAAAATTCCAAGTGTGTCCCCTCTCTTCCCAATAAAAGGCCACCAACTCCCCCTTATCCACACAAATAAAACCACATAGAATTGGCCAAAAACTTAACAATAATCTTCCTAACACATATACCTTCCTTTTTGATTATTCTCTTTGGGAATAAATACATCTAACGATGTCCTTTTCTGCAAATCAAAAAGCATTTCTCAAAGAACTTTTAACATCCTTCCTCAAGCTCGTTCCCTCTATTTTCATTCTCCACAAATTTAATCCATCTTATTACAAAATCATATGATAAAAATTATCCTAAATATACATATATGTATTTATTCTAATATTTTTCCACCACTTACTAAAAAATCAATCTAATGGGTAACAAACCAAACGTTCTTGTATATGGAAAACTACCACATCATGAAATGATGTTGTTCATTTTACCTTTATTACCTCTATCGGTATGGCATTTTGAATGAAAATGTGTGTTCATATAATATTTATATTATTTATGATGTATTTATACTTCTTAATTAATTTTTTAAATCTTAAGTTTATTCTTTTGATTTAGTTTAAATATGATAATTTTGTTTGGAGAAGTGTGGACTATTGGCACCTCAAAGCGATGTGATTCGTTCACAAACTACATTGACTGTATTAAGGATGTATTTAGTGAACTTATATGATAAATATGAAATAATAGTTCCACTATTAAGATATTCTAAATATATATTTATTAATGTTTCATTTAGTTTCTTTCTTTCTATTTTTCAAAGAAAAACAGAAACAATGTTCATGCGTACATTAAACCAACATACTCCATAAATAGTGTATTCCATTTCCTATTTCTATATACTATATATTGTTTTAGATAAATATATATAATGATTAGAAATTAAATTTATAACATGGTTTACATTTTTTTAAATCATGATATAAGTATTCTGTCAAAAAATATGACAAATTATGAAACATGTGAAAAACAAAATTGGATATTACCGATAGTGAAACCGTAACTTGGAATTTATATGTGTGGGAATAGAGTCAGGCCTTGAGGTAAGGGAATTTCATTTAACATTTGATTTCTCTCAGATACCTTCCATATACACCACTCATTTCTTTTAGGTGGTAGATATATTAACCATTAATTTATTTAATTAATATTATAAATAAATTTATTTTTATCTACATATTCAATTAATGATATTTGGATAATGGGTTTTATGATTCAAAAGTTACCAAATCAATAAAGTAATTTCATCATAATTTTTCTTGGTTTGGACACCTATCATGTTATGCACTTATATTTTCCAATGAAATTTTTATACAACCTTTTATGTATTATATCATGTATCTTAATCATTTAATTATATTTTTAATCACCATATAATTTCTTTTTCATAAAAGTGGTGTATTATTTAGATTTTCCATGTTGTTAGAGTTCAATGAAATAATCTCATTGTTTGTCGATAATGTTTATGAATATGTTTTCTTTTTTAAAATATTATGATCCATATATAAATAAATCTCATATTTTTTCTTAACTTTTGGTTATTCGTGTTAATTCCTTGTAACGTTACCATTTATTCACACTTTGGTACATAAGATGATCAAGAATGTGTTTTTTAGGAATGGCTGGATATACCTCTCTTTTTTGTCCTAAATATATGTTCCTTCTAAATGGTTTTCTAAAAATGTATTCAAAAATTATTCTATTATTATACAATGGTCAATAAATGATATTTTTACCAATTTTATGTTGTTTTTTAAAAAAAAATTGAAAAGGAATCTTTTTGTCATTTTCAAGTTGAGGAACGTTTAAAAAAATTCAACGGTGAAAAAGAAATGATCGGATTTTAAGGATTTTTCAACCTTTATGACCTTCAGTCCCTAGAATCTTATTTTTCTAGATTAAAAATTTATTTTTATGGAATTTTTTTTACTTTTTTTTATAAATTCCTTATTTTAATTTGTTTTTCATTGTGAATGATTTTTCAAAATAAAAAACTATTATTAAAAGAAATTTAAACTGAAATAAAAAACAACATTTATATGTTTTCGAAAGGACTTTTTCAGTGAATATATTTCAATAATCTCAAAGATTCATAAATTTGTTTTTAACATATTTTTAAATAATAATTTTTTTCAAATGTATTTGAACTTATTTTATATGTTTTTATGGGAAATGGTTTTCAAAATGAATTCAGTTTTTTATTAATGGTTTTAAAAGTATTTTTTATATTTTTTCAAAAATATTATTTGCTTCAAAAGGATTTTTCAAAGATGAAATGATATTTTTTAAATAATATTATTTAAAAGATTTGAAAAATTATTTTCTACAAATTATGAAATCTATTTATTTTACTCATTCCCTCCTTGGAAATGAATCAGTTATTCTATTCATACTCTTTCTTTAATGATTTAATTTTTTATGGAATGACGGTTAAGAAACCTGTTTCTCATACACTGGATATATTATTTTGAAACACAATTACTTTCAAAGTATATTTTTTAATTATATGATTTGGAAACTTATCTATTTTCCATAGGCTATGATGCGATGAAATTTTAATTATACCATTTTTGTTTCATTATTTATGATTTCATGTTTTTAAAATCCATATTTTTTCATCGGTCATGCTATAATGAATGTTTTGTAATCCTGTGGAACATGAATGTATGATTTTATTATATGACATGTGGGAACTATATATCCCTCCAATGCATTTGGAAACAACAATTATTTAATGAGATCAAAATTATACCCGAGAGAGAATCCCCTGCCTGAAACAAGAGCGTATCTAAATCCCAAAAAATATAATAAAAAAGAAAGGATCCCATGAAAAAAACGAGAGGTTAAATGGGATGGAACCCAAGACCGAAAATGATGGTAAATAATAGGGCATCCCAAAACCAATATAAGATGGTACATGGGAGGGAATCCCAAGCCCCAATGAATAGGGTGTATGGGAGGGAAACCCATAATACATAAAGGGTACATCAGAGAGATTCCCAAGCATGAATTAGGTACATAGGTCATATTCCCAATCATATCATGTTATGATGGTCTTGGTCGGTACCCCTGATATAGGATTTTCTATGATTATGTGTACTTAAAAATTCTATGTCTTATTTCTATTTTATTATTTCATGTATTATATTCATTATTTCATTTTGATTCATTACTTTTGAACTAAAATTGTTCATTCCATGATTCATTTTTTTGAAAATTGATGTGAAGGGTTTGATCATATAATATAATGATCACGTTATCCAAACCTAATGCTTATGTTTTTGTAAGCATATCTCCCTTGTATAACCCAATTGAGAAACAGAACTCACCCCAATTCCTTTTTCATTCCCATTATTATGAATATATATTTAGTGTATGATATTTATAAGGAGGGTTCTATCTTTATAGATCTAAGAGGGAGATAATATATCCCCATCATGTACTAGTGTTCTGGTTTCCATGATTCCATCAGAACTAAACTAAAATGATCTTTGGGTGTCTGTTTGCATAATGTTTTAATTATTTCACAAAAATGTGGTAATGTCTATATACATTATGATTGGGTTTTTATATGTTTACCCTCTTATTTTGGTCTTAGTGTGACCTCCCATGTACCCTTGTATTTTGAATAAGGGATGTCCTCCAATGTAAACTATTGATTTAAGTTTTTTATTCCCTCCCATGTACTCTCTTATTTAAGGATTCTAATGCCCTCCCATATAGCCTCTTGTTCTAGGATTTAGATTCCCTACTATGTACCCGCTTATTTTGAGCTTAGGGTGCCCTCCCTTGTACCCTCTTTTTCACGTCTCAAATTCCTTACAGTGTACACTCTTTTTTGGGGACTACGATTCCCTCCCATATACCCTCCTGTTTTGGGCTTGTTATGCCCTCATGTTTTCCTTCTTATTTCGGGATTTGGATTCCCTCCCTTGTATCCTCATTTTATGGGCTTGGGATTCCCTCCAGTGTACCCTTTTAATTCATGATTTGTATTCCCTCCCATATACCATCTTGTTTTCGTCATTGGATGTCCCCCATTTACCCTTATATTTTGTTATTGAGATTCCCTCTCATGTACCCTCTTGTTTTTGGATTGGGATTCCCTCTCATGTATCCTCTTATTTAGAGATTAAAAATACCTCCTATGTACCCTCTAATTTCTGGATTGGGATTCCCTCCTGTGTACCCTATTGTATCAAATGTGGGATTCCCTACACTGTACCCTCTTGTTCCGGTCTTGAGATACCCTAATGTGTACCCTATTGTTATAATAATGGTATTTTCTCACATATGACCTCCTATTTTAGGGTTGGGATGCCCTCCCACATACCCTCTTGTTTGGGGTTCAGATTCCCACTCATGTACCCTCTTGTTTCATGAATGGTATGGCCTCCCATGTACCCTCTTGTTTCAGGCTTGGGATGCCTTCCCATGTAGAATATTGTTTTCATCTTGGGAGTCCCTATAATTTAACAATTGACATCATAAAACATTTATCATTACATAATGTATTGGAAGGAGAAATAATTCATTCTCATCCCACAATGATATAACACATACATGTGCCACAAGATATGAAAATATTCATCGTACAATGACACATAAAAGTAGATGGGTTTCATCAACATCATATTATAACCCATGAGGTGAAATTGGTTTTTTAAACATTTCATTCTATAATAAAACGAGAAAAATATTACTGTTTAATAATAATTTCATTATATAATAATGTGTGAAGGGAATGTGGTTTCATAATCATTTTATAATTTTATTACCTATGGAAGAGAAATAGGTTTCACAAATAACATTCCATATTAACATAAACCATTAAAATAAATAATAACAATGACTTCATTATATAATATACACATCAATAGAAATATATTTTACAGTATGTAAACATAATTGGGATGGATTTTTAATGATCACATAGAGTCTTTAATAATAAAATTAATCCTTATTGAAAATCGTAGTTTAAAATATGAATCATTTCAAAAATCAATTTATTTGAAATTTTTTTTGGGAAAATCATAACTAAATATTTTAGAAACCAATAAATTTTTTCCCAAGGAAAATATCCATTATTCTTGAGAAATTATTTTAAAAACATAAAATTCTTTTTTTACCATTTTCATTGAAAATAACCTTGAAAACTTATAATCGAAGATTGAAACAATTTTGAAAATCATTTATATAAAAATAAATTCAAAACAATATTTAGATATTTTGAATAATTTTTGATTTTTTTTTGGAAATACTTTTAATAAATATAAATAAATCATGAAAATATTTTTTACAAAACATTGTTTTGTAAGAACACATATTTTCGAATGAAAATCCAATTAATGTCAGATTTTCTTAAAAAAAATTCATAATTATCTTAAGAACGAAAAAGTGGAAAATGATAACAATATCAGAATAAAACATTTCTAAACATAGAATAATATAATTCATGAGTTTTCTTCAAATATGGATCATTATATGTCATCAATGTAAGTACAATTATAATCAACCCTGATAATTGACGAGATTATAGAAATAAAATGATAAAATTTTAGTAATAATGAATCCTAATCCCCATAAAAGAAGAAAATTACCAAAATTTTAAAATATAATGAAAATAATTGTATTAAAAATATAACATTCCAAAAGGCATTATATACACCTCATAGAAGAATATAAGAGCATAAAAATACATGTATCTCAAAGAAGGAAAATTGAGAAATTTTTACTTTGTCAAATTGGTGACATTTGAACCATAAACCCCATGAAATAAATATAATAATTTTGATATTTAAATACCCATAAATTTGGTTTTAATAATAATAGAATACATTCATGGAAATTATATACACCACAAAAAATAAATTAGTTGTGATAAAGATATAATTCTAACAAAAAAAATAAGATTGGAAAACATGTACAACATGAGTAACTTTTGAATCGTGATCCACCTGATAGAATAAAATAAGTTGTAAAAATTATCATTATAATATAAAATAAATTTATAATATAGATTTTCATAGTGAATTATATTCACCATACCACAATAATATGTGTTGAATATAAAATATATCTCACAGAAATAAAAGTGATATGAGAAAATCCTTACTACTTGAGTAACATTTTAATTGAGAGATCTATGATATAATAACATCAATTAAAACATTTAATATGATTATATAAAGGAAACTAATTACATAAAAATTCATAGGGGCATATATAAACCACACAAAAAGAAGAATGTGGTGAATGATACATGTATCTCATGAAAATAAAAAGTAAGATGAAATCCACATACCTTAATAATTAAATGTTCTTCAGACAAGTTTAAACCTATTGTATAATAGATATAATTTTATTATAAACATATAAATTTAATATATTTTTATATATCTTACCATATATTGTTTTATTAGGACTCTATATTACACATTTATTAAAAATTTCATGTCAATGTTATGTTTCATGTAATAGTTTCTTGCATTTTTGTATATATTTTGACATTTTATTATTGATCATATTATATAAATCATGATATAATTTTTAACTTAATTTAAAAAAAATATTAATATAATATATGTTAATTATATAAATATATGTACCTATCTATTTAAGAAATAAATATGAATTGGAATAAACCCTTCATGGAGATGGTATGTCATACATATGCAAGAATTTTATTTCCGTAATATTATCATATTGAAAAAACAAGAAGTAAATCAAAAATATGTATATATATATTAATTTAAATATAATTATTGTTTCATATCTATCATATAATTTTATTAATCCTTTCATAATACATTGTATGTAATGTTTGATTGAATCAAATCACTTTGATGATGCGGTTGTCCACACATCCATATACAAATTTATCAGATTTATACAAAATGGAAAGCATGAAATTATGTTTAATATAGTAATTAAATAAGAATAAATACATAAAAAATTTAATATATATCATATGAAAATATTATGTCTGTCATAATTCCCAACTATTAGAGGTGTTAAAGTAAAAATGAATGACATCGTTTCGTAAGGCAGTAGTCTTCCATATAGTCGAATGATATATTCATTACCCATATTATTTAATTTTGTGATGTTGAAAGTAAGGACCGTAGAATTAAAACACATATATTTTTAATTAGTAAAATTATATTATTATATAACAATGAAATAATAATATTTTAGGGGTTTGATAATCAAAATAAATAGAATACCCTGTAGAGGGACGTTACCTCTTCTATGGGTTACCTTTATTTTGTACCAAATGATTCATTTTTTGGATTTATGATTAAATAGATGCATCAAGGATGAAGGTATTTACTTTTCTAGGATATTTGGGAAGGTTTTTTCAGATCCAAATGGATTGAGTGATGTAAATAGTTATTGGAGTGTGTTCATTTTAATTCTGGATCAGGAGTGGAATTTTTTAAAATATAAAATGTAAAACCATTGAAAGGTATCCCTACATCATGGTCTTCAAATAATTTTCCAATTTCGATCAAATATAGTTTTTTCTAAATATTACCACATAATGGATTTTTGATATGTTTCTATTGTGTTGGACCCTTAAGATAGTGTTTAACCACAATTTTAACTCAGTTTTACTGAAATCAAGGTAACTTCTTTATATTTATTATATTTGTAATCTTTCTTAAAAAAAATTAGAGATTTATATATATTATAAATTATTCTGATAAGAAATATGGAATCCATTTTTGCATATTAAAATCATACAATTTGAAAAAATTAATTTAGAAATAATCCCACATACGAGATGAAACAATGACTCTTTAATGTGAAAATGTTGAAACGTTCGAAATATTTTCATATCCAATTTCAATGTGAAATTAGTTACCATGAAATAAATTTAATTTAATTGCGTATGATTGTTATAACTATAAATTTTTATGCAAATTTAAATATAATCTAACCATATAAATAAATTATATGTAAATGTAGTTTTTTATGACAACTTTATATTTTTTTTTACTATTCATCAAAACAGTGAAACTTCTTAGAAAATACCAAAAAATAAACTAATGTAAATTTTTATATGATGATTTCAAAAATAAAGTTTTTTAAAAAAAAATGATATTATCTTAAAAAATTATATTTAAAATTTTTGGGTCATTAAAACGTTGTAAAATTACCTTTTAGATAAATATATCTTTTTTTTCAAAAAATAATATTTATTCTTATCTACGATATAGAAAACATATAAGAAGAATGTTAAATAGTGAAATTAATATAATATATATCATTAAAAATAATTCATTTAATGACTTATAGTTAATTTTTTTAAGCTATAACATGATTGATTTCATAAATATAGTATTCCAGTAAAAGATTTCTTATATTTTCAAAAGGGATTTATTTTCATTTCTAGTTAGTTTGATAGAAAATAATTATTATATATATGTCTGAACAATATTTTTATAGTTTAATTCATTATATTATTGAAAGTCATTTAAATTTATTAGTGAAAAACTTAATAATATTTTTAAAAATATTATTAATAGCATGTTTATGATTTGTAAAATAGGGGTTTTCATGCAACAAAAGTATCCACAGGAACTCTACATTGTGTGCAACACATGAATTTTTTTTATGTATTGTAATTTAATTTATGTCTTTCGTGTAGTGAATGATTGAATATGTGTTGCATATAATGAATACCAAGCTTTGTTCATTCATATAAAAAAATTAATATTCAATGTTCTGTGAATTGAAAAAAAAAAAGAAATGATTGATCTAATTTAAATTTTTTTTAGAAAATTCCAGGGCATTACATTCTAGGGGTATATCCTGCCTTATTTATATGAAGTGTGCAGACTTGTTAAGACAATCAATAATATAATATATAACATTACTCATTGCACATATCGTCATGAATATTATAACAAAGTCTATTTTGATATCTTCAATTTTCAAAATTAGTCAAGGCATTAGTTTTATAACACCATTTGGGTGTTTCTCTTATCCATTATTTATTATCTTATCAATCATGTTTACACATATTCAATAATTTCACTCTTCATTTTTCCCACCTTAAATGTTTCATTATATCCCTATACAACATTGTACTATGTGGGTAGAAAGAGAAATTTTTTCTATATACTTCATCTAATAATTCCATCATCAACTTAGGTACTGATGGTTTACACCAACTATTTCAAAATATCAACACACCATCATCATAGATGAAGTATATAAAAATCCCATATTCCATGGATTTAATATTCTTTTGAAAACCCTTAACTTCTTTCTAAGACATATTTATCTTCATTATTTGATATAGTTTAGATTTTAATTAGAAAATGAAATATATTTACCCTCCCTAAATATTTTCTATATCCAAATTTACAAAATCAAATAATATTGGATCATTTCCCATCATTAACATAGATATGACTGCATTATCCTCCCCACTCAATGAATCTTCCTCCTTGTTTACCATTCCATTATGGTTGTTTATTCTATAGTCATAGTCATTTTTTAGTTCTATCCATCTCTTTTATTAAATTCCAAGCTCTTTTTAAGAGAATAATACATGAAACATCTGATATTAGTATATATTTCATATATTTCATAGTAAGGATTGAACCTCAATATTTTGAACAAAAATTCAATACCTTATTTCTCAATATCATTACTTAGATAGTTTTTTTATGGAAATTTAATTAAAGTAATGAATAATAACCATAATCTTTTTCCAGAATGACCCACATAGTCTTTTATTTTATATTTAAATTTATATAAAAACAATAAAATAATGATGGTATGGCGAATATAGGTGAATTAATTGACTTCTTCATTACTTTTCAAAAAATATTCACATTCATTTGAAGGTGTCAATTTAACACCTTTACGTATCAACATGGTTAATCGATTATCTAATTAGGGAAATTTTTATAAAATCAATCTTATTAAATAACTAATAAAAGTTAACTATGTATCTTAATTATATTAATTAGTATGGGCCATTATTTTACAACCATTTAAATGAGTAGTAAACCAATGTTTTACCCTTCATGACAATTTTAGAGATAAAATAATAATTTTGAATCCAATATTTTAACATTATTAATTTTTCATATAGATAATTCTCTTTTAGAGTGCCATGGATAAATAGTAAATAAATATCATGCTCTTCACAGAATCAGATTATATCATGATACTATCAATAAAAATCACAAAAATATTATAAAGATAAATATGGTATACACTATTAAAAAATTATTTAACACAGATGAAGAATTTATTAAACCAGATGGAATTACAATTCATTCACAATGTAGATAATTTGAATGAAAATACTTATATTTAGTATCAATCCTCTTGATATTTATTTGATGATAGACAAAAAAAAGATAAATCTTATAAAAGTATTTTTATCCTTGAATTTGATCAAGATGATAAAAAATGTGAGTAAAATTATTCACTTTATTTACTGTATTTATTTTAATTTATCTATAATTAAATAATAACCCCATGATACCAACATTATTTTCAGACATGACTCACTCAATGTAGCCGCATCTAAAAATATGGTATTTTATTCTTTCCTTCAGGATTAAAATCACCTTCTCAGTAGAATACATTATTGCATTATACTGTCAGTATGAATCAATCCCAAGGGTTATGTAAAATAAATCCATATGTACCACCACTAGGTTTAAAACTAACAAACCATCATACATTTCAATCAATACAGTGGGATTAATTTAATTTGTTATAATTTCTATAAGGATATTTAATTAAAATATCTTTAATAAATCAAAAGACGTATCAAAGATCATAAAAAGCATTAATTATGATAAAATTATTTTGATCTTAATTCAAATAATACATTATCTAACTTTGAGTTTAAGATCCAAACATCTTCTATAACATCATTTGAAACCCAGTCTTTTCTATTGTGATATCATAGGCCCAACCATCCTTCCTTAGACTCCTCTAGGATTTGTTACATTGATACATGGAAAATTAATTTTTATAGTTTCCCAATATTATTCAATTTAATCATGATTAATTTTTTAGTTTCCTTATATCTATTTCACTCTTGTGCATGATTACAATCTCCACATTTTTAAAAAAAATACTAATTCCATTTAAAAAATATCCAATTTATTTCATCCTGTAGTTATATATTGTATAAAATTCAACCATTCCCTTATTCTACTCTCTAAAATTCTTATAAACATGTTTTTTGGAACCCTTTTCTTCTCTTAAACCCCTTTGAAATAATAGTACATGGAGAACTAATTTTGAGTGTGTATAAAACTTTTTAATATCTTCTCATAGGATAAAAATAATTAGGTGGCCAATTCCCTTCAAATATTTGGAAATAATGAATCAAATAATGGATCAATCATATTTTCTAGATCAAATACATAGTAGGCATCACATATTTCTGTCCTTGTAATGATATCCCCATATCGACCAATAACTTCCTCTTTCACTTCCCTTAAATATTGGAATTTCTTTTCCATGTCTACCCATTGTTCACAAAGAATGTACTTCTCAAATAATAACAATTAAAATACTTTCATTCTATATACTATACATTTTATCCCTTCCTGACGTTTTGAATAATAGATCCTAATTGATGAATACATAATTTTAGATATTGTCATCCTAGATAAACTTATAAAATATTTCCACACCCTAAATCCAGGAATAACTTCTCTTGGGATTTGATCCAATGTCCATATACTAATGGATTCATATTTTCAATGAATGATACTAGTAATTATCTTATGAAGTGGTCCAACATTGTTGCACCATAGCATGGATTAAAAGATTATTCTATACTAGAATAGTTATTGGTAATAACCCATGACAACTATCATTATATATTAATAAGATAATAATCATAACACCACCTTATTTAACATTATCTATAGGGAAATACATATATTATTTATTGGTGTTAATAGGGTTTTATTTTCATTTATTAGGAACCATTTATCAACAATTACGTTTAATTAATTATTTCATCAACAGTATATTGAATTATAAATCATTCATATGAATTTCTCACAAATGAATGTCATAAAAATCATGATATATTTCTAAAAATATCCTAGAGGTTTCTATAGGTTTATCTTCTATAATAATGTACTTGTAAAACAGGTTTATACTATTTCTAATTTATATGATATCATAGAAAATGTAACACGCTCATATGAGTATCTTAGAACTATTTGTTATTTTATTAAATTGGTTCAAAATACATAGATCACATAATAAAATATTTTAGTAGTCTTATGAAACTAGATGTATAATTAAAAAATAAATTTAATTTAAAACATCAGTAAAATCATTTAAAAAATGAAAAAATTATTACTTATCTTTGAAAATCCACATATCCCACATAGTAATCCTCTTGCACTCATGTGTAAACAATACAAAATATAAAGGGGTGAGTTCTGATGCTTGGTATATTGTACTGTATAGTGAAATATATACTACCCAAGCATAGAATCAATAATAAGATAATATAAAATAAATCCCATAACTAATAAAATATCTATGTATTATATCACAATAAATAAATTCATAGGCATAAATAATTTATCTCACTATAAGAGGCTGTATATTTTGAAACCTCTTAATAATTATTTAAGATCACATTCATAGACATCTTACATAAATAGTTAAAGAAATATACCAAATTCCCAAATAATTTCTCTCATGAAAACTACTGATTAATAGGGGGATAATATGATTTTATGCCCCTCCCACCACATAATATATCAAATGGATCCACTATATCATGATAAAGGATAAAAAATACATACCATAAAGTTTCCAAAGGAAACTCATACAATGTTGTGGCATGGAAATAAATAGTTTTCAATATAGAAATAATTTAAATAAGGTATATGAATATTTCTTTATTCAATTGAATAATATGAAAATAAAGGGGAATATAATATAATTAACATAAAAATAATAGGATATTCACAATGAAATGGGAAATAAAAATAACAAAATAATGATAAATGAGAATTTTGGAAAATTACTTTCATGTTCTAGGTATATAAATATAAAATAATCCATTCTTATAGCCTTAAGGAGTTAATTAATTATCTAAAAATATCCCCTGAGAGGTTTATATCAAGTTTTTATTTAGGCCCCTATTCCATCAATTTAGGGATGATCAAAAAAATATGAAAAACAAAATTAGAGTTGTTATGCATAGTTGCATCCGTGTTAGATCAGATATCCTTTTATTTATACCTTGATGATATTTAGTCACCAACTAACCCCACACTCTATTTCTTTAGAAAATTCGTGGATCATATATAGCTATGTGGGTTTTTGAAAATTTAAACTACTTATTAATTTAGTTTAATTAGATATAATGGTGATATATCATATAAATATAATATTTTTCTTATAAAAATTATTTATAACAAAATTCATCATTATATTGTAAAATAAATGAAAGGATTATAAAAATAATCTACAAGAATGAGTTGGGAACCCATACCTAGAAATATTGAATCATAATACTTGATTTGAACAACATATAACCTTTGAAACTCCTTGGAGTGGCTATTTGGAAGGAAAATAGGAGAGAATACATGATATATTTCTATGGAAAGGATATGAAAGGAAGAATTATAGTGTATTTTTTGTAAAGATGGGGTATTATGTGTTGATGTAAAGATTATCTAAAAAAAGTACATTTTAGTGGCATTGTATACAATAAAAATTGATGAATTATTATGTAGAATATGAGGGATATTTATAATTTTTATCAAGTAAAAACTAAATGGTCCTTCTAAAACAATCTATTCAATGAAAAGTCATAAAAATAGTTTTTGATTGGATAAAATGTAAAATATCTTCTAAAATTTCATTTATATGTTTCAAAAATCAAATTAATATTTTTAACTCA
Organism: Viscum album; assembly: GCA_963277665.1. Lineage (NCBI taxonomy): Eukaryota > Viridiplantae > Streptophyta > Magnoliopsida > Santalales > Viscaceae > Viscum > Viscum album. Next base: position 1,349,139,252 of record OY728127.1, on the reverse strand, counting down.
TTATTCTACCCCATAAATTCTTTTTTGTTTATAATGACGTCATAATAAATTTTTAATTCATTATTACATTATAATTATGTAATAAATTTTTTCGTATACGAAAAAACTTTAATTTTTACTAATTACAAAGGAAAATTTGGAAACATTTGACAAATACTAAAATTTTTCTCTATGGTTATTCTGTTATGTTAATAAATAATTTAATTCTCTATATATGAAAACAACTCCTCTATTAATATGAAATCTAAATATTAAATAAAAACACTTATGTATTTCAATATTACGATTTTTTTACAAAAAGTCCTAGTTGAATAATGCCGACATGCCCGATGTAGGGTGGGGGTGAATTAGGTTTGGCCAAATTTGACTAAAAATGAAATGTCCTATTTTACTTTATTTATAACCCTTTATTATTATGAAAATATATGAAATTTTAGGATTTAAATGGATCTAATTGTGTTTATCCTACCATACACCCATATGCATTATAAATGATGAAAGTAATGATCACATAGGTGATTTTTAATAGGTCCATCCCCATTGTGGGAAATCTAATCCTAACCATGTTGACCACCTATTAAGACCTAAATTATGAAATAATAAGACTTTTTTCTATTATACTTTGATGTTAATGTAGTGTTTTAAAACCAATCGTTCCATGTTATACAATCATGTGATCACAATATTACAAAGGTGAACTACCAACATTATATTAATGTTATGGGTGGATCTCTAAACTATATTCTAATAAATTTAAAAAATAATCACAGTTTCTAGTACTCTAATTAGTTACACTTATTTTAAGTTGATCATAAGTTTCTATAGGTTTGTCATTACACCCTCAAAATTTGAACTTTTCCCTCACTATAGAGAATCTTCGACTACCTAAATGTCTTCAAACCATATTCATACAATTCGACCAATATATACTAATTTTCCCTTAAATTAATTAAAGGTAAAATATTGATTGAAATGTTTTGACCCTTTTTTACAATATTTTTTTAGTCAAAAAAAATGACAAACTGATATTTCTATTCATTTCTTTCTCTTTTTTTGAAAAACATAGGTAATATCTCTTTATTATAGGGTTGAAACACTTTGTTCTTTTTTACTAAAACACATAGATATTTTTTTTTCTTATGACTCATTTAGAGTACTTATTCTCTCATCTTGAAATTTCATTCTTCTTCCTTCAAGAGAACAATTACTTCTCTCAACCAAAGCAACACTGCACCTACTTCTGCAACATCGACTTCTCCAACTTCTCTCTTTATTTTATTTTATTCCCTAATACACATGAGAATTTGTTACTACAATAAACACCCAATTTTATATTAAATATACAAACAATAAATAGATATGTACATTCTTAAATATAATAAAGAATGATTTTATGATGTATTCTCTCTTGAGATATCTATGATATCCTTTTTCAACTCAAAGAATATTCTTGAAATGCCCTCTTTTAAATATTTTTACACACATAGATGAGTAAATATTTCTTTTCTTTCTCAAGTATACTGAAATATTTTATCTCAAAATGAAATATTTATGTCAAATAATAATAAAAAATTTAAATCATCCTTCAATGATTTTATAAAATACAACATTATAAATAAATGGATATTGATCATTTTCATTTTTCCAGCACGTTTAAATCCCTGGGTGAATGAATTTTACCAAAAAAAAATTATTGCAGGTATCTTAGACCACACATATATATCCTCTCATTACTGAATCAATTATATTTTGTTATGTTTAACAAAATGGGAAAAAAACACATGATTTATATAATCTGTATTTATAGATTTAATTAAAAACAAATTACTTCTCATACCATTATAAAATAAATTCCCAGATGTTCAAAATAAAAAAAGTTCCTCTCAAAATCGTTGACTATATTTTTATAGACATTTCTATGTAGGTCAAAAAATGATGTTACAAAATTTTAATTATTCTTGAAAAATAATGGAGTTTATTTATGTATCTCATACACTTGATCATTCTTGAAATAGGATTTATTTTTTGGTTAGAAAATATCATGACTATTTAGAACATAAAAATCATCTCTAGAATCATCAGATGAATGTTTCATTATAATTAAAACATACAAAAACAATATATTTTATATAGTAAAAATCCTCTAAATTTTATAGGCATCCAAATTCTTAATTATTTATTTACGATTTTATCCTTTTATTTTTTAGTATTGAATATAACATACATATTATTATTTTTGACATTTATTAAATTTTGGAATGCCTTCAACATCATCACATTTGATATTCTCTTCTGATATTTAATTTTGAAACTCAGTTTTTTTGGTCTATTTAATTTTTTTTTCATACATGAATGCTAGTTATATAGATTTAAATGATTATTAAAAACAAATTGATAAATGTTATCATTATTTTAATCATGATAGAATATGAAATATGAGATGTTAAATAGGCTAGTATGATACACACACAAATCTGCTTCATGGTTATGTAAGACCAACATTATATATAGTCATTAGTTGATTGATTCTTACACATATGCAAGCATGATTCTGATACAGTATGTGATTTTCTATTTTCACCTAACACAATTAGATTATGTTCTCAAAACATAGGGTTATGATTCTTACAAGGATTCCAACACATAGACAAATTTTTGATACTTCATCCACATTGGTTTTGGGCCTCCAAGAACAAAATTATGCCTTCTTAATCATTCATCAAAGCGCGTATAAACATGAAATATATTATCCTTTTCATATATTATTCTTTATATGGTATCTCATTATTCCTCAAAACCTCCAGTATAATTATTCCATTAACCATTACACAATAAAATCCTTATTGGTTGGATTCAAACCGATCACTTACCAGTTATTTTATATAATGCTCCAAACCATTGTATGGGCTTTTAAAATGGTGAATAAATCACCAATCCTTAGGTATAATCTATTTCTCTCAAATAAATAAAGATAATTATTCTCAACCCAAATTATTTGGAAACCTTCTCACTTCCTTTTCTAATATTATATAGTATCACCTTCTCATATATAATGAAATCCAACAAATTATCCATTAACACAAAATAGCATAATACATTTAAACATAAGATTCTCTAAATCCAAGGGAACATTATTCTCCTAATTTTGATTTTCTATCAATTTCACTGTTCTTATACCAATTTCAATATACCTTTTCACCTCATAATTGATAATAAATAAAATATAGGGAAAATTTTAATCACTCTTAGTGACATTGTAAGGTATATTTAATACTTCCTTCTCCCCATTATTGATACCAAAACTCTAAGGGAAGGCTAATCATACTAACAATTCTAATTTCATAAAACTCATTTTCTATCTGTTATGTTGAATTGACATTCCATGTTAATTATGAATACCACGATATAAGGAAGGAACAACATTTTCCTCAACAATGTGACATTAACTGATCAAATATATGTCTATTTGGCAAACCATTTATAGAAAATATGAATTATTAGTTTAAAAAAATCCATTTAATAAAATCAATGTGGTACCACTTTTGACATTACTTTTCAAGAGGTTTTAATAATATATTTTCAATAAGGTCCATTAAAATAAACATCACATTAAAGAACACATCAAAAAAGTTTGTCTATAAGGTGCATGGTCCCAATTTGGTTATATAATCACTCCCACTTGATATAAATAATTAATACAAGTCCAAAAAGTATTTATTATATAAATTCCTAACTCAACAATAAATTTGAAAAAATCTATCTAGACTTATAGATTATTAAAGAATGATAAATTTTGGGTATTTCAGCCTTCCAATCTCCGTTGAGTGGTCTGTTTCTCAATCCTTCTTCACTACAGATGATATTCATAATATTGGAGATATGTTAAATTTTTATAACTAATTGAGAGTTGAATTAAAATTGTGATATTACATGATACATATATTCCTTCAATCTATGTAATATTATAGCTTTCAATTGTATTCATGTTTGAATGAAACCATAAATTACAATCATATACGAACAACAAACCTCATCTAGGTATAATGTGGATATTATTAGATTCATCATTAGGGAAGTGGGGTTGATACTTATTTCCCATACCATAAATATTCATCATAGAAACACAAAAACATTGAAAACTCTTCATATTTACATTCCACATGGGTTAGAATATATGAAAATTCTTGGGAAGCATGGACTTCCTGAATATTATTCTTTATTTTTAACTAAAATGATCATCTTTACTTATGTAATTAGAGTTGTTTTATTATTTAAATATTAGTCTAACCTTTTAGAAATTTCCAAATAGGCCAACTAAATTGTTAATAACTATTTTTGAGTTATCCTTTTTATTCTTTGTGGACTCTATCATTACTATAATAGTTTTAAAAATTATCTAAATGGTTATTTTCACTAGTTATTGAATTGATTTTTAGAACATAATAGAGAAAACATTTTTTTAGCATGGATTCTATGCACTATTCCAAATGCATAAACACTTTTATTAACATTTATACTACCCCATTTAGTTAGCATTTCGACCTCTTCACTAGGAGAGTCATCCAATATTCTAATTATGATATCCCTATCTTTGGAGGTCTATTTATTTGGGTTCATCTTTCACCATTCCTCTATCTTCATGGATATATTTTAATTTTTCATGAGGATACCTATATTTCAATGATAAAATAATCTTCATCAAAATTTGATGACACCCATTTAATACATTGATTTATACACCCCATGGAAGACATATTTATTTTCTTTTGTTTCTTTTACTACTATGGACTTATCTATTCATCAAAATATAGATTATATTGGGATAATACACATAAACACTCATTATAATACTCGATTTATTTTTTCAAAAACCAATTATGTTTTCGTGTTTTATAACAAGTTCATTACAGATTGATTATTGTTTTATGCAAGACATTCTTATGTTTTGGGGGTTTCTTTATTCTTTTTTATTTTCAATACACATATTTAAACCTTATAGTACTTTTACACACTACTATGTTAATCCATCAATAAGTGGCCTTATGTATAAAACTCAAGCTACACTATCACTTTTTAATTAAACTCTTTATTCATATTTATTAAATCTGTTTATATTTTCATACATTCTATATTAAGGATATTTCATACTTTTATTATACACTATTTGGTTTAACATTATATTAAACATGATCACATACACCACATCAAGTAATTTAATCCACCATATTTATATAGTTATTAATTCAATTTTTTCACAGGAAACATAGATAGATTTATTATAAGACTATTCAAATTATTTTTGTCAGACCATTCTACATGAGCATAAGGTGGGTTATTCTATAACTAGTATGAAGCTTAACATGATTTGATTTTTATATTTTATTGACAAAATACCCATTTCCAATTTTTTATATAATCATACATGTTATTATATTGTTGGGAAGTTTTAATTTTTGATGATTCCATTCTTTTCAACTAAATTTCTAGCTTCATACATTTCACATTAGAAAAATTATTTTCCTTATAAGCTATTCTCAACCCATATTAACACCTAATTTTAAACTTCAAAACATGATCCTCGTGTGTTTTTCTACTTTTCTTTATATAAATATCACGATTTTTCATATTTTTATTCATTACATCTAGCCAAAAATCATGGAAACTTATTGATACTTTATGTTTCTTTTAAAAGGAATAAAATGCTTTTTAAAAAACATTCCCAAATACATATGTATAAGTTAATTCTCTTTCTAATTCATTATCAATTATTGGAATTATTACATTGAAAAGTGAATGATTTCAAACATGACTTTCAATTGTTTCATGAGAGTGTTATAACCACTCATATTCTCTTCCAATGAGTCTTCCATGGCTTAGACATTTACTTTCTATAGTGACATATAATTATAATTTCCTTTGATAAATATGAATATATAAGTAACCACTTAATTGGGAACATTATTTTAGAAATCCCTAACCTCTAGGTAAGCTTCATTATAAGATTCAATTCATTAATTTTGACTAATTTATCTTGAGTATATAGATATATAATATTTTAATTATTCAACCTAACAAATACCGCTCTGAAAAATAATCGTTATTGATGATTCCTTAACATTAATTAATATATATCTATTTTTTTGGAAAAATATTGTTTTTTTATTTTTAATCATATTAGGATATCTATGTGTGTATTTAGGCCCTCTAACATTGATATGTTTCCTAACTATTTTGAGTATTTGTCTTTTTAATTGTCTTTTATAAATAAAAATTAAACTTTACCACTATCTATGGATCTCCTCCCAGATTCATTATTGAAATATAATTTCACACTCACTATTTACTCTTCTTTAACTATATCCATCACAGATAAGAAATTCACCAACTAGAAATTCAATTAATCTTATTTTTATGTTTCATAAAAGATTTCATTCAAGAATCTATTTAGTATTGCCTCAACACTCTCTGTTCTTCCTTACAAAATCACGAATCAAATTATTCTTATTTTTCTTCATTGATGTGAATTCATGTCTCAAATTTTACCTCTGTATTCTTCTTATGTGAATAAAATATGTTCTCTTGGAAAACTCAACACTACACTAATTGCTTCAATAATAGATTCTCCCACTTCTCTCCCAACTTCATTCTTCAACATTCTGAATTTCTCAAGCATATGTACGGATTATATTATTTTTATTTAATTTTCAATATCCGTTACTCAAATAAATTGTTACATTCTCTATGATATGAAAAAAATAATGTAAAATATAATCTCATGTGTTCTTTCTTATCCCCCTTTCTAACTCAAAGGATATTCCAAAAATAACCTCATTTAATTGTTACAAGTCCCATGGGTGAATAAAAATTTATTTCATTACTCCAACATTTTCAACTTCATATTATCAAAATAATCACTACTCAAAAGTGAGAAGTATCATATTTGAATCATCCCGCATTTTTGTTTAAAATATATGTTACCTTTTATGGAATATTTTTCCATTTATTTATTCTTGTTTGAATTATTTCTATAGAATCATCTATTACAATGATAATGTTTTTCACATCTAACTCAACAATTTCATCTACTTCATTATCATGTTGTATTAAAAACCCATTTATGATGTTCGATTCACTTATAACGCAACAATTAAATCTTATTATTTTCATTTCAATATTAAATTTAATCTATAAAACATAAAAATTTAATAATAAATTAAATTCATTGATGTTCACAATAACATAGTATTCTTATTAGTTTATTGGATTACATAATTTAGAATTTAATTTATATATTTATAAATGATGAAATCCATCTATATTATTATTTAAGAACTATAATGTATTATCTATAATATCATAAACAAGATATTTCCCAAAATTGGGCTAAATAATTTCATATAAATAATCATGATTATTTGTAACTTAAAAATAAGATGTATCACTTTCAGATGTATTTTAATTATAATTTACTCTTTTGGAAACTCTGTATTTCTAAAATTAGATGTCTCTATAAAAATACATCAGTGATATTCTTATAAATTTCATGAGGTTCAACTCCTATTAATATTTTATATTAAATCACAATACTAATTTAGTGTTTGGATCATTAGAACATTGAGTAATGGAATTTGAACCACTAAAAATTAATTTTTCTATAAATATGAAAATTTGAAACTCGTTATTTTTTGTCTATTAAACCATATAATTTCTCAAATCAATGAATGTTTTAAATACATACATAATACACACACAAAAATTGATGATTGTTACATGGATAAAAATAATTCTTACATATGGATGAAAAAAGGAACCATAGGCCTAAATGATTCTTACAGAACCCTATATAATGTTTTTGAAGGATAAAATTCCTACACATACAATAGTATATTGATGATTACCCGGATGACTGTATGATACTTACACAAAATATAATATTCTATTTTTTAATATTTTTTACAAGATAATGGTTACATAAAATAGGATTATGTTTGTAATGTAAAATTAAATAATTATATATATTTTTTAAACATCAAGAATATACATTCAGAGCCTCTTGAAACCATCTGAACCCTTTAATACTTCATCTTATAGTTTCTAAAAACTAAATATAGTTTTCATCCAATGTATTACTCAATGGATGGCTTCTCATATCACATTATTCTATTATTAATCACACTCCAAACTCCCCACTATCCATATTAATGAAAATTACATACTAGAATTTATAGTTAATAATTTATAGACTTGGAAATTCTATTTGAAAAAGGTCAAAAACTATCGAATCATCAAATATAATTGTCATCTCACCAAGAAAAGTTTTTCATTCTTTTTTAATCTAATTATTGGGTATCCTTCTCCCTTCCATTTTCAATATGGGATTGGTTCCATGATATATACAGTGGAATCTATCTTTTTTATCCTTTCAAACACATTAAATCAAATCCTAATTGAATAAAATACAACTCAATCTTCTCTTATTTAATGGAAACATTAGGTTATTAATATTCATATAGTCTTATTCTAGATATGAAAATTTTTATTTTGAGACTAATGTGTGTAATTACAATTATGTTATTAATATATTTTTTATTCACTATAAATTAAATAAAACTAAAAATGCTTTATTAATTTTATTGGAAATTTTATTAAATAATGAATAACTACCCATATTTGTATCATGGGATTTAAAGATTTAGATACATCCCAGTGCATGGATGGAAATTCATAAGTTTTTATATGAAATTATGTTTCAATTAAAGTTAAATATTTAAATTTATTTTTTAAAAAAATCAACCAAATGTGAGCTTTTAGTGTTTTTATCTTTATTTTGGAATTACATATTTGTGAAATATTATGTTCTACACACTTTTAAGTGACTAATTTCCTTTAATTTGTTTAAAAAAATTTATATTGTATGTATTTTTGTAATTATTTCCTGATTTAATATTTTTAGAGAGTTTTTTACTAAGTTGTTTTGATGTAAATGTAATGAAATTGATTGAGTAAAGTGAATTGTTAACATGGGATGTGAATTTAAAATTTTCAATTTAGTGTAGAAATTAATGGTTTATTTAATGTCACCATATATTTGATTAAAATAATGTTTTTATAATTTTTAACATGTTTTAGAATCATTCAAATCATTTTATATTCACGTGAAGAATATGAGAATCTTGAAAAGTAAAAGAGATACAATTTGTAGTCGAATCAACTATTTTAAATTGATTTTTTTTGGAAAAAATGAATTTATTTGTATGAGAAAATAAGATTTAAACATGTAAAACATAATATAAAACACTTGAAAATCTATTCTAGTCTTTTTAATTTTTTTATGATAGATTTATATATGATTATATTAACTTTTGTTTGATTATTTTTTTTATACCGATGACAAATTTGACAAATGGTTTTGTAGTAATCCTTTTTTGAAAAGAAAATTTAAATGAAATGCGTACTTTTCGGTTTTCACCTTTCTTTATTATTTATGTTTTTGCAATTTTTTTACCCTTACCATGAATCCAAGATCACCCCATTATTATGTTTTTCCCCTGGATGTGAAGAAGAATATTGTGAATGACATGATGGGGTAATCTTGGAGTTGTGGATCTTCCTAATGGGATTCTTATATCGTATTTCATTTCCAGTGTTAATGTGGAACTTATTTATAAAATTGGATTTCAAAATCTACTAAACTATTGTGTCCTTCATGATACGCCTTCCTGGTTTATATGCCAATGTAATATAATGATGCACTGGCTACAGGATTATGGGTTTAGGGTGTTAATGTTATAATAAAAGGAAGCTTAGTAGAAACATGGAAACTAGATTTATGAAATCTAGATTATGGAACAAAACCCATAGACAAAAGATGAGGGCAAACATATAGGAACATCCTATAATTTGGATAAGGAAGAGAGTATGTTGATATTCTTCGTAAATACATCCATGAATGGATACTACATGTCGATGTGGTTCTTGAAAAGGTGTACCTAGTAACAAAATTATAGAAAAGGTGTTTCGGGCTAGACCTAAAGTAACCTAGTGCATGACAAAGGTCTTTACTACACCCCTGGTTTGAAACTCTTGGGGGATATGCTTAGGATAATTCACTTCTCCCTTATAATACATTTTGTAGGATTTAAAAGTAATTTTGGTCAAAGAAACCATGTTTATTATTATGGGATTAGCTAGGAATGGGATTTCAATTTATGTTAAGTATTATTCTAGGTGAGATTATGAAATATGATTCATAACATAATCTATTATATGCTATCATTTGGAATTGGCACCTAGTTAATGGAATGGAAACCGCATGAACACACATATCACATGTAGTTATTTCCCCCTATGAAAGATAATTATGTTGTTTCAAGAGCTATGACTGGTGCGGAGTAACATATAGCTATACTAGGGCAGCTGACCCTGGTTATAGACTATAACCAGACCCTTATGGAACACCTTGAACAACACGTGGATGAGCTATATTAGACCGATTTATGTGACAACAACCTCCATCATTTAATGGGATGAAAAACCCATTCATAGTTTATCAGTGGATAAGTTTTTTTAGAGAAGATATTTCTATCTTTGGGATGTAATGAAAGGGAGAAGGTTGTCCAGATACATTGTCATTTGTGAAGATATTCTGATCAATGTTTGTCACAAATGAAAACAAAAAGGTGGAGGAAGATATTGAAAACACAGAATGGATGAAATCTAAAGAAATATTCCGATAAAAATACTTTCCTCATGAATGTTGAGAGTATATTGACAGGAAATTTTTAAATATGAGGAAAAATAAAGATGAGAAGTTTTCAAAGTATGGATCTAACATTACAAGTTTATCAAGGCATGTTGCGGACTACATACATAATCCAATAAGAATGATTGATCAATTATTTTACGGTTTAAAACTACTCATCTGAATGAAATTAGATTCCCAAACCATATCATTATACAGTGATATATCCTCATGAGCAATCAAGACTAAGAATTAATTTTATATGTCTTATAAATTTTAAATAATTAAAGAGAAAAAGATGGTGGCAGAGGAATGAATGGATAAAGGGAAGAATAAAAATAAGGGTTTTCGGACATGTGATACTTGTGGAAAGAGACACCCAAGATACTTCTTAAAAGGAAAGTGTTTCTATCATAAATGTGAAAAAAGAGGCCACATATCTTGAGTTTCAAGGGAAATAAAGAAGCTACCAATTTTTAATGATACAAATATAAATAACGATAAATTATTCAAATGATTTTCATAAGCGTCGTGGAAACATACCCTAGATAATACCAAGGGTGCAAGGCAAAGCATATACGATCACAATTGTGGAAGTTGAATTTCCCAACGATGTGGGTGATTGTACTATAATATTTTCCTCATACATTGCCAATGGTTTATTTGATTATAGATCATAACATTCCACTAGATCATCCAATTTTTCTTTTAAAATTAGATATTTCCAATTCTCATTGACAAGAGACTTGTCAGTTGAAACCCCTAAGGAAAGTCTCATTGCAACAATGATGTGTCATCCAGTCCCCATTATAGCCTGAAAATATGTGTTATCTACTAATTTTATCAACATACCTATGGTTTTCTCTAACATAATCCTATGCATGTAATTTATTTCTATATAATATGTGAAAATCTATTGAATGAAGTGTGAAATTAGGATTTGTGAGTAAGGTGTAGAATTCATTATCTCTAGGCTAGAAACATCACCTTCTAATTATTATCTAGATCTATCCCCATATCGCTACTAAATGAAATCATTGGTGTGGATGAGAAATCAATATCTGAGTGAGGAATGAAATATTCAAATTGAGGATATACCTATTGTGAAATAATACTTTGAGATATTTCAAGAGGATTTACCTAGACTTCCTCAAGAGCGTTAAGTTGAGTTCACTGTTGATTTAATTCCTTGATCAAGACCTATATGAATGTATCCTTATAGAATAGTCATTATGGAGTTAGTAGAAAAAAAAGAAATAACTAGTTGAATTTAGTGATAAAGGATTTATTTTTCCTAGTGTTTCACTATGGGGAGCCCATGTTCTTTTCATCAAGAATAATGAGAGATATATGAGTTTGTGCATTGACTACTGTTAGATCAATGCTATTACGGTAAAGAAAAATTATCCTCTACCTCAAATTGATGAATTATTTGATCACCTTCCTAGAGAACAATATTTTTTAAAGATTAAACGTTGATCTAGATATCATCATTTTCATGTGAGGAAGGAAGATATTTTAAAAATAGAATTTCGAACCAGGTATGTGCATTAAGAGTTTACAGTAACTCCTTTTGTACTAACTAATGCACCTCTATTTTCATGGATTAAATTAATATAGTATTCAAGGAATATGTTGATGAATTTTGTGTCTTATTTATTGATGATATTATGGAATTCTCTAAAAACAATGAATAACAAGATAACCACTTGCACATTATTTTTAATACTCATAGAAGAAATTAATTTTGTGGGATGTTTAGAAAGTGTGAATTTTGGATTTTGTCGGTTTCTCTTCTTGGAAATATTGTCTCTATGGATAGAATATTAGATGATGAAGGAATAAAAATTGTTGTCCATGAATGAACTACTCAAATGAACATAACTAAGGTAAATATTTTTATTAGTTTAGAATGTTATTATCAGTGATTCGTTCAAAACATCTCCTGTTTCACCAACCCATTGACCAAGCCTACTAATAAAGGGGTTAAGTTCATATATATAAAATAATGTGAACAATGTTTTAGAAAAATTGAAGAAGGGATTAGTGAATCCTCTGATCCATTTGTATATGGTGGATTTATGATCTACAATTATGCATCAATGAATGGACCGGGTTGTGTCCTTATAAAGAATGATATAGTTATTGCCTATGGATCTAAGCAGTTAAAAATCCATGAACAGAACTGTCTAACTCATGATCTTATGTTAGAATCTATATTCTTTTATATGAACATATAGAGAAACTATCCCTATGGAGAAATGTCTGAGATATATATAAATAAAAAGAGTATAAAATATAGCTTCTCATTGAAATAACTCAACATGAGTAAAAGGAAATTCCTTGAGCCACTCATGAATTATGATTGATCCATACACTACCACCTAGGAAAGAAAAATAAGGTAGTTGATGCTTTGAGCTTGATGGATCATGGATTTTTAAACAAAGTGAGCATTGAAAGGGATCCTATATTCAAGGATCTAGTAATGTTGGATATGAGAATTATCAAAGATGGTGATACATCAATACATTTTCAATTGGATTCAAAACCATATTTATTAAAACTAAATAAAACTTCTTAGCCTAATGATGAGAATCTTCAAAAGAAAATTAATGGTGAGAATGATGGGAAGTTGGCTGACTTTGTGTGTGATGAGGGAATTTTGAAATAGGGGAAGAGTCTATGTGTGAACTCTATAAACGAGATGAAACGGTAGTTATTGGATGGCATACATAGCTCGAATTTCCCTATACACCCAGGTAACATAATAATGTATATTGATTTGAAGGAACATTTCTATTGGGACAACCTAAAGTGGGAAATTGATGATTATGTATCAGTATGTTTAGTTTGTCGAGAATTGATGGATGAATGACAACATCCTTGAGGAGTCAATGAACCTTCTTCATATTCTTATATGGAAAATATGATGCAATAACCATGGATTGTTTACATGGATTACACAAAACTCTCAGAATGAATGATGTTATATCAGAAATTGTGGATCAAATTATGAAATCTTTACATTTCCTCACTAGAAGGGAGGATTTTCCACTATATCACCATGAAAAACTCTATATCAATGATGTTTTGAGACTTAATGGAGAACCTCTCTCAACTGTGGCTTATCATGATCCACAATTCATATTAAATTCAGTAAATTTCATTAAAAGTCATTAGATTCTATGCTTAGATTGTGTACTTCTTATCACCCTAAAACTAATGTGAAATCAGAATGGATGATCCAAACATTAGAAACAATGTTGATATTGTTCTTAGATGATTTTATTAGTATATAGGATTAGTATTTTAATTTTGTGGAGTTTTCATACAATAATATTTTCCCTTCAATTATTCAAATGGCACCATATGAAGCATTGTATGGAATGATATGTCGTACACTAACTTGTTGGGATCATGTTAGTGAATGGAATCTTGTGGGCCTAGAGCTTGTGGAGGAACCAAAAATAAAGGTAATTTATATTTAAACCTATCTCAAAGAAGATTAAATTAGGAAAAAGGGATATATGGATGATCGAAGTATGTATTTGGAATTACAAGTGGGACATCATGTTTCCTGAAAAGTATCCCCATGGAAGGGGGTTGTAATATTTTGGAAAAAGGTAAAATGATAACCATGTACACTATTCCTTTGGAAATTATGGATAAATTATAGCTGTGGATTATCATTTTCAAATTTCCGTAGAATTTATATGGTATATAATGTGTTACATGTATAATTATTGAGAAAGTACATGCCAATGAAAGTGCATGTACTCACTTCGGAAGGAATAGAATTGGAACCTGACTTATTGTACTATTAAGAGCCTATCATTATTTCAGACAATAAGGAATGTAGTAATCGAATGACTTAGTGAGTTAATGTACATTGTAAAAATCATAAAATTGAAGAGGAAATGTGGAAGCTTGAGGAAGTTATGATGGAGACCTACCCAAATTTTATTATGAGGTAACATTATAGAGACTTTGAGGAAGAAATTGTTGAAAGGGGGAAGAATATAACACCCCTAATGATTTGAAAATAAATTTAATATAGAATGCATGAACTTGTGATCCCCTTAGAAATAAAACATTGTTATAACCTATCCGATTAACCTAATTTTTCCACTTTTGATATTCGAATTTTAAAAAACTAACATCCACGGTTTCGATCAGTAAGATGTTTAGAGTTTGATAGGATAAACATAAAATTGTGATGAATTGTAACCTACCCTCGTAAATAATATCTTAACCTTAAGAATATTAATGTGCCCATATTAAAAATAACCTCACCCATGTAAATAGAAATAAAATCTCGGCACCTTATAAATGAGAGTGAATATTTTAATAATTAATTTTTTATTGTTGATAATTTTAAGTAATAAATATTTATTTAAATTTTAAACTAATTTATTTATTTACAATGAAATTAATTTTCAAAAAATGTATTCTTATGTAAATATTTTGTTTTCCTATGATTTTAGGATAATTTTATGAGACTTTAGTTAATTTTTTAAAATATTATTAAATCTGATTCAAATTGATAATGTGTAGTTTTCAAGTGATGATTTTTTTTTAAAATTTAATTTCACATATTTAGAAAAATATATTGATTAAATGGTGTCCATTTTTTAATTGTTCACATTGAAAAAATTTTGGGGTTAATTTTTTTGAATTAATATAAATATTTTTGAATAGTAAAATATAGTAATTTACAGAATAAATATACTATTAGATAAATACACTATTCCTTTCATAATGGATGATGTATGAACACTTGGTTAGAACTCACATTAACTTGTTACTATTTTCCTTTCACAATAATTATCACTATTTCTTGCCTTGATAATAATAATAAAATAATGAATAGGATATTCGAAAATCACTCCCCTCCTCCACTATAAAATCTCCCCCACACTCCCTCTTCTCTTAAATCATTTAAGCCTTGAATAATCTTTAATTTCTGACCAAATACTCATCTATATAATATCCCCACTTCCATGAGCTCCCTATCATTCCAAAATACAAAAACCCCATCACTTAAGAAGGTTCTCAATGAGGAATGCTCAACAGGTAAAACCCACTTCCGTTTTCCTTTTAATTTCTTTTATGTTCTTTCATTTATCATTATATCCTATCCTCCTCAATCCAAATGATCATAGTAAGTATATAATCATCTATGTACTGAAATTATATCTTGGTATATAAAGACCCATCATCAATATCCTTACACTATCTCTTTAATATTAAAAACAAAACCATCGTCTGGAAGGTTCTGATTCACTACATTTGTGGATGATGAAGTTTTGTTCTTTAATTCCTTAATCCATGATGGTAATTAATCCATTTTCATGTTTCAAATAGATTCTTAAATATTAATTATATGTTATTTAATGATTTCATAAAATTCATTTGAATATAATATTAAATAACAAAACAAAACTAGATCATGTGAATGAAAAATCACCGAGAAAATCTAAATGATTATCACTTTATGTTTTATCTAATAAATCATAATCATACTATATAAATAAATTATATTCAAACCCAGTTACACTTATTTAAGTTAATAAATTTCATTAAAATTCAATTCCATTGAATTTTACCCATTCTACATGAACATCCATTATCATATACAATTATACCAATCATGGAAACCAAGGAAATGAACGATTACAGGCGATAAATTTTTATATTATAACTCATAAAAAGGCTATAAAAAAGTCAATAAAATTATTCAATTTCAAAAATATGTTGATAAGGTTCTGAATTAAATAATTAATGGATTTATGTTTCTTATCTGGGATGTTAATCTGAAGTGCATAACACATTCAGACACAAGGTAAGGGTTTTCCATCATAACCACTATTTTAATTCGGGTTACTATTATTCTATACATACCTCAACGACATCATTATTTATTCACTTTTACCCCTTATAACTTATATATTAATGTTCTATATCATTATACCAACAATAATCCTTCTTTATTTAATGGGTTGTTACATGTTTTAAAATGATCTTTTAAAACTTCTTCCTAGAATGTAAGCCCGATTTAAGGGAATTTTTCAAATTCATACATATTTTCAAATGAAATTTATAATATATTTGTAGCAACAATTACTTTCCTAAAATAAATCATTTTATTTGGGAAAAGTACATTAATTAAATTCAGGTTTTATGAAATGAATTTTCCAAAGGATATTTTATTTTTAAAGAAAAAGAGTATTTATCACCCGAATTACCCAATGATTTTATATGAGTATTTTCATCTATTTTAACTCTATTTTGGATTATTATGTTTAATTGGGATTAATATTTCATGATATCACTTACCATTTTTTATATAATTTATTATTATTATATTGATTTTGTTTGTTATATATTGATACCATTCCATATATTAATCAGAATGGTTTGTGTTTATGATTAAATATTGGGTAATGTGAATTATATGTCATATCATAGTTTTAATATTAATCTATATGATGTTTATGAGTATTAATGATCATATTAATAAGTAATTGGATATATTATGTGATGGGCGGGGACTTATATAGCCCGTCGATGCATTGTTAGGTCTCATGAGGCAAACTAGTTTGGGTTATTACCTATTTTTATATGGTCATAGAATGAGGCCTTAACACAATGATTATGATATATTGAATTATGAAATACCTCATTGTGAAACTATTAATTTTTAGTCTATGGGATTATTTGACTAGTTGAATACCCATTGTTATTATTTTGTTATGTAATTATTTATTCATATCTTATTCCATCCATATAATGTTCATGTTTATTTAAATGGAATTTGTACTATTCACCATGACTTGTTATTTATGTTTCTGTAGTATTGTTTACCCTTATAGAGCATCTTATCTCACCCATTTATATAGATTTATTTTTCCCCAAGAGGTGAATAGGTATATTTTTAATGACTTTTAGGGATAATCATATAGCTGGGGATGCTTCCAATGGGATTATTATGTCGTATTTCAATTCATGTTGTAATGTTGTACTTATGTATGCATCTGGTATTCAAAAAGTACTAAACATTTATGTCCTTCAACATATTACTACCTTTTTATTTTCCAATGTAATTAAATAATGAACCATATACAAGTTTTTCGGGCAGGGCATTGTAGTTGGTATCAAGTGAAGTTTATTAGAATACATAGAAACTAGATTTAAGAATTATAGATTAGGGAAGTAAACCCTAATTTAAACATTATGGGTAAACATACATGAGCATCCTATAATTTTTGTATAGAAGAAATTATGTGGATCTTCCTAGAAAATACATCCTTCTCTAGATAATTCAAGTGGAACTGGTTTAGGAATAGATGTACACAGGATTAACCAAACCAATAATGTGTTTTGGGCTTGACTCAGGGTAACCCAGTACATGAAAACATGCCTTACTATACACCAGGTTTGATACTCCTAGGAGATACTCTTATGATATTTAACATTTCCATTAAAATAGACTATTATGGATTTAAAAGTAAATTTTTACTCAAAGAAATCATGTTTATGATTATGGGATTAACTATGCATTGGATTTCAATTCATTTTATGTATTTTGATAGTTGAGATTATGAAATATTATTCATAACCTAATTTAGTGTATTCCATCATTTATAAATGGAGGCTAGTGGAAGTAATGAAAACCCTATGAATGTGTGTGTCACACATAGATATTCTACCCCTATAAAAGATAGTGATGTTGGTTATTGAGCTTTGATTTGTGCTGAAAAACTCATAACTATACTTGTATTGCTTACTCGAGTTATGAACAATAACATTACCCATATGGAGAACCTTGTAATAAAACAGGGAGGAGAAATGGTAGAATTATTTATGAGAATATAAATTCTATCATTTAATGGGACTATAAACCAATTCTTAGTAGAGTAGTGGATATGTTCCTTAGAGAAGATATTTCTCTCTTTGGGATGTAATGAATGGGAGAAGGTTATCCAGGAAGTGTATCATTTATCGGTATATTCTGATCAATAGTGGTGAATTATTCAAAAAAAAGAGAAGCATATCTAAAATATGGAATGGAGTTATTTTAAAGAAATATTCCTAGAAAAATACATTACTCTTGAACCATAACTGTGTATGGAATGGAAATTTTAGAATCTTATCCAAAAAGAGGATGTGTATTTTTAAATGTATGTGAGATAATATTACAAGGTTATCATTTGATGTCATGGACTACTTACGTAATACAAGGATAAATATTGATCGATTATTTGATGGTTTAAAACCAATCCTATGAATGGAATTGTTTTCCAAAACATTCTCATCATATGAAGATATAGTATAATGTGGAAACAAGAAAGAGAATGAAATATATATGTCTTATGAATTTAAATGAAAGAAAGAGAAGAAAAGGCTGGAAGAGGAAAGAACGGATAAAGGGAAGAATAAAATAGGGAGTTTTCCAACATGTGATACTTGTGGAAAGAAACACCCGAGAGTCTTTTAAATGGAAAAGAAGTATGTCAAAATTGTGGAGAATGAGGCCACCAATCTCAAGATTTAAAGGGAATGAAAGAATCTACTAATGTCCACAGCTATAATTGTAAGGATATGAGACATTATTCCAATGATGTTTCTAAGAATCATGGAATCATATCCCATAGAAGGATAAGGGTGTATGGACAATCTTCTTCGATCACAACTACTGATGTTGATGTTTTTAAGGATGTGGATGCAGGTACAATAATTGTTTCATCCAACATGGCCAATGGATTATTTGTTTCTAGATCATCACAATCCTTTATATATTTCCAATTTTCTTTAAAAATTAGATATTTCCAATTCTCTTAATAAGGGTCTTGTCAGTCAAAAACTCTAAGAGATGTCTCATTACAACATAGATGTGTCTTGTAGTCCCCATTATGGAATATAAATATTCTTTGTCTACAAGATTTGTCATCATACAGATATTGGACTTTGAAAATATCTTTAGCATGGAATAGATTTCAATATATGATACAAAAATATATTTTACAAAGAATTAAATGACAATTCTTTAGGCAGGTGTAGAATCCATTATCTTTAGAGTAAAAACATCTCCATCAGATTCTTATCAAGATCCACCACTAGTAGCTCCACTAAATGAAATTATTGGGGAGGATGGTAACTAAATATCTAAAAATGAGGAATAAAATATTCAAATTGAGGACATACTTATTGTCAGATAATAAAATGATGTCATTCTAAAGGATATACTTGGAAATACTCTAAAGAAGGTAGTTCTGTTCACTATTAATTTAATTCCTGGTTCAATAACTATATCAAAGAATCCTTATTGAATGGACACTAAGGAGTTAGTAGAATAGAACAAACAAATAGGGGAATTTAGTGATAATGGATTTATTCTCCCTAGTGTTTCTCCATGGGGATACCTTATTATTTTCTTTAAGAAGATGGATGGATCTATGTGGCTGTGCATTAACTATAGGAAGATCAACGATGTTATGATAAAGGAAATGTATCATCTTCCGCGCATTGATGATTTATTTTATCTATACCTTGGAGGCCAATATTATTCAATGATAGAACATTGATCTGGATATCATCAGTGGTTTTTGATGAAGGAAGATATTCCTAGAACAATATTTTGATCAAGGTATGGGCATTATTATTTTATAATAATGATTTTTGACTTACTAATGTACCCTCTATTTTCATGGATCTAATGAATATAGTTAACAAGGAATATGTTGAAGACCTTGTTGTGTTATTTATTGATGATATAATGGTATACTCTGAAAAAATGATGATCATGATAATCACTTGCATATTCTTATAAATACTTTTGATAAAATGAATTATATGGGATTTTTAGCATGTCAGAATTTTGGATTTAGTCAGTTTCCTTTATTGGATATATTTTCAATAAGGATCGAATCTTAGTTAATCGTGTAAAGGCAAAGGTTTCCAAGGAATGGCCTGCTACAATGAACTCAACCGCGGTATGTTGTTTAATTGGTTTAGCGGGTTATTATCAGTGATTTTTTCAGAACATCGCATATTTATCCTACTCGATGACCAAGATTACTTGTAAAGGGGTTATGTTTTAATGAGAAAAAGAATTTCAATAATTTTTTGATTAATTTAATAGGAGATTAGTGAATTCTCCGATCATGAATCTATCATCGGGAAAAGGTGGATTTATGATCTCTAGTTATGCATCAAAGAAAGGTCCGGTATGTGTCCTTATACAGTCAGATAGAGTTATTTCCTATTCATCAAGGTATTTAGGAATTATTGAATAAAAGTTACAAACTCATGTTCATGAGTTTGAAGCTATAATTTTCTACATTGAAGATATGGAGACACTATTTATATGTAGAATGGTATGCGATATATATCAATCACAAGAGTTCAAAAAATATCTTCTCACCTAAATAACTCATCACGATCCAAAGGTGATGGCTTGAGCTACTCAAGTATTACTATTGTTCCATACAATACCACCATGGAATGGAAAATAAGGCTTTTGATGCATACAATATAAAGTATCATGGTGTTTTAAAAAAACTGGGATTGAAAGGGATCTTGAATTCCTGGATCTAGTAAAGATGGATATAATAATTATCAAAGAAGGCGAAACATCGTTAATTTTTCAATTGGTTCCCAAAATATCTTTATCAAAAATATTTAAAACTTCTTAGTCTGATGATGAGTGTAACGACCCAATCTTTTTGAGTAGTATATTAACTTAATCTTAATTATTTAATAAGATGTTAATGGTTAATGCAGAAAGAGGAGTCGATGGCTTCATCCAGTAGACTCGACCCTTATGAAGCCCACTTATCAGAGCATGGGAAGGAGGTAACATCTGTGGGCTTCGCTTTGGACCAAGCCCAAGCCGAACTCCAGCGTGTCAAGCTTGAACGGAAACGCCTACGGGTGAAGTTCAAGTTAGTAGAGATTACTACTAGGGAAATGTTATCTGAGCCTCCCTCAGATTCTCTCACCATAGCACACCTTACACTTAGGTCTTATGCCTGTGTTATAAGGGGCTATGTGACGAGACCCTAACTTCCTTGTGTAATCCTTTCGGGTGAATAAATTGAGATTTCTTCCTTTAGTGATGTTTGTGAAATTTCAAATGTCCAGATAATTTTAGAATGTATTTTATTTATGAATTTTGAAAAAAAGGATATTTTAAAATATTTATGTAAACCCTAAATAACTAATGATGTGTAATGATTTTCAAAAAATGGTCTTCTACAAAAGTGTTCAGTAAGGAATTTGGAGTCTAATAAGATCAACTTAATTTTTGATGAATAGTACATTATGAATAGTGATTTCACGCTTAGGATTAATAATGTGACCAAATGGATTAGTAATTTCACTCAAAGAAGGATTTAATATAATTCAGACACTTAGATTAAGTAATGTGATTCAATAAAATGGGTAAATAACAGTTTCATAAATTATTAGTCAAGTATTACTTTTTTCGGATGAATAGTGTTTTTTAATTAAAAATTTAATTAAAAATAATTAGAAAATTATTTTTATAAAAAGGACTTTAATTTTGAACTCAGAGCATCGATATTATGTTAAGGTAATTTTTGGGGATTTTTCTGAAAAAAACGAATTTTCGATGAATAGTGTTTTTATTGAAAAATTAAATTAAAATTATTTAGAAAATTATTTTTATAAAATGGAGTTCATAAATGTATTTAGAGCATTGATATTTGGTTACGGTGAAATTTTGGGATTATTCTGAGAAAGTTGAATTTTCGATGAATAGTGAAAATATAGTTTTTAAGTTACGAGTGTTTAACGACATCATTAAAAGATGTATTAAGTATATATTTAATATGTTCGAATTATGAATAGTAAGATAAGGTGTGAGGTGTCCCAAGTGGCCAATACCATGGGCAAATACCATGGGCAAGCCCATGGTTTTGGCAAAACCACTAGTGAGGTGTCCCTTGGCCATTAATGCCTTGTCCCCTCACTTTCCCTATAAATACCCACCCTTTCTTCCTTTAGTTTCCACTCCCAACTCTCCCCCAACGATGTTCTGGTCTCCTTACCTCCCAAGGAGTCCTCCCAAGGTTCCCCCAAGCCCTCAAGGTCAAAAACATTGAGTTTCAAGAGTCACGTTTTAAGGTAAGGGATCCGACCCGTCTCGTTCTTTTAACGTAATCTCTTTTATGTCATTCCTTTTATGCTCCATGTTCTTATGTGAGAAGATGTTATTGTATATTCCTCTTACTTCCCCTTTAATGTTTATATTATGATAGATCCCCTCTTACTCTCATCATTTCGTTTTATGAAAGTTTATGTGACACCGTTAGGCTGCCGAATGTTTAAGTGATTCTTTCACCCTTCTCATTTTTCAAGTTCAATTTTCATGTCAAATCTTTCACGTTCCTTTTTATTATGTTGGGGTATGATCTCTATATATATCATACTGATCTCTTATGATCATATGATGAGAGACCCTATTTGATTTTTTCAATTCAGTTTTGTTGAAGTTTAAGTGACGTCGTTAGGCTGCCGAATTTTCATAAGAGAAATCAAATTTTTGTCTTCCATCCATGTTTTTTCATTTCAAATCGTATGTCCTTGAAATTGCATCACCATGTCCATATATACTCCTTATTCTGTCCCTCTACTGTTTTATGGGTCAATTATGATTGTTCGACCCATGTCCCATCTCTTTTCAAAGTTTTCTAAAACCGTGTAACATAGCCGTTATGCTGCAGAATTTTCGTCTCAAAATGCCTCTCTTTTCTCAAAATTATTTTATGTTATAAAGTGAATACTCAAAGCTCCCATTTCTACAGGGGTATTCACATATATATAAAAATTTTCTATTTTAAATTCTGGGATTTACATACATGATACCCTCTTTCCCTTTCTGTGGGTTTAAAGTAACGTAAAGATCATGTCTTTAAAACAGTTTTTTAAAACGTTATGATTATGAAATGAAACCCATTTATTTTATGCTATATGGGTTATTTATGAAATGTTTGATGATGATATATGTGGCTCAAATGATAATAAAGGAAAATTTAAGGGTGCGCGCTGATAGCCCTCCAATGCATTGGGTAAAGACTTAATCTCTAGAGATGACCATTTTAACGACGCCTTGGTGAATAACCTTGGTAATTTTAACGACACCTTGGGGATGGACCTTGGTGAAACGAAACGATTGTCAAAATTAAATGTTGCAGCCACATCTTCAATTTATGAAAAATGTTATTTTTATTATGATGTATCTCATGATTTCTTTCTCATGCCTTAAAGTTCTTTTCATGTCCTTATTGAAGTATCTCAAGTTCACTTGTAAAATGTTTCTCTTGTTTCCCTTACTGGGCCTTCTGCTCACCCTTTCTTTTGATGTATGTACCCTGGTTGAAATGCATAATGAACATAAGATGAATTAAAGGAGAATCCTTTCAAGTGTTTAAGAAGAATGTGATATGTTTTTTTATGTATTATGATCCTTGATTCCAAGACACAAAACCTTAACGATCCTCAGTTCTGTGTAATGAAATGAAAGTTATGTTATAAAAAGACGGGATGCTATAGTTGGTATCAAAGGTTGGTTTAGTTATTTGTGGAAATTAGGATATAAAAACTTTAGGAACAACCCTATAGAAATGTTTAAATATAGGAAAACTTCCTGGTATTTTGGTAAGTATTGAGTAAGTGGTTTATCAAACAAATACATCCCTGTCTGGATACGAGCAGGTAGAGGTGGCTCTGGCACAGATGTACATAGGGGTAAAACCCGAAAACACCGCTTTGAGCTAGACTCGAACAGGAACTGGTGCACGATAACGGGCCTTGCTGCACTCTTGGTTACGACACTCCCGGGGGATATGTTTGGTTAATCACAAGCTTTTTGTGAATCATTATGAAGGAATTATAGAAAAGTGTAATTTTCTAAGCATGAAGTCTTAGTTAAAAGATTCATAAATGAAATAAGTTTCTTACTAAGGTTTTCTTATTTTAGAAAATGGCGGGCAATAGGAGGAACAATGTCGATGGTGACCGCAATGCACCATGTGCTGACGGCCCTCCGATGGAAGCCGGAATGGAAACATTCATGAGAATGATGAACCAACTGACTCAAGTTATGAGTAATAACTTGAATCAAGCTGAGAGGCCAACCTCACCACGAAGGGAACAACACTCTGTTGAGTCCTTCATGCGTCAACGACCGCTAACATTCAGTGGATCTACTGACCCATTGGTTGCGGAACAATGGATAAGCTCCATTGAAAAGATATTTTCTGTACTTCATTGTTCGGAATAAGAAAAAGTCACCCTTGCTGTTTACCTCCTAGAGGGAGAAGCTGATCAGTGGTGGTCACTGATCAAAAACACGAAGCCACGAGGAGAGATAGAAGCTATGGAGTGGGAAGAATTTCGGGGAATCTTCCTTAACAAGTATTTCCCTCGTTTCATGTGAACTAGAATGGAGAAAGAGTTTCTCGAGCTGAAGCAGAAGGAGAACTAATCTGTCAGAAGCAACAAGATGAACTTCACAAGGCATTCCCATTATACCTCAAGCTTTGTCATGGACCCTAATGGGAAGGTTGATAGATTCTTTGGTGGACTACGACCTCATCTGTGGAAGAATCTAGCCAACAGGGACTATGATAGCTATGAAGAAATAGTTCAAAGTGCTATGAAAGTCGAGCTGGAGTTTGGTGAGACACAGTGGTCTCATAACCCAAATGAAAATAAGAGATCGTTGGAGTCCAGTTTAGGGAAGTCTTTTGATCAGGGAAGAGGTGGAAAGCAAATGCAACTTACCACATGCAATAAATGTGGGAATAATCATCTGGGGAACTGCTTTAACGGAAGTGGCAAGTGCTACAAGTGTGGAAGAGGAGGCCATATTGCTCAGAATTGTCATAGTAAGGTGAAGCCTCAGCTTCCCAACACTAACGACAGAGGAAAGATGGTTCTGGACCTACCCGATGTGACATGCTTAAATTGTGGACATCTTGGGCACTTTGCTAACCAATGTCCAAATCCGAGGGCGGTGGAGGGGAATCACCATCATCCTCAGCACAGGCCATGAGAGCAAGGTCGTTCTTTCGCTATCACAACAGCTGAAGTTGAAGTCCCGAACGATGTGGTAGCAGGTACTCTTGTCGTCCTCTCAAAACTAGCAAGTACTTTATTTGATTCGGGTTCTACGCATTCCTTTATTTCCTCCAAGTTTGCAAGGAATATAGAATCAATCCCCGAACTGCTAGAGGTAGAGTTGTCTGTCAAGACTCCAAGTGTGATTATCCTTGCATCAACAGTATTTAGAGACTCTAGTGTTTACTTTGGTGAGAACAATCTTATCGCAAATCTAGTAGTCATTCCCATGATGGAATTCGACATTATACTAGGGATGGACTCGCTCTCAAAGTATAATGCTAAGATCAAATGCAGAAGTAAGGAAATCTCAGTAGTCTTGAATGAACGACCTAAAGTTATCTTCCAAGGAGAGATATCCCGAACTGATCCCTATCTTGAAGCACCTCCTATAGCATTCCTTATGGAGTTAATCGGTGATGATGAAGAAGGAAAAGGGAGCATACAAATAGAAGATGTTCTGATTGTTCAGGAATACATGGATGTATTTCCTGAGGAGTTATCTGGACCTCCCCCAGAAAGAGAGGTAGAGTTCTCCATTGAACTCGTACCTGGGTCTCAACCGATATCTAAGACTCCGTATAGAATTGAAAATGTGGAGCTAGAAGAGTTAAAGAAACAACTCCAAGACTTGTTGGAGAAGGGGTTTATCCGACCGAGTGTGTCTCCTTGGGGAGCACCAGTTCTCTTTGTGAAGAAGAAGGATGGATCAATGCGGCTATGCATTGATTATAGAGAACTGAACGGGATCACAGTGAAGAATAGATACCCTCTTCCGAGAATTGATGATTTATTTGACCAACTTCGCGGGGCTCAATTCTTCCCTAAGATTGACCTTCGATCTGGTTATCATCAACTGAGGGTGAAGAAGGAAGATATTCCAAAGACTGTATTCCGATCAAGATATGGGCATTATGAGTTTACTGTTATGCCCTTCGGCTTGACTAATGCTCCTGCTATTTTCATGGATTTGATGAATAGAGTCTTTAAGGACTACCTTGATAACTTTGTGGTATTTTTTATTGATGATATTTTGATATATTCAAAAAGTTGTGAGGAGCATGAAGATAATCTAAGGGTTATATTGAAAACTCTGCGGAAGGAGAGGCTCTTTGGGAAGTTCATCAACTGTGAGTTTTTGTTAAAACAGGTGGCTTTCTTGGGGCACATCGTAACCAATGAAGGAATCTCAGTTGACCCTGCAAAAACAATGGTTGTGGAGGAGTGGCCTCAACCAACAACAGTAACTGAGATTCGTAGTTTCCTTCATTTAGCAGGATATTATAGGAGGTTTGTGAAAAACTTTTCACGGCTTTCTAATCCACTAACCAAGTTGACTCAAAAAGGGGTTAAGTTCATCTGGACAAAGGAATGCGAGGAAAGTTTCCAAGAGCTGATGAAGAGATTGGTTGCTGCACCTGTGTTAAAACTACCCTCTATCGGAGAAGGATTCGTTATTTTTAGCGATGCATCTCTGAAAGGGCTTGGGTGCGTCCTCATGAAAAATGACAAGGTAATTGCTTATGCATCTCGACAGTTGAAGATTCATGAGAAGAATTATCCTATGCGTGATCTAGAGCTGGCGGCATTGTTTTTGCTCTAAAGATATGGAGGTACTATCTTTATGGGGAGAAATGTGATATATACACTGACCACCAAAGTCTAAAGTATATTTTCACACAGAAAGAATTGAACATGAGACAAAGGAGATGGTTGGATCTTATTAAAGACTATGATTGTTCAATTCATTATCACCCAGGAAGAGCAAACAAAGTCGCGGATGCATTAAGCAGGAAAGATCCTGTTGTTTTGGAAACAATGAGGATCTTAGGAGATCCCTTGATTAAAGATCTAGTAAAACTGGACATGGGAATTATAAGGAAAGGGACATCATCAACCCTATCCCAAATGATTTCTCAACCTTCATTACTAGAGAAGATCAATAAGGCTCAAAAAGAAGATCCTTTGCTGCAGGAGAAGTTTGAGGCTATAAAGGATGGGAAGTTCCCTGATTTCAATATTGATCAAGAAGGTGTATTGAAATTTCGTACAAGACTATGTGTTCCATCTATTCCGGAGATAAAGAAAGAACTGATGGATGATGCTCATAGCTCTACATTCTCTATACACTCGGGAAGCACTAAGATGTATAGAGACCTTCGTGATCATTATTGGTGGGATAACATGAAGAGGGAGATTGCTGATTACACTACAAGGTGCCTGGTTTGTCAGCAAGTAAAGGCAGAACGACAACTTCCTAAGGGGGTATTAAAACCGCTACCCATACCAGTATGGAAGTGGGATAATATCACTATGGAATTTGTAACTGGTCTCCCGAAAACGTCCAAAGGAAATAATGCGATATGGGTTATTGTGGACCGTCTCACCAAGACAACCCATTTTTTCTCTATTCAGGAAGATTTCTCTTTGGATCAACCTGCCATGATATACGTGAAGGAAGTGGTAAGGCTGCATGGGGTACCACTATCCATCGTATCTGATCATGACCCAAGATTCACATCAAAATTCTGGAGAAGTCTTCAACATGCTCTGAATACTGAATTGAATTTTAGTACGGCCTATCCTCCTCAAACTGATGGCCAATCTGAAAGGACTATTCAGACACTCGAAGACATGTTGAGATTATGCTCAATGGAATTTAAAGGTGGATGGGATCAACACCTCCCATTAGTTGAGTTCTCCTATAACAACAGCTTCCATTCGAGTATTCAGATGGAACCCTATGAATCTCTATATGGAAACCGGTGTAGAACTCCTACTTGTTGGGATGAAACTGGTGAGAGGAAGCTTCTTGGGCCTGATCTTGTGCAAGAGATGACAAAACAGGTTCATGCCATCCAACAACACATAAGGTCTGCTCAGAGTCGGCAGAAGAGCTATGTTGACAATCGTCGAAGGGAATTGGAGTTTGGTGTTGCTGACAAAGTCTTCCTTCAAATTTCTCCATGGAAGAGAGTCATGCGGTTTGGGAAGAAAGGGAAGCTCAGCCCTAGGTACATTGGCCCTTATGAAATCCTTGATCGCATAGGAGCAGTGGCATATCGTCTAGCACTTCCACCGAACCTAGCTCAAGTTCATGATGTCTTCCATGTATGTCTCTTGAGGAAGTACATACCCGACCCTTCGCATGTACTGAACCAAGAGGTGGTACAACTAGAACATGACCTCTCTTACGAGGAGCATCCAGTGGAGATCTTGGACCGTAGAGACAAGGTCCTACGAAACAAGACTACCCACCTTGTGAAAGTGTTGTGGAGGAATCATAAATATGAAGAGGCGACTTGGGAGCCGGGGGAAACAATGAAGCAAAAGTACCCTCACCTTTTCGACTAGGCCTCAAATATAAATTTCGGGGATGAAATTTCTTAAGGGGGGAAGAATGTAACGACCCAATATTTTTGAGTAGTATATTAACTTACTCTTAATGATTTAATAAGATGTTAATGGTTAATGCAGAAAGTGGAGTCGATGGCTTCATCCAGTAGACTCGACCATTATGAATCCCACTTATCAGAGCTTGGGAAGGAGGTAGCATCTGTGGGCTTCGCTTTGGACCAAGCCCAAGCCGAACTCCAGCGTGTCAAGCTTGAACGGAAACGCCTACGGGAGAAGTTCAAGTTAGTAGAGATTACTACTAGGGCAATGTTATCTGAGCCTCCCTCAGATTCTCTCACCATAGCACACCATACACTTAGGTCGTATGCCGGTGTTATAAGGGGCTATGTGACGAGACCCTAGCTTCCTTTTGTAATCCTTTCGGGTGAATAAATTGAGATTTCTTCCTTTAGTGATGTTTGTGAAATTTCAAATGTCCAGATAATTTTAGAATGTATTTTATTGATGAATAGTGTTTTTTAATTAAAATTTTAATTAAAAATAATTAGAAATATTTTTTTATAAAAAGGACTTTATTTTTGAACTCAGAGCATCGATATTATGTTAAGGTAATTTTTGGGGATTTTTTTGAAAAAAAAACGAATTTTCGATGAATAGTGTTTTTATTGAAAAATTAAATTAAAATTATTTAGAAAATTATTTTTATAAAATGGAGTTCATAAATTTATTTAGAGCATTGATATTTGGTTAAGGTGAAATTTTGGGATTATTCTGAGAAAGTTGAATTTTCGATGAATAGTGAAAATATAGTTTTTAAGTTACGAGTGTTTAATGACATCATTAAATGATGTATTAAGTATATATTCAATATGGTCGAATTATGAATAGTAATATAAGGTGTGATGTGTCCCAAGTGGCCAATACCATGGGCAAGCCCATGGTTTTGCCAAAACCACTAGTGAGGTGTCCCTTGGCCATTAATGCCTTGTCCCCTCACTTTCCCTATAAATACCCACCCTTTCTTCCTTTACTTTCCACTCCAAACTCTCCCCCAACGAATTTCTGGTCTCCTTACCTCCCAAGGAGTCCTCCCAAGGTGCCCCCAAGCCCTCAAGGTCCAAAACATTGAGTTTCAAGAGTCACGTTTTAAGGTAAGGGATCCGACCCTTCTCTTTCTTTTAACGTAATCTCTTTTATGTCATTCCTTTTATGCTCCATGTCCTTATGTGAGAGGATGTTAGTTTATATTCCTCTTACTGCCCCTTTAATGTTTATATTATGATAGATCCCCTCTTACTCTCATCATTTCGTTTTATGAAAGTTTAAGTGACGCTGTTAGGCTGCCGAATGATTAAGTGATTCTTTCACCCTTCTCATTTTTCAAGTTCGATTTTCATGTCAAATCTTTCAAGTTTCTTTTTTATTATGTTGGGGTATGATCTCTATATCTATAATTCTGATCTCTTATGATCATATTATGAGAGACCCTATTTGATTTGTTCAATTCATTTTTGTTGAAGTTTAAGTGACGTCGTTAGGCTGCCGAATTTTCATAAGAGAAATCAAATTTTTGTCTTCCTTCCATGTTTTTTCATTTCAAATGGTATGTCCTTGAAATTGCATCACCATGTCCATATATACTTCTTATTCTGTCCCTCTACTGTTTTATGGGTCAATTATGATTGTTCGTCCAATGTCCCCTCTCTTTTCAAAATTTTCTAAAACCGTGTAACATAGTCGTTATGCTGCAGATTTTTCGTCTCAAAATGCCTCTCTTTTCTCAAAATTATTTTATGTTATAAAGTGAATACTCAAAGCTCCCATTTCTACAGGGGTATTCACATATATATAAAAATGTTCTATTATAAATTCTGGGATTTACATACATGATACCCTCTTTCCCTTTCCGTGGGTTTAAAGTAACGTAAAGATCATGTCTTTAATACAGTTTTTTTAAAACGTTATGATTATGAAATGAAACCAATTTATTTTATGCTATATGGGTTATTTATGAAATGTTTGATGATGATATATGTGGATCACATGATAATATAGGAAAATTTAAGGGTGCGCCCTGATAGCTCTCCAATGCATTGGGTAAAGACTTAATCTCTAGAGATGACCATTTTAACGACGCCTTGGTGAATAACCTTGGTAATTTTAACGACACCTTGGGGATGGACCTTGGTGAAACGAAACGATTGTCAATATTAAATGTTGCAGCCACATCTTCAAGTTATGAAAAATGTTATTTTTATTATGATGTATCTCATGATTTCTTTCTCATGCCTTAAAGTTCTTTTCATGTCCTTATTGAAGTATCTCAAGTTCACTTGTAAAATGTTTCTCTTGTTTCCCTTACTGGGCCTTCTGCTCACCCTTTCTTTTGATGTATGTCCCCAGGTTGAGATGCATAATGAACATAGGATGAACTAAAGGAGAAGCCTTTCAAGTGTTTAAGAAGAATGTTATATATTTTTTTATGTATTATGATCCTTGTTTCCAAGACACTAAACCTTAACGATCCTCAGTTACGTGTAATGAAATGAATGTTATGTTATAAAAAGACGGGATGGTATAATGAGAATCTTCAAAATAAAACTAATTCTTTGAATGATGGGATGTTGTTTGTCTTCTTGTGTGAAGATGGAATTTTGAAATTTTGGATGAGGCTATGTGTTCCCTCTATACAGAAGCTGAAAAGGGAGTTATTAGATGGTACACATAGCTCAAATTTCTCTATACCCCCAGTTAGAATGAAACTGTATAGATATTTGAAAGAACATTTCTAGTGGGATAAAATTAAGTAGGAAATTGATGATTATATATCATGATGTATAGTCTGTCAACAGGTGAAGGATAAATGATAACATACTAGAGGAGTCATACATCCAATACCTATTCCTTAATAGAAATTGGACGAAATTCCCGATGATTTTTTTCACTGGATTACACATCAATCTAGGAAATAAGGATGTAATATGGGAAATTATAGATCGACATATGAAATATGCACATTTAATCGCTATAAGTGATTATTTTCCTCAGTATATCCTTGAACAATTGTATATTAAGTAAGTTGGGAGACATAACAGAGAACCTCTCTCAATTGTGTCTGATTGTGATCCATGATTCATATCATAATTCTGTAAAATTCTTCAAAAGTATTTGTATACTAAGATTCATTTCATTACTTCTTTTCACCCTCAAACTGAATGGAAATTAGAAATGATGATCAAAACTATAGAATAAATGTTGAGATCATTCTCACTTGATTTTTAAGGTATGTGGGATCAGTATTTACCTTTTTGGGATATTACAATAGTAAAAGTTTTCATTCATGAATTTAAATGGAAAAAAATGAAGCATTGAATGGAAAGATATTCCATACAACAATGTGTTAAGATGGATTTGGTGAAAGGTATCTTGTGGGAGTATAGCTTGTAGAGGAAACAATAGCGAAGGTAATGACTATTCAAACCCATGTAAAAGTATCTCAAGGAAGGAAAAAGTTATGTGATGATAATCTATGGAATTTTTTTAAATTTAAAGTGAGGTATCATTTTTTAAACGTATCTCCATTGAAGGGTGTTATATGATTTGGGATGAAAGGTAAACCAAACCCCAAGTACATTGTTTCTTTCGATATTATGGAGAATGTTGGAGTTGTCACATATTGTTTGGAAATTATGCATAGCCATTATAAGGTACATAATGTGTTCTATGTATCATTATTGAGAAATTTTATACCAGAAACAATGCATATGCCTATATCTAATGGTATATAATTGAAACCTGACTTATATTACTGTGAAGAGACTATCTACATTCTTGACACTAAAGAACAAGTGTTGAGGAATCAGATGACCTAGATTATAATGGTACATTGGAAAAATCATTAAATAGAAGAATCAATGTGGGATCCTGATAAACTTTTGATTAAGACCTACCAAAATATTTTTATGAGGTAACATTCTAGTCATTTAGAAGAAAAAAATTTATAAAGGGGGGAAATGTAAAGCCGAAAGTTTTTAAAAATAAAATTAATATAGAATGCATGAAACATAAAGCCCCAGAGAAAAAACACATTTTTATAACCTAACCAATGAACATTATATTTCCACATCTAATATTTCAATTTTGAAAAACCAACATACACAGTTGCAGTCAGTAAGATATTTAGAGACTGATAGGATCGACATAAATTTTTTATTAATAATAATAGAACATTATGAATAGTAACTTTCTCTTATGAATATTAATGTACCATTATTCATATTAACCCCATCCATGTTTGGGGAAATTAAATCTAGGAACCTTATAAGTGATAGTGAATATATTAAAAATTAATATTTATGTGTTGATATTTTTGTGAGTAGTTAAAAATAAACTAAAATTTTGAATTAATAAATTTAAATAAAATGAAATTAATTTTCATAAAATGTACTTTTCAATAAATATTTTTTTCCCTATAATTTTAGGATAATTTTATGATACTTTAGTTAATTTTTAAATGTAATATAAGATCAGTTAAAAATTTATCATCTGTATTATTCAACTAAATAATGATTTTAAAAAATTAAATTTATAAAATTTATAAAAAAAATTTGAAAAAATGAGTTCATTTGTTGATTCTACACATCAATAAATGATTGGGTAGAATTTTTGGGTTTTTTCTCAAATCCATGAATTCTTGGTGAATAGTAAAATACAGTAATTTACGATATGAATTTATTATAAGATAAATACACCATTCCTTTCATCATGGCTAATGTAAGAAAACTTAGCCGAAACTCACATGCACTTATTAATATTTTGGGACAAAATAATTAGTAGTATTTCTTATCTTTAGAAAAATAATAAATTAAAGAATAAAATATTGAAAAATAACTCATCTCCTCCAATATAGAGAGCAACCCTCACTCCCTCATCTATTAACTCCTCTAAGGTTTGAAGCTTCTAAATTTCCTGAGAAAATACACTTCCCTAGACTCTCCCCATTTCCTAGACTTCTTGGTCTTTCCAAAATACCAAACCCCTTCCCTTAAGGGGGTTCTCAAGGAGAATTACTAAAGAGGTAAAATCCTCTTCCTTTTTACCTTTAATTTTTCTTAATTTCTTTATTTTATTATTATATCGTCACCTCCTCTTCCCACATGATCAGGGTAAGTCTAGTATCATCTATATTATGTAATTACATCATTTTAATGAAGTATCAATCATTAATATCCTCCCACACACAATCTCTCTTTTATTTTAAAAACAAAATCATCATTCGGGAGGTTCCAATTTACAACCTTCTGGGATGACGATGTTTTGTTCTTTAATTACATCATAAAGGATGGTCATGAAATCATTTTTATGGTTGAAATAGTTTATTAAATATTTATTATAACTTATTTAATGATTCTATAACAATAATTTGTACAATATATTAAATAAAGTAACAAAACCAGTATGTGTGATCTAAAAACAGCTGTAAAAATCTAAACGATTGTCAATAATGGTTTTATCTAATGAATCAAACTCAAAATTTAGCTCCAAATGACATGTATATAAATTAACACTACTATATTTTCATCAATATAACATAAATTCAATTCTTGATAATTATACCCATTCC
Organism: Viscum album; assembly: GCA_963277665.1. Lineage (NCBI taxonomy): Eukaryota > Viridiplantae > Streptophyta > Magnoliopsida > Santalales > Viscaceae > Viscum > Viscum album. Next base: position 1,349,104,386 of record OY728127.1, on the reverse strand, counting down.
ACATTAGCTTCCATTATCAAATAAAATTATACCAATCAAGAGAACCATGCAAACAAACACTCCCAAGCGATAAATTTATATATTATAACTCATAAATAGGACAGAAATAAACTTAATAAAATTATTAAGAATAATAAACATGTATATAAGTTTTTTAAATAAATAGTTAATGGTTTTAAATTGATTATCTAGGATGTTATGCACAAGTGAAGAACACATTCGGACATAAGGTATGGGTTTTCTACTCGAACCTCGATTTTCATTCGGGTTACTCTTATACTATAATTACCTTAATAAAATCATTATTTATTCTTATAAAATCATCATAAAATATATTTTAATGTTATATATGTGTTTACCTACCATAATCCATCTTTTTATTATGGGTATATACATATTTTTAATAGAACATCAAAAAATTATTTCGGAACTACAAACCCAATTCAAGGGAATTTCTAGAATTCTTACCTATTCAAAAATGAACTATATAATCTGTTTCTAAATACCATTATTTTTAGAAAATCAATAATTTTATTTAAAAAAACTACATTAATGTACTTCTTGGTTTTATGAAAATATTTTTTCAAAAGAACTCATCTTTTCAAAGTAAAAGAGTATTTATCCCAAGAATTACTCAATGATTTTATATTAGTATTTTTATTTATTTCCACCCTCTTTTTGATTCTTATGTTATATTTGGATTAATAATTATAATATGAAATACCATATATTATTTAATGTTTTATGATTAGATTTAAAGTGTATATGGTATCATGATACCATTCACTGTAGTACTCAGAATGGTTAGTGTTTATGTTTAATGATTTGGGAAAGTTAATTACATTTCAAATGTTTTTTTAAATATAAATGTTCATGTTTTTTATGTTTATAACCATTTATATGATAAATTAATTGGACTTATTGTGAGATGTGTGGGGCCTGCTATAGCCCCTAAATGCATCTATAGTTCTCATGATACAATCTGGTTTGGGTTTCATCCTTTTATGTATAGTCTTGGCACGAGGCCCTGAAAAAAAGATTATGATGTCTGAAATTATGAATTACCTCCTTATGAAACTAGTAATTTATAGTCCATCAAGTTATTAGAATTTTATAATAACCATGGTTATGTTTTTATTATGTAACTATTTATTTATCTCTAATTCTTTCCATATTATAATCGATTTTATTTAAATTGTATGTATACTTTTAGCTATTCACCATGCCTTATTATTTATGTTTCCACTGTATTATTTACCCATACTGATCATATTAGCTCAGCCCTTTATTATGTTTTATTTTCCATAATTATTCAAATAATTATTTGTGAATGACTTGGAGGTATGTTCTTATAGTTTTGGATGTTCTCAAATTGATTCGTATGTCTTATTTTATTTCAAGTTGTAATGTTGAACATATGTAAGCATCTAGTTTTTTAAAAAAATTAAAACATTTGGTTTTTGGAATACTAATTAACTGATTATATTCCAATATAATAAAATAATTCACCAACTTCTCAATTTTTTGGTTCGATAAATACATTGAGTAGTATATATATTTTGGTGATATGAAATGAAATGCCCCAACCATAGAGATGGTAGTTCGTACGTACACACAAACCAAATTTCCATTTTTTTATCGTATTAAAAGATATAAAAGTAAATGAGATATATATATATATGTATATTATCATTATAATATCATATTTATTTCATAAATATTACATATGATTATTAGTACCATCAATAATACAGTCTTTGTAATGCATTAAAAAACAGCATTCCATCACGAGGAGGTAATCCTCTATTCACACAGACAACGTGATCATATTTACAAAACATGGATGTCTTGAAGGTATGTGATAATTAATAATTAAACATTCATAAATTAGACATATATATTATAAATATATTATATAAATACTATTTATATCATTATTATCCACTTTTATATGTGGTAACGAACAAATAAAAAACATCTGTTCATTAGGCGGTAATCTAACATATACCAAAATGATGATTTCTTAAACCTTTGGTTGTAAATATGTGAAATTTTAGGTGATTAAAATAACATGACAAAAATATCATTTTATATAATATACTAAGGTAATTATATGTTTATGATATTAAAATAACCAATGGAGGTGCAGAAGGAACTAATGTATAAATTATATTAGAAAAAATATCACCTCTTTGTCAGGAAATTTCATTAGGTTTGCACAAAAACCTTCAATGTATTGATTTATTAAAAAATATATGAATTATAAGATTCGGGGAGTGAATTTGGTATGTAATTTGGGAACACCTTTGTTGAGAAATATAGATTGAGTGTTGGGAAAAAAGTTACGGGTGTGGGTTCCCTTTTATAGTGGAGGAGGAGTGGAATTCATGTAAATATTGAAATATATTCACTATTGGTAGGTATTTGTTTCCTCGGGTTCCCCGAAAAATTAAAAATAATGAATTTAAGGGAAATTTTAGTTCTTATAAACCAATATAAAAATATGAATTATTATAATTATCTTCTATAACTTCTATGTATCCTTATTTAACCATTTTTATTATGTTAAGTAGTATTATAACAAAAATTATATATCATTAAAGAATAAATTAGAGTGATAATTGTAAAAATATTCGCACCCTATTATTCTAAATATGATTTCTAATTTATAATGAAAAAAGAACCTATTTGTGTTGGAAATTAATTTTAACTGAAATATGAGTAATGCGCAAAAAACTAGTTTAACCATAACATTTCTAATAAAATTTATACTATTTAGGGGTCAATTTGTTCATTATAAAATACAAATAAGTCCATAAATGAACCATATTTGATATTTATTATCATTTTCATATCTCATGATTTAATACATGAATTTTATTATTTTTGAAACATTCAATAAAATATAAATTTTCATAAAATATCATTAATATGAATTTGGACATTATGATTGTGAATTAAATAAAAAATATGAAGAAAATGATGATGTTAAAATATATAATGTTAAAGGTCATGATACATAAAATATTAATATAAAAATAAACAGATTGCAATAAGTCATTTAACTAATTTCACTTTTAATACTTTTAATATCAATTATTTTATTTAATTATTAAATAATTAATTAAATCATTTTTATTTCATAAGAATTTAAAGTAGTTATTTAATATAAAATTATTATAATTAAATTTTTTTGATAAATAAAACTCAATTATCATTAAAAATAATATTTATAACTCAACATATGATTTTTCCATATCCCAAATATATACAGATATTAAAATAAATGAAGATACATTTTTTTCATTTCTTTACATACATTATTATATGAATAAGTTGCACAGAATATTTTCCAACTAACTCATAAGACTAAGTACTTTCACACCCTAACCATGGATATTATTTTATTTTATTATACTCTTGGATTTGGTTCCTTTGGTGGAGGTTCGATTTGTGTTCCCAATTTTAATTTATCAGTTTTAGATGTTTTCTGGTTAGTCTTTGGTGTAATGTCGATATTTTTGGCCTAACCGCAGGTGGTGCATGGCTGGATCATGGTTTTGGGAAACCAAGAACCTTTACACAGGAAACCATGTAGAAAATGTACATTTTGAACAGTGGTGATCGCACGATTGGCGCACGATTTGGAAAACTATGTGGAATTACTCCATAGAATATTCTTCTTAGACAGTCATGGGTGCACAGATAGTGAACAGTTTTGGAAAGCATATGACCAAACTGTGCATGTTTCCTAGAGAATTAAATTTGTGACAGTCAACATTTACCCCAACATTATTTTAACACCCATTCAGGATTTCCTCTCCTTTCTCGACCTATTCGCACCATGGGATCCTCCACGATCCTCCCCCTTAATCTCTTTCCACCATTTAATATGTACAATGGTTTCTAGGTGAGTTTTACATGGATTTCTTGGTCAATTTCATCTGCCCATCTTCCTCTTCTCTTGGTTCTGGGTTTTTGATGGTGTAGTTTCTCTTTTTTCCAAATCCTAATAGATATAAATGATGTTTGGTTTTATTTATTTGAAGTTATGGTGTGTGTATTTTCTCTGAAGCTTGAAACTTCTTTCTCCCAATTTTTAATTGTGATTACACATTTTTGATGTAATTATTTCAATTTTTTCTGTTCTAGATCATTTGGATGACGACTTTCTTTTTCTATAGTGTGTTAAAAATGTTATAATCCTAATTTTGAAATGTTATACTAAGTTTTTTTGTGTTTTTCTAAAGGAACATGGGAGTGTAATGGGTTTCCAATGGATCTCTTTAATTATAGCCACATTTAGATAAATGCATGTTGTTCGATGAAAATCAATTCGTGTTCCAAAAGCTAAATTTATCACTTTTGTTGTTATTTTTCTTGTTTTTATATTTATATCTCATTGAAATGATAAATTAGGCATAATATGTGTTATAGATTCCACTTAAAGGCACAATGACTAGTGGTGGAATGTTTTTAGAAAATTTCCACCATTTTTAATGCATATTGTTGATATTGTCATCATTTCACTTGTTGTATACTTTTTTTAAAAAAGTAGTGATTTAGGAAAATGGTTTTGGATAATTTCATAGACACATGAAGTGTTTAATTAGATGATGTCACATACATGGTTGCATGTAGTGCACTCATGGATGGGCATTTAAATAACGATGGAATTTAAAAAGGATTTTTTTCCTTGATCCTCACTTTTCAAAAATGTTTTCCCTTTATTCCAATTATATTTTTTCTTAAAACGGTTCCTTGATTTCCAAATAGAGATGTGTTTCTTTATGTTATTTAAAAAATTTTCATCATATATGTTATTTACAACATGGAATGGTTATTGTTTTCATATATTTTTTGTGTATAGTGGGCATAAAGGACAGTTTGGAATTTTATATTGTTTATTGGTTTCAAAATTGATATAATGACATGTTTATAAATTCTTATATTGTTTTATGTTTTTACATTGGCATGGGACAATTTTGGTTTGGGAATAAAAATTATTGTTTAGTATTGAGTATGTGAAAGTGGTGTTTTATGTTGAATTTGGAAATGGTATGGAAACAATTTTGTAAATGTATTTGGATTGGAAATGTTAAAGGCATAGACAAAACGTTTTGTAGTAATTGAAAATATTGTTTCTAATGTGAAGTGATATGATTGCCTAATTGTCACATTGTGACATTTTTTATTTTTTTGAAAACTATGGGACATATGTGTCAATAGGAATGTTTGCATGATTTCGAAAATGGATTGAAAACATACATAGTGTGATTCCCAGATGGTATTTAAAAATGATTGTTAAAGTAATTTTTGAAAGACAAATGATGTGATGGCCTGGTTGGAATTTAGGAAAGAAATGGGCTTTCTTATGTATTTGTGATTATTTGGAATATGATCAGAAGACCACTGGATTATTTGGAAGGGATCTGCTCCAGTTTATCATGCATGGGAATATTTTGAAATCCACTGGACTTTGGGATGCATTTCCCTCTAGTAGATCATGCATTGAAACACTGTGGGTTACAGTTACTATTCAATTTTTCACTATGTACTATTATTGGGGGATTCCTAGGAATAATCTAGTGGGTCAGGTGATGATGTATTTTAATCCCGGACTATATGGGTTGTAACCTCTAGATTTGATGAGGCTATGTTAAAAGTTCCAATGGATTTTCTTGTTCATACTGGCCAGTTGGTTATTGACTATGCAGCGCACCATACATAGGAAGGTGATTCCAAACATAGTCTTTAGAGGGATTACCTCTAGATATTTTTAAGAAACATCCATGATTACTATCAATTCATTTTTTTATATGTCATGTTTGATATTAGATTTACTAGTTTTTCCTACTTGTTTGGTTCCATTAATTTTTGTAATGATTTATTTTGATTATATCATATGGATTTGTACATGGTTTTTGTATTTGAAATGGGTTATAAAAAATTGATCTGTTTTTTAAAGGGAAAGATGTGTGTTATATTTAAAAAATTAATTTTTGTGGGAAGATATGTTTACATGAAGGAAATGATTCAAAACCCCATATTCTAATTTTAATTCATACGTGTGATTGTGGACTATTTAGGAAAAGAAAATTCACTGAATCTATGATAATTACCTATAGAGATGTTTAAGATTACACCCTACTTATGATGCTTGGAATAGGAAGACCTGAGTTATTTGGTATGTTCTGGTTTCTAGTTGGGTTTTTCCTTTAGAGAAAGTCTTCTTTTGGTTAATGGTGACCATGTGGTGACGTGGAGATAGTTTCAGTGTGGTTCATTCATAGTTTTGTATTCAATTCTATAATATTTTAAAAGTTGTTGTAGGTGGATCATTTTCTTAATTTATTTTTTATTTATTTCTTGTTCATTGTGATGCATTTTTCTTTTGTTTATTTGATCAATGTTATTTGGGAAAAATCATTCCCACTATAATTACATTTATAACTGAAATTTTCATCTAGCCCATAGGGATTGGAAAAGCCGTTCGAGCCATGTCTCGGGCCGTATCTGATGTAGGGTTGGATGGAATCCCAACACGGTACTTGAATTTTTTTAGCAAGGTAGGGACATTCGATTTGGGGTTTCATTTATCCAATATATAAAGATTTATGGGACACGAGAGGTAGGTAATATAAAAATTTCATGAACACACACTCTTTTTGATCCTTGTGCTGCTAGGGGTAGTCTATGATATATGTCATTGTATTTTATTTGTTTTTATAGATGTGAAATGATAATAGAGGTGTTATGATGTTATGTTGTGATCTCACATGGAGTAGTGACCCATGAAGAGTTCGAGTATATGAATCAAGGTCCTCTTAGTTTTTATTCTTACTTGGTGATGGACCACTAACAATGTATCTAGTTTAGGAATGACCCTTAGTTCATCATTCCAATGGTTTTGTTTGTTTTGTGTTTTTTTGGGTTATAGTTTGTGTGAGTATTAATTTAAAATGACAATAATTTTCAAATGGAATTGATTTCATTCATTTTGTTTCTCAATGAAAAGAATGGGTTTTAAAAAGAGAAAGATAACAGGATTTATTATTTGGTGAATGCTGGTGATTAATGATTAAATGGTATTTTTGACCCTTGGTAATCCATACAAACATTCATGTAAGTGTGGGTATGTGTGGAATGTTTATGTTTGACTATATCAAATGATGATATAACTGTAAGTGTGATGAATGTTTATACAATGGATCATAGGCCTCCATGGGGGGTATTTAAATAAAAAAATAATTTGATTTTAAAAGATGATTTTAAAAGGCTAAATTGGTTTTAAAAATTGGGTTTCCATTAAAATATTGGTTCCGGATTTCTAAAAAATGGATTTTAGAATTTGTATAGTGGTCTTGGAAGATAGTGGTTTTTAAATGAGTACATGTTTTCATTTTTAAAAGAGAATTTTTTGTTGTGCCTATAGTTTTTGGATTGTGAGCCTATTGTTTTGTCTTGATATATTCTTTTCAATTGTGTTTCCAGGTGATGTTTATTTTTGTTTTTTGTTCCTTGTGTTGTTTATTATATGACACCCAAAAAGGTCCTCAATGATTCTAGTGGGTCTTGTCTAGTTATTGGTTATTCATGGTTAATACCTGAATTTTCTGATGATCGAGGTCTACTAGAGGAAATGTAATTGATTATGTATGTTGTGTGTATCTTCATATCGTTTGGAACTACTGAAGCTATGAGTGTGTGTGTGCAATTTTGGGTTCATTTGAGGGTCCTTCCTAGATTAGTGCAAGGTGATTGTTCCATCATCGATGCATGTTGGGATGATATAAATGGAGTTAAAGACCACTTTCATACGATGGTTTTTACCTAAGGAGATGAAGATTAAGAATATCTATATCTCATGAGTATTCAGCAAGGCCATAAGAAAATGATGGCCTTTGTTGATCACTAAAAAATTTGTTTTCCTTTTTTCAAAAGGTAGAATTGTAAGATCTACTAAAGGATCCACATTTCATTTTGGGTATTTTATAGAGATCCAATAGGGATCCCTCTCAAGTGATAATATTCATTTTGATAAGCTTGTGGATAAACAATTCTTAGATGAGTTGGTTTCAGGAGCTCTGATAGTTGCTAGTCCAGATCTCTGGACACTCATGAAATTTCCCCATCTAGAATAAGTTCTATGCAAGAGGAAACTATTTTTGGGAATTATTCCTCAATTGTTCTAACATAATTACATCATACCATTCACTCATATGTTTTCAGGGCTCTCATTTTGGGTATTTGAGGCCACCTTGTGCAAAAATCCAAATACCTATAATCATTATGTTGGTTTGGTTAATCTAGAGATTTTTTGTAGGAAGAATTGCCAATAGATGATGTCTTGATTAGAGGATGTTAGATCCTGACTACGAGATAGTGGATGCAGACCTTTGAATGGTTATCCTTTGGTGATTCAATTTTAGATTTATGTTGTAATTTTTTTGAGATATATATTCTTACATAAATCGAGGATGGCAGCTTGGGTTTGGGTTCACATTTTGGACTCAGTTCCTTCTGTGGGTTTCCCCTCTTGTTTGAGGGTTTGGTTTTTATATAAAAATGATTGTTCTATTATATATTTTTTTTAACTTATGTGGATATAATTGGGTTATATTATTTTTAGAGTTATCACACTAGTGTCCCCAAGATGCTATTTTTGGGAGTTACATTGGCCTTATCCAATGTCTTGGCATGGTGTTACTTAGGTTCTAGTGGTGGTTATGACCATATCATGTGCACATGTTTTAATTCATTCATTGGATACCTTTATAAATGGTTGGGAGTGATTTTTGAATTAAAAGGTCACCGCTATGGTATGTGGTTTTGTTCGTCTTCGTTCAGTTTTGGAATAAGGTTTTCATTATCATCTAGTTAAGTGATTTTCTAGGGGTAGAAATTATTTAGGGTGGGGTGAATTGTCACACCCTAACCTTGGAAATTAATTTATTTTAATATATTATTTTATTAGATTCTATTTTTAAGGTCCTTGTTGAGTTCCCTATTTTAAATTTTGGGTTTTAGATGTTTTCAGGTGAGTATTTGGTGGAATGTTGATATTTAGGGCCCAATAGCTTGTGTAACTCGTTAGGGACATGGTTAGGGGAAATAATTCTCCTTGACATATGAAACGGTGTAAAAAATGACTATTTTGGATTGTGGTGACCACATGTTTGTTGCATGGTATGGAAAACCATGTGTAAGGTTCCTCATAAACAGTGATGTGCAGAAAGTTTGGGACACTATTTACACTACCATGAAGCCAAATTATGCGAGTTTCCCAGATCACTAATATTGTGAAATTCCACTTCTACACATCTATTTTTTAACACCAATTCATATTTAATCCCCTTACTCAATATACAAATTCCCAGGGTGCTTCCAACCTTTTCCTCCTTTTCTTTTATTCCACCTTTTTAGTTCACTAAATGTTTCTCGGTCAGTTTTTCATGGATTCTTGGTTGATTTCATCTTTTCATCTTCCTATTCTCTTGGTTCATGGGTTTTCATGGTGTATTTTATCCTCTGTCGCAACCCTAAGGGTTATTGTTTATGTTTTGTTTGATTTTAGTAATGTTTGCGTGTGTGGATTATCTCTCGGTCTTGGTTCTTCCTTCTCTTGAAGTTGTGTTCCATTCTAACATCATTGAGGTAGGTGTTTCAATCCTTTACCTTTATAGAACACTTCATTGAATCTTGGTATTTCCATGAGTTTTTTAAAAATGTTATAATATTTCTTTTTAAATTTTATAAAAAGATTTTTTGGAGTTTTTGTGATGGAAAATTGGTGAGAAATGGTTTTCCAAAAGTTTTAATTAATTATAACCATATTTAAATGAATTAAAGGAGTTTGTTGAAATACATTTTGTTTTAAAAATGTGAAATTGAGAAATTCTACTACTATCCCCAATATTTTATATTGTTGATACTTTTTTAAATGATAAATTGGGAAGGAAGTGTTGTCTGGATTCCTATTCATGAAAAAAATGAATTTTGGTAGTTTGTTTTTGGAATGGTTCTCTTGGTTTTTAAAATATTATTATTGATATTTTCCTTAAGTGTCTTCTAGTTCCGGTTTAAATCCATGTGGTATTTATTGAAAAATGTTTTTTGATTATATCATGGGCACTTTTATTGTGTTATTTTAAGTTGGAACAACCATTGGTTCATAGGTTAGACACATGGCTGGGCATTCAAATGATGTTGGAATTTAAAATTTATTTTTTCCTTATGCCTTCATTATTAAAAATTTCTCTCCTTTCATAACACTTCACTTTTTCTTAAAATAGTTCCTCTATTTCCTAGTACGGATGTTTTTCACAATGTGTCTTAAAATGTGACTTAATATGTGTTCTTCGAAACATGGCCCGATTGGTATATTCAGATATTTTTGGTGAATATATTGAATAAAGGAATATTTTTTATTTTTTGATGTGGCCAGGTTGCTAAAATTAAATAAAGGCGTGTGAGCACTTCTCGTGATGATGTATGTTTTCACATTGGATGTGGAGTTTTTTGGATTTTGAATGTAAAGGCTCATTTTTTATTGAGTATGTGAATGGCGTGTTTTATGATGAATTTGGATATTGTATGGAAATGAATTAGAAAATTTATTTGGATTAGAAATGTTCGATGCTCTATTGTAAAAAGTGTCTTCTTTTAAATGTTTGTATTTGTTTTGAAGTCATATGAATTCCCGATTTTCAAATTCTAACATTTTGAATTTTTTTGGAAATTATTTGATATATGGACCTAGTGGGAATGTTTTTATATTTTGAGAAATAGATTGATATCATGTGAAGCATGAGGCCCAGTGGGTAATTTAAAATGATTGAGAGAGTTATTTTTGAAAAAAAAAATAATGTGATGGATTGATTGACTCTTGTGGAAGAAATAGTTTTTCCTTTGTATTCATGATGACTTGGCATATGGTATAGTGACAAATAGATCCCTGGATGGGAACTCCTCTTGTGTCTCATGTACTGTAAGGGGTTTTAAACCACTATACCTTTAGATGTGTTCCACTCAAGTGGATCATGCAAGGGAATTCTATGGGTTATTGTTGTTATACCTTGTTTCAATATATACTAATATCATGGGGTTCCTAGCCATCATCAAGATGGTAGAGGTAAAATTTCTTTTAGAACATGATTTGATTTATTGTATCGCTGAATAAGTTGAGGCTAGGTGGGATGTTCTGTTGGATTGGAACGTCTAGACCGACTAGTTAGTTATTGACTATAGAGACAAATCATATACTGGTAAGTGATTCTGAACCATGTACTTCAAGGTATTTCATCAAGGATCATTTAGGAAACACCCATGATTACTATATATATGTTCTGTTTCATTCATCGTAATTTTGGCTATTGGATTTACTAGTTTTATCATGATTTTTTGGTTTCCTTTAATTTATATATAGACCCTTTTTAATTATTTTGTGTGGATTGGAACTTTCATTTTGTCTTTTAAATGGGTTGTGAAAAGTTTATTAGTTATTGAAACAGAAATATAGATGTGTTGTTATAAAAATGAATGTTTGTGGAATGATATGTTTACTTAGTATAAATTATTTCAAAGCCTATTTTTTAAATGTATTACAAACCAGAATTTGTGGACTGTTTCGGGAAAGGATATGCATGGACATAATAGTGATAACCGACTAAGCTGTTTAAACTCTCCCCAAACTTGTGCCACCCGACATTAGTATACCCAATCTATTTTGCTGGTTAAGGTTTCCTGTTTGCATTTTCCCTTATAGTTGATCGACCTTTTTTCTAGTGGTTACCAAGAGGTCATGTGGTTATAATGTTTCCTTGGTTCGATCTCAGTTTTGTATTTTGTTTTTTTCGGCCTTATATTTATTGAAGCTGGATTGGTTTTTCATTTATTTATATGCAGTTCTTTTTTTCTATTCCACCTCCATAGTTTTTTATTTGATCCTATTTTTTGGTGAAAAATAATTCCCATAATGATTTCTTTAATGCCTGAAACTAGTTTCCATCATGTGGGGATCGGGAACCCCTTCGGGACATGAATTAAATAGGGTTAGGTGTCTTGTTGGATAGAATCTCAACTTGGATTTTGAAAAATAAAATGGTGGTAGGGGTCGAAATATGTACATCCAATGGGTTTTGGAGAAATGGATAGGTCATTTTACACCTTATATTCTATGTCTAACCAAAAAGTAATCCATTTTTTACCTTAATCAAAGTAATTAATTTTAAACTAAATCCACTATTTTTTATAGTTTATAATTATGCTAAAAATGTTATACATTATAATTTATTCTCATTCAAAATAATAATCTATTTTTAAAAATTCAACTCACAGAAAATGAAGAATTTAATTTAAAATTAATCCAACAAACGTGGTGAGATTGTAGGTTATTATAGGGAAATGTTCAAAAGATTAAAGTGTTATTATATCAAATTTAAATGTGAAATTGATTCCAATGACCTAAACTAGATTAATTTATTTATAATATATCTTTTGATACATTAAAAACAATTTAAAATATAATGTATCATTGTAAATTATTTAAATGAAATGCATGTTTCCAATTAAAATTCAATATTATTCAATATTTATCAAAAATCGTTACATCTCATAAAAATACACAAAATATTCCATAAGATAATTTTGATAATAATAATATTTGGTTAATTATGTTTATTTCTTCAAATAAAATTTATAATGGTTTTAAAATTTAGTTTTTAAATAAGTTTTCAATTAAATGATTGAAACGCTGCCTTTAAAAAACACAGATCTTTATGCATAAAATTTGATTGATAATATCTGTCACCTATCAAATATATTAGATGAATTTAACGAATTTTTTTTTAATATTTAAGTTATAATTTTCAAATATCTCATCCAGTAATAGTAATTACTTTAATTTATTTACAAAAAAATCCTTTGGCGCATAAAGAGTTTTTTATAAAAGCATTTACCTTATATTCAATTGGTGTTTTTATTTATTTCCATTTAATTAGTAACAAATTAATTCAAAGAAATCACAAGTCAATTAATACTATTTATAGCATCCAATTTAATGTCTAAGAGAATATTTGAATTTTAAATAATTATATTAACAGGATTTTGTAAAACTCGATCTAGCATATAACACAGGATATCGAAAAGATCATTGTTGAATGCAATGGAAGTAACTCAGTATTGAATTGATTATATTTTATAATATATTGATGTTATTGAAAATAATAAATTTGTTATAAATTCTTATGGTGTTATATTTCTTCCTACTCTTGGTGTAATGGGTCATGCATGCCATCGAATATAATGTTCATATCTTAATGTTTTGGGGTGTTATGTTCTCCCCACATTAAATAAATGAGGTCCTCTCAATTTCAACAAGTTCATGGTAATCAAGGGTTATGAATTTGGAAATACCATTTTTAAAAACCCACATAAATAAGATTCTATAATATGTCCTATTAAAATGTGTTTAAATGAAGTCAAAAAGTCATCCATAATAACTCATAAAAAGGATTGATTGTAGTAGATCATTAATGGAAATTGAGTATGTGGGCATGGATTGAAAGAATAAATATTTATAGAGAGATATTGTGGTCTTTGGTCACATTAATTTTAGTGATCAGTGGAAAGATAATGGGATTACTACCATATCTTTCTTATGATTTGGATGAATATTAGTTCAATATAAATTTAGGTAATAAGATAACATTTTTGTCTCGTGAACCGTTTTTGTTGAGTTTATGAATTACTTCAATCTCTACAAATATAAAGTAATTTATTTGATAGGTTTCTATTTCAAAAAAATAACATTGTCCTTTGGTTTTTCTTTGACCAAATTCTAATTCAACCATTTCTCTTGGTAATGAATATCCAAAAATGAACTTTTATACCTCGAGTACTAAAATTCCCCATAAACAAGTCATATGATCCATAAAAGTGTAACATAACATTCCTCCTATTTAAAATAAAATAAAAATGATTTCAAATTGTTATTTAATAGCACTTGAAGTTTAACTTAATCCATCTAATTAATTATTAACATTAAAGATCATCCAAAATATGACTGAACAAATTTATACATAAGGTTACAATATAATCATTTTATTCTCCATAAAAAATAAAATAGATCTTAACCATCAAATACAAATCATTAGAATAACATCATAGTTTATTATCCTAAAACATAGTAATAACATGATTTACCATAAAAAATTTTAAAACATAAATGATTCCTCATTCATTTTGTAAAAAATTTGTTATTGGATATATTCAACAAATCCAAAAATTGTGTAGACTCCATCAATGATGGTAGAACCACTTTGACAATAATCTGTTAATTTTTTCTAGGTTAGTCAATAATATCCAATTTAATTTATCAATATCAATCCTATATTTTTATAATAAACATAATATAAACAATAGGAATATATTAACAGTTTTCTTTTTCTCAAAAATATGTTTTCTATGAAGTTCACTTTTTTCACTTAATCGTTTTCTTGGTCATCAGTATTATTCAATGCACAGTTTCAAATACATAATAATAAAGAACTATATTAAAATACATATATATATCATAATTTCCACTTCATTTGGGGTAATAGGATTAGCTTGACCATGATCTATCAGCTTCTTTTTTGGTTTATTAATTTAATTCATGGGGAATTTATTTTCATTGTTCCCCATATCCTTATATTTGACTCATTGAAAATTGGAAAATTCATTATTTCCTCTGAAATCATGAGTATGGAAACCTTTTACTCCATAGTTTAAGAAATTACCTTTTCCTCAAATTCCAATACCAAGGTGTTTCCTTCCAGAAATTATCATATTACAGAAAATAATTATTTCTTTTCTTCCCTTTGTATATATTCTTCACAGATGTCTTATTGATCACATTCTTCCCTCCAAATCCATAATTCATTGATAAATCATTCTCGGTATTGTTAGAACATGATACGATGTCCTCATATGATGAGAATTTTTGTTATACAAGTTCCCCTAAAAATATAGTCTTATCACCAAAAAAGGAATGATAATTCGTACTCTTTGGATCACATGCATTAGTGAGGTACACATTCAACCAGATGGGATCCAATTAAAAAAATTAAGTAAACATGATTATATCTGGTCATTAGGAAACATAATGTATGATACAAAAACAAGTTAAATATTTTACATAAATTGAAAATTTTATGGGTATCTAATATCATAATCATAAACATGGTTTCTTTCAAATGTAATGATATAATTATCCTGAAATAAAATCATAGTTTTATATACCCATATATATGTTTTCCTAAATCTTGTTATCAAAGTTTCTACTATACATTCTCTATTAAAATTTATTGCAACCCCATCCCTAAGAAACAATAACTAGTGCCTTTTAACATTACATTAGCATAGATATATGATTCCTGTAGAGACACGAAGCTTGACGTACATGGACATTACATTACTTTTGTGGAATACTTAGTACATAACAAAAACACACACACAAGGATCGTAAAAGTTTAGTGTCTTTGGAAACTCGGAATATAATATTCTAATCGTGGCGAATGATCTTCAACATATCCCATAAATATCTTCCTTTTTTTACTTAAAACCTTTCTTTATATCCGGGGGAAAAGAAAACATAAAAGGGTGAGCTCAAATGCTCAGTAAGGGTACACAAAAGAAATATCAATCACATCATTTTCATAAGAACATAACATTTTGGAAATCTTAACCTGCAAAAGAGAGCATAATTTCATAACATGGGATAAATCATAGTAGTGAAATGAAATCCCAATAATCATAACATAAAACATGAAACTTTTTTGGATACACACATAATCATAGAGAATCATATCTTATTAGTCAAGACTCATTGCCAAGACTGTCTTAGTGGACAAAGTCCATTTCTGAACCGAGTCGCCCTCGTTTCAGTCCTGTTTCACTGAACCGGTATAACCTACCGTTCCATCCATGTCTATCAAATTAGATATAAAATCTTTACCCAATGCATTGGAGGGAAATATAGGTCCCACCCATCTCATAATGAAACCATTCTTATGTGTGACACAAAAATCATAAATCATACATCATTGCATAACCCATGTAATAAAAATGGAATTCTTAAACATCGTGACATCATAAAACAATTCATATAAGATAAATGAATTCATAAAAATAATTCCATCACAACATAATCAAATCAATGTAATGATAGGGATAGAATCATAACCCTATATTATCTTAGATGGAAAATAATTTTGATAAAACACTTGAACTCCATTCTTGAGGAAAATGTCCTTTCTACATCAAAAATTTTTTTCCTTTCTTAACATGTCATACAATTTTAAACTATAAGAAGATGATTAAAAATAAACTTGAAAACTTTTAA
Source organism: Viscum album (assembly GCA_963277665.1). Taxonomy (NCBI): domain Eukaryota; kingdom Viridiplantae; phylum Streptophyta; class Magnoliopsida; order Santalales; family Viscaceae; genus Viscum; species Viscum album. The sequence continues at coordinate 1,349,088,002 of OY728127.1, read as the reverse complement.
AGGAATCTTCTTGGAAATATTGTTTTAAAAATCCATTCATGCCGTATATGTTAAAAAAACATTCTTCTCGTACTTTTGTCGGAAAAGTCAAAAGTACCTTGTATGAAAAACGACAAAAGATTCGTTTCATATCATTTACAAAAAAATAAACGAAGGGTAAAATTGGATATAAACTATTTTATAAGGATATACATATTACATATTGGGGAAACATGGATGTGGATGATAAAATACACCCCAGTAAATACCAAAGTATAAACAATCTCGGATAAAAATGAGATTGTGATATTTCCCTTACCTTTGGTCCGATATGCTGTGTACGTGTCTGAACCTCCTGTATAATGATTTAAATAATGTTATTGACTTATTACAGAATCATACATATTTTTATGATATCATAAATGGTCATATTATTAGATTATTATTAGTAATATTTCATTAATACTTGTTATTCGGGTGTTTATTACTTTTTGTTCTTATGCGTTTTTTGTCGAATAAATTCTTATTATTATCTTTAGGTTATAGATACCTCATTTACAGAATGGTATTAGTGTAATATATATCATATTCATTCATTCAATTCATTTATATAATCATTATGAAATGAAGATCATGTAGAACAAGTCGCATCACATCGTGGAGACGGTATTCCGTACGTACGCACGAGTGATGATATCGTTCCTATGATCGTGGAATTGTATTGGAGTGTATGTATACTATTTAAGAATCAATATAACTTTATAATAGTCATATATAGTCATTATTTACACCATTATACCCATCCAAGTAAGGTGGTGGTGAAAAATTGATTACACCACGGCGTGGAGATGGTATTTCGTACGTACGCAGGCGCGGTGATTTATTTTTCCGTAGGATGGATAGATGGTGAAATAGGGTTGTTTCAGACTTATAATAACATATCAGTATGTTATTTATACTGATGTTATTACTTCATAATGAAACAACTAAAGAAGAAGAAGTGGAAGAAAAAATAAAGATGAAAGAATCGGTAATGGACATTACCTCTTCTTTTAGTGCTTCTTTGAGACCTCCTTTTAGGGCACTAAAATAGGTCTTTGAAGAAGACCAGAACCTCTAGGATATTTCTAGGGAAGTGGAGAAAAGAAATTGTCAGGGGTTGGCCGAGCTTAAAGGCTCAAAGTGGTGTGAGGAAGAGGGGAGGAGGTGCCCTTTTATAAGGGAGGAGAGGGGCACCTTTGGAATAACTAAAAATATTATTTTATTATAACATCAAGTTCGGTTTTGAATAGCTCCAAATTTAGTTATTTCGAAGGTATGGTGAGGATGGGTCTAAATCCTCTCATACAATAGAATTTAGAAAAGTTTAGGTCATTATATTAACCTTATCTTTTAGTTTTAACTCTTAGTTAATTAGATTGACATTTACCATGTCACTTTGTATTTTTATATTATATAGTCAATAAACATACCATATACATCCAAGAGACCCCCAAGTTGTGTTTTATTAATATATATAACCGTATCTAAGTCATTTCTTTGAACCTTAGATTTTTAGGAATAAAATAAAAATTAATAATATAATATATTTTTTAAAAACTATTTTATGTCAATTTGGACACTATTCAATAGTTGATTTTTTTGAAACTCGTAACAGAATGATTACTTCGACCAAAATTAATTAAATCAATCCTAACATGTCATATTAACCTAGAAAATTATTTTACTTCATAAAAGGTCTCAAATTATATTTATTTGGGTATTTATAACATCAATTATGTCAATATTTCATTAATAAGATAATTACTGCATCATCGTTGTGTCATAAATAAATTAAATTATATAATGTCTAAAAATTACAAATAAAATACCATTATGTAGGAAATATTTTTATATTTCTAATGAATATTTATAGTCGAATTTATCTTATGTATAACCCTATATTAAAAATTATTTACTTATTAAACTTTGATTTTAACTATTTTAACCCTTCTTTAAATAAATTAATAATAAATGTCCAAATCTAATCCATGTGGGCCTAAATGGTCATATTGTATTCCTAAGGTTGTTTTTGGTCGAATTACACTTGTCTAATAGAATTAGGACATGTGTTAGGGTAATAATAATATCATTTTTACCCTTAATTACCCTATTTATTTTTAACCGTGGTAAAAAAAGTAAAAAGTTACTATTGACCAAAAAATTATTTTCATCTCATTGAACAACATTTTACTTACTGACAACAACCGTGTCTCTCAGAGTTTTGAAATTCCACTCACAGAAGCGGTAAAATTAAGTTTTATGAAAAATTTAGTTTTTTAACTACCACTTAGTGGTTTCACTATTCATCAAAAAATGAATGTTTCCAGAAAAATACCAAAAATTAGATCTAAGCTATATTTGAAATTATGAATTAAAAAATGATGTCTATTTTATCAAATTCAAAATATATCAGTTGCATTAATTAATTTAAAAATTAATTCCCGTCGTCAAAACAAATAGCGTGTTCTTAAGAGATAATAACTATCAAAAGATTGACACTTGTTTATGACTGGTTTAAATGTGAAATTACATCCAATGACCAACATTGTATTAAATTGTAAAAATATATTCTAAATATACTTTGAAACCAATCAAATTAATAATTTAACACTATTAATTATTTCGATTAAAAAAGTTTTTTTAATTATCATTTAGTAATTTTCACTATTCATCAGAATATGAAAGTTATCCGAAAAGTACCAAAATTTCACCTTAGGCTAAATTCGATACTCCGAATCCAAAAATGAAGTCCATTTTGAGAGCTAAAATTTCTAAAATTTTAAAAGGTGGTTATAACTATTCATAATGGCTAGTTTTAATAGTATTTTAATAGCATATCGTTGTTTAGTGAAACTCGGTATTGCGTACTACACACGCTATCGAGGAAGGTCGTGATTGCGTGTAATGAATGGAAAGTCAGGGATGTGTGTTGAGCAAGCTCCTTTTTGTGTAGCGTACAACACAAGACATTAATGAAATTAAAAAGAATATTTTTTTATAAAATCTCGGGCTGTTACATTCTACCCCCCTTAAAATGAATTTCGCCCTCGAAATTCATCGGGGTTATTAATGGTTTACTACTCGAAAGTTTCTTTAATAGAAACCCACATCATAAAAAGGAATACCAAAACATGGCTTTAAAAACTAAAGTATGAAATGTAACGATTAACCAAATAAACTAATCCCTGGGTTTCGACATAGGTGAAAATATGGATATGGAAGTGAAATCTAACCATCATGTTCTGATGGAGAGTGGTAGAGAACATGGCTATGGAAAAGCCAGCAATCACAAAGCCATAAATTTGTGACCATCTAAGGTACCATCTGATTCATCAGATATAAGAGCACTAGGACAACATTTTTGGTTTTCAAGATCATTTCCCTAAAGTTGATGAAATTAGAAGAAATAATTTCGTGATTTTGGTATAGTCTCACCGTTTATCATTCTTTGGACAATTTCCACTTCATCTCTTAAATAATTGAAGTTGAATTTGTCATTCGTGATGTGTGAGCAGATCATGTGATAGAATGATGGTTCATTCCATCTGTCTTAAACAAAATGATAGAAACGTTATCAAAAAACACATAAGTCCATCTATAGCGAGATTAATCATATATAGTTCCTAAAATGGACTTATACTTCATATATAATACTGCATAATATAATAAAACTAGTTTCTACTAAACAGGGACTTCCTGTAGGCCAGTGGTAGGCGATAAAGGCTAGCCGCACTTCGGTTGTGGGTTCGATTCCCACAGCTTTGTCCGACGCGATGGGTTGTCGCCCATCCTGCAGGTTGTCCTTTTTCTAGAACTACATTACTATAACATCACATAAATAATATCAAAAAAAGTTCTATCCTTAAACAATACTAACTTATGGTTAACATAATCCATTCCAATCTTTAAACTTATCTAAAATACTTCGGTCCAAGCTCATAGTATAAAGAAAACGATAATTTGAAATGTCGTCAACCAAGCATGTGAATACCATTATTTATCCCCCATATATCTTGTTGGTAACATTCCAATCATGTGAATACCTTAATTATGTATTATCTTGAAAAATGAATACCCATTAAATCTTAGTGAAAACATGAATGCTATGAAAAGTTAACTCTTTCCACATACCAAAATCCAAAAATTCTATATACTCAAACCATGATATAACCTTCTCCTCATATCAGTAATGAGCTCATGAATACTATCAAACATTTAATTTTCTCCTTATCCCTTCATTATGCGCATATCATCTACATTCCAAAAATATCTGAATAACCTTTCATGGATACTGATAACATTAATCATACACTTTCAAAACTCAAGGAAAGACAACAGTGTAACAATCCTTAGATGTCTCTTTATTCCATAGTACCATGAGATTACTTATACAACATTACACATGATAAACATGTAATCATTCCACTACATTCTTAAACCATTGACCGAGATTCAACAATTATTTCATCTCACATATCATTTGTAGTATCTTCATCATCATCCACATAAATACTACCCATACGACCATACTGATTCTCTTCATGAGACTTTCCCTTAGGGCATTGGTTTGCATAATGCCCGTACATTCCACATTTAAAACATTTAACCATTGTTGATGTCATAGCAATACCATTATCCTCATCCCTGGTGTTAACTGAACCATTTCCTTTGCACTTTCTGGCTTTGTGTCCTTCTTTTCCACACCCAAAGCATCTTCCAGTTCCTTTGAAACATTCTCCTTGATGCCTCTTCCCAACTGATTTACATAGGGGAAGTTGAACTTTCTTTCCTCTATGATCATCATGAAACTCCATCTTTCTCTTATTAGCTGAGTTATGAAACTTACCAAATTTTACTTTATTGATCATATTATGAGATTGTTGATTCGGCATAATAATTATGTTTGGACTTACAAATCCCATTTCATTTGGTTTCTCATGAAGAATATCATTCAATTTTCCATCATATCCTCCATTATCGTGAATCATCTTGTTTCCAGCCATTTTCTAAAACCCAAAAAGAATAGTGTGAGAGGAAAAAATCATAATAAATGGGGAGTAACATCAATATCTAACATTTTTTGTTTAGTCTAATATCGTTACCATAGTTCTAGGATTATATCCTATATGTATACTTATCCTTTGGGACATCCCTAGTCATCCCTTAGAAATATGTCTAGGGATCTCACTAACGATTTCGCATCCTTGTTTCCAAAGGTTGACTAAACTTTTCCTCTGATAGCAACTATAGAGACCCGAATCTTGACATACATGGACATTACATTACTTTTGCGGAATACTCGTACATAACAAATACACACACACAAGGATCGTAATAGTTTTGTGTCTTTGGAAACTCGGAATATAATCTTCTAATCGTGGTGAAAGATCTTCATCATCTCCCATAAATATCTTCCTTTTTTTACCTAAAACCTTTCTTTATATCCTGGGGAAAAGAAAACATAAAAGGGTGAGCTCAAATTCTCAGTAAGGGTACACAAAATAAATATCAATCACATAATTTTCATAAGAACATATCATTTTGGAAATCTTAACCTGCAAAAGAGAGCATAATTTCATAACATGGGATAAATCATAGTAGTGAAATGAAATCCCAATAATCATAACTTAAAACATGAAACTTTTTTGCATACACTCATAATCATAGAGAATCATATCTTATTAGACAAGACTCATTGCTAAGACTATCTTAGTGGACAAAGTCCATTTCTAAACCAAGTCACCCTCGTTTCAGTCCTATTTCACTGAACCGGTATAACCTACTGTTCCAGCCATGACAATCTCATGAGATATAAAATCTTTACCCAATGCATTGGAGGGAAATATAGGTCAAACCCATCTCATAATGAAACCATTCTTATGTGTACCACAAAAATCATAAATCATACATCATTGCATAACCCATGTAATAAAAATGGAATTCTTAAACATCGTGACATCATAAAACAATTCATATAAGATAAATTAATTCATAAAAATAATTCCATCACAACATAATCAAATCAATGTAATGATAGGGATATAATCATAAGCCTATATTATCTTAGATGGAAAATAATTTTGATAAAACACTTGAACTCCATTCTTGATGAAAATATCCTTTCTAGTTCAAATTTTTTTTCCTTTCGTAACATGTCATAAAATTTTAAACTATAAGAAGTTGATTAAAAATAAACTTGAAAACATGTAAAGGAAGCTTCTTGGAAATAATGTTTTAAAAATCCATTCATGCCGTATAAGTTAAAAAAAACATTCTTCTCCTACTTTTGTCGGAAAAGTCAAAAAGTACCTTGTATGAAAAATGAAAAAAGATTCCGTTAATATCTTTTACTAAAAACTCAACGAAGGGTAAAATTGGATATAAACTATTGTATAAGGATATAAATATTACATATTGGGGAAACATGGATGTGGATGATAAAATACACCCCAGTAAATACCAAAGTATAAACAATCTCGGATAAAAATGAGATTGTGATATTTCCCTTACCTTTGGTCCGATATGCTTTGTACGTGTCCGAACCTCCTATATAATGATTTAAATATTGTTATTTACTTATTACAGAATCATAATTATTTTTATGATATCATATATGTTCATATTCTTAGCTTATTATAAGTAATATTTCATTACTACTTGTTATTCGGGTGTTTATTACTTTTTGTTCTTATGCGTGTTTTGTCGAATAAATTCTTATTCTTCTCTTTAGGTTATAGATACCTCATTTCTAGAATGGTATTAGTGTAATATATATCATATTCACTAATTCAATTCATTTATATAATCATTATGAAATGAGGATCATGTAGAACGAGTCGCATCACATCGTGGAGACGGTATTCTGTACGTACGGAGGAGTGATGATATCGTTCCTATGATCGTGGAATTTTATTGGAGTGTATGTATACTATTTCATAATTAATATCTCTTTATAATAGTCATATATAGTCATTATTTACACAATTATACCCATCCAAGTAAGGTGGTGGTGGAAAATAGATTACACCACGGCGTGGAGATGGTATTCCGTACGTACACACGCGCGGTGATTTCTTTTTCCGTAGGATGGATAGATGGTGAAATAGGGTTCTTTCATACATATAATAACATATCAGTATATGAGTGATACTTATGTTATTACTTCATAATGAAACAACTAAAGAAGAAGAAGTGGAAGAAGAAATAAAGATGAAAGAATCGGTAATGGACATTACCTCTTCTTTGAAGTGCTTCTTTGAGACCTCATTTTAGGTCATTAAAATAGGTCTTTGAAGAATACCAGAACCTCTAGGATGTTTCTAGGGAAGTGGATAGAAGAAATTGGCAGGGGTTGGACGAGCTTGAAGGCTCAATGTGGTGTGAGGAAGAGGGGGAGGAGGTGCCCTTTTATAAGGGAGAAGAGGGGCACCTTTGGAATAACTAAAAATATTATTTTATTATAAAGTCAAGTTCGGTTTTAAATAGTTCCAAATTGAGTTATTTGGAAGATAAGGTGGGGATGGGTCGAAAGCCTCTCATCCAATAGAATTTAGACAAGTTTAGGTCATTATATTAACCTTATATTTTAGTTTTAACTCTTAGTTAATTAGATTGACATTTACCATGTCACTTTGTATTTTTATATTATATAGTTAATAAACATACCATATACATCCAAGAGACCCCCAAGTTGTGTTTTATTAATATATATAACCGTATATAAGTCATTTGGCCGAACCTTAGATTTTTAGGAATAAAATAACAATTAATAATAAAATATTTTTTAAAAAAACTATTTTATGTCAATTTTGACACTATTCAATAGTTAATTTTTTTGAAACTCATAACCGAATGATTACTTCGACCAAAGTTACTTAAATAACTCCTAAAATGGTATATTAACCTATAAAATTAGTTTACTTCATAAAAAGTCTCAAATTATATTTATTTGAGTATTTATAACATCAATTATGTCAATATTTCATTTATAAGATAATTACTGCATCATCGTTGTGTCATAAATAAATTAAATTATATAATATCTAAAAATAAAAAATAAAATACCATTATGTAGGAAATCTTTTTATCTTTCTAATGAATATTTATAGTCGAATTCATCTTATGTATAACCCCATATTAAAAATGATTTACTTATTAAACTTTGATATTAACTATTTTAACCCTTCTTTAAATAAATTAATAATAAATGTTCCAATCTAATCCAAGTGGGCCTAAATGGTCATATTTTATTCCTAAAATCGTTTTTGGTCGAATTAAACTTGTCCAATAGAATTAGGACATGTGTTAGGGTAATAATAATATCAAATTTACCCTTAATTACCCTATTTATTTTTAACCGTGGTAAAAAAAGTAAAATGTTATTATTCACCAAAAAATTATTTTCATCACATTGATCCACATTATACTTACTCACATCAACCGTGTCTCTCGGATTTTCTAAATTCCACACACAAAAGCAGTAAAATTAAGTTTTATGATAAATTCAGTTTTTTAACTACCACTTAGTGGTTTCACTATTCATCAAAAAATGAAAGTTTCCAGAAAAATACCAAAAATTAGATCTAAGCTATATTTGATATTGTGAATTAAAAAATGATGTCTATTTTATCAAATTCAAAACATATCAGTTGCATTAATTAATTTAAAAATTAATTCATGTCGTGAAAACAAATAGCGTGTTCTTAAGAGATAATAACTATCAAAAGATTGACATTGTTTATGACTGGTTTAAATGTGAAATTACATCCAATGACCAACATTGTATTAAATTGTAAAAATATATTCCAAATATACTTTAAAACCACTCAAATTAATAATTTATAACTATTAATTATTTCGATTAAAAAAGTTGTTTTTAATTATAATTTAGTAATTTTCACTATTCATCAGAATATGAAAGTTATCCGAAAAGTACCAAAATTTCACCTTAGGCTAAATTCGATACCCCGAATCCAAAAATGGAGTCCATTTTGAGAGCTAAAATTTCTAAAATTTATAAGGTGGTTATTACTATTCATAACAGCTAGTTTTAATAATATTTTAATAGCATATCGTTGTTTAGTGAAACTCGGTATTGCTTACTACACACGCTATCGAGGAAGGTCGCGATTGCGTGTAATGCAAGGCAAGTCAAGGATGCGTGTTGAGCAAGCTCCTTTTGGTGTAGCGTACAATAGAAGACATTAATGAAATTAAAAAGAATATTTTTTTATAAAATCTCGTGCTATTACAATTCCAATCTCAAAGGATTGAAAAATTTAGAAATTTTGGAAATAAAAATTATATACATGATACCCATATTGTAATTATAAAAGAAAACAACGAATATAAAAAGTAAAATCACAACATACCTGAATCTCATTGCAATAATTCATCTTTATATCCTGGGTAAAGGAAGATGAATATGTGTTGATATCAATTTCTTAGTTAGGTTTGATTACAGTGGAAGCTATCACGAATAAAAAATAAATAGTCAATATGAAGAGGTAAAAAACAAATAACACATGTTAATTAATAAATAAGCTGACAAAGAAATGAGAACATTGTTTATAACATACTGAAAATAAAATGGATAATTGTAACTGGATTTTGAATGATGGTAAATGTAAATTATTTGACATCATGGTTCCCAGGAACATGATACCATTACCATCACAATCTATCCTCAATACAGTTCAAAACATAATGGGTAGAAATTCATTTTATTTGTCGAACTCTATCTCTACTTTCAAGATCTATCCTAAAGAATGTTTAAAAAATACTTATTACAAACATGTAGTGTGGGTTCAACCCGTTTCATATCATGAGACTACTAATACATCAAGTGGATTTCATTAAATTTTAGAAAACCTATTACATAACTCTCTGACCCATCCCTCACATGTTGAATAATCTATTTAATTCATAAACAGTGTGTCTTATAAAATATCTTTATTGATTATAGCATACATATTTATCAATATTTCCCTAAAAAAATATAACATTCAAATTAAAAATATTATATTAAAGTGGTATATGGTTTAACAAAGAGTGATATTAATCAAAAAACTAGAATTTCCATTAAAAAAATAGAATTTACAATGAAAAATTATTATAATAAAGTGATTTTTCCTAGAGAAAGTTAAAAATAAAAAATATAATTGAGGTTTTGTGATAACTTACCACATGGTAATTTTCAATTCAAGTACACTTCAATGAGATTATCAAAAGTGAAACATAAAATAAATTAATAATGAATTAATAATGATATTACATATTAATGGGGAAGTAAATATGCTATAAAAATTGAATTATTACATAAAAACAAATATGTCTCAATGGAATATAAATTGAGACAAAATCCATTACCTTAAGCTTGATTTTGGTTGATAGCTCCTCATCCTCATTTATAATGGTTTTATTAATTTTATAAACTTTCCATACAACCATATTACTATTTTTAATATCATATATTATCTTTTTATAACATCTAATAAAATGTTTGTTTATAATCATTCATTGTTTTCATTATTTCAGCTGTTTACTACATTGCTTTTCAAGTATGTTTTTCATGTTTTTTTGTTATTATTTATTATATCCTGATTTAATAATCTTTATAATATAAAACATGGCATAAATATCATATATATTCATACCATGTGTATTTAGATTAATCCATTGAATATTTTGATAGGAAATAAAATTCACCATTCATGGAGACCGTTGGTTGTACGTACGTCGGAATACTATTTCCATTTTATTAACATATTCAAAGAAAGAAATATAAATGATATGTATATATATATATATTATACTCAAATATTTTTGTCATATATTTCACATAATATTTTTTAAAACGTCCTTAATATATTCTATGTAAATCGTGAAAGAATAACATCATTTTTTGAGGCAGTAATCCACGATACACATGTACGACATTATCATATTTCCAAAAAATAGAAAGCATGATGTTATGTGTTTTATAAAAATTAATGGAGAATAAATAAATCATAAATATCATAAATATAAATTATAAATTATATTTCTATCATTATTCACAACCTTGAAAAGTGGTAATGAAAAAACACACAACATCGGTTCATGATGAGATAGTCCACTATACGCAAGAACATAGGTTTCGTAAAACAATTGATGGAAGTGTCTGATTTTTTAGGTTGTAACCTTGACATAGAAACATATAATAATATTTAAGATTATTTTTTTATTATATAAAAATGATATAAAAAAATTAAGGTTATTTTGAAGGAACAAAAATAAAAACACTTTTTAATGAGCATTACCATTTATTCAGGTATCCTTCATAGGTTTTCACAAAGACCATCAATGTTTCCCATTATGACCAAATTATTTTTCTAAATTATTTTATGGGAATTTATTACGTGATTTAGTCCAATATTTTTTATACAAAATGGCTTGAGATATTTGAAGAAGTGAGGGGGGTGAGTTCCCATTTAAATTTGAGGAGTGGTGGAATTATTGTAAATACTGAAATGAATTAACTATTTGGAGGAATGGATTACATCATAAGCCTTAAAAACTAAGAGAAATGGATTTTAGGGAAATTAAGGTTGAGTAATAACTCCACCCCATAATAATAAATGTGTCTTTTTTAATTTTCTTCCGTAACTTCTATGATTCCTTTTTTTACCATTTTGGTTTTTTTATTGTGTTAACAAGTTTAATACCAAAATAAATTCATCATTTAAGAATCAATTAGGTGGATACATATTAAAAAATATATACCCACTAATTCTAAATATTATATAAAATTTATAATTAAAAAATACTATGGGTGGTGAAATTAATTTTTCCAGAAACACAATTAATGTGCAAAAACATTTATTTAACCTTAACTATGATAATAATGTTTTTACTATTTAGGGGTCAAATTATTTATTATAAAAGATCATTTGGAACCTAAATGGACCATATTTTATATTTATTTACATTTCCAAATCACATTATTGATTATAGGGTTTTTAGTAATTTTAAATCATTATGAAAAATACAATTTATCATAAAACAACATTAATGTTAATTTGGACATTATTCATTTAAATTGAATAAAAACCAGATCAAGACAATGATGGAGTTTGAATATTTTACATTCAGATCTGTGTAACAATATTAATTTTTGTAAAAAATAATGTATTATAACAATTTGTTCCAATTAATTCGGTTTTAATATTTTCACTATCTTTTATTTTATTTTATTTTTATTTAAATATTAATATGATGGAATTTCTTAGAATTTTTATGTAATCATTAAATATCTAAAAATTTTAAAAAAAATTCTCATAAATAATAAAACCAATTTAAATTTAATTATCATATTTGTAGCCAAACATATGATGTTTTTTTTCAATCCCATTGATTTATATATATTAAATTCAAATAAGGTACACTTTTACTCTTTTTCTTTACTTATCTTATTATATAGTAAACATTCATGGAATATTATCCACATAACCTATAAAAATCAAGAATAAGGTGTAAAGGATAGAAATATTTAATTGAAATGGATTTGGATAAATGGGATGGTCATTTTACACCTTATAGTTTATGTGCAAACACTAAGTAAACTTGTTTTTAACTTAACCACCGTAATTAATTTAAACAGCTTTCACTAATTATAATTTTTAAACATTAATTTGAAATTATTAGAAATAAATTTTTTTTTCTGATTTCAAATAAGGAATGAAATCTTCCAAATTCATCTCACAGAAATTGAAGAATTTAATTTAATACTAATCCCATAGATAGAATGAAAAATTACGTTTTTAAAGAGATAAGTTCAAAGTATGAATTGTTTTAATATCAAAATTATTTCTATAATTTGTTCTAACGAACTAAATTTGAGGAATTAATGTATAATTTCTATTTTTATACATTAAATCTAATCAAAAATAAAATTTGACATTATAAAATATTTGAGGAAAAATAAGTTTTCAATTAAAATTCAACATTTTCAATATATATTAAACTAAAAAACAACTCATAAAAATACCAAAAATTAAAACTAAGATATTATTAACCTCAAAATCTCAATAATTTTGTTTATTTTCCCAAAAAATTTATATAAGTGTGAAAATAGAGTATTAAAACTAGTACACAACAAAAAAGCAGAAGAATACTCTTTAGAAAATATAGCTTTTATACGCCAAATTCGAATTGTTATTATATTGTTCCTATCAAATATATTGAGTTAATGTAAAAAAATATTTAATATGTATTTTATAAATTTCATTAATATCTCGCACTAATATTAATTAATATAATATTTTACTGTTAAATGCATTTGGAAAATAAAATGGTTTTTCATAAACAAATATCCATTATATTCAAATTTTTTTATATTATTTTTATTAATTGGTAACTAATGAATAAAAAAATATAAATTCATTATATATTTAATAATTTTTATAAACTATAATAGAATGAATATTGTATTAATTTCATTTTGAATAAAAATTTTAATTGTATTTGATAAAACTCAATCATGCGTGTAATGAAAGTGATCAAAGAAACTCAATTTTGTTTAAAACATATGTTAATTTAGTATGGTGTGAATTTCAAGAAACATTATATATTTAATTTATTTAAAAAATTAAACATATCCTAAAATAACATGATGTTTTATTCTTTCATAATATTGATGTTACATGTCCTACATGCTATCAAATATGATATTCATATTTTAAAATTTTTTGGTGTTACATTTCCCCGTTAAATATATTTTAGCATTAGGATATAAAAATTATCACAATAATGAAGGGTTTTCAATTTGTTAATACCATTTTTGAAATACCCACATCGTAAAAGAGTTAATAAAATATCCACTTAATAAGTGGTTAAAATAAGTACAATATTCATATATTATATCACATAAATGGGTTTATAATTTGGAGAACATTGGTGGAAGGTGATGATATAGACATAGGGGAAATTCAAAAATATATAAAGAGAGTGATTAATGACAATTATCGTGAGAATGTTAGTTATCGGTACAATTTTTGTGGGCTCAAACCCATAAACCTATAATGATTTTGATGAAAAAACGGTTAAAAAAATGAAGGTATTATGATTGAATTTCTATTTCAAAGCCCTTTTTCCAAGTGTTGAGGAATTATTTCACTCTATATGAATATAAGGAAAAATACTTGATATATTTACATTTCATAAAAAAAATTATTCCATTGGTTGTACTTTAACAAATTTCAAACTTATCCCTTAGTCCATGAAATGAATATCCAGAAATGAATATTTATGCTAGAAGTACTAAAATAAACCATTAAGAGATAATATATCCTATTAAAGACTAAAAAGATATTCATATAGTCTTTACTAACAATAAATGAGTAAAAAGAATTTATCCAGTAACTTAAAAAGTTCAACATAATCAATTGCCTAAATAGATACCCTAAAATCTTGTTCAAAATATGTTTGACCAAATTTAGATGGAAGGTTACTAAATAAGAATTATGTTCCCCATGAAAAATATAGTGTCTCTTAATCATTACATACCACACATGTGAATAAATTTTTCATGTATTATCTTAAATCATGGTAATAACAATAATTACTATAGATAAATATATAAAAAATACATTATTATTTATTAATTATATTAAAAATAGGTTATCTGATATGTTTATTACCCCGAAAATTGTTTTAGACTCCATCATTGATAAAATAACCACTTTTCCGAGAAAAAAAAATCATTAATTAGTACCCAGGTAGTCGCTAATAACTAATTTAATTTATCCATATCAATCATCTCATTATCCAACAATCATTATCTCAACATCAAGAACATATTATCTATTTTATTTCCCATAATAATATGTTTTTTAAGATGTTCAATTTTACCATGAATCATTTTTCTAGGTCATAAGTATTGTTCAACACATGATTCTAAATTCTCAGTGAAAAGAAATGTCATAAAATCCTTATATATTCATTATTTATATAACCAAGATGCCATTGATAAAATACTCAAATAGTATAATTCTTGAATCCAAACAAATGTGAAATAATAATTCTTTTTATTTTCATAGAATAATCATGACCGTGATCCATGTGCTTCGTTGGATGTGTATTCCATTAAAACTTAGAGAGTTTATTTTCATAGTTCACCTTATACTAATATTTCAAGCATTGATCATTTAAAAATTCATTGATCCACTTGAAATCATGATCATGGTTACCTTTTTCTCCATACATAAAAATAAGTTTCCATTTCCCCTTAAGTATATACCATGGTGTTTCCTTCTACAATTATCACATGTGGGAAAATACATATTTCCCTTATTCTATTTATCCATATTTTTATCATCTTTCTTCTTCTTCTAATGCTTCTCTCTATTGCCACAATACTTTTATAAATATTTATTTATTTATTTAGCACATGATACTATGTCCTTATACGATGAGAATGTTTGGGAAACTATTTCCTCTCAATATAATGTTTTATGCACATAAAAACAATAGATTTATTACTATTTGGATCATGTTCATTAATGAGGTTGACATACCTTATTCTTAGCACCATTTCTAAGCACCTACATACTCTATATTAAGTCATATTATTATGAAGCATAATTTATAGTCCTAAAAAAAGTGAAATACAAAACATACATTGAAAATTTTCTATGTATATAATATCATAATCATAAACATGGTTTCTTTCGGGGTGTGATTCTGTAAATATACACGAGGTTTATTATAGGTTTATATTCTCTAATATAGGTTTCCAAAAATATAGTTATGATGGTTTCTACTAAATGTTCTCTAATACCATCCTTGGAGACCCAGGCCCCAACAACTTGGATATGGTTCCTTGAACCATTAAATTTACATTGATACAAGTTGAAAATCCCAAATATAGATTAGCATTTTAGTTTGGGAAAACTAGATTACAAACATGATACCCATATTACTTAGATAAATTACAATAACTCACAAAAAAATTAAAATCTCTATATCCTGGAAACACATTCCAATAATTAACCACCATATCCTATGGAAAGAAAACAAAATAAGGTTGAGCTCAAATAATCAGTATGAGTTATGTAAAGTGAAAGATATCATGAATAAATATTGAATAATCAATATGGAAATGTAACAAACTAATTAGAAATTAAATTTAATCAATATTCTAATAAATAAATTCATTCATAGATTAAGTCTTAGTGAAAATATCTTGGATAATAATAGACAAATTATAAATAAATGAAATACTTACATATTAAACTCAATGTTTCCTAAGAACATTATACCTTTACCATCAAGATATATACTCATGATAGTCTAAAAAATATTGGGTATATCCTGATTTTATTTGGACAAGACTATCTCTTTTGTCATGATCTATCCTTAAGACTATATAAAACATACTGTCAACCAAGGCATAGGGTTTTTCTAACTAATTTTTTATCATGATACGACCGATGCATCGAGGGGGGTACTTTAAATTGTCCCCAACCCATATCATACATTCCCAACCATTACACATATATTTAATACTCAATATAAATTAAAGATAATGTTCCTTTTCAAATATCTATATTTTGTAGAGGATAAGGATTTATCAATAATTCCCAAATAAAACATATAATGATCAAAGAAAAAACCAAATTTGATAATGATATAAGGTTTTTTTAAAAATAATTTCCATCATACAATAATATGTATTTTGAAAAAAAACAATTTCGAATAAAATATGATTATAAGAAAATAATTATTTCAAGATAATGTTTACAGTCAAAAAAGGAGTTCAGATTGTAGAATAACTTTTACCACTTGGGAATTGTAAATTAAAAAATACATAGATGATATAATTCAATATTAAACATAAATTACTATTAATTATGAATGAATTGTGGTATTTCATGTCAAACAGTTTTTAAATATACCATATTAATGTGAACTGATTAATAAAAACATATAGGTCTTAATTGAATGTAAATTGAGATGAATTCCATTACCATACACATACTTTTCATTGAAAAATGTTTAATTTGATATATAATTGTTTTATGTATCCTTTTAAATAATAATAGAAAAATATTATTATTTATAATATCATATGTGATCCTTTTATTACATCTTATCACTCATTTGACAATAATGTTTCATTATTTTCATTGTTTCAGGAGTTAACCGCTTTCTTTTTTAGAATATGTTTTACTTGTTATTTTTTTGTTCCTATTAATTATAAAATAATATAAATAGATCATTAATTTGAAAAATCTTCTTCAACATCATATATATTCACAATATATGTATTTAGATTAATCCAAAAAAATTGGTGATAGGAAATGAAATCTATCATTCATAGGGGCGGTAGGTCGTACATAAGCATAGAAACATTTTATAATTTCTAGTCATATTAAATGAAAGAAAAGTAATTGATATATATAAGTATATAATAATATTAGTATTATCATTTTTTAATATATATCAAAAATTATTATTAAACTCTTTTTTATTACATTTCATCTAACGTGTGAATGAATCACACTGTTTAGCAACGTGGTAGTCTGTCGTACACTGGAATGAAATTATCGTATTTTAAAAAATGGAAAGAATGAAGTTATGTTTTAAATAATAATTATAGAATAATAATTTCATAATAAATAACATATATAAATAGAACTTTAATCCATAATCACATCCTTGATAAGTGGTAAGTAAAACATGAACAACATTGGTTCGCGAGGCGGTAGTATATCGTATTGATGAACGTTGATTTAGAAACCCATAAGATAGATGTGTTTGATGTTATATGTAATACAATAAAATATGAAATGTTATTATATATATTATAATATTTTAATTATATATTAATGATATAAAATAAATTAAGTTAGTTAAGAAGTAAATAAAATAAAAACGATTTTAGAAAATTATCAACTCTTTTTTAGGTATCTTCCATAGTTTAGCACAAAAACATTAACATGTTTTATTTTTTCCTGAAATAAGACTTCTTTGATTATTTTAGGAATTTTGGGAAGTTATTTTGGTAGATATAGGTTGATCAATATGGATTTGGGTTTGTGAAGAAGGGGAGGGAGTGCCATTTTATAGTTGAGGAGGAGTATCATTCTTGTTAATACTCAAATGTATTCAATATTGGAAGGTATCAATTACCTAATGTGACTCCAAAATTGAATGATAATGGATATTAGGGGATTTATAGTCTACATACAACTACATCACACTAAAATAAATTTATTTCTATAAATTTATTTCTTAACTTTTATATTACCTTATTTTACTATTTTGGTTTTTTCATTATGTTAACTAGTTTTCTAACCAACCTAATTTTTCTTTTAAGACTAAATTTTAGTGACACATATTTTAAAACATAGACCCAATTATTATAAATATGATTATTATTTTATAATTTAAAAATATAGTGTGTTTTGGAAATTAATTTTAATATATGTAACACACATGCATACACACAACTTTAACAGTAAACACACTAACATATGTTTTCACTCTTTTGGGGTCAATGTGTTTGTTATAAAAGAAAAATTGGTCCATGAATGGAAAATATTTTATATTTAATAACATTTAAAAAAAAATTATATAAAATATAATTTTTATTAATTTTAAATCATTTAATAAAATATAATTTTTCATATAATAAAATTAATAAATATTTTTGATATTATTTATTTAAATTGATTAAAAAAATATTAAAAGAAAATTTAGTTAAAATATATTACTTTTAAATCTGTATAACATGATATATTCATTAGAAAAATATTTTAATATAAAAATTAATTCAATTTACTTCAATTTTAATATTTTTGGTATCTTTTTTTTTATTCAGTTGTTAACTAAATAATTTATATGTTTGAATTTATTAATCATTTTATGTAATTATTTAATATCCAAAAAATTAAAATAAATTATAATTATAAAGAAAGTTCATTTCAATATATTATTTATATCAAAACATATGATGTTTTTTCCTTTCCTAATGTTTTTTCTGTAGTAAATTCAAGGAAGGTATAAATTTTTCTATTTTCTTTATTTAATTTATTATATTGATAACTATCAGGGATAATATCCAAATAACGCATAAAAATTAAAAAAATGTGTTAAGGGTATAAATATTTCCATAAAATGTGATTTTAAATAATGGTTAGGTCATTTTAAACGTTATATTATATTTTTAACCATAATGTAAACTTGTTATTACCTTAATCACAGTAATAAATTTTAACTATATTTAGTAATTATTATGATAAAAATTAATGTTAACCATATTATAAATTATAAATTAATTTAATTTCAATTATAGAATCCATTTTTTCAAATTGAACACACATAAATAGAATAATTTAATTTATTATTAATGTCATTGATGTAGTGAGAAAGCGGGTTTTTAAATGAAAATTTTCGAAAGGCTGAAATATTATTATATCAAATTTCAACGTGAAATTGATTATATTGAACTAAATTGGATTATTTTATTTATTATATATCTATTTAGACATTAATCCCAATTTAAAATATAATTTAACATTACAAATTATTTAGTTGAAAAGACAGTTTTCAATTAAAATTAAATATTTTTCAATATTCATCCAAAAATATAAGTTCTCTTTAAAATACCAAAAATTCACTGAAAGAAAATTTTAAAATTAATATTTAGAAAATTATTTTTTTAGAGAAATTTTATAAATGATTAAAATTTAATTTCTAAAAATGTGCACCATTAAAAAAAGAAAAAACCACCTTTAGAAAAATACTACTTTTAATGTATTATATAGGAATTGTTTTTTTCTTTTTCCTGTAAAATCAGTTAGATGCCTGTAATAAAAAATTATTGAATATATAATATAAAATTTTCATTACAATTATATAATAATAGTAATTAATTTAATTTATTAAGATAAAATCCTATTATAGCAAAACAATTGTTTGTATAAAAAAAATTCGATTATATTCCAAAGGTTTTTAAATTCATTTATCATTAATCATTATCAAATGAATTTTTTCATACGTTTTAAAATTTTAATCGATACTATTTATTAATTCTAATTTATTATTGAGGATAAATGTCCATTTTTTAATAATTCTGTTAATATTATTCGGTACTACTCAGTCCTCCTTGTAACTCTAGCAAACGATGAAACTCGTTGGTACGTGCAATGTAAGCCAACATAGTGTTGTGTGCATAAAAAGACATAGAATATAATTAATTTATATATAATATTATATATATACTAAGGTATCAGGATGTTAAATTTCTTCCTATGATTGGTGTTACATGTAATAAACACTATCAAATATGATGTACATATTTTGAAATTTTGGGGTTTTACAAAACATCAGGTATACCCATTCTCTATGGTTATTATTTTTGTATAACGACATATTTATGTTATATTTATTCTATAAAATATTAAATTTGGTTTAATAAGAAAATATTTTTAGAGTAATCAAAATATTTATCATTGAACTCTTAGCCCTATAGTTTAAATTCTACAGTTAAGGTAATAACTCATTAACTAGGGGGGTTAAACTAAGAAGATGAGGGTTAAAAATGACCAAAAACATCTCAAATACTCATGTTATTGAAATATTTAAACCATATAAACTATAAGAGTACATAATGACTCATTTGGGCTACATGATTCTTGATATATATGTGGGTTAAATTGATTCTTTTCCAAATGTCTTTGTGCATCCTCTCCCACACTTATAAATGGTCACCCCATCTTCTCCACTCTTCACATATATAAAGTCATTTTTTCCACTAATACATTACCAAATAATATTATTTTTTCCGAAAAATCATCATATATCTCATTTTTCATCGTAAATACAACCTGGTAAGGCATTTGATTCAAACATATATATGTTTTCTGAATAAGAGTAAGAATTCTTAAATGGGCATTTTTATTTTTTCTCATTTACCACATACATAAAAAATTATTAAACCTTATTTATAAAATAAACTAATTATATTAAATATAAATATATATTATTATAATAATTTTGTCACCTATATCCATATCCTCTTCTAAAAAATGCTAAATGAAACAGTCGATCATGTGTGCAGCGGGAAACTACCTCACGAATAGATGGAATTTGTTTTCCATTCCCACCTTTCAAGCACAAAAATAATGATGGATTTCAAAAAATTATAATTTTTATCATATTATTATAATTATTATATTTTAATATTACATATACCTTCTTATGGTCCATTTAGTATAAAATGTGATAATGTCGCTTCTGTGTACGGCAGACTAACACCTCGCAAAGGGTTGTTATTCATTTTTAACTTACCCTTTACAAGGAAAATAGTAGGGATAAATTTAGAGAATATATCTAATATATAATATATTATAATTACTCTTATAAATTAATATAACACCAACTACCTTAACCTATACCCCATTACGGATTTGATATTATTGCTCGTACATACACATGAGAAACCATTTCCAGAAATTGATATGATATATTCTTCATGTTCAAATATAAATAAAGATTATAAAAATGTATATAATGAAAAAAATGATATTTATATAATTAATATCATTCTGAATATGATTGAAATATATAATATGTGAAGGAATTGGACCATTCATGATAAATAAATTCAAGTTAAATCAAGGCAATTATCACATAATAAATTAAAATAAAGAAAGATTATTTAATAGTGTTTTATAAGATATTATAAGAGTATCATATAAGACATTTTAAATATAAATATGGTTTTGTTAAAAATTTATAACATTATTAAAAAAAATTATAAAATAGGCAAAATCACATTCATCAAAATGGAATCATTAGGTAAGGGACATCATCTCAATTTCCCTTCATTGATGAATAATGCAAGGTTATGGACATAATTTATTTTATATTTTCTATATACTTCACCTTTTCCATTAAATATCATTAATAATAAATAATTTGTGGTATTTTATGTTTTATTTTTAATTTTTTCTTATAATTTTATTTAACATCATAATTACCATGTAGAAATGAATTTCGTAATTCAATTTCTTTTCTATGGGTTATATTAACTATTAATTTCCTTTAACATTATAAGTTTTCATTTGTAAATAATTTTAACTATATTATATTCTATTTCAACATTTTCTATCTGTATTTACATATTATACATGTAATTCATTTATTGGTTGACTACTACTTTAGTATTTTTATCATTGAATGGTTAATTTAACAATCTCATTTTAATTAGGACTATCTATGTTTGACATTATGTTGAAAGAACATATTTGATAGTAATTTTAAAAAACCCATTTAATTTACTTATCCTATATTATTTCATTATTATTTTTTAAAATGGTTCCATTTTTTATATTATTTACACAAAAATAATGGTATTTTTGTAAGAAAATCGTTATTTATATCGCTTTTTGGATGGAAATATTCTTTATCCACAACTATGTCCTATAAAAAATGTTTTGGCCAAATGTTTTTTAAATTATCAAAATTATATATTTATAAATAATTTACTAATATTTTAAATTTTACTAAATGTATTTAATGTAATGTTCATGTCGTTTATCAAATAGTTCAAATTTGGATTATACCAAAAATTTGAATAGAAATTTTCATAAATTGTACAAAACATACGGATTTTCCTATTCTCCTGACTGCTCAATATTCAAAATATTCCGTTACAATTTCCAAAAGATAATTATAATGAAATATATTTAAAAAATATATACATGAAATATAATTTATAAAAAACATTTTCAAATTGAAAAGGTTATTTTTCCCATTTATTTTTTAATGGAATTTGTATTATATTTCTCTTCATAATTGACGTCACACATATATTGTTCTTATGGTCCTCTGGGGATATATTTTATTGATATAATAAATATTATTATTTTGGATGATTTATGATCATTTATACTAGATAAATTATTGAGAATCCCTTCTTGATTAATTTTTATAATTATTAAATTTCACATGAAATATTCACATTATTGTTATCACTAGAAATAAATAATGTCCTAAATATCCATATTATTTATCCTGGATATACTTATTAAATAAAATTAATATCATTTTTATGAATTTTATTATACTTTGAATGTTATATGATTGACTAGGAGAGTTATTGTTAATAATTATTTTTTATTCGATATAAATGTTGGTTAATAAGGCATATTGTTTATCAATAAAATAAATTATTCAATATATTTGGAATAATTTGGACATGGATATATGGGTGGGACCTGGTTGTAGATAGCACCTCAATGCAGCAGCAGTCTCAAGAGATTAATCAGTTAGATAACCTATGTTAAATGGGTATCTGGTGTATACCCACCCATCAAAATTTTAACATATCTACTGAATTTTCTTCATTGTAGAGGTTTCATGATGCCTAAGATCATGAAATCCAATAATTAAGAATTATTTTCATTAAGAATTTAGTTATCATGATCCATTATATATTCTCAATGACATTATCTCAATAATTGTTTCATATTATGTTAATTTATTAATTAACATCTATGTTTAGTTGATTAATATTTTTTAATTATTATTCAATATTTAACCATGATTTAAAATTATTTAAATGGATTGTTTGTTATGTTATGTACCATTCCATTTTGATTATTCATATTGATTCATGATATCTTCTACTGTATTTAAACGTTACTGAGCATTTGAGCTCCCCGTATTTTTTTCCTTTTCTATGAATCATGGAAGTGTTCTATGAATGACATTAAAAGATATTCTAGAGGGAATATAAATATTAATGGAAAAAATTATTTTGAAATTTTTGTATTCAAATATAATATGGGATTCATTTATTTATCTAGTTTTACAAGAATACTAAACTATTTTATCCTACAGGATAAGATCCTTATATCTTATGCCAATGTAATAAAGTATAAACTAGCCCCATATTACTGGGGTTGGGGTCATTATAGTGAATCTACCAACATGAATTTTATACTATTGGTAGAATAAATAATACATAGAATAATATCAATGAGTTTGATATTTAGAAAACATAGTGAATCAAATGGAGTTATTCTATTTGAGTACCACCATGGGAAATTAGGTATTACGAATAAACCATATATGGAAACATGTGTGAATCATCAAAGGAAAAATGTTTATTTCCATTATTGGATAGATATAAAAACCCATGATTAATTTCAATATGTTGGGATATAGGATAATATTTATTGTAAGAAGGCATATAGTAGGTCTTGATTTAATCCCAAACAATGAGAACCATAATTCAATTCCATGATGTACCAATTACACAAAGTGAAAAAGATGTTTTGATGAGATCATAACCTATTTTCTGTTGAAAATAATTCAAAAGGATACATCACTTAAGGTATTTAAAAATATCTGAATAAACCGTTCAATTACATAACTTATCAATAATTTATTAAGGATATCTCTCAATTTTATATGTTTTAAATTGAAGTAGAAGTGGCTAAAAAATATACTACACAGTGATTGATCATAGGCTTTTTTATTCATTAGTGTAATCAAAAACATTAATGGATTCACTTGTGAATGTTGGATAGTATGAGTCATTTGTTAAATAGAGGGATCATGAGAAATTGAATCACCCCATGATTTTAGAGTGTATTTTTCTTCAAATAACATATAATTGTTCTCTAGATTTCATTACATGGAACACTAACTATATGTCAAAGATAATATAGTAAACTATTATAAGCTATAAATAAAATTTTAATATATAATAAGTAATAACCCCACAATAAAAAATATATATCAATATTTTATGTAATGAAATTTTTATAAAAAATTCATACTAAATATGTTCTTAATTTTCAATAAAATCAATTCATACACCAAAAATGTGTTCTATTAAAAAAATTAATATATTTTCTTTTTTCGTGAAAAAAAAATATTATTATTAATTACTACAATTTTTAGAAATTTTTTTTGGAAATAAAAATAATTTTTGAAATAAAAATTTAAATATTATCTTTGGGTGAATTTTTAGGCTGTTTATAAAATTATTAATTTTTCGGTGAATACTAAAAAATACTGATTTTTGTAAAACCAAAAATTCCATTTTCCTGTAAATGACACATTATGTTTTTTTATTTGAAATTAATTTACTTTTCATTTAATTCCCAATAATCTTATAAATTGTATAAGGATCATTTTTGTACTTCATTTTGGTATAGGTTTATATTTGGTATAATTTTATTTCTAAAAACTATTATTATCCATGCAATGGTTATTTATTTTAATAAATTAAATAAATATTTATTCATTAATTTTTTTAGATAAATATTTTATATATTTATTCATATATTTTATTAATAATTTTGCAGTTTTAACATGGAATTTAATACAAGTAAATTAAGTTAGTTGATTAAAGACTCGTGTTTTCTAAAAGGTGACTTCATTATTGGTTACAAACTTATTTAAAATTAAATTATCTGAAATATAGTAATTGAAACCAATAAAATTGGTTACTTATTTTGAATCATATATGTTAATATAAATACTTTTTTTCAACTTATTTTTTAGTAATACTAAATAGTAAACATATTTACATTTTCCTTCTATGATTAATGTTTAAAAATGTTTACTAGTGAGGAGGGAGGAAAACTAAAGTATAAAGATAGGATTTCAAAAAACCTATCTAATTAATAATTTTTTATGATATTTCAGACATATTTTATTATAACATCACATTCATCGTTATTTGGAGACACTTTCTATTGAAAATGACCATATAGAATAGAAATCTTCTATTAAATTTCAGGTGTGTCCATCACCTCACTTATGAAATGACCCTCTTAACATCCATTATGAAAAAAGTTGAGTTTTTTTTCTTTGAAAATACCAGCTCAATATTTTTATTATAATCCTTCCATTTATCCATGTTCTTTTCATATTCTCTTAATTCTAATCCTTAACGGTTTAATGTGTTTGCCAAAGGGATCATTCAAAGTATAAGTATAAATCTTAACAAATATTCAATTTAATTTCTTTTACATATTCTCTAAAATTTTTGTATCCATCAATGCATTAGGATTATATTATCATAAATATGATGATTTTTTATTATTAATATTTCACTACCATTTACCACATCATTTCAATCAAAAGGGAGATGAAAGTATAGTTTTTGCGTACATGTGTACTACCACCTCCACGTAGCGATACAGTTCATTTTTCATTTACATATTACAGAAGTGGTTAATATGATGTGTTTCATTATTTTATATAATATTATTGAAATAATTATGCTTGATTAATTATAATATCGTAACTACATTCTTACATTCTTATCTATTAGTGAATGATAATATCCCTTGTGCATACGTTTGGACTACTACCTCCTCAAATCAATGTGATTTGGTTATCATTTTTTGAGTTTAATTTTATTTCAAAAATGAAATATTTAATATATATTTAGGATATTTATGATATTTTATTAATTCTATAATGTTTATTTTCCATTTCTATTTCATTATTTCCATCCATCGAAAAGTGGTAACATTAATCATTTGTATGTATGTAATACCTTCTCCATAATGTTATGTGATTCATTTTTAATAAAAAAATAAAATTAATGTTTATTAATTTGTATATAATGAATAAAAATTATATTTATAAATTATTAAAAATAATGAGACAATATAACCTAGATAAAAGTGAACGTATCATTACTGTAAAACTAAAGTACTCATGAAAAATGAATCAATTAACAACCAAAATTATGACTTTAATATAGAGTTGTTGATAAATAGGTTTTCAACTGATATAAGTGGATAATATATGATATTTTATGTTTAAATAATATTCTAGTATATAATTACAATAACTCATAAATTATTACACAGGATGTTAGAGTGCATATAGATTAATATGATTATAATCATTGGGTTTTGCCTCAAAATAACATTGTTTGAGACACAAGGTTTTCATTCAACTAATTTATATGAAAAAGTTTATATAAATAGATTTTTTTGATTAATATAATTAATTGACCTTAATTGAATTATTTTATCTATTAAATCAATCTTCCATTTTTTACATTAGTTTTTATTTAAAATTTTCATAAGATATATGCGTTTCATTTCAATTTCTCTTCATTGAGAAATGGTAAAATATTGTGTAAAAATTTTATTTTTTCTAAAATATTTAAAAATCCCAATAATTTATATATTAATAATAAATTATTTAAAGTATTTTATTTTAAAACACATATTATTTTAAATCATCTAATGATTATTGATTTAAAAATTACAGAAGCCAAAAGGGTTCTCTGTCAAAATTTTGTTTTCATTGGGACGTGTGTGATGTTATAAATCTATCTTATTTTATCAAAGGTATATACTTACCCATTGATGTTTTGGATAAAAAAATCAATTTTGGTGGTAATAAACATTTCATTTTATGTTATTTCTTTCATGGGGTGAGGATTCAAAAGTTAACAAAATGGTCAGGGTTTTATGTTACAATTTCATTTTCATCAGGATTGTTTCTGCTTAAGTTATTATGATGAAAAAATTATTAGACCTATCTATCCAAAATATTATATAATATAATATATTTTGGTTATTTATATATATTAAATGTCTTCATTTTATATTCCCATGTTTAATAATTCATGTGATAGAAGGATTTTTAATTGAAATCGATGTTATTTCAATATTCATTCAATAATATTTTATTCCATGACCATAATTTCCTTAAAAAATTGAAAATATTTTTACTGTTATCTAAATATTTATTAAATTAAATTTTATCAATTATTTTCTTTCTATACAAATTTTAAAAGAAGCTTCTGGTCACTTCATATATGAGGTATTTTTGTCTTTTTAGATAAAATGTGAAAATAAATTTTTTAACATAAAACACATGAATGATTTTCCCAAATATCTTAAATATATTATTATTTTATGATTAATTTTTATTTATGATTAATTATTTTTAATGAATAATATTTCCTTAATATTTCATAAATTTTTAAATTTGAAGTTTGTGATTTCCAAATTAAAAGGGTATTTTCTTAAAGGATTATCCTACTTGTATTTTAAAGGAATTCTCAACAATAACAAAATAATTATTATTTCTTATGATTTACTAGGGACATGATCAACTTTTACCATCATTAATATTTCGTTGGATATTTTTAAATTATAGTTATAAATATTTTATGAAACACATATCCTTTAATTTGATTTTGGGGTGATGTTGGGTCTGTGATGACGACAAAAGTCCTGTCAACGATGGTGGTGAGTTTCTTCTCTAGTGGTAAGGACAATGATGACCTTGAATCTAACAATGGAAAAGGTAGTGATGTGATCAGTGCTCTTGGAAAGAGGTTTCCTTGTGATGGGTGATTTTTTGTAGATCGAGATTGGTTTACTCTTGGTTTGAGGTGGATTTCGCGGTTACGTTTTATTTTATCTTTTTAAATTTGAATTTTTTATTTTTTTTAACATTGAATGTGGTGGGTTGTAGTTTTTGTGGAGGTGGGATATGCATATACTGGTGTCCCCCTTTGTATGGTTACCAATTACCCATAAAAAGGTTTTTAAGAAATACAATATAGTGGTGGTAGTGGTTTTCCTATATTTATATGGGCCTCTAATTCATTGGGTAATGAAATATATCTAAAGAGACAATATGCTATGGAATGGAGTGTTAACATAGTTCTGTAAGGTACTTTTTTAGATAATATTTTATTTTGAGTGAACATTGACTAAGGATATAATGGAATATGGAGTCTACCCCATCCACTATGATAGTCTTGGATGTGTGCATTTACAAAGGAAATATGTTTATATTATTAAAAGTATGTCACAAGGTGCTCTCATATTCTTATCATATTTTATCATGGATGTTGATTGATTTTTGATGTTTCCGCACTATTTTTTCTTATTTATTTTGATGGAATAAACCTTACTCTATGATTCATGTTTAAATATCATCGATGGATTTGCTCTGAATGTTTTTGATCATGATCTCAATCACTTGTTCTTAGCTAATACTCACTTGAAATCCTAGGTTGATATCTACTATGTTTAAATATTCTAAAAATCAAATCACACCACTTCTTATGTTTCTATTCCATATTTTTTCAATATGTGTTATAAGTATAATATTTCTAAGAATACTAATTATTGTAAAGAACATTATTGGAAGTAATGATGATATTTTATGTACGAGTTGTGTATGTATCCATGTTTTGAAAGACAAGAATTCATTATCGTTCATGAATATATCGTATTTATATGTAATGGATATTTCCAATAAAAATATTTATTATTTGTGTATGTAATTCTTGGGGACATTAGAGATAATACTCTATAACAAATATAATTAGTAAATCATGTTTTATAAATCATAAGATATTATGCTAATTAATTTTACGTAGGAATATAATAATTTATGTGTATATGTGAAGGGAATCCAAGGTGGAATAATATATTATAATGGTTTGTAGATTAATTATTTTTTCATGTGAAATAATTAAGTTCTAAATAGTTTAGTCCATACTCTGATTTATGTGAGAAACAATGCATCATCAATCTAAAATCCTTGTGGTGAGAGGGGAAATGGTAGAAGAGATTCCACAAATAGTGAGATAAATGATGATTATTTATTAAATATTTGATAATGTGATATAGTTTTTTATATAATATTCTAGAAATAAATAAATTAAAAATATATGTAGGATATACAGTGAAGTCCTAAGGATTCAATTATATGTCATTTAGGATACAGAAGTATATAATTAAGGTGAATTTATACATTCTATATTATGTTAAAATAAATTTATTAGATATAATCCAGTTCATATAATTGGAAGTACCATAATGTGACTCTGATTCACTGTTGTATATTGGGACTATACTTGGGTGTGACTGTCATTTCCTAAATTTGTTAATTTATTTAGGGAATGGTTTTATATTTTTCATAGAGTATTGTTTTACCCATATAATATGGACTAGACCTATATTTGGGTATACCAAGTAAAACTGATTTCATCCCTCTCTATATACACTCTTATATGATTCTGAATTATAATTCTTGTTCCTAGACCATCAATCATAATATCATATTGATTTTATCATATTTTTAAAATAGTGTTCCTATACATTGTGCGAGTACAACCCATTTTTTATTTAATAATAATAAATTTAAATGAAGTTGAGAATTTTAAACAACATATATCTAACTCACACCTTAAAACCCATTCCATTATTTGAAGCATAGAAATAGATTATGTAAATATGTATTATAATGATCTATTATTTTTCAGGATTGATAAGGTAATTTTAGTCTCTTTTCATGTACTCAATATAATTAGATGTATTGATAATATAGACTTTTGGGTATATCACTATTAATATATATTTTTATAAATTACATTATATATTAATTTATGAATATGTATTATCAGAAATTATTTAATGACAATATTAATGTGCTTAATAATATGAATGTAGATCAACTAAATTGTTGAATGTAAGTTGAGAAAAAAATTTTGGTTATATGAACAAGTGACATATAGATTGTGTGATGAAAAAAATACTAACATTGTCATATTGAATAAAAAAATCATTGATAATTATAAGGGTTCAATAGAATCATATATATTCTAAGGGGATGTTTTCAAGGAAGGGAAATATATCCATTGTAATAAGTTTGATCATTGAAAATGAAATTTCTCCTAACACTTGAAGGATCCTAACAACTTTTTTAGAGAGTCAATACTAAGTAATTCTATTATAAAGATAAAACAGTTTAATTTTGAATCATGGATTTCACATACCAATTATACATAAAATATTTATACTAATTAATATAGACTTAGATATATAAAATTGATCTTAATGTGAGATATAAATGTACATGTTATCAATGAAGAAAAATTTATTGAATTTTATATTAGTTTACAAGGTAATTTTTCCATTAATGATAATATTATTTTGTTAAAGATCATTTCTGACAAAATTCCAAAATTCTGCAAGAACTATAATGTCATAGTTCACGAATAATATACATTTAGATGCTCTATTATATGAAAATTCTTCTCTTTATGTCGACATGATGTACCATAATAATATAAATCCTTCTCATAAAGCTATTACTCTTTCTCAATTCAAAAATGAGGATAAGAGTGGTGTTTGAAATAATTTTGATAGAACTAGCATTGTTGTTGATAATGTTGAGCATATAAAGATGCACAAAGAATTTCCCCTGATGATGTGGTCAAGACAATTTTTGATGGTGGAAAACCCTATGACTCATGTAATCTTGTGTTCAAGATGACATATTGGGATTTCATATTCTTTAAAGAGGTGAATGTCCACAATGATGATTCTTTTTGAAAATGTAAATGTGCGGACTTTCAGTAATCCCAAATTTTTTGATCTCTAGGTTACCAAGTGGTGATGATGATTTGATGGTTGAACCAGTGAGTGAAAAAGTATTAAAAAAGGAGGTTAATCAACATCATTCACATGAAAGCCTGTATATCTTAGACAATTGAATTGTTAATAAAATATTAGAATCTGACTCTCTAGTCATATCTAAAATCTACTCAAAACCCGTTGTGGATAATTAGGGATTTCACCTGGTTTCCTATAAGAAAAATGACTCTCTGGTTGTGATCCTTGTGAAATAAAATGTAGTTCACCCCACACTTTTTTATAATATTGATGCTTCTAGTGAGATGCAGGACACTACTATGGGATCTCTGATTGAGAAAAGGCACCAAATTAGAGCTTCGCCTGAAGCACCGGAGGGCTAGGGTATAAATACTCCATTAGAAAGAGATAAATCTCATGAAAAATGTGAAAAGAAATAGGAGGATTACTCTAACTCTGAAATAGCGGATGTTAATACATTAAATGATTGGCTTATATCACTTCCTCTAAGTAGGGAGGATCCAGATGTCAGGGAAGATGTCGCAGTCATGGTAGAGTTGGCTGGCATGAATAAAACGAAGAGAAAAGGTGTCTTACTGAAATATTGAATAAAACTATAGGAAGATGGAATTTTTTTCTTTGGGTTTTTGATATTATTTCTCATACTCTCTTGGTAGCCTATCTTTTTATTGTTTTTAATAAAACAATCACAACCTCCATTTTTCTCAAAATAATTTTATTCTCCTAATAAAATAAATATAATTTTAATCTCATTTATATAAAAGAAATGTTTTAATTTTAAATTCATCAAAAGAGTATTTTTTCCAAAGTAAGATGCATTGTGGTTTTGTTGACATGATTACTGATTCATACATGATAGATTGTAACATTCCATTCAATATTATATAGAATAATATGGTAATGGTTAATTATTGAAACAACACTTACCATTGGAATGTTCACCATGGTTATATAAATAAGAAACACATATAAATTCACATAGAGAAAACATTGTTATTTTTTTATGATTATGAATCATTATAGGCTTGTGTATTTTATTTATTATATAATAAGTTAAATACCCTTTTATATTTTTCTTAAAACATATATTGAGTTATTTAACCAAATATATATATATATATATTGATATTTTCCATGATAATGAAGTGGTCGTTAACAATACAATGCATTATATACTAAATACTTTAATTAATATGGTTATGTGTTTATTAAAAAAATAACATTGAATCTAGTGATATGATCATGGTATTGAAAAATGAATTACTAAATCAACATAGTATAAGTATAAAGATACATCTATCATATTGAGGTCTAGAATAATTATTTTATTATTTCACTAATCAATTAAAAGTGTGTGAAATGTTTTCACAATTTACACCGGTCAAGAATGAAAAATATAATATTATGTTTGAATGGTATAAAAATATATTTTTTACATGATTCAATTGATGATTATTCATTTATATCTTTATATTTTATTATGTTTTCATTATTTATAAATTATTACCTTCGATCTTAATAGTATAAAAATTATGAAAACATAAAATACAACCTATGTTTTATATATTTAGATATTATCTAAATATACTTTTAAAAAAAATTGATTATAAAGAATATGTGAAACAATTTTTTTGTTATTAACGACCATAATTCTAAAATATTACTATTTTTTATTTTATCCTTGTGAACCAATGTGATAATATTTTTATAATCCTTCATATAAATAAATGTATAAGGAACATACAAGTTTTATTATTGAGATTATATTTCATAAACAATTAAGGGGTGAGTTAGAAATTAATAAATTAAATGACCAATAAAGGGGAAATGTTTCAAAGATAATGAATGAGTATGCTTCAAAATAGATTGTGGTAACTAAACTGACTCATGTTTTATATAAACCAAAATGGCATGGAATGATTTTCAAGAGTTAAAACATTTAAAAATATAGTTTTAATTAATTAAATATATAACATTATATTAAACAATTATGGTGATGTATCATTCCTAGAGGGTGATCATAGATTCTTTCAAGTATTCATTGGGAATTATAGTTAATAAATGGACAGAAGGCATGAAGTATTGGATATATTACATTTATACTATTCATGTTTGGAAGATAATGGATTCACCTAAATTAGTAAGACCAAATGGGTGAAAATGGTTGTCTTGGAAGAATAAGTGGCATCCTAGTAAAAAATATTGTGATGAAATTCATAAAATGAATAACAAAGAACTGTTATTAAAATTTCTATAATAAAATCCATTTAGATTAAAATTTCCATAGAAATAAGGTATGATTTTTAATTTTATTTTTGGATGCCAAAAATATATTTTGTTGATGAATTATTTATGGATGTGTATTTGATACTACTAAAAATTGGTATAAAATTGTAAATAATGATATAGTGAGAGTTAATTTTCCATGGTTTATGTTATCTCAATGTTTGGGATTCTACATAGTGGGATATATGATGAATTTTATTAAGTATTGTTCATAATAATTATCTATAATTATTACCATTATATTTTAGATTTTAATACATCATATGATATTATATTGAAAAATAAATTTTGTTTAATTTTTTTTAAAAAATATATATATATTAAAAAGATCCATTATAATTATTATTATAGAGTGGCCAATAAGTAGGATTTTTTATTCCATATGTAATTTTAGATCATCAACATACTAATTTATTCATTCAAAGAGTTTTATAAACTATCATAATTTTTCTTATTTGTGAGTAGTGTAAAGGATAGTAAATTTTAAAATCCAAATTGTAGTTATCTCTAAATCATTTTTACTATATTTTCTTTTATTGTGAACGTAATTTGATACTTTTAAAGGATAAATGGAATTAGAAAAATGATCGATGATTTTAGTGGTTGGTTGACACCATTAGAGTCAAGAACATACTATTTAGTACAAAAGGATCTCAATCATAATCACAATTAGTGGTGATTCAACATGGTAAATAATTTAAAGTCTATTTTATGCATTTTGATTTATTTCTTTATTAGACTCATGATAGATAAAATTTTTTATTATTATTCATTATTCTAAAAAGAATTGATATAAATACATAAAAAACTAGTTAATGGTGTCATATTAAAGGATAATGTGTTAACTAATTCATGGGAACTCCATTGTATGAATTAATGGAATAGCATGATTCTCCATATAGAGATATATTATTTGGGAAAATAGTTTTATAAAAAAATTGATGAAACTGATTACTCTAATAGTTTTATATATATTTAATTGTTGATTTATTCCTATAAAATATTTTATCCTACCACCTTTTGTGGAATTATAGAGAGTTTCAAAAAATAATCTTTATGGTGCAGATCAAAAACTAAAAATTAATTTTCATTTTTCTTGAACTTTAACATGTCTCCTATAATTATGTCATGCTTTATCGAAATTCTAAGTCAAATGGAATGATAATAGAAATTATTAATCTATATATTTCCATAAAATAGACTTTAATTTTTACATTATTCAATAAATCATGGTTTAAACTATAATGGTTGAGATAAATGATAATTTCATTTCTACAGAGAAAAATGTGAACATGGAATATGTATATAAGGAGTGGTTTTTGTTCAAATTATATAAATATAATATATTCTTATAATAAATTATATCACGATTGAATGTAAGGAATTTATAATATTATCAATTTTAAATTGTTTGGGAAGAAACTATGATGTGTTTCTTGACATTGGTTTATATAAAATCATATGAGTTTTTTTCAAAAGCAATATTGATATGGGACTAAAGGTAATTAAAATAGTCCATTTAAATATTTTTTAATATCCAAAATTTTTAAATGATAATGTATACCACATTAGTTTTATATTATAATTATTTTTATTTGAAAATTTAATTTTTTTACAAACAAGACTTTATAAATGATTTAATGGATCTACATAATGGTAAATGTCATGTTAATGTAACAACTGTTTTTTATATGAAACACATTAGAATATTTCAAATAAGATCTTTAGATATATACACCAAGTTAGCAAGGTATTCTGAGTCATGTAGTGCCTCGATATTTTTATAATAAAAACTTTAAAAACTTAATATCCTATATGGTCAGTTTTTTTTGAAATAATGGAATATGACAAAAAATTTGTCTCATTTTGGAAATCCAAGATGGGTTGTAAATATGAAATGTAGGTTTTAAATTAGTAATGACATAAACTTTATATGTATTTGGTGTTTTATTAACCCTCACACCGATACATAAGGGTAATTATTTATTTTCCCTTTTCATTTTATTTTAGTTTCTCTGTCAATTTGTTTTATTCATTATTCCACATAAGTTTGATATAACTCCGACCATATCACATTTCTTTGATCCAAAAACCACCAAATAAAAATGTTTTGACCCATTAAAATTATTGAAAACTTAATGTGGTGTAATTAAACACTCTAAATTCATGTTTCAGTTGAATCATATGTTAAATAAGGGTTTTAAATTTTATGTTTCAGAAATTTTGTATGTGATGTTGGTTTTACATAGAAAAACTAATCAGCCTTTATTCTTGGTTGATCCAATTAAGTCTGAGTGATCCCATATTTCATTTTCGTGTGATCAGTGAACCCTCTCTTTATTTTATCACTATTATTTTTCGGATTCATGGAGCACTACCCCTTCCCCTTCTATGTGGGCTTCATATTTACCTATGTGTTTAAAAGTTAGTTTTATATTTTATATTTTCTCCATTTAATTTTTTATTTTCACATATTCATTAAAAATTAAAAAGTATATAAAATAGTAAAACTATGTTTTACAAAGGAATAATTTCCCAAGATTATCTAAATAAAATTCATAAAAATTAAATAAGGATAATATATTATACAATATCAAAATATAAAATTAATGAATTTCTAGTGTATAATTACACGAAGTTATTAAATAACAATACTTAGCATTTATCGAAAGATAATTGTATAAGATTACCAAAGTTTAATTATCAAAAAAACTATCAAAATATATTTACATCAAACTATAAAAGGATAATTTATAAAGACAATTGTAAAGATATAATTAAATAATTTATTCATGATAATTAAAAAGGAATTATCAACTAAGAATGATATTGAATTATCAAGTTATAATTTATGAAAAATTATCAAAGCATATGTATGAAAATTTCCCAAGATAATCATTCATATTTTTTAATTAATTATTATTAAATGAATACAATATATTTTTCTAATCTAATAAGGATATATATATATATATATATACATATATTATCAAATGTTTCTTTATAATTTTTCATGATTATAATATAAACCGCACATGTGTTGGCACAAATGATAATTTGGAAATTATCAAAGATAGAGAATGTATCAAAGAATGTGATTTTAATTTTTGTGGAGATAAAATAGATAGTTTTTGGATTTAGAAACCCTTAACAATACTCTATAATTAAATTTTCAAAAAATATTATGATAATTAATAAATTTAGGTGTAATTTATTATTGAGGTTTTCAATCTAGATTTTAAACCACCCATGGTGGTTTATCCTTGTCACTGATGTTGTTGAATTTGAGGTAGGATGTTTTATACCATGTTTAGGCCTTTATTATGGTTGTTAACATGAAATAAGGATGTGTTTTTATGTACTCAAACTATGATGAGTTTTATCGGATGTGTGTTTGTTTAGCTTTGTTCACACTCCTGATAAGTTATGTGTGAATTGATAGGATACTATAGTTTCTAAATAATAATTTTGGGATAAGAAAAATTTCTTGTTGTATTGTTCATGGTTTCAATGTTAATTTTGGAACCATCATGGTTATATTGACCTAGAGGGGGAGTTTTTTCAGGTGTTTCATGTGATTTGATGTAAATTACAAGAAATATGGTGAGGAATTATGTCATAGAATGTCCGGACCTAGGGATGAGAATGTCTTATGCGATCAGACTAATTAGATGACAATAAGGCATAATAGCCTATGTGATATGAATTTTATGGGAATAGTGGGAATGATTTCCTATATGAATTGTCTTGAGAAATAGTTATGGGACATTATGGACTAATATGGCATGATTTTGAGGTATTTTTATTGTGTAGCTATAAAAAATCTATGAGGATAGTTCTCTTGTTTTTAAGGTATCAAAAACCATTATGATGTTTTCTAGAAATGAGTTGATGCTGGAGAAACCAGTATTTAATATAATTAGTTTTGTACATATTCGCATGTTACGGTTGTTACTTTTGGGTAGATTTATGTATTTCCATGTAATATACTCTTAATCATGTCCATATGTGTTAGGTACTCATTTTTGTTCTCCTACTGAGTCATGTAGTCACACCCTACTCAAAATTTATGGTGAACTTGAATATTTAATGACTATAGATCTAGAGAATGAAAAGAGATCTATGTTGGGCATATGATAATTGGATTATAGATTCGTTATTGGACGGGGAAGGACTCCAGATGAACCGATTATTTTTTTGTCTATTTATTTATCTATTGTTACCTTTATAAGATTTATCATTATACTTTATGGAGCCCATTTTATTTTTCATTTCATAACATGTATGCCATATTTTATATCCAAAAGAATTCTCTAATTATATTTATTATATTGTTATTATTATTGATACGATGACATGATAATCAGGGTATATTAACCCCCCTGATGGACTTAGACCCATACTACTAGTCACTGGCCTCTTGCCTCCGAGGAGTTGTTCATGAGGTCATTTAGAAAATGGTATCATTGTCATAGTTTTAATTATTTTTGGACTAAATATGCATTATGAATAATGGAGAGAAGAGTGTGGGACATGGGTAGGGGAGATGCAGGGTGATTGGTTTCACTTGTGTAACTGACCTTCAAGTTACTATATATAGGATATTTTTTACTATTTTGTGAGTATTTGGGAGAATTTATGCATCATGACTTGGAACATAAATCAAAATTCCATGTATATAAATTTATATGTTATTGAATTATATAGTATTTATTTAAGTAAATTCATTGATTTGTACTATCTTTTTTGGATAGTTTCTATTTATGTGGTATATCTGTGTTTCCATGCTATTGTAATATATCACTATGGAAAAAAATTTGTTAAAATCATCATGTTGTTGTGTGTTTCATTATATAAGATGACTGTTACTAATGTGAAGGGATAGAAACTAGGTTTATTAAAAGGTTGAATTTACCATGGGTTGTAGGTAGATATATAAGAGAACCTTTTGTGACCCTAAAGACTTGATTCTGTCTAGTTATGTTTAAAATTTTATATTTGTTTATGATCTTCCTTCTGAGGGATATTTTATGGGACCCCAATATATGGATTCCTAGAATGTTCTTGTTCCTCCACCCATAGTCTAGTGGATGTATCTTAACTAGCTTCAGTACTTTCACATGTGATCTAAGCTACAGAGCACGTTCAATAGAGATTCTCTCTAATAGTTCCCATATATGTTATATCTACTAAAAGGAAGATGGAAAATATAAGGCCCCGGCCTTAAACCTTACTTAATATTGAATTAAATGAGTAATTCACATTGAGGATAATTTCAGGTTTAGAGTTTCAGAGAATTAGAACATAACTATTACATCTCAAAAGATTACAAAGTAGTCACTTCTACTAAATTTCCATAAAATAAAAACTCTTAAAAAGAAACATGTCTAGTTCCATGTATTAGATAGCATGAATTTCCCTTGATCCCATCCTTGACCCTATTCCACAATAAGTCCTGTGAAAAACATTTCAGAAAAACTTGGGGTGAGCATAAAAAGCTCAGAAAGGGATACACAAAGAATGAAAACCGTTAGTTTTTTCAAAGCAACAAGTAAACCATGTATACTTTATCAAAGTAATACCTTTCCCCTTTAGGAAGTTGTAAAAAATCTTCACTGAATAAAATATCATTACTTACCCTTTTGTAACCAAAAGATTACCATAATACCCATATAAATAACACATAACATATAAAGGTAACTTGGGACATAAAAATACATAAATGGAATAACCATATGGTCGACTTCCACACATACGTAATGGAATATCCATACGGCCGACTTCTATACCCAATGCATTGGAGGTTATAACGTAACCACCCGTCCTTGTATTCACGGCACCACCCGTCATATGGTTTATCACGTAACCACCCGTAAAATGTCCGAGTACCATAATTACACATAAAATATTTCAAATATAAACATTTCAATAACAACATTTCATTTTCAATCAAAATAAGTAATTCCCAGATATTGAATTAATCAATCCATTTTCAAAAATCATTTAAAAGAGAATTTTGAATCAAAGTGTCTCATACCACTTTGAAGCTTTTATTGGAATTATAATTTTAAAACATTAATGTCCATATAAATAAATACTGAAAACAATTTTGAAAACATGGACATTAAATATAAAGATTTATAATAATAAATCTTTAAAACATTTAAAATGATATTTTTGTTAAAGAGTTTTTAACAAAATGAGAGACTCTTGAATAAAAATAATTGTG
This sequence comes from Viscum album, assembly GCA_963277665.1. NCBI lineage: Eukaryota > Viridiplantae > Streptophyta > Magnoliopsida > Santalales > Viscaceae > Viscum > Viscum album. Next base: position 1,349,048,018 of record OY728127.1, on the reverse strand, counting down.
TAATAACATTTAATCCGAACTTTATAATATCATGGGAATAAAGGTATTCATGATATAATATGTCAGAGGACAGTATACACCCCATATAAGAGTGAATTGGTGCATAACAACAATGAAGTCTCAAAAGAAATGTAAAATGAGATGAAATCCATTATAAAGAAGGTATCCTTAAATTAAGGATAAATAAATCTCATAATTATGTGTGAAAAATATAAATACACCCAATATAAGTGGATATTAAGTGTAAAATAATCAAAGTTCATTCACACATATTAAAAGTATGACATATTCAATAACTACATGTTGAACCCAAAGAAATCGAAATTGGGTTATGAAGTTCCCTTGGTAAAATTCGACAGCCTGACGGCGTCACATAAAATTTTACAAAATGGGTTGATGAGAGAGATAACGAGGATATCATCACATGGACATAAAATTTACATAAATAAGGATACAGAAGAACATATCCCAACATAATAGTATGTGAATTAAAAGGCATAACAAAAGAAGTCTTTTAAAAAAAGGAGGGTGAAAGGTCCCCTTACCGAGTTGGGTATCTTCGGAAAGTACACCCCATGGAAGAAGGGTCATACAATGAAGATGTAAATACACATAAATGAAATTATACTACACAAATTTTATAATAATGGGCAGTAAATACACCACTCAAAGTAAATAGTGGAAAATGAAGCATAAATGTCACAGGAATAAAAGTGAGATGAAAAATCCCTTACGAAAACTCGGCTGCCTAATGACACCACGTAAAACTTCCAAAAATGGATTTATGAGATCAAATAGGGTCTCCCATAATATTAACATAAATATTAAAGTATGAGGAATATAAAATAACATCCCCAAACATATGAAATATGGGCTTAGAAGAAATGACATAAAAGAGAGTACTTAAAAAAATGGAGAGGTTAGACCCCTTACGAAAATTCGGCAGCCTTACGGCGCCACTAAAAACATCGAAAATGGATTGATGAGAGAAAATAGGGTCTCTAATAATATTAACATAAATATTACAGTATGATTAATATAATAGAACATCCCAATAATATGAAAGATAAGCTTAAAAGGAATGACATAAAAGAGTGTACTTAAAATGAAAGAGAGGGGTAGGATCCCTTACCTCGGGTCCGACTTGACTCGATCGTTCTTTAACGTCCTGAATAATAAACTTGAGTTAATTTCTACTTTCTTAAGAACATTTTTCAAGGTAATTATTACTTTTATATCACTTGTTACCATTTTATAATCTTTATTTAATCATTTAAGTTAATAATGTTTGTTTTGTCGATATATGGTTCTTAAGTCGAAAGTGGCCTTCTTACAATTACATGTTGTTCGTGTGGTCAAAGGTTAATAATATCCAGAATGATATTCATGATTTGGATATCATATATATCATATATATCCAGAATATACATGTATTTATAATATTACATAATCATTTAGAGGTAAGAAATGAAATGCACCGTTCATGGAGACGGTAAGCCGTACGTACGCATGAACGCTACTTTCATTTCTATCTCATACATTAATGGAAGTAAAATAATAGTGATATAAAGGTATATTATAATTACAGTATAACATCATATATAATAACTTCAAATCCATCATTTATGCGTCACACATATGGCATTAAAGAATCAAATCACTTTGAGGGGGTGGTAGTCCGCACTTCCTAAAATGAAATTATCGTGTTTACCCATAGTGGAAACCATAAAGGTATGCCACAAATGAAAAATACAGAAGCTTAAGTAAAACATAAACATATTATATATCATATATAAATATAGTTTAATCTTAATGGCCACCTTTGTAGGTGTTATATGAGTGTTAAACAATCATCGTTTCGTGAGGCAGAAATTCGCCATCCACAGAAACAGTATGTTCGTTAACAATGAGATGTAGGTGTGTGTAAGTGTTGCTTGAATGATTCTTATAACAACATCCTAGTATATTGAAGATACTTGAGTTGTTACAAAATAAATGAATAAAATGAGTTTATGGGATTGGAGAAGCAAAATAAAACAAAAGAACACAAGTGAAGACATTATCTTAAAACAGGGTAACTTTTTTTGATTTGAGCTCAAAGGCTTCCTTGAGAAGACTTCTGCCAAAAGTGAGGATTCTAAGAGTAACAGAGGGATGTGTAGAGACAAAAAGGGCAGAGATTGTCTGAACCAAAGGCTTTAGAGGTGTGGGTAAGGTGATAGTGGTGGGAGCCTTTTATAAGAGGAGTGGAGGGGCACTCTTGGAAAGTAAAGAAATGTTATTTTATTTTAAAAAGAGTTTCGGATTTAAAAGGTCCCAAATTGATATAATTATAGGATAAGGTGATAAGGGTTCGAAATATACGCATCCAATAGGTTTTTGACAAGTGTAGGTTTTAGTTTTTACAATATCTTTTCATTTTGTTTAAATTGTTAAATAATGAGGTAAACGCTGCATCATCACGATGTCATAAATAATTTAAATTTTTTAATGTCTAAAAAAATACTATGCTGTATGAAATCTTTTTAGATTTCCAATTACTATTTATAGTCAAATAACTGACTTGGATAACCACAATTAAAAAAAATTAGTTAAACAACTCATGTTTGTGTCATTTTTACTTTAACATTAAATGAAAGATAATAATGTCAGTTTCTTTCCAAAGTGGATCCATGGGGTCCCCAAGTTGACCCATGGATTGTATTGGTCGGCCATGACACATCCATTAAGGTTAGGACATTTTTCAAGATCATATCTTATATTTAAAACATTATTTTTACCTTAAACTACAATAATTACCTCTAATCGCGATTAAAAACTTAAAAGTTACTATTCACCAAAAAAAATTATTTTAATTCCATTGAACCAAATTTTTCTACTTAAGGACAACCATGTATATCGGATTTTTGAAATCCTAAACACAAAGGTGGTAAAATTTCATTTAAACGGAAAATCAGTTTTTATAAGTACCACTTAGTGGTTTCACTATTCATAAAAAATTGATGTTCTTCAGAAAAATACCAAAACATCACCCAAAGCTGTATTTGATATTACAAATTAAAAAATGAAGTCTATTTTACAAAATTACAAACATATATGTTTCATTAATTAATTTAATAATTAATTTCCACTGTCAGAGAAAAAAGCATGTTTTTGTGAAACAATAAGTATCAAAAGATTGACACTAGTTTAAGTCTGATTTTAAAGTGAAATTATTTCCAATGACCACAATTGGACTAAGTGGTAAAAATATATTCTAATTTAACTTTAAAACCAATTATAAATATAATATAATCATATAAATAAATTAGATTAAAAAGTGGTTTTGAATTAAAATACAACATTTTTCACTATTCATTAAAAAATGAAATTTATCGGAAAAATACCAAAAAATTACACAAAGTAAATATTGATGTCCCGATTCTAAAGAAGAATATTATTTTTTCAAATATAACACATAAAATTGTTAATAAGTGGATTTAAAAGTTGTTCTCCATCAAAATGCGGTTAAGCGACCTTCTAAGGAATATTAGAATGTTTACGCTTAAAATTGAATTCATTCACATTTTTAATCCTCTAAAATTTATTGTAAAAAGTAAAAAAATTTGACAAACATATATAATAATTTTTTAGTTAGTTCTGTTCATTCCCTCCATTACAACGGCTTGGAGTTAACTACCATTTAAAATAATATTATTTTATTTTTATAGTGCAACGTAAGATTTCAATGGAACTTGTTGTTGCGTATTGGGTAAGCCATCAAGCATATCGTTCCCTTTAAATTAATATTAAAATTTTATTCACAAATAGGGATAAATATAAAAATTTCATATTCTTTATTTACCTGGGGTGTTACATCCTTCCCCCCTTTTGGGAATTGCGTCCTCGCAATTTTAAAATTGGGCTCGGAAACATCCTTGAATGTACCACATCCGAACAAGAGTCGGTAAAACAATCACTTTAAAATAAAGAAAGAGAAGTACCGGGGTCACCTGAGTTAACCCATACTAAGATCCAATTTAGGAAAACATGTACATGTAGGAGAAAACATAGGGTCATTTTCTAATGGAGAATGATAGAAAACATGTTTAGGAGAAAGTTAACCATAAGAAAATCACAAATTTGTGATGGGTTAAACGGTATTGGATTCCCCAGTAGAAAAATTTAATAGACAACATTTTTAATTTATGTAATTTTCACTGAGTAATTTATTTTTGAGATTAACTAAATCATAGGGAAACATACTTACTTGTCATGTTGATTTTCAACTTTTACTATATTTCTTACACAGACTGATACTTTCTCCAAATGATGAGTAATTAGGAAGACTTGTTCACATTAAGAGCACTATAATCAACTTCTCGAGAATCACCTAATCCAAAAAAGAGAATTATATACTTCCCATATCTTTAGACCTTAACCAAAACCAAAACCAAAAAGGTTAGTACAAGATTAGATAATACCCAAAAAGTAAAATCCTTTAAAAAAACAAATCTATTCTTAATCTCCAAAATTTATCAAACAAAACCCAAAGTTCAACAAAGACCATTAAATAAAAAATTTGTCCATAAAATACTTCAAAGTAAACCAAACTAAGATTGAAACCCAAATATTTGAAGGATTTAGTCACATAGTCTTCCAAGGTACAAATTAACACTTATATCCAAATAATGTCAGTTACTCTTAATGTCTCATATTGAAAAGTAATTAACCTAATTACATATCCTCCATGATGGGTTAATAATTTCCATAGATAACCCAAAATAAACTTACTCGTAATTCATAAAATCACCTAACAAAAATGATTAAGTCATACTAACTGGGGACTTCACGTAGTTCAGTGGTAGGAGATAAATACCAGTCGCACTTTGGTTGTGGGTTTGATTCCCGTAGATTTGTCCGACGCGATGGGTTGTCATATGGTGTGTGTGTTGTCTTTTTTATAAAACTCCAAAAATACCCCTAACATGTTTTACCATCAATAGTTTCCTTTTACCTCTCATTTTCATCCAAATTCATTATGATCTCAACATCTTAATTCATGAAGTCTTATTTCACCACCATAAGATAAAATAAAATGATTCCCAAAAGGAATAACAACATACCTTTATCATGGAATCCACTCAGTTTCATCGTCATCTTGTTCATGTAGGTAGAAGTCCCATTAATTACAAAAATGATTTAGAGATCCTTAAAAATCATTTTATTACTCCATCCAAATACACCTCTTACAACATAGGTCATATGGGTGTTCACAGAAAAACAGTTTTGGAGAATAATCGTGTATGACATATAATTCAAAAACATCTGATAAAACATGATTTCTATAAATTAGTCGGACTGAAATTGTGTTGAAACATACTATTATTGATCATTTTAAAATACCATAAGTATGTCCTGTGAGACTATATTTTAAAACCAAATATAAATAGGTTGCACAAGGGTCTCCTTCCTCAGCACCATTTTTAAAATCATAATATGCTTAAAATTCTTATGATAAGGTAAAATATTTGAAAATACCATGATAATATTTACCTTTCTTGAAAATATGAGAATATTGTGAAAATAGTATTTTTCTAAATACAACTCATGATCCACAATGATAACGAGGTGTAGTGGAGGTGTTTGATATCTCAAACAACTGCTTGCAAGTGAGTTGTATGCTAGAAAAAGTTTCACAATCATCCGAACATGACTTTGAAATAATTATTGCAAGAATGTCATCAGGAAGTGATAGGAATGTCGTTTGAGATCCTCCTCCTTCTATTCGTAACTGACTTTACTTGACCTGATAAAAGTTATAAAATAGGGATTTAACTGAAATAATATATATAGGGATTAACCATGTGTCTAACAAAAACTGATAATCCCTAAAGTTGTCTAAACTGACCTCTGATACCAACTATAAGGCCCCGACCTTAAACCTTAATTAATACTGAATTAAATGAGTAATTCTCATTGAGGATATTCTTAGGTTCATAGTTTTAGAGAATTAGGACATAACTATTACATCTCAAAATATTACAAAGTAGTCAATTCTACTAAATTTCCATAAAATAAAAACTCTTAAAAATAAACGCGTATATTTCCATGTATTAGATAGCATGAATTTCCCTTGATCCCATACTTGACCCTATTCCACATTAAGTCCTGTGAAAAACATTTCAAAAAAACCTGGGGTGAGCATAAAAAGCTCAGCAGGGGATACACAAAGAATAAAAACTGTTAGTTTTTTCAAAGCAACAAGTAAACCATGTATACATTATCAAAGTAATACCTTTCACATTTAGGAAGTTGTAAAAACTCATCACTAAATAAAATATCATTACATACCCTTTTATAACAAAAATATTTCCATAAACCCCATATAAAGAACACATAACATATAAAGGTAACTTGGGACATTAACATGCTTAAATGGAATAACCATACGGTCGACTTCGACACATACTTAATGGAATAGCCATACGGCCGACTTCCGTACACAATTCATTAGAGGTTATAACGTTACCACTCATCCTGGTATTCAAGGCACCACCCTTCATATGGTTTATCGCGTAACCACCAGTAAAATGTCCAAGTCCCATCATTACACATAAAATATTGCAAATATAAACATTTCAATAACAACATTTCATTTTCAATCAAAATAAGTAATTCCATGATATTGAATTAATCAATCCATTTTCAAAAATCATTTACAAGAGATTTTTGAATCAAAGTGTCCCATACCACTTTGAATATTTTATTGGAATTATAATTTTAAAACCTTAATGTCCATATAAATAAATACTGAAAACTATTTTGAAAACATGGAAATTAATGATAATGATTTAGAATAATAAATCTTTAAAACATTTAAAATTATATTTTTGTTAAAGACTTTTTAACAAAATGAGAGACTCTTGAATAAAAATAATTGCGGAATAACATTTAATCCGAAATTTATAATATCATGAGAATAAAGGGATTCATGATATAATATTTCAAAGGATAGTATGCACCCCACATAAGAGTGAATTGGTGCATAATTATGTGTGACAAATATAAATACACCCAATATAAGTGGATATTATGTTTAAAACAATCAATGTTCATTCACACATATTCAAAGGATGGCATATTCAATAACTACATTTTGAACCCAAAGAAATAAAAATTGGGTTAAGAAGTTCCCTTTCTAAAATTCGACAGCCTAACGGCGTCACGTAAAATTTTAACAAAAGGGTTGATGAGAGAGATAAAGGGGATCTCATCACTTGGACATAAAATTTACATAAATAAGGATATATAATAAAATATCCCAACATAATAGTATGTGAATTAAAAGACATAACAAAAGAAGTCTTTTAAAAAAAGGAGGGTGAAAGGTCCCCTTACCGAGTTGGGTTAACTTTCGAAAAGTACACCCCATTGAAGAAGGGTCATAAAATGAAGATGTAAATACCCATAAATGAAATTATACTACACAAAGTGTATAATAATGGGAAGTACATACACCACTCAAAGGAAATAGTGGCAAACATAGCATAAATGTCACGGGAATAAAAGTGAGATGAAAAATCCATTACGAAAACTCGGCAGCCTAACGGCGCCACTTAAAACTTCCAAAAATGGATTTATGAGATCAAATAGGGTCTCCCATAATATTAACATAAAAATTAATGTATGAGGAATATAAAATAACATCCCCAAACATAAGAAATATGGGCTTAAAAAGAAATGACATAAAAGAGAGTACTTAAAAATAATGAGAGAGGTTGGATCCCTTACGAAAATTTGGTAGCCTAACGGTGCCACTCAAAACATCCAAAATGGATTGATGAGAGAAAATAGGGTCTCTCATCATATGAACATAAAAATTACAGTATGAGTAATATAAAATAACATCCCAATAATATGAAATATGAGCTTAAATGGAATGACATAAAAGAGTGTACTTAAAACGAAAGAGAGGGGTAGGATCCCTTACCTCGGGTCCGACTTGACTCGATCGTTCTTTAACGTCCTGAATAATAAACATGAGTTAATTTCTACTTTCTTAAGAACCTTTTTAAAGTTTATTATTAATTTAATATCACTTATTACCATGATATAAACATTATGTAATCATTTAAGTTAATAATTTTTGTTTTGTCGAGATATGGTTCTTAAGTCGAAAGTGGACTTCTTACAATTACATGTTGTTCGTGTGGTCAAAGGTTCATTATATCCAGAATTATATTCATGATTTGGATATCATATATATTAAATATATCCAGAATATACATGTATTTATAATATTACATAATCATTTAGAGGTAAGAAATGAAATGCACCGTTCCTGGAGACGGTAAGTCGTACGTACGCATGAACGCTACTTTCATTTCTATCTCATAGTTTAATGGAATGAAAATAATAATGATATAAAGGTATATTATAATTCTAGTATAATATCATATATAATAACTTTAAATCCATCCTTTATACGTCCCACATGTGGCATTAACGAATCAAATCACTTTGAGGGGGCGGTAGTCCGCACTTCCTAAAATGAAATTATCGTGTTTACCAACAATGGAAATCATAAAGGTATTACAAAAATGAAAAATAAAGAATCTTAAGTAAAAAATAAACATATCATATATCATATATAAATATAGTTTCATCTTAATGGCCACATTTGAAGGTGTTATATGAGTGTTGAACAATCATCATTTCGTGAGGCATAAATTCGCCATCCACAGAAACAGTATGTTCTTTAACCATTAGATGTAGGTGTGTGTAAGTGTAGCTCAAATTATTCTTATAAAAACATCCTAATATATTTAATATACTGTATTTGTTACAAAAGAAATGAATAAAATGAGATTATGGGGTTGGAGAAGCAAAATAAAACAAAAGAACACAAGTGAAGACATTACCTTAAAATCTGGTAACTCTTTTTGATTTGAGCTCAAAGGCTTCCTTGGGAAGACTTCTGCCCAAAGTGAGGCTTCTAAAAGTAAGATAAGGATGTATAGACACAAAATGGGAAGAGCGTGGACGAACCAAAGGCTTGATAGGTGTTGGTAAGGAGATAGTGATGGGGGCCTTTTATAAGAGGAGAGGATGGGCACTCTTGGAAAGTAAAGAAATGTTACTTTATTTTAAAAAGAGTTTCGGATTTAAAAGGTCCCACATTGATATAATTAGAGGATAAGGTGATAAGGTTTATAAATATACCCATCCAATAGGTTTTTGACAAGTGTAGGTTTTAGTTTTTACATTATCTTTTCATTTTATTTAAATCGTTAAATAATGAGGTAAACGCTGCATCATCATGATGTCATAAATAATTTAATTTATTTAATGTCTAAAAAATTACTATGATGTATGAAATCTTTTTAGCTTTCCGATGACTATTTATAGTCAAATATCTGACTTTTATAACCCTATTTAAAAAAGGTTTTAGTAAAACAACTCATGTTTGTGTCATTTTTAGTTTTACATTAAATAGAAGATAATAATGTCCTTTTCCTTCCAAAGTGGCTCCATGGGGTCCCCAAGTTGACCCATGGATTTTCTTGGTCGTCCATGACACATCCAATAAGGGTTGGACATGTGTAAAGCTCATCTCATATTATTAAAACATTATTTTTACCTTAAACTACACTAATTACCTCTAATCGCGATTAAAAACTTAAAAGTTACAATTCGCCAAAAAATTATTTTAATTCCATTGAACCACATTTTACTTCTTAATGACAACCATGTATGTCGGATTTTTGAAATAAAAAACACAGAGGTGGTAAATTTTCATTTAAATTGAAAATCAGTTTTTAAAATTACCACTTAGTGGTTTCAATATTCATCAAAAATTGAAGTTCTTCAGAAAAATACCAAAACTTCACCCTAAGCTATATTTGATATTCCGAATTCAAAAATGAAGTATGTTTTAAAAAATTCAAAACATATGAGTTGCATTAATTAATTTAATAATTAATTCCCGCTGTCAGATCAAATAGCGTGTTTTTGTGAAACAATAAGTATCAATAGATTGACACTAGTTAAAGTCCGATTTAAAAGTGAAATTAATTCCGATGACCACAATTGGATTAAATGGTAAAAATATATTCTAATTGAACTTTAAAACGAATTAAAAATATAATCTAATCATATAAATAAATTAGATTAAAAAGTGGTTTTGAATTAAAATACAACATTTTTCACTATTCATTCAAAAATGAACTTTATAGGAAAAATACCAAAAATTTACACAAAGTAAATTTTGACGTCCCGATTCTAAAGAAGAATTTTATTTTGTCAAATATAACACATAAAATTGTTAAAAAGTGGATTTAATAGAGGTTTTCCATCAAAAGCCGGTTAATCAACCTTCTAAAGAATATTAGAATGTTTACACTTAAAATTGAATTCATTCACATTTTTCATCCTCTATCATTTATTGTAAAAAGTAAAAATATCTGACAAACATATATAATCATTTTGAAGTTTTTTCTGTTCAATCCCTCCATTACAACGGCTAGGCGTTAACTACCATTTAAAATAATATTATTTTATTATTATAGTGCAACGTAAGATTTCAAAGGAACTTGTTGTTGTGTATTGGGTAAGCCATCAAGCATATCGTTCCCTTTAAATTAATATTAAAATTTTATTCACAAATAGGGATAAATATAAAAATGTCTTATTCTTTATTTACTTGGGGTGTTACAGACAATAATTCTCATCATCTCCAAATAATCCATTCTACAACATTCTAGCATAATGGGGGCCCATAGAATACAAAGTATTGGATTTAAATTATTGAGAGAATCTTTCATCTAGTCTGGTATCATTTGGAGGAGATAATTTTTTTTTTGGAGACATTTATATTCTAATGACCCTCCATGTGATGGTGGAATTCCATTATTATGGTTTAAAAGTGAGGGGGTCTTTCATGGGTGGTCTTCAAAGAATTGTTCTTTGAGAATTCCTTTCATGAAATGATGATGTTCAACTATTACTAGGATATTATTGAGTTATGATTGAATTCCATGAATGTCTATTCATAGTTTCCAAAATTTATTGAGATACTTATCATTTATCATTTTTTTCATAGGGGATTTGGTGTAGAGGGACCAAATATTGAGATTTTACTGTAAATAGATATTTTATGTCTAGTTAGCAGACATTATATGTTTATGTAAACTTATTTAAGTCAAAATGTATTGTATTTTTTAAGGGGATAATGGAGGACAATGCATCGGGTTTATATCCATCCCATAGAGTGCTAATGGATGATCACTATTTCCCTAAAATTGTAGTTTCTTTTATAAGTATGAGGTGGAAGGTATAAAAATCATGTTACAGTAGTGGTATATTGTCAGAGTTAGGAAAAGGATTTTTTGACACCTTATATTGGGTGATGGTTTCCTTAGTGTGACAACTATAGGAAGAGGGGACATTATCATAATTCATGCCCAAAAATTGAGTCTAAATGTCATAATTGTGGAAATAAGGGGAATATACATAACTTCTACTTGAACGAATAATGATCGAGGTATCATGGGGGATCATTAAAAACTATGACATTAAATAATTGGACAATATTGGGTCATATTTAGTAGGTTTACATGATGTAGAATAAGTAAAGTCATAGATATGGTTAGGGATCTAAGGAATTCCATGTGTATACCATGGATGAAAATCCAACATACGGTGATGAGGATGTTTTTACTTTATGTGGTAAGGTCTTAACCACATCTACTTAATCATATTCCTTTCTTGATACTGGTCTTTTTGTTATTTATATATGTATAATAATGGTTTGGAATAGGCATAGTGATCATGTTTTTACTTAAGATGCATTCCCTTGATATATAATTGAGTGATGATGATGTTATTCTCATATATGGGAAATTTTTAGTTCATACTACCGTTATAGAGTTGCAGATGGGGGTCTTCCACACCATTAGATGTTAGATATCATTCTGTTTGTTTCTAAATTCCTCACATGAAAAAGGGTAATGGCCGATCAAAAGTAAAATTTTGGATTACTACAGACACTCGTATTCCCATGTGTGAATGAGACTACATCATAATGAACATTTTGGATTTTTTATGAATAATTCATGGGGTTTCAAAACTATATGCTTGATTTTCAATAATCTAAAAATATTTTCTCATTTATTACAGAACTGAGAAAATCACTCAACAGATAAGCTAGGTAAACATTTCATTCATTAGATTATATGCTTACATAGAGTTCCTTGAGTAATATTATGGTATATATTAGAATGCTAGACCTTATTATTTTTGAAGGGATTATAGAAATATTTAGAAAATCGACAAATATTAAGCACAATGTACATTCCATAGTCAGATGATCAGTCCAAACTGACTATATGTATACAATAGGATATTCTTCGAGCTTGTGTTCTAGACTTTGGTGGTGTATGGTATGATAATTTATTGTCAGTGGAGTTCACATAAAAAACAATTACCAGTGATTGAATCATATGGAACTATATGAGGATCATGATAGAAATCCATATATTTCCCCCACATTATTATCATACATCAGTTGTGGTTGTACTTGTATGGCCAAGTTTTGTCCCAGAGATCTATGAGAAAGTGAACCTAATTCAGAATAGGTTGATCACTACTTATAGTTGACATAGATAAAATGAAAACAGCATGAAGAGACCTATGGAATTTTCTAAGGGTGATCATGTTTTTCTGGGAGTGACCCGTTATTTTGGCCAATAACATTGAGGAAACAGGGCATGTTTGCACAATGTTTAGATGGACCCTTCGAGATCACTGAATGGGTTGGGACAATGACATTCCATCAAGACCTTCCTCAAAATCATTAATTCATGAATAATGTGTTCAAAATCATATTGATAAACACATGTATTATCTGACAATTGTTGTAGTACATAAGGCCATTGATTTGGAGCCTCATACATCTTATGTGGAGCATCCCGGGAAGATTTTAGATTGGAGTGAGAATGTTCATCGAGGGAATTTGGTATCAATGTTTTGTATTCTAGGTAATCATTTATGGACCCAACATGATACAATGGATAAGGAATCTATTTATTTTTTTTAGCACCTTTATTTTTTAACAATACCACTAAAGCTAATTCTTGGGGATGAGAAGAAGAAATTATGGGATAATTATAACATCCTCAATTTTTAAATGATAAAAAAAATTAAGTTCATTTCTGAAATATGAGTAATTTTATTTGAAAGCGTAATATTTAAATACAAGTCACTTTATAAATAATTTATTCCCTTTAAATACGGCTACAAGTCATGTTAAGGGAATGAATTGGTTTTTTTCATTGAATCACTTTTGAATATTTTAATGAATATTTTCCGAGTTTGGAATTGAATCAACAAAAGATTTCGGCGTCTGTTGAGACTTAATATTGATATAATAAAAATATTAAATATATTATATCACATGAAAGTGGTTTTTATAATATAATGGGACATATCTCTAATGGTGTCTCATTTGGTTTATCTCATACTTCTATTAAATCCAAAATGTGGTTTCTTCTGTAAGTGAGGCAAAACCATTATGTGCATCAGGTGTTTTCTTAAATCACACACTAGTGTGTAGGTGTAATTATTTTTAACTATTCCTTTTATTTTCATTTCCTTTTATTTTATTTTCTTCATTATTCTACCTATATCACTGAAATACCTCTCATATCATGTAGTTTCACTCTAAAAATCATAAAATAAACTCATTTTGAGCCATTAATAAGGGAAATGATTTAATGGGATGAAATTAAACACTACACATTCATTTTTCTCGAAGAATAAAAATATAACTCAGGCTTTCAATTTTTTACATTTATAAATTATTCACATATCTTTAGTTCTATGTAGATGAACCATTTCACATTCGTTCATGTTTGACCCTGTTGAGTTTGAGTGACCCCAAATCACCATTGTGAGCGATTAGTGCAACCTCCTAAGGACTGTTCATGGTTATTTTTCATGTTCTATAAATTTAATCACCCTTATCATTCTACATTATAAACTAAAAATTTACAATTCGAATTAATTTTTTTTATTTTATCATTCTATTTATCCATAATCTATATTTCTAGAAAGAAATAGAAAAAACCTAAAAAATTAAACCTAGTTGTAGAAATGAAAAATTCACTATGAATATCAAAAGATAATTCATATAAATTTCAAAAGGATAATTAAGTAAAAATTATCAAAAGTTAACTAGTAATATTTAACAAAATTCAATTACACAAAATTATCGTAGAATAATTTATAAATGCTATTAAAATATAATAGTGTGATACTAATAAAGTATAATTATCAAAATAAATTATAAAATAAAAATTAAATAAAACTGTAAATGTATGATTTATAAGAAAATTATTAATAAATATTTATAAAATTTAGACCTTGATAATTAAAATTAATTATCAAGTGAAAAAATATATTAAATTATCATTTGTTAATTTAAAAAGATTTATAAAAGTATAAGTATGATAATTATCAAGAAAAATTATTCAGTATTATAAAAGAAAAATTATTAAAGGACTACCACATGTTTTTATGATTTTATATAGAGACATATATATTATCAAATGTGGTTTTGATATTATTATTGAGGAGAAGACTACTATATCATACATTAGACTAAATGATAATTTTGAAATTATCTAAGTGATAGAAAGTATTATTGCATAAGATATTAATTTATAATTCAATTATTTTTCTCGTTTTGGATATATCAATCCTTAAGATACCTTAACCATTGACGTATTAATAGCATTGATAATAAGAAACATGAGGTTGTGTTTTTAATATTAAGGGTTGAAATCAATATTTCGAACCACATAGTTTGGTTTACCAATATCATTGGCATTTTTAATGTTGAGGTATTTAGTTTTTTCCATGTTGAGGCCATATTTATGATTTTTATAATGTTATAATGTGTTTTTTATGTGCATATAAAATGATGTGTTTGATCAATTATGTGTGGGTATGTTTGGACTAGTCCAAACTTCTGATATGTTGTGTCTGACTTGATATGATTATATTGGTTCCCTATTATATTTTTGAAAATTCCATGTTGTAATATTGTGCATAGTATCAAATAGAATGGTACATACATAATGGAATAATATCACTAAGGCTATACTATTAAAATAGTACATGTGACATGTTTCCAATATCAAGAAATATAATGGGTGTGATAGCCTTTTTTGGTCGGACCTAAGGATATGATGGTCATATGTGATTTACATTGTGAGATGAATGTGGGAAATAAGGTCATATGTGACCTAACATGATTGGAAATAGTTGTTCGATGCTATATGTGACCTATCATAATAAATAATGATTGGGTATGATTGTCTAGTGTGGAATGACCCAGAGTCCATGGGCATGCACAACTATTGGGTTGCTTTAAGGTTATCTCCTGGGTTTTCCACATATCTTCAACCAAGTTAATGTTTTATAAAGTGGTTCTGAAGTTGATATAACTATGGATCGTGGTGGCTTGGTTAGTTTAGATTACATGATATGATTTTTACATACACATGAATTTGTTTTCTATCATGTTATATACTATTAAGAATGTTCACATATATTTTAACATAATTTATGATTTCCTACTGAGTCTGGTAATAACACCCTAATCAATAATTTTAGTACACTTTTGGATTTCTACAGTAGAGATCTAGTGAAGGTAAAGGTCCCTATTATATATTTCTATACATAAGAGTATGAATTTGGAAATGGAATATGAAGAACTCCATAGGACCCTATTGTTTATTTAATTAATTATCTACTTCTATCATTACATTGTTTGGCTTTCCATATCTGGAGGCAGTTTATTTTTCCTAATACAACATATATACCATCTATTTATTATATATTATAATTATATTATATTTATTATTATATTATTATTATTATTCCCTGGACATGATAATGAGGGTATAATATCCTCAAAAAGAGATGTATACCCTCATTCCTAGAAAATAACCTCTTGTTTATGGGGAGCTTTACCTGAAGTCATGTTGAAATTTGGCTCGGTCATGGTGGTTTTGTTTAGGGTGGTACATATACAAAATATAAAAAAATTGATCATTATAATTTTATAATGTTATTATATCTCATGTTATATATTTTATTTTTCATTGGTTTATTTTATAATCATTAATATACATTTTTTATAATATTAATGTTATATACATTAATTTAAATTGTTTACAATCATTATGGATATTTTCATGTTGTGAATTTAAGATTAATATAGAAGGTCAGTCATCATGATTTAGTTCATATTCGATAAATAGTATGATTTTTAGTTAAAAATTTAGGAATTAAAGTGATTCATTATTTATATATAGGAGGTATTGGAGTTATATTTAAAGTATGGTCACTCTTTCTTATTTATTTATATGTAATTAGACTATGTTTGTACTTAAATTTAGATTGGGTGATTATGATCTATTCATAAAATGTGGGGCTAAGCTATTTGTCACATTATACTTGCCCTAATTGGGATTATCATTGTATATGATTTTATTCCTTTAGAGGGAATGTATTAATATACCTTACACTGGGGATTTATTTAACTTTTTTATATAATTGGGATTCATTTCTATGTAAGAAAAACACATAATAAATTTCAAAAGTTGTCAAACAAAAATATATTTGAAATATATTTATTTGATTATAGGAATAGTATTAAAAAATTTAATCTATTTAAGTATGAATACACATAAAGATATTTTTAAGTTTAATATGTTCATGATATTTAATAGTTTATTATTAGATATATAATATTCATATAGAAGTTCTGATACAATGAAAACCCTATTGAAATATTATATGAGTGATTCCATCTGAAATAAATAGTTTACAAGAACTAATCATTTATTATAAGTTAACATATATATTATTTTCCCATGAAATTTCATATATAAGTGAATTATATTATAGGTAACACTAACTAGTAGTTCCATATATTTTATTTGAACATTGTGTTGCATTTATCATTGTGGTCCTAATCATTGGGTGTTTAGAGGGACATTATTTAGATTATTTCCCACCTAACTATCTAAGAGGCATATATGACATGATGGACATGAGTTTCTATAATATATAATCATTAAGTAAGTTATTTTATTTATAGGTTTAATTCATTATGTGATGAATATTGTAGAAAACTTAATGGATTTGATATTTGAGGCCATCAATTTTATTGTGGTTATATTCAGTAATTGTCATTATTTAAATAAAATAAACAATGATACTAATCAAAATATATTTCTAGTTATTGATAATAACATTCATCATCAACATAAAATTTTTATCTACTATAGGGTTTACTAGTAATTAAACAGATTGGAATAAAAAACTGGGAAGGGTTGTCATGAATAATTATTTTTATAATATTGATGCAAATGCTATAGAAATAAATTTCCAAATCTATAATATGTGGATATTTTATACCATGTAGAATCAAAAAAACTTATTGATGTGAAAATAATTTTAAAGATAATAAAATTTATTAAAGGATATTTGAATTTATGACTTAATGAGAATTGAAAATAATACTATGCTCAAAAGAGTATTAAACAAGCAACACTGTTTTTAAATGAACCATAAAATATTATTATTTAAATCTAATCAATTTACCATAGGTGTCGAATTATAGTGTATGAATAAGATTAAATAATGTAGGAAATGTATATATATTTTCAAGTAAATAAAAAGGTTTTTATAAATAATTAATAAATAATAACTGAAATTTTAAAAATAAAATTGATTTGCAAAAAATGATTTTTCTACTTTCTGTGTGAAAATAGTACAATTAATTTTTTCCCATTTTAGAAAATATAATTTATAAAACGTACTTTATTTATGTAATTATCATATCAATATTTAATTTGTGTGAGATTTTTAGTTTTTTAGAAAATATTAATTTTGCAGAAAATAGTTAAGAAATCTAAATATTTGATAAATTATGTAATTTAAATGTCCTTTTATTATTTTAATTTTATTTTATATTAATATAAGTATTATTTAGTCCTATTAAATCTAATAATGTACATTATAATAATCTTTTTGTTGTATATTTTTATTTGATTATTCCTAGGCTTAAATACGAATTTTTATGAAAATTGTTTTAAAGTGTATAATGTTTCTCATTTATTTAGATAAAATAAAACCAAATATAACTTCCTTAGTACTTATAATATTATTTTTTTCATTATGAAATTAAATATATAAAATAATTATAATTGTATAATGAAATAAGTGTTATTTATCAAAATTAAATAATCTATACTTATAGAAGAGTATCCTCGCCTAGGTAAGTATAAAGAAAATTAATTTATCATAAAAGTGAGAAAATTATATAATAATATCTTGAAATAAGTAAATAAATGTTTTCATAATTATAAATTAAGATTTTATATTTTTTTTAAAAATTAAATTCTTATTTATAATGTTATAAAGGATTTATTTATTCAAAAGATAAATTATTTTTCATGATATTGATTCATAAATTAATAATTTATTGTCTTAGAATTTTATAATAATTTTATGAGACTTTAATTAAATTTTTATAGTGTTATAAAATCATTTACCATTTTAAAATTTTTCTTTATACATAAATTATGATATTAATTTAAAATTAAATATATCATTAATAGAAAAAAATCATAAAATAAAGTTCATTTTTGAATTATACACATTGAAATATGGTTAGGGTGTTTTTTTGGAATTTTTCTGATATACATGAATTTTTAGTGAAAAGTGAAATACAAAAATTTAGAATAAAAGCTAAATAAATGAGATATGGTGTCATAGAATATGTATGGTTTATGTAAGCCCATATTCTCAAATTATCCTTTATTGTTTTAATATATTTAGTGATAATTCTATCATTATTCATTTCTTAGAGCCAAAATGATAATATAATGAATAAAATAATCAAAAAACACTCCTCTCATACACTATAAATAACACCAATAACTACCTATTCTCATCACACATAAAATAATTTTATATTTTTTAATTTCAACAAAATTCCAATTCCAAGCCTCTTCCCCACGTACTGAACCTTTTGGTCTAACCAAATGGACAAAATGAAGTGCCTTAATGTGGTTCTCAAGCAAAAGAAATCAAGAGGTAAAATCCTCCTCTATTTTCTTTTATTTTCCTTTTCTTTATTTTAATTTGTTACTCAATGTTAAACATACCTTATCCAAGTGTAATTAAAACTCAATTATCTTATAAATACTCTATTTAATCATGTTTATGAAAAAATTCATCCTCAAACATCTTTTACTCTCTATTTTATTTTAAAATTGAGAACATCGTTCGAGATGTGTTTATTTTCCTCCATCATGGATGATACAATTTCATATTCCACTACCTCCTTTAGGTCATTTTATAAAACCATTATTGTGGTAAAATAATATTTTTTTATCAATATTATAATTTATATAATTTTTTGTACCAATATATAAACATGATAATACATAAAATGATATAAGATCGTGATGGTCATAAAAACCAGCAAAATTTATTAAATCTTTTTTCATTAGCGTTTTATCAAGTGATTCATCCTCATATTTTAATAATATGTAATATAGTATATTTTAAAATTCATGATCCAAAATAATTACATTTCATTACACACCTAGTGTTATCCTCCCATTTAACAAGAAAATTCATAATGATCTAACTATAGAAACCATGAAAAGAACGCATCTGAAATGATGGAAATAAAAAACATTATTAATAATTGGGTAGAAAGTTGTTATAATATGCTCATATAATTTAGTATAAATATGAGTAAAATTTTATGATAAATTATTAACACTTTTTAAACTATTTCACTTGAGGTGGGAACATGTTTTAAAAAAGTCAAACCCAGTGTAAGGGACTCTTCATTAAAAATCCTCTTTTAAATTTTTAAAAAAAAAATCAAAATTATTATTTTTATGGTACAAGTATTCTATTTGTAGGATCATGTTCATGTTCTTGAGAATTTATTATGATGAATTTTTGGACCTATATCTCATTCCAATGTATTGGGAATTTTTTGTTGGCAGTCGACTGTATGGTTTCTCCAAGTGTTACTATGTTGGATACACCATACGGTAGTCGTGAGGGTTATGTTATATGGTAGTCATGAGGGTTACATTATAAGGTAGAAGTGAGGCTTAAAAATCATATGGTAGCTATTAGGGTAAAAATATTAACTATTTAATTCCATATGCTTCCAAATTAATTATTTAATTTTTCCATTTTTTATGGAAATATCATGTTTTCACAAAGTAACTGTATGATACAGAATGGGTGTGGAGCATGTCATTGTAAAAATTATTACATATGATTATAAGTATTCATGGAAAAAAAATTTACTTCCATCATTTTATATTACTTAATAATATTTTTTTCTTCATCCCATTATATAAAATTTATTCACCGGGTTTAAGGAGGGGTAAGAGAAAAGAAGAATTCAAGATGAATTTTGTGAATATTTTTCATAAACTTTACTCATGTTTTATTAAAAAATTTATTATAGAAGAAGTGGATAATTTTTTATTAGTACCCAATTTTTAATCTTGAGGGTGGTCATGTATGTTTTATGACCAAATTCTATAAGACACTAAACTAAAAATATCTTTGGGAATATTAAAAAGTGATTTCTAGTTAATCTAACTAGATTATATAATTTTTATGGTCAGGACCTTATAGTCAGTATCCAAGCATGGTAAATATATTTTTGGATCTTAGTATGATGTTAATACAATACCATAAATTATTTTTATTCTATGGTTAATTTTAAATGATATAGAATTATTTTATTTCCACGTTGCTTCATCTAAGATATATTTGTTCAAAATGGTTTTCCATAGAAGAAACAGGGAAGCAGAAGAAAGAAGGCACCCAAAGGATAATATATTTTGGAATCTAAAACAAGAATGGTGGGTATTGTAACATAACTATTTGATTTATTAATGTATTAGTTGACGTAGGTAATAAATGGTAGTGTCATAATTGCAAGAGAATAACTAGATCCAACCACAATGGAACATAACGATAGTGGAACATTTTATGAGGAAACTCCCACCTACATTCAGTTGATCTTCAAATAGGGCTGTGGCTAAAGGTAAGAATAAATCACATGAAAAAATATTTTATGTCAAGGGGTGTTTATATAATCCAATTTTTAGTCTTTCTATTTAACGTTTTGAAGCTAAATCAAACAAATGGTTTTTAATGGTCAGGAATACTAGGGATAGCCAGAAGATTGATGTAATGGAATCAGATGAAGTTTTGAATATTTTCATTGAAAAATATTTTCCTAGGGTGGTTTGACATAGGATGTAAAATAAAATCCTTTAATTTAAACAAAATATGTAATATTTAGTGCTTTTTTGAAATAAAAAACTTCAACTGATTAACAAGTTATTAACCAAATATTTTTTGAAATCTTGATAGTAAAATAAATATTTTTTACATTGGATTGAATCTAATATACCATATGAATTTGGACTCCCGTGAATTACAAAGTTATTAAAAAATTGTTTGATAAGTTGAGTGGATTAAAGTGGTGTTTTTTGACGATCACATTCACATTGAAATTTTTTTTTAGAATAGGTCCATATAGAAGGAAATGAGTCATAGTCAATAAAAAATATGATGGTACGAAAAAACAGATTCTAGTTTGTGGGAAGTGTGGTAAAAGGAATCTTGGGGAATGAATTAACAAACCTATGATGTGTTTTTGATGTTTTATTTTTGGACATATGTCTTGAGATTGTAATTAAAATGATCTTAGTGATGGTTTGTTTAATTTTCATAAGAAAAGTATAAATTTTTAAAATTTAGTGACATGTGTCATTATGAAAATATCTTTCTGAAGAAAGACCTGAATGATAGGAAGGATCCATATTATAAGAAGAAATGTTTAGTGAAATAATTTTATAATTATTCAACATATTTTGGCCCATCCAAAGAAGTGATATCATGTACTTTTTTCGTTTACTAAAAACATTTCTAATGTCTTGTTTGATAATAGGTTTACACAATCCTTTATTTCTATGTAAAATGTTGGAAAAAATTTATGTTTCACATCCTAAAATGAAACATCTTTATTTGATTAAAACAATAAGGGAAAATAATAAAGAAAAATTGAATTATAAGAATATTTTTGTTGTTTTTTATAGAAATACAATCCATGAAAACCTTTTTTTCCTTGGTAGAGTTTGATGTTATTTTCAGTGTGGAATGGATTTCTATTTATCCTACTAAAATTGATTGTATAGATAAAGAAATTGTTTTTCAGAATTAGTTTCTATTTTTATATAATAATGAACTAATGATATTTATAACGTATTAAAATTTTGAGAAACTATTAAAATAAGTAATTTTATGTTACCTTGAACATATTTAGGAAACAAGGTAACATTCATATTAATTATATACTAGTCATAAGTGATTTCTTAAATGATTTTCCTAATGAGTTTCTCAGTGTTATCCCTGACTAGGAAGTTGAATTTTTGATTTACTTAGTTCCTGATGCTATGACAATTTCAAAACCCCCTTATTGAATAGATCAAGTGGAATATATAGATTTGGAAAAGCAGTTGAAAGAGTTTCTTGAAAAATGATTCATTCATTCCCGCACATCACTAATGGGTGCCCTTGTTTTCTTTGTTAAAAAGAATGATTTTTCCATGAATATTTTAATTTATTAAAGATATTTAAATAACATTATTGTTTAGATTAATTATCTATTTCCTCACATGAATGACTTGTTTGATTAGTTTCATGTTTCTTGGTATATTTTCAAGATTAATCTGATATCTGGGTACCATACATTTGCATGAGTTTCAATCAGTTTTCCAATAATCATTATGTGAAGAAGGTAACAAATATATAATATTTCCATAATGATCATAAAATCATATATACCATATTATTTCTTTAAATATACTTATATATAATATCCAGGTAGTGTGGTTATGAAAAGAGGGTCACATATCTTTTTGAATGTGGTAGTCCACACATACACTTATGACAGTTGATGTTTCATTGAGTAAAAATATGAAAAGAAAATTATATATATATTTTCGCTTCAAAAAGATTAATATTTTATGAATAAAATAATAATTTTATGAAAATCCCATGCAATCATTAACTTTACCTTTATCAAATTACTTGTAAACCCTGGACAATTGACATCACTTCATGAGGCGGTATTCCTTTGTACACATGAGTGATGTTATTTTATTACCAATAATGTAAATAAAAAAGATATATGTGATATAATAATTATAGAGGTATAATAATACATTAAATATCATAAATTTACAGTAAATTCCCCATTTTTTCAAACCACATGTGGTTATAACATAAAAATGAACGACATCAGTTCGTGATGTGGTAGACTATCGTACACAAAAAAGATGATTTCGCAACCTATTTGATTGAATTGGAGATAGTTTTTCGTCATTAAAATAATATAAAAACGTTTTTTTATATTTAATATTCTGATTTTTTTATATAATAATGTTTTAGTAAGAATTTAAGGAGGTTTATAATGAAATAGAATAATGATGTTGATTAAATAACAATACCTCTTCTTTGGGTATCCTCCTAAGGTTTACAATAAAGTCCTATTTGGAGGAATTACTACAAAAATATGTATTTTAAGATGTGGGAATGGATGTTTTGAATTTATTTTTTAGTTATTATACAAACTAAAAGTGTTAAATGGAGTAAATAAGAGAGGAGAGGGGTGGCCTTTTATAAGTGTGGGAAAGGACATAGAGTGTGTTTTTGAAAAGAAATAAGTGATCCAAAAAATTTCATATGTCTGAGGAGATGAAATTATGCCATTATTGAACCATATAGGTACAATAATTAGACTGTCGATATCCCATATTTTTAAGAAATTGTAGGGGTCATTTTTACGGTTATCTCTTTAGTTTAACCATCGATGAACAGAGTTTTACCTTAACTATGAAAATTAATTTTTACTAAATTAGCTATTTATCTTGAAAAAAAATTTGGTTCACCTAATTAGAAAATATATACTATAATTATTCTTAATATGGTATAAATATTTTTGAATTCTATTCTGTAATATCTCAAGTTCTTGAGAGGGTTGGAAGATATTCATCATGTTTGAAATTTTGAGTTTGGTGAGTGGACTAGCCATTATATTTATCATTGGAACATAATATTGAAATTTTGATTCACCCATGTGCTTATTTTTAAATTGGTTTTAATGTATTTAAAGTTCCTCAGGGTATTCGGTAAGTTTTCAATGTGTATGAACACAGAAACATAGTTTCGAGAAAGAAAAGATAGAGGATCAAGGTTTGGACAGACTCTACGGCCTCATAGGAGTGACCGTATGGACCACGAGACACAATAGACATAATTTTCCATACCATGCAACTGGGGGTGCATGGCCATGAATGGCCTATATTATTTTTAATGAATGTATTTTACATGGTTATCACACATCTTGTTAAATTTTGTGCCCATCCCAAGCATGTGTGGTGTTCAGGAAGATTGAATCACAAGATTGGTGAATAGTAATCCAAACCATGTATCCAAACAATAAAGAACAATTAAAGTGGGAAAATTATTTTTTCCCCATTTCCCTTATTTTATTTTTTGTCCATCATTTATCCTCCACTTAAAAGGTAGAATTGGCACTCTACTAAAATTTTACATCTTCCAGGGGAATTGGTCCGTAATCATCATCATATAAGCTTCGATACATCAACTTGTGGTGGATAATAATTCCTATCAATAATACTTATGATATTATAACTAATTTTCATCATTTATCTCAACACACCTAATGAAAAAACTATTTGATATCTTTTAACATATTTCTAGCATGGTCATCAAAATGTCAGATTTCTCTTGATTCATCTGGAGTTAGAGACCAATATAAGATAAGTGATCACCTACTAACATTATGTAGGTGGTACATATTTTTCTCATTTATTTTGAATATTTTTTGGGGGTGCCTGAAATATAAACAATGTTGGTTGTTCAAGAGAAACCCCTAATTTAATAATGGTTGTTTTTAAATTGAAAAAATTGATTTTGTGGTGTTAATTTACGCATGCACAACACTGTGATTATTTTATGATAAGCTCAGTGATGGATTGAGATAACATAAGAATATTTTTCCATGTGTGTAATTTTAAATAAATTTAATTGCTATTTTTTTCTTGAGCTCCAAAGGAAGATGAGGGGCCTGACCTGAGGATTGAGGTGATGTTGATCATCTCGAATAAGGTGATGTAGTTTGTCGAGTTGGTTGTGGTCCACAATACAAAGTATATTATGATGACCTGGTTGAGGGGAAATTATTGTAGGTTGAGTTGACGTGGTCCGTATGATGAGGGAGAGGCCCAAGCTATTTGTTATGGTGAAAACCATCAGGATTTGGTTATAAGGTTTTTGGAAAACAAGGAATTAGAGGATGTATATTAGGTTGTTTAGTGATTTTTTCACCCTTTTTTGAAAACACACCATTGGAGTCATGTGCACACAAATAGGGATTTGTCATGGCGGTATTGAAAACTCGTTGCGGGTGGAGGTCCCAATAGTTTATGCGGTTTCGGTGATGGTTTTAACTCTCAGATATGGTAGGGGTTCTCATTTAATAATGTCATATTCATGGTGAGGACACAAATATGATTTAATTTACAAAATTAGTTGGGGTATGAAGCCCACCATAAAACTTATGTAAGTTGGGCTGGGATAATTGGATGATGGATCTCACAATGCCTCGATACGTCATCTATTGAGCCGATCATTATCATTTATTTGAGGGAGGATATCAACGTTCCTCTGGACATCATTCTATGATCCACATGGTACTTATGAGTGGAGGTTTAAGGGACTTGGATATTATATTTTGGGCATGCTGTATTTATTCTGGACATTTGTTTTAATAGCATGAGGTGACAGGTGATATTATGATACATGGATCCTAATTGGTCACTAGAGATGATGTTCCTCATGGGATGCCATGGGTGTTAGTCCATGGATCCAGAAAACTACAAATATATATATAAATAAATTATCTATATGGAAAATATATATTTGGGAGCACATGAGATACCAGATATGGATTAAGAAGGTATAATGCTTCTTTTTTGACCTTGGGCACAAAAAAGATGGTTATTAAATAAATGTGCCTGTTGTTTCTATTTTATATAAATTTAGAATACACCTATATAATTTTAATTTAAAATAAGAACCCTTTTGAGTTATATTACTCAGATTATTCTCATACCATACGTTTTCCCTTTGGGGAACATGTATACATTGTTCCTTTTTGATCAGATAAGGGTCTAGGCATAAGAGTTGGTACTTCGTGATCGAGTTGTATTGCTTATTATTGGATGAATGGTAGTGTACTATGGTAGATACATTACCTCTCCTATAGTTTCCTTTTATGTATTCTCATTATTTCTATATAATTACTTATATGGTCGGCCATGGGTGACCTGGATTATTGTCTTTCATGACAAAATTTGGAATGTTTTTTATTCTACAACTGGTGTATTTCCTTTGGGATTTTATATTTATTATTAATGTAAATAAGATTCTTATGAATGATTTTTTTCTTTACTATTTTTTTTTCTTCTTATACTAATTCATTATGTTCTGACCGTTATTTTTGTCACCCTCATATTGTAATGTCTCCTTACCATCACC
This sequence comes from Viscum album, assembly GCA_963277665.1. Lineage (NCBI taxonomy): Eukaryota > Viridiplantae > Streptophyta > Magnoliopsida > Santalales > Viscaceae > Viscum > Viscum album. The sequence goes on along the minus strand of OY728127.1, from coordinate 1,349,021,285 downwards.
TCTTAGACCCTCATTTCTAGTCTGCAACCATTGGTGTACAATGAGTCACACTGATGAACCTGGGGCCAACTATCCTATAGATATATTTGAATAGAGAAATGGGCTGGAAAACTACACATTCATAGTAGTGGTAAAATTTAACTTAAAACTAATCTCACATAAGGGATGAATAATAGGTTTTTTAAAGAGAAAATGATCAAATGTTAAAAAAAAATTAATGTCAGAATTCAATTCAAAAATTATTATAATTAAATAAATTACATTAGAGGATGTTGTATTGAAATAATTTAACATTAAAACAAATTTTCAATATAATTCTATGATGTAAATATATTAAATTAAATGTCATTTTTCAAATAAAAGTCATTGTTTTTTATTATTCTTCAAAAAATGGAACTTTTATGAAAAATCCCAAAACATTTCCCTACGCTAATTCGATTTCCTGATTTAAAAAATGAGGTTTATTTATTAAATTAATTTTTTTAAAATTTTAATTAATAAATTTTAAAATATTTGTTCCAAAGGGGAAAATGTATTTTTAGAAAAATTCATTTTTATGTATAAAATTTGATTTATTCTTATCTTTTTTCAAGAAAAAAAATAAGACAAATGTTAAAATTTTGACTAAATATATGCTATATATATTACATAATAGATATTTAATAAAATTAATTTGTATATTATATTATCGAATAAAATGTTTTTCATATAAAAATAGTTTTTAGAAAAATATATACCATATTTTGAAAGGGTATTTATTTTTATTTATAATTAATTGGTCATAATAGAGTTAATTATATATAAATTTATAAACCATATATTTTCATTATTTAAAAAATCCTATTTATAACTACTATTCCAAAGGATAGGATTTGAATTTCATATTAAATAATAATATTTTAATAGCATTTCATTTTTTTTGTAAATTCAGTGTTTCTTGTAATATAAGATAAAACTGGTATTGGGTGTATCAGAATCCAAACATAGTGTTGCATGTAATGAAAGATAAACTCAATCTTGTGTTTCGTACATTCCATAATTAGTTCTTTAATGAAATTCTAGATAAATATAGTGTTTAATTGATTAAAAATATCAAAAATATTAAATTAAATCAAATGAAATATTTAACTAAATATCTAGGAGTTACATTATTGGATTTGTGAACAATTATTTGTCCTAGAATACATTCCGTAGGCTAGTACATGTTAAAATTCAATGAAATATGGATTCACTTATGTATAATGTTTTATATATTCAAATTTATTTCTTAGGAATTTTTTCCCTTAGTCATGGTGATCCAGGATCATATTACATAATTATGGTCATCATTATATTCCCTATTTTATATTCTCACTATGTTATCTTTTGAAAAATGGTTGTTAGGGTTACTATGATATAATTTTAATTCTCATTTATATACATATTATTTTTTCTTTATATTTTTAATATTTTTAATTGAAACCAATGTAATTTGGAGAAAAAAAATTCTTATGGACACAACTTTATTAAAAAGGTTTCTTTATTTTAGAACTAGTGCTTTAAAGGTGATAAACATTCTATAGATTCTTTTTTGGTATTCTACTGAGTTGTAGTTCAAAAATCCTACTTCTGTCATTGGGTGTCTATATCCATTATTTTTTTAGACTCTTGTAAAGGGAAGGGAGTCATGTGGCATGATGAAACCTCTCAGTTGATATGACCTCAATAGTGAATTAGGATGGTTGTGACATTTAGTTAAAAGGGTACCTAGTTTTGGTCATTATTAATTTTTATTTAAGGTTCCACCTTATTGTATTATCAATTTATGTCTCATTGATGTGTACTTTTTTTCTATGTTTTACTCTGATATATTATCTTATTTTTGGAATACATGAGACATTTTTTTAATCCTTCAAGGTAAAATCTTTCCCATAGTTTTACATGTTGATACCGAGGTGATTGTATCCAACCTGTGATAATCTATAGTGCACTTCTAGTCTTATACCAAGAAATATATTGTGATGTTTCATGTTTACATGGGTTGATTAATTAAAAAATGGGATCAGTTGAATGATCTAAAATAAGTGTTATAAAACTACCTAATTTTTTTCTTAGGGTTTGGTTGATTTCAGCATGAATTTGTTAGGGCTCAAGGGGTACATGGTGAGTATATTATTTATCACCACCATCAGGGATTAAATTTGAGTTACCATGTGCATTTTTTATTTAATTTTAGTTTTATGCTTTTATTGAGTTTTTTCTGGACATGTTTACATGTGATTCCCACCCATGACCTGAACCACCTGGACCCTTCCTAGGAAGACTATAAGCCAAGTGGGACACCAGAATCCTACCTCTGAATAGCCAGGAGGAAGGACACAAGCACCGATTAGGTATAATGATTTAATTGGATTTCATATCATAAGTTACATATGTTCACACATACAATGAGATCCATGTAATAGTGAAATGATATAGGAATAAAGTGAAAAATCTAGAGTGGGAACCTTGCATCCAATAACCACAAATATGAATATATTAAAGTAAACTAGTGTAATAAGAGAGTCCTAAAGGGAACAAATATGGGACCAGCATAAAAATAGGTCCCAGCCTAAAAATAACTATAAAATGGGAGAGTTTGATGCGAGACCAACTCCAATTTCAAATGAAAACCACCGAACATAGTTAGCACTTCTATGAGCTTATATTATTCACTTAAGTCACTAATGATCTTCCAATCACCAACATTATACACAACAAATTTTGGAAAATTCCATGTATGGTTGATTATAACATACCATAGGGGATTCCTCATAAACAAAAGAGGGAACAATAGAAATATAAATAGTTGGTTCAAACCATAATGTAAGAGGGTAAAGAGAAATCTAATTGATATGAAAAAGGATTTCCAAGTGAGAGATAAAGGTGATCTCCAACTCCATATCTATCTAATTATAATGTGTGACCTAAGGAACTTAATGGTCTATCTCTAATTGTGAACACCAAGTGAATCCTTACAAGGATCAATGTCGATAGCCCACACATCACCATTGCACTCTAAAAATGAGGAGGAACTAAGTCTAGTAGAGTACATGATCCTTGCCAAGGCTCAATGATGGCGGGGCATGGATTCATGTACCACTCTGTATATTGAGGATCCATGAAATTTATATTATGGGGGTACTTACTCTACATTTGTAATGATTATGGGGGACCATCACCTAGATGAAACGGTTGTGGGGATTGGGGTACCGACTTGGCATATCTATAATGATCACAACTAATATCTTCCATCATATAAGTAATGCTTAATTTATAATTCCAGTCATTACCACACATCTCAATATTTGATTCAAAAAAAAGGAAATCATCAAAACCAACTCATAAAACCACTTAGGATAGGTTTCATGGGTTTCCAAATCTAAGTATCAAATACGATACATGAGGAAAGAGTATTTCAGGAAATATACATGGTGTGAACATGATATACGTTGAGTTTGTTGACTACATAAAGATGTTGACTTTTTTGGTATGTTTATCCCTATGTTGTTCATTTGATACTTCGTGGATATATCTTGTTTGGATATGGAGAGTATTTGTTGTAGAAAAGGACATTACATTCGGGGATGTGTGCTAGTTTGAGTTAATGGTGTCAAGGTATAAATGGGACTTAGTGTTAAAATGGGTTCTTGGTATGTTAATAAGCATTAAAGGGGGTCCGTGTTGTTTTTGGGGATAATTGGATGAAAAATAAATTTCAAAACATTTACACATTTCGTAAAGGGATCACACAACAAGTAATTGTTCATCCGTTTTAATAAAATAAATCTGAGTTGATGGGTTTTTCTGCAAATACCATTAAAAAAATTTACCTGATGTGTAGTCACATTACAAATTCTAAAAATGTGCAACCTTCTATATTATACATGTTATGCAGACAAAATTAATTCTATTTCACTATTAATCCTCTCCCCTTGACCCTAGGGAATTCACCAAAGAAATTTTTGATGTCCAAATTCCATTCCAGATAATCTTTTTTGATAATTAAATCCTAGGTAAGACCCTTGTGAAAGAATTATTTTGTCATCCCTTTGGTTAACCAAATATTTCAGTGAAAGATTTGGAAATTATCATTGAGGATTTTTCTCATTATCTGATATGATCAATGATCAACATTGCAATAATCTAAACCTTCTTACTCAAGGGAGTTGGACATTGGAAGTATTATTAGATAACTAGTTAATGGTAGGGTGTCTAAATCTTAACACCATGGAATGATAATTTCCATGTTTATGATATATTGTTATTGAACCATCGGTGCATGCATCTAAATCATTTAAATAATTTATCATGGTTATTACATGAATTATTATTATTTTTAAATGTATTTGTAATCAACTAATGGATTAATGTATATTTATAATTATATGTGACCTGTATTTATTTCTTGTTATATAATCCCAAAATTATGTATTGTTTCTTATTGATATAATTTTTGATCAATTGTGAATTAAATTTCTTGTGTCTTATGATTTATTATTGGTAATTTTCATAATTCATCTTTGTGAATTGTGAAGGGATATTGTGATGTCCATTATACATGGAAGGAATTGGGTTCCATGCTATAATTATTATATATCAAGCACATCCTTGGAACTACCGCACTTATATACTGTAATACTGATATTAAGAGGGATCATCCTAGTCCATGATCAGATTCTTATAGAGAGTGGGATATGCCCAATCCCATGTTGTAATTATTATAGAGATTTTACCTATAAATATTGTAATGATTATAGGTCGTTCACCAAGATTGTTATGACCATACCATAGTTATATGGTGGTGCTTTTCATTGTTGTATGTTATAATCATATATATTTCATCATGGTAATGATGTAAGTTATTTTAACTTTTTTATATGTTTGTGGTCATCATGGCCATAAGACATGCTCTCAGATATTCCATTAGGGTGAAAATCCTAGATGTTATTGTATTTTATTAAATGTTAAAATTAAATAATACACCTCTTTATCACTTTATTGAATATAATTCTTATCAGAATGGTTTTCTATAGACACAGTGGTGTCGACCGTCTGGGTTATAAGCACACCATATCGGGCCACTATTTGGTTCTCGAGCAGATGATGTGGATGCATGTTTCAACAAGGGGAAAATGACCTCGTGTTGATAACATGTTTTCTGTTTGGCTAGAGTTTTTAGATGAGACTCACACAGTGTTTATAAACCATGTCTTTGAGTATTTTATTTGAGTCTCATAGTCTCTTTCATGTATTATTCTAGCATGAAGTTTTGTTACATTCCAGTAAATCATTTAATTATTCCAATATTATTTATTGGAATATTATGTTAGTTTTTTTTTGTTTTATTCCACTATGTGTATACTTGAATTATTTTTTCACCCTATTAAGAGTTTTTATATAGTTATGAAACTTCATACCAGGAATTATAGTCTCCCAAATATACACTTTACACCCCTACTGCTAGTCTGTAGCCTCTAAAATACGGGGTGGTGTTTTGTGGTCTTATGACCAACGCTTTCTATCTTTTTGTGAGAGTACTGGATTGGGGGGAGTTACAATGTGGTATCAAAGTAGAAGGTTTTTATCTTTTTTATTACAAATTGGGAAAGGTATAAGGGGGAGTATAATGTGTTGGGACTTTCTAGTGAGCTTTTGAATTGGAGTACCACACCCATGTATGGTGGAAATCTGTGTTCCTTGGGGTAGGGTTGAAGTTTGTGTTTTCCACTAACAAAATTTGATTTTATTTTACCTTGGGTGATTCATATGTTGTGTGAGGTAACTATTTTATGATCTCATTGTTTCTTGAACTTTTTTTCATGGTCTGGTATGAAATGAGATGGCAATACATGCATCATAATTTGTATATGAGGATATAATGAGATTTATTGAGCATGATAGGGGTGTATCTATTTTTTCATTTGATATATACTTTCCTAATAATATTTAATATCTTATATTTATTTCACTTGAAAAATTAAATTAGGTTTCTTTTCATTCAAAAATACATATAATTAATGTCTAAATACAGAAAGAGTTAGTTGGTCGATGTTACAATCACCTAATGGTTTGACATTGTTGCTAGACTATTCTATAAGGTGTACATCTGTATTATTGATAAAATGCATCCTCATCATATTCAACTTGGTCATCAAGAGTGTGTAAATTAGATTACTCTTAAGGAAACTGAATAAAAAATCATGTAGTTCCTAAGGAACATATAGATGTTCATGTTCATGGCAGATTCTTGAGGGTTAAGAAATCGATGGAGATGGAGAATGTTCATTCCCTTATATCAATGTCTGAGATGAAAATATATTTTCTACTTTTTCGTCCTCCTATGTTTATAGTTAAATTAGGAACATAGGTAGCTAAGTTCTATATTTATTCATTCCATACAATCTTCATGCATATCGAGACACCCATGGATTTGAGGGTGAAGATTGTTTTGTATATACTTTGTCGACCTACCATGAAATGGTTGGATATTTTGGGGTAATATGGGTATCACGATGAGATACCCTAGAGAGACACTGAGGTGATGTTCTTGATCCGTTTCATTCTGAATACCATGAGGGTTGACAAAACTCATGAGTTTATGAATGTGATAGATGAGGTTTTTCCAGTGCTGGACTATGTTGGAAATTTTACAATCCAACAGTGCTTTTCACCATAATTGGTCGCTGATGAGATCTTAAGGTTTTGAAATTTCTAGGATGCTATTCATTATAAGATCAGGTCATAGGTAAGAGGTTACTATATACGTATCATTTCAGAACTCATGAATCGGGCCCTCATCAAGGAAAGCAATCTGAGAAAGGCCCTCATTTGTGGACATGCGGTTTAAGAAGGGTGATCTAGACATTCTTCTTTGAGTTTTAAGAAGTTATGTTATGAAAATTTCATCCAATGGGACATTGGGAAGAGATGGTGGGTTAGTGGGCTACCATCTCATGACAGTTTTCCATTCTAGTGCTATTTGTTTGGAAAATTTGGTCACAACCACCCATAGTGTCCTTACCACATGGTCAAGTGTTGTATATGTAGATGATGAGATCATAAATATTGGTTCTCTACAAAAATTCAATATCAACTCAAGAAAAAAGGATGAGGACAATCATAAGAGTCTGGAAGGGTCTCAGCTACACCTCGGTAGGATGTCAGTTAGAGTTCCACAGGCCGTTTAGAATGAAGCATGGTATGTGGTACTCCATTTCATTAGAAGTAGTAACAGTCAAGGGATTTATCTATGCGTAGTCAGATTGGAGCCCAGGTAGAGGAAAAATTCAATTTATTTTTATGAATACTACTCTAGCTATTGTGGATATTGGACAGCCTACCTTCATAGGTACAATTCATGTATCATCTACCATAGATTGTGTTTTGTTTGACTTAGTATCATCACATACATTTCAATATTCTATTTTTAAAAATGGTTTGGTCTTGAATGTGAAAATATATTATGGTGTTCTAACTAATTTCAAGATGTTGGGAGTGAGGTTAGAAAATATCCTATGTTTCAAGGCGTGTTCTCTAGAGATTACTGTTTAAATTTTCTTTTGAGAACAGTTCATGCTAGAAATGAGTGGATTAGAATTGTTTCTTATTATGGGTTGGTTAGTTATATATCATGATCATATCATATATTATAGTAAGATATTTACCTTCCTATATTCATAAATATGTATCAATTATCACAAGGGTGATTGGGATCATCATGTTGGTTATGCGCACCCAATTCAGTGTACATTGGTTTTTCTCAAGGAATAAATTTCGCGCCTTTCTCTAGATAATGGAAGAATGCAGTAGAATTAATTTCCAATAGTGTAAGAATATTTTTCATATGTTGCCCATATTATTTATATGGTTACCATCCAAGTGTGAAATTGATTTCATGATCGACTCAGTGTTGGGAGAAGATCCAGTTTCATTTTATCCTTACTAAATGACACTAGAAGAGATTCAATGGTTGAAGGCTCAGTGGGAAGATATGGAATCTAAAGGATTCATACATCCTATTACATATCCTTGGGGTTCTCCATTTCACTTTTCCAAAAGGTGGATCAATTTTTTCTCTTATGGGTGGATTAATGAAGGTTGAATTAGTTGACAGTCATGAATCAATATCCTCTTCCATGTATTGACAATCATTATGATTCATTTAGAGGTGCAATGATATTCTCTATGATGGACTTGAGATTAGGATATCATCAGTTATGAAACATATTATTGGACATGACTCATACTACATTGAGGAGAAAGTATGGCTTGTGTGAATTCATAGTGATTGTGTTTGGTGTAACTAATGAGCCTATAGTATTCTGGACCATAATGAAAAGTTTTTTTAATCATTTTCTGGAACAGTTTGTAGTGATTATATTCTAATATAAAAAATTGTACTCCCAGCCAGTAGACGATCACTAAATACATCGTGACAATTTTCTGAGTACATTAATAGAGAATCATCTTTACGCCAAGCTAACTAAATGAAGCTTCTGGATAAAGGAAGTGCACTTTTTTGTACATGTCATCTCGGAGGAAGGAGTGTCAAGTGCACTGAGGGAAATTAACAACGATGATATCTATGTAACAACCTATAACATCTTTAAATTAATATCATTATTGGTTTTGAAAGTAGTTATTAGTATTTTATCCATCATTTACCTTATTTGGAAGCTCCAATGTCTACGATGACCATGAAAGTGGAGAATTATTTTTTGTATGATTCTTGTCAGATATATTTTCAAGATCCAAATGAAAGGCTAACTATATCACCTATCCTCACTATACCTATTCTGAGTAAATCATATATTATGCATTATGGCGCATCCAGAGTGAAACTCAACATATTTTTAATATAGGAAGATCGTATGGTTGATTATGGCTTTAGGAAGTTGAGACATCCAGAGAGGAGTTACCCTAATCACAATAGAAATTTATAAGTAGTGGTATATTCAATAATATTTTAGATATAATATCTCATGGGTGAGAGGTTTTTGGTATACACAGATCCCATGAGAGTTAGCTACATATTTCTCAGTGAGACCTTAACCTTTGGTAGAGGAGTTGTGTCAAGTATCTATAGTCTCTCAATATATAATTTGATTACAAATGAGGATAGGTAAACGACATTCCTTACACATTGAGATCAAAGAAATAGTAAATGGTAGTAGGGGAGTTTGTGATGAGTAGTGGATAATGACCCTCTTTGAATACAAGCATCTGAATGTTTAGGAATATTAGGGGTGAGTAGCTCTCAATTTGACATTCAATATACTTGTTCCTTTCGATATGATTATGACATAGTAGTTCCCTAATCCAAAGGGGCCAGTTTTGAGAGAAACATTATTTGGTTGGAGATGCAATAAGGATAGTCACATGGAAATGGAAATTCTTTTATTTTATATGGCTGAGTATGGGTTCATATGGGCCTATTCGAGGAGAATATAGGGGATATTTAGGATTATAGATGGAGAGTACATCTTATTTTAACAAATATTTATCACGATCTTCTGAAACAGAGGTCCTTCTTTCACATCACATTTCTATGTGGGTCTTCAGAAATCACTAGGATCCCAATTTATTTTAAGAATGACTTATCATCCATGGAATCCCCATCACAAAATCCATCAATTGGGCACCACACATCCACTATAGGATCTCAAGAGGTTGAATAAAACATGTTAAAGCATAATGTTTATCCATTACCTACTAGCTTGTGAGAAAACATGTGAAAAACATACCAATACTCCGCCCCATGGTAGTCCACTAAAACTACCACATAATGTCCTTTAATGTCTTTTCCACACTCAAATTAATATCCATGGGTGACATATGCTACTATTTCAACACCTCCAAACACAATATTTCTGGAATACCATCCATCCCTTGAAAAACAATGATGTTCCCAACTCATTCAAAAAAATTGAATTGGTGTATATCATGGGGATATCCTATCATACATATCCCCATAGTCAATGTCTCCCAACTATTCCTCTCTCCCATGCTAAAAATTGGTGGTGTCAAAAAGATCCCCTGAAGATTAACAATACCCCATTCCACAATCAGTGTCAACTATGATAAATCTAGTTGCTCAGATCCATCCTCCACAAAAAGATAACAAGACATCCTACTAATGGAATACACCCCCACATTTCCTTTCCTTGTTATATTAATTATCTATAAATAATATTCATATAGGAACTCTAACCAATTCCTCAGTATTTGGTTAATATATCTATGTATGACAACCATGCTTTTTATTACAACATAAACATGCTTTATTACATAAAACTTCACTTGATACAACAAAGAAGATCGAGAGGTTTAATTTCATTGGGGATTAGGATCATTACATAAAAACTTAAAACTTGAAATACAACATCTTTATTGAAAAGTTCCATTACATGACCACTACATTCCTTCGTACTTAGCATTGCATGGGATAACCTGAGGACATGCATAAGAAAAGGGTGAGCTATAAAGCTCAGTAAGGGAGTACACATGGAATAACATGAGGAGTACAATAAATTTTAGGAAATAGGCATATCAATAGAGTATAAGAGAAACATGAACATAAAGGCATGATAAAGCATGATAATCATAACATGGAAATGTGGCAACAACACTTAACATTGAATTAGCATGAGCCAAGGCTCATTGCACATGGAGCATGTGTAAACCCCCATTGCACATGAAGCACGAGTAAACCCTCATTGAACTTGAATTAGCATGAGTCAACACTCATTGCACATGACGTATCATGATACTATACTTTACCTAATGCATTGGAGCGCTATCAGGGCGCACCCTTCTTAAACATTTCATTTCATGCATAAGTGTGCCACATGGATCATACAACATGGATTCATAAAACATAATAATTTATTCCATGATAAAAAAATGTGGAATTCATACATGAACTTTAAAATGAATAAGTACATGTGTATAAAGGTGAAAACCCTTGATGGAGAAATGGGAATGGTATTCACTACACAATGACATTGGCTTAGAAAATCGGTGCGATTTCGGCTGCGTAACTACGTGACATAAGAATTTATAAAAAGGTTGATGAGAGAGAAAGGGGTTCCTCGTCATATTTACATGTAATGGACCGTACGTAGGTCATATATATACATGTCCTAAAAATTGAAATGGAATTTAGATTAATGATACAAAAGTATTGCTTGAATGTAAAAGAAGAGAGAGAGAAGTTCCTTTCTGAATTTCGGCATAGTAACGGGTGTACTTGAGAGGCATTTAATGAGAGAGAAAGGGTTCTCCCATCATTCAAACAATAAGAGGGCAGTATGGGGGAGGTGAGAAACAATACCCCAACATTCATAATTGAAATTAAAAGGGCAATACAACTTAATGAAAATTGACAAAAATGAGAAAGGAAGAAAAACCCTTACTTGGAAGTGTGCTTCCAAAGGCTAGAGAGAGGCTTGTGAGAGGAATCTTGGGAGCTTGGGGCACCTTGAGAGGATTCTAGAGAGAGTATGGTAGAGTCTGGACGAACTCCAAGCACTTTGAGTGAGGAGGAAGTGGGAGCTTGGGTGTGTTTATATAGGAGAGGTGAGAGAATTCTTTATTATTTAGGTTTGGGACCCCTTATATTAAAATAATCCAAACCACAAACCATCACATGGTATTTGACCATGGTTTCTGGAAAATGAAAGAGGAAAACAATATTTTATAAGGACAAGGTCCGAACTTATTAAAAAATTAGGGTTCCTTATGTGGAGGTGAGTCACACTCCCATGGAAATTAATTTAAAAAGGAAAAGTGTTGAATAAGTGTTGAGGGCTCCATTAATGCTTTGAAAAGTAAGTCAAAAAACCCAAAACCTCATTATTTTAATGATAAAATATATATTGGCCGAACATAAGGATTATGGTATTTTATTACATCACCATTGGGTCATTATGATGTCCTAAAACACATTATATATTTAAATGGTATTTAATTTTTACCCAAAAAAATTGACTGTCTCGGAAAATTATGAAAAATTCACCATTGGATAATTTCGACGTCCTGATTCCAAAAATAATATTTATTTTATCTAAATAATTTTCTATATATGTGAATTTTCAATTTTAAAATAAAAACTGACATTTATAAAAAAAATCACGAGTTTTGACAGAAATGGCTTTCAAACCTTAATAAAAAATTTAATTGCATTCATAAAATTATAAGATCATTTATATTTAATAAAAAATAATTTAATATTAATAATAATATTTTATTAAAATATTATTTAATTAAAAAAACCTTTAATTTAATAAAATATAATTCTTAATCAAATACTAACTAAAAACACCATTTGTACTTTAAAATCTATTTACAAAGTATAAAAAATGACTAGAAATTATATTCATTATTATATAAAAAAATAATGTACATGAACATAGTTCTACTTATTTGTTACATAACCCCTTAAAATAGCCGCATATGACCTAAGGGTAAGGTGTGCGATGGAGACAGACTCATCGGGCGGCTCGGATAACATCGCCCGAGTGGTAATATGTATCAACTTCCACTTTTCCCATAGAAGATCACGTTCGAGCTTGACATAATGAAGCTCAGCTTGGGCTTGGTCATGGGCAAAGACTAAAGATTCCACCTCTTTTCCGAGCTCTGACAAATGGGCTTCGTAAGGGTTAATTCTACTGGATGAGGCCATCACTTCCTTTTTCTGAGTAAAAATGGGTTCGTTAAAGCCTTATATTTATACTACTCATATGATCACTATTCAACGGCTATAAAAGTAACGATCACAAATCTTAACATAAAACCAAAGAAGTTGACAACATATAAAAACATTTTTCATAAAGAAACATTTAACTGGATCAAGAGTGATTTTCTATTAATGAATCTTTGGGTCGTTACAATATTTCCCCCTTAAGAAATTTTGCCCTCGAAATTTTACTTTTCCCACACTAAAACAAATGTGGGTAACTCAGCTTCATCATATCCCCCGACTCCCATGTTGCTTCTTCAAACTTGTGGTTTCTCAACAACACCTTGACGAGGGGAATTGTCTTATTTCGTTGAACTTTTTCTCTACGATCTAAGATCTTCACTGGTTTCTCCTCATAAGAAAGACCGTCTTCCAATTGTACCACCTCAGAAGAGAGTACATGTGAATGGTCCGGTATGTACTTCCTTAAGAGGGATACATGGAAGACATCATGCACCTTGGCCATAGTAGGTGGAAGTGCTAGTCGATAGGCCACAGCCCCAACTCGATCAAGAATCTCGAAGGGGCTGATGTACCTTGGACTTAACTTCCCTTTCTTTCCAAACATCATGACCTTCTTCCACAGAGATATGCGTAAAAACACCATGTCTCTGACTTTAAACTCAAGGTCTCATCAACGATTATCTGTATAACTCTTCTATCAACTCTGGGCTGCCTTGATATGCTGCTGAATGGTTTTCACCTTCTCCACCATTTCTTCAACCATTTTTGGTCCAAGAAGCTTACATTCACTGACCTCATCCCAACATGCTGGTGTTCTGTATCTTTTCCCGTACAGGGATTCATATGGTGCCATTTGGATGCTCGAGTGGAAACTATTTTTATCAGAGAACTCAACCAGAGGAATATGTTGATCCCATCCTCCTTTAAAGTACATTGAGCATGCTCTCAACATGTCCTCAAGTGTTTGGATAGTCTGCTCGGATTGGCCATCAGTTTGAGGATGATAGGTCGTACTGAAGTTCAGTTCAGTATTCAGAGCATGTTGTAGACTCTTCCAAAACATAGAGGTGAATCTTGGATCTCAGTCAGACACAATAGATAGTGGTACTCCATGCAACCTTACCAAATCCCTGATATATATCCGTGGCACTTGATCCAAAGAGAAATCCTCTCAAATAGTAATGAAGTGTGCAGTCTTTGTAAGACGATCTACAACAACCCAGATTGCATTATTGCCTTTGGATGTCCTTGGAAGTCTGGTGACAAAGTCTATGGTGATGTTCTCCCATTTCCATTCTGGTATGGGCAATGGTTGCATCATCCCGTTAGACTTCGGCCTTTCTGCCTTCACTTGCTGACACACCAGGCACTTTGATGTATATTCGGCGATCTCCTTCTTCATATTATCCCACCAAAAGTTTTCTCGGAGATCTCGATACATCTTTGTGCTCCCTGGGTGAATAGAGAAATTTGAACTATGTGCACCATCCAATAGTTCCTTCTTCAGCTCCAGACTTGATGGAACACATAGTCTTTTCCCAAACCGCACAATTCCTTCCTCATTAACATTAAACTCCGAGGATTTTTCCTTTTTGATAGTTTCCACTTTTTCTTGAATTCCCACATCATCCTTTTCAGCATCCTTTAACCTTTCCAAAAGAGATGGTTGAGAAATAATTTGTGAAATGATTGATGATGTTCCCTTCTTTATGATTCCTACGTCCATCTTCATCAAGTATAAGAAGATTGGATCCTCCTCAATTCTCATCATTGATAGAATCACTGGATCCTTTCAACTTAGGGCTTCTGCCACCTTGTTCGCCTTCCCAGGGTGGTAATGTATTGAACAGTCACAATCCTTGATGAGCTCTATCCATCTTCTCTAGTGCATATTAATCTCTTTCTATGTGAATATATATTTAAGACTCTTGTGGTCAGTATATATCTCACATTTCTCTCCATAGAGATAATGCCGCCAGATTTTCAAGGAAAAGATCACCGCCGCCAATTCCACATCATGCGTTGGATAGTTTAGCTCATGGATTTTCAACTGCCTTGAGGCATTGGATATCACTTTATCATTTTGCATTATCACACATCCTAATCCCTTCTTTGAGGCATCACTTAATACCACAAAAAGTTCCCCACTTGTGGGTAAAGTGAGCACGGGTGCAGTGATAAGCCTCCTTTTCAACTCCTTGAAGCTTCTTCGCATTCATCACTCCAATCAAACATTACTCCATTTTGAGTTATCTTGGTAATAGGGTTGGACAATCATGAGAAATTTCTCACAAATCGTCGATAATATCCAGCTAACCCCAAGAAGCTACGGATATCCATTACTGATGTTGGCCTCACCCATCCCTCAATTGCATCTGTCTTGGAGGGGTCCACAGATATCCCATTTCTTGTGATGATATATCCCAAGAATGAGACCTCCTTCAACCAGAACTCACACTTTCTGTACTTGGCATAGAGCTTTTCCTTGCGCAAAGTCTCCAGTACAGTTCTCAAATGCTCCTCATGGTCCTCCTTGGTTTTGGAGTATATTGTAATATCATCTATAAATACTACCACCAATTTGTCTAGGTATTCTCTAAAGACTATATTCATCAAGTCCATGAATATTTCTGGAGCATTGGTGAGTCCGAAAGGAATTACTATGAATTCATAGTGCATGTACCTTGAACGAAAAGCAGTCTAGGGGATATCTTCCTTCTTCACCCTTACTTGATAATATCCCGACCGCTAGTCCACCTTGGAGAAGTATTGTGCTCCACGCAGCTGATCAAACAAGTCATCGATTCTTTGGAGAGGATACTTGTTCTTTATCATGATTTTGTTAAGTTCACGATAATCGATGCAAAGCCGCATTGACCCATCCTTCTTCTTGACGAAGAGGACTGGTGCACCCCATGGTGAAGCACCAGGGCGTATAAACCCTTTATCCAGATTCTCCTGTAGTTGTTTCTTCAACTCTTCAAGATCAAAAACAACCATTATATATGGAGTCTTGGATATTTGTAGTGCCCCAGGTATAAGTTCAATTGAGAACTCAACATCTCTTCTTGGAGGAAGACCTGGAAATTCCTCGGGAAACACTTCAGCAATTTCCTTCACAATAGGCATTTCTTCAAGGATGGTTTCTTCCTCGGACTCAATCATCTGAGCCAGAAATGCATGTTCATAAGGCTGTAATATCAATGTTTGAGATGATGGAGCTAAAACAGATTCATCTTCCTCCTGACACTTGTAAAGAATCGGGGGTCGATTCTCCATATGGAGTGTGACTTCCCTCTCCTGACAATTTATGTTGCCTCTATATAAGGAAAGCCAATCCATGCCAAGAATTGCATCAAATTCCACTAGAGGGAGTATGAAGAGGTTCGCCGGGAAATTCAATCCACAGATTATAACAGGAGAGGACTTATTCTCATGGGATGCAATGATTGCCCCATTTTCCATACTCACCGACATCTTTATTTCAAGGATTTGTGGTGGTGCTGGTATTGTTCTACTAAACATTCTAGATATAAAAGAATGCATATAACCTGAATCAAAATGTACGTTCACTATTCTTGAATGAATAACTAGCGTACCTGTCACCACTTCGTTTTCGGGGTTCACTTCGGAAGAAGTGATGGCAAAAGCTCTTTCTTGATGTCTTGGAGGCTGTTGGTTGCCTCCGAAAACCCTTGGATTAGGGCACTGAGATGAAAAATGAGCAGGTTCTTTGCATTTGTAGCATTGAACAATGCGTTGAGGTTCGAACGGAGCGTTCCTCTCCTCTGTCGCAACTGTGGGTCCTTCTTGCCGACAGTTAATAGCTAGGTGCCCTTCTCTTCCACACTTGATTTATTTTCTCATCCCCTTAAGGCAATTTCCAGGGTGCTTCTTTCCGCACTTTTGGCAAGTGGGGTGCTGGAACTTCTTAGCGCCATTGGATTTATCCATAGGATCATCAGCATTGAAGTCCACCTTATGATTCTTGTCCCCATGATACCCATGTGATTCTCCGATCTCCATTTCATCCTTGAGGGCACATCGGACAATTTCCTCATAACTGTCGAAGTCACGGATCGCTAATACTTTCCGCAAACTAGGCTTCAGCCCACCAAAGAAGCGGTCAACCTTGCATTCGGGGGTAACGACAAAGCCAAAAGCGTATCGTGCAAGGCTTGTGTAGTTTTCCTCGTACGCTCTGATAGATTCTTCATCTTTCTACTTGAGGGAAAGAAGTCCCTTTCCATCTTAAGATGGAGGGTGTGCGGAAAATATTTTTCGAAAAACATCTTCCAGAATTCCTTCCATTCCAAAGCCTCGATCTCCCCCTCAGGCTTCAGATTTTTGATCAACATCCACCGTTGATCAGCTTCACCCTCCATACGATAAGCCGCCAGGAGAACCTTCTCTTGTTCAGAACATTGGAGGATGGATAATATCTTTTCAATGGAGTTGATCCATTTCTCAGCGATCATGGGATCAGATGATCCACAAAAAGTAGGAGGCCTTTGTCTCATGAAGCTCTCTATAGCGACTTGTTCATTATTAAGGGGGGTTGAACGTTCCTCTTGAATAGTGTTTCTTTTCAAAACTTGAGTTAGCTGAGAGAGAAGAGTGACAAAGTTCGCGATTCCTGCTCCCATTGGATTGGGCATCTCATTAGTATAATCATCACACTGATCTTCACAACGGTTGTTAGCCCGAGTCCTCCTATAACAGGCCATTGGCTAGAATAAAAGGAATGTTAGGGGTAACACATAAAGGGTAATCCAAAGACAAAAGTTGATGACTTATAAATAAACTTTAATCTCTTTAACTCATGAGTCTATAGGATTCAATCCAGGCTTTTCATGATCTACCTTCTAACATATATTCTTAGGGGAATTTTTCCCTTAATAAGGGTTCATACTAAGATTGAGAATTTATCAAAACATATCCCCCGGGAGTGTCATAACCAAGAGTGCAACAAGGCCCGTTGTCGTGCACCAGTTCCTGTTCGAGTCTTGCTCAAAGCGGTGTTTTTGGGTTTTACCCCTAGGATACATTTGTGCCAGAGCCGCCTCTACCTGCTTGTATCCAGACAGGGATGTATTTGTTTGATAAACAACTTACATAGTATTTACCAAAACATAGGGATGTTTTTATTATACATAGTCTTGTATCTAAGGCTTTACTAGGGTTTCCTAATCCCAAAAATAACTAAACCTATCCTCTGATACCAACTATGACAACCCTGCTTTTTATTACAACTTAAACATGCTTTATTACATAAAACATCACTTGATACAACAAAGAAGATCGATAGGTTTAGTGTCTTTGGGGCTTAGTATCATTACATAAAAACTTAAAACTTGAAATACAACATCTTTATTGAAAAATTCCTTTACATGACCACTACATTCCTTCGTACTTAGCATTGCATGGGATAACATGAGGACATGCATTAGAAAAGGGTGAGCTATAAAGCCCAGTAAAGGAGTACACATGGAATAACATGAGGAGTACAATAAATTTTAGGCAATAGGAATATCAATAGAGGATAAGAGAAACATGAACATAAAGAAATGATAAAGCATGATAATCGTAACATGGAAATGTGGCAACAACACTTATCATTGAATTAGCATGATCCAAGGCTCATTGCACATGAAGCATGAGTAAACCCTCATTGCACATGAAGCACGAGTAAACCCTCATTGCACATGAATTATCATGAGTCAACACTCATTTCACATGACGTATCATGATACTATAATTTACCCAATGCATTGGAGCGCTATCAGGGCGCACCCTTCTTAAACATTTCATTTCATGCATAAGTGTGCCACATGGATCATAAAACATGGATTCATAAAACATAATCATTTATTCCACGATAAAGGAATGTGGAATTCATACATGAACTTTACAATCAATAAGTAAATGTGCATAAAGGTTAATACCTTTGATGGAGAAATGGGCATGGTATTCACTACACAATGACATTGGCTTAGAAAATCGGTGTGATTTCGGCAGCATAACGGCGTGACATAAGAATTTATAAAAAGCTTGATGAGAGAGAAAGGGGTTCCTCATCATCTTTACATGTAATGGACAGTAAGGAGGTCATATATATACATGTCCCAACAAATGAAATGTAATTTAGATTCAGGATACAAAAGTATTGATTGAATATAAAAGAAGAGAGAGAGAAGTTCCTTTCGGAAAGTCGGCATAGTAACGGGTGTACATGGGAGGCATTTAATGAGAGAGAAAGGGTTCTCCCATCATTAAAACAATAAGAGGGAAGTATGGGGGAGGTGAGAACCCATACCCCAACATTCATAATTGAAATTAAAAGGGCAATACAACTTAAAGAAAATTGAAAAAAATGAGAAAGGAAGAAAAAACCCTTACTTGGAAGTGTGCTTCCAAAGTCTAGAGAGAGGCTTGTGAGAGGATTCTTGGAAGCCTGGGGCACCATGAGAGGATTATAGAGAGAGTAGGGCAGAGTTTGGACGAACTCCAAGGGCATTGAGTGAGGAGGAAGTGGGAGCTTGGGTCGGTTTATTTAGGAAAGGTGAGAGAATCCTATATTATTTAGGTTTGCGACCCATTATATTAAAATAATCCAAACCACAAACTATCCCATGGTATTTGCCCATGGTTTCTGGAAAAGGAAAGAGGAAAACAATATTTTACAAGGCCATGGTCCGAACTTATTAAAAAATTAGGGTTGCTTATGTGGAGGTGAGTCACACTCCCATGGAAATTAATTTAAAAAGGCAAAGTGTTGAATAAGTCTTGAGGGATCCATTAATGCTTTGAAAAGTAAGTAAAACAAACCCAAAACCTCATTATTTTAATGATAAAACATATATTGGCCGAACATAAGGATTACGGTATTTTACTACATAACCATTGGGTCATTATGATGTCATAAAACACATTACATATTTAAATGGTATTTAATTTTTACCCAAAAATTTGACTGTCTCAGAAAATTATGAAAAATTCACCGTTGCATAATTTCGACATCCTGATTCCAAAAATAATATTTATTTTATCTAAATAATTTTCTAAATATGTTAATTTTAACTTTTAAAATAAAAACCAACATTTATAAAAAAATTCATGGGTTTTGACAGAAATGGCTTTCAAACCTTAATAAAAATTTTAATTGCATTCATAAAATTAAAAGATCATTTATATTTAATAAAAATTAATTTAATATTAATAATAATATTTTATTAAAATATTATTTAATTCAAAAATCCTTTATTTTAATAAAATACGATTCTTAATTAAATACTAACTAAAAACACCATTTGTACTTTAAAATCTCTTTACAAAGTATCAAAAATGACTAGAAATTATATTCATTATTATATACAAAAATAATGTACATGAACATAGTACTACTTATTTGTTACATAACCCCTTAAAATAGCCATATAAGACCTAAGGGTAATGTGTGCGATGGTGACATACTCTTGGGGCGGCTCGGATTACATCGCTCGAGTGGTAATCTCTATCAACTTCCACTCTTCCCGTAGACGATCACGTTCGAGCTTGACATAATGAAGATCAGCTTGGGATTGGTCAAGGGTGAAGCCTAAAGATGCCACCTCTTTCCTGAGCTCCGAAAAATGGGCTTCGTAAGGGTTAATTCTACTGGATGAGGCCATCGCTTCCTTTGTTTGAGTAAAAATGGGTTCGTTAAAGCCTTATATCTATACTACTCATATGATCAATGTTCAATGGCTATAAAAGTAACGATCACAAATATTCACATAAAACCAAAGAAGTTGACATCTTATAAAAACATTTTTCATAAAGAAACATTTAACTGGATCAAGAGGGATTTTCCATTAATGAATCTTTGGGTCGTTAAACTATGGATTAAGATGGACCTGTGAAACTGATTGTCCGAGTGAAAAAAATCTCTAATAGGATAGTGAATCCCCATAATTAGATTGAAGAAGACCACTAACAACTCTAAGTTATGCGTTAAATTATTCCACACATGGGGACTCAACTTCAAAAATCCAGAAGTGATCAATATCTACATCTATATAAATACAAATTTGAAATTATCTCTATAGGTTTTTAAAAACATCATATAATCACATCGTCATTCAATAGTCTCAAAAAATATCAATGGTCAACCTCCACCTCATATCCTCATAGAATTTAGTAACCTACTTAGTATATGAAAATTATTGACCTTTTTGTTTCAATGCAGTTAATGGGCTGATATCATAGAAAATTATACCATGAACCTCATATAGTACACTTCCAAATCATTGAAAACCTGCACCTCATATCTGATCTTGGGTGCTTCTCAAGAATTAATTTCATTAATATTTACCATATCTATTATTAAACCATTTTAGGGATGAATTTATAAATAAATTGAATCTCCCATATCAAAAATTGAATATTCAAGGGAATAATACAAAAATTGTGCTCTTGTAAAATCTATAAGACCATTGTCACATACCTTCTATGATCCCCTTCTAATACATAGGATATGATAATTTCAATGATGAAGAAAACTATGAATCAGTCCAAATATGGAATGAATATCTGGTTTATAAGAGCCATGAATAGACCAAACAAAAAAGTCACCCTAAATGGTATCATTAAGAAAAAATAGTGTCCATTGTGACATCAAAATTTCATCTTCATAAAATTGTCCTCATGTACCCTCACATGATGGTAGTGGAACCTAATATTTATCTTTAAAAACGACCTCACACATTTCATCTAGTATAAAAATTCATCAATCTTAGACAAGTGGAACTAGCTCTAGATTGTTAACTGATTCAAATTATGGCATCCCTCATAAAGCCTCAACTTCCAATATTACTTTTTCACAAACAACAATGGAGCTACCCTGATAGACACATGGTACTGATAGAGAATTTTTATTGATGATCTTTTAACAATAACCTTAGTTCGCAGATCTTGGTTTGGGGTATCTGATATTCCATAAAATATATTGACAGAGTCTCATTATAATACACCTATTTTCATTTAAATAAAAATTTCATTGTGTATATATTTTTATAACTTATATGGGGTAAATTTGGTAGAGTTTGGTGATCTTTAAATATGTTTTGGGGATATAGAAGAGGTGAAAGATCTGTACATGCTTTATCCATACCACCAAAAAATATAAGGAGAAACTGTAAAAAATAGTATGTTTTAAGAAGAGATATTTGGAACGGTTTGCAAATGATTATGGAGACCATGTGAGGAGGTTTTTCAAGGGTCTATATAGATAGTTTCTAATTCGCGTCTAGAGCATGGTTTGTCTAAGCGTGTGAACTAACTATGCACGTGGGTAATTTGAGATCTTAAAAAGGGGATCTCACATGTTGTTTCCTCTAAGTTGCTCATTTTGGATTCAATGTGGCCCTAACTCTTTATTTCTCTTCCTTGAATATAGTATAACGTCTCCCTATTGTTTTTGAGTCAATATTAAGGTTTCCATTAGTGATTCAAAGTTTGATTCTTGATGTATGTGATCTCTCTTCATCGTTCTTGGTCAGTTTCTTAGATATACTTTTCCTCTATTCTTGGTTTCTCATATCTACATCCATTGTTGTCATATTTATGTGTTTTTATTCAAAATAAGTTTATATTTAGTTTTGATCTTTCTAGTATAATAGATCTATGGATGTTCTATGAATAATCAACATAGTTTTCTTGAGAGTTCATTGTTCGTGGTCATGTTTCGTCAAAAATTTTGAGGTTGGTGGCATCAATCTCATCTCCTATTACTAGAATTGATTTTATTAGTTTCAAATTTAGTAAATTGGACATTATTTATTGTTAATTATTGGTTTAATAGATGTAATAAACATATTGAGTGATGAATTATCATTTTTGGTAGATTTTTGAAATCTTGATAAATTCTTGGGAAAACTATTTTAGGTTAATGAGTTTAAATTGGTTATTTTAAATGATGTATTTTTGTTTTATTTGATAGGGGGTTTCAATAAAAATTTGTTTTATTGAAAGGAGTTGGGATTGTAATGGTTTTAATGAAAAAAAATTTCAACAAAAAGCTGATTTTATTGAAAGGGTTGTTTTGGCATGACCTTTTGGCATATATGGTGTGTGTGTTCATGTTGCATATACATGTCTTGGTTTAAATAAGACTTCTTTCTCAATTAAAAATGGTTAATGAAATATAGAATACAATTACCTTATGATGATATGGTAGATCGATGGGAAACCGGTCATGAGTATAAAAGTATCCATGCGTAGCATCTATGGTTTGTTGTGTGGTTTTATAGATTGGATTGGGTAGGCCAAAGGAATATTGAGAAATGGTTTTAATTTTTTGTTTAGTTATTTTTCTGTAGAAATAACATTTTTGAAAAATTGGACTCAATTTCACTTATATTCTTTTGGTTATAAATTGTTTTGCAAGCATGTGTATATTTAGATATATATTGTTTTTGAGAAATTTTTTTAAATAAACAATTTTATATAATTATTGGTAACAATTATATCCTAGTGTCGTGCATGGGGAAGTCATTGGGGGAAAACCTACTATGTTTTATAATGAATCCTATTTTGGAACATTTTTGATTTTTCAGATGCTATCATTTAGTATTGGTGAAAAGGTAATGTTTCACATGTTTTTAGCACCACATCTAGATACTTGGGATGTTTGGTGATCTGGGAGCATAGAGATTATGAAGCATGGGGTGTTGTAGTATTTTATGAGTCTTTATTTTTTTCTACTATGTTATACTTTTGATTGGATTTTATTTTAATAAATTAGTTTTTTTGTCTTTCCTTTCATCATGCATAATTTATTGAATGGATCGTTTATGGTTTGTTGGTTTAATGGTTTATTTCATAAAGCGTAAATCATCCCCCAATTGTATTTTGAACAGTTCGTCACTTTCTACCAGACTTTGGTGTCTTGGGGATTTCTCTTAAGTCTATGTAATGACTTGTTGTACTCTCAAGGCAATGAGAATTAGTGGGTCATTACAAATGGTATCCTCATGTTCAGTCTTTCTTAATAAGTATGTTTCAATTTTTTTGTATTGGAGTTGAATCACCATTGTCTATTCATTAGGTTATGATCTCAGAAATCAGTAGGATTGTCGGGACATTAAATGTATTTCATAAAAGGATATATCTATCCCATTTATGATATACATCAAGTTACAAGGGTCTTGGGTACATATGTTTTTTTTATACACTAATAGGATACCAGAATCTCATTATCATGGGTTTATTCAATGAGGTGAGCATGTCAGGCATTAGAGCAATAAATTCCCACTAGTATTTCATATTTCATTTATAGTATTGATATATGATCTTGTTATAAGGTTTAAATTTCGAAAAATTAATAATTTTTTTGAATTGATATATTTTTAAAAGATTATTATTCGTGTATTTTGAAAATGGTTTGATTTTCAAAAAGAAAGGATGCATTTTTCAAAAAAAAACTTAAACATGAAAAGGCTGTTTTTTTGAAAATAGTTTTGTGATAATTGATGTGATAGAATTTGAAGTACTAAGACTTTAGTTTTTGGATAGTGAGACTTATAGATATTGTTGTTTGTTTTGAAAATGGCACTTGGTAGGAGTCTTAGAAACCTAACAGATGAAGCTACAAAGAACGAGGTTACCCAAGACCCACATGTGAACCAAGAGCTAGTTCAAAGCATCGTCCATCCAATTCAAGTTATATACATGGCGAACTGGAGGGATGATCCAAGGCATGTGGACCATTCCATCCTATTCATGAAACAAAACCCAACCATATGTTAGGGAGATTATAAACATGAGAAGGTGGATTTGTGGATCTATAGGATGAATCATATCTTCGAGTTCTTCAGCACACCGGTGTATCTAAAGGTCAAGCTAGTGACATATATGCTTGAGGATCTGGCATGCCAATGGTGAGAACTGGTTTTTCATGATAAAGCTTATAAAGGCCTTACGTGGGAGGATTTTGAGGAATTTTTTAAAATAAAACTCTATCCTCACACGTTCAATATCCCGAGGATGATATAATTATTTTGCCTGAAGCATGATAATTTGTCTGTCATAGAGTTTGCAGCTAAATTCGTGAATTTAGTACGCTTTGCACTAGTGGTTACGGAGAGTGAATCCTGGAATGCACACATCTTCAAATTAGGGATAAGTTAAAAAATTTGATCAATGAATGTGGTTCTCTATATTAACGACTACATAGAGATGGTGAACAGTGCAGTGGTTTCTGAGCGAGAAAAATCATGATCTATGGGAGGAAGAAGTATGATAAACTCTTCTAGAAATGGTGGAAAATCTATTGCTGGGAGAAAGTGAAAGAGGAATACATATTTCAATGGTGGGAGTGAGAATCAGAATCTAACAGATGGAATAGTAAATATTCCTCAATGACCAAAGAGATGAGAAGGATGCTACCAATGTGGTTCTTTTACCACATAATGCAGGATTGTACATCACCACAAATAGCATGCCATAATTGAAACACCATGGGATACCTTAAGTGATTTTTTGTGGTTCTCTGAGTTCTGATGCTCGAGACACTTCTCAGGTGTCGCAAGCAACATAAGCTTCAGCTAGATGAGTCCAGCCGAATATGTCTCATCAGTATCGAAAATCTAGCAATAGTGATTCTCCGAATACCAAGACTCCTTAGAAAGGGCAATGTCAGCAAGGAAACAAAGAGTCATGTGTAGTGAAAAATCAACTGTTTGGAGCTGAGAAAATGATTTTGGATGATTAGGATGGACCATCTACAGTGAGAGGTATGCTTATTTTGAATTCTAACTTCGTTCAAGTATTATTTGATACAGGAGCATCACATTCCTTCATCGATTCTCATGTTGTTTATCAACTCTATTTAAAACATGAAATGATTCCCCCTATGATAAAATTGCAAAATATTCTAAATGAACGAGAATGTCAAGACTTTGTATGTAGAAAATGCACTTTAACTATTTATGGTGCTAAGATGAAATAGGACATCTCGATATTGGAGATGGATTTCTGTGATGTAATCTAGGGTATGGATTGGCATACAATGTTCAAGGCTCACATCCAATGTTATAGGAGGACAGTTAGTTTCAAAATCTAGGACATCATCGAGCATCTATTCAAGGGAGAGAAGGTTGTAAAAGGGGTGAAATGGGATTGTTCGCACTAGTGGTGGGAACAATATCTTACCAGTTGGAGGCTTTAACATTGGAATAAATAGAAGCGATCCAGGATGAAAGTTTTCCAACAGTGGAGGGTCAATTTCTTGATTTCATTCCTGATAACTTCTCAGGGTTACCACCTATAAGGGAAGTGCATATTACGATTGAAATCCTACCGAGGACCAATCCAATTTCCCATCAATCTTATATGATGGAACCGACTGAGTTAATGGAATTTAAAGTGCAGTTGGATGAGTTGGAAGGAAAGGGTTTCATTCAACCATGTACTTCTCCATGGGAATCCATGTTCATGTTCATTAAAAAAGCTAATTAAACTCTTTGGTTTTGCATTTATTATCATAATATTAACCAAGTTACGGTAAATAATTGGTATCCACTTCCATGAATTGATGATCTATTTAATCAATTTAGGGTAGCACAATGGTTCTCTAAAATTCAATTGTCATCATGATATCATCAATAGCATGTTTGGAAGAATGATATTCCAGAGACATTATTGAGAAAAAGATATGGAAATTCTGAATATTTAGTCATTTAATTCGGTCAAACTAATGAACTAGAAGTATTCATGGCTCTGATGAACTAGATATTTTAGTAATATATAGAATCTTTTGTTTTGGTGTTGGTAGATGACATCATTGTGTATTCAAAGACAATGGTGGAACATGACAAACACCCAGATACAATGTTAAAAATCATGATACATTGTCATTTGTATGGTAAACTATATATGTGTGATTTTTGGATATTGGAGGTACTCCTTCAGGGCTGTGTGATTTTCAAAAAAAGTATTTTAGAGGATACTAAAAATATAGATGTTTTGATCTCATGGAAATTTCTAAAAATTTCTCTGAGATATGAAGTGTTCTTTGTCTAGGTATCTATTACTGATGCGTTTTGCATTAATTCTCATAGTTATCCTCATCAATGAAATCATTTAAAAAGAATAATAATTCATTCTAATGGATAGAGTAATGGCAAAAGTATTTCCAGGAGATAAAAGTTTGTATGACATTAGCACCAATCTTGATTTTGAAGAATCAGGGATGGGATATGTGGTGTATTGTGATGCTTCAAGATCAAGGTTAGGCTTTATTCTTATGAAAGGAGATTATGTTTCTGTGAATGGTTCATGGTAGATGAGAGTTCATGATAATAAAAACCCAACACATGACATGTAATTAGTAGCATTAGTTCATGCCTTGAAGACATGGCATCATTATGTCTTTGGTGAGAAAATTATTGTTTTCACGGACCAAAAAATCATGAAACACATTTATAGAGCAATATTTGAATCCAATAAAAATGAGATGGATATAGTATCTCCAAATGTTTGACTGTGACTTGATGTATACACTGGGAAAATCTAATTTGGTGGTAGATGCAAGGAAGAGATTCTCATATACTCAATTAGCGAAATAAGCTTCAGATGAATTGCAGTTGATGTTAGCCCTATACGACATGCATGTGGAATGTGAAGACCAAGGAAATGTTTCAATTTTCATTTCAGCTAAAATAGTTCCTAATTTGGTAAATATGTTCAAATAGGCACAAAAATATGATTCATAATATCTGGTTATGAGTGCAAAACTAAATGGTGGGGAGACCATAGGGGGTAGGAAACTTAATGGTTGTTCAATTTTGTGTTTCTGATATCGAATGGTTGAACCGATTTCTTGTCAAGGAAAACTTATTCATGATTATCACCATTTGAGATGGGATGTACATATGGGTACACATAATATGTATAAGACATGAATGCACTTTTTTTGTGGAGCGACATGAAAAGAAATGTGGCTGAGTTCATTTCAAATTCCTTAACTTCTCAGTAAGTTAAGGAAAAGCGTCAGATACTAGTAGGAATATAGTAGTCTTAACAGATTCCAGTGTGGAAAGGGAGCATATATCTATGGATTTTGTTATAGGCCTCCTAAGAAAGTTCTATAAATATGATACTATCTAGGTGATAGTGGATTTCCTTACCAAGTCAGCCATTTTCATTCTAATTCATGAAACTCATACGATATAGGATCTATCTCAAATCAATATAAAGGAATTGATAAATGGTAATGGTGTACCAGTGTCCATAGTCTTAGAGATATATTTGAGGTTCAGGTCTCATTTCTAGAAATATTTATAGAAATTCCATTGCATTTAGTTTAATATGGGAATGGTGTATCATCCTCAGATAGATGAAAAGTCCGAACAAATGATACAGATGTTGGAACAAATGTTGAAGTCTTGGGTAATGGATTTTGGTGGCTAATGGGAGGAACCCTAACACTTAATGTAGTTTGAATATAATTTTAACTGTCAGGACTCGATACCTATGGCTCTCTTTGAATCACTCTATGTTTATCCTTGTCATTCTCCAAAATGATGGGTGGAAATAGGTGAAAATTCACAAGTTGGGCTGAGCCTTGTCTATGAAAAAGTGGAGAAGATTTAGTTAATCAGAAATTTGATGGAGACATCTCAGAGTCATAAAAAATATTATGCAGGCCATCATTGAATTTTGTGGACATTTTCCATGAGTGATCATGTGTTCTTAAGGATATCTCCAAGGCTTGAAAATCATTGTTTTGGGAAGCATGTAAAGTTATCTCCTTTTTACATAGGCCCATTTGAGATACTTGAATGGTTTGGAGACGTGGAATATTGGTTGGCAATGCCACCACAATTTAGTTAAGTGCATATTGTGTTCAATGTATATTAATTGAATTATTATTATCCAAATCCTAACCATGTGATCAGATGGAATGGTGTCGACCTAGAGAAGGATTCTTCGTTGGTACATATCTTGGTGTAGATTGTTGATATACAAGATAAAGTCTTGCATGGTAAAATCATCAACCTAGTCTGGGTTCTATGGATACATGGTCAAATCTAGGAAGAGACTTGGGATTTTGAGAAGGAAACAAAAGAGCAATGTCCATTACAATTTCTGGGAAATGATGGTTTTCTAATTTCTGGGGATGGAAAGACATATGGTGGGGAGAATTTAGTACCCCCAGTTTCTAGTACATAACCCATTATTTTTGTTTTTAGGGTTATAAATTATAAGGGTATAATTTAGGAGATTTTGGTTTTATTTCAATATGTTTTGGGGTCTAAAGGAGAGGCGTATGATATATTCATAGTTTATCCAAACTTTGCGGAAATCATAAGAGAAACTATGCAAAATAGAAGGTTTTAGGCCAAGAGCTTTGGCACAGTGTGCACACTGTTTTTCTAATAGTGGGAACTAACCATGGGCATGGTTAAATTGAGATCCCAAAATAGTGTATCTCACATGTTCTTTCCTCTACATGGCCCATTTTTTTAGTGGCCCTATCTAGGGATTTCTCTTCCCTAAAGAAAGGAGAACCTCTCCTAATCATTTTGGTTTCAATATGAAGGCTTCCCTTGGTAATTCAAAGGTGGATTCTTGAGGTATGTGGTCATTATTTATAGTTCATTATTAGTGTCAAATATATACTAAGATATACATCTCCTATCTTCTTTGATTCTCATATAAAACCCATTATGGGTTGATCTATGGGTGTGTGTGCCAAATATGTTGATATTTGGTCATGATATTTCTAGGAGAAGAGGTCTATGGTGGTTCTGTGAAGCATCAACCCAATTTTCTTGAGAGTTCATCGTCTATGGTCAATTTTTGTCAAAACATTTGAGGTAGGTAAATTCACTGTCTTCACCTCTTTCTAGAATTGATCATTTTAGTTTCAAATTGAGTAAATTGGTTGTGATTTATTGTTAAATATTGGTTTTATACATGGAATAAATATCTTTATAAATGATTTATCATTTTTTGTAGATTTGTGAAATCATGATAAATTGTTGTGAAAATTGTTTCAGTTTCTTGAATTTAAAATGGTCATTTTTATTGGTTGATTTTATGTAACTTCTAAATGGTTTTATTGGGTAGGGTGGTTCATTAAAAATATGTTTTATTTAAATGACTTGGCATTGTAATGGTTTTAATGAAAAAAATCTTAAATAAAAAGTTGATTTTATTGAAAGGGTTGCTTTGAAATGATATTTGGGAATATGTGTTGTGTGTGTTCATGTTGAAAATATATGGATTTGTTTAAATATGACCTTTTACACAGTTCCAATGGATTAATGGAACATAAAATACAATTACCATGTGATTACTTGGTAGATCGACGAGAAAATCCTATTGAATATGGTAATGTCTTCACATAGCATGCATGGTTGGTTGAGAGGATGTGTGGAATGTACTGGGTATGAAAAAAGAATATTGAGAAATTGTTTTGAAGTTTTTCATACTTATTTTTCTAGAAGAATAAATTTATGGAAAATTGGTTTCGATTTCACTTGTATGATTTTGGATATAAATGGTTTTGGAAACATGTGTATATTTAATTATATAATGTTTTTGAGAAACTATTTTATATAAACTATTTTATATAATTGTTGCTAACTCTTCTATCCTAGACTTGTGAGTAGGGTATTCATTGGGAGAAACCATATTATGTTTTATACTCACCCCTTCTTTGGTAGTTTTGTGCATTGGTATATGTTATTTTTTGGGACAGGGGAAAAGGTAACGTTTCACACGTTTTTAGCACCAATTCATGATACATGGTCTATTTGGTGATCTAGGATCTTGGAGATTTTAGATCATGGAGTCTTGTTGTATTATGAGAATATTTAATTTTTTTTCCGTTTTTCATACTTTTTTGTGGTTTTGACACGAGAAAAGTAATTGTGTTGTCTTTCTTTTGTTCATGCGTCATTTTGAGAATGGTTTGGTTATAGTTTTTTGGACTAATGGTATATTTCATAAATGTCAAATCATATCCAACTTGTATTTGAAACCCTTTGGGATTTATTTCCAGCCTATGGAGTATTTTGGATGTCTCTTAAGGCCACATAATGACTCGTTGTACTCTAAACCCAATAATAATTAGAGGGTCATTACAGTCGTGGTGCAAGTCTATATAGAATTCAATATCCCACATTAGTGGTACTCTTGATACATCTTTAGGACATACATTCATATAATAATCCATTATATCTAGAAGCTGTATGCCTGAAATACATACTCCACCGAGGTCTGATGTCACCAACTAATGGGTTATAGGTTTCAGAATACTGATCTTGACCCCTTCTCTCTTAGCCACAAGATCTATCTCACCCAATAAGGATAATATCATCCCTTATGTATAAATTAATCTATTCCTATAAAAATGATAGTTGATCTAGGCACACACCCCTGGAAACTAGTCCATACACATTATGTAGTCATAAGGTTTCATCACAATGACCGTGAGGTCTCACGAGATACTCTTTCTAAAAATAGAAAACCTTCACTATTTGAAAATGTGTGCCATATAATATTTTTCCCAAAAAAGAACTTATATCCATAGATTATAGGATAAATACTCAATGGGAAGATCAATATATTTCACAAGGTGTTCAAATATGAAATAAGGAATCATTATTATGCCTATATGGACTTAAGAAATCATAGATGGGACATATACTATACCTAATATCATATCATAAGTATTCTGATATTATCCATCGAGAGACTAAAAATGGAAACACCATAAACCCCCATCTCATTGAGGCCATCATGGGGCACTTGGTGGTGATGGTGGAAGTAACACACAATTTCATCCTCCTCCCGCAACTCATCCCTCTACTGTTAAAATTGTTCCTCTATGAGCACCGCCTCACTGGGGGATTCCTTGATCGCACCTTTGAGATCCATGATCATGATTTTTTCTCTACATTGGTGATCGATCAACTATATATCAACCTTATGTATCACACCATGTATGGAAATATAGATCTATGTTACATTTCACGTTAAAATCATAGAATCGCTCCTCTCTCAGCAAATTTGAAGAACTATTCAAACCCTATTCCACAAATCTCTATTTCTATCTCCAATAATGGGGAACTCTCCATCCTTGAGATGCTAACAACTGATTCTTGATAGACATTACAGATGTCTCATCCCCGTTATTTCTAATGTTGGGTCATGTTTCCTAATGCACCTCTGCTAGGAATAACATTATATCCAAGGCTCACTCTAGCAGTCCATCATATGCGGGAATTCATTGGGAGGCCACACTAGCATGAATGCCTCTTTGAAGGCTCTTTTCAAACATCTATTATCAGTATTATACTTTTCATAATATATCAGGGGAGTAATGTTTGAGGTCGTTAAACCTCATAGAATACTCAAAAACTGTCATATCACCCCACCTCATCTCGAGAAGCTCTTAAATCCACAATGAGTGTTTTCTAAATGTGTAATACTTATTACAGAACAAATATTTGAAGTAATACCATGGGAGAGCCTCCCCATCATTATTCTAAATGAACATACTCTACCATAACCATGATACTACATAAATTAGTATAGTTGCACGAAACAAACAACTAATTATCCATGGTTTGTGAATTCCTGAAGTCTTTTACCCCCAACTAGAGCTGATCCTATACTTCCTAAGGTTCTGGATCACCATGAAAATTCAATGGAATCTCCCAATAAAATATTCATAATGTAATAATAATACACACATCAATATCCTAACCTGATGGACACATAAGGAACTCCAAATGTGGTGGCAGTACTCTATTTAATCCTGGAGGAAACACCTCATGTGTTGGTCCCTAAATAGAGGACACGTCACATAGTTAATCATCTTCATTATTCTATATCATTATCCTAGATGGATATAATAGTGTATAAAACCTATAATTTAACATGTTAAATCGTTGTTAGATGGTAATATATTGGAATCTTACTCATGTACATGATAGTCAAAAACATAGTCCTATAAGATGAATATACCAACAGTTCCTTGTAACCAATGTATCTATATGTGATGTCAAAACTACTTTCTTCATAATATTGGTTTGATGATACAATATCCCCTATTAATTAATTGGTTCTCTTTATTGAGAGATGAATTGAATACACTCTGACATCACTGGACATGGTTCCTAAATCCAAACATTAAAAAGGATGGACTTTAATCATTGTCCAAGGGAATGACCACCATTGATACCACTCTTTGATGAACAGACCCACCACGACCCCACCTAGACAAGAAGTAATCATATTGTGACACCCCAAGAACAACTCTCATAGTATGGTGTCATGGTATAATAATGAAATAGGAATAAATAAAAATAATAGTTTTTAAACTAATACACCATTATGCATATAAAAAAAATATGAAATAGTTTAGAGATATGATAGTAAACAAAAACATTCTAGGGTGTAAACCATGAACGAAACGAACTATATGAAATAAAACCAGGTAATATTCCATAATAAAAAATTGGTAAAGGGGAAAAATACACACCAAAAAATATGATATTTCTAAATATTAAAATAACTGGAAAAAAAGAATGACTATAGAGTTTCTGACTCTAATCTCTTTTGTTGACCAATAGACATAGTCTGCATGTCCCAGAAATAATATGCTCCTAAAAGTCATTGATTATCTACATGTCATCTGTATTACAGATAACACATGTGGGGAAACCCCGTAAAAGGTGATTTTAAACATACCTTGTAGAATTACATGAAAATAAAAAATAGTGAAATAGATAAAGAAATATTTAGATGAACCTATAAATTAGAGGGTAAAGAGAAACGAAACATATATCATCATAAATTCCCAAGAGAGAGATAAATGGTATCTCCATATCCCCAACTAGCTAACAACTATAAGTTATATTTTATAGTATTGGGTTACCATTCACTACTGTGATAAGGGGTATGAGCCCAACATATCAATGATTATAAAACATGGCCATTTCCATTAGAAAATAATCACTCAATGAATAATCCTTCTTGTAACACCACATATCATATTTATTACTCCATAAAGAAGGGCACCATTATGTCATCTAAGGAAGACAAATTAGGATATATCTCTCACATAACCAAATATGAGTCTCAAAATAGTTTGTATTCATGGTAAATTTCTCAATAAAAGATTATATGGTTTTTATATGGTATACACAACTTGGTTTATCTACCCCCATGTGATAATTTATTTTGTGAAATTCATGTGTACTTCATCCCATTCTTGTTTACTCTCGCCATGATCATGTATGTTTGTAGGGTCATTTACCCTAACTATGTTTTTATAGATAGGAATTTTGGAGTGAAAGGATGGGCCCTTGTACTATAATTATTCCCATGTACCTATTGGTGTTTGTTCCCAGGTAAAATTTGGGTACACACTAGGCCACCATCACTAGGTCAAATGATGTGTATGGGTCATACACGGTGTGTCATATTTAAATTCTCCTAGAACCCTATCCACAATAGCTAGATAAGTACATGACATGTGTTCCTTGAATACACTTTGTTTTGGTCCATATTTTCTAGAAACACACTAACTCTTCATGTGTCCCACCCATGCCACTTTCATTCCTTGATGCATTGAAAAATCTTCAATGGAGCTCGAATCTGGACTTGGCTAACCCTGAAGAATAATAGGTGGTCGAATTATAGCCACCAAAACTGTATTTGGATCAACCTAGTGAAGCCACACCATAGTGTATCCTCACCCATGGTTTAAGACCCCTAATATGTCCTCTGATCCATGTTCCCACCTCCCACATCACATAATGATATATTCCTAAAATAATGATCTCCAACTCATTCAATAAACCACTATAAATATGGGATATTGATTGCACTTGAATCTAGTTTGAAAATATTGAATCACAATGGCATTGGCCAATGAAAAATAAAATTAGTAATGGTAACGTAAAATCACAAGAATAAAGTAGGATTGTCATTGGTAAGTGTAATCTGATAGAAAGGGTTCATCATATTGAAACACTGGTGAAATTCAAGGCACAACAAAAGTAATAAATTTTGTTTAGTAATGAAACAAATAAATGTGTCTCATGTGAAAAATTAAAACTATTAGAAATAAAAATATCTATAATACATTCTCCATAAATAAATCAAATAGAGTGGAAATAATATAAATAAAATTCCCTACATCAGGTTTAAATTGATTGTTGAGAAGAATTCTTCTGTGCCATTTTTGTTGGTGAGGTCTGTGAACTTTGTTAGTGAAGAAAACCTCTTCCCAGAATTATCATTTCTTTATATTCCTTCATCATTAATTTAGATGTCTCTTCCATAGTACATCTAATCTCCTAAGTTTATGTAGACAACCATGAGTATTTTTCATAAAATGGCATTCAAACTAGGTGATTTGGGTTTTACATCATTTAAGTGAATTAAATATATTAATTAATTAATTATCTTAATGCACCCAAAAATGATCACCTTAAAAAAATGAACAATAACAACCAACTATATGTCAATCCATGGGTAAACCCCTTGTTTAAAAAATAACCACATTGTGGAATTTCATATATGAGGTCCCGATTAATGAGAAACCCATTTATTTCTATGATATGAACAAAAATTCATTCATATTTATATATATACATACATACATACATATATATATATATTAATAATGTGGTCTTACAATACTAAAACATTAATTAGACTATGTGAAAAAATACAATGTTCTTTAAAGAAATATTCAAAGTATTAAATCGACCAAAATGGAGACATAAAATTACCATTATCATTTTATGGTTTCCCTAAGGATTAATTTGTGTTTAGGGTGTAATCCTAAAGATTAATCAAGTTGTGAAGTACATTTTGAGGTCTTAAAAATCCATTCGGTGACTAGGAACTTGGTTCTAAAAGAGTTAATGTGGTTATGAAATTCTTATAATATAGTCATCAACAACGTCACAAACTTGTGCATGAATCATCATCCCTTTGTTTTTTGTTTTTTAGAACCCACGTTTCTAAGATTCATTGAGTAATTTTCATTCTCAAGAAATGAATCATGATTGTTCTTGTGATATATGGATATTCAAAATCAATTTTACTAATAGTTATGTAACATTTTTGATCAAGGATGAAAAAACTAGTTTATTATGTAAAAATGAATTTCATTAAAATAATTTAGATTTTAAAATTATGGATTCATATCATTATTATGATGTATATATTTGTTTCGAGGACACGGTTTTAGAAAATGATTCTTTTTCAAGAAAATATGGAAAATATTTTTGTTTATAAAATAGATAATGACCTTTCATGAAATAATTTCACACCCTTGAACAATTTTTCATTAATATATAAATTTTAATAAAATAAATGTTTGTTAACATTAAGTTGTGAAGAGTACATATTGGTTTTATGGTGAAATTTATGGAAGTTTTCCATATGAAAATATTAAGAGTTAATGGTTTTTAAAAATAGAAAGATTAATTAAAAGAGTGTAACACATTATTTATAAAAACATGTCTTATATCTTGTAACAGAATTCATTTTTAAATTAACATCTAACTCAAAAATTTTAATTCAAAATGAATATGAATTTAGTTTAATTCTTTTGATTGAAAATTTTGAATGGTTTTATCATGTAATTGGTTAATTAGGAAATATATCTATTTTTTAATCATTTTTTATGGTATATAAATATATTTTATTTTAACCCCCATTTTCGGTTAAACTACTTATCAAGTGATTTTTGGATACCTTCAAAATAAACTATTTATGATTGACGTTTTTCTATTTTTTGGGTTTATTTTGTAACCCATTTAAATGAATTCACATGATTTGATGACTTTTAAATTTTTACTTACCCTTTTTAGTTTTTTTTTATTATCTTATGTGGTCCAAAGGACATACTTAGATGGGGTTCCCCTATTGGGTTTTTTGAATAATTCCTTTATTGAGGTCTTAAGATTGACTTTGAATTCTGTTTTGGGATTAGTCCTGTTTTTTCATGTGTCATTAGTTTTCTATAACTTCATATGGGGTGGGGAGATATTTATTCACTCTTTATAATCTAATGACGGGATGTATAAGTTTAAATCAAGATGATGTCCTTTTATGGACAGACCATAAGAAATTATATGTATGGTTGGGTATATTGGTCTTTTTTGGGATGATTTTCATAGTTTTATTATATTCCATGGGAATGATGGAATAGAAAATGTATAATATAATTTGGGTGTTTATACCTTCAGGTTCACACACTCTAGTATATGAGTAGTTGTTGTTTGGGTATATATTTGTTTATATAAGGAATGATTTTTTAAATACAAAAATATTAAATATTTTAAAATGAATATAATTGGAATTAAATAAACATATTCTTAGGTATCTTGTAAGTTTATTTCATTTTGGAGCATGTAAACATAAAAAACTGGTTCATAAAATATCTACATCATATACCAATTATTTCTTCATAACTAGAACCCCTTTTAACATATTGAACGTAACACATTTCCTCATTTCATGTGGAAATTAAACATTAGAAAAGGGTGAGCTATGATATGTAATAAATTTAAACATATAAGATATCAATTTATGATCATATGAAATAATAATAAAAGAATAATGAAATGGAATCTTGATTATAAAACACAAATCCTATTCCCAATTTGAAAAAGATCCAAATCATTAGTAATGGAATAAAACATTAAAATTTAAAAATAAACAAATCATAGGATATAAAATTGATAATAACTCAACAGTGAACCAGACGTTCATGTTATAAATGTGTGTAGAATCATCATATGTATATAAAACATTTCATTTTTCAAGGTTAATTAACATGACCATTGGATCAGGCCTCAAAACTTATTTCCCATAACGGATCGAGCACATGAAATTGTTTCCTAAAAAGGACCAATAACATCGACATGTTTAACATAAATATATCATCATATATAATTCATCACCAAATTCTTTGGAGGGATATTTAAGACATACCCATCACATAATAAAATCTATACATATGTGTTCTATTGGATCATAAATCATATCAAAACCCATAAAAATAAACGGGTTCAATAAACCCATCCTCATAGCATAACCCATGGAAAATAAATGGGTTCTATAAACATTTCATTTATTAACCATAAGCATAAACGTTAAAAGGACATAACAAATATGGTATTCCTGAAAAATATCCTCATTATTATGATGTAATGTTATATTTAGAATATTTGTAAAGATCACTTGAAATAATTGTTGAGGAAAATATCCTTTCCATTTTGAAATAATTAATTTTAAAAGACATAACATTATAAAGGAAAACAATTAATTTGAAAATAACCTTGAAATATTTTAATGTAAATTTAAAAATATTGAGTCTTTATTATGTTGGAAAATGCCACTCATGCCTTATTTGAGAAATAATATTACTTTAATATTTTTTGTTGGAAAGGTCATAATGTACCTCATTTGGAAATAGATAAATATTATCTTCCAAACCCTTTTGTAATAAGTAAATCATATGGAAATTATTTTATAAAAATGAATGATAAAAGTTAAATCATTTTTGAAATAATTTTTTGATACATGGAAATGGAATAGAAATATTCTCTAGTGGAGACATGGAGATAAATAATCTTGAATAATTATCAGATAGTGAAATAAATCCTTACCTCTAGTATCCCCATTCATTGGTAACATGAAATCCTGATATATATTAAGTATGGATGTTTTGTAAATTTTTTACATAATAGTTTATCAATAATACCATTTATTATTTATTTTTATACATGTTTATAAAATTCATTTTATTAAAATCATTGGTTTGTGTGATTAATTCTTCATTTCACAAATGATTCAGTTTAGTATTCACTATCCTTATAATTAGATCATGGTTCCATTATTTATATAATTTTAAAAATGGTTAAAAAAATAAAATATTTTCATTATGTAAATATTTATAATAATTCATTAAAAATAGTGATATAAAAATGGAATACACAGTTCCTTGGGATGGTAAGCAGCATATACGTATGAACATTGATTCCATTTTTAGACTAATGGAATAAATCAAAGTTAAATGATAATTAATATTCTAGGAATAATTATTATATAATACATTAAATGTGTATTTATTAAACTAGTTATAATTACCATTTATAAAATATATTGATGAAAAAAGAAATTGTATCGCAATAGTAAGATGATAAGATGTATGTACACAAGAGCGACATTTTCTCTTCAGGTCTGATGGGAAAAAGAGTGTATAGTGGTTTTCTAATAATCATAATATAATTTTAGAATATTTATGATTACGATGTTATTAATTAATTATTATCATCATAGATTTATATTATTTGAGGAAGAGTAAAGAAAGAAAGTGATCGATTATAGCAATTACTTCTTCTCTGAAATGCCTCTTTGGACCACATTTAAAGGGATATAGGGTTAGTCATTCGAGGATACGAGAACCGCAATAATATATCTAGGGAATTTATAAGAGAATATTTCACAGTAGTGTTGGTATAGAAGGTTACATGTGGTGTAATTAAGTGAGGGAGGAGGTTCCCTTTTATAATTTTTGTGAGGGGCACTATTGGAATTGACCAAAAAATATATTATAATAAATTAATTTTCCATCAATACACAAAAAAATGTCCATTGATCCGAATTATAGATAATATAATGCATTTATCTTCTCATTTAATTGATTTTAGATATGTTTTGATTCTATTTTAAGCTTTTTCATTTTTTCTTAACTCTCATTTAACTATGTTTTATATTAACTAT
Organism: Viscum album; assembly: GCA_963277665.1. NCBI lineage: Eukaryota > Viridiplantae > Streptophyta > Magnoliopsida > Santalales > Viscaceae > Viscum > Viscum album. The sequence goes on along the minus strand of OY728127.1, from coordinate 1,348,981,753 downwards.
GGTAAAAAGCTTTTCAATATTAAAAGGTTTCAATTTTTAATTACATTGTATAAATTGGAATATAAATATAAAATTTATGAAATTCTAGACCACATCGTTAAAATTTTTTATTATTTAAAAATATTTATTATTTCTAAATAATTTAATAAAATATTATTCCATTAAGATATCATTATTGTCAATTTTGATACTATCTACTATTTGGAATTCTAAAAAAATCATGGAAAATAGTAAAAATAAAATAAATATTATATATCTAAAATGTCATGTTCATCTATATTATTCTTGTTTCACCATAAATATCACAGAATTATATTACTTTTAATATTTATAATATCATTTATTTTAGTTTTCTATTAATTTTATAATTTCTTCATCGTCATTGTGTAGGAATTTAGGTTAATTATTTTATTCTTAAAAAATATAAAAAATTACCTCTAGGAATATTGTATAATTTATTTCAAAATAATTTTTATATTTAATCATATCCTCTTGATAAGAAATTTAAATAATATAATAATTATTAAAACGAGAGTATAACATGTTTCATTTTTCATTAAATAAAATATGATAGTGGTCATAATTTTATCCATGTTTCCCTAAAATTAATATATAAATTTATATCATAAATATAATTTTATTTAGATAATAATGGAAACTTATATCCCTTCATAACATAAATTTTCCCATTTTGACAAATTAGAGATATTCAAATCAGTGAATGTGTCAATTTGTGACATTCTTTGATCTAAATAATATATAATTAATTATTGTGGAACAGTGTCCACTAGTCAACCCAATTTATAATTTTAGGCATTAGAATTTGAATTATATAAATTATATAAGAAGTATAATAAAAATATATGTCCTTATAACATATTTTTAATCTATATTACAATCTTTTACCCTTTACTGAGATAATAAATTTTACTATAGTTACAATTCATATTGAAAAAAATAAAATGAACCTATTTAAAAAATTTGGACCATATGAATATAAATACTAAATCCAATTTCAAAAATCAAAATCATAAATTTTGGAGAATTTAATTTAAAATTAATCAGAAAAAACACAATGAAATATATTTTTCCCTTAAAATACCAGTTATAATTATAATTTTTATAATAAATTCATTTCTAAAATACATTAAGAAGACCAAAATTATATTAAAATGGAATAATTATATTTTATCAATAATACAAAATGAAATTTTAATTTTATAAATTTTAATATTAAAATAAATTTTTTAAAGTACATTAGTGTTATTTACTACTCAATATAAATTCAAACATTTCATAAAATTATAAAAAATTCATCCTTTTATAATTTCAATATCATGAATAAAAAATGAATTCTATATTAAATAATAAAATTTCTATAAGTTTGAAAATTAATTAGATTATTTTCTCACAGAAATATTAAAATATTGTGTTTTAAAGTAGACATATTTTTAAAGAATAAAATGAATTAACTAAAAAAATTATATTTTGATTTCTTAAAAATCAATAATTTTTTATTGATAATGAAAATAAAATATATTTCATAAAAATTTTAGTCCTATTTATACCCACCAATTTGATGACTAGTTATAACTATCATGTCAAAGAAATATTTTAACAGTGTCTCATGGTTCATTTAAACATGGTGTTTTAGACAACACAAGTCTTCAATGAAATAAAATTATTTATATAGAAATATTTCATTCAAATATAATTTTGTTACATTCTACCCCATATAATATGAATTTCTTTTTTAGAATTATAAACTCAGATATAAACAAATGACGACCCATATACTTCATCATTTCCTCCGGTTCACACATATTTTTCAAAAATAGGTTGTTTTATCCCAAAACAAAAACCAGTTGAGTGGGATTGTTTAATTGAACTTTTTCTCTACAATACAGAATATATGATGGTTGTTCTTCATAGGAAAGATCTTGATCCATCGTTAAAACTTATGAGTTAAGTACATGTTTGGGATCATATATGTGCTTTCTCTGGAGAGATACATGAAAAAAATTATGAAATTGAAAGAGGTTTTGGGGAAGCACAAATAAATAATACACAATCCAAATATGATCAATAATTCAAAAATATTATTATTCCTAGAGATTATGTTTCCTTTATTTTAAAATCTCATCACTCTTTTCCATGGAATTATTCATGTAAATACCTAATAACTAACTTTAATATTTATTTATTTCCATTCATTGTTAACATATTTTTTTATCATGTTTGAGCTACAAATATGGTTGTTGAAGGAATATAAACATATCTATAATTTCATCAACTATAAAAGGTCATAATAGGTTTATTTCTCCAACTTCATCGTAAAATGTTTTATTTTTACACTTCTTACAATATATGGATTTAGAAGTATCCATCTGAAAGAGGGAGTGAAAACAACTATTGTGAAAATATGAAACAAAATGGAGGTGTTGATCCCAAATAACGTTCAATTCCATAGAGAAATCTCTCAACATGTCTTATTGAGTTTGAATTGTCATATCAGACTTGTCATCTATTAGGGTATTATATAATATGTTAAAACAAAACTCAGTATCTAAATCCAATTTAATCCTTCTCTAGAACAACGAGGTAAATTGTGGATGCTGATCAGATTTAATTTAAAGTTGTACTCCATGAAATTTCACCACTTCTATAATACATATTATAGAAAGATGATGTAGAGAACAATATTCTCTAATAGAAATTAAGTATTCTTACTTCATAAGGTGATCAAATATAATCCATATATAATTATGGAATTTTAATGTTTTCAAGTTTTTGATGATAGAGTATGTGGTGTTTTTTCCCATTTCCATTATAGTATGTGTAATTATTGTAACATCCACTTATATTTATATCTCTCAACAATAAAATTATGACATAACGAGATTTGAGAAACATATTCTAAAATATCTATGTCTATAAAATCTGACTAGAAATATTCATTTTAGCCTCTATATATAATTTTTTTTCAATGATGTATTGAGAATGATAAACTATTAGCCTCGTCCAAGAGGTCATTTTCCAAATATGTAATGGGATGAACATATACATGGTTCCCCAACCTTATTATTCCATTACAGTCATGGTTAAACTTAGGATCATTTATCACCCTCTTTTATTACTTTATATATTCCTTTTTCAACTCTTTAATATTCACAGTTATGGATGTTTAAACATCCATTTCATCAATAAACTATTTCTCTTCTACTAATAAAATCTCTAAGTACATCATTTGTAAATCTATAAATATTGGATCTTTTGTGATCCTCATCATAGATAAATGAGGAATGATCCTTTTATCTTAAATCATCTACCACCATAATAACTTTCATATGGTGGTAATGTATTGATAATTCATAATATTTAATCATATTCAACCATATCTTTTGGAATACATTCAATTCCTTCTAGGTGAATATATACATTAATTTTTTTGGTCAATATATATATCACACTTTTTCCCATAATGATAGTTCCTCTTATCATTATGTATAATGGTAACATCATCTAACTCAAAATAGTGATTTGGGAATTTTACCTCCCGAACCATCAGTTTTCATGTGGCATAAGATTTAACCTTTCCTTTTTTTATGATAAATAATCTCGCTGTCTTCTCATATGCATCATTATAGATTACATACCCTTCTATATTATAGGGTATTGTAAGAATAGGGGGTGATTAACCATCTAATTATTTCTTTGAAATTTTCTCTACATTCATCCATCTAATGGAACTTGTAACTGTTCTATTTTAACATGGTGAGTGGATTGGACAGTCAAGTGATATTTTCAAACCAACATAGATAATATCCATCCAAACCATTGAAACACTAAATCTTAGTCACCATTATTAATCTAGGAAAATTTTCAAAGGCTTCCATCATGATGCATCCTCAAATATATCTTCTCTTGAGATTATGTTACCAAAAATGAATCTTTTGGAATCCAAAATTCACACTTGTGAAATTTCTAATAAATCTACTCCATTCTGAGGGTCTTTTAGACAATCCTTATTTAATGTTCTTGTTTGTCATCTATCTCTAAATATACAAGAATATCATCTATAAATACTGCTATAAATTTATCACGATTTTATTTAAAGACTCTATTCATTAAATATATGATGATAGAATGGGAGTTAGTAAGGCCAAAATGCATCATTATAAACTCATATTGCCCATACCTTGTATATAACGCTATCATTGGTATATCCTCTTTCTTGACTCTCAATTGATAATATCTATAATTATGGTCAATCTTGGAAAATTATTGGTCTTCTTTTTGTTTATCAAAAAAGTAATCAATAGGAGGGATATAATACTTTTTGATGATATTAATCTTGTTACATTCTCGATAATAAATGAAGAGTCCCATTGATCACTCTTTATTATTAACAAACAGAACAGGTGCACCAAAAGGTGACTCTCTATGTTGTATGAATCCCTTATAAATATTCTCCTTTAGTTTCTAGTTCAATTAATACAACTCAATTAGGTTCATTATATAATAATTCATTGAAATATTCATAGAACTAGATATGAGTTTTGTCAAAAACTAAACATCCTGATTTGGTGGAAAACCTGTATGCTCTTCTAGAAATACATCAAAAAACTCAATTAAAATAGGTGTATCCCTAATATTTAGTTTCTCCCAATGTATCTGAGATATATAAAAATAATTTATAGGAATTAAAACCCCTAACATGGAAGTAATTTTTATGGGATGTTTGTATTCATCTCTTCATTGATAGATAATCATTTATTTATTTATAGTATGAATTGTGACATCCCTTACTCATCAATTGATCTGATCTCTACATAGAGATATCAGATCCATAGCATCAATCAAATCCAATTCAATTAAATTAAGTATCACAAGATATTTAGGAAGCACATTCCCAAAAACGTCAACCAGTGAAGAATTATAAACATGATTTCGGATAGTTAAGACGATAAGAGTTTTCACAGTTATCCCAATAACTGATTCTTCTTGTGATATAGTGATACCATTAGATAATTATTTAGAAATAAATCACTGGGTGGATCTAGAATCAAATAAGGTATTAGATATTTTATATTGGATGGTATGTATACTATTCACCAATTCATTTTGATACTCAACATCACCAAAAGTGACCTTAAGAGATTTACCTTTGTCTTCGACCATAAGTGTATTCTGTTATTGATCATCATTGTTAACCCATATATTTTTTATATTTTTGGAATAATTCCCATACTCCATGAATTTGAGGTATTGGGGTGTGGGTGGTGCAATATTTCGAATCTTCTTTTCCTATACTGCATTTACTGGAATATTCAATGACTTTCGATGTTCACAGGCCTTATGACCCACAATTCCACATTAATATAACCTCTTTATTCATTCAAAAACATTCCATGATGTTTTACCACGCATTTATGGCATTTAAATGGCTAGAATTTAATTTACAATGTGATTTTTTATAGTTTTCACGAGACTCGATCATTCATTTCTTATCAAAATCATTGGAATAATGGGTATATATAACTTATTTTTCTTCATTTTGTGTACATAAAACACATTTTCATTGGTACTGAAGATTATTATAATGAAATACCTACAAAGAGTTTGTTTTAAATCATTGAATAATAGATCGACAATAATTTTAGGTTGGATGATAATACGAGAATTTTACCTTTAATTTTTGGTAAAATATTCCCCATAGGTACCAACATAATTATCATTTTATTTATGTAGCTCAAGGAACTCCTCCTATATCTCTATAGGATAAATTAGAGGAATGTAATTATTAAGACATATATTTATGGAATTTTCCTATCCATGGAATCAATTTCTTACTCATTCCTTTAATTCATGATAAGATTCAACAATTAACATGCTTCACCTTCAAGATGATAAATATATAGGACAACATGCTCATGTACTAAGCATGAAGAACAAAAAATGTTTTCCCTATGGTGTTGATCCATAGCTCAATCCTTAGTGGATCTAAAGACCCACTTAAAGAAGTAATAAGATTACCCTTGATGTACTCAATATAATATTGTTCCCTCCCATTATCATTTGGTAGTTTTTTATTATTCATAGCTTGAGAATTTTTTGTGAGAAAAGAAACAACATTTTGAGTTCTACCCCGTATAACATTCTGTTTCTCAAGAGGAAAATCATTTCATTTCCCATTGTATTCATCATTAATAAGTTTCCTTCAGTTTCAATCCATTAACTAAAACCAAGAATTATAGTGTGATAGAAACTAGTTATTGTTGGAAAACAATATAATATTGGGAATTTCTTAGAAAATATTAATTTTTTATACCATAGTTTTAACACTAGTTTATTTAAGATCAATACAAACACTCTATTATTATGTCCAATGATTATAATTTTCTGTAGGGTTCTTCTATGCCTTTCTCATAACAGTTTCCAAAGGTTATCTAAACCAACGTGTGATACAATCTATAACAACCAAAAAAATTTATACATATACATTAGATCTTTTTAGATGAAGATTAATTACATTACGGAAATACATGCATGGGTATCCTTAATGATTAGTTCCTTTGAAAGCATCTAAACATAAACAAAATATTCATAAAATATCTACATCACCTCCCACATATTTCTTCACAATAATTATCCATTTTAACATATCAAATTTAACACCATTCAACATATCCGACGAAAAATAATCCTAAGGAAACGATGATAAGAGATTCTTAATAATGTCAAACATGAAAGATAACAATTAATGATCATATAAAATCATAAGAAAATATTACGAAAATGAGATATTGATCATAACATATAATGTTTATTCCCAATATAACTATAATAATAATCGTACGTTATGGAATAAAACATTAACATTTCCAAATAAATGAATTATAAGAATGAAAAATCATAATAAATAAATAATTAATAATACATTCATGTCATATTTGTTTTTGGAATCATCATATATATTGAAACTATTTCATATGTCATGGTTAAATACCAAGATCATCATATTAGGAATCAACACCAGTTTCCCATAACAAATCAATAACATAGACTTGTTTCTCATAACAATATCATGATATATAATTAATTACCCCATACACTGGAGGGAGATATAGATACCACCCATCACATAATCAAGACAATAAATATTCCATATAGGTTAAAAAATATTCCTTCTCTCTTTCTTATTGGACAAGTTATAATTTATGTCTTTTTGAAAATGACAAAATGATTTCTTTCAATCGATTCTATAATAAGTAAACTATGGTAATAAAGGTAGTAAAAAATGGTAGGACAATAGTAAAACAATTTTTAAATTTATTTTTAGAAAAACATTCCTCGAATAGAAAATTTCATTATTGTGTTATTAAATAAAAATAATCTTTTATAATGATGAGATTGTGAAATAAACATTTACCTCAAGTATCCTCTTTAGTTGTTCACATCAAAACCACCTGTATAATAATTAATAATTTATTATAAATTTATTAAATGAAAATATATCTGTCATTAAATTTATGATTTATTTTTATCCAATATTTTTTCAAAAAATATTATAAAAATTATAGATAGAAAAATAAATTACACTGTTCATGGGGATGTTATGTCGTATGTACGCAAGAACAGAGTTTTAGTTTTTTGACTAATGGAATAAAATAATTTAAAATTATAATTAATATTTAAATAAATGTGATTATATGAGATATATCATAGATATTTGATAAACCCATCATAATTCTCATCCATAAAAGATAGTGCTGAAAAACGAATTGCATCACTATGTGGAGACGGCAGGCCATACGTACACACGAGTGGCATTTTCAGTTATTCTTTGACATGGAAGAGGTTTTATATTTGTATTTTAATAATTATAATAAAATTTTTCCATATTTATGATTTATATGTTATTATTTAATTATAAACATAATATATTTATCGGAGGTAAGGAAGTGTTGAAAAAGAATGTGATTGGTTAGAGAGATTACCACTTCTATGAAATGTCTCTTTTGGATCACCTATAAAGGGATATATGGTTGAACTTTTATTAATAAATACTTGTAATTTTTCTATGGAATTGGAGAAGATTAATTTTTATAGTATGGTTGAGATAGAAGAAGATATGTGGTGTAAATAAGTTTGTGAGTATGTTCCCTTTTTGTTGATGTTGGGGGCAGTTTTTGGAATTTCTCAAATGATTAAATTTTAATAAATTCATTTTATTTCAAAATACTACCTAATGTATATTTATTCAAATATATAACAATATATGGTTTAATATCATAATAAAATATATTTTAGATGTGTTCTGGTATTATTTTAATCGTTCTCATTTTTATTAACTCTATGTAAATCTATTTTAATTATTATTATGATAAGAATCATTTCAATATTAAATTGTTTCAATTTTTAAATATATAGAACAAATTAGACCATAAATGGATTATTTATGACATTTTATTCCATATAATATTCTATTTCTATTTTTTCAAATTATTTTTATGATTTCTTATATTATTTAATAAAATATTAATCCCCAAAAATTTCCTTATAGTCAATTTTGATACCATTCAATATTTTAACTTTCAAAAAAATCGGGATACCATGTTAAATTAAAATAAACTATTTTATCATATCCACAACAATTTAATGTCTTCTTGATAATTCATGGATCAACTTAAATAACTGAAATTATATTACTTGTTGTATATTTAATATCATTTATTTTATTTTTCTTCTTATTGAATAATTATTGCATTAGAATTTTGTAAGAATTAAGGGAAACCATTTCATTCCTATAAACTATACATAAGTTACCACGATGAAGATAAATATTTTTTATTTAAAAAAAATATTTATAGTGTAATATGTCCTCTTTAATATAGAATGATAAAAATATTTCACTTAATAAAACAAGACTGTGGAATGATTAATTTCTCATTAAAAAATACTATAAAGGTCATAATCCTATACAAGTATCCCCAAAAAGTATTAAATAAATATATAAATTGAAAATATGCATATTCAGTTCTATATGGACACTTATATTCATTTATAAATTAATTAGGTCCCCATGTGGACATACAAAAGATATTTAAGATAATAAAATTTACATTTTGTGACTTTATTTGATTTAAATATAATATAAATCAATATCAGGGGAAACTGTACATTAAAAAACAGAATTTGGAAACATAATTGTTAATGGTCGAATTAAATTATTCCAAAATATAGGGGGAAAACATATGACCTTATCACAAATTTTTAATCCTTACTAAACTATTTTCCCTTTACCGAAAAATAAATATTAACACTATTACTATCCCTGTTGACATAAAATAAAAACAATTTGTTTATGAAATTTGGACCTTATAAATCCAAATATTTCATAAATTTTATAGATTTAAAACCCTATAATTTGGAGAAATTATTTTAAAATAAAATCTGGAAAATTAAATCAAAAACAATTTTCCAAAACATCCCTTTTATATATAAAATGGGTTTAAACTTTATTCATCCATTAAATTCATTTCAAAGAAAAAAAATTTAATTCAAGAAACTATTAAATTTTTAAAACTACTATAAAATATAGTTTTACTATTCAATTACATGAAAATAATATGCAGTTTTTAAGGTGAATTAGTATTTTTCATTTTTCATAAAAAATTTTGAACATTGCTAAAAATTCTGAAAAATTCAACTTAAGATAATTTTGAAATGTTGAACAAAAAAACATAGTTAATTTATCCAATACATTTTATTGATGTGAAGAAATTAATTTTATTTATTTTATCATCAAAATAATAAAAATAGTGTTTTGAATAAAAATATATTTTCAAAGAATGAAACGAGTTTACTAAAAAAATAAGTTTTTATTTCAAAATAGATCATAAATTTTTATTGAATATAAGAGTGAAACCTATTTACTAAAATATGTATTCCTATTCATACACTCAAATTGAATATCTAGTTTATAATAGTTGAGTTAAAATAACAATATTTTAATAGTGTCTCATGGTTCGTTTGAACTTGTTGTTGCGTTAAAAGAAATTTGTTGAATGATTAATATTATTTATATATAAATATTTCCTAAAATATCTATGTGATATATCTTAGTGGTGATATTTCAATTCTTCATTAGGTTTCTCAGACGAGAGTGCTAGAAATTCCATTTTACTTCTTCTCTCATTTCTCCATTTCACAATATGAGTTTTTTCCCATGACCTTTCAATTTCATAAAATCTATTCCATGGGTATGGTATTAATACACTAGACCTAGTGAACCCTGATCTTGTGTATGGGTAACCTGATTCGGGTTCATGTAATGTTTCACCATTTAATCCATTGGTTATATATTATTCTTTGTTGTATAGTGGGCACCACTAACTTTGGTTTTATATACCCGAGTTACCAAAGACATAGTATCACAACTCAAGACTAAGGAAATTTAATTTATTATTGAGTATTGACTTTTTTTAACTATCTAATGTTAATGAGGGATGTGGTGGATCTAATGTTCTTTCTTGTACATTTTTAATGGTATTTGAGGTTTTTTTTTGTATTTTTTTGGGTCGGTACCTTTTCCAAGGTCTAACCTAGTTTTCTGTCAGATAGCACTCGGAGATAGAAGGATTTTTTCCAATGGATTAGTGTTTAGAACTTTTGTATTTCATTTATTTGAAACACGAAACCTCAAATTTCATATTGATTCCCAATTTCATCAGTGATGTCAATTTTTATTGGACCATATTAGAATTAATATAAATTATGGGAAGACCATTGATGAGTTATTATTATCCTTAGTGAATTGGGTTGTATAATATTGAACATAGGACTCATAAATAAGGTTGGAGAGACCTTATATTTTTGGATATTGTCCCCCAATAGTGCATTTGTCTTTAAAGGAAGTTGGATTGTCTGATTGATCTGAGAGAGTATTTTAAAGATCTTAAACATTAGTTTAGTAGTATCATGAACAATGGGTATATAAGGATAAGTCATGATTTGTTATTTTAATGTTAGTGTCTAGGTAATCTAATCAATTTAAGACCAAATGTCATGAAACCCTATTTATTATAATAAGGTTTGGCGAGGACGATGTGGTTATCTCAGTAAATATAGGTTGTTGTACTTAGCATGTAGACATATTATAGAAACTATCCTCATTGTATATTGAAGGATGATGTGAGGGAACGGGTTTGTATTTCAAAATCTCATTTTTTTGTTATATCATCTTTTTGTGAGAAATTTATGTCAGCAGCAGGGTTTATTATTCCCTTTTGAGATCCTTTAAAATCAAGAAAAGGTGGATAACTAGTTATTCTTATCATCTCTTATGTTATCGGTTCATGACATGTTTAATATTTCAAATCTAAAGAGATATCAAATAGAATCATACCATGTGATTAAGTTATTAGAGATTTATTTTGATCACAACACCACTATGGATGAACAATCGTTTCATAATATGGATCTCGATGATAAGATACTGTGCAGTAAAACAATATCCTTAATATATATATAGTATAAGTAATGAAGGTATAACTATGTGATGTGGGAATGGAAAAAAAAAATTTATCAGGAAGTTTCCACCTCTCGTTACTAGTTCAGAAGGATGAACTCTTAGTTTCTGGAAGCATTAGGGTGGGGAAAATTTTAATACCTGAATCATTTCTATCTGGTAATATTATACTGTTTATGTTTATATCATTAGTCATTGGAGGTGATGGATATTATTTTACTTCCCTTGTTTTTATATGATATTTATAATTTATTTTATCATTTTTATTTCATTCTAATAGAAATCAAATATTCTTCAATTTAATTTTTACACTTACATATGGCATAGGGTCTATGTAAGGGTAACTTCCACCTACCATTAATTTCATTGATTTTTTGGAGTTTCATAAGGGTAAATCATTATTATCATTTTTTGAGTAATGGTGTATGAAGATTTGATGTTCTATATGAGGGTTATTTTAGTTATTCTATCTCTTATCTTAGGGTATAGACTTATTTATTTGAGTTGCATTAAGGTAATGGTAGTTTTCCCATCACATTTTAATGGTATGTCCTTTATTCCAAATTTCATATAAAGGTAAATCCTTATTTTCAAAGGATTAATAGGGGAAATTTATTCCCTATATAAAGGTAATACTGTATTTATAAAGGTTCCATAAGGGTATCTCTTATGTGTTGTAAAAGGGTGGGCTATAATTTTCAAATGCTAAATAATGGTGCCAAAGATGTTTGGTAAATGTAACCATACTTTTCAAATGGTCACATAATGGCATAGTACCTACCATGTAATGTTATAATGAGATTTTTAAGGGTAGTACCATAAATTAATTTGGATTCATAATGGTAAATTAGTACCCTTATCCATCCCCAAAGGGATGCATAAGCCTAAAACCATGTTCCCCTTATGCAGTTCTCTTTTTTGAGAATAATAAAAAAATTTGTTTGTTTCAATTCTTTAACCTCCATAATGAACATATTGTGACTTTTAGAATTTTAATGTTTAAAAACATGGTATTATAATCCTTTTAACTTGTTAATGTAGGTAACTCCAATTTTAATTGAATTTGAACCTTCCACATTCAATATTTTAGTGAAATGGATAATTAATTACTATTTTTAGAATTAATGGTTTCATTTCACTACACCTAGTGTATTTATTTAAAAATTATAAAACATATGATTCCATCATTACTGTTATCCTTTTTAGGATAGTTATATGTGTTTAGCTACTATAGAACAATTTCTGATTTCATTGGATAATTTTTCAATCTTCCCTACTAGGGTATCAATGGTAAGGTGTAAGGGTTTATTTTATAGTGAATTCTCAATCATCGACCATTAATTATAGTTTTGACTTTAAATACTCCATTGAATGTGTTTCCAGTTGCTGTATTTATAGAATAGATCCATTCATTGTTTACATTTCGTTCTAGTTAATTCATTATGGTTATTTTATTAAATTCATTAATTTCTCCTATATGAGGGAAATTTTCAAAATTTCATATTTTTTGTTTGAAAATATGAATTTAAATGTAATTTACCTATAAAATTAATTTATACACATTATATTTTGATAAATTGTTTTTATTATAATATAAAATTTTAAATGAAAGAGAGTTGTGATACAATGCTTGGGAAAATGTGTAGTATAATTGTGAGTATGGTATGTTTTTTGTTTCTTGGAAACCAAACCCATGGGAAAATGATATTTCTGGCCAGAATTTATCACCTATGTTTATTTTATCAAAAAATGTAACAGAATAAAATATTAGAAACATGGGTGAGATTGAAAGGTTGATATCAATAGGCAATTGCAGGACTCGATTCCACATGATTCACATAAATGCGTAGTTTCATTTTAATTTTATGATACTATAATCCTTAATATGGATCCAAAATATTATTTTTTAATGATAGATTAAATTACTTATCATGTTTTATATATTCACATGGTCATATTATAAATTTTCCCCATGTACATGGTGCTCCCAGACCAGATTTTATTATCTTGGTTACCTTTGTGTACCGTGTTTTATATTCTCACCATGATATCTCACGGGATATGGTTGTTATGGTTACTACCATATGTTTATCATTCCAATTTATATTCACATTAACATTTATTTTAATGTATAACAATTCGAAAAGAAAAAAAATATATTTTTTTCAAAATGGTTTACATATGAAAATTGATTTTAAAAACAGGTTTATTTAAAGAAATATCTAATGGTTTCATGGTTATAGATAATGTAATGATTTGTTAGTTGTATTATATTTCGATTTTTTTTACATCCTAACTCTAGTTTTTGAATTTTCAGTACTAGTTTTTGTGGGAATGAGGTAATGGGATATTAATCATGTAGTGTAGTGGCTTCATTGGTTTAATATCACATTTATAGTGAATCAGGATGGTAGTGATAGTAATTTACTGGGAGAGTAGGTTATGTTATTTCTTTATTTTCTATTTAGGTTCTAACTATTTGGAATTTCCATTTATTTATCATTGATGTTGTCATTTATTCTAGGTTGTTTTTTTATTTTTTATCATATTCTTTGTATACATCATACATGTTGTGTTATCTATTAAGGAATAGTTGTTCGCAAGGTTTTATATGTTAATACCTTGGTGCTTGATTCCATCCGATAAAAATTTTGAATGTTTTTCATGTCTTATAAATATCCAACTCTGGTTAGACCCCAGGTTGACCTAGTTGGTCTCATTATAAAGATAGTTCATAATAATTTTTGGAATTTTGGTTTCTCTAAAATGATATTTTAGTCTTCAATAAGAGTTCTAAAAAGCCAACAATGGTTGATTTTTTTAGTATAATCGTAAAAAATATAATTATATTATAAATAAAAAAATGGATAAAAAATTATTTAATAAATTATGTTTTGTTTATAATATAAAATATATTAAAATAATAAATTTACAAATGAAAATATATTTCTCTCTCGATACGGAACTCTGGTGTCAACAATGGTAAAAAAACTAATCATAGGCATAATCTCACTAGAATGATAATTGAGTGTGTTAATTATAATGTTCCGAACTTAGTTATAATTGATAGTTAAAGAGTTTATTTTTTAAAAAACAACTAATATATAAAACTTTGTGTTATATAATTTTTTAAGTTATGATAATGATAAATTTATTTGTAATTTTTTCTATTTATATATATTATAATTTTAATGTGAAGCTTATGAGAATATACAGTATCCATATTTTATAATTAAATAAATATTCCAATATATTAGTTATAATTTCATGATAAATTTAAAATATATGATATTTCATAAATACGAATATCAAATAATTGACTGATGTCAACCATGGACTATCTATGAAACACAAATTTTCAGTGGAGGTCATTGCTCACTTCTTTACCAAATGGAGGGTAGTCGTGGTAGTATCTTTATGGGGGATTTCTAGTCTTTGAAGATAACATGTATAATTTTGGTTATATAATATCTTTTATATACCTTTATTATATTATATGATATATATGATATAGCAAGGATTATACTTGGTCTGAAACATTTGGAAAAGAATGATCATTGAATGGAAATCTAACATCGTTTGAAGAACTGATTTTAAGGTCTAAATTGGAAGGTATGAATTCAATTGTATTATTGATAGAGATAAATAAATTTCAACCAATTTCAAGAATCATGTAAATACTTTATGGGGATTACTGAATTTTTTAATGGTCCATTGATCATCATTACATCACTATTCACATACAATTAGAATTAGACTTTAGTGTTGTTTAGTCTTATGAATATTACTATTACCAAAATCAATACTTCTTTCTTATGTTATGAATAACTATATTTTATAGAAAAAGGATTCACCACATAGGTAAATATGTATTAATTTTAAAATTAATCTTTTTACATTGAAAAATAAATCAATATTGGAAGCATTTCGGGGATATCTCGTGATGTTTTATTAATTATATAATTGTATTAAATATTGAATAATAAAATTAAAAAAAGTAATTTTTTTTAATATGAATTAATATACAATATTTATTAATTCTAAAAAATCATCATTAGTGGTGATGAGGGTTTGAAAAATGGTACTATGTATGAATCCCTACTAGTGTATTATAATTCATACTATGTTCATTGACATTTAACTAAACTGTGTTGTAAAGAGTTTGTGCGATAAATCATTAAAAATAAGTTATTCATTTAAATAAAAATATAAATATAAAAATTGGAATATTTAATGTTTATGTTTCTCAAAAGGGAGAAATGTCAATGTATAAGAGGAATATGTAAAATAATATTAATGGATTCCATTATAAGAAAATTATTGTTCTGATACATGATATCATATCGGAATGACATTATCTTATGATGGAATTATTTTATATGGTGGATGAATAATAGTTTCTACAAATTATTAGAGTAATTGAAGATTTTCAAGGAAACCTTCTAAAAAATAATTAGAAATGGGACACTAATAACAGAATATATTCAATATAGGAAAAAAATTAGTAGGTCCAACCATGAAAGTGATGTTAGAGATGATTACTCGTATTTATTAATATATTTACCTAGTGAAGGTGATAGGTATTGTATGAAAAGTTAATTATTTGTAAATAGATGTAAAAGGACAGACAAAATTTAAGGAAGAATTTATCACTACCCATAATTTTAATGTTGATAGTATTTTCGTTTCAAAAATAATAAATGGCCTTTCCAAGGACACCATTAACACTAGTGATGATGATTAAATTTTAATTTAATATTGTAGGTTCTTTTCTATGAATGAGATAAAATATACTAAAAATTCATCTATTATATTAATTTTCATTGTTTTACTAGTTTCTTTATTAATTTGTTTCTTATAATAGTTATAATAAGGACTATGATACGGTTTTTATGAGAATATTAGTTTTTTAATAAATATCGTAAATGTATTATTTCTTCCAAAGCTAAGATTCGAATTGATAAATTGATTTCAACATTCAATTTTGAATGAAGAGTTTCCTTATTTCATAATTTTAATATTAATATAACACTCTTGTATTGCTAAATAACAGTGGATTATTTTTTTAAAAAATAATATATTTTGATAAACCATATTTTTTATTTAAAAAACCACTTTTTATTTCTATATTGTGAAGTTTCACATATAAACCATATGTAAAATGATCTTTTAAATATATTTCACCACAAATTGGAGAAATTTATTTTAGGACCTTCCATATAAGATAGAAATAGGTATGGTTATTATATTTTGAATAACTATTATAAATATTTTATTCCTTTCAAAATTTCCCCCAAAATAATTACTTTAATATATGTATTCTTTCATGAAACTCACATAAAATATTCTAAAAAAATTTTATGATAATGTTGAAATTTTTAAAAAACTAATCTATGCTATATGTTGAGGTTATTCAAACAAAACTCTTCAATAATCCCAAACATATCACTATGAATTAAAGGTTAAAATGTAAATTCATCATGAATGAATTATAATTTTTAATTCAAGTATCAATACTATTTTAATGAGAAAATATTTTTTATATTTTGAATTAATGGTTTATATATGTTTTAGAGAGAATAATTTAAAAAAAATTGTAGAAGTGAGAATAACTTTAAACCATGATGAATCAAATTGAAAATAAAATAATATTTTTAATTATAAATAGAAAAATATAATGATATAAAGAATATGATGATTTGAATAATAAATTAATATAATTTTATTGTAGTTATAATATTAAACATCATATTTTTTTAATATTAGTTCCTTAATTTTTTATTTATTGTTTTGAGGAAACATATATATTATCTTGTATTTCAGACAAATATACTATTAGAATTCAGTTCTACCAAAAACATTATATATGAAGGATTTAGGCTATGTTTGGTGTTGGATGGTGGTATTTGGAAAAGACTCTGGTAGCACAATAACGAGTTATGTGTGAAATATAGGATGATTGATCTTCTAATGAAAAGATTAAAGATCAATATGTGTCTTGTAGTTTACTCGATAGATGTCGGTTATTCCCCATTTTCTTTGCGAGTCATAAAGATATAATCAGTTTTATTAGATAACTAGGAGGGGAGACCATTTGGGGGGTCTACTGGGATGTGATGCATAGAAATTATATGTCTAATCCATATATCACATAGATTATGTGACAATGATAGAAATAACCCAATGTGTGAGTAATTCATAGTCTTGTAGGGTATTGATGTGTTTTGGGGGCATGTTTTATTTCCATAAATAGGTAAACCGTAATTGGATATGTAGGGGTGTGTATGAAGATGAATTTAGGAATTAAAAGTTATGTTGGACTCAATTTTAACTCCCAAAAATAATAGAACAAAGTATAGATGATTGTTTTGAAACATTATATATATATATATATAACTAATTTTATTCAAATATAAATTTTGGGATCATATTAAACCATGATAAATTATTTTTAATGATGATGTATGGTTTTTTTATTAAAAATTATTCATTATGAAAATTAAAAAATAAATTTTGATAGTATAGTTGATTGATGTTGTTAAATAGGTGAATTATAATTAAATTTAAAATGGAATTTACATGTGAATATTTTTAATTATTTGAAGAACAAAAATCACATAAAAGATGAAAATTATTTATGGGGGCCACAAGACTCTTACTATGTCATGTTACAATCTTGATGACCAAGATTTAATTTAATTTGTATTTTAAATTATTATCAATAATATAATGACTAAAAATATGATATTTATGTGAAAATCATGAATGATATGAGGATTTTTATTCTAAATGAATTGTTGTTATTTATTAATGGTATTTAATTATAAAGCTATATTATGATAATATAATGATAATTTTTATAATTAAGAGGTATTTCCCCCAACATATGATTTATATATATTTGGATTTCATGAAATGTGAGGTTTATTTAGGTAAAGGAATATCTCTTTTTAACTTGTTTTGTTTATGTTTGTTGGGATTGTTTTTTGTTTTCTTGGTTTTTATATACTTCATGAATTTGAGAGTTAAAAATCCTTAATATTACAACCCTATAAAAATTTATTTTTAGAGATTAATTCAATGTTATCTTTGTGTTGGCTAAGTCCAAATTTCTTACTTTAAGGAACCCAATTATATTATATTAATAATTTATATATTTTATAATATAAAATTGTTTTTGGACAAAAAAATTATGTAATGGATCGACCACATGTACAATTGTTTTAATGAATGCACATTGGATTTACCACATATAAAATAGATCAACATCATGTATATTTGATTGACTGTGAATAATCAAATTCATTATCCTAATTCAACACTAATGCAAACATGATGTCATGTGAAGCTACCTTCATAATTAAGAAATTAAATTTTTCTATTGGATGAATCGATGACATACAGAGATCCAATTCAATATTCATGTGAAATAACCATGACATATTTTATGGAAGGGCCTTGAATTGACCACACAATAATTCAAATAGACAAAAAATTTATTCTAAACAACCTTTCCTTTTCTTACTTACCATAAGATATAATTTGATAGTCTTGAAGCTACCACATGAAGTTATATAGGATCAACCACAAGTATTGATCCTTGTCAAGATAAAATACCAAAAAATATCCTAAGAAATAAATTTATCTTGAAAAATTAAAATATTCATGCATTTGTATGTATTTTATCAAGGATTAAGATATAATTATATTCACACAAAAAAACAATTTTTTATTATTAAATGAATGTCATGAAATTTGTGGGTTCCATGATTAGATTCATATTTTGAGGATTTTTTTCCCAATAGATAATTATATATGAGTCATATATATATATATAAGAGAACATGTCAAATTTGAGAAAAGATAAGATATAATCAATTAATTAAGACTATGTTCTTATATTTATTACTTGAATACTAAAATTTATGTTTTATGAAAACCATTAAAAGAGTTGAGAGAAAGAGTTGATGACTATTTAATCCACTATCATAATTATTGGATTTCAATACATGGTGATGGAAAACATATATATTATTCAAACTCGATTAGAGACGATCCACATCACATTTTTCATTATACTTTTTTGCTACATTGTTTCAATTTTATGTTTGAGTTTGGTATACATTTTTCATTAAACTAAATTAACACATACTACATCACTAAAAATATCTATTTATATGATTGTATTTATTTTATTTTATTACATTACAACTCCAATGAATAACCATTGTATATGATGGTTCATAATCATATATATCCAGTGTGTAGTTTACTACTTATTTATCTAATCCCTATTATGGATAAATTTATTTGTGTTAATAAACATTCATTGGTTTGGTGATACTAACAAGTGGATAGGGATTAGTTTAATACGTACTAAACCAATCATATTATTTCATTTTTTATTCAATTACATTTCTTATATTTCTAAAATTGATTTCAAAAGATACTACCATAATTTATTCTTGACATCATCAAGTGTTTTGTAAATTTTATTTTTAAAATAATAATTAATAGTTAAAAATTATCAATAATGTATAAATAAATTTAGTTCGGTTAAAGTGTTTTCAAAATATAAATTAATTTCATATTTAACTGGTTATTTATTACTCCTATTGGAAATTGTTTTAATGGATAAAATGTTATATAAATATTATATATTTGTCAACTGAGACATATTAAATTGAGGGTATTTAATTTAATTTAATAATGAAATATTTTTTAATATGAAGTTAAATTCTCCCCACCCCACCTCATGATCATCCAATGTACCTACCATTTTTTATCCAAGCATGTTCTTTAGAAATCTATGTATTTACTTTTTTAACCACCATTAATGTGTTTGAATTTTATCATGTCGTGATGGAAGTATCCTAGATTCTAATTATTTAATATTCTATATTATGGATTCTTTTATACATAATGGATATACTATTATTCACCAATATGGCTTTAATAGAAAAAACTATTCTCAATTGATGAATAAAATCATTATTTACTTTTAGTGTACGGTACATTATATTTAGAAAACAACAAAAGATAAATAAACAAATCCGAATAAATATGGAAGGAAAGGATTTAAAATACAATATATTTATATGATTATAACTATTAATACATTTAATATTAAATTTTTTCCTTATGACAATATATATTTAGTTTTGGGTCATAATTTTGTACAACCATTTAAATAAGAGTTACCCTAGCCATGTATCATATGGTCACATAAAATGTTAAATAAATTATTTTTAATACTTATACTACTACATGTCATATTTTTAGAATGAAATTTGATGAATCCATATCTAAAATTCACTTCTTGATCAACGAGATCATAAGTGAAATGGTTTTACATGGAAATCCATTTTAGGAACAAAATATGATGATAAATTTTTTTTGAGTAGTCTTCCAAAAAATTAGAGAAGAACAATATTTTCTATTAGGGAATATTCTGAGAATGAAAAAATTATAGGCGAAGATGAGGTTGGAAAAATAATGATGCATAGGAAGTGCTTAAATGTAACATTGTGGATGTTGAACCGAAAAAGAAATATGTTTTATTAAATAATATGAAACTAAATTAATGGTCAAAATTATTTATGATTATACATGAAAAATTAAATTTTAAATGATTAACGATTAATATATGGCTCACTTAGATAGGATATTTTATAAGTTTAACTATGTTAAATGGATTTTCAAAAGATCATTTTAAAAATGATGATATGATAATAAGTGAAATTTGGAGAAGGATGACAAATCTGGAAGATTCACATGTTCTGAATGTAAAAGGATGATCCAAATACATGTCTAATTACCTAGGTTGAAAGAAAATAGGAAATATAGTGATAAATTAAAGAGGACGAAGAATAAAATGAATGTTACCATGAGTGGTTCCAAAGATATATACATTAACTTGGGCTCTAACCAGGATGATACAAGTTAATTTTCTAAATAATTTTTCATGGTCACTTAATCAGATGTATAATCCACCACCACTACTTTTTCTCTTTGATAATTATTTAGTGGATAAAATAGAGATATATGATTTTTTTATATCTTTTTGGAAACAATGAATTATAATAATGGTAATAATAGAAATAAGAGGATATTTCATTCCTTATATGTTATTGATAAATAAAATCTAACATATAAAAAAAGGGTTATTTTTTTAAGAGTCAAATGATATGATATTGGATAATAAAAAACAAGGAAAGGATGTAGAGAAGTTTACTAAAGGAAAAAATTCATTGAACCAGGTTTTGGGTAGTAAAAAAATTCCCAAAATTTTGTAGCACCCTAAATTTTAGGTAAGTAACTGTTTCATTATGTTTTTATGTATAGAATGTTTATGGGTGATTTTTGGAAGAGTTGGGAAAACATTAATTATGTTTTTTGGGATAATGGGATACTGCACGAGTTGCACAAGATTTTTCCAAACTGCATAAAAGCCTAGGGGAAAACATGTGATTTGAATATGGCTTGGGTATTTTGGGGTAGAGGATTTGGCATGATTAGCACATGGTTATGGAGACCGTACGAGAAGACCATGTGAAGCTTCATCCTTAAGGTATCGGTTAACGTACAGTTAACACAATTTTCCCTTGATGTGTGACTAAACAGTGCATTGGTCAATGTTAGATCCTAAAAAAGTTGTTCTACCATGATTTCGACTTTAAGTTCCATTTTCCAACCATTGAGGGAATACCTAGGATTTTTTCTCCCACAATGGCCAAAGAAGGTTCTCTCATTGATCCAGAGGCAATATAAAGGATCCACATGGTGATTAGAAGCATATTTTTCATGGTAAGTGATTCTTCTTCATCGTTATTGTCTATTTTATTAGATCTACTTCATACCTCTTCTCAATTTCATATATCTATGCCCGATGTGGGTAGCTATAAGGTTATGGAAGATGATGAATTTTATATATTTCCTTATCCATGATAGGGGAAGAGATCAATGGCAGGTTGGAGAGGATTTAACCTAGTTTCAGTGGCGTTCCTTGTTCATTTGTCATTTTTCATAAAACTCTCGAGGTATGTGGCTTGAATATAAAATCCCATTGATAAAATTGATTTTATTAGTTATAGATTGATTTAACTGATTGAAATTTATTGTGAAATATTTTTTCAAATCATGATATAAATACTCTTTAGTGATTTTTTTTAGAAACTGTGGATTTTTGTGAATTTTTCTGCATAGTGATTTAGTTCATGATTTTAAAATGGCTGTTTTAAAATGTGTCGTTGATTGGTTTTTGAATTGTTTTTTTGGAGAAACTTTTTTCAATAAAAAGTTTTTTTATTGAAACTTTTTTTACTAAATGGAATTGATTTCTTTTTTGGGAATACTTTGGTGGGTTTTCATATTGATTTTATGAGGCATTGTTGAAATAGGGCCTTGTGCTCAGTGCCAAAGGTCTAATGACACATGGGAAATAATTACCTTGTGATGACATGGTAGATTGAAAAGAGGCCAGTCATCAGTATGGAGCTTTTATAATGAAGCATGTATAATTGGTATTATGGTTGTGTGGAATAAATTGGTTATTCTAAATGGAGTTTATGGAATGGTTTTAATAGTATTATTTGGTTTCATTCTTGAATAAAGAATTTTGTTGCAAAATTGTTTATTTTGGTACTTCTCTGTATTTATCATTAAAATGTTTTAGATGTTATTGATATTTAGTTATAAAATATATTGGAAATTATATTATATAACTATTTTATATAAATTTTTCTTACTTTTTAATCCTAATGGCGTGAGTAGGGAAGTCCTTGAAGGAAAATCTATTGAGTTTTAGTACTCACCCTGGATTTGGCACTTTGTTGCTTTTCCAGAAATAATCTACCCAAACATGGGAAAACACAATGTATCATAGGTCTTTAGTACTCCCTCATGATACGTGACCTGTTTAGTGTTGCTGAAGCATGGAACTTGTGGGGTATAGATTCTTGAGGTCACCTTGGAATTTTAATAGTTAACTTCAACTATTTAATTTGTTGTTAGTTTTCCTTCTATTGTGGTATTTTATTTCATGTTTGACATTCCTAAATGAGATTTTGGGTCGTCTTTCATGGTCATCATGAATCATCTGGTGGTTTGTTTAGTTGTTACATTTTGGGTGAGTTGGTTTTTTCTTTAAGGGAATATCATCCCCCACATGTATTGAATCACATATTTATTTATTTCTAGCCTTTAGCACCTTAGGGATACCACTAATTTCCAGGTAGCATACTCCCTCACACTAAATAAAATTAAGATAAATAGGGATGTAACACATGGTATCAAATTTGTTCGGAACAACATCATGTTTTAGATAAATGGTATCAACTTGATCATTTTTTTGTTTAACAAGTAGTCATCAGTTTTATTGGTCTTGGAGTTGATTTCATTCTGGTCTATTACTTGGGTGGGGATCTAAGAAGGGACTAGGATTGCCAATAATAGAAATGTTTATCATAAAAGAATTATCTATCCTTTTTATGTCGAACTTCATATTTCTTGGGAGTTGGGTAAATAATTTTTTTTTAGAATCATATAGAATATTGAATCTCATTATCAGCGGTTTAGCTGATGAGATGAGCATGAAATGTAACAGAGGAATGACGTCCCACAAGGGTAACATATTTTATTATGAGTAATGATATATTATTTGATACTCTATGATGATTTTTTAAAAATTTTAATTTCTTTTCAAATGAATGACATTGAATGGATCATAGTTTGTTTATTTGAATATTCCTTGATTTTAAAAGATAGTTGATTTTTTTCCATGAAAGTTGAACATGGAAAAGGTTGATTTTGGAAATAATTGTCAAGATAGATGATATGGTAAAAATAGAAATTATAATCCTTCAGTTTGTATAGAGTGATACTAATGGTGTTTGTTGTCTATATGGGGAATGCCACCACATAGGTATCATATAAACAAACCGAAAAAAGCTATGGATAATGTGGTTTCACTTAGAAGATGGTGAAAGAGAAATTAGTTTAGTGTATTGTCCATTAATTTTAGTATGTGGACATGGAGAAATGGAGGGATGAGCAAATAAAAGTGGATCATTCCATACATTTCTAGAAACATAATCCACCCATCATCTAGGGTGATTCAGAACTAGAAATAGAAGAGTTCTGGCTAAAAAGGAAGAATCGTATATTTGACTTCATCGGCCCACCCACAGAGTTAAAATTAATTTTGGAAACCTATTTTCTCGAGGACCTTCCACACATATTGTTGGATCTATTATAGTAGGCACGAGTAAATAAAGACCTTAATTGGGAGGATATTTTGGAATTGTTCCACCAAACATTATATCCCCACATGTTCAAGACTCAAAAAAAACAGAATTATTCATCATAATGAAAGAAGATATCTTTTTCCGAAAGTATGTGGATAAATAAGTGAATTTATTGGGCATTTCTCCAAATTTTTCATATTGTGAGTCCTTGAAGGAATGCATTTTAGAATCAGGACAAAGGAAAGAGATCTACTTAAAAACATTTATGCTCTGTATTATTGATAATACCTAAATATTCAACAGAGAGACAATGGATGAAGTCTCATGTTCCATGGGATGAGGAAGTATATTGATACCCATGGGAACTGTAAGGAACTCTGATTTAGGTAGAAAGAAGAAGATGGACACCAACATTCATAGTGCGAGCGTGAACCTGAATACGATACCTCGATCTGTCAATCTTCCTCTGAAACCTATGACTAAAGCAAGATATTTCCAATGAGGTTACTTAGACCCAATGACGTGAGAGTGTACAACACCACCAAGATAATTCCATAATTTCAATAAGATGGGTCATCTTAAGCAATATTATCACAGTTCTCTGTGGTTGGGTGCTCGAGACACTTCCTAGGTGTCACAAGCATCGTATGCTTCGATGGGGTGAGGGCGGTATAATTAACCACATTAGTAGAATAGGGATAGATGTGGTGATTCTAGGAATAATATGAATATTCATGAAGGGAAATATCTGAAGGTCACTAAAGAACATTGTACAATGATGAAGAAATTATATGGAGCTGATCATATGATTATAAATGAATAGGATGTCCCAACATTAATGATAGGTAATATTCATTTCAATTATACCCTTATGAAATTATTTTTTCATACTGGTGAATCTCATTCCATTATTACTTCGTGTCTTACTCGTTTACTATGTTTAAAACATGAGATGGTTCTTTCTATGACAAAACATCATACTCCTTTGGGTTAATGAGAATGTTGAGCCATTCTATATAGAGTATGTACTATAACTTTTGATGGATCTGATCTAAATATGGACATCATGGTACTAGAGATGGCCTTACATGATGTTATCTTTAGTATGGATTGGTTTCTATTGTTCTAGGCTCAAATCAACTATAATAGCAGAATAATTCGTTTTTTGATTGAGGATGGAAACATGCATCTCTTCAGACGAGAAAGGGATGGAATGACAGGTGCAATAATATTTTTATCACCAGTAGTGGGAACGATCTATTATTAGTTTGTGGGACTAAAATTGACATAAATGGTCAATATCCACAATAATAGTTTTCCAATATTCGTGGATCATTTTCATGATTCTTTCCCTAAAAAAATATCAGGGTTACCACCCATAAGAGAAGTGGATATTATGATGGGTCACCTTATAGGGACCAGTACTATTTCTATTCTATGTTATAGTATGGCACCAACTAAATTAAGAGAGCAGAATGTGTAGTTGGAAGAACTATAATCCAAGGGATTCATTTGACCTAGAGTTTCTCCATCAACAACACTAGTATTGTTCATGAAGAAATCAAATAAAACTCAAAGTATGTTCATGGATAATCATAAGATTAACCATGTTATGAAACAAAGTCACTATCCCCATCCACAAATTGTTTATATCTTTTATCAATTCAGCTAAGATCAGTGGTTCTCCAAAATTTTCTTGCATTCAGGATATCACCAATTGTGAGTTTGGAAGGAGGATATTCTAAAATAGCTTTAAGAAGTATATATGGGCATTATGAATTTGTGGTAATGCCTTTAGGTCATACAAATTCACAAAAATATTTATAAGATTTGATGATGAAGATGTTTCTGAGATATATGGAATATGTTTTGTGGTGTTTTTGGATGACATATTGGTGTATTCAAGGGAAGGGGATGCACACAAGAAACACTTTCTGACACTAATGAAAATCGCGAGACACCATTATTTGTATTCCAAATTATCAAAATGTGATTTTTGGATATAGGATGTTCTATTTCTCACCCATGTAATTTCTAAAAAAGGAATTTCAGTGGATCTAGGGAGGATAGAAGATGTTATCTCTTATCAATCATTGAAGAACTTTATTGAGATAAGAATCATTCTTGGTCTCGCTTATTATAATCAATGATTCTTTCATGACTTATCACACATAGATTTGACTATTAAATCAATGAAAAATAATAATGTTCCATTTAAATGGAATGAGGAATGCCATAAATAATTCCAGGCATTGAATTTTCATCTTACATTAGCACTTATCTTGATTTTTCTAGAATCAGGATACAGGTATGTGGTGTATTTTGATGCTTTTGGATCATAGATGGGATGTGTTCCTATGGTAGGAGACCATGTTGTTGCTTATAGATCAAGGAAATTAATGGTTCATGAGAAACATTACCCAACACCTAATTTGGAATTAGATTTAGTTTTCCATGCATTGAAGATTTAGCTTCATTAACTCTCTAGTGATATATATACTATATTCATAGATCATAAGAGTGTGTAACATATTTTCACAAAATGTGATTTCAATATGAGGCAAAGGATATGTATTGTGTATCAAGAAATGTTTGACTATTAATTGATGTATACCCCAAGTAAAGGAAACTCGGTGGCTGATTAATTAAGTAGAAATTCATATGGCCAGTTGAAAAAAGAAGCTTCATAAGAGTGGTAATTGATGTCAGTCCTAGATGACATGCTTGTAGAATTTAAAGATTGAAGAAATGTTATAGTTTTATTTTATGTATTGGTAGTTCCTTATTTAATGAATATGGTAATGAACACACAAAAAAACTATTCTAAATGTGTTAAAATGAGTTCAAAACACAATGGTTGGGAGGCCATTGATAGTTTGAGGATGAATGGGAGTTCAGTGTTGTGGTTTGGGAATCAGGTTGTTGTACCTAGGGATTTTCATGAAAAACTTCTTCATTACTACCACTAATTGATATGGGAGTGTTCAAGATAGAATAAAAAATATTTATATGTCTTTGAAAGAATATTTCATGTGTAATGGTATAAAATGGACGGTGGCTGAGTTCGTTTCGAGATACTTAACTTGTCTGTATGTTAAGGTAGAACATCAGAGACTATAAAATAAGTTGTAGTCATTACCTTTACAAGTGTAAAAATGGGAGGAAATAGAAATGGATTTTTTCACAAGTATCCCAATAATGGTTCGGAAACACAAATCAATATGGGTGATAGTGGATTGACTCACCATGTCAGCTCATTTCATCCCTATTCATGAAACTCACACGGTGGTTGATCTGTCCAAAATCTATATCCGAGAAGGGGTAAAGAGACCTAGAATACTTGTTTCAACTGTATCATAAAGATATCCTAGGTTCATGTCTCTTTTGTAGAAATCCTTATAAAATTCTCTTAGTACTCAGTTCACTATGATTATGGCATATCATCCTCACATGGATGGGAAATATGAAAGGATGACACAAATGTTGGAAGGCATGTTGCGGGCTTGTGTAATGTGTTGGACTTCCCATGTGTTAATCTTGTTTTAATGATCCCAAATCCCATACATTCTATAAAAATTGTTAGTCATGTGGAATCTGTCTCAAATCTTGTGTACAAATGATTAGTTTCTTTATCTATTAAATAATTATTGTAAAAAAAATTTGATTATGTTGTGATGGATTCCCATGATAAATGATTAAGTCTAATCCATTCTATGAATATAACTTTTTAAGTCTGTGTACAGATATTAGGCTAAGTCTGAGATACTATGACCATCCAGACACTATGACCATCGAGGCACTATAACCAGACACCATGACCCTTCAGACAACATGACCATCTTAACACCCTGACCATCCAGACACCACGACCATCCAGACACCGTGACCATCTAGACACCGTGACCAGCCACTATGACCATCCACACACCATGACCATCCTGACACCGTGACCAGACATTGTGACCATCCAGACACCTAGACCATTCAGACACTGTGACTAGACACGGTGACCATCCAAACACCATGACTAGACACCTTGATCAGACACCGCATCTGTGCTACTTGTTCCTAATCTCAATGCCATCATGACTATCTCATTGGTCAATGGAAATAAAAGAGACACTATTTCAAGGAGATGCAGTCTCAAGGATACACCATTTTGAAGGGATACTATTTCAAGGATACATCGTTTCAAGGAGACACTATTTCATGAAGATATCGTTTTTTGATAGACTATGACGCCATTTAGTAGTCTATTTTTTTTATTTTTCAATTTAATCTGTTACAGTCATATTGGAAGCTTTGAAATGCACTAACATAATTATAGTTTCTTTGTAGACATGTCACCTGATAGTATGAGGTACATGGTGAAGAATACATGCATCTTGTCAGCTCCAAAACATGCACTCCATGAATAAAAAAGAATAGTGTGGCCCAAAATTAAATGAGATGATAGGTAAACAAAGGAGTTTGATAACGAAGACGGACAAGCATTCTTGAGAAAACCTGACACATGAAACTCAATACATATGAAGAACACCTGAATCACTCTTGAATCCAAAAAGGCTGAGATACCATTGATCAGAGCCCAAAACATCTTCTCAACAGAGACTCTAGAAATAACATGATCCAGATCTGAACCAGAGCACCAGACTTACGATACACTTTTTCTCGCAAGAGGACTCGATTCCGGCATCTGCTTCAACCTAGATGTCCAGATCTGTATTGACTAACACCCAGAGAACATTTAACCTTATCTCATTATATTTTCATTATTGTGTATTATTTTTAGATTTTTAGCTGTGTGTGTGTCTGTATAAAGACACACACTATTTCCTACATTAAACTGAAGGATATAAGATATCATTCCATTCAAATCTTTTTTTACTTGTTTATTCATATGGATAGGTGTGGAAGAGGTCCCTATGTGACCTGATATTTCGTACCCACGAAGAACTATGAAAGAGGTCATGCGACATGGACAGTCCAATGTACTGTTGTTTACCTCGATCCAGAATGTGTATCATGTTAATTAATATAAACTATTTGGTGGCAGGTGATCACCAAGTGGAGTGGATTAGGTCTTAGCTTGAGACTAAACCACTTGTTTTATATCTGATGTGTTGTCTAAATTCGTTTTCTCTATTTTACTGTGTAATTAAGAAATCAGTAACAATTCTTTCAAAGTTAATTATGGAAGGATGTTATAATTTTTTTTCATTATTAGAATAGCTTCAAAAGAAATATTAATATTTGATATTATCATTACTGAGAATTAATCAATCTTTTGAGAAGTTATTTAAATAATCATTCTTTCATAACCATATTACTTTGATTAACTGGGCTATATTTATTTGGGGATCTTTTTAAATATAATTTTCAAACAGAAATTTTTATAGATACTCAATTAACCCCCTTCATGTATAGTATACTTCGACAAACATTTAATATCAATGGATTTTTCATTCCTGTTATGACTCTGTTTTTTATCCTATCAACTGTAATTTTAGTTCTACATTAAAGATCTGTAAATTTCTATTAATTAAAAAAATTTATCCCTTTAAAAGTAGTTCTTTATTATGGATAATATATTGTAAGGTTCTGCAACAAATAGATCACCATTCTTTTATGGAACAAGTTATGCTCAATGGAAAATTAAAATGAAAATACATTTAAAAGTATGAGTTTTGAAATTTAGTCTTTAATTATAGATGAGTATAATATTCCTGCTTCAATTAGAATCACTTGTGATGATCCAACTAATAATTCCTATAATAAAAATTAAAAATCCATGAATTCATTATATTTATGCTTAGGAGATTGAAAATTTAATAGAATTTTTGCATGTAAAATTGCCCCTGAAATTTGGGAAACATTTTTTGTTCTAAATGAAAAATCTTATAATGTCAATGAAATGTGACATAATATTTATAATATTAAATATGATAACATCAATATGAAACCTTATGATCCTATTTTTTACATGTATCTCTGGTTCAACGAAATTTTCAATACAATGGTTTCTCTTAGAAGATATGTTACTACCAAAGAACAAATTATGATGATTCTTAGATTTATACTGGACAGATGGAGAGGAACCTCTATCACTATTTGAAAATCATGTGGCATTAGCATGATACCTATTAAAGAACTCATTGGGAAACTGATGGTGTTTTAAGAGGAGTGTAAAATTAACAAGGAAGAGGAGGATGAACCCAAAAAAGAAAATATGTTGCATTCGAAACCACCACATCTAAAAAAAAGAGAAAGGGAAATTGGAAGCCTCTGTTGAAATTTCCAACAGTGAATAATAATCACCTGATAGTGATGAGAATATGTCTAAATTAGCTAGAAGGCTTATGATATTTTACAAGGAAAATAAAATTTTCAGAAATCCTAACTTCAAGGGAAGATGTGATCAAAAGTGAAGCTAGAATAAATATTGGAAAAGTAGTGAAAATTCTGATGAGATAGTCTTATACGAGTTTAAATGAAAGTGACGGGTAGAGTATGACTATCCTAAGCTTAAGAACAAAAAAAATTGAGGAATAAGATAGAAAGTATAAAAATTAAATGAAAGCAACATTTAGTGCTTCTGAGGACAATTCCAGTGACTCAGAATCTTCACATGATGAACATGATAAGGAATTCAATAAGTGTCTTATGACAAACACATCTAACGAAACACTGGAATCTACTATACAAAATTTCTATTGTTCTAGAGATGAAAGTGACTCTGAAAATTTGTCTAATGAAGAAATGTTTAAGTACTATAATATGCTTAAAGATATATTTAATGAACTAAAAGATAAATACCAATATTTAAAGAAACAACCTGCTCTTACCTTATCAGTTAAAACTGAACATACTATAGAAAGGGATAAAAATTATCAATTAGATAAAGAAAACATTGAACTAATTCTATATAATGAGAAATTGAAAAAGGATATTCAAAGGTTTACTAATGGTGAATATGATCTAGTATAAATGCTAGGTATGTAGATTCCACTTAAATTTACTATTGGTATTGGCTATCAACCTGGTGAAATAAATTTTGGAAGAACTATTTTTGTCTCTAAATCATGGACATAACGCTTTACTCCTAGTTCTGGAAAACACATAGCTAGTTCAAATATTGATACACACTCTAATGATTCAATATTTTCTAGACCAAATAGAGTTTGTTTGTCAACTACAATACATAATTCTTAGAGTAAATCAATAAGGTAGATATTGGTTTCTAAATAACTAGTCACTGATATAACTGGACCCAAATATATATGGGTAAAAAAATATATTTTATTTGACAATTTTTTTTGGAAAGATGCATAAAGAGCTCCTATAAAACCTTATGGTACCCGGATAGTGGGTGGTCAAGACACATGGAATTATACTATTCATGATTCAAGAATATAATAGAAAATGATGGTGGACATGTAAACTTTGATGACAATGACAAAGTAAAGATCATTGGCCTTGTCCAAATCATTAACTCTAACTCAGTTTTATTTTCCAATGTATTGTTTTTTGATCGATTGTAATATAATCTGCTTAGTATTTCACAACAATGTGATTATGGATTTAATGTCAAATTTGAATATGATTATTTCGATGTTTTCCATTCTAAAAATGAATTAGTATTTTCAGCATTAAAAAATAAAAATGTATATTCTATTAAATTGGATTCTTTAGTCTCTCAAAATGATTCATGATTGAGTGTATTCCACAAAGAGTCTTTGCATTGTAATTGGAGAATAGGACACTCAAATAATCACTCTCTTAGAAAGTCAAATAGAAAAATATTAGTCAAAAACCTACCCAAACTTGAGTTTCCAAATGATAAATTGTGTAATCCTTGTCAAAAGGGAAAGCAACAGAAAATTTCCTTCAAACTAAAGGAAGAAGTATCTACTTCTCAACATCTTGAATTGGTTCACATTGATTTTTTTAGACCATCTAGATATTCTAGTTTAAATGGGAATAACTATGTTTATGATCATATAGATGACTTTTCTAGATAAACATGGAATTTCTTTTTGGCTCACAAAAGTGAATCCTCCTATCATTTTAACAAATATTCCAAAACTATAGAAAATCATAGTGGACATAGAATTATATCCATAGGAAGTTATCATGGCCATGAGTATGAAAACAATGAGTTTAAATATTTTTATTCTAAAAATGGATATAGTCATAATTTCTCTACCCCTACAACAACACAAGAGAATGGAGTTGCAGAAAAAAGAAATAGAACCTTGAAAGATATTGCTAAACAATGCATAGTGAATATGACTTACCAATTTATTTTTGGGTTGAAGCTGTAAATACAACATGCTATATAATTAATAGAGTGTTAAATAGAACTATTCTTCAAAGAACTCCATATGAGTAATGGAGATGCAAAAAACTACAAGTAATCTACTTCAATGTTTTTGGCTTCAAAGTCTATATCCTTAATACTAAGCACAATCTTGAAAAATTTGCATCCAAGAGTGATGAAGGAATATTTTAGGAATATTTGATCTCTAGTAAAGCCTATAGAGTGTTTAATAAAAGAACTACATGTGTGGAAAAAATTTGTCCAAGTTTAATATGGTGAAATAGATTCACATGAGCCTGAAAAATACTCTAGAGAACCTGGAGGATCATGTATTTAATCTGAACATTAATTCAAAATCCTCTAACCATCCTGTGAATAAATCTATGAAAACTTCCAGTTCTGTAAATTCTTTAGATTCAAGTCATACTGATCCCAAACCTATTGAAGAACCTAACATACATAGTCCTTTTTCTAGTGATATTAGATCTCTTTAGAACCATTTTTTAGATTCAATTGTAGGAGACTTAGAAAAAGGAATGTAAATTATATCTTCTCTTAGTAATTAGGCTGAACTACACGTATTCTTATCACAACTCGAACCTAAAAAACAATAATGATGCTATCAGGGAAGAATTTTGGGTGATGGCTATGCTAGAAGAGCTTAACCAATTTGAATGGAACAAAGTTTGGAAACATGTTGACAGAGCTAAAGACATATTTTCCTCAGGCAATAAATTGGTGTTTAGAAATAAGGTAGATGAAGCTAGTAATATAGTTAGAAAGAAGGCCAGATTGGTTGCGCAAAGTTATAGTCAAGAAGAAGGAATTGACTATGAAAAGACCTTTTCCCCAGTAGCTAGACTTGAAGCCATTAGAATTTTTCTGGCTTATACTACACATCTTAATTTCAAACTATATCAAATGAATGTTAAGAGTGAATTCCTAAATGGGTATATAGTTGAGTATGTCATTTTTGAGAAACCCCCCAGTTTTACAAATCCTCATTTTTTGAATCATATTTTTAAATTATCAAAAGCTTTATATGGTTTAAAATAAGATCCAAGATAATAGTATGATAGATTTAGCACTTTCCTTATTTCTAAAGGCATTACAAAAGGAAAAAATGATCCCACCCTTTTATAAAATGAATTTCCAATGATGTTTTATTTGTTCAAATTTATGTAGATGAATTTTTTTTGGAATCTTCAAGAAATTCTTTCTGTATTATATTTTCTACAATGATGCAAAATGAATTTGAAATGAGTTTAATGGGTGAACTAAAATTAATTTTGGGATTTCATATCATTCAAAATAAATATGGTTTTATTTCAAATAAAATAAATTATACTAGAGATATATTAAAACATTTTGGTTTGGATTATTATATGTAGTGACACTCCAATGAGTACTAATTGTAAGTTGGATCATGATAATGATGGAAAATATATTGATCAAACAACTTATAGAGGGATGATTGGAAGCTTACTCTTCATAACTACTAGCTGAACTAACATTTTGTTTTGTGTGTGTATGTGTACTCATTTTCAAGAAAACCCTATTGAATCTCATTTAAATACTTTTAATAGAATTTTCAAATACCACAAGCATACAACCAATCTTGGATTGTTCTATCCTAGAGGGGAATAATTTCAGTTAGTAAGTTATTCTAAGGATGACATCAGTGGTTGTAAGTTGAATAGAAAAATATCCTCTAGAACATGTTATTTTTAGGAATGTCACAAGTATCATGGTGTAGAGAGAAACCAAACTCTATTGCATTATCTACTATAGAAGCTAAATACACAGCTCCTGGTAGTTATTGTGCACAAATTTTGTGGTTGAAATACACATTACTAGATTATGGATATCAATTCAGGAATGTACCAATAAATTGTGATAATACAAGTGCTATTAACATTTCCAAAAAAAAAACATGTATCACACTCTAGGAAAAAACATATTGATGTAAGACATCACTTTTTGAAAGATCGTTATCAAAAAGGTGATATCACTTTGGAATTCATTGGAACTGAATATCGGCTCACTAATATATTCACCAAACCATTAAATTTTCAAATAATATTTTAAATCAAACATGAGTTAGGAATGATAAATCTTAAAAATTAAGATTACTATTTCATAATTTATGGTTTCACAAGTCACTGTCTTAATATTATTGTCTAACTCTAACAGTTCTACATTTTTACTATCTTAAAAGTTGATGTTTCATGCTTACGGTCCCATAGTTATTACCTCTCTATTACTGTCTGGAACTTACTGTCTCAAACAATATGGTTGCATAGTTTAGAAGTTTCAGAGTTATGGTCTCACCATGAAAGCCTGTTATGGTCTCACCGTGAAATTCGGTTACAGTCTCACCTTAAAAGCCTGTTACATTCTCAACGTTAATGTCGGTTATGGTCTCACCATAATGTATCTTTATTGTTTTATACTATAACCCATATCGTTTTAATTAATTTTTTATTTTTACTTTCCCACGCTTTATTTTACGATGCTTGGTATGCCTAAATGATAAAAACTAAATAAGTTTCACTTATTTTTTCACCTAAGCTCTCTTCTCTCTAACTATAACCCCTATTTCAACCCATATCTCTCTTGAACCTTCGTTGAATTCCTATGATGAAACATATTTCCCCATCATCTTCTGATAATAGAATATCAAAGAAGAAGATAAAAATAGCGCCAAAGTTAGAACCTAAAGGTCCTTTGAATCTGAACCTGGTGAAGAGAGTTGTCGTTCCTGAAAAGGAAATTTTTCTTAAGTGGCTGCTATCAATTAATTCCTTATTATTGAATGTACTAAAAGAGAAAGGGTGGATGGATTGTTTCACAACATAGGATAAACCAATTGATGCAAATCTAGTTGTACATGTTTATCAGTTCATTCAATTTTCTTTTGATAAGGAATATGATGTTGTTGTGAGAAGTTGGATAAATGGTTAGAGATGTAACTTTTCTTTGAGGTTATGGGACGCAGGCCTAAGGATACCTCATGAGGGAATTTTTTAGGAATACCATAGTCATCGTACTTCTCCATGTGAGTTTTATTTTGGAAGAATAATTTGGAAGGTTAACTGGAAATGAAACAAAGATAAGAGCCATAGTTGCAGAGCTAGATAGTGAGAAGAGACTTCAATTCAAATTAGTTCAGAATCTGCCATGCCTCAGAAATGGTAATTTTTATACACTCATGTATCTGGATGTATTCTTGATACATCTCATTAAAACTATACATAAGATTAACCTATGAGAATATGGTTTACTCTATATGTTATAGTTGATCAAGACAACCCCAAGTCAACTTCCTAGTTCTACTCAACATTATTTTCAGCTTAGCTTCATGCTAAAGGGTTGGATGGACTCAATGAATAATTAAATAAGGGATATGAATATTTAATTTCAAAATTTATAGTAAAGAGAATGAAAATCAGTTGGAATCAATGGAGAAAAGCATCAGTGGAGGATAATGATAGGGTTTATGAAAAGGTCAATCTCGTGGAGCACTGTACAAGACCAAAATACATTTCTGATCCTGGATTGGAACCATATGAAATTATTAAGTATTCTAATGAGGAAGAAGTGGAAATAATATTATACCTACAGGGGAAACATTTCTGGATGAGAGAGACAGTGGAAATATTCTCCAAGATATAACTGAGAAAGAAATGCTTCTTTCCATAAGTAGTTGTTGATCAAGAATATAATCCTGCTTCTAAAGAAGAATATGTGGCTAAGGTAAGTGAAAAAGGATATTGTTGATCATCATATAGAAGAAGAGAATTTTCTTGTGCATGATGCTGCATATGAGGAACATGTGGAGGAACAAGTTGTTCTTGAAACTATCCCATCTGTTGAAGACAAAAAAGAGAAAGCCTTTCAGTTGGCTAGAAAGGAAATGGGTGAGGCTATTGGGGAATATATCATGTTTATAAATATCTCATTCCTCAAAATGATTCACCTGTTGGGGGGGAGTAGACCCCCCCCCCCCAGTCTGAAAAGTCTTAAAGTGATTAATCTCATTGCTCCAAGCTCAGTGGATACATCATATAAATTATCTAGTTATTGTGAAGTGAACGAACCTCAGGAAGCCATAGTTAAAGGTATATATTTGTCTACTGTGTTTCATTTAAAAAGTTTATCTCCTCTAGATTTTATAGTTTCAAAGGAACCTAAGCTTGTCTCAGCTCATATATTTTAACCATCAAAAGAACCTTTAAACTTGACGAGCAAGGATGATTTAAAAACATTTGAAGTCACCCTATTGGTTGGGGTTGAAAATATCATGAATACTCATCCTTCTCAAGTGAAAAACATGATTTAAAGGGATGATTCCCTGTTGTTAGATAGTATTATTTGGAAAATTTATCCCTATATTCTTCATGGAATTTAAGAAGGCATAGTTGAGAACTAATAGTTAAGTGATGATGTGAAGTCTCTCAGAGGTATGGTTGATGATATGCAGAGAGTGCTGAATTCAAGACCATAACCTGTTTCTCATCATGTTGAGGAAATTGGTAGTCAGATTACATAGGACGTTGCCTCCCCAATTCAACCTAATATAACCTCCTTGGTATACAAGATTTCTCAAAGAAACAAGAAATTGTTCAACTTATGAATGAGCATGTTATTGGTCTTAACAAGTTGACTGATGATTATAAGGGTTGTATTCAAAATGATCTGAATCAACTGAAGTCTTTTAATTCAGTTGTTACAGCTTCAAATACATCTGGATAGTCATCTAAACCTTCTTTTGACAGTGACCTTCTCAAAACATTTATTAAAGAAGAAATCCATTCTGTGCTCATTGGATTTTACCAAGAGTCTCTATCTGAGGTAATTAAGAAGAATGACATAGTTATTGATTTGGTGAGAATTCATTCCAAAATAGAAAATAATTCTCAGAAATAGATTTCGAAATATGTGGACTTCTACATAAATAGGATCTTCTAAAATAATGACATGAAAAACCACTTCAAGTACCTTTTATAGAATATGAGAATCCTTATAGTCATTGAAGCTTTCAAAACTCAAGTCCAAAAGCTTAACGAATTCACTCCTCTGTTGGAAACGTTTATAGAGAACAAGGTTTTCCTACCTTCTCATCCTTTTCTTTTACCTATAATTCTATGTCTTTCTATCATTCTATCAGTCAAATCATACCTATTATCCATGAAGAGTAGTTTCATCAGTACTCCACAGCCCGTACCATGGCCCCTTCTCTCATTGAAGGTGTCCCTCTACCATCTCTGTCAGTTTCTTCCATTACTTCTTTCACTTCTACCTATTCTCTTATGGATTCTAGTGATGTTGATGCCAAGGGAAAAGAGAAGACAGTTGGTGCTGAAGTAAAATGGGCACTATTTTTTATAGGGATGATTTCTATATTTTTGTTTCTTTATGTTTGAAATGACCCTTTTTATCCATCTAATGCATTGTGAAATCTTTTTATCTATTATTTTACTTCCTTCTTCTTTTTTACAATACCAAATGGAGGAGAGATATGCACCCCAAGAGATATGCACACTATGGAAAAGGATGATACACTTTCAATAAGAATAGATCTCTCACTCATATGATTTGTGATCATCAAAAAGGGGGAGATTGTCGAACTCCTCATGTGTTAATCATGTTTTAATGATCAAAGATCCCATACATTCTGTAAAACTTGTTAATAATGTTTAATCTGTAAATCATGTGTACAGATGATTGGTTTTTTATTCCGTAAATGATTATTGTAAACTATTTTTAGTTTGTGTGTAAAATGGATTTCCTTCATAAATTATTGAGTCTAATACTTTCTATGAATATCACAATTTATGTCTATGTACATATATTTGGCTATTTCTGAGACACCATGACCTTCCAGACACTGTGACCATCCAGATACTGTGACCATCCAGACATCATGACCAGACATCATGACCATCCAGACACCGTGGCCATCTAGACACTGTGACCAGACACTATGACCATCCAGACACCATGACCAGACATCGTGATCAGACACCACATATGTGCTACTGGTTCATGTTCTATGTGCCATAATGAATGTCTCATCACTCAATGGAAAATAAGAAGACACTATTTCAAGGACACACCATTTCAAAGAGAAACTGTTTCAAGGAGACATCATTTCAAGGAGACACTATTTCAAGGATACACTGTTTCTAAACATACTGTGACACTATTTCATTATATGTTTTGTCGTTTTTCAATTTAATCTCTAATTGTCATATTTGAATCTTTTAAATGCACTGACATAATTAATGTTTCTTGAAGACATGTCACCTGACAGTATGAGGTATGAGGTGAAGAATACAGGCATCCTACCAGCTCTAGTACATGCACTCCAAGAATAAAAAACACCATGGAAATAAAATAAATGAGATGATAGATAAATAAAGGATCGTGATAATGAAGATGCCTGAGGTTTCCTGAGAAAACCATACACATGAAACTCAATACATCTGAAGAACACATGAAGAATAATTGAATCCAAAAAGGGTGAGATACCATTGATCAGAGTCAATATCATCTTCACAATATAGACTCCATGAATAAAACAAGCTACATCTAAACCAGAGCACCAAACATGTGATACTCTGTTTCTCACAAGAGGACTCGATTCCTGCATCTACTTCATCTAGGAAGTCTAGAGCGGCATAGACTAACACTCAGAGGAGTTCTAACCTTATCTCATGATCTTTTCTATATTGTGTATTATTTTTAGCTTTTCAGCAGTGTCTGTATAAAAACACACACTGTATCCTGTATCAAACTAAAGTATACTAGATATCCTTAATCTCAAATATTTTTTTACTTTTTTATTACCACAAATATGTGTGGAAGAGGTCCCTGTGTGACCTGATAGTTCATACCCATGAAGAACTGTGGAAGAGGTATTGTGACCTGGACAATCCGTTGTATTGTTATTGACCCCGATCTAGGGTGTGGATCATGTTAGTCAATATAAAATACTTTTTTCTAGGTGATCTTCGAGTGTGGTGGATTAGGTCTCGACTTAATATTGAAAAACGTGTTTTATATCTATTGTGTTGTTGAAATTAGTTTTCACTATTTTACTCTATAATTCAAAAATCAATAACTTTACATTGATAGTTAGTCTTGGAAATAAGTTTTAATTGTTTTTTCTTTATTATAATAGATTAAAAAGTAATGTTAATAACTGATATTAAGATTACTGAGAATAAATCAATCTTTTGAGAAGTTATTTAAATATTCAAACATTCATAAATGTATCACATTGATTAACTATTTTATATTTATTTGGGAAAATATTTAAGAATGCGTTTCAAATAGAAATTTGTATATATACTGAATTCACCCCCACATTGAGTACACTAATCCGGCCAATATAATGGATTTTGATTGCTCATGGGAAGACCATGTTCCATTGGTGAAGTTATCACATAATTACAACTATCAATTCTCTATACATATAGATCAATTGAAAGTATTATCTTGGTGTCCTTTATATTCTCCATTGTGTTGGGTTGAAATATGTGAGGCTTAACTAGATGGGCGGATCCCTGTCTAAGAAACAACCCAGAAGATACAGTTGATCAGAAACTAAATCGAGATGGCTCACAGTCATAAAAAATCATATGTGGATCATTGTGGACAACCGTTTTCATTCACGGTGAGTGACCATGTATTCTTGAGGATCTCTCCATGTCTTAGACATCGATGGTTTTGGATTAAGGGAATGTTATTATCTTAATACATAGGCACTTTTGAGATATTGGAATGGGTTGGAGAGGTGGCATATAAGTTGGAATTGCCACCATGATTCAGTCCAGTGCATAATGTGTTCTATCTATCACGGATGAAAATGTATCAACTTGATTCTTTCCATGAGATAATATGGGAGCCCGTTGACCTAGAGATGGATTATTTGTTGTCACATATCATAGTACAGATTTTGGATAGACAGGAAAAAGTCCTACATGGAAAACACATCAGTCTAGTTTGGGATTTTTGGAAACATGGTCAGATTTAAAATGATATTTCGGAATTCAAGAAGGAAATGAAATATCAATGGCCGAAACACTTTCCAGACAATAATGGTATTCAACATCATGGGGATGGAATGACTAATAGTGGGGAGAATTTAGCATCCTAGATTTCTGGTAAGTAACCCATTCATGATGTATTTATGTATATAATGATTATATGAGGTGTTTAAGAGGTTTGGGAGAACATTAATTATGTTTTTTGGGGCTAAAGTGATGGCGTGCATGTTGTTCTCAATTTTTCCTAACCTCGAAAAAACCTTGTAGAATCTATAGGCTTTTATATGGATTGAGACTTTTATAAAAGTGGATATCTCATGGTTGGCCCATGCTTATGGAGAACATGTAAGGAGTCCATGTGAAGGGTCATCCTTAAGGCAGCATCTAACGCATGGTTAGTGCATGGTTTGCATAACCGTGCAACTAAACTATGCGCAGGATAAATTTTAGATCCTATAAAAGTGGATCTAATACATTTTTTTAAGTACCACATTTTCCTTCCTATAAGTCCCTAACTCGGGATTTTTCCTCCCCAAAGGTAAAAAAACTTTCTCCTATCGATCTAGAGGTGATCCAAATGATTCACATGGTGATTTGAAAGTGATTCCTCACGGTAAGTGGTCATTCTTCATCGTTCTCAACGTTTTTGTTAAATCAACTTTGCCCCACTTCATAGTTTCTTAGATCCATGCCCATTGTGGGTATATCTAAAGTTTTGGACGCAGAATAAGTTTATATTTCTCCATTTATGTGATATGGGAAGTGCTCTAATGTGGGTCCATGAGGTTTTAACCTAGTTTTGCTGGGTTCCTTCATCCGTTTAATGTTTTCACCGAAATTTTTAATGTAGGTGGATTCGCTCTTGACTCCTATTTCTAAAATTTATTGTCTTAGTATTAAATTTATTTAATTGATTGAAATTGATTGTGAAATTTTGGGGAAAATCATGACACAAATCCTTTTTAATAATGATTTATATTTCCTTGTTGAAATTGTGAAGTTTTGGTGAATTTTTGTGCATAGTAATTTATTTCTTTATTTTAAAATGGTGATTTTGAAAGGTTTATTTTCTGGAATTTTAGAATGGTTTGTTGTAGAAATATTTTCAATAAATTATTTTTTTATTGAAATAGTTTTTGATTATTTTAATTGTATTTTTTTGGAATACATGGGTGTGTGTTCATATTGCATTTACGAGGATTGGTTGAAATATGACATTGTGCTCGGTTCCAAATATGTAATGATACATGGGAAATAATCACCTTTTGATGGAATGGTAGATTGATAAGAGACAATCCATGAGCATGGAACTTTCATAAGGAAGCTTGCATTTTTGGTATAATTGTGGTGTAGAATAAAATGGTTATTCCAAATGGAGTTTGTGGAAAGATTTTAATAGAATTGTTTGGTTACTTTCTTGAACAATGGATTTCATTGAAAAATTGGTTATTATGGTACTTGATTATATTTAGTTATAACCTATTTTAGAGATTTTTTATGTTTAGTTATAATCTATTTTGGAAATTTTTTATATAAAAATCATTATATAAATGTTTCTAACTCATTAATCATAGTGGAATCACTAGGGGAGTCATTGGGGAAAATCTACTATGTTTTAGTACACACCCATGTGTTGGAACATGAGTGCTTTTGTAGATTTCATCAATTGAGGCACAAGATTAGGTAATGTATCACATGTCTCCAGCACTACCACGCGATACATGACCTGTTCGGTGATGTTGTAGCATGGTTCTTATGGTGTCTAGAGTCTTGCAGTTGTCTCAGAGTTTTATTAATCATCTTCCATAGTTTACTTTGATGTCATTTTTTTCCTATGGTTTTTCTATTTGTGTTTGATTTTGATAATTGAAATTTTTAGTTGTCTTTCATGTATATATTTCATTATTTAGTGGTTTTTGGGTTTTAACTTGTTTGGTGAGTAGGTTTGTTCTGAAAAGGAAAATTATCCCCCACATGTATTGAAACCCTTAAACATTTATCTCTAGCCATTTGTGCCTTGGCGATGTCTCTTAAGACCAAATAGAATCCTCTCACCCTCTCAAGATAATAAATAAGAGGGATGTTACAATTTATAACTCTTTTAGGAAATTAATAATTATAATTAATAATATTGTACAATGAATATATTGTTTATAGTTTTAAACATTCTAGTATGAACTTAATTACCATTTCATGTGGGATTTTTTGTTTTGATGAAAATAAATATTAAAGTAAAAAAAGACATTTTCATTATAAAAGATGAAATTTTTTATTACTCTTAATTATACTTTTAAAAAATCATTGATCCAAATTTGTGTACATCTAAAATTATTTGAAAACTTTTCAGGACCATGAAATTGTGGTTCCCAAAATAATTTTTTGGATAACTATGTTGAGGAAACATGAATAAAGTGTTCTAGTAATATTGTATGGTACCTATAATCATGATTTTCTAGGTATATTATTATAGACTACCAAATAATCAACAATATGGCCATGTATGATCATGGGAATTTCACAATTGATGATAATTATAAATTGAAAATAACTTTTATTGGATAGATTGGTAATAATGATTTTTTTATATTTTCCATTGCTTTATATATTCATTACTTCTTGAATAAATTTATTATTATTTCTCATTTATGTGTGGATCGTTTCAATGTTATGATTTAAAATAATTCAAATAATTTTTTTCAGAATGATTTGATATTCTAATTTATGAGGAATTATAATTTGGATTATATAGACATAGATTGTATGATTTGTTATAATGCTTCTTGATTAAGAGGTTTTAATAAAAAGGAATATTATATATAGATTAAGAGGCTAGGTCACTATAATGTGAACATTCTAATAATTAATGTTGTGAAATGTGTACTCAAGGGTCTATGCAAACTAGAATTTTTAAAAAACAAGGTGTTAAATTCCAATCAAAATGAAAAAAAAAATTATTTAAAACTAACAAAGGTGGTTTCTACCTAACAACCAGCAGTGCTAGTTCATATGAATTTTTTTCTTCTTTGAATAATTTCATGACTATGTGGCAAGAATTATGTTTATTTCAGTATTGATTTCTTTTCATGATATAGTTTGGGAATTTTCTTTTCACACAAAGGTGAATCCTTTTCCTTTTTTGATAATTACACAAAAATATTTTAGAATAATTATGTGATTACTATTATGTCATTATGATGTGATATTATCTATAAATTTTATAATCAATATTTTGAGACTCTATATTCACCACATTTCTACCTAAATATCTTATCTACACATTTTAAAACAAACCAAAATTGGGTTATTGAGTGGGGAAATAGAACCATCTAAGAAATTTTGCCTATCATGATGACTGAGTATGGATTAACAACATATTTTTTGGTACAATCCATGAATACATATTGTTATGTAAATAATTTGGTTATGATATGAGTGATTATTAGTAAGACTCCATAGGAATAATGTAATTGTTTACGACCAATGATTAATTAATTTTTTTGTAAACTATCAATTCTTAA
The DNA here is from genome assembly GCA_963277665.1 of Viscum album. Taxonomy (NCBI): domain Eukaryota; kingdom Viridiplantae; phylum Streptophyta; class Magnoliopsida; order Santalales; family Viscaceae; genus Viscum; species Viscum album. The sequence goes on along the minus strand of OY728127.1, from coordinate 1,348,937,084 downwards.
TAAAAAATACAATCCTAAAAAAATTCACAAAAAAGTGATAGTGGATTATTTTGGGTTATTTTTAATTTGAAAAATATTATAGAGACATTAATAAGAGAAAAAATATTTTATAAGACTTTATTTAGGAAACATTTGTTTTCATAGATATACATGAGGCAAAAGTTTCTTTAAAAGTACTTGAGGAATATATTTCATATTAAAATATTTATAATTAGTCTAAGACCACAGAAAAAACTATGAATTTTCATACCATGTAATATAATGTTACTATTTTAACGGTACTCCTCAATACTTTTTTTACCACAAATTGATGGTGGATTCTCTATGGTTTTTTGTGGAGAAAATATTAAAAATTTTGAATGTTTTTGGTTGTGAACGGTTGGAGCATGGTTTTCCCAAACCCTATGTGCTCCAAGTGAAAACAATGTAACCCCATGTAGTTCGGGTTTTCATGGTTGGAATGATATTTGAAAAAACCTACACCCACCTAGTAGAAACTGTATACCCCAATAGATGGGTATATTAGTAGGAAACACATTTTGTCTAACTATTTTCCCATGACCAGCTAACTATTCCTGAGAGAGTTTTTATTTCCGAAAATTATTTTTAAAATTCATGAACCCCTATTTTATCACCTGATCGACATCAACTCTTCTTATCATAATTTAAATAATCTAGGGAGCTCTAATAACACTTTTTTTCCCCTACAAACATATTATTTCATGACCTGTTATTCCAATGGAATACTCGATCCCTCTCCGATAAGTGGATCACCTGTCATTCTGTATATCCCAATTTCACTTTCTTTCCTATATAGGGTTTGTCAGATCATCATGTGATTGAGGGATGAAAGATCCATTTATTTGGTTCTTGAATATAGGTTTGATTTGTTGATCTCCATTTCCATCATTAATTTTTGGAAAATCCCATTGTGATATTAGATCAGAATGAAAAACATAGGTTCTTACATTTATGATTGGAAAATTGACTAAAACATGAATTGTGTGATTGTATGGAATTGATATTAATTAAAATTTCAAATCCTAATTTGATGAAAATTAGGATTTGAAATTGATTAAGAATGGAATTTTGGGGCAAAGCCCAAATTCCAATGATATAGACATTTGAGGTGTTATTTTAAATTTATAGAAAATTGGGATTTTTTTTTAAAATTTAGTTTTTTTGAGAAAAAATGGATTCTTTTTATTTTATAAGATCATATGATTCTTTTAATAATAAAAATTGCATGGGTGATTTAAAACATTTTTTGGTTTTGGGAATGAAATTTTAATACTATAAATGAGAATTTCAAAATTGTATTTTAAATTGTTTTGAAATGATTTGTATATTGCTGAATGAATGATTAAGAACATTCTTTTATGGGTAGTTATTGAGTTATTTGGGACCTGAACACTAGGATGGTAATTCAATAAAAATGGATTGATGGTGACAAGTATAAAAAAATTTGTCAGATCATATTCCTGATGGAATGAAGATGAGTCCTATTAAGCCTAATCTTAAGGGTTGTGTGAACACATATTCCAAGGTAATATATAGGAGAGTGTGAGGATCCCATAACTAGAAATTATTATATTATAAGGATGATGAAATTTATCTTTATTGTTATTAATTTGATATATATTCCATTGTTTTGTAAACATCTGTATTCATTCCTATTGATTTATATAAACAGTTTTATATAAAATGATTACTTAATACATTTTTTGAAAAATTTTCCATCATTTTAAATAAAAATCACGTTTTTTGTAAAATATCAATTAATAATTCAATACCCATTTTATTTGAAAATAGAAATAATGATCTAATTTATTTGTATATAATCTTATTATGGAAAGCATGGTGAGACCCTAATAGGATTTTATCTGACACGCTACCTTTTCCTATTTAATTTTATATATTCTCATATACAAGGTCCAAGAAAATGGAATGCACCTCTTATAAGATGTGGAAGTTCTTGATCTTTTGTGCCTAGAGTGTTGTGAATCTAGGGATATTTGAGTTTTACCTTGTCTACATTTTACTTATTTGATTATTTGTTGTTTACTTTTTTGATTTGCCTATTTGGTTTCAAGGACATTATCCTTGAACAGTTTTTTGAATACTGATATTTATCTTTATATTCCAATGTTTTTTTAGGATTTAATTTTGTTTTTTATATTTTAGGATTCCAAGTTTAAGTCATGAACCTATGGGGATTTGGAATTCTCTTCGGGATATATTGGTTCCGCCTTGGGGAAAATTTTTTATTTAAAAGTGGTCAAACCATGGTCTTCATCTAATATAAAAATAGGAATCTCAAACTATTGGGAAAATTCCAATTGCAAACTCATTCATATTGGAATAGGTAATTTTTACATCATACTTATCACCCATGAGGATTTAAAAATTTTCTAGAAAACTGGGAATCTCCCATTACAACATTGATTTCTTTTATTATCTATGTGGGATCTCTCCTTTAATACCCATACACATAGGAGTTATGTGTTTTTTATTTGGTTCATGTTTCATGGACTAAAATGGGTATTTTGGCTCCTAATGATCGTATATGATATCACATACTATATAGTGGTCCCTTGAAGATTCAAACATTTACACACAATGGTGGTCTAGGACTATATGTAATTGTTATATTATAGGATAATCTGGATTCAAAATTACAATATTTATTTAGCTTCAAGGACAGTAACTATCGAATAGATGAAAAAGTAGAATATGGTAATAAACCTCCTTTTTATAATTATTCAATATAATTTGGGATTCAATATTCAACAAAAGAGTTGTTCAAAACATGTTTTTCCACCCGCTAAAAATAAATGAAAGGATTTCAAAAGCCATAGAAAAGGAAAAGGACCAATATTTGAGAATGACGGGACCTACAAAAAGTATAATACTTAATGATTTGTAAACAAAGAAGACATTACAAATATTTATATAGATGAATCATATTAGATCTGGGATAAATAGAAAGAGGAAGTGGAAATTGATGATGATGATAAAGATATTACTAAGGAACCTAAAAACACTATTAGGGATTTTTCAATGAAACATTAGTATGTTATCTTAATAGAAGACCCAAAATAAAATAATGATTGAAAAATATGGGATTCTATTTCTATTCAAACTCTTGATCAGGGAAATATACCTCATCCCAGATCAACCCCCAATTTTTTATTAATGATTTTAAGAATTCACAAGAGTAACAATCTGATTATAATCTTACTATTAATGACAAAATTAAAGAGGCATCTATTGATAGTCAGACTAAATAAAACAATTTTGAGGAATGATGCACTTATGAAGATAAAATCAAGCAAGAACATGACATAGGAGTGATATCTGTCAAATTAGAAGATTCCAACCCCTCTTAATAATTAAGATAAATTAATATATAGGAAAATGAATTGAATTTACATTCAATAATTTTAATGTTTTAGGACACACTACCTTCCCCATATTTGAAGAGTATCTCACCCTACAATAGAGCTCCCATGGGTTGGACAGTCATTCCGGGTCCCTAGAATTTAATAGCAACTCTGATGAAGAGAAAAAGAACCCCATGGAGGCTATTGAAGGTAAATCTGACACAATTATATCTCTAGACTCCTCAATGGCCATGCAGGATAAAAAATCCACTAATTTGAGTACAAAAAATGACAAACTTATAAGGATATCAACATAGAGGAAGAACTCAGGAAGAAAAAGGGGGTCCCGACCCCAAATACAGGTTCAAATGAAAAACAATTATTGTAATTTTTAGTGTATTGCAATCTTTAACACCATAACCTCTTCAAAAATATTTACTTTCATGAATAATAAATTTTTATATTTCGAGCCTCTTATTAATTTTCCTTATAGATTTTCTGGATTAGAGAAATTTGGTTACAATTTTTTTAGTGATACAAATAACTATTCAACTATGGATTCACTTTTGATCTTTTTTCACTCTTCCATAATTAATGTTAGTGTCTATGACACCAATGATCCAACCCTCACCTATGAAATGACCATTCAAAACTCACATTTTTTATGAAATTTATTTATGATAAAAATTGGTATCAAGATAGGTGTAGCATCTTTTAGAAATTTTTATTTTCAAATAACAAAATCATGATTGTTGGATAATCGTTGAGGGCTTTAATGGTATCCATGGATCAGGTGAAAAAATGGGTCTCGGTCACACTAAGGGAATTTAAATCACTCATTAATGATAATAATTTATTTCAAATCACCCTATATAGATAAAAATATACTTAATTTAGAAAGAATTAAAATATGGGAGTTTCTATTAAGCTTCACAGAGCCTTTAAAGATAAATGGGAAACTATTTCCTATATTACACTCTTTGGATTAAATTCCAAAAATCACCCAATTTAAGTTATCCTATATAAAATAACATTTAACCATATCCTCCATTTTAGATCCCACAATGCCTATATTTTAGTTATTGAATGTGGTATCATTGTTATAGAGTCTTGGGATTCTATGAAAATTAGAAATGATGCTTTCTCATCATCATGAAATTAAAATTTCCAAAAAAACATAATGTTTTTGGAATGGTAAAAACCAAAATAATAATTAAATTACTTTTTTAGATTCCAATCGCCATAATATTCATGTTACTTATACCAATTATGATTTTTCTATTTACCCTTAGTAGGAAATTGATCACAGAAATAAACGTAACTCTTTAATATCCATAAATATTACCTCAATAAATATATCTTAAAAATGAAATGCCTCAAAGATATTTATAGAACACTAAATTATTTAACACTCTCCAATGATTTATGAATGTTTTTATACCCTTTAAATTTTTAATGGATGGAGATAATATAATTAAAAATCCTTTAGAAACATTTTTAATGCTCTTGGATTAAATAAATACATTATGGCTGATTTCATCCCTCTCATAGTTAAAAATAAATACAACACCTACCTAACTTGTATCACACTTAACCATGAAATTAATGATGTCAAATTCATCCTAAACCTCATAGTACCCCTCGGCTAGATAGTTTATCTAACTATTTTTTTAGGATTACTTAGACATTATACAAATTGATCTTTTTAATATGGTTAAATAATTTTTTCCAATGGAATCCTCCCTATAGCATTAATTCTCAGTTCCTTACTCTAATCCCGAAGGTATAAAGTTCCTTTACATTCACCTCATTATACCCATTGGTATCATTTACACTCTCTACAAAATCATCTACAAACTCTTAGAGAATATGATTTCTCTTATATGTAATAAAATTATCTCATGGAACTAGTTTGGGTTTATATATGGTAGAACGATCCAAGATTTCAACTTCCTTGCCTCTGAATGCACAAATCATTTAAATAAATCAAATAGGTTTGCCAGACAGGGTAATAAACATGATATTAAATAATATTTTTACATAATGGATTGGATTTTATTTATAATACCCTCAGTACTTTTTGATTCAATTACATTTTCATAAACATAATAAAAAACATTTTCTCCTTCTCAAACAGTTATGTTACACTCAATGGTTATCTAATGGTTTATTTCCATTTCACTAATGTTTTTAGATAGTGAGACCCCTATCTAAAATTCTTTATATTGTTTCAAGAGATTACAGAAACATAATCCTCACACACCTGGTTAATCAAGGTATAAAAATACAATTATTTCCACTAGAAATATTACTATAACTTATCACATTTTTTATATGGTTAACATCATCATATTATTCCATAGTGTCAAAAAAACATCCAAAATATTAAACTGATCTTCTATCACTTTGTGGAAGGTCTATAGTTAATTGATAAACTAAAATAAATGTTATATCTTCCTTGGAAAATGATTTTCAGTTCCTAGAAGAAACAACATCATAAATGATCTGGGCATCAAAGAAGGATCATTCCCTTTCCATTATCTTAGGGTTCTTATATTTTGTGGAAATCCTAAAACTATCTATTCTTCTAAAATTGTAGACAAAATAAATAATAATTTCTCAAAATTGAATAGAAAATTAATATCCCTGGCTAAAATAATTTCCCTTCATAAATTCAGAATATTTTTAACATTAGTGTACTCTCTAGTGGTCTATAAATGGCATTTTGTTCAACTTAGAAACCTTAATGATTTTATGAAAAATATAGTTTTGAGTGGTAGCACTCTAGAGATAAATTATACCACTATTCCTTGGATTAATTTTTGTATGCCTCTTGTTAATGGGGGACTTGTAATCAATAACCTTATTCTTTTACAGGATGCTCCTCATGCCCAGCTTAATTGGAATCTTTTAAATAAAAATTCCATTTATTTTAATTTCATTAAATTTATATTCTTTAATAAAATTAGAAAATAAAATATTCTTTATATGGATTCATTAATTTTTTTATCTATGGATCACAGTTTCACTAAAATATGTCTCATGCTCGGTGGGTGGTTAATAGTGAATCCACATTGAATTTTGGGTTGGATAATTAGAATGTGTCAACTCTTATCTAGATAGCTGACCCCATGCACTTACCTGCTAACATTAATATTTCTAAAAATAAACTCTTGAGAACCCCGATGTTGGATCTTCCCAATCAAATTAACACTATAACAATTAATTATATCTTTGTTATATGGAATGGTTTTCTAGGTAGAAACCTGTAACACCCAGAGATTTTATGAGATATATATTTTTTAATTTATTTTTTGTTCTGTGTTGTATGCTACTCCAATATTATTATGTTTTAAACACACCATCGTACTACAAAGTAGTATACAGAACACTATTTTTTTCTTGTGTTACAAACAATTTCATGTTCATCGGATTGAATTCATTTCCCACAGGACCGAGTATAAGTGATAACTAAATACTATATCCCAATCATTTTAATGGTTAGTTTGAATGGTATTAGCTACCTTCTAAAAATTCTATTTAAATGAAAATAAGCAGGTCTATAAAATAATAAAATCACTATAAAGGTATTTTTTAGTATACTATATATGAAATATATTCAATTCAATGTTTTAAATTCATCATATATATTTTCTATATATTATATAAGAACAAATTAATTTTTTTGGCTAAAAGATATATTTTTTTAAAAAAAATAATGTTTTACCGCCTTTTGATGGTGAACACCTTTTAAATCATGTTCTTGAAAATTTTATGTTCTATTGGACAAAATAAACGTCTTATTTGAAAGTGAGACATCAAAATTTACCTTGGTTGAAATTTTGGTATCTTTTTGATGAAATTCATATTTTAATTAATAGTGAAAAAATACCACAATATAATTTAAAATCGACTTTTGAATTTATTAATATATTTATATTATAATTTAATTGGATTTAAAGTGAATGTATATTATTATTATTTTCATCTAATCCAATTTTGGTGATTGGAAGTAATTTTAAATTTAAATTGGTCATAAACACATGTCTATCTTTTCATAGTTTTTACTTCCCAGAGACCATCTTTCGGGTTTTGACAACGGGAATTAATTTTAAATTAATTAATGAAACATATTTTTTTGAATTTATAAATATGGATTCCATATTTTGAATCATAAGGTCCAAATTATAATAATTCGTACCTTTTATTTTTAGATATTATGAATAGTAATTTTAGTAATTATTTTATTTACCATAGTTAAATGATAAATTAGGTAAATAAGGGTAAAAAAAGTATTAAAATAATATAAAACTATATCAACACATGTCCTAATATTATTGTATGAGTCATGAGTGACCAAAAGATCTCCTACATTAACTAATTTTGTGGAATATTATGACATGTTATATTTGATTTAATGTATTTTTTTTGAAGAAATTATGTTGTTATAACTTTAACAAAAATCAATTACTAAATTGTATCAAAATTGACATAAATTTGTTTTTAATGAAAATAATATTTTATTAAATGATATAATAGTCATAAAAATATGATATTTTGTAAAATAAATTTGATAATGTTTCAAATGTCAATAATGATACACTTTAGGGACTTTTGGTAGTTTTTAGTAACTATATTGACCATATATTGTAATACTACAAAAAGACATGGTTAGAGTTAATTTATTTAACTAAGGGTTAAAGCCAAAAGATAAGGTTATATTTGGGGCATAAACTTGTTCAAACATATTGGTTGAGATTATTTCAACCCATACTCATATTATAATCGACATATATCACTTTTTTGGTTATTATAATTCTAAAATTAATTTATAATAAAATAATATTTCAAGACATTCCTAAAGTGCCCCTCCACCCTCTTATAATAGGACAACATATCTACCCACATAATCACACCCCTCAAAACCACTATCTCATCCAAATCCAACTAAAATAATCTTCCAAAATCCCTAATGTCGTTCTAGATACTACATTATGTTCATAAAGCCATCCTAAGGAGACCATTTATGGAAATTAAAAGAAGATAATCGAAAAAGAGAGAATTTTTTTATCCCCTCTATCAAAATTCATTTATTAATCTACATTCTTTTCTTATTTGTTTCCATAATAATGTAATAAATCCTATATATTCTACATTTTATTATGTTATTATAATTATGGTACAACTTTATACCTCCTTTTACCCATCCTATAAATAACAATATCACCGTGCGTTCCTATGTACGACTTACCATCTCCACACCGTGGTGTAATTCTTTATTAAACAATAATTAATTTGTATCGGTATAAAGATTAGTATAATGGATGTAAATAATGAATATATGATTATAATTATTCTTTATAATTGATATTATAACCCATTCCATACCTTTTAACCCTTAAGTGAATGATATTGTCTCTCATCCGTGCGTACGACCTACCATCTCCATAATGTGATGCGATTCATTCTACATGATCATCATTAAACAATGATTATATAAATAATGTAATGAATAAAAATTATATATATTATTCTAATATCATTATTTATATAATATAACTATAAATAAAATAAGTGTAATAAGAACATATCCAATAAAACATGTGTAAGAACATAAAATAGTTAATATTCAAATAACAGGTGACAATGAAATGTTACGAACAAAAAAGTGATAATATGATAATATATGATATCATAAAAATGACTATTATTATTGAATAAGTAAATAAAATTATATAAATCATTATAAAATAGTTTCATATAAATAAAAATCATATTTTTCCTAATATAAGAGATAATTCCACAATCTCATTGTTATCTAAGATTGTTTATATGTAAGTATTTACTAGTGAATAATTTATCATCCATATACATGTTTCCTAAATATATAATATTATTTCTATTCTTATAATATTTAATTTCAATTTTACCCATTTTTGAATTTTTATTAAATGGTACGGAAGGAATATTTCATTCATTTTCCATACGAGGTACTTTTTTACATTTCTAGAAAGAGTAGAAGAAGAATGAATTTTTAACATATATGGAAAGAAAAAATATTTACATCTTCATGATGCTTTATTTCCATGAAGCATCCTCTACACGATTTGAATTATATTTTCAACTAAATTCATTTCTTTTAAAATTTCATGGAATTTTGAGAAAAGAAAATGTTTTTTAAGAAGATAGGTTATTTTTCTCAAAAATTATTTTCAAGTGTTTTATCAAAATTATTTTTCGTCTAAGTTGATGATCTTTAAATTTGTTTATGATTCTATCCTTACTATTACTATGATTTTTGTGTGTGTTAATAATGGAATGATATTTTATATGGATTATGTTATGATAGAATCATGTTTAAAACCCCATTTTATTTCTTGGGTTTTTTTATGATGAGTGATTTGTGTTTTTTAGGCACAAAGAAGAAAATTTTATTTATGAGATTGGTGGGAACTATATCTCCCTCCAATGCATTGGGTAAATGTTTATATCTCAAGAGATAGACATCAAAGGAATGACAAGTAAATCTAGTTCGGTTATACAATGCTGGTGTAACGTCCGGGACCTATCTAGTCCATTCATTTGCGAAAAATTTGGTATTTGAGGTGTTTCAGGAGGTCATGGTGACTTATCCCCAACACTTTTCCAAATTTCTATATCTATGAACAGTTCCATTGGTGAATAGTTCAAATGGTAGACCGTTGTGAACAGTACATTTGTGACCTTCTGTGAATAGTCTCATCTGTGACCTTCTGTGAACAATGTCATCGGTAACCTTATGTGAACTGTGTCATAGGTAACCTTATGTGATAAATGCAACGGTGACTTTATGTGAACAGTGACATCAGCAAACTCTTTCCTTTGCAAAATTTTGAGTTCATGAAAAGTCTTTCCACAATGGTAAGGTTCCAACAGCGACCTCAATCATTTGCCAAATTTTGAGTTCATGAACAATGTTTCTATAATGCAGAGGTTCCAACAGTGACCTCTTTCCTTTTCTAAATTTTGAGTTCATGAAAAGTGTTTCCAAAATGGTGAGGTTCAAACTGTGACCTCATTACTTTGTGAAATTTTGAATTTATGAACATTGTTTCCAGAACGTTGAGGTTCCAAAGGTGACCACTTTCCAGTGCCAAATTTTGAGTTCATGAACTGTGTTTCTAGAATGGTAAGGATCTATGGGTGACCTCTTTTCATTGCCAATTGTTGGGTTTATGAACATTGTATCCAAAATAGTGAGGTTCCAATGGTGACCTCTTTCCTTTACAAAATTTTGAGTTCATGAATAGTGTTTCTAGAACAGTGAGGTTCCAACGGTGACCTCTTTCCTTTTCCAAATTTTGATTTCATGAATAGTGTTTCTAGAATGGTGATGTTCTAACAGTGACATCTTTCCTTTCCCAAATTTTGAGTTCATGAATAGTGTTTACAAAATGGTGAGGTTCCATAGGTGACCTCTTTCCTTTGCCAAATTTTCAGTCCATGAACAGTGTTTCAAGAATGGTGAGGTTCCAATGGTGACCTCTTTCCTTTTCCAAATTTTGAGTTAATGAATAGTGTTTCCAGAATGGTGAGGTTCCAACGGTGGCCTTTCTCCTTTTCCAAATTTTGAGATCATGAATAGTGTTTCCAGAATGTTGAGGTTCCAACAGTGAGGTTCATGAACAATGGTTTTCCTTTTCCAAATTTTGAGTTTTTGAAAAATGTTTCCATTATCCTATAGTTTTTCCCCTATAACATTTCCTTTCATGTAAAATGCATTTAATGTATTTTATTAAGTACTTTAAGGATGATTCAAAGGCTATAAATCCTATATTAATTTCTCCTAAAGCTCGGGATGTTTTTATTTGGTCAAACCACATGGTTTAATGCAATCCCCTTTTAATGTAAAACCCATTGTATCATAAACCACTGCTCCATTAAATCGTCTAAAGGGATGAGATATCTTCCTCCCTAGTTTATCCTCCTTGTACTCAAGTGTGAGATGCTCGAACATCCCATTCCATCCTGTAGGAGTTATACAATACAACATTCCCCCTAGAATTTGTTCTGCTCTATTTTGATGAAACCAAGAAATATCGATCAGTATTCAATATAAGGTATGATCAATCATCATTATTTCGAGTTTATCTCCTTCTTTCTCCTATCCTTTTGTATGGAATTTTACACCCGTGTTCCTAATGGTATTTTCTTGGGTGTTTTCCGATGTGGTGGTGTCTCTCTATCCTCAGGTTGATACAGTTGTCACGGGGGAGGAGATCGTAACCCGTTGTGTGGATCATTCTCGTGTAAAGAACATCAAGTACTGCTTGAGGTATGGGATTCATTTCTTTAATTTTCCATTATATTCAACAGTAGAGTGAGCATGTTTTATCATACTACATTGTAATTAAATTACCATAATAAATATTTGATCCAGATAAATAAATTGATATCAATCATATTTGATTTCTTCTTTTTTTGCAAAATACTGTGACAACTATGCTTTCTTTCATAGCTTTTTCATTCTCAATTGAGATTGGTAATGAACGTAAAGTTGGAATTAATTGATAATTTTTTGGCTAATCATAAAGATGAAGGTAATTGAATCTAGTTCCTCTTATTATAATTTTATGTCAATAAAATTGGTGAAGTAAGCATGTTTAATTATTTGTGATAGCCTACTGATTAAATTTCCCGAATTAGGAACCTATGAATAATCAATCGGTTAGTCCAAGATGGATTAATGAAATGGTTATTTGATAAAAGATAATTCCTTATATGGTTCTTTGTTACTCTATTTCTTATTTAAGGGCCAAGAGCCCATTTGATATGAATTTTTTTCATGCTGCTTGTGTTGAGGTGTGATCCTAGATGGCTGTTATTATATGTAGGGCCATGGAGGCCTATTGGTTGTGGAAGCAGATGGCGCCTAAAATGGAGAGATGCATCGGTTTATGAATGTGGGTTTTGGAGAGGACACCAGGGATGATGGAACGGGTTGGATATGAATGTTTGGATTCTGGTTTCTTCTTTGATTGGTTGTCTACATCACATTCCCCACTGCTCGACACAGCTGGTCTTGCTTACCCATCTTCCAAAATGGGAAAATACATGCGAGGTATTCCACATGCTTTCCGTGTCTAGAATCTCAATGGAGGATGGGTCTACACACTTGCTGTAGGCAGAAAAGACTCGACAGGTGCATCATCTACTCACCGTGTTGAGCCCCCCAGTGTTTAGTGTCATAGAATGTTTTTCTAGAATGTTTTGGAATATGGGAAAGTAATGGAGTAAATAAATAATTGAATAATTGATGTTACCCCATGGGGTTAGAGCTTATTGGGACGCAATGTTCAGGACATCGGACTTTGGTTATTGTGATAATGAAATGTATTGTGTAAATTGTTAATTTTTAATTAATGTTTAAACAATTAATTAACGTAAAGTGGATCTGACAAAAATGGAATGATGTAATGTAATAAATATCTTTAAATGGTTGGGTTCTTATAGGATACCTTATTTTAGAGTTGGTAGCCGGGAGTCCGAGAGAAGTTAGTGGCAGTTGAGTCTGAGACTAGTTTATGCCCATAGTGTGGTTGTGAGATATAGAATATTCTGTACTTTTTGTGTTTCTATACACTACTTCACCATGTCAATACGTTAACTGACACCCTAGGGATTATGATCCCTAGGGGGTGTTTTCCCCAACATTTTGGTGGGGGGATGGATGGCAGACTACAACCTTTGGCCTTGCTCTCTTATCTTGGTAGTTACTTGTGTTGGTATGCAGAGTGGTTAGTTTTCCCCATATATGTGTGTAGATGACTGTAATTGATTGAGGTGATTCACAAACACATATTCTAGATATAGTGTTCTATGGACTACTATAGGTTTAACGTCTATAGGTTGTGATGGTTTGAGGATTCATACTCGGTGGGTGGGTTGTAATGGCTTGATGTATAATACCAGACATATGATACACATTATGTGAGTTGTGGTGGCTCCTAGAATCTTCCTGGTAACTTTTCTTACGTGTATGTGGTAGTTTTTTTTGCATGAGGTACATGTTGTCGTGCTTCGCCCAGTTGTCTGCGGGAAAGCATTTTTTGAGAGAAATGCTTAGGACTTGCGACATTGGGGAAAAGCGGAAACCCAATAGGGAAGTAGTAGTGGAGTAATCTTGATATTATTTATTATATTATATACTATTGTATGCGTAACTTGGTCAGAGTAGCCATGGTGAGGCTGGGAATAGAGTATTCTTATTTATATGACGAGTTAGATTCACATTTGGTTAACAGTGCTTTAGCATGATTTCTTTACATTTACACCAAAGGCTTCAGGGAGGATCCTATTGAGTATTTTGTCATACTCACCGAATGTATATATAAATTGTTTTTTGGGTCATTTGGGGATGGTTTGAGAACATGCTAGTTTCAACTAGCTGGGGTTGTATGAGGTTGTCGGGCTTCTAGTTACTATTTTTTTTAATTTTTTTTGGGTATTTGTAGTTTTTTCCTTTCAATTGTAGTCGTTGGCATGACATTAAATATTTGTATATGGTATTTACTTTATATATCAGTCTTATATTTAGTTGGTTGGTGTCTATCTTATCTCTCACTTCTGCATGTGTCCTATTGGAGGGTAATCCCTCCCATTTGTCTGTTAACTATATCCCCATTGCTAGTCTCCAACCCGGGGCCTACTGTAGGTGGGACACAGGGGTCATTAACTCCATTCTCACATTCCCAACCCAGGAGGGGTACATGTTTTGGGGAGGGGGTCATGACAGATCGAATGGAATGTAATTCTACTTCAGTAATACATGACTGGAACGTCAAGTAAACCTGGTTCAGTATTTGAAATTATCCACTATGATGGTCTTGGCTACAATTCCTTGTCTACTACTGAAATCATATTATGTGCTTATTTTTTTCAAAATTCCATGTTTTATTCCAATTATATTTTTTCATGGTTAATGTTACATTACGATCTATGTCTTGCGTACATCCGTGATTTATTTCATGATTCATGATTTTGATATTTAAGCAATATGTTCCTATTATAACAATCTTATGTTTATGGCCTGTTTTATGTTCTCAATAGTTACCCTTACTAGGAATTTGAGCTAAACCTTTTTATGTTTTCTTTTTCCTAGGTTATGAAGAACATTTTTAGGTAGGAAAACAAAAGGGGTAGATCATTATGGTAGATGTTGAAAATAATTCTCCATGTTAGAAGAATATATTCTATGTTTTTTAATAAACTAAACTAATACAGTATTTGGGAGTATTTTTTTAATGTATTAAGTATTATGTAAAATAAATTTAATGTCCATGTATGTCAAGCATGGGTCGTTATAGTTGTTATGAGAGAAGATTTAGTTATCCCCTAGAAAGTAGGAAGTCAAAACTGTAGTAATTACCCAATAGATATTTCTCCGGAATTTCTAGGGATGTCCCTAAGGATAATTCTAACTATAGGTTATAGTCCTATAATTATGGTAACAATCATGAATAACGTAGGATTAAAACTAATATGTTAGAGATTTAATTTACTCCCCCTTGATTATTTTGTTTTCCTAGTATGATATTTCCTCTCAGACTATTCTTTTTTGTTTTTAGACAGTTGTGGGATCTCAAAGGAACTATGATAATGATTAATGCACTGGGAAATGAAATGATTTTCCTCCTAAAGTATCAAATGTTATGGGAGATGGAGTGAAAAATATTATTGTTATACTTTCTCAAGATTTGAATCTTTATGGAATTCCAAATGAGAAGAGAAGGGAATAACATTTTCTTGAGTCCTTCATAAAGAAATATCCAACTTCTTTCAATGGTTCTACTGATCCACTTATTGGGGAATAATAGATATGTACCATTGAAATGATTTTTTCCATCCTTCGCTATTCAGAACATGAAAAAGTCATTTGTTCTATTTATGGTTTAGAAGGTGAAGCATATCAGTGTTGGAATCTAATTAAGAATAAAATGGAGAAAGGTCAAATTGAATCCATATAATGGGATGAGTTTCAGAACTTATTTTTTCAATAAGTACTTTCCCTGTATTATTTGAAGAAAGATGGAAAATTAGTACCTTTACCTTAATAAAAAGGGTGAGGAATATGTTGGTACATACGAGGAAAAATTTGAAAGACATTCAAGGTAATCTTCTGGCTTTATCATCAAACCAGAAAGTAAAGTTGATTGATTCTTCTATGTCTTAAAACCAAGTCTTCTAAGTGAATTGGAAATATGAGGATTTAGTAGATATGTATAGATTTTGCATTGTTCTATCAGGGTATAAATGGAATTTGGTGTTACATATCAATCTCATGGTTTTGACAAGAAACAAAAGATGGATTTTAAGGGAAAATCTCAAAATAATTGTGAAAGGAAGATATATGTTGTCTTATGCTCAAAGTGTTGAAAGAAGCATGGTGGAGATTTTCTTATTTGTAATAGTAAATAATTTTAAGTGTGT
This sequence comes from Viscum album, assembly GCA_963277665.1. NCBI lineage: Eukaryota > Viridiplantae > Streptophyta > Magnoliopsida > Santalales > Viscaceae > Viscum > Viscum album. The sequence continues at coordinate 1,348,921,233 of OY728127.1, read as the reverse complement.
AAAAGAAGGTTATCTAGCATTTGATTGCTGAAGTCATCGTAAAATGGTTACTAATGATGTAAATAGACAAAAGACTATAGACAACTCATCACCCACACTTCAATTCTACAAGTCCTAGGTAATGGGGAGTTATGCAAACCAATTGCCCAAATTAAGGGTTATGGATTATTATCGATGCCAGCAACCTCTTAATGACAAAGATAAAGGAAAATATCATGAAATCATTTTTGGAGATGTAGAGTATGATAGTGAAGTTGTGGAATGATTAAGTGTTTATGTAATGGGATTCAAAAATAGTGTTGTATAATAACTTTTATAGTATAATATTATATTAGAATATCTATTTCTTGGTCCATTGTGGTTTTCAATAAGTATATGGTACCGATAACCATTAAAATTGATTGAAATATTTTTAGAAAGAACATGATATGAAAATAATTAAGGGATAAGGAGATAATGAGATGTTTGATAGTATTAATGACCTCATGATAGATAAAATTACAAATTGATATCATGTATGCAATATATATAACTTTTTGGATTTTTGGTAATAATTAATTTTTGATATAATGAATGTTTTCACTAAGGTTCTATGGTAATTCTTGTTAATATCATGTTTAAAGAGAATACATGATTAAGGTATTAACATGTTTTGAAAGTGAAAACTAGGAACTTCCCTATGAGATATGCTAAATAAATGATAAATATATTTAGTTCACCTCTTTCTAATGTTTTTGATTTACATTTTTTGTAGGGACTATAATGTTATCCATTTATGTATAGTATAAGTTATTTTCGGTTGAAGTTTGTTAGATTAAGGTATTTTCTCACTATAGGTGGACTTATGCATATTCAATTAACTCTGAAAACATTTTTTTGAGATTGACGGAATAACCTATTATTCTGTCACATGATATGCTAACACAATGAGAATGAAAAATTCAACATCATTTAATTAAATAAAAGATGAAGTGGAAACTTTTCAAGGCATGAACTACAATTAGATTGTACCAAAATAAAATATGTATTTATTCTTATGAAAATTTATTCAAATGTTGGGAAGAGATCTGAAAAATAAAAAATGTTATCTTAATACATTCTTATCTAATGAATCATATAGTCCATTAATTCATCCGAGAATTACAGCTTCCTGGTTGATAAATTTCTCCAAACCTTGTTCTCTATTACTATCCTTCAGAATTTTAGGGTTAGATTTTTTTATACAGTTCTTCACATCCCAAATATGTTCTCCTTTGTGAAAACCCATTGATGAATTACTTTGGATAACCTTTATGTTTTTAACATTTCTTTTTAAAATGATTTTTTTATTTCTTTTTACGATGTGGGTTTCTATGAGGAAAATTTCATGTTGTAACCCTTTTATAACCTCGATGAATTTCATGGTTGAAATGAATCTTAAAGGGGTATAATGTAACACCCTAGTATTTTATGAGATATAATCTTTTTAATTTATTTCATTCCATGTCTTGTGAACTACACAATAATTAGTTTTCACTATACGCAACACCATTTTAACTTGTAGTATGAAGAACGCTATTATTGTATTGTATTACAAAAAATTTCAAGTACATTTTATAGAATTAAATTCATGAAACACCAAGTATAAGTGATATCAAAATATTATAACCTAGTCATTATAATGGTGGGTATAAATAGTATTAACTTTCTTCTAAAAAACTAATTAACTGAAAATAAGTTAGTCTATAAAATAATAAAATCACTCTTTATGGATTATATTAGTGAAATATATATTTAATATATTCAATTTAATGTTTTAAATTTACATTACTTGTTATCTTGATATTATATAAGAACAAATTCAATTTTTCTGATAAAAGAGGTAGTTTTCAAAAAAAATAATGTTTTAATGCCTTCTCATACTGAACCCTTTTTAAATCAAGTTTTTGAAATTTTTATAAGTTATATTTTACATAATGAACTTCTTATTTGGATGAAGTACATCAAAATTTACCTTGAATGGAATTTTGGTATTTTTCTGATTAAATTTATATTTTAATGAATTGTGAAAAATGCTGCATTTGAATTCAGAACTGCCTTTTTTGCCTAATTTATCTATATATTTATATGTTATTTTTAATTGATTTTAAAGTTTAATTACATTAATTTTTATCATTGAATCCAATTTTGGTCATTATATGTAATTTTAAATTTAAATTGGACATAAACACTTATAAATCATTAGATAGTTTTTACTTCTTCAAACCTCGCTTTCTCGTTTAGATAATGGGAATTAATTTTAAATTAATTAATTAAACATGTGAGTTTTGAATTTTTAAAAATGAATTCCATATTTGCAATCAGGATTTCCAAATTAAGTAAATTTTTACCTTTTTGGGAAATTATGACTACTAACTTCCGTAATTATTTTATTTACCATGGTTAAAGGGTAAATTTTGGTAAATTTGGGTACAAATAATATTATAAGAATATAAAACTTCCCTAAAATGTGTCCTAAACTTATTCGATGAGTCCTGATCGGCCAAAAAATCCTTAGGATGGACTTTTTTCATTTTGGTGTCATTTGGGTGTGAAAATGACATGTGATAATAATAAATTTAAAGTAAAGGGAAATATAACATAAACATGTATCTTTTCAATAAAACAATTTAAAATTGGGGTTATAAAAATGAAATCCTTGACTATAAATAGTAATTATAAATATAATATGATTTCCTATATCATGTTATTTTATTTATAATTTTTAGACATTAAGTAAATAAATTTATTTATGACACATTGATGACACACTGAATACATTATAAATGAAAGATCCAAATAAATGATATTATAAATATTAAAATAAAAGTAAATTGAACATGTGTATTCCATAGAAGAATTTTATGGATGATTAGGATATTCCATATTGATTTTAATGTTGATTTATGTAATAAATCATGTTTTTATATGTTTTTCAAAAATCAGTTACTAAATAGTGTCAAAATTTGCATTAATGAGTTTTTAAAATAAATATTATTTTAGTAAATGATATTATAGTCATAAAAATTCAATAGTAAGCCAACCAAAAATATATAAGTTTAAAAAATAATTAATGATCCACTTTAGGATCTCTTGAAATTTTATAGTAACTATATTGACAATGTATTGTAAAAATACAAGAATACTTGGTAAGTGTAAATTTATTTAACTAAGGGTTAAATCCAAAAGATAAGGATATATTTGTGATCTAAAAATGTCTAAAATCTATTGGCTGAGATTATTTAGAAAAATTGTCATATTATACTCTAAATATATCTCTTTGGAGCTATTATATTTCAGATGTTCAATTTATAACAAAATAATATTTCAAGGCTTTCATAAAGTTCCTATCCTCCCTCTTATAAAAGGCCACCACATCTACCCACTTACCCACACCACTCAAGACTCTTTGATCGTCCAAAATCTACTAAATTAATCTACCAATATCCCAACCTTACTCATATAGACCACATTAGTTTCAGAAATCCAACCTATGGAGACCTTTTGTGGAAATCGAAAGGAGATACTCGAAAAACAGTTAATTGTTTTATCACCTCTTTCAAAATTCTTATCTTCTTCTAATTCAGCTTATTATGTTGTTACAATAATTAAGTAATAAATATAGTATATTATACATTATAATGTGTTATTATAATTATGGTACAACCTTATACCACCTTTTAACCATCCTATAAATAACAATATCACCATGTGTGCATACATATGACTTACCATCTCCACGCTGTGGTGCAATTTGTTTTCAAAAATACTTAATTCAAATGGGTATAATGATGACTATAATGGAAGTAAATTATTCATATAACATGATAATTATTATTTTTAATTAATTTAACATCAAATTCCATACAATTTAACCATTATGTGAATGATATATTCCCTCGTGTGTTTGTACAACCTACCCTCTCCACGCAGTGATTCAATACATTCTACATGATCTTCATTAAACTATGATTATATAGATGAATGAAATGAATAAATATGATATATATTATACTAATATCGTTATTCAAATTATATAACTATAAAGAAATAGGTGAAATAAGAACTTATCCTACAAAACATGCATAACAACATAAAGTATTTAATATTCTAAATAATCAGTGAAAATGAAATGTTACTAAAAAACGAATAATAATATGTTCATATATGATATTATAAAAATGACTATGATTTTGGAATATATCAATAACATTATTTAAATCATCGTACATGATCTTTAGATTCATATAAAGAATATCATACCTATGTTAAGGGACAATTTCGCAATCTAATTATTATTCGAGATTGTTAATATGTAACTATTTATTGTTGTAAAATTTATCATCCACATCCATGTATCCAAAATATATAATATTATTTATCTTATTTTAATGTGCTTTAATGAAAATTGTATTCCATTTGTGAATTTTAATTAAATTTAATGGAAGGATTCTTTATTTTATTTTCCTTAAAATGTACATTTTGACTTTTCCAGCAATAGTACAAGAAGTATGTGTTTTTAACTTATACAGAATTAATTGATTTTTATCTCTTCACAACACCTTATTTTAAAGAATCTTCCTCTACAAAATATCATGTTTATTTTCGACTATACAGTTTTGTCTTAAAATTTCATAGCATTTTGAGAAAAAAATTGTTTTTGAAGAAGAAATGATATTATCCTCAAGAATTGAGTTCATGTATTTTATCAAAATTATTTTCCATTTATGACGGCGCTCTTTAAATAGGGTTATGTTTATATCCCTATTATTACTATGATTTTTTTGTTAATTATGGAATGATATTTTATATAGATTATGTTACTATGGAATGATCATTAAGATACCCACATTATTTTCTTAGGTTATTCTATGATGAATGATTTATGTTTTTTATGCACACGTAAGAATGATTTCATTGTGAATTGGGTGATACCTATATCTCCCTCAAATTATTTGGGTAAAGATTTATATATCATGATATAGACATGAATAGAACAGAAAGTAAATCTGGTTCAGTAATATAGGGATGTAATGACAAGTAAATCTGGTTCAACAATACATGGTAGGAATGACATGTAAACCCGATTCAATAATGAAATTTTTCTTGTATGATTGTGTTGGAAGAAATGGATTGGCTACTATGGAAATAATATTATGTTCTTATTTGTTTTGTAAAATTTCATGTTTTATTCCAATGTGACTTTATCATGGTTAATGTTCCTTTATGATCTATGCGTTATATACTTCCATGATTTATTTCATGATTCAAGATATTGATATTTAAAAAATATGTTCATGTTTTTACATTCGTATATTTATGTTTTTCTTTATGATTTCAATTTTTACCCTTAAAGATCATTTGATCTCACCCTTTTTATGTTTTCTTTTCCCTAGTATATTAAGAATGGTTTTAGGTTAGAAACAAAAAGTTGAATATCTATGTTAGAGATGTTGAAGATCGTTCACCAAGTTAAAATATTTTGTTCTATGTTTCTGAAGACATTAAAATAATATGGTCTTTGGGAATATATATGCGTAATGTATTAAGTATTATAAAAAAGAAATGTAATATCTATGTACATCAATCTTCGATCGTTATAGAACATTCAAAAAATGGTATTTTGGACTCCAAACGTTTCTATATTTTTAATTTCACTAATTAAAATCATATGGTTTCTTGATTAATAGTATTTAAAAAAAACATGGATTAGACCATCAAAATTAACATTTTCATAAAGAATATATCAAAAATGAATACCCACTGAACACTATTTACAAATATTTGTTGTCCAACTTTACTAAAAATTTAATCTCTATAACCGACACAGAAAAGATGCAGACGATAATTTTGTATATTTTGATAAGAAATATTCTCTATAGAGATACATATATGAAATTATTTTTCATTGAGGGCAAGATTCGGTCTCAATAAAGTCACAACTACAAAGGTACACTACTGGTGATACTTCTCAATAGATTGGGAATCTTCTAATAGATGTTGTTGTGGAATTGGTGCACATTATCTCGTATGATAGAAATTCAATAATTCAACATAATAATACATTTATTTTTGTTCGGGTTGAGTGAGAATCCTCTCCATGATCAAATAATATGATATGATTCAAACTAGTACCTACCACAACACCATCATTGTCTTTATTTTTCTACATCATTTGGGAATTAATGGGAGGTATGGACATCTGAGGGGCATGATTGAGGATTTCTAGAATGATCCCCACCCCATATAGATAAAGATAATCATGGAAGGATCCTCAAAAGGAGACCCGGACCTCTTTGGTCATGTTGTGGTGTTCAAGGACCACAATTGACAAATTATTAGATTATTTTATGGTACCTATGGTATTGAATCCTCACTGTAATATGATATTTAAAGAATCATTATTGTGGTTAATATTGTTAAAAATAAGGGATGAAAAACATATATATTTGAAGTGACTCCACCACCATATTCCAAGACCTCATAAATGGTGTGGTGCATCTTTCCTGGCCTCTCATAGCTAGATGGAGGGACTGCCTCCAATTCCTTTTTGGGATCAACCACATAGTCACTCACGATTATCATGAGGAAAACATGGTGGAATATAGTATATCCAACAAAAGAGTCAACAATGAATTCACATTGTAGGAGAACATTAATGTGGATCTGATTACTTTTTCTGATAAATATTATAATGAAATTCCTTCTTTCAAACTCATTTATCTCTTTATTTTATTATATATTAATTCCTGGGTCACTTTGGCCATGGTAGCACCATTTTTAAAATATATATACATAAAATGTAGTATAAAAGAAATAACTAAAGATGTTGGTCCCTTAATCCACCCTTGATGGAAGAAGTAACAAGAAATAGTGGAAGAATAAACAAAAGTAGAAATAAAATAAATAAATAATTTAACATTCCATTTGTATATACAATAATCAAATAGGAATACAAAACTATTCATACAAGACAATAAGTAGGAGGGTAACCTATGGATGACCATAATATGTACATATATATATCTTCATGTTGATATAAAAGTAAACTCAAAATATAAACTCCAATTGAGGTACGAACCAATAGTCCCTTAACTTCCATCCCATGAATGCATAATCACTAGATAAAACTCCATAGCCTGAACCCTTAACTGAAAGTTGAATAATATGTGTGTCTTGAAGGGTCCATGTGGGGTGTGAGGATAAATTCAAATAGGCTACCACCAACATATTAATATAAAAAATTTATGATTTATCATGTTTATACTAAAAATTAGGAAAGAAAAAACAATAATTAAATGAACACAATCTTCCCTAGTGTTCAACAGCCACACGTAATCTATCACCTGCATCCGCCAATGTTGGAATACTATCGATGAGTGGATCCATAGCCTATACCCAAGGAATCCCTGGATGTAAATATTCCAGGTGAAGCCTCATGTTCTATCACTAGTAAATTCACCGAACACCGCATGGAAAATGACACCTTGTGTCCAAATCATGTAACCAATGTCTCAAAGTCATGTCTAAATAATTAGATCTCGGTCCCTTAAACCTCAGCTCAATAGAAACTCTATCAGCCCTTGGAATGAAGTGAGAGGCCTGATGATACCTATCGTCCAAATAATATCATTTTTTGCCTATAGCCTATATCCATAGGAATGGAAATGTCAATCCTCCCATATATTTCATAGCCAACCAGACTCATGTATTTTGTGACACATCCCCAAAGTTCTATCTCCACACTATCATATAATAGCTCCTCACAATCCATGTGTCTTTATATAAAAATAATTTTAAACCATAAACCAAAACATAAACTTCAAGTGGAATTTATTCAAATGTGTTGTTAAAACAACCTCGTTATTTATGCCCTACTATGTTCACCTGACACCAAATAGCACTTTGTCCAACAGGTTTGATCAATAATCACCAATTTAGATCAAAAGATGCATCAACTAGCACCTCCTTCTAATGTGACCATATTTCCAAAATCAGATGGCAATTTTATCCCATATATCACGAGCTATTCTCATAACCTAAAGACCTCATCACCTCTATTAATGACTGTATCACCCAAACAGGGATCAATATCGCACAAAAAATACATATATCGGGCCACACCCAGACTAATGATCCCATCACCTAAAAACATATATCCAATGTTATGTCAATCCTTCGAGAAATCACATCATGTTCCAATATAACACAATATATCATCAAAATAAATTTTTTTATACATTATAATTCAATTTATTTAAAAGAAACACAATGATATAATCTACCTAAATTCTTTGGCCACTCGCATGGATCTTTCCAATTAAATACATGAGGAGAATTCCCATAATAATCTCACATGTGACCTATTTATTAACTAATGACAATTATTTAATTCATAGGGTCACACTTAGTGAATATAATGGAATGCTCAAGGTGGAACCCTTTAGTCCCTCGTGAAATAACTAAGGGTAACAAGTTGGGTATTCTAGAAAATTAATGTTACATCTTACCTAAATCTGATTAACAGAAAATTGGTTGAATGAATTAAAATAAAAACTAACCTCTGATGAAAAGTTATCTCATGAAAATCCATGAAATTTAATTTGGAACCAACAACGGAGATAATAAAGGTGTATTCATATTATCACTCAATGGGCCACCAATACCTACTAAATATATGGAAATCCTATCATAAAAGAGTTTATAAATTACAAGTTTTTACATAAGTTATAATGTAGGTTCTTTCATACTCTGTAAAACCAAATCACAAGAACTATTTCAAAGTATTCTATTTATAATACATATGATAAAAGGGTTTCTCAAAAACATTTTCAATTCAAAACCAATTATCTCTCTTTAAAACATCGCACTTTAAAAGAATACAGTAATTCTATTACGTTCCATTTAAAAAAACCTTTTTGAAAATACTGCCTTACATGATCAGAAAATTTTGAAACTAATTTCTAATAATGACAATAATTTGGAAAATAAGCACCCCCATTTTCCTTTATAATCATTATCACACCCAAATATAATGTAGAATTGAAAGAGGATAAACTACAATGGGTCCAATTAAATTGAAACTCATAAATAATAAAAATTTATATAGATGGAACAAAACATGTAAATATGAAGAATAAATCACATGAGAATCAATTCATTAAATAATTTCTATCCAAAAAAACATGCCAAAAAATAATGAAAGGAATAACATATGATACGTATCATGATAAAAACAATTAGGAGCTAATGGTACAATTATATGACATGTAATGTGAACTAATTTCATAAACATTAATGGTCACAAATCTTGTTAACATAATCATTCCTACCTAGTATCATCAATGACCCTTACATTATCCAGGAATATATTTAACTAAGGAGACATTATAATGTGTAATCTAAACTATCCTAGAAACATCCCATAACTTCACAATTTGTATAATACATTTCCTGAATAAATAAAAAATAACAAAGGATAATATCATAATCTCGTTCATCCAACCTGAAAAACATCCCTTATGAAGAGCCCAAACATATAATATCATGAAGCATCACAAGCACAAATCTGTCACATCGATATATATATATATAAATATTCAAAAATAAATGGGGTTCATCATGGAAAAAGTCATAAAAATTAATCAAAAACCACTTCACAATGTTCCTATAAGGAAATTCACTTATCTATTACAGTATGTTCTTTTTAATATCCCATTAAAAAACCATCTGAATTGAATATATAAATTCAATTGAAATCACTATCAATACCAAATATGAAAAAACTAATATGATATTATTCATTTAATTTAATTAAAGGTTCAATCCCACACTTTTTTAAAAACTATACTCTAGAAGAAAGAACATCCATTTCAAAAAATTTAAATCGAATTCAATTTACTTTCAAAAATATTAAATTAATTTTTGTAAAAACAAATGAGCTTTTAAAGAACACTTGTTATGCGACCTAAGTCGATGAAAGGAGATTAAACCTTCTTAAAGACAAACAAAATCCAAAAAAATGCATTCTATATAGTTTTAAATTGATGAAAAATATTAAAAATCCTTTTAGTCAATTATAGTTGGTGTTCATATGGGTAATTGTACAAGAACTTAGAATCTGATTGAAGCCCATGAAAATCTTGAAATCCAATAAACCTTAAAATTTCCCTTCTCTAAAATTCAAATATAATAATAATTTCAAAAAAATAAATTAAAATGAAAAAACTAATTTAGAACATGGAATTCAAGGTGGTTCCCTACCTCAAATCAAATATGTATGAGCTGAAATGGTGGGAAATGTGTTGACTTTAATGGAAGATAATGAAACATTAAAAAATAAATCCTGAGAGACCCATCACACAACCTAGATATGGAAGAATAATAAAAATCATTTCAAACCCTTTTACTTCTGTTTTGGATTAATGAATTAAGCAACCATGAGAAGATAAATCACTAAAATTGAGAGGAATAAGGGAGGCAGAGACCATATATTAGTGATTCGACAAAGGAATTTTAAGAATTCAGGTGTAATATCTTCATGGAATGTAGCTCTCTTAAGGAATCAACACACACATTGGAGGTTCCAATGTAATGCACCAACCCCAGTTACCCAGAGTCTGTGTATTATTACATGACATTGGCATGATCACAAAAGATCATGTCTCGAAAGACCGATTAGTTTAGTAGCCTTGGAAACATTAGATGAATTCATAAGTCTTACATTACATCATAAAGTGAAAAACTACAACAACATAGTCTCCATAGTCCACACTCTTATCCCCTCAGTCTATCCCTACAAGTCAGTCATAAAATAGTTCTTCACATCCTGGGAAAAATAAGACATAGAAAGGGGTGAGCTCAGATGCTCATTACGAAAAACAATATAGCGTAAACATTTATAAATAGGAATAAACATTTAAGGCAATGTATAACTAAAAGAAAAGACTTTTAAACTTGAACTTCAACATAATATGGAAAAATAAAATGAAATAATTCTATTTACTTATTCACATGGATATTCTATTGGTCGAATAATCACATGCAATATCAATAACCACTTTCATAATGATGGAATGCATAATGCCCGACTATCATAACCACATAGTCAGGGCCTTTTTCCAAGAATAAAAAATATATTTTCTCAAGACCTTGTGCCAAGACACTAGTTTGTCTCATGAGACATTCCAATGCTTCGAGAAGCTATAGCGGGCACTACCCATCACTTACTAAGTCCAATACATTCCTCATATGAACAGGTTTAAACATAACATAAACATTCGTGTTAAAACTGGCATATGAAATTTCAATAATTTCTCTATAAACCATGAATGGTATAAAATTAACACATACATAGTCAAACATATCATAAAACCTTCAACCCAATATGGATGTTTTGTATCATAATAAATCAACTTCAAATAATATTAAAATCCGTCAAAGGAGGATGACAGAGACGAAATCAAAACTATTTGAGAGAGATATCTCTTTTTTTGAAATCATTTAAAATTCACATTATTATAAAATAATAAATTTAATTTGAAAATATTAATATAAGATTTTAAGGAAAGCTTTGATGATTTTATAACGGCGGAAAATAGCCGCACCAGTCGTATATGTTAAAAATTGGCATTCTTACATTAATTCTGTTGAATAGTTTAAAATGACATTGTTTGGAAAATGACGGAAAGATTCCTTTATAAACATCTAATAAAAATTCAAATAAGGGTATAAATGACTTTAGACCATAGTCTATAAAATAGTAATAATGTTTTGAAATACATTTTTAAGAAACATTGATGTGGATTGTAAAGAGGTCCCAGTAGATACTTACGTAAAAACAACCTCGGATAATAAAGATATTGTGAAATTAACCCTTAACTTGTACTTTTCCTTGGTCGAGGGTAGGTTAACCTCTTGTATAATTGTGACATAATTGTTATTAAGTTATACAATAATCATATACATTAATAAGATATCATATATGATCTTTTAACATTGTTTTGTTAATAATATCTTAGTATTATAGTCGTTTCGGGTGTTAACAGATTCTTTTTCCATTATATTCTTTGTTATGTGAGTCATATTTGTTATGGATGGGATGTGTCTTATTCATATTCAGAATGATATCAAGTCTTTAAAAATTATTTTTAATCATCAAATGAAAATTAATCTTGATTGGATTCAATGGCGAATGAATCTAATCACTATGTGGAGATGGTAATCCGTACGTACGCACGAGCGACAATATCATTATTTTGATATTAAAATAATATATAATTGGATGGTATATCATATATATAGACTAATTATCCTATTATATTTTTTATTTAAATCAATTACAAATCATTATTATACCCATCCTAAAAATAATGTATTGAATAAAAATTACACCACGACGTGGAGATAGTAAGTCATACATACGCATGTATGGTGACATGTTATTCAATGGATGGATAGTGTAAGAATCCGGATCTTCGTTTCAGGTATGTTTTTATTTTTCTGGTTGTTTTTGAGAAAAGTGGAGTTTCTAGAAATTTTTGTAGTACACGCTGTGTACTTTTTGAGTACATGTCGTGTACACCCTTGTCGCGCCTAGCCGTGTGAAGGATGTGTCTGGGCCATACACATGATGTGTGGGGGTGATGTGGAGGACGCTTAAAGAGGAGTACAGAAATGTAGACTACACACCGTGTACTCAATAGGTATATGCCGTGAATTTTCTTTTTTTTTCATTAAACAGATTAGGGTCGCGCCAGACGGACAGAACACACTTCTTTTAGGTATCGTTCGACTGAGAGCATTCTGTAGGGCCATGGATTTTCAATAAGCTCTCGAACCTCCGTCCATCCTCTGATTCAAACATCGGTGAGTGCATTGGGATCCCGGCGGTGAGTTCTCTCTTCTCCTAGAGCATTATTTTACAATTCATCTTCTTTCTTAATTTATCGTAGGTTGAACATTTTGTTCATTTTCATAGATCTATTCCATTATGAGGAGAATCAAGCCATGTGGTTCAAGTATATTGATCTTCTAGGATCGAGGTAGGTTTTTTTTTCTTACCTTTCTATGTCTTTGGGTTTATGTGCAAATTCCACTAATACCCGTGAACATTGTATTACGTGTTTACCATTTTGCCCTTATGGTTATTCATGCCTTACTTGCATGCTTGTGTAGAGGTAAATTGATCATGTTTGTGGATAGTTGTCCTGCTTGTATGTTTTCCCATAATTTGTTATTGTTGCAACCTTTGGGTCTCTTTAGCCTTTGGTCATTGTACTTGTTCCATGCCTTGTGATCGTGGGATGGAATGTTCTTGTTAACATGCTTGTTGCTCTGTAGACTGTTTAGCCAAGTAGATATATAGGTGTACTTTGGTTAGCCAAGTAGCTATATAGGTGTGCTATGGACTTATAGAATTAATATGAACTGACAGGCACGGGACCATGAGAACCCGGTGCCATAGACTATAAGGGATAGGCCGAGTGAGCTTCCTAGAGAGTCTCAAGAAATATAGACTATACGGGGATAGACTAAGTGAGCTTCGTCCGAGTGTCATGGACATTATAGACTACAGGGGATAGACCGAGTGAGCTTCCCAGAGATTCTTAGTTATTATAGACTACAAGAGGGTAGATTGAGTGAGCTTCATCAGAGAGTCTTTACTTTGTTTAAATGTCTTTAAAACCTTCCTGGGCTAGAGGAGGAATTAACCGAGTGATCTTCCTCAGAGATTATATGGTATACCTGAGGCTATAGGAGGATTAACCAAGTGAGCATCCTCAGAGAGTCTTTAGACCTTAGGGCCAAGAGGGTTAGACTGCATGATCTTCCTCAAGAGTACCTGACTACCCTAGACTATAGGGGGAATTGACCGAGAAAGCTTCCCTAGAGAGTCTTATAAATTCGTATGACCAAACTAGATGGGTTAGGGTGAGTGCACTACCCAGAGGGTTGAGGTACTTCTTGGACCAACCATAGGGGATGGCTACGAGTACTTCCCAGAGTGTTTCTTGTTTCAGTTAGCTGTTTCTTCACCGCTACTTGTTGTTCTGTGGATTTATCACTGTTTTATATCATCATGTTTACTGCTTACTAATTACTACCTGCTATTGTTGCTATTCTTTACTGCTTATGGTACTATTACCTGTCATATTCTCATTGACTGTTAGGCCCAGATATTCAGGTGGTTGCCTACTGGGATTTAGTCTCACACCCTGTTTGGGTCATGCTTTTGGGCCCAAACTGACTATTTTGTTTCAAGTATAGACAAGTGAAAGTGCCCTTCGAATTCTGGAACATGATTGCTTGGAGTAGGAGAGCATGGGACCAAGCTTTGGCTTGCGATGCGGAGGATCTGTTTACATTCTTTTGTACTTGTTTTGGTAATATTGTATTTTTCAGCATTATGACTTGTTTGGATGCTTTCCTAGATATGTATCATGAATCATTTCATATAGATACATATGTGCTCCAGTTGTTTGCTGATTTAGTCTTCCGATGTTTATTATTGTTGGTTATTTACTGATTTCGCTATTCCGTGTTTATTTACATCCGTTTTGTACTCTGCCCATGAGGGCATAGTTTCCCCACTATCACACCCAAGGCCCTCGCTACTAGTTGGCATCCTCTGGCATTTGGGGAAATGTTCTTGAGGCCATGTGACCATCTTGGTATGGGGCGCCTCTGGTTGGCTTCCAGAACCTGGATGTTTCAAAGTGGTATCAGAGGGATTCTTTTCTCTAGATTTACAATTTGGAGCCTCTAACCAGGGATAGGATGGATCTGGTACTTGGTAATAAGTTGTGCCTGGGAGTATCTAACTTGTGTACATGGAAAAGCCATACTAACTCATTTATTGCAATTTTCTGGTTTTGAGATTTTACGGTTGATATGATTTAACCTAAAGTGATTCACATGACTTGTGTTGTTATTATTGTTACTGTTATGGTTATATTTCTGTCGCAACACAACAAGATGAGGTTATACCATATCATGCATCATATTGGCACTTGTTATGCCATGCATTTTTGTCATGCCATCTAGGGTTAACTAGCGATTTCATGTTGTTGTGATAGACTTTGTGTAGATTATGCATGCTGTTGTGATAGATGCTTTGATAGAATCACTGTTGTTTGATAGAGGACTGTTTTTATTGTAAGTTGCTTAAATGAATGCCATATTTTGGTTCTTGAGGTGTTATGGTCCCTCTTGAATTAGAAATTGGTAAATCATTGACCTGTTTTCCCTTATATATATGACTATATTGGATGTCAAGCTTTGGTTTGTATGGAGTATGGGCCCTCACGGATCGGAATTTGGAACCTTCTGGCCTTGTTTTCTGTGTTTCTGGGCTTCAGTTTAGTTTCTGATCTACTACCCAGAAAAAACCAGAATACACAACGTGTACATTATGATAACATTTCGTGTAGTTTTAGACTGTGTCACTGACTGGGGGAGTAGGAACACGGTGTTGTGGAAACATCTTTAGGAACATGCCATGTAGGGAAGGTGTATGTTGTGTAGTATAGAGACGTGTACCCGACCATTGCACTAAGAACACGGGCTGAGGAAGCTCGAGTAAAACACACTATGTTGTTAAAGAACACGCCGTGTAGTCTTATTCCAGGTACTCGTCCATGTCACGAACAACACGGGTCAGTGTTAAATTATCCCATACACACCATGTATGTTCGGAACACATCGTGTAAGGGTCATCTGTGTAGCCAGCCATGTAACTAAAAACACGGGTCATTGAAACCTTGTCTACTACATGTTGTTTCCATAGGAAACACACTATGTAGTCTCAATTTAAGAAGACCCTGTGGGTTAGCCGTGTAAAGAGACTCAGGCAGGGGAATAGAGTTCAAGTACACTCCTTGTTTGGGGACAACACGCTGTGTTGTTGGGGTGTTACATGACCAGAGGTGGCAGGAATACATGCCCATGTCTTTGGTTTAAGTAAACACTCCATGCAGTTTTTATACACGCCATGTAGTTTTTATACGAGCCATGTAGTCATGTTTTGTAAGATTGAATTTTCCCTTCTCCTGTTTCCGTTTGGTACTCTTGTGTTATCTGTCTTCGATAATCCTGATCTAAGATGTGCTTTTGATCTTTTCAGAGCTATGCCTCCTAGACGTCCTCTGGTCGTACGTTAGTTTCCAGACAGTGATCAGACACCAGATATGGCCGATCAGGGACCTCCTGCAGATCCTCCTATTGTGCCAGCCTTGGCACCAACGGCCATACCTGTCACAGGCGCCGATGTGCAGTTCAGGGAGGACTTCCTGAGGATGATGCAGACTTTTTAGAGAGCGCTGCCTCTAGCCCTGTCAATGGCAGAATGGATGCGGGTCTTTCAGCAGTAGCATCCTCCTACTTTCTCAGGGGATGGAGGACCCCAGGCTACAGAGTCATGGATAGAGGCCACACTTATGATCTTTGAGCATCTGGAGATACCACCATAGAAAAGGGTAAAGCTGGATACTTATATGCTCTGAGACACTACCAAGAGGTGGTGGGAGGTGATCTCGCAGTCGGGGTTCCAGTAGATCATGTATTGGGATTAGTTTTGTCTCACCTTCTACGACTACTTTTACCCAGAAGCATTGAGGGCCGACCGATCCGGGGAGTTTATGAGGCTACTGCAAGGTACTCTTTCTGTTATGGAGTACGCGCCCCGCTTTACCGAGCTGTAGAATTTCACACCGATCCCAGAAGGTGATGTGTTGTTACTTTCTAGAAAGTTCAAGGATGGTCTCAGGTAGGAGATCTTTTCCCAGGTGAATATCTTGAGGTTTACTTCGATATCCTCTATCTTCAACCAAGTGTTGATCACTGAGCGCAACCTGAGGGATTCTGGAGCAGTGAGCAAGGGCGGTTCAACATCCAGAGCTGGTGTTCCTCCTACAGATAGTAGGAGGCACTGTAGAGAGTCTTCTCGAAGAGATCAGAGAATGCATGACATATCTTCGGGTAGCCAGGTTATATGCTACCAGTGCGGTATGAGTGGGCATACTAGGCCTCAGTTTCAGAGAGACCTGATGGAGTGCTGATCTTGTGGCATGATGGGCCACCAACTGTGCTTTTTTTAGATCTTTTCACCCTCAGCTGGTTGTAGGGGATCTTTTATGATCCCGTGTTCAGGAGATGCTTCTCCATTTTCTCACCAGTCAGGGAACTGGAGTTCTTCCGACTGCTCGGGACAAGGTGGAGGTTGCGTCTGTGGTGGTCAGTCATCAAGGTACCAGCGACAGTAGAGTGGTTCAGCTCATATTGGTCAGCCAGGGGCGTAGGTCCATGGTACATGCTAGACCTTTTCCGTGGAGCAAACCCATCAGGAGCAGGGTCCCAACCCTTCTACAATTCAAGGTACCATCTTAGTAGCCTCAGTTTTATCTTTATCCCTTTTTTATACTGGTGCTTCACATAGTTTTATCTCTATTGCTGTTGTGGAGAGCCTTGGTCTCTGTATCTTTTCGTTTGGCGACTTGTTAACTCTTGACACACCGTTTTGAACAAAAAAATCTAGCATACGTTAGTTCAGAGAGTTCCCTCTTGAGGTTTCAGGGTGTCTTTTCTAATGGGACCTCTATGTACTAGAGATGACGGGCTATGACGCCATTCTCGGGATGGACTAGTTGGTTCCCTTCCAGGAAGTCGTCGATTGTTATCACCATAGGGTGAATTTCATATCACCACAGGTAGGATCTTTCCTTTATAGAGGTGAGTGGGAAGTCCAGGCGGGATGAGCTGGACCAGAGCATCATGTGCTGGGAAGAGTTATAGCCCAGATTGCCCGTCCTTATCTGGATGACCAGAGGACTTCACAGTGAGAGTTTCCCCCAGTGGTGGATCATTTTAGGGATGACTTTCTAGAGAAATTTTAAGGTTTTCTTCTGGAGGGTGAGGTAGACTTCTCGATTGAGCTCATGCCAGGAGTGGCATCAATTTCCATTCCTCCTTATAGGATGGCACCACCTGAGTTGCAGGAGCTCAAGAAGAAGTTTGAGGATTTGACAGCAAAGGGTTTCATCCAACCCAGTACTTCTCCTTGGGGTTCGTCTGTCCTGTTTGCGAAGAATGTAGACGGCACCCTTCAGCCTTGTGTGGATTATCAGATGATCAACCAGTTTAAGGTTAAGAGATGATATCCCTTGCTGAGGATCGAGGACCTCTTTGATCATCTTCAAGGAGCCCGGGTGTTCTCGAAGATCGATTTGAGGTCTGGTTATCATCAGTTGCATGTTAGACCATCAGATATACCTCTTACAGCCTTCAGAAGCAGGTATTGTCTATTTGAGTATATATTCATGTCGTTCGGTCTCATGAACGCACCAGCAGTTTTTATGGAACTGATGAACCGAGTGATCCATCCATACTTAGATTTCTTTGTGTTGGTTTTAGTGGACGGCATCTTGGTGTAATCTCACACTCGACATGACCATGCCACACATCTTGAGATCATTTTTAGTAAACTGAGAGAGCATCAGTTATATGCTAAACTCTTGAAATGTCACTTTTGGATGGATTAGATTCACTTCTTGGGTCTTGTCATCTTAGAGACAAGAGTATTAGTGGACCCAGAGGAAGTGAGAGTTGTAGTTTCATGGGAGCAGCCGAAAAATGTCTTTAAGGTGCGGAGTTTTCTAGGGATAGCTGGATACTACAGGCTTTTCATACAAGACTTTTCACAACAAGTAGCACCGCTGACAGGTCTGACCAATAAGGGGTAGAAGTTTTTATGGTCAGAATCTTGTGAGTCAGCCTTTCTGAAGATAAAGTGGAGGTTGCGTCACCAGCGATACATGTCTTTCCAGAGCTGGGAAAGGGCTATACAGTCTACTGTGATGCTTCAGGTATCGGTCTGGGATATGTGCTTATGTAGGGATATGGGGTCATTGTTTACGGGTCTCAGCAGATAAGGCCATACGAGAGGAACTACCCAAAGCACGATCTGGAGTTGGCAGCAATTGCTCATGCCTTACGCTATTGGAGACATTATCTTCAGGGGGAGCACTTTGTGGTTCTCATCGGCCACAAGAGTCTCAAGTATATCTTCACTCAGCGTGATCTGAATCTGAGACAGCGCAGGTGGGTCAAGTATCTTTAGACTTTCGACATTGAGCTCACCTATACGCCGTGAAAGAGCAATGCAGTGGCTGATGCGTTGAGCAGGAGAACTTGGATTTAAGCAGTTCAAGAGGCCAGCAGAGAGTGGCATCTTATGGATCTATTCTCTAATATTCACATGGAGGTGCATGACCAGAAGTGACATAATTTACTATCTTCTGTAGCTGTTACCTCTTCTCTTCTTGATTGGGTACATATGAGGGAGCTATCAGACTCAGAAGGACTAGTTCTGCGGGAGAGTGTGCCCGGAGAGGACCCTCTTCCTTGATGGATAGTGGGCAAGGATGATATCCTTCATTTCTAGGGATGCGTATGGGTTCCAGCAGACATACGCGAGCAACTGATGTGGGATTTCTATTCCTCAGTTTGGGAAGTTCATCCTGGCATCACCAAGATGTATTGTGATCTTCACCGCCAGTACTGGTGGTTAGGTATGAAAAGAGATGTCACTGGTTTCGCCAAGAGATGTTCTACTTGTCAGCAGGTGAAAGAAGAGAATCAGTGACCAGTAGGGATTTTACAGCTGTTACCCATTCCCTAGTTGAAGTGGAACAATGTTGCAATGGACTTCCTGACTTGGTTGTTGTGGTCACCTCGAGGGAGTGATGTTGTTTGGGTTGTTGTCGATTGGCTTACGAAGGTTTCCCACTTATTATCGATCAAGGAGAACTTTAGTGTGGATGATCTATGATGGTAGTACATCCGAGAGATTGTACGTCTACATGGGGTTCTACACTCCATTGTTACAGACAGGGATGCAAACTTTACTTCTTAGTTCTAGAAGGGACATCAAAAGGCTTTGGGTACATAGGTTTTTTTGAGTAAAGCATTTTATCCCCAGACAGATGGCCAGTCTGAGTGTACGATCTAGGTATATGAGGATATTCCCCGAGCATGCGTTCTAGACTATGGAGGTTCTTGGGAGAATCATATACCTCTTTTGGAGTTTTCCTATAACAATAGTTTTCTGGTGACTATTCAGATGGAACCTTACGAGGCATTGTACGACAGGCCATGCATATCACCCTTATGCTGGCTGGAGGTAGGAGAGGTAGCTTTGATGGGACCTCGTCTTGTTCATGAGAGCTCAACCAGATAGAGATGATTCAGAAGAAGATGGATATATCACTGTCTCGGCAGAAGTCTTATACTGATCAGTAGAGATGACCTCTGGAGTTTGAGGCCAGGGATCGGGTTTTTCTGTGTGTCTCACCGAGGTTGGGACACAAGAGGATCCGTAGACAGGGTAATCTTTCACCGTGGTACGTCGGGCCATTTTACGTGTTGGAGAGAGTTGGGACAGTTTCCTATCGGTTGCAGTTAACTCGGAGGTATCAGGCTATGCACAATGTTCTCCACGTCTCCTAGCTCTGACATTACTTTTCAGACCTGTCTCATGTCTATCAACCCAAGGAGGTTGAGCTTGAAGAGGATGGGTCATTTGAGGAGAATCCCATCCATATTTTTGATCACAGTACGAAGGTTCTCTGTGGCCGATCTGTTCTTCTAGTACGGGTGCGATGGAAACGTGGGCGAGTGCAGGACGATACTTGGGAGAGGGAGGCTGATGTATGATCATAGTGGTCAGAAAGTTCAAGGTTACATCTTCTACGCCTCTCTAGGGAAATTTGGGGAAGAATTTCATTAAGGGGGAAAGTTTGTATGAACCCGGATCTTCATTTCAGGAATGTTTTTCTCTTTCTGGTCGTTTTTGAGAAAAGATGAGTTTCTAGAAATTTTTGAAGTACACACCGTGTACTTTCTGAGTACACGTCGTGTACACCCTTGTCATGCCTGGCTGTGTGCTGGCTGTGTCCAGGCCACAAACATAGTGTGTGGGGGTGATGTGGATGCCTCTTAAAGCAGAGTACAGAAAAGTATATTACACTCCTTGTACTCAAGAGGTACATGTCGTGTATTTTATTTTTTTTCATGTAACGGACCGGGGTCGCGCCTGACGGACAGAATGTACTTCTTTTAGGTCTCGTTCAACCGAGAGCATTCTGTACGGCCGTAGATCTTAAACGAGCTACCGAACCTCCGTTCTTCCTCTGATTCAAACATCGGTGAGTGTGTTGGGATCCCAGTTGTGAGTTCTCTCTTCTCCTATAGCTTCGTTTTCCAATTCCTCATCTTTGTCAAGTTATCGTGGGTTGAACTTTTTGATTGTTTTCGTAGATATATGATGTTATGAGGAGAATCAATCCTTTTGGTTTAGGTATATTGATCTTCTAGGATCCATGTAGGTTTTTTGTGCCTTAAATTTCGATGTCTTTTAGTTTTATGTGCAAATTCCACCAATACCCGTGAAAGGGGTATTGCGTGTTTACCTTTTTTCCCTTGTGGTTATTTCTGACTTTCTTTCATTCTTGTGTAGAGTTAAATTGATCGTGTTTTTGGATAGTTGTAGTGCTTGGATGTTTTTCCCATGCTTTGTTATTGTTGCAACCTTTGGATCTCTTTAGCATTTAGTCGTTGTACCTGTTCCATGGCTTGTGATCGTAGGACAGAATAATGTTGTTAACATGCTTGTTTCTCTATAGACAGTTTAACCAAGTAGCTCTATAGGTGTACTTTGGTTATCCATGTAGCTCTATAGGTGTACTCTGCCCATATAGAATTAATATGCACTTACTAGCACGGGACCGTGAGATCCTGGTACTATAGACTATAAGGGATAGACTGAGTGAGCTTCCCAGAGAGTCTTATATATTATAGACTATATGGGGATAGACTGAGTGAGCTTCCTTATAGAGTCTTGGACATTATAGACTATAGGGGATAGACCGAGTGAGCTTCCTAGAGAGTCTTAGTTATTTTAGACTATAGGAGGGTAGACCGAGTGAGCTTCCACAAAGAGTTTTTACTTTGTTTGAATGTCTTTAAAACCTTACCAGACTAGTGGAGGAATTGACCGAGTGAGCTTTCTCAGAGAGTCTGTGGTATACCTGAGGATATAGGAGGATTGACCAAGTGAGCTTCCTCAGAGAGTCTCTAGACCTTGGGGCCAAGAGAGTTAGAAAACGTGATCTTCCTCAAGAGTCCCAGACTACCCTAGACCATAAGGGGAATTGACTGAGCGAGCTTTCCCAGAGAGTCTTATAAATTTGTATGACCAAACTAGAGGGGTTAGGCTGAGTGCATTGCCCAGAGGGTTGTGGTACTTCTTGGACAGGCCAGAGGGGATGGTTACGAGTACTTTTCAGAGGGTTTCCTATTTGAGTTAGCTGTTGCTTCACCGCTATGTGTTGTTCTGTGGATTGATCACTGTTGTATGTCATCCTGTTTACTGCTTACTGATTATAGTATGTTGTTTTTGCTACTATTTACTACTTATTGTACTATTACCTGCCATATTCTCACTAATTGTTAGGCACAGAAATTCGAGTGGTTTCCTACTAGGATTTTGTCTCACACCCTGTTTGGGTCATGCTTTTGGGCCCAAACAGACTATGTTTTTGCGGGTATAGGCAAGGGCAAGCTCCCTTCGACTTCTGGTACTTGATTACTTGGAGTAGGAGAGCATGGGACCATGCTTTGGCTTACGATGCTGAGGAGCTATTTACTTTATTTTTTACTTTTTTTGGTACTATTGTATTTTTCAGCATGGTGACTTGTTTGGATGCTTTCCTAGATATGTATCATGCATCATCTCATATATATACATACGTGCTCCAGTTGTTTGCTGATTTTGTCTTCCGCTATTTATTATTGATGGTTCTTTTATGCTTCCACTATTTCATGTTTATTTACTTCTGCTATGTACTCTGCCAATGAGGGCATAGTTTCCCCAATATCACACCCAAGGCCCTCGCTGCTACTTGGCAGCCTCTGGCGTTTGGAGAAATACGTTTGAGGCCATGTGACCAACCTGGTACGGGGCGCCTCTAGGAGGCTTCCGGAACCAGGATGTTACAAATAGAATAATAAATTTGGTTGTACCATATATATAATAACATCATAGTATATCGAATCTACTTTAGTTATTATTTTATAATGGAAATGTCAAAATAAAATGAAGTGGAAGAAGAAAGGAACTTGAAAGAGGGTGGTGAAATTATTACCTCTTCTTTGGTTCTTCCTTTTGATTTGATCAAAAGGGCTTCTTAAGTTGGCTTTCTGACTAAAGGAAGGCCTCTAGGATGAAGTGAGGGAAGTTGAGAGGATTTTTGGGCAGGGGTTGGCCGAGTCAAAAGGCTTTGTAGGTGTGAGTTAGAGAGAAGGATGAGTTCCATTTTATAAGAGGGGTGAGGGGAACCTTAGGAAAAGCTAGTAATATTATTTTAACATAAATTCATTTTCGGTTTCTAATGGATCCAAAATATATTATTTAATGTATAAGGTGGGTATGGGTATAAAAAAACCCAACCAATATGTTTTACACAGGTTTGGGTCACTATATAAAACATAACTTTTATAATTAACTCTTTTGTTAAATAGTTTGACATTACCACGTCGCTTTGTATTTTTATATTATATGGTTAATAAACATAATTTATACTTTTAAACGAACCCCAAGTGGTTAATTAATGATAAAAATATCATTATATAAATCTTTTGGACGAACTTTATATTTTTAGGAATAGAATATCAATTTATAATATTATATTTGTTTTAATAACTCTTACGTCAATTTTGACACTATTTGGTAGTTTGTTTTTTCTAAATTCATAACAACATTATTACTTCGAAAAAAATTCATCTAACCAACCATAATATGTCATATTAACATATAAAATTATTGGAATTCATTAAAAGTCTCAAATTACATTTATTTGGATATTTATAATATCAATTATTTTAATGATTCATTAATTAGGTAATTACTACACACCATTGTGTCATATATAAATTAAATTATTTAATGTCAAAAAATTATAAATAAAATAAAATTATGTAGGAAATATTTTGTCTTTATAATTTATATTTATAATCAAATTAATCTTACGTATAAACCTATATTAAAATTGTTTTAGTTATTACACTTTGATTTTAACTCTTTTAACTCTTCTTTGAAATAAATATTAATAAATGTCATAATCTAATCCAAGTTGAAAAAATAGGTTCTTTTTTTATTCCTAAGGATGTTTTCGGTCTAATCATACTTAGCCAATAGAATTAGGTCATGTGTTAGGGTAATAATAATATCATTTTACCCTTAATTATCGTATTTACTATTACCCGTGGAAAATAAAAGTAAAAAAGTTACTATTCACCAAACATTATTTTTATCTTATTGAACCACATTTTACTCCTTAATATTAACCATGTCTCTTATATTTTCTAAATTCAACTCATAGAAGTGGTAAAATTAAGTTTTATGTGAATTTACAAATTATCCTAGGAGGTGGGTAAAAGACGGTGAAAAGTTCAATAAAAGTTTTTATATATCTAAAATTATTATAAACAGACTCCAATGAATTGAATTGAACATATATAGGTATTATATATCTATTTTGACCTAAAATAAATTTAAATAAAAGAAAAAATTACTTAAATAAAAATTCGGTTTTAAACTATAACTCAGTGTTTTTTAACTATTCTTCAAAAATTGAAAGTTTTCAAAAAAATACCAAAAATTCACCCTAGGCTAATTTCGATATTTTGAATCCATATATAAAGTCCATTTGGAAAGATAAAATTTCTAAAATTTCATAAAGTGGGTTTTAATATACATAATGGCTAGTTTGATTGGTTGTGGTGTGTTAGAACTCGATGTTGCGTACAACAAACGCTACTGTATTATTCAAAAAGAAGCGTACCGTGGAAGCATGGGATGTTACATTCTACTCTCTTTCAAATAATTTCTTACTCGAGATTTCTAGAATATTACTACATAAAAATACTTGGGTTGTTATTCATCATATGTTCCTCAGTTTCCCATGTTGCCTCTTCCATCTTATGGTTTCTTCGTAGAACATTTACAAGACGAGTCGTCCGGTTTCTCAACACGTCTCCTCTTGTATCAAGAGTCTTGACAAGCTATTTACAATAAGATAGATCAGGTTCTAGTTCTAATTCCTCATAGACGAGTACATGCATTGGGTTAAGCATGTATTTTCTCAACAATGATACGTGGAACACATCGTGAAATTTGGAGAGATTTGGCGGGATTTCCAAATGGTATGCTATAGCCCCAATTCGTTCAAGAATTTCAAAAGGTTCGATGTACCTGGGAATCAATTTTCCCTTCTTACCAAAATGTACACTATGGGAAAAACGATTATTGCAATGGGGTATTTGTGACGGGCCTTATTCCCATCGCAAAAACTCTGATAAAAGAGTTTTTGCGACAGAAATACAGGTCTCGTCGTAATTTCAATGGCGTGGTTTGCACTCCAAAACGCGGGAATGCTATTTGCGACGGGTATAAGGCTACCCGTCGCAAGTACCAGGCAGTGGTAAATAGTATTTGGGATGGGGAAATTGCCCCGTCGCAAACAAATATTCACTCGGGATTATTTGCGATGGGCCCCGTCACCAATACCGGCCGCTGTAAAGCCTATTTGCGATGGTCACCTACAACCCGTCGCAAATACCCGGCAGTGGTAAATACTTTTTTGCGATGGGACTATTTACCCGTCGTAACAGAGAATCCAACAGGTGGTATGTGCAATGTGACCCATCGAAAATATCGGCGGCGGTAAATAGGAATTTGCAACGGGGATATCCGCCCATCGCAAATACTGGCGGTGGTAAGTAGCAATTTGCGACGCGGATATCCGCCCATCGCTAATGGTGTGGCATTTTTGATTGGCCCGTCACAATAACTCTTTTACCCGTAGCCTGTAATTAATGCGGGTGAAGGTATTTGCGACGGGCCCCGTCGCCAATACCGGTGGCGGTAAATAGAAATTTGCGACGGGGATATTTGCCCATTGCTAATGGTGGCTTTTTGCGATGGGCCTGTCGCAAAAGTCATTTTACCCTCCGCCTGTATTTAATGCGGGCGAAGGCATTTGTGACGGTATCTCGTCGCAATACCTAGTATTTTCGACGGTCTCCTGTCATAAATACGGCCGTCGCAAATAATCTAACCTATATATACAACCCATCCGTTTTTTTGATAACATTCAGATCTCTATTCTTCTCTCTCTCTAATTTTCAGTTCTGCGTAGAATTTTTTTTTGTTTTAATTTTTTTATTTCGAGAAGAGGAAGGAAGGAGTATGGAGGCACAGATTACTAAAGGTATTTATATTTTTTTAATTGTTAATTTTATTTTCTTTAATATAATGTTTATCTATATAGTATAATTAGTTTATGTGGTTGTACCAAATAATCCTTGTCTGGATACGAACAAGTAGAGGCGGCTCTGGCATAGATGTACCTAGTAGTGAAAACTCTGACAAGGTGTTTCGAGCTTGACTCGGGGTAACCTGGTACATGACAACGGGCCTTGCAGCACTCTTGGTTCGACACTCCCGGGGGATGTTTTGGTAATAATTAGAAATAAATATATAATTATCAAATAATTAAGAAATAATTAGATTTAATTAAAATAATTATCAAATAATTAGGAAATAATTAGATTTAATTGATCAGAAATAATTTGGAAACAATTAAAATAATTAGGGAACAATTAAAATAATTAGGAAATAATTAAAATACCTAAGAAAAAATTAAAATAATTAGGAAACAATTAGATTTAATTAGGAAACAATTAGATTTAATTAGGAAACAATTAGATTTAATTACGAAACAATTAGATTTAATTAGGAAACAATTATATTTAATTAAGAAACAATTGTATTTAATTAGGAAACAATTAGATTTCATTAGGAAACAGTTATATTTAATTAGGAAACAATTAGATTTAAATATGAAACAATTAGATTTAATTAGGAAATAATAAGATTTAATTAGGAAAAAATTAGATTTAATTAGGAAACAATTAGATTTAATTAGGAAACAATTAGATTTAATTAGGAAACAATTAGATTTAATTAGGAAACAATTAGATTTAATTAGGAAACAATTATGAAACAATTAGGATAATTAGGAAAAAATTAGGATAATTAGGAAACAATTAGGATAATTAGGAAATGTGATTGACCGCTCATCTACCTCTATTTTCTTTTCATTTGTGTGTTGAGGCTTGACATGAAACTTCTGCCTCCACATGTAATATCTGCTTTTACTGTCAAAATTATCAACCTCCTTGCCAATATAGAGGTGAGTAGGTTTATAATTTTGACAGTAAAAGCACATATTATATGTGGAGGTAGAAGTTTCCTGTCAACCTCAACACACAAATGAAAAGAAAATTTACGTAGATGAGCGGTTAATTACATTTGTTTTTCTATTCATTGATTGACTAACCACCCGACCTATATGCATATCTTCACATTTCTAATTAATAACATAATTAATAACATAATTAGTAACATAATTAGTAATATAATTAGTAACATAAATAGTAACATAATATAAAATATTATATTACTCTAATATTAATAGTTAAATAATACTTATAATATAATTATTTTATTATTATATGTTTAATATTTATAAAAAATATTAATATTATTAAAATTATAAAAAGTTTATAAAATATTAAAATTGTCAATATTTTCAACTAGTTTTGCTTTATTCTTAACAGTTCAAATCTTAAAGGGTTGCCAATTTTCAGGTCATGCCCAATAAAAAGTTTGCGTCAACTGTGTCCAATGTAAACTCTATAATTTTTCTTGCTTGGTTGATCACCTCGCAAGTAGGGTTGCAATAGGACAACCCAAGTCATATCTTTCTCATTACTTATGTCGTCCTATTGCAACAATACTTGTGAGATGATCAACCATGTAAGGACAATTACAGAGTTTAAATTGGACAAGGTTGATGCAAAATTTTTATTGGGCATGAACTGAAAATTGACGAATCTTTAAGATTTAAACATTTTAAAAATAAAGCAAAATCTGTTTTAAATATTGAGATTTGTAATAATTAGTAATAATTACTAATAGAATTAATCAAAAATCAAATAAATTCGAGTACATGGTTATAAATTGGCATAATTTCCAACGGATTGATGACTACCTTTTATTCAACGTCTCATATCTTTGCTACTTTCTCCCACTGAAATCAGTATGAAAAATGTGCTCTAATGTATGTCAGAGCAAGTTTCTCATACTGATTTCAGTCGGGACAAAGTTAAAAAGAGTTGAGTCATCGGACAAATCAGAATAATTAGTTATATAATCTTCACAATGATGATTACAAAATTTTATTTTATTACTCAGGCATATTTCATTTTTCCATGTATTGCTAAATTAATAATAATTTGTGGGGATGATTACAAACTAACTATGTCACCTATAATTATTGGTAATTACTAATAAATAACTATAATTATGTATCTTCTTTTTTTAGGATATTGTTTCTTATATCAAATTATTTAACAATAGTAGTGGTTTTAAATTTTGTAGAAACATATATATAAATGTGGAACAAGGAAATCTACATCAATCATTATTAGATGATCGTGCTTGGATAAATCAGCGCAGAAATCCAAACGGTTCTAGTTTAAATCTTGTATATGTTGATAGTGTTGAAGCTTTCTTATTATTTGCATCATCAAACCCGGAATTTGATCAAGTGCATCTGTCTTTTGCTTTAGAATCCCGGAACGTGCGATTGGGTCTTTCTACTGATGATTTTTGTCCATTTGGATCTTTTGGTAGTTAGTATTCCTGTTGGCCTGTCTTTATAACTCCGTACAATTTTCCTCCCAGTATGTTGATGAAAGAGCCTTATGTCTTTTTTTCATTATTAATCCCAGGTCATCCAAAAAAGAATATTGATGTTAATTTGAAACCACTGATTGATGAGTTAAATTTATTGTGGAGTCATGGTGTTGGTACATATGATGCTGCTGCGAAACAGAAATTTGTAATGAAAGCTGCTTTGATGTGGACAATTAGTGACTTCTCGGCATATGTTATATTATCTGGCTGGAGTACACATGGTCCAAAATCATGTCCTTATTGTATGGGAGAAAACAAAGCATTTATGCTCGTGAATAGAAAAAAAACATTGCTATTTTGACTTTAATCGCAGATTTCTTCCAATCGATCATCCTTTTCGGAGGAATAAATCTAATTTCAGAAAAGGCAGAATTGAAAGAGATGAACCTCCAAAAATGATCTCAGGAACAGAGTTACAATCATTTGTATTTTTATTACCTTCCATCACTTTTGGACTGACAATAAACCAACAGAAAATTAATAGTTTTGGGAAAGAACACAATTGGACAAAACGGAGCATTTTTTGGAATCTTCCATATTGGTCTAATTTGTTGGTCTGACACATGTTGCATGTCATGCATATTGAGAAGAAATATTTTGATAATTTATTTCATACAGTTTTGGATACACCGGGTAAAACCATAGATAATGTAAAGACACGATTAGATCTTGCCCAAATTTGTAGGCGAACAGAACTTGAATTGTTTGAAAATGTCAGATCACAGAGATTAATGAATCCAAAAGCATCTTATACACTGACTAAAGAGAGTCACTTATTATTTTTTCAGTGGATTACAGATTTGAGACTTTCAGATGGCTATGCTTCCAACTTGGGTAGATGTGTTAAAAATGGTCATATTACCGGATTAAAAAGTCATGATTGTAATGTTATAAAGGCAAGACTTATGTCTATTGGATTAAGAGGTTTGTTTAATTCTTAGATTTGGGATTCTATAACAGATATATCATATTTTTTCTGAGACATGTGTGCGGTGACAACAAACTATGATACACTAAGAAAACTGGAAGAAGCTGTTGTTGTAATTATATGCAAATTGGAAAAAATATTTCCACCGTCTTTCTTTGACTCGATGGAACATTTGATATTACATTTGCCACATGAAGCCAAATGTGGAGGTCTAGTTCAGTTTCTATGGATGTACCCATTTGAGAGATGCATGCAGAAATTGAAGAAAAAAGCCTATAACAAAGAATCAGTTGAAGGCTCAATTGCTGAAGCTTATTTTCAAGATGAAATTGCTTTATTCAGCTCTCATTATTTTGAATCTGAATATCCCTCAAAATTTGACCTCATGGGAAAAATGAGGGGAATGTTGATGATGATATGAACAATCAATTATCAGTTATCAATCATCTCAAACTTGGATTTGGTGGAGTTCATGATAGAAGGCTTCCAGATGATGAACATCATAGAGCTCATATATATCTTCTACTCAACTGTGAAGAAATGTCACCAATTGTACAGTGAGTGCTCTTATCCCTTATTCTATAGATTCTGTTATAGTAAATTAATCATATTGCATTTGTAGGTTATATGATGATCATATCAAGAAACAATTTCCACAAATTACAAAAGATGTCTTAGAATAACATCGACAAAAAAGATTTCCTACTGCTTTCAAAAACTGGTAACATACATTTTTTTTTGGTTTTACATATAAAATCAATTTATTACTTGTAATGGTGATAAATGTTTTAGAAATTTCAGGTATTTGTACATGCTGATAAGATTGATAGTCGATTGCGTATATTGAGTAGCCCACCATCCAAAATGGTTTAATCTTATAATGCATATGTGGTGAATGGTTATCTCTTTCATACACGTGCATATGGGGAATCAAAGAAAACAATGAATAGTGGTGTTTGTTTGAAGGTATCACATCATAGAGATATTGAAGTTGACTTTTACGGCATGATTTAAGAAATTATTGAACTGTGTTATTTGGGACAGAATTATGTAACAATGTTTAAATTTTGATGGCTGGATACTGAGAGAGGCTTGCGTATTCATCTGACTCATGGAATTTTTGATATTAAAAATAAAAGTCTTTTTGTAGTAAATGAACCATTTTTGTTGCCTCATCAGGCACATCACATTTATTATGCAAAATACTGTGCTACTGCAAAAGAGTTGGATGATTGGTGGAGTATAATAAAAGTTAAATCTCGAGAAAATCAGTTTACTCAAACTGAATGTGGTTCCACTGAAGTGAAAGGAAATGAAATTTTTCAAGACACTCCTCAAAACACATCTTTTTCACTAAGAGACATGAATATCGGGGATGACACCCCACAGTTAAGGGTCGATGGTGACGATGTTGTCAATGATGTTACAGCTAAATTTGAAATGACAAGAGATGATGATAGTGAAACTAATATGGAAATTGATGATGTTGATGAGGAAGATGAAGACATTAACATTGACAACTATGAAGATGATGATGAAGATGAACATTGACATAGTAAAATGATGCTTAGAATCATAACAAATATATATCTATACATAATAGTTATTTTCAACTGTTTGCTAATAATAATCATTTCGTGTTTCAGATGGTCTCGGAAATGTTTCGTCAGTTTCTGGAGGGTGATCTACCTATAGATGATGAGGTTCTTGAGTCATCTGACCCTCAGGCTGTTGGAACTACATGGAGCACTCAGAGGGGGCGTGGTCTTGCAAGACTGCTGATTCCAGATCCTATCCCGGAGCGACGTCCACCTCTTGAATTCAATGCGGACACACGATGGTATGTTAACCTGTGTATTTTAGTTATCTTTCACTATAATTTATTAATATTCTAATTTCATGATTATTTTTTCTTTTTCCACAGTTTTACGCACATATCTATTGGACAGGGGAGCGCTATCTTGCGCAATTATTTTTCTCAGCCCTGGATCACATGGGATCAGATTCCCGCTGATGTGCAGGGCACCATGTTCGATCATTGGCTGGTACATAATTAAATTTTATTTATATTGAAATTTAATTCATTAATAACTTTATATTAGGGTTTATGGTATCCCATCGACGATAGAATGTGTGCCACTATCCACGAGGAATGGGTGGTGTCTATGCGTGACCGTTTCTGTCAGTTTTTGCATAATTTGAGAAAGACGGCTGTGAAGAAAGCCGGAGTGATAGAATTTGATGAGTCCTGTAGAGCCCACTGACCAGAGTACATTTCATCTCACATTTGGGATGGATTATGTACACACTGGTTGGGTGGTGGGTTTCAGAGGAGATCTGCATTGGGTCGACAGAATCGAGGGAGACAAGAGGCGACGCATCGAGCCGGTAGTCGTACATTCAGTGCGCATAGACAGCGTCTGGTAAGTACTTTTTTTAATATTTTATACAACTTTAAATATAAACAGTTTATTTTATATTCATATAGGAAGTCGAGCAGCTTGGTATTTCGACGTACGACGTTTATCGGAGGATGCACACTGACCCGGCTACTGGAGAGATTAGAAGTGACCGCCAGCATCAGATTGTGGTCAGTATTATTTTCTTTTCAGTTTTCAAATTAAATGCATATAATCTTTTCATTATTTTAATTTCTAATTTAATCTTAAGAATTCATATGAGGCCGCAACCTCTCAGACACAGGCTGAGAGTCAAGACGAGACGTGTGATCAGACTACTGCCCACGATTTTGATGAGACGGCATGGATGCAAGAGACCCAATATGGCTTCGAAAAGGGCCATGTAGTTGGTATCAGCTCTCATTTGACTCCTGCAGCTTATTATGGTAATGTTGCGATATCGGCATCCAGATCGAGAGGAGCTCGTGGAGAGACATCATCTTCTGCCTCACAGTATCAGGAGAAACTGCATGCTCAGAGTCACCTTATAGATGATTTGCGTCCGGGGCAGGAGCAGATGTGTCAGCAACACGATGAGGAGATGCGTCGATGGTAGGAGTAGATGCGTCAGCAGCAGGATGAGGAGAGACGTCGATATGAGGAGCAACATCAGGTGTATATGGAGTATATGCATCGTCTGACACATAGTTTAGGGATGGAGTTTCCTCCACCACCTCCTCCAGGTCCTCCAAGTCCTCCAGATTATCCACCCCCAGTGATTTTTTTAGATGTAATAAACATTTGAGTTCGTAGTTTATTATCATATTAACTATTTACAATTTCTTTTTCATATTGGTATGAATATTACATGATTTAATTTGTTTTTTATTTTTTTTAATATAGTATTACTTATTAGTATTATTTTTAATGTCTGCTTATTTTAGTAATATTACTTTTAATATTTTATATTTATTGTTAATATTGAGAAGTTTATAATTTTATAATTTTATTAATATTAATATTATTAATATTATTTTTTCATAAATATGTATGTTTATTTTAATAATAATATTATTATATTAATTTTTTATATTATAAATATTAGTACAATTATTATAATTTTATGATATTAATATTTCATAATATATAATATAATATTATTTATATTCATATTATTATTACTTTTTGATATTAATATTTCATAATTATATTATATATATTTTTTATTATTAATATTATAATAATATAATTTATTTATATTATTATTATTATTATTATTATTATATAGATAGTTTAATAATATTATTATTATATTAATTTTATATATTATTAATATTAGTATTATTTTATTATTTTATTTTATTTATATTCATATTATTATTATTTTATATTAATATTTCATAATTATATTTCATATATGTTTTTATTTTTATTATAATAATATAATTTTCTTTATATTATTAATATTATTATTATTTTTATATAATATTATACAATTTCTAATAATTTTTTTTTTAATATTTGCGATGGGAACATTTGCGACGGGAATTCTCGCCGTAAATGTTTTTTTACTGTACCATTTGCGACAGGACGAATACCCGTCGGGAAAACCATTCTACGACAGTTCGTCGCAAATACCTTCGTAGCAAGTATTTTTTTTAAATTTCGCATTTGCGATGGGATTCTGGCCCGTCGCAACTAATATATCTGTGATGGCCCGTCACAAATACCTTTTTTATATATAAACGAAAACCCATTTGCGACTGGGAAAAAATACCGTCTCAAATAATCCTTTTGCGACGGGACCATCACAAAAACACCTATTTGCGACGCCATTGTCGGCAACGGGCGATTTGCGACAGAGCCCCATCGCAAAAGACCTTTTGCGACGGGATCCCATCGCAAATATTCAGTTTTCCTGTAGTGGTATAACACCCTTCCATGGAGATACCATCAAGAAAACATGATCTCCTACATAAAATTACAAATCCTTCCTTCGGTTATCGGCATAGCTCTTCTCCCTACTTTGAGCTGCTTTGATGTGGTTTTGGATTACCTTCACCTTTTCCATCATTTACTCCACCTGTTCTGGGCCAACGAGTTTTCTTTCACTAATATCATCACAACAGGTTGGTGTGAGACATCTCTTTCCGTATAACTCTTCCTATGGTGCCATTTGAATAATTGAATGGAAGCTATTGTTATAGGAAAATTCTACAAGAGGTAAATATTTATCCC
Organism: Viscum album; assembly: GCA_963277665.1. Taxonomy (NCBI): domain Eukaryota; kingdom Viridiplantae; phylum Streptophyta; class Magnoliopsida; order Santalales; family Viscaceae; genus Viscum; species Viscum album. The sequence goes on along the minus strand of OY728127.1, from coordinate 1,348,886,774 downwards.
ACATACATTGGAATTCAAGTGACCATGATCTGAACATGTCTTCTATTGTTTGAACAGTTCGTTCTGATTGTCCTTTAGTTTGGGGGTAGTAAGTAGTGCTCAAACAAATCTCAGTATCCATGTCTTTCTGAATACTTTTCCAGAATCTTGATGTAAAACGTGGATCACGATAAAAAACAATGTATAGGGGAACTCTATGAAGTCTCACAACTTCATTAATATATAGTCTTGCTAGATGTTTAAGTTTTAAATCTTCTCTTATCCCAAAAAATGTGCCGACTTGCTAAGACGATCAACAATGACCCATGTTGCATCGCTCCATCTGGGAGTCTTTGGTAGTCCCATGAAAAATTTCATCGTGATATTATCCCATTTCCACTCAGGTATGGGAAGAGGTTGAATTACTCCTCCAAGTTGTTGCCTTCTAGCTTTCACTTGTTGAAAAACCATACCTCTTGACACAAAATTAGCAATATCCCTCTTCATGTTGTCCCACTAAAAAATGTTCCTTCAAATCTCAATACATCTTGGTGCTCCCATGATGTATAGAGAAATTGGAACTATGAGCATCATCCAACAATTCCCTTTTTAGATCAGTTATATCAGGAACACATCATCTCTTCCCAAATTTCAAAATTCCATCTTCATACACAAATTCACTCAATCTCCCATCATTCACAACATTATTCTTCTTTTAAAACTCTTCCTCATCGGTCTGAGAACTCATTATCCTTTCAAGTAAATATGGTTTGGAAACCATTTTAAAAGGCATTGATGTTTCACCTTCCATGGTTATTCCCATATACATCTTTACTAGATCCATGAAATTAGGATCCCTTTCAACTATCATCTTGTTCAAAACTCCTTGATCCTTTCTGCTCAAAGAATCTTCCCCCTTATTTTCCTTCCCCAGGTGGTAGTGTATCGTGCAATCATAATCCTTGAGTAATTCAATCCATCGCCTTTTCCTCATGTTGATTTCTTTCTGTGATAAAATATACTACAAACTCTTTTGATCTGTATATATCTCACATTTTTCATGATAGATATAATGTATCCATATCTTCAAAGAAAAGATAATAGTAGCTAACTCAAGATCATGAGTATGATAGTTTTTCTCTTGAATTTTTAGCTGTCAAGATGCATAGGAAATAACCCTATCATTTGTATAAGGACACAACCATGTCCTTTATTCAATGCATCACTAAAAATAATGAACCCATCAATCCCCGATGGTAGATTCAAGATAAAAGCATTGACTAATCTTATCTTCAATCCGTCAATGAATTATTCACACTCTTTTTTCCAAAAAAATTAACCCCTTTACGTGTGAGCTTCGTTAATGGGTTAGCCAATCGGAAAAAATTCTGGCCGAAACGTCGATAATATCCTAATAGACCAACAAAACGGTGTACCTCGGTTATACTCATTGGTGCTAGCCATTCTTGGATTTCTCTTGGCTTAGAAGGATAAAAATTATTCCATCCTTAGAGAGAATATGGCTAGGAAAAGAAATCTCCTGAATCCAGAATTCACACTTGCTAAACTTCCCACATAATTCAGGTCTTCTCAGAGTCTTCAAAATAAAGATCAAGTGATTTTCTTGATCATCATAGCTTTTGGAGTATACCAAGATATTATCAATAAATACCACTACAAATTCATCAAGATATACCTTGAAAACTCTGTTAATTAGATCTATGAAAATAGAGGGTGCATTAGTCAGCCCAAAAGGCATTGCTGTAAACTCGTAATGCCCGTACCTTGTTTGAAATGCTATTTTCGGAATGTCTTCTTTCTTCACACACAACTGATGATATCCAGATCAAAGCTAAATATTTGAAAAATATTGAGCTCCATGATGTTGGTCGAATAAATCATCAATGCGAGGTAGGGGATATTTGTTCTTTATTATTACAGCATTTATCTCCATGTAGTCAATGCGTAACCTCATAGATCCATCATTCTTATTAACAAAAAGTACATGGTCTCCCCATGAAGAAAAACTAGGGAAAATAAATCCCTTTTTACTCAATTCCTCTATTTTTTTTCTTTAGTTCAACTAATTCCACAGTGTCCATTCTATATGGGGTATTCGATACTGGCCTTGAACTCAGAATTAAATCAATGGAAAACACAATTTCTTATTCTGGAGTATGTCCAGGTAAATCTTCTAGAAACACATTAACATTTTCTCTCAAAATAGGTACATCCTCTATTTTCACATTCCTTTCCTCACCCATAGTCATTTCATTCTCTTTCTCCCCAATAATTGAATTTAGTTGAGCTGTTGGGGGTGGATCTAGATAAGAATTAGGTGGTGATGATTATTCTCTAAAGATAAGGTGTTCTTTATCATTGTCGTCAAAAATAGTAACCTCCTTCTTCATATAATAAATTTTTGCATCATTGTCCGAAATCCAATCCATACCGAAGATTATATCAAATTCCATCATGGTTATGATGATGAGATCAGCAAATAAAGAACATTTATATGCCCTAATGGTAACTGATTCACATAACATTGTAGCAATGATACTTCCATTGGGAGTTTTAAAAGATAACTCCCTTGTAAAATAAAATTGGAAATATCTAATTTTCATAGAAAACTGGGAAGATATTAAACAATGCGATGATCCAGAATCAAATAAAGCAATTTCTAAACAGAGGAAACCATTAAATTACCTTCCACCATGTCTTTTGGAGCATCAACCTCAGCAGTAGTGATCACATAAGATTGGACTTGTTCCCTTACCCTTTTTGAGATAAGCTTCCTTGATGCTTAGGAAATTCATTTGCATGATGTTCCATCTCCCTACAATTGTAGCATTGAATATTGGTAGCTTCCTTCTTCCCCTTGCAATCACGAGCTTGGTGGCATTTTTCACAACACTTGTAACAAACTCCCATTCCCTTCATTCTAGTACCATGGTGTTTCTTCCCACATTTACTATAGGATGGATATTCAACATTTATCTTCTTCCCCTTATTTCCATTTCCATAGTGATCAACAGATTTCTTCTTCTCTTGCTTTGCTTTAAAGTTATTAGACTTAGAGAATTCTTTTTTTGTCTTGATAGAACATGAGACTATAACTTTATATGACGAGAAGGATTATGATATTAATGCTCGATGGAGAAATAGTTTTAACCCATCATAGAAACAATTAATCTTACTTTTTGGGTTACGTATATAATCTACATCAGGCATTTCAAACCTTTTAATGTTAGACTCATTCTTTGCAACATTCTTGTTCTCCTTTTTCCTCAGACTCAGAAATTGGTTTTCCATATCTGCTCTATGGTCTCGAGGAAATTATTTTTCTAAGAAAATATATTTAAACTCCTTCCATTTCATATTTGATACTTCATCATCTTCCTTTGTGTTTTGACTCAATGACGACCATTGATCAGCATCTCTAGTGAGGTGGTAAACCGCGTTGATAACTTTTTCCATTTCACTCCTCCCCATGGCATGGAATATTTTATCTATGAATTTATCCATTGCTCATCTACTAGTGGATTTTTACCCCCATTAAATTTTTTTGGTTGTGCCCTCATGAAGAGATCTAACATTGATCCTCCACGCTGTGGATCAAGGATCTCCATACAACTATGGTTATTATTCATAACCTAAGTGAGTTGTCCCAGTATAGTGATAAGCTGATCAGTAGCAGTTGTATCACCAGCTCCACTATAATTATCTTGAGTAGGAGGGAAATCCCTACATGGAGTGCATTCATTGATACAATTTTCATTCCTTCCACAAGGTGCCATTTCTAAACAATGGCATAGACTAGATTAGTTTATGAATCGAAATACATAATTCCAAACTTGTAAAACACACAACATAAATTGAACAGTTTATGGATATAATTCATAATCAAAAAAATGTTTTCTTTTAGGAAGTATATACACATAAACACTTCATAATTTTTTTTAAAGAAAATGATAATTATCCTAAGTATATGACCTGGGTGTGTCATAACGAAGAGTGCAGCAAGGCTCGTTGTCGTGCACCTGTTCCCATTCGAGTCTAGATCAAGGTGGTGTTTTCGGGTTTTACCCCTAGGTACATCTGTGCCAGAGCCGCCTCTACCTACTCATATCCAAACAGGGATGTATTTCTCAAAAAACTCCAAAAATCTTTACAATACCAAAATTTTAGGAAGTTTTTGTATACTAATCCTCAAATTTCATCTTAGTTCTATGTGATCTAATCAGAGTTTGTCTAAATATAGCTTCCAAGGTTTGTACCAAACTTCCTCTGATACCAAATGTAATGCCCTGACCCCAGTTACCCATAGTCGGTGCATTATTACAAGACATTGTCATGATCACAAAAGATTTTGTCTCGAAAGACCGATTAGTTTAGTAGCCTTGGAAACACGGGATACATTAATAAGTCTTACATTACATCATAACGTGAAAAACTACAACAACATAGTCTCCATAGTCCACATTCATATCACCTAAAACTATCCATGCAAGTCAATCATAAAATACTTCTTCACATCCTGGGAAAAATAAAACATAGAAAGGGGTGAGCTCAGATTTTCTGTAAGGATAACAATATAGAGGAAACATTCATAAATAAGAATAAATTTTTAAGGCAATGTATAACTATAAAAAAGCCTTTTAAACTTGAACTTCAACATAATATGGAAAAAATAAAATGAAATAATTTAATTAACTTATTTACATTGATGTTATACTAGTCGAATAATCACATGCAATATCAATAACCACTTTCATAATGATGGAATGCATAATGACAGACGATCATAACCACATAATCCTAGCCTTTTTCCAAGACTAAAGATAAGATTCTGTCAAGGACTTGTGCCGATACACTAGTTTTTCTCACGAGACCTACCGATGCATCGAGAAACTATAGCAGGCTCCACCCGTCACATACTAAGTCCAATGCATTCCTCATATGAACAGGTTTAAACATAACATAAACATTCCTATTCAAACTAAAATATGAAATGTCAATACTTTCTCCATAAACCATGACTGGTTTAAAAAAACACATCCTAAGTCAAACATATCACAAAATCTTCAACAAAATATGGATGTTTTGTATCATCATAAATCAACTTCAAATAAGATTAAAATACAACAAAGGATGTGGACATAGAAGAAATCAAAACTATTTGAGAGAAATATCCCTTTTTTTGAAATTATTTAAAAGTCACATAATTATAAAAGAAAATATTTAGTTTAAAAATATTATTATAGGATTTTAAGGGATGCTTCAATGATTTTATAATGGTAGAAAATTGTGCCACCCATTGTATAATTGAAAAAAATACATTCTTATAATAATTCTGTCGAAAAGGTTAAAAAGACCTTATTTGGAAAACGACAAAAAGATTCCTTTATAAACTTCTTATAAAAAGTAAAAAAAGGGTATTAATGAAGTTAAACCATATTCTATAAAATATTAATAATATTTTGAAATACATTTTAAGAAACATGGATGTGGTTGATAAAGAGGTCTTAGTAGATACTTACGTAAAAACAATCTCGGATAATAAAGTGATTGTGAAATTAACCCTTACATTGTAATTTTCCTTGGTCAAGGGTAGGTTAACATCATGTATAATGGTGAAATAATTGTTATTAAATTATAAAATAATCATATACATTAATATGATATCATATATGATCTTTTAATATTGTTTTCTTAATAATATCTTAGTATTATCGTCGTTTCGGGTATTAACGGATTCGTTTTCCTTTATATTCTTTGTTATGTGAGTAATATTTTTTATGGATGGGATGTATCTAATTTATATCCAGAATGATAACATGTCTTTAAACATTATTTTTAATCATCAAATGAATATTAGTCTTGAATGGATACGATGGAGAATGACTCTCATCGCTATGTGGAGACGGTACTCCGTACGTACGCACGAGAAACAATATCATTCTTTTGATATTAAAATAATATATAATTGGATGGTATATCATATATAAATAATAATTATCATGTTATATTTATTATTTACATCAATTACTCTTCATTATTATACCCATCCAAATAATAATGTATTGAATAACAATTACACCATGACGTGGAGATGGTAAGCCATACCTACGCACGTATGGTGACATGTTATTCAAAGGATGGATAGATTAATGAATTTGGTTGTACCATATTTATAATAACATCACAGTATATAGAATATACTATATTTATTATTTTAGAATGGAAACAACAAAGAAAAAGGAAGTGGATGAAGAAATGAACTTGAAAGAGGTTGGTGAAATTATTACCTCTTTTTCGGGTTCTTCCTTTTGATTTGATCAAAAGGGCTCCTTAAGTTGGCTTTCTGACTAAATTAATGCCTATAGGATAAATTGAGGATATTTTAGAGGATATTTGGGCTGTGGTTGGCCGAGCCAAAAGGCTTTAATGGTGTGAATTAGAGAGAAGGGGTAGTGCCCTTTTATAAGAGGGGTGAGCGGCTCCTTAGCAAAAGTTAGAAATATTATTTTATAATAAAAACATTTTCGGTTTCTAATGGCTCCAAAATGGATTTTTTAAAGGATAAGGTGGGTATGGGTCTAAAACCACCAAAAAATAGGTTTTAGACAGGTTTGGGTCACTATATTATCCTTAACTTTTATATTTAAATCTTAGATAAATCGTTTGACATTTACCATGTCGGTTTGTATTTTTATATTATATGATTAATAAACGTACTATATACTTCCATACAAATCCCAAGTGGTTCATTAATGATAGAATTATCATTATTTATGTCTTTCGGCTGAACCTTATATTTTTAGGAATAGAATATCAATTAATAATATAATATTTGTTTTAAAAACTCTTAATTGTCAATTTATACACTATTTTGTATTTTGTTTTTTATAAATTCATAAGAACATTATTAATTTGAAAAAAAATCATCTAACCAACCCTAATAAGTACTATTAACCTATAATTTTTTTTTGTAATTCCTACAAAGTCTCAAATTATATTTATTTGGATATTTATAATATCAATTATTTTAATATTTCAGTAATTAGGTCATTACTACATCACAATTGTGCCATAAATAAATTAAATTATTTAAGGTCTAAAAATTAAAAATAAATTATCATTTAGTAGGAAATATTTTTATATTTCTAATTAATATTTATAATCTAATTCATCTTATGTAAATCCCTATATTAAAAATGGTTTAGTTATTAGACATTGATTTAAGCTCTTTTAACTCTTCTTTAACACTACCACAAAATTGGGCAAGGCCAGCGCCACGCCTTTATCAGTGCTAACGAAAAAGCGCTGATAAAGGGGGGTAATTTTATCAGAGCTAAAAAAAGAAATGATAAAATTACCCCTTTATCATCGCTTTTTTAGCATTGATAAAGGTACCCCTTTTATCAGCGCTTTTTTTAGCACGGATAAAGGGACCCCCTTTATCGGCGCTTTTTTAGTAGCGCTGATAAAGGGTTCGACATCAAAAAAAATTATTTAAAAATAATATACTAATATATAAATATATAAATATAGTTATATTGATATAAAAATAATATATAATTTTTAAATATTTTTTAGATAACTATAAATATACATTTACACATATTATACTTAATATATAAGATATTTAGTGAAAATGGATTATAAAAAAATTAAAAAAATATTTTTAATTAATAATTTTCTAATTATAATGCAGTAATAGTCATTTAATAACAATTTGAAGACTAAAAAATAAAATAAAAATAAAAAAAGATCCAAAATATGTTGAAAACGCAACTCAAATTCCAAACAGCCGTAACTTTTGATCCAGGTATCCGTTTGAGCTCTACCACATATCAAATCGAAGCATGCGATGAGCACTACATCAATGTGACCCGATAGAACCTAGATCAAGGTTTTTTCAATGCCAAAAAAGGCCCATAAGGCCTCCAAAACTGAGTTTTTAGTCGAGGTACCTCGATCTTTTAACATTTTATGGATTTTCAACCTCGTTTAAGGGGTTATTATTGGATTTTTATGGTGGGGACTGAATTTATTCCATGTTATTACATTCATATTGATATTATGTCTTTGAAATTTTATTGTTTTTTATAATTCACTACAATTTATAATCAAATATATTCCTATATGTACACATTTTTTATATATTCACACCTAAAAATTAGATTTTTTAAATAAATAATTAAACATATATACATATAAAATATCTTAGCTTTATTTAAATAATAAATAATATCCATTTTATTTAGAATGCCAATATATGAATATCTATATAACTATATATATATATTAATATAACTATATATATATATTAATGTAACTATAAATATATATATTAATATAACTATATATATATTAATATAAATATATATTACTATATGAATAAATATAACTAAATATATATATAAATAAATAGATATATCATAAATAATAGAACAAATCAATATAGGGGAGTGGAAAAGGCTTTAGGTGTGTAGGGGGGAGGTCTCGAGATCAAATCCGGATGGAGGAAGGTAGGGGCACACACGCAAGGTTTATTTAGAGGGGCTAGTGCTGATGAAGGGTATAGGAAGTGCGTGCGGGCGTAGGAGGTGCGGGAAACCGCTGATAAAGGGGGATCAATCACTTTAAAAATCCCCCCCCCCCCCGAGATTGGAAGTAATTTTTTTTTTATTTTTATCAGCGCTAAAAAAGCACTGATAATCGTGGTCTTTTATCAGCGCTTTTTTTACGCTGATAAAAGGGGTCTTTATTAGAGCTTTTTAGAGCACTGATAAAGGGGACCCCCCCATCTTCACCAGTATTTATAGTGCTTTTCTAGCGCTGTTAAAAGCCATTTTTAGCACTGATAAAATCCATATTTGTAGTAGTGAAATTAAATAATAATAAATGTCATAATCTAATCCAAGTGGACAAAAAGGTTCATATTTTATTCCTATGGTTTTTTTGGTCTAATTATACTTATCCAATAGAATTAGAACATGTGTTAGGGTAATAATAATATCATTTTTACCCTTAATTACTCTATTTACTTTTAACCGTGGTAAATAAAAGTAAAAAGTTACTATTCAAAAAAAATTATTTTTATCTTATTGAACCACTTTTTACTCCTTGATATTAATTGTGTCTCTCAGAATTTTTAAATTCAACTCACAAAAGCGATAAAATTATGTTTTATGTGAACTTGCAAATTCTACTAGGACGTTGGTAAAGGACGATGAAAAGTTAATTAAAAAATTTTTTATATCTAAAATTATTATAAACTAACTCCTATGAATTAGATTGAACATATATAGGTATTATGTATCTATTGTTACCTAAAATAAATTTAAATAAAATATAAAATTATTTAAATAAAAATTCGGTTTTAAACTATAGCTCGGTATTTTTTAACTATTCATTAAAAATTGAATGTTTTCCGAAAAGTACCAAAAATTCACCCTAGGATAATTTTGATATTCCAAATCCAAAAATGAAGTCTATTTTGAAAGATACAATTTATATACTTTAAAAAAGTGGGTATTACTATTCATAATTCCTAGTTTGATTGGTTGTGGTGTGTTAGAACTCAATGTTGCGTACAACACACGCTACTGTATTATTCAAAGAGAAGTGTATTGTGGAAGCTTTGGGTTTTACAATTCTTATGGGACTGGTTGTAATAGGGAGATAATATTTTTTTAAAATTATGGGTTCTAGTTGAAAAGAATTCAATTGAAACAACAAATACAAATATTTAAATATATATTTATACTACATAGATAGAACTTATTGGTTACCTAACCATGTGAAATCCATTATCAACTCACCTCATAGACAAAACCACCACTCACAGTTTCTCCTAGTCATCACATTTTGTGAAAACCCATCCTCTAATCACACAAAATGAAACTAGCTTATTGAAAGACCACCACACACAATTTTTGAATGGTTACTGATAACCATGCCCAACTCGTGCATAATTCAAAAGGAATTATTTGTTAAAAAAGAATCTAGAGACATCAATAAATTTTAAGTATCCCATATTTAATGAAAATAATATAAAATAAATTCAAATGTAACATGATGTGTGTCATATTTTCTTTTCTATGGGAAAATTTTTATCATTATTTTATTTTTGGAATATCAAATTTAGACCACTATTTTTATTATTTTTGAATATTTCAATATAGTATAAATATTAAGGAATATTTTTTCATAAATAAGAATAAAATTCATATCTTCATGTAAATGATTTTTAATTTTTAACTATACTTTTATATCCCATATATTAGATATATATTTTTAAAATAATTATGTCCTTAACAAAGGATTTACAGTTTATGATTTCAATATAATAATTTTATATATCTCATGAATTTCTCTATTATTTTTTCATGGTTTATTGATTGTATGTTTTTTTATTTTTACATATTTCATATATCTATATATATTGTGATGATATAATTTGTTCAGAATTATATGTTTCCATAATAAATTGGTTAAATCATATATATCATGGGATTATTATGTATGGAAAATGTGAGGTAAATCTTATCTATTATGTTTTGATATCTCATTATAGATCCATGAATTATAGATATGATGATATATTATTAATTATATAGTATATTTATATATTATGTTTATGTTTCCATTGATCATAATCTTTCTAATATAATTTCCAAATTCTTATTTAATGGATCATCATTAATGTTTTAAATTTATATAGTTTATATAGCAAAACTCTTTTATGTTATACCTTATGATCATTCATATATCTCATATTGGTATTACAAATTATTTTCCCCACATTATAATATCTTCTCACATATTCATCTATGTATGTATATTGTAAGGATTTTCTATGCAATGATATGATTAGGAGGGATTCATATATTAGGTTTTTGGAATTATTTTTTTGGTTATGTTACAAGATACAACAAATTAACAATCTTCAATGATAGTAATCTTTTTAGAATTATTTTGTTGTTATAATGTTGTGTTATTTTATATAATAATGTAAAATGTGGTAAAATATATGTATGGGTTTTATGGTTGGTAAAAATTTCTATTACAGTGGGGTTATATTAATTTTATAAATTATATTATCATGATTAAAAGTACATAACAAAAATTAACATAAGATGAAAATAAGTTATTCTCGTTAATGTGGATAAAGTTATACTTCTATTATGAATAATATTTTTTACATCAAATTTTATATGGTATTATTACTATTCATTCATATCAATAAATGTTATTAGTAAATGGTAAAAGAAAATAAATGTGGTGAAAAAATAATCTGATATAGAATTAACGTATAATCCAAAATAAAAACCAAAAAGGATGGGAGATAGTGTGGTAAATCTCATGGATTTTCATATAATATTGTCTCATGTAATAATTAGAAATATAAATCGAGTGGATCTTATAAATAATCCAAATAGAGAAAATAATTACACTTGAATTATTAATGCGATAACAAAATCATTTATTACATCTTCCAATCCACTAATTGATAAATAGTGTTATATGAATATGGAAAAAATATTTTCTTTTTTCTATTTTTAAAAAATGGGTTCATATATTTATTACAAGGAAGGTGAATTAGATCAATGGTTGATTTTAATAAATAAAAAAATGAAATGCGTTAAAATGTACTTAATTGAATGGAATGTGGTTTCAAAAATAAACTTCAAATAATATTATTCACTTCTTCATTGAATGGAAATCAAGAATAAATTACATGAGAATATGAAATAGATGGATGAATATATTGGTTCATAAAAAAATATATTAAAATAGTTATCAGTCACAAATTCATATTTACAAGTGACATTGAATTTAAAATTATTTTTATTTTTATATTAAAATCTATAAAAATAAGACCAATAAGAGAATTTTATAATAATGAGGAGATTACTTTTGATAAAATATGTCGGCAGTAGAAATTGGAGGCTTAAAATTAGCATAATCATTAAAAATAATATTAGGAAAATGGAGTTACATGAGTGTTCGTGTGATAGACCCCATGGAGGAATAGAGTTCGCATTGACTATAATCCAAATATGATAAAATATGTACTCATGGAATCACATTAATAGAGAAATAAATAGTTACACATGTGTTGAAATTGGTTAGAAATAAAACTATTTCAGATGTGATGTGATTAGAATAGTAAATATAGTTTTAAAAGAAAATATTTAATATATTCACCATAAAAATTCATTGTTTCACATATAGTAATTATTTTATTCCAATACATGTACAAAACCAAGTGACAATGTGGAAATGTTATGCTAAAATCCTAATTATACAATGACAGAAGAAAGAGATTATATAATCTCTACCACCAAATTAGATCATGAAGACTAATTAGTGATATCTAAACTTATTTTTCATTCATGAATTATAAACACATTATTTGATTTTAGATTTATATATTCCTTTATGAATTTCATTTTTATAATACTATTGTTGGAAAACTAAAATGAATTCATGTTGAGTTGTTAGTGAAAAAAAACTAGTGGGAAAATAATTACAACCAATACCAATAAATGATTCTAATTTATATTTTGGGGGTGTAACTTCCTTCAAATCATTTTATTCTAATTTTAGGATAATTCAATACAATATTAACCTAGATTTTTTTGTTTTTTATAAATATAATGACTATTTTTAAGATGATGAAATTTTATTTCATATCTAAAATCCTTTCATGACCCTACATTGATGATTGGAGGACTATGAAATTCCACTGGAAAAAACATGAAGAATACATTTTTATGTAACCAGTAATGAGGGATATTTATCTCAAATGGTTGGAAGAAAACATAATATTAAGGACAGACCAATTTTATGGGAATATGTTTATGTTTTTCTTATATTTATCTGGTATTAACCATGATAATAAGTAATATATTTCAATGTAAATCTTACATGGTGCTAAATATATACAAAATATACCTTATAAAACAAAAGATATAGATCTAGAAGTAATGAAGTTGAAAATACAAGAGAAATTTGGTATTTGTTCTGTAAAACCGTGTGTTTTACTATGGGGTCAAATAGTCTTGTATATAAATAAAAATGATAGTTAACTATATCCTTTAATATATTATCATAAACATAAAAAGTTATTAATAAAAAAATTATTTTATTCCTCCATGTTGATGATAATTTAGATCATATTTTTGTGTCCCAATACATATTAAATATATATTTTTTCTCTGGATAACAATAATTATGTTTAGAAGTAGAGAATATTCCTCACACATATTTTTGAAAAATATTTAAGTAAATTCATAGTGATGGATTTAAGAATAATAAATTCCCCATAAATATTAAAATAATTAATCCTTAGAGTTTTTTTATATATCAAAAATAAATTTATGATCACCATCATAGGTTACATTCTCAAATATTTAAACAATAAGGATGAACATATTGATTATTTGAATATTATAAAATAGGTATTAAATAAAAAATATATTTCTTTCCAAATTCAACATGTGTTGATTTTTATATAGGGAGTCTCATTCTTGGTTCATGAAATCACAAGAGGTCATATTTGTATATCTTTTAATGAAAAAGAAGATTGAATAGTGAACAGTTCCAACTATTATGACAAATATATATATTTTTATTGAATTATCAAGGAATTATAAATACACTGTGAGAAATATTTCGGGATTATATAGTCAAATAATCATGTTAACATTAAGGGAGTGATGTCAATTTTGATAAAAGAATTTTAATATTTCATTAAGGATCTTAAGATATGTTTAGTTAATGTAATTATACTCAAAATATTATTAATCATGGAAGGGTTTCTAATATAAAATGTAATTTAGAATATTCTCTTGAATAATATCTCAAGAAAATTGGAAAGGTGATACCCTATCCCAATAATTAATAAGTGAACCATGAGAAAAATTACATGATACTTGATCTCGACATAATAGTGATAATTTTTTTTAATAGTTGTGTGAAGTATATATATTGATATATTTGTGATATATATAATGATTAAAAAATATTCAATTCTATATTAACATATGATATAATCATTATATAAGGGATATGATTAGAGTTGATCAAAAAGTAAGGCCAATCAATGCATTACTATATTGGGATGGTGGAGAACTTTTTTGATTGTCTTATAATAAAAGATGTTCATACCATATCCATGGTAATGAATAATAGTGATATCAAGGTAATTAAATTATTTTCCTATAAATCATAAGGTAGGGGATGAATTCCAACCATACCAAAATAATTTCTCAAACATAAGTCCTGGTGATGATCCAGTAGGCACGGTAGGATTCCATGGTTTTGTAAAATATTGTTTCAAATATTATTGAGTTCTACTATGGGAAAAATAGATATTTAATTTTTTGGCGTAAATATATGTTCCATCTATGAAATATTTTTAGAAGTATTTTATATATGACACACATAAATCATAATTATATATTGACCCCAAAATATCAAACATGAAAAGATACTAGGAAGAAATCTTTTGGTGGGATGAAATAATTATGGAAATTAGTGAGTATACATTAAGAATCTTGGTGTACTAGAATTTTAGGTTAAAAAATTTAATATACATGGGGATAATGTAAGAATGAATAATACCCAAATGGATAATAGAAAACATAACCATATATTTTATCATACGTCTCACAAATGTCCCTAAAGGAAATAATTCCATTCATTTTTTTTATTTATAAAATTATAAATTAATCTAATTTCATTACAATTGAATATGATTTCTTTCAATAGGATCATTCAAACATACATTTAAATGATGTTTTAATGAATTAGGTAGTACTACATTAATTGTATGCGATCAATTTCAATGGTATTGAATTGTTTTTTAGAGACATAATTGGAATGAATTTAACACAAAAGTAAAATTTCACACTCCTTATTGTCCTCAAAATAATGGTTAATATAAAATGAAATTTTAGATGATAGAAGATACAATTGGATATTTTCTGAATTTTTTTGAAGAATTTTTGTTTCAATATCTTTTAATTTTATTGTTATTACATGATAAAAATATCTTATAAAGTATTAACATGGAACCATATGAGGCCATTTATGGGAATAGATATAGAACATAGACATACTGGGATAATTTTTAAGTATAAATGTTGTTGGGATCCAACTATATTAGGAAGTGATATTGAAGATCCAAATAGTTTAGATATATATTAATCCTATATAAAGTCTATATAAAATCTATAATGATAATCCTTGATGGGTCTAAAGTTTAATGATGGATAAAATGTATTACATTTAATTTAATAGTGGAAGAGGTACATGGTATTATATATGATAGGGATGTTACTATATAGATACATGTACCTTTTTGAGACATATAAATTCATTGGTACTATATATTTTCAAATGTATATTATTTAAAAACTCTTATAATATCATAAAACAATCCATGTATCACTTATAAAGAGTTATATAATAGATCAAACACATGTTATGTTGCCACAAGATATATAATTGGAGCATGATCTATATTATGATGACAGACTGTTGATTATATTTCACCATATAGATAAGGTCCTATGAGAAATATCATGTACATAAACAATTTACTTGAGTTAAGTCAAAAATATATGGATGTGATGTGGTAAACAAGAGATGAAATGAGACAAATGACCCTTCATATGTTTTCCTATGGAATTTAATTTTAATGGAAATGTATTTTTATATGGGGATAATGTAACATGTCATGTCTCGTTATACTAGTATGTGGGCTACTTAATCGCACTTCCAACATGACTTGGGCTAATAACCAATATACAAGTATCAATATAAATTATATGGGGAATTATATATAAATATTAAACGTCACATTCTATATTCCAAAAACATAAAACATCAAATAAAAGAATTAACATCCCTTTAATGTAATACCTATGTTCTCGAAAAGATATCTATTACAAAATAGAATTTTTAATCAATAAAATATAATATATAAAACAACCCAAGTAAATGTATGGAAAGTTAAGTATAATTATGGATGAAAATGATTTAGTTATCATAATAAATAAAGTATGGCCCCAACCACCACATAATATTTCCATGTATGGCATCCATGTCCATCACTCATATAGTGTATGTGTTGCACAGATAGAAGATAGAATAATTTTTTAGTGAGAATAACGGTACGAGAAAAAATTGCCAGTATGTTTTTCCATGTAGTGACCCGAACTAATGTAAATTTATTATCTATGTACATCATAAACAAAAAAAATAAATTCCACAACCAATTTCTAAAAACAACAATAATAATTTTTTTGATCAATTTATAGCTTTCTACCCATATATCACCGTAGTTATTCTCACCAAATAACAGTGTTTTTAGAATAATATATATATATATATATGGTCATTTATAAATAAAAATAAAGAATTTTTACTCTCTATAAATTCGCTAAAAGTGTCTAAAAAACCCTTGGCTCTCAACCTCAGTGTGATATTATTCCAACCTCAAGGTTTTATTGATGAATAATAATAACCATGATCTTATCCCTGGTGTTCTATAATACCTTGATGAATTTACCTAGACTAGATTAATGATTTCACAACTCTTTTTACACATGGAATATAGAATGAATCCACACAGACAGATATGGTAGTTATAAAAGATAAATAATATCTTAAAAATAATAATATCATCTCACATCCATTCATAATATTCCCAAGATGATGATTGAAAATAGATGAACCATCATGACAATATAGAGGAATACCTATATATGAATTGTATACTTTCTCCATTTCAAAATATATGTCTAGGTTTCCTCAACGTTGAGTTGTTTTATAGAAACCATAAATAAATATGGTATATACCTCAAAGAGAAATCCAATTTTGTTAAACAAAAATAACAATAAAAATCATTATCCAACTATATCTTATAGTTATTGGATAGAAATAGTGTAAACACTTAGGTGAATCGTTATTTTCCATAATTTTGGTACTTCCAAAATGTTCTAATGTGGCCCTATAAGATAAATTTCTGAATATTAATGTATCCCAATTTCATTACATTGTAGTATGTTCTAAAATACGGTATAGAACAAGTATATGAGTATCCTTCAAATCATTTTTATTATCTCAAATTATTCCATTTTTCCAAAAATACATCACATCTAAAATCTAAAACATAATATCATCCTTGTTGTATTTATATATAATTACCTCAATGAATTCTAATAATAATAAATTCATAATAGTTAAATCTTTTTTGGATTTATATAACTAACACATAATATATTTTCAAATATCAGTATCTAAATTATGTGTTGTTGTTATATCATCTATGAAACCCAAATTTAAAATCACAATATTGACTATCATTCATAGAGACCATCTAAATAAATATTAAATGTTTTTTTACCATTTTTATTAACAAAATTCATATCATCATCCCAAATTTATTCATAAGAAAATAAATTCAACCATTATATATTTATAATCTTTTCAAAGAGGTATTCAATCATTTCTAGCATATTGAATTAATTATTATTAACATAATTATCATTTTAAATTTGATAATTTCAAAAAAAAATTCAATCAAACTCAGTGTAATATATACCATTTACAAAAAAAATAGAATATTTTTAAGGAATTTATTTTAATATATGTATGTTAGTTAAAAAATCAACTTCATTTAAACATTTCATATTATTTTATTATTCTATGCTTTTCAATATTAATGACTTTTCAAAAAAAGTCATCAGCACATATCAGTCACTCTTTTATTATAATTATTATAGATATTACGATATTTGATTTATGTGTCTCTTTTTTATTACAAATAAACTATTTAATTTCAATTCATTCGTTACACCTATTCTATGTACGTAATGTTATCACATGAAATTTATTTTAACATAATGAATTATACAAACACAATTAATGATATCAAAATATCACTAGGTAATTTTTAAAAAATTTCGAATGATTTATAACTTTTATCATAAATATTGATTTTTTCATATTCTTTCCTAGGTGAAAATTTTATTATTATAATTTTACCATGCACCCCATTTACTTTCAATAAAGTCTCATTAAATTATAAATGTCAAATTTCATGAGTCATCTCATGTTTTAATGTCATTATCAATTATTAATGATATTTAATATATTTATCATGATGTATATTAACAAAAAATAAGTAGTTCACACTATTATATACTACTTTAGACCTTAATTAAATTAATTTATAATGCCTTGGTATAATGTATATATTTCTCCAATTAATTATAATGTAAAATATTTTTATCTATTGAATAATTGAATTCATTTATATTTAAAAATATATATCTAAATCATCTTCCAAATATATTTAAAATGATAGATAGAAAATTTATACTATGGTTAAGTGTTGATAAGTTTTCAATGGAATTTTACACATAAAATTTGGAAACCACAGGTAACCCCTAATCCCTAAGAAGTGTAAACCAATTAAGGGTTTCCCAGTTGTACCCCTAATTTTAATCATAATTATCCTATCAACTCCCTGATTTTTGTATCATGTTAACCATTTACATTTTTCGAATTATTAAATGGATGACCCCCTATACCATAGATTACCATGATCCAATTCATGTCACCATATGCATACGTGGACACAAAAATTTCTTCTGATATGAGTGATAGGATAGAAATTATTGAGGTAGGTCATGTCTCTCCACATGGAAACAATATATATGAATGTTAATTTAATCAAATTGATAAATTGATATGATGATATCCATGTTCTTTAACACCTTCCATGCACCAAGGGGTTTCTTATGGTTAACCAATTTCCTTATTAATTCTCCTATTGACCCCCTATATATTCCCTCCTTAAATACATATCCTAGTTATTAATATTTAACTAGTATACCCTCCATACCTCAGTATTCCATCAATTAATCCATCCCATTTCATGAATATATTGTGACAAAAGGCATCTTCTGGTCATATTTATAGGATAAAAATTATCAATGTGGGTATGTCCCTCCATATGAAGACATGAACATTCAAATAAAAATTTAATCATCTTGATCAAATTATTCAATAACATCCATGATTCTTCACACATTCCATCCTTTAAGGGATGATTTGGCCCCCCGTGTTTTCAATTTTATCATTTTATCAAATAGTATCTTATCATTACCATTCCATCACCACGCTGACAATATCCACCATCACTCGTCACCTCAATGATCAAATAACAAGATATATAATCTCTCCATTTCTCACAAAATGTCTACAGTAGACTCATCTAATCATGATAATCACATTATGATAACTTCTATGTCGTGGATTTCAAAAATATTTCATAAAAAGTTATAAAAAGTTGAGGAAATGAGATTTTTTTTTGTTTAATAATTATTGATCAATAAATCTGATCATCGTTTTTATTTTTTTTCATATTATATATTCCTAAAACCCACATTGATTCATCATTTAAAAAATATTCATTATCGATTTAATACAATCGTAAATTTACTAAAAAATGATCAAATCTTATCTGTCAAAAATCTATAGAAATACAAATTAGTTTTCTTGAAAATTTTTATCATTATAAGCATAATAAAACAATGATATTTATATATATAATTTTAATAATGAATTATAGTTCTATGTTTTCAAAACATAAGGATTTTTTTAAGTGTTTAAAACATCTCTTTTGGATTACTTATGATATTCTCAGTGGATTTTGACTATAACAATTCCATAATTTTTTCATATTTTTAAATATATATATGTAGCATTTTCTATTCATGATTTCATAATTAAGATGAAGAAAGTGAAGAGTGGTTTAAATTTTTATTAAATTATCCTAAATTAATTTTAGAATCAGAAGAGTAGTTTTTTTAAAATTCCTTGTTATTTGGGTAATTCAGTCTACTCTATGGGCATTCCTCAAATTTAGAGAGTTGGAAACACTATAATTCATATTAATTCATCTCAAAAATAAATATATAAATAATTTTGTGTATATAATAATAATTATAATAAAAAATATGGGTAATTGGATACATATTTATGATCATTATCTTGTTAAGTTCATCATAATCAATGGAAAGTCGCATAGATCCATCTTTCTACTAAATAAAACGAAACAGTGCAACCATGGTGAAACACATGGGTGAATGGATGTATTATCAAGTTTATTCTGGAGTTTATTCTTCAATTGAATAAATTCATCCTTTTCCATTATATTTGGATTCATTAAAATGGACGCAACAATATGTATGAGTTCAATTAAATACTCTACAACAGGATTCTGAGAGAGAATAGTAAACATTTCTTGAAAGACCTCAATAAACTTCTGAACAATATGAATTTCTTTAATTTTGTGTTTCTTCCCTACAATTTTAGATAAATAACCTAATATATAATAATAATCACCCATAATATGGATATAATTTCCATTGTATACTCTTATTCATCCTTTCATTGTTAATTAATCCAAGGCTCATTTGGAATATGCTATATGACTTCCCTTCATTAGAATATGAGATTGGATTTATATAGAGAGAGAAACTCCTGGCACAGAATAATTTCAATTCCAAAATGTGGGAGAATAATAATTTTTTTGTAATAAAATTACCTTAAATATGAAATATAGAATAATCATATAATTGATACTCGATCATCAAATCATTAGTATTTTTTCATGCCAATTAAACATCTAATCATTGTTGTAACACCCCAGGTAAATAAAGAATATGAAACTTTAATATTTATCCATATTTGTGAATAAAATATTAATATTTCTTTAAAGGGGATTCTATTCTCGATGGCGTACCCAATACGCAACAACGAGTTTCTTGGGAAACATACGTTGCACTCTAATAATAAAATAATATTATTTTAAATGGTAGTTAATGCCTAGCCGTTGTAATTGCGGGAATGAACAGAACTAACTACAAAATTATTATATATGTTTTTCAAATATTTTTACTCTATACAATAAATTTTAGAGGATTAAAAATGCGAATTAATCCAATTTTAAGCGTAGACAGTCTAATATTCTTTAAAAGGTCGATTAACCGCCTTTTGATGACGAACCTCTTTTAAATCCACTTTTTGACAATTTTATGTGTTATATTTGACAAAATAAAATTCTTATTTAGAATTGGGACATCGAAATTTACTTTCTTTAAATTTTTGGTATCTTTCTGATAAAGTTCATTTTCCATGAATAGTGGAAAATGTTGTATTTTAATTCAAAACCTCTTTTTAATCTAATTTATTTATATGATTAGATTATCTTTTGAATTGGTTTTAAAGTTAAATTAGAATATATTTTTACCATTTAATCCAATGGTGGTCATTGGAATCAATTTCACTTTGAAATTAGACTTAAACTAGTGTCAAACTTTTGATACTTATTGTTTCATAAAAACACGCTATTTGTCATGACAGCGGGAATTAATTATTAAATTAATTAATGTGAATTATATGATCTGAATTTTATAAAATAGAAATAATTTTTGAATTCAGAATATCAAATATAGCATAGGCTGAAGTTTTGGTATTTTTCTAAAAAACTTCAATTTTTGATGAATAGTGAAACCACTAAGTGGTAGTAAAAGAAACTGATTTTTTGTTTAAATGAAACTTTGTCACTTTTGTGATTTGATTTTAAAAAATCTGACATACATGGTTTTAATTAAGAAGTAAAATGTGGTTCAATGAGATTAAAATAATTTTTTGGTGAATAGTAACTTTTAAGTTCTTAATCGCGATTAGAGTTAATTAGTGTAGTTTAAGGTAAAAATAATGTTTTAATAAAATGAGATGAGCTTGACACATGTCCTACCCTCATTGGATGTGGCTTTTCCGACCAAGACAATCCATGGGTCAACTTGGGGACCCTATGGAGGCACTTTGGTTGGGAAATGACATAAATAATTTTTTATTAAATGTTAAAGTAAAAATGACACAAACATGAAATGTTTTACTAAAACAGTTTTTACATGGTGTTATACAAGTCATAGTTTTGACTATAAATATTCATTAGAAATATAAAAAGATTTCCTACATCATGATATTTTTTTTATAATTTTTTGACAGTAAATATATTAAATTGTTTATGACATCATGATGATGCAGCGATTACCTCATTAATAAAGGATTTAAATAAAATGAAATGATAATGTAAAATCTATGTCCTAAACATGTCCAAAACCTATTGGATGGGTGTATCTAGAACCCTTATCACCTTACCCTAGAATTATATCAATGTGGGACCTTTTGAATCCGAAACTCATTTTAAAATAAAGTAACATTTCTTTACATTCCAAGAGTGCCCCTGCTCTCCTCTTATAAAAGGCCCCCACCTCTACCTCATTACCCACACATCCAAAGCCTTTGGCTCGGCCAAAACCTGCCCATTTTGTCTCTCCACATCCCTCTCTTACTCTTTGAAGCCTCACTTTGGGCAGAAGTCTTCCCAAGGAAGAATTTGAGCTCAGATCTAAGAGAGTTACCCGATTTTGAGGTAATGTGTTCACTTGTATTCTTTTGTTTTATTTTGCTTCTCCAACCCCCTAAACTCTTTTTATTCATTTATTTTGTAACAACTACAGTATATTCAATATACTAGTATGTTTTTATAATAATAATTCGAGCTAAAATTACACACATATACATCTAATGGTTAAAGAACATACTAATTCTGTGGTTGGTGAATTTCTCCCTCACGAAACGATGATTGTTCAATCCTATTTTAAACACCTTTAATAGTGGACATTAAGATGTAACTCTATTTATATATGATTTATATTCTGTTTATGTTTCCCTTATGCTTCTGTATTTTTCATTTGTGGTATACCTTTATGGTTTCCATTGTGGGAAAACATGATAATTTCATTTTAGGAAGTGCGGACTACCGCCCCTCAAAGTGATTTGATTCATTAATGCCATATGTGGGACGTATAAAGGATAGATTTAAAGTTATTATATATGATGTTATAATTGAATTATAATATAACTATATATCATTATTATTTCTTCCCATTAAATTATGAGATAGAAATGAAAGTAGCGTTCATCCGTACGTACGGATTACCGTCTCCATGAACGGTGCATTTCATTTCTTACCTCTAAATGATTATGTAATATTATAAATACATGTATATGCTGGATATATATGATATATATGATATCCAAATCAGTAATGTCATTCTGGATATAAAGAACCTTTGACCACACGAACAACATGTAATTGTAAGAAGTCCACTTTTGACTTAAGAACCAAGTATCGACAAAACAAACATTATTAACATAAATGATTAAATAATGTTTATAACATGTCAATAATTGATATAAAAGGAATAATGAACTTGAAAAAGTTTCTCAATCAAGTAGAAATTAACTCAAGTTTATTATTCGGGATGTTAAAGAACGATCGAGTCAAGTCGGACCCGAGATAAGGGATCCTACTCCTCTCTTTCTTTTTAAGTACACTCTTTTATGTCATTCCTTTTAAAGATCATCTTTCTTGTTATTGGGATATTATTTTATATTACTCTTACTGCAATTTTTATGTTCATATGATGAGAGACCCAATTCTCTCTCATCAATCCATTTTGGATGTTTTGAGTGGCGCCGTTAGGCTACCGAATTTTCGTATGAGATTTAACCTCTCTCTTTCTTTTTAAGTACTCTCCTTTATGTCACTTCTTTTAAGATCCTCTTTGTTATGTTGGGGGATGTTCTTTTATATTCCTCTTTATGTAAACTTTATGTTAATATTATGAGAGACCCTATTTGATCTAATCAATCCATTTTTGTGGCGTCGTTAGGCTGCTGAGTTTTCGTAAGCGATTTTTCATCTCACTTTTATTCCCGTGAGATTTATGCTACATTTTCCACAATTTCCTTTGAGTGGTGTATGTACTGTCCATTATATTTACTCATTGTGAAATATACTTTCATTTATGAGTATTTACATGAATGTTTTATTTTCCTTCTTTCACGGGGTGTATGTTTCGAAAGATACCCATGTCGGTAAGGGAACCTTTCACCCTCCTCTTTTTAAAAGACTTATTTTGTTATGTCTTTTATTTAACATGATATTATGTTGGGATATGTTCTTATATATCCTTATTTATGTAAATTTTATGTCCAAGTGGTGAGATACCATTTTCTCTCTCATCGACTCAATTTCTAAATTTTGAAGTGACGTTGTTAGGCTGTCGAATTTTTGCGAGGGAACTTCTTAACCCAATTTTGATTCATTGGGATAAACTTGCACTCCTTGAATGTTTCGTTCTATGAATATGTGTGAATAACCTCTGATTGTTTTACACTTAATATCCACTTTTATTTGGGGTATTCATTTGTCACACATAATTACGTAATTGATTTATCCTTAATCCAAGGATATTGTCTTTGTATGGGACATCGTCTCAATATCCTTACATTTAGGCATATTTTGTTTTATACACAACTTTCTTTTATATTGTGTATAAAACCTTTTTAATTTTATGTTTATTCAAAAGGAATCTTTTTTTCTATGAAGCGTTTTACTAAACGACAAAAAGGAATTTTTCATTTTACGTATGTAGTGACAACGACCTTTTCCGCCGCCGTGAGTATTATTTGATCTTTGGCTTCCTCAACAAGCCATAATGTTTTTAAAATAAAATAAATACCATAAACTTTTTTATGTATTTTGGTATTGAAAATGTTTTTGATAAAGTATTCTATTATGTCAATATATTTAAATGATATATTGTGATTGAAATGTGGAAATGTTATCATTCCTTTATGTTTGTTTTATGTGTTATAATTTTATAATGGTACTTGGACATTTTACGGGTGGTTACGTTATAAACCATATGACGAGTGGTGTCGTGAATACCAGGATGGGTGGTTACGTTATAACCTCCAATGCATTGGGTATGGAATTCGGCCGTATGGCTATTCCATTAAGTATGTATGGAAGTTGGCCGAATGTCTATTCCATTAAGTGTTATGTGTGGAATTCGACCTTATGGTTATTCCACTTAAGTATGTTTATGTCCCAAGTTACCTTTATATGTTATGTGGTCCTATAAGGGTTTTATGGTAATATTTTTGTTACAGAAAGGTAAGTAATGAACTTTTATTCATCGAAGAGTCTTTACTACTTCGAAAAGGTGAAAATTATTACTTTGATAATGTATACATGGATTACTTGTTGTTTTGAAAGACTAACAGTTTTCATTCGTTGTGTATTCCTTACTATGATTTTTATGCTCATCCAAAGTTTTTGAAATGTTTTTCACAGGACTTAACGTGGAATAGGGTCAAGGATGGGATCAAGGGAAAGTCATGCTACCTAAAACATGGAACTAGACATGTTTCTTTTTAAGAGTTTTTTATTTTATGGAAATTTAGTAGAAGTGAATACTTTGAAATCTTTTGAGATGTAATAGTTATTTCCTAATTCTCTAAAACTCTAAACCTGAAAAGATCCTCAATGTGAATTATTCATTTAATTCAATATTAAGTAAGGTTTAAGGCTGGGTCCTTATAGTTGGTATCAAAGGTCGGTTTAGATAACTTTAGAGGTTAGGGTACTCTTTAAGCATAAGTGACATAACCATAATGGTTAGGATTTCATAAACAGTCCTAGTTTTAGATAAAGTGAATGAGTAAGTATATCTTAGTGTTTATCTTCCTCTTTAGTACATGGTGGTTTTGTTTATATACTCACACTGACCTTTTCGGTTTTAGTAAATGGCTGGATCTAGCAGGCACCAAAGTAACGGTGGATGTGAAGGAAACTGTGACAGTTTTCTGAGCGAGCAACTGAATGATATGGTATCTGCAATGAGAACTCTTGTGTTTGTCCTCAACCAACTATCTGGAGTCATGATTGACCATCTAAACCTTGGTGATTTCTATTAGGCATCATATATGCGAGAAAAAAATCCCTACGGAACTACAGGTAATAATCATAAAGGTAAGTGTGTTCAAAAACCAATGAGTCATAGATGTGGAAAGAAACACCTGGGAAAATGTTTCAAATGGACAGAAATATGCTATAGATGTGGAAATGAAGGTCATAAAGCAAGAACCTGCCATGGAAAAAGGAAGCATCCAGTTGACTCGAGGAAAGGGAAAGAAGTTATTTCTGGGGGATCAATTAAATGTTTTAAATGTGGTGTGCATGGTCATTATGAAAACACATGTCCTATGAAGAAGTTTCGTGAATGGGATCACCAAGATCATATAAATACTCATTTACCAACACCTAATTCCATTCCGATTGAGGATGAAGAAACTGACAATGACCAATAGAAGGTATGGATTATTTCTTATCTTTTGTTTTCTATTTTGGAATCTTAGGATATGATTCATGATTTTGTTTGTAGAAAAGAAGTATTTTAGAATAAGTAGGAAAGGAATGGTTAATGGATCATGAAAAATAAAGAAATGAGTAAGAAGTCAACATATAAGGGCTTCAAGAGTTATGGTGAAATTCTTAAGAGTATTAAGTGTCTTTTGATGATGGGGTTTATTAGAAGACTTTTTATAGTATGTGTAACACTGATGTTTGATATATGGAAATTTTATTCAAAGTATATTAATCTGTTATTTTGTGGGCATAGTTATAAAGAACCATTTGGGTTTATATGATCCTTACTTTTGAGGTAATTATGGGTTACTATATGTAATGATGGAAAGTGAAATTTATGAGATAAAATTGAGGTTAAATTACATTATGGTTATTTTTGAAGATTTTATCACGTTACTGGAGAATGTTTTAAGAATTATGTAGTTTTGGAAAAAGGACAACGCGCAGACCGTGTGACAACCTGTCGCGTCGGACAAGGCTGCGGGAATCGAACCCACAACCAATGTGCAATGGGTATTTATCACCGACCACTGGACTACGTGAAGTCCCTGGTTAGTTTGACTAATTCTTTTTATTTAAATGATTTTATGAATTAAGAGTATGTTGATTTTGGTATATCTATGAAAATTTATTAACCTATCATGGAGGATATGTGATTAGGTTAATTACTTTTCAATATGAGACATTAAGAGCAACTGATGTTGTTTGGAGATAAATGTTATGATTTAACTTGGACGACTATGTGACTAAATCCTTCAAATATTTGGGCTTCAATCTTAGTTTGGTTTACTTTGAAGAATTTTATGGACAAATTGTTTATCGAATGGTCCTCGTTGAACTTTGGGTTTTGTTAGACAAATTTTGGAGATTAAGAATAGATTTTCTTTTTATAAAGGGTTATCCTTTTTGGATTTTCTGATCTTGTACTAACCTTCTTGGTTTTTGTTTTGGTTAGAGTCTAAAGACATGGGAAGTTTATAGTTCTCTTTTGTGGATTAGTTGATTCTCTAGAAATTGATTATAGTACTCTTAATGCAAACAAGTCTTTCTAAATACCCATATTTTGGAGAAAATATGAGTTTGATTAAGGAATCTAGTCAAAGTTGAAAGTCTACATGACAAGTAAGTATGTTTCATTATGATTTAGTTAAGATCAAAAATAAATTCCTCCATGAAAATTAACATAAAACAAAAATGTTGTCTGTTAACTTTTCCTACTGGGGAATCGAATACCGTTTAACCCATCACAAGTTTGTGATTTTCTTGTGGTTAACTTTCTCCTAAACATGTTTTCTATCACTCTCCCTCAAAACATAACCCTTTGTTTTTTCCTCCATGTCCATTTTTTCCTACATGGAATCCTAGTATGGGTTAACTCGGATGACCTATCTACTTATCTTTCTTTATTTTAATGTGATTGTTTTACCGACTTTTGTTCCGATGTGGGACTTTCAAGGATATTTCCAAACCCAATTTTAAAATTGCGAGGACGCAATTCCCAAAAGGGGGGAAGGATGTAACACCCCAGGTAAATAAAGAATATGAAATTTTTATATTTATCCATATTTGTGAATAAAATATTAATATTACTTTAAAGGGGATGCAATGCTCGATGGCGTACCCAATACTCAACAACAAGTTTCTTGGGAAGCTTACGTTGCACTCTAATAATAAAATAATATTATTTTAAATGGTAGTTAATGCCTAGCCGTTGTAATGGCGGGAATGAAGAGAACTAACTACAAAATTATTATATATGTTTGTCAAATATTTTTACTCTCAACAATAAATGTTATAGGATTAGAAATGCGAATGAATCCAATTTTAAGTGTAGACAGTCTAATATTCTTTAAAAGGTCGATTAACCACCTTTTGATGGTGAACCTCTTTTAAATCCAATTTTTGACAATTTTATGTGTTATATTTGACAAAATAAAATTCTTATTTAGAATCGGGACATCAAAATTTACTTTGTTTAAATTTTTGATATCTTTCTGATAAAGTTCATTTTTTAATGAATAGTGAAAAATGTTGTATTTTAATTCAAAACCACTTTTTAATATAATTTATTTATATGATTAGATTATCTTTTGAATTGGTTTTAAAGTGAAATTTGAATATATTTTTACAATTTAATCCAATGGTGGTCATTGGAATCAATTTCACTTTGAAATTGGACTTAAACTAGTGTCAATCTTTTGATACTTATTGTTTCATAAAAACCCGCTATTTGTCATGACGGCGGGAATTAATTGTTAAATTAATTAATGTGACTTATATGATTTTAATTTTTTAAAATATACAACATTTTTGAATTCAGAATATCAAATATAGCTTTGGGTGAAGTTTTGGTATTTTTCTGAAAAACATCAATTTTTTATGAATAGCGAAACCACTAAGTGGTAGTTAAAGAAACTAATTTTTTGTTTAAATGAAACTTTGTCACTTCTGTGATTTGATTTTGAAAAATCAGACATAAATGGTTGTCATTAAGAAGTAAAATGTGGTTCAATGAGATTAAAATAATTTTTTGGTGAATAGTAACTTTTACGTTCTTAATCGCGATTAGAGCTAATTAGTGTAGTTTAAGGTAAAAATAATGTTTTAATAAAATGAGATGAGCTTGAAACATGTACTACCCTCATTGGATTTGTCATGGCCGACCAAGACAATCCATATGTCAACTTGGGGACCCCATGGAGCCACTTCGGTTGGGAAATGACATAAATAACTTTTTATTAAATGTTAAAGTAAAAATGACACAAACATGAAAAGTTTTACTAAAACAATTTTTACGTGGGGTTATAAAAGTATTATTTTTGACTATAAATATTAATTAGAAATATAAAAAGACTTCCTACATCATGATATTTGTTTTATAATTTTTAGACATTAAATATATTAAATTATTTATGACATCATGATGATGCAACGATTACCTCATTAATAAAGGATTTAAATAAAATGAAATGATAATATAAAATCTATGACCTACACATGTCCAAAACCTATTGGATGGGTTTATTTAGAACCCTTATCACCTTAACCTATAATTATTTCAATGTGGGACCTTTTGAATTTGAAACTCATTTTAAAATAAAGTAACATTTCTTTGCATTCCAAGAGTGCCCCTCCTCTCCTCTTATAAAAGGCCCCCACCTCTACCTCTTTACTCACACTTACAAAGCCTTTGGCTCAGCCAACCCCTGCCCATTTTGTCTCTACACATCCCTTTCTTACTCTGTGAGGCCTAAATTTGGGCAGAAATCTTCCCAAGGAAGCCTTTGAGCTCAAATCTAAGAGAGTTACCCGATTTTGAGGTAATGCGTTCACTTGTGTTATTTTGTTTTATTTTTCTTCTCCAACCCCCTAAACTATTTTTATTAATTTATTTTGTAACAAATCCAGTATCTTAAATATACTAGGATGTTGTTATAATAATCATTAGATCTACACTTACACACATCTACATCTAATGGTTAAAGAACATACTGTTTCTGTGGTTGGCGAATTTCTGCCTCATGAAACGATGATTGTTCAATCTTCTTTTAAACACCTTTAATGGTGGCCATTAATATGTCACTCTATTTATATATGATTTATATTATGTTTATTTTTCCCTTATTCTTCTGTGTTTTTCATTTGTGGTATTCCTTTATGGTTTCCATTGTGGGTAAACACGATAATTTCATTTTAGGAAATGCGAACTACCGCCCCCTCAAAGTGATTTGATTCATTAATTCCATATGTGGGACGTATAAATGATGGATTTAAAGTTATTATATATGATGTTATACTGGAATTATAATATACCTCTATATCATTATTATTTCTTCCCATTAAATTATTAGATAGAAATGAAAGTAGCGTTCATGCGTACGTACGACTTACCGTCTCCATGATCTGTGCATTTCATTTCTTACCTCTAAATGATTATGTAATATTATAAATACATGTATATGCTGGATATATATGATATATATGATATCCAAATCATGAATGTCATTCTGGATATAAATAACCGTTGACCACACGAACAACATGTAATTGTAAGAAGTCCACTTTTGACATAAGAACCAAATATCGACAAAACAAACATTATTAACTTAAATGATTACATAATGTTTATAACATGTCAATAATTGATATAAAAGGAATAATGAACTTGAAAAAGTTTCTTAAGCAAGTATAAATTAACTCACGTTTATTATTCAGGACGTTAAAGAATGATCGAGTCAAGTCGGACCTGAGGTAAGGGATCCTACTCCTCCCTTTCTTTTTAAGTACACTCTTTTATGTCATTCCTTTTAAAGCTCATCTTTCTTGTTATTGGGATGTTCTTTTATATTAATCTTACTGCAATTTTTTTGTTCATATGATGAGAGACCCTATTCTCTCTCATCAAACCATTTTGGATGTTTTGAGTGGCGCCGTTAGGCTGCCAAATTTTCGTAAGAGATTTAACCTCTCCCTTTCTTTTTAAGTACTCTCCTTTATGTCACTTCTTTTATGATCCTCTTTGTTATGTTGGGGGATGTTCTTTTATATTCCTCTTTCTATAAACATTATGTTAATATGATTATAGACCCTATTTGATCTCATCAATCCATTTCTGTGGCGCCGTTAGGCTGCTGAGTTTTTGTAAGCGGTTTTTCATCTCACTTTTATTCTCGTGAGATTTATGCTACATTTGCCACAATTTACTTTGAGTGGTGTATGTACTGTACATTATTTTTACTCATTGTGTAATATACTTTCATTTATGAGTATTTACATCAATTTTGTATTGTCTTTCTTTCACGAGGTGTATGTTTCGAAAAATACCCATGTCGGTAAGGGAACCTTTCACCCTCCTCTTTTAAAAAGACTTCTTTTGTTATGTCTTTTATTTCACATGCTATTATGTTTGGATATGTTCTTATATATCCTTATTTATGTAAATTTTATGTCCAAGTGGTGAGATACCATTTTCTATCTCATCAACTCATTTTCTGAATTTTGAAGTGACGCCGTTAGGCTGTCGAATTTTTGCGAGGGAACTTCTTAACCCAATTTTGATTCATTGGGATAACCTTGCACTCCTTGAATGTGTCGTTCTATGAATATGTGTGAATAACCTCAGATTTTTTTACACTTAATATCCACCTATATTTGGGGTATTCGTTTGCCACACATAATTACGTAATTGATTTATCCTTAATCCAAGGATACCGTCTTTGTATGGGACTTTGTCTCAATCTCCTTTCATTGAGGCATATTTTGTTTTATACAAAACTTTCTTTTATATGGTGTATAAAACCCTTTGAATTTTACGTTTATTCAAAAGGAATCTTTTTTCTATGAAGCGTTTTACTAAACTACAAAAAGAAATGTTTCTTTTTGCGTACGCGGTGACAACTGCCTTTTCCGCCGCCGTGAGTATTATTTGATCTTTGGATTCCTCAATAAGCCGTAATGTTTTTAAAATAAAATAAATACCATATATTTTTTTTTTGTATTTTGGTAATGAAAATGGTATTGATAAAGGATTCTATTATGTCAATATATTTAAATGATATGTTGTGATTGAAATGTGGAAATGTTATCATTCCTTTATGTTGGCTTTATGTGTTATAATTTTATAATGGTACTTGGACATTTTACGGGTGGTTACGTGATAAACCATATGACAGGTGGTGCCGTGAATACCAGGATGGGTGGTTACGTTATAACCTCCAATGCATTGGGTATGGAAGTCGGTTGTATGGCTATTCCATTAAGTATGTATGGAAGTTTTCCGAATGGCTATTCCATTAAGTGATATGTGTGGAAGTCGACCTTATGGTTATTCCACTTAAGTATGTTTATGTCCCAAGTTACCTTTATATGTTATGTGGTTTTATAAGGGTTTTATGGTAATATTTTGGTTACATAAAGGTAAGTAATAAACTTTTATTCAGTGAAGATTTTTTACTACTTCGAAAAGGTGAAAAGTATTACTTTGATAATGTATTCATGGTTTACTTTTTGTTTTGAAAAACTAACATTTTTCATTCTTTGTGTATCCCTTACTGATCTTTTTATGCTCATCCCAAGTTTTTGAAATGTTTTTCACAGGACTTAACGTGGAATAGGGTCAAGGATGGGATCAAGGGAAAGTCATGCTACCTAAAACATGGAACTAGACATGTTTGTTTAAGAGTTTTTTATTTTACAGAAATTTAGTAGAAGTGACTACTTTGTAATCTTTTGAGATGTAATAGTTATGTCCTAATTCTCTAAAACCCTATACCTGAAAAGATCCTCAATGTGAATTATTCATTTAATTCAATATTAAGTAAGGTTTAAGGCTGGGGCCATATAATTGTGGTGGTATTTTGATATCATTAACAAATTACCCCGATATAAAAGAGTGGCTATTACCAAAATAAAAAAATAAATTAATTATTAGAGTGGATGGAAAGTGTACCATCCACCACATTTTTCTCATGACCTACAACATAAATAGGGATCATATGATATTTTTCTTTGTCTCAATTATTAAGAAGATTATATTGTAAATCATCATCATTAACCCTAAAATTAAAGCACCAAAAGGCATAATTACCATATTCATTGTATTTGAAACTCTAGAGTGATGGTGGTGCATTTTATGGAGCTTTATCTCCTTCATATCATTATCTAACTTCATCTAATCCCTTCAATATTTTATTTCTCGATGAAATAAATTTCCACACATAATTAATTTTATATCCACCTTAATAAATGTCCAACAAATTTTTTTCACACTTCAATCATAAGGTAATACACATCATCTTCCATCTATGGTTTTTATTATTGTTGTTTAATTTTAATTCTTGTTTTATTTTCTCATCAAAAATATGAAATTTATGGGTGAATTTTGTCTCTTTTTATAATTTGAGATCACAAAAAATTATTCTCCCTTTATACTAAATTATCTTATAGAAAATTCCCTTTAGAAATATAATTGTAAGGCCCTATATTATCTATTAATATTGAATTCAGGTTAGATGATAATACAAAAAGGGTAAATGAAATTTCTATGAAAGTTCTCATCATATGAACTAATCTACTCATAAACCCTCATAAATAGCTCAATGTATTCATTCACAATTCTTGTATGAAGAATATAAATAATTAACTTATTCAAAATTGACATCGCTAACTCATCCCACACTATAGAGTTAATTTTTTTCATGATTTCATTTATTATTAGTAAGAATCCACCATTGGTATTCTTAGATTTTTAAACGATAAAAAACAAAAATAGCGATTTCATACCCCAATCACCATAGAATGGAAAATATCATTTTAATATTATTGAACCATTGATAAAAAAATAAGGGATCAATGGACCATTGAAAAGGTGGATTCTACCATATGGAGGACTAAATAGTACATTTTTATATCCTTTTAATATTTAAAAGATCGGTATGATTCATGTAATAGGAATATTGTGTAATCACAATAATAATACTTTTCATTCCATGTCCAATGAAATTTAGTTTCCTAGTAGGAATATTATATTATTTTCTATCACATCAAGCATTAACACAATTCCTATAAGTTAGATCTATGTACTGAAACCAAAAATAAAATTATGGGAAACAATAATCATAAAGAGAGATCATATAATCATCAAAATTATTTGATCATAAGTAAAAATCCTAAATAATCCTTATTCTTTGACACCTTATGTTTAACATATTCCATCCACGATTATTATCTATTCAAATATGTAATAATTAAATATAAATAAAATGAAAATTAACCCAACAATATCCCTAAGGTTGTCTATCAAGGTGTTCAATAATTGCCCCATTATTCATGCACTATTGGTGATCATGTCCATAACCCATCCAACACTTTTAAATTTTTCACCCCTAAGAGCATATGTGTCACAACTATATCAACATTCAAGAAATCAGGAAATGGAATATATTCTAGGATAAAAATATCTTATTTAGAAAATCAGTAGTATATTTTTCTATACATTGGATTACCCCCAAAGATTATAACAACATTCCCTTATTACAGTCTCTAAAAATAATTAAACCCTACACTAATACCAACTATGGTAACCCAAATATTATATCCATAAATATTTTATAATTTTAGATGAATACTCAATAAATCTGATAAGAATAAATTCCATAGAATAATGAATGTTTAGTGTAATTTAGGACTGGATATATAATCATTTTATTTCTTGAAATATCTTAAATATGTTTCACAAAGTTATATGCATGATGTATACTTCTTTCTCATATAATACATAAAAAATTTCTTCAAAACCTAGGGAAAATAATAATAAGAAAGGGTGATCTCATATTCTGAATAAGGGTAAAAATTGGATATATCCATCAATTTCACATATAGTAAAAATATTTCCATAACAGTATTAGAATACGAGCTTAATATTTGAATATAATAGCGATGAATTCTAATATTTTATTTACTTTATTAGGCTTTAGAAGCTCATAACTCATGAATAATAAAATAATTATAGAGTTTGACCATGTGGTCAAATAAAAAGAAAAATAACATTCCATAAGAGAGTATTATAAACTGTGTAAAATTCATAATAATTTAAATCTTATGTTAAGGAAACCCAGTAAGACATTCAGCTCATGTGTGTCTTAGGATTTTCACATGGGTACCTATTTCGGGTTTAGGATAACCTCCATTATACCCTCTTTTTGGCTTGGTATAACATTCCATGTAACTTTTTAAACCACAAACATTAGTTATTTTCCAATGAATTGGAGGTCCATAACTACCTCTCCCATAACATAATCAAAATTACTTTATATGTATGCCATAATATCATGAAAATATTTATCATTTCGTCATAGATGCGCCTATCAAGAAAAGGGGTTTCTACAATATTTCATCATCTTAAACAACCAATATACAATGAAATAATAGGGATGGAATAATTAGATCATATCCTTTGTGATAAATATGTAACATAAATGGATGTTGTGACGGATAAAAATATCATTAAAAGATCACTAGATATTTCATTAGAAAAGACCCTTTTCAATTTTAAAAAAATATTAAATATTATTAAAAATTAAAAAATATTAGAAAAATAATTTTAATTTAAATGGAACATGGAAAAATATAATGTGATCCTGAAATAAAATATTAGTCATACCATCAAAAATTTATGATTATACAATATATGTTAAAACAATGATCACATTCACACATTTGATAAAAAGGTATCTTGTTCGGAAAATGATAAGAATAGTCCTTTTAAATTTTTATACAAAGTAAAACATGGGTAATAATGACTTTAATAAATCATAGATAATTTTAAATTCATTATTTGAAACCATTTTATTGAGAAATGGACATGGAAGAGAATGATTCATGACCAAATAGGGAAACAATGTTATTTTTCCTTAAAATCATTACTACTCAGTACATAGAGAGTGAAAATGAAATGAAAACTTTTTAGTTTTATAAATTAACAATGTATTATAAAGTAAATTATATTTTTTTAGTGAAATATCAAAAAAATTCAATATTATAAATTTAAAAATGAACGATCCCTGCAAATTGAGAGATTGTATCATAAGATTCGTTCAAATTTAGTAACATTTGAATCATAACCCCCATAAAAGTCCTAATTCCAAATGAACGAAATTAATATTAATATTGAGTGACTAATGGTATAATATATTAATGTGGAACTATATAACCCCCATATAGGAAATAAGTAGTGAATATGTAATATTTTTCATTGAAAAAAAAATGGAGACAGAAAACTCTTACCTTAGGTTTTACATTGTTCAAATGTGATTTTAAACTCTTTTATAATAAATTTAAATTTATTATAATTTTATTATATAATAATATTTTTTATTATAAAACCATACATGTCTTACCAATAATTTCTTATATATTTTTTACTAAAAACATTTCATTTTTGTCATCATTTATGGTTTTAAGAACTTCGTTTTTCTTGAAAATTGTGATTTGGAAGTTACGGTCATTACATATTGATCTTGGTTAAATCATCTATATAATGTTAATAATTATTTAAATAACATGTAATTTCATTATATAATTATTTATAACCTCCCATAAAACATAGAGATTTAAAAATTAATTGTACCATTTATGGAGATGGTAGTTCATATATAGGTTTTGATGTTGTTTTCATATTCTAATGCAAACAATTATATAATGAAAAAAATATATATTATCATTATAGAATCATAATTATGTAAGAAATAGAATATATTTTTATTAAAACCATTGTTATAACAATTTATTTTTGGTGGTATAGGAAAATGAATAAAATCACATCGTGGTGGAAATAGTCCACATTTATGCATGGGTGATACATTCATTTATTATATTATAGAAAAGAGGTGGAAATGGATAAACCATAATAAAAAAATGTATATTTATTATAATCACTTAATTATGTTATTATGTATAAAATATATTTAATGGAATTAGAATAATAAAAAACATTGAATGAGTCAAGTAAGATGTTTAATTCTTCTTTATCAATCCTCCTTTAACAAACACATTATTACTTCTTAGGCTGTTAATAGGGTAATACAAAGAGATCAACAATGAAGGTTGGAATATATGATTTTGTTTGTGTAGTTCTTGGAAAATATAGAGTTATCATTTATTGTGAACAAGCGAGGTGATATTTTTAATTTTATTAGTGTGGGGTGGGACACACATGTAATTAATAAAGATATTTAAATATTATAAATCCTCTTTCTTGTGAATGTTTAAAAAATATTAATATTTAGAATATAATAAAATTTTAAGTCAAAATATCATCAAAAAATAATATCTTGACATTCCTTGGTGAAATTTTACCCTTATCTCATATTTTAACCCTGATAAACCTATTTGGACCCTATTTATTGTAACTATTTTTTACTTTTTGAACATTTCATTCAAAATAAAGGAAACTGGTGTCATTAAAAAAATATAAATGTTGTTTCCAAAAATATATTTATTTTTAGCAATTTCTATTTCCATAAGTGATATAAATTCATTTTAAAATAAACATCTAAAGCATAATAATAATCATTTTTTTAGAAAAATGAATTTTAAATCATAAAACAGAATTAACTTCCATTCCTTACATCATAACCCCCATCCAAAAATGTTGCTCCATTTAGGAGAGAAAGATAATGACCCCCCTAATTCTCGTATCCAGTAGGCCCAATGTTGGTAACTATCTCCAATGGTATAGCAATTTTAGAAAATGGGATACATCACCTATAATAATAAAATAATGGTTGATAAGATGAATCATCAACAGGAAACTTCATGACATAATTTAAAAAAAACCAAAACTATCCCTTACTTTATACATAAATACAACTATTATATATAATATTTTCCAAAAGTAAATACCAAAAGTAAATACCAAAAGTAAAAGATATATAACTGAAACAATAACAATCCAACAATGTCCAAGATAGTACTCTCCAACATGGTCTTTTTAATTCTCATTTAAACTGAAAAAATAGTTTATTTACATTGCGAAAACATACAAGTACACATAATAGGAAAACCAAAGTCTCCCATGCACATCTGAAATAATTACACTAATGCACCCAAGAGAAAACATTTGAACTAACAACCAATAAAAAGGATAACTATTTATCCCTACCTCAACAAGGACCACTCATAAAATAATGCCATTCAAGTATAATAACATAATCCAAACATATTGATAAATGGAAACCCACATTTCTTTCTAACTAATGTTTTGTTCTGACACCATCATGCCATATACCCTAGAACTCCCATCTCTCCTAGATAATATATACAACTACCCAAAGAATGGACACATCATATCTCACCCACAGAACCCCGACCACTACTCACAACATGGTCCCATCTCATTATTCATGTAGAAACCTAGCCCATCACATCAAAATGACAATCATAGTAGTAGTGTATTATGAATATGAAGGATATAAACCTTATTTCCTCCTACTACCATGAATTGAACCCATCATAAGACACACCAATGAACATTCTTATCACATATCACTTCTATGATACCTAGGGTAATGGCCATAGCATGGTCCCATCTCATCATCCTCATAGGAACCCAATTCACAGCTGTAGAACATGGTCACATCTCATTTCACATGAATAAAAATGTGATATCAAATAAAAACCTCTACAATAAATTGGGTAGTAGGGTATCCTGAAAAATAAGAGCATAAAACTCATTTCCTTCTTCTACAATTCACATCCCCCACCATAAACCATCCCCAATGTGGTCATATCCCATCCCACCAAAAGACACAAGAGTTACTTCCCCGTAGCATAGTCATAACACATCTTTCCTGAAATCACCTTGGTTTTCACCTAGTTCAATAAAATGCCACCGAACATCACATTCTATGAATTTCTTCTCTACTATAAGTGAGGGTATGAAATAGAATGTAGCCATTCATTAATCCTCATCACTAGAATGTTGGTATAAATGCCCACCATATGAAAATATTATTGTTGTCACATAGTGATCAATGTGGGTGTGGTTCTTATATAAATCAAAATGAATATACAATTATTTAAAAATATCCACACACAAGCCCAACCTATGGTTTAAAAAGAAAACAAGAACCACTAACTCGATTCCCTCTCTCACATCTACCTCTAAATTAATTACACCATACATATTATAAGCCACATTTATCTTTTACAACCAATCCCATTACCCCTCCCATGATTTCATTAATTAGCATCAACACTATTAAACCACATGTCCCATCATTTATTTTATTTTTATTAATTTCCATTCAATAGTCCAAGACTAACCCATTCTATTTGAATCATTATTAAATATTGATTCAATCATTACTCGAGCTTCAAGGAAAACACAACCATTCTCACAAGTATCTCATCAATTTTATGAACCCCCTCCTTTATACATAAAAACATAGAAAAAAACTATCACCTCGCCACCCCAAAATAATGAAAAAATAACAATGTCCATATCTCCCCAAATCAAAGGACAAACAGACCCTCACCTCTCCACTCGAAAAGCCTGGAAGGAAACCCAAATCCTCACTCCCCTAAATTCATGACCAAACAATCATCACATCATAACCCTTACTAAATGACCAAACATATCATACCCACGTCTCCCCAAAAGTATTGGTAGAAAAACTGTCACCTATCAACCCAAAAAATC
This sequence comes from Viscum album, assembly GCA_963277665.1. NCBI lineage: Eukaryota > Viridiplantae > Streptophyta > Magnoliopsida > Santalales > Viscaceae > Viscum > Viscum album. Next base: position 1,348,847,213 of record OY728127.1, on the reverse strand, counting down.
ATTACTAAAAACCATATATCACACCACAAAACATCACAAATAGAATTTTTCATCTCCTAATAATGGACACAAATCACAACACATTAAATACATTTTTAAAGATTTTAACAGGTTCATTTAATCTCATATAAATTTTTAGGGGGGTTGTCAAAATTCCTTCAATCCAAGGGAAACAATTCCATTATCCAAATATATGTAGTTGGAAAATGTAAAATTTTGTGGTGAATCACAAAAAAACATGACAAAGGATTCAATATAACATCAACTACAATGCATGGAAAGTGACACGACCCATCACATGGATCTCGTACCGTGAATACCCCTTGACCTCCTCCCAAAGGCTAGTGGTTGGCCACTATCACTGAAGGCATTATCCCATGAGTGGGAGGTATTTTCATGAGTACCTATACCAACACGCGCACACACACAACCATCTCTAAAATAGCTGGAAAGAAAAACATGCATGCCACAAAATAACCACTGAGTAATGGGACAAGCTGTATGTCAAATGGGAAGGATACAAACCCATGAAAAGACAAACTGAAAACAGAAATGTAAAAAATATTTTTGTAAAACATCTGTAGAAGTCCCCAACTGAAGGGTAGTCATGGAGTGGCTATTGAATGATATAGAAGTATGTTCTTCCTATCATATCTCAGTGGGCACCACCTAGTCCCGGGCTAACGAGGTCTCTATCGAAGCACCGATCATCATCACAAAACATAACATTTCTGGGTGAATCCTGTGCAGGGGGGGTAAAACAATACTCAGTTAGGGACCCCAAAACCTCAAAGATAAATCACAATTGAAAACCCATGAATAAATTTATAGTCATATCTACTTTGGTATATTCCCATACGTATACCATGAACATCCAGATATACTCTTCTCAGCCACTAAGAAACATGATGTCCCAACCTCGTAGACAATATCTCGATTCTCACCAAAGTCTCAAGTCGTAACACACAAACCATAAGGTCACTCTCCACAAGATCACCCATCTCTCATGGCCCCTGTCATAGAGATACAATCCACTGGGAACACTCTACTAGGTCCAAATATAGTGTCTGACACTAGAGGTCTATTTATCACAATATTTCACCAGATGAAAGACTAAGGAAACCCAAGTGAAGAGGCACACCCCTTGCCACTGCACAAAGTTGAGGGAGCACTGCTCCAAAATATCATGTGAATCCCCAATTTCTCATGTGAGGAGTGTCTCATACATCATTCTGGTAGATGGATCACATGCTCCTACTAAGGTACAGATCTCTTAAAGAGTATATTCTCGATATTCATAGAATATTCCTATAGTCAAGGGAGATCTCACTCCTATGGAGGACCCAATCTTTATTGCTACTCAGATATGGCGGAGTACTACCCCATAAGTGAGGACCCACACCCTGGATCTAAGAGGGGAGTACTACTCATGAAGGAATCAGACCCTATTGCGATAGGGGTTACTACTTATATCAAGGACCCACATCCTACCCAATAGTGGAGTACTACTCAGTGACTAGAGGACTCAAAACCTAGTACATGGGGAGTATCGAAAATGTCAGTTTATTCTCTTTGGGGTACTCACACCCTAGTATGTTAAGGGTCTACTGACCCTCGGCTAGGGGACCAGCTCCCTGACAAGATAGTGGAGTACATACTATACCAAAATAATGATTAAAGAGGACCCGAACCTAAGAATGGTAGGGTATTAAGGAATCCAATGTTATGGAACCCGCCCTCTGGTCCCACTGGGAAGTATCTATTATTCCTTCATGAAAATACTTGAGAACCGACGCCCTAGTACTTAAGGGGTGTAACACCCCTGGAGGAAACTACCTGAAGGAAAAGAACCCACTCCCATGATGTTGGGAGTCCCATCTCAACCTAATCATAGGTATAAGGAGTACCCACTCCCTGAGTCGTTCAGTGAGTAACTATCCTAGAATATCTTCAATAGAACTACACTAGCTCTACTAAAAGTCTTCTTGTATTGGTAGGGACAACACTTCAAATCAATAGGTCATCCTCCATCATCCTAAAAAATAGACTTTTAGTATCTCAAAAAAGGACTATCTCATCGTAGCGGTCCCAACCTCGTAGACGACTTGTCAAACAGACACTTCATTTTAAACATACCAGAATTTTGCTGAAATGGGGGTCGGTTCGGTCTGGGTTTGGTCTGACCCAATCAGACCGACCTGACCCAACCCGAGTCTGAACCACCCTATTGGGCCCATCATGGCATGGAATGGTTGGGCCCATCTTGACCCATTGTGGCCAGCCTGCTGGGCCGCTCTTCCAGTCGGCTGCTGACCCAACCCACTTGGCTGGGCCATGACCAGAATGAACTAGACTAACCTGCCTATTAGTGGGACAACTCCTCCATCCCAAATGTGGCAGAGCCGCATCTCTCTTCCACCATGCGGTGCCAGCTATTTCTGCCACCTGGACAACTAGTCCACTAACGCAAATCGGGTTTTCCAGCATGTTCTGCTGCTCTCTACGGGTAAATGTCACACCGTAGCCAGAGTCGTGGCTCCTCCACATGGGCATCTGTGTTACATGGATACCACTACCACCACCACTGAGGCTTTCCCCCCCACTATGTGGCATGTGGCCGCCAGCACTAACAAGCCGATAGAACTTCTTCGGACCACCATACACACTCCGGTGGTCCGTTCTTCGATCTATAGGGTGTTCTGGAGCCCTCAGGAAACATTATTCGTCACCTCTATTTTATATCTCCATTGCATTCCCTTCCCCTAGAAATAATTTGATCGGTGGTATCTCCTACAGCTCCTTGATCCATCTGTCATCATCATCATCACACCTCTGTCATGTCATATCCATTCCAAATTCTAGATGTCAAATCGTAGCAATAAGTATAGTTGCACAATGATCGACCATTCCTCAACCCATTATGTACGTGATGAATGCCATGTAAAATAGGATAATAAATACACATCAACCAAAAGTGAAGAATAAAACATCACCACCATTCGTCACAGCATTGTTACACTCCCATTAGAAGGATTTAACAGAGAAATAAAAATATAATTTAAACATGAATGGATTAATTCTACAAAAATTAACCCAATAGAAATTTCTCCTGTGAGAACTAATGATCTGCTGGTTATCATATTCATGTGTTGATTGGTGTTCATAATTTAAAACCACAAATTGGGAAAAAATATAATTAGAAAAAACCCTACCTATTGAAAGTCCAATCGTGGGAAGGATTGTTCATTCAAGCCTATCCTTCCGCAATGTACCTCATTCCATCATTGAGGTTGTGATATCACAAATAGGAAGAGGAATTCTCACGGTCATTGGTGATTTTCGTTCATCATTCATCATTTTCCAATGGTGATCCTCAATAGGTTCTGAGCATTTATCCCAATATGCTAATGACTTACCCCCTTGTCAAAACATTAATGATTGAAATGTATTTCTGTTTCCACTTAATTGCAGCATCGATAAATTGTTTCATTAATGAAACAATGTTATTTGTTTTGTTGTGTTACAAAACTATTTCTCCACAACAATATGAAAACTAAAAATAAAATAAAACATCATGTTCATTTTATTTTAACCTTCCTTAAAAAATTGGAATATTGTCTTTTCCGATCGACCATTGTCGATTAAGGTTAGATTTATTCTAAGGTAATGTTATTATTTCAAAAGAAATGGTTTCCATAGATTTTTAATTTGGGAACCTATTCAGATGTTTCCAAAATAGTCAATGCGAACCATTTAATTCGCTAAAAAATGTTCAAAAACTCTCTTTCACCCCTGACCCATGCTGATTGAGGTTAAGCTCCTCCTAAGGGAAACGAGCCCTCACAAGCTCAATGATACTCTCGGATTTTCAGTCCAATTTATCCTTTTGGAGTTATAAAGATTTGAAAGTAATATAATTCTTAAATAATTACATTATCTATTGCCAAAAACTAACATCCACTGTGAGCCCACATCGGGCAATATTAGGCCCTTTCTTGGAAAATACCAATGGTCTGAGTTCAATGGTGCCTCAGATTCGTGATCTGGGCAACAGTTAAAAAGGTAGAAAACCCCGCTCAAATGATTATTTAGTAAACCTTAAAAAATATCAAAAATAAATTCTGGAAACTCCAGGACTCAGAATAACGTGCTTTCTCAGATTTTGGTCTTAAAATAATTCCAATTAATTCAAAAATAATCCATGTAATTTTGGGCCATTACCTTCTCCCAACATTAAGAATTTTAGTCCCCGAAATGAAAAATCCAACACTCAAGGGAATAAAACTGAGTTCACCAAGGGTCCCTACATTTCTTACAAGCACTCACCTCAAGGAACCACCGAGATCAACCACTCTTATATCCAGCTTATTCTAGGTCAACATATTTTAATAAAGGGCACATGTCTCCTTAGCTACGTCAAGTGGGAAAGCACCAAGACGAATGGTATTTCTACAGTCATAGGGTCAAGCGTCTCACCTCCACGCTAAACTGACACAGATACAGACGTAACCCCATAGTTCACATTCACCCTTAGATGAACTGTGCAAATACACCACAATAGTTATGTGTTCAAGGTTGACGTTTAACATGCTGGGGTATTTACGAACAAAACAGGGTTACCCACAAGCGTTATGTGTTCAGTCTCGGTCTGGTCTGTTTATAACCTCCAATGACCACACAACATGCCAAATCAGGAACACGTTCACACTCAGTAGTGGCATCCCAGCGGAGTATGGATTGTTAGAAACCATTCCATACTGTGAAAAAATAATCGGGAATAACTCTGCCACCATGGAATGATCCCAATCATCACTCATTGAGAGAGTCTACTTCGTACTGATCGACCTTCCCATTCACCGTAAAGGAAAACCCTTCTTCACCATCATTGAAACATTGCATCCTTTTCCTAACATAGTCAATCTAGGGATGAATGATAGTACTCAATTACAATAATGACATCATAATCCCTCAACGCCATTACTAAGATATCTCAACCACAACTCTCTCCTCCACGAGTCAGGTCAAACAATCAGTGCATGTGTGTGATCAATGGGTCTCCTCTATCAAGAGTCTCTATGTATGAAGGTCAAGTCCATAGTCCAACCGAAACCTCAAAGTCTCAAACAAAACTCATGTGAATAGGAGAACAACTAGAACCTCTATCTATTAAAAAACATCGAAAATGAAATACACATATCATACCTTGAATCTCTCCTAGAACTTCTAGGTCTTAATCAAGGACCACATGCATCTTTCATTGCCCACTTCCACCAGCTCCCGGATCATGGCGCGGACCACCTAGGGGTGTTGATGACAAAGATACCAACTACCTACCACCTCTTGCTGGTCATCTAATTCCTCTTCCTCACCTTCCATTTTGTGGAACTCCTAGCTCCATGTGCAGTCTCTGACAATTTAGTTCGTCAATATGATCCCTCTTAATGGCATGGCGTGTCGGAAAATCTCTCATGAGATGTCCCAGGGCATTACAAGCATAATGTCGCCTCTCCTATGGTTGATCTTCTCCTTTTTTCTACTCTTTCACCTCGGAACCATGTGTCAATGTTTTGGCATGATTATTACTCAAACACCGCGATCATGTCACATGTCATCTTCTAGCTTCAGTAGACACCTCTATCTCATGAATTCTGTCATTGGTCACATCCATCTGATCCTCTGCGAAGAAACTCTCAACCACTATGGCTCTCTACAGCACCCCATCATATATCAGAAAGGAAAGGGGTATCACTGACATCTAGATCTCCTAGTGTACTCCCAACTTTATGATCCATTCCCTAAAGTATCCATCCCACACCATATCCATTGAGTAGAGAGAAAGTTCCTTGAATCGTGTCGAGTACTCAAGTATCCTCATGTTTCCCTGCGGCAGGTGAAGCAGCTCATGTATACGCACAGAGCGTAACATCACTGGAAAGAATTCATCCCTGAAGAGGTGTTCAATTTCTATCATGGTGAGGTTCACCTCATCATGTGTCAGGATCTTCAAGCTCCACCATCTCCCAGCCATGCTCTGAAGAAGTCTCACAGCCAGTATTGTCATCTAGTTGAGAGGCTTCCTCACTAGGTGGAATACTCACGTAACTGCTTCAATCCAATCCTCATCCACCTAGGATCCAGTCTCACCCCTAATATTAGGAGGCCTCTACCTCTATAACACATGTAGAACACTCATACTATGTTCATCATCTATTGGTAGTGCTGGATGCAACTAATAATCGATAGGTGGTGGTATCACTGGTGCAACACCCGATAAGGCTATATTAATTACTGGTCCCTATACTGATGCCTCGTCGCTTAGCAGACCAACCTTGTGGTATCATCCTAGAATCCTAACTACAAATTTGAAAAGTGGCATCCTAAAATGGGTCAAGAAGAACAACAGTTAAAAGAGAATATCTGGATAGCTAACTCAAGAAGGACATTAAAAGAATAAACCATTTTTATATGATGCATGCACCATTAATTTCCTATTGACCAGGTGCCTAATTTACCACATCAAAAAAAAGGTTATCAGAGTCCTTATGAATGGATACATTGGCCACAACACCAACACTGGAAACTTTGGCTTAAGAGTCGAACTCAAAACATCTTACCACTGTCGCTATACAACTAAACCCAAACTCAAAACTCTCAGTCAAACGATGAATCCAAGACTCCTATGATACCAATTAGTCAAGAATCATCCCATGGGGCCCATGTTATGAATACCCAGAGCCCACCTCCAAAGGGATAGAGGCTAGGTACTACATCGAAGGCATTATCCCATGAGTGGGAGGCATTTTCCTGAGTACCTGTGTGCACACACGCACACACAACCACATCCCACATATATGGAAAGAAAATCATTCTTTCCACTACAAAACCACCGAGTAATGGTACAAGATGTAAGTCAAATGGGAAAAGATTCAAACCCAAAAAAAATGAAAATAGGAAAGTAAAAAAATGACACTGTAAGAAGTCTATAGAAGAACCAACATGAAGTGTAGTCAATCAGTGGCTATTTAAAGCTATGGAAGTATGTCACGTTAGTCGTATCTCACTAGGACCCACCTAGTTCCGGACCACCGAGGTCTCTATAAAAAGAGACAATCATCTGCACAAGATACAACATGTGTGGGAAAAACCTATGTAGGGGTCAGTAAAACAATACTTAGTAGGGGACATAGAAACCCCAAAGATAAATCACTAGGGAAAACTAGTAGGAAATGCATAGTCAGCTCTAATCGAGTATGTTCCCATACATATACCATGAAAATCTCGATATAATCATCTTATTCACTTAGAAACATGAGGTCCCAGCCTCATATCTAGCATCAGGATTCTCACCGAAAGGATCATGTCGTAACACACAAACAAGGAAATCACATTCCACGAGCTCATCCATCTCTTTTGGCACCAGTTTGAGAGATACACTCTATTGGGAATATTCTACTAGGACCAACAATAGTGCATGACAGTAGAGGTTTGTCATCACTGTCTTACACCCAACTCAAGACTAAGGAAACCCATGTAAAGAGGCCCTCCCCTCACCACTACGCATATTTGATGGAGCACTACTCCAAACTATCCTATGATACCCCAGTCACTCATCTAAGTATTGGGCCGCACCTCAGTCTCATAGATGGATCAATTTCTCATACATAGATTTTGATCTCTTAAAGTGGAGGGGCATGCTCCTCATAGTTGTGTCCTATAGTCGAGGGAGCTCTAACTCATATGGAGGACCTGCTCCCCGTCACAAATCAGAGAGGAGGGAGTACTACTCTATAAGTGAGGAATCGAGCCCGGCTTCTAATAGGGGAGTAATACTCATGGAGGACCTACACACTATTTCAAAATAGGAGTACTACTTCATATATCAAGGACCCACACCCTACCCTGTAGAGGAGTACTAGTAAATGACTAGTGAACCTACACACTAGTATTATGGGAGTACCAACTCTATCAGATTATTTTCTGTGGGGGACCAATCGCAAAGTACATTGGGAGAGTACTGCCCATAGGCTAGAGGACCCACTCCCTGGCATGATAGGGGAGTATTGAATCTACCGGAACATTGCATAAGGAGGAATCGCACCCTGGAACAGAAGGGGAGTAATGACTCCAAAGTTAGGAAACCCTATCCATGGTCCCACAGAGGAGTATCATTTCTTCCATCTTGAATAGATATTAGAACCCGCACCCTAGTCCTTCAGGGGAGTAACACACCCGAAAGAAACTACCTGAAGGAAAAGAACATGCACACAAGATGGGGGGAGTCATGTGTCTACATAATTAATTGGATAAGGAGTACCCACACCCTAAGTCAGTAATGGAGTAACCTTCCTTGTATCTCTTTAGAAGAACTTCCTTAACTCTTCTCAAAGGATTCATGTATCAAGAGGTCCTACTCTTCAAATGAATAGTTTGGACTATAGAATCCTAAAAAATCACATAGAGTATTTCAAATGGACCGCTTGGTCGTAACGTCCCAATGCCACAGACCACTCAAAAAACGGACGATTCTTTGGAATGTTACAGATATTTTTTAAAAAATAGGGGCCTATTGGTTATTGGTCTAGTCTCACCCAGTTGGACCGACCTGGCCCATTGGGCTCAGCCTACTAGGCTGCGGGTCCAGTCCACTGGGCCTTAGGTCTGTCCCACTGGTCTGTTGGTCCGTGGGTTCAGCCTGCTACCAGCCCGACTCGCTTGGATGGTGCGCGGCTCACCAGAATGATCCAAACACCCCTTTGAGCAGCCAAGATCCTCCTACCCTGACATGGTATAGTCGGGTCCGTCTCACACCACGCGACACCAAATGGAATTGTCTCCTTCTCTACTAGTCTGCTCATAGAGATCGGTTTTTCTATTTCACCCAATGGATTCTTATGGTGCTAGGTCACACTGTAGCTAGAGTTGCGGTGAGTCGCCCCACTATCCTACTTGAGGAAGCTGCCACCACATACATTCGTCGTCGCATGCCACTGTCAACTTCGATGCAGCAGTAGAACTTCCACGGACAATCGGACATGCTCTGGTTGTCCGTTCATCGATCTAGAGGGTGTTCTGTTTCCCGTGGGTTGTGTTCTTCATCGCATGGGTTTAAAATATCTATAGTGATCCATTCTTTTGGAAAGAATTCAATCAGTGTTATCATCTGCACTACCTTGGTCCATCTTTCATCATCATTGCCAAACCACTATCATTCTGTATCCATTATTGATCATAGATGTTGGTCATTGTGCCATGAACGGTTGTGAAATGACTAACCATTTGTCAACTCGTGTTGTACACGATGAATAGTGGGTAAAATAGGAGAAGAAATACAAATCAACCAAAGTGATGAATGAACCTTCTTCATAATTCGTGATGGCATTGATCCCCTCCCATCAGAAAGATTAAATAGTGAAAATAAAATATAATTAAAATAGGATTGGATTAATTCCACACAGATAAACCTGAATGAAATCCCCCCTGTAAGAACAAATGTTCCACATGTCAATCTTTTTGTGGGATGATCCACATTCTACATTTAAAACCAATAATGAGGAATGAGTGGAATTAAATATAAACCACTACTTGGTGATGGTCTGTTCGTGGGACAGATCTGTCATTGAAGGTGATCCATTCTCAATGTTCATAATTTCGTTGTTGAGGAAGTGAAGTCATGAAGAGGAGGAATAATTCTCAAGGTCATTAGAGATTGTCATTCGCCATTCATCGTTCTTCAATGGAGATCCTCCAGAAGTTCTGCGGGATTCCCCAAGCATGCCGACAATTCACCCCCTAGTCAAAACATTAATTTTGGAAATGCCTTCCTATAGTAGCTGCATTGTAGCATCATTATGTTGTTTCATTAATGAAATAAAGTTATTGATTTTGCTTCATTAAAAATTCTTTTTTCTGCAAAAATTTGAAAACTCAAAATAAAATAAAACACCACAAAAATTTTATTTTAACTTTCCATAAAACTATGGAAATTAACTTTTACAGTCGACCTACGTTGGTTGAGGTTATGTTCATTCTTGGGTAATTTCATAATTCCGGATGTAATGGTGCCCTCAAATTTTCAATATAAGAACTTGTTTAAATGATTCCAAAACCACTCACATTCACCATTTTAATTTTCTAAAAAATGTTCAAAAAATATCTTTCACCCTCGACCTGCACCAGTTGACGTTATACTTTGCTTAAGGGAAACACACCCTCGCACTCTCAATAGTACTCTTAGATTTAAAATTCTACTTATGAATTAATATTTATAAGGATTTGAAAATAAAATAACTATTAATTAATTATTTTATTTACTGCCAAAAAGTAACTTCCACTATTGGTTTACATTAGTCAAAGTTAGACCCTTTATAGGAGAATCCACATGTTATGAGTTCAATGGTGTCCTTAGATTTATAATCCGAGCATGAGTATCAATGATGGAAAACCCCAATAGCATGATTATTTATTAAACATCAAAAAAAATGTTTGAAAATTCATTCTGGCCACTCCAGGCCATGGAATTGTGCATCTTCCCAGATCCTGGTCTTGAAATATTCCCATTTTATTTTAAAAAGAAAATTTCCATGGAATTTTGGGTCATTACCCAAAGGCTCCCAACATCATTAACATTCAATGGGGCATAAAACCCATAATAGCACAACCTCACAATTATATCATGGATTTAAAATAATGTTAATAATTTTATGATGGACATAATGTTTTTAACATATCAGTACAATATTTTAGCATAAATAAGCATCAAATTATAAGATATGGATCATTGAGTCTAGTGTCTTTGTATGATTAAGAACAAAATTTCAAAACCTGAAATCAAACTAGTATATTATTTTTTATGTACATTAATAGAAACTAACTTACTTTTTGAATCTTACATATACATGTGATAACCTTGGGAAAATAAGAACAAAATGGATGAGCTAAAAATCCTATTATAGAAATTAGCATAGGAATAAAACATAAAACATTGATTAGAAACGTAATAAGATGATATAAATGGAATATATCATGAATTAACATAATAAAGAATAAAATCTATGACATGAGAACATATAATAATGGATTCATAGGAATGTTCCACAAATATATAACATGACATAAATATGAGTAATGGCTGGCCACCCAGACATGGTGGACAAAGTCCCATAAAGGGATCAAGTTGACTCCATGTTCCAATATGACTTCTCATGAGACTAAAAATTAACCAATTAAATGGAGTTCAATATTTGTTTACCCATAATAAATTTTTGCTAAATATGTGTGTGACATGAAGAATAAACCAAAGGGTTGCCCATGAAAAGAAATGGGTATCATAATCTTGTCACAAGGCATAATAAATGAGAATATCATAAATATTTCCATGAAAGAATAGATTCCAAACATACATGGACATTCATAAGTGAAAATAGGAATGGATATCGATAAATTATTCCCAATTTAAGTGAAAACATTCAAAATGAGTGTTTAATAGACCTTCAAAATGAATCATTTTGGTCTGTTTTTAATGAACAAAATATAGGGAATTTAAGTAGGAAAAGACATAATTGTTTTGATAAAACTAAAAATGAACCGAGAGTGTTTTTAGTTTTTAAATTATGGATTTTAGAAAAATGATAGTGTCTTAATAAATATTATTGAGTTCTCTTAGAGGAGGGTAAGAAATCAGGAAGTTCTCTTGAATCGGGCCTGCTTATCAGGAAGAATTGAAAAGGGATCCTTTCTAAAACATATATTACCCCATCAAAGAGGGATGATCTAATCTAAATACAAGATTTTAGAGAATATAAACATAATGAATAATAATTATTCAAAAATAAATAAGTATTAAATTGGGGTAATTAGATAGAAAGACTATCTCGAAGGAAAAATGGATCTTCGGGTGGAATCCCAAACCTTATGTATGAAACTGTTCTTCGCTTTATCATAATTTCTCAAATAATTAAATTAAAAACATTAAATAATTTTAAAATAAACATTTATATTTTAAATTTATTTACTATAATTTTATTAATCTAATTTATGGCCCTTTTGATTAGTTATAGTGTTCAATTTCATTGTTCAGGAGTGCTCGTTTTCGTAGTTTTCATGATCAGTTCCCTTGTATAAGAGTATGGAAGTTCACGTGAAATGGAAATAGAAATCCATAATTGGTTATATAAGTTATAATTAAACACAAATAATTTTAAATTGTGATAAAGGTCTTTTTTTTGTGAGGATGAATTATTGGATAATATGTTAGTCATAATGTTTTGGATTATTTTGGGCGGTTTTTGCTCACAACGAATTTGTTTTGTTATACTATTTAACATCATGTGTATATAATCATACCAAAACATTAAATAGTTTTTAATACATATATCTTATTTTTTTTTTACCAAAAAAATTATTTTATGACCATCCATGAAGGAGTTAATGGAAAATTAAAATTTCTTGTCCTTGAAGGCAATAAATTAACACCTCATGAACGACGTTTTAACTTTTTAAATAATATGCAGAGGAGGGGGGGTTTAATGATAGATTATTTCATTAGTATAATAAAATTATAGTATATGTGAGGTAATGGGGTTATGATACAATTAATATGAGGGTAGTTTAGGATTTAATAAGAACGAACATAAAAATAAATTAAAAGAAATGGAAAGAGGAATTTACCTCTTGAGTTTACCCCCTTCAGAACATCCCTAGGAAAATGGTTTTTGACTTTTGATGAGACTAATATCTACTTTACATGGATGAGGTGCTTGGGAAGAGTATTGATAATAATTTTTACAAGGTTAAAATCTTTATATGTGAAAGGAGAAGAGGTTGTGAGGGGTGGTATTTATAGTTGAGGAGAGGGGTGTTTTCTCATTATTTTATTAATTTATTTAGTATTTTGGCTCATGACTATAAATTGTTTAAGAATTATCATAAAATATATTAAAATATTGAATTATATTTCAATATTTTGGAATTCAATCATCCATATATCATCTATGACTCCATAATTCAAGTATTCAGTTTAAACCATATATTATCGTATTTTACTATTCACCAAAAATTCATTTATTTTATAAATATCCCAAAAATTCATCGACACACTTTTTAAACATATAGAATTCAAAAATGTACTCAATTTTTTGAAAATAATTTTTCAAATATGTTAAATTTATTTCCTTAATTAAAATCATTATTTACATGGAAAATACGATTTTAAAATTTATAACGAATTTTGTTACACTATGAAAATGTAAATAAGGTCTCATAAAATTATATTAAAATAATAAGACAAAAAATTATTTATTTATTTATCTTATTAAAATAATTTTTCATTTAAATCCTTATATTAATAATAAATTTTTAATTATATATTTATAATATATAAAAATAGCAACACTAAATTAATAATTTTTCAAACATTTAATTCCATATACTATGATATAATTATATATAATTTAAGTTATAGGATGCCAAATTTTTGTTAATAATTTCATTAGTGAGGTTACAATTATTTTGGATGGTTTACAATTCATAAGGGTCTTATTAATATTTATATGCTCATGTTACTATTTCATTTCTAATGGGTCCTTAACTTTTATAAATACCTCATATTTTATTCATTCATCATTTATAATGTTTTTATTCTATTCTAAATGTGATTTTATTTGATTATAATATATGACATAATTATAAGGCAATTTACATTTATAAAATATTTGGTTATTACACATCCCCCTCAACTTCAATTTAAATCAAACAATTAATTTGTCTTTCTTAGGCCACAAAAACCGTTCCCTAGAGATAAATGAGAATAAACCCCTCCCACATTAAACACTAAAGAGAGAAATGAGGGATTTACTACATGAAATATTCTTTTCCATCTCATAGTTTACCACAGGGAAAAGAAGAACTGCCTAAAAACCAAAACCATTCCATGATATCATGGATCAACCTACACTACAATAAAGGATTTACAAAACAAATAAAATACTCACACCCCATACCAAAATCACAAAACCATAGTGGATCTATGAGATAAGAGCATAAAAATCCATATGAATGATAGGAGAACTCATCATTGATTACCAATGGGAATATATAGGAACTAATGGAGAAAATTAAGAGGAACAAGGATGTAATTTGTCCTCTCAGTTCATGGAGTTCAAACAAAATGAGTGGGGATAGTTTTGTGGAGGAATGAAAAATTGTTGGCTGATCAAAACTTTTTATAACCTAGAACAAGAAAATATGAAATTATATAGCCCATTTTTAACATGAAATCCATGGTTTTCCAAAAAAAATCCCCACATCAACAGAAATTCACATCACCTAATCCATTTTTTATTTTCACATCATGTAATAATTTTATAATTTGAAGATGTTTCATGGGTTCCCACCAAGAGTAAACCATCCATGAAACTAGATAACAATTCAAGATTTGAACCACAAATTCAGGTCATGTACCTCTTTCTCAATGTGAATTTCCTATAGCATATCTATTGCAGTATCAACTAACATGAGTCCAGATCAAACCACCTCTAAAACGCATCTAACAAGTAATACTATAATATTAATCTACCAAAAAGGAATGATCCATTACATCCGATACCTCTCAAATGATTCTCTCTCTTAAGAATCCACACAAAATCTATATAGAAAAGGGGTCCTAACAACTACCCCGTGATATACCTCTAATGGATCTCTTTATTCCTCAATATAACCTATAGAAAAACCCACCATCTGAAACATAATTAAAACAAAATACACAACCACAATCCACCTCCTTTCACACAACTTCACTGCCACACAACCACTACACAACCTTCTCAACCTACAGGTAACCCAATTAGATAACTACTAAAACCATCAAAGAGAACTACCCTGAACCATGAATTAGATAATTCCATCCTCTATATTAATATAATATCCACTATGGGTGACACTAACTTTCCCAAAATGGTTTAATTACATCATAGTATAATAAATATTGATTAGGAATATATTCCTCCCAATTTAATAGGTCATAAAAGTTTCACATATCACACAACACACATCAAATCAAGGGTAAACAAACATCACATAAAAAATCAGGGTCCAAAGATTACTTCCCCGGAAAAATATAGTATGGAAAAACTCAAAAACAATAGGTACTAGGAACACATCCTCACCTCACATTATGATGTAGTCTCCTCTAGGACATTATACCTCTACAACATTGTAACTAAAGGGATGGTTCATCCTTGTATAACTTTCACTCGATGATGATGTATCTTAAATACTTCTATAAAAACATAACATTGTCCTTGATATCCAACTCTCCCTAGTCAATGACATGTGATTCATCATCAAGATACCAATGAAGCTGAGACATGTGGTAGGCATTGGGGATCCTCTATAGCTATGGCATAAATTCTTAATAATATGAAACTATTACAACTATCCCTATCACTTCAAATTTTTGTGATCTATGAAGACCACAATGTGCTCACTCAATTAGGTAATTCATGTAAATCATCAGCCCAAAAAAGTCCACTACTAACTATAGATCAGGGGTGGAATAGTTAAACTCATGGTTAAATAAATTCTTCAACCCATAAGATATCACTAGCCTATGTTGCATCAATACACATTCCAATACCAAATAGGAAGATTTAAAAAACAAAACAAACATCACACAAACCTCTAGAAATTGAATCACTATAGCACTAACCATATTTTCCTCATGTAATTGAACCCTTCCTAAAACTGATATGTCCTCATTGAATATTGGCCACTCTAGGTCAATTCTATCAATGTGGATTCAAATCTAGAGAAATAGGACACAACCCTCTTGGAATTTATTGTATGAACAATAAAAATGTGTAACACTACAACATTTTGGAGGGATTCACAAGAAAAAATTACATAGAATGTCGATGGATACATTTCTACATCATGTTGAGACACAACATTACCAACGAAAGTCTTATCATATGTCCAAAATTCTCACTTAAACAACATTCTATAAAGCTAGGGGTGTCGAAGATCCTTTAGAAAATCTCTGAGATGCTTAAAAAGATCAACCTCTATCATTTACTATACCATGATATCATTGATGAATATGATGGAAAAATGTTCTAAAAACTCATGGAAGATAGTGTTCATAATCCCCATTAACATAGATGGTGAATTAATAACACTTAATAAAATGTATACAAACCAAAAGTACCAATACCTACATTAGAATGTAGTGTTCCTGATATTTCCCCCATTCACCCTCAACTGGAGATATTCAGACCACAGATCGATCATTGAAACCCAAATAACCTCTCTCAACAGTTCTAAAAGATCATCTATCTTATGGGTAGGTTAATAGTTCTTTACTGTTAACTAATTCAACCTTTGGTAGTCTATATACAACCTTAAACTACAACCTTACTTCATGGAGAACAACAAAACAACTCCTCATAGTAAAAAACATGGTCAAATAGAATCCCTCTATATCAGATCATCCACCTACAGCCTAAGCACCGAAAAATCAGATGGTTTTATCAGATAAGGATCGATCAAAATCAGAGAAACTTATGGTTGAATGTCTTTTCCAAACACAACATCTCATCAAGTGGGTAATGTTACAACCTCCACAGGGTAAACATCAAGAAACTCCCTAACAACCCTATGGACTCACACTGTCCCAGCATCCATAGATTCCCCCAAAAAATAATCCTTTAATAATATAAGGGTATTAACACGGTAACTTCTTACCTAAAAAACCCTGATTTCTAGTGACAATGACACATTGGTCATCCACATGTGTGAATAAACTCTCATTCAGAAGTAGTCAATAACAACACATACAAAATACAACCAATCGATGCCAATTGTAGCAGCCAAACATTTTAAAATATTTAGATAATATTCTCTATAATTTATGGAATACAAAACTAACAATATAAGGTACTATTACATCATTATGCAATATGATATATATATATAAATTCAATCTCTTCAATACCATGCATTTTGCACAACACCGGGTTTAATCAAAACATGATACTATATTAAAATATATTTTAAACATGTCCATTATAACCTACCTATTAAATTGAAGGGTATGAATAGTAGTACCATTATTATGAAAATTTTTCTTATATTATTACTGAAAATGAAATAAGAATCATCTAAACAAAGAAATTTTTTTTATGAAAAACTATATTGTTTTATCAAAGAATGTATAGTTGTGGGTTGCACACATAATTTTTAATTAATTTATAGAAATATTATAATTTTTTGGGAAAATAAAACTCATTTTTGGAATTATAATATCAAAATTATATTATGGTGATTTTTTTTATTTTTCTGAAATGTATCATTTTTTGATAAATAATGAAAAATACTAAATCTTATTTAAAAATTGAAATTTCATTTAAATGATTTATATTGTTATTTAATAATTTTAAATGGTTTTTATGATATTATTTTTCAATTATATATCAATTAATCAATCTATGTTCATTTATAACATTTGAATATTGAATTTTTATTTAAAAACATTCTAAACTTTTAAACATCTTCTCCTTAAAAACTCTCTTCCACATCGCGTATAAGAGATTAATTTTAACATAATTTTTTCCAATTTTGTGAATGGACTTTGGAAAAATGTATTCCATATTTTAAATCATAATAATTTATATTTTCTAATTATCTAAAAATATTTTTTTACCCAAATAAATTGTGAATATATTAAAAAATTGTTTTCCACAATT
Organism: Viscum album; assembly: GCA_963277665.1. Taxonomy (NCBI): domain Eukaryota; kingdom Viridiplantae; phylum Streptophyta; class Magnoliopsida; order Santalales; family Viscaceae; genus Viscum; species Viscum album. The sequence continues at coordinate 1,348,829,475 of OY728127.1, read as the reverse complement.
AAGGTAAAAATGGAGTTACTGGGTTGTTAAACTGAAATGATAAGGCAAAAAATGATCCTAATACTATTAAAAAATAAATTTTATAGAAATATTACCATTATAGATCGATTGGGTTCATTAATGTTTTTATTTTTTTGATGTTAAAATTGCTAGAATGGTTGAATGTTGTCAAAAACATTATGAGTGTGTAACTCACCTCAATTATTAAAGGCCACCCCCTATGCTCTCTTATTCACACCTACAAAAAATTTTGGTTCATTAAATACCTAAATAAATAACTTAAATAAAATTACTCCTCTCATATTAGAGTTATTTATTTGGGATAGAATCCATCTTATGAATGATTTTTTGGAAACCTAAAAAGGATATCTGAAGAAGGGGTAACATTCGTCAACAAGCGTATTTATTTTATTTCTTATCCACCAACTTAAATTATTATGAAATAATTTTGATATCATAAAATAATTATATTATATATAGTTTAATGTTTTCATAATAATTTCATGGCCTACAACCATCTCCACATCCATCAAATGTGTCAAGAAATTATTCCTCATGTGTACGGTGGACTACCTCTTCATGAACCGATGTAAATCATTTTACCATTACCGCCTATTCTTGTTGGTATGGTGTTGAATATAAGTTTATATTTAATATTTATAACATTATTATACAAATTTAATCATTATATCATATATAGACATTTATTACTTTCCATTCAATAAGGGATACGATAATGTTTCTCTTGTGTACGATGGACTACCACCTCATGAAGCGATATGATTCATCTTTTGCTAATTTCTTGCATGAAAAGGGATAAGGACAAAGATAATGATTATATGTGAAATAAAAAAACTAATTAAGATATTAATGACATATTAATCCTTAATAAATGATAATACAATATTCTATTTCTATCCTTTTAACTAATTAAGAATTGATAACATCGTTCATATACATGGGAAGTACAACCTTTATAAGAGATATGTGTCTTTATTTTCATCACAAAACTACATGGAAGAAACATATATATATATATATTAAAATAAATAATATGTTATTAATTATAGTATTATCATTTTTGAAATAAAAATAATTACTTACCTTCTTTCCATTATGATTGTTAACAAATGGAAATATTACTCATGTATATGTAAGAACTATCGTCTCAATGATCCTTAAATACTTAATTTCATGAAACCATAATTAATTTTTTATATTTAAAGAATAATTAATCTCTAAATATTATCATTAGGTCATTATAATTTTTCTATAGATGATGAAACTCTGTAATATGAACAATAAATGGAATTTGGATTATAAAAAACCAATTGGAAAATAAGATAATTAACGCCCGAAGCAATATAAATAATGAAATATTGTGAAATAATTGGTGATAAGATGGTATATAAGTATCATATATTATAATGTAAATACTAAAACATCACTATTAGAGAATGAAAACATTTTTTAAACTATTCAATAGAACATTACAGAAGGTTCAAGAAAAAAGATGCGTATGGTAATGGATTTCATCTCAATTAAAATCTAGTGAGAATTATTTTCCCTTATTCACCAATTCACACTTATAAGGTTCCATATATTATCAGGAATAATTAATAATTGATTTTATTTTATGTTTCTCTATGAATGATTTCATCCAAGGGGATTTTACTTCAAAATAAACACACGGTAAGCATTATTTAAAATTTCACCTTCTTTTGAGATTGTTAACTTTCTCCTGAAAGAATCACTTTTATATAATAATGTTTTATTAGAAATTATGTTTATATTATAGGTACATATTATATAATTATTTATATGACTATTTCCTAATATATAACCCATTTTTAAAAATGGTGTTTACATTGAATTTTATTTTATTAATTGGGGATATCATGAATTTTTTTAGCCTTTACTAATTAATGATATTTGATGATAAGAAATATTGATTCCTGATTTGAATTGATTATTCAATATATGATAAATTAATTAGAACTATATGTATGGTTCATTCCTCAAATTATATATCCCCTTGAGGAATTTTTAGGTCTCATGAGATCAATCATGTGGCCGAATTTTATAGTTTCTAATTTTAGTTTAAACATTATTGTGAAATATCATGATTGTAGAGTTGTGATGACGTATGAGATCATGACATCCATAAATTAAGAATTTCTATCATTAATAATAATTGTTTTTAATAATTATATTTTCACAATATTATTATCTCAAGATTAATTTCATTCTGCTTTTATTGATTAATGGATTTGTGCCCAGTTATTTACCTTACCATATTGATTACTCCTTATATTATCATGATGGTCAGGTTATTTAAATTTAATCCATTTTAAGTTATTTATCATTCTATATTGATTATTCTAATTTAATCATGATATATTTTTATTTACTTAAACCTTGATTAAAATTTTATCTCACCCTTATTATGTTTCCTTTTCCCAAGGATATGAAAGAGTGATCATTGATGAGTTTTCAAGGATTTCATTCATTATATTTTTTTAATGTATCATGTTTTATTTTTTATTATCGATATAAAATGGGTCTTATGTATGAATTTGGGTCTCAAATTATAATAAATTTATAGGTCCTTCAGGATTTTAACCTTTGTATCATTACCAATATATTAAATCAGACATGAGCTCCGAGCTACTAGATGGGTGGTCGTTATAGTTAGTATCAATGTTTGGTTAATAGAAAACATGGAAAATATATCAAGGTAATAATAGATTAGGAAACATAACCCTATTATATAATTTGATGATATCCATATAATAACATACAAAGATTTTAGTAAGAAATATATTATGTACTTTTTTCTAGAAATACATCTCTATCTGGATACTAAATGGGAAGTGTTTCTTGATCAATTCTACCTAGGGGAATAACATAGGAAAGGTTACATTGGGGATGACCCAATAATCACCTAGTTCATGAAAAAGGGCCTTACTACACACCGTCATTGACACTCCAATATGTTATTCTTAGGATAATTCAAATTTTATTTACTAATCATTATAGAGGACTTGATAATATAGACATCCCCAAAGAAACCAAATTTATGATAATGGGATTAGATATACAAAAAAAATATTTTTATATTTTATATTTCACTGGTTATAGGATTATACAATATGTTTCACAATAATAAACTATAATCTATTTTATTCCATTATTTATAAATAGTACTTTGAATGAATAATGGTATTAATACACATAGGAAATATAGACATTCCCAACTAAGGAATCCAATACAACTGTTATTGGAATTGATAAAATTATCACTATATTATGGAAGCTAAATCTGGTTATGAAATTACCCTTTCCCAGATGGAGTGGCTTATTCCACAGGGATATTCTCCTATGTCTGATAACTATAAGCGACATAAACCCCATCATTAGGTGAGACTACTAATCCAATTATATGTTAAAAATTGATTAGATCTACTGAAATGATATTTATGGACTTGGGATGTGGTGAAAAGGAAAATGTTATACCTAGAGTGTATTATCGCAATGAATATTATGTTAAATTGTGGTAAATTATCCAGAATAATAAGAGGAGCTGAAATATAATGCATGGAAGGGAAATGTTTAAGGAGAAATTCTTCAAAAAATATTTCCCTTATGATAAACAAGTGAGATGTTGAGAATGATTCTTAGTCTAAAGAAAAATGTAGAATAAAGTGTTTTTTAGTATGAGGATAACAATACAAGGCTATTTAGGGATATAATGGATTAGATTTGCAATATGGACATCGATTTTGATTGTTTCATTGAAGAGATTAAGCCAATCCCCTTAAAGGTTTTGGTCATTCATCCCTTTTCATCAAATGATGAACTATTTTAACGTGTCATCAAGATAGAGAAATAATTATCTATGTACTTTTCCTTTAATGTGAATCCAAATAAGAATAAGGAAATAATAAAAAATGGATACGTTCAAGGTAGAGTAGAAAGATTTTTCTACATATGAAAATTGTGGAATGAATTACAATAGGTCATACTTGAATGTAATGTGTGTTTTCTATAATTATGGAGAAAATGAACCCTAGGATCCTGATTCCAAGGGAAATAAAGAAATTACCAACTAAAAATGATTCAACTATAAGGATGTGGTGCAAAATAAAAATTCATTCCTCAAGTGTGATGTAAATATACATCATAATATGAAAAAGGATCAAGGACAATATTATGATATTTATACAAACAAATTGCAATGATTAATATTCTTGTGTATTCAGATCTAAAAATTATTTCGTAAAATTAATTTATTGATGATGTTATCATCATAAGAATTATAAAAAATATAAGGATTTTACTACTATACTATTGTTTTATTATGGATTTGATACAATATATTGAATGGTATCGATGACCAAGAAACATTATGTAGTGGGATGTTGAACTCTTTGTAAAATACATGACTTAGAAAAAGTTATCCATTATTATTTTTCTGATGTTAAAATAATGATATTGTGGTAAAAAAATAATTAATTTATATAATTTAAATTGGATAGTAATGACTACCATATGAATGATTAAGGAATTTTTTTAAAAAATGGTTCATTATATCATTGATGGTGTTTATAGATATTTTTTATTTAAGGAATATATCCAATAAACTGTGTGTTCATGAGGAATACAGAATAATGCATCTTTTCAATGAGATTTCATATTAATATAGTTTAATAACATATTTCAAGAGAATATATAATGATGTAATTCACATGTTTAGTATGTGAAAATGAAGAGATTGTTCATGTTGTATAGATTAATGATTATTTCGTTTTGGAAAATTAGTGACCTTCTTAATTAATATTTTAATCCTAATCTTTTAGAAGGTTCAGAAGGTTAACCATTTATGAAATTATTTAAGTTGAATCTTTGATGAGGATTTTTAGAATAATTTATTAATGTACCATATAAAAATTTATTCATATTGGATATCCTTAACTAACCATTTATTGTGAACAATGTTCTCTATCATTATCCACTAGTATTTCGGCATTAATATTCTCTTCATTATCTATGTTTTAATTTCCCACCTATGTTATCCAACTTAGAAACCCAATTATGTGTAATTCTAGAGGACCTTCATAATTAATTTTCTCCCCTATAAAGATTATTTTTTATTAAATATTTTTAAGATGTGATTTTCCAGTGAAATAATTTTGAAATATCAAACCATTGAGATTGAGATTAGATTATTGGGACCCAACTTATTTATAGTGGATGGAATCTAACAGCCCAATATTTTTAAATATTAAAAAAAAATTGATAGATTTTATGAAATGATACCATAAGAATATAAGGTAATATAAATTCATGAAACTTTATGATATATATAAATACAATTTATTTAATAACATTTAATATACACAACACTGGGATTAAAAGAAATGTGATGCATTGGTAAAATATTATTTAAACATGACCATAATAACTTATCCATTAAATAGGTTTCAATGAATATTACTATTTAAATATTGAAAATAATTGTTATCTATTGATTAAAAATAAAATAAGAATTGTTTAAAATTAAATGAAATCTTTTATAAAAAACTATATTTTTTTCTCTAAAAAATGGTTTACTAGCAGTTTCAGCAAAAAATATAAAAATATTTTTTACCAATTTTATACAATATATCAGAAAAAATAAAATGAGGTTTGGAAATAATAATATTAAAATTATCTTATGGGTTTTTTGGGAAGTTTTTGAAATGTTCTATTTTTTAAAAATAATGAAAAATAATGAACTTTAATTGAAAATTTCTTATTCATTTGAATATTTATAATTTTATATATTATTTAGATATTTATTTAATGTATTTTCAGTTCCATTATTTATCAATTAATCCATTATTTCATTTGGGTGAATATTATTTTACATTTTTATTGGAAAAATTTTCAAAATTTTCAATTTTTTCTCTTTAAAAACAAGATTTCTCTTCGTGTCTATGAGAATAATTTTAAAATAAATTTTATATATTATTTAAAATAAATTCAGTTAAATGGGTTTAATGTTTTTACATCTAATAATTTATATGTTCTAATAAGGTTAAATTAATTTTTTGAGTAGTGAAACGAGTACCAATGGATTTACTAGGGGTTAAACTAAAAAGATAAGGCTTAAAAATGACCCAAAAAGTTTTACAACACCATTTTTCTGGAACTATATCAACCTTATATCTTGTAGAATATATTATCAAAATACTTAATATCTCTCAGGATAAAAACGTGATTATGATAGAATCTTTTTAGAAAATTAGAAGTGTGGCACTCACCTCATTAATAAAAGGTCACTGCCTCTCCTATCATATTCACAACATGACACCCTTATTGTTACATAAATACTGTTCAAAATAAATTGATAACATCAATAATATTATCCTAGAATTATTATCTTGGGAATAAATTCATCTTAGGAAGTCTTTGGTGAAATCCCAAGGAGGATATCTGAAGAAGAGGTAATGTTCTTTAATGAGCGTCTTTATTTTATTTCTTTCTCCTCATCCGCAAATTATAATTAAACCATAATGATATAAAAAATTATTTTCCATATGAATATATGTTTTTATAATATGTTCATGACCTAAAAACATCTCCACTTCCATCAAGTGGGTTACCAAATAATCATTCTTGTGTACAGTGTACTACCACCTCACGAATTGATGTCAATCATTTTTTCAAAACTGTATATCACTCTTAGGTATCATGAATGATATAAAGACTACATATTATATTTAAAAAAATATTATACATTTTTATTCATGATTTTACAAATAATTTCTTCACTTTCCATTTCAAATGGGATATGATAACGTCGCTTATGTATAAATCTAGCTACAGCTTTGGGAAGTAATATGAATCATCAATCACTAACGCTTTGCATGGAAAGTGATAATGATTATAATAATGAGTATATTTGATATACATGAAATAATTATTATATTAATAATTTATTTAAATTTTCTAATTTATAATATACTATTTTATTTCTTACATTATCCCTCACTTAATTATTATATCATCATTTGTGTGTGTATGGACTACCACCTTTACAAAAGAAAAGTGACTCTATTTTAATCACCATACATCATGGATGAAGTATATAAGCACATATAAAGAAAAAATCGGGTATTTATTAGTTTATTATAATTTTTAATAAATAAAATTTTAGATACCTCCTGTCAATATTGATCATTGAAGAATGTAAAAGATACCCATGTGTATGTACGACCTACCTTCTCAATGATCATAACATACTTCATTTCACAATATCAACATTGTAGATTAGTATTAAATTTAATATTGATGTATAAATACTATAATACTATCATGATAATAATTATATTGATTATGTTAATATATATTATGAACCTAAACCTAAGCATTCTTGACAAAGAATGAATGTGAAAACAAATAAGTAACATTTTGAAACAATGAAAATAATGAAAGTATATTATCAAATGTGTGATAAGATATTATAAAAGGATTTTATACGATGTTATAAATATTAATATGGTTATATTATAATATAATATCAAACTTAAAACCATTATACATTATTTTTAAGACCATTCAACTAAAAGGAATTGTGAGGTAAGATATCTGGTCTAAATTTACATTCCATTTAGACTTATCTATTATTAAAAACCAATTAAACTTTTTGTTGTGTATATAATACCCCACTGACATGTAATATCATGATTAATTTATAATTCATGGTATTTTAATTTTAACAATGAATCATTTCAACTTAGGGGATTTGACTTGAAAACTACCAACTGATGAAAGTTATTATACAATCTAAGATTCTATTGTGATTAGTAATTTTCCCTTGAAACAATCTATTTCATGTAACAATTTTTCAATGGAAATTACCCTCTATTAAATAAATATATTATTTCATGATAGATATGATTATTTTATAAACCATTTACCCTTATTACATATGATGTTTTCTTTTATTTTTATTTCATTAACTACAAAAATATTGAAAAATTCATTTCCTTTTCTCAATATGGTCATTTGATGATAAGTCCTATTGATTCATGAATTAAATAAATCATTCATATAAGAGGAACTATTTGGTTCTATAGTGATTGGTGTGGCCTGAAATTGTACATCCCCTTGATGCATTAAAGGGTCTCCAGATTCAAATCAAGAAGAAAAATTAAATAGGTTTCAAATCATAGTATAAATTATGTTGTTATAGGTATTGATAGGAGTGGTATAATAATTCATTAGATCATGAAATCCAATAATTAAATAATTTTCCTAATTATAAATTTAGTAATTATAATCGATTATATTTTCAGAATGATATTATCTCTAGATGCATTTAAAACTTAGTTTAATGATTAAATGGCCTATGTGTTCAATTATTTAAATGGAATATGTGGTCAATTATTTATCATGACCTATTGATTATGATTATGGATTCATGATACATTCCACTTTAAATAACCTTCACTATGAATTTGAGCTCAACCTTATTTTGTTTCTTTTCCCAATAAGTGTTAATGAGATAATTGATTGAGTTTTGAAGGATTAAATTATATTTTTGTTATTATATATTATGTTGTACTTTATATTACCAATATAAAAGAGGTATCATGAATATATTTGGTTTTCAAAAAATACTAAAATGATCGGTCCTTCAATATTTGACCATTAATATATTTTCTAATATTTTAAATTAGAAACCTACTCCCAGCTACTTGATTTAGGGTTATTACACCAAACACGAGATTATATTCCTTCATATATAGTAGGAAATGATCTTCACTTGAATAATATTACCCCATCGTCAGTCTACGCCCTTGACACACATCAAAAAAGCTTGTCTGGACCCCTACTATCAATGTCAATACCAAGGTCATGAGAAGCCTCTCGACATTTAGTCCCAGAGAATGGACTGGAGGAGGGTCAATAAATGATTGTGAATCTACTAAATGAAATAGGAAACAAACAAGCATACACAAATAATTGAGCATAGCTTGAATGATCTATGGCCCCTATATAGTTGTTTCCTCTACCTCATGAAACCGATCATTCCCATTTAATATACCTCCCTACTAATGACCACCTCCATGAACACTCTCAAGTTGAGTCCCCTAGGCTCATGAAACATCTTGTGGTTGGAATCAACCCACTACTTCCACACTAGGTTGATAATAAGCCTATTACCCCTACTTCCCAAGAAATTTCACATGAAACTACTGCTAAGGATGGTTTTGAACATATCAAACTCCAAAAAACTGAACATGAAGAACAATTAGGAACTAATTTTTGAAATGGCCATTAACCTCATTCAAAAAAAATCATTGTCATGATATCCCCAATATAATTATGGAATCCAATGGCCCAATAATTCTAAAAGTGATGTTACTTAGGTGTCCTCCCCACTAGTCAAATCATTAAATTTTTTAGTACTTGAGACCTATAACTGAAAACTCTTCACCTCATGGAACACTACTGATCCCCCTATAATGGTAATCCTCTTCAAGAGTGCATCCTCCCGATCACCTACACCATATTCCAATCCTCTAGATATACTTTCATCAAAATAGTATTAATCTAAAAATAGAAAGAATGATAGAGTTCCCTTTGAAGATTTCTAACATGAGAATAATCAACTAAATAAATCCTAAGAAAACATAGAAGGTCATTGAACATGATTCCCTGCTCCGAAACAAACATACTTCCCTTTTGAAGAGAAATAACCTCCTACCACTTTATTGCTATCATTTTCATGAAATGAAATTTTCATGAAAAACATTCTCAATATTTAACCATGAAACATCTGGATCCTTTATCTCACCAATATACAACATCCATCATCGACACAAAGCACATTGTATCTAATTAACATCAAAAGTGACCTTATTTCCACTCGGGACCCAAATCAAACTGAAATATATCTTTTGAACCTATTTCTTGTTCCCACCCTCTATATCTAAAACACTACCCAAATTATTCCCTAAATATTTCCACTAAATACTGCTTAATGAACTATACAAAGCCTCATTTTCCTTTTGAGGATCAACCATTTGATGATCAACCAAATCAGCCTGTTGAACTTCAACTTCCTTAGGCACATGTGGGTGATTTCAAGGACCTATAGATGAAAGATGAAACAAATATTTCCTAACCAAGGGAGTATGAAAATTTATTTAGATTCATTTTATTTCACTATATTTATTTAAACATTCACAAAACTCCCAAACCCAAATAGGAACATATCATATAATATTGAACATAACTCTCCTCTATCTCTACCCTACAAAATGGTTGACCTAACATATACATTAAATAATCTTAGAGTTTACGTACTAGATCACAGTGGGATTAAATATCATGTCGGGGTCAGTCTTCCAAGCCAAGGTCACTGACCTAGTTCAACTAGCATTTTTTCCATACTGACCCTTATAATCCTAATATTTCCTAACTAAAAACCTAATCCTATATCTCATCCATACCCTCAGATATTACTTTGTCATGAACCCCTCTCACTAAAGATTCTGCAATGAGGGTATAGAGATAATGACAAACATGTCCCACATCTAGCAGGACTTCGGTTGCCGATAAGCACCGAGGATATGAAAAACTCATGAAATGGGAGGCATAAATATCTATAATATTATAGTATTGGGAGATATAATGAAACCCCCAAAAGAAACTTTATGACATAATATAAAAATACACCAAACACATCATTTAATTCTTGTATAACTAAGGCCGATATAGATAAAAGTCCCCAATATTAAATAAAATACATAAAATACAAAGAAGTGACACATAAACTGTTGAAAAATTTATGATCGTGCAGTATCTAGCATGATCTAATTAACCCTTTTTGAAACCTAAAAAACATTTTACATTCATAGGGTTAGCATTGATGTGTACTTATTAAGTAAACAGAAGAATCTTGTTCATATGTTAAAAAATCATACAAATACATCTTTGAGAAGACATGAGAACCAACATCACCTAAGCATGTCAAATATCCATCCAATCCTTGGCAATTCCTCCTCCAAAAACTAATTAATCCATATAAAATAACATAAAAAGAAAGGTATTGATAAAGGACACCGCACACCACTTTACAACTGATTTTCCACTCTCACACACCAACCTCATACATCTTAGTGAACTATTATCATATGAATAATATTTACTAGTTCTCCATAGCACAATCAGATCATATCATGCCCATAGAAAACTAGGACATTTCCCTACATCATGGTAACATCTCATCACACACATAGACACATGTGAAATCACATCAAAAACATAACCAGAGTAGTAGTGTATCAGAACCTAAATGAAAAAATCTATATAACCACATCCCATAATGTATGAACCCATCCATAAGATTCCCTAAAACATGGTAAAACTGAATATTTCTCCATGAAACAAGGGCCACCAACCCACAACTTGGTCACATTAGACTATGGCTACAGACAACTGGGCCACCACCACACAGCATAGTCGCATGTCATCCAGCCCGATGACACCTGGGCCATTATAACACAAACAATTCCGTATCTTGATTAATTGGGTATCATCAATATAAATGACATAAACCTTGTGAAACCTTACTAGCATGCATGACCCCCACCCTAATCCACCTCACAACATGTTCATATCACATCCCTCTCGAATACTCCTGATCCACCATGATATAATACAGTCACATAATATCCGACTAAATGATATATGGGCCACCCCCTAGTGATTTAACAAACCTTCTTCCATCAAACACTATGAATTCTACATTCCTAGAATAAAGAGAGGGGAAAATCATGTAGGCATATATCCTTCTTAAACACATGGATGTTGGAAAATATACCCTCTGAATGAAAACATGAGTGCCAGAACCTAGTACTCAATGTGGTTGGGTTAGGTGAAGAAATCCCATGGAATATACGAGTACATTAATATTTCCACACACAAGACAAACCCATGACTTCATAATAAAACACTAACCAACTCTCATCATTCCCACTTTCCCTGCCACCTCTGAAAGAATAACACCACACAAAAAATAATCCAAATTTTACATTTTTCAAACAATACCATTATCCACCCCATATTTTGATTATTTTGTGTCAACCACATTTAACCACACACCATATAATTTATTTTTCCATTAGTAATATTTATTTTATTATCCAAACCAAACCCCTTCCATTTAAATCATTATTAACTGACTATTACATCATTACTCATGCATCTAGCATAGGCTAGCATTCTCACAAGTAGATCATCATTTCTATAGAAACATTTCCTAGTAATCTCGAAAGAACAGCTAAATAACCATCCCCACACTATATAAAAATCTTGTACAAAAAATCAACTCCTCACAACCCAAAATGAAGGACCAAAAAAAATAACCCCACTGCCCCCAAAAGAATGGATAAATAAACTATCACCTCAAGGCCATAAAATCATGGTAAAAACAATCTCCTCACAACCCTAACTGTACCTCCAAAAAAACCATTACCTCACCACCCTAAAATAAAAGATAAACAACCTCACCTCACCATCCCAATAGAATAAAAAATTTAATCATCACCTCACCACCCCAAAATAAAGACCAAACAAACAATCAACATTCCTCCCCAAAATCATAACAGAAAAACCATAAATCACCCACACCACATTACAATCACACATCCCCACCCCACAAACATGACCAAACATCCCAATACATTATAGACCACATTAAATATTTTAAAAAGGGTGATTTATCACATTTCACATTATTTTATGGGTGTTATCTTGAAATCCAAAATCTTTGGGAAACCATTTCATTATACAAATTTAATTAGGTAGAAAATTTTCCATTTTGGGGTGACATAAAAAAACACGAAACATTATGTCAATATCACAACAACTACATCAAAAGAGAAGCCTCCAAACATCCATGATTTTCAGGGGGTCATTCAACCCGTACAAACACAACATGATAATAAAATCAAAGGTCTATATTTTTGAAAATCATTCCCCATTCCACTTCAATTTCAATTAACTGAGTAATGTGTCTTCATTAGGCTAGTAAAAACCACCCCCTTAGTTAAAATAGAGTAAATCCCTCCCACATGATACATAAAATTTAAAAACCAGGGATTCTCTAACTCAAATAAGATTTATTGTCTCTCTAAAAACCATAAAGAGAATAACTACATCCTAGAAACAACAAATTCACTGTGAGATCATAGATCAACCTACACTATAGTAATGGATTTTCAAAACACAGTCAATACGTACACCCCAAACCAAAACTGCAGAACTGAACTAAATCATTGATTGAAGAACAAGATAAAACCATGGGAAAGTGAGGAGAAATCAACACGGATCGCTAATGGGAATCCAATATAAACAATATATCAAAATAGGTTGAATATTTCTATAAGATCTCCTTAGTGAAGAAAATGTTCACACAAAATAATAGGGGAATGAGTTATAATCTAATGAAAAATAATATGCTTGTCAACCCTTTTAACATCCTAGATCCCAACACTTTGACATCGTGTAACCCCTTAATGATATGAAATCAATTATTTTTCAAAAAAAAAATAGAAACATCAAGTTAAATTTATGTTACCTCAGTGTTTAATTAATTAAATCTTGTGAATTACTTTCACGACCTGAGCCCATTTCACTTCTTCCACCTCATCCACATACAAGTTATGAAGCTGTATGACTACACATGTTGTGAACCAGCAATTAACATCATGTACTTATTTAATGGTGTTAATTTCTTATAGTATCTATGTTCCACCTCCAACCACCATGAATCCTCCTTAGGCCACCTCTGAAACCCCTATGACACCAAAAACTAAAAAAGTAATAGGTCGAGAAGGAACATATAATTACATGTTAACTTGAAAAAACAATTATATGAATTCCAGAATATTTTATTGAATATGTATTTCGTAAATTTAATTAACATCATTATTAATAGTGACTTATAGAAACTCACTTCACACATAATAAAAGTTGTAGAAAAAATAACTCCTTTTTTATTTTATTATTTTATCATCATTCATAACTATTTGATAACATATATAAGAATTATTATTCATATATTACAAAAACATTACATTTAAATATCATTTTCATAGGGATAAATATATATTTTTTATATAAAAATTCATAATACCAATAAAATAAATTTCATTAAAAAACGGGACTTTTAATCATGTAATGATTTTATTCAAAATTTAATGATTATTTCATTAAAATTATTAAATGAATTTGAATGAAGGAAATGTTTTCCAAAAACACTTCTTAATGTTTTTAATCCTATTCATACCCACTAATCTAATATCTTGGTTTTTAATATTATAATATATATTCATTCATTTTTACAAAAGGTTATGTGAAAATAAATCTATCAAATACAACAAATTTATTTCATATGAATACATATAAAATATCAAGATACATAAAAATAGATAGATGCTTTTATATGTGGTTTCAACCCAAGATAATAAAACATATAATTTTGTAAGAATTGGTATAAAAATTGGTGACAAGGATATTCTGTGGATGTGGTATTAATTATGAAGAAAATTATGTCAATATTTTTGTCATTGGATAATTATATTAAAATTTCCCTTGTAACTATAGCCTTCAAGATAGAAGTAGAATAGTTAATAATTCTCTCAACGTTGTTGGATATTTTTCTAATATAATAGAAACCCTTTTCTAAATCATGGAACTTGGTTAAAAGTTTTCAGGTATTTTATACGTTAATGTAACTGAATTTGTAACATACCAACATAATAGTGGCGATAGTCGAAACTCCTTCCCATTCATCATAGACTAACATAGTACCATTTTTTGATGAATCTACTAAACCATGAAATATCTCAGTGCCATAAATCATGCTATTTGTTTATATAAAAATTACTTCTCATTCAGATAAATTTTCAGATCCTCTTCATGAAAATTCTAAAGACCATGTTGTTGACATTACAATGATAAGATCTAGTTCTGATTATGATTTGAGTAGATGAATGGGAAATTTATATGAATAATTTTACATTTTTTTAGATTAATGTACATATTTTTGTCCTAAATGAATTTTCATCTCTTCAATTATAATTTTATATTATTTATAATATTCAATTTTTTTCATTTTTAAATTATTTTTTATATAATTTATGTGGTAGAGTTATATCCAGTATTCATTAGAGTTTTTTTTACATATAGTAATTATTTTAAATATTTTTTTCATTATCATGAATAATTTTATTACCTTTTTCATAATCCTAAAGAGGGTATAATGTTATGGAGGTTACCAAAAAATTTTGTAACGAACCTATCTTTAGTTTATATATGGTGAGTAATTTTAGTTTTTTGTGATTTTTATATATATTTGAAATTATATTCTCTCAATGATTTGATATCCAAAAGAGGTAGATTATTTGTTTACCCAAAAATTACTTTTTTTAGTTATCCTAAATCACATTATTCTATAAAATAATATTTAAATGATAATAAACTATTTTTCATGATAAATTTTAAGTATTGGTTTGACCACATGTAAAATGGATCGACTACATGAACCTTATATCAACCAAAGAGATAAATTTTCAATGCCCTAAAAAGTTTGTTATGACCAACCATATGATATATTAGTGGCCATATTATGTGGCTATCATAGTTAGATAGATGAAATTTCGTTAATATTTAAATCATCCATAATAGTTGAAGTGCAATCTGAGTGGTTTACACACCCTATAATCATGTATGAATCCCAGTTTGAAATCATGGAAGAGGGATATTATTGGGTTACTATAGTTGAACTATATCAATAATGTAGTAGGAATTGTATTAGTTATGTACCATCCAGAACTATTCATCTAATTTGGGCCTTTGGGGAAACTAATTGGGACAAAAATCCATCGGGAATTTAGGACACCGTATACCTCCAAGATACAAGGCCTCTAGGCTACCTCAATCCTCTTTTATAAGAGATTTCAGTCTATGGGGCCTATGTGCCAAGAAGTTATAAGGTTATATGGAACTATAGAAGGACCCATAAGGGGGATCAGATAATATATTATCTCCTAAGGTAATGATTTGTGGATTTTTAATGAAGAGTGATTATGGTAATATTCATCAGTATTAGGCATTGTGTAAATTCGAATAGATAAATTCTAGCAAATCAACTATGTTAGGTGGGGATCTAGGTTTCTTAAATGAGGATGACATGGATGATGGGTAGTTCCAAGTGTTGTAAGGTCTTTGGGCATTTATGTTATACACTAGACATAATGCCAGTAGGTGTTTGTGTCTTGTAAGGGTTCCATATCAACCCAAATGAAAAGGGGATTTTCTAAAAAGATAAATAATAATATAAGACCTTCAATCCATTTAGACTAGATTAATATATGATGCATATAGATCAAATAACCGTGATTTTAAATCAACAAATTATTGAATATACTACAATGTCCTAGATCAACCGCATGTTGATTTTATTTGACCATGCCTTTTATGAATTTTCAGATGATAGAATTTGATACTATTGAATCTATTGTATGTTGGAATATAGGATAAAACACAATAATAGATATTAAGTAAGACAACCTACCAGACTGTTTCCTAGCATAGTGATCAATTTTAATCATTTAAACATTACATTACTATAAAACAGGTCTTCAACAATGCTGGACTTTAACAGTTCAAGAAAAAAGCTCTAATAATGGTTCCATTTATCAGTGCTGAAAAAATAACATATATACTTTAACTTTTATCATCCCTTTTATAGGGCTGAGAAAGGGCTATCTTCACCGTTCTTTTAGCACTGATAAGGGGGGTCATTTATAGGAAATTTATTTTTAGTGATAATAAAGTACGCCCTTTAAAAATGATTTATTATTACTCACATAAAGAAATCCTTTATGAACACATTTTTAGAGATGTTAAAAGTTTGAATAAAATAAAACAATTAAATATATAAACAATAAAAATGATTTTATTAAAAAATAATAAAATATTTATTAATTAATATATTATTAATAAAAATGAATAACTTGATTAAAAAATATATAAATTATAAATACTAATAAAAAGTATATATTAAAAATATATATATACGTAAAGTGAATATTAAACAAAAAAAATTTAAATATATGTAAATTATGAAAAATATTAAACATTTTATTAATTAAATAAGTATTGATAATGTTATTAAATAGTATATACTAAATATACAGAGATATATATATATATATATTTATATAAATGTATATAAATATGTTTTATATAATGCTACATATTTATAGTTTCCAATAAATAGTAATATATTTAGTGAATAATGGTTTATAATTAAAAATTAATATGAATAAAAAAACTGACTAATTGCATCAAGTAATGAACATAATTGAATGTAGTATGTTTTTTCAATTTAACATGAATCAAACTAGTGTTATATGGATTTCACATATATGTAATAATAAAGAATTTTTATATAAAATGCACACACATAACAATTTTTCAATTAATTTAAAGAGTTCCTATTATTTATTATATATATATTTACTATGTTTTTAAATTTTCAATATGTATTCATCTTTATTTCAATATATATCAATTTATTAATTATTTATATTTAATTATTAAAATGTATCCAATGATTTAATATTTTTAATTAATGTATACAAATTTTTAATTATTCAATTTTACTCATTTTTAACAAGCATGTACATAAGATTAAATATTCATTAATAAAGTTAAAAAAAATATTTGAAAAAATATATTTATAAACAAAAATATTTATAAATGTATATTCACCATTATAATACATTTATATTTAAAAATTAATAAATAATATTTGTTTAAAATGAATTTGTATAATTATAAATAAATAATTAGATATATTTATTTAAATAATAAATATATTTATTATATTTATAAAAGATATTTATTTATGAAATATATATTTACATGTATATTTATATAAATATATAATTATTGAAAAATTATTTTTTTCAAAAAGTATTTATATAATTAAAAATAAATTATTATATTTTCAAATTATTATAAAATTATTACTTTATAAAAATTATTATTATAAGTATTATAATTAAATATAATAATTGTACTTTTTTAAAAAAAGTAATTTTTTTAAAAATTATTATAATTATTTTTCAGTGCTAATGTTTTAGCAATTATAAAGACGGATTTTATTAACACTCCTTAAACTCAGTCTTTATCAACACATACTAAATTAGCACTAATAAGAGGTATCCTTATCATAACTTTTTTGGAAACACTAATAAAAAGTATCCTGGTCTATTTTAAGTACCATAACCATCATTTACCATATCGTGATATCCAAAGATCTCTAATGAAGCCTTATACTATTGGTGCTCCTTATTATTGAATCCAACCACAAATCTTTGTTAGAACCCAGGCACTAACTATTCTAAGGCTAGAATCAAAGGCACCAGTGATTCTAGGGTCGAATGAAATGATGGTTGGAATGAAATGATGGCTGGAATGAAATCTATGTTTTTTAATATCTATACTATCTATCAGTTATCAACTTAACCAAATCCTCACACATATGTGTATCCCACTAACTCCAACATTACTATCCTATAATAAAATAACCAAAAATTCATTTTTATAGATTTATTGAAATATTGTCTTCCCTGAGATAAAGTGGAACTCCTTCAGACATCATTGGTATTGTGACACTTAAAATATATCAAACCTAATGTTGGGACAAGTTTTTATGTATTATAATTGGATCTCAATACCTATATTCCATGACATCTACCATTTTTATCATCAAATTCTGAAAAATCCATCCATATAGAGGTCAGTGTTGTTATTTGTATGGAATATTCAATTGCAAATCTCTTTGTTACCACTTTTTCATTTTTTATTGAGGAATTAATGTACTATGGTTTCACTGATTTTCCAATAAACAATGTAAAATATTTCACCACTAAGAGTAATCTTGATATTATGCCTTATATGATCCTTAAAAATTACAATGTGCTTTGTCCAATCATCAAATATTATTTCTTACTACTTCTATTTTTTAACAAAATAATTTGACCACCACTACAATTTTATTCATTGATTTAAACCTTGATTGTATTTCGTGGAGTTGATAATACATCTTTATTTTCCTCACAATCAATGTCTTATTTTCAGTCTACCTCATCCTCATGTGCTCCCCCCTGTGCTACTCAATTCAACATTAATTTCTCTGATGGATTCTAAATTATTTTAATTATTATTAATCCCCCCATTATAAATAGTAAAAAATATCTATCAATGTTATCTTGACATCATAAAAACATCTCCACCAACCCTTTTTATGGAAGTATTTAATTGTCCCATTAACTAATATAATCAATTTTTCACTACCACAAATAAATTTATTCATTGAAACAAAATTACCATAATTTTTTTCTAACCCCAAATCAAAAAATGGTTCTCATAGTTTATTATGCCTTTTTAAAAATATACCCATAATTGAAATGATAACCCACTAATTAATAGTACATAATAATCACTTCATTTCTCTCATCACACTTTTAATATACAATATGTATGTTTTACTTTAATCCAACTAAAAACAGGTCATTCTTTTTCATTTCCTTTTGGTTCCACCCTTAGGAGTCACTGATTATAATCCATTTAATTCCCAAAATTGGGGGGAATTACCCCTTTTGGAGTGCACAATGCAGTAAAACTATCGTCCTCATCAATTTTATCTCCCAAATAGTTATTATTCCAATTTTTTGTTTCATACTAAACCCCCATCTCATTTATGTTTCTTGTACTATTTTTAATAGTACTCATCATATGGATGACTACTTCTTTAAGTATATCATGAAACACATGTTCATGTCTATAAGAGATGGGTGATGAGTGAAAAATAACAAAATCATATGATAGTTGTTCCGAATATAAGATTATGAGGATGAAAATTGTCCATAACATTCACCTTTTGATGAATTCAGAGGATAAAACCTACCATATTGGAGTAATTATTTTCTTAAATTAAACTACCAATTTTGTTCAAAGAATACTAAAATTCCTTAAAACAATAAAATGTTATATTTCTGTTATAAGAATTATTTATAACATTCATATTTGATAATTAAAATATTATGTTTACTTATTTATTTCTTGTACCAAATTAATAATTCATGAACCCAATAAGATATATCTACTTTAAATCAGATGAGCCAATGTTTCAATCCACGATATCTTATTTTCCCATCATCCTTCTCACACATAGATTAATTTTTTAGCAAGATCTATTTTCTTTTTTTACATCACTATTTCTTTACTGTTAGAATATCCATATTGTTAAAAAAAATTCACAGTAAAATTATTATCCATAGAATTGATGTATTGTTTCATATTTATTTTTAATTTATTTATTTATAGTATAACTCATATAATAATTGTTTCATTATATAGATGGATTATTTTGTTCAAATTGGGGTGGTTTTTTGAAATTACTCATTCTCAGGAGGGATTGGACTTCATTCTTGTAACTAAGATAATGAAGGCAAGGAAATGTGTTAAGAATTCATTAAACTATGAGGAAAAGGTGAATTCCTACTACTTATTTAATTTTTCATTCATTTTATCTAATATTTTTATGTTAATTTCTTCATCATTTTTATACAACACATATGTTGTTTTTTCATAGATCTTTTGGGAAGTCATATCTTACTTTCAACTATCTAAAACAATACACTAAAGGATTAAATATTTATTTCATCCAATGTTACCATTTTTTCCATTTTTATTTCCTTTTATTATCAAACTGGAAACATTTCATATTCCTTCGATGATGTTAGCTGGAAAAAAAATTTCATTGTTGAAATCTAGAAGATAAGAGGAAATGAATGTTCCTGTTGTAGTGAATTCTCATGATATAATAAGCACATGAGCTTCCTCTTCACTTATGGCCTCAAAACCAAGAATGGTTTTTAGGATGGGAATATCGATTAAACATATTTGAAAAAATAAATATCAACATATGAAGAAAATGGAAGGGGTTTTACATTTTTAGTTATGATTTTTACAAACTTTGAGATGTGTAGGAATCAGATGTAGCTCAATATGACACAAGGTGTGATCGGTATGACTCAATGTGTTTCTTTTTTATTTAAAATTGACATTATTTTTAGTAAAAAACACCACTAACATACTCAAAACTGTGAAAAAGTATTCTGAATGTTTTAATACTTTAGTAATATGACCCCTAAGTCATTTACGATATGTACGAATGAGAAACCCCTCAATTTGATACATCGTGTGACCGTTATGATTCAATGTGTCCATTATGAGCATAAAATCAGTAGTTTAGCTCAAAAATGTCACTCACTAAAAATAGATAAAACACAATCAGATTATTTTGATTTATTATAAAATTGATTCCTAAGTCCACTATCATGTTTTGGAATAAACCTAATGTGAAGCTGATACATGTTGTGATCGGTTTGATCCACTGTTTGTGTTTCTAGTTAAAAATGACATTTGAGTAAAAAAACAAGTGACATACTCAAATTCGAAGAAAAAATTCATATTTTTTTATACTCTAGGAAAACTATCCATCTATCATTTGTGAAATGTAAGAATTAGTTGAACCTCAATCTAATACATTGTGTCACTAGTATGACTCTAACTGCATCTTGTTATTTAAAATTGACAACAATTTTAGTAAAAAGGATTACTAAGCTACTCAAAATAAAAAAAATTCATTAGTATTTTTTTTTAAAAAATAGTGAAATTATAAATAAGTCAATTTTGAAATGTAGGAATTAGATATACCTCAATTATGATACACGATGTTCTCGGTATTACTCCATGGGTCTGTTATGAGTTCAAAATCGACAGTTTGGTTCAAAAAGTTCACTCACTGAAAACAAATAAGAGGCACATGGATTTTCATGATTGTTTAAGATATCAATTCACAATTAATTTCTGATGTGTAGGAATCATTGTAAAATAAAAATGATATATTATGTGATCATTACGAGTCAATGTGTGAATTTTCTATTTAACATGAAAATTTAATTAAAAATAAAATTGACGTACTCAAAAGAGATAAAACAAATTAATATTGTTTTTATAATTTATAAAAATTATCCATAAGTAATTTGGGAAGAGTAGGAATCATCCTCACCTAAATCCGATGCATGGTGTGACTTGTATAACTCTAAGTGCCTCCTTTTATTTAAAATCGACTCAATTTAAGTAAAATAGACAACCGACCTTCTTAAAACCAAGAAAATGCATTCAAATGGTTTTTATATTTTAGGGAAATGATCCATAATTATTTTTTTGTAGGAACATTCTTCGCCTAAATCCAGTTAATGTTTTGATATGTATAATGCCAAGTGCATATTTTTATTTTAGATTAACATCAATTTTAGTAAAAAGGACAACTGACCTTGTCAAAATAGAGAAAATGCATTTGGATTGTTTTCATATTTTAGGGAAATAAACTATAAGTAATTTTTGATTTTTATGTATCATCCAAAACAAAATATAACACATAGTTTGACTGGTACTACTCCGAGAGATACTTTTTTTTATTATTGACATCAAATTTAGTCAAAAGGACAACTAACCAACTCAAAACCAATCCAACACATTTGGATTATTTTGATATTTTAGGGAAATAATACATAAGTAATTTTTGAGATATAAGATCCCTATTCAACTCAATATGATGCTTGGTGTCACTTGTATGACACTAAGTGTGTCTTCTTAATTAAAATTGGCATCAATTTTATTAAAAAGGATAATTGACCAACTCAAAACTATGAAAAACTAATGGGAATGTTTTGATATTTATAGGAATTATACATATGTAATTTTTTTTGTTTAGTAATTATATTCACCTAAATATGATATAGGATATTCCCACAATGACTCAATGTATCCGTTATCAGTTTAAAATTTACATTTTAAGTCAAAAAGTGCTACTCACAGAAAATAGAGAAAACTCGGATTATCATTATAATTTAGAAAATAGATTATTATTTCATTTTTTAAATGTAGGAATCATTCTCATTTGAGAATTAAACATGATGTGATCATTATGACTCCAAGTGTGTGTTTTTAGTTTAAAATGACAGGTGGGTAAAAAAACAAGTGACCTACTCAAAAAAAGGAAACACATTCTGATTATTTTGATACATTAAGAAAATGATCCATATGTTATTTTAGATATATATGATTTATTAACACCTCAATCCAATATATTTTGTGACCAGTATGACTCAATGTGCATCTTTTCAATATAAAAGTGAAATTTTACTCTCAAACATGCATACATTGCCAAAACCGAGCAAAACAACAAAGATTTTTCTCATCATTCTATATTCTATTAGTTATTGAATTCCCTTATAATTTTTATCTTATTCTTATTTAATTATTTTTCATAGAGATAGTTCTTGAATATAGAAAATAAATATTGTGATGTGAAATAATCAACCATGACTCAATTCGATACAAAGTGCTCCTGGTATGAATAAAAGTTTAGATTAAAATTAACACTTTATATTAGTTTATTTAATTATATTATTAATAACATAAAAATATTCTTTTATAGGTGTGTTTTATTTTTAATCGGGGGTTTGGATGAAAAGGAAAATGATGATTGTGGTTTTTTAAAATATGTGACAATTTCAACATATTTAATTTTATAAACCAATGTTTGAAATGAATATGATTTGGTTTTTGTTAGCATTTCTATTGTAAATTTTATTTCATTTAAATTTATTATTTGTTCATGATTTTTCTTATTTTATGGTGTTTTTTTGCTATGGTGTGTTGTTACAGCATATTGTACTAGTGATATAGTGTGTTGTTGTATCATACTACACTATTCACCTTTACTAGTGCTAAAAAAGTGATAATAAATGATTTTGCCATTAAATATCTCTCTTGTAGTCAATGATTTTCTAGAATTGTTGAAGGTCGTTTTTACATTGTTAAAGGCCTATTTTGTAGTTGTCTTCCATGCTAATTAATGGATTTTCACCATTATTAATCCATTATTTTAAATTCCATTGTTATATTTTGGACCATTTAATGAATGTCAATGCAGTACAATATATATAGATAAAAATTTCAATTTGAGGAAGTGTTTTATGATTATTTTACAATAAAAAACTATTCAGGAGTCACGTATGATTAATAGAAAGTTTTCCATGATAAGAAATTATTATAGCTGATTAATAAATTAAGACCCAATACATGTAATTCTTACTTTCCTCCAAAAATCTCTATTTTCCTACTCATCATTTCATATACTATGCGAAATCAAGAAAACACACAATATCTGCTCACAAAATATTTAGAGGATTAAACAAAAAGAAGGAACCCTTTCAAATTAATCAACATTGATTTGAGAGGAGTTTCATCATTTTTTCATTATAATTGTCTATAAATCATTTTCTAATTATGTTTTCAAGTTATGATTAATTTTTTATATATAATTATTTAGCAGATTCTCTTCCACATTAATAAAATTTAATTCTATTTTCATTCTTTTAATTCTTTACATTGGTACTCCCATTAATGGATATAGAAGGAGCTTGGTAAAAATAATTGACTTATAGGGTGTAGTTGACTACTTGTACACACGATCCAGTTTGTTGACCATTTTTGTAACATCCAAATCTCAAGAATCCTAGAGCTCGTAGTTATATTACATTATTTTAAAAAGAAATACCATTGTTGAAATATGATTAAATGTCTTAAAATTAGTTAATAATTATACATATAAAGAATTAAAATCATAAGATATTGTATGAACATATTATGATAACATTATTATGACATCCATCATAACTATAAGAATTAAATACAACCTTCCTTTAGGTTTCTTGGGGAAATGAAAACAAATAAGTGTGTCATCATATACTTAGTATGGAGTAATAAAAAATGGAATCTGACATAACATAAAATTGAATAGGTGACACGAAAAGAATTTTAAAAAACATGAATCCTTATTAAAATGAAATTGAGGGCTTGTAGTATCCATGAATGTAAATGAAAACATGTATAACAATAATCACTGACTTCTTACAAAAGTTATTGATAATTAAAATAAACTAATATTTTTGTGGAGTCCTTGTTCGGAGACATTTATTACATTATAAAAAGTGTTATACACCAAAAACCAACATTAATTGTCTCATGAGACCTATTAATGCATCAAGGTGGCTACATAATTATATATCCCCCAATCACCTAATTGATTCCAAGGAATTCCCCAGAAGAGTCATTAGGAACATTCATACAATTCCCAAAGGAACCTCTTGGTTCATAAAACATGGATATACATAAAATGATAGATAATAACATCAAATACATCCACATTTGATAGAATATTTTCAATATCATGTAGAACATACATTAATCAACATAAATGATATGGGGTTTCAGGAAATAAATAATTATTATCCCTATCAATGAAACATAGGGGTGATGGTACCATCAATGTTAAAGCGTATCCATGAACAATAATAAATGTGTTAAATAGTATTCATTGGTAGGGAAATATGAAAACAATAGGAAAAATAGTTCTCCATGGTTTATTAAGAGCATGTGAGTATTCCAAAGAATATCCCCTTGTAGTTTACTTCTAGTTGTGAAGTCATAGGTCCAATCAATTTGCATCAGAATGATTACCACAGGGCACATATGATCTATATCTATATCCACATTCCAATATCCAAGCATGGATCTTTTTTCAAGGAAATCTTAGACACTTTTAGTTTATCAAAACATTTGATGGATTTTTGAACCATATAAAGGTAACAATTGGATATAAAAGATATGAGATAGAGATAAAAATATCATTTTATAAATCAATAAAATTCAATAAGTAATATAGAAAAACTCAACCATGGTGGTTTATGCACCACACAAAATTAAATATGTTATGACTATAACATGACCTCAAAAGAATGAATCTTGGGACTAAAAACCCACACTTATAGATTTCGTATAAATTTAGTAATAAATTTTTAAAGAGAAGTATTAAAAATTTAATTATAAACCAATTAATAAATTAATTTCTTCATATAACATCTCAAATGGGTAATTTAAAAAATTAAATTAGTTGTATAATATAGAATATGTCTCAAAGAGTGGAATTTGAGAAGGAAATCCCTTACTATATTTGCTAAATTTGATTAATGTACATTAAACTAATGTGTCATTAACATATATATATTTTTCACTTAATTCAAAACTATACTCGCATCTATTTTCATTCATAATCTTCAAAAATATTCATACTCTACATGAAATCTTTTTCTTTTCAACATCGGTGCTTATAGTTTTGATCATTCATATTGGTTTCATAATAATGATTCTTGTATTCATTAGTCATCATATGTTCATTATACGAGTCCATTAATGATTCTTTTAGGGATTGATTATAATAATTCATGTTGTTTAAAATTCCATTCATGCTTATTTTATATTATATGCTAGAATATGGATTGAAAAATAAATATTTCTTTTGTGATTATTGACGAACAATCGTTGTTTCATCAATTTAAAAACTAGAAATTCATATAGTTTCTCTATGAGTAAACATATATTTCATATATATATATATATATATCCTATTATACTAGTAATTATTTTATAGTAGTCGTCCATGATAAAAATTTAGTGCATTTTTAAAACCTATAAAAATAAATTCTATCGAAAAATAAGCCTTTAATCATGAAATTATATTTTCAAAAAAATTAATAATTATTTCACTGCAATCATTCAATACATTTAAATGAAGTAAAATATTTCTATATACATTTCTTAATGTTTTAAATCCATTTCACACTCACCAATCGAATTAATTGGTTTAAAATGTTATAATATATCATGGTTCATTTAGAATTAGGGTTTTATGGAATAAATGTTGTAGAATACTTAAAATTTATATCATAGTAATGAAAATAAAATATCATTATGCTATAAATTAGAATGATGGTTTTATAATAATTTTAATCTCAAGATGATCAAACATTTATTTTGGTAGGAATTAGTATAAAAATGGTCATCCATGAAAGAGGTATGATTATGAAATCAATTAGATATTATATTGATGTGATTTTAATTATGAATAACTTATTGTATATCTTTATGTCCTTGGATAACAATATTAACATTTTCTATGTAACAAAATCCTTTAAGACTCAATTTTTATATTTAATATTTCTGTCACATTTATTGTATAATTTTATAGGGGAAAAGAAATAGTTTTAGAAATAATATAACGTGGTGGAAAATGTATAAGTGAGTTTTTAAGAGTAAGGAAACTATATCTGTATAATACCAATATAGCATTGGTGGTTACAAAATCAAAAATCTATTTACCACCAACTATCTCAGTACCTTTTGGATATACAACCACTCAATCTATGAAACATATCAGTCCTTTTTCTGATGATATATTAATTGGTAAGGAATATATTTCACATCCTAATAAATTTTCAGATCCACTTCAAGAAAAATACAATGACCATGTAGGGAACATAACTATGATAGGATTTCATTCAGATTATGATTTCATTAGATAAAGGGGAATTTTCTACCATATTTGTTTAAAAAAATTCAATTATTATACTAAATTTTTCTTCAATGAATTATATGTTCTTTTATTATATTTTTCTATGGTCTAAACCCATCAATTTTTACATTTTAATATTATTTTTTACACAATGTATATGGTATAATTATATAACTTACCAATTATCATTTTCATTATGGATATAAAAATTCATATAAATATTGTATTCATTATCTTGAATTATTTTATTTCCATTTTTATAATTCCTAATGGTGAATAATGACATAGTGGTTACTAGAAATTTTTGTAATAAATATTTCATGAATTTATATATGGTGATTAATTTTAGTATTTTTTTTAATTTGTCTGATTATTTTAAATTTTATTCTTTCTATGATTTATGATAATAAAAATGGATTGATCTTTGATTTAGACCAAAATTCCTTGTTTTACTAATCAAAAATCACAATTTTCTATAATATATAATTTCAATGATAGTAACCTATTTTTCATGATAGATGATAATTATTTTATTTACCACACATACAATGGATCAACCACATGATCATTAGATAAACCATAGATATAAATTTTCAACGTCAACAAAATTTTGTGATGGTTGATTGTGATATATATTAGTTACCATATGATGTCCATATCCAAGATAGACAAATGATTATTTTTTTAAGTGTTAAATTGACTTTGATATTTAGAGTGGTAGATGATTGGTTAACACATCTTTTAATTGAGTATGAATCCAAATATCAAATCATAGTAGAAAACTATTTCTCAGTTTCTGTAGCAGAAATGTATCATTATGAAAGTAGTAATTATAGCAGTTATGTACCCTTTATTATTGTTCATTATATTATGAATGTTGTGGATACAAATTGGGACAACAATCTAAAGGTCACCATATTCCTCAATACTACTTGGAATTTTTTCCACCTCAATTCACTGATCTATGGGATTTTAGGCCAAAGGGACTCTGGGATAAGGAGTAGTAATCTTAGATGATAGTGGAGTCAGACCGATAAGGGGAATCAGAGAATGCAGTATCCACTAAATTAAGGATAACTAGATACGGATAGAAGAGTGAGTATGGTGATATTCATTAGTATTAGGTACTGTTAAATTATAAATGGGGTAATGCTAGCTGATCAACTATGTGAGGTGGTGAACTATGTGCCATCAATGAAGCATATGTTGGGGAGGGATAGTTCCAAGTGTAGTAGGGTCTTTGGGAATTCAGGTCAAGTGGTAGGCCTTATGCTTATGGTTTTATAGGTCATGTAAGAGTTACATATCAACCCTATAAAAAAGGCAATTATCTAAAACATAATGAAAAATATAAGTTGTTCAATCCATTAGACCAGTTAAATATACACTTTTTATAGATTAAATCATGATCTTTTTAGTCAACCATTATTGATAATACTATAATGTCCAAGATTTATTGCATGTTTATTCTAATTGACATGGCCATTTATAAATTATAATATGATATAATTTTATAGTCTTGATGTTGTTGTATGGTAAAATATTGGATAAACAACAATAATGCATCTTCTTGTAAGACAACCTAACAAACTATTTCTAATCCAAGTAAAAAATTCAAATCATTTACATATTACATGAAAATTTATAGTTTATCAGTTTGATAAATCCATTATTTTATTTACAATTCCTATATTTAGGAACATTTAATGAATATTGGTGAAGTATAGTATTTTTGGATACAATTTTAATTATATGGAAATGTTTTGTGACTATTTTCCATTTTTTTAAGATGTCACCTATAAATAATTGAAATTATCACATGCTAAAAATATCAGATCTTATTGATTAATTAATACTCTATACTTCTAATTATTACTCTACTCTAGGAATCCCTATTTTTTACACATCATTTTTTCATTTTAATTAACTATCTGTCTATTTCAATTTTTCTATTTGAGTAGTGATTAAATTTACAATAAATTAGTATATAACTTGATCCTCCACAATAACAAATAGTAATTTAAACTCTATTTTATTTCATTAATTGTTACTCTAATTAGTGGGTGCATAGAAGGAAAGGTCATAATCATTTACTTCTTGTGTGTGGTTTACTACATATGAAAACAATCCATTTTATGTATCATTTTTGTAACATCCCAATATTTAGAAACCTATATATCATAGTAATATTATATTATTTTAAAAAAATAAAAGAGTTACAGTATTATAAAAAGTTTTGGTAGTTATGTAATATTATATATATACACTTTTGAAATAATATGATACTACATGACCATATTGTGATAACATTATTATCACTTCCATAAGATCCCAAATAATTAAAAACAAACTTCCTTGAGGTTTCTTAGGTAAAGGAAAACAAATAAGGGTGATATTTTATTCATAATAAGGAGTAAAAATCAGTGGAATCATGCATAATATAAAATGTAATAAGTGATATTGCAAGAATAAATGAAAAAAAATAAATATGAATAAAAATGAAATTTAGGAATCGTTATATACATGAAAATAAATAAAAATATGGATAAAAATAATTTTTTATGTAATACAATAGGAATTAGAAATTACAATTATTAAATCTTGTCTATATTTATTTTCCGATTATACATATCCATCTATAGGAATAGTTAAAGACTAAAACCTAACCTGTTTTGTCTCATGAGTCATTTCAATACATCAAGGGTCCATATAATTCTAGGGCCACCTATAACCTAATTGAGTCCAATGAATTCCCCATAAGAGTCATTTGGAAAGTTCAAAAAATTAGAAAAGGGACACCTTAGTTCATAAAACAATGATATCCATAAAATGATAAATACATACATCAAGTAATTTCCCATTCAACAGAATAATTTGAGTATCTAGAAAAATACCTTAATCAACATAGAAGATATGCGGTGTTGTTAATGTAATTATTAATAACCATAATAATTATATAGAGGGGATATGGTACCTTCAATTTGAATGGTTATCCATGAATATAATAAATGGTTTCAGTGGTTTTCATTATTAGGAAAACAAGGAAATATTAGGAAAAATCCTACACCATGGTTAATTAAGAGAATATAAATATTCCAAAGAATATACCTAGAAATTATCTTTCTAGGTGTGTACAAATAGGCCCAATCACCATGAAATTTGGTGATTTCCACTAGTTGCATCGGTTCCACAGTTTCATCCAAATTCTTGGGTCTAAACATGGATGTATTTTCTTGGAAATTACACTAAATTTTACTTTACCAAAACATTGGATGGCTTTTCCACCTTATAAAGGTAGATATTGGATCTAAAAAAATTAAATAGGGATAAAAATAAACCTTTAAAATTATATTATATTTAATTGGTAAAATGGGAAAATATTCTCATTTAATTTTATTGACCCCACTGAAGAAAATAAGTGGTGACTATAACATGAGTCCCAAAGAACAAAACATGAGACTAAAAACCCACACTTATAGATTCAACTATAATTCAGTAATAACTTATGAAAATATTGGGATTAAAATGTTTACTAGAAATAAGTTAATAGATTTATTTTATGATATAACTTATCATGTTTTAATTATATAAACAAAATAAAGTAAATTAGGTGCATAATAAATAAATATTTATAAAATAGTAGAATTTGATATAGAAAATTTTTACCACTTGTGCCGAATTCCATAAACATACATTAACGTAATGTATCATAAAAATATTTATCTTATTCCCTTAATTAATAAGCTTAATCACATCCATTTTCATTCATACTCTTTAAAAATAGACATACATTACATGAAATATTCTAATTTTAGTCATCAATTCTTAGAGTTTTGATCGTTTGTACTATATTTATAATAATGGTCCTTGTATTAATTATTCATAAAATATATATTATTACATGACCATTAATGTTTCTATATGGCTGTTTTATAATATTTTATGATGTTTCAATTTACTTTGATTATTTTTTATACAATATCATTGAAAATGATGTCAAAAATAAATTGGTTTTGGTGATTATTGTTGAATGGAGGGTGTTCCCATAATTTATAAATTATAAATTTATATGGTATCTCTAGGAAACAAATAAATATTTTCATTAATATATAATGATATTTATATCATATAATACTATTAAATTTTTTTTAACAGTCATCTATGAATTAAATTCAATGTTTTGTCAATGTATGTAGTTAAACCAAATAAGATATGAACATATCCTAATTTAATGAATGACTATGAGGTGGTTTTGTTTTAATACCATCATCCCATAAGAACAATGACTTATTAGGTGACTAGTAGAGTGATATATTATAATATGTTTGGATTATAATAATAGTTAATTGGTATGAAAATATTACATTATTTAAGTAAATGATTTTATTTTTCTCATTCTTATTTAAAATGAATAAATTAATGAAAATAATTTGTTGATCATATAATTAAAAATTTCTCTTATTTTCCATGAAAAAAAATATTTATATAATAATCATCATATTTTTACATTTATACTATCATTAAATCTTACCTTGAAATGTGGTGGTGGAAAACGAAACACGTTACGCCATGGAGGCGGTAGTCTACACAACGTTGAAAATATATATTTCTATATTAGATAAAGTATATTAAAAAATAATGATAATAACCTTAATATATTGAATGTTTTGTATATAAATTATAATAATATCATTATAGTAAGTTAGACAGATGATGTTTTAAGGGTGATTATTATGACGAGAACTATGTAGTTGATAATAAAAATTTTGGTGGATTGAATATTCCCTTGGAACTATCTTTGGAAATGAGAACCGTATTCTTAGTAATGGTGAAAAACATCATTTATAATTTGGAGAGGATATAGTAGGGGAAAGATTTTTAATTTTCAATTAGAAATTTGAATGATAAGTGAGCCCTGAAGGGGGAATATATTACCCTTCTATAGTTAAATACAAGGGTAGTTTTGTAAATACCCATTCAATTTTAATAATATATTTTAACTACTAAGGAGTCAGGAGCATGAAAAAAGAAAAAATGATGGAAATTGATGTGTTTTGGCCGGTCCACATCCCAACCATATATTTTGATACATTTTTTTAGCTTCTTTTCCATTCCCTCTTATTAAATGACATTTTACAATATTTATTTTTACTGAGGTAATAAAATTTTAACATTTTTAGTTAATTTTATAGACATAAGTTAAAATTGACCATATATATTTATATAGAAAATCCTAGATAAATTTATAAAACCATTTTATCAAATAAAATTTCTATATTTATGAAAATTAATTTTAAAAATAGAATCCTATAACAGTATCATTACATTTTCTAAGAAATAATATATTTAATATTGTATTTATATATAAGGAATAATTATCTTGGATAAGGATTATAATTATATAAACTGAATTATTTTTTTTTTAAAATATGGATATGATGCTTCTATGTCAATATATAATATAATCTTCTTTAAAAATAATTGATTCAATGAAAATATAGGAAACAATTTTTTTATTACACAAGAATTTTAATTGGATGGACAAAAAAGTCCACAGTTTTTCTATATTCAAAGAGTTTTTTAAATTAAATATTATTATTCATAGTATTCATATTTTATTATGTAAATGGTTTTATATGTTTCTATTTTCTGATTATATAATAGGAAAGGCATAAAAATTTCATGTTTTGTAATAAACATATTTTTCAAATAAAAAGCATCTTTTAAAAAAAGATAAAAAATTCATAGTAAGGAAATTTTTCTACAATTATTTTTTAAAATAATTTAATTTTCTCAAATTTATTTTTTAAATAAATTTTTTTAACTATTGTCTAGAATAACACATTTTTAAATGGTATATTGCATGATAGTTCAGGATATGATGTTTACCTGATACAATATACTTTCTAGCGTAAATTATCACCCATTAAATAATATCATCCAAAACATTTTTATATAAGTAAAATACTAAAAAACTATTGATACCCCTTATTTATTTCTTTTCCAGTCTCCTAGTATTCCTTCTCTAGTTTGTGAATTCTCCAAATTACATTCACCAAATAAGTTACAAATTTCTGTAGTACTTGATCTATATTTTTAAGGATATATGAATTATATTCATTATATGAAAATTTAGAATAAAACTATATTCATTCATATGTCAGAACAATAATTTCATCCAGAATGTATTTATTTTGTAGTAAAATAAGGAATATTCCTTGTACTTTAGAGATTTTTGGTGGAATTACCAACTGGTAATCTAAAACACTAATTTTTTCTAGTATTTCAGAAGGACCAATATACCTAGAGAATAACATCACCATTTAATCAAATATTAAAACTCCCTTATATGGCCATTCCATTAATAATACATGATCACCAACTTTAAATTCAATGCCTTTCATTTAATTATTATCTTTTCTCTTCTTTATAGTTGGGATGATTTAATGAGACAATGAATATTACATACATTAATATTTGTCTCCTCTAAATGATCAATGAAAACCAACCTTATTCAGCAAAATTGATCCCAATAGTTAGCAGTTATACACCTCTTTATATACTATGCTTCATATGTTTCCCTCTGTATGCTCAAATATATGAAATATTTGTATATAAATTCCACCAAAAGTATAAACTAATCCCACATAACTTGGATGTAAAGAGTGTGTGATATTGGAATGTATTGAAATGTATAGATATATTTTTTTAAGTTGTATATCTATCTTGGGATGATAGTTGATGGTTAAATGTATCTCAATGTAGAGATCCCATTTAAAAATATTCTATAATTTTAATGCAAACTGATGGTTACTTGAAGATGCATGTGATAGGGTTTCCCCATCATGCCTTACAATATCATTAGTATAGATTCAAGAATGCTGATGAAGAGATAGATTTTCTGTTATTGTTGTTAAATTAGTATAATTATTAACATTTGGAACAATAATATATTTAAAAACATTCTTCCTTGGAGTATATGGGATTCTAGAAAAAAAGTATATTGTAACATTATCCGACTTCCATATTGGTAAATACATGGGTCAAATTTATCTTTTATGATGCTATCTTTCTCCCTTATATTTATTTAATACTATGCCTCTTGACATGAAGGTAAAAATAAATCTCTTTATACACTCCCACCTGAAATGTTACCTTAAATCCAAATACCAGCTTATTCTTCTTTGGTGTCTGAAGAAATTTGAGCATAGTGATTCATCTATTAGTTCCCTATTCAATTACTCTATCTATGAAAAACATAACATCTAAAAAAATATCAACACTCTGTCTCTATAGATGAGGTCTATAAATTTCCAACCATTCACTAATTTAATCATCCTTTGTATGTTATCATCATCCAACATAGAATTCATTATCTTTTCTAGTAAAGATGTTTTAGATATTGATTATAAACATAATGATGGATACCCTTGTCAAGAAATTAGAATATCCATATTTAATAGATCTCTATATGTAAGTTCCTTGTTAATCATCATCATGTTTATAATTTTATTATCATTCCTATTCAATTCATTGGAAACTTTTTTCATTCTCATCATGGTTTTGTATCTGGAAATTTTAGTCCTTTATTTGTACCATACATCTTCTTTTCCACATGTTGATTTCCTTCCACAAATAGATATACATAAAACCCTTTTTCTGTATAAATGACTCATATTTCAATTAAAAGGAAGGGACTGCAAATTTTAAAAAAAACTATTAATGATATCATCTTATGTTCTTGAGTTGGACAGTTTAATTCATGAATTTAAAATTTCCCTAATGCATAGTTAATCACTCAATCATTCTACTTAAGGACACAGACAAGAACTTTCTTTGATGAATTACTATAAATTAAGAATCCATCCTTAATATAATGAAGTACTAATATAGTTGCATTAATATGTATCATCATAATATATTAAAAACATTGATCACGTTCCATTAACCATGTTAATCTGACCACTATATGTTTTAACATAGAAAATGGGATCGCAAGTTACGAGAAATATTTGATGACTCACATATAATAACTTAATGAACCCATGAATCATTGGATCATGGTTATGTTCGATATTTTATAAAATTCATTGACTATTTTTGTTTATAAATTCTCAATGGATATTCCATATTTGGAAAAAATACGACCATGAAAAGAAATAGAATTGTTCCAAAATTCACACTTACTATACACCACATATAATTTTTTATGAGGATTTCACTAATTAATTAAGGATGAAAATCATGTTATTTATAAATCATAGTGAAAATTATGGTATCTGCAATCAATACCAACAAAAATTTATCAATATATTCATGATTACTCTATTCATTATATCCAAAAATACATAATGTGAATTAATCAACAAAAAATTAATTATCATAAACTCATAATACAAATACATTTCGTGAGATTCCGCCTTTGGTATATCATTCATCTGCAAACTGAGTTGATGATTAATAGAGAGAGAACCAATATTTGAAAAGTATTGGCATCCTCGAAATTTATCAAATAATCATCAATACATGTAAAATGGTACTTATTATTTATATTTATGGAATTGACGTCCCTATAATAATTGAACAATCACATGCACCCATTTTTACTTTTATCAAATAAAAAAGTTGATCCAAAAAGTCAAACACTAGGGTGTATAAATCATTTTCACTAAATTCTTAGAACTATTTAACCAAATACACTAGAGCCACTGGTTCCATTATATATTGATTTTTAGATATAGTCCATATATCAAGATTAATTTTAATTAAGAACTCAACTTCATGCTCTTGAGTATGACCATATAATTATTCTAAAAGAACTCCAATGATTTTTTATACCACATTTATATCCTCTCTTTTTAGGATATATTACTCAATATAATATCAAATAAACCCCCAATCTCATTAAATAGATTTATTAGAGGAGGAATCCTATATGATTTTGAAGATTATGTTTCTCGTCTAAAGACATGAGATTCCATATATCCTTCGTGACTCATAAACAAATTATCTGGTAAATATATTTTTTCATTATACTTTGAAATGAAATTAATACAAAGGATAATATTGAAGTGAACCATTGGTATTGTTAAAAAAAATATCAATTGTGGTAACCCTATGCATCATAATAGGAATTTTTAAACAAATATTTCCTTCAATAAGACTCAAAATTGTTGTATTAATTGATAATTCCCATACTAGGGTGTGAGGGATGTATCTAATGTTTTTGGAAAACATGGTAGATGTAAAAGAGTGTGATGATCCCAAATCAAATAATACTTTATCTCACAATGATGAGATAATGATAGTTCCCACGAAAACAACATTAAAGACATTGTCATAATTTTTGGTAATAATAGAACCTATTTCTTTATCCCCTATACTTTTATGAGTTAAATTACCTTGAAATTTGTGTTCTCAGTTCATATATTTTCTATTATTTGTATAGTTTAATCATTGAACATCCATAGCTTTTGTATTTCCCAAAATTTGGGTGCTTAATGAAATATTTGTCCAAAATGGAAAGAAACTGTGGTACCCTTACAATAATCCCCTAGGTATTTCTTCAAATACTTAAAAAACGTGGGAAATCCAACCCCTATTTTCTTCTTTATTTGAGGCAATGTTATTCCCATGATTTCCATTCTATATTTTCATCAATGGATTTCTGTTGAATATAGAAGTCATAGATAACTCATTTTATGAATTAATGTTTCATATCAATATATCATTATATCAATACATGATAAGAGAGAATAATTTCCTTCAAGGGATCAAATTTAACCAATCAATGAAACAATCAATATTTATTTATGGTCCATGTAAATACTTGTCAACATGTCCACCTAACCTCGTAAATTTTGGAACTTATTGAGAACCATTTAACTCTTAATTTTGTTTAATATTGTGTAATATATTTTCTATTTATTCTATTTTCAAATGAGGAATATATTTTTTATAGAATACCTCCAAAAAATTTCCGCATTTAGGTCCCTTGATCTAATATTACTCTTTAGTATTTTTAATTAGATACCCCCACTGAACATAATTTCTTTTTAGAAGATAGAATATAATGATGAAAATTTATTTTTAAATAATTACTAAAGTGAGAAAGCTGATATCTAATGGATTGATCCATTCTTTAGATACAAATGTATTAGTAGTTCCACTGAATTATGTAGATTATTGTCACATGATATGGTCCATCATATTTACTCTATATTTTGGATCATAATTTTTATCTATGAGTGTGAGATGATTATTCATAACTAGGGTCAACTACACCAATGTGGTTATAAACTAATTATCCTTAACTCTATATTTATTAACATTTTAACTGTATGATCTTTCTATGTTGACTATGGGTGATGATATGGTTCCCATTCCTCCCATTTTTCATGTAAATTCTGAATCACTATGAGAACACTGAGAAGTGGATGGGGTGAATCAGTGATACCATATTATTTTTTACCAATTTCTTCTTTTCAATTCATTTTTTATGTTTTGATCGTGCCTCAATCAACTCTTCATTCCTCTCTTATCATTACCTTGAATAAATTTATAAATACAATTTCATGGAATAAAAGGATTTAAAAGGTTTGGTAGCTGACATACTCATTTTCATATTGATTAGTCCCCCAAACACATATTCTACACTCAAATATTATCCAAGATTTTAATGGTTTAGTTAGTAACTATTTATATAAACTAGTAATCATTCCTCCAGTTGATCCTAGTTATACACCCAATAATCAAACTCTTCTCCCTCATTTGGTTACGCACCATACATTTTTCTTATCCATCATAATATATAGAAACTATTTATATAGCCAGGTCATATGCTCCTTATTATATTCTATCTTGATCAAATATAGTATTATCTATTGATCTTCATTCTTGAGTTTTATGGATCACACATGATCATTTACACATCTAGAGCCTTTATAGCTTGTTGGTCATTCTCAAAAATATCTGATCACCTCTATCTAAAAAAATTTCCTCAGAAAAACTATTCTTTGGTTATTCCAACTTCTCATGATGAATTCAAAAACTATGATTAAATTTTTTCAAGTGATGAAAAAAATATTCATTATTTATGTAATATGTTATTTTTCACAATCTCAACATAAATTAAACTTAGATTAAATATTAAGACATTCTTCCCAGTTTCAGTTTAATGATTACTACATATTGTTCATATAAATCATATAACATGTTCATTTTTAAATTTTCATGCACATCATAATCACTTTGTAAACCCATGAACCTAAAAATTATCCCTTTATTATTTTTATGCAAACTAAACTAAAATATTAAATCATAGAATATATAAAAAATGCTTTTTAATCTTCATCTTTGATTTTCCATAGAAACACAAAATTATATTTAATGGTTCAATGTATGGTGTGTGAAATTAATATATTTTATGAAAATATTATATTCATCCTCATTAATGTGACCATATTGGGTTTATAAATTATTTATTTTCCACATTCACAGATGATATTTATGTTTTTTGGGATCTTCTCCTTCCTTTACATGAATATATCACTTGATGATCAAGTATTCATCATGAAATTCCATTTCATGATCAGGGAAGTGACCAATGGTTTCATCCTCTGATAATATTTTTCCATTGGATCCTTCACATGATAAGAGGTGTGTTTTCGTGTTCCTTCCCAATATTATTCATGAAATAAAGGGATAGTTTCTCAGATCTCCTTCATGTGTGTATATAATGAAAAATATTCTCCTTCATGTGAATAAACCTTGAAATATCCTTATATTATTCATTTCATTAAGTCGCACACACTCCCTATTTCAAAGAGAAACAAGATATCTTTGTGAATTCTCAAACGAAAGCCACCCTCACACTCTGACTCTACTTATAGAGGTATATTTCCACCCTAATATATGATAAAATTGTAGGGTATAATAAAACAGATGAGCCGAAGATGTTATCAAACATTTGAGGATCTCATTTGGTAATTTAAATGTTTAAACCCTCATATTTTTTTATCCTAATGCAATTTGGGAGCGGTCATATGATTCATGTGTTCCAAACACATGATTTCACTGCACATCATTCACTTCCATGGTGGAAATATGTTTAGAAATAGTTGAATCCTTCTTTTGATAAAAGATGAAATTTTTATAATTTTCACACAAACAAGGATAGATTATTATTCATGTGATGTGTTCTTGATTATCACCTTAATGTCACATGATCCTTATAATATCATTTCATGACATCATGTGATGTTTCAGGTTATTATATATGATTCTTTATCTGGATTCCTATGATGAACTCATGCGGAAACATTGCTTGTATTTAGAAGAATCCTTATTGCCTTGGATTTTACATAATTTATTCATGAAAACAATGTTTTATGAAGAAATATTGTTATTCAATGAAAAATAATCTCTAATATAATTCCATTTCTAGGATGGATCATCTAAAAAATGGAGACGGACTTCAGCATATGCAGACTGAAATGTAGTTTGTGGAGGATGAAGATGATGAGTTGATGATAGTGATAAAAATCATTCAATGATGGGTGTTACATACATAAATTTAAATGATGGAGGAATATTGTGACAAGTTCCTTAGTCCAACATAAATATATATTCATCTTTAGTGAAGTTAATAATTGATCTTTTTCCACTTCCAATTCAAACTGCTGAGTGGGGATTAACTGCTGTGAAGTGCCCAGATCAGTGTGAATCACTGAGAGGGGGAGGGGGTGAATCAGTGATCCTTTAAAACTTTTTACAAATTGATTATTAATCAATTAAACCTCTATGTCTTGTTAAGGCCTCGATCCACTCTTCTTATGTCTCTCAACCTTTCCCAGATAATGCAGTAATGAAAAGGCACAGGACACAAGGATTTACAAGGTTCGGCACCAAAGGCCTATGT
This sequence comes from Viscum album, assembly GCA_963277665.1. Lineage (NCBI taxonomy): Eukaryota > Viridiplantae > Streptophyta > Magnoliopsida > Santalales > Viscaceae > Viscum > Viscum album. The sequence goes on along the minus strand of OY728127.1, from coordinate 1,348,788,934 downwards.
CCTTGCCATGTTGGTTATACGCCCCAACATGGTTCCTCCCATTATAATCTGTTAGTATTACAATGGTCGATACAGAGTCCCACTTTATCTCTCCTGAGTCCCACAGGAGGGTCTTTATACTGCGTCCCACAGTGTTACCAGAGTCCCACTGGCCTGCTCCAGAATCCCACTGAAGACTTCTTCTCCCTGAGTCCCACAGGGTCTCCTCCTGGCTCCTCGAGTCACACGAGTAGCTCTTTGTAGAGACCCGTATCTTGACGTACATTGACTTTACATTACATTTGCGGAATACTTAGTACATAACAAAAAACACACACACAAGGATCGTAATAGTTTAGTGTCTTCGGAAACTCGGAATATAATCTTCTAATCATGGTGAAAGATCTTCAAAATCTCCCATAAAGATCTTCCTTTTTTTACCTAAAACCTTTCTTTATATCATGGGGAAAATAAAACATAAAAGGGTGAGCTCAAATGCTCAGTAAGGGTAAACAAAAGAAATATCAATCACATCATATACATAAGCACATAACTTTTAGAAATCTTAACCTGCAAAAGAGATCATAATTTCATAACATGGGGTAAATCATGGCAGTGAAATGTAATCACAATAATCATAACTTAAAACAAGAAACTTTGTGGCATTCACACATAATCATAAAGAATCATTTCTTGTTATTCAAGACTCATTGCCAAGACTATCTTAGTGGACAAAGTCCCTTTCTGAATCGAGTAACCCTCGTTTCAGTCCTATTTCACTGAACCGGTATAACCTACCATTCCAGCCATGTCTATCTCATGAGATATAAAATCTTTACCAAATGCATTTGAGGGAGATATAGGTCCAACCCATCTTATAATGAATCCTTTCTTATGTGTGCCACATAATCATAAATCATACATCATCGCATAACACATGTTACAAAAATGGGATTCTTGAAACATCAAGACATCATAAAACAATTCATATAAGATAAAGGAATTCATAAAAATATTTCCATCACAACATAATCAAATCCATGTAATAATAGGGATAAAAACAGAACCCTTTTATTAACTTAGATGGAAAATAATTTTGATAAAATACTTGAACTTCATTCTTGAGGAAAATATCCTTTCTACTTCAAAAACATTTTTCCTTTCATAACATGTCATGCGACTTTAAAATAAAAGAATATGATTAAAAATAAACTTGAAAACTTGTAAAGGAATCTTCTTGGAAATAATGTTTTAAAAATCCATTCATGCCGTATAAGTTAAAAAAACATTCTTCGTACTTTTGTCGGAAAAGTCAAAAAGTACCTCGTATGAAAAACGACAAAAGATTCCTTTCATACATATTACTAAAAACTCACCGAAGGGTAAAAATGTATTTAAACAATTGTAGGTGGATGTAAATAATATTACATATTGATGAAACATGCATGTGAATGATAAAATACACCCCAGTAAATACTTACGAATAAACAATCTCGGATAAAAATGAGATTGTGATATTTCCCTTACCTTAGGTCCGATTTGCTTCGTATGTGTCCGAACCTCCTGTATAATGATTTAAATAATGTCATTGACTTATTACAGAATCATATTCATTGTTATGATATCATATATGGTTCACTTATGACATTATATTACCCGTTCTTTTGTAAATTCCATGTTAAAGAAGCGTTTTGGGTAAAATCGTTTCATTTATCGTAGGTGTTCTGACTTGTTGTTCTTGACATCATTATTACTTATATCATGATTTACTTACTTCCAGAATATAAAATATGATTTATATATCATATATATTCAGTATATATATATATATAATAGATAGATAAATAAAATGAAAAACACCGTTCATGGAGACGGTAGTCCTTACGTACGCATGAACGCTGTTTTTCTTTCCTTATTGTCTTGAATGGAAGTAAGTAGATGAAATACATATATATATATATACATAAATCCAGTATCATTATTATGTCATATATTTCATTAGTACTTATTATATATACTTTATAATCATTCATGAATGGTTAATCATTAAGAATGAATCTCATCGCGTCGTGGAGACGGTAGTCCGTACGTACGCACGAGCGATGATATCATTTCCATAAATATTGAATTGAATTGGAGTGGATTATACAATATATAAGAATAAATATGATGTTGTAATAACTATGTATAGTTATTCATTACACCATTATACCCATCCATGTAAGGTGGTGGTGGAAAATAGATTACACCACGGCGTGGAGACGGTATTCCGTACGTACGCACGCGCGGTGATTTGTTTTTCCGTAGGATGAATAGATGGTGAAATAGGGTTGTTTAATACTTATAATAACATATCAGTATATGAGTGATACTTACGTTATTACTTCATAATGAAGCAACCTAAGAATAAGAAGTGGAAGAAGAAATAAAGATGAAAGAATTGGTAACGGTAATTACCTCTTCTTTGAAGCGCCTCTTTGAGACCTCCTCTTAGGGCACTAAAATTGGTCTTTGAGGAAGACCAGAACCTCTAGGATGTTTCTAGGGAAGTGGAGAAGAGATTTTGGCAGGGTTTGGCCGATCTTGAGTGCTCAAATTGGTGTGAGGAGTAGGGGGAGGAGGTGTCCTTTTATAAGGGAGGAGAGGGGAACCTTAGGAATATCTCAAAATATTATTTTATATTAATGTCAAAATCGGTTTATAATGGTTCCAATGGGTCTTATTTAGAAGCTAAAGTGGGGATGGGTCGAAATCCTATCCACCAATATTATTTAGACAAGTTTAGGGTATTATTTTAACCTTATCAATTAGACTTAACTCTAAGTTAAATAATTTAACTTTTACCGTGTCTTTTTGTTTTCTTTCACTATATGGTTAATACACTTACTATAACATGACAAACGAACCCCAAATTGTTTATTATTAATACATATATCCTTATCTAAGTCATTTTGCCGAACCTTAGATTTTTAGGAATAAAATAACAATTTATAATATAATATTTGATTTAAAAACTATTTTGTGTCAATTTTGACACTATTTGATATATGATTTTTGTGAAAGTCATAACAGAATTATATGTTCGAAAAAAGTTGATTAAATCAACATTAATATATCTCAGTAACCTATAAAATTAGTGGAATTCATAAAAAGTCTCAAATTACATTCATTTGAGCATTTATAACATCAATTATGTTAATATTTCCTTAAAAGGGTAATTACTGCATCATCGTTGTGTCATAAATAAATTAATTTATTTGAAGTCTAAAAATTATAAATAAAATATAATTATGTAGGAAATCTTTTTATCTTTCTAATGAATATTTATAATCGAATTTATCTTATGTATAAACCCATATTAAAAATGTTTTAGTAAATAAACTTTGATTTTAACTCTTTTAACTCTTCTTTGAATTAAATAATAATAAATGTCCTAATCTAATCCAAGTGGGCCTAAATGATAATATTTTACACTTAAGGTTGTTTTTGGTCGAGATACAATTGTCTAATAGGATTAGGACATGTGTTAGGGTAATATTAATATCATTTTTACCCTTAATTACCCTATTTACTTTTAACCGTGGTAAATAAAAGTAAAAAGTTACTATTCCCCAAAAATTATTTTCATCTCATTGAACCACATTTTACTTACTGAAATAAACCGTGTCTCTCGGATTTTTGAAATTCCATTCACAGAAGCGGTAAAATTAAGATTTATGAAGAAATTAATTTTTTTAACTACCACCTAGTAGTTTCACTATTCATCAAAAATTGATGTTTTTCAGAACAATGCCAAAATGTCATCCTAAGATATATTTCATATTCCAAATTCAAAAATGAAGTCTAATTTACCAAATTCATAACATAGAAGTTTCATTAATTAATTTTATAATTAAATCCCGCTGTTAAAACAAATAGCGTGTTTTTAAGAAACAATATCTATCAAAAGATTGACACTTGTTTATGTCTGGTGTAAATGTGAAATTACATCCAATGACCAACATTGTATTGAATTGTAAAAATATATTATAAATATACTTTAAAACCACTCAAATTAATAATTTATCACTATTAATTATTTCTATTAAAAAAGTTGTTTTTAATTAAAATTTAGTAATTTTCACTATTCATCAGAATATGAAAGTTATCCGAAATGTACCAAAATTTCACCTTAGGCTAAATTCGATACTCCGAATCCAAAAATGAAATCCATTTTGAAAAATAAAATTTACAAAAATTTCAAAAAGTGGTTATTACTATTCATAACGGCTAGTTTTAATAACATTTTAATAGCATATCACTGTTTAGTGAAACTCGTTATTGCATACTACACACGCTATCGAGGAAGGTCGCGATTGCGTGTAATGCAAGGCAAGTCAAGGATGTGTGTTGTGCAAGCTCCTTTTGGTGTAGCGTACAACACAAGACATTAGTGAAATAAAAAGAATATTTTTCATAAAATCTCGGACTATTACATTCTACCCCCCTTAAAATGAATTTCGCCCTCGAAATTTGTCGGGGTTATAAATGGTTTACTGTTCGAAAGTTTCTTTAATAGAATCCCACATCGTAAAAAGGAATACCAAAACTTGGCTTTAAAAACAAAAGTATGAAATGTAACGATTACCCAAATAAACTAATCGCTGGGTTTCCACATAGGTAAAAATATGGATATGGAAGAGAAATATAATCATCATGTTCTGATGGAGAGTGGTAGAGAACATGGCTATGGAAAAGCCAGTAATCACAAATCCATAGATTTTTGATGATATAAGGTACCATCTGATTCATCAGGTATAAGATCACTAGGACAACATTTTTGGTTTTCAAGATCATTTCCCTAAAGTTGAAAATTTGAATTAGAATAAATACGTACTTTATTTTGGTACAATCTCACTGTTGTTCGTGCCTTGAACAATTTCCACTTCATCTCTTAAATAAATGAAGTTGAATTTGTTATTCGTGAAGTGTTAGCAGATTATGTGATAGAATGACGGGTCATTCCATCTGTCTCAAACAAAATGTTAGCAAAAATTATATACATAAGTCGGTCTATAGTGAGATTAATCATATATGGTTCCCAAAATGGACTTATACTTCATATATCATACTGCTTAATATAATAAAACTAGTTTCTACTAAATAGGGACTTCCTGTAGGCCAGTGGTAGGTGATAAAGGCCAGTCTCACTTCGGTTGTGGGTTCGATTCCCACAGCCTTGTCCGATGCGATGGGTTGTCGCCCGTCCTGCAGGTTGTCCTTTTTCTAAAACTATATTACTATATCATCCCATCAATAATATCGAGAAAAATTCTATCCTTAAACAATACTAACTTATGTCCATTCCAATCTTTAGGCTTATCCATAATACTGCAGTCCACTCTCATAACATAGTGAAAACGATTACCAGAGATTTAATACCATCGTTGATCCCCATATATCATAAGATATGTTTTGTTGGTCACATTCCAAACATTCAAAGTCCTTAATCATGTATTCTCTTGAATACCCATTGAACCATAGTGAAAACTTGGATGCAGTTAAAAGTTAACACTTTTCACATACCAAAATCCTCAAAATTCTATATACTCAAACCATGATATCACTTAGTCCTTATATCAATCATGAGCTCATGAATACAATCAAACATCTCATTATCGTATTATCCCTTCATTATGCGCATATCATCTACATTCCAAAAATATCTGAATAACCTTTCATGGATACTTGTACCATTAATCATACACTTTCAAAACTCAAGGAAGGACAACAGTGTAACAATCCTTAGATGTCTCTTTATTCCATAGTACCATGAGATTACTTATACAACATTACACATGATAAACATGTCATCATTCCACTACATTCTTAAACCATTGACCGAGCGTCAACAATTCTTTCATCTCACATATCATTTGTAGTCTCTTCATCATCATCAACATAAATACTACCCATACGACCATACTGATTCTCTTCATGAGACTTTCCCTTAGGGCATTGGTTTGCATAATGCCCGTACATTCCACATTTAAAACATTTAACCATTGTTGATGTCATAGCAATACCATTATCTTCATCCCTGGTGTTAACTGAACCTTTTCCTTTGCACTTACTGGCTTTGTGTCCTTCTTTTCCAAACCCAAAGCATCTTCCAGTTCCTTTGAAACATTCTCCTTGATGCCTCTTCCCACATGATTTACATAGGGGAAATTGAACTTTCTTTCCTCTATGATCATCATGAAACTCCATCTTTCTCTTATTAGCTGAGTCAGGAAACTTACCAAATTTTACTTTATTGATCATATTATGAGATTGTTGATTCGGCATAATAATGATCTTTGGACTTCCAAATCCCATTTAATTTGGTTGGTCATGAAAAATATCATTCCATTGTCCATCATATCCTCCATTATCGTGAATCATCTTGTTTCCAGCCATTTTCTAAAACCCAAAATGAATAGTGTGAGAGGCAAAAATCATGCTAGGGAAAACAACATAATAAAGGGGGAGTACCTTCAATATCTAACATCTTAGGTTTAATTCTATGATCATTAGCGTAGTTCTATTACTATAACCTATACATATACTTAACCTTAGGGACATCCCTAGACATACCTTAGAAATATCTCTAGGGATCTCACTAACGTTTTCGCATCATAGTTTCCAAAGGTTGACTAAACCTTTCCTCTGATACCAACTTTAGAGACCCGAAGCTTAACGTACATTGACATTACATTACATTTGCGGAATACTTAGTACATAACAAAAAACACACACACAAGGATCGTAATAGTTTAGTGTCTTCGGAAACTCGGAATATAATCTTCTAATCGTGGTGAAAGATCTTCAAAATCTCCCATAAAGATCTTCCTTTTTTTACCTAAAACCTTTCTTTATATCCTGGGGAAAAGAAAACATAAAAGGGTGAGCTCAAATGCTCAGTAAGGGTAAACAAAAGAAATATCAATCACATCATATACATAAGCACATAACTTTTGGAAATCATAACCTGCAAAAGAGATCATAATTTCATAACATGGGGTAAATCATGGCAGTGAAATGTAATCACAATAATCATAACTTAAAACATGAAACTTTGTGGCATTCACACATAATAATAGAGAATCATTTCTTGTTAGTCAAGACTCATTGCCAAGACTATCTTAGTGGACAAAGTCCCTTTCTGAATCGAGTAACCCTCGTTTCAGTCCTGTTTCACTGAACCGGTATAACCTACCATTCCAGCCATGTCTATCTCATGAGATATAAAATCTTTACCCAATGCATTGGAGGGAGATATAGGTCCCACCCATCTTATAATGAATCCTTTCTTATGTTTTCCACATAATCATAAATCATACATCATCGCATAACACATGTAACAAAAATGGGATTCTTGAAACATCATGACATCATAAAACAATTCATATAAGATAAAGGAATTCATAAAAATATTTCCATCACAACATAATCAAATCCATTTAATAATAGGGATAAAAACAGAACCCTTTTATTATCTTAGATAGAAAATAATTTTGATAAAATACTTGAACTTCATTCTTGAGGAAAATATCCTTTCTACTTCAAAAACATTTTTCCTTTCATAACATGTCATGCGACTTTAAAATAAAAGAAGATGATTAAAAATAAACTTGAAAACTTGTAAAGGAAGCTTCTTGGAAATAATTTTTTAAAAATACATTCATTCCGTATAAGTTAAAAAAACATTCTTCGTACTTTTGTCGGAAAAGTCAAAAAGTACCTCGTATGAAAAACGACAAAAGATTCCTTTCATACATATTACAAAAAACTCACCGAAGGGTAAAAATGGATTTAAACAATTGTAGGTGGATGGAAATAATATTACATATTGATGAAACATGGATGTGAATGATAAAATACACCCCAGTAAATACTTACGAATAAACAATCTCGGATAAAAATGAGATTGTGATATTTCCCTTACCTTAGGTCCGATTTGCTTCGTATATGTCCGAACCTCCTGTATAATGATTTAAATAATGTCATTGACTTATTACAGAATCATATTCATTGTTATGATATCATATATGGTTCACTTATGACATTATATTACCCGTTCTTTTGTAAATTCCATGTTAAAGAAGCATTTTGGGTAAAATCGTTTCATTTATCGTAGGTGTTTTGACTTGTTGTTCTTGACATCATTATTACTTATATCATGATTTACTTACTTCCAGAATATAAAATATGATTTATATATCATATATATTCAGTATATATATATATAATAGATAGATAAATAAAATGAAAAACACCGTTCATGGAGACGGTAGTCCGTACGTACGCATGAACGTTGTTTTTCTTTCCTTATTGTCTTGAATGGAAGTAAGTAGATGACATACATATATATATATATACATACATAAATCCAGTATCATTATTATGTCATATATTTCATTAGTACTTATTATATATACTTTATAATCATTCATGAATGGTTAATCATTAAGAATGAATCTCATCGCGTCGTGGAGACGGTAGTCCGTACGTACGCACGAGCGATGATATCATTTCCATAAATATTGAATTGAATTGGAGTGGATTATACAATATATCAGAATAAATATGATGTTGTAATAACTATGTATAGTTATTCTTTACACCATTATACCCATCCATGTAAGGTGGTGGTGGAAAATAGATTACACCACGGCGTGGAGACGGTATTCCGTACGTACGCACGCGCGGTGATTTGTTTTTCCGTAGGATGGATAGATGGTGAAATAGGGTTGTTTCATACATATAATAACATATCATTATATTAGTGATACTGATGTTATTACTTCATAATGAAACAACCTAATAAGAAGAAGTGGAAGAAGAAATAAAGATGAAAGAATTGGTAACGGTAATTACCTCTTCTTTGAAGCGCCTCTTTGAGACCTCCTCTTAGGGAACTAAAATTGGTCTTTGAGGAAGACCAGAACCTCTATGATGTTGCTAGGGAAGTGGTGAAGATATTTCGGCAGGGTTTGGCCGAGCTTGAGTGCTCAAATTGGTGTGAGGAGGAGGGGGAGGAGGTGTCCTTTTATAAGGGAGGAGAGGGGCACCTTAGGAATATCTCAAAATATTATTTTATATTAATGTCAAAATCGATTTATAATGGTTCCAAAGGGTCTTATTTCGAAGCTAAAGTGGGGATGGGTCGAAATCCTATCAACCAATAGGATTTAGACAAGTTTAGGGTATTATTTTAACCTTATCAATTAGATTTAACTCTAAGTTAAATAATTTAACTTTTACCGTGTCTTTTTGTTTTCTTTCACTATATGGTTAATACACTTACTATAACATGCCAAAATAACCCCAAATTGTTTATTATTAATACATATATCCTTATCTAAGTCATTTGGCCGAACCTTATATTTTTAGGAATAAAATAACAATTAATAATATAATATTTGATTTAAAAACTATTTTGTGTCAATTTTGACACTATTTGATATATGATTTTTTTGAAAGTCATAACAGAATTATATGTTCGAAACAAGTTGATTAAATCAACATTAATATATCTTAGTAACCTATAAAATTAGTGGAATTCATAAAAAGTCTCAAATTACATTCATTTGAGCATTTATAACCTCAATTATGTTAATATTTCCTTAAAAGGGTAATTACTGCATCATTGTTGTGTCATAAATAAATTAATTTATTTGAAGTCTAAAAATTATAAATAAAATATACTTATGTAGGAAATCATTTTAGCTTTCTAATGAATATTTATAATCGAATTTAACTTATGTATAAACCCATATTAAAAATGTTTTAGTAAATAAACTTTGATTTTAACTCTTTTAACTCTTCTTTGAATTAAATAATAATAAATGTCCTAATCTAATCCAAGTGGGCCTAAATGATAATATTTTACACATAAGGTTGTTTTTGGTCGAGATACAACTGTACAATAGGATTAGGAAATGTGTTATGGTAATATTAATATCATTTTTACCCTTAATTACCCTATTTACTTTTAACCGTGGTAAATAAAAGTAAAAAGTTACTATTCACCAAAAATTATTTTCATCTCATTGAACCACATTTTACTTAATGAAATCAACCGTGTCTCTCGGATTTTTGAAATTCCATTCACAGAAGCGGTAAAATTAAGATTTATGAAGAAATTAATTTTTTTAACTACCACTTAGTAGTTTCACTATTCATCAAAAATTGGTGTTTTTCAGAACAATGCCAAAATGTCATCCTAAGATATATTTCATATTCCAAATTCAAAAATGAAGTCTAATTTACCAAATTCATAACATAGAAGTTTCATTAATTAATTTTATAATTAAATCCCGCTGTTAAAACAAATAGCGTGTTTTTAAGAAACAATATCTATCAAAAGATTGACACTTGTTAATGTCTGGTGTAATGTGAAATTACATCCAATGACCAACATTGTATTGAATTGTAAAAATATATTATAAATATACTTTCAAACCACTCAAATTAATAATTTATCACTATTAATTATTTCGATTAAAAAAGTTGTTTTTAATTAAAATTTAGTAATTTTCAATATTCATCATAATATGAAAGTTATCCAAAATGTACAAAAATTTCACCTTAGGCTAAATTCGATAATCCGAATCCAAAAATGAAATCCATTTTGAAAAATAAAATTTACAAAATTTCAAAAAGTGGTGATTACTATTCATAACGGCTAGTTTTAATAACATTTTAATAGCATATCGCTGTTTAGTGAAACTCGTTATTGCGTACTACACACGGTATCGAGGAAGGTCGCGATTGCGTGTAATGCAAGGCAAGTCAAGGATGCGTGTTGTGCAAGATCCTTTTGGTGTAGCGTACAACACAAGACATTAGTGAAATAAAAAGAATATTTTCATAAAATCTCGGGCTGTTACACTCTTCTTCTCTTTAAGCTTCTTCAAGTAGCTTCAGTAGTCTGGGATAAAGACTGCTGGCCTTGCTCTGTACCTCTTCTCACTTGTGATGAACAGGTCTTCTCGTATTGCTATGGATTTATCTCCTTCTTCTAAGGATGACCTGGCTTCTCTCTAACTACTGAATACTCAGACAACTGATATCTTTAACTTCAGTCTGGTCCAGTCTCACTTCACATCAACTTCATGCACTGAATGCATGGCAACTCTGAATCCTCATGCACCGACTGCATAGCCTTCTCAATTTCTTCAAGATCTTCAAGTCTTGGACAACTCAATGCACACCACTGATTTATCTTTTTTCACGTGTGCACGTGCATGCATGCAAGAATGCACTCCCCTTTCTTTCTTCTTAGTGCAATAAACCCACTAAGGGTGTAGTCAATTTTAATCACACACCTTCTCACTTCCTTCACACACTTAATTCAATTTGGTTACACACTTAGAAGTGTGTTATACTCTAGTGTGAGAGTCTTCTTCTTCCTTCTTCTATGTGTGTTCACTCCACTTAGAGCATACACATAGGTTCAGCCTTCTTATCTCTTTGCACGCACTTCTTTCACTTTTGCACACAAGTGAGCTTGGCCTCCTTCCCTTCTAGTACTCTTCCACTTTGCACACACACTTTGTTTTTCTCTTTCAATCTTCAAGTGCGCACTACCACAAGGCTACGGCCTTCACTTGTTCAATTTGCACACAAAAGCACTAAGCCTTGGCCTTCCTCTCTTTGCACACCCACTGCCCGTAGGGTGTAGTGGCCTTCTTGTTTTTCACACAACCAAGGGTGTGGTATACTTCCTCGGGTCTTCTTCTCCAACACTGCCGTGTAGGGTGCAAGGTGCGCAGGGTGCAACCAGGGACGCGCAAGTGTCACAGTCGCGCAAGCCAAGCGGCCGCGCAAGGCAAACCGCGCAGGGGGCAGCGGTGCACAGAGGCGGCGCACAAGTTCATGCTTCCCAACCCTCTCTTCTTGTCGCTCAAAGAGGTTGCGCGCAAGGAACTTCAGCCGCGCAAGATACTTGCTCGGGGATTCAAACCTTCGCGAGGCAGAGAGCACTCACGGGACTTCAGATCTTCAACAAAAATTCAGCAAAACTTTAGAATGCCTCGGCCTCTCTTTTTATAGGCAGAGGGATGCCTTATCTACCGCTTGAATTCCTGAAGTTTTCGGGTATTCAAGATTCTGTGAATCATGTTTTTCTTTTTATTTCACGCGGGTTCTCCCTTTTCTCCTCTTCACGTGCATGCGACTTAGAATGCATGCACGACCTCTTTTCTTCCAATCCATGCAAATCACAAACCCTTCAAAGCCTCGGCAACGTTACATGCCTCGGTCAAACTCCAATTTCTCCATTCAACGTGTGCATGCATATTTTATTGCATGATTATGTTCGTTATGGACAGACGATCACAATGGTGGATTTAGCTTGATCGGAGGTAGCCGGGAGCTCAAATTCTGTCGTCGGGAGGTGCCTGGTTCGAAGGTGGACTCGCGGGTGGCCTCGTGCGAGCTCGGGGAAGAAGACGGATGCTGGGCCGTTGGATGCGGTGATCAAATGAGCATCAATGGCCAGGATTGGAACAGGGCTCCGCGGATGCATCGGGCGGCCGAGATCTGCCGCGAGATTGCCTGGACGGCTGAGATTTGCTCCCGGGTAAAAATTCCGAGTCCCACATCGAAACGGGCCACGATTTTTCTGCGTCTTATCACCCAAGCGCTGCCGGCCTCCCTTCAGTTGCACTTCTCCCCTCCCGGTGCTGCCCCGCACCGGGTTCTCTATGCGGGCGCGCTCTTGCACCCACCCCTGCCACTCGGGCGCGCGCTATGCGCCCTCTATGCGCGCTGACACTCTTGGGGGCGCGCTCCTACGCCCCTGCCGCGCTCCTTCGGGCGTGCCCCAGGCGCCCATGCGGTGTCTTGGGTGTGCGCCCTGCCGCCCTGGCTCGCCCCACGGGTTCCCCCGGGCGTGGTGCCCTAGTGCCCATGCCTTGGGGTTGAACCCTCAAGGTGCCTTGGCTGGTCATATTTTTTGCTTAAGTGTAGAACCTAGACTTTGTATAAAAACAAAGTTACTAAGTACCAAAGGCCAAATGCCAAGCCACTTCATCCAAGCCATTATTCCTCTTCTTCATTTCTTCTTCTTCATTAGAATTCCTCCAATTCTCTTCAACATTTATTCATCACTTTGGAATGGAATTCTCAAAGGTTCTTCATCTTCAACTGAATCTCCTGAATCAAATAATTCTTCAATAAACTTCATTGATCTAATCAGAGATCAAGTTGGATCTTCTTCATGTTCACATGCACTAAGTGATAGTTCATGGACTTCATTAGCACCACTTCATCCACTTAGTGATTGTGGATGGATCACTTCATCTCCTCATGCATTGTGAAGACAATGCATGGTCTTCTAACATTTTTGTGACTTTGTATCATCAGGATACAAGTTCTATGAACTTAAAGATCAGCTCAACAATCGTCAGATATTCATGGAGAATGTTTCAACCACAATTTCCAATACCACTTAGTGAATCTCCTAAGTGACATGCATCTTAGTACCATGGCCATTCTCCTTCACCACCAACACCATCACAACCTTTGTCATTCACATCTTGACATTCCCTGACTTCCATTCATTCCAAGACTACTTCATGCCTCATTGACAACAAATGCAACACAGTGCACTTCAATCTCCCCCTTTGTATTTGTTGTCAATACACCACTTCAGAACATATGAATGGGTCAATATGTGTGCCAATATTTTCTCCCCCTTATTGGCAATCAAATGCAAAGGTGTGGTGTGGTTCACTTTCAAAAATATCTTCCTCCCTTTGAATAACATCTTCTTGAAAATCACTAAGAGAGGGATGATGCCACATGTTCTTCTTTAGCAATGAACCTTTAGTAAATCAACTCTCAGTCTACTTGGGCTAACCCGGTGTAGAAAACAAGAGTGATGTAACCAAGATACTCAATGTTGTCCACAATTCTCTACACATGTGAGATCATGCTTAGGGGTTGAATGTTTTTCAGATATTCAATGAATTGCTGAATCCTGCACATACTTCACAAAACACATTAGAATGTTTAGGTGCAAAGATAAAGCTCCCCCATTCATCCATTTTCTTAAGATGATATTAATCTCAGAACATCATCTTCTTCAGATTTTCTCCCCCTCAAGGGGTGCACTCCGTTCTGTCCAAACCATCCTCCAGATGAGAATGATCATCATCTTCAATTCCCTGCAATGTTAGCACATGTATATACCAAGAGTATAAGGGAATAAGATGGAACCTCCTTGGTTCATCAATGTGAACAACAAGGTTGAGAAGATTCTCTCAACCGAGATGTCCCATTTTCACCATTCTTCACACTTGCACATCTGATCTTCTTTGATGTTTGTGCTGGTGTGGATCTCAACACATCTTCATGTGAAATATTCTTCTTCCCTTTTGCCTTAGCAATTGCCAGAACTTTATCTTCAGCTTTTTGCAGATCTTTGGCAAGTTGCAACTGATTTGGCCATATGACTAGTAAATCATTTGGAAGAGTGGCCTCATTTTTGGAAGTTCCACATGGTTCCTTAGATGCTGTCAAGCTACCTTTCTTAGGCAACTTGTTTTCAATCAATCCCTTATTCTTCTTCTGGATTGATTGTCTTTTTGAGTCCAGTCTGCTTCTATTTAATTTCATGGCTTCTTTACAAAGATCCATGATATGTCCTTTCTTTCCACAGTAGAAGCATTTCTTAGTGGTCCTTCTGGATGCATCACCCTTCTTGGATTTAGACTCCAAGGACTTATTTTCCTCTTTCAAAACCTTCTTGGGAGAATCTTCAACTTTCTTCTTGCTTCCCAAGGATTCCATTTTAGCCAGGTTCAGTGATCTTCTCTTCTTTTTAGCTCTGGATACAGTTGGAGATTGACATGTATCTTTTTGACCACTTTTGCAATCATCCCAGATGTTGTCAAGTAATCCAAATCTATTTGCAGTAAACAGATGTCTCTGGACCTATGGATGTTGCTTCTTTTCTTCTGGCTTGCTCCCCCTTGGCATGGGCTTCCTTTGTGCTTTGACATTTAGTGGATTGTACCTACAATCCTTTGCACAGTGCCCATACTTATTACAACACCAACATTGACCCACAAATCTTGACCTCTTCAGTCCTTCTGATTGTTGGGTACTTTTCTTGACTTGCTGTGTTGTTTCAGGAGAGCATTCTTTCTTCACTTTCTTCATCCATACTTGTTTGGATTCATTCTTCCATCCTGCACTTTTAGTAGAAACACTTTTAGAAGCATGAGTACAAGATGGTATGGATGGTACCTTCTTTTTAGAAGATGTTTCCCTTTCATTAGAGGATATCTTTATTTTAGAATCATCCTTCTCAAAGCTCACTTGAGTGGCAACATTTCTTCTTCCAGCTGTCTGGGAGGCATGGGCTTTGGGTGATTGCTGATTTTTCAATATCACCTCCAGTTCAAAGCATTTCATGTTGAGGGAGTTCTTCTCAGCCTCAACAGTTCTTAGCCTTCCTTCCCATTTATCTTCCAGCTGCTTCATCTGGTCTTCATGCACCTTATTCATTTCTAGCAATGAATTGTCAAGCTCCTTCACCATTTTGACTTTGTCTTTGAGTTGAGCATCTCTTACATTCATTGACACTTTGTGCAACTTCTCCAGTGCATAGAAAACTTCTTTGATTATTATAATAAAGATTTCTTTCTCAGAAAGGATTCTTTGCAATTCTTCAGCAGTGTCTTCATATCTTTCATTGCAAAGAGAAACAATTTCATCTTTAGCCTTCACCAGCTTTCTGAGAGTGTTGGTTATGTCAACCCTTTTAGCCAACTGATCTTCCATTGTATTGGCTTCTTCTTCTAGCTGTAATTTTTCTTCTTGAAGATCAAGGATGCCTGTAGCTATACACATTGCCACTTCCTTGGGGACTGTCTTCTGAAGATATTCGATTTCACTTTGAAGATCTTTCATTGTTCCAACTTCATCACAGCTAGGACAGGCTTTCTTCATCTTCTTGGCCTGTTTCTTCTTTCTATTTTTCTGAGTCTTGGCAGATATCTCCATTTGAGGCTGGTCACTCATTTCCTCAAATCTGCACTTCATAAAGACTCCCTTGGATCTTTTAGAGGTAACCTTCCCTTTGATACCAATTGAAGTGCCCAGATCAGTGTGAATCACTGAGAGGGGGAGGGGGTGAATCAGTGATCCTTTAAAACTTTTTACTAATTGATTCTTATTCAATTAAACCTCTATGGATTGTTAAGGCCTCGATCCACTCTTCTTATGTCTCTCAACCTTTCCCGGATAATGCAGTAATGAAAAGGCACAGGACACAAGGATTTACAAGGTTCGGCACCAAAGGCCTACGTCCTTGCCATGTTGGTTATACGCCCCAACATGGTTTCTCCCATTATAATCTGTTAGTATTACAATGGTCGATACAGAGTCCTACTGTATCTCTCCTGAGTCCCACAGGAGGGTCTTTATACTGCGTCCCACAGTGTTAACAGAGTCCCACTGGCCTGCTCCAGAATCCCACTGAAGACTTCTTCTCCCTGAGTCCCACAGGGTCTTCTCCTGGCTCCTCGAGTCACACGAGTAGCTCTTCTTCTCTTTACGCTTCTTCAAGTAGCTTCAACAGTCTGGGATAAAGACTGTTGGCCTTGCTCTTTACCTCTGCTCACTTGTGATGAACAGGTCTTCTCGTATTGATCAGGATTTATCTCCTTCTTCTAAGGATGACCTGGCTTCTCTCTAACTACTGAATACTCAGACAACTGATATCTTTAACTTCAGTCTGGTCCAGTCTCACTTCACTTTAACTTCATGCACTGAATGCATGGCAACTCTGAATCCTCATGCACTGACTGCATGGCCTTCTCAATTTCTTCAAGATCTTCAAGTCTTGGACAACTCAAATGCACACCACTGATTTATCTTTGTTCACGTGTGCACGTGCATGCATGCAAGCATGCACTCCCCTTTATTTCTTCTTGGTGCAATAAACCCACTAAGGGTGTAGTCAATTTTAATCACACACCTTATCACTTCCTTCACACACTTAATTCAATTTGGTTACACACTTAGAAGTGTGTTATACTCTAGTGTGAGAGTCTTCTTCTTCCTTCTTCTATGTGTGTTCACTCCACTTAGAGCATACACATAGGTTCAGCCTTCTTATCTCTTTGCACGCACTTCTTTCTCTTTTTCACACAAGTGAGCTTGGCCTCCTTCCCTTCTTGTACTCTTCCACTTTGCACACACACTTTTTTTTTCTCTTTTAATCTTCAAGTGTGCAAAACCACAAGGCTACGGCCTTCACTTGTTCAATTTTCACACAAAAGCACTAAGCCTTGGCCTTCCTCTCTTTGCACACCCACTGCCCGTAGGGTGTAGTGGCCTTCTTGTTTTGCACACAACCAAGGGTGTGGTATACTGCCTCGGGTCTTCTTCTCCAACACTGCCGTGTAGGGTGCAGGGTGCGCAGGGTGCAACCAGGGGCGCGCAAGTGTCACAGTCGCGCAAGCCAAGCGGCCGCGCAAGGCAAACCGCGCAGGGGGCAGCGGTGCACAGAGGCGGCGCACAAGTTCGTGCTGCCCAACCCTCTCTTCTTGTCGCGCAAAGAGGTTGCGCGCAAGGAACTTCAGCCGCGCAAGATACTTGCTCGGGGCTTCAAACCTTCGCGAGGCAGAGAGCACTCACGGGACTTCAGATCTTCAACAAAAATTCAGAAAAACTTTAGAATGCCTCGGCCTCTCTTTTTATAGGCAGAGGGATGCCTTATCTACCGCTTGAATTCCCGAAGTTTTCGGGTATTCAAGATTCTGTGAATCTTGTTTTTCTTTTTATTTCACGCGGGTTCTCCCTTTTCTCCTCTTCACGTGCATGCGACTTAGAAATCATGCACGGCCTCTTTTCTTCCAATCCATGCAAATCACGAACCCTTCAAAGCCTCGGCAACGTTGCATGCCTCGGCCGAACTCCAATTTCTCCATTCAACGTGTGCATGCATATTTTATTGCATGATTATGTTCGTTATGACCAGACGATCACAATGGTGGCTTTAGCTTGATCGGAGGTGGCTGGGAGCTCAAATTCTGTCGTCGGGAGGTGCCTGGTTTGAAGGTGGACTCGCGGGTGGCCTCGTGCGAGCTCGGGGAAGAAGACGGATGATGGGCCGTTGGATGCGGTGATCAAATGAGCATCAGTGGCCAGGATTGGAACAGGGCTCCGCGGATGCATCGGGCGGCCGAGATCTGCCGCGAGATCGCCTGGACGGCTGAGATTTGCTCCCGGGTGAAAATTCCGCGTCCCACATCGAAACGGGCCGCGATTTTTCCGCGGCTTATCACCCAAGCGCTGCCGGCCTCCCTTCAGTTGCACTTCTCCCCTCCCGGTGCCGCCCCGCACCGGGTTCTCTCTGAGGGCGTGCTCTTGCGCCCACCCCTGACACTCGGGCACGCGCTATGCGCCCTCTATGCGCGCTGACACTCTTGGGGGCGCGATCCTACGCCCCTGTCGCGCTCCTTCGGGCGTGCCCCAGGTGCCCATGCGGTGTCTTGGGTGTGCGCCCTGCCGCCCTGGCTCGCCCCATGGGTTCCCCCGGGCGTGGTGCCCTAGTGCCCATGCCTTGGGGTTGAACCCTCAAGGTGCCTTGGCTGGTCATATTTTTTGCTTAAGTGTAGAACCTAGACTTTGTATAAAAACAAAGTTACTAAGTACCAAAGGCCAAATGCCAAGCCACTTCTTCCAAGCCATTCTTCCTCTTCTTCATTTCTTCTTCTTCATTAGAATTCCTCCAATTCTCTTCAACATCTATTCATCACTTTGGAATGGAATTCCCGAAGGTTCTTCATCTTCAACCGAAGCTCCTGAATCAAATAATTCTTCAATAAACTTCATTGATCTAATCAGAGATCAAGTTGGATCTTCTTCATGTTCACATGCACTAAGTGATAGTTCATGGACTTCATTAGCACCACTTCATCCACTTAGTGATTGTGGATGGATCACTTCATCTCCTCATGCATTGTGAAGACAATGCATGGTCTTCTAACATTTTTGTGACTTTGTATCATCAGGATACAAGTTCTATGAACTTAAAGATCAGCTCAACAATCGTCAGATATTCATGGAGAATGTTTCAACCAAAATTTCCAATACCACTTAGTGAATCTCCTAAGTGACACGCATCTTAGTACCATGGCCATTCTCCTTCACCACCAACACCATCACAACCTTTGTCATTCACATCTTGACATTCCTTGACTTCCATTCATTCCAAGACTACTTCATGCCTCATTGACAACAAATGCAACACAGTGCACTTCATGCTGCATACAGATACTCAGAAAAAGGACTCGCATTGCTGCACCTATATGTGAATTCCCACAACCCCACCTATCCATGGTGGCTTACCTTCATTATATATCTAAAATATCTATACATAATCATTTAGTGTTATACATGGATCATTCATCTTAACATCCATACAATATTCATGGATTGATTCCCCCATGTATTTGAGGTCCCCACCGGCATGTGTGTTGTGGAGTTGGTCGATATGGCCACAATGGTTGACCATATTTTTTATCTTTAAGGGAAAAAATGCACTTAATAAAAAAATTATCCCCTTGAGAATATCACTATCCAAAACTCAAAATCCTTATCTATCATGAAAAATATATTACTATATTTTTGAATGAAATTATCTACATCCTAGTGCAATAAAACATATTACATAGATTTTTTCACATCAATTTCACCCCATTGAAGGAATAATTAACCTATTTCAAAATTTATTCAGTCGTTGTCACATTTCTAGAACATTGAGGATTGGTTCAAAAATTCTAAAATTTAACAAGGAATATTTCTCAAGCATGAATTCTAATTCAATCAAGTTAGTCCATACCAATTATCCAAGGATCACCAATTTATCCAGAAACAGGTATTGACTTATTGATAAAAATAATATCTATAGTCATCAATCCTCCATTTTATTTTTTTCAATATCAACATATACCATTGAAGTTAATATATGGTGAAATCCCCCCCCCCCACCATTTAAAGTCAAATTTAAATGGTAAGTGGTGTCTTCAAATAACATCATTAATCCCAAAAACATATTCTTCCCCATTTTATGATTATTTCTTGATCAATTTTGAGAGAGGGATGATATCACATGTCTCTATTATAAATAAACCATTATTCAATCAACATTATGTCTATATAGGAAAATATAGTGTAGAAAATAAGAGATAAACGTCCTAGGTTGTCTTTTTTCCATTAACTGACATGCATGTGAAATCATTCTTATAATGACTCAAATCACATTTATAGGGATTTCCAAAAATATTATAGTTACAATTAATGGTAAAATCATTCACACATCGATGTACACATTAGAAATTTCATGTGTAAACTAATAAATAACTTTTGTATCATGTTGTTATTAAATAAGAAACCCCCTTAATTGATATGATTCATACCAATTAAGAATGAGGTAGGAAAGTGTGATTTTAATACCTCATATTCTAATTTTTTGTTTTCCTAGAATTTTATGATATAATAAATTTAGTAAAATGTGATATTATTCTCAAGGTTTTTCTATTAAGATATAAAATATATTCATCCATTTCGTGGATGTTAATAGAATCTATAATGTAAAATATCATTATTCTATCAAAAATAGAGAGCCTCAAATTTCTCTTTCAATTCCTAACATGATAGCTCATGCATCATAAAATAATATGGATAAAATATGGCCACATTATTTCCAAAAATTAACATTCAGACTGAGATCTTCATCTCAATGTAAGCTTCTTCTTCATCTTAGATTTAAAATGACATGTGTCTTATTTATTTATTTTTTTAGAGTTAGTGATTGATTCATCCCCATTAGTTGACAATTATTTTGTGGGTTTCTCCTCCTATTTTGAATCATGATCATTACATTCAACATGAGAGAGATTTTTCATAATATCTTATTTCTTGGGATGAATTTTAAAATAATTTTTTACTTCATACCAATTTATATGGAACCTTCCATAGTTAATTATTTACAATTTTTCATTTTTAGATGAATTATCTTCAAATTTAACCTCTTTAACAATCATCACTCACTGTCCTTTTGACATAAAAACATTCTGATCTTTCCTTATTTTTTCCCTTGGATAGTTGGTCATGGAAAATAATTTAACAAACATTTCACAATGTTCTCATATAGTTAAATATTCTCACATAATTTACTAATTACTGTATATTTCTTCAACAATTGTCTTCTCTTCACATTTAAATTGGGGAAAATCTTACATATTGACCTTACTCTATATTTCATATCATTGTGTCCTTCTAACCACATCTATTAAAAAATTTATTTAATAATTTAAACATTTTATGTTTTGATAGTATATATTATTTATTTTTCATAATCCACTATTTTTTATAATTTGATATCATATTTTTGGCATTTCTCCCCAATGATTCATTCCCCAATCATGGTGGTGACATGTTATATCATCATAAATTATATTTATGAACAAAAAATCCATAAAAATAGATATATCATATAAACTATGATATTTAAAAATGATAATAGTACAACTAAATATATTTATATTACCTTATATTCTTATATTTTTTTTGTTTCTACCTTACAAAAAAGAATACATATGAATTAGTCAACTCTTCATTTGTGGAATATGTTTTATAATTTTTTATTTTGGTCTAATTAGACATAGTCTAGTCTCTCAACCATACATTCTCAACAATAAGAAATGTACACTGAGATTAATTAGGATAGAAACAATCCTTTTTGGGGAACATTCTCCTCAATAAATTTTGATTATTCATCCTTAATATCAATAGATTTAGTGAAGTATTATTTAATATTATTCAACTCACATTGATCAGAAATGCACATAAACAATGTCAAATATAATAATTCCTATTTATCAGAAATATTTTTACTTAGATGAATCAGAATCTAATAGAACTCAACTAACATCACTCTATATTTTAACATTCTTTGAAAATTTGGGATTCTTCCTTTTATAGATCTTACTTTACAATTATTTTTTCTGTAACATTTTTCATATTTCCTTTAGACTCATTTATATTTGTATTGTTTTATCTTATTTCACTAAAATGTGTTCCCACTTTCAATAAAAAATATTTATTTTAAAATGTTACCAAATAAATTTATTTATTCATATTTTTGTTTTCCTAATTTAGTTGAATAATGTTCACAAGTGAATATGCGTGATTTTTTGGAAATCCTTTCTTATTCAGTTATCTCATCATCTCCATCTACTTCAAAAGATTATTTAAACATCATGAATATTCCCAAAAAACATTATAATTATTTTGAAGATGTTTCATCTTTCAACTCAATACATATTGAAGATAAATAATCCATTTCTCTTATCATCATATTTATCTTCTTATATGTTAACCTCTTCTTATGATTCTTCAATTTATTTTTTTAGGACTCATAATATTCTTCATTTGATTCAGTTACAATGGTTTTTTCAGTATCCATTTACTATTGAAATTATCACTACATTGAATATTTGTTCATTTTAGTGATTGTTTTCCTTTTCCATTCCACTTCCCTAGTTTTAAAAATTCATTATAATAAGGCCATAATTACATTGATGTTCTCTTCAGTTTCATCATACTCAAAATGACATGATTCTAGTTCTTCTTCACCAGTATAATTCCGTTTTATCATGGATTCAAAGGGTGTCTCATGTTTTTTATTCGTATTAAATGCAGGTATTTTTCTCATATCATTTTCTATGAGGATATTATGAAGTTCATTGAGTGATATTTTTTTATTGACACTAGGTTTAATACCCAAAGAGGGGGTGAATATTGTTATAAAAGATTAAATCATATTCTTCTTGAGATCAGGTTTATTCATTAAAAATACTATTCTCTCTCCCTCTTATATCAAGTAATTATATGATAATTAAAACATGGACAATAAATAAAAATTATACTTAGTTCACCATCACCATGATACGTCTAGGAGCATAAAAATGGAAATGTTTCTATTCAAAAAAATCACTAAATCATGCTATCAATTCAAATTGTAATGAGGACTCATTATCCCTCTTAGTTTTCAACAAACCACGTCATGAATTTCCACTTCTCTCATTACTAAATTCGGTTCACTACTCCTTCAGAATAAACATTGGTTGTTCTAAATCTCCTTATAAATGTTTCAAAATGAGTGTTCTATGCAGCTCTATTTTTACTTGATTGATGATCTACACTATACCATGTGGTCATTTCCTTACAAAAATAAATTTCTTGAACTTTCCATTCATGAAATACCTAAATATCATTACAAATTACATTGAATAGAATATCAAAAGTCCTTTGTGGACTACAAATTCTTCAAATATGACAAATGTTTCATGGATGGAATACATTTTCTTATCCCCTTTTCCATTGATAGCTATAGTTTCATGAAAACCCCTTATATGAAATGTTTTCCCAAACATACTCCAAAATTGAATTTCTAATTCATGACCTAATTCCATTATTGAATTTCTCTATTTTGAACCGCATCGAACATAGCCAAATTCTTCCTGTAGTGATCTTCTCTAATAAAATTTTCTATGATGATGATTTCATAGTGGGTTCTTTTTATAAGAAAAGATACATTGAAATCCCACTAAACAAAATTACTAACAAAAACTCCTTTGTGTATTTTCCATCACCATGAAATGAACTTTCTATGTGGCCTACATATCAAATTTATACATTCACAACACCCATTAAATCAATGTTATCCATCCTCAAGTGAAAATCCCTTTATTAAGTCCATAATTCATTGTATTCACTTCCTAAAGGACTATCACTGCTATAACTGATCTCTCTATGCAGTTTCCAAAGTGCATAACCCATTTTTGGTGGTGTTAATTCACCATAATTAATTCAAAAAATACAATCCTTTTGCAATCTACAAACTCCTTTGGGGTTCTTATACACCGTTACCTAAATTAGATCATGTTTCTACATACTTGTTCTGATGTTTTTCCATTTTTGACGAGGGAATCATTCCTTTTCCAGATAATAAAATTACCAATTTTGGGGACTAAAAATATAGAAAATTTTTTGAAAATAGACCGCATTCAAAACATATTCTTTGACAGCAGCCTTACAAGAATGTTTTCAAATGTCTTTCTAAATAAACAAAAACGACCCAAAAATACTAAAATGAAAACATTATGGATTTTTGTCCAATAATACCCTTCATTGGGTTTTTTGAAAAATATTAACCATTTGATGCCTTTTTCTATCTTGTTACATGTTTTACAAAAAATAACTTCATGTGATTGAATATAGTGATCAACTATTTACCCAACACACATATTAAGCCCACATGATCCATTATCAGTTTGAGAAACAAGAGTATCATGAAACATTCATCTGTTAATCACTTCATTCTTGATACCACTTGATGACCATTTTCTGATTCCAATTGTAAAAATATATGTGGAACTCATGAATACACCATTAATTATCCTTATATTGTAAAATGAGAGCATTAAGAACTTATCATGTGATTTATGAACATTCAAATTAATTATTTTTCATCATCATATTTAAAACACTCTTTACATCACTTCTCAGGATGACATATTTTTGCCCTATCTTGATTAATATATGTTCTCCCCATTTTTAAATGAACCCAAAGGTCACTCCTCTAAGGTTGTAATAGTGTAAATCACATATAACTACATAAGGGAAAAAACCATACCTTAGGGTGAGGGGGTACCGCATCCACATTTTTTCAATTGTGGGGGTAAACTAAACTCGGATATCTAGTTGGTGCTCCTCAAAATCGTTTTTGGGTGCACCCTTTATCATAATATCATTAACTTTTAGTTATGTAGGCACGTACTCCATCATTTCATGACTATAATCCACCTTATCTATGATAAAATTTTAACAGATTTAAATATTCTCCATATTTAATTGATGAACTAGATTTTTACTAATATTTATAACACCTAAATTATTGGCAAGGATTCTGATTGGTGACATCACTTCAACCCCCATATCAACAAGCTACTACTTCATCCAAAATAACTACATACAATATGAGTAGCCGCAATGTGTTTATTTTCAATGGTGATTAATGAAATGAAATATTTTTTCATAATAGGGAAGAAATAAACAGTATTACAAGATATTTTGTTCAAACTAATAATGATTTTCTATCATATTTTGAACCATAAAAATATGTTTACGTATAGAATAATAACTCATTATGATATTTTTTATTGTACAAAAATCCCAAAACCACAGTTCCCTAGATATACTTATGTATTCATTTTTACTATGAGTAAGTGAATTTAGATAGTATATATTTGATGTCATGACACTTGTAATGTGGAAAAAATCATTATCTAATTGTTTTTTTACAAAATACAAAACACTTCCAATGATCTACATATATTATCTGATATTAACCACTTTTCCTTTGCCATCGCACTACACTATCATTAGGGTAACCACTAGAGTCTTCATATCCTTTGAATTATCCATTCGAAATATTTTCAAAATCACCTTGGAATATTTTCATTGTGATATATTTGTGACATTTTTTCCTTGTGTCTCTAGTAAAATAGAGACAAAGGTTTATTCACTAATCATTTCTAATTATAACTCACTTCTCATGAATTATACAAACTATTTGCACTATGAACCATCTGATCCACCAAATATTATGTCATCAACATGAACTACCACAATTATCCCATGATTTTTTTCATTATTGATATATATATATATTGTAATTAACTCTTCCAAACTGAAAATTGAGATTCTTCCAAAACAGATCGAGCCTTTAATATAATGCTCTTACTGCCTGTTTCAACCCATATAAATCCTTCCTCAGCCAAAAAACTATGTTCTAATCTTAATGACTGAGAAAAACATAGCGCTATTCAATATACACATATTATTCTAGAACCCCATTTAGAAATGAAGATTTATTATCCATCTAGAAAATAATGAACTTTTCACTGCTATGGAAAAGAATAATCAGATTTTCCCTATCTTTGCAATAGATTCACATGTTTCTTCAACATGAATACCATATATTTGGGAGTACCCTTTTCAATATAATCATTTTTTATTTGGATCATGATGCCTTTATTGTTTAGTTTATTCTTGAATTGAAATTTATACATTATAAAAATATTTCTGGTGGTCTCAGAACAATCATTCATGTCAGATTCTTTTCTATTTGGTCTTTTTTTTCCTTCATTTATACAACCTATATTTTATCTCTTTATGATTATTCAAAAAAAATTGTATCTATATAAAATAAGAAATACTATTTTAGAAAATTATTCATTATCCTTGTATCTACCAGCGCTATTTGATCACTAATTTTATTATAATTGTCAAATTAATCTCAAATCTATGGTCTCTATACAAATATAGTTTTATGTTCATCGTTTAATTTAGTTGAATATTCTTCTAATTTTTCCTCAGTTACTAGTACTCCCCCTGAATGAATCAAATATTTTTCATTTTCTTATTCATACTATATATATATTTTTAGAAGATTCTTCTTATTTTGAATCATGACCACATAGTTACTTTCTACAAAATTTACTAGACACTTATTAAAATATTTATACACTTTTATTTTTTGTTTATAATTCATGAAATATCCCTCTTTCTCTACGGGATTCAAAAATTCTATGTTTCCCATTATTTATAATGAAGCACATACTACCAAAGGAATGAATGTAATTCCTCATTGGATTATTTCTATCTCATATTTTGTATGAATTTCGATCATCATTTGATCAAAATTAAGCATTATTTGATATGTAGACTGATTTCGCGAATGATTCTTTCCAAACATTTTTGGAATGTCTTTCAAAATGATAATTGTTCCATCCTGGTTGTTTATAATATAATTTATTCTCTCAAATACTAATTTTTTTTTGTGAATTTAAAACTACTAAAACGTGGTTCTTTATCCCAGGTTTCTCAGGATAATCCTCCACATACCTTTCCATGAAATCAATTTCATTATCTGTTTATATCTTTTTTATTTCTTGAACTAACATTTTTTCAATTACCCTTCAAATATGTGTTATGACGTTGAACACCTCAGACATGTGGGTGGTGAAAGAAATACAATCAAATATACAAGAATCATCAATGAAGTGATCATAATATATCCTCTCATCAATTAATCATTGTTAAATACGTCCCCAAACATTAATCTTCACCAACTCAAGTAGTTTTTTTGACCTTGTCTCTTTTTACATATATATATATTTGGAATTATCTTCCCTTGATGACAAGAATCACATGTATGAGTATGATCATGTGATATCATAGTTAGAACTCAAGTAGAATCACATTTCATGAGATCTTATATGTAATATTGTCCCAAATGACCAAGATGTTTGTGAAATAACATGTTTTCTTCTTACTTAGGAATAAATCACTTGTCTTCTACTTCACATATAGGGTAGAGGTTCCTTTTCTTAATATTTCCTAACAAAAAATCTACAATTTAATTTTCTATAATGGTACCAAATTTATTTGAAAAGTATATGTAATGTCTTGAGTCACACAATTGATTAGCACTTATAAGCTAGAGACTCAAAACTAAAAGTACCATGACATCTTCATGACTCATTATTTTTCCACTGTAACGACCTGAATTTTTGTTTAAAAAATTTTGTTCCCTAATTTTTGTGGGTTATTTTATTTTTTCATTTAATAAAATGAGTATAATTAAAATGAGACTATTTGGTTTCAACTATTATATGACTGTTGGTCAATATGACCGTTAGAAACAAAATGTTACACTTATTTTCTATAAAAACAATTGATCTTGATTAATTAATATAGAAAGAAGATTTAATTGCCCCATCCATTAGTCTTGGGTCGATCTAAGCCCATCTAAGGGAACTCGGGAAGGAGGTAGCACCTTTGGGCTTTGCTCTGGACCAAACCCAAGCCGATCTTCATCGTGTGAAGCTGGAGAGAAATCTCCTTCACGAGAAGTTCAATCTCATAGAAATCACTACTTGGGAAATGTTGGTTGATCCGCCCCCAGATTCTATCTCCCTAGAACACCTTACACTTACAGCCTATGCTGGTGTTATAAGGGGCTACGTAACGAGACCGCAATTGCCTTGTGTAATCCTTTGATTTAAATAAAAATTGTGATTTCTTCTTATGGTGAAGTTTGTGAATCTCAAGTGTACGGATAAATAAAGGAAGTATATTATTGATTAATTTTGGAAAAAGGTAATTTTTAAAATATTTATGTAAACCTTAAAAAATTAAAAATGTGTAATGATTTTCAAAAAATGGTCTTCTACAGTTGTGTTCAGTATGAAATTTTGGGTCTAATAAGTAACATAATTTTTGATTAATAGTCAATTATGAATAGTGATTTTACTCTTAGGATTAGTAAAGTGACCAAATAGATTAGTAATCTCACTTAAATAAAGTATTAATATAATTTAGGCACCTTGATTAAGTAGTGTGATTGAATAAAATAGGTAAATAATTGTTTCAGAAATTATTAGTCAAGTATTACTTTTTTCAGGTGAATAGTGTTTTTTAATAAAAAATTAAATTAAAAATATTTAGAAAATTATTTTTTATGAAATTGAATTAATTTTTGAATTCAGAGCATCGATATTAGGATATGGTGATTTTTGGAGATTTTTCTGAAAAGAAATGAATTTTCGGTGAATAGTGAAAATACAGTTTTTAGTTTCGAGTGTTTAATGACATCATTATGGATGTAATAATTATGAAATAATTATGGTCGACTTGTGAATAGTACGATAAGGTGTGAGGTGTCCCAAGTGGACAATACCATGGGAAAATACCATGGGAAAGCCCATGGTTTTGCCAATACCACTAATGAGGTGTCCCTTGGTAATTAACGCTTTGTCCCCTCACTTCTGCTATAAATACCAAGACTTTCCCTCATTAATTTAATTTAAAAATTCTCCCCAATGATTTTATGGTCTATTTACCTCCCAAGGCGTCCTCCAAAGGTTCCCCCAAGTCCCATGGGTACCGACCTTCATGTTTTAAGAGTTACGATTTAAGGTAAGGGATCATACCTCTCTCTTTCTTTTCATGTAATCTCTTTTATGTCATTTCTTTTATTCTCCATGTTCTTATGTTGGAGGATGTTATTTTGTATTATCCTTATAGTAATTTGAATCTTAATATGATGAGAGACCCCCTCTTACTCTAGTCAATTCATTTTAATAATTTTCATGTGGCGTTGTTAGACTACCGAATTTTTATAAGGGATTCTTTCACCATTCTCATTTTCAAAGTTCTATTTTCATGTCAAGTCTTTCAAGTTACTTTTTCTTATGTTGGGGTATGATATCTGTATCCATCATACTATCCATTTATGTTTATATAATTATAGACCCTATTTTATCTCATCAATCCATTTTTTAAATGTTTTAAGTGACGCCGTTAGGCTGCCGAATTTTTTTAAGAGAAATCTTATTTTTGTTTTCCTTTCATGTTTTTCATTTCATATGGTATGTATTTCAAATTTCATCATCATGTTCTTATATACTTTATATTCTGTCCCTTTACTGTTTTTTTGATAATTTATGAGTGGGTAACCCATGTCCCCTCTATTTTCAATGATTTCTAAAACCCTATAACATAGCTGTTATGCAGCAGAATTTTCGTTTCAAAATGTCTCTCTCTTTTTCTAAAATTCTTTTATTTTATTAAGTGAATACTGAAATATCTTTCTTCTACAGGGGTATTAACATATATATCAAAATTTTATATTTTAATTCTGGTATTTACATACATGAAACCCACTTTCCTTTTCCATGGGGTTAAAATAACATAAAGATCGTGTCTTAAAAACAATTTTTAAAATGTTATGATTATGAAATAAAACCCATTTTTTGATGCTATATGGGTTATTTATGAAATTTTTTATGATGATATATGTGTATCACATGATAATAAATACAAATTTAAGGGTGTGCCCTGATAGATCTCCAATACATTGGGTAATGATGTAAACTACAGGGATTACAATTTTAACGATAACTTGGTGAATAACCTTGGTAATTTTTTTAAATGACACCTTGGGGATGGACCTTGGTGATTTGTTCATGAATGTCTATGTTAAATTTTTTAGCCACATATTCATGTTATGAATCATGTTCTTTTCATTATGATATTCCTCGTGATCTCTTTCTTAAGCATTAGAGTTATTTATCATGACTTTTTTGATGTATCTCAAGTTCACATGTAAAATGTTTCCCTTATTTCCCTTATTGGGACTTCTGCTCACCCTTTCCTTTGATGTATATTCCTAGGTTATTAGATATAGTAATGACCATAGGATGAAAAAATAAAGAATCCAAGTGTTTAAGAATATTTTTTTTATGTTGTCGTGTATTATGTTCCTGGTTTCCAAGACACTGAACCTTAAAGATCCTTAATTTTGTATAATGTATTGAAAGATTATGTCATAAAAAGGTGGGATCTTATAGTTGGTATCAATGGTTGTTTTAGTTGTTTGTATAAATTAGGATTTGAAAACTTTAAAACGTTTTTTAATGAAAATATTAAATATAGGAAAACATCCTAGTATTTTGGTGAAGTATTGAGTATGTGGTTTCTGAACAAATGAATCCTCTTTTGGATAAGAATGAATAGGTGGATCTGGCACAGATGTTCCTATGAGTGAAAACTCTGACAAGGTGTTTTGGTATTGACTTGGGATAACCTGGTGTACGAAAACGGGCCTTAATGCACTATTGGTTTGACACTCCCGTGGGATATTCTTTGGTAAATTCATAATCATAGAATGAACCGTTATTAAAAGAAAAAAGATAAAATAAAATAATGATTCACATAAGATTATATGATCTTGGATAACCTAGATTGTATCTTAGGGGATCACAAGTTAGGATATACTTTTCTTCTAAAAGTTTATCCTTATATGCTTAAAGTTTCCGTTTCCTGATTATTGGCTAAGTATTTATACCCCCTAATTATAGTTTATTTTCTTAGTTAATGGCAGGAAATTGAAGAATATGTCCCAAAAAAAATGTGATAGAAAATGTGATGATTTCCCTATTAATATGACAGAGACTATAAGAGATCAAGTTGAACATATTGTGATTATGACAAACCAGTTATCAAAAATCACAATTAATAATTGGTACCTAGTTGATTTCCCAAATTCATCCAAGAATAGGAAGATGATGTCTCAAGGATGTTTATATGATAAAGGTGATAAGGGAATGTAGAACCAATTTCCTTGGTGAAAAAATTGTTGAAAGAGGCACCATGGAAAATTTCACAAAGGAAGTGGGAGATGTTTTATGTGTGGGATGATAGGGAATAATGTAGCCAATTTCTTTAAAAAACTGGATAATGTGATGAATAGAGATAATGTTCAATCTAATGTACCCTATACTATTCAATGTCGTAAATGTGGGGATGTTGGACATTATCCAAGGAAATTCTCTCTTGTAAGGGATGATAAGCATGATGAGCATCAACAATCTTCAAGGAAAAGTGAACAATGCAAGTCCTATGCTGAGATGGATCATGATGACTGAAGTACATATAACTTCTTCTCAATAATTTTCTATGTCATGTTGTATTTTAGTTTGTGCTCTATGAGAATATCTTTAATGTTTTCTAACAACATCGAGTCACTACCTAAAATGGTTTTATATCATTAAGTAAAACATCTATTGTTATGTATCAAAAGTTGATGTTGTGAAGCTGTTCTTCTTCAAAAAAATATTAGTTTATTAAAAGATGAATATTATTTTGAAAGATGTCCACTAATTTGGGAACCCTATATGATCAAGGTAAATAGATTAATATGGAATTTTCTATGAGAATTAATGGTTGAAATATATTTTGAAGAATAGATGAATTTAAGGTGAACTTGTGGTAATTTAGGTTACTTATGAGAATGATTAACCTATCTTGGGGAAAATGTGATTAGGTAAGTTACTTTCGATATAAGACATTAAGAGTGGTTGATGTTGTTTAGAGATGAATGATAATGTTTATATTCGAAGACTATGTTATTAAATCCATCTGAGTTTTGGGTTCCAATCTTAGTTTGGGTTATTCTAAATAATTTTATGGATGATTGTGTATTGAATTGTCTTTCTGGAACTTTGGGTACATTTGTTGAATTCTGGAGATTAATAGTCATATTTCTTTTTATAAAGGATTGTCCTTTTGGGGATTATATGATCTCGTACTAACCATTTTGGTTTTAGTTGATGACTAAAGAAAAGGGAAAAATATAGTTATTCTTTTGTGGATTATGTGATTCTCTAGAAGATGATTCTTGTGATTTTGATGAGACCAAGTCCTTTTGAATGCTCATTGTTTAGAGAAAAGATTATTCTTGGTAGAAACATATTAAGGGATGAAACTATACTTAAAGGTAAGTATATTTTCTTATGTTTTTATTCTATGTATTAAATGATTTCCTCAAAATTAGGAAAAGGAACATAAATCAAAAACGTTGTAGGTTTAGGTTTCCTACTGGGTAATCAAATACCATTTAACACATCTTTTGTTTGTGATCTACTTGTGGTTAATTTTTTCTTAATCAGGTTTTATATCACTCTCCATCAGAACTTGACCCTTTTTTTCTCTTCTATATCCATTTTATCCTACATGGAATCCTAGTATGGGTTAACTCGGGTGACCTATGTATTTCCCATTCCTTCTATTAAATTAATAGTTTTACTAACTCTTTTTCTGATGTGGGAATTTCAAAGAAATTTCTAAGCCCAATTTTAAAATTGTGAGGATGCAATTTCTTAAGGGGGGAAGATTGTAACGACCCGAATTTTTTTTAGTAAATTTTATTCCCCAATTTTTGTGGGTAATTTTTTACATTTAATAAAATGAGTATTATTAAAATGAGACCATTGGGTTTCAACTGTTATATGAAAGATGGTCAATATGAATATTGGAAACTAAATGATAAAATTATTTTCTATAAATACAAGTGATCTTGATTTATTAATATATAAAGAAGATTTGATGGCCCCATCCAGTAGTCTCGGGCCGATTGGAGCCCATCTGACAGAACTCGAGAAGGAGGTAGCACCTTTGGGCTTTGCTCTGGACCAAACCCAACCTGAACTTCATTATATGAAACTTGAATAGAATCACCTTCGCAAGAAGTTCAAGATGATAGAAATCACTACTCGAGCAATGTTGGCCGAGCTGCCCTAGGATTCTATCACCCAAGCACACCTTACTCTTAGGTTCTATGTCATTGTTATAAGCGGATACGTAACGAGACCGGAACTTCCCTACATAATCATTTGATTTAAATAAAAATTGTGATTTATTCTTACGGTTATGTTTGGGAATCTAAAGTGTCTGGATAAATATAGGATGTATATTATTGATGAATTTTGGAAAAAGGACATTTTAAAATATTTATGTAAACCTTAAATAATTAAAAATTTGTAATGATTTTCAAAAAATGGACTTCTACGGTTGTGTTCAATATGAAATTTAGAGTTTAATAAGAGAAACTTAATTTTTGATGAATACTAAATTATAAATAGTGATTTTACACTTAGAATTATTAATGTGACCAAATGGATTAGAAATATCACTCAAATAAAGTATTAATATAATTTAGGCACCTTGATTAAGTAATTTTATTCAATAAAATAGCTAAATAACTGTTTCAGAAATTATTAGTCAAGTATTAGTTTTTTCGGGTGAATAGTGTTTTTGAATTAAAAATTAAAATAGAAATATTTAGAAAATTATTTCTTATTAAATTGAGTTCATTTTTAAATTATGATCATCGATATTAGGTTATGGTGATTTTTGGGGATTTTTCTGAAAAAATGAAATTTCGGTGAATAGTGAAAATACTGTTTTTAGTTTTGAGTGTTTAATAAAATCGTTAAGGTTATAATCATTATGAAATAATTCTGGTAGACTTATGAATAGTAAGATAAGGTACGAGGTTTCCCAAGTGGCCAATACCATGGTCAAATACCATAGGCAAGCCCATGGTTTTGCCAATACCACCGATGAGGTGTCCCTTCACGATTAATGCTTTGTCCCCTCACTTCTCCTATAAATACAAAGACTTTACTTCATTAATTTCCTTTCAAAATCCTACGCAATAAATTTCTGGTCTTCTTACCTCTCAAGTAGTCCTCCCAAGGTGCCCCCAAGTCGTCAAGGTCCTGACCTTCGAGTTTTAAGAGATACGTTTTAAGGTATGGGATCCTACCTCTCTCTTTCTATTCAAGTACTCTCTTTTATGTCATATCATTTATGCTCCATGTTATTATGTTGGAGGATGTAATTTTATATTAACCTTACTGTAATTTGTATTTTTACATGATGAGAGACCCCCTCTTACTCTCACGAATTTATTTTAAGAATTTTTATGTGGCGCCGTTAGGCTACCGAATTTTTATAAGGGATTCTTTCACCCTTCTCATTTTCAAAGATCTATTTTCATGTAAAGTCTTTTAAGTTCCATTTTCTTATGATGGGGTATGATATATATCAATAATACTATCCTTTTATGTTCATATGTTGAGATACCCTATTTTATCTCATCTATTCATTTTTTAGAAGTCTTAAGTGACGCCGTTAGGTTGCCGAATGTTTATAAGAGAAATCTTATTTTTGTCATCCTTTCATGTTTTTCATTTCATATGGTATGTTTTTAAAATTTCATTACCATGTTCTTTTATGCATTATATTATGTCCCTATACTGTTTTTTGGATCATTTATGGGTGTGTAACCCTTGTCCCGACTCTTTTCAATGTTTTCTAAAACCCAGTAACATAGTTGTTATGTGCAGAATTTTCGTCTCAAAATGTCTATCCCTTTTTCACAAATTATTTTATTTTATTAATTGAATACTCAAAGATATTTCTTATACAAGGTTATTCACATATATATAAAAATTTTCTATTTTAATTCTGGGATTTACATACATGAAACCCGATTTACTTTTACGTGGGTTTAAAAGGACATAAAGATCATGTCTTAAAAGAAGTTTTTAGAACATTAGGATTATCAAATGAAACCCATTTATTTGATTCTATATGGGTTATTTATGGAATGTTTCACGATGATATATGTGACTCAAATGATTATAAATACCAATTTAATGGTGCACCCTGACAGCGCTCCAATGCATTGGGTAATGATGTAATCTCTAGGGATTACAATTTTAACGATACTTGGTGAATAAACTTGATAGTTTTTTTAAATGACACCATGGGGATGGACCTTGGTGATATTTTCATGACTTTCTATGTTAAATTTTGTAGCCACATCATCATGTTATTAATCATGTTCTTTTCATTATGATATTCCTCATGATCTCTTTCTCAAGCCTTAAAGTTATTTATCATGACTTTATTGATGTATCTCATGTTCACATGTAAATTGTTTCACTTGTTTCCCTTACTGGGCCTTTTGATCACCCTTTCCTTTTATGTATGTTCCCAGTTTTTGAGATGTAGTAATGAACATAGGATGAACAAATTAAGAATCCTTGAAGTGTTTAAGAAGAATTTTTTATGTTGTCATGTATTATGTTCCTAGTTTCTAAGACACTAAACCTTAAAGATCTTAGGTTTTGTATAATGCAATGAAAGATTGTGTGATAAAAAGGTGGGATGTTATTTCCACCAAACATGGATTTTCTCATGAAAATAATCTTTGGGACTTAATAATTACCAAATCATACCATGCCTTACTTGTCGTATTTGAATCCTATCACCATATCCTTATTCCCTATAATTTGGGAGGACTATCCACTATAAATAATTTATATTCTAGTGTGATAAAATTATTTGAAAGAAATATATGAATCCACTATATGTTCATCTATTTTCTTTATGATCCATGTCTTAAAATGATATTCTTGATCACGCTTAGAGTATCATGGACCCCATTTATCTTGTAATGATGTAAATTGATTTTTCATTTTGATCTTATTTAAAGATTCTTTCAGTTGTTTCATATAACCAATTTTGGGTTTTTTGTTCCTATGATTAGTTGATATAAAATATCTAACTATGTGTCTAAATCATCCACACCAGAGACAATGACCCATATTGATATCCTATAATATTTATATATATCTAGCTACCTTTATACCTCTTATTACCTTCAGTTCCTCTTATTGATATAACATGCATCATGTGAGTGTCCCATCATTCCATAATAATAATACCAAATGTGGGGTCCATACTTACATGTCACTTCAACACCACTGGTTTCCCCTTGGGTTCTTTGAATCTTCTAGTTATTCTTCATACCCAAATCACTAATCATACTCAGAGTGGGTGATTATGGTTTAACATTATCCATCACCACATTTTTATGGTGAAGCCTCATTCTAGTTCTATTGTTCAGATCTATCATTTTCTTCTCCTAATACTCCTTTTTCTATTACATTAGAACTTTTAACTCTACATTTCCTTTTTCTACATCCCTTTTTCCTAATTTTTTGGAGTCATTGTTTTCTCTAGATCATCAATTTCCTTCATAGGCTGTAAAACTCTTCATTAAACAATTCAATTAGTTTTTATCGATCATTTAATATATTGGTATGCCTATTGAAAATCTTAATTTTTTCATAACCTTTTATCTTTAACTCAATTAAATTATCTATGTTTCCTTGATATTCAATTTTATCTTTATCTTTGACTATTATTCATTGTATTATTTCATTTATAGTGTGGAAACATTAGCTACATGGTTTTATTTCTTTTTTTTTACTCCATTATGTCTATATCATTAAGTTTATATTCTAATTTAATATAAATTTCAACTATTCCCTCTATTTCTACTTTTTTTTTCAATTTATTCCTTTGTATGTGAATATATAACAACTAACACTATAGAATCTACATCATGGTATTTTTAGTCCTCCATCTATTCTACCTCAGATTATTCAAAGCCATCATCTTAATTAAAAATAAAATTATTATTTTAAAATAAATTTCCCTTTGGATATTAAAAACCTTTAACATTAAATTAATACTTCATTCTAGTAATTTTAACATCATCCCCAATTTCCTGTTGAATATTCTTAGAAAAAAATAAAATAATATGTCTAATATTTTCACATAAAAAATTGTGATTGGATGTTTCCCTTTGAAGTTCCTACTTTCTCTTTGTAGATAAGATAATATAAATTACATGACCTCATCCACACTATCTTCCTATTGAATATCAATAATAGTAAGCATCTTCATGGACTTTAATAACCCTTATTTGGACTTCCCTATTTTCACAGCATTATTATTATCATTTCACATCTCATATGCTGCAAGAGTTTTGTGTAGGATATCCAATGTCAGTTCCATAGGATCCTTATCATCCATTATAAAGTCATTCAGAGTGAACTGAGGCCGGAGCCCTCTCTGGATTTTCCTAAAGATATTTATATCATTGATAATTTCACCAAGAACATGCTTATATTTGAAAACAACAATAACATTATCAATAAATAAATCTATAATTTCATTGTGGTGAATTATGAAGTCCTCATATTTTTTCCATATAAATTGACACTTATCTTCTCATAATTTTTAATAATCTTCATAGTTATTTAGATGATTTTCCCACATGGAATTCGCGGACTAAGATGACATCAACATTGAATAGATTTTGTTGGATAAGGCTCTCCCAAAGGAATTTATTCCTTAGAAATCAATATCAAATTCTATATGTTCTACTTTGGATAAAACATCATTGTCCATATAGGAATAAATTCCTTGAATTTCGGTAGTAAATACATCTCTACCCAATAGTGGGAAAAAGTGTTGCATCATATTATTTTATATCTAAAAGATATTTCCACACATGATTTTAAACAAAATTTTGATTAACAAAATAAATTTATTCTATTGAGATAGAACGAATGACTATTAACACCTAGCTCTAATAAAAATTGTTATCCAAACAAGGTTAAATATTGTGAGAGTTGCTGGGGATAAATCCGGGTATGACAGATTATATTAACAATCTATTTGGATCTTTTTTTTTCATTAAAAAAAACACACTTCTCTCTCCTTACCATAGAGAAGAAAAAAATGAGAAATAAAAAACGCATAATCCATAGTAATTTAACCTAGTTCAACCTACATAGGCTTTGTGAATGATCATTACATGGAAATTTGGTTATATACCAATTCTAATAATGATTAATGCCAATATAATGTTTGTAGAGGACTCATTTTCACTCATGGTTTACGTTAAACCCTAGTTTGAATGTTCGATACTCTCTCAAGTGAAGTGTACTCAGTGGTCCTTTAGAGAAACATTAATTTTTATTAATCACCTTAGAAAACATTCACACACGAGTGTTCCATAAAGCATTATTTTCACCTGATATATGATGTACACTTCACCACATGGCTATTTCCTTATGGATATGAATTTTAGAAACTCTTCCTTCATGAACTCCCTAAATCCATTCATGAGATACCTTACACCACATAGCGTGAGTAATTTAATTTTTTTTTGTTTTGTGTATCTTCTCTACTTCATAGACGGTTTATTCATCATGATCCCTTATTATTTTTCAATCTATGGTGCCCCAAAAAACACTTATATGAACAATATTCATGAACTGACACACTTGAAGATAATACTTTTCTAACAACATCCTTCTTAGAATTTCTCCTTCATGATCCAATTTGGACATAGTTGAATTCTTCCTGTGATTTTTTTCTCCAATAAAATATTCTCTACTAATGAGGTGATTAGATTTCCTTTACGTAGAAAGGCATACCCTAAAATCTTATTAATCACCGTTACTGAAAACTTATTTGTGTATTGGCCATCACCATTTACTTTACTTGTTATGTGGTTTAAATAAGACATATATTCATCCACATAGTGGCATAAATCACTATCTTCCTCAAGAAAATTTTAATCCATTTATAATGGACATAATTCATCATCTTTATTCTGAAAATTAAAATCTCTCTATGAACTGGTCTCATTATGTTGTTCTCATAGTTAATAAACCATTGTAGTGACATTAATTCACTACCTTCAATCCTAAAACCACAAGACCTTTATGATATAAAAACTCATTTTTGTTCTATATAATCCTAATAGGATTTTTCTTCACAATTATACGTACATTCTATGAGGTTTTCCAATTTTTATTCAAGAATGAATCCTTTTCCATAAAACAAAGTCCTGATTTTGCGGCCCAAAAATATAGAACACACTGGGAAGCTGTGCCACATGAAAAACGTCTACATTGATAGTAACAAGGATAGAACTTTTTCAACAATATTTTTCAACAAAAACAAATATAAAAACACCAAAATTAAATCTTTATGGACTTTTGTCCAACATATATCATGTCTATCATCCAATATAGAATCATTTGGGTCAAATATATCAAGAAAAGTTTTTTATTAGCTTATTCTCAATGGTGGATTCATCCATCTTCTCACCAAAACCTCTGATCATACTAACAATAACATTTACTATAATAATTTAGTAGTCAACACATTGATCATTACCCATTTTTAATCCTTAAATCTATTATTATATATTTAAAACTTATATTCTTCGACATTTTTATTTCCTTCCTAACAGCCTCACATTTTTTCATAGAAATTCTCGGTTTTTTGGAGTCCCATCACTTTGGTGTATATATTTTTGGTTAAAGATTTTGATATTGCAATTTGAGCCTTTTGGTGGATCTCTAGGTTTCTATTTTGTTCAAAAGTCGAAGTATCCTTCTCAATGTAGGTTGAAAATCAGATTGTAGTGGCATCTCTCACTTTTAACCCAAGTGATATGAAGAACAATATCATCCAATTTTTTTAATAATGATAATGATCAACATTTAATGTTTGAACACCCATTATTTTTTAGGAATTGTTGTTATTTATCCTCAGTAGTCTGTTGGGCAATTCAATGGAAACATGTGTTCTATTTCCACTTGTAATTCCTACATTAGTGTGAGATCATAATGTGGGGTAGAGGATGAATCCATTATCACTTTTTCAATATAAAAAAATGTTTCTTTTTCAATTAAATCTCAATCGGTGGTTAAATTATTCATCCAACCTACTTCAGTCACTCAACCTCACCTCTTATAATTCAACATATAAAAAGGCTTAAAACACAATGACATAAAAGGTTTGGTATAGTGATTCAGTCCCATACATGTTGGTTAGTCCCCCCCCCAAACATAGATTCTCCACTATGAAATTATCAATGTTTGAAATAGTTCAGAAGAAACATATTACACACCCTAATAATTGTTCCTCTAGTTGATCTCAGTTATACCCCCCAAAAATCCATATTTTCTTACTTGGATGATTATACCCCCCAACCATTTTACACTCCTCGAGCCTCTTCAGTAACTACATATAACCCCAGTCACAATATCATTATTATCTTATATATTGATCCATTATAGGATTATATGTTCACACTCCTCCACTATATTGTTGGATGAGACATGATTTTAAACACTTTAGGATACTTTTGATCTTGTTAGTCTTTCTCAAAATTATCTGATCATCTATATCTGATCACATGCCTTAATAAAACCATTCCTATCATAATATTTCCTCATTTTATGAATCCCTAAAATCAATTAAATGTGTGTAAGCGAGTCAATAAATATTCTTATTTATTAAGGAAATATATATGTCTCATAATCTCAATAGAGTATCAGCTTAGATTAAAGTCTTATAATATTCTACCCAGTATATGTATTAATTTTTCTATACATTGGTCATTCAATAGATATGAAATTTAAATTTCACGATTTCCATACATCGAATAATAAATTTCTAAACCCTTGAACATAAAAATTCTCCCTTAATTATTTTATGTGAAATATTAGCTACAAAATTTATTCTCAAAAGTATCTAAAGAATAATTTTTAATATTATTCTGGGTTTCTCTTCAAAACCCTTCATGTTTTCTAGTATTTGTACATAGGGTTCATAGAATACATGGATTGAATAAAAATATTTTCATGTTCCACCTTCTCTGGATGATTTCTGGGTTCACAGAATATATATTTAGTATTTTCATATAGGACATGTAAGTCTTGCGGGTTCTCCTCCTTTCATTACATAAAGAGATCATGCAAAGACAATGTGTTCTTTGTGAAAGAAATTCTCATGTAAAATAAAATATATGTGGGTCCCTTAACATGATAATATTTATCCATGGTATTTTTTCATGAAGAGAGGTGTTTTTTGCTTTCATTTTCAAAACAAATCTCATAATCAAGTGATTATTCATGAGATCTACTTTGTGTGATCGGAATATGTGAAATATTCTCCTTATTGTGGTTGAATCATGTATCCTTCTTCTATTCTTTATTTGAACAAGTCACATGTATATTTTTTTCAAGCATAGCCAGGATCTCTCTATGATTTATTGAATTGTATCCACCATTTCACCATACATAAACTTATTTAGACATTTTACTTCTCATATCATTGATAAAAGTGTCAAGTCTACTAAAATTAGTGATTCTTAGATGTTATCATCCTT
Organism: Viscum album; assembly: GCA_963277665.1. Taxonomy (NCBI): domain Eukaryota; kingdom Viridiplantae; phylum Streptophyta; class Magnoliopsida; order Santalales; family Viscaceae; genus Viscum; species Viscum album. The sequence goes on along the minus strand of OY728127.1, from coordinate 1,348,747,383 downwards.
ATAAGGATCTCTATCATCCATTTTAATGCTAAGACTTTTTTATTATTTGATCCTCATGAATATCCAATGTGGTCATATGATTCTCATGATCAAATAGTAAGATATCTTGACTCATCAAGCATAACAATAGTATAAAGACATTCAACAACTATTGAATCCTTCACATGATAAAAGATGAAATTAACAAATTGTTCACATGAATAGAGATATTTTCTTATTTTTGTGATGCAATTATGATTATCCCCATACAATATCATGATCCATATGACATCACATGAAAAAAACATGTAATTTCACTTTTTATTGTGAATGATTCATGTGATGGGTTCATGCTAAGAACACTTGCGACAACATCTCTTTTCTTCATCAAAACACATACTATCTTGGATTGTACTTATTTTATTTGAAAAAAATGTTACATGATTAATTTATTCTATTTTGATCAAAAATTCACTAAAATAGAAATCCATCTCTAGGTTATATTATCTGAAAATAGTTGACGTGATTCAGTGCAGGCATACTGACCCTCAGGTGGTTGTGGTTGAAGATAATGAGTGGATAATCGTGATGAAACTCATACAATAACCTGTGTTGTATCTATAACATTAAATTATGAATAAATGGTAAACCCTATTTGAATTTCATACATTGAAGATAAATTTTTATGAGTTCCATTTAATAAGTTATCTTGTGCTGCTACCGATCCATGCTGGTGGAAGGGGATTATCCCTTGTATACAAATACACATAGGTGGGACACACAATGAAGTGACCACATATGCATTCCCTTCAGCCTAGCGAAAACTATCAGCCTATCTACATGTGATCCCCCACACATATGAATTTTCAACTATGGGTTTATACTTGAACCACTCATCTTAACTTTCATTTGATTTTCAAGTAAATTATTTCCCCTTATGGTTGAGGTCTCCTCCCACATGTGTGGGGTCGAGTTGGTCCCCTTTAATTCCATCGTCGGCCATAGATTATATGTTAGGATAATAAAAAATCTAATAAAAAACATATCCCCTAGATAATATCATATAAAATATCCCATAACAGAACATAAATTCCCTCTCTATCATGAAAATATATGAATATATTTTTTGAACTAAATTATTAAAATACTCATAAAATAAAATATATTTCAAGGACTTCTTCACATCCTATTCATTAGATAATGGAATGATTCACATTTTGAAAACATTATAATCACCTTATCACATGTCATGAACATTTAGGAATTCTTCAGCAATCATAAAATTAATTATGAATAATATCTCAAGCATGAAATCTAATGTAATCAAGTGATTCCATAACAATTTTCCATAAATGACCACTATATCAACTAACACATATTTACTTATTAACAACCAATTAAATCTTGGAAGAAAAAGAAAACATCATTATAAAATTTAATATACATAATTCAAACATTATATTGAACTAAAAATATAAATACTATTAAGTTTTTTTGATTTTTCCCTTGAAATATTGACAGTTTTTATTATAAATTTCACTATCTAAGATGGTTACTCAAAATATAATCCACTGGATTCATACTAAATTGCTCTGATACCATATATAACACCATGGAATAATGAAACCTAGAGATGGTAGTTATAATACATTGTTTGTATAGAACAGAAGAGTAAACATATGATCAAAAAAATTAGTAGTGTTGTTAGATAAGATACATAAATATTTTAAAACATAAGATAAATCATTAACATATAATAATTTCATTATTATCTTATCCATAATATCCATTAATATTACACATATTAATCCTCTATGATTCATGGGGAAAGGAAAAAAAATAAATTTTAGATCAGATTATTTTTAAGGAGAATAATTCAATGAAACTTTACATAACATAAAAATGGTATAAGTGATATTTCAAGAATAAATTAATAATATAAATCCATATTCAACTAAAATTGATGGAATGTTATAAACCAAATAACAAATTAAAATATTTATAACAATAATAATTGATATTATACTAATGGAATATATAATATTGTACATTAAACACGAAATCAAGGCCTTATACCAAGAAATGTATCCTATTTTTTGATGTTTCATAAACTGAAACCCAAAAATTTTAGTCTCATGATACCAATTGATTCATCAAGGGATATATAATTCTGGGTCTCACCCATAACCTGATTAGGTTTAATCAATTAATTGTAAGATTCATCAAGGCCTTTTATATTATTCCCTATAGAACCTCTTACTAAATGTGAATATATATCTATATAATGATAAATAGAAAAATCAAATACTTCCCCATTTAATATAATATTATGGTTTTATATGAGAACATCCCTTACTTTACTAAGATGATGTTTGGTGTAATAAAAGTAAGAGTTATCACCCTTATAAAGTAAATATAGGGCTGAGGGTACCACAAATGTGCAAGGTTATCCATAGAATATATTAATTGGACTTGACAGGTTTAATTTTTACGATAACAATTAAATCTTTGGAAAAATAATACACTGTGGTTTAATAAGTGAATGTTATTATTCCAAATCATATCCCTAAGAATTGTGTTTCGAGGTGTATAGTCTTAGACCCAGTCATCTTGCATTCGGGTGATGATTTAGTCAATGGTAAAAAAAGCATTATTACGGAGATTATCCTTAAAGGAATATGTGCCAAAAACACATCCACATTCTAGTATTCAATAATTGATGTACTTTCATGGAAATCCAACACAATATTATTTTACCAAAACAAAAGAAACGTTTTCCACAATTTAAAAGGTTACAGGTGGATCAAATTGTTATCAGAGAGGGATAAAAATATAAACATTTAAATTACTTAATTTTCATAGTTAGGGTTGATGAAAGTCTCATTTTGAAATATTTAAAGTACATTTACAAAAATAATTTGTGATTATAAATTAATCCCAAAAGAATCCATATTGAGACATAAAATCCCTAGTCATAGATTTAGTAGGAATTCAATAACTTTCTATTAAAAGAGAATATTTAAAAAGGATCATAAAAGACTATGAATTAATTAATTTCATGATTTAACTAGTCAAATACGGTTTATATTCCCCACATAGAGTAAATTAGGTTTATAATACAAGATTTTCGCAAAGAGATGAATATCAGATGGAAAACACTTACCACATATCCTAACATCCGTGAACCAAATTTTACCTCTAATACAACTAAAATATCTATACAAATCACTTAATTTAAAACATTATCATATAAAATTTCATTAGTACTCTTCATAAATATTTATTCACTTTTTGAATTCTCATGATTTTCAACATTTGTATTTATAGTTTTGATAGTTTCTAATATTTTAATAATTGCATTGTTCATATTAATTCTTATTCAATTTCAAATTATTACTAAGTTGTTAATGTTTTTATTAGGGATAATCTATAAAAATATATTAGGATAAAATTCCTTTAATTATTGTTTTGGACGTTATCCTTGATGATGATGTTGATAATAAGCATGTTTTATTGATTTTTGATGAATGAAGGGAGTTACCATAATTAAAAAAATATATATTGATATAGTATCTCCATGAAAAATTATTATTATTTACAAATTTGTATCATTTTATAATAGTAAATATTTTTTCCTATTAATCCATAAAATAAATGCAAAGTATTGTACAAGTAGGTGGGTAAACTAACCCAAACTTGCTCACACCCTAATTTGATGAATTATTAGGACGTGGTTTGAGGTAATATCATTATAATAGAATCATAATTATATTATATAGTTTATATTAGTGTGATATATTACAATTTTAATGAATTAGAATAAAAAGAATAAGTGGATATTTAAATCATACTCGATTTGATTAAAATATATCTTTCGAGTGAACTAGTTTTAAATGATTAAATTTGTGATGATCGTTTCTTGATCATAACCATAATAGGTTTTCTAAATATAAATACCATTACATTAATTATTTAATCAAAATATTATTTATCCTATAATAATATCCTTATATCTAACCATTTAATTGGGGGGAAGAAAACCAAACACATTACGTTGGGGACGCGATAGTCCTCACAACATATAAACAATGATTTTCTTAATGGATATGGTATATGAATAAATAATTATAAAAAATAAAATATATTTACATTAGTGTATATAAATATAATAATTTCATTATACTATTATGGTTACAAATATTTTTATGGATACTAATTATGGAGAAAACTAGGTAGTTTACAAAACACATGTCCGGATATTGAATATTCCTTGGAAGTCTCCTTAAAAATGAAGGAATTAAGCTCTTTAATTTTGACCATATGATTTATTAATGTGGGTATGGTTATAGGAAATTAAAATGGAATATTATTGAATTGAAATTCGAAATATATGTGAGTCCTGAAGTGGTAATGAATTTGTGGATCTATATGTGAAGAAAGGGGTAGTTTTTGGAAATGAAATTTATTCAGATTAATTTAATTTTATTATTAATGGGTTAATGTTATATAGAAGTGATAAATAATGATAGGTGTGTGTTTGTGGTGATAAAAACCTCAATTATATCTTTTAAAACATTTTTTTGTCTTTCCCCTTTGTTAAAACCTTTTAAAATTGCATCTTTTTAACACGGTAAGTAAAATTCCAACATATTAATTAATTTCAATGATGATTATTAAAAATTAAATGATTACCCAATTTGATGATTATGATTTTGAAATTTAAAAACATTTCATAAATTAATATTTTTTCATATATAATAGTTCAATTTTAAAATATAAACACTCAAACATGTAATTATATTTCTGAGAAATCAAATTATTAATAATTAACTTTATATGGAAGGTAAAATTATGTATGAAATTAATTATAATGATATAAATTAACAAAGTTTTGTAGTAAAATTATGTATTAAATAATTTCATGAAGAAGGGACCTTTAAAAGATTCATTGTGAGATATATTAGGATATGATGTAAATTTATAATAATAGAGTCTAGGGTTATAAAAGATTACTTATAATAACAAAATTTTGTAGTAATGGTGTTACTATCAAGTGAATTGGACTAAATTCAATCTTTAAACTAAACCAATTTTTATTTTTTCTATCTTATTCATTTTCTTTTCATACTATTCTTGAACTGAATTCACCCTACACAACATTTCTATCTGTTATTTTTCATTGAATGTTTTATAAACTGTGTTTATCAAAGTAACTATGATTGTTAGCATCTATCAGTGTTATATATATTATATTATGTGAGTAAAATAGTTTTCAAATTTAAAGTTATTAAATTTTATACAACTATGTATTGAGCATTCCATTGTTATGTTATATTAATTCATCCGAATATATTAAAGTAATGTATTTTTTAACAGAGACATTTTAAATTGAGTTGATTTAAATTATTTCACAAACATAAATATTTTATTAATATAAACTCAATTCAGCCCTCCTTATATTTTCTACAGGAACTCCACATTGTACACTAGTAGAAAAATCATTTTTAACGTCGTCAACTTGACGTCGGTTTATTATAAACCGACGTAAAATATTTTTGCGGATAAGTTTTGGCGTCGGTTTTTAAAAAAACCGACGTGAAAAAATAATGAAAAAAATGATTTGGCGTCGGTTTTTTTAAAAACCGACGTGAAAAAATAAAAAAAAAGTTATGACATCGGTTTTTTGAAAACCGACGCCAAAAAATAATGAAAAAAATGATTTGGCGTCGGTTTTTTTAAAAACCGACGTGAAAAACTAAATAAAAAAAGTTAGGACATCGGTTTTTATGAAAACCGACGCCAGTAATGTAAAAAAAAATTACAGTCCTATAGATAATTCCCTAATCTTTGATTTGACTGGTCATGGAGCAAAAACGGAGTTACGGATTAAAAGTTATGGAAGTTGGAAGTTGAACTTCTCTAAAAGAAGTGTTAATTAAGTCCAACATTCAAAGGCCATAACTTTTAATCCGTAACTCCGTTCTAGCTCCACGACCAGTCAAATCGAAGCTTAAGAAATTTTCTAACACATGGTAATTTTTTTTTTCTGTTTTGACGTCGGTTTTCATAAAAACCGACGCCAAAAAAACTTTTTTGTTTTTCGCGTCGGTTTTTAGAAAAACCGACGCCAAAAATATTTTTTTTTACTTTTCGAATCGTTTTTCATAAAAACCGACGCCAAAAATGTAAAAACAATTTACAGTACTATAGATAATTCCCTAAGCTTTGATTTGATTGGTCATGGAGCAAAAACGGAGTTACTGATTAAAAGTTATGGATGTTGGAAGTTGAACTTATCTAAAAGAAGTGTTAATTAAGTCCAACTTTTAAAGGCCATAACTTTTAATCCGTAACTCCGTTCTAGCTCCACGACCAGTCAAATAGAAGCTTAAGAAATTTTCTAACACATGGTAAATTTTGTTTTTATGTTTTGACGTCGGTTTTCATAAAAACCGACGCCAAAATTATTTTTTTTTACTTTTCGCGTCGGTTTTCATAAAAACCGACGCCAAAACTGTAAAAAAATTTACAGTCCTATAGATAATTCCCTAAGCTTTGATTTGAATGGTCATGGAGCAAAAACGGAGTTACAGATTAAAAGTTATGGATGTTGGAAGTTGAACTTCTCTAAAAGAAGTGTTAATTAAGTCCAACTTTCAAAGGCCATAACCTTTAATCCGTAACTCCGTTCTAGCTCCACGACCAGTCAAATCAAAGATTAAGAAATTTTCTAACACATGGTAAATTTTTTTTTTATGTTTTGACGTCGGTTTTCATAAAAACCAACGCCAAAAAAAACTTTTTTGTTTTTCGCGTCGGTTTTTAGAAAAACCGACGCCAAAAATATTTTTTTTTACTTTTCGCGTCGGTTTTCATAAAAACGGACGCCAAAACTGTTTTTTGTTTTTCGCGACGGTTTTTTTAAAAACCGACGTGAAAAACAATTTATTTTTACTTTTCGCGTCGGTTTTTAAAAAAAACCGACGCCAAATAGTATTCACTAATACGCGGGATCAAAATTTCAATTTTTTTCACAACGCGTGTTTAACTTTTTAAAATCCCGCCTATATTATCATACAACTCAATCGAAAATATTTTCATTTACTATATATAAATCTGTTTGTCCTTCATTTATCATTTTCATCCTCTTCGATTCAATCAAGTTTTCAATGCGGCATCAATCATTAATTTGATTACGGTACGTATTATATTCATTCATTTTCATTATTATTACTGTCCTTCATTTATAAACAACTCGATTAGATTTCAAATAATGATGATTTACTTTTTTTATTGTGTTAAAAATATAAAACGTTCGGATGACATTTACCAAGATTTGTGTAAGTTTAATTATCGATCGTCGTTTTTATTATCACATGAGATCTACGCTAAATATAAGAGATATGATGATAAACAACATAACATTTCAATGGAAGATCGAAAAATAATTGAAATGTGTTTGAAGTATTATGTATATTTTATATCATTTGGTGTACGTGATTTTAACTTGTGTTTATCTTGTTTTCTTTAAAACATATTGTATCAATCGATACTTTGACATGTTCAACTTCTGACGGCCATAACTTTTGATCTGTAACTCCGTTTTAGCTCCACGACCAGTAAAATCGAAGATTAGGAAATGCTCTAAAACATCGAACAATAAAAATTGCTTTTTGGCATCGGTTCTTGTAAAAACTGACGCCAAAAATAAGTTATTTCCATTTACGGCTTCGGTTTTTTTCAAGAACCGACGCCGAAACTATTTTTTAAACTTTTTGGCGTCGGTTTTTAGGGAAACCGACGCCAAAAATGACGCGGATGAGTTATTTGGCATCAGTTTTCTACAAAACCGACACAAAAAAGCAATTGAAATTTGTTTTTGGCATCGGTTTACAAAAACCGACGTAAAAAGTCATATTTTTTATGTCGGTGACTTCAACGTCGGTTAAAAACCGACGTAAAAAATAAAAAAAACCGACGTTAAAGACCTTTTTTCTACTAGTGGTAGTTATGTAGGATTAGGTTTACGCTATATTTTTTCATGGGTCATGTACAATTCTTTAATATAGAATAATATTTCCAATTTTTTCTTCGATGTATGATATTCATTAAGTGGTGCTGACATAATTTTATTGGAATATTTTTGATTAATTGTTTTTAATATAGAATAATTTGGACTGCTGATCGAAATAATAAAACATAAAAGAAGATAAATGTTTATAATGAAAAAAATATCACTTGGTTGGATTTCCCAGGATCTTCTTCCATCAGGTTCCCTTCCTCCCGACAATTTGTGCCTCAATACAACATCATTCAACACAACCACTCCCCCCCCCCCGATGAAATCCATAATCTAATAGAATAATTGGGTGTAGATTTACTCAAAAGAATACTTTTTCTTTTCATCCTCAGTGAACATATGTATGGGATTCATAAAAAAAATTAATATTTATAAGGGAAGGAACAAAATTGAGTTTGATGAAGATAAAGTGGTGTCACTCATAGAGACGTGTCATTTCACTATGATCAGAATCCTGTCTATAGGAATCCATAACATGGAGTCAAAAAGGGATAATTTTATAGCTATTGGATTTTTTATCATTAATTTTTATCTCATCAACTCTTCTTGTGTTCTTATAAACATAAAATTAGAGGAATAACACAATATATGTTGGATATTGAAATCCATGATAATCAATTAATACCCATTAAAAATACCCAAATGTTCACCAGGTTTTCATAATGATAAGGACACCACATTATTCTTTTTTGGAATGTGCACCTACTTTAACAGGTCCACTTAATGGATGAGAATGCTCTCCCTGGGATTGGTAAGAAAATAAGCAAACAAATTAAAGAATATGCAACCACACTGACAATATTGTGACCATCTATTGCAAGGATATGTATTTAAGTGAGTGTATATTTATTCTCACCTTCCATAATGTGAATGGTTAGTGGTAATAATTATTTCATTAAAAAAATGATATGATGAAATATCGTATTAATATACTTTTTATTATAAAATTGGTGAATATATTTCATATTATACTTCAAAATATTCTATTCCAACTCATCTAGATTGTTGTATCCCCAAATCACTTTGTTCCCCTCATAATCTAAATATGGATTCACACATTAAGAATAGGATTGTTCATATTAATTCTTATTCTAGTGTAAATTATTACTAGGTTATTGATTTTTATGTGTTGAATAATTTATAATAATAAATGATGTTTAATATTCCATTCATTAGTGTCAGGGACCTTATCCTTAATAGTAAATATGATAATAAGCTTGTTTTGGTGATTTTTAATGAATGAAGGGTGTTTCCTTAATTGATGAAATATATGTTTTTATTGTATATCCATGGACAATTATTATTATATACACAATTATTTTATATTATAATAGTAAATATTTTTCTTAGTCATCCATGATATAAATTCATTGTATTGATCCAGTTGGTGGGTAAACTGACCCAAATCTTAACATACACTGATTTATTGAAATGTTAGGAGGTGTTTTGTGGTAGTTTCATTATTCTAGATGCCAATTTTTTTATATTGTATATTATTGTGATATATTATAATTTTAATGAATTATAAGAAGATGAATTGGATATTAAAAGCATACATGACATGAAAAAAAGATTATATTAGTAGAAAACTAATTTTATACGATTGAATTTGTGACGATCATTTCTTGATCATATCCATAGTAGGTTGTCTAAATTTAAATACCATAACAATAATTATATAATAAAATTACTATTTATTCTATAATACTATCCTTATATCCCACCATATAATGTGGTGGATGAAAATGAAACACGTTACGTCGTGGGTGTGATAGTTCATACAACACACAAACACTGATTTTTTAATGGATATGGTATATGAATAAATGATTATAATAAACATAATATTGTTACATTAATGTATATAAATGAAGATAATTTCATTATAATAGCGCCTTTATAATTTTTTATAAAAGGCAACTAAGACGAAAACTAGGTAGTTGACAATACCCACATTAAGGAATTGAATTTTCCTTGGATGTATCATTATAAATGAAAGAATTAAACTTTGTGATGTTTACCGTATGATTTTTTAATGTTGAGGATGGTTATTGGAAAAAAAATTAATATTATTGAATAAAAATTATAATGATAATTCATTCTTAATTTGGTGAATATTTTGTTGATTTATTAGTGAAGATAAGGGTAGTTTTGGAAATAACATTTATTTAGATTAATATAATTTTTCAATTAAAGGGTTATGGTCAGAAAAAATAAAAAATTAGGATAGGGTGAGTTTTTGTTGATAAGATCCTCAATGATCCCTTTTGAAACATGTTTTGTTCTATCTCCCATAGTTAAAACCTTTTAAAATTGCTAGTTTTAATAACGTTACTAAAATTCAGCCTTAGTAATTCATTTCAATTAGGATTATTAAAGTTTAAATTATTATCTAATATTAACCTTATGATTTATAAATTGAATACCATTTTATAAGTTTATATTTTGACACATATAATAATTCGATTTTAAAATATAAACACTCAAACATGTAAAACTATTATCAAGAAATCACATTTTTAATCTTTAAAGTTATATAGATCTCAAACTTATATATCACATTAATTATAATGATATAAATTAAATTATTATAAAAAATAAAGGATTTTAGGTCTCTAATGATAACTAAAACTGAATCTCCCTTGAAAAATAATTTATTTAATGAAAAGAACAAAAAAAGTTTTAATACTAATGTAACATTTTAATTAGTTATAAAAATGTTTTCCATTTGTTTTCTAAGATCAAATAATATTTTTAGATGATTAATATTATTAAAAAATCATATTTTATTACATAACAGTTTCTTTAAATTTATATGTAAATCATATATAATGATAAACTCAAAAAAATTATATGTTTTTTGGAAAATTTATTTTTCTACCAAAAGATATATCATTTCATAAAAACACGAAAATATTATACTCGGTTAATTTTAATATTATTAGATAGAAAATTAATTTATATTGCTCAATATAAAATTATAAAATCAATACATTAAATAATTTCATTAATAATGGCTCCTTAAATGTACTAATCTGTAATAGTTTAGCATATGATGTATACTTATTACAGTAGAGTCTGGGGGCATATACGTTTACTTTTTTTAATAAACACCCATAGTAGTGGTGTTGCTGTAAAGTATAGTGGAATAAATTCCATCTTGAAACTGAACCTCTTATTTTTTTTATTTTTTATTCATTTTCATTTCATACTCTTCTTGAACAGAATTCACTAGAAAATACCATTGTGTATTTTGATTTTCACTAACTGTTTTATAAAATATTCTTATAAAAGTAACTATAATAGTTATCATCTATCAGTTTTATGTATACAATATAGTGTGAGTAGAATTGTTTCCAAATTTAAATTTATTTTATTTTATTTAACTATTTATTGATCATTCCTTTGAGATATTATTTCAATCCATCCAAATATATATATGTTTTATATTTTTTAGCTGGAAAATTCTAAATTAAGTGGATTTAAATTATTCCCAAAATATAAATATGTTATTATTTTAAGAACAATTCATCCCTCTATATCATTTGTCTACAAACCCCAAATTTTAGTTATGATGGATGGGTATTCCCTTATATTTTTATTCCTGGGTCATGTTCATTTTTTCTATTTTGAATAGTATTTCCAATTATTTTTGAGATAAATGATATTAATTCAGTGGTTTTGACTTGATTTTCAACGAATTATTAGGATTAAAAAATAGTTATTATCAAATAATTTGGACAATTGTTCAAAATATTAAAATTAAAAAGATTATTTATATTTATAATGAAAAAATTTCAAAATGTTGGATGGCCCGGACTCTTCTTCCATTAATTTCACTTCCTCCTGATAACCCCTATCATGATACACCATCATTAAACACTACAAATCCTTAAAATGAGATACAGGATCCACCTCAATAATTGTATATATATTTACTCAAACCAAGACTTTTTTCTTCTCATCCTCAGTGAACATGATTCATAGATTCTAAAAAATGTTATTTCTTCATAAGGGAATGAACATGATATAATTTGATAAAGATAATGTGGTGTCACTCATACAGAGGTATCATTTCACTCTGATCATAAAGTTATATATAGTAATAAATGACCAAGAGTCCAAAAGGATTAATTTTAAAGCTATTGGATTTTTTATCTAGAGTGATTCCCTTATCAACTCTTCTCATTTTTATCTAAACATACACACATAGGAAGAAAACTAAATTTACGGGATTTGGAAAACCATGGGCATCAACTAATACCAATTAAAAATATTTAAATGGTAAACAAGTTTTCAAAATGATGAGGACACCCAATTATTCCTTTTTAGAATGTGCAAAAACATTAACTGGTCCACTAAATGGATGAGAAATGTCTCATGGGGATTGATAGGATAATTAGAAAACCAATAAAAGAATATGAAATGAATCTAACTAGATCAAAACCATCTAATGTCATGATTTTTATTTAAGTGGATGTTTCTTTAACCTCACATTCATCATTGAGGATAGTCCGTGGTTTGAATGATTTTATACAAAAAGGTATGTTAGGATGAAATATTATCTTTCTATAATTTTTATTTTAAAATTGGTGACTATATTTCATGTTGTACTTTACAACATTCTATACAATATAATCTGGCTAGCTGAATCCCCAAACCACCTCCTACCCCACCTTATCTAGATATGAATTCTCTTTTTTAATCCCCCTTATTTTTAACACTAGTGCTAATAGTTTTGATAATTTTTAATATTTTGTGGATACATTTATTCATATTCATTATTATTCTGGTGAAAATTATTACCAGGTTATAAATGTTTCTATTATTTTTAATTTATAATAATCTATGATGTTTAAAATTCTTTTCATTAGTGTTTTATACAACTTCTTTGATGATGAAGTCCATATTAAGCATGTTTTGGTGATTTTTGATTAACAAAGGGTGTTTCGTTATTTGAAGAATTAGATGTTAATATAATATCTCTATAAAAAATTATTATTTTTTGAAAAATTATATCATATTATAATATTAAATATTTTTTCTTAGACATCTATGACAAAAATGCACAGTATTTTTCAAGTAGGTGGGTAAACTGACTCAAACCTGAACATACCTAGATTTATTGACTTATTAGAAGGTGGTTTGAGGTAATATCATTATACTAGAAGGATAATAATCTTATAAAGTGTATATTAGTGTGATATATTATAATTTTATTAAATCATAAGAAGGATAAGTGGAAATTAAAATCATACACCATTTAAAAAAATATATTATCTTCTTAGCGGACAAATTTTAAATGATTGAATTCATGGTGGTCGTTTCATGATCACATCCACAGTAGGTTTTGTAGACTAAAATACCATAACATTAATTATTTAATTAAAAAAACATTTATCCTATAATAATATCCATATATCCTACTTTATAATGTGGTGGAATAAAACCAAACACATTACGTTGTGGATGCAATTGTCCGTACAAACACACAAAAAATGATTTTTTTAATGGATATAGTATATGAATAAATAATTATAATAAGCCTAATATATTTACATTAATGTATATAAATGATAAAAATTTCATTATACTAGTGGGTTATACATTTTTTAAGGAAGATAATTAAGGAGAAAACTAGGTATTTGACAATACCCATGTCAGGGAATTGATTTTTCCTTGGAAGTCTCCTTGGATTTGAGGGAATTATGTTTTGTAATGTTAACAATAGGATTTTTTTAATGAAGAGGAGGGTTATAAGAAGAGAAAATTGAATATTATTTAATATAAATTATAATTATAAGCGAGACTTTATGTGGTGAAGATTTTATGGATTTACAAGTGAATAGAAGGGTAGTTTTGGAAATACCACTTATTAAAATAAATTTAATTTAGATATTAAAGGGTTTAGGTAATAAATAAGTGAAAAATTAGAATATTGGTGAGTTATTTTTTATAATAACATCAATAATACCTTTTCAAACATGTTTTTTTCCTTTCCCCATAGTTAAAACTAATTGAAATTGCTACTTTTTTAACAAGGAAACTAAAGTTCAACATCAGTAATTAATTTCGATGATGATTATTAATGTTTAAATGATTACCAAATTTGAACCTTATGATTTTGAAATTTAAAAAACTTTTATAAATTAATATTTTTATTCAAATTATAAAACAATTTTAAAATATAAACAATCAAACATGTAAAACTATTTTAGTGAAATCGTATTTTTTGATATATAAATTTTTGTAAATGGTAAAATTATATCTGAAAGTAATTATGAGAATATAAATAAAATTATTATAAGAAAATAAATTATAGTATTCCTCCAATGATAACTAAAACCGAATATTTATTGAAATATACTTTTTTGAAATAAAAGATGAAAAAAAATTTAATATTAAGGTAAAATTTTAATTAGTTAAAAAAATGTCTTCTATATGGTTTCTATGTTCAAATAATTTTTCAAAATGATTAATATTATTAATAAAATTTGTATTTTATTACATAAAAGTTTTTATTCATTTATCTGTAATTCATATATAATTATAAATTGATAAAAATTGTATGTTTTTGTAAACATAATTTTTCGAAAAAAACATCTACCACTTTAGAAAAACTTCTAAACAGTACCCTATGATAATTTTGATATGATGTTCTAAAAAATGAAGTTATCTTGGTAAATTTCTTATCATGAAATTAGTAATTTAAATAATTTAATGAATAAGGTAACATTACACATCATGTTGTGTGACAGTTTAAGATATGATGTTTACCTGTTATTGTAGAGACTATGGTAATACAGGTTTCCTTATTTTAACATACATTAATAAAAGCGGTGTTACTATCAAGTGTAGAAGACTAAATTCCATCTTGAAAATAAATCTATTTTTTTATTCAATGTGATTCATTTCTTTCATATATATCTTGAATTGAAATCACCCAACACAAACCTTCGATATTTTCTTTTTCACTGACTGTTTCTTAAACATTGTTTATAAATGTATCTCTGATAGTTATCGTCTATCAGTGTTATATATAATATATGGTTTTAGTAGAATAATTTCCATATTTAAATTGTTTTCTTTTTGGATAACTATGTATTGATAATTCATTTTAGAAATTATTTTAATTTGTTAGAATATATATAGTTACTATATTTTTAAAATGGGACATTTAAAATTTAGTGGAATTAAATTATTTCCAAAAACATTGCTATTTTATTATTTTTAGCTCTATTCATCCCCAATTATCATTTCACTAGTACCTCCAAATTTAAATTATGATGGATGGGGTTTCCCCTATATTTGATCATGGGTAATGTACATATCTTCCAAATTGAATAATATTTCTAATTTTTTCCTTGATGTATGATATTAATTCAATGGTGTTGACTTGATTTTCTAGGAATTTGAAGGATTCAAAAATATTTATTATAGAATAATTTGGATTGGTGATAAAAATAATAAAATTAAAAATAAGATATATATTTTTAATGAACAAAAATTCATAGTGTTGGACTGAATGGGCTCTTCTTCCATAAAGTTCGCTTCCTCCTTATAAACCCTACATGGATACACCATCATTCAAAACTACCAATCCTCCTGAAGAAATCCATGATCCACCATAGTAATTGTCCTGGTATTTACCCAAACCAACATTTTTTCCCTTCTCATCCTTAGTGTACATGAGTCCGAGATTCAAAAAAACATTATATCATCACAAGGACATGAATATAATCAAGTATAATAAAGAAAAAAAGTGGTGTCTCTCCTAGAGTGGTATACTTTCACTCTAATAAAAAAATTATCAATATTAATTCATAATATAGAGCCAAAATGGATAATTTTGACGCTATAGGATATATTATCATAAAATTTTCACTCATCAACTCTTCTCATGTTCTTCTAAACATAAACTCGGAGGGAGAACTGTATATATAATGGATTTGGAAAACCATGAGGATCAATTAATACCCATTAGAAATCCTAAAATGTTCACCAGTTTTTCATAATGATGAGAACACCCCATTATTCCTTTTTAGGATGTGCACCAACTTTTAATGGTCCACCTAATGGACAATAAATCTCTCTTTGGGATTGGTAGGATAATTTGAAAAAAAAATTAAAGCATATGCATTGACTCCCACCCGATCGCAACCATCTTTTACAAGGTTATGTATTGATTGGGATGTTTCATTATCCTAACCTTCATTAATTTGGATAGTTAGTGTTAAGAATGATTTTTTTTAAAAATGTTTTTTATGATGAAATATCATCTTTATATACTTTTTAATATAAAATTGGTGAATATATTTCATGTTGTACTTCAAACCATTCTATACTAACTAATTTGTCTATTCGTATCCCCTAAGAACATCCTACCCACAAAAAAATGGAAACTGATATCTTCTTAATATCTAAAAGAAAAATTATTATTATATTATTCACGAAGGCCCCATATACTTACACTCCTCATCTAAATCAATCACTGATGATTCATTACATTTAACCAGAACATTAATTCCTTTATCAGAGCCTCCTTACATAACTATCCAACCCAATTCGTTAGATCATACTACACCTTTAGTTACACTCTTCATCTAAATCATTGTATGACTTGTCCATTTTTTTAACCTCCTATAAACTATCAAAAAAATTCAATGACAAAAAATAGGACACAAAATCATGAGAACCAAATATTTCATTTTTGGAAAATTTCCCTTTTAAAGTAGTTATTATTTAAAAATTGTATATAAAATGTATTGCCTTTTCATTATTCTTTTATAGTATTGAGAGAGTTAGTTAAATATCATAAAATTAATTACTTATTGTACTAGAACCCATGATTAATAGCTACAAAATTTTAGATTTTGGACATAGATTAGGATATTTTAGTACTACCTATAATTCATCCAAAAAATTTGGATCATTTTGGAATATAACTCTTTCATTATGGTTGAAGTTGTTGACCCAAAATTTATCCACATTAGAGTCCTTTCTCTCAATAACTGCCTTGATTTGCACAAGATCATTACATAATACAAATGAAAGAGAGTTTATAAATAGAACTTATGTAATAACTATTCCATACTCACCCCTATAGATAAATATAATGGGATTATAGTATGGAATTTAAACATTTTTAACTACTCATCAAAGAGTTTAGGTTCTCATGATCTAATTATTTCTTCCATTTAATAATTCAATCATTTTATTTCACCCGGCAATTTTATTGACCCAATGTGTGTGGGAAATCCTTAAACCATGGATGTAAAAATTTCCAATGTCTTAAAATGCTGTAAACCAATAATATTATTTTATTTCTCAAGATTTTATAGTTCTTCAGGGAAAACATAAGGTCATATATTTCATTTATGCATCCACAAAACAAGTACCAACCATTTTTAATATATTTTTATATTGTGGAACATACCCAAAGTAGATTATATTTTTTATTATGTCATTGATCCATGATATATTTCTATCTACTGTCCAAGCATGACAGGGGCCTCTATCCTCTTGGTTTGGTAAGCATGGAATTGGGGAGAAACTTAAAATAATTAAATTTACTTATCATCTTTTGAATAAACATAAATCTTCTAATATTTTGGAAAATACTTCCTCACTTGAAGGTGACATTCAACATCATGATTCCATATTCTAATACTCCCCTATAGACCTCAATAGAATTACTGATAACAAAAAATTCCAATATGCTTTTATCCTTTAAGAATTGTATAATCATTATGGTGAAAAAAACTTGTGTTCATTTGATTAAAGACGGGGACATGAACACTACATTTTTTAATTCCCATGTTATTAAAAAGGAAAAATTCCCTAAAATTACATCCAATATAAATTGTAGTGGAAACATTATATAATATCCATTTTCTATGAAATTGATTTCCACTTAACAATTTTTATATTTATATATGACTCATATGGTAGACAATTACCATGATATCCTTTATTTTGTTCCTAGTATTATCAGTAACACCCAAAATGATGCTCTAATACCTCCAATGACCCTATAAAATCTTAAAATAATGTGTTGGGACTCAAACTATAGACGTTTCACTTACCCTAATGGTTTCAATGGTATCTTTTTTAAGAATTGGTGGGACATTATAAACAAATAACTTTTTAATGTATAAAAAAATTTACTTTTGGGTACTCCAATTTCAATCCAAATGAGTAGTTCCTATATTTATCTTATTTCAAAAAATAAACATCATAATAATTTTAGGTATTTTACGCCTATATATCTTTTGGAATTCATTAAAATAGTAATTTCCCAGGTTCTTATGGCTCATCTCTATATCCTTATTGATTATATCATCTCTAAAGAGAAAGATGATTTTTTCTAAAATAGATATATTAAATACAAAATTATCATAGTGACAGTGATAATTCACCTCTTGAATCATAAAATCATAGCTAAAATTATTTTTAATTCTAGACTTGTAAAAATCCTTCCACATCATATCTGGGTAATTTTCTGCTAATTTCCTCCATAAGTTTTGATTTTTTTGGGTTTACATAGATTATCATGAACATCATTTACCCTACTTGGTTTCCTATTCTTTTAAATGGATTTCATACTATATTAATCAAACTGATATGTGGAGTTAATTGTGGAAATCTTATATCCCACATTATTTAATTGTTGTCTTGCATGGTCTATAATGGGGCTTTTCATCTCTATTCAATCATGGCACCCTTATGAAATTTAAAACTCCAATAAATTACTACTTTATTACTTAGGTAGAGTATTATTAGGATGTCCCCATTCTCACTTAGGGAGATTCCATATCCACTATGAACCTCGTTCATTTTCCTCCTATATTTCAAACTTATTCCACCCACACCATCAACTATTCTAAAAGAAAATGTCTAGTGGGAAGGAACTTCCTTTAAAATTGTATTAGATTCATAAAAAAAATGTAGTTATAAATCAATCCCATTAAAATATACATTACTATAGTTTGGAATTGTATTTTTAAGCATTAAAATAAATATAATATCATTGCAGGGGAATGATATATAAATTCTTTTTCTAGACGACCTTCGTCTACATAGAAGTCCATTACCAAATCTAGAGATGTTTTACACTTCGAGTTTTTTATTTCTACCTGTAACACCCCAAGATTCCACGGTACATTTCCCTTTGAATAATACAATAGCTTGCATTGTACGCAACTTCGAGATTCTAACACACTACAACCAATCAAACAAGCCATTATGAATAGTAATGCCCACTTTTTGAAAATTTTTAAATTATAATTTTCAAAATTGACTTCATTTTTGAATTCAGAATATCGAAATTATTATAGGGTGAATTTTTGGTATTTTTCTGAAAATATTCAATTTTTGATGAATAGTGAAAAACAATGTGTTAACGGTTAAAACCAACATTTTATTTAATTATTTATTTATATTATTTAAATTTATTTTAGATTAAAATAGATTCATAATACCTATATATGTTCAATTTAATTCATTGGAGTAATTTTATAATAAGTTTAGATATATAAAAATTTTATTGAAGTTTTTAACGTCTTTTACCCACCTCCTAGGAGCATCTGAAAATTTGCATAAAACCTAATTTTACCACATCTGTGAGTTGAATTTAAAAAATATGAGAGTCATGGTTAACATCAGTAAATAATGTGGTTCAATAAGATGTAAATAATTTTTGGTGAATAGTAAGTTTTGACTTTTATTTACCACGGTTAAAAGCAAATTGGGTAATTAAGGGTAAAAATGATATCATAATTACCCCAACACATGACTTAATTCTATTTTAAAAGTATAATTAGACCAAAATAAACCTTAGGAATAAAATATGATCCTCTTTGGTTCACATGGATTATCTTAGGACATTTATTATTATTTTATTTAAAGAAAAGTTGAAAGAGTTAAACTGATTAATTAATAAGCCATTTTAAATATAGGGATATACATCAGATAATTTTGAATATAAATATTTATTAGAAAGATAAAAAAATTTCCTAAAGAATTTTATTTTATTTATAATTTTTATACATTAAATAATTTTTTTATTTATGACAAATGATGGCGCAATAATTACCATATTAATGATGGATTAAAATAATTGATATTATAAATATCCAAATAAATGTAATTTGATACTTGTGATAAATTAAACTTATTTTATAGGTCAATATGACATGTTATGGTTGATTATATAATTTTTTAGTTGTAATCATGCTGTTTTTATTTTCACAAAAACCAAATACTGAATTGTTTCAAAATTGACATAATTGAGTCGTTAAAATAGATACTATATTATTAATTTATATAATATTCATAAAAATCAATGGTTCGGAAAAACGACATATATAAGTTTATATATAATAATAATTAACCACTTGGGATCCTCTTTTATGTTTATCGTATGTTTATTGACTATATAATTTAAAAATACAAAGAGACATGGTAAATGTCAAACTATATAACTAAGGGTTAAATATAAAAGATAATGTTAATATGGTGACCTAAACCTATCTAAAACCTATTGGTAGAAAGTTTTTCGACCCATCCCCACCTTATACCCTAAATAAATCTTTTTATAAACATTAGAAATCGAAAAAGATTTTATTATAAATAATATTTCAAGCTTTTCCTAAAGTGACCCTCGCCTCTCTTATAAAAGGTTACTTCACCTTATCTTAATTTCACACCTCCAAATCCATTTCGCTCAGTCAAGACCTACCCTAATATCCTACCAAATTTTGATCCTTCATCCTGGAGGCCTTTCTATTGTCATATATTAAACCTAAGGATCCCTTTTGATCAAATCAAAGGATAAACCCAAAGAAGAGGTAAATATTTCATCTCCTCTTTCAAGTTCTTTTCTTCTTCCAATTCCTTTTTATTAGTTATGCTAATTTTCTATGATAATATAAAAATTTATGGTTGATTAAATAATTTTTTTTTCGATGTAATCATGCTGTTATTATTTTCACCAAAACCAAATACAAAATTGTGTCAAAATTGACATAATTGAGTTTTTAAAACAAATAATACATTATTAATTGATATAATATTGATAAAAATATGAGGTTCATCCTAAATAATTAAATAAGGCAATATATATTAATAATGAACCACTTTGGGTTATCTTGTTATTTTATAGTAAGTTTATTAAACATATAATATAAAAATACAAAGATACATGGTAAATGTCAAACTATTTACCTAAGAGTTAAATCTAATAGATAATGTAAATATGGTGACCTAAACCTGTATAAAGCCTATTAGTTGAGGTTTTCTACCAGTCACTACCTTAGTCTCTAAATAAATCATTTTTGAGCCCTTATAAACCGAAAATTATTTTATTATAAAATAATATTTCAGGCTTTTCCTAAAGTGACCCTTACCTCTCTTAAAAAAGGGTACTTCCCCTTCTCTTAATTCCACTCCACAAAATCCATTTGGCTTGGCATACCCTGGCCCAAATATCATCCCATATTTCCCTCTACCAACTTAGAGGCCTTCCTTTGGTCTTAAATCCAACATAAGGAGCCCTTTTTATCAAATCAAAAGGAAGAACCCGAAGAAGTGGTAAATATTTCATCACCCATTTCAAGTTATTTTCTTCTTCCACATCCTCTTTGTTTGTTGTTTCCATTATAAAATAATAGCTCAAGTATCTTATATATACTTTGATGTTATTATAAAAATGGTACAACCATATTAATTATTCTATCCATCATATAAATGGAAAAGTCACTATACCTGCATACGTACGGCTTATCGTCTCCACGTCGTGGTGTAGTTTGTTATTCAAACACTTCATTTGTTGGATTGGTATAATAATGAGTATAACTGATGTAAATAATAAATATAACATCTTAATGATTCTGTATATATGATATAACATCCGTTCACATATGATTTCACCATCAATATAATGATATTGTCACTCCTGCGTACGTACGGATTACCGTTTCCACGAATGCGGTAAGATTCATTCCCCGTCATAATAATTCAAGAATATTTTTATTTTATGATTAAAAATAATGTTTACGAACATAATATCATTTTGTATATTAATAAAATACGTTCTATCCATAAAAAACTTTGAATACATAACTAAGCATATAGAGGAAAACGAATCAGTTAACACCAGAAACGATGATACTACTAAAATATTATTAACAAAGAAATATTATAAGATCATATGTGATATCATATTTATCAGTGTGATTATTGAATAATTTAATATCAATGATTTAACTATTATATATTATTTTAACATAACTTCAACTAAGGAAAAGTACAAGGTAAGGATTAATTTCACAATCTCATTATTATCTAAGGTTGTTTTAACGTAAGTATCTATTGGGACCCCTTTATCATACACATTTGTGTTTTCAAAAAAAAATTAGAATTTTTTTCTATTTACTAGACTATGGGTTAAAGTAATTTATACCCTTATTTGAGCATATATGTTTTGAAAGGAATATTTCCTTTGTTTTTCAATCAAGGTACTTTATGGCCTTTTCAACAAAATTAATGTAAGAATGTCTTTTTTAACTTATATAGCGGGTGTGGCTATTTTCCAACATTATAACATCCTCAAAGCTTCCCATACAAGATTATAAAATTATTTTCAAAATAACTAATTTATTTTATAATTATATGACTTTAAAATGATTTCAAAATAAAAAGATATATTTCTCTTTAAAAAATTTGATTTCACCTATGTCAACATCTTTTGATGGATTTTAAGCTTGTTTGAAGTTGATTTGTTTTGATACAAAACATCTATATTGTATTGTTGGTTTTGTGATATGTTTGAATGTGGATGTGTTATTTTTACACCATTAATGGTTTACGGAAAAAGTATTGACATTTCATATGCTATTTCTAATAAAAATATTTATCTTATGTTTAAACTTTTTCATATGTGGAATGCATTGGACTAAGTAAGTGACGGGTGGAGCCAGATATTGCTCCTCGATGCATTGGTAGGTGTCATGAGATATACTAGTGTCTTGGAATAAATCCTTGACAAAATATTATTTGTAGTCTTCGCATAAGTTCTATACTATGTTGTTATGAAGTCTAGCATTATGCTTTCCATCATTGTGAAATTGGCTATTTATATAGCATGTGATTATTCGACTTGTAGAATATCCATGTTAATTAGTAAATATAATTATTTGATTTATATTGGCCATATTATGCAGATGTTTATGTTTAAAAGGCTTATGTTTTAGTCTTATAAATTTCCTTAATTGTTTATGCTTATTTATGAAAGTCTCTACTATATTGTTATCCATACTGAGCATCTGAGATCACACCTTTCTATATTATATTTTTCCCAAGATGTGAAGAAATATTTTTTTGGTTGACCTACTGGGATAGGCTAAATATATATGTGTGTTCAATGGTGAAAAAATGTTGTTGGTGATTTTATTTCGTGATGTAATGTAAAACTTATGAATGTATCTAGTACTTCCAAGGCTAATAAATTGATAGGTCCTTCAGGATTTTATCTATTGTGATCATGAAAATGTTATGTAATAATGCATTGACTCTGGGTAGCAAGGATTGGGGAGTTATAGTTGGTATTAGTGGAAGTTTAGTACAAACCTTGAAACATGATTTAGAAAAACTCTGATTATATAACATTAACCCAAGATAGACTTTGAGGATTAGTATAGAAGAACATCTTATAATTTTTCTACTGTAGAGATTTTGTGAGCTTTCCAAGAAATACATCTCTGTCTAGATATGATCAGGTAGAGGCGGCTCTGGCATAGAAGTACCTAGGGGGAAAACACAAAAACACCACTTTGAGCTAGACTCGAATGGGAACTGGTGCGCGATAACGGGCCTTTCTATACTCTTGGTTATGGAACTACTGGGGGATATGCTTAGGATAATTCACATTTTCATTAAAAACCATTATGAAGGATTTATGAGTATATAACTCATCAAAAAAACATTTTTATTAATATGGATTATATCTATAAAATGTTCAATTTATGTTCAGTGTTTTACAAGTTTAGAATTATGTATTACGGTTCATAAAATAATCTACTGTATTCCATTGTTTAGAAATTGTTCCTAGTGTAAGGAATGGAAACCATATCAATGCACATAATCCCATTAGGGATTTACATCTTGCTCATGATAATTATAGTGGAGTTGGTGATTCAACTGGTGCTGATCAGCTTATCACCATAGTAGGACAACTCACACAAGATATGAATAATAACCATACCCATATGGAGCACCCTAATCCACAACGCGGAGGATAAATTTTAGATCCCTTCATGAGGAATCAACCACCAACTTTCAATGGGTTTACAAATCCATCTATAGCTGAACTACAGATACATTCTATAGAGAAAATATTTCACGCTTTGGGGAGTAGCAAAAGGGAAAAAGTTGTCATGGTAGTTTATCGCCTCACTGGAGATACACATAAACGGTGGTTATTAATTAAAAACACAAAGGATAATGAAGAACCATCAGGTAGGGAATGGAGTGAGTTTAAAGATATTTTCATTGATAAATAATTTCATTCTGACCATCGAGCGGATATGGAAAGGTGATTTTTGAGTTTGAGACAAAAGGAGGATAAGAATGATACAAAGTATGATGTTGACTTTACTAAGTTAGCAAGGCATGCGGAAGATTATATACATAACCCAATAAGTAATATTGATTGTTTCTTTGATGGGTTAAAACTATTTTCCCATCGAGAATTAGTCTCGAAATCCTTCTCATCGTATGAAGATATTGGCTCATGTGCTATCCAGACAGAAAATGAATTATATATGTCTTACGACTTTAGATCCAAGCAAGAGAAGAAAAGATCTGATGAGAAATCTGGATAAGTATATAAGGAAACAGGGATGAAGGGAAGAGTTTAATTTCCACCTTGAGATAATTATGGATGGAAGCACCCGGGTGCCTGTCTAAAAGGAAAAATAGTAAGCTTCTAATGTGGACAGATATGCCATCTTTCTAGTGATTGTAAAGGGAAGAAAGAAGCTACCAACTTTCAATGCTAAATTTTTTTGGAGATGGGACATTATTCAAATGAATTTCATAACCTTCAAGGAAACATTACTCAGAAAAGTCCAAGGGATCAAAGCCAAGCTTATCTGATCACTACTGCTGAGGTTGAAACTCTAAAAGACATGGTGGAAGGTAATTTAATGGTTTCCTCAAGATTAGTCAATACATTATTTGATTCTATATCATCAAATTGTTTTATATCTTCCCAGTTTTCTGATAAAATTAGTTATTATTAATTTGACATAACAAGGGTGTTGTCAGTCAAAACACCTATGGGAAGTATCATGGCAACAAAGTTTTGTGAATAAGTTCCCATTAGGGAATATAAATGTTCTTTATCTTCTAATCTCATTTTCATACCCATGATTGAATTTGATATAATCCTCGTAATGGATTGGATTTTGTACCATGATGCGAAAATTTATTTTAAGAAGAATGAGGTTACAAGTTTTTATGGTGATAAAGAGTACCTTATCTTTTGTACAGAATCATCAACACCTGATTCTTATCTAGATCCACCCCCAGTAACTCTTCTAAATTCAATTATTGGTGAAGAAAAGAATGAAATAACTATGGGTGGATAAATGAATGTTTGAATAGAGGACATACCTATTATGCAAGAATATGTTTATGTCTTTCTAGAAGATTAACTGGGACATCCTCCAGAATGAGATATTCAGTTTTCCATTTATTTAATTCCTTGTTCAAGTCACATATCAAAGACCCCTTATAGAATGGCCACTAAGGAATTATTGTAACTAAACAAACAACTAGATTAATTGAGTAATAAGATATTTATTCACCCTGGTGTTTCTCTATGGAGAGCCCTTATTCTTTTTGTTAAGTAGAAAGATGGATCTATGATGTTGTGCATTGAATACAAGGAGATCAATTATATACCAATAACGAACAAGTATCCCCTACCACACATTGATGATTTAATCAACCAAATTCATAAAGCTCAATATTTTTCACAAATTGACCTTCAATTTGGATATAATCACTTCTGTGTAAAGAAGGAAGACATTCTGAAAATAGCATTTCGAACCAGGTACGTGAATTACAAGTTTATAGTAATTCCTTCTGGATTCACTAATTCACACACTATCTTAATTAATATAATGAATAGATTTTTCAATAAATATCTTGATGACGTTGTAGTGGTATTTTTTGATGATATCTTGGTATAATTCGAAAGATATGAAGATCATGAAAATGAATTGTGCATTATTCTAAACAATCTTTGAAGAAATGAATTACATTGAATGTTTAGAAAGTGTGAATTCGGGCTTCAGGAGATTTTCTTTTCTTAGCCATATTGCCTTTAAGGATTGAATCTATATTGATCCTTCAAAGACCAAGGAAATCCAATAATTTCTAGCACCAACAAGTATAATGGAGGTACGCAGTTTTATTGGTTTAGCAGGTTATTATCGATGTTTTGTCTAGAGTTTTTCCCCATTGGCTAACCCATTAACCAATCTCACACGTAAAGGGGTTAAATTTGTTTGGAAAAATGAGTGTGAAAAATGTTTTGAAGAACTGAAGAGAATATTTTTCAATTCTATTATCATGACTCTACCTTTAGAGAATGATGGGTTTGTTATTTATAGTGAGGCTTAAAAGAGAATACTAGGTTGTGTCTTTATACAGAATGATAGAGTTATTGCCTTTGCATCACGACAGTTAAAAATTCAGGAACAAAACTATCATACTAATGATATAGAGTTAGAAATTGTAATCTTCACTCTGAATATATGGAGACATATCTCTATAGTGAAAAATTTTAGATTTATACTGATCATAAGATTTTGAAGTATATTTTGTCACCAAAAGATTTCAATAGGAGGAAAAGATGATGGCTTGAACTACTCAAGGATTATGATTGCACTATACACTACCACCCGGGAAAGGACAATAAGGTAGAATATTCTTTGAGCATAAAGGATGATGGAGTTTTGAACAAGATAACAATTGAAAAGGATCCTATATACATGGATCTAGTAAATATGGATTTGGAAATAACCATGGAAGGTGAAACATCAATGCTTTTTCAAATGGTGGCCAAACCATCTTTACAAGAAAGGATAAAAAGTTCTTAGACTAATGATGAAGAATTATAAAAGAATATTATTGCTGTGAATGATGGGAGATTGATTGACTTCATATATAAAGATGGAATTTTGAAATTTGAGAAAAGAATTTGTGTTCCTGATATACCTAATATAAAAAAGTAATTGTTGGATAATGCGTGTTTCTCCAATTTATCTATAAACCCTGGTAGCACTATGATGTATATAGATTTGAAAGAACATTTTTGGTTGGGCAACATAAAGAGAGAGATTTCTGATTTTGTGTCGAGATTTATGGTTTTCCAATAAGTGAAACCTGGAAGACAACATCCCAGAAAAGTCATGCAACCTCTTAACATAACTATGTGGAAATGGGATGATATTACGATGGACTTTGTCATGGGGATACCAAAGACTCCATGAAGGATTGATGCAATATGGGTCATTGTTGATCATATTACCAAGCCAGTGCATTTTATTGTTATAAGAGAAGATTTACCACTTGAACAATTAGAAATAATGTATAATAAAGATGTTTTAAGACTTCATGGAGTACCCCTATTGATTAATTATAATTGTGATCCCAATTTTTCATCAACATTTTTGGAAATGTCTTCAAAAATCCATGGATACTGAACTTCGTTTGAGCACTGCCTACCACAATAAAACTTATGGACAATCAAAATGGACTATTAGAACCATAGAATACATGTTGAGATCTTTCTCACATGACTTTCAAGGTATGTGGGATCAATATTTACCTTTGGTGTAATTTTCCTATAAAAATACCTTCCATTCAAGTATTCAGACAGAAGCATATGAAGCGTTATATTGAAATAGATGTCGCACACCAACATGCTGGGATTATTTTGGTGAAAAAAACTCATAGGCCCAAAACATGTTGTGGAAACGATGGAAAAAGTGAAGATTATCCAAACCCACATCAAAGCAGCCCAATGTTGGAAAAAGTGCTATACCGATAACCAAAGGAAGGATTTCGAATTTCAGGTAGGAGATCATGTTTTCTTGAAGGTATCTCTATGGAAGGGAGTTATACAATTAGGTAAAAAGGGAATATTAAGTCCCATGTACATCAAAAATTTCGAAATTCAAGAATGAATTGGGGTTGTAGCTTACCGTCTGGAAATGCCACCAAGTCTCTCCAAAGTTCACGATGTGTTCCACAGATCACTGTTGAGAAAATACATGCCTAGCCCAACGGATGTACTCACCTATGAAGAAATTGAAATAGAACCTGATTTGTCTTATTTTGAAGAGCTTGTCAAGATTCTTGATACCAGAGAACAAGTGTTGAGAAATAGGATGACTCGTTTGGTAAAAGTTATATGGAGAAACCATAATATGGAAGAAGCAACGTGGGAACCATAAAAACATTTGATGAAGAACCATCTGAATATTTTTGTGCGGTTGTTTTCTAGAATTGTTAAGGTCAAAATTATTTGAAGAAGGGATGAATGTAAAACCCCAAGAATCTATAGTATGTTTCCCTATGAATAATTCAATAGCTTGCAATGTACGCAACTTTAAGATTCAAACACACTGCAACCAATCAAACTTGCCGTTTTGAATAGTAATACTCACTTTTTGAAATTTTATAAATTTTATTTTTCAAAATGGACTTCATTTTTGAATTCAGAATATCAAAATTCGCTTAGGTATAATTTTTGGAATTTTCCTAAAATCTTTCAAATTTTGATGAATAGTGCAAAACACTGCGTTATTGGTTAAAACCAAATTTTTATTTAAATAATTATTTATTTTATTTAAATTTATTTTAGGTCAAAATATATACATAATACCTATATATTTTAAATGTAATTTATTGGTGTCATTTTATAATATGTTTTGTTATATAAAAATTTTATTGCACTTTTTAGAGTCTTTTACCCACCTCCTATGAGCATTAACAAATTTCCATAACACATAATTTTACCGCTTCTGTGAGTTGAATTTAAAAACTCTGAGACACACGGTTAATATAAATACATAAATGTGGTTCATTAATATGAAAATAATTTTTGGGGAATAGTAACTGTTGACTTTTATTTACCATTGTAAAAAGTAAATAGGGTAATTGAGGGTAAAAATGATATTATAATTACCCTAACACATGTCCCAATTATATTGGATAAGTATAATTTGACCAAAAACCAAATTATGAATTAAATATGATTTTCTTTTTCCACTTGGATTAGATTATAACATTTATTATTATTTTATTAAAAAATGTTTTAAAAATGTTAAATTCAATGTTTAATAAATAAAACATTATCAATATAAGGTTATACATAAGATAGATTCGACTAAAAATATTCATTAGAAATATAAAAAGATTTCTTACATAATAGTATTTTATTTTTAATTTTTAGACATTAAATAATTTAATTTATTTATGACACAATGATGATGCAGTAACTACCATATTAATGAATGATTAAAATAATTGATATTATAAATATCCAAATAAATGAAATTTGAGCCTTTTCATTAATTCAACTAATTTTATAGGATAATATGACATTTTAAGGTTGATTAAATAATATTTGTTCGAAGTAATCATGCTGTTATTATTTTTACAAAAACCAAATATTAAATATTGTCAAAATGGACAAAATTGTGTTTTTAAAAAAAATACTATATTATTAATTGATATATTATTCATAAAAATCTGAGATTCTTCCAATAGACTTAAATAAGGATATATATATTAATAATTGGTAAATGTAAAACTATTTAACTAAGAGTTAAATTTAAAAGATAATGTAAATATGGTGACCTAAAGCTTTCTAAAACCTATTGGTTCAGGTTTTCGACCCATCCCCACATCAGCCTATAAAATAAATCATTTTAGATCCCTTAAAAACCGAATATTATTTTATAATAAAATAATATTTCAAGCTTTTACTAAAGTGACCCTCACCTCTCTTATAAAAGGGTACTTCCCCTTCTCTTAATTTAACTCCTCAAAAGCCATTTTTCTAGGCCAAACCCAGCCCAAATATCATCCCAACATTTCTTCCTTCATCCTAGAGGCCTTCCTTTGGTCATAAATCCAACCTATGGATCCCTTTTGATCAAATCAAAATGAAGAACCCGGAGAAGAGATAAATATTTTATCACCTATTTCAAGTTATTTTCTTCTTCCACATCCTCATTCATTGTTGTTTCCATTATAAAATAATAACTCCAGTATCTTATATATATAGTGATGATATTATAAAAATGGTACAACCATACTCATTATTCTATCAATCATATGAATGGAAAAGTCACTATACGTGCGTACATACAGCTTACCGTCTCCACGTCGTGGTGTAGTTTGTTATTCAAACACTTCATTATTTGGATGGGTATAATAATTAATATAACTGATGTCAATAATAAACATAACATGTTAATGATTCTGTATATATGAGATACCATATGATTACAAACGATTTCACCATCAATATAATGATATTGTCGCTCATGGGTATGTACGGATTACCGTCTCCATGAACGTGATGAGATTCATTCCCCATCATAATCAATCAGGAATAATTTTCATTTTATGATTAAAAATAATGTATAATAACATAATATAATTCTGTATATGAATCATATACATCTTATCCATAATAAACATTGCTTACATAACCAAGCAAATAAAGGAAAACGAATTAGTTAACACCAAAAATGATGATACTACTAAAATATTATTAACAAAGCAATATTATAAGATCATGTATGTTGTAATATTAATGAAAATGATTCTTGTATAATTTAATAAAAATGTTTTAGCTATTATACACAAGTTTAACATACCATCGACTGAAAAAAAAAGTATAATGTAAGTGTTAATTTCACAATCTCTTTATTATCTGTGGTAGTTTTTAACTTATACGGAAGGTGCGGCTATTTTCCATCGTAATAACATCGTCAAATCTTCCCATACAAGATTATAATAATATTTTCAAAATAAATTTTTTCTTTTACAATTATATGAAATTTAAATTATTTGAAAATAGAAAGATATATTTCTCTACAAATGTTTTTATTTCATCTATGTCAACATCCATTGATGGATTTTAAGCTTACTTGAAGTTGATTTATTGTGATAAAAAACGTACATATTTTATTGAAGGTTTTGTGATATGTTTGAATGTGAATGTGTTTTTTTTTACACCTTTCATGGTTTATGGATAAATTATTGATATTTTATATGCTATTTTTAATACAAATGTTTTTTTTATGTTTAAACGTTTTCATATGAGGAATGCATTGGACTTACTAAGTGATGGATAGAGCCTGCTACATTTCCTCGATGCATCGGTAGGTCTCATTAGTCAAACTATTGTATTAGCAAATGTCCTTGACAAAAATCTTATTTTTAGTCTTGGCACAAGGTCATGACTATGTGGTTATGAAGTCTTTCACTATGCTATCCATCATTAAGAAATTGTCTATTGATATTGCATGTGATTATTCGACTAGCAGAATATAAATTTGAATAGGTAAATTGCATTATTTGATTTATATTTTCCATATTATCCATAAGCTCATGTTTAATATGATTATGTTTTAGTATTACACATTGATGTAATTGTTTATGCTTATTTTTGAAATTTTCTCCTATATTATTATCCTTAATCAGTATTTGAGCTCACCCTTTTATATGTTTAATTTTTTCCTGGATGTGAAGAAATATTTTAGGGATGACCTGTAGGGATAGAATAAGGATGTAAGTGTGTTCAATGGGGACAAAATGTTTTTGATGTTTCTATTTCATGATGTAATGTAATCATTTTGAATTTATCTAGTAATTCCAAAGCTAGTAAACTGATCGGTCTTTTGGTATTTGATCCCTTGTGATCATGCCAATGTTATGTAATAATGTACCAAATCTTGGTAATTGGGGTTGGGGTGTTACACAACTAGCCTATTCATTTTATACCATAAAAATAATTATAATAATTCCTTTAATATAAGGAACTGTGAATCACCTTTTGGGAATGTAATCTGGAATAACCATATCCCCCAAAACCCACAATTTTCACATGGATATTAATTAACAATGCATTTCCTACAAAAGATGTCCTATCAAAATATTTTATTCACCATCCATGAAGATGTTTCCTATATAAAAGAAATAGTTAAATCAGTTTTCAACTATTTCATAATTATGAGGAGTTTAAAAAATCGGAGTTATATTTTTTTCCATGCTAAAGTTTCACCAATATGTCCTAAATGACCAATTTTCTTGATCATTGTGCCCAGTTTGGTTCTCATGTTGATCTCAAAGAATGGAAGGTCTGTTATGATTTAATTTATAAAATTATATCTTTGAGAATATTGGTTAAAAGGAATATAATCATCAATGATTGGGGTTTGTTTAATGCGTCTCGCATAATTGAATATATTATTTACCAATCTTATTTGATTTCTTTTACTATACCCATTTAGGATAATCAGTTTTGGATTATTTTTATTTCTATAATGAATACCACTTTCCAAATTCAAACTAGGTGTAGAAATTAGTCTACAGCCAAGACCCCTATTCAAAGGGATTTATTGAAATCATCATAGATGCTTCATTCATAACATTCTATATGAGCATTACAATTATTTGCCTTAATGATAAATTCTTTTTCTTATATGATTCAACTAAGAAAATATATGTAATTATTGAAATAATACATTATATCAAACCTAAACACCATTAGTTGGATCAAATGATATTCTATATGGATGTTTTTAGTCTAATAATATTTTATATAGTTTGTTAACATAATCAATTGTAATGAAAGGGATCTATACATATATTTTTTATGTTAGAACTCTTCTCTCTCATATTCAGTATCATTTTTTACCCTCAAATGACCCATAATCACCATTATGTAATTTTATAAAAAGGAACATAGATATACAAAAGGAAGCTACATAGAGGAACCCCCTGCACCCAAACAAGAACCTACGGGGGACTGAAATAGTGAATCCCTAATTCATCCCATTTAATAAAGTCAATATTATTAGGATTAATACTCACCATAGAGCATAGAAACACCTTATCTGTCCCATTAATGTCCACCGAGGCCATGTAGTCTACAACCCTGTTCCCCTCTCTCCAGGTATGAAGAACGCAAACACTATTCTAGATTATTCTTTTACATTTTCTGATTAAATCTCCAATTGACCAAGGAGTATCAAAATTATCTTTCAATGATTTGTATAATATTAAGGAGTTTGTTTCATTTTTGGATATATCTATCCCATAGTTCATGCATAGTCTAACCCTAGTGGGCATTTCCATTACCTCCGCTTGAAGGGAAGCACCTTGGCCCAGTCTAGCCAAGAACGCTATGAAAACCAAGATATTACTATCTCGCACCACACCTCCTCCATGCATGTTCCCATGAACACAAGAAACATCCATATTGTGTTTCAGACCACCCAAGGGAGGTCACCATCATAACAAGTTTCACTCCTTGTTATTGGATGGAAAGCCCTCGCTGGATCCATTATGAAAATGATGAAGGGAAAGAACATCCCTCTAAGACCTCATTTCCTTGTTCAAGTGCATTGGCAGATTGGTTTCCCAAAAAGTAATTACATGAGACGATATGGCCCCTCCATTATGCTTGACCTTGTTCATCGCCTTCCAAATACACCAACACCATGCATGCAGTGAAACCAAGCAGGCCACACTCTCTGCACCTCAGCCCTATGAACCATGAAACCAATTAGTAGGAAAGGGGAAATAGTCTCATTCGAGGAGATGGTTGCAGAGAACTCACATTTCTCTTTCCATAAGTTGCATCCCCAATCATTACCGAGGAACAGAGGAATAGAGATCTCCTCAATATGAAAAATACATTAGACACACCCTAACGCAAGTTGAATACCACATCTTCGAATATTATTGTTAGTCGGAAGGGCTCTATTTCGAATCATTTAGGATAGATAGTTAAGCATGGTGGGAATGTTTTTACCCAAACATTCTCTTCCAATCCCCTAGATAGGACCATCACATTAACAGTGTGACAAAAATCCTTCATGGAGAATAGGCTTAAGGAGGAAGCAGTGAAGACACATTTATCCTCCTCTATATTTAAATAAACGAGATTAAAACACAGAAGATGATTTTCATCCATAACTGTATTGATTAAATCCAAGAAAATGACAGCTTCCCTGAATGAAATATTAGCGATCGGACATCCAGGGAACCCTAGAACTACACCACTCTAATCTGGGTGAAAGATTAAATGATCTTCATTTCAAACAAT
This sequence comes from Viscum album, assembly GCA_963277665.1. Classification (NCBI taxonomy): domain Eukaryota; kingdom Viridiplantae; phylum Streptophyta; class Magnoliopsida; order Santalales; family Viscaceae; genus Viscum; species Viscum album. Next base: position 1,348,712,905 of record OY728127.1, on the reverse strand, counting down.
CCCTCGAGAGAAGGGCTGAAGCATTTCAACCATGGGGCCAATTAATGACCAAAAGTAGGAATGATTCCCCGCCACCAAGACCCTGATGCCCGAAGTATATGCATTCATTGTAATCCATCAGAAATTATGATGCTCTAGAACTCTCTGAGCTAGCCTCGCATGAATGTTGTAGAGTTTATCCTCCAAGTTGTGCAAGTTGATTCCTCCTTCCCCCATTGGCCTCAAAATGTCTCTCCATTAAAACCATTGCCTATTTCCGTCCAAAAAATGGATACCAAATGAAATTGGAAAGGATTCTGTCAATGGATTTGATAACACCCTTAGGGACCTTGTTGGATAATATACCATGGATTGGAGAATCCACCAGCATGATTTTCACAAGGATGATCCTTCCACCAAAATACATGATTTTATTTTTCTAGTTCAAAACTCTATCTGAGATCCTAGTACATAGCTCACTGAAGACTCGAATAAGAAACCTTACGGATGAGTTGGGAGTTCCAAGGTAAACCCTAGGGAATCCCCCCCCCCTCAGAATTCCAAGAGAACTACTGACAACCACCATGATTTCTTGTGGAGAACATATTGTAAATGTATTAATCACTCTTACCCTTGATAATCATCTGGACAATCCACTAGAAATAATAATATAGTACACTTTTTAAGATGTAAATGGATTTACTCTTATCATTCTGAAAATAATATGATTTAATAAGCAAGCATTAGGTGAGAAATTGTTGGTATCTTCACCCAATGCTGATATGGAAGGATGCCTCCATAGATGATGCTTCTCTAAATGAGCCAACTCAAGACGTCCTGAATGATAATGAATAGAAATGGCGATATGGGGTTCCCTTGCCTTAGGCCTCAACTGGACATGAATAACCCATACGATTTTCCCAAAAAGGCCAATGAAAACCATGAAGAGCTAAATCAATAGAAGATAATATCAATGTTCCAAGAGTTGAGAACCATACCTGATAAAATGTACACATGGATAGAGTTACCCAATACCGTAAAAGGGTCATTATTGTTTATTAACAACACAACACAGTTTTGAAGATATATAATTATATATGGGTACTTCCATTTCATATTCATGCATGCAGGCTTCCATTTTCTTCTTTTTGGGGTCTTCATGTCCTATTTTCCCCTAATGATGCTTGTGTCTGACTTTATTTCTTCTTTGATGTCTAGAATCATATGTCTTTTAGGGAAAATCTAATATGTGGCTACTCTGGCTTCATTTAAGATATTTAATATAGTTATCTTTTACATAGACATAAGCAGTAACCTAAATAAACTCTGGCGTTACATTATAATTGCTTCATGAATGTAGATATCTTATAAGAAAATAGAAAAATATATAATAGTGAGGGCATTGTATCTATTTATGGATTTTGTGGGTAATTATCACATGATCTGGGATTTATGTGATACTAAATATGAATGATTAAATAGAACCTTATCAATTGGTATTATGAATTACATAACATATTAATGATAATAAATTTTAATAATTATTTTAATATTTTATATAGATTCTTTAAATGAATTATTATGAATGAATATGGAGATTCTCCCGATGTCCCGAGGGTATATTTTTAAAAATTATATATGACATTCAACAATTTGAAATAATAAATTCTTAATATTATTATTTATTAAATATCATTATAATATTTTATAATTAGGCCAACAACATCATTCAACATGTCACTTATTAATTATTGATATTTTTCCTATTATAAATATGATAATAAAATTAGGTTTGTTTAATAATGGGGAAAGAAAATTAGATCTAATATAACCTTATTATATTTTTATCATTATCATGCTAGGTGGATACATGAAATTAGGTACTGGTCCAAAGATATTTCTATGACAGTTACCATTATCTGAGTTTGAGGAATAGGTGATGGAATTGGATCGAAGGTTTGAATTATTTTTAGTCATTACCTAGAAAAAATTATGAGGGTCCCTTAATATTGTGATACTTGAAAATGTGAAAATTGTATATGTGTTCGTGTCTGTGTGTGTGTTCAAATATGTTATAAATTTATTATCACCTATTGATGAGATATGAGTATCTTGATATCTAAATAATCATGAATATTATGATGAGAGAGAGTGATGTGAATTTTGGTGTTTTATTTTTTGAAAAATTTATATATATTCTTTGCACATATATAGTAGTGTTTTTTAAATATTCAGATCATGGATTGAAATGAATAAATTGTGTATTATTTATCACTCTTATTTGTGAACATTTTCATTTTCAAGTCATTTTATTATATAGAAATTTTTACATAGTTAATGGAAAATATAGAATACCCAATATTGATAGAAGATGTTGTGGGTTATTTCTTTGAGTCTTCAATAAGTCGGTCTCTTTGGTATCGTCTATATTTAATCTTATATTTCCATATATCTATCAAGGATGTATTATATTTAATTAGAGATTCATTTACCTATATTTCAATAAATTATGTTTATTCCTCAATTTTTGGTCATTCATTTATATTATAGGGGAATTTATATTTATAGAGGATGGGTTATGATTAGATTTAATGTGTCCCATAAATTTAGGGTGTAACTAAAACCTTGTCCTATTAGTGATATGTCATGATATTTCTCTTACTAGTATATTAATATGTGATAAGATAATATATTAGTGTTTTGATCGAGTATGCGGTATCCATATGTGATTATTTATTAGGAAAATATATAATAAATTTATTAAGGATCAATAAGTCATTTATTTCTAATAGATTACATTTCAAAGGATGTTAGTTACCAATTTATTTATGAGTAAGAATGTTTTTTAAGTTTCCTGAATGAGAAACCATAGTATAAGAAACCTTGGTAATATATAAAGGAGACATGTTTCTTTTAAGGTTTTGATTATAACTTTTTATATTTTTTTCATTAGATTAATATTTTTGGATTTCAATATGGGGTAGACTAATTAAAACATTACAATATTAACATCATAGTCCACAAACATGAGATTAATTGATGTCATGGAATCTTGATTACAAGGGAGAGAAATATGCTTTCATAATGATAATATATAGTGTTCCACTAGATTAGGATGTTACATTATGCATTAGTGGTTGTTGAAGTAAATTTAGAGAGAGGTTGTATATGAGATGAAATGATATTTATCTAATATCAACAGAGAGATAAAATTTGTAAACTAAGCCAATGAGGAATCTGATATTTAATTTTATACATTGAAGTAATAATCCTCTACCGATATATATAGATAGTATTATATATCCATTTTATTTATCATTTATAAGTGTTGAGAAGTTGTTAAAAATTTTAATTTCTTGCATATGTTAAAATTTAATTTTGAATTATTTTTTTATGAAGTCAATATTTGGGACCACTTATTTTTCACTTTTAATGGGGATAAGTGTTATTATTTGATTCATGATGATTATTTTGGGATTATAGTGAAGGTGACCCACACATGTGACCATTCTAATAGATGAGATCTTTTTCAGGGTGAGAAGTTGTGTGGGTTTCACTATTTGAAATTACATGTAAGATTGAATTAGCCTAATTATATATTATTGAATAAATTTATATGATATTTATCATTATTATTTTCTTTTAATGGTATATTTTTAATATATTTTTATCACTATAAAACATTTCATTATGGTTATAAGTCGATTTAAATAATTTTAATTTGACGTTTAGTGGTGCACATTTTCTCATCATTCAAGATAGGGGATATCACAGGAGGTGGAATGTGCTTCTTTTCATTCAAATCATGATTTTATACAGATATAGAGTTATATTTTTATTGAAAAGGTGCAAGGGTAATGTTTTATTTTTTTATACGAAGATAATTTATAATCCTTTTTTGACACTTCCATATAGATATAATCTCACAAGAAAGGAATTGGGTGATGATATTTAATCTTGATTTTTCTTTGATATTTTTCATTCAGATAACTAAACAATACTAACTCTATGATGGGTGGGTTAGTATTGAATTAGTAATTAAGTTGTGATGGTTTGAATATAAAATTTTGAACATCATTTTTTAAGATGACAATAATATATTATACAAACAGATGAATTGTTATGGTGACCTAATATGTACATAGACTGATGACTCCTAATGTTGTTTTATTTCATTATTGAGATTAATGGGTTATAGAGATGGTTATTGAAATGTGTGAATGGGGATATTTTATTCTTTTGGTTAAGAAATAATCTATTGATATTCATTATGAAACATTTTGGGGTCCATGATTGGAAATCAATTTTAGCTATTGGAATGAAAAACAATTCTATTCATATTTAGATGTATAGGTCCAAGATAATTTAATTCCCAGCTATACTTATACCACTATCATGTGTTTGATATGGTGGATTCATTTAAGCTCAAACATGAATCCTCATATTATATATTTTATCGACTAGATGTGATATTCTAAGGTGTAATAGTGTGGAGATTATCCCCCAATATCAAAGTAAATGACAATAGAAATATAATACAATAACCATAATAGATTGTAAAATAAATTAGAATAAATAAACACCCATTTTATATCAATTTTATTGTTTGGAATCTTATAATCATAAAACCCAACTGATCTCCCACAAGGAAAATTTCACATACCAATAAAATAATGGATAAAAATATATAGAATCTCTACAACCATTATTGAGCATCATCACATACTAGTCTCTGAACTCAATCTGTGTAGTCTTGCATGACCATTAACACTAGTAATATAACCTACCTAAACCTATCTCCATGAGGTCTACAAATGTACTAAAGATCTAGGGTATCTAAAGAAGATTTTGAGTAAAATAAGGAAGTCCACCACAAAAGTGTTCCAAATATAACAAGTAAATATAGGGTACAGACTTGTGATATCATTGAATTAAAAAATATAATTAGAAGTAAAATAAAAAATCATAGTTGATCCTCATGTTATATATTAATACAAATAATTTAACATAAAAACCTAGTTTTAAGACAAGTATTCTCTTATCATATCACACAATCACTTGGGGTGAACCACATCAAAGCATATAATATCTGAAAAACAGTTCCTTGGGGGAATAATTCCTATCCCAAATACAATAATAGAATAACAGGGACCCTTAAACAAATTATATAATTATATGAACATAATTAATTTTTCTTAGAGGGAACTAAATCCCAACCTAGAACTAGATAGAGAAAGAACACTTGGGGGAACTTCTGCTCACATCCTAACTAGATTATACAAATTCACCAGGAGGAATCTTAGATCAACCACGAATGTCACATCCCAACCCATATCACTATTTAAATTTTAACCAGACTGGTTGGAGACTATGTCACAAGGGAGACTCCACATACTCCAATGTCCGTTGAGTAGCATCAAGGGCCCAGGCTACGTAATTGGGGAGTCAATTCCCTCATATCATAGATACAAACTAACATAAATAACCAAACATATTCTACAATAGTAAGTAATTAGAGTGTGAAATTAACATATATATATATATAAACATCAATTGAATAATTTAATAGAACAATGTAAAATACTGAATGACTATATCACACATACAACACTGATCTCTAATTAGGATGATCATAAATATAAGAGTATATAAATGAAAAATAAATATTGGTTGAAGGATCTACTACTAACTCTAGGTTGAACCACATAATCAATCTCTAAATATGTATTTTATCCACCTTACTCGCTCAATATTATTCCCCAACCCAACCTATTACTGAAACCATGTGAACTTCTACTAGTGTACCATAGTGAAACGGTGACCCAGGGTGTTTATCACTAACAAATTCAAGAATGCACCACAAACACAGTTACATACGTTATTAATAAATTAATTTTTTTTCATGTGAACTTTTAATAAGTATTAAAATAATAATAATAATAATATAAATATATTAATTTCTAAATAACAAATTCCAGGACAGGGTCCTCTAATATAAAGGAACATTCATGGAATATTACCATCCAAGAAAGGACACAACTAATGAAATTACCAAAACAAATTTAATCTGTGGGTCTATGATTCTGATAAACGTTATGTCCTATGAATAAATCATTGATCTGGATGTCATTCCAATCAATCCATGTATAATTGGGTAGAACAACATGTTTATAATCATGATTAATAATTACTTCTTCATCTAGTGCTGGAAATGTCTGTGATCAAGCTATTTAACCTTTGGGGCATACATGTCCCAACATTGAGTTCACACAAACTCATCTCCATCCACTGTAATGAATGATTCAATGTAATGTGTAGACATCCTATGAATATAGATCTATGTTGGATGTTATACCACTCTCTCCATATAAATATAGTGCATTGTATGAGTCTTAGGTCATTGTCCATAGGAAATCAGAAAATTGCATCTTGGATAATTCCTATGGTGGATTTTCCAAATGATATATATAAGGAATTCTATCCTAAACCAGTATAATAGCTCATAATTTATTCAACAAAATTATCAATATCCCCATCACAAGAAAATTTTGGTAAATTTAGTAATTATACATCCAACATGTTCATAGAAATAATTATTGGTATCTTTTGGGAAGATATTAATCATTAACTAAGAATTTCTCAATGAGGGTTCCTAAAACATCCTCAACAACCTCCATTGAAATCCCTCAACATAGAGGAATCCCAAGGAAAAATGGTACATACAATAATGGTATCAACCAATCATGAAGGCTCATTGGTGGGATCCTCTAATGAACATATGAGTATCCAGAAATAATAACCATCAAACATACATACTCAATATCTAGATCCCTTGAAGTATGTCTAGGAATCCAAATAATATAATTATCTATAATAATGATTTGGATTCAGATCTTAGAAATTAAATCTAGGAATCACCATCTTATATCACATCATATTAGTCTCATCATCCATGTACTAGGTAGTACCTCTAGTAACCATAGCAATATTATAGTTGACTATATAAAGGGAAAAATAAGAAGTGAGGATGGATTAATTCCTAAAACCATAACCACTTCTAAGACCCTTGGACATGCATGTTCAGTACAAGTCCTATGGTTCCACCTACTACCATCTCTATCCAAACCCATAACGCACTCGGTTAGGGTCATCCAATCATAGAGGCACCCATGGGTCCCCCAGGATTATACTAAAGAGAGGTATCCCTAGAGGGATACTCAAGGTCCAAAAATAAGAAAGTCAATCCATTGGTTGATTCCATAAGTCAAGTAACAATCTCTAGTCATCACTCGATGCAATGGTACATCATGTCACCAGGTATCGTAAAAATGGGTGAATGACCATACTAGATACTCAGGGTATTACCACAAGGGAATCCATCAACATATGGGTTATTACCCAATATCAGTGATAAGATCAATTTGTAATTGTCTAATCATAAAACCCAATCTAGATATACCTAATATATATCCACCTTGGACATTACAAGGACATAATGACATACTGAATGTAGTCTCACCACTTAACGCGTTTGGAGTCTACTCAGTCTCTCAATGGAATAGTCCACTAAACTAGTACTGAGGGGTTATTAGTGACCCGTGGCTTTCAACCATTAAAAAATAAATTAAAAATCCAATGGAAATAAATTATATAGGAAGAATCATCCATATGGATGATCCCAAGAATACACATACCAGTATAGACAAGCATAGATACTATAGCGTAAGTATAACAAATCACCTACATTTTATAAAGATTCCCATGTGTTTCAAAGGACTAGAAAGAGAATCAAAGGACCCGAAAAAATCAACTTATGAATATGTGGTAATGCCTCATAAAAACTTTTATATGATAATTAATTATACGTAAATTATAATTAATTAATCATTTTTAACAATTTATTAACAGTGAGAAACAATTTTATTTTAGAATTTATGGTGAACAAAACCTAACAGGCTGATCCAATTACATCAAAACAATGACTATATGCTCACCAATAACTCGTGACACAACCCTAACCTAGAATCATGACTAATCTCTCAACAATGATATCTTAAAAATTACCCAAACTATTTAATTTATACTTTAAAGCTATAAAAATTCACCATAGTGTCAATCCTCAATGAAACAGAATGCGACAATAGGATGATGACATCGCAAGTTATCCACTTATTAGGAAGAGAGAATTCCCTATCAGTGGTATTAGATTTCAGTATTATCTATTTGAATCAAGAATTTAAACCCTAATCAAATAATCTGAAATTAAGAATAAATTAGATTAAGGATTAAAGGATCTTTGTAGAGGAAAACCATTACTCAAATCTCTATGGAATGCCACCTTGATCACCCCTGGATGAGACTTGAAGCAACAAAGGAGATGAGCGGATATCCATATCATGTGATGGTATAAAGAAAAAGAAAAATTGGGGATTCCCTCTCTTGAATTAAAGTGGAAAAGGGAAATTTATTAATTTTAATGGTATTTATGGTTTGTCTATAATGTTCTCCAAACAATGTGGTTGCCACTACCAATTCACACTAAACCACACATGGGAAAGGCCAACAGTTTAACAAATGGTGCACAAAATATGTGACATGTTTTCAAATTATTATGGACACCAATATAGTTATCCATGTCATGCTCTGTAGAATCACCAACCACGTTCTTGTAAAAACGGGGCCATGTGGATAGGGTTCTTGGTTATCAGTAGTCGTGTGCCAACCGTGCGCCCTAGAATACTTATTTAAAAAAACAATCATTAGTACTAAAAGTAATGGAATGCTCTTGGATCCTATGATCCGCTATTCAAATATCATTCCTCCTCTAAAAACATTATTTTTTGGCATTACTACCATTGAACTAATCCTAATCTATCCCTTCTCGTAATTGAAAACTATAATTACTTCTGTAATATTCAAAGACAAAAAATACAAGATATTACAACTGACCTTCTTAATGATTCTTATCCTTGATAATACTTGTTGTTTATCAAATCAAACAGCTTTTCCTGCTCTAGTCATTAATTCCCAATCAAACAATATGTTTTTTTTTTGAATTCCTAACATGCCAAAACCAAATCTAATGCTCATAACCATTATCAAAAAATCAAGATGAAACATTCTCAAGCCTGTATTATGAGAGACATGATCACATCGTCATCTCCTAGTCCACCATTTTATGGTGATGACCACCATAGGTAAATTCTTTTGTATAAAATATTTTGATCCATAATACTCCTATCATTGGAATTTCATACAAAAACACATTCTTACCATTATAAAAATTCTTATGACATGTTTCTCAACTTTCTATAGATGATAAAATTTAACAAACGAATGTTTTATCAATGGAAATTACCTTTTTATAATTATGTCATATAATCACATGAAATAACAACTCAATGAACTACTAAGTACTATGTTTCCTTTAAAAATAATATTTCATTTATTTAATTTGAATTTCAAAATTCTGACATACGCGGTAGTGATCAGTAAGATTTTCAGAGTTTGATGGAATAAACATAATTTTATTTGTGGATAAGATCATACCCTTATGAATAGTAACCAACCCTTATGAATACTAATATGACACTTATGATTAGTAAATGTTCAAAAAAATAGTAACCTCAGGCTTGAATGTATAAATAAAATTTTGGCATCTTATAAGTGATAATATGACCATGGTAAAAGTATTGGAATTATTTTTAGTCATAAATAATTAATTAAAATTAATTAAATAATTCAAAAGAAAAATTATATTCCTAATAGGTGTTCTTAAATTAAAAATTTTATGTCTTGTGGTTTTAAGATAATTTGATAAGACCTTATGTAATTTTTGAAATCCTTATAAAGTCAGTTATAGTTTTAAAATATATATTTTCATGTAATTTATTATTTTAATTAAATTTTAAATTAATATAATTTATGAAAAAACTGGAAAATGGATTTCATTTTTGGGTTCTAAATGTGGAAAAATGGTTAGTGTTATTTTTTGGGATTTTTCTAAAATAATTGTTTTTTTATGAATAATGAAATATGATAAATTACAAAATAAGCTAAATACATTAATTACTGATTCATGGGTGATGATATGTTGATTTAAGCACCATTGGTTCGAACATAAACGCACTTATCACTATTTATGGCCATAGAATAATCAATTTTTCTTGTCTTATGTAGAAATAATAAACTGATGATTAAAATATTAAGAAACCCCTCTTCTCACCCACTATAAAAACCACCCACACTCCACCTCTTCTCTTCACTCCTATCAAGCCTTGTTTCTTGAAAAAAATGTTTCTAAGTGCTCTCCAAAATCTCCTCCCCCCTATATAGCATCCCTTTTCTCCTATAAATATCAAATCATCTCTTCTTAAGAGGCTCTCAAGGGAGATTAATTAATGTGGTAAATTTCACTTTTCTATTCTTTTACTTTTCTTTCAAGTACCTTTGTTTTCATTGCAATCATTACCTATCTTCCAAAAATTGTTATGAAAACTCCAATAACTTATATGTACTGAACTTTTGTTATGATAATGGAATAAGTTATTATCTTCTTTCCTTTACCCTTCATTTATATCTTGTAGTAAAAAAGCTATCAAAGATGTGTGAATTTACCACATTCAAGGACGATGGGTTTTCAATTTTCATTATCAACTTTAATTCTATTCATGAAACTATTCTTATGGTTTCACCACACTATAATATATGTATTATGTCACATATATGGTTCTGGAATCTTTTTTATGCATGGTTTTCTTATAAAACAAAATATGTTCATTGTGATCAAAAACCGCCAATTAACACAAAAGGTTATGACTAAAGTTTTATATAAGGATTCATCTTCACTGAATGTAACAAAATGAAATTTAAATCCATGAAACCATATTGATATTAAATAATAATTTATAAATCCAATTATATACAACCATCTTCATTCTACTTGATTATCCATTCATGTATATAAATAAACCTATCATGAAACAAACAGATGTGAACAATGAAATTGAGCCTCATAATGAATATAAAAGGTTATGAATAAACTCAAAAGGGTTATAAAAAATACTTTAAATGTGAAATAGGTTGGGAAATTATTAATTAATTAACCTATTTTTATTATTCAGGTCATGAATATCAAGTGGATAACGCCATCGGACTTTAGGTAATGGAATCTACCTGAACCTCCATTATTCCAATGGGTTATTCTTAATCACTTTTTAGCCAAATGAAATTGTATATTCAGTTTATGTAAATCTTCTAATTGATGTTTTTATTTCCAAACTCATGTATCAAGAACCATTAATCATTCACTTTCAGGTATACACATGCTTTTAAGTGATTCCCTCCTCAATACTTCCCGATAAGATAACTCTTTTTAAGGGAACTTCACAATTCTTATCCAAATTCAAGTACACTATACAATATGTTTTTAATAAAAAATTATATTTATGAAAACCAATATTTTAATCATCCAAAACTTCTTGGTTGACTTCTAGTTTTATATAAAAGATTATTTCATTTTTTGTTTTAAATGATCTATGACATTTTCATTAAACCGCTCTAAAATGTTTTAATTTTTAATTACTTAAAAACTATTTTACAAGTTATAACATAAATTTGGAATACCTTATTATGATATATGTTATTTTATTACCTTAGGAATGGCCAAATATTATTTAATTTTCTTCTTTCATGGAAACTTGTATGATATTCCCATTCATTATGCTTTATGACATGATTATGTTACCCATTTCTTTCCATGGGTACACTTATGTTTATGTATGAATGATTATGTTTGATTCTAAATGTAGAAAAAATATTCATGAACATGTTAAGATGGGTGATCCTAGATTTTTCTCCAATTCATTGGTTATTTTTTAGTCTCATGAGATATTATGTTAAATGGTGTTGGTGGTTTTCATTTACATGTGCTACCATGTGCAACGGTCTTGGTAGTTAACCTTGAATTTTACTACTCTATGTGCAATGGGCCTTGAATCATTATTAAGTCATGCATTATGTTGCTACAGAATTATTATGATTCCATGTATATAATATCCCATTTTTATAATTATTTCACACGTTCCGTGTATTTTTATATCATTATGACATGCCTTCTAACCCATGTGCTAAAGATTTATTAGTATGTGTTTACCTTACTTAGATTTTACCCCCTCCCTTTGTTTATGGTATCCCTAGGTTACCATATGAATATGTATGATCACAAAAGATGTTTGAATTAATTTATGAATATTAATTAACAAAATGTTTTATTTAGTCTCATGTTTTTAGTTTTGCGTTCCTAGTCTTCCAAGATACTAGACTTCATGATACTTGGATTATAATATGTTGTTTTGTTATGATTAAAATCACGTAATGATATTTGTAAAAGGATACGGTATCTATAGTGGATGTCAGATGATGTTCTACTTATTTTGGAGATTTGGAATTGAGCATTTTAGTAAAACCCTTAATGGTGAGACTAAGTATAAGGAAACATCCCAAAATTTTGGTAGGTATAGAGTATGTGGTTTATCAAGAAAATGGAACCCTATCTTGAAAAAAATAGGTAGAGGTGTCTCTCGCATAAATTTATCAAGAGTTAAACCTTGAAAACACTACTTTGAGATGGACACGAATGGAAACTGGTGCAAGATAATGAAAGATGTAGCACTCTTGGTTTGACACTCCCATGGGATATGTTGTGGTAAATTCATGATTTTAGTACAAACCATTATTAAGGGAATAAAAAAGAGTTGATATGAATATATGTTAAGAAATAGGCTAAGGATAAACTATATTAAAACCTAAGGAATTACAATTTTGGATATACTTATCCCTTTGAAGTTCATCCTTTTGTGTTCAAAGTGGCCTTTTTAGGCATAATAGAAATGTATTCAAGCCCTCTAATTATATTTAATTTTTCTTAGTTAATAGAGGGAAATGGAAAGACACATTCTAACAGTAAGTTTGATAGGTAATGTGAATATTTCCTTAATGATATGTCAAATATAATGGATGCAGGTGCTCAAAACATCAAGATAGTACTTTCTCGGCTGGATCAAGTTATGAATAATAATTTAAATCATGTGGAATGCCCTCTTCCCCCATGGAATGTGTAGGTTTCAATTGGATCCTTCATGTGACAAAGTCCTCCCATATTTAGTGTATCTTCTGATCCCCTCCTTGCAGAACAGTGGATTAACTCCATTTAAAAGATATTCTATGTCCTTCAGTGCTCTGAAGCAGAGAAATTTGTACTACTGGCCTATCGTTTTGATGGGGAAGCTGATCAGTGGTGGACACTAACCAAGAATACGAAGTCTCAAGAGGAAATTGATTCCATGGATTGGGAGGAATTCAAGAATATGTTTTTCAATATATATTTTCCTGGAATCCTCTACTTCAAGATAGAAAGAGAGTTTCCTAGACACAAGAATAAGTAAGATGATTCCATCGGGGCATATGAAACAAACTTAACAAGTCTTTCATGATTCTCCTCCATATTTGTTATGAACACCAAAAGCAAGGTGAATTTATTCTTTAGCTAAGTAATGTTGATTCTATGAAAATCATTGTTGATTTGTGAATTCGTCAGTTATTATGAGATTTTATGTTGTACCCTCACAGTTTAAATGGGGATCAGGGACTCTATTTCATCTTGTCATCCCAGTGAAGAAAAAAGCAGGAAACATATTCTAATATAGGTATTTCTGGAAATAAATCGCATGATGGAATGTAGATCAAACCTCCCAGGTGTCAAAATTGAGGGAAGGAGCATCCTGGGAACTGTCTAAAGGGAACTATGAATTGCTTCCAATTTGGAAAGCGGGTACATCAAGAAAATAAATAATGAAGGGATACTAAGAATCCCACTAAGTAAGAATAAGAAAGGATGGTTTAGATAAATTCTCATCCAATAGTGTAGGGTTACAACTACAAAGAGCATGGGCATTATGCAAACTATTTTCCTATGCCAAGGGTTGTCGGAGGCAACCATGAAAAACCTCCAAGGCAAAAACGAAGGGCTTATTCTGTCACTAATACTAAGATGGAGTCAGACAATGATGTGGTGATAGGTATGCTCGTTATTCATTCAATAATAGTGAACATACTATTTGATTTTGGTTCTATGCATTCTTTCACATCTTGAAATTTTAGTAGAACTATTCAAACACAATCCCAAAACATGGAGGGTAAGTTATCTATTTTAACATATAATGGGGAAATTATTGTGTCTATGGGTTATAACTCATTCCTATTAAATTTATGTGGACATAACCTCCCATAAAATGTTTTAATACTTTCTTTAGTGGTGTTCGATGTTATCTTGGGCTTGGATTGTCTATCATTATACGAAGACAACATCAACTGTTGGGAATGGTGGATCACTCTTCACATCCCAATGCATCCTCAAATTCTTTATAATTGTATGGAAGAAGATTAATCTCAATTAGAATCATTATTTCAAGTGAGGATATTACTACCTTATGAGCAATAATGTTTACCTGAAATGAATGAAGAAAAGGAGACGATACTTATCAATGATATTCCCATCATGAGGGATTACACTAATATATTCCCTTTAGAGCATCTTGATCTTCCTCCTAATCAATAGGTTGAGTTTTCAATTGAACATATTCCTAGATCCCTACCTATATCAATGAAACATTATAGAATGGCCACTATAGAGTTGGAAAAGCTAAAGAAGCAATTACAGGAGAATTGGGAGATGGGTTTTATACACATCAATTCTTCACCATGGGGTGAGCCAGTTCTCTTGGTCAAGAAGAAGGATGGATCAATGAGCCTCTATATTTATTATCATTATCTCAATAAAATCATGATAAAGAATAATTATCCCCTTCCATGGATAGAATACATGTTCGTTCAGCTTCATAGGGCCAGTTACTTCTCTATGGTGGACCTTCTTTCGGGATATCACCAATTAAAGGTGAGGAAAGAATATATTCTGAAGAATGAATTTTGAATGAGGAATTAACACTATGTGTTCATTTTTATGCCCTTAGAACGTACTATTGATCCAAAAAAATTAATGGATTTAATGAATAGATTCTTTAGAGATTACCGCAACAAAACTGTGGTGGTCTTCATCGATGATATTCTTATATACTCCAAGAAAAAAGAGGAATACGAGGATCATTTGAATACCATGATAAAGACTATGAAAATGGAGAACCTATATGAAAATTATAGTAAATGTGAGTTCTGGATAGAGGAATTATCACTCCAGGGGAATGTTATCACTAGAAAAGGGATATCTGTGGACCTTTATAAGATAAAGGCAATTGAAGAGTGGCCCAAGCCAACATCTGTAACTATGATCCAAATCATTCTAGTTCTATATGGGTATTATCCAAAATTTGTGATGAAATTATCATGATTTTCAAATACAATGACCAAGCTAACACGGAAGGGAGTGATGTCTGTCTGGTCTCAAGAATGTGAAGGCTTCTTTATAGAGTTGAAAAGGAGGCTTATCACTACTCCAATACTCACACTCCCAACAAGCAGATAACTCTTTATGATATAAAGTGATTCTTAAAAGAAGGTAATGGGTTTTGTGATAATTCAAAATGATAATTTGAAATCCTATGCCTCAAGGTAGTTGAAAATACATGAGAAAAAATATCCTACACATGATCTGGAATTGGCGGGTGTGATTTTTGCATTAAAAATCTAGCAGAATTATATCAATGAGGAGAAGTGTGAGACATATACTAATCACATGAGTCTAAAATATATATTCACAAATAAAATAGCTTAATATACACCCATATAGATTGATAGATCTCATTAGGGATTATAACTGCTCAATCCACTGCCATCCTAGTAAAGAAAACAGGGTGGAAGAAGCCCTAAGTAGAAAAGATCATGCATCTATAATAATTAAGAAACTAGAAAAGTATCCAATATTCGTAGATTTACAGAGGATAGACATGGGAATCATTAAGGTAGGAACATCATTGATCCCTTATCAAATGATTTCTCATCCATCCCTCATGGATAAAGTAAAATAGGCTTAAGGAAAAGATGTGGAAATTCAGAACTGGGTTGAATCACTTAGAAATGGGAAATCATATGATTTTATGATGGATGAGGAAGGAGTTATATTATTTGGAACATAATTATGTGTACCATATGATCTGGAGATAAATAATATACTTTTGAATAATGAACTTAGATCAACCTTCTCTATTCACCTAGGGAGCACATAGATGTATTGAGATATCTCAGAGAACTTATAGTGGGACAATATGAAGAAGGAAATTGATGAGTATACGTCAAAGTTCCTAGTATGTCAACATGTGATGGTTGAAATATATAAGAATAATGGGATGATGAAACCACTACCCCTACCAATATATAAGTGGGATAACATTAGCATGTACTTTTTCACAGGACTTCCTAGGAAATCTAGAGGAAGCATTCCTATATGGGTCATTGTGGATATTCTTACAAAGAAAGGTCACTTTATCATGATTCGAGAGGTCTTATCATTAGATAAAATTGCACACATATATATATATATAAATATATATATGTCAATGAAGTGGTAAGGCTGCAAGGAATACCACTATCTATTGTATTCGATCATGATCTGAAACTCACTATGATTTTCTGGAAATGTCTCCAACATGATCTAAGCACAAAACTGAACTACAGTATGACCTATCATCCTCAAACTAATAGAAAATCTGAGATAACTATTCAGACATTGGATGATGGGTTGAGAGCATGTTCTATGGACTTCCTAGGAGGATGGGACCAATAACTTCCACTAGTTGAATTCTCCTACAACAATAGTTTCCACTTGAATATCTGAATGGCACCATATGAAGCCATTTTTTTGAAAAGATGCAGAATACCAGCGTGTTGGGATGAACTTAGTGACTATAAGTTGTTAGGACCTGAAATGGTCATGGAAATGTTGGATAAGTTGAAAACCATTCAACAACACATTATGGAATCCCAAAGTCAACAGAAGACTTATGTGGACAATCATCGATATAACCTTTAGTTCAAACATAGAGCCATGGTATTCCTCCACATATCTCCATGGAAAAAGGTCATGAGGCTTGGGAAGAAAATAAAACCATGTCCCATGTACACTGGCCCCTTACAGATTCTTGATCATGTTGGGGCTACGGCCTATTGACTAGAACTTCCTCCTACCATGTCTAAAGTACGTGATATCTTAAATGTATCCCTCCTAAATAAGTACATACATGATCCTTCACATGTACTCTCTTTAGAGGTGGTATAGTTGGAGAATATTCTTTCTTATAAAGAGCATCTAGTAATGATCATGGATCATAGAGATACCTTTCTACATTAAAAGACTACTCACTTGGTCAAAGTGCTATTGTTGAACCGTAAGTACAAAGTGGAAACATGGGAACTACGGGAGGAAATGAAGGAAAATTACATGCACCTGTTTATGGATTAAAATGTAAAAAGAAATTTCAAGGGAGAAATTTCATAAGGTGAGAGGAATGTAACAACCCAATGTTTTGTCAATGGAAATTACCTTCTTTATAATTATGTTAGATAATCACCTGAAATCACAACTCAATGAACTACTATATACTAGGTGAACTTTAAACATAATATTGTCACTTTTGTGATTTGAATTTCGAAAATTAGACATACACAGTTCCGGTCAGTAATATGTTTGGAGTCCGATGGAACAAACATAATTATTTTTGTTAATAGTAACCTACCCTTATGAATAGTAATATGACCCATATAAATAGAAACTTTTTCAAAAGAGTAGTTACCTCGCCCTTCAATATATAAAAATATATTAGACATCTTATAAGTGATAATATGACCATAATAAAACTTTTGGTATTTTAGTAGATTATAAATAATTAAGTATAATTAATTATTTACTTTAAAATAAAATATATTTTCTTAAAAGGTGTTCATAAATTATCAATTTTATGTATTTTGGTTTTAATATAATTTTATAAGACCATATGTAATTTATGGAATCATTATAAAATAATTTATAATTTTAAAATATACATTTTTTCAAGTAATTTATTATTGTAATTAAAAATTAAATAAATCATATATAGAAAATTATTTTTTTAAAATCTATATCATTTTTGGACTCTACACATTGAAAAATGGTTAGGGTGAATTTTTTTAATTCTTCTAAATTCATGATTTTTAAGATTAGTGATATTTGATAATTTAAAAAATAAGCTAAATATAATAATTACTAAGTCGTGGATGATGTTCTGCTGATGTAAACAACTTTGGATCGAACTCACATGAATGTGTTGATATTTTTGGTCCTGGAATCATCACTATTTCCTTTCTTATGTAGAAATAATAATCTAATGATTAAAATATTAATAAAACCCACCTCCCCTCCACTATAAAAACCACCGACACTCCCCTATTCTCTTTAGTCCTATCTAGCCTTGTGCCTTGCCTAAATTATGATCAAATATCTCCCCAATATCCTACCCAATATCAAGAATCCCATGTTCTCCTAAAAATAAAACATACTCTCCTCTTAAGAGGCTCTCAAAGAAGAATAATTGAAGAGGTAAATTCCTATTTTAAATTTTATTGCTTTTATTTCAAGTTCCTTTATTTTCATTTCTATCCTTACCTACCCTCATAAAAATGTTATGATAACTCCAGTAAATTATATGTAATGGAACTTTGTTATGATAATGGAATAAGTTATTATCTTCTCTCATTTACCCATATTTTATACTAGTAGTAAAAATAACCTCCGAGATGTGTTAATTTACCACATTCAAGGATAGTGGGTTTTCAATTTCCATTATCATCATCAATTATAGTCATTAATCTATTGTTATGGATGAAAAAATATATAATATATGTATTATGTATCATCTATGGTTCTGGAATCTTTTTTTACTCATGGTTTTGATTTATAAAACAAAATATGTTTGTTGTGATCAAATACCACCAATTATCCCAAAAGGATATCACTATTGTTGTATATAATGATTCATCATCCCTCCATGTAACCAAATTAAATTTAAAAATATGTAACCTTTTTTTGTTCAATAATAATATATATCTCCAATTATATAAAACCATCCTCATTCTACATGATTATCTGATCAATTATATAAGAAAACCAATCATGAAACAAACGGACACGAACAATGAAATTGAACAGTATAACCAATCAAAAAGGTTATGAATGAACATAAAAATGTTATAATAAATCAATAAAATTTAAAAGAGGTTCTGGATTTATTAATTAATGAACCTAATGTTATTATTCTGTTCATTAATATCATGTGTATAACACCATCATACTTAAGGTAAGGGATTCTACATGAACCTCAATTAATTTGTTGAGTTATTATCACTCTCTTTTTACCCAAAAAAATTCCTATATTCTGATTAGGAACATCTTATAATTCATGTTTGTTCATCAAAATTCATGTGTCAAGATACATTAATCGTTATCATTTTCGGAAATACATTTTTAAGTGATTCCCCCCTCATGAAATCCTGATAGGCAGGCTCGTTGTAAGGGAACTTCCCGATTGTTACACAATTTCAAGTACCCTATACAGTCTGATTTTAAGAAACCATTATACTTATAAAACCGAAATTATAATCATTAAAGTCTTATTGGTTCAATTATTGTTTTATATAAAATATTACTTCCTTTTATGTTTTAAATTATCTTTGATATTTTCATTAAACAGCACTAAAATGCTTTAATTTCAATATTTCTTAAAAACTCTTTTACATGTTATCACTTACATTTGGAATAACATATTATGATATATGATTATTTTAACTTATTAATATACATGTATGTTTTAATTTCCTTCTTTCATGGACAATTTTATGATACAACCATTCATTATGATTTATGACATGATTATGATACCCATTGCTTTCCAAAGGTACCCTTATGTTTATGTATAATTGATTTGGTATGATTCACAATGTAGAAAACATATTAATGAACATGTCAAGATGGGTGTAACCTGATATGACTCCAATTAATTGGGTAAAGTTTATTCTCATGAGACATTATGTGCAAACGGTCTTGGCAGTTATCCTTGACTCGTGCTACCATGTTCAGTGGTCTTGCAGGTAAACCGCGACTTGTGATCCTCTATGCACAACGAGAATTGGCTTAGGCTAAAGTCATGTTTTATGTTACTAAAATATTATTATGACTCCATGTTTATATGTTATGATTTTACATATTTTATACCTTTTTATATCATTATTTCATTCCTTCTAACTCATCTGCTAAAGCTTTATTATTATGTTTTTTTATTACTTGGATTTCAGCTCATACCATTGTTCATGATATCCCTAGGATTCCTTATGAATATGTATGAGAACAATGGAATTTAGGACCTCTTTATGAACATTAAATAAAGGATTTTTTTTATTTAATCCCATTTTTTTCGTTTTATGTTCCTAGTCTTCCAGGACACTAGACCTCACAATTCTTGGAATGTAATTTAATGTTTTATTATTATTAAAATCAAGTAATGATATGTGTAAAAGTCTGGGGTATCTATATGAAACAGGGGGTCACAACACTCAATCAAAGATTAGATATAAATGGTCAAATTAAAATCAACCCAACATAGCTTGGTTGCAACTTATTTTCCATAAAAATCAATATATACTACCCATAGATTCCATATATGTCATCCCAATTTCATTCCCAACATAGTTTGTCACTATCCACATTAAACCACTCAAGGTTACTCTACTAAAACTACCTCCACGAAAATAATTTCAATAATTCTCATCTTCTACATAAAATTAATCAACTGAACTTTCTTTCAACACTCTTACCTCAATCTTCATAAATATCATTCTATGTACACTCACTGTATCCCATAAACGAATTCCAGTAATGTAACTTAGGAAAACCATCCTCTATCCAGTGACTTCTGAATTCCAAAACCACCCTCTAATGAATGGTATCATCCATAGATTACCCATCCAACATGATTGTTATATACAAGAGATTATTTCCTTTGCCCCAATATTACTTGGATCCTTTTCATTGTGCCAATGAATCGATTTATTGATCAATACAACCCATTCCCAATCTGTAGCTGGATTTAATGACTAGAAAAGTAAACAAACATGGCATTCCTCATTGCTAACACAAATAACACCTATCAAATGTTCTTGACCCACAAAAATGGAATCCATGACATTTGATGTATTTAAAGTCAATAATGGTGTTGCACCACTTCTATGAGAAATATTGTACTCCCCACTATATTACCCACATTACATCGCTCCTTGCGTGAAACTCACAAGGAGAACCTTTGTCAAACAATAAAATATATTTACATAGCTCATCTTATTTATGATTTCATCTTAATGTACACAAGATGATGTCTTGATATTGGGTAAGATCATATCCAAATTAGTATTACACAAAGATTACATCGATAGGCATGTGTCACTCTCCCTAAATTATCCTCACAATCATTTCAATACCTGACTAGGATTAAGCCAATCAGCTAGGCCATAACAAAAAATTCATTCATGATTCCTCTTCTACCACAAATCTTCATTTCCTAATTTTTTTTAAAAATATTGGTAACTATTTCTGAAACATTTCTTTAAAACCATTTATCCATGGATCCTCAAAACCACTCACCGATTTATTATTTAAGTGATTCCACACACGAATGTTGTATATTATTACCCACTCACTCAATATAGTATGTGTACAATCATGTTCCACTCTGTTATCACCTGACACATGATCCATCGGTTTCCACGTTATAAAACACAATTTGACCATTATTTATATAAATTTATTATTATCAATCCAAAATCTCTCTTGGAACTCCTCTTCAAAATCATGCACCATACAAGTAGCATGATTTATTCCATGACCACACATCACAAGATGTCATTTTCCAAAATTGAATTGTAAACTATTGAAACACTGTTCAACTAAGCCATAAAACCAAAAATCCCTACCAGTACAATCATTATTGATACATAGGCACCCTGAATTCTTACTCAAAAACTAAAGGCACAATCACACCAATATCACAAAACTCAAGAACCTACTATGAATCAATCTCTACAAATGTTTAAAATAATTATTACAACCTAAAATGGAATTTTTAAAACATGATCTAACCCTACTCACTATTTTCCCTTGATTAAACCAAACATTTATATACAAGTTTCTGAGTCACAACAAAGGTTCGCAATGTCTCCCACCAAGCCCTACTAGTTAATTCTCAAGATGGGTCACTAGGTCCTACCACTAATCCAATTGGTTAAAGCTCTAACTAAAGTCACATGTCAAAGGGTTTCAACCTTTAACCCATCTCAACATAAGTAATATAACAAACTTGAAAACATCCTCCAATGGATCTAATGATAACAATGTTCTTATAGGGTCCCAACCTGACAATATGGGTATAATTATATAGGTTTTAAATTCCCAATGTGTAGATGAATCATTATGCAAGTTGAAACTGGAAACCCATTTAAGTCATACCCATTATAAAAACAAATGTAAGAAAATTATTGTAATGTAATCACCTTCCAAGAACTAGACTTCCATGAACCGATCCTCTCCGATCACGCTTATAAGGAACTTCTCCCTAGAGGTTCATGATATAAATAAAAAGTATAGGAATAGACATTCATCGATAAATCATATATGGTAATACCCCCCTCATGTTTCCTGTTCAATATAACCATTTATCTACCTATGGTAATTTACTTTGATGATCCAATTTGATAATCATAAATGATGTTTTGTTAATTAATATATCATAGAACGATAGGTGAATAACACCATAGAGGTTTTTGTAAACCGTTAGTTAACTAAACCTAAAAATGATATCACCACTGAGGGTATGATAAAAAGGAAACAACAAACAATTTGTCCTACAAAGGTCAAAATTATACACACAACATCGTATCAATTATCTGTTTCATCCCACACTCACATGGTTTTCATCAGTATAATTCCATTACATTCTTTGTCTTAGAAAAATATGTAAGTTGTTAATGATAAATTAAATGGCCCAATAAAGTAACAATTCCCCACAATGGGTCCAAAACATTGGTATCAGGTTCCCTATAAAACCACTAGAGTAATTGAACCTCGTTTTCTGGAGGGCTAAGTCAATAACCTCACTATAAAAAACCTTTTCATAGATCCATATAACCCACCATCATAAGGAAATTTGTATATAAGTACACCTAATTGAGTATAATTACACTAATAACATATATAGTAAAACATCATTTTGGTTTTTATTGACTCATTAAAATATTTTCCTCGATCAATAGTAGTATAATCACATAGTTCAAAACTTATAACATGTGTACCCATGAAGCCAAATAAGTTTCATGAGATGACTCTTAACTTTGATAAGAAAGAGTAAAAATTTATCTCCAACCTATTTCAAATGGTCTATGATTCAAAAATCCATAATGAATCATAAAATCCATAATACATATTTTCACTCAAATAAAAAATATCACATAAAACTCTAACAATACATTTTAAGAAAAAACAATGCCATAACCATATAAACAAGAATATTTTACTAGAAAAGGTGTTCTTAAAAAGTAATTCTAATATCAAATGCATGTTTTGGAAAAATATAGTCATTATGTATAAAATATCCAAATTAGTAATACATTACTAAAGTAACATCTCTGATACCACCATTGTATGTCCCAGTTTGTAACACTCTATTAAAGTAACCAGAATAGTTAGAGACAAGGCCTCTAATGCCCCATCATGTATCCCAATGGCATATGAGTAGTATTTATCCTCTAGTGTGTGTCATTAGGGAGACTATTCCCTCATATTAGAGTAAGAAACTAGTTGAAATAAACAAACACCATCTATATTGGAAATTAATCAGAGTGTAGAAGTAATAAATATAAAATAAAGTTATAGAATCTGATAAAATCCTAAATTTCTATGTCATGTTTAAAACACTGATTGACCACTAGGATGATCACAATTGCAGATATACATAAAAGAAAAATAAATATATTTACAAGGATCTACTATGTAATCTGATCGAAACCTCATACTCGATAACTATGTAGATATTCAATATATCATGTTCGATCAGTCCCATTCTTTATGCTAAACTCTTCCTATATCCAAGTTAACATTTTCTCATTTATCCTAGTGAAATTGTGGATGAAGAAGGGTGTGAGTAAAAAACAATGTATAGTAACAGTAATGTCGTTTCATAAATATATAGTAAATGAAATGTATGTATTTATCAAATAATCATCCAAATAATAATAATAATAAATAAAAAAAATATGAGAATAAGTAAATAAAAAATAATTACATGGTCTTTCATCATAACGGCATGTTCATGGAATATTTTGAACTGAGACATTACTAGAGAATATAAATTAAACCATATTATATTCTTGGTTCCATGATCCAGATGGAATAGACTTATTATTAATAATTCAATAATTTTGTCTTCATACCACTCAATCCATTTATAATTATGTTTATCCCTGGGTACATAATCCCAATCAAGAATACTTGCTTTGGCCAGTGCTAGAAATGTATTTTACAAAGACATGTCACAAAAAGGGATACAATTTATAACCTTGGTCTAACCTGTATTGACCATCATTCATTAATATAATTGATTCCTAATAATTTCTAGACATATTTTAAATATGGAACTGATTTGGATATAATACCACTCATTACATGTAAATAGAGTACAACATTCAATTTATAGTTCTTGATCCATATGTATTAATGGAAATGATTCACATTTAATTCCAATGAGGACATCAGGTGATATAAAAGGAATGCACTCTTGGAATCAGATTATAACTATAATTCAATTTAATAAATTTATCAACAACCCCATATATAGTAAACTATAAGAAATATAGTAATAGTGTGACCAACCCAATCCTATAGTTCATTCTATTCATTGCTTGATGTAATCATCATCAATCCATAAGAATATCTCGAAGAGGGGCCATGGTATATCCTCAATAACCACCAATGTAACCAGTTAGCTGGGAGTAATCCAAGTGGGAAATGGGACTTCCTATAATGGAATCAACCAATAATAAAATATAATATATGGGATCGTAGGATGATCTTATGGGCATCCAAAAAATATAACAATAAAAAATTAGGTTGAATAGTGGAATCCCAAGATGTACATATAGGCGTCAAAATATTATAATTATCCAAAAATTGGTTTAAGTGAAAAAATCCTAATAAGTACATCTAGCAATACTAATAATATATTATATTAAGTCATTCTTATCATCAATTTACTATGAATCATATCTAGTAATCATGACTATCTCAAGAGTGACCATGTGAAGCGATAAATAAGGGCCATGAGTGGTTGAAAACCTAAACCCATCACCAAATCCATATCCCCATGGGTTTGCATGTTTTGTATGAGTCCCAAGGTGACACATGCCATCATCTCTACCCAAACTCGTAAAGCACTTTTCTTGGGTCGGTTGATCATTGAGGAACCCACCATCCCCCTGGTATATACTTCCTAGAAGCATATTAGGTGGGATCAAAAACTTCCAAATATATGAAATGGAATCCCTCTTGAGTTCCCATATTTCAATTCATAATCTCATGTAAGCACCTAATGCACCAGGACATCATGTCACATAGCATCAGAAAAAGGTTAGCCTGATGTTTCATGAAACTCATGGCCTTAACACAAGGACAATAGTGCGGAGATGGGACATGGCCCAATCATAGTGAAATTATATAATTTAACTATCTACACATATAACCTTGTCTCAATCCACCTATGGTAATTTCACCTGTGCCTATACAAGGCTATATTTCCATACCATGTGCAGGCTCACCTCCTAAGAGGTTTTTAGGATACTCTGTCACTAAATGGACTATGTCAAGATACTAAAACACATGGGTTGTATGTGCCCCTTGGAGTTCACCCATTTCTAATTGAATAAATAGTTAATAGGAAATAAATTAATTTGGATGTTTCAACCTTAGTTATGAGCCCAATTATACACATACTTCCATAAAAATTAATATCTACAATAGGGGAAGTACGCCCAATAACCTACCTTTTATGTAGCTTTCGATGACTTTCCAAGGTTCAGAATCAGCCGCTAAGGCCCATCCATGCTTATCAAAGGAAAACGGGGTCTAGTTTTATAATTGACCCAATATAGTTTAATTAATTATAATTTCATTTTAATTAATTTCTTATATTTAAAAAATTATAAACAATGAAAATCAATTTTAATTTAAAATGAAGAATGCACAAAACAATACCGAATGTTGAAATACAACTAGAAAAATGACCAATCACTCACCAAAATTGAAAGGAACATCCTAAACATCAAACCAAGACTAATACATAAAAATGAAGTCTAAATATTTACCCAAAAAAATTAATTTACCAAAAGATGATGTATAAACTCACCAAATAATTATACCTCACTGAAATGGCATGTCAGTAAGTGAAGAATGCCCCTCAAATTATCCAAATATTAGGTAAAGAAAAATCCCCATCATTATTATATAATTTTACCATGCTCCAGTACAATAATAAATTAAAAACTCATCTGGAAAACTGAATATCAATAAATATGAACTGAAAGAACTAAATGGGCATACCAAAATAAAAATAATACCTTAAATGTCCATTGATGAACACAAAGAAGACTTATGTTAAGGGTTTTCAATATGTGTCATAGGAGAGGATAGATGAATCATAACAGGGATGAATGAAAATGAGAAGTGGTGGATTCCATCTTATGGATCTTGATTCTAACTGGGTAATTTAACATTTTTTAATGTGTCCTATGGTTTGACTTCATAGTTGGAAGAAAATTTCAAAAAATATGCTACTGGTAGTTCAGAAACAACACACACCACACACGAGAAAGGAACACTATTTAACAAACCATGTTCCAATAGTTCGACAAGTTTTCTATTCACTAGAGACAACATCATGGTTATCATTTTCCTAACACATGTATTTCCCAACTGTGTGCCTATACAAACTAGGTCACACAGTTATTATGTGGGGTTAGCACTAATCATGAACCAACCATGCGCCTTAGGTAACACATTTCCAAAACAATATGTTTTCCCTCAAACAACTAATATAACCATGAATCTTTTCATCCCTCGTAAAATAATTATTATATTTCAAAAAACATTATTTTGAGGAATTCCAAACCTCAAATTTCATTTCTTAATCAACGACCAAAATTTGAATCATCCCATAATTTAAAATTTATATTCATTTTTGAATTTTCCTACTCACAATAAAAGAGAACGTGCATATAATACTATATAAATATACACTTTGTAGAAACATATATCCACCAGAAGAATATAAAAAATCACCTATATAAAAATTTTCACATCCTAGAAAAATATGTGAGACATACACCGAGGGGGAACTTATTTCAACTTGAAAACATTACATATACACACAGCATGTATCACCCCACCCTGGAGTGGTACCTAAAAATGTTTACATGGGGAACATTTACACCATAGTCCCTAAATCCTCATTCACATCTCCCATATATATATATATATGTATATCATACATCATGTAAATCTAATGGAATATCCTCCTCGAATCCTCTTGTTACACTGCATAGTTTGGCCACTTTCCTGAACCCATCACATGTCTCCTAGGATTTCACATCAATAATATAAACCATCTCTATATCAGTATCCATGTTTGGATTACCTGATCAGCTCATAGGTTATAAGTTAAATCCAAAATAAAAAATATTTCTCCACATACACTGAGCCTCAGCAGGTTCAACATAAAATTGAAGCAACCACTAAGGTCCCTTAAGTCAAACTACAGTCCATACACCCTATATGTGCTCCTAAATCTCAATATTATCTATCAAGCCCATGCACCTCACTCAGTGGGTATAAAATCATTGAACAAGACCATGATCACACACTGGACTCATTAGAATCTTTGGTAATCCTTAACTACATCCCACTAAAGATCTATCATGAAGCTTATATTCCTCCAAAAAGGTTCTTATATTTCCTATCCTTTTTCGATATCATTTCCTAATCAATCACTCTTCCACACTCATGGAAACTAAGGGAACCTATCACAATCCCACTACATTATTTCATTGAAAATATACTAGTATAGGTTCTATGTAATTCAGGGACTATATTTATAATTATGTCCTTACCCTTTGGTCATTGAGGCATCAAGGTAGCAGTCAAGGGACTTTTATGGCCCTTGAATTTTCAGTTATTAATATATCAATCAACAAACAATTTATTAAATTTAATTTTCTACCAACTATACATAGTGAGACTACATATCACATATTACACAAAAAATAAAACATATATGGAATGAAATTTAGGGACCACCAGTCCCATATGATGATATACCATTTAATTTAATCTTGAAAACCATCTTCCAATCTTTTTAAAGACTAAACAAAGTTCATAAAATGTAATAATATCCCATATCAATCCATTACATCGAATCAAATTGTTTATAAATATTTATAATTTACTGTAAAATAAATTTAATTTTTAGAAAACATAAAAAATAAAAAGATGATATAATAGTGATAAAATCATCATCAATCGAGTGTAATCAACTCTGAACACACACCTAAACCTAATCCTTGAAAAATACCCATTTTTATTTCTAGAATAACTATTCAATAAAACTCAATTTCACTAAAAATACTTGAATATATTAATTAAATATGCATAAAAATGAAATCAATGTAATACATTCAAAATTCATAGATATCCACCACCCCATTAAGAAAAATACTAATCATTACCCTTCGATTCCACCACAATATGGTGGAATAGTCAATGAAACCCTATGTAAAAGTTATGCATATCAATGTCTCATAAAATAAAAGAAGATTAATGGGATAAGGAGCATGTAATTACCTCTAATCCTCTTTATAACTCCATTAATAACCCACCCATAGCCAGGGGGTTTGAAAAGATGAAGGAGATGCGTAGAGAAAACTATGTGATATTTTTTCACCAACATCCCATGTAAAAAACTCACCTCACTTGATTTTCTCTAGTAACAAGTATAGTTTTCCCTAACCATGTTGATACCATTAACGGTGAGAAACCCATTTGAAAAATTACAAATGTCAACTGAAACTCACCTTATAGTTTCCCCATAACTCAAGGAAACTCTTAGGAATCAATATATATCCAAAATAGCATCTCATTATGATCAAACTCTAAGAATTATGATTTGAATCCCAATTCTTATAAAAAACATTACTTTAGGAAAAATCTCAAACTCACTATAAATTTCACATAATATAATTTAAAAAGTAATTATAAACTCCCTACCATATAACTACTCATCCAAAATAAGTTATAGTGTTCCTCACTCTATCAGTATAAAAATATAATGGTTATTAATTAACTATCAAATCACCACATTCTATCACTAAATGCCAAAAAATACACTATGAGACTCCTAACATGATCTGTAATATTTACCAGTAACCAAGAATCCTTCTCCCCACAATAACCAATAATAATATCCGACTCAATTGTAAAATTTTACCCAAAACCCTAATTATTCATCAACAAATTCAAATATAGAATCATGGAACTCCAAACAATATAAGTCTTCATAAAATGGATATTTATATGCCCTAATTATCCCAATCATAGGAAAATCCTATAAAAACTAAATTTCCATCTCCCTACTAACATTATTAATAATTTTTCCACCTCACTACAACAAATTCCATGAAAAAATAGTACTTTTTATCTCTTTGTTTAAATTTTCACGAACATTATTTACCATTCCATTTGATGAACTGTATTCTCACTCATCCAAATTTAATCAATCTTGAGAGTTATCCCTAGAATTTCCACAATACCACACTGATCATCAAACCTGAAACATGATGTAATTTTCTAGTTAGATCACCAACCACCCACACATGACATTTTTCTACCACCCTTAGAACAAACACACTGTTGATCCAAATCACCCTCATATCACATCTTCTCTATCTCAGTCCCAATACTAATTAAAAGACACATTTTAAACTGCATATAAATCCCAAAACTATAATTTTCAAATAAACATTATAAAAAATGATCTAACTCCCCATAAAATTCCTAGATCCATATCAAACATTTGATAGTTATTCTCACTACATCCACATTTCTTCTCACAAAATAGTCATACCTCCATGATTGATATGATCCTCAGAACATATGGGGAATCTCTTTATTCACCCAAATGAGCTAAATAACCAATATATTCCTCTCTCTCTCTATCACTTTATCCATCACCACAAGTAATTAAATCATTTAACCATCTTGATCAATTCTATGTGTCGATATGATACACTGATCACTATTAATTCACATCTCACGAGGGAAATTACCCTCGACATCTAGAGAAATTTCATTACCAACAAGAATCAAACCCTCCAACCAAAAAATGGTGATCCCTCCACTATTATCTTACTATGAACAAATTCTATATGAGAATGATTTAAAATTTATAGTATCATATGTTTTTTGATCCTATCGAGTCATACTCTTCATTCAATTAACCCCTAGCACCATCAATCACCATCCATTAAAGAGAAAAATTTCCAATCCACATAAAATACAATATGTGTCTATTACCATTAGATACATCTCAAAACCATCAACCATCAACCTGAACATGCCCCTTAACTAATCTAAAAACCAAAATTAATATTTACATAACCATTATGCATTAGAACTCCTATATTTGAGATTTTTTAAAAATCCCATTATAAACATAACTGTCATATCTCGATGATAATAGATCTCCCTTGAACCCCCCACATGTTCATAACAATAAAAAATCATGGGTTAATTAGAACAAAACATGTTAATGATCACATTCCACATGATCACCTAACATGACCTTCACTACAATGAGTTTTTTCAATTCGTACATAGGCTTGTATTCAAAAATCGCTGACCACACGCCACTGTATTTCCATGAAATAAAACATAATGCACCCCAAAATTTCATTCAAATAGGAATAATGAATTTCACTCAATACAATTCCTACCATATGATAACCCACCACTTGGGAATTCATCCCAAAACCAAAAGGATTCTACCCCCTATATACTCATCTATGATTTAACCATCATAAACCATAATACAATATTTCATCCAAAAGAACACATTATAGCGACCATTATTTTATTACATTACTTTTTCATCATTTAAATGATAAAAAACATAAAAAAATTACACATATGGGATCCAAAGGTTTAGTGTCTTGGGAAAACTAGGACTGTAAATAACATTTACAACATAAAGCATAAACATTAATTAATTCATTATTCTTTAGCTTCTTATCAACCCATGTATACTCCTTTGTACATGTAGTCATCTAAGGATTTAAATTTAAAAGGGTTGATCTAAAATCAAAATAAGAGGAAAGATAGGAACATGAACCACTGTAACATGGTGTGGGCATAATCCTAACATAATCTATATAATATCATGGAATATGGTAATTCATAAAAACAAAACATCATGTCTTTGTGGTTAAATACAACACATAGTTCTGAATAAAGCTAGCATCATTTCACTTTAAATACTGGGATTAGTCACTTTACCCAATGCATTGGAGCACTATATAATTCTAGGAGCACCCATTCTATTCATACATTCATATTGCACTATATAATTTCAGGTGCACCCGTCACATCATAACATTTACATTATTAGGCATTCCTATAGAAAATACGTCAAATGTTAAAATAAAATAACCAATGTAATGAAATGGTATTCACATTATAAATAATAGTTTCATAAACATTTGGATCCAATAAAAATTATGTAATATCATTCTTGACATAGAACCTTTAACCTTGAGTGAAGAGTGAAAAAATCTTCGAGAAGTAAAAAAGGGTGTGTTTATTTTTATGTAGAGTTATTTTAAAAAACATTTTATTTTTCATAAATTCAATTAAAGAACATTTATATCCAATAAAATTTAAGATAATTATGAATAAATTATTTTTATTTCATATCAATAATTTAAAATGGATTAAATGTGGAAAACCCAAAGAAACAGGGTTGGGTTCAAGAATTTCCCCTTACCTTGAGTCTGAACACATTCTTCGCCATAAAATCTAGTATAATGACATTATATTCATTAATTAATAATTAAATATCCTTTAATACAATAATATTATTCATTATGGATTTATTAAGTTCTTTTATGGCCTTTTGGAAGAGTTATAGTGCTTAAATTCATTATTCGGTAGTGTTAATTTTCTTAGCTTTTATGAATAGTTCACTTGTATTCATGAATGAATGTTCATTTCAAATTTGGTTAAATATCAAAAATTGTAATTATATATTATTAGTGACATTATATATATAGATATATATATTATAATTATTTTTTTATACCATTAGGTTGAATTATTAGATAAAATTTAAATGATAAATGTTTGGATCAATTTGGAAGTTTTGCTCACAATGAACTTGTTTTGATTTACTAATTTATATCATGATAGAATAAGGATTATAGAACTTAATAGAAGATAAATAATATATTATTATTTTTTTCAACCAATAAAATGGTTTCATGACCAGTCTCTAAGAGGATAATGCAAATTGAAAACCCCTTGTCCTTGAATGTGGTAAATTATCACATCTAGGATGGTATTTTCATTCATAGTAAAAAAGGAGAGAGAAGGTGAGATTATGATGAAGTATCCCATTGGAATAATATAATTACATTAAATTTATGTTACTAGAGTCATCATTCCATTTGATTAATTGGAGGTGAGTAAATTAAAAATAAAAGAAAGGAATATGAACGAAAATAAAAGAATCGGAATGAGGAATTTACCTCTTGAGTTTATCTCATTTGGGACCCTCTTTAGGGAAACATATTTGGTAATTTGTAGGGACCAATGTTTTTTGGACATGGGTAAGGATCTTGGTATATATTTGGGAAGAATTTATTTAGGTTATGAATCTTTAGAGGTGTGAAGAATTGAGGGTGTGAGGGGTGGTATTTGTAAGAATACATGGAACAAACTCTACAAGAAGGATGAGCAAGGAGCTTTCACCACTGCAGAAGCTAAACGGATTGCAATAATGAGAGGGTATGGCACCTGCCATTGGGACAAGCCTGTGAATGCACGGGAATGCCTAGCTGAATAGCCATGCGAAGGTGGAGAGGTGATTTCACGATGAAGATGCTCTGGAGGAGAAGTTCTAAGTATTTAGTCTGGGTTGTATATAATGTTTGAAGCCTACGGGAAATGATTCCTCTAGGTCTACAAGCCATGTAATACCTATGCCTATGGTCCTTATAAGGGTTCCACCTCACCCCTATAAAGGTGGATTATCAAAAAAATCAATAAAAAATGAAGTCCTTCGGGCCATTGGAGGAGGGTTGGTATTTGTAGTGGAGGGGGGAGGGTTTTCTTAATATTATATTCATTAATTTATTATTTTTCCAAAAGAAAAGAAATAGTGAGGATTATTGTGACTAAAAATAGTAATTTGTGCATGTTAGTTTAAACCAATGGCCATTTACATCATCCAAAACTCAATCATGAGGCATAAATTCATTTATTTATCTTATTTGGTAAATTATAGAATTTCACTATTCACTAAAAATTAAAGAATTTCAAAAAATCCTAAAAATTAACCCTAAAATTTTTTCAACCTGTTTAATCCAAAAAATGAACTGATTTTTTCAAAAATAATTTTCTAATTATGAATAATTTAATTTTTAACAGAAAATTACAATTTACATGAAAAATACATATTTCAAAATTAAAATTGGTTTTATAATGCTTTCAGAAATTACATAAGGTCTTATAAAATTATCTCAAAACCAATGATATAAAACTTTATATTTATGGACATATTTTTGGAAAATCAATTTTCTTTAAAATTAATTAATTAATTTTTTATGACTTAAAAAAATACCAATACTTTTACTGTGGTCAAATTGTCACTTGTAAGATGCTAAAATTTTATTTATACATTCATGGGTGTCGTTACTAATCTTCTAAAAAAACTCTATTCATGAGGTTCATATTAATATTCATTAGGGTAGGTTAATATTCATAAGGGTAGGTGACTATTCACAAAGAAATTAATTTTTCCCTATCAGACTCCAAACATCTTACTAATCGCAACCGTGTTTGTGAGATTTTCTAAATTTAAAACACAGAAGTGGAAATTTTATGTTTAATGGTCACATAGTAGTTAATATAATCATGATGTGTCATTTTTTTTGTAATGTTACTTTATATGATTATGAAATTACTACAAGAAGGGTTAAATTTCACTGACAAATGTTTGGGTCATCACATTCTTCCCCCTTTTGAAATTTCACCCTCGAAATTTCATTTTACATAAATAGGTGAGGGTACCTTTCCTTCAATGCATCCAATGGTTCCCAAATTTCTTCTTCATACTTATGGTTCCTCAACAAGAATTTGACAAGGTGGGTTTCATGATATGTAGAACCTTATCTCTCTAGTAAAAAATGGTTAGTGGCTGGTCCTTATAAGAGATATCATATTCTATCTATACCACCTTAGAGTTTAGTACATGTGAGGGATCTGGTATGCACTTCCTTTGGAGTGATACATGAAACACATCTTGAAATTGAGCCATATTCAGTGGAATTGCAAGACGATAGGCCTGGACTCCTACGCGGTAAAGGATCTCTAAGGGGCCAATGTTCTTTCGGATTAGCTTCCATTTCTTTCCAAACTACGTGACCCTCTTTCATGGAGATATTCAAAGAAATACTTTATATCCAACTTCAAACTCTAAGTCTATTCGACAGTTGTCAACATAGCTCTTTTTCCAAATCTGAGTATCATGGATATGTTTTTGGATGACTTGAACCTTTTCTATTATCTCTTTCACAAGATTAGGACCATGTTGAATTCTTTCCCCAACTTTATCCAAACAGGTTGGATTTCACAAACACTTTCCATAAATAGATTCATATGGACCCATCTGAAAACTCGAGTGGAAGCTATTTTTTGTATGAGAACTCAACCAATGGGAGGTGGTTATCCCATCCACCATTAAATTATAAAAAACATGATCTTAGTATATCTTCGTGCATCTGAATATTACTTTCACACTGGCCATAATTTTTTGTGTTATAGGTCATATAGAAATTTAATTCAGCACTCAAAGTATATTAGAGAATCCTCAAGAATTTAGATATGAACCTTGGATCACAATCATAGACAATAGAGAGTGGAACAACATGCAGTCTCACCAATTCCTTCACGTATAACATGTAACGACCCAAAGCTTTTCAATGGAAAATTCCCTTCTTATATCTATGTCATAAAAACACAAAATAATGAACTACTAAGTGATAAGTGACATTTAAACATAATTTTGTCACCCCTATGTTTGGAATTTTAAAAATCCAACATTCACGATTGTGTTCAAGATAGTTTTTGGAGTCCAATGAAACAAAAATAATTTTTGGTGAATAGTAACCTACCCTTATGAATAGTAATATGACCCTTATGAATAGTAAATAAGAGTAACATTACCTATGAATAATAAAATAAAATTTAGACAACTTGACCTTAGTAAATATTTTTTGTATTTTATAAGTCATAAATAATTAATTATAATTAATTAATTAATTTAAAAGAATATTTATTTTCCTGAAATATATTCATAAATTATTTAATCAATTTCTAATAGTTTTTAGATAATTTTATAAGACCCTAAGTAATTTTTGAAAGAACTGCAAAATCAGTTTTAATTTTAAAAACTGTTTTTTAATGTAAATTATGATTTTAATTAAATATTAAATTAATATTATTTAGAAAATTATTTTTTAAATATGGACTTCACTTTTGGATTCTACACGTTGAAAAATGGTTGGGGTAAAATTTTGGGATTTTTCTGAGATACTTGAATTTTTTATGAATAGTAGAATACATTAATTTATCATATAAATACTTTTTAATTAAAACCCACTATTCCTGACATCACAAGTGATGTAAGCACCCAAATCCCAAATTCACAAGTCTTATTTACTATTCTTAGTCATCCAAGACTCACTATTCCTTGTCTTAGGTGAAATTAATAAACTAATCGATTTTATATTAAGGAAACCCCTCTCCCCTCCACTATAAAATCAACCCTTAACTCCCTCTTCTCCTCACACCTCTCAAGCTCCAAGACGTCTCTAAACTCTATGCAAACACCTTCCCTAGCCCCTCCCCCACGTCCAAGAGCTTCTGGTCTCATCAAAAGACCAAGCTTAGGCCTTTAAGGAGGTTCTTAAGAGGAGGATTCTAAAGGTAATTTCTCTCCCTCTTCTCCTTTAATTTCCTTTCAAGTTCAAGTTCCTTTCTTGATCTCTCCCTACCTATCTTCATCCAAATTGTTTTGTAACTATAGTATGTAATCTTATGATTCTAATGTTATATTATATCACCCCACACCCTTTCCCTCTTCCTTGTATTTTATTAAAGAGAACGTTGTTCATGTGGTGATAATTTATCACCTTCAAAAACAACATGTTCTCTTCTCCCATTTATACCTTCAATCTAGTCATGAAACCATTTTTATGGTTGAACCAGAGTGTTTTATATGTATTATGTTCTATTTTAAGTTCTGGAAATAACCTATGGCCATAATACTAAGTGAAATGTTAAAATGAGTTGGTTGTGATCCAAAAACCGCTCAAATTAGCCCAAATAATCTTCATTTAATTCTTATCTAATAATTCAGCCACATGGATCTAATATAACTCATTATAAAATCATTAAAGCTTCTGTAATATCATTAATTACATCTAATATTAGTTCTGGATGTTTACCCATGATCTACCAAAACATCAATTTAAGAATACAAGTGGACCGCTCAAGAAAACCATAAAAACGAACATCCCCGATCAATGTTTTTAATATCTATAAGTCATCCAAAGGAACATAATATTATGTAATGAAACCAGAATGAACCCTATTAATGTATAAAAGGTTCTGTAATTTCTAATTAATGAATATAATGTCATTATACATGACATTAAATAGAAGGAGTCATTCGAGTACAAGGTAAGGGGAAATCTCGAACCCAATTTTCTTCCTTCGGGTTCTCCCTCTTTCACTCCATTTTGATATGGTTACTCCTCAAAGATAATTTGTTCATCATTTCCTTTACTGTTCTGGGATATACATGATTGTCAGTAGTTTTTATTTCCATCAAAATGTTTTCCAAAAGAACTCTTCTTTCAAGATCTCACCTTTTACCTCTCATTCAAGGTTGATGGTTCTTATATCAAGTATG
Source organism: Viscum album (assembly GCA_963277665.1). Lineage (NCBI taxonomy): Eukaryota > Viridiplantae > Streptophyta > Magnoliopsida > Santalales > Viscaceae > Viscum > Viscum album. Next base: position 1,348,675,553 of record OY728127.1, on the reverse strand, counting down.
TTGTTCCCTCCTTCTTTTGGGAACCCAAAGATTATGAATGTGTTATTATGAGATGAAACCCATTCCTTTCCCTGGTTTATTTATGTACATGTTTGATATGTTTTCTATGTGGAAATCATGATAATGATAATGTTATGATGTGACGGGTGCGCCCGGAATTATATAGCACTCCAATGCATTGGGTAAAGTGATGAATCTCATGAGTAAATGTGAAATGATGCGTGAACATGATGTTAGCTTTGTTCACAAGTATGTGTGGTAGTTAACCACTAAGACATGATATTTCATTTTTATGATTTTCCACATTTCAAGTTTATTGTTTATGCTCCTCTCATGTTCAAGATCTTCTTCATGATTATGCTCACCCCATGCTATATTGTTCTTATCTATCCTCTTACAGGGATTTTAGCTCACCCCTTTTGATGTATATCCTTAGGTGGCTACATGTACTAAGGAGAGGAAAAGTGCTACTAATAAGCTATAGAAGAAGAGATTAAATGAATTTTTATGCGTGATGTTGTACTTGTTATGTGTAGTCTTAGTTTGCCCAAGACACTAAACCTCTGGATCCTCCATGTGTAATACTATTATGTTGTTTATCATTGAAATGATGTAATAGTAATTTAAGAAAATTCCGGGTCGCTATAGTTGGTATCAAAGTGAAGGATTAGTTAATTTTGGAATTAGGATTAGTGTACCCTAAAGAAAACCTCTAGCATGAGACTAAGTACAAGTATGCACACAAGGATATTTACCTAGGGATCCCATATGTTATGTTTTTGGAATAATTGTTTAAATTAATAAGTTAATAATGAATTGTTACTTATGTTTTGTTGTAACCATTTCTATTTTAGAAAATGGTGGGAACTAGGAGAAATCAGGCCAACAACTCTTGCAAGGACCAATGCAACGATTGCCCGAACAACATCCCCAATGATTTGGGAGGTGGAGTTCAAAACTTCATGGCGATGCTTACCCAAATATCTCGGGTTATGAATAATAACCATAATAATGGGGAACAACCTCTTTCACCAAAGAGGGAGCAACTAGCTATCGAATGTTTTATGTGGCAACGACCGCCGACGTTTTGTGGATCTTCTGATCCACTAGTTGCGGAACAATGGGTCAACTCCATGGAGAAGATATTTTATGTTCTTCACTGTTCCGAGATGGAGAAGGTGACTCTAGCCGTCTATCGTCAAGATGGAGAAGCCGATCAATGCTGGGCATTGATTAAGAACACCAAGCCAAGGTAGGAAATTGAAGATATGGATTGGGAAGACTTTAAGATAATGTTTCTTAATAAGTACTTCCTAAGAACTCTTCGCACGAAGATGGAGAGAGAATTCATAGAACTCAAGCAAAAAAGAAGGAGAATATGTCACAACCTATGAAGAAAATTTCACAAGGCTCTCAAGGTATGCTTCGGGTTTTGTTATCAACAATGATAGCAAAATTGATATATTCTTTATTGTATTAAAACCACATCTTCAAAAAGCTCTTGCAATTCGAGACTTTGGGAGTTATGAAGAAGTTTTTCGGTGTGCTCTCAAAGTGGAGATGGAGTTTGGAGAATGGTCCCATGGCTATGGTGATAAGAAAAGAAAGATGGAGTTTCAAGCTGGTGGATCTAGTGATAAATATGGGAAGAAAACACAATGACCCACATGCCAAAAATGTGGGAAGTTGCACAATGGGAACTGCCTCAAAGGGACGGGTAAATGATTCAAGTGTGGGAAAGAATGACACCTAGCTCATGAGTGTCTAAGAGACATTAAAATGAAGGATAATGTATCCGATGAAAGGAGAGAACCACTCGTGGTTCAATGCTAGAACTGTAAGGAGCTAGGGAACTATTCAAACCAGTGCACTAAACCTCGAGCTCTCAAGGGTAATCAGCGCCAACAACCACCAAAACCAAAGGAACAAGGGAAGGCTTATGCCATCACTACTGCAGAGGTGGAACATGATAATGAAGTCGTACAAGGTACACTTCCTATTCACTCAAGAATGGAAAATGTCTTATTTGATTCTGGTTCTACGCATTCCTTTATATCTTGCAAGTTTTCTAGAACTATAGAATTGAAGCCCCGAAACCTTGAAGTAGAGATATCTGTAAAAACACAAAGTGGTGCAATCATTGCAACCCAAGTGTTTGACTCATCTCCTTTTGACGTATATGGGAAGATTCTTCCAGAAAATCTCGTAATACTTCCCCTAGTGGAATTCGATGCTATAATGGGAATGGATTGGCTCTCGTTATATAGAGCACATATCAACTGTCAGGAAAAGGAAATATAGTTTCATATTCCGAACCATCCCATGCTCCTCTACAAATGCAAGTAAGATCATGAATATCCTTTGAAAAATCCTTCAATGGTGTGGGTTGTTGGGTCGGAGAGTGATGGCAAGAGGGGGGGGTGAATTGCCTTTGTAAAATAATTAGCAACTTAAAAACAATTTATAAATGTAGCGGAAATAAAAAGGGGCAAGACACGATTTGATAAAGGAGTTCGGATTAAACCAAAGCCTACGTCTCCGCTCCCAACTCAACTGTTGAGATATTTATACTTCAGCTTGCTTTTTAATGGTTGTAGCAAGAAACCCACTAGTCGTTTTAAGGTAGGCTAGATCACCTTCGTACAGCTTGCTTTTTTATTATGGTTGTAGCAAGAAACCCAAAATGAAAGTGAGGAAGAAAAGGATGGTTTGTTTTAATACAAACCCAATGAAGAACTAAAAAATTGAAATAAATAAATTATAACAAACTAGAGGAAGCCTTGAGTGCCAAGAGTGTGAGAGTAGTTGATGTAGAGGCAGCCCAAGCTTCAAAGATGGAAATGGATCACAAGTAGCCTTAGAGATTTGTCGTTAGAGCTTCAAGGGAACAAAATATCATTCCAATGTGTCGGGTGTGTGTTCCCGGCATCCATTCTCGTCTATTTATAGAAGAAATATCCCCAAATACTTCAATATAGCCATTGGAGGGCTTTCGGAGCCGTTGGGGGTCAAGTGGGCAAGTCTGGTCAAAGCCCAACGGCTAGTTTGACTGGGCTTACCGGCTGACCGGTGCTTGGCCACCGGCTTGCCGGTGCTCCAGACAGAAAGCAGAGATTTCTGTCTGGGTTCCACCGGCCTTCCGGTGATTCAGACCCCGGTTGGCCGATGGCACCTGGCAGTGGGCAAGGCCTACTGTCTGGTTCCACCGGATGGCCGGTGGTCAGGCACCGGCTGACCGGTGGAACCTGGCAGAGAGCATTGCTTCTGCCAGAGACCACCGGCTGGCCGGTTGTAATACATCGGTTGGCCGGTGGACTCAGAGAGTCCTTTTCTTGTCTTCTTGGGCCAACTCTTTGGAAACCTTTTTCCTATCATCAAAAAAACTTGAAAACAAGTTAGAACACGATGAGAGTGATTGTGATCATTAAAATCCAAGAGAGAGGGGTACAACAATCTCCCCCTATTTTGATGATCACAATCACAAATGAGAAATCTTTTAAAAAGGATATGCCAAGTAAAAAAGAAATAAGAAACTTGGACAAGGAAAATTTTAGAGATCATACAAGAATTTCCTAGATGTATCATGTATTGAAAATTATATTAATCTTGAAAGGATTGAAATAAAGAGAATGGATCATTTTGAAATTGTAACCATAGGTCATTTAAAAGAAATAACTGAAATCAATAACTTAAAAAGAGCACTTAAAAAGAGCACTTAATTAAATGAAATAAGTAACTATGTAATAAGGAGTTTTTCTCCCCCTTTGGGATTATCAAAATAGGAGGAAAAGTATGAAAGAAAATTAAAAAAACGTAAAAAGAAATATAAGCAAACCAAAAAGAGCCAAATATTTAATAGTACTCATTGACGAATCATTCCTAACTCGCCCTTAATAAAATCAAAACGTTCAACCGGGAGCGGTTTGGTAAAAATATCAGCTAATTGGAAATCAGTAGAAATGAAGTCCAAAGTGATATCCCCTTTTTGAAAATGGTCACGAAGGAAATGATGCCTTAAATCTATATGCTTTGTCCAAGAATGTTGTATTGGATTCTTAGAAATACTAATGGCACTAGTGTTGTCACACCGTATAGGGACATGATCGTAGGAAATGCCATAATCCAAGAGAGTGTGCTGCATCCAAATAATTTGGGCACAACAATTACCAGCTGCTACGTACTCGGCCTCGGCAGTAGAAAGAGCAACACAGTTTTGCTTTTTGTTACTCCATGAAACAAGGGACTTGCCTTGCAGATGACAGGTTCCACTAGTACTCTTACGATCTAATTGACATCCGCCAAAATCAGCATCCGAATATGAAGAAAGTTCGAAATAAGTATTAGAGGGATAAAACAATCCAAAGTTTTTGGATCCTTTTAAATACTTAAAAATTCTTTTGACCGATTTAAAATTAGATTCTTTGGGATTGGCTTGAAAACGAGCACAAAGGCAAACACTGAACATGATGTCAGGACGGGTCGCAGTTAGGTAAAGTAGACTCCCGATCATACTCCTATAAATCTTGTTATCCACCGGTTTCCCGGCTTCATCTAACGTAAGTTTACAAGAAGTACTCATGGGGGTACTAATTTCCTTTACTTGATCCATACCAAAACGACTTAAAAGTTTGATTGTGTATTTGCCTTAGCTTAGAAAAATACAATTTGAATTTTGAACGATTTGAAAACCAAGAAAAAATTTTAATTCCCCCATAAAGCTCATTTCAAATTCTTTTCTCATTAAATCTGAAAAATCAGTACAAAGTGATTCTTTGGTTGAACCAAAGATAACGTCATCAACGTAAATTTGGACAATTAAAAGATCTTTGGAAGTGTGTTTTAAAAATAGGTTACAATAAGCTTGACACATTTTAAAATCATTTTCTAAAAGAAATTTGGTTAACCACTCATACCAAGCCCGAGGGGCTTGTTTTAAGCCATATAGAGCCTTGGTTAACTTAAAAAAATGATTTGGAAATTTTGGATCTTCAAAACCGGGGGTTGTTCAACAAAGATTTTTTCTGAAATAAAACCATTTAAAAAGGCACTTTTAACATCCATTTGAAAAAGATTGAAATTTAAGTGAGCGGCGAATTCCAACAAGATCCTAATGGATTCCAATCTAGCAACGGGCGCAAAGGTTTCACCATAATCAATTCCTTCTTCTTGATTATATCTCTTAGCTACTAGGCGATCCTTGTTCCGGGTTATATTTCCTTGATCATCAAGTTTGTTCCTAAAAACCCATTTAGTGCCAATAATTGGATGATCATTGGGTCTTTCAACAAGAGTCCAAACATCATTTCTAGAGAATTGATTTAGTTACTCTTTCATTGCAAGAACCCAATTCTCATCATTAATGGCATCATTAATGGTTTGAGGCTCTAGTTGAGAAAGAAAGGCTTGATGTTCAACCTCGTTGAGGATTGATCTTCTAGTTTTAGTACCGGCTTCAAGATCACCTATAACATTTTCTAAAGGATGGTCTCTAGAAGGTTTCCAAACCTTAGGCAAGGTGGAAGATGAAGAAGGTGAAGAGGGTTCTTGATGGTCATCCTCCTTGGGAGGAGAAGAGGAATCATTCAAATGAAGCTTATCAAGCTTATCTTCAACATTTTCATTGACCGGGTGAGGTTTTGGAAGAGTTTCATCAAATTTGACATGAGATGATTCTTAAATGGTTTTTAAACGTTTATTGAAGACACGATAGGCTTTGCTTGAGTTGGAGTACCCAAGAAAAATACCTTCATCGGATTTGGCATCAAATTTCCCTAGGTTATCTTTTGTGTTAAGGATAAAGCATTTACAACCAAACACTTTAAAATAACCAACTTTGGGCAATTTGCCTTTCCAAAGTTCATAGGGGGTTTTCTTAAGAAGGGGTCTTACAAGGACTCTATTGATAGTATAACAAGTAGTGTTTACCGCCTCGGCCAAGAAAAATTGAGGGAGGTTGAATTCACTAAGGAGGGTTCGAGCAATTTCTTGGAGAGTTCGGTTTCTCCTTTCAACCACTCCATTTTGTTGTGGAGTCCTAGGGGCAGAGAAGGTGTGATTGTATCCTTCAGAGGAACACAATTCATCGAATTCTTTGTTCTCGAATTAACCTTCATGGTCACTACAGAGTGATATAATTTTATATCCTTTTTCGTTTTCTACATTCCTAGAGAATTTCAAAAAGGTTCTACAAGCATCATTTTTATGAGCTAAAAAGAAAACCCAAGTGAAATGAGAAAATTCATCTAATAGGACAAAGGTATAGGATTTTACACCTATACTTGCTACAGGGGTAGGACCAAAATGATCAAGATGAAGGAGCTCAAGATATTTTTAAGTGGACACTTCCTTCTTATATTTGAAAGAAGATTTTTGTTGCTTGCCAAGTTGGCATGGCTCACAAATCAAATCTTTCTTAAACTTATGTTTAGGAAGGTCACAGATGAGCTTGTTCTTATTAAGCTTTAGAAGTGAATGAGAGCTACAATGCCCCAACCTTCTATGCCAAATCCAAGACTCATTGTCAAGAGCACTTAAACATTTAACATTTTGGCTAGCTAAAGACTTTAAATCAATAATGTAAACATTTTGAAAACGGGAAGCAGAAAATATCAATTTGTTTTGAAAATCAAACACATTGCATAAATCATTTTGAAAATTCACCGAAAAACCACTATCACAAAGTTGACTAATGCTAATTAAATTATGTTTTAAACCTTTATAAAATAAAACATCTTTAATTAAGGAGGTTCTACCAAAACCAATGGTACCTATTCCGACGATCTTGCTTTTTGAATTGTCACCGAAGGTGACGTATCCTCCATCGAATTCTTCAAGGGAGTTGAACTCGGAGGGATCGCCACACATGTGCCTCGAGCATCCGCTGTCGAGATACCACGAGCCTTTCGATGTCCTACTTCTTTGGTGTTTATCCTACAAAATCAAGAGAGAATAGTTTTTGCTACCCATATAAGTTTGGGTCCGGAAAGATTAGCTAAAAGAGACTTTTGACCCCATACTTGTCTAGAGGGATACATCCTAAGATATTCATCCGAGTAGGTAATGATTTTGGGGCAGCCATATCTAGAATTTTTACAATTTCATTCATAAATCATATGTCCAGTTTTTCTACAATAATTACAAAATTTATTTTGAGAGCTCCCCCTTACAAAAGTAGTGGGTGCTCTAGAAGAAGTGGCTTGCTTGTTAAAGCCAAGTCCATGTGTGGTTCTAGCCGAACGTTGAGAACCTAGAAATTTGGTCAAATTTTGTTCACCTTGGGTGAACTTGGCAAGAGATTCCCTTAAATCTTTAATAGTTGAATTCAAAGAATCAACATTTGGAATATCTTGGACCTTAAGGGCAAGTTCCTCATTCTTTTCGAGAAGTTGATCTTTTTCAGAAATTAGAATTTTGTGTTTCTTTTTTAAGGCCAAAAATTTAGAGGTAAGTTCGTGAAAACCTTCCTCTATTTGATCTCTCGCATTTTGGAGATCTTCATACAACATGTCATTATTAAAAGAAGAAGATGAGGAAGAGGAGTCGGAAGAAGATACCTCATCAAGTGCCATTAGGCATTTTCCACCTTCATCGCTTGAGTCGCTTGAAGACATGGAGTCATCGCTTGCACTCCATGTTGACGATTTGAAAGCCTTCTTGTTTTTCTTTTCCTTTAACCTTTTCTTGAAAAGAGAGCACTCCGGTTTGATGTGGCCTTTCTTTCCACATTCAAAGCATGTAACATCTTTTTCTGCTTTTGGCTCTTCCTTTCGTGCCCTTTGAAAATTCTTCTTTTTCTTCATGAACTTGCTCATTTTTCTTGCAAGTTGAGCAATCTCGAATTCGCTATCATCGGAGGAGCTTTCTTTCTTTGCTTTGAATGCTATGTTCTTTTTCTCCTTGAAGATTTTACCTTCTTTATCGGCTTGCCTCTTCATGGTAATCTCATAGGTCATAAGTGATCCAATGAGTTCTTCAACCGGAATTTTCTTGACATCTTTCGCTTCTTGGATTGCCATCACCTTTGGAGCCCATGAGCTTAGTAGGACCCAAAGAATCTTCTTGACCATCGTCTCTGCAGAAACATCATCTCCAAGAGACTTTCTCCCATTACACACATCAGTAAAGCGAGTAAACATTTCCGTAATAGATTCGTGTGGGTGCATGGTGAAACATTCAAAGTCTTGACGATACATATCTAATCTAGTGTCTTTGACTTTGTTAGTGCCCTCATGGGTCACTTCCAAAAGCTTCCAAATTTCATGAGAAGTGATGCAAGTAGAAATACGATTAAAATCATTATGGTCTAACCCATAATGAAGAGCATTCATGGCTTTTCCATCAAGCTCAAAATTAGCAATGTCTTCGGGGGTCCATTTAGACTCATCTTTGCTAGAGAGAGTGTAGCCTTGCATAACAATTCTATATATAGGATAGCCAATACTTCTAAGAAATGTAATCATGCGAGTTTTCCAATAAGTGTAGTCGGTTCCATCAAAGAATGGTGCCCGAGTCATGGAATACCCTTCGGGTGCTTGTGAGGAAGAAGCCATCACTATGGATTTTAGGTTTGTAACCGGTTAAGGTATTACACAAACTTCCCTCTGACACCAAATGTTGGGTCAGAGAGTGATGTCAAGAGGGGGGGTGAATTGCCTTTGTAAAATAATTAGCAACTTAAAAACAATTTATAAATGCAGCGGAAATAAAAAGGGGCAAGACACAATTTGATAACGGAGTTCCGCTTAAACCAAAGCCTACGTCTTCGCTCCCAACTCAACCGTTGAGAGATTTATACTTCAGATTTCTTTTTAATGGCTGTATCAAGAAACCCACTAGCCGTTTTAAGGTAGGCTAGATCACCTTCGTACAACTTGCTTTTTTATTATGCTTGTAGCAAGAAACCCAAAATGAAAGTGAGGATGAAAAGGATGGTTTGTTTTAATACAAACCCAATGAAGAACTAAACAATTGAAATAAATAAATTATAACAAACTAGAGGAAGCCTTGAGCGCCAAGAGTGTGAGAGTAGTTGATGTAGAGGCAGCCCAAGCTTCAAGGATGGAAATGGATCACAAGTAGCCTTAGAGATTTGTTGTTAGAGCTTAAAGGGAACAAAATATCATTCCAATGTGTCGGGTGTGTGTTCCCGGCATCCATCCTCATCTATTTATAGGATAAATATCCCCAAATACTTTAATATAGCCATTGGAGGGCTTTCGGAGCCGTTGAGGGTCAAGTGGGCAAGTCTGGTCAAAGCCCAACGACTAGTTTGACTGGGCTTACCGGCTGACCGGTGCTTTCTGTCTGGGTTCCACCGGCTGGCCAGTGCTGGGACACCGGCTGGCCGGTGATTCAGACACCGGTTGGCTGGTGGCACCGGGCAGTGGGCAAGGCCTACTGTCTGGTTCCACCGGGGGGCCGGTGGTCAGGCACCGGCTGACCGGTGCAACCTGGCAGAGAGCTTTGCTTCTGCCAGAGATCACCGGCTGGCTGGTGCTAATACACCGGTTGGCCGGTGGACTCAGAGAGTCCTTTTCCAGTCTTCTTGGGCCAACTCTTTGGCAACCTTTTTCCTATCATCAAAAAAACTTGAAAACAAGTTAGAACACAATGAGGGTGATTGTGATCATTAAAATCCAAGAGAGAGGGGTACAACATGGGTGATGATTCCTTATGAAGAATCATACCTCCCCCAAATGGTTGAGTCGAAGGAAAGTGCCAACCTTGAGGAAATTCCCATCGTAAGGGAATACGGCGATGTATTTCCCAACGAGTTACCCGGAATTCCCCCGGATCGTGAGGTAGAGTTCTCAATTGAACTCATACCCAGAGCTACTCCTATCTCGAAGTGCCACTATACGATGGCTCCTATCGAACTGGAGGAGTTAAAGAAGCAGCTACAAGAGCATCTGGACAAAGGGTTCATACGCCCTAGTGCATCACCTTGGGGTGCGCCAGTGCTCTTTGTGAAGAAGAAGGATGGTATCATGCGGCTGTGTATCGATTATCGGGAACTAAACAAGATCACCATAAAGAACAAATATCCTCTCCCAAGGATTGATGACTTGTTCGATCATTTAAGAGGAGATCAATACTTCTCAAAGGTGCATCTTCGTTCTGGATATCATCAAGTAAAGGTGAAGAAGGAAGATAATCAGAAGACTGCCTTCCGTACAAGGTATGGGTACTATGAGTTTTTCGTGATGCCCTTCGAACTTACAAATGCCCCAGCAATCATCATGGATTTGATGAAAAGAGTGTTTAGACATTACCTTGACAAATTTGTGGTAGTGTTTATCGATGATATTCTCATCTACTCCAAGAGAAAGGAGGAACATGAAGAAAATCTAAGACTTGTGTTGGCCACATTGAGAAAGGAGAAGATGTACGCCAAGTTCAGCAAGTGTGAATTTTGGATGAATCAAGTCACGTTCTTGGAACATGTGATCACAAGCGAGGGAATTTCTTTAGACCCTTCAAAGACAAAGGCATTTGAAGAATGGCCCAGGCCCTCTAGTGTCCCAGAAATCCGTAGTTTTCTTGGATTAGCTGGGTACTACCGGCGTTTTTGTGAGAAACTTCTCACGATTTTCAAGCCCGCTAACTAAGTTAACAAGGAAAGGGGTAAATTATGTATGGACAGAAGAATGTTAGGGAAGCTTCAAGGAGCTAAAGAGAAGTCTGATCACTGCACCTGTACTCACACTACCAAAAAGTGGAGAAAGTTTTGTGATATACAGTGATGCTTCAAAGAAAGGCATTGGTTGTGTACTCATGAAAAATGATAATGTGATAGCCTACGCCTCACGACAGTTGAAGATCCATGAGCAGAACTACCCGACGCATGATCTAGAGCTGGCAGCCATGATTTTTGCCTTGAAAATCTGGCGGCACTACCTTTATGGTGAGAAGTGTGACATATACACCGACCACAAGAGCCTAAAGTATATATTCACACAAAAGGAGCTCAACATGCGTCAAAGGAGATGGTTAGAGCTAATCAAGGATTACGATTGCTCTATTCACTATCATCCTGGAAAGGCGAACAAGGTAGCTGATGCTCTAAGTAGGAAAGAACCTGCTACTCTATCCATGTTGAGGATTGAGAAAGACCCTATCTTCTTGGATATGCAAAGGATGGATTTGGGAATCGTAAGGGCAGGGGATACATCCTACCTTGCCAAAATTATTGCACAACCATCCATCCAAAAGAAGATTAAGGAACCACAAAGGGATGATGTAGAGATACAAAAGAGGGTGAATGCAGTAAAGGAAGGGATGCTGCAAGAGTTCCATAACGATGATGATGGTGTGATTCGGTTCGGAACACAGCTTTGTGTGCCTTCATCACCCGGAATAAAGGAGTTATTGGATAATGCACATACCTCAACATTCTCTATTCATCCTGGAAGTACCAATATGTATCGTGATCTTCGAGAACACTTCTGGTGGGATAACATGAAGAAGGAGATTGCGGAATATATATCAAGGTACTTAGTATGTCAGCAAGTTAAAGCTGAGAAGAAAAAGTCCAAAGGTATGATGCAGCCATTTCCTATACCCATGTGGAAATGGGAAAATGATACTATGGACTTTGTCATGGGTCTCCCGAAAACGTCAAGAGGAAATAATGCGATATGGGTTGTGGTTGATCGACTCACCAAGACTGCCCATTTTATCGCTATTCGGGAAGACCTCTCACTTGAAAAACATGCAAGGATATATGTGAAGGAAGTAGTGAGATTTCACGGTGTTCCACTCTCGATTGTCTCTGATCGTGATCCAAGGTTCACTTCTAAATTCTGGAGGATCCTTCAACATGCTTTGAGTACTGAATTAAATTTTAGCACGGCCTATCACCCCCAAACTGATGGCCAGTCTGAAAGGACTATTCAGACACTTGAAGATATGCTAAGATCCTGCTCTCTTGAATTCAAAGGTGGTTGGGATCAGCATCTCCCATTGGTTGAGTTCTCATACAACAATAGCTTCCACTCGAGTATTCAGATGGCTCCGTATGAAGCTCTTTTTGGGAAGCGATGTAGAACTCCAACCTATTGGGATGAAGATGGAGAACGAAAGCTACTTGGTCCCGATCTTGTTCAAGAGATGACAGAGAAGGTTCAATTCATCCAGAAACATATCAAAGATGCTCAAAGTCGGAAAAGAGCTATGCTGACAATCGTCGAAGGGACTTGGAGTTCGACATTGGAGATAAAGTCTTCCTTCGAATATCTTCATGGAATAGAGTCATGCGATTCAGGAAGAAAGGGAAGCTAAGCCCAAGGTACATTGGCCCCTTTGAGATCCTTGATCGTATAGGAGCCGTGGCCTATCGTCTGGCACTTCAACTGAATATGGCTCATGTTCATGATGTGTTTCACGTATCACTACTGAGGAAGTACATTTCAGACCCCTCACGTGTACTAAACTCAGAGGTGGTACAACTGGATGATGATCTATCTTATGAGGAGCAGCCGGTAAAAATTCTGGACCGAAGTGATAAGGTTCTACGCAAAAAGACAACCCGCCTTATCAAAGTGTTTTGGAGGAACCAAAAGATTGATGAAGCAACTTGGGAACCGGAAGAGGCAATGATGGAGAAGTACCCTCACCTGTTTGTGTAATGGGAAATTTCGGGGACAAAATTTCATAAGGGGGGAAAAATGTAACGACCCAAAGTTTTTCAATGTAAAATTCCCTTCTTATATCTATGTCATAAAAATACAAAATAATTAACTACAAAGTGATAAGTGACCTTTAAACATAATTTTGTCACCCCTATGTTTGGAGTTTTAAAAATCCAACATTCACGGTTGTGTTCAAGATAGTATTTGGAGTCCAATGAAACAAAAATAATTTTTGGTGAATAGTAACCTACCCTTATGAATAGTAACCTACCCTTATGAATAGTAATATGACCCTTATGAATAGTAAATAAAAGTAACATTACCTATGAATAATTAAATAAAATTTAGACATCTTGACCTTAGTAAACATTTTTGGTATTTTATAAGTCATAAATAATTAATTATAATTAATTAATTAATTTAAAAGAAAATTTATTTGCCTGAAAAATATTCATAAATTATTCAATCAATGTCTAATAGTTTTTAGATAATTTTATAAGACCCTAGGTAATTTTTTAAAGAACTGCAAAATCAGTTTTAATTTTAAAACGGTTTTTTTAAGAAAATTATGATTTTAATTAAATATTAAATTAATAATATTTAGGAAATTATTTTTTAAAAATGGACTTCATTTTTTTATTCTACACGTCGAAAAATGGTTGGGGTAAAATTTTGGGATTTTTCTGAGATACTTGAATTTTTGCTGAATAGTAGAATACATTAATTTATTATATAAATACTTTTTAATTAAAACCCACTATTCCTGAAATCACAAGTAATTTAAGCACCAAAATCCCGAATTCACAAGTCTTATTTACTATTCATAGTCATCCAAGACTCACTATTCCTTGTCTTAGGTGAAATTAATAAACTAATCAATTTTATATTAAGGAAACCCCTCTCCCCTCCACTATAAAAGCCACCCTTCACTCCCTCTTCTCCTCACACCTCTCATGCTCCAAGACTTCTCTAAAATCTTCCCAAACACCTTCCCTATCCCCTCCCACACGTCCAAGAGCTTCTTGTCTCAACAAAAGACAAAGCATAGGCCTTTAATGAGGTTCTTAAGAGGAGGATTCTAAAGGTAATATCTCTCCCTCTTCTCCTTTAATTTCCTTTCAAGTTCAAGTTCCTTTCTTGATCTCTCCCTACCTATCTTCATCCAAATTGTTTTGTAACTCTAGTATGTAATCTTATGATTCTAATGTTATATTATATCACCCCACAGCCTTTCCCTCTTCCTTGTATTTTATTAAAGAAAACGTTGTTCATGTGGTGATAATTTATCACCTTCAAAAACGACATGTTCTCTTCTCCCATTTATACCTTCAATCTGGTCATGAAACCATTTTTATGGTTGAACCAGAATGTTTTATATGTATTATGTTATATTTTAAGTTCTGGAAATAACCTATGGCCATACTACTAAGTGAAAAGTTAAAATGAGTTGGTTGTGATCAAAAAACCGCTCAAATTAGCCCAAATAATCTTCATTTAATTCTTATCTAATAATTCAGCCACATGGGTCTAATATAACTCATTATAAAATCATTCAAGCTTCTTTAATATCATTAATTACATGTAATATCAGTTCTGGATTTTTACCAATGATCTACCCAAACATTAATTTAAGAATACAAGTGGACCGCTCAAGAAAACCATAAAAACGAACATCCCCGGTCAATGTTTTTAAACTCTATAAGTCATCCAAAGGAACATAATATGAAGTAATAAAACCAGAATGAACCCTATTAATGTATAAAAGGTTATGGAATTTCTAATTAATGAATATAATGTCATTATATAGTACATTAAATAGAAGGAGGCATTCGAGTACAATGTAAGGGGAAATCTCGAACCCAATTTTCTTCCTTCAGGTTCTCCCTCTTTCACTCCATTTTGATATGGTTACTCATCAAAGATAATTTGTTCATCATTTCCTTTACTTTTATGGGATATACATGATTGTCACTAGTTATTATGTCCCTCAAAATATTTTCCAAAAGAACTCTTCTTTCAAGATCTCACCTTTTACCTCTCATTCAAGGTTGATGGTTCTTATATCAAGTATGTTGTTCCCTCTTTATTTTGGGAACCCAAAGCTTATGAATGTGTTATTATGAGATGAAACCAATTCCTTTACATGGGTTATTTATGTACATGTTTGATATGTTTTCTATGTGGAAATCATGATAATGATAATGTTATGATGTGACGGGTGTGCCCGGAATTATATAGCGCTCAAATGCATTGCGTAAAGTGATGAATCTCATGAGTAAATGTGAAATGATGCGTGAACATGATGCTAGATTTGTTCACAAGTATGTGTGGTAGTTAACCACTAAGACATGATGTTTCATTTTTATTCTTTTCCACATTTCATGTTTATTTTTTATGCTCCTATCATGTTCAAGATCTTCTTCATGATTATGCTCACCCCATGCTATATTGTTCTTATCTATCCTCTTTCTGGGCTTTTAGCTCACCCCTTTTTATGTATATCCTCAGGTGGCTACATGTACTAAGGAGAGGACAAGTGCTACTAAGAAGCTATAGAAGAAGAGATTAAATGAATTTTTATTCTTGATGTTGTACTTGTTATGTGTAGTCCTAGTTTTCCCAAGACACTAAACCTCTGGATCCTCCATGTGTAATACTATTATGTTGTTTATCTTTGAAATGATGTAATAGTAATGTAAGAAAAGGCCGGGTCTCTATATAACATTTCATGTTTTTCAAGTGAGATATCATTATGAATAGCAATATAGTGGGAAGTCTTGCTGGTTTGGTCAACCACAACCCATGTCGTTTTATTTCTCTTAGATTTCTTTGGGATACTAGTGACAATGTCCATAGTGACATTTTCCTATTTCCACATGGGTATACACAATGGTTACATCATCCATTTGGTCTTTTTCACTCTGCATTAACTTGTAGACATATTATGAACCTTGAGATATATTAAACAATATCATTCTTCATGTTTTCCCACAATAAGTGTTCTCAGATATCACGGTACATCTTCGTGCTATAAGGAAGGATAGATAAAGGTGAGCTATGTGAATTATCAAATAGATCCTTCTTTATCCCAGGTGATGAGGGCACACAAATATTCATTCCAAACCGAATCACACCATCATTGTCAATGTGGAAACCATGAATCTTCCATTCTTTTACTATATTACACTTCTTTTTTAGCTATGAATCATCCCTTTATTCTTTCTTGACATTCTGTTGGATGGATGGTTGGGAATTCATTTGTGCAAGGTTGGATGTATTCACTCCCATTATTATTAACAAATCCATCCTTTGTATAACTATGAATATATGGTATTTATCATTCCACAACATGGATAGAATATCAGATTATTTCTTCTTATATAATTAGCTACATTGTTCACCTTTATAGGATGATATTGAATAGAGAAATCATAATCATTAATTAGCTCTAACCTTCACCTTTGTTTAATGTTCAGCTCATTTTCAGTGAATATTTAATTTAGTCTCTTATTATTAGTATATATGTCACACTTATCACCATATAGGTAGTGCCCTAGATTTTAATGTCAAAAATCATAGTTGCTTACCCTAGATCATGTGTCAGGTAGTTCTGTTCATGGGTCGTCAACTATAATGAGGAATAGGCTATCACATTATCATTTTTCATAAGTACACCAACCAAGACTTTTATTGAAGAATCAATGTATATCACAAAACATTATCCACTCTTCTATAATGTGATTTTACGCCCAATGATCAATCTTCTATTTAGCTCCATGAAACTTCCCCCCATTCTTCCATCTAAACATACTTTACCCATTTACTTATTAACTTAGTTAGCATGATGGGAAACTATGAGAAATTTTTAAGACAATGTTATTAGTACCTTGCTAATCCAGGAAAACAAGGGATTTATGTGATAGTAGAGGGTCTACATCATTCCTCAATCATCAATATTTATTAAGGGTCCACAAAAATCCCCCCACTAGTGATCACTTGTCCAAATAATGTGACTTGCTTCATCCAAAAGTCACACTTGCTAAACTTGGCATACAACTTCTCCTTTGTCAATGTTTGTAACACATGTCTTTTATTTTCTTCATGTTTCTCATTGATCTTAGAGTAGATGAGAATATCATCAATAATCACTACCACAAATTTGTTGAGGTAATGTCTAAAGACTATAATTATCAAATCCATGAAGATTTTAGGGGAATCAGTACGTTTGAAGAGAATCACCAGAAAATAAAAGTGCCCATATATTGAGGGGAAGGAGGTCTTCTAAATATCTTTCTTCTTCACCATTACTCGATGATATCCAGAATGATGACCCACCATTGAGATGTAATAATCCCATCATAGCTAATTGAACAACTCTTTAATCCTTTGGAGAGGATACTTATTCTATATGGTGATCTTGTTGAGTTCCTGATAATCGATACACAACCACATTAATCTAATAATCTTATTCAAAAAGATCATTGACGAACCCTAAGGTGATGAACTAGTGTGTATAACCCCTTTTTTCAAAATTCTCTTGTAGCTACTTCTCTAACTCCTCCAGTTCGAAAGGAGCCAAACTTTAGGGATTCGTTGAGATATTATTATCTATGGGTATAAGTTCTATGGATAATTCTACCTCAAATATGGGAGAAGTCTGAGTATCTCTTCATGAAATAAATCACCATATTCCATCATGATGGTCATTTCATCTAGCTTGAGACTTTCCTTTCACTAAACCATATGACAGAGGTGTGCCTCTTCACAAGTAATCAACACCCACACCGTTGAAGGATTTTTCAATGGAGATTCATGATCTTCCTTGAATTTGTATAAGAGCATGGGATGGTTCAGAATAAGAAAATATATTTCCTTTTCCTGGCGGTTTATAGGTGCTCTATATAACAAGATCCAATCCATTCCCATTATATCTTATAATTCAACCACAGGAAGTAGCATGAGATTCGCTGGAAGAATTTTCCCACATCCGCCAATAGAAGAATATTATAACACTTGGTTTGTAATTACTTCACCACTATGTTTTTTAAGGATATCTCTACATCATGTTTTAGGGGCTTCAATTCTATAGTTCTATAAAACTTTCAAGATATTATTCAATGTGTAGAATTTGAATCAAATAATACTTTTTCCATTCTTGAGTGAATGGGAAGTGTACATTACAAGACATAATTTTCTTTCTCAATTGTTGTAGTATTGATGTCATACTCCTTACCTTGTTCCTTTAGATTTTGTGGATACTGATAATGATTACCCTTAAGGGATCGAGTTTTAGTTCATTGGCTTGCATAGTTCCCTTATTCTCTGTAGTGGTAGCATTGGACCATGGGTGGTACATTCCTTTCTTCCACCACAGTCTCATATGTCATCATTTATTTTAGACATTCATGATCATGGTGGAATTCTCTACTACACTTGAATCATTTCTGCATCCCTTTGAGGAAATTCCCATGATGCTTCTTCCCACATTTTTGGCATATGGGTGGTTGAGTTTTCTTCCCTCCTTTATGAGTAGATCCTCTGGCTTGAAACTTCACCTTTTCTTTATTATCACCATATCCATGGGACCATTCTATAAACTCCATATATACATTGAGATAACATCGAACAACTTCTTCAAAAAACTCAATTTCTCTAATTAAAAGATCCTTTCGATGGTGTGGTTTTAACCCACTAAAGAATTTAACAATTTTCCTATCACTGTTTATAAAAAATCCTGAATCGTACCTCACAAGCGTTGTGAAATTATCTCCGTAGGCCATGAAAAATTATTCTTCCTTTATCTTGAGTTGTCTGAATTCTTTCTCTATTTTTTTATGAAGAGTTCTTGGAAAATTCTTGTTAGAAAACATGATCTTAAAGTCTTCTGATTCCATCTATTCAATTTCCTCTTTTGGCTTGGTGTCCTTAATCAAACCCCACTATTGATCGGTCTCTCCATCTAGATGATAAATAGAAAAAATCACCTTATCCTTGTTAGAAAAATAAATCAAAAAAATATATATTCTCCATGGAGATGACCCACTATTCAGAAACTAGTGTATCAGAAGATCCACTAAACATCGGTGGTCGTTTCCGCAGAAAAACACTCCATAGCTAGTTTCTTCCTCCCAGGTGAAGGAGGACATTCCACATTATTCAGGTTATTATTCATAACCAGAAATAACTGGGTAACTATTTCCATGACGTTTTAAACTCCACCACCCAAATCCTTGGGGATGTCATTTGGACAATCATTGCATTATCACTCATATGGGTTGTTATCCTGGTTTCTCTGAGTTCCCTCAATTTTTCTAAAATATAAATGGTTATAACAAAACATAAGTCAATGAGTCTTGATTAAATAACATATTCAATTGATAAATTTACTCTAAAATCATATCTTATGGGATCCCTATGATTATAAAATATTCTTGTGTGCATATTTTTAATTAGTCTCCTACTAGAGGATTTATGTTGGGTTCACTTATCATAATTCCCCAATTAACAATACCATGCTTCTAATAGCAACTAGAGAGAACCTTCTTTTCTTATATTACATTTAAATCATCTTAAATATAAAAAACATAAAAACATTACACAATGAGGATCCAAAGGGTTATTGTCTTGGGAAAACTAGGATTATACATGGCATTTACAATATAAAGTATGAATATTCATTTAATTATTTCTTCTCTAGCTTCTTATCGGCCCTTGTGTACTCCTTAGTACATCTAGTCACCTGAGGATATACATCAAAAAGGAGTGGGATAAAATCTTGGTAAGTTGAAATATAAGACCAAGAAATAATGTAATAGGGGGTGAGCATAATCATGACATTATTTATACAATTACATGGAATGTGGAAAATCCAAAAAATGAAACTTCGTGTCTTACTGGTTAACTACCACACATAGTTGTGAACAAAGATATCATCATGATCACACATCATTTCATTTTAAATCATGAGATTCATCAAATTACCCAATTAATTTGAGGACTGTATAATTCCGTGAGCACCCATCACATTCAAACATTCATATTTCTCTATGTAATTACCGGTGCACCTGTTACATCATAACATTTAAATTATCATGTATGACACATAGAAAATATGTCAAACATGAACCTAAAATAACCCATGTAATGAAATAATTTCAACATCATTAAACATTAATTTATAAACATTTGGTTCCAAAAACAAAGAGGGAATATCATTCTTGACATAGAACCATAAACAATTAGTGAAGAGTGAAATAATAATAGAGAAGTAAAAAAGGGTGTGTTTACTTGAAAAAAGAGTTCTTTTGGAAAACACTGATTTTTTTATAAAATCAAAAAATTACATGCATATCAAATAAATTTTAATATAATGATGAATAAATTATTTTTAATTCATATCCATACTTGAAATAGGTTAAGTATGGAAGACCTAAAGAAAGAGGGTTGGGTTCAAAAAATTTCCCTTACCTTCTGCCTGAATGCCTTATTCAATTTACAATATTATATAATGACATTATATTAATTAATTAACAATTTCATATCCTTTAATTCATTAATTTTTTTCATTATGGATTTATTAAGTTCTTTTATGGACCTTTGGATGAGTTATAGAGCTTAAATTCATTATTGAGGAGTGTCAATTTTCTTAGCTTTTATGAACTATTCACTTGTATTCATGATTGGATGCTAGTTTTAAATGAAGTTAAACATCCATAATTGTTAATATATATTATTAGTGAAATTATATTATATAAATTATTTTATAATTAACTTTTTTAAACACCATTAGTGTGAATCATTAGATAAAATTTTAATGATACATGATCAGATTAATTTGTCGGTTTTACTTGCAATGAACATATTTTGTATTATTATTTTATATCACGATTTCATAAGGATTAAAAATCATAAAATAAGATAAAATACATATATCATGACTTGTATAAACCATTAAAATTGTTTCATGACTAGTATCTAATATGGTAATCCAAATTGAAAACATGTCGTCATTAAATGTGAGAAATTGACACATCTTAGACAGTGTTTTCATTTATAGAATAAAAGTAGAGGGAAGGTGGTATTATGATAAAATATACCATTAGAATAATATAATTCTAGTACATGTAGGTTACGTGGGTTATCATACCATATGGGTGAAAGGAGGTGAGGAAAGAAAAATAAAAGAAAGGAACTTGAACGAAAATTAATGAATGGGAAAGAGGAATTTATCTCTTGAATTTATCTCCTTTGAGAGCCTCTTTAAGGGATAAGATTTGGTATTTTGAGTATAAAAAATGATTTTTTACATGAGGAATGAGCTTTCGGGGAGATTTTGGGTAGAATTTAGTTGTGTCTTGAAGCATGAGTGGTGTGAAGAAATGAGGGTGTGAGGGGTGGTATTTATAGTGAAGGGGAGGAGGGTTTTTTTAATATTATATTCATTAATTTATTATTTCTTCATAAGATAAGAAATAGGGAGGATTATTGAAACTAAAAATAGTAATAAGATCATTTGATTTCAAACCAATGGCCATTTACATCCTCCATGACTGAAGCATGATGTAGAAATTCATTTATTTAGAATATTTTGTAAATTATTGAATTTCTCTATTCACCAAAAGATAAAGTATTTTAGAAAAATCCCAAAAATTAAACCTAACCATTTTTCATCATGTAGAATACAAAAATGGGTTCCATTTTTCAAAAATAATTCTCTAAATTTTAAAAGTTTAATTTTTAATGAAAACCATAATTTTCATGAAAAATACATATTTTAAATTTAAAATTGATTTTATAATTCTTTCAAAATTTACATAAGGTATTATAAAATTATCATAAATTTAGATGACCTAAAATTATTAATTTATGAAATAATTTTAGGAAAATAATTTTTTTAAGATTAATTAATTAATTATAATTATTTATTTATGAATTATAGAAATACCAATACATTTCTATAGTCATATTGTAACTTGTCTGATCCCTAAATATTATTTGCACATTCATGGGTGAGGTTACTATTCTCTAAGAGGATTTCTTATTTATTAAGGGTCAAATTACTATTCATAAGTGTATGTTAATATTCATATGGGTATGTTACTATTCACCAAAAAATAATATTATCTCATCGAACTCAAAACATATTTTTAATCACAACCGGGTATGTCAGATTTTTGAAATTCAAAACACAAAAATAAAATATTTATGTTTAAAGGCCACATAGTAGTTCATTTAGGCGTGATGTGGAATATTTTTTCCCAATATTAATTTATATTATTATAAAATAACTAAAAGAAGGGATAAAATTTATAAATTAAATTTTGGTTCGTTATACCCATTGAGTCATCAGGGTAATGAATGTTACCCAACTACCCCTTAAAATCCAAACCTCAATACCAAAATCACTTTAAAAAATTACAACACAAAATAAAAAGGTATCTCACATTACTTCAACAAAAATATGATAACACGTCCTATGTATCAATATCAAACACAAGAAATCTACCCACATATCCAATCATTAAAGGAACTCATTTGTCTTGGATAACTCCTCTCTTAGGATGCCCTCATATATCATATCTCATCATAACAATTGAAGGAGAATACTCATATTCTCAACCATTATACTCAACTCACCAATATATCAATCCATTTCTCAAATTCCTTTGGTGCTCCCACTTATGCCATAAACATTTATCATATAGGTTATAATTCATGTCTAAACATCATTTCATTCATCTCATATATCACATGGAAATTCACATTCAAAAACAACAACAATAGGGTTTCCACATATACACTTATCCAAAAACACATTCCAAATCATATTCTATCTTTGGGAATCTATCCTCATAATGAATCTTTAAAATAGGATATCCCCATTTATAACTAGGTCACATCGATATACAAATAAAAAATCATCCTATGATTAATTTTGTTGAGGTTTCCATAATCACATGGTTCTATTAATTAGAATTCCTCAAAAATCCTTATAAGAAAACACAGTATAGTTTTTTTGTGGAACATAAAATATCTAAGCCATTTTTTTGGAACCAATGTCATAATTACCCACAAGTTTTTTATTAACAAGTCATTTAATGTGTATTCTTACATTATAAGGGTCTCTCTAAAACCCTTGTACTAAGGTACTATATAAAAATTATTAGAGAATATCTCACCATATGATACACATAAACAATAATTTGAATAAATATAACATGATTTAGTTGAGAATAATTCCACAAAAAAAATTATATGAGAACTCACAATATAAGTTATTGTATTCACTTTATACTATTGAATTGACATAATTTGTGATATCTATCACACACAAGTACCATAATTTAATTTTAATTCTATATACCAAAACTCATTCATGCATATAAGACTATTGGGAATATTCTATGAGCCAAACCATAATAAAAAATTAATATAAAACTATCATAAATAAATAAATATCTCAATATTAATTTGGAAACCATGTGTTGTAATCCTATATCTCTGGTAACCAAGAGTTTACAATGAAAACTGTGATCAATAAACACTAGTATGGGGCCCATCACTAGATCTTACACATCCTTATTACCAATCTATAATAAAGTAAATACGTAGAAAAATAAAATATTTATTGTCAATACATTATAATTACCCTCCATATATGGACCCCTCACTAGTGACATACCTCGGGTTGTCACATGATCTCATGTATGCCACCCAATATTCGTGAGGCTTATGTCATGAATTGAGGATATAATGTGATGTTTTTTGTATACTATACCCTTATACAAGAATAAAAAACAATATAAATTTAATGAAACCTATATGAAAAATAATTATAGAACTCAAAATAAATAAATAATCTTGCCAAAAGTAATGTATAATGAAGATGAAAATAATTATACATCCCAACTGATCACCCAAAAGACAGATCTCATATAAAAAATAAATGAATAAAAATTAAAGGAGGTACTAATATCAATACTAATCCACATCACACAAAATTCTCCAAACATCATATGTGTTATCCCAAACAATCATGCACTCTAGGCCTCTTCCCTATTTAAACCTATAATCATTAGGTCTACTCGAGTTCAATTTTTAAGGTCAACCTCATAAGGGTGTGATTAAAATTTGGTAAGACACCACTCATGGAATTATTAACTAAACTAGTAAATATAGATTATAGACATGTGAAATTACACGGATAGTAAAAAATGAAAAAGTATAATAAATAAGTTATGGATATTTAGGATCTAAGGTGACACTTAAGATCAACCATACCTGCATCACACAGTTTTGGATTAATTAGTTGAAACAATAACATAGGGAGTTCAATGACCTATTCTTAGACCTCCTTGGATAATCAATAAATATGACCAATTATTATACAAGAACCATGACAAAAACAACATACTTTCTTCTCATAGTTCTAGATGACATTGATCATAATGCATCCCACTTAGGGGACCACATTCAAAATTGGAACCATATAGATAAAAAAGACTAAGGGATTATTATCATAACTGAAAAAAATTTGTATATAATGTACCTAAGTGAAACAAAACTCACTCTAGAACAATATATTAACAAAACCCCCAGGGCATTATATCACTATAAACCACAAAAAAAACCACACCAACATGGTATACTCATCTTATCCTCAGATGATACAATAAACATAAACCTAGGGAAAATATTTCTCACCACCAAATAATATCACATAAACCTATGGATTAAACCCCACCCTTGAGTGAAACCAATATATTTTCATCAAAGGATCATATCAACCATAATTTCTAAACCCCCACTCCAATATAACCTAAAATATATATATAACATAACTCCAACATATCTAGTAGAACATTGTCCTGAGACCCTCATGTCACACAATATGAGTAAGACACTCACGTAAACCCATCAAATGCCTCCTATAGTATCTTCTCAAGAACCAAAACTATCCCTGTCACTATAACAATGTTAGGGTCACCCCATTAACTCTGGGGTTCTTAGATTTCACTTAATGTTGAAAGTACTTATATCTCTAAAGTACCCATCTCTAGGATCATCATAATATTAAGGAACCCATTATGGTACACTTGGGAAAACCATATTCCTCACATTATTTTTGGGATCCTTTTTCATTTTCATATATGTCAATATCATTCTAATCACTTAAATGGAATAATTCCTCTCATCACTACCATGATCCCACCCTAGCATAATCATCTTGGAAGAAACTACCTTGAAAACATACCATTGAATAGATGGTACAAAACCAATATATATCACAATTTCAATCTATTTTGGTACATTAGTAACAAACCCTATATAATCCTCTACATAGTATATTAGCTGATTAATCACATAATATTGGGGGAGGAACAATCGATCCACTCTCTAGTCATTAAACCCAAAGGATATAAAGACTATCTTGGATCATGTATTTATAATCATTTGGATATCCATTCAAAATACATTGTTCCATAATACTTAGGGAAACTAAGGGAACTTTTCCTAGGAACTCATAATTGATTTATAGATTTTTTACCCCTATCTTATCCACTTTTCTCCTGGAATGTATTTATATTCAATCTAAGTCTATGGACTACACAAATTTTCAAGGGTCCTTCATGTCCCATGACATATCAATTATATCCATGGGTGTTAATTAATAATTTATTTATTTTAAATTTCAATATCATCTAAGTGAAAATACCACAGATCACATGCTATATAATCAAATGAAAAAATTTTGGGGATATGTTTAGGTAAAACCTTCCCAGTAAGATATTATCCACATTATACAATGCCTGACCACTATTTTACACAATCATAAAAGCCTCATAATGGTTCATACTAACTCCTACTCCATTATCTCAAGTAAATTAAATAAAAAAATTAATTATAAAAATTTAAAATTTATTTTTAAATTATTTTTAATTGCAATAATTTCCTATAAAGTCACCACGTGGTATTATAGTGTTGGGACTAAAAGAAACAGGGAGTGATCCCCTCCCAATATAAACAAAATCCTAATTCACACAAAATAACTAATTTTATTACCAAAATCATTTGTTAGTTAGATACAATTTCACAAAATACACTGGAAACATTAGAAAGGAAACATACCTTAAACCAAACAGTGAGAAAATCCATGCGTTCATCCTCTTAGGATTTCATATATTCACACCCTGAAAAAATAACTATAATTATGGGGCAATTTCCACATGCTACTAAGGAATCATCAGAAAAATAAAAATTTAGAGATATTTATACTAGAGGATAAAAAGAGATAATATGCGTAAAGGGAGAAGTTATAAAGTATTACCTCTAATTTTCTATATAATGACATCATGAAAAAACTTTTGTCAAAGGCTGATTAAAAAATAAGTAGGATAAAGGGATATACTCTAGTTCAACAATCCATTTGCAATAAAAACATAAGAGGGTTTATATAAAATAAATAAGTAAAAATAATCAATTCACTATTTCTAAAAGAATAGTGTGCATTAAAATGGTTTAAATACAGAGTTTTCCAAACCTTGTACAAACCATGTAGCTCTAACTTCCTTGATCCACACCACCTCACATGGTTTTGTCCCAAGGTTTGTCATAGAAAGCACTAACCATGTGGTATTCTATTTTAAAATCACTTCCCCATGAATGGGTTGTATTGAAATACTCTATAAAAAAATGTATATTCATTCCACTAATATCCCATTTCAAAAATCATCCCACTAGGTTTGCACTTGTCACCTACACTTTTTTCACTAACACTGTAAAGACTGTGTACATTGGATCAACCGTTACAATAATTTGGAACACCAACCCAAAATCTTACATACTTCAACCAAGCACCTGATACATGATTCATTCTTCTAGTAATATAATTATAAAATGATTGACTCCAATCAGAATATAAATTCACTAAATGACCCCTACATTGGGGTCAAAAATTAAAATTCATTCTATATTTGACAACCCGTAATGAAACTAGTAATTAATGATAGATTTTTTACGATTTTTAACAACATTTGAATATGTTAGGAGTGTACTTACTAGATACAAGAGTTCATTGAAATTAAATTTTATAATATAATGGAAAAAAGTTGATCGATAAATTGTTGGAGTTTTTTGGAAGTATTGACTAACCAAATTCATGGTCATTTATCTTTTTATAGGTTTAGAATAGACAGATCGGAGGTGGAGTTAGAGTTTATTTACATTATTGTGATAACTATAGTGTGAAATTAATATATTTGTGTTCTTCCTTCATAAGATGATTGATAATTTGGACAAGACCACCCTGACTGATAATGATATACTATTATAATGACTATGGGGGAACTATTTTGAATTATGTGATATGTTGGGGTTAACTACAAAAAATACTTAACATATGAAAATTAGTTACCTCATTGATAATATCCAAATACATACGTATTTTTTCAATGATTTTTATTGAATAAATAACGAATTTTGGTTAATAATATGTAGAATATTTTATTCACAGTAGCACGATGAGTCATATAATGAGTAGTAATTTTTAATTAGGTATAGAAATAGTTGTACCATATTGAACCGTGTCTTGATGTAATATCCTAAATAGAGTTGCACATGACTTTAGGAAAACCTCCCTTTATGATAGAGACTTCTTACAAGTGGGGAGGGTTTGATTATATTATCATGAGACTATACCCATGGATCACATAAACATTACAAGCAACATAACTATCAAAAATAAAAATAATCTAGATAATCCATAAATAGAAAAAAAACTTAAAACATGGACTAAAACCCCTGAAATAAACAAAACAATAGATATGTTAAAAATGTTCCCATGTATTGGACTGATCCTAACTACCAACAACGAAACATTTATCCCACTCAACAATAAATCACATTCCCCTTTCTATTTTGATGAACCAAAACTATAAATATGTATTGTGTATGATGATATTCAAAAATAAACAGTTTCTGTGTGTTAAGATATGAAACCATTGATCATTAGGTTCTAAGCTAAAACCCTTGAAATAAAAAACTTTCCTTATCTAGTGATGGATTTATTTGAATGTGATAGAAAACCCATAAATAGTTTAGATTATCACAGAAACATAATAACATCATAGATCACAAATTCTTAATGGGAATTTTGGTCACCCAAGATACAAACATATAGCATAGTTACTCTATGGAAGAGGAACCCCCCCCCCAGATGCTAATATATATCATATAGCCTTGGAGAGATTAGCTACCACCCTATATCATAGATCCTTCAGGGGATTAATGCCCTCCATTGAAACCATTATATAAAATAATGCATCAATTTTATAATCTAGAACCCTAGATACCACAATATATCATATGTCCTCAGGGATATTAGCACCCATATTATATAACCCTATATATAACATGTATCAGGGGATTAGTTCCCACCATGCATACTACCATATAGTCAATTACTATACATAAAAATCAAATATGAGGTACTGATTTCAATGAAAATTTAATATATCTATCTGTCCCCCTTGAATTCATGATTTACTATCAGTTGAAGTCATAAAAAGTTATAATACAAACATTTATTTTTTTCAAGTGGTTAGTCTTCTCTTAAAGAGGATTCCCAACGATTATTACCTATTGATAATACTAGAAAATTTACTTCCAACCTAATATGCATCATTAACGGTGAAGGAAATTCTTGGTTTTATCATTAAATATTTCACAACCTATGGTTTTCAACAATGATTTGATTAAAAACATAAAATGTTTAAATGATACAAATATCAATTAAATGAATGTATAAAATATTTAGTTATTTTATATTTTAGTTAAATTTTGGTTTGGAAGAACTATAAATCACATGAACCAAAAAACATGGTTATAACATAGGGATATATTTGTGAACATTTACCTTATGTCTACAGGAATGTTATCATTGAATATCATTGATTGATTCAGTAAAAATGAATTGGAATCAAAAAAATCATAGGAATCCTTGAAGCGAGACATATCCAACCATAAATGTTGTGTTTCTACTAAACAACAACAGAAACTAAGAAATAGATACTTAAGAACAACTAGACATAACTATGGATACTCCCTATGATGAGTAACATGATGAGTATATAAAAATTGATAATTCTCTATAATGAGAATATGAATAATAAGGGAGAGTAGATGATTATGGTGTACACAATATTATTTTTGATGAAATGGTATAACCCTTATTGTATTTAATTTAAACCATTAATTATTTTTTACAAAAAATTGACACAAAACATGTCACACCCACTTTTGGAAAACACATGATCTATCCTTACATACTAGGTGGCCATTACATATAACCCTTAAATATTGATGACTATTCATAAAACATCACATATTACTATGTTATCAATTAAATATTCTATAAAATACCATTTTAAAAATTATGATCTACCCTTATTCATTATAGAATAGGCTTTAACCCTTATGCATGACATGGTATCAACCCTTACAACATAGGGTAGAAATCAATATACACTATGTGGATACCCATCCACCATTATATATCATACACAAAACATTTTTTAACCCAAATTTGGTCACACTTTTGTCTGAATACATAGTAGATGTCCCTTATACTTCCTAGAGTTTACCATTACGTATCTCAAGTCATATCTAGAGATTTTTCAAATCGATATGATTTGAGAACTCTTACATATCTAGGGTAAATATCAAACCTTATGTTCCATGTAGTTAACAATTATTTATTGTGTGAATATCCTATTTTAAAAACCCTTGAGAATTAGAGGGTATCCTATATGTATTATTAGGAAACCCTTATGTGTCAGGTACATTATCATTCCTATGACACTGACATATCATAGTAACCCTTACATATCACCCAAATAAACCGTTATGTATTTTAGTTTACATAGGAAACCCTAAAGTTTTAAAAACCATAAGCATCATAAAACCCTTATGTATATATATTAGATTACCCTTATGTATATGCCTCGAAGTACCCTTATTTTTGGGGACATGGTTATTTTTCATGCTATGCAATACACAATAATAAAAGATTTCAAGGTCCATTTATCACACCTCAAAATATTCCAAAATTCTACCACTCATTGTTAATAAAATTATTCCATAGAATAAATAATGATCTTGAGTCAACCCTTGAGACCATAATCTTGAATAACATTAAAACCCTTAACGCTATGACTAGAACCAAATACACAAAGTCAATCATAGATCTGACTAGAATTAAAAGTTCAAAATACCCAACCAATATATAGGAAATCAAAAACACTAAAATAAAAATATTTTTTCAAACCCTCATACAATTTCATACATCAACATGGTCTCAGGTGTTACAACATTTCATCTATATATCTCCCCATCTATGATCCATGTTAAACAACCCCACTAGGTCCCATTCATGAACACATATAACCACTACACCAACATATCATACTCCCACTCACATTTTCGTTTACCTTGATTATGATATATGAAAAATAGATTTCAAAACAGTCTTCCCTAATGGGAAACTTCCGGATGATGTCACTATGGCACATCTCAAAGGGTTTGTGACCCCAAAGGAGGCCAACAAGGTATTAAAGTTGCAAAGATCCATTTATGGATTATAAAAATCATCCATGTCATAGAAAAATTGTTTTGATGGGTTTATTAAAGATATTGGATTCATAAAGAATGAATATTATCCATGTGTATTAAAAAGGATTAGTGGGAGTGCAACCATTTTCATAATATTATATTGTCATGGCATATTAATCATTGTAAATGAAATTCCATTCTGGTAGTATTCTATGGAATGGATAAATAAATGATTATCTGTGATGGACTTGCGTGAGGCAACAAATATTCATGGGATCGAGATCCATCGGGATATATCCACAAGTTTCTCAGTCTATGTCAAAGTACATATATTGAGAAAATAATGTGGAGATTGATTATGGAACAATCTAAGAAGGTACTATTTCAAATGTCACATGGTATTCATCTTTCTCAGAAAATTCATCCTTTACATGAGTAAATAAATAGAATGAAAATGATTCCATATGCATCTGTAATTGGGTATGTTTTGTATGATATACTATGTAACAGGATAGAAGCCTCCTATGCATAACAGTGTTAGGGTGATATAAATCTAATCTAGGTGACTGCCATTTAATGTTAGTCAAGACTATCTATAAGTATTTTAGGCATACTAAGAATATGTTCATGCATTATGGAGGTGATGAGAAACTAGTCATCAGTGGATAAGAATATGCTAGTTTATAAACTGATCAACCTGACATGAAGTCACAAATGGGATGCATATTCAGTTTTATTGGAGGAGTTTTCATCTTGAAGAGCTCAAATAAGGTTGTAGTTATAGATTATATAGAAAATTATGAGTATATTGTTCCATCAAAGGTAGCTAATGATGTATTATAGATGTGAAACTTAATACATAATCAGGATGTGATATTAGTAGGAAATATCTTATCACATATTGTTGTGATAATAATACAGGGGTGGCTCTTGAAATGGACCCAAGGTCACATCAACAGATGATAAAAATACTTCTGAAGTACTTTATCATGATGTATTTTTTTCAGAGAGGTGATTTTGTATTGAGATGTATTTCCTTGGAAGAAAACATAGAAGACCCCTTAACTAAATAATTTATGCAAAAAAAACATGAATTTCATTCGAGGTCTAGCAAAATAAAGGTCATAGGTAGTTGGATCTACAAAAAGTGTGAGTTTGTTGGAGTTGGTGTCGTATATAAACAAAATTTGTAAATTGATTACATTTATATTTGATGTATTTAATATTAATAATACATATTTTTACAGATTGTTTGTTGTAATGCATGACTCTAATGTAATAATTTCCTAGAGTGTATGTCGCACTGATAAGGTTATAGTATTTCTCCACTAGGATGAGAAACTTCGTGTGCTATGACAATATTCTCAAATAATGTTCTATGGTTGGATAATGTACTATGATGGGACCATAGTACATAGAATGTTAGGTGAGTGTACACTTAGGCATACGAGGATTCTTCTCATGATGTTCTCACTTGGTGATCTTTAAAATGGGAGATTATGACAATAGAACTGCCAGTATGAATTCTATATGTTTTTGTGTCATCATATATTCCTATTTACGAGCATGTCTGATGGTCCTCAGAATTTATGTTTATTATTAATTCATGTTACAACTCATGTACATAGATGTATTTCGTAAACCAGGATGATAATATTTCATGGTGAGGTTGTATATGTTCAAATAATCACAAGTGACATGTTATTAATGAATAAGTCGATGATGGATTTTTCCCTTCCATCATTTTGTAATCTTATATCTACGCCCATTTATTGTAATATGACCATCACATTAAATTCAGTGTCCATGGTGTAATGTTGAGTTTATTTCAGATATTCAACGAATGACATATCAATCATATTTTTTGGTGAAATGGGTGTCAAACTTGCTTGATGAGATATTGTGACAGAGGGATTATATTTCATAGTGAGTGTTCATTTTTTGTTGTAGAAATTGCGACATTATATTCTTTCTCTTGGGTGAATTAACCTCTTCCTAGATAGTAATCTTGGACTTTATTCAAGCCCTCCAAATTCCAATGAGAAAGAGTCCAAGAGGGTCTTACAATAAGTGCTTCCATTATTCTCAATCAAATTCTATTTGAGTTTAATCAAAAGAATAAATAATATTCTCAGGTCTAAGGAATAATTTTATTCAAGTTATATTGATTTCCTGAATTATATAAATATTTACTTGTCAACTTGTTAAAAAAACAATTATTTTATTTATCGACTATTTTAATAAATATTTATTCACTATATTGGGAATAAAAAATTTATTTATGAATAAAATATTTATTCTGTTTTCCAATTAATTCTAAAGGAGTTCGTATGGATTAAGACCATGTCATGGGACAACTATTAATTAACATGACCATTATATAATATTTTTATTTCACAAGTTAGAACATGACACAAAATAATAATTATATAATTATTTTGTGATATGAATTTTATTAAAGGTAAAAAATATTATTTAATAGTCAGTATGTAATAAAATAAAATTTTAAATTAAATACCAAGTCTATAAATAGGTGGATATGTATATTTTTTACAGAATCCAAAATTGAAAATAGATAATTATTGGAAACAATGAATTCTCTATCAACTTCTTCTATATACCTCTCAATAAAATGAAGTTCAATAGAGATTTCATCAAAACCAATGAACGAGAGATCAAGAACAAATAATGCAAACGCTAGCCCCTGATGATCGAGTGGTGTTGTTCGGAGATCATAGGAGCACATGTGGATCACTGCTAGTGGGATTATATCCTTGGATCCACATAGTGCAATTAAGATAATATAAAATTGTATTCTTGGATGATAAACATTCACCAACAAAGAAATTTCTTAATCCTAGGTATTTATTTCATCAAATATTAAATAAATTAATTCAAAATTTGTTATGTAAGATCCTCAATCTAGATTTTGGAAAATGATTGTTAAAATAAATTTTAATATATCTCCCTCCCATGTATTCTTTCAATGCTCCCATAACCATAAAAACAACCTCCAAGTCCAAGTGAAAATGGTTGGGACTATGTTATTGCCACTAAAAAGTTTGATTATGAAAATAAAACAGTGAAATGTAAAGTAGTCATTCAATCATGAGTTGCGTATGTAAAAATTTATTTCAGTTCTAAACATTCTTTCATATCATGAATGTTTAGTAGAACTTTTCAAACTCCACTACAAATCATTGGGTTTTAATTATCAGTGAAAATAAAAAATGGTTAAATTACATTATTTTAGTAACATGAATCCTCCATATTAAACCTTTTTCTGATTAATTACTAGAAAACTATTTCATACTTATAATAGCATAATTCGCCGCTATATTTTAAATGGACTACTTATCTGTATAATTATCCACATGAACTGTTGGGAAAACGAAATAACATTCCATACCCCAAACAACAATCTGATTCTATAATTTTGTAAGGAGGAGGATAAATTCCATTTAGAATATTCATCACAATCTTGGATATCAATGACTTATAAGAAAGTATAATTATATTAAATATTTAAAAAAGGATAAGACCACTCTTGATGATATCATACATGTAAGTGAATATACTAATGTATTCCTTGAAGATTTTCTTGGTCTTTCTCCAGACAAAGGGGTTGATTAATCAATAATTATTATACATGGAACCCATCAGATATCTAATAATACTTAAATAATGAACCTCGTTGAACTAGAATATACAATGAAGAAATAATAAGCTAATTTGGAAAAGGGTTTCTTATGACCAAGTGATTCACCATGGGATTAAAGAGTCCCCTTTATTAAGGAGATGGATGGGTTAATGTGTCTCTTTATTCTTCAATGTAAACTTGAAAAGATCGTGAAAAATATTATACAACACCTTTCATACATTGATGGATAATTTGAGTAGATATATGGGACCATGAACTTCTATAAGGTGGATTTTTAGTAAGTATATTGTCTCTTAAATGTGAGGAATGAGGATATTTAAAACACTAATTTTTGTACAGGGTACAATGAATATTTGTATATATTAATTCCATTCCGACTTACTAATATTCTAATAATATTCATAAAACTGATGAGTAGAGTCTTCAGATATTTCCTTGATAACTTTTTTCTACTCTTTATAGATTATATTTTTATATACACCCAAATTATGGAGGAACATTGGTAGAATATAAATACTATAATAATGGAATTGAATATGGAATGAAATATATAGTAAATATGATTTTTGGAAGGAGTAATTCATATCCTTGTGGCATGTTATCTCGTGTAAGGGTAAATTTATGGTTCTGTCTCAGATAATGGGGATTTTGGAAATTCTAGGGCAAGCATATGTTATAATGATCCATACTTTCCATAGATAAGATAGGTATTATCAATGATTGTTGACATACATATATGAATTTTTAAACCCACTGACCATGATGACTTTGAAAGTTTGAGTTTGGTCTGGATAGATGAATGGGAAGAGATCTTCATGGAGATGAAAAATAGGATAACCACCACACCTACACTCACACTACCCACATGTGGAGAATGTTTTGTTATTTACTTTGTTTCTTCAAAAAATGGTTTTTGTTATGTACTCATTTATAATTATAAAGTGATAACATAATCCTCCATATAGATGAAGGTACATGAATATAATTATCCAATGCATGATATAGATTTAGTTGCAATAATCTTATCATCCAAAATTTAGGGTAATTATATATATTAAGATATGTGTGACAAATATACATACCATAAGAGCATAAAAATTATTCACACAAAGTATCTCAACATGCACCAATGATGATCATTAGAGAAGAAAAAGTATTATGATTTATAAATATAATACCATCATGGGATAATGAATAAAATGTAAAATATTCTATGTAAAAATATGGTGTAGCATTATCAATGATAATGATTTATAAGGATCCAGTATTCATAGAAATTTACTATATAGGCATGAGATTCATAAAGAAATGATCATGTTCCCACATCTCGTAAATGATTTCATAAACATCCCTTTTGCTAAAAAATAATAAATCTCAATGGAGCAATACAAAAACAAAAAGGTAGATTCTATGAGAAATGGAAAGTAGATAAGTTTTAGCATTGATGAGGAAGGAGTTTTAGGATTCGGATAAAGACTATTTGTATCATTGGAGTCAATGATAAAGAATAAGTTGTTGAATGATTCTCATAGCTCATGATTCTATAACCACGAAAACAGTACAAATATGTATAGGGATGTCTAGGAACACTATTTTTGGGAAAAATTTAAGAAGAAGATTATAAAAAATACATCATGGTGCATGGTGCTTTAGTTGGTTAAGGTATAAAGGAAACATTAAATATTGATATGAAAACCATTAAACATACCCACATAGAAATGGGAGAACATCACGATGTATCTTATCAAGGGTCATTCCAAGATATCTAAATCTAATAATTCCAGTTAAGTTGTTTTCGACAATTATATAACTATTATTTAATTTATTACTATTTGATAAGATGTATAGCTTGATCAGCTTGTAAGGATACAAATTAAATACCAAGTGAGGCTATATGGAACACCAATATCAAATATATCTGATAAAGATCTATGGTTTATGTAAATGTTCTAATAATGTCATCAACATTAATTAAATGTAATGTTGAACTTAAATATTGACTATTATCCATATACTATTGGATAATTTGAATGAACTGTCTAGACACTTGAATATATGTTGATATCTTGTTTTATAAACATTAAGGGAGGTTATGACCGATACCATTGTTTGTAATATTTCTTATAAAAAAAATAATTTCCACTTAATGATTCAAATGGAACCACATAGATCCCTTTATGGGAATAAATATTTAGATCCCTCATGTTGGGCTTAGTTTGGATAAAATAATTTTTTGGGACCACATATAGTTGACAAAATGATATATATAATAAAATTAATTCAATAATATATCAGAAAGGTATATATTTGATAGAAGGCTTATACAGAAAAATATTAATGAGACTGAGAGTTTTATATTAGTGATAATATGTTCCTCAATGTATATCTATAGATTAGAGTAATTATGTTTGGGATGAAGGTGAAGTAATGTCAATGATACATTTTCCCCATCAAGATCACCTCAGATCTATGGAATATCCATTTGTTCTCTATATACTTAAATAAATTTCATGATGTGTTCCTTGTGTCCCTTTTGATAAACTACATAATCGATACCTCACATGAACCAAATATATCGTTGGTATAGATGGATAATGGTCTCTCTTGGGGGGGATTCATTAGTGATCATAGACCACATAGACGAAGATTAGTGAATCAAGATAAACCCCATTGTCAACAAAATTATGGTGAAACCATAATTATGAAGAGGAAACATGGGAACCTAAAGGACAATGAATCAAAATTACGATCCTTTATGGTCACTATATTGTTTGAAAGGAAATTTTTAGTGTGATATATGTTAATGGGGGAAGTATTAAATGACTTCAAAACATTATGTTGATATTTCCCTTCAATCTATAATTGGATTTCGTGTTATGTATTATATATAATAAAAATTAAATACATTTTTTCATTAATTCAAAAAATATTATTGAAAAAAACATAACCATAATTAATGTTTGTTGAATATTATAATAAAAAACTATTTTATGGTATAGTATTAAAAAAATTTCATTTATTTCTTTAAAGAAATTAAAAAAAAATCATTTTTTACATACATCCTCATAAAATTAATTTTATTAACTCATATAAATATAATATTATAAAATGATATTCATTATTGGATTACTCATTTGAAAATTATCTTAGGATATAATTTTTGGTATTTTTCTAAAATAAATATTTTTATCTAAATAATAATAATATATTTTTAATAATAATATTATGTTTATGTCAATATTATGATGTAAGAAAAAATTTTATTATTATAAAACATATTTCATGTCATAAAATATTTATAGAGTAAAAAAATATGTTTTTTTCTTTAAAAAATGAATTCATAACATTTTTTAAAATATGTAATATATTAGACTAAAAATTTATTATAATAATATTCTTTCAATTATATTTTCATATGGTTGGTTTTTAGTTTTACTTATTTTTAAATCCATATGTCACTCCCGTAGGTCATAGAGGAATCCTTTATTTTTAGAATCTTTGATTTTCCCACTTGGCATTGGAGTTCTTGGGTGATAGAAATTTGATACGGGTGTTTTGGAGGACATATGCTAAAGCACATAATTTGAGAATAATTTTCTCAAATAGTGTGGCATATATGGGATAACCATTCAACAGTGTGTATTGGGAGATAGAGAGATCCATGTATTTTTTGAAAGGTTTTCCAAACTGTGTGGCATCCTAGGTATAAACTACTGACATGTTTAAGAAGGGACGATAGCTCTACAGGGTCTGAGAATTATTCGTATAAAGTGTGTGAGATTCTGGGGAAAACTATACACCTTGTTATTTGGTGTAAAGTGAGGAAAAAATTATTGGAAAATGGTTAGCCAAACCACAAAGCCAAACCACGAAACCATACCTAACTCATTAAAATGTTTGTATTGACTCATTTTCCCTTGTCAGTTTATTAAGTCTTAGTGGTTCTTTTCTCCTCACATATTTGATCATCCCCTTATCTATGAATATGGAGGACCCCTACTCAATTAATGGTGGAATTAAATTGAATTTATTTGTTTTTGGGTTTATTTATGTAGGTTTATACTGGATTTCTTCCCTCTTTCCACTCCTCAAGAAATTTTCTTACATATTTTTGGAGATATGGAGCTGTATTTAGGGTGATAGTAGAATATAGGGTGTGTAAAGCGTGTTTTTGTTTTATTTCATAGTTATTAGGTGTGTGAGTCTTGGTTCCACCTCTCTTGGGTGGTCTTTGTGAAGGGATACTAGATTTGGACTGAATAAGAAGTATGTGTCTCTATTTAAGTATGTATACCATGGAATACCATTAAATTTCTAATTGATTTTTTTTAATTTCTTAAATTTTAAAAAAAACTATTTATTCTAAGTGTGTATTATATGATTGATGTGATTCATGGATTGGTTTGGTAAATTGGTGTTAGATGTTAGTTTATCAAAATTTATGTGTCTTCTATGTCCACCAAGTGTTTGATAAAATGGATAAAATAGTGTTTAATTGAATTAAATGGATTTCTAAAGTTGGTTTAGAGATGATTTTTCCTTGTAAAGTTCTTTTTTGGTAAAATGGTCATGTTTGGTTATGAAATGTCTTGTGTTATATATTGGTTTATATGTTCATTTTATTGTGGATGTGTTGGAATTGGAGGAGCACATGGGTTAAACAGCGTGTGTGCATGGTGGTTGTCTATCTAATCATGTGATCCTTAGAGGGATGGTTGTGAGAAAATATATTTTTTAGAGGGACCAAGTAATATTTTGGGTATGAAGACAATGTCAGATTTTAGGTTGGATTCTGGGAGACTCTCTGAACTCATGGTGATGGGTTCAGGGAAGACCATGTGAGATTCCACTACATAGATAGCCAAAAAACTATTTAGTTAGTTATATTAGACCTCATGGTTAAATACCCAAGGTGAACATTACTCCATCGGGATTATTTTATCTTCTTTATGTGTTTGATTAGTGACATTTTTTAATGACTTTCAATATTCCCAATTGTGTATTTTCCATTTAAATGGTTATATGATGTTGACAATCTACTCACCATGATTTATGATTTTTTGGGTATGTTTATTCATGTTATGAATTGTGGATTTGTTTATCTATTTAATCCATTCCCATAAATTGTATTGGTAAACCATGTTTGTCTTGAATAGTGAAAAAAGGGATTTTTAATTTTTACATAACAATTTTGTATTTTTAATGTTTTTTTTATTTTTTAAATTTATTTTAAAGTAGTTTTTTGGGTCCATGGGTAAAATCTCTGAATATATTCATTGTTTAATCATTCTGAGATTCATGCTTCACACCCTACTCTAGCCCCTTTTGGGTGATTTTGGATTTTTTTCAGGATAGACATACGGGAAAAGTCACCATTTTCCAGGGCAGTTCTTCTTGATTTATGAGGTTTGTTTTCTAGTGGATGAGATGTGGTATCATAGGGACATACTGACATAGAGTCATTTTTTGGGTATATTGTACTATATGCGTTTTAATTGGGCCTTGTTTAGAATTATACCCCTTTATTATGAGTTTCGATTGTTTACATTGAGATACTATGTATATGTCTTCTTGTGTCTTATTTATAATTGATCTATATCATTGTTTATGGTATTTTAATACTTTTTGATGTAGACTTTGCTAATATTGTATTGTCAATCCAATTTTAAGGATGATTCATGTAGAACTACCAGTGCAGAAATCATTCCCCTGTGGTTATAGGTTAGTCTTAGTTATTTTTTCCAACAAATGGAGTTCATGAACATTTTTTGGTCCATGTGTTGTGCCAAATCAATTGATAGGTTATGTTAAACAAGGTGGGTTCATTAAAAAATTGTATTTGTGGATTGTTATTTGGGTTTTAGTTTTATTTTTTGGCTTGGAACACATAGACTCAAGGGAAATAGATGTATGAGTGTGTGTCCTACTTTTCTTTATTTCCATCCTCAAGTTTTTATGGGTTTTTTGAGATTATGGATATCTTTTTATCCCGAATATTAGTTATTATTATGATTTTTAGCTCCATCTTGTTGAAGTTACTTATACATCCCATTTTGGGGTGTTATTTTGGTTCTTTTTTATTTTGTTTTGGATTATTATTCATATATATTATTCACTAATTCTTGTAGGAAATTCCTTCAAGAAATACATCATTTAGTCCTAGATTGGATGTCCTGGAGATTAACCTACAAGATAACCCTCCCATTGATCCTTATTTGGAATAGATAGTGAATCACATGATCCAAAAAATGGGTCAAAAGGGTATTCATTCATAGACACAAACCTTGTATCACGATAAATAGTTTTTTAGAATAGAATCCATTGGATTTTCAGGGTGAAAAGGGACCCAATGTGCCCGATGAGTGGTTGGACCATATGGAGCATGTCATTGAGTTGGTGAACACCCATGATTACTCATATGTTGTTTTGTAAATTCCTGAGGTACATTTTAGGTGGTATTTGGAGTCTATGTTTCCTTTAGGGTGGCCATTATTTGATGGATTATTCCTCTAGATTCACCATGTTGGTTCATGTATCTTAGGATATCATCACTAATTATTACCTCAAGTTTAATTTTTTTGATATGTTTTTCAGGAGAGAGATCATGTTATTATTAAATATTATTTGTTTGCACACATATTCATAGTTGGTCGATAAGGAATATATTGTAAAGGATGATTATACTATCATGATAGATGTTAGTGGTTTTACATGACTAGGTTGTTGGTAGAGTTATTCTTTAGAGTATAACTATAACTAGGATGAGTCATAGAGAGGTAGTGAAAATAGTGTCCAACAACTATCATGATCTTATTCTATGGATCTGATGTAGAATTGACCAGTTGTATGTTATC
This sequence comes from Viscum album, assembly GCA_963277665.1. NCBI lineage: Eukaryota > Viridiplantae > Streptophyta > Magnoliopsida > Santalales > Viscaceae > Viscum > Viscum album. The sequence continues at coordinate 1,348,634,802 of OY728127.1, read as the reverse complement.
GGTTTTGGAAGGTAGGACATTCCATGATACATTTACTAGTTAATTAGAGGATGTTCCACTAATGTGGTATTTCAAGGAATATCAAGTGCTTTTTCATTTGGGTTCATGTGGGAACGGTGTAGGATATATTCTTTAGAAGGTCACTCAAGTGTTGTCATATTATTTCAAGGGTAGAGGATCTCATCATAATTATAAAGGTGACACTCAAAAAGGGATGAAGACCCATAATGGGACTAATACTGGGAGACTCCATGAAGTGAAGAACATTCTAAAGGACTCGGATTCTGGGCTAGCCAACATTTGTGATATGGTGACTGTTGATTCTAATATGAACAGATTTTATTTGACACATATTCATGCCATTATTTCATTTCACTAAATTTAATTGATGAATTGGTATGTGGGGTGATTTTATGACTTATATAAATAATTTTATAACTCTATTGGGTAGGTAGAAGAAGAAATTTTTTATGTAACTTGAGTTCCAAGTTTTGGTAGCTGGCATAGAAGTCATCTGGGATATCCTTGTTCCGGTACTATATATGTTCGACCACCTTATCTGTATGGATTAGTTGATGAGATTCAAGGTTCTAGTTAACTATTATCACTATAGTGTCTAGTTTTTTACTCATGATAGGAGAAACCACATCATCATATGTGGGTGAGAATTTCAATTAGGGAGGGTGGTACTAGTTTATTCTAATTATGGATTGATCTTATTCCAATTGTATAGGTTGTTTCTCAAGACTGTTGGGAATTTTCTTTTGGTGAACTTATAGTGGTTTTGGATTGTTACCTAGATGTGTTTCCAGATGATTTATTATGAATTACTCCCTAAATGAGATATTGAGATTACTGTTGATCTTATCCATGGTATTATACTGATTTCTCTACCATCTTATCAGATGGCATCAACCAAGATGGAAGTGTGGAAGGTTTAGCTAGAGGATCTGGGGAGAAAATGTTTTATTCATCCAATAATGTTATAGTGGGCATTACCAGTTCTCTTTTCCAAGATGGAAAATGGATCCCTCCATCTTCTCATAGATTACCGTTAGCTTAACCATGTGATAGTAAAGATTAAAGACCCATTTCCAAGAATTTGTGATTTTTTGACCAACTCAGAGGTGATAGTTGATCTTGGAAAATACACCTATGATTTGGGTACCACTAGTTGGGGGCATAGAAGTGGATGTCTAAAAGTCATATAAATAATGATGGTATGGAAATTTGGAGTATTTTTTTATTCTATTTGGACTTACCAATGATTTTACTATTTTCATTGAACTACTAAAATAGATTATTTCTCGATTTTTGGGCTCCTTCATAGTAATTTTGGTAAATGACGTCTTTGTGTATTTCAAGATATATGGGTAGTATACAGACCACATAGTGGTCCTTTTATATTTTTTTAGAGAGCATAATATTTTGATAAATTTCCAATGTGTTCGTTTTTTATTCAAGAAGTGAGATTCCTGGTTGAATTCATTTATGAGGTAGAAGTTTCAGTGGATCCAAAGAAGGTTTGAGAAATCATGTATTGGGACCATCCAAATAATCAGTTTCATATTCATAGTTTTATGGACTTGGCATGGTATTATATGCATATTTATTGGGAATTATCTAGGATATACTCTCCATTGATATATTTTAATGGAAATTAGGTTATGTTTTAGTTGGATAAGAAGTGGTAGATTGATTTTAAATAGTTGGAGATCTATTTAACATCTCCTCCTATTTTGATTATTCTAGATAGTGGGTGAACTTATGTAGTGTATTATGATTCTTCAGGTGTGGTTTTTTTTTGAAATTTTATAAAGGAGAAAGACCATGAGGTAGACTATGCCTTGTGGAAGTTATTCCCACATTAGTGGAAATATCTCACTCATGACCTAGAATTAACATATAAAATGCATTCATTAAAGAAATGTTGAATTAATAACGTTAGGGAGTGTGTCACAGTATTTTTATGAAGAATGTCTAAAGTATATTATCAATATGAGGGATTTGAATCCAAGGTAGATATATTAGGTGCAGTAACATGATAATTTCAATTATGAGGTTGTGTATACACCTAGGAATGGAAATTGTGTCACCAAAAAACTGATCAGGAATCTTATAGTGTTGGGAGAATTGGAATTATTGGATGAGTGGCGTCTGATGATGTTTTTTTCTAATATGATACTATACCTTCATCTGGAAAGGGGGAATATATTATTGGATATATCACAAGTAACAACATCTCTCATCAATTGGGTGAGGACTAACCATGAGTTATACCATGAGTGTGAGAAGACTAACAGTGCTTTAAATGGTGTGGAGACCTCATGTGATTTGTCCTGGTCTTCATATAGTTCTATTCTCTTCTATAAGTGGATTTTTGTTCCTTTGAACATTAGGAGGGAGTATATTCATGAGATATATCATTATTGTTGGTATTTTTTCTATAGGTTGAATATGATTTTCTATACGTTGAGAGGCTAGTATTGGTGGCCTAGGATGAGATATTCCATTGATGAATTTATCTCTAGATTCTTGAAGTGGGATGATATCCCTATGTATTTCATGAATGAGCTAACTCATACTGTTAGTATGAACGATTCAATATAGTTGATTTTTGTTCATTTGATGAAATCAACCATTTTTTAACCCATTGGTGTGTAGATGAATGTAGAGTATCTCATTTTTATATATGTTCGAGAGGTTTTTTGGCTTCATGGAGTGTCCACGGTGACAGGGTTAGAACAAGATTCCCATTTTACATATCTCATTTTGAAGGGAATATATGAGGCTTTGGGAACCGAATTGAGTTTGGGAATTTTATATCACCTATAGACTGATGGTTAGTCTAAGAAGATCATCTAGACTATAAAGATATATTGCAGGCATGTGTTCTCGATCTCAATGGCTTATGAGAGATTCACCAACCATTGGATTATTTATTATTTAATAATATATACTATATCTCAATCCTCATGACCCTTTTTGAGGTGTTGTATGGGTGGCCATGCCAATCCTTGTTATGTTGGTCTGATGTGGTTGAGTGTTCTTTGGTTTTTCTGATCCTCATCTATAAGACTTCTTAGATTACTTTGATGATTTTAAAATAGCTATTGACAACTAAGAGCTTCCAAAATTCATAATTTTACCATCATTGTTATTTTTTGGAGTTTTATGTTTTAGATGCAGTGCTTCTCTAGTTTTTAGTTTAGTTGGGTCACCGTCACTTGGGAAAGAAGGGTATGGAGGTGGCATGTTATATTGGGTTGTTTTGTATTGTGGAGTGTCTTAAGAATGTTTCCTTCCTGTCAAAGATTCCAAGTTGAATGAACAAGATTCATGACATGTTCTAACTCTCCAATATGAAGACATAACATTCATACCCATATCACATGCCAGAATGGAAATATTTATAGTGATATCCCGATGCCACTATGGTGGAGCTACTTCTTCGTGTCACGGATGTTCAGAATAAGGTTCTTGGGGGTAGGTGATCCTATTTGTCAATGTTATTTGTAAAAATGGTGGTGATATCCAGGAAACATGGATGCATGAATTTTGGTTGAGTTAGTAGTTCCCTAAATATTTTTCTACTAGAAAAACCTAAAGGCTTTTTGGGGGATGAAAGTGGTGTTGTGGGGAGTTTGTGACACCCTTGGTTCATTGGTATGCCTTTTATTAAGAGTTTAATTTATTTCCTACTTTGGATTTAGGATTTGGAGATTTTTAAACACATGAATTTTTTTAAAATATTTTTTTCAAAAAAATAATAATTTATTTTATAGCTTCTATTACATACAACATCAAGTTAAGATTTTGTTACTTGCATGAACAAGTTTTAACGACTGTGATATATTATTTATTTTATTTTTTAAACAAGCACATTGTAAAATGTCCATTAAAACAATAAAATATTAATAGTAATAATTAATTTTTAAACATTAAGTAAAAATTTTTATACACAAGACATATTAGTAAAAAATTACTTAACTTTTGATAAAGTCTTTATATGTTTCGAAAATATTGTTTTCTCAAAAAAAATTAATTTCTATCTCTGAAGAATAATATAAATATTTTTTACACTTTTTTAAAATAAACTTCATTTTTTGTATCATGAGGTAAAAAATTTATTATATTTATTTTTTGGGACTCTTCTAAAAAAAAATTTTTTATGAATATTTAAAAATACTAAATCTTAATTGAAAACTGACATTTTTGATTAAATTATTAATAATGATAAATTATATTTTTTTAATAGTTTTAATGTATAATTAGTTAATATAATTATATATTTTTCAAAATTATATCATTGTAATCATTTTCATTTTTAAATTTAATATAAAATATTTTCAATCTTTTGAGCATTTTCTATTTGAAACCACCCTTTCTTATAGCATGTACTGGATTAATTTTTAACTAAACTATGAAACTTATTTGAATGTAATTTTAAAACAATGGATTCACTATTTTGAATCATAATATTTTATATTATCTAATAATGAAAAAAACAATTTTTCAGAAAATGAATAAATGAAATAGTAAAATTGATTACATGTAAAACACATGGGTAACCCATTTTCTTTTAAAAACCCCCAATTATGTCACTCTCTCATTTATAAAAGGAAACCATGTATCCTTTATTCTCCACACCTTCAAACCATTTTTCATTATACAATACCTTCACAAATCACTTAAAAACATCCCTCCTCTCGTCCTATAGCATTATTTTTTGTTGAAATACATCTTTAGAAGCCTTTTGATGAAAACCTAATGGGGTCACCTAAGGATATGACAACATTATTCATCAAGAATTTTATATTATTTATTCCTCTACCACAGTAAATTCTAAGTAATATATACTGATATAAAAACCAATGTATCTTCTATATACTTATATGTTTTTATTTTAAGTTAATTACCTAAAACCATCTCCTCTTCCATCAAATGAGTTACGAAATAATCAATCATGTGTATGAAAAACTACATTTTACTTAACAAACACCATTTATTTTTCCATATCCACATATCATTGATGAAAAAAAAAATTATATTTAATATTTATATAATATAATAATTATATAATTAATCTTATGAATTTATTATATCACACGAACCAACGTACTTACCATTTTTTGGGAATATGATAACATTTCTCTTGTGTACAAAGGTCTACTGCCTCGTAAAACAGTTTGATTCATGCATGATTTACATGGCTGATAATAAGGATTGTTTTAATTAAAAAAAAGTTATATTTAGTAACCAAAAATATTTTTGAATGATAATACATCAATTTTAATTATTTATTCTAATACTTCATTAAAATTTATACAATTCTCATGTGTATGTATGACCTACTGTCTCCAAAAATAGTGTATTTCATTTCATATCCCTACAATTTATAGAATAAAGAAAATAAATATATAAATTATATATGATATTTATATCATGGATAAAATTATAAATATTATAAAAAATTATTGGTTTTTGAGGAAATAATAAACATGTAAAAACATAATTGAAAAACTATGCAGTTATTGGCCGAAACATTTATTTAACATGGAATTGTAAATAAAAGGTAATAACAGATATAAACAAATAATATATGGTGTCATATATATAAATATTTTTTTTAAATATATGTATAATAAAATTATATTTATTATACATGATATTGGAAAGTGTGAACAAGGATTCAAGACATATGGTAAGGGGTTTTTGCCTCAATTTTTCTTCTTCAAAACATATGTAATGTTATGCCCCAATATTCATTTATTAAGTATAATTATAGCCCATTTGACTTTTAATATCAAGAATTAAGTTATCCTTATTATTATTTAACTTTAATTTTATGTTATTCCTTTAGGGTTATTTCCATCCAAAGCTACCAAAGTGGTAATGATTTAACATTACAATCTTATTAATTATCATGATAGTTTATGATAATGTTTTTAATGATAACATATTATAATGAATATATCAAGAAAGTAATGAGTTTTTTATATTCTAGTTATTGATGATATTTTGATGTTATAGAACAATTATTCCACAATTTTTAATATAAAATAATTATGAAATTATTTTTATTAAAAATATAACATTATTTCTCTCTACGGTCCAAAGACATGTTTTTCAAAGGCCAGATTTCTAAAACTCTTCCCAAAAATTATTTTAAATTTTTAAAAAATATATATTTAAGATATATTTAACTATGTTTAAATTTTTACAATATGGTATGAAATTAATCTTCATTCTATTTTCCAAGCAATGCTTGTTTTGATTTTTTCAGAAAATGTGAAGGAAATATTTTTTAAAATTGTGTGAAATGTATTGAATTTCCCATTGTGATGACCTAAAAACTATTTTAACATTTCATTTATATGATTTCATATTAAATTTAAAATAAAATTATTATGAAAGTGTCTTATTATTTAAAAAAGAATAAAGGGTAAGCTTATTTTCCTCATGAAAATTTGTAATTGATCATTCCAAATTGTTTTCTATATAAAATGATATCTGTTGATGTTGCTTATGCCATACATGGGATTTGATCCAAGGATACTATTCATATAATTACATGGAAATTTTAATTTTTATGATAGTATTATTTTAATGAAATCCATTTCTCAGTCATGGGTTATACCATGATAAAATTTTTAAGAGACCCACTTCATTTCACAGATTATTATATGATGAAATTTTTATGAATCCTATCTCTTTTCAACATGATATGATATAATTAAATTTTTCTAAAACGTAATTATTCTAATGTATTATGATATGATGAATTTTTTAAAATCTACGAGAACCCATATAAATTATATTTATTATATGACAGGAGAGACCTATATCTCCCACATATTTCTGGGGTAAATATTTATATCTCATGAGAAATATATGAATCTAATGGGTAGTCAACTCTGTTAAGTATGGTGTTTTTTCCAATATTATGTTACTGGGAGTGATCCATGAATACAATGATGTTTTTAGGAGTGAAACCATTCATCTATAATATCATTAGAAGTGATTATTTGCTTCTATGGAAATTATTATCTATGCTTATGTGTATTCCAAAAATCTATCACTTATACAAATGTTATACACACATCACTCATGTTATTTTATTTTCAAATGAATTATGTCTTATAAACTATTAATTATTAATCCATGATTCAATATTATGATCATTGACATGTTGGAATGGTATTAAACTTTTATACTCATGTTCTCATACTTTTATGCTCATATTATGCTTACATATACCCCTTATGTACCATTATTGATAATTTGGTATCACCCATTCTTATTTTTACTTTCCCCATGTTATATAGATATATTTTTTTTATTATTCCGATAACGATTCGAGTTATTAATAAAATATTGGAAACTGATGTACTTCACTTATGAGTTATTTTTTTGTCTTTTCATATATACCAAAGAAATATACCTTTATGATCCTTAGGCTTGTGTTTGCGTAATATAATGAATTTTCATAAAAAAAAATTATTAAGTATCAAAATCCTAGGTCACTAAAGTGGGTATCAAAGTACAGGTTTTGTTAAACTCTGGAAACATGGATGAGAAAACCTGAGAGAGATCCCTAAGGACACGTCCAAGGATATTTCTAGGGATTAGTTAAATTATAAGAAAATGTATAGGAATATTGATAATGGATACAAAAAATGGTTTCAATGAAATCGAATCCCTATCTAGATAATACAAGTGGATGTGGCTATGGAATAGAGGCACCTATGGGTATTATCTCTGAAAATGGATAATTTATCAAGACTCGGTATTTTCCAGGTGCATTGCAATGGGCTTAATAAACACCATGTTTGAAACTCATGGGGGATATGCATTAAAAATTTATCAACGCATTACAAAACATAATGTTGGATTTAAATATATAATTACAATGAAGAAACAGTGATAATCCTAAGGTTTCATTGATTAAAAAGTATGTGTCGCAATTTTAACATTCTATAATTTATTTTTGAGGACTATGTAGTCCCGCACTATTATTATTATTTCATACACTGTGGTTTTCAGTTTTAGTCAATGGCTAGAACCCAATGAAAATGTGTTAATTTTTTTTAGATGAAAATTAAATTATGTTCATCCTAAGTAGCCATTAATAATGGGATATGAAATTAAAAAGTCTCATTTTTATGATTACACAACATTCTAAATCTTTGTTTCATGTTGGACTTCTAACTGAGAAAAGGAGTGAACAACATTCTGTTGAGTCCTTTACGATGCAATGTTAACCTTCTTTTAGTGGGACTTCTAATATAACTATAATTGAAAAATAGGTCAGAACCACTAAAAATATATTTTACATTCTGTAGTTTCTTTAACAAGAAAAACTAATTATTGTTGTTTACCATTTGGAAGGTGAATAAAATAAAGGGTTCACTCTTATCAATAATATGAGGAAACATGATGAAATTGAATCCATGGATTGGGATCAGTTCTAGAACATATATTTCAGTAAGTAATTTCTTTATATTATTTTAATAACTATGGATAAGTAGTTAATAGAGATAAACAAAAATGATGAAAAATCCATTGGTACCTATGAGGAAAATTCTAAAAGTCTTATGAGGTACACTAATGGAATTATCATCCATCTTGAAATAAAGGTTGAAAATTTCTTTTATAGTTTAAAACCAAGTCTCTAACAGGAGTTATCCATAAGGGAGCTTAATATATTTTATTACATTTTTCAATGGTCTTTAATAGAAAAAATGTATGTTGGAGTTACTTATCAATCTGATTGTTTTCATAAAAAGTGGAAAATAAAATTCAAAGGAATATAGAAAAAAATAGGGAGATGAATATGATCATTATTTTATACTCAATGTGTGGGATGAAAGATGGAGAAAACTTTATTAAGGGATAGGTAAATATATGAGGAGTGTAAGGTAAGGTTATCTAGTGATTGATTTCAACGTTTATGGAATGAAGCTAGGTAATGACGCAAAAATATAGAAAGATCTATATAATTCACCACCGACACTCTACTGTTTCTAAAGAAAGTTTTATTTGATATATGATAATAATTTCCAAAATATCCATGTTAATGATGAAAATCAATTTCATAAACATCTTCCACTTAGTGATTAGGGGAAATATCATGCAATCATTTTTTCTGACGTGGGGTTCAATAATAACATGCGGAATGTTTGCATACCCTCCACTATGGAACTAATAATGTCATATTTAATTTTTTCCTCTGTGAATTCATTATTATATATATAATTATCTGAGGGTATCAATATTTCTCCCAAACAAATATACAAAAAATTAAAATTTAACATCCCTAATGGTACAATGATCACATCTCATGTATACAATTCCTCTCTATTTGACATTGGTGGGAATGTGCTTCTTCAAAATCTTGTCATTATTCCCCTAGTAAAATTTGATTCCATCATATGAATGGATTTTATTTATCTACATAAATCCCAAATCAACTTTAAGGGAAGCTATGTCACATTTAATATCCCAACCCCTTATATGATCATATATTAGTGTGATAAAAAATATGAACTTCTGATGGAAATCAAATCTATTGTATGGGTTCTAATTAATATTTATGAGTTAAATTATTCATGATGGTTGGGTTGAAAATCTACATGGATGATATTCTAATTTTTTCAGAGTTTGTTTATTTCTTTATAAAATAATTTCATAGTCTTTCCCCAAAAAATTAAATTCAATTTTCAATAGAACTCAAACCTAGTCCCACACCATTTTCAAAGACTCCATATAGAATGTCCCCAATTGATATGTATGAATTGATGAAGAAACTCTTTGAGAACCTTGATAGGGAATTAAATTGGCCATGTATATCACCTTGGGGTTCCCCTATTATTTTTTTTAAAAAACAATTATGGATAGATTTGACTATGCATTGATTATAAGTTTTTGAACAATATTGTAGTTAAAAAGAAGTATTTAGTTACCCATATTTATGAAATGGTTTATCAACATTGTGGAGCTCAATACTTTTCCATGATTGAACATCGATCTGGATATGGAAAATTGATGGTCAATAAAGAGGATATACTCATGAAAACATTTCATGAAAGTTAAGGACACTCTGAATATATAGTGATTCCATTCATTTATATTAATTCCCCTAATTTCATCATGAATTTAATGAATAGAGTCTCTAGAGATTACCTTATTATTCTTGTGGTGGTTTTTATAGATGATGTTATTATATATTCAAAGTGAAATTAAGAGCATGAAATTCACATGATAACTTTACTGTATAACCTAAGGATGTAGTATATGTATTGAAAATTTACAATGTGTGAATTTTATCCCCAAAATATTTCGTTTTGGGATCATATTATTCCAAGATAGGGTATATCAATAGATCCATCAAGGGAGAAGGATATTGAATGTATTACCAAACAAAACATGGTGACATAGATCCAATTTTTTTTTATTTAGCTGTATATTATCGATAGTTTTTTGGAAAAGTTTCCATCAATATCTAATCCACCCACCATGTTAACTCAGAAGGGATCATTGTTCCTATGGGCAGTTGATTATGATTTAAATTTTAAGTATCTAAAGATAAAAATTACCAAACTCATGATTAGGAGTTATCAATCAAATTGCTACATTAAACATATGGAGGCATTATCTTTATGGAGAAAATTTTGATATATATACTAATCAAAAAAATTTAAATTATATATTCTCATATACAAAGTTGAATATGATCCATATAAGATACTTACAGTGGATTTTAGATTATGAAGTCTCAATACAATACTTCCATAAGAAATAAAACTAGGTTGATGATTTATTGAGTTAAAAATATCATGCTAGAATATACCTGATGACTATCACTAAAGATATAATATTTTATTATTTTCAATGGATGGATATAGAAATCCTAAATGAGGAGAGGAAATTTTTTCTTGCTCAATTTAATTTTTAACCATATATCATATTGATGATTAAAGAGGTATATAAGAAAGATGTAGAGCTACAAATTGAGCTTAAATGGTTCCTGAGTTTAATATGGATCATTATTGAATGGTAAGGTTTAGTAAATTTATAGGCGTCTCATAGATTTTATATTTTTAGAAGGTTTTTTTATAATAATGTAATAGTCATTTATTCTTTATTCATCATAGAAGTATGAATATGTATAGATATTTGGAATATTACGTTGGGCGGTATAGAACTAAGAGAGATATCACATGTATTGTATCTTGGTGGTAGGTATGACTGTAAGTTAACACTAAGCGACAAAAGTCTGATGGGATGTTACATCCATCAAATATACCATAATGGAAATTGTAAATGGTTTCCATGTATTTTTTTAATGGACTTCCCAAATCTAATAAATGGAATAATGTAATTTGGTTTGTAATGAATTTCCTTACAAATTCATCACATTTCATCACAATCAGAATATATTAATTTCTGGATTAGGTTTCTAGGATATACATTAGGAAAGTGGTAAGGATACATGGTATACCACATTCCATTATATCTAATCAAGATATTGATTTACCACAATGTTTTTTGTGAAGTCCTCAATAATCCAGTGATATAAAGATGAGTTTAAACACCACATATCATCCTAAAACGTATGATCCTTTTAAAAGAATGATTAAACCCTAGATAATATTTGGACATCTATTTATTTTTATTTCAAAGGTGGTTGTGATCAACAAATTATTTTAGTTGATTTTTTTCATTGAAAAATATATTTCACTTGTGTATTTAGATGTATCCATATGAATCTCTCTATTAAAAAAACGTGGAGCTCCAATGTGTTAGATTATAGTTGGAGAAAGAAAGTTATTTTAAACTTAGATATCTGAATAAATTTCAGGGATGATTATATCCATTAAAAAATACATCAAGGAAACTTAGGGTCGGAAGGAAATTTATGTTGATAGTTTCCAGTGTGATCTAGAACATATTGTTGGTGACAAGGTGTTTATAATAATTTTTCTATGGATGAAAGATATGATATTTGGGAATAAAGGGAGAATAATACCTAGGTATTTTAGTACCTTTGAAATTACTAATCATATCAGGAAGGTATCCAATTGGTTGGAGCTTTCACCAAACCTCTCTCAATTCCACGATGTATTCTATGTATCTCTCCTGAGGAAGTCCATACCTAACATTCACAAATATTGAACTTAGAGGTCATACTATTGGATCCAGGTATATCTTATGAGTAATAGTATTTTTAGATTTTATATTATATAGTGAAATTTATTTGAAGAAATACTATTCACCTGATCATTTTTTGTGAAAACACCAGTTTGAAGAAGTTGTATATGAAGCTGAGGAAATGATAAGGTAAAAGTATACTCGATTTTTTTAATTGAGAGATACTAATTTTTTGCAATAAATTAATTTTAATAGTGGTATAATGTTACACTCATATGTTCTGTGACTTATTTTTTTCAAATAAATAAATTTTCATAAATAACATTCATTACAAACAACAATTATTTCCTCTTCTGATACACACAATAATGAGTTTTATCACATGTGATATATTATGAATACTATAATCTAAATGATACTGTTATACACTATACATTAAAATGTAGTTTTAATAATAGTAATTAATAATTTTAAAATATTATTTATTATGGTTTTATATCATAAAATAATATTATTAAAAAAGATTGCTGAATTTTCTATCGTCTTTATATGTTTTAAAAATAATATTTTCTCAAAAAAAGTTATTCTTTTGAAAAATAATAGATTTTGTTTTTCACTTTTCGAAATTGAATTTTATTGAACAAATAATTTTTTATATCATCAAGTTAAAATTATCCTATAGTTTTTTTTTTGATTTTTATTAAGGTTATGTTTTTTGTTGAATAGTGAAAAACACAAAATTATAATTAAAACACTATTTTCATTTAAATATTTTCTAATGATAAGATATATTTTGAATTGGTTTTAATGTTGAATTATTAATATTATATATACCTATACATTAATACCACTTATAGAATTTTAATCTTTTCCATATTGAATTTTGATATAATATTTTTTTGTACTTTTAAACATTTTTTTTTAAAACCCCACTTTCTATTTCTGAGAGTGAGATTAATTTTAAATTAATTTTTTCCACATAGGTAATTTTAATTTTGATAAATGGATTAATTATTTAGAATCATCATATTTTATATTTTCAAATAAGTTCATATTATTTTTTTCCCTAAAAAATATAAAAAATCGTAAAAATAATTTATCATGTTTAAGGTAAAAATGGGATTACAGTGAGTTAAAATAAAAATATTAGGGACAAAAATTACCAAAAACATTTCCAAAAACCATTTTATGGCCATATTATTACCATATCATGTCTTTATCTGTAGAAAATTCCATTTTTCGATTTGTGCCTTGTAAAAAATGGGGGTACATAATTTTTCATATCAAGAAATTAGAAGTCTGCCACTCACCTCACATGGAAAATACAACCCATATCATCTCTTATTCACAAATTAAAACTATTTTTCTTTATCTAATCCCTGCCCAAAGAACATACTTAATTTTCTAATATCACCCTAAATGATTATTCTTTTGTATAAATCCAATTTTTGAAGGATTTTGTGGCAAATATAAGGAGGTTAACTGAGGAAGTGGTAATGATATTCATCAATCATTTATATTTTATTTATTCATCCACAAAAACCAATTATAATTAAAACATGAATATATAATAACCTTAGTATCCTCAATATAATTTTTTTATGTTTAGCTTATGACCTACAACCAGATATCTCCAAACGAAAATTTATTTTAAAATAATATGATATAGGGTTTTAATATTATCAAAAAATATATTTTATACCAGAATTTTTAATATTTTTTACCTTAAAATATTGATTAACAATTTTTAAACCTATTTAATTTTAACTATGGTGACAACATTTTCAATATAAAAAGGTCAAAAAATTGTTAATTATAAGGTTTAAATTGAAACATTAATGGTCCATTGATGATGTTTTAGATCCTAAAATATGAACTTGGTCCATATTTATCATTTTTATGAAATTTAACTAATTTAATAAAGTATTATTTTCATAAAATATCATTAATGTCCATGTCAATACTATTCATAACACTGACATTAAGAAAATCAATAATGAAAGTTAAATTCTACAAAAAATAATATAATATACTCCTAATATGTCACATAAACCTGTAAAATTAATTTATAACCCTAATTAATTAATATAATATTTACTTTTCTATTTCTAATATTATGTAATTGATTGTTTCATTAATTGAATAATTATTGCATCGTCATTGTGTTATTATTAATGATAATATTTTCTTCACCACAAATTTAAAATAAAATTCCATGATATAGTTAAAAATATCTGGTAACAACCCTATATTTTATGGTACGTATATATTTTAATTTAATTTCTTTGACAATGTAGGTTTCACACTACACCAATCTTGAACAAACAATGATATATAATTAAATATAACAATTTTAAAATGACTATTATAATCTAATAGTTAAATTCGTGGTAATGAATTGTATTAATGAAATTTATATTTTATATATTTATCCAAATGTTTTTATATTCATCTAAATGATTTCATAGGCATAAGATATGAATGAATCTGGTTGTTAGCATTAAAATTCATTATTTTTCAAAAGTTTGTTTTACCACCTTTTTATTGAGCACATGATTTAAAACAAAATTTTAACACTTTTATAAATTCTATTGAAAAAATTAAACTTCATTTGTAAAATAAAAATCTCAAATTTTTCTTAGGGTCAAATTTTTAATTTTTCTAAAAAGAATATTTTTTTAGTGAATAGTGAAAAATCTCGATTTCTATAAAACTATCATTCTTGATATATTAATAGTAAATTTAATATTTTAATAATAGACTCACATATAAATTTGTAAAAATTTTAGGTATATTATAAATTAAAATATGGCATATTTATTTCATGTAATGAGTAAATAAATGTTTCTAAAATTATAAATTAAGTGCTAGTATATTTATAAACATGAATGCTTTTTTGCAATTTTATAATAAAAATAATGATTTAAAAGAATATTTATTTTCATAATACAGATTCAAAAAATAATATTTTTATTTCTTTTTATTAGAAGATAATTTTACACACCTTATCTAATTTTTATAAAGCGTTATGAAATGAGTTACAGTTTTAAAATTGATATTTTTTAAGTTAATAATGATTTTATTTAAAAATTAAATTTCCAATATTTGGAAAATTATTTTCATAAATAGTTATCATTTTTAAATTCTACATTTTAATAAATTTTTTGGGTGATTTTTTGGAATTGTTGTAAAATAGTTGACTTTTTAATGTTTTGTAAAATACGGTAATTTATTATATATACATTATAAGTTAAATACTCTATTCCATAATAAATTTTTGATGTAATCAAAATAATCTCGAACTATTAATCATTATGAAAATTTATTAATTGATAACTCTCAATCTATTCATAGTATTGAGTCTATATAATAAACTAATGAATAAATAATGAGAAAACACCCCTCTCCTCCACTATAAATACCACCTCTCACAACCTCCTCTCCTCTGAACTATTAAGAATTAAATCATGTTCAATTTATATCAAATAGTCATCCCAAGTATCTTCCCCCCATCTATTTTCATTTTCTATTACTAAAATTTCAAACCCATGTCCCTTTGGGATGTTCTCAAGGAGAAGAATTTAAGAGGTAAAACATTTAATCATTCTCTTTCTTTTTCTTTTATTTTCATTCTATTTTATTATCCTTCCCTCTCTTATTCTAAAAAAAATGAATGAAAACTATAGTATCATATATATAATGTAATTTTATTGTGTTGATGAAAAATCCATCATCAATCCTGTTACCCTCTCCCTTTTATTCAAAATTTGAAAACATCATTCGTGATGTGCTAATTTACCACCATCATGGACGATGCAATTTCATTTTCTATTACCCCCTTCATAGATTGTCACAAAACCACTACTATTTTTAAATAAGATTTTATTATAAATATAACAAGTTATTTTATAATATATAACCAGTATATATACAATATATTAATAAATAAATCAAAAATAGTTCTCTAAAATAAAAAATTCCGCAAAAAAACTAATGTTCATCGTTAACATTTTATCAATTGATTTGTACCCATACCATAAAACTGAATAAAGTATATAAAACTATTATATTATTTAAATTCCTTAATAACACATAATTTTAATTTTGGAAAACTATTCTCAATTTACATGATTTTCCATACATGTATACAATAAAACTGATCATGAAACCCAAGGAAACAAACACTTTGAAAGATACAATTCTATCTTATAGCTAATCAAAAACACCATAAATAAAGTTTTTAAAATTATATTAAATAAAATAAAAATATCAATAGTTCTGAATTATTTAATTAATGTAATTTAATTGGATTATCTCAGACCTTAAGATCATTTACAAAACACATTCAAACATAAGGTTAGGGATTCTCCCCAAACATCCATTTTTCATTCGGGTTATGACTTCTCTCCCATTACCCTAATATGGTCCTTAATTTTTTTCATATAATAATTTTAAATTATTTTTTATGTTTTAAAACCATTTATCCAGATCAATTCATCTTTCTTTGCAAGAGAAATGCATGTTTTATAGTGATTCTTTTTTAATTCCTCTGTATAAGTAATCCCGAGTAAGGGGAACATCCAAATTTCTTACCCATTTTAAAGTATCGCCCATAACCTATTTAAATATACCAATATTTTTATAAAATTTATAATTTTATAATGAAAAACAATATTTTTAAATTTATGGTTTTATATAAACAATTATGCATTTTTCCATTTTAAAGACACTTTAATATTTTCCTTAAACCACGGTAAAAGGGCCCATCTCAAAAGTCTCTAAAAAAATCTTTTTACATTTTTAAAATAATTTATTCCTTAAACATAATTTCACTATCCTTACCTTTTCTTTCCTAGTATACATATTTTTCAATATTATTTTATGACAAATAAAAATTATTTTCCAAAAGAACTCATCTATTCAAAGAATAAATTTTTTATTATCATTTTTACATTTGTGAGATATATGCCTTGTTCCCCGTATATCCCATGTGTGTGATATATGTACTTACCTTGATATATCATATCATTAGTATTCTAATTCTCATGATATTATAATTTTATTTTAAAGGTAATTAATGTATAGTTATTATAATTTAAATGTTTCAATGTGGTATGAGACACCTTTGAATGTTTAAATATCATTTTCCTCAATAATTATTCAGTGTTATCTTTTAAAAGTATCTCTATTTATGTCAAAATCCTTTTTTGAATCTTATACCCAATACATATATTTTTATAAGTCATATTTTTCATTAATTTAATCTATTTATGAATAATTCATTGGTCTTGCAATGACTGTTGGGGCCTGTTATAGCCCCTTGATGAATCTATAAGTCTCTTGAGACAAAATGGTTGGAGACAAAGCCTTAATGTTTTTTCCAAACTAAATCAGATGGGTTTTTCCCAATGGACATAAATCGTGTTGATGGTATAATGGTTTATGTTCCAGATACCTGAAATCCAATAAATAATCATTTTCTTCAATCAGTATTCAGATATTAATTTCCAGGAGTGTTTATTTTGAAAAAAAACTATGGATTCATTTTCACTCTTAGGGTATTAATAGAATGTGTTTTTTAGATTATTTAAAATTCCATAATCATTATTCCTTATTGACTTTTCTTTATTTATTATTATCTTACACAACCCTTACTGAGTATTTGAGCTCTCCCTTTTATTTGTTTTTTCTTACTCTAGTTGTGAAGGGGAAATCATTATATATCTTAATAAATGTAATTTATTTCATTTCATTATGTTTTATGTTTATTTACCAATGTAATAAAGTAAAATTTTATATATCTAGTTGATTAATATACTATTAAACTAGTCGATCCTTGGTGATGTGGTCACTTGTATCTATGTCATTATTATAAAATAACCACCAACAATGGGCTATTGGGGTAAAGGTTGTTACATCTTTTATTTAATAGGAATATACGTAGTTTATCATATCTTTAATTTAAGCACATATTCAAAATATTACTACAATTTATAATAATAGTGTGAAATTTTATCAATCCCTTGTATTTTAATAATATCTAAGTCATTCTCATGGAGAAGTGTCCATTAAAATATTCAGTTTCAATCCTTATAGGTTAATGGTAGAGTTAAATACATCCAATAACATTTCTCCATGTTTTAGGATAGTTTTATAATATTTATGATATCATTTTACCCCTAATTTACCCAATTTACCCTTAACTATAGTAATAAAAATTACTAATATGACTATTTATATTGTAAAAGAAGGGAACTTGAAGTGCATTGTGTTGCATTTGTTGTCAATAAGACATGAAGTTGTCTTGGAATGAATGGAAGTCAGGGAATGTCAAGATGTGAATGACAAAGGTTGTGATGGTGTTGGTGGTGAAGGAGAATGGCCATGGTACTAAGATGCATGTCACTTAGGAGATTCACTAAGTGGTATTGGAAATTGTGGTTGAAACATTCTCCATGTACATCTGACAATTTCTGAGCTGCACTTTAAGTTCAAAGAACTTGTATCAACTGGATACAAAGTCACAACATTGTTTGAAGACCATGCATTCTATTGACAATGCATGGGGAGCTGAAGAAAATCCATTCACATGTTCTAAGTGGATGAAGTGGTTTAATGAAATCCATGCACTAACACTTAGTGCATGTGAATCTGAAGAAGTCCCAATTTGATCTCTGATTAGATCAACAAAGAGAATTGAAGAAGTTATGTGATTCAGGAGCTCGGTTGATGAAGATCCTTGAGAATTCTCTCCTAAGTAGAAAATGAAATGATGAAGAAGAATTATAAATTGAGGAGTTGTTTCTTATCAAGAAGATTAATGTTTGAATTCTCAAGAAGAAGATGAAGGAGAAGAATGGCTTAGAGAAGTGGCTTGGAATGTGGCATTTGGCTTATACTCATATGGAGGAGAACTTTGTTTTTAACAAAGTCTTTACATTTCCTTTTCCAAAAAATATGGCCAGCCCGTGGACACCTTGAGGGTTCAACCCCAAGGCTCATGTGGGCCTAAGGCGCCACGCCCAAGGGGGAACCCGTGGGGCGAGTCCAGGGGGGCAGGGCGCACCTGTAGGACACCGCATGGGCGCCTGGGGCACGCCCGGAGGAGCGCGGTAGGGGCCGTGTGTAAGCCCCCGAGGACACGCGGTAGTGAAACCCGCGCGCCCGGAGGATGCATAGTGGGCGCTAGGAGCGCGCCCGCAGAGGCGAGAGTGGGCGCAGAGCGCGCCCGCAGAAGAACACGGTGCGGGGCGGCACCGTGGAGGGAGAGAATTCAACTGAGTCGGTTGGGGGAGCGCTTAGTTGATAAGGCGCGGAGAAACCGGGCGCCGTTTCAATGTGGGACAAACATTTTTGCCGCGGAGCGAATCCCAGCCGCTCATCTGATCGCGCGGACGATCTAAGCCGCACATCTAATCCGCCGCGGCCCATCCTGATCGCGACCGTCCAAATATTCGATCTGACGGCCGTGGCTCGTCTTCCACCTCGAGCTCGAGCCGAGGACACCCCGAAGCCTCCCACGAGCCTCCGTCGAACCAGGAGCAACCTGAGAGATTTTTTCGAGCTCCCGGCCACCTCGGATGAAACTGAAGGCTCCCTCGTGCTCGTCTGGCCAAACCGAACCCATTCATACAATAAAATATGCATGCACACGATGGATGAGAGATTTTGAGATTCGGCCGAGGCAAAACGAAGTTGCTGAGGCTTCTGTGAGTTCGTGTTTTGCATGGGATAGAAGAGACGAAGACCGTGCATGCATTCTAAGTCGCATGCACGCGGAGAATAAAAAATAAATGGAACCCACGTGAACAGAGAGAAGAAAACAAGATTTAAGGAAATCTTGAAATCCCGAAATCTTCGGGAGATTAAAAGATATCCCACGCGGAAGTCTTGAGGATTCTCTGCCTATAAAAGGAGAGGCCGAGACCTCATTGTTTCTTGCTGAAGTTTTCTTGAAAATCAGAAGACCCGTGAGTGCCTCTGCCTCGCGAAGTTGAAGCCCCGCGCAAGTAAACTTGCGCGGCTTGAGTTCCTTGCGCGCTACTTATTTGCGCGACAAGAAGAAGGAGGAGGAGGATATCCCTGTGTGCACCTCTTGCACGACAGGAAGGATCCGAGCCGCATATTTGCGCGCTCGAGACTCTTGCCCTCGCTGCCCGCAAACTTATGCGGCAGGAGGTTCTTGCGCGACAAGAAGTGCTCTTGCACCCTTGCTCTTGCGCACCTTCCTTGCACCCAAGGAGTTCGGGCTGTGTGTGCAAAAACAGAAGAAGGCAGTGTTGAAGAAGAGAGGCTGCACACCCTTGCGCGACACCTTGCCCCATTGAGAAGGCCGAGCCTTTGTGCTTGTGTGCCAAGTGGAAAAGAAGACCCGAGGCCTTAGTGCATTTGTGTGTTCACACCTTGAAGAACAAACTAAAAAGAACACTAAAGTCTGTGTGTGCAACAAGAAGGGAAGAAGGCCATAGGCATTTGTGTGTGCAAAAGAACTAAAAGGCCGAACCTAGTGTGTGTGCACTAAGTGAAGTGAAAACACTTAGAAGAAGGAAGAAGGAGACCCTCACACTAAAGTACAACACACTTGTGAGTGTGTAAACAAAAATAACAAAGTGTGAAGAAGGTTAAGAAGGTGTGTGCTTAAAGTGACTACACCCTTTGTGGGATTATTGCACCTAGAAGAAAGAGAAAGGGAGTGCATGCATGCATGCATGCACGTGCACAGGTGAACAGTGCCAAATCAGTGGTGTGCATTTTAGTTGTCCAAGACCAGGAGGTTCTTGAAGAATTGAGAAGGCCATGCTATCAGTGCATGAGGATGAAGAGCTGCCATGCACTCAGTGCATGAAGTTGAAGTGAGTGAGACTGGACCAGACTGAAGTTAAAGATATCAGTTGTCTGAGCATTCAGTAGTTTAAGAGAGAAGCCAGGTCATCCTTAGAAGAAGGAGATAAATCCTGAGCAAGACGAGAAGACCTGATCATCACAAGTGATCAGAGGTACAGAGCAAGGCCAGCAGCCTTTATCCCAGGCTGCTGAAGTTACTTGAAGAAGTTAAACAGGAGAAGAGATACTCGTGTGACTCGAGGAGCCAGGAGAAGACCCTGTGGGACTCAGGGAGAAGATGTCTTCAGTGGGATTCTGGAGCAGGCCAGTGGGACTCTGGTAATACTGTGGGACGCAGTATAAAGACCCTCCTGTGGGACTCAGGAGAGATACAGTGGGACTCTGTATCGACCATTGTAATACTAACCGATTATAATGGGAGAATCCATGCTGGGAGAGCATGGCAAGGATGTAGGCCTTTGGTGCCGAACCTTGTAAATCCTTGTGTCCTGTGCCTTTATATTTAATGCATCATTCGAGGAAAGGTGAGAGATACAAGAAGAGTGGATCGAGGCTTTAACCAGCCATAGAGGTTTAATTGATTAAGAATCAATTAGTAAAAAGTTTTAAGGGATCACTGATTCACCCCCTCCCCCTCTCAGTGATTCACACTGATCTGGGCACTTCAATTGGTATCAGAGGGGAGGTTACCTCTAAAAGATCCAAGAGAGTCTTTATGAAGTGCATATTTGAGGAAACGAGCGACCAGCCTCAAATGGAGATATCTGCCAAGACTCTGAAAAACAGAATGAAGAAACAGGCAAAGAAGATTAAGAAGAAGTCTGGTGCAATCAGAGAAACTCCTTCTATGAAAAGAAATGTGAAAGTCACATCAGATGACAATTCCTTTTATCATTCTTCTGATGAAGCCTGCTCTAGCTGTGATGAAGATGGAAGAAACAATGATCTTCTAAATGCAATAAAATATCTTCAGAAGAGAGTCCCCAAGGAAGTTGCAATGTGTATAGCTACAGGCCTCCTTGATCTTCAAGAAGAAAAATTACAGCTAGAAGATGAAGCCAATTCTCTGGAAGTCCAATTGGCAAAAAGGGTTGGCATAACCAACACTCTCAGAAAGCTGGTAAATGCCAAAGATGAAACAGTATCCCTTTGCAATGAAAGATATGAAGACACTGCTGAAGAATTGCAAAGAAGCCTTTATGAGAAAGACATCTTTATGATAATGATCAAAGATGTTTTCCATGCACTGGAAAAGAGGCACAAAGTGTCAATGAATGTCAGAGATGCTCAACTCGAAGACAAAGTCAAATTGGTGAAGGAGCTTGACAATTCATTGCAAGAAATGAAGAAGGTGCATGAAGACCAGATGAAACAGAATTGGGAAGGTAGGCTAAGATTGGTTGAGGATGAGAAGAACTCCCTCAACATGAAATGCTTTGAACTGGAGGTGATATTGAAAAATCTGCAATCACCCAAAGCTAAATCCTCCCAGTCAGCTGAAAGCAGAAATGTTGCTACACAAGTGTGCTTTGAGAAGGATGATTCTAAAAGAAAGAAATCCTCTAATAAAAGGGAAACAACTTCTAAAAGGAAGGTACCATCCATACCATCTTGTACTCATGCTTCTAAAAGTGTTTCTACTAAAAGTGCAGGATGGAAGAATGAATCCAAACATGTATGGATGAAGACAGTAAAGAAGCAGAGCTCTCCTAAAGCAGCACAACAAGTCAAGAAAAGTACCCAACAATCAGAAGGACTCAAGAGGTCAAGATTTGTGGGTCAATGTTGGTGTTGTAATAAGTATGGGCACTGTTCAAAGGATTGTTGGTACAATCCACTAAATGTCAAAGCACAAAGGAATCCCATGCCTTGGGGGAGCAAGACAGAAGAAAAGAAGCAACATCCACAGGTCCAAAAACATCTGTTTACTGCTAACAGATTTGGATTACTTGACAACATCTGGGATGGTTGCAAAAGTGGTCAACAAAAGGATACATGTCAATCTCCAACTGTATCCAGAGCTCAAAAGAAGAAAAGATCACAGAACCTGGCTCAGAGAGAATCCTTGGGAAGCAAGCAGAAGAAAGTGGAAGATGCTCCCAAGAAGATTATGAAAAAGGAAGAGAAGACCTTGGAGTCTAAGTCCAAGAAGGGTGAGTCATCCAGTAGGACCACCAAGAAGACATGCTTCTACTGTGGAAAGAAAGGTCATACCATGGATCTTTGCAAACAAGACATGAAACTAAATAGAAGCAGACTGAACTCCAAAAGAAAATCAATCCAGAAGAAGAAGGGATTGATTGAAAATAAGTTGCCTAAGATAGGTAGCTTAGCAGCATCCAAAGAACCATGTGGAACTTCCAAAACTGAGGCCACTCTTCCAAATGATTTACTATTCATATGGCCAAATCAGTTGCAACTTTCCAAAGATCTGCAAAAAGCTGAAGATAAAGTTCTGTCAATTGCTAAGGCAAAAGGGAAGAAGAAGATTTCACATGAAGATGTGTTGAGATCCACACCAGCACAAACATCAAAGAAGATCAGATGTGCAAGTGTGAAGAATGGTGAAAATGGGACATCTCGGTTGAGAGAATCTTCTCAACCTTGTTGTTCACATTGATGAACCAAGGAGGTTCCATCTTATTCCCTAATCACTTGTATTTACATGTGCTGACATTGCAGGGAATTGAAGATGATGATCATTCTCAGCTGGAGGATGGTTTGGACAGAATGGAGTGCACCCCTTGAGGGGGAGCCAATCTGAAGAAGATGGGATTCTTAGATTAATACCATCTTGAGAAAAGTGAAGGTATTCCAATCATACTTTCATCCCTTGTTTCTTAATTGAGTTTATCTTGTCAATTAAGGGGGAGTATGGATTGAAGACAAATGGATGAAAGGGGGAGCTTTATCTTTGCACCTGAACTTTCTAATAAGTTTTGTGAAGTTGTGCAGGATTTAGCAATTCATTGTTATATCTGAAAAATTTCAAACCCCTGAAGCATGATCTCACATGTATAGTGAAATGTGGACAGCATTGAAAAATCTTGGTTATATCACTCTTGTTTTCTACACCGGGTTAGCCCAAGTAGACTTAGAGTTGATTTACTAAAGGTTCTTTGCAAAAGAAGAACATGTGGCATCATCCCTCTCTTATGGATTTTAAAGAAGATGCTATTCGAAGGGAGGAAGATATTTTTTTTTAAGAGAACCACACCACACCTTTGCATTTGATTACCAATAAGGGGGAGAAAATATTGGCACACATATTGACCCATTCATATGTTCTGAAGGAGAGTATTGACAACAAATACAAAGGGGGAGATTGAAGTGCATTGTGTTGCATTTGTTGTCAATAAGACATGAAGTTGTCTTGGAATGAATGGATGTCAGGGAATGTCAAGATGTGAATGACAAAGGTTGTGATGGTGTTGGTGGTAAAGGAGAATGGCCATGGTACTAAGATGCATGTCACTTAGGAGATTCACTAAGTGGTATTGGAAATTGTGGTTGAAACATTCTCCATGTACATCTGACGATTGCTGAGCTGCTCTTTAAGTTCAAAGAACTTGTATCAACTGGATACAAAGTCACAACATTGTTTAAAGACCATGCATTGTATTGACAATGCATGAGGAGCTGAAGAAAATCCATTCACATGTTCTAAGTGGATGAAGTGGTTTAATGAAATCCATGCACTAACACTTAGTGCATGTGAATCTGATGAAGTCCCAATTTGATCTCTGATTAGATCAACAAAGAGAATTGAAGAAGTTATGTGATTCAGGAGCTCGGTTGATGAAGATCCTTGAGAATTCTCTCCTGAGTAGAAAATGAAATGATGAAGAAGAATTATAAATTGAGGAGTTGTTTCTTATCAAGAAGATTAATGTTTGAATTCTCAAGAAGAAGATGAAGGAGAAGAATGGCTTAGAGAAGTGGCTTGGAATGTGGCATTTGGCTTATACTCATATGGAGGAGAACTTTGTTTTTAACAAAGTCTTTACATTTCCTTTGCCAAAAAATATGGCCAGCCCGTGGACACCTTGAGGGTTCAACCCCAAGGCTCATGTGGGCCTAAGGCGCCACGTCCAAGGGGGAACCCGTGGGGCGAGTCCAGGGGGGCAGGGCGCACCCGTAGGACACCGCATGGGCGCCTGGGGCACGCCCGGAGGAGCGCGGCAGGGGCCGTGTGTAAGCCCCCGAGGACACGCGGTAGTGAAACCCGCGCACCCGGAGGATTTATAGTGGGCGCTAGGAGCGCGCCCGCAGAGGCGAGAGTGGGCGCAGAGCGCGCCCGCGGAAGAACACGGTGCGGGGCGGCACCGTGGAGGGAGAGAATTCAACTGAGCCGGTTGGGGGAGCGCTTAGTTGATAAGGCGTGGAGAAACCGGGCGCCGTTTCGATGTGGGACAAACATTTTTGCCGCGGAGCGAATCCCAGCCGCTCATCTGATCGCGCGGACGATCTAAGCCGCACATCTAATCCGCCGCGGCCCATCCTGATCGCGACCGTCCAAATATTCGATCCGACGGCCATGGCTCGTCTTCCACCTCGAGCTCGAGCTGAGGACACCCCGAAGCCTCCCGCGAGCCTCCGTCGAACCAGGAGCAACCTGAGAGATGTTTTCGAGCTCCCGGCCACCTCGGATGAAACTGAAGGCTCCCTCGTGCTCGTCTGGCCAAACCGAACCCATTCATACAATAAAATATGCATGCACACGATGGATGAGAGATTTCGAGATTCGGCCGAGGCAAAACGAAGTTGCCGAGGCTTCGGTGAGTTCGTGTTTTGCATGGGATAGAAGAGACGAAGATCGTGCATGCGTTCTAAGTCACATGCACGTGGAGAAGAAAAAATAAATAGAACCCGCGTGAACAGAGAGAAGAAAACAAGATTTAAGGAAATCTTGAAATCCCGAAATCTTCGGGGGATTAAAAGATATCCCACGCGGAAGTCTTGAGGATTCTCTGCCTATAAAAGGAGAGGCCGAGACCTCATTGTTACTTGCTAAAGTTTTCTTGAAAATCCGAAGACCCGTGAGTGCCTCTGCCTCGCGAAGTTGAAGCCCCGCGCAAGTAAACTTGCGCGGCTTGAGTTCCTTGCGCGCTACTTCTTTGCGCGACAAGAAGGAGGAGGAGGAGGAGATCCCTGTGTGCACCTCTTGCGCGACAGGAAGGAGTCGCGCCGCATATTTGCGCGCTCGAGACTCTTGCCCTCGCTGCCCGCAAACTTATGCGGCAGGAGGTGCTTGCGCGACAAGAAGTGCTCTTGCACCCTTGCTCTTGCGCGCCTTCCTTGCACCCAAGGAGTTCGGGCTGTGTGTGCAAAAACAGAAGAAGGCAGTGTTGAAGAAGAGAGGTTGCACACCCTTGCGCGACACCTTGCCCCATTGAGAAGGCCGAGCCTTTGTGCTTGTGTGCCAAGTGGAAAAGAAGACCCGAGGCCTTAGTGCATTTGTGTGTGCACACCTTGAAGAACAAACTAAAAAGAACACTAAAGTGTGTGTGTGCAACAAGAAGGGAAGAAGGCCATAGGCATTTGTGTGTGCAAAAGACCTAAAAGGCCGAACCTAGTGTGTGTGCACTAGGTGAAGTGAACACACTTAGAAGAAGGAAGAAGGAGACCCTCACACTAAAGTACAACACACTTGTGAGTGTGTAAACAAAAAGAACAAAGTGTGAAGAAGGTTAAGAAGGTGTGTGCTTAAAGTGACTACACCCTTTGTGGGATTATTGAACCTAGAAGAAAGAGAAAGGGAGTGCATGCATGCATGCATGCACGTGCACACGTGAACAGTGCCAAATCAGTGGTGTGCATTTGAGTTGTCCAAGACCAGGAGGTTCTTGAAGAATTGAGAAGGCCATGCTATTAGTGCATGAGGATGAAGAGCTGCCATGCACTCAGTGCATGAAGTTGAAGTGAGTGAGACTGGACCAGACTGAAGTTAAAGATATCAGTTGTCTGAGCATTCAGTAGTTGAAGAGAGAAGCCAGGTCATCCTTAGAAGAAGGAGATAAATCCAGAGCAAGACGAGAAGACCTGATCATCACAAGTGATCAGAGGTACAGAGCAAGGCCAGCATCCTTTATCCCAGGCTGCTGAAGTTACATGAAGAAGTTAAAGAGGAGAAGAGCTACTCGTGTGACTCGAGGAGCCAGGAGAAGACCCTGTGGGACTCAGGGAGAAGAAGTCTTCAGTGGGATTCTGGAGCAGGCCAGTGGGACTCTGGTAACACTGTGGGACGCAGTATAAAGACCCTCATGTGGGACTTAGGAGAGATACAGTGGGACTCTGTATCGACCATTGTAATACTAACCGATTATAATGGGAGAATCCATGCTGGGAGAGCATGGCAAGGATGTAGGCCTTTGGTGCCGAACCTTGTAAATCCTTGTGTCCTGTGCCTTTATATTTACTGCATCATTCGAGGAAAGGTGAGAGATACAAGAAGAGTGGATCGAGGCTTTAACCAGCCATAGAGGTTTAATTGATTAAGAATCAATTAGTAAAAAGTTTTAAGGGATCACTAATTCACCCCCTCCCCCTCTCAGTGATTCACACGGATCTGGGCACTTCAGAACTATTTATTAAATATTTACATTATGTTTCCAAATATTAAATCAAATTTTTTTAATTCAGTTCACATAATTTTAAAAAATAATTAATATTTTAATCCCATAGATTGGAAGAAATGATGGGTTTTTAAGTAAAAATGTTCAAAATTTTAGAATGTTTTTATATCCAGTTTTAATATAAATTTTATTCCAAAGAAAAAAGTTTTGTTAAATGGTAAAAAGTGTATCTATTTATAGTTTAAAATCAATCAAAAATGTAATTTAACACTATAAATAATTTTTATGAAATTTTTTTTTCAATTAAAATTTAGTATTTTTACTATTCATTAAAACATGAAACATCTCAGAAAAATACCCAAAATTCACCAAATTAAATTTTTTATATTCAACATTCAAAGAAAAATTTTATTTTTTAAAAATATATTTTATAAATGTGTGAATAAATATATTTAAAACAAGGGTCCCATTAAAACGCAGAAAAACGGATTTTTTAGAAAAATACATCTTTTATTCATAAAATTGGATTTATTATTATATTATATCTTTAAAACTCATAACATCTATGTTCAAAAATATATTTAATATTATATATATATATATATTTCATTAATATAATCCAAAATGGGTTATGTGTTCATTTAATTGTTGTAAAACACATAGTTGTGAACATTGAAATAGTTTTTCAGAAATAACTTTCTTTTATTTTAAAGTGAACATTATATTCATTTATATTTAACTGTTCACAAAATAATTAATTATACATAAATTTATAAACTATTTTTCAAAATTCAATTAATCATTTTCATACCTAAAATTATAATGACTAGGTTATAATTATCTGGTTTTAAAAATAAAAAAATAGTGTTTCGTGGAAACTCATTGTTGCATGTAACATAAGAAAAGTCAGTGTTGTATATTGTTAAAACTAAACTACATTACACATTGAAAAAAAGAAATAAAATAAATTTATTTTATTTTAAAAAAGTTCACAATGAATCATGGTGTTACATTCTATGCCTTTAAAATATTTTTTCCCACAAAATTCATCAGGGTCATCAATGTTTTAATAAAGGAGAGTTACTTTAATAGAAACCCATATTTTAAAAATGAAGTCTAAAACATCATTTAAAAAAGAAAGTTGAAAATATAATAGTTACCTAAAGTAACTAATAACTAGGTTTTCCTATATAGGAACATATGTGGCATTTGAAAACATGGAAATAGAAGAGAAAACTAACTATCATGTTCTAATTAAGAGTGATAGAGAACATATCCAAGATAATGTTAATGACCAAAAAACCATAGAATAAATAGGTACAGAAAATTTCATTGATATCATCAATATGATGATCATATGATATCCTTTTATTTTAAAATACTTTGATATGATATTTATATACATGATAGAATCTCATAAGTACAATATTTCTCTATAGTTTTTCCATTATAAATTTTTTCTACATCACTAACTCCAAGAAAAAACGATGTTGAAATTATAATGTTTGAAGAAGTAGTGGATTACAAAGTCCATAATGGGTTGATAATTCATTTCTTCTATATCTAGTTATAAACATAAAAAATGGTTATAACAAGTTATCCAATTTGCATAAATATTTATATTATGAAACATTAATCTATAAAACCTCATTCAAGTTTCAATGTAAACAATTTCCTAAATGGTTACCCTTATAAACTTTCCAAAAGATTAAAATCCAATACATTCAAAATAAGGTCACTAAATCTATCATTTACCCCTCAAATAAATTATGTAACTCTTAATTGTCACATTACAAACATGTCAATACCATTATTATTTATTCCCTTGAAACAAGGTAATAACATGAATTACCATAGAACAATAGTGAAAACACTTATTCGTTCAAAAATTAACTATTTCTTCATACCATAATTCTACAAATTCTATAAAATGAATCCATGGTATCATAAACCAAATTTTCATCTTATCAGCCCCAAGGTCATCAATACAATCCAGTTTATTTTATCATAACCAAAATTCTCTATATTTCATTATTCTAACAGTGGCTCGTATTAGGGTTTATCCTTCCATTAATCATGTGTTTTCTAAAAACATCACCTTACCACCTCAATAAATTTTCCTAGTGACCAATACCATTCATCATATTCTCTTAAAAAAAATTTGAAGAACTAATGTGGATGAATACATAAGTATTTCATTATTCCATAATCAACTAAAAGTACTTATACAACATTATGGTTTAATTCCATAACATAATAACTCAATCATTCCACCACTTCATTTTCATAATATACATCACCAACATTGATCACATGATATTTCCCTTTGTTTTTTTGAATTAAGTGGTTTCAAAATATTATCATCATCGTTAGCCTTTGAACTTCTCCATTTATTAACATAATTTACATACTCCAATCATTTATATAATTTTAGCATGGGTGGTCCATTAGTGGGTGTCCTCTTTTCCACCATTTCATTAACAGACATGTTCATTTTATTTTGATGTTCATGAGATTTATGTCCCATGTTTCCAAATTTAAATCACCACCCATTTCAATTTAAACACTTACCATGATTTTTTAGCAAATTTCTGGGATAAAGATGTCTGTAATTTCTTTCCACCATGTGATTAATTATAGTTTCTATGAGTCTCTACCTTTTTTATCTAATCCATGGGAATGGTTGGTATCTCCAATTTCCATTTCCACCATAAGATCACATAAAACAATTTCATTGTATCTAATGATGCCTCTTATGCATAACAACATTTAGAGTCTAGGTATTAATCCATTGATGAAAAGGTCAAAATTATTTTCAGGTTGGATAATAATGTCATAAGAATACCTTGAAAATCTTGTAACATTTTCTTCATTGGATCCACCGTATTCATCATTATTTTTCATTAACTCAAGATATTTATTTCACATTTTCATTTGATTGATATAAATAAATAACTTATCAAAAAATATGTTACTGAATGCATCCCATTCTATATAGTCAATTTCAACTCATTGACTCATTTTTTTTATGATATTATACCTTTGATATTTTTCACCTTCCAAATGATGGACTGGGAAAATGAAATTCTATTGTTTTCAAAATTTGAGCAATGAAAATATATTTCCAATGGTACTAACTAATTGTTAAACCCCTAGTAGATTTGAAGGCCCATTGAAAGAAGGTGGATGCTGCCATATGAAGGACTCAACAGAAGTTGGTTCCCTCCTATAATTATTTGTAAGTCTAACATGAATGACATCATAGTAAATTTATGTGAACTTAACAAGTTCATTTTTTATTCCAACCAGCATACCATTTGGTTTCTTATGTGGAAAATATTTTCATTTCCCATCGCATTCATCATTAACTCGGGTCCTTCAGGTCCAATACCTTAACTAAAACTATAAATAATTGTGTGGGGGAACACTAATAATAATGGTAGAACCAAATAATTAAGGGAAATTACATTTAATATTTCAATCTTTAAGACATTGATTTTAATCTAAGGTTATTCATTATTATTATGAAAACAAAAGTATTGTAACCTATACATATACTTATACTTAGATACATATCTAGATATATCCTAAAAATATCTCAAGGGATCAATTTTTGTTTCTCATCCTAGTTTATAAAGGTTAACTTAACCTCTTCTCTCATACCAACACTAATGACCCAAGATTTTCATTCACATATATTATATCTTTCTAGATGAATATTCATTTCACTACACAAATAAAAGCCAGGGGACTATAATAGTTTAGTGACTTTGGAAACATGGAGAACATTCTTCTATTTTGGTGGAGGATCATCAACATTTCCCACAATGATCTTCCCCATCGTACTACTACTTAAAACCTTTCATTATCATTTATGGGAAGAAAACATAAGAAAACGGTGGGATTGGATGCTCAAAAAGGGTAAACATAGATGGTATAAATTTATTATCTTATGAATGAATAAGATAAAAAATATAGGTATGTGATCATGATAATAACATGAAAATTTTATACACAACCTTTCACGGATAATAAAAACGAGTTTTAGCATAAAATATTAACAAGAATCATAAGAATGATTCATCATCATAACTCATTACTTAACAATAAGTTCATGTCAAAATTGTTTGTTGAATAATTATATGTATATAAAATAATTTCTTATGTAAATTTAAACTACCAATACTCTCAGATCTGTCCATACCACCAATTTCCCAAAATTGAACAAACATATCGACATGACTCCCATCACATATCAAGCATATAGACTTGTTTCTCATGGTTATCTAATGATATAAAATTCATTAACCAATGAATTTGAAGGAGATATATGTACGGCCCATCTATTAATGAGAATTATATATATGTGTGCCATAATACCACAAATTATTCATCACATCAGAACCCATGTAATGAATTGAGCTATATAAACACTTCACAATAACCTAATTCATGAAAAATAAACAATTTTCATAAATATCATCTTATCATAAAAATAATCCACTCATAGATATTATATGAATGGTATCATTGATTCTCATCAAAATTAAATCATATTTAACATCATATAACATCATCATACATAGAATTTTTTTTTAAAATATTACTTGAGATAATTCTTTAGCAAAATTCCCTTACCATTATGAAATCAATTTTTAGAGTCCTGAAATTTTTTAAGAAAAATTTTTATTCGAAAATAAATTTATAAAATTATAATGGAATCTTAAATTAATTATTGATTCATGTAATTGTAACATTTTTTCATGTCGTATACATTAAAAAACATTCATTTCTTACTTTTACTGGAAAAGTCATTAAGTACCACATTAGGAAAATGACAAAAATGATTCCTTTCAACCCATTTAGTAAAAAAATAAAAAATGGGTAAAAATAAATTTAAATATACATAGGAAAATTTCAGAAAAATGAAATGATATTTATAAAAATGGTAATGGATTTCAAATATCACCCAATAGATATTTAAAATAAAACAATCCTGGTTGTTGATGGGATTGTGAAATAACCCCTCACGATAATATAATTATTAGAATTGTATGACCCATTAAATAAATAAAGTTATATTGCTATTAAAACACCATAATGATAAGAATAAGACACATAAAATACGTTAATGGGAAGTATATAAAACACATAAATGAAATATGTAGTGAATAAGACATGTAGGCCACACAGAAAAATGACACAAAAATCCCTTACCATATGCCTTGACTCCCATTATAAACATTCAAAACTCATATATAATAAATATAATTTTATTATAAATATACTAGATAAACAATTTCAAATATATAATACCATATTTTGTTTAATTTTTACTTTTTATTACTCTCTTATTAACAATTTTTTGTTAAAGTTATATTTCAAGTAATAACAACATTGTTTTTCTTTCACATTTTGACTTGTTATCCTTGGTACTCTTACATAGAACGTGATTTCTTCATCTAAATATTTATATTTATGATATAATATATATATATATATATATATATATATATTAATAATATATGTATTCATGTTTATTCATAAAAGTGAGAGATATAAAATAAAATATACCGTTCATAGAGAAGGAAAGTCGTATGTAGGCATAAACGTTGTTTCCATTTTCTTTTCATATTAAAAAAAGAAAATGATATGATATATTGTAATTGGAGAAAATTTATATGATATTTATATCATATATATTAATAAAATGTATCCTCATTACCATCCATGTGATATATAGATAGAAAATGAGTTACATCACATAGTGAAGATAGTAATCCATACGTATGCATGCTCTTATCATTTTCCAAATGATTAGATGGTAAAAAGGTAGATATAATATTATCATTATAGAAATATATTTATGTCATAATTATAACACAGAATAGTTAAATCCATCAAATTTACCACTCAAAAAATACAGTAATGGAAAATGAATTGTAACTCTATGTGGATACGGTAAGTCATACATACACACGAGTGATACATTCATTTCTTGCTCGACGGCAAAGGGGATGTATAATGGTGTGGTAATAATAATAATAATATTTTAGAATATTTGGGATTATGAATTTATTTTTTATGATATATATCATATTTTAAAGGAGGTATATAATGGTATAAATAAGAGTGACAGTTTAGAGTGATTACCCCTTCTTCAAAACAAATCCTTTAGAACTCCTCTAAAAGGCTATAGATTTGGTCCATTGGGAGGAAAATAACCCAAAAAAATTGAATAGAGAATTTTATAATGGAATTTTACAAAGGTGGGTAGAGCTATATTATTCATTATGGTTAAATGAGATGAGGTATGAAGGGTCCCTTTATAAAGAAGTTGAGGGGAACTTTTGGAATCTCCGAAAATATTAATTTATAATAAATCAATCTCAACCCAAATGCCTCAAAAAGAAAATTTATTCCAAACTAATATGATGTATGGTAGTAATATTATCATTCAATATATTTTTGACATGTTTTATTATTATTTTTAACCTCATCCATTTGATTATTCTTTAGTTATCCTATTTTCATTTTATTTATAGTAACAATATTTTCCATATTAAAATGTGCGGTTTTTTCTTATTAGGGGTAAATTAAAAAATAACTGAAAATTTTAGGATATTATAGACCATAATTTATCCATTTTTTCTTTATATATGATTTTTATCAATATTACCTAATTTAATAAAATATTATTTTCTTAAAATATCATTATTGTCAATGTTGACCTGATTCATAACATTGACTTTATGAAAATCAATACACCAATATAACATCGAAAAAATTCTTTTAATACACTCCAAATATGTCATATTAACTGATTAAACTTATTTATAAGCTTAATTAATTCAAATTATATTTATTTTTAATATTTCTAAAATCATTTAATTTATTTTTTCATTAATTTAATAATTACTACATCATTATAGTGTAATTATTTATGATAATTATTTAGTCACTAAAAATTTTAAAATAAAATTTAAATATGTATTTAAACATTTTATATTTCATAATAATATACATAGTCGAACATACATTTTGTTAATCCATAAAATAAAAATATTTTTCTTACTAAATATAAGTGAGTAACACTTGTCACTTCCTTTGATTTTAATAATATCTAAGTCATTATAATTGAAAAGAATCCATTAAATTATTAAATTTACATACTTATGTGTTATGGTTCTAATTAACTTCATCCAACAAATAGAATGTTTTGGGGTAGTTTTATGATATTTATAATAGTATTTTTAACCTTAATTTACTTGATTTACCCTTAACCATGGTAATAAATATATCAAAAGTAACTATTCTTACTATAAAAAATTAATGGTAAATATGAAATAAACATAGACCTTATGATTCTAAATATTGAATCCATTTTTATAAATTCTATTCACATTATTTTATGAAATAAATTAAACAAATAAATCTCAGAGATAGGAAAAAAACAATGGGTTTTTAATGTAAAAAGGTTCAAAAGTGTGGAATATTTTTGTGTGCCATTTTATTATAAAATTTATTAAA
This sequence comes from Viscum album, assembly GCA_963277665.1. Classification (NCBI taxonomy): domain Eukaryota; kingdom Viridiplantae; phylum Streptophyta; class Magnoliopsida; order Santalales; family Viscaceae; genus Viscum; species Viscum album. The sequence goes on along the minus strand of OY728127.1, from coordinate 1,348,599,700 downwards.
ATAAAATTATTTTTATTAAATAATAAAATAATTTATCTAATTATAAATTAAAATAAATAATAAATATAATTTTACAATCAAAATTATTTCGATGAGAAAACTATTTTCAATTAAAATTCAGTATTATTCATTATTTCTCAAAACAAGAAACTTCTCACAAAAATACCAAACATTAAGCCAGATTAAATTTTTATATTCCTATTTCAATGAAATTTTTTTAAAAAAAATATAATTTATAAAATTTTCAAAACTTATTTTAAAAAAATCTCACCATCAAAAGGCAGAAAAACTGTCTTTAAAAAAATGCTTCTTTTATGCGTAAAATTGAATTTGTTCTTATAACCTATATAGAAAACACATAATATATATGTTAGAAATTATTTTAAATATATTATATATATTAAAAATAATATAATCCAACATGGGGATTTTTTATTTTACTAGGATAAAAACACTTAATCGCCTTTAAATAGTTTTTTCGAAGACCATTTCCTTTTATTTTAAAAAGTATTTTATTTTCATTTATAATTAATTGGTCATAAAATAATTAATTATTCATATATGTATTTTTTTTCATAATTCGGTTTATCTTGTTCCTACCTACAATTCTAATAGTTAGGTTATAATTGTCTCCTTTCAATAATTACAACAACAAAATGATGTTTTGTGGAAAATTAGTGTCGCATTTATGGAAAGCTAAGCTAGTTTTGTGTGTTGATCAAACATAAATTGGTGTAGCTTATAACAAATGATATCAAAGAAATTTATTTTATTTGTATAAATTTCGTAAATACTATGGATGTTACATATATTTTATGATATATATAAATATGGTTCCATATTATATATATAAGAAACTTATATTTATTATATATGAGGTTTGAATGTGTGTGAAAGAAGTCCATACATAATGTAATATATTTTTTCCTCAAGTTTCCTTCTTTGAGACATATGTTATATTATGCATCTAAATTATTTTAAGAGGAGTATATAAAACCACTTTGTCATATAATTTCCTGAATTGATTTATCCTCCTAATATTTTTAGTTTTAATCTATGTTACTCCTTCTTCGGACTTACGGTTAAAAGATACTAAATTGGTAATGATTTGTTTTTACAATGTCATTATTTATTAGGATTTTTATTATTATGTTTTTGAAGATAAAATATTTTGATCTATATATCATGAAAATCATGAATTTTCTTATTATCTTCTTAATAATGATATTTTCAAGTAATAATTCCATTTTTACTCTCATTGGTACATAAAATAATTAATATAATATTTTTAATAAAATCTAACATCATTTCTCTCTTTAATCCAAAGTCATTTTTTATCCAAAACCATGTTTTATAAATCTGTTTTCCAAAAAATGTAACATTCAAAAATTTATTTATTAACATAAAATATTTCCATGTATGAATATTTAGTAATTTTTTCAAAGGAATCATTTTATCATTTTTCAAAAAATTATGATTTTTATTTTACCTAAAATTTTATTAAAATATTTATTTTAATATGTATGGAATGTTCCACCATCATGACCTAATTCCTTAAAATATTCCTTTAAATTTTTTAATGTTAATTTTCAAAGGAATGTGTTTTTAAAATTATTTATGTTTTAAAATGTGCATATCAAAGTGAGAAGGGAAATTTTCTCAGAAAACAATTTAAATGGTCTTTCAAAATTATTTTTTACATAAGATTAAATCATTTGATGTTACCCATTCCTTACTGGGGATATGATCCAAGGATACCAATCATACTCTTTCTCTTTATGTGTTTTTAAAGATGAAATGATATTTATGAATCGTGTTTCACTTCCATGGGTTATTCCATGACAAAATGCTTATGAATCCAATATCCTTTCATGCGTTATGTGATAATGAAATTATGAAATTATTATAAAACTTGTATCTCTTCAAAAAGTTATTATATGATAAAATGTTTATGAAATCATTTATTTTCACGGTCCAATAAATGAGGAATGCATTATTTTGATTTGGAACATATATATATATATATATAAACATATATATATATATATATATATAAACATATATATAAATATGAATTTCATTATGTGATGGGTGTGACCTATATCACTCTATAATGAATTTGGTAAATATATTTTTTTTATGAGATAAAAATGATAAGAATGGTGAGTGAAACCAATTTATTAGGGTACTTCATCCCCTTTTATGGTCTTGGGAGTGAATGTTGACTACTATTATTATTTTGGGAGTGAACCCATTCCACCATGATACCCTTTTAAGTGAGTCATGACTACTATGGAAATGATTTTCAATACTTATATATATTCCAAAAAACTATTTTTTATGCCAATTATATTCTTTCTTGACTTGTGTTCTTTGATTTATTTATTATTCATGCATTATAATATTATAATAATTAAACCATAATTAAATATTTGATATTTTGTGTATGTTATTAAAATTTTGTGCTCGTGATCTAACACCCTTATGCTCATGTTATGCTTACGTATCTCCCTTGTTTACCCTTTCTAATAATTTGATATCACCCTTTAATATGTTTACCTTACCCAAGTTATGAGAAAATATATTATGTATGATATGTTAATAAAGGTTTCTAGTTATGAATAATATAGTGGGAGATGAGGTAGTTCACCTATGAACCTATTTTTTGTGCATCCAAGTTTCCAATCAAAATTAACATTATGATAATCAGGAATGTGTTTGTGTAATGTAACCAAAATCTATAAAAAAATGATGTAATATTTAGTCTTGAAAAGATTTATTCACTCTAATATAGGTTTTTTGGAGGTGGTGGTTCTACGTTCATGTTTAAATCAAGGTTTTCTAAATCATTGTGGCCTCTAAGGGATAACTGTGTAAGGAGGGTTGGGGGAGACAAAGAGCTCCGCATGGTTTAGGCATGGTTTTCAAAACCATGTGGAATACCAATTGTAACTACAAAACATATACCTAAAGTTACAGTGGCTCTATATGGATTGATAATAGAATGTCCAAAACATGTGATGTTTCAAGGAAAACTAAGAAGCTCGGTTTTTTGTGTATATTGGAACCCACATGGTTGGTTCACTATTATCCAAACTATATGGCCAAACTATATTAATATTTTGATCTCATTAAAAATTATTAATTGAACCTTTTACGTATAAATTTCTAATTTCTTAAGGGTATTTTTCCGACCCCTATGTTCATATCCACTTCTCTTTGTCCATGGATCACATATGCTCCTTCTCTGGTGGATTTCTTTTCGAATTCATGTTGTTTGGCTTGAGTTATGTTGGTTTCTTCTTGATTTGTTCCCTCATTCATCTCCTCAACCATAATTCAACAATTTTTGTGGAGATAAGGAACTTCAGTTTGGGTGTTGGCTAAATATATGGAGTATAATGTGTATTTTGATTTCATTTTTTATGTATGAGGTTTTTGATACTTGTTTCTTCCTCTCCTTGGTGGTCTTCATCAAGGGTGTCATGAATTGGAGTGGCCAAGAAGTATTTGTCTCTATTTGAAGGAATTTTTTGAGGAATACCTTTAAATTTCTAATTACCTTTTGTTTTTATTTTTTAAACATACACTAAAATGAATTAGTGTTAGTGAGTATTCTATTTTTTATGTGTTTTATGAATGGTTTTGGTAATTTGTTGTTTAAAGATGGGTTTTTCAATTGGTTGTGGATTTTAGGCCAACCAAGTGTTTGATAAAATAGATAAAATAGGAATTTGTTCTTTTAAATTGATTTATAATGGGTTTTAGAAATGATTTTACTTTGGAAGTGGAATTTTTTAAAATTGGGAATTTTTTGTTATGAAGTGGATTTTTCTTCAAGGGACTAAGTGAGTCTTTGTGTGGGGAGACCATGTGATATTCCATTTTGGTTTCAATTATACAATGAGATATCTTGGTGATGAGACCAAGGATGATTTCTTGTGATTCCAATTCATAGATAGACAGAATAGTTTTTACACACTCATGTTAGACCTGATTGTTAGAGGCCCAAGGTGCATCGTACTCTTGCCAAATTGGTTTATGTACTTTATGCATTTGATTAGTTCCATTTGATGTGATGGCATGTAATATTCCCAATTTTTGATTTTCTATTAATATGGTTATATAATGTAGATGTTATTATCACCCTTATTTATTCTTTTTTATGTTAAAGAATGTTATGACTTGTGGATTTGTCTATTTACTTTAGCTGTATTTGGAAATTGTTTTTTAAAACCATTTTTTTAACACAGGAAATATTTTATTTTTAATGTATACTAGTAATTGATTCATTTAAATGTAGATTTTAGTATTTAAATTATCCTCAAGCTATTTTTTTAGTTTCTTGGGTAAAATCATTTAATAGATTCACCATTTTTCTGCCTATGATTTGTTCCTCACACCATGTTTGAACCCTTTTTAGGCATTTTTAGATTTCATTTTTCTGTGCATAGGTAAGGGAAATGGAACCATGTCCAAGGGTGGCACTTCATGATTACCAACATTTGGTGTTTTTTGTAGGACACATGGTCTCACAGGGATGGACACATGTGGTGTCTTTTTTTTGTATTTTTTACTAGATGGATTGTTTGATGGCCTTGATTGGAATTACTGCCCTTTGTTTTTTGGTTGTATTGTTTACTTTGAGATACCACATATATGTCTTCTTGGGGCATGTTTGTACTTTATGTATTCCATTAGTTATGGTATTTTCTTACCTTGTGGTGTTTACAAAGATGATATTTGTTTAGCTATCCCAATTTATTGATGTTTAATGTGTAGTTATCTATGGATTAATCACTCTCAATTGGTAATTGGTTATGCCTAATTATTGTCCCCAGACCATGGAAATTAAGAATTCACTTTGGATCATGTGGACAACTGACTCGGCTGATGAGTTTGGTCAAATAGGGTTAGTTTGACAACATAAATATCATTTGGTCAAAAGTAATATACTTAATGTCATGTAAATCAAAATAAATTATTAATTTTATCTTAGGATTTATTTAATTAGTATAAAAACTTTTTTTTAAATAACGGTTTTCAATTATATATATTATTATTAAAATAAAATTTAATTTTAGCACATTTAGAAATAAAGTATAATAAACTTCACTCCATATTTGATTTTAGTAGGCCCAAATAACGTAATAAGGTTCATTTTATTTGTATGAAAAAAATTACTAGGATAAAGTTTGTAATATAACACCCCTTGATCCAACACTCTGATGTTGTCAAAACATGTTGTTTACGAGACATAAATCACACCTCATCATATACCAGAGGCTACCGACTAGTAGTAGAGATTTCTGAAGTATATTTGGGAGACTATACCCCCTATTACTGGGTTACAACAAAATATAATAAAAAAATATAAATAATATCAGAGTGTAGAAATAATGGAAACAATGGAAACAATAGAATATAGTGGAAAAACCAACCCATAAAAGGAAAATGAAAAATCTTATAAATATTAAGGGAATAATTTAATGATAGGATAAAATGTAACTAAATTTCTTGATAAAAGTAATAAAAATAAAAGATTAATATACTTAAAAAAGACTCAAAATTCCCTAGTCCCAAATACCCTTTTGGTCCCATCTCCAAACTCCATCGCATCCATAAAGTAACAATCAAAATCAAGGTCCCTTTATCTTTTCAAATCCTACGTTCATGTAATATGATTTGGTACAAAATGGAGGCACAAATAGGGTGTGAGTAAAACTCATTAGGTCAACCCCACCATGTCAAAATATGATCCGTCTAACAATAAGTTCATGCAATAATGCAATAAATAGGTTTATTAAATAATTTCGAAAATAAATTAATATAGTATGAACCTAATTTAGAACTATATCAGAGTAACTATGATAATTTATCTCAACCATTCCAACCATAGACATATAACCATGGTAAAATGTTACCTTCTTTGGCACCATGACGGAATGACTATGATAATGGCTCACAACGATGCCAACCACAACCCCACACCTAAATAACCTGCTTCAATGCCACAAGGGAATGTATCTAAAAATGTATCCCAACTATGCCAACCATAAAAATATATCCATGGTATAAATCACAAAACATACATCCAATCCCACTATACAGGAATATCAATATTAAATTAGGTCTTAGGTTATTGTATAAGAATTAAAACATGTATTGTGCCCAAACATGGTATATAATAATTTCAACATGTGACACTCAAAAAAGCTGACAATATAAGTCTTTCATCATCAATTACTGGTCATAACTCTCTATATATGAAATATATCATGGATCACTATGCATAGCCCAATATATAATAATTACAATATGTATCAAGTCCATACCCATTATATAATAATTTCAACATGTAATCAATAAGTCATGATAGAAAGGATATAACAATATCAAATCATAAGATACAAGGGTTAATAAATAAAATTACAATTTTTCTTTCAATTTTACATTCATTTATATACATAATGGTAAATATTCATTTCCATAAGAAAAAAATTCCTTTACCTAAGGATAATATATCATAAAATCAGTGAAGTTATCATGTCATGTTAATCCGACTTTAAAAAATTTTCCAACATCTTATTATTCAAGTTTCTCTCACAAAATGTATAGATATAATCCAGTTTGAATTAAAAAATGAATATAAATAGAATCAACCAGCATTATAAATCATGCTTTATAATTTAATGATTGAAAAATATATTATAGCACGTGTTAAATATGAAAAATTACAATATATCAAAAACTTCCAAATTAAATAAACCATAGAGTTTTGGTTTAGTCACCCTACTATTAACTGGATATTATCAAAGTACTTCCAAAGGGGTAAAACCAATGATAATTTAGGTGTAGAAGATATCATGATGAAATCTAGATAATATCTGATCATTATTTATGTCAAATCCAAATGTGTTCCAAAGACTCCACTTCCCAAACAGAGAAAAATGGGAGAGGATGAGAAAGAAAAAACCAAATAATTGCCAGGGGTTGATCACACCAATGGGAAATCTTGAATTGAGGAAATACTCCCAAAATAACATAGAGATCATCCTAGGTCCATAGGAGTGGGATACATAAAAGAATAATGAAAATTTCATCCATTTTTAAGCCTTAAAACCATTTCTCTAGATAAATAAACAGGGTGTAACAACCTTTACATGTCATGTATTAAATTTTAAAGGGATATAATGAAAAAACTACACCTTTTTTATTTTTTATTTCATTTGAAATTTACACATTGTGAATGGATTATATGATGTGTAACTTCTTCTCACCCAGCACTGGTTCAAGAAATGTTGAGTGGCATTTAAATGTGGTGTAAACCAATTACATGGTGTGAAAATTCCCTACATACAAATTTTATCCCATATTTTGAAAATGATACAAGAGGTCCTCTAAATAATTCTAAATAATTGAAAACCCCTATAACACCATTTTACATGTGTATGTCTAGACTCCATTAATTCAAACAAAAAGACATCATTGGGATTTAGGTCATTTTCCCCAATAATGGCCTTTTTCTACAAAGAGGAATAGGCCCCCAAGGATGATGGACAGAGGAAAATCCAATTAACTTAATTTAATGAAAAATCTCATAGCTGGACATACCAAGAAAATTAAAGGGTCTTATAATCTACCCACCATCTAACAGCTCATCCACAATTTTCCCTATGAATCATTGTGAGGTCTTGATGAACAAGTCTGGACACCATGCTCATATATCAAACTACATATCCCAAGTCTCCTCTTGAATATGAACATGATTTCATTACACTCAAACTAATGGAACCACCCTACCCTGAATATATTTCCCCCAACAATCCAAAATCCATATCAGATGCCCCTCAAGGGATGCATCTACTCCAAATGAAACATCTTCAATGTCTACCACATGAGAAGTGTTAAGATAATATATGTGATATTGTGACATGTAAAACAAGTCATTCATGGATCTTTATTTCCATGAATGGGATAATTGATAATACACTAGACCAAATCTATCCACTATCCAAAATATCACGAAAACCTTGGGTTCCAGCTTTCCATATTTCATATTATAAAGTTTCCCCAACCCAGGTGACACCTAAAATAAAAGGCGATGATTAACCTCAAACCCTAGAGGTCATATCTAGTGGTCATTATAATATTTTACCCTACTCTGCATGGTTATCAATTTCATCCTAATCAACTGAACCTACTTACATATATCATGCAAAAAACTAGCCCCAACAAGAACTAACTCACCAGCCTCAAACCAACAAAGACCCATATAGAACTCCCTATTATACAAGGACTTGAATGGTTCAATCTAGATTTATTCAAGGAAATATTTTTTATATTCAAATTCCATAAGTTCTATATACTTCTCTATTGAAACACTGAAACCCAAAAAATTGGCTCAAAACATATCATTCAAAACATGAATAGTTCACTTAGATTGACCATCACTATAAATTGAAATGAGGTTATATATTAGAAATGATACTCCTCATACCACCCGAAGCAGAAACTCCTTGCACACATAATGATTAACCATATAAATAGCTATGAAGGTCTCATTGATATGTAAGAAGCGGTCTACCTACGTATGTTTTTCTAAAATCACCCATACAACATCTTTCTTCGGAGTTGTCTTGGTTAATGGGTAATCATATCAAAAAAATCGATAGTGACATCATCCCATTTCTATTCAGGGATGGTAAGAGGCTCTAAAATCTTAACTATCCTAAGATTCTTGGACATCACCTATAGAAAAGTGGAAAATCTCACCATAAATCATGATACTTATTTATTCATTCCTAACCACTAGTACTATCTGTGGATATCATAATACATCTTTTCCAAACTAGGATATACCACCTATTTAGATTCATGAAACTCTCTATATATCTCATAGTTCAAGTTCATAGGAACCCATAATCATCCATGAAAAGGAAAAAAATACCCTACCTAGAGAAAATATCATCGGTGTCATACCACTATATATTATTTCTCCAACAACTTAGTCCTATGAACAAGATAACTATATTTTCATGATCTAATAAAAAAATCATGGGTATAATAAATGTCAAGGAAGCATTTACTCATACATGGGACTCCTAAACATCTAGCTTAATGTATAAAAAGAGTTCCATTATCCACCACTAATTGCAAGACTCCCACACTACCTAAACTCACATATTTCTACTCAATGAATTTACCAAAAAATTTCACTTGTATAATTTATAATCCACCTAGTTGTTGAAAGACTATAGATACTCATCCCAACTTTCTCTTATGAAGTTTCAGGTCACACAAAGAAAAGATATACCTGAGGCTCTTATAGTCCATGTATACCACAAAACCCTCTCCCATAAGATAATGTCTCTATCATCTCTATGAATGTACCACTAAAACTGACTCCAAATTATGTGTTGTGTAATTCATCCCATTCAGTCTCAGCTATTTGCAGCCATAAGAAACTAATCGATCCCCATGTATTATAACTACTCTGAATCAAACTTTAGATGTGACACAGTACCATATATATACATTACCTATAATATTTAATCTGTGGATAGTTTCTAAGGCCCACCATCTATTAACCATAATAAAATTTCTCTCTCAATTAAATGACCAAACAAACTTAACCAATTTCTTGGTCAACCATGACATTAGTGCTTCCAAATGGAATAAGTCCTAGATAAACCACAGATAATAATCTGATAAACCCAGAAATCTCCAAATCAGAAAGGAATTCTTGATCTTATCCAATGATACCATGGATAAAACCTTATCGGTGTCCACCGGAACTCATGCCATTGAGATTACATGGCCCAAGAAGTGCATGTATCATTCCAGAAACAACATTTAGCTATCTTGGAATAAATATTATGCTCTCTCAATGTACTTAAGATGTTTTCAAGATGTTTCGAAAGATATTCAACTGACTATGAGTAAATAAAGATTTCATCAATGAACACCACCATAAACTGATCCAAAAAAGGATAAAATATTTGATTGATCAAGACATGAATATATCTAGTGCATTGGTAAAACCAAACAGCATCATTACGAACTCATACAAGACATACCTACTCCTAAATTATCTCTGATAAAGTTATGATGGTATCAACCACAAATAGTGGTATTATAATCTAAAATAGATCTTGTATATAATCTTAGCATCTCCCAGTTGATCAAAAAGAACTTTTATACATAGAAGGGGAAGGTAGTTTTTTACTAAAATATGTTTCAATCTCTAACAATCCACACATAAGAACTACGTTACATCATCCTTTGTGGAAAAATGAACTAGGAAACCAATGGTATATGTACTAGGCTGTATGAAACCCTTAGTTTCATGATTTTTAAATAGAATTTTCAACACCTGAAGCTCTGTTGGTGTTATTCTATATGGCATGATAGAAATTGCCTATGCCCCTAGCACCAACTTCATCGTGGACTTGATCACTCACCTGGTTGCTCAGCCATAGAAAACATTGATAAATACATTCTCAAAATGGTCTTCCATTAAAGGAAAATAATCCTATTATATTACACTATAATCTAGGGAATGAAAAACTACATTATCCCTGAGGTAATCCAAAGTACAAATAATTAGTCATGCAGGACTTGCTTAAAGATTCCACTCCCCCTTGCGAGAATAAATGGATCATTCATGAGATAGAAATGGAACTCTACTAAGGTAACCGTAGATATATTAGAGGTATAGAATTTGATAATCCATAAATAAGATCAAATTTAAACCTATACTTTATAGAATAAATGGTGCCCATATGGAATGGTAACCACCAATCTCCATAGAATATGGCTTAAAATGTTTGATAATATCTAACCGCACTCCCAATGGAGTATTAATGGTCATAACACCATCCCAACATTCCAAAAACAATATAAAACCATTTACTAAAAGAGATGTTAAAAAGGAATATGAATTCCCCATTTCAAAAAAAACAAGAATGGTTTGATGATTAAATAATAAAACCATGGATATTAAAAGGTAATGAATCCACAATATCTATATTAGCAATTATAGAATGCATATGACTAGCCCCTCTCCCCTGGTATCCTATCTGTAACCCTTGAGACATTCCCTCCACTTAGTATTGATGTTCCTATAGTTGAGTAACATTTCCCCAACCGTGACCAGAACATCATGTGGAACTCAATTGGCATATCTTATAAGGAGTAACTATGTCCTACCAAGACTCTGGTACTTATCTTGATCCCCTATGACTTCTCAAATGCCGCAAGCCCCTATAAAATCATTGTAGTTGGTCCATCCTAAAACAATAATGGCACTCCAATGTGGGGTATGGAAACTAATTCCACTTTTGATCCAACATTCACACTAAAATAAATACAATAGAACAAAATCTTGAGATTGAGTCCCACTGCACTTATTATATTTTCTGATGTTTCCTTGTTAAAATTTTTCCCAGTTATGCTTATTTAAAATACAATAAGGGGTTCATGTTTTACCTACTCAAATAGTCCTACTGCATTTTGGGGACTCTCTCATATTCCCTTTCACTATAAGTTACTAATTACTCACATCCTCTACACACATCTAATGTAAATTGTTCACCTATGACATGATCTATTAGAAAATACCATCTTAAATTATATCTCCTAAGAGATCTCATCATCTTGTAAAGATGATGCAAAGTGTAATAGTTCAGTGAAGCATATCGTGTATTCCATCACTAACCTACCTTCCTATGTTAGTTGAATGAACACGTGATCCTTATCCTCCCTCAACATCCTATGACATAAATCTATATACAACATCTACACAATGTCCTTCAAAGATAACTAATCTTGTTTCTAGAATGATCTAATATTTCCCAACAACACATGGATGGTCCACAAATCATATATGTAGAAAGATTTACCCTCCTATATTCAGGTGTTTCGTGATTCCTAACGATTATCTGGACTAACTTGAAAAAACACATAGCTACCTTGGGGCCACCTCCCCATTGAATGAAATTGTATGCAATAGTTGGAACTCTCTCATTATCTCATAAATCCAAGGTATGGTGAAAATAGTTTCCCTTCCCATAGATCACATGACCCATAGAAATTTGTTTCATTTCTAAACACCCATCTAATCCTCAGTAGAAATTAAAACCTCTAGGTCTTCTGCCCTAGGGGAATTTTGATTTCCCCTCTCTTGACACTCATCTCTAAGATGACGAGTAAAATTATTCAATAAAAAATTAACACAATTTTTAGAACACTAGTTGTTAATATGGTCTGCCTTAGTAGGTGATAACAAAAGAGAACCACTGACTCCAAGTATCCCTAAAAATGGAATTTAAGTGTTTTAGAATGACATAACCATGAATTTCATTCCATTGAGCTTATATAACATGTATCTTATAACATTGGTTGAACATGAAAGTATATATAACATTCAATATATATTTCCTTATCAAGAATAATGCTTGTCATTATATATATGTTTGTGTCTGTGTGTCTGTGTCCCTACACTACTACAAAAATGGGAAAGGGAAGCGCCACCTTATATCAGCACTAAGCAAAAACCTCTGATAAAGACAACCTTTATCAGTACTTTTCTAGCGCTGATAGAGGGGATCTTTATTAGCGCTAGAAAAGCACTGATAAAGAACTCGTGTATCACTGATAAAATTTTAGCACTGATACAGGGCATCTTTATCAGTGCTAAAATTTTAGCGTTGATAAAGGGTAACCATTATCAGTGCTAAAAAAGGGCTGATAAAATGACCCTTTATCAGTGCTAAAATTTTAGCACTGATAAAAACATAGTCCATTTTATTATAATGTCGGTCAAATAGTGCCCTCATTTTATCGCGACCTAAAGCTCACACGGTACTAGAACCCTGTAATTCCCCTCTACTGCCCGCTGAGCTTCGCATTGCCGGACCTCCGCCGCCCTCAAGCTTCTCGTTGCCAAACCTCTGCCACTCGCTGAGCTTTGTGTGGTTGGACTTCCGCCACCCCCGAGCTTCGCTTTTCCGGACCTCCTCCGCCTGCTGAGTTGCGCGTTTCCAGACCTCTGCCGCCCAGGAGCTTCATGTGGACATTCCTTTGCGGCCCGTTGAGCTTCGCGAGCCGGACCTCCGCCGCCCTTCGAGCTTTTCTTTGAATGGTCTGAAAAATCTATGAACCCCCTTATTGTGTCTCATCATAGGATGAATGGTTTATTTGTCCCAATGACATGACTTTCCCTAACAATGATCCAACCATGAACATCCCCCCAAAACCACTAAAATTTCTCAAAATTCACTCAAAACATCTTTAGATAATCTCCAAATATAAGGAGACCCAAAAAAGGTTGTAGATATACCCGAAATAAGTTAGTGATATGTTTAAGGCATGTTTTTCGAATCATTTTTTGATTTTGGGATTTTAGTATTGATGATTATGATGAATACTTTGCTTTATGTTTGGTGTTTTCTACATGGGATACCTTATAATTGTGAGTAATCAAATGGGTTCTACTCTAGTTAGCCTTGAGGTGATCACTTAAGTCTATTTTTGATGTCCCCAAGAGGCCTCATTTATATTGATTATCTGGTCACATAACCAGGTGGTGTTCCATGAGTGAGTCAATTTCCATTAGAACCTATAGGTCATATTTCATCCTATGTTTCTCTAATTAAAATTAGTTTCTTTCCCATAATTATTTTAATGGAAGATTTTGTGATTATGAGTTACTCCCATTGATTAACATTATTATTTACTTCTTCAACAATTTATTTTTTATCTAACCTTGATTATTTATTTTTTCTTTTATCATTAATCTATTATTCTAGAATTTTCTATTAGTATAGTTTCTTTACTGTAAACAAAAATGTGGAATCTTTGGGGAATGTTTGACATGGGTTGATTTTATTTAAAAGGGATTTCTTAATATGTGTTTTGTTCTTTTTATAAATGTAGATAATGTTAGGAAAATACAATTCCTTATGAATTTTTTCATTTCTAAAAAATGAAATATATATTTTAAAAAATGGTTGACCACAATGTTTTTTTTAATAGATTGAATTCCATTTTTTAATAGATGGAGAGCATTCATGAGTGAGAGAAAAACTTGTTTTCATTGATGGAAGTTTTGAGGTGGTTCAATGAGTGAGATGAGACATTGATATATAATTTTTTAGTCTCTTGATATCACATGATATTAAATGGGAATCAATCCTTATTTAGTTCTTCAACACGGTGCGGTATGTGATCGGCATCAGAAAGAGGGAGCCCTCTCGGTTGAAGGATAAATTCATTTAAAAGTTATATTTCATACAATAGGGACATGAACCATGTTTTTTAACTTCATGCAATGAGAACATTGAACACACATTTTAATATATTGTGATTAGGATTATGATAATGTATTTTAAGGTTGAATGTATTTTACCAAAATGTCACATGGTTTCATATCATGCAACTAGAACATATAGTGTGGGTGAGGTGAATTATCCATCCATAGAGACCCTACACCTTGTGAAATATGGGTAGAGGATGAAAAAGGATTAATTTCGTGATTCATGGACCAAAATGGTTGTGTACTAGAATTTTTTGGTGTGTCATACATGAATAACGACCTGATGTGAGAAGGGGCTTGTGGAATCTCAGCCCCACACGAAACAACATATAACTAGGATGTTGGATTTTTAGTTCAAATCCATATATCTCATACTAAAGGGATGGCTTATTCATGTAAAATATCTCTTGAGAAACCTAGTATTGGTGGAAAGATTGATATTCTCATCATCAATGGCGATCAATGAGTTTACACTATCAGAGTGAAGTTTATGAAAATTTTAAGGTCATTTCAAATTGGATTCTAGTTTCACTAGATTCATCCTATGTATCATAAATTCCCTTATATCCAACACCATTTCACTGTAAAGTAAGGAATTAAGGATAACCTTTTTCTTTAAGGACAACACCACCATGTTCTGATGCATTTCTAGGTCATCCAATGCTTGAACACTATTTTCATCGAGGGGTTCCCCCATATTTCCTTCATGTTATCTAAGTGAATTTGTCTGGAAGTTCACTTTTATGGCATGATGCCCAAACCACCAAGCTTTCTAGCCTTTCCACCCCTACCTCCATCTCTGCCCTTCTCCCTCGCTGAGGTTACTGACTGCTTCTCTATAGTGGCCAGGCCCCTTCCTAGCGGTGTTTGTTATGTCGCCCTTGGCTCTGAGCCTATCATCCAGCTCCCAATACTTATTGATCCAGAGATAACTCCCTAACTAGCCCCCAAGTTTCATTACCCATCCTTCCCCTTCCCCTTTGGATCCTCATATCCCACTCATATAAAGCTTACCAACCAGAAGGGATTAGGAACATGTTCAAAATCAAGGGACCTCAATGAGAGATCATCATCCCACTTCAATAAGGCTATTGGATCTTGATCCAATGCCAGAGCCCTGTCCTACCCATCATTATTATCTTCATATGTAACGATCATGGTCTTAGTGCCCATGTTAAATCAGACTTCCTCACCATATAAATCAAAAATCATAATTTCATTGTCGTTGTTGTCAAATAAAACAAAAAACCCTATAATAATCATATAATTCTCTTGGAAGATCAAGTTACATGGATTTTTACACTCTGAACCCTCCAATAGACAGAAATGGGTATTTTGGCATAATAAATATGTTGTTGAGATTGTTCAATATTGCAATAAATTCATCACTACCAAGTTGTCCAATAGTGACACCTCTTTTCTTATGACTTTTGTTTTGAGAAGCTATGACCCTCTTCAAAGAGAATCTCTATGGATTAAACAAAATACCATCAATCCCGGCCACCATCCATTTTTTGTTGGGGGTGAATTTAATGTCATTTCCAACCCAAAGGAAAGGAAAGGTAGAAGCCCATTCTAGAGGAAGGCCATCATGGATTTTGTTCAGTTCATGGCTGGGAAGGGCCTCATTGATCTCAGCTTATGAGGTGATAGTTTCACCTGGTGCAACAACTATAGGGGCCATCACCACTTGTGGAGTCTATTGGATAGGTGTCTAACCAACATGAAAGCCAGTAACCTATTCTCAAATTCCATGATTTTCTATCTTGCTTGAGGTACTTTGAACCACTCCCCCCTCTTGGTTTCCATTTATTCATGGAATGATCATTACGAACCCTTGAAGGAATCCTTATAACAGGACATCGTTTTTGAAATATGGAATGAACCCTTGTAAGAGTATCAGGCCACATTCAACCTCAGTGAACTGACCTCAAACCCCGATAGGTGTGTGTTCGCCCCTTCCTCCTTATGTACCTTCACCACCTGGGACTACTGTCACATATGGGATCCTTCATAGTATTCTGATAGATGGAATGATACCTTGGGTTTATTGGATTATTAACACCATTTTTTGAGATTTATGTGTGACTATATACTTGTTATATTTTCTTATTATTTCTTATAAACCGCCACTTGAGTCGAGTAACCTGATTGAAATCCATATTGGTACTTTGGTTTTGATGTGGATATGGTTTTTTATGTGTTTATAACATGTGTATTTGTAGATATATGGGTATTTAGCCATGATGATATTGAATGTAGGGAAGAGACCTAGGAGTGGTAGATGTATCATTCTCTATTATTCTTGTGTTTGGTCTTGCGTGATTTGAGGCAACTATAATGAATCTAAAGTAATTATATTTAATGAAGATGAATAAATATTAATGGGTACACTCTATTAATCTCTATTTTTATAATGAAGTGGTTCTCTTCTACTGTATTTGGAAGTCTTTTTTTGTGTAATTGAACCATAAATTCTAATATTTGAGATTCAAATAGGATGAAGATGAATTAAGATTGGATGGATGCAAATCGTTTGACAATAGAGTACGAGAATAAAGTGATAGAGTTCATCAAATTTTCAAAGGATCACTCAAAGGATCCTTCTCAAATCCTTTGTCCATGTTTATGTTATTGTTATTCTAGACTACTTACTCCAGAGGAGTTGGAAGAACATTTTATATGTCACGAAATAGATCGGATTAATAAATGTTGGAATAAACACAGAGAAAAAGAAAATGTAGCTACCGGCTGGGATAAAACTGCATTTTATGGATCATCAGATATGAATAAAAATATGGATAATGAAGAAGACTGTATGGAGGATGTGATTACAGATGTCAATGATGATGAAGATCGTATTGAGGAAATGACAAAGACAGTTGAATATGAACTCCATGATTGCACAAAATAGTTTGAGAAGTTAAAGAGTTTTGAAAAGACGCTATTGTATGCTGGTTGCACCAAGTATACAACATTGTCAGTCTTACTGAAGTTGTATAAATTGAAAGCAGGAAACGTATGGAGTGATGTCAGTTTTACATAAGTACTTTCTCTCTTGAATGACATCCTCCATGAAGATAATGAGCTCCCAAGCCGGACATATAAATCTAAACGAATGCTACTCTCAATGGGTATGATTTCTAAAAGAATACATGCATGCCTAAAAGACTGTATATTGTTTCTCACGGAGAACATGTCACTAACAGAATGCCCAAAGTGTTGTGCTTCTCGACACAAAAAAGATGAATCCAATCCTAAAAAATTTGTATGGTACTTTCAAATCATTCCAAGGATTAAGTGTCTATATGGGAGTGAATAAACTACAAGATAATTGTTGTGGCATGAAGATAAAAGAAATGAAGATGGGAAATTATGTCATACGGCCAACTCTCCTCAATGGAAGAAAATTTATCATGACTATCCTGAATTTGGAAAAGAGACAAGAAACCTTCGTCTTGCGTTATCTACAGATGGAGTAAATCCTTTTGGTTTTCAAACCCTCACTTATAGTATATGGCCTGTTATGTTGCTAAATTATAAATTGCCACCCTAGTTATGCATGGAGTGGAAATTCATCATGTTATCTATGCTTATATCATGACAAAAACAACCAGGTAACGATATTGATGTTTATTTGGAAACTTTGATTGGGGATTTTAACTTATTGTGGGATTCAGGTGTTATGTTGTATGATGCTTAAAAAAGTGAATACTTCACATTGAGAGCAATGTTGTATGGGAAAATATATGATTTCCCTACTTATTGAAATTTTTCAGGCTATAGAATTAAAGGAACTCAGGGGTGTTTCGTGTGCGAAGAAGATACAGAATCAATTAGGTTGAAACATTCATTGAAATATGTGTTTCTAAGACATCGTAGATTTCTACCTCGTCGGAACAAGTACCGATCTTAGACGACATCATTCAATGGAAGTTTAGAATAATGCGCAGCACTGTCTCCACTAACAAGTGATCAGCTGTTTGAGAAAGTAAAAGATGTGAACACTATTTTTGGTAAACCATTTTTGAAAAACCTTACGAAAGTAGTTGGAAAAAGATATCAATTTTTTTTAATTACCATACTTGAATTTTTTGTACGTTAGACATTTTCTTGATGTGATGCATGTGGAAAAAAATGTATGTGACAGTGTTGTCGGAACATTGCTAAATGCCCCTAGAAAAACAAAAGATGGAATTAAGGTAAGGTTGGACATGGTTGACATGGGAATACAAGAAGAGTTGTCTCCCGTCAAGGGTTAAAATCAAATGTTTCTTCCTCCAGCTACTTATACTCATTCTAGGGAGGAGAGATACCAGTTTTGCAACTTCTTCAATTATGTAAAGGTTCCAAAGGGGTATTCATCAAATATCAATAGCATTGTGTGAATGAATTATTTGAAGTTAAAAGGTTTGAAATCGAATGACTTACATGTTTTGATGCAAGATATAATTCCTATAGCTTTACGTTGCATTTTTCCCAAGAATTTTCATCATACGTTAACCAAATATTGTTTCTTTTTCAAACCTATATATAGAAATGTTTTAGACCCGGAGAAATTTCCAGTTATTGAAAAATAAATTGGCATCATATTATGTGAATTGGAAATGTTCTTCCCACCAACATTCTTTGATATGATGGTTCATTTTATGATTCACATGGTGAGATAGATTCGACTTTGTGGTCCTGTGCACTATAGATGGATGTATCCTGTTGAACGGTATATGAAGATTTTGAAATGGTATGTCAAAAATCGAAGTTAGCTAGATGGTTTTATAGTGGAGTGATATATTATTGAGGAACCCATTGAACTTTTGACCGAATACCTATATGATGTGGAAAACATTGGTCTCTTGAAATCTCATCACACTGGACACATTGTGGGTGTGGGAATTTCTGGAAGAGATGTTGTGACAATCAACATTACAGATCAGGAGCAGGCCCAGCTTTATGTTTTTCATAACAGTTGGGAGGTTGCTTCATATATTGAAACTCACAAAGAAATTCATAGGCAGTTGAATCCATCAAGGGCTTAAAAATGGTTATCAAATACACATAATCACCAGTTTATAGGATGGTTTCAGAACCATATTTTTGACCAGTTGGATGAAAACCTGAATTCAATTTTAGAATAACTTCGATGGCTAGCTGTTGGACCAAGTGTGTATGTATTATATTACATTGGTTATGTAATTAATGGTTATACTTTCTATAAAAATGAACACGATGAAGATAGTACCATGCAAAATAGTAGAGTTACACTAGTGGCTGTAGCGATGCATGTCTCTCGTAGTAAGGACAAAAATCCAATTTTTGCAAATATGTCATACTTTGGAATTATCAAACTAATATGGGAGTTGAATTATATGACATTTCAAATGCTGATTTTTCAATGCAAATGGGTTAATAACAAAAGTGGTGTTAAAATAGATAAATGGGGATTTGTGAAAGTTGATTTTAGTAAAGAAGGGTACAAAGATGAACAGTTTATAATGGCATCACAAGAGGTACAAGTTTTTTATGTTCCAGATCCTGCAAACCGAAATTGGTCTATTTTTCTATTAACATCCAAAAATATTGAAGGTTCCAATGAAAATTCAGTTGAGGACAATCCTTTCAGTGGTGCGTCGTAATAATTTCAGAGTGGTCCCAATGTAGATGATGTTTTGTATGTTATAAAAGACCATAATTAAGGGATTTGGATAATCGATAGAGGTGCCAAATCCCTTTATCCTTTGAAAAAAAGAAAGAGAGTTCAATAAATTTGTTATATTTTGTTTGTAATATAGATCTTGTAATATCATATTAGTATCTTATCAATACTGAATTTATGTAATCTAAATTAACTATTCAACCACTTTTGCAGTTACTGACTTCTGCACATTCTGGTGCTCCTAACCTTGAGGTTGAACAAGTCTCTCAAGCTACTGCTACTGCGGCTTCTGCTGCTACTGCTACTACTCCTGCTTCTCCTATTGCGTCTCTTGCTGCTCTCACTGCTGCGACTCCTACTGGTCCTAGTGTTGAGGTCCAACAACCATCAGCACATGTTGTTTCTACAATTTCATATGAACATATAGATGATGTTGATATCAATGAAATGGTCGGGAATGAAGGATCGACGTCGCGGAAAACACAGGTGTGTCGTAGTTTGACGGTGTTAGCCAAAGTTCATAAGGCGAAAAGCAAAGGCATCAAATTTGACGTCGGATGGAATGCACGAGGCCAACATGTGAATCCAAACAAGGCTATGTTTACTTGTTACATTGGAGTTTTCACTCGGAAACGCGTGCCGATTGACATAAATTCATGGCACCATGTTGTGTCCGGGCTGAAAGCTATGATCTAGGAAGAAATTACGGTAACATTATAAATTTATTTATTTAATTTACTAGAAAATAAAATAATGAAACAATGTCTTACTCTTCTTAATCTCTTGCAGAATACATTTATATTAGATGATTCACACAAGGATTATGTACTAAGGCTTACAGGAAGGATTCATTGAGGGTTTCGCACTATTTTAACAAGATTTCACCTGAAAGAGTCAAAAGGTAAAATAAACCCACACCCACCCATTGTCTACTCTAACCTGATTTCCCAAGAAGCATGGGATGCATTTATTGGCCACCGTGGGGATGAGAAGTTTCAGGTACATTGTGGGTGATAATATGTTGTTTGATGATACGTGTATTCATCACTTTGATTGTCAATATTTCATTTATAAAATAACAACTCTATAAGTAAAATAAGGAATGTTCATCAAAACCAACATACCCCTATCGTAAAGCATGGTTGGGGTACGCTTCACTATAAAATAAAATGGTATGTATTTTAAATTTATAGCAATATTGTAAGGTGCCATCAAACAACATCACAATTATATTTCTATGTTTATATAAATATTGATGAGTCTAAAACCAAATACACTTCCATCCCACGTTATGTGCTTTGGAAGGAGGCACGTGTGAATAAGGAAGGGAAGATAGTAGATTAGAAGACACAGAAAGTGTGGGAAATTTGTGAAAGTATGACATGACAATAAAAATATTTGTTTTAAATTTATATTACATAAAAATAATTAGTTATTTTCCTATATCTGATACTCACAAGAATCAACTACTCCTGTAGTGGATGCAGACCTATTATTGACATCTTTGAAGCAGCCAGAAAAATACAGTCATGTCAGGGGTGCATGGTTTGGGGTGACACCCCGAGTATATTTTTAGAAGAAAAAGTGGATGATAGAGATGAAACATTGAAACAAATGAGCAAAAAACTAGAAACCCATGAAGAACGATTGCAATGGCAGGGAGAGTTGATAGCAAATTTTATAGGTGGGAAGCAAGGAGAAGACACAACTCAGGAACAACCAGCGCGTGAAGATCCTACCCCACCCCCACCAGTTTGGAGGTGAGCCATTCCCCTAAGAGAGTTGTCTTAGCTATGGTACTAAATATTCAAATAATTTTTCCCATTAAATGTGAATCATACAAACCCTGATAATTTTCATGTACTGATCTTATACAGGGTGATAATGATTGTGATTTATATCTGTCAACACCAACCTATAACCTTGTTGTGAGGGATAGAGTGTTTAACATCCCAGATGACATGCTGTATAATAGACCACTACTGAAAGATCATCTTAAAGTGATGATTACTGTAGTTTATGATCCAAATGCAGAGCTACCTATTCCACTTGATGATGATGATATTCATACGATCGAAAAAGATATTTGGACATTCATTACATGGTCGTCACAACTTATAAGAGTACATGCTGCCAAAGAGGTATTCATTTCCTTTTTTAAGATAAACCTTTAAAAATTAATGAAAAAAGGGTCTGAACCAATGAATGTTATTATAGACGGAGAAAGGGAATGGGGTGACAAACGTCAGCTCAAAATAATCTAATGGATCGACCAACCAATCCTAAAGAGCTACTGAAATCACAATAACACCACCTGTTCTCTATCCACATTTACTAGAATTGAAGACTCATGTGGATACGAAGCTAAGAGGTGGTAGTAGTCATATAGTTGTTTTGGAAGAGAATATATACGACATGGAATGTCAATATTTCGTTGCTACTGAAAATGTAAATGAGATCCTTGAAAATGGTTGGCTAGGAATCACAGTTGTAAATATATATATGAGGTACGTTTCTGTGAATTGATTTTCTAAAAGCGGATCTAATTTTCAAATTATGACTAAATGCATTTTATATTGTTGACAGACTTATTTATGAAAAACAGTTGAAGTAATTTTCCCATGATCCAAAATTTGGACTCATTAGTCCTCATACCACCTCATCACATCTAACGAAAATAGAGCCATAAAAAAGAATGAAATAGTGAACATATTGCTGAAAACATTTGAAAGCTAGATTATAGATGATAGACTCTTTTTAATACCAACCATGCAGGGGTAAAACTCTATGATTAAATCATATCAATTATATTTTTACATCTGTTATTACTTATTCATTTTTTGTGTTTTTAGGCAACATTGGATGATAATTACAGTGAACTTGGATACTCCAAAGATTTATTTTCTAGATTCAAAGCAAGGATATACATCAAACCAACCAGAAATGATGGAGTTTGTGAATCTGTAGGACACTACATCTTACGTTTTAGGTCCAAACATCAAGTAATATAATTTATATTATCTTTTAATGAGGATTCTGTTATGATAGGGTGTTGTATCATTATCATCTAAATAAATTAATGAGGATAGGGGCTAAGCATAAGGAGGGGAGAAAGTACTATGTCTGGACAAATATCAGGGAATATATAAAAAAAATTCACTATCCAAACACATCTCAACAAAAGTTAATTATTCTCCTAATGATCAATTTTTTTGAAGTGTCCAAAACAAACAAAAGATAATGATTGTGGTTATTATGTTTTTAAATTTATTAAGGAGATCTTTTTTCATCAAGAAACAAGAATCCCTAAAGAGGTATTTTCAAAAACAACTACTAGTTCGTTTAATTTAAATATTAATTATTTATTTTTATATTTTTCAGTTCTACTCTGACTACCGAAAAGCCTAAAACTCACAAGATGATATAGATATTTTCATAAATGAGTGGTCTTCATACTTGATGATAGATTATACACAAATAACATGAAGATCTGACTTGGGATGTGTACAATCGGCGGTCATTTTTGAGAGGGGTTTAGGGGTTCAAAAGATGACACATTATTGTTTGTAAATGTTCGTAGGAATATTGTAATTGTTATTAAATAAAACATTATTTATCTAATGAGTAAATTTCACATTTTAATAGATGATATGCACCAACAACATGCAAGAATGATGAATCACTCAAAGGGTCTCTCTTTTGTTTAAAATGGACAGATTTTTAAGTTAAAACAACAACTAACCTACAGAAATCTGACCAAACGCATTTAGATTGTCTTGATACATTAGGAGAATGATCCACGAGTCCTTTTTGATGTGCACGAGTCATCCCCACCTCAATCTGAGGCATCGTGTGGACGGTACCACTCAAAGGGTCTCTCTTTTGTTTAAAGTGGAAGCAATTTTAAGTGAAAACAACAACTGGCCAAAGGAAATCCGACCAAAATCATTCGTATTGTATTGATCCTTTAAGAGAAAGATCCATGGGTGCGTTGGGGACATGTATGAGTAATCCCTGCCTCAATACGAGGCATGGTATGGCCGGTACCACTCAAAAAGTCTCTCTTCTGTTTAAAAAGGACAAATTTTTAAGTGAAAACAATAACTAACCTACGGAAATTCGACCAAATGCATTAGGATTGTCTTGATATTTTAGGAGAACGATCCAAAAGAAATTTGTGATGTGTGCGAGTCATCCCTACCACAATTCGAGGCACGGTGTTCCGGGTACCACTCAAAGGGTCTCTCTTTTGTTTAAAGTGGAAGCAATTTTAAGTGAAAACAACAACTGGCCAAAGGAAATCCGACCAAACGCATTCGTATTGTCTTTTTCTTTTTGTAGAACAATCCACGGGTCCTTTGTGATGTGAACGAGTCATCCCTACAACAATTCAAGGCACGGTGTGCCCGGTACCACTCAAATGGTGTCACTTTTTTTTAAAATGGACAAATTTTTAAGTTAAAACAAAAACTGAACTATGGAAATATGAACAAATGCATTTCGATTGTCTTGATCCTTTAGGAGAACCATCCACGGGTCCTTTGTGACATGAACAAGTCATCCCCACTTCAATCCGAGGCACGGTGTTGCGGTTACCACTCAAAGGGTCTCTCTTTTGTTTAATGTAGACACAATTTTAAGTGAAAACAACAACTGACCAAAGGAAATATGACCAAACGTATTTGTATTGTATTTATCCTCTAGTAGAATGATACATGGGTCCTTTGTGACGTGAAAAACTCATCCCCACCTCAATATTAGGTACGGTGTGGCTGGTACCACTCAAAGGGTCCCTCTTTTGTTTAAAGTGGACAAAATTTTAAGTGAAAACAACAACTGACCTAAGTAAATATGAAAAAAAATGCATTTGTATTGTCTTGATCCATTATGATAAAGATCCATGGGTCCTTTGTGACATGTATGAGTCATCCCTGCCTCATTCTGAGGCACGGTGTGACCGTTACCACTCAAAGGTTCTCTCTTCTGTTTGAAATGGACAAATTTTTATGTGAAAACAACAACTGACCTACAGAAATCCAACCAAATGCATTCAGATTGTATTGATCCTTTAGGAGAACGATCCATGGGTCCTTTGTGATGCGAAAGAGTCATCCCCGACTCAATCCAAGGTACGGTGTGGCCGGTACAACTCAAATGGTCTCTCTCTTTTTTAAATGGACACAATTTTAAGTGAAAACAACAACTGACCTATGGAAATCCGACCAAACGCATTCATATTGTCTTTATCCTTTAATAGAATGATCCATGGGTGCGTTTGGGATGTTTATGAGTAATCCTCGCCTCAATCCGAGTCACGGTGTGGCCGGTACCACTCAAAGGGTCTCTCTTCTGTTTAAAATGGACAAATTTTTAATTGAAAACAACAACTGACCTACAACAATTCGACCAAACGCATTCTTATTGTCTTGATCTTTTTGGAGAATGATCCGAGGGTCAATTGTGACGTGTACGAGTCATCTCTGCTTCAATATGAGTCATGTTATGGCCGGTACCACTCAAAGGGTCTCTCTTTTGTTTAAAAGTGACAAGTTTTTAAGTGAAAAAACAACTGACCTGTGGAAATCTGACCAAACGCATTCGGATTGTATTGATACTTTAGGAGAATGATCCACGGGTCCTTTGTGATGTTCAAGAGTCATCACCGCCTCAATCCAAGGCACGGTGTGTCCGGTACCACTCAAAGGGTCTCACTTTTGTTTAAAATGCACAAATTTTTAATTGAAAACAACAACTAACCTATGGAAATCTGAACAAACGCATTAGGATTGTGTAGACCCATTATGAGAACTATCCAAGAGTCCTTTTTGACGTGCACGAGTCATCCCTGCCCAAATCTGAGGCCCGGTGTGGCTGGTACTACTCAGAGGGTCTTTCTTTTGTTTAAAATGGATACAATTTTAAGTGAAAACAACAACTGAACTAAGGAAATCCAACCAAACACATTCATATTGTATTGATCCTTTAGGATAACAAACCAAGGGTCCTTTTTGACATGTAGGAGTCATCCCTGCCTCAATCAGAGGCATGGTGTGGCCGGTACCACTCAAAGGGTCTCTCTTCTGTTTAAAATGGATAATTTAATTAGTGAAAACAAAAACTGACCAACGAAAATCCAACCAAACGCATTTTTATTGTATTTATACTTTAGGAGAACGATCCACAGGTACTTTGTGGAATGGAAGAGTCATTCCCGCCTCAATCTGAGGCATGGTGTGGCCGGTAACACTCAATGGGTCTCTCTTTTCATTAAAATGGACTCAATTTTAAGTGAAAACAACAACTGGCCTACGGACATCCAACCAAAAGCATTCGTATTGTCTTGATCATTATTATAACAATACAAGGGTGAGTTGGGGACGTGTACAAGTAATAACTGTCTCAATATAAGTCACATTGTGGCTGGTACCACTCAAAGGGTCTCTCTTCTGTTTAAAATAGACAAATTTTTAAGTGAAAACTACAACTGACCAATGAAAATTTGACCAAATGCATTCAAATCGTATTGAACTTTTAAGAGAACGATACAAGGGTCCTTTGAGACATGTATGAGTCATCCCCTATTCAATCAAAGGCATGGGGTGGCCAGTACCAGTCAAAGGGTCTCTCTTTTGTTTAAAATGGACAAATTTTTAAGTGAAAACAACAACTAACCTACGGAAATCCAATCAAATGCATTCGGATTTTCTTGATCCTTTAGGATAATGATCCAAAGGTCCTTTGTGACGTGAATTAGTAATCCCTGCCTCAATCTGAGGCACAGTGTGTCTGGTACCACTCAAAGGGTCTCTCTTCTATTTAAAATGGACAAATTTTTAAGTGAGAACAACAACTGACCTACGGAAATCCAACCAAATGAATTCGAATTGTATTTATCCTTTAGTAGAATGATCAAAGGGTCATTTGTGACGTGCACGAGTCATTCCCACCTCAATCCAAGGCATGGTGTGGCCGGTACCACTCAAAGGGTCTCTCTTTTTTAAAAATGGATACAATTTTAAGTGAAAACAACAACTGACCTACGGAAATCTGACCAAACGCATTCGAATTGTCTTGATCCTTTAAGAGAACAATCCACAGGTTCATTTGGGATGTGTATGAGAATTCCTCACCTCAATCCAAGGAACTTTGTGGCTGGTACCACTCAAAGGGTCTCTCTTTTGTTTAAATTGGACACAATTTTACGTGAAAACAACAACAGACCTACAAAAATCCGACCAAACACTTTCGGATTGTCTTGATCCTTTATGAGAACAATCCATGGGTCCTTTGTGACACGTAATAGTCAACCCCACCAACCCCCTGGACACCAACCCACCCCCTGGACACCCCCACCCCCTGGACACCCCCACCCCTGGAAAGCCCCCTCAACCCCCTGGACACCCCCACCACCTAGACACTCCCATGGACACCCCCCCCCCCCCCACCTCAGACACCCCCCCACCCCCCTTGGACAACCACCACCCCCTAGACGACACCCCCACCCCTCCTTCACACCACCCCACCACTTGTATGCCCCCAACCCCCTGGACACCCCCACCCATGGACGGCCACTCCCACCCTCCCAAACACCATCCCACCCCCCTTGGACAACCCCACCAACACCATAGACCCCCCCCCCCCCCGAACATAACCCCAACCACTTGAAAGCCCCCCCCCCCCCCCGACACCCTGGACACCGCCCCACCCCCATGGACACCCCATAGACACACCCCCACCTGGACACCCCCCTCCTTGGACTCCACCCCACCCCCCTTGGATAGCCCTACCGACACCCAGGACCCCCCACCCCCACCCACCCCCCCTGGACACCCTGATCCCCCTGACTCCCCCATACTACCCTCTTGGACACCACCCCACCCCCCTTAGACAACCCCACCAACCCCTCGGACCGCCCCCACCCCTCGGACACCCCACCCACCCCTAGAAAGCCCCCCCCCCCCCCCCCCCCCGACACCCTGGACACCAGCCCACCCCCCGGATAGCCCCCCCCCCCCCCTCTTAGAAACCACATAGACACCCCCACCCCCCGAACACCCCCTACCCCCCCTTGGACAGCAACCTGAAACCCCTGAACCACCTCCCCAACCCATTGAATTATGAATAGAATTATTTATGTATTTAATTAACTTATGAATTATGTGTTAATGGTGTATGGGAATACATGGTCTAGTTATCTTATGATATATGTGTTAATTCTGTTTGGGTATACTTATTGAGATGCTGAATTATTTGCAGGTGTTGTTTGGGTGTGTTGCTGTAGAAATTTTTTTGCAGCAGATATGGCATTTATCAGCGCTTTTTTAGCACTGATAAAGGAATCCTTTATCAGTACTAAAAAGCGCTGATACAATACAAATTTATCAGCCGTAAAAGATCGCTCATAAAGGAAGCCTTTATCAGTGCTCTTTTATCGCTGATAAATGTGTATTCTATCACCGCTGTTTTAGCACGTATAAAGGATTCATTTATCAGACCTAAAAAAGCACTAATAATGGGGACCCCCCTTTATCAGCGCTGATCTTTATAGTGCTTTTTAGCACTGATAATGCATGTTTTGAGTGAAGATAAATCCCATTTTTGTAGTAGTGCTATCATGATCGATGCATACTCATATCTCATTATATCGAGCCATGGGTATATATCTCAAGAACAAATAACATGACAACAAATAACCTCACATAACAATTATATCACCCATGGTGAAATAACATCAACTGTTACAAGAGCACATTATTAAAATCTCATCCCAAGGTACTTGAATTTTCCCTCAAACATGAGTTAGATACTCCCCTGAAAAATCCCATTACCAATACCCAACAAATCCAAGTCTCCTTTGTACGATTACTATATTTTAATGAATTGAAAACTAAACCTAGTTCCCAATAATACAACTGTGTAACATCCCTCATTTCTGCACGCTCTGACATGGCCAAAACGGGTTGGATATGGGACCTCAAGCATGCCTCCCATTATTCCAGAGGCTTCCAAGTAGTACTAATGTTGTGATAAGTATAGTGGAGAGACTATAACCCTTGGTACAAAGTTAAATAATATTGGAAATAAAAATATAAAAAATATTAATGTGTGGAGATAATAAAAACAATACATTATAGGGGAAAACAACCCATAAAATCTAACTGAATAACCTAATTAATAAAAAGGGAATATTGTAATAACATGATTAAAGTTAACTAAATTTAACATGATAGTTAATTAAAAAAATGACATGAAGTTTCAAATAATGGCTCAAAAGATCATAGTACCAAACCCCATGTTAGTCCCATCTCCAGAAATCCATCCCATCCAGCAGGATTGAATCAATATCTTAATCCCTTGCCCTTTCCCAATCCTACATCCATGTAATCTAATAGAGTACTAAATGGCGGTCCGAATAAGGTGTGATTAAAACTCATTAGGTCGACACCACCAAGTTTATATATAATGAAACGGATAATTAGTTCATCAAATAATCAAATAAGTATGTGAATTAATTTATTAAATTGTTAAATTAATACCACATCAACCTTCATTGGTACTATTCTAGAAGATAACTAAGAATGTCTTTTGATAATGCCAACCCTAGCCATACACTACGGGAAAAATGGGTATTTGCGACGGGGGTCTTTACCCGTCGCAAATAAGTAGTCTTTTGCGACGGGGAAGCCTATCCCGTCGCAAATAGTTTTCCCGGGCTTTGGCGCCAAATCCGGGGAAACTATTTGCGACGGGGAAAGGCTTCCCCCGTCGCAAATAACCGGCGGCGGTAAAAGATATTTGCGACGGGAAAGTATTCCCGTCGCAAATAGTATGTTATTTGCGACGGGTCCCGTCGCAAATAACTATTTACCGGTTGACCGTAATAAATGCGGGCCAAGGTATTTGCGACGGGCACCGTCGCTAATAATACTATTTGCGACGGGATTCCCGTCGCAAATGGACCCGTCGCTAATAATCTAACCTATAAATACACCCATCCGTTTTTTTCAAATCATTCTCATTCTCCACCTTCTTCTGCTCTAAAATTTCTATTTCTAAATTTGAGTTTTTGTTCAGTTTAATTTTTTTCTTCGGAGCTGTTATTAAAGTTTTGAAGAACGATCAGAGCTCATCAATTTTCAAGGTATTTATGTTCATTTTAATTTAATATTTATTTTTAATTTTGTATTAATTTCAATTATTTTTGATTAGTTGTAATTTAATTATGTTTATATTGTTTTCTTACTTAATAAATTTAAATTATTAGTATTGTTCATAGTTAATGGTAATTAGGAATAATTTGTAATAATTTTTAATAATTAAGAATAAATATTAATAATTAGTAACAATTACCAATAATTAGTAATAATTAGTAATAATTACCAATAATTAGTAATAATTAGTAATAATTAACAATAATTAGTAATAATTAGGAATAATTAGTAATAATTAGTAATAATTAGTAATAATTAGTAATAATTAACAATAAATAGTAATAATTACCTATAATTTGGAATAATTACCAATAATTAACAATAATTAGTAATAATTAGTAATAATTACTAATAATTAGTAATAATTACCAATAATTAGTAATAATTACCAATAATTAGTAATAATTATCAATAATTACCAATAATTAGGAATAATTAGTAATAATTAGTAATAATTAGGAATAATTAGGAATAATTAGTAATAATTAGGAATAATTAGTAATAATTAGGAATAATTAGTAATAATTAGGAATAATTAGTAATAATTAGGAATAATTAGTAATAATTAGGAATAATTACCAATAATTTGTAATAATTTGTAATAATTTGTAATAATTACCAATAATTTGTAATAATTACCAATAATTTGTAATAATTACCAATAATTTGTAATAATTACCAATAATTTGTAATAATTAGGAATAATTAGTAATAATTAGGAATAATTAGTAATAATTAGGAATAACTACCAATAATTACCAATAATTTGTAGTAATTAGTAATAATTACCAATAATTACCAATAATTGCCAATAATTGCCAATAATTAGTAATAATTGCCAATAATTGCAAATAATTAGGAATAATTGCAAATAATTAGGAATAATTAGTAATAATTAGGAATAATTAGTAATAATTAGTAATAATTAGTAATAATTAGTAATAATTAGGAATAATTAGGAATAATTAGTAATAATTAGGAATAATTAGGAATAATTATTAATAATTAAGAATAAATATTAATAATTAGTAATAATTACCAATAATTAGTAATAATTACCAATAATTAGAAATAATTAGTAATAATTAACAATAATTAGTAATAATTAGTAATAATTAACAAGAATTAGTAATAATTAGTAATAATTAGTAATAATTAGTAATAATTAACAATAAATAGTAATAATTAGTAATAATTAACAATAAATAGTAATAATTACCTATAATTTGGAATTATTTCCAATAATTAACAATAATTAGTAATAATTACCTATAATTTGTAATAATTACCAATAATTGCTAATAATTATTAATAATTAGGAATAATTAGTAATAATTAGTAATAATTAGGAATAATTAGTAATAATTAGGAATAATTAGTAATAATTAGGAATAATTAGGAATAATTAGTAATAATTAGGAATAATTACCAATAATTAGGAATAATTACCAATAATTAGGAATAATTAGGAATAATTAGGAATAATTACCAATAATTAGCAATAATTACCAATAATTAGCAATAATTACCAATAATTATCAATAATTAGCAATAATTAGCAATAATTAGCAATAATTAGGAATAATTACCAATAATTTGGAATATTTACCTATAATTTGAAATATTTACCTATAATTAACAATAATTACCAATAATTTGTAATAATTTGTAATAATTTGTAATAATTTGTAATAATTACCAATAATTTGTAATAATTACCAATAATTTGTAATAATTAGGAATAATTAGTAATAATTAGGAATAATTAGTAATAATTAGGAATAATTAGTAATAAATATAAATAACTACCAATAATTACCAATAATTTGTAGTAATTAGTAATAATTACCAATAATTACCAATAATTGCCAATAATTGCCAATAATTAGTAATAATTGCCAATAATTGCAAATAATTAGGAATAATTGCAAATAATTAGGAATAATTAGGAATAATTAGTAATAATTAGGAATAATTAGGAATAATTACCAATAATTACCAATAATTACCAATAATTTGTAATAGAACAAAGTCTGTTCTGAATATTGATAATTTTAATATTTTTTAATTTTTTTTATTATTTTAATAATATTAATATTGTTTTTTCGTAAATATTGATAATATTTTTTTTATTACTAATAATTAGTAAACGAAATCTGCTTGGATAATGAAGGGAAAATTTATAACCATCTCCACAACGATGATTACCAAATTTCCTTTCATTATTCAAGCAGTTTTCCTTTTGCTAAGTATTGCTATGTATTGCTAAATTAGTAATAAATAGTAATAATTAGCAATAAATTGTAATAATTAGTAATAAATTGTAATAATTAGTAACAATTAGTAATAAATTGTAATAGATTGTAATAATTAGGAATAATTAGGAATAATTCGGAATAATTAGGAATAATTACCTTATTACATTATTTGTATATTTTATTATTAATATTAAAATAATATAATTTTCTATATTATATACAATTCTCTTTTCTTCTGTGTTTTTTTTGTCTCCACATGTAATATTGGCATTCTTTTACAAAATTATCAACCTACTCGCCAATGGGGAGGTGAAAGTGAATGTCAATATTACATGTGGAGACAGAATGTGAAACACACAGATGAAAGGAGAATTGTATATAATATAAAAAATTATATTATTTTAATATTAATAATAAAATATACTAATAATGTAATGATGTTATTATTATATAATTAATATTTATAAAAAAAATTATATTAGTATTATTAAAAAAAATAAAAAATCAATATAATATTAAAATTATCAATATTTGTAACAGGTTTTGCTTTATTCTCAATATATTCAATCCTTGCTTGAGTGTTTTTTCTAACAAATTATTCAAAACCAGTAATGCTTTTTTATTTTATAGAAAAATATGGAACAACGAGGTCGTCAACAGTCATTATTAGATGACCGCATATGGATAAATCAACGTAGAAATCCAAATGGTTCTGGTTTAAATCCAGTATATATAGAGGGTGTGGAGATTTTTTTATCATTTGCGGCATCAAATTCAGAATTTGTTTCAGAAGGAAAGATAAAATGCCCTTGTAGAAAATGTGCATTGAGAACGTTTGACACGTTTGACAAAGTGGGGGAACATCTCTTGTGTTTTGGTTTTCAAGCAGATTATGTTTTTTGGTATCAACACGGTGAACGCAGTTCCAGAGCAGATGATACCAACTTGATTCCGGATCCATCCCAGTTTCAAGATTTAGTACATGATGTTGCAGGTTCATCTGTTCAACATACAGAAACTCTGGCTGATATAGCTTCAAATCCTGAGTTGAGACCGTCTGAATTTTATGAGTTGTTGAAGTCTGCTGAGGATGCATTATATCCTGGCTGCAAGATGAGCAAATTAGAAGTAGTTGCAAAATTTATGGCTATCAAATCAGATAACGGAATGTCAAACACATGTTTTGACCAGATATTTTCTTTGCTGAAAACACTGTTACCCGAAGGAAATGTTTTACCTGCAAATTACTATGAAAGTAAGAGGTTGGTTCAAAATTTGGGACTTACTTGTCAGAAGATTCATGCATGTTCAAATGACTGCATTTTATATTCAGGGGAAAATGAGTCGTTGGATAGTTGTCCCACATGTGGGCAACGGAGATATAAAGAAGGACAACACGGGAAGTCTGGTTTGATTCCTGTAAAACAGTTGAGATATTTTCCGCTTACATCCAGACTTCAGCATTTATTCATGTCTAAGAATACAGCGACAATGATGTCATGGCATAAAGAGAATATTTCAACCGATAAAAGCTTGAATCATCCACCCGATGGTGATTCATGGAAACATTTTGATAGAGTGCATCCATCATTTGCTTTAGAAGCTAGAAATGTTCGACTGGGCCTTTCCACTGATGGTTTCTGTCCGTTTGGATCTTATGGTAGTCAATATTCATGTTGGCCTGTTTTTTTAACTCCGTATAATTTACCTCCATGGATGTTGATGAAGGAGCCATATATCTTTTTGACTTTACTAATTCCAGGACATCCGAAGAAAAATATTGATGTTTATTTGAAGCCATTGATTGATGAATTAAATTTATTGTGGAGTACTGGTGTCAGTACATATGATGTCGCAACGAAACAGAATTTCATACTGAGAGCAGCATTGATGTGGACAATAAGTGACTTCCCGGCTTATGGGATGTTATCTGGCTGGAGTACACATGGTCAGAAATCATGTCCTTACTGTATGGGAGAGAACAAAGCATTTATGCTCATTCATGGAAAGAAACCTTGTTATTTTGACTGTCATCGCAGATTTCTTCCAGCTGATCATCCTTTTCGTAGAAACAGATCTCATTTCAGAAAAGGAACAGCTGAAAGGGATGGACCTCCAAAAATGCTATCAGGTTCGGAGTTAAAATCGGTTGTATTTTCATTACCTCCCATCACTTTTGGTCCCACAATAAACCAACAGAAAATTTCTGGTTTTGGGAAAGAACACAATTGGATTAAACGTATCATATTTTGGGATTTTCCATATTGGTCTGATTTGTTGGTCCGACACATGTTAGATGTCATGCATATTGAGAAGAACTGTTTTGATAATTTGTTTCATATAGTTTTGGATACGCCAGGAAAGAGCAAAGACAATGTAAATGCACGTTTAGATCTTGCCCAAATTTGCAGGCGTCCAGAATTGGAACTATTTGAGAATGTCAGAACAGAAAGGTTACTGAAACCAAAAGCAGCTTATACACTGTCTAAAGAAAACCGTTTATTATTTTGTCAGTGGATTGCAAATTTGAGACTTCCAGATGGCTGTGCTTCCAATTTGGGTAGATGTGTAAAGAATGGTCATATTACTGGATTGAAAAGTCATGATTGTCATGTTATAATGGAGAGACTTCTACCCATTGGATTAAGAGGTCTGTTGAATTCTGTGATTTGGGATTCCATAACAGACATGTCTCATTTTTTTCGGGAAATTTGTGCGGCTACGGCAGATTATGATGCTCTAGGCAAACTTGAAAAAGATGTTGTTGTAATTATATGTAAACTGGAAAAAATATTTCCGCTGTCTTTCTTCGACTCAATGGAACATTTGATGTTACATTTGCCATATGAAGCCAAATGTGGAGGTCCGGTACAGTTTCGATGGATGTACCCATTTGAAAGATGCATGCAAAAATTGAAAAGAAAAGTACGCAACAAAGCATCTGTTGAAGGATCTATTGCAGAAGCTTATTTGCAAGAGGAAATATCTTTTTTCTGCTCCCATTATTTTGAATCTGAGTATCCTTCAAAACACAACCGAATGGGACGGAATGAGAGGAATATTGATGAAATCGACAATCAATTATCTGTTTTCAACCAGTCAGAGCTTGGTTTTGGTGGAGTTTCTGAACGCTGGCTTTCAGATGATGAACATCATAGAGCTCATACGTATGTTCTGCTCAACTGTGAAGAGATGACATCAGTTGTACAGTAAGTGTTTATATCACTTATTCTATCATTTATGTTACAGTAAATAACTTT
Organism: Viscum album; assembly: GCA_963277665.1. NCBI lineage: Eukaryota > Viridiplantae > Streptophyta > Magnoliopsida > Santalales > Viscaceae > Viscum > Viscum album. Next base: position 1,348,564,001 of record OY728127.1, on the reverse strand, counting down.
GGTTTTTATAGGTTGTATGATAATCATATCAAGAAACAAATTCCACAAATTACAGCAGCTGCTCTCGAAGAACGTCGACTGAAAAATTTCTCTCAGTGGTTTCAAAAACTGGTAACATAAATTCTTTATCATTTAGCAACTCATTCAATGTATAGTTTACTATATTGATAATTATTTCGCAAATCTTCAGGTGTCTCGACATGCTGATAAAATTGACAAACGGCTGTGGGTATTGAGTAACCCACCTTCCAAACTTGTTAAAACTTATAATTCATATGTGGTGAATGGATTTCGATTCCACACACATGCATATGGGGAATCGAAAAAAACAATGAACAGTGGAGTTAGCTTGAGAGGATCTCATCATCGAGAAAATGAAGTTGACTTTTATGGCATACTTGATGAAATCATTGAACTCTGTTATCTTGGACAACATTACATAACCATGTTCAAATGTCGGTGGTTGGATACAGAGAGAGGCGTGCGTGTTCATCCGACTCATGGAATCATTGATATTAAATGTAAAAGTGTTCTCGCAGTAAATGAACCATTCTTATTGGCTCAACAGGCATATCAAGTTTATTATGCAAAGTACTATGCAACATCAAGAGACTTGACTTATTGGTGGAGTGTAATAAAAATCAAAATTCGAGACAATCAGTTTAGTCAAAGTGAATGTGCTTTCACTGATGTGCAAAGAATTGAAGTTTTTCAAGAGAGTACTCAAAATCAATCTTTTTTACAAAGAGATATGAGTATCGATGACGACACCCCACATTTAAGAGTCGGTGATGACGATGATGTTAATGATGTCACACATGAATTTGAAATGGTAAGAGATGAAGCAACTGCAACTCGAATGGATATCGATGATGTTGAGGAGGAATATGAAGATGACATTGACATATATGAAGATGATGATGAAGATGAACACTTATAGAATTCCATGGTATTTATATACAATCATAATATATATATATATGTATATATAATAGTAATTATCAATTATTTGCTAATATTAACATTTTCTGTTTCAGATGGATGAGGCCACATTTCGTGAGTTGGCGGAGGCTGACCTGCCTTTCGATGCGGATGAGTTGTTGGCAGATGACCCTCAGCCTGCAGGCGCTCCAGGGAGTACGCGGAGGGGGCGCGGTCTTGCACGATTGATGATTCCTGACCCCGTCCCCGAGCGACGTCCACGTCTTGGGTTTGATCCGCGCACCCGGAGGTGTGATAACCTGTGTAATAACCTGTGAATTTGACTAAGATTTCATTAATCTATTCACATAATAAATGTTTATTATTTTTTCAGTTTTTCGCATATAGCAGTCGGACAGGGCAGCGCTATTTTGCGCAACTATTTCTCTCAGCCGTGGACCACATGGGAGCAGATTCCCATTGATGTGCAGCAGGCCATGTTCGGCCATTGGTTGGTACGTACGTAAATAAATAATTTTTATTTTGAAAATTATTTCATTTCTAACTTGATATTTTGATTTATTTGTAGGGTTTATGGTATCCGGTCGAGGATACCATGCGTGACGTCATCCACGAGGCATGGGAGGTGGCCATGCGTGATCGCCTTCGTCAGTTTTTGCACAATTTAAGAAAAGCTGCAATGAAGAAAGCAGGAGTGTCAGATTTTGATGAGTCATGTAGAGCACACCGACCAGAGTACATTTCATCCCATGTATGGGATGGATTATGTGCGCACTGGTTGAGTGGTGCCTTTCAGAGGAGATCATCGGTGGGGAGGCAGAATCGGGGGAGGCAGGAGGTGACTCATCGAGCTGGGAGTCGTTCTTTCAGTACTCATAGACAGCATCTGGTACGTACATTATTTATAAATATTTTATATAACTATAAATATTAACAGTTTATTTTTTATTCTTATAGGCTGTCGAGCACCCCGATATTACAGAGTACGACGTATATCGGAGGATGTATAGTGATCCTGCTACTGGGGAGCTCAGAGGTGATCGTCAGCATCACATCGTGGTCAGTATTATTTGTTTTCAAGTTTAAAAATTAACTTCATATAATATATTCACAATTTTAATTTTAAATTGCAACTATAGGAGTCATATGAGGCTGTAGCGGCACAGGCCCGGCCTGAGAGTCAGGCCGAGTCATCAGATCAGACCACTGCCCGTCAGTTTGATGAGGCGGCATGGATGCAGGCCACCCAGTATGCCTTCGAGAAGGGCCGGGTAGTTGGTATCGGCTCTCGACTGACTCCCGGAGATTATTATGGCAGTGCTGCGATGTCGGCGTCCAGCTCGAGAGGAGCTCGTGCATCTTCTTCTACAGAGTATGAGGAGCAGTTGCGATCTCAGACTGCACAGATAGAGAGTCTCCGACAGGAGCAGGAGCAGATGCGTCAGCAGCATGAGGAGGAGCGTCGACGCCAGCAGCAGCTGTACGAGGAGCAGACGAGTCGGTGGCAGCAGCAGCATCAGGAGCAGATGGAGTACATGCGCCGACTCACTCATGCTTTAGGGATGGAGTTTCCTCCACCACCATCTGCAGATCCCCCACCTCCCCCCCCCACCTCCCCCCCCCTCCTACTGATTAGAGTTTGTATTTCTGTTATAAAATTTGTGAAATCAAAATATTTTTTTTTCTATTCGTAGTTTCTGTCTCATTATAAAATATTAATAATATTATATTTTTAAATAACAATATTAATATGAATAATAATAATATTTATATTTTATAATATTAAATTTTATATATATATTAAAATTTTATAATATTATAATATAATTATTTTTTTGTAATACTTGAATTATTTTAATATTTGAATGTAAAATAATTCTATTATTTTTATATTAATTAAAATAACTTATTAATATTTTTTTTATTTATGAATTATAATTATAATATTATTATATTAATTAAATTATTTATTAATATTCTATTATTTTTATTTTTGAATTATAATTCTACTATTATTATAGTAATTAAAATAATTTATTATTTTCATTTGTAAATTATAATTCTATTATTATATTAATTAAAATAATTTATTAATAATTTATTTTTTTTATTTTTTTTATAGTATTTGCGACGGGATACTATGCCCGTCGCAAATACTAGTATTATTAATAGTTTTTTATTCTTTTTTAAAAGAGTATTTGCGACGGGTCCCGGTTCCCGTCGCAAATACTAGTATTATTAATTTTTTTTATTTTTTTTAAAAAGAGTTTTTGCGACGGAACCGTCGCAACAACTATTTGCGACGGGTCCCGTCGCAACAGGTATTTGCGACGGGCCCGTCGCAAAAACTGTTTAAAAAGTTTTTTACAAAAATACGGAATACTATTTGCGACGGGGAGAATGCCCGTCGCAACAAAAGGCTTTAGCGACGGTCCCGTCGCAAATAAGTTTAGTTGTGACGGCGTTTTCAGCAACGGGCTATTTGCGACGGGATCCCGTCGCAAATAGCCCGTCGCAAATACCTGTTTTTCTAGTAGTGATATAATCATGGGAAAACATAACATTCTTTGGTTCCATGCTATAATTTCAATAATCATGTATCATACACATGCCAACCACAGCCATATACACAAATAACCTGCTTTGATGGCAAGAATAAAGGTATCTAAGCATGACTTGCAACTATGGAAACCATAACCATATATCCATGGTATAAATAAAAAAATATAGGTTAAGCCCTCTATATAATCATTTCAGCAATAAATCAGTTCTGATCCCACTCTATTAGTATTACAACATGTATAAGTTTCATACCCTATATATAAGTATTTCAGCATCATTGATGGGGTATATCCTTTTATATAAGCATTTTAGCATGTGTCATTGGGAATATCCCACTATATAAGCATTACAACAAGAATCACTAGATATATCCCACAATATAATCATTACAACATGGATCATTGGGAATATCCCACTATATAAAGAATACAATATGTATCAGGGCCAATCCTAGTATATAATAAATTTTATATGTATTCAACAAATCATGACAACAAGGATTTAAATATAACCCATCATAAGCCTCCATGGTTAATTAGGAAAGTTAATTTTTGTATTTTAGTTTCAATTTAATTTATATATCAAATGATCAGTTGTAATTTCCATAACCAAATAATCCATTACCAAGTGATTATATATCAAACAATCACCAAAGGTATAATGTTAGGATAAGAATATATGAAACCATTAACCAATTTCTTATTATTCAAGTTTCACTCACCAAACGGGTAGCCATAATCCAAGTCACATAAAAAATTGAATCCAAAGGATCTGACTAATATTCCAGAACATGATTTATCATTTGATGGAGAACAAAGTAATTAGAGCACATGTTACATCATCACAATAAAAATGATTCATATTGTTCATAACTTACTAGACCATAGGTTTAATTTTTATACCCCCTACCATTAACTAATGATTAATACATCACTTCTAGATGGGTAACACCAATGATGTTGAAGGTTCAGAAGATATAATGATGAAACCTACATCAAATGAGATCAAGAGTAGTATAAAATACAAATTTGGTCCAAATATTCCACCACCATAATTGTGAATATAAAAATATGTGGATAAAATAAAATTGATATACTTATTAGGGATCAATCGCACAAACGAGATATCTAGAAATGTAGAAAATGTACAAAAATTTCATGGAGATCATCCCTGGTCAAGAGGAGAGGGATGCATGGAATAAGAATGAAAATTTCATTTGCACTACATCCTTAAATACACTTCTCCTAATAAATAAAATATGTTTAATACATTCACTTGTTGGAAATTACTATTTAAAAGGATAAAATGAAAACCCCATCACCTTGGCTTATTATTTAACTAAATCAACATTAACATCATGTGAAAATTTTACCTGACACGTAACTACATCAAACATTGCATGAGTTCACGACATGTCTTTTATTAGATACACGTCGTGTAACTCATTTACATTGATTGTAAATTCCTTACAGACATCATTAATCATATCTTGTGAAAATCAGCTCGAATGACCTCCAAATCCTTCTAAATCATGGAAAATTCCCATATCCCCATTTTTCATGTTTGTATATGGAGACCATAAATTAAAAAAAATACATCCTATGGATTGAAGTCATTTTCCAAACAATGTCTCTTTATCTCCAATTAAGACTCAGACTCTGAGGCTTATGTAAAAAAGGCAAACATAAGAAAAAGATTTTAACAAGAAAACTCAAATGGGGACATACCTAGAAAAATATAAGATCATAAAAGTTATTTCGATAAATATAGAAAAAGGAAAATGTAGTAAATCAATGACTAAATGACATAATATTTTTAAAACATGTGTAAAGCTAAATTTTTAATGGATTATAGAGCCAAAAACTTCCTCCACTAATTTATTTTCCACATTTGATCCACATCCCATAGGAAACATGTGTCCTTTTTTATATTAAGAAGTTATATTTAACTGACTTGGAAATTTAAATGGGGCTCTCTTATACCCTATTTTTCACACTTTTAAAATATTTACCAAAAACAAAACTATACCCTAGTATATTTAAAACTCTCTATCAATCTACCATAAGAATTGGTCTTTCTAAAAGACTGATCTAAGAATCCTTAAGGTGTTATCCAATGTAGAACATCCAAGGGAGTGGTAATGTTATCAATCAATCATTGAAAAAAATTATACTTAGATCCTCTAAAATAATTTCAATACATAAATGTATAATAAAATTAATATTATTAGAATTTATAAATTTTTATATAATAATGGGATATCAATTTTATACTTTCCTCTAAAACCATTCAAATATTAAAGATCTCATCAAGTGTACAAGAATGTTACTAACTCTATGAATGGCATTTTCTATTTTTAAATTCCTCCTAACATGAATGGCAATAGAAATATATTTAATTTAAAAATTATACTTATGATACTATTAAAATTATATAATGTTAAAATTTTACAGTATAAATGTGATATTAACATCGAATGGTCATTGTAAATTTAACCTCATTAAATGAACTTATCAAGGGACCATTCTAAATATGTGTCCATTTTATTAAAAACTACGAGTCTATATAAATGTTTAGCTAATGGAATAAAAAATTAAATATAAATATAAACTTATTGATGTTATTAAGAAATTTTCTATTTAATTTTACCATGACCAATATATTGAGGATGTTTCTAGGAAACTGACCAAACCACCATAAGTTACTGAACAAATTGAAAACTATTAAATAAATGTATAAATATTGATAATAAATTCAACTTATTAAAATAAATATAGATATTTTTTTAATACATTTTTAATAAAATTAATTAAATTTTTCATGATTTTAATCACATGGAAAAATAAAATCGGGACCAGGATTAAGTGATCTTCCGAACCCCCCTCATTACATTTGGGTTATACAAAATCTTTCTCTTTGTCTATTTTCCTGAATATATTTGTCGTGTACATATCTTAATTCTCTGAATATATGTTCCTTACACATATAAATTGTAAAATATACATTTATTTACCTAGGTTGTACATGCTCTGAGTTCACTTTTTCAATTCCCTCTTCTATGTAAACTAGATTTATGAGAACACTCATATTATTTATCTCAGTTCAAGTCCCACCCCCATCAAATATTGATAACAATTAATATATTTTAATGAATCTATTTTATTTTTGTAAAAAAATCCCAATTTAGTTCAAATATAAATGAAAATAATAATCTCATTCCTTCTTAAAATATCCTTTTCACAATTCAAAATGTATCACCAAAATGGTTGATTTGTTTATCCTTACTTTTCCAATCACTATATTGATTTTTCTACATTTAACCTCCATATTAATGAACACTAAAGATATTAATATATACATCCAAAATGTTTTATTTATTTCCACTCTTGTAATTATTTATAATATATCCATTATTTATGATTTGAGTCCATATTATGAAAACCACTTCATTCTCAACTGATTGATTTGGTTCATTATTTATGCATAGTTTATTTTACTCTATTGGCACACATTTACATTTACAGTTTTTTTATATAATGTGTTGGAATATACTTATATACCCCCCTAATTAGTTAGGTAATTTTTTCATCTCATGATATATAATTTATGTTTCATGATTAGTTATTATGGTGTATGATGTTATGTTGTGTTGGAAATTATAGATGACTTATGATTATGAAGTCATGTTTCATGTTATTAACAGATATTTATGATTCCATGACTTATAATATAATTTCTTAGTTCCTTTTTTCCATTATTAGGATCTTTATCTTTATGATATCATGTTCTAACTCATAAATTATATGTATTTTCTTAACATAATTCATTACATACATTATTTCATTATAGGATTTCTAGATCATCATTTTCTTATTTGTATTCCCCTACAGTATCAATTAATTTTTTATAAGACCATGGGATTTTAGATCACTTTATGTAGTTTTATATTTAGATGATGTATATTATGTTTGGTATGATATATTTAACTATCTAATCTTCTAATTCCAGTATACCACTTGATCCTTGGAATGAATTTTTTTTAAAACTATCTTAAAAAACCGGAAATAAAATGTTTTTAAGGTTTTATTTTCTATATAATTGTTAATTAAAAGTATCAGCCAACTCTAAGATGTTAAATAGACCAACATACCTATGCTCTAATTTCCCCTTCCTCTAAATATAATGACATCCCAATCTGGGAAACATTTTTATGAATACCAACTCTCCCACCTAGAATTTCGAAGGGTGTAATCATTAGTCTATATAAGACCTTTTATGCCTTATGTTGCCACTGAAATCTTCATTATTAGTCATAAATTAATTGATATATAATATTTGATATTTTGTACACAAATTTCTGACAAATTAAATTATGACCAATATAACAGTGATTGAGTGGACATGACCTATAAGGCCATAAAATTTTCCATCTAGATCGAATCCAAATAATGGTTTTTAATGGAATTCAAAAAAAAATAAATGGTTCTCCTATGAACACCTTAAATCTGGGACCCACCCAAGAACTATGTTCTCAAATATCTTGTGGATACACTAAGAATTTCCATCCATATATGGGTGAAAACAGTGCTAAAATGCATATGTGTTTCAAGCGTATCATGGATCCATTTCTATAATCATAATCTAAAATAGACACCATAGTAAAAAAATCTTTGAGTCTAACAAAATAGACATACCATCTCCCATAGATATATCATATCCACCTCAATGAGAAAAAAGGTCTCTTAGATCATCAATAAATGATCAATCTTAGCCAACTAGTCTAAAAAACTGAAATTTCATCACTATCTCAAGGAATTGTAATGAACAATTTTTGTAAATATTTCTATTTAAAAAAATATGTTTTCCAAATGGTTTTTTCCAACACATCACCAAACTCAAATTATATATGAAATATTAAATATGAAACTAACAACAAGAATCACAACTGTAGTAGATAAAATGATATTAATCAAATCTAAATGCCTACAAAGGATTAAGAACACATCACAACTAAACTGTTCATTTTTTCAAAAAAAAATATTTTCATTGTAAATATTTTTTATTTTAAAACTAAATGTCTAAGTAAAATAATTTTAATTTTTTAAAAATATCTTAATTTTTGAATTTCGAATGCCAAAATTAGGTTATGATTATTTTTTTGGACTTTTCTAAAAATTAATTACTTTTATGGGAATAGTAAAAAATAATACTTAGGAACAATAGATTTTTTATGACTTTGTAATCCCACTCCACAAATAAATTTAAAAAGGATTAATTTTTAGAACTTATGTAATATTTTATTCCATGTTAATGAAAGGTTTTGATCTTTTATTTTAATTAAACAATTTTATCAATAAATTTCATTTTTTCAAGATTTGAAATCCATAAAAATTAATTTTTTATATTTTATAAATATATTTCATGTAAATTAATAAAATTGAATTTTTTATCCTATAAATAATTTTTATTCGTACAAATACATGTTTTAATAGAAATGTTTTTAAACTTCATTTATGTTAATTATTGAATTTATCTTTTTTAACAATATATATTTATGTGATGAAATTAATATCACATTAGAAATCAAAATTATAAATTTATGAAATAATATTAAATTTAATTTTTATTAGTAAAATTAATTATTAATGATAAAAACATTAGCTACCATGGTAAAAGTAAAAAAGGGTAAATATGGTTTTAATTTGTCTAAAGGGCATTAAATTTATTAAAAATGTTCCCATAAGTGTGTGAATTGGTTGAGGCTAATAGAAACCACCTCTCATCCATTATTTTACACTTTTTGATCCTTTCAGCCTTGTATAGAGATATAACATTTTTGAAATATTCTATGTACTTCCAAAATAAACATTTTCTTTACTTATAATAGGAGATCACATCAACCACTTCATGGAACCCCTATACATTTGAATTTTATTTTTAAAATATACCATTTTAATCCACATATAATCCTCTCTCATGTTCATATGTTGTTTCTTAATTAATTATCCTATGGAAACTATTTCAAAGGATATATCCAAGAGTATTATTAAGTTCAAAATGTGAGTATTTCTAACTCCTTGGCCTTTCTTCTAAATATTCATATTACAAGAATCTTCTAGACAACATACGATAAGGAAAAAATTATTATTAATATTCTATAATGTTATTATGTTAATGAATCAACCATTATTTTACCTTTTCAATCCACTAGGATAAAGAAAACACCACTGATCGTGAATACATTATGACTACCACCAACATGAAGCGATGATGTTTTTTCATCATTCTCAATAATGGATGGTAACAAGGATAGATTTTATGAATGAGTATACTAAATATTTTAGAATTATAATATTGATATTTTAATATATCATATACCTTCATTCCATCCCATTCGCTGTGAAATATAATTGTTAATCATTCAGACTTGTGGACTGTTGCCTCCTTGAACGATGAATTTCATTTTTCAAAACTACCATATGTGGATGGTTATATGTAATGAATCTATTTTTTCCTTATAAATACATTGGATTATATTAAGTAATACTATCAAATTAAGACACAATGTCATTTTGAGATTCTAGGCCCCTAAGATCCTTTAAATTTATATATTTAAAATATTAATATTATCAAATCACACACACACATAGTTTTGTTTTTATCATTTTTATTATACTCAGAAATAAAATATTATAAAAGTTTTAAATCCATAATAATGGGTTTACCCTAGGCGTGACCTATGGTTAGTTAGCACCGTAATTTTGATTGGGGTAGCCATTGGTGGGTGTTTTAATGAAATAATTATTATTATTTATTAATTTTATTAAAATGATATGACCTAGTGAAAACTACATAAATTTCATCTAATTAAATTTCCTTTGGGTTAACCCAAAAAAACCTAGGATGACTGGGAGGATCTCTATCCATTCCTCATTGGATGATTGCATCGAAGGATGGCAGGTGATTGGATTGAGGTGGATTGAGAATAGGTGAACAAAACATGATTTCTTATATACTAGAGAATAAATTATCCACCATATAATGATCCATAAATGAGGAAAGACTCTTCATTTTTTGTTTCATTTCTTTTGATTAAGTTTTTAAGTCATAGATTTTATATGAGTTATTTGATATGTGATTATTCAACCTTCATTTGAGCCCATTTCTGTGAAATTAAATTTTTATCATAATTTAGTAATCATACTATAATCTCACTATGGATATCCCATTTATATGATCGTTGGAAAGGTTTTCTTGGACAAGGATGGGTAAACCTTTATTCTTATTCTTTTACCCCACCTACTTTTTACTTTCTTTATTGTTTGACCACGAAGTCGTGATTTGACATTCCAATGGTGGGTTTGAACATGATCAATCCCCTGAATTCATGGTGGTTGTGCGAATGACCAATGGATTAGTGTTTTTAGAATGGATCTAGAAGGATTATAGGTGATAGTTATTGGATTTGTGGTCTATTCATGGAAACAGAAAATAGTAGGCGCCCAAGACTTGTTGACACTCCGATCAGATGATAAGATTGTATTTTATGGCCCCAATGGCCGAGAAGAGATTACTAGATTTTTTTACTTCAATTATGGGTGGTAAAATAGAGATGTTTATAGAAGAAAGGTCAGATCTACATGATTCGTTAAGGAATTTAGGGATGTGGAAAATTCATACTATATTTCATGTATCCATGAAGAAAACATGACATATATCCCCCTGGCTATGGTACAATGTTTTTATGACAACCCTGCTTTTATTAAAAACTTAAAAATGATTTATTACATAAACTATTCACTTGATACAACAAGGATGACTGAGAGTTATAGTGTCTTTGGGGCTTAGGATCATTTCATAACAACTTAAAACATGAAATACAACATCTTTATTGAATACTTCTTTTACATGACCACTGCATTCCCTCATACTTAGCATTGCATGGGATAACCTGAGAACATGCATAAGAAAAGGGGTGAGCTATAAAGCCCAGTAAGGGAATAAACATGGAATACATGAGGAGTAAAATACATGTTAGAAAATAGTAATATCAATATATCACAAGAGAAAGATGAACATAAAGTCATGATAAAGCTTGATAATCAAAACATGGAAATGTGGCAACAACACTTAACATGGAATTAGCATGAGCCAAGGCTCATTGCACATGGAGCATGGGTAATTCCTCATTGCACATGAAGCACGAGTAAACCCTCGTTGCAATTCAATTATCATGATTCAACACTCATTTCACATGACGTATCATGATACTATACTTTACCCAATGCATTGGAGTGCTATAAGGGCGTACCCTTCTTAAACATTTCATTTCATGCATAAGTGTGCCACATGGATCATAAAACATGGATTCATAAGACATAATAATTTATTCCACGATAAAGGAATGTGGAATTAATACATGAAACTTTATAATCAATAAGTAAATATGCATAAAGGTGAATAACCTTGATAGAGAAATGGGCATGGTATTCATTACACAATGGCATTGGCTTAGAAAATCGGTGCGATTTCGGCAGCGTAACGGCGTGACATAAGAATTCATAAAAATGGTTGATGATAGAAAAAGGGGTTCCTCATCATATTCACATGTAATGGAAATTATGGAGGTCATATATATACATGTCCCAACAATTTTAATGGAATTTAGATTCATGATACATAAGTATTTCTTGAATGTAAATGAGGAGAGAGAAGTTCCTTTCGGAATTTTGGCATAGTAACGGGTGTACGTGGGAGGCATTTAATGAGAGATAAATTGGTCTCCAATCATACAAACATAAAGAGAGAAGTGTGATGGAGGTTTGAAACCATACCCCAACTTTCATAACTGAAATTAAAAGGGAAAAAGAACTTAAAGAAAATCGGAGAAAATGAGAAAGGAAGAAAAAAACCCTTACTTGGAAGTGTGCTTCCAAAGGCTTGAGAGAGGCTTGAGAGTGGCTTATTGGGTGCTTGGGGAACCTTGGGAGGATGATAGAGAGATTAGGGATGATGTTGGACGAACTCAAAAAGATTTTAGTGAGGAGGAAGTGGGAGCTTGGGTGTGTTTATATAGGAAATGTGAGAGAATTCTTTATTATTTAGGTTTGGGACCCCTTATATTAAATTAATCCAAACTACAAACCATCCCATGGTTTCATCCCATGTTTTTGGGAAAAGTGAATATGAAAACAATATTTTATAAGTACAAAGTCCTAACTTCTTAAAATAATAGGTTTGCTTATGTGGAGGTGAGTCATACTCCCATGGAAAACAATTTAAAAAGACAAGGTGTTTAATAAGTTTTGAAGGGTCCATTAATGCTTTGAAAAGTAATTCAAACAAACCCAAAATCACATTATTTTAATGTTAAAACATATATTGGCCGAACATAAAGCTTATAGTATTTTATTACAACATTATTGGGTCATTATGATGTCATAAAACACATTATATATTTAAACAGTATTTAATTTTTACCCAAAATATTGAGTGATTCAAAAAATTATGAAAAATTCACCATTGGGTAATTTCAATATCCTGATTCTAGAAATAACATTTAATTTATCTAAATAATTTTCTAAATATGTTAATTTTCACTTTTAAAATAAAAACTGACATTTATCGAAAATTCACAGGTTTTGAAAAAAATGGCTTTCAAACCTTAATAAAAATTACAATTGCATTCATAAAATTATATGATCATTTATATATAATAAAACTATTTTAATAATAATAATAATAATATTTTATTAAAATATTATTTAATTAAAAAACCCTTTAATTTAATAAAATATAATTCTTAATTAAATAATAACTAAAAACACAATTTTCACTTATAAAACTATTTACAATGTATCAATAATGACAAGAAAGTATATTCATTATTATATACAAAAAACTAATGTACATGAACATAGTACTATAGATTTGTTACATAGCCCCTTAAAATAGCCGCATAAGACCTAAGGGTAAGGCATGTGATGGTGACAGACTCTTGGGGTGGCTCGGATAACATCGCTCGAGAGGTAATTTCTATCAACTTCCACTTTTCCCATAGACGGTTACGTTTGAGCTTGACATGATGAAGCTCGGCTTTGGTTTGGTCAAGAGAAAATCCCATAGATGCCACCTCTTTTCTGAGCTCCAAAAAATGGGCTTCGTATAGAGCAATTCTACTCGATGAGTCCATCGCTTCCTTTGTCTGAGTAAATTGGGTTTGTTAAAGCCCTATATTTATACAAATCATGTGATCATTGTTCAATGGCTATAAAACCAATGGTCAAAATTCATAACATAAAACCAAAGAAGTTGACATTTTATATAAAAATTTTACATAAAGATACTTTTAATTAGATCAATAGGGATTTCCATTAATGAAACTTTGGGTCGTTACAGTATTCCCCCCTTAAGAAATTTCGCCCTTTAAATTTCCTTTTCCCACACTAAAACAGATGTGGGTAACTTAGCTTCATCATTTCCTCTGATTCCCAAGTTGCTTCTTCAAAAATGTGGTTTCGCCACAACACCTTGACGAGGGGCATTGTCTTGTTTCATAGAACTTTTTCTCTACGATCTAAGATCTTCACTGGTTTCTCCTCATAAGAAAGATCATCCTCAAAATGTACCCCCTTAGAAGAGAGTAAATTTGAAGGGTCGGGTATGTACTTCCTTAAGAGGGATACATGAAATACATCTTGTAATTTGTCCATGGTAGGTGGAAGTTCTAGTCGATAGGCCACAACACCGACACGATCAAGAATCTCAAAGGTGCCGATGTACCTTGGACTTAACATCCCTTTCTTTCCAAACCTCATCACCTTCTTCCGTGGAGATATGCGTAGATAAAACATGTCTCCAACTTTAAACTCAAGGTCTCATAGACGATTATCTACATAACTATTCTGTCGACTATAGGCTGCCTTGATATGCTACTGAATGTTTTTCACCTCCTCCACCATTTCCCCGAACATTTCTGGTTCAAGCATCTTACGTTCACCGACCTCATCCCAACATGCCGGTGTTCTGCACCTTTTCCCTTACAGGACTTCATATGGTGCCATTTAGATGCTCGAGTGGAAATTATTATTATAAGAGAACTCAACCAGAGGAAGATGTTGATCCCATCCTCCTTTAAAGTCCATTGAGCACGCTCTCAACATGTCCTCAAGTGTTTGGATAGTCCGCTTAGATTGGCCATCAGTTTGAGGATGATAGGCTATACTGAAGTTCAGTTCAGTATCCAGAGCATGTTGAAGACTTTTCCAAAACTTATAGTTGAATCTTGGATCTCGGTCAGACACTATAGATAGTGGTACTCCATGAAGCCTTACCACTTCCGTGATATATATTTGTGCCAGTTGATCCAATGAGAAATCCTCCCGAATAGTGCTGAAGTGTGCAGTCTTTGTAAGATGATCCACCATAGCCCAGATTGCATTGTTGCCTTTCGATTTCCTCAGAAGTCCGATGACAAAGTCCATGGTGATGTTCTCCCATTTCATTCGATTATGGGCAATGTTTTCATCATCCCCTTAGACTTTTGCCTCTCTTCCTTCACTTGCTGGAACACCAGGCACTTTGATGTATACTCAGCGATCTACTTTTTCATATTATCCCACCAAAAGTTTTCTCGGAGATCTCAATACATTTTTGTGATCCCTGGGTGAATAGAAAAATTTGAACTATGTGCATCATCCAAAAGTTCCTTCTTCATCTCCAGACGTGATGGAACACATATCCTTTGTAACACCCCAAGATTTTATGAGATATATTCTATTTAATTTCTTTCATATCTTCTGTTTTACGCTACTCCAAGATTATCTTGTACTATACACAACACCGTATTAGCTTGCAGTATACGTAACACTATTCCTGGCTCATGTTACACACAATTTCAAGTTCTTTTTGGGGAAATTATTCTACGCAACATTAAGTATAGATTTTTTTAATGTATAAATGGAATAAGTTTTGATTATATTTTATGCAACACCAAACAAATATTTCTCTACACGCAACCCTTACTTGGATGTCACTACACGTAATCAAGACCTTCCTCGATAGCATGTGTAGTACGCAATACCGAGTTCCACTAAACGAGATATTATTATAATATTATTATGAACTAGCCATTATGAATAGTAATACACAGTTTTTGAAATTTTATAAATTTTATCTTTCAAAATGGACTTCATTTTTGGATTTGTAATATCAAAATTATCCTAGGATGAATTTTTGGTATTTTTCTGAAAACATTCAATTTTTGATGAATAGTGAAAACACTGGGTTACTATTTAAAACCCGACTTTTTATTTAAATAATTATTCATTTTATTTAAATTTATTTTTGGTCAAATTTGATACATAATATCTATATAAGATCAACATAATTCATTGGATTCATTTTGTAATAATTTTAGATATATAAATATTTTATTGAACTTTTCACCATCTTTTACACACCTCCTATGAGAATTTAAAATTTTACATAAAACATAATTTTACCACTTCTGTGAGTGGAATTTTGAAAATCCAAGAGATGTGGTTAATATCAAGGAGTAAAATTTGGTTCAATAAGATGCAAATAATTTTCGGTGAAAAGTAACTTTTTACTTTTATTTACCACGGTTAAAAGTAAATAGGGTAATTAATGGTAAAAATGATATTACTATTACCCTAACACATGTCCTAATTCTATTCGATAAGTGTAATTTGACCAAAAACAACCATAGGAAAAAAATATCCATTTAGGTCCACTTGGATTAGATTTTGACATTTATTATTATTTTATTTAAAGGAGAGTTAAAATAGTTAAAATCAAAGCTTAATAACTAAAACATTTTTAATATAGGGTTATACATAAGATAAATTGGACTATTGGTATTCATTATAAAGCTAAATAAATTCCTACATAATGGTATTTTATAATTTTTAGACATTAAATAATTTAATTTATTAATGACACAATGATGATGTAGTAATTACCTTATTAATGAAATATTAACATAAATGATGTTATAAATACCCATATAAATGTTATCTAAGACTTGTAATGAATTACACTAATTTTATAGGTTAATATGACTTGTTATTATTTATTTAAATATCTCTTTTCAAACTAATCATTCTAATATGATTTTCACAAAAATCAATTACCAAATAGTGTCAAAATTGACATAAAATAGTTTTTAAAACAGATATTATATGATTAATTGATATTCTATTCCTAAAATTCTATGGTTCAGCCAAAATACTTATATAATATTATATATGAAATTAATGAACCAATTTTTCTTCGATTGGTAGTTTATAGTAAGTTTATTAACCATATAGTGTAAGAGAACAAGAAGACACATTAAAAGATAAATTCTTTAACATAGAGTTAAATATAAATGATAAGGTTAAAATGGTGACCTGAACTTGTCTAAAACCTATTGGTTGATAGTATTTCGACCCATCCCCACATTATCTTCAAAATAAGTCACTTTTGAGCCATTATTAACCGAATATGACTTTATTATAAAATAATATTTTAAGTTTTTCCTTAGGTGCCCCTCTCCTCCATTATAAAAGGACACCTCCTCCCTCTTCTCTTTACACAACATTGAGCTTTCAAGATCAGTCAAACCCTTCCCATTTATCTTCTCCACTTCCCTAGAAAGACTCTAGAGGTTCCGGTATTCTCAAAAGACCTACTCTAGTCCCTTAAGAGAAAGATTAAAAGAGGTGCATCAAAGAAGAGGTAATCTCTTCTGCCGACTCTTTCAAGTTTCTTTCTTCCTCAACTTCTTCATATTTAGTTGTTTTATTATAATGTAATATAATCAGTATAGATAATATACTGATATGTTATTATAAATATGAAACAACCCCATTTCACCTTCTATCCATCCTACAGAAAACGAAATCACCGCGTCTGCGTACGAACGGAATACCGTCTCCACGCCGTGGTGTAATCTGTTTTTCCACCACCACCTTACTTGGATTGGTATAATGGTATAATGAATAAATATATATAGTTATAATAACATCATAATGATTCTGATATATTATATCATCCACTCCAATTAAATTAAATAACTATGGGAACGGTATCATCGCTCATGTGTACGTATGGATTACCGTCTCCACGACGCGATGAGATTCATTCTCCATGTTAACCACTCAAGAATGATTATAAAGTTTATATAATAATTAATAATGAAATATATTACATGATAAAGCAACTTTATTTATGTATATGTGTGTGTGTGTGTGTGTTTCATCTACTTACTTCCATTCAAGTCAATAAGAAAAGGAAAACAGCGTTCATGCGTGCGTACGACCTACCGTCTCCATGAACGGTGTATTTCATTCCATTTATCAATATATCATATATATTTATATACTGAATATATATTATATATAAATCATGTTTTACATTCTGTAATTATGTAAATCAGGATATGATTAATAATATCAAGAACAAAAAATCGAAACATGTACGATAAATGAAACGATTTTACCCAAAACGCTGCTTTAACATGGAATTTACAAAAGAATGGGTAATGTAAATTCATAAGTGAACCATATATGATATCATGACAATGAATATGGTTATGTAATAATTCAATGACATTATTTAAATCATTATACAGGAGGTTCAGATACATATAATGCATATTGTACATAATGTAAGGGATAACTTTTCCAATATCGTTTTTTTATCCGAGATTGTTTATTCGTAAGTATTTACTGGGGTTATATTCATCATCCATGTCCCTATTTTCTAAAAATGGTTTCATGTATGATTAAATTCCTTTTTACCCATTTTTTACTTTTACTAGAAGGTATGTAAGGAATCTTTCTTTTGTTTACGTTATGAGTTACTTTTTTTTGACTTTTCCAGCCAAAGTACGAGAAGGGTGTTTTTTTAACTTATACGGCATGAATGGATTTTTACGGTTTCATAAAGCCTAATTTTCATGAAGCTTCCTCTACATGATTTCATAAATATTTTCAACAAAATCCTTTTATTTCAAAATTTCATGGAATTTTGTGAAAATAAAATGATTTTGAATTAGAAAGGATATTTTCCTCAAGAATTCATTTCAAGTCTTTCAAAACTATTTTCCATCTAAGATGACATTATTTCATATGTCTATGTTTCAAGTATAATGTCTCTATTATTTACATGGTTTTATTTTGTTTATGATGAAATTATATCCATTGTTTTATACGAATTATGTTATGATGGGATGATGTTTAAGAAACCCATTTTATTTATTGGGTTTGAATGAATGATTTATGTTTATTTTGTGGCACACGAAAGAATGATTTCATTATGAGATGGGTGGGACCTATATCTCCCTCCAATGCATTGGGTAAAGATTTATATCTCATTAGATAGACATGGATGGAACAGCAATTTAATCCGGTTCAGTGATACAGCACTGGAACGAGGAGTGAACTCGATTCAGAAAGGGACTTTGTCCACTAAGATGGTCTTGGCAGTAATGCCTTGGATACAATCGAAATCATAACATGTGCTTAATGGTTTCCACAATTACATCTTTTATTCCCATGATATTTTATCATGATTAATGTTTCTTTATGATCTATGCCTTACGTAATTCCATGTTTTATGTCATTGCTCAAGATTATGATGTCTAAATATTATGTTCTTGTTTTGAAGTTCAAATATAAATGGATTATTTTATTTTCTCCATGTTTACCCTTACTGATCATTTGATCTTACCCTTTATATGTTTTCTTTTCCCTAGGATATAAATAAAGGTTTTAGGTAAGAAAAAAAATATAGGAATATCTTTATGGGAGATGTTGAAGATCTATCACCAAGATTAGAAGATTATATTCCGAGTTTCCAAAGATACTAAACTATTACGGTCCTTGTGTGTCGGTTTTTGTTATGTATTAAGTGTTCCTCGAAATTAATGTATTGTCCATGTACGTCATTCTTTGGGTCTCTACAGTTAGTATCAGAGGAAAGGTTTAGTTAACCTTTGAAAACTAGGATGCGAAAAACTGTACTGAGATCCCTAGAGATATTTCTAAGCTATGTATAGGGATGTCCCTAAGGATAAGTATAGGTATAGGTTATAATCCTAGAATTACGGTAACGATTTTAGAATTAAACCTTAGATTTTAGATATTGAAGCTACTCCCCCTTGATTATGATTTTTTCCTGTCACACTATTCTTTTTGGGTTATAGTAAATGGCTGGAAACAGGATGATTCATGATAATAGAGGATATTATGGACAATGGAATGATATTCCTCATGAGAAACCAAACGAAATTGGATTTGGAATTCCAAATATCATTATTATGCCTAATCATAAATCTTATAATATGATCAATAATCTCAACTTTGATAAGTTTCCCATATCAGCAAATAAGATAAAGATGGAGTTTAATGATGATCATAGAGGAAATAAAGTTCAATTCCCCTCATGTAAATCATGTTGGAAGAGGCATCAGAGAGAATGTTTCAATGGAACTGGAAGATGCTATGGGTGTGGAAAATAAGGACACAAAGCTAGTAATTACAAAGGAAAAGGATCATTTAATACCATGGACAAAGATAATGGTATTTCTAAGACATCAACAATGGTTAAATGTTTTAAATTTGGAATGTACGTGCATTATGGAAACCAATTCCCTAAGAGAAAGTCTTATAAAAAGAATCAGCATGGTCTTATGGGTGGTATTTATGTTGATTATGATGAAGAGACTACAAATGATATGTGAGATGAAAGAATTGTTGAAGCTCGGTCAATGGTTTAAGAAGGTAGTGGAATGAGTACATTTTTATCAAGAGTAATGTTGTATAAGTAATCTCATGGTACTATGGAATAAACAGACATCTAAGGATTGTTACACTATTGTATTTCCTTGAGTTTTTTAAAGAATATGATGAATTGTACCGGTAACCATGAAAGGTTATTCAGATATTTTTGGAAATCACCTAATATGTGCATAAAGAGGGGCTAAGGAGATAATTAAATGTTTTATAGTATTAATGAGCTCATGACTTATATAAGGACAAAGTGATATCATAGTTTGAGTATATAGAATTTTTGGGATTTTGTAATATGGAAAGAGTTACCTTGTGATAACATTCATGTTTTCACTATCGTTTGAAGAGAATACATGATTAAGGAATTCACATGTTTGGAATGTGACCAACAAGATATATCGTATGATATATGGGGGACAAATGGTGGTATTCACATGCTCAGTAGATGACATTTCTAGTAATTGTTTTCTTTATACTATCAGCTTGGACATAAGTATTTTGGATAAGCCAAAATATTGGAATGAATTAAGTTAGACATAAGATGGTATTGTTTAAGGCTATAACTTTTTTTGATATTATTGCAGGAATGTTATTATAATGTAGTTTTAGAAAAATTGACGACCTGAAGGGCGGGCGATAACCCGTCACGTCGGACAGGGCTGCGGGAATAGAACCCACAACCGAAGTGCGACAGGCCTTTATCGCCTACCACTGGCCTACAGGAAGTTCCAGGTTAGTAGAAACTAGTTTTATTTTATTAAGTGCTATGATAGATGAACTATAAGTCCATTTTAGCAACCATATATGATTAAACTCAGCATAGATGGACTTATGTATATTTAATAAATTGTGATTAATTTTTTGTGATGGAAACAGATTGAATGACCTAACATTCTATCACATGACCTGCTAGCACTTCACGAATGACAAATTCAACTTCATTTTTTTAAGAGATGAAGTGGAAATTGTTCAAGGCATGAACAACGGTGAGGTTATACCAAAATCAAGTAAGTATTTATTTTAATTCAAAAATTATTCAACATTTGGGAAATGATCTTGAAAACCAAAAATGTTGTCCTAGTGCTCTAATATCTGATTAATCAGATGGTACCTTAGATCATCACAAATTTATGGAATTGTGACTGTTGGATTTTATCATAGCCCTGTTCTCTACCGCTCTCCATCAGAACATGATGGTTAGATTTTTCTTCCATATCCATATTTCTACCTATGTTCTCCTATGTGGAAACCCAGTGATGAGTTAATGTGATTAGCCATTACATTTCTTAATTTACTTTTTAAAATTATGTTTTAGTATTCCTTTTGACGATGCGGATTTCTATGAAAAAAAAATTTAAGTAGAAAACAATTTATAACCACGACGAATTTCGAGGGCGAAATTCATTTTAAGGGGGGTAGAATATAACACCCCAATAATTTATGAGATATATTCTTTTTAATTTCCTTTATATCTTCTGTTGTACTCTATGAAAAGATTATCTTGTACTATACGCAACACTGTATTAGCTTGCAGTATACGTAACACTATTCTTCGCTCATGTTACACACAATTTCAAGTTTGTTTTGTGGAAATATTCTACGCAACATTAAGTATAGATTTTGTTTAATGTATAAAGGAAATAAGTTTTGATAATGTTATACACAACACCAAAAAAATCTTTCACTACACACAGCCCTTACTTGGCTTGCATTACACGTAATCAAGACCTTCCTCGATAGCGTGTGTAGTACGCAATACCGAGTTTCACTAAACGAGATATTATTATAATATTATTATGAACTAGCCATTATGAATAGTAAAACCAAATTTTTGAAATTTTATAAATTTTATCATTCAAAATGGACTTCATTTTTGGATTCGGAATATCGAAATTAGCCTAGGGTGAATTTTTTGTATTTTTCTGAAAACATTCAATTTTTGATCAATAGTGAAAACACTGGGTTACTATTTAAAAACTGGCTTTTTATTTAAATAATTATTTATTTTTATTAAATTTATTTTAGGTCAAAATTAATACATAATACATATATAAGTTCAATTTAATTCATTGGATTCATTTTATAATAATTTTAGATATATAAACATTTTATTGAACTTACCACCGTCTTTTACCCACCTCGTAGGAGAATTTGAAAATTTACATAAAACATAATTTTACCGCTTTTGTGAGTGTAATTTTGAAAATCCGAGAGACACGGTTAATATCAAGTAGTAAAGTTTGGTTCAATATGATGAAAATAATTTTTGGTGAATAGTAACTTTTTACTTTTATTTACCATGGTTAAATGTAAATAGGGTAATTAAGGGTAAAAATGATATTACTATTACCCTAACACATGTCCAAATTCTATTAGATAAGTGTAATTCGACCAAAAACAACCTTAGGAATAAATTATGTCCATTTAGGTCCACTTTGATTAGATTATGAAATTTGTTATTATTTCTTTAAAGAAGAGTTAAAATTGTTAAAATCAAAGCTTAATAACTAAAACGTTTTTAATATATGGTTATACATAAGATAAATTGGACTATAAATATTCATTAGAAATCTAAAAATATTTCATACATAATTTTATTTTATAATTTTTAGACACTAAATAATTTAATTTATTAATGACACAATGATGATGCAGTAATTACATTATTAATGAAATGTTAACATAAATGATGTTATAAATACCCATATAAATGTAATCTGAGAATTTTAATGAATTACACTAATTTTATAGGTTAATATGAAATGTTATTTTTGATTTAATTAACTTTCTTCGAGCTAATAATTCTGATATGATTTTCACAAAAATCAATTACCAAATAGTGTCAAAATTGACATAAAATAGTTTTTAAGACAAATATTATATTATTAATTGATATTCTATTCCTAAAAATATAAGGTTTATCCAAAAGACTTATATAATAGTATATATGACATTAATGAACCAATTGGTGTTCTATTGGTAGTTTATAGTAAGTTTATTAACCATATAGTGTAAGAAAACAAGAAGACACGGTAAAAGTTAGATTATTTAACAAAGAGTTAAATCTAAATGATAGGGTTAAAATGGTGACCTACACTTGTCTAAAACCTATTGGTTGATATTATTTCAACCCATACACAGTTTATATTCCAAATAAGTCACTTTGGAGCCATTATAAACAGAATTTGACTTTATTATAAAATAATATTTTAAGTTTTTCTTAAGGTGCCCCTCTCTTCCCTTATAAAAGGACACCTCCTCCCTCTTTTCTTTACAAAACATTGAGCTTTAAAGCTCGGAAAAAACCTGCCCATTTCTCTTTTCCACTTCCCTAACAACATTCTGGAGGTTATGGTCTTCCCAAAAGACCAACTCTAGTCCCTAAAGAAGAATCTTAAAAGAGGTGCGTCAAAGAAGAGGTAATCTCTTCTACCGATTCTTTCAAGTTTCTTTCTTCTTCAACTTCTTCTTCTTTAGTTGTTTCATTATGAATTAATAACATCAGTGTCAATAATATACTGATATGTTACTATAAATATCAAAAAACCCCATTTCACCTTCTATCCATCCTATGAAAAACGAAATCACGGCGCGTGCGTACGTACGGAATATCGTCTCCACGCCGTGGTGTAATCTATTTTTTCACCACCACCTTACTTGGATGGGTATAATGGTGTAATGAATAACTATATACAGTTATTATAACATCATAATGATTCTGATATATTATATAATCCACTCCAATTCAATTAAATAATTATGGGAACAATATCATCGCTCGTGCGTACGTACGGATTACCGTCTCCATGACCCGATGAGATTCATTCTCCATTTTAACCACTCAAGAATGATTATAAAGTTTATATAATGATTAATAATGAAATATATGACATGATAAATCTACTGGGTTTATATATATATATATGTCATCTACTTACTTCCATTCAAGTCAATATGGAAAGGAAAACAACGTTCATGCGTACGTACGGCCTACCGTCTCCATGAACGGTGTATTTCATTCCATTTATCGATCTATCATATATATTTATATAATGAGTATATATTATATATAAATCATGTTTTACATTCTGGAATTAATTAAATCATGATATGAGTAATAATATCAAGAACAACAAATCGAAACACGTACGATAAATGAAACGATTTTACCCAAAACGCTGCTTTAACATGGAATTTACCAAAGAATGGGTAATATAAAGTCATAAGTGAACCATATATAATATCATAGAAATGAATATGGTTCTATAATAATTTAATGACATTATATAAATTATTATACAGGAGTTTCAGATACATATGAATCATATCAGACATAAGGTAAGGGATAACTTTTCCAATCTCATTTTTTATATCCGAGATTGTTTATTCGTAAGTATTTACTGGGGTTATATTTATCATCCATGTCCCTGTTTTCTAAAAATGGTTTCATGTATGTGTAAAGTCCTTTTTACCCATTTTTGACTTTTCCGACAAGGTATGTAAGGAATCTTTCTGTTTTTTACGTTATGAGGTACTTTTTTGACTTTTCTGGCCAAAGTACGATAAGAATGTTTTTTAACTTATACGGCATGAATGGATTTTTACACTTTCATAATGCCTAATTTTCATGAAGCTTCCTCTACAATATTTAATTACTATTTTCAACAAAATCCGTTTCTTTTAAAATTTCATGTCATTTTGTGAAAGGAAAATTATTTTTAATAAGAATGGATATTTTCCTCAAGAATTCATTTCAATTGTTTTATCAAAACTATATTCCATCTAAGATGAAATTATTTCATATGTATATGTTTAAAGTATAATGTCTATATTATTTACATGGTTTTATTTTGTTTATGATGAAATGATATCCATTATTTTATATGAATTATGATATGATGGGATGATGTTTAAGAAACCCATTTTATTAATTGGGTTTGAATGAATGATTTATGTTTATTTTGTGGAACATGAAAGAATGATTTCATTATGAGATGGGTGGGAACTATATCTCTTTCCAATGCATTGGTTAAAGATTTATATCTCATGAGGTAGACATGGATGGAATAGAATTTTAATCTAGTTCAGTGATACAAGACTGGAATGAGGAGTGAACTCGATTCAGAAAGGGACATTGTCCACTAAGATAGTCTTGGAAGCAATGCCTTGGCTACTATGGAAATCATAACATGTGCTTAATGGTTTCCACAATTACATGTTTTATTCCCATTCTATTTTATCATGATTAATTTTTCTTTATAATCTATGGTGCACGTACTGCCATGTTTTATTTCATTTCTCAAGATTTTGATGTTTAAATACAATTTTCTTGTTTTGAAGTTCAAATGTATATGGTTTGTTTTATTTTCTCCATGCTTACCCTTACTGAGCATTTGATCTCACCCTTTATATGTTTTCTTTTCCCCAGGATATAATGAAAGGTTTTAGGTAAGAAAAAAATAGAGAGTAAGATATTTATGGGAGATGTTGAAGATCTTTCACCAAGATTAGAAGATTATATTCTGAGTTTTCAAATACCCTAAACCATTACAGTCCTAGTGTGTCTGTTTTTGTTATGTATTAAGTATTCCGAAAAAGTAATGTAATTTCCATGTACGTCAATCTTTGGGTTTCTACATCCTTTTCCCAAATCTCCCAATTCCTTCTTCATTAACATTAAACTCCGAGGATTTCCCTTTTTTGAAAGCTTCCACTTTTTTATGAATTCCCACATCATCCTTTTGAGCATATTTTAACCTTTCCAAAGGAGATGGTTGAGAAATAATTTGTGAAAGGATTGATGATGATCCATTCTTTATGATTCCGATGTCCATCTTCATCAATTCTAAGAAGTTTGGATCCTTCTCAATTATCATCATTGATAGAATCACTGGGTCCTTTTTACTTAGGAAATCTGCCACCTTGTTCGCTTTCCCAGTGTGGTAATGAATTGAACAGTCATAATCCTTGATGAGATCTATCCATCTTCTCTGGTGCATATTAAGCTCTTTCTGTGTGAATATATATTTAATACTCTTGTGGCCAGTAGGTATCTCACATTTCTACCCATACAGATAATGCCTCCATATTTTCAAGGCAAAGATCACCGCCGCCAACTCCAGATCATGTGTTGAATAGTTTTTCTCATGGATTTTCAACCGCCTTGAGGTATAGGATATCACTTTATCATTCTACATCAGCACACAACCTAATCCCTTATTCTATGAATCACAAAATACCACAAAAATTTCCACACTTGTGGGTAAAGTGAGCACGGGCGCAGTGATAAGCCTCCTTTTCAACTCCTTGAAGCTTTCTTCGCATTCATCACTCCAAGAAAACTTTACTCCCTTTCGAGTTAGCTTAGTAATAAGGTCGGAAAATCATGAGAAATTTCTCACAAATCGTCAATAATATCCAGCAAACCCCAAGAAGCTACGGATATCCGTTACCGATGTTGGGCTCGGCCATCCCTTGATTGCATCTCTTTTAGAGGGATCCACAGATATCCCATTTCATGTGATGATATAACCCAGGAATGATACTTCCTTCAACCAGAACTCACACTTGTTATACTTTTAATAGAGATTCTCCTTGCGCAAAGTCTCTAGTACAGTTCTTAAATGCTCCTCAAGATCCTCCTTGGTTTTGGAGTATATTAGAATATCATCTACAAAGACTACCACAAATTTATCTAGGTAATCTCTAAAGACTCTATTCATTATGTACATGAAGATTTCTGGAGCATTGGTGAGTCTGAAAGGCATTACTATGAATTCATAGTGCCCGTATCTTCTACGAAAAGAAGTCATGGGGACATCTTCCTTCTTCACTCTTACCTGATAATATCCCGACCACAAATCTACCTTGGGGAAGTATTGTGCTCCACGGAGCTGATAGAAAATTCATCGATATGAGGCAGAGTATACTTTTTTTATCATGATTTTTATAAGTTCATGATAATCGAGGCAAAGCCGCATTGACTCATCCTTCTTCTTGACGAAGAGGACTGGTGCACCCCATGGTGAAGCACTTGGGCGTATAAACCCTTTATCCATATTTTCCTATTTTTGTTTCTTCATCTCTTCAAGTTTCACGACAACCTTTCTATATGGAGTGATGGATATTGGTAGATCCCCTAGTATAAGATCAATTGATAATTCAACATCTCTTCTAGGAGTAAGACCAGGGAGTTCCTCGGGAAACACTTCAGCGAATTCCCTCACAATAGGCATTTCTTCAAGGATGGTTTTTTCCATGGACTCAATCATATTGGCCAGATACGTGTGCTCATAGGGCATTACTATCCATGCTTGAGATGATGGAGCTAAAATAGATTCATCTTCCTCCTTACACTTGTAATGAATCGGGGGTTGATTCTCCATATGGAGTGTGATTTCCCTCTCCCGACAATTTATGTTGGCTCTATATAAGAAAAGCCAATCCATGCCAAGAATTGCATCAAATTCCACCAGAGGTAGTATGACGAGGTTTTCTGGGAAATTCAATCCATGTATTATAATAGTGGAGGACATATATTCATGGGATGCAATGATTCCCCATTTTTCGTACTCACCGACATCATCACTTCCATGGTTTTTCATGGTGCTGTGATTGTTCTACTAAACTTTCGTGATATAAAATAATACGTAGAACCTGAATCAAAAAGTATGTTCTCTATTCTTGACTGAATAACTAGTGTACCTATCACTACATCATTTTCGAGGTTCACTTCAGCAGAAGTGATGGAAAAAAGATCTTCCTTGCTGCCTTGGAGGTCGTTAGTTGCCATCGAAAACCTTTGGATTAGGGAACTGATTTGCAAGATGCCCCGGTTCTTTGTATTTTTAGCAATGAACAACGCGTTGAGGTTCAAACGAAGTGTTCCTATCTTTTGTCATAGCCGCGAGTCTTTCTTTCCGATAGTTAACAGCTAGGTGCCCTTCTCTTCCACACCTAATGAATTTCCTCGTCCCCTTGAGGCAATTTCCAGGGTGCTCCTTTCTGCACTTTTGGCAAGTGGGGTGCTGGGTCTTTTTAGCACCGTTGGATTTATCCAACGGACCGCCAGCATTGAAGTCCACCTTACACTTCTTGTCCCCATGATACCTATGTGATTCCTCGATCTCCATTTCGACCTTGAGGGAACATCAGACAATTTCCTCATAGCTGTCGAAGTCACGGATCGCTAATGCTTTCCGCAGGCTAGGATTCAGCCCACCAAAGAAGCTGTAAACCTTGCATTAGGGGGTAATGGAAAATCTGGAAGTGCATCATGCAAGCCTTGTGATGTTTTCCTCGTACGCTCCAACATATTCTTCTTCTTTTTTTTGAGAAAAAGGATGTACCTTTCCATCATAAGCTGGAGGGTGCGCAGAAAATATTTATAGAAAAACATCTTCCGGAAGTCCTTCCATTCTAACGCCTCGATCTCCTCCTCAGGCTTTGTATTTTTGATCAAAGTACATCATTTATCAGCTTCACCCTCCATATGATAAGCCGCCAGGAGGACCTTCTCGTGGTCAGACCATTGAAGTATGGAGAAGATCTTTTCAATGGAGTTGATCCATTGTTCAGTGATCATGGGATCGGATGATCCACTAAAAGTAGGAGGTCTTTGTCTCATGAAGCTCTCGATAGCGACTTGATCTTTCTTAGGGGGGTTTGGACATTCCTTTTGACCCATGTTTCTATTTAAAGCTTGAGTTAGCTGAGAGAGAAGTGTGACAAAGTTCACGATTCTTGCTCCCATTGCATTGGGCATCTCATTAGTACAGTCATCACACTGATCTTCACACCGGTTGTTATCCTGAGTCCTACTATTACTATCCATTGGCTGGAATAAAATGAAAGTTAGGTGTAACACATAATGCGTAATCCAAAGACAAAATTTGATGACTTAAAAATAAACTTTTATTTCCTTAACTCATGAGTCTATAGGCTTCAACCTAGGCTTTTCATTATTTACTTTTTGACATATATTCTGAAGGGAATTTTTTTTAATTCCCTTAATAAGGGTTCATACTAAGCTTGTGAATTTATCAAAACATATCCCTCGGGTGTGTTGTAACGAAGAGTGCAGCAAGGCCCATTTTCGTGCACCAGTTATCGTTCGAGTCTATCTCAAAGCGGTGTTTTTCGGTTTTACCCCTAGGATACATCTGTGCTAGAGCCGCCTCTACCAGCTCATATCCAGAAAGGGATGTATTTTTTTGATAAACCACATACTCAGTACTTAACAAAACTTAGGGATGTTTTTATTATACTTAGTCTTGTCTCTAAGGATTTACTAGGGTTTTCTTATCTTAATCCCAAAAATAATTAAACCTATCCTCTGATACCAACTATGACAACCCTGCTTTTATTACAGACTTAAACATGATTTATTACATAAACTATTAACTTGATACAACAGGGATGATCGAGAGGTATAGTGTCTTTGGGGCTTAGGATCATTACATAACAACTTAAAACAAGAAATACAACATCTTTTTTGAAAACTTCTTTTACATGACCACTACATTCCCTCGTACTTAGCATTGCATGGGATAACCAGAGGACATGCATAAGAAAAGGGGTGAGTTATAAAGCCCAATAAGGGAATAAACATGGAATAAATGAGGAGTACAGTATATTTTAGACAATAGTAATATCAATAGAGCACAAGATAAACATGAACATAAAGGCATGATAAAGCTTGATAATTAAAACAAGGAAATGTGGCAACAACACTTAACATGGAATTAGCATGAGCCAAGGCTCATTGCACATGGAGCATGAGTAAATCCTCATTGCACATGAAGCACGATTAAACCCTCATTGCACTTGAATTAGCATGAGTCAAAACTCATTACAAATGACGTATCATGATACTATACTTTACCCAATGCATTGCAGCACTATAAGGGCGCTCCCTTCTTAAACATTTCATTTCATGCATAAGTGTGCCACATGGATCATAAAACATGGATTCATAAAACATAATAGTTTATTCCACGATAAAGGAATGTGGAATTAATACATGAAACTTTACAATCAATAAGTAAATGTGCATAAAGGTGAATACCCTTGATGGAGAAATGGGCATGGTATTCACTACACAATGGCATTGGCTTAGAAAATCGGTGCGATTTCAGCAGCGTAACGGCGTGACATAAGAATTCATAAAAATGTTTGATGAGAGATAAAGGGGTTACTCATCATATTTACATGTAATGGACAGTAAGGAGGTCATAGATATATATTTCCCTACAATTGTAAGGGAATTTAGATTCAAGATACAAAAGTATTTCTTGAATGTATAGAGAAGTTCCTTTCGGAATTTCGGCATAGTAACGGGTGTAAATGGGAGGAATTTAATGAGAGAGAAAGGGGTATCCCATCATTAAAACATAAAGAGGGAAGTATTTGGGAGGTTTTAAACCATATCCCTACATTCATAATTGAAATTAAAAGGGAAAACGACTTAATGAAAATTGGACAAAAATGAGAAAGGAAGAAAAAAACCGTTTCTTGGAAGTGTGCTTCCAAAGGCTTCAGAGAGGCTTGAGAGAGGCTTCATAGGAGCTTGGGGCACCATTGAAGGATTCTAGAGATTGTAGGGCAGAGTTTGGACGAACTCCAAAGGATTTGAGTGAGGAGGAAGTGGGAGCTTGGGTGGGTTTATATAGGAAAGGTGAGGGAATTCTTTATTATTTAGGTTTGGGACCCCTTATATTAAATTAATCCAAACCACAAACCATCCCATGGTTTTGGCCCATGGTTTTTGGAAAATGGAATAGGAGAACAATATTTTATAAGGCCAATGTCCTAATTTCTTAAAATAATTGGGTTGCTTATGTGGAAGTGATTCACACTCCAATGGAAAACAATTTAAAAAGACAAGGTGTTCAATAAGTCTTGAAGGGTCCATTAATGCTTTGAAAAGTGAGTCAAACAAACCTAAAATCACATTATTTTAATTTTAAAACATATATTGTCTGAACATAAAGCTTATATGATTTTATTGCATCACTATTGGGTCATTATGATGTCATAAAACACATTATATATTTAAACAGTATTTAATTTTTACCCAAACAATTTACTGTCTCAGAAAATTATGAAAAATTCACCATTGGATAATTTCAACATCCTAATTCCAGAAATAACATTTATTTTATCTAAATAATTTTCTAAATATGTTAATTTTTACTTTTAAAATAAAAACTGACATTTATCGAAAATTCACGGGTTTTGACAAAAATGGCTTTCAAACCATAATAAAAATTAAAATTTCATTCATAAAATTGTATGATCATTTATATATAATAAAATTAATTTAATAATAATAATAATAATAATATTTTATTAAAATAGTATTTAATTCTAAAATCTCTTAATTTAATAAAATAGAATTCTTTATTAAATAATAACTAAAAACACTATTTTCACATTAAAAACTATTTACAATGTATCAATAATGACAAGAAAGTATATTCATTATTATATACAACAAATAATTTACATGAACATAGTACTAGCGATTTGTTACATAACCCCTTAAAACAGCCGCATAAGATATAATGGTAAGGTGTGCGATGGTGATAGACTCTTGGGGTGGCTCAGATAACAACACTTGAGTGGTAATTTCTAACAACTTCCACTTTTCCCGTAGACGGTCACATTCGAGCATGACATAATGAAGCTCAGCTTGGGATTGGTCAAGAGAAATGCCAAAAGAAGCCACCTCTTTTTTGAGCTCGGAAAAATGGGCTTCGTATAGAGTAATTCTACTGGATGAGGTCATCGCTTCCTTTGTCTGAGTAAATTGGGTTTGTTAAAGCCCTATATTTATACTAATCATGTGACCATTGTTCAACGACTATAAAAGAAACGGTCAGAATTCATAACATAAAACCAAATTAGGTGACATTTTATATAAACATTTTACATAAAGAGACATTTAATTAGATAAATATGGATTTCCATTAATGAAACTTTGGGTCGTTACAGGTTTCATGTGGAGTTATGGATCACACACCATTTTCTCATGATCACACAATTTGTGACCCCCCTTGGGAAGCCCATCCACATGCCTTCCAAAACACACTCTCAACCTCATATTCAATTTGATGTCCTATACTCCAAAATCAAACAGGCACACCTAATGGTACACATGAATGACCTGGTACTCGAACATGTCCTAGTACTGAGGCACGATTAGGTACATGAGCACAAACTAAAGTACATGGGAACTAATAAAACACATGGGATGAAACTAGGTAGTAGAGACATGTGGTGTAAAAATGTAAACACCATGTAGTCCCTTGTGGCTTGTCGACCTCTCTGCTAGCTTAGAAACAACCAAGTCTCTAGGAAAGGTCCCACACCTTGTGACACCTAGTACACTCCATGTACTCCTAAGAGAATCCTATTCCTCTTATATCACCCCCTTTGTGGGGTTATATTTTAACCCATGAGTAGCTTATCCTGTGTTTTTTTCATATACCCCGATGATCAAATTAGTTGAGGAATTAAAGATATTATGAGAGGTTTTTCGAAAAGGAATCTTCTCTTGGTGATGAATGATGAAGTTAGTGATTGTGGAATTATCATTAGAGAGTTACTGGGGTTGTTACTCCACTATCACATGAGGGTTCTACTTCCCCATTAAAAATTATATTAATAATGATAGTAACCCCCTAAAATAGCCTTATATAATTTTCCTACAAAGGTTTATTCAGACAACCTAAATATTCTTCAATTTTAAGGTCCTCCATGAGTGTTATGGGTCCCTAAACTATGGATCACAATAGTTAGGAGAGCCCCCCCCCCCCACAGATTTTGATGAGGTTGTGTTGGTAGTTGGGAAATAAGGATACAAATCTCTATAAATATGTGGACTCGTCAAATATGTATGATATATAAGATGAAGAGCCCCTTTCTCTCCTATTTTGGATTCTTTATGATCTTATATCAATTATGATTTTTCCCATATTATTGGTTGAGCTGAAATTTTTTTGTATCTCTCAATTTCTCCATTTAAAAATTTTGGGGCATCCTACAAGGTATGTACATAATCACCCTTGCATGGTATTTTCCCATATATTTCACATCTAATGTAGATAATTAATATATTAATATTTATTTTTGTGGATCATCAATATAATTTTGTCTATTTTCTATGTATGGTGTTTTAGAATCAGAGATCAGGAGTTCGGGTCCCATAGTTTTAGTTTATTCTCGTTATTGTTAGGTTGGGAATTCATTTCTTGATGGTTTGGTATTTTTTCATTACATTTTTATTTTTTTATACCATGATTGTATTATGTATTCCCTATAGTTTATTTCAGGCATGTTCCTCAATAAATGGTATAGTCATTATTATATTCCTTTATACTATTGTATGGAGATTGATGGGTGCCCATATACTAGTGCGTTAGGAAAATCCCTCCAATTTTATATTATTCATTCTCAATGATTTTTCAGAAACTATACTATTTTAGGTAGGGTTATGTTTTTCACAGCTCATCATTCAACTAGCAAGACCAGCCCCTGTGAGTTAGTTCATGATGGAGTGGTATTAGAGTAGTCCATTCCATAGGAAGATGGTTGATGTTGTTCCCTTATGAGTAATTGGTTGGAAACATGTGGAAATGGTGTTGAAGTGTATTGAGTATAGATTCTAGGCTAGGTAACTCACTATTATTGTGGTAGATAATGTATCCATACATGAGGGAATTGAATACTTGTTTCTATAATAAAAATATATAGACATCGGTTGTAGGGAAAAATTTTAAGTACATCAAATATGATTTAGTATTTTAACTATATTTATTACGTTTTATCACCATATATATTCTCATATAATCATTGTATAAATTAATTTCATTCAAGATTCATCCGTAAAGAAAACATTCAAAATTACTGATTCTGGATAGTGATGATGACCCGATAAGTGATGAGGTCTTAGTTTAGGGGACATCGAAGGAAGTGTCCCCCCCATATGGGAAAGGTGAAACATAGCCTCCTGTAGAGTAGTGGATAGTACCAAAAATTTAGGATGATTATTCTTATATGATTGACATTCTATATTATTTCTATCATCATAGTATGCTAAGGTTACTTAGAGAGCCATACCTACAGGCCGCGAAGGATTTTCTTGAGACTATGACCTGATTATTCAAGACAGTGCAGACCCTGACATACCATATGGTAACAATGGTTGTGATTCTTTTACATTTATTTTACGGTAGATTGTGGAGTCTAGTTATATATACCGATGGTGATATGACCCTATCATGGTTTGAATTCCAATAGAAATTTTTAAGGGTGTATTACCACTCTTTCTTGAACTATCTTTGGATTTTAAAGCTTCATAAGCTAAAAAAGAAAGTAGAATTGTTTTTAGTTTGCTTCAATGTCATGTGAACATACTCAACACTCCCTTGATATTGTTTCGGATGGATAATTCTTAGCGTAGATGTTTAGGCATGCTCTCTACGGAGACATACTCTCCAGTGTGTTCCCCTTGTGAATTCCCACTTATGTCTGAGTGCTACGGTGGGATATGGAGATGGGGATATTTCTATCATAGGGACACAAGGAAGATTGATCTAGTATTGGGTGTCATGGGGTTGAGTTTTCTGTAGCTACAAGAATGAACTAGTTAGTAAGGTCTCAATATAGGGGACATCATTGTGGCTAGACATAGTCATGAGGAAATAAGATGCAAGGTTCAAATAGAGTGTCTAGTTAGTTTAGTGATGGGTGTTTCTATTCTTAATATATATGACTCCATATGGATTATTATTTCCCCACCCTTCAATGTAATGTGGGAAAAAAGTCAGGGAATGAACCACTACAACAAGGGTACTATGATGATTAGGGATCTCCTCGGTGAGTCCAAGGTGGCCCTAAGGAGGGAAATTGTAATATAGAAGTTGAAGATGCTCCAGTGGGAGGAGTAGTTGGTACATGATAATGGCATGATCTACTACAACCACCACTACACTTTTTTTGGCATCATACTTTTTGAGTTGGTGATCATGGTCATGCGTATTACCAGGATATGGATGGCTATGAACAAGCTTCGCATGCGATGAAATGAGGAATTATATTTTTATACTATAATCCTTCTCAAATATTGATTTAAACATGTGAGAGTCATTCTTTCATCTCAATAAACTTGGTCTAAGAGTTGGAGATTTTAGTTTATAGTTCATCCCAGAATCTATGTCTTGTGGTTCATAGAGGGAGTGATTCTTTGATATCGTATATCTTCCTGAAATGTGATATGGAACTCAGTGGTGAGGGTTTCTCATAGGACCTCATGGTCATCATGATGAATATTGATGATTTCATATTGTGTATTTATTGGTTTTCCATAGTTTGATCCAATATTAATTGTCATCATAGATGAGTTTGATTCATTTGGACGGATGGAAAGATATTATCATTTGTAGGTGAGAGATATCTAATAGTAACGTGAGTGGTTCTTGTTGGAAGGATGTTGAATGCCATCACCAATCCATTAGTGATTTTAGTCCTCAGAATAATGAGATATTAAGGAATCTATATTCCTTTGATAGAATAGGAATTATGGAAATAATCCATGATGATTTTTTGGGACTAGATTCAACGAAGAAGTTGGTCTTTTGTTTTGACTTGCACCCCTGAAAAAACCTGATATCTTCTACGGTAAATGTCCCCTATAAATCATCAGAAATGAAGGGTGTAGATTGATGAATTTTAAGATAATGGTTTAATTAGTCTCAATGTGTACCTATGGGAATCTCCAGTTTTGTTCAAAAAAAATTTGGATGGTATCAGGAGTCCTTTTCTTGATTATCATCACCTAAAGTATGTAATAATAAATAAATAGTACCCATTTTCAAGGATTGAATATTTCTTTTTCTATTTTTGATGTGTGATATGGTTCTCAAAGATTGATCAAAAGTTTTGATACCACTAGTTTTGAGTTTTCAAGTATTATATTCTAAAGTTAACATTTAGATGATTTCATGGACATTATGAGTTCCTAGTGATTCCTTTCTGTGGGAAGAATTCACCTACAATCTGTATTTCTCTGATGAATTGTATAATCCTGGCATACTGGGACCAATTTTTTCCTTCATTGATGGCATAATAATTTTCTCTGTGTCAAAGGAGGATCATAGAGAGCATCTAAGGGTAGTCTAAGAAATATTCATGGAAAACAAAATTTATTTAATTCTTTTGATGTTCGAGTTTTGGATTCAAGATGTTAAATTTCTATGGATTATCAATTATGAGAATGGTTTAGCTATGGACCTAGTGAAGATTTATTTTCTTATTTATTTGGATCCACCCAAGAGCATGACATAGCTCAAATGTTGTCTATGATTGGAAGGGTAATAAATTAGGTTTATGCCATACCTTTTCATGGAAGTTCCCCCTTTGACTACCTAAACATAGAATGGGAATAAAATTATCTAGACTGTGTACTGAGAGGAAGTAATCAACTAGTTGACACTTAGGCTGACTAGCAATCCTATTTTGTTATGATTAGAGGAGGGCATATAGTACATAGTGTTTTGTAATTCCTTTGGATATCAGCTCAGTTGTGTGTTGATGCAAAAGCAGGTAGTGATCCTATATGGGTCAATGTATTTCAGAATCCATGATTAGTGTTATTGTATGCTTGAACTATAGTTGGTAGCATTATTCCTTTCTCTGATGATATGGGGGAACTATATACTAGGAGAGAACATTTTTGGGTACTCAAACCACCAGAATCACATGTACATCTTCACTTAGA
Organism: Viscum album; assembly: GCA_963277665.1. Lineage (NCBI taxonomy): Eukaryota > Viridiplantae > Streptophyta > Magnoliopsida > Santalales > Viscaceae > Viscum > Viscum album. The sequence continues at coordinate 1,348,526,921 of OY728127.1, read as the reverse complement.
CAGATCTGAACAAGAGATAGAGTTGTAAGTTACTATTCCTATAGGACTATAAATTTCATATGGTCGATACTCCTTGGAAGGAAATTTTTCGGTCACATTCCCTCTATAGTAAGTCCTATTATATCCTAGTGGATGATGTGTCTGATAATTTGGAATAATTGTAGTTGGACCTGGTGGTGGATAGGGGTGCATATTTTCCTTAGTCGATGGTGATGACTCCTCTTTATTAGTGTGTGAAGGAGTTAGTTGGGATACATTTATTCTCAGGTTCTTCGTGAATAGATTTCCTCAATGGATTATTGATATGTAATTATTAATGTTGGGGAGATTGCTATCATTTTATAGGGATACAAGGTGGTACTGGTCACAATGCCAAAGAAGGTGATGATGGAGTTTCACACTTCCCCCTTTTTGTAAATATTGTATTAGAAAAGATGTACAAGGAAATTTAGTAGTAGTTTTTTTGGGATGGAATGAGGTGCATCATATCCAAGTTCAACTCATGGTTTTTTGAATCTTATCAGGTAAAGGTTGAGGATTCGGTCTGACATGTTTGATGCACCCACTTATGTTCCAGTCATAGAAATGGGATGACATATCCATTGACTTTATGATAGGGATTCCATGGACATCGAGAGGCCACAGTTCCATATGAATGATTTTTTGATGTCTTATGAATTCATCACACTTCCTTTAAATCCGGGAGTAGATTTTGATGGAGATTTTGGGGAAGATATAAGTAAAATAAATCTCTTGACTCCATGGGGTACCCTTAATAAATTTCACCAAACCCGATGCATAGTTTACCTCTTGGTTTTGGAGCATATTATTTGAGTCCTTTAGGACCATGTTGAGGATGAGTATAGTGATCAACCCCCAGATGGATCAGTAAACCAACTAGAAAATCAATGTGTTAAAAGATATACCAAGGGTTTGTGTTTTAAAAATCAGTCCAAGATGGGAGTATAAATTTTCTGTGGTGGAGTTGTCCTATAATAATATCTATCACTCTTATATTTTCATGACACATTTTGATGCCCTATATGGGATACATTTATTGTAACCCCTATGCTTGGTTGAGATTGTCATGGAATATATTTCTGGGCCAGAGGCAGAGCATGTGATGATAGATAAGGTTTAGGTGACCCACTAGTGTATGTGCAGAACAAAAATTATAAATAAATCTTATGTTGATCGGGATTGTTAGACCTTGTAGTCTATTTTGGTAGACCATGTTTTCTAGATAGTTTCTCAATGATGAGTATTGTGGAGGTTTTTTCAAATAAAAATGTTATCCTAAAGGTTCATAGGGTCATTTGAGATCCTACATTGGTTTGGTGAGGTTTCGTATTGCTTATACCTACCACTATAGTTGGACTGAGAGCATGGAGTCTTCCATGTGTCATAGATGACAAGATACATGCATGATAATATGCATGATTTTTACTGGGGTGAGATGAAAATCAATGATGGCGCCACCATCATGGATTATCAAGTGGAAATAAATGATCAATAGGAGAGGATCCTATTAGTAAGAATATTCCTTGAGTTTGTGTGTTCCAGAAGAATGAGAGCTTGCTTGAGAGCTCCTGAGAGGGAGAGATCCATTTGTGGGCACAGTATCCCCACCATTCTATTTAACATGATATTTTATGGGGAAAATACCTGAAGGAGTGGAGAAATTATTAAATCAATTTTTTTATTATAAGACATTGGATTATGTTAAGGTATATTTTCAGAGCCAAGTACTAAGTTAGCCTGAGATTTCAGGCCCCATAAAGAATAAAAAATGATATATTAACTATATTAATGTAATTATATCACATGTTTGAATCATTTTTTCCTTTTTTAAGGACCTAGAATAGAAAATTTATGACCAAAGATGAATCTAGAATGATTTCTTAGCAATAGACATGACCAAAGGGTTATTGGATCCGGACATCTGGTTGAGTCAATAGTTGGAGGGTACATTTATTGAAATAAATAGATTATTTTCGTTTTTATCTAAATAAAATAACCTAGGGAAACATATATAAGAGATATATTATATAAATTCATCATTATTATCTCCATAATCCATGGGAGGATTAAGAGGAGCTGTAAAAAAATTTCATTGGTGGATCACACAAAAGGCCTACAGGTAATCAAATCGAGCAGGATTGAGTGGATGTGAACACAGTGGGAATTCAACTTTGTTAAATAATTAATTATTCACCAAAAAACAATCCATCAACAAATTACCACACATCAATTTTGGTTTTCATCCTTTTGATTAAATTATTAGAGCATGGAATTGATCTGATTTTTTTAATATCTAGATATTCCTCCTTCCATGAGTCTATTTTAGTAAATTGGGTTGTTGATTCCATTTTATAAATCATGACATGATCCGACCTAAGATATTTGGTTTATAAGTTCATTGATTATGATCACTTATAGAACAATGGGTATACCTATTATATTATGATTTTCCCACAACTTTTAATTGTGTTCTTCATAATTGGACAATGTAGTCATGATTTTATGTTATCGTGATGGGTATGAGAACGATTGAACCTTCAGATTCATTATGGTTGTTTGTAAGATAAAATGATTCATGTTTTATAGATGGATCATGGTGGATTATAGGAGTTATCTCATGATCCACTAGGGTGGGAGAGCGATGAGAGGGGAATATTATGCATGATAAATTACACCAGATGATAATATTCTATTTTCCCACCCCCAAAATCTAAGAAATGATGCTCGAAGGTATTTTCATTTGATTTCCGATTTCCAAATAGTAAGATATGTGGAAGTATGGCGGGGTTTGAAAAATGTTTGAAGGAATTTTAGGTTGTTGAAAATTTCCAACTAAATACCAGGTATCCTAGAAGAACACATGGGTTGTATCCACCTAGTTTTTTCACTATATTTTGGGGTAATGTTAGGGATTATAAGCCATGTGGCTTGTCCCGAACAGTGTGTGACCCTCTCCTGGTTGACAATACTTGTGCTAATTATCAAACACCTAGGATCCCATATGGGATCACACTCTGTGTACTACATAAGTATATGGGAACACATACAGGTACATGGTCATCGCCTGGTACTAAAGTATGACTAAGTACACGGCCATATATACTGGCACAAGACAAAGTATATGGGAATAACTTGAAACACATGAGTAGACCCCAAGTTGTACATACATTAAATTTACCATCTATACATGTTGTGAAGTTCCAAAATTTCAACCAATACATATACATGTCAATACATAACAAGGTTTCCAGTTGAGTTCGCACACCACAAGACCCCTAGGGAAAAACATATACCAATAATAGAAACCTTTTCCTCTCTTATATCATCCTTCGAGGCATATATATTTACCTGAAAGTACCCTATAGTGAGCGTATTTTCTTTTAAAATGTAATGATGGCCTTTGTTGTTTCATTCTATATACAATTTAAGGATTTATGAGCATTATTATTCTTTAAGAAATAGTTGATGATGGTTGATATTTAGGAATGATCATTGTAGTGTCTTCAAGTTTTTTACTCCCCAATCACACTAGGGAATAGTTTCACCATAATTATGATATTGATAGATATAATACTTCACTAAACTGGGTGTGGTTAGTCTATCTATGGAGTTTTACACCCTCGTCTTCAAGGTGAAGTGTTGAGAGGCTATTCTAAGGGTGTTGTAGATCCCTTGACTATGGATCAATGTAGTGGGGAGTGGTCTACTCCACCCAAATTTTGGTGAAGAATCATTGGATGGTGGGAAGAAGAAATAGAATTTTGGAGCTAAAGGAATACTCTTCAACTTTGAATGGGATGTGATATAGAGATCCCCTTTCAATCTCAACTAGGATTCATTAATATCATATATCTAGGATGGGTTTAATTTCCCTCAGGTTATGGGTAGATCTGACTTTTGATGTATCCCTCTATTTCTCTCATTTGTATTTTCAGGTAATCCTACTTTGAATATATATACTCATCACTATTAGATCCTTTTCCACACATGTCATGTCTTATTATGAACTAAAAATATTGGAGGTGAATTTTTTGGAATATACGGATACTTAAGAGCATTAACCAAATATAATGGTCAAGACTTTGATATTAGGTTACAAGCTCTCCCAGTTTTCATTTATTCTTTTTTTTAGGTTGGGAATTAATTTTTATTTGGGAGTTAATATTTTCCCTTTCTTTTCTACTTTTTTATACTATTTCAAAATGTTGTATTCTATATAGTGTATTGTATTCATTTTTTCTCTATATGTTATGCTATTTATTATATTACAGAACACTATTTCATGGATACGATTGGGTTCATGCATATATGTACATTAGTAAATGATATCCCATTTTATATAATGCCTTCCTAGTACTTGTCCCTTTCCCTTACCCTCTGGGAGGCGGGATTGGGTTTGTCACATCTCAGCCTTCTTCCAGCAAGGTGTACCTAGGTGGATTGTTTCCTGACATTATAAGAAAAAATTTAAGTAATTTAAATTATATTTATAATGTGCATAATATTTTTTCAAATTTATATTAAAATTATATAAAAGCATTTCCTTACTAATAAAATAATATGAGGCACATGTGTTTTTGTCAGATTTTACAACATACATGAATATTGTTATAAATATTAAATAAAGAATGGTTACGAAATGTAATATATTGGTAATATGATTCAATGAAAATTTACTTATGATACTTAATTATTCTAGTAAGGTGTTATTAAAATTTATTGTATTATTTAATATACCACTTTTTGATTGATATAAATTCCAGAAATAGTTTATCATAACTTCAATTTTCAAAAACCATATACATATTTTTCACCGAATGAAATGGGGTGTGTTGAATAATTTAAAAATATTGATTATTCTATCTTGAATAATATTTTAATGATGAAACTTGGAAGAATGTTTATGAAAAATATTTCTATTTTGAAACTAGTTCAAAAGGATCAAGATTACATACAACTGATATTTAAAATATATAATAACCAACTAATAAAAATGTAAATAATACTTATTAATGTTGTTTTGAAATGGTTATAGATATGAATAATTTTATATAATATGTTATTATGATAATTATATTTTTTACACATGAGACTCAATAATTTTAAAATAAGTGAGAATTCAAGGTTAGGGTGTAATGAACTCAATATTTTTTATATTATCTAACATTACCACTTAAAATAAATAAAATCATTCATATTTTCAATGATGTGGGTTTCCATTAAAAATACCCCTAATGTTTAAGAGAGGGATTCTTTTTCATGTTATAAAAAATATTATTGACTGTAAGTTCAATATTTTGACCTTTATTTCTATTAAAGGAATAATTTTTTTGAACCTTTTTAATATGTCTTTCAAAATTATTTTTTTCATTTTAATTTTTTTGTGTGATATATATATACATATTAATTTTTAGGAAATTTTATAAATTGTTTTTTATAAAACATTCTAATATCCCCCACTATTTCCAATAATGGATTTTATCTCTTGAAGCAAGGTTTCAATCACACTCTATATTATATTATAATATAATTCCATTTATAAATTACAATTTTTATGTTAGATGATTTCTTATGTTAATTCTAGTTGATGTTTCTGAAAATCTTATCAAACTAATTATATTTCTTTTTTATTCATGATGTTATGATGATTGATTTTATATGGCACACATTTTTATGCATGACGATGGGTGGGGTCCTATATGTCCCGATTTTGAATTATATAAGTTAGATTACTCATTAGATAGTAATGCATGGAAGTTATATATGTTTTCAAAAAGGCATTGGCATAATGAGTTTTTTCACTATTACATATGTGGATATAATTTTTTTCCCAAGGGAATAAGTATAACGAGTATACTCACAATTTAATGCATGGACATAATGAGTTTGTTCATAAAGGTGTAGGAATAATGAATTTGATCACATGGTTTTCCTATTTTTTTTTTATTCCAACATTTTATGTTTATTTTCTTTCTATAATATGTTAAATTCTAAAATTATGACACATTTTTTATATTCCTAAATTTTATATTATATTCTAATGATTCAAGATTATTATAAAATTAATATATGACATGTTATTATTACTATGCCTCTTTTATGGCCTCACTTTTTTCTTTTGTTCTAGTGAATTATTTATCATTTATTTCTTTCTTATTCATGTTTCCCAGAATATTTTGATCTAAATATGATGATGAATTAATATGTTCCCATCACTCAGCATCTAAGCTCAACCCTTTCTAATTTTTCCATTGCCTTGGTTAGGAAAATTATTATACACATGAAATTTATAGAATATTTTCTAGAGACGTGACATTATGGAGGGTGTTCACATGTATTATAAAGTATAATGTTTATGTATATAATCTCCATAACTCTAAAATATTTTTCCCAAGGTTGAGGGATTTTTTGTGAGAAGTATTATCTAACAAATGTATTTGATGTATTATAAAGGAATGTTTATCGTGGGTCACCAACGTTTTTATCAGAGTAGGGTTTATTTATTTTTAATGATATGTATAGTTATTTTGCATATTAGACTATAATAATTAGTGAAAATTTTAAGGATAATTCTGAAAATAGGATATCATAGAAATGTTTTGGTAAATAATGGAATATGTGGTTTCATAAAAATTATATCCCATTCTGGATACTACTTGTGGATACAAGATGGGACCAGATGCACCTAGAGTTGAGAACCTTAAAAAATGATGGTTGGGTTTCAACCAAGATCCACTCTCTTGAACGAGTAGTGGGATTGGCTATACACCGAGTTTGATACACCTAAAATATATGATTTGGTAATTCTTATTATATTTATGAACCATTACAATGTATTTGAATATATCTAGGATAAAATCCTAATAATAAATGATTGTGGATAACTTCTAGGGTACTAAGAGTGATATAGGTTGACTTTATAGATCCATGATCAAACATAATGATATCACAAAAGTGATATTTTTTAATTTCAAATTTTAATTTCAGTATTTATGATAATTAACCAATGATATTAACTAATCTAAACTTATATTTAGCCCTTCTGGTATTATTATAATTCACCTATGATGTCAACTACTCTTCTAATGAGTATTTTATGCATCAATTATCATCATCCTTTAATGGGTCCCTAAATACCCTTATTTATAAGTAATGATTCAAGAGGATGGAAAAGATATTTTCCATTCTATAGTGCTAAAAACATGTAATGTTTTTCTAGGATTTTATTTTTCATAATTTATGGTTGAAAAATATAGGAATCCCATTAATAATATAATAAAAAAGGATGAAGTACACTCAAATTAATGAAAGAAAATCTAGAAATTATTCATCAAAAAGTATTTTCCTCAAAATATTCAAGTGAATATAGTTTGGAATCTTAAAGATTTGAATCAAAAGGATAAGTAATCATTGGGAAAATATTAATAAAAATCCTTGAGGATTTAGATGTATTGCTTTGGATTATATTATATATTGAAAAAATATATATATATCATATTTACTAGCATTAAAATAGTCTTTGAATGGTGTTAGTTATAAAAGATTTTGTAAGCAACAGAAATATTGGTCGATGTCCACCTAATGTGGAAATGGAATATAGAGTATCACGGAGGCTCACATGATAAGTCACCTAGTGTAATGAGAATTCAACTACTTATAAGTCATAAATTTGGGAATAATTACCTTGAAAAATTTATTAACTATACAAGGAAGTGTTTTATGTGTGGTAATGTATGAAAATAATCTCAAAACTTCTAAATTGATTATCACATGAAAATATAAGTAGTGGTAGAGAAGAATTACCATATTATTACATCACTCACACTTCAATGATTCTTATTCATGGAGCTTGAGGATTATGTGAATCTATTCCTAACATTGTAGAAAATGAACATAATAGACCCCATAAATATCCAAATCCAATAGAATAACGAAGAGTTTAAACAATCACCACTACTAAGATGAATCATAATAATGATGTAGTCAAAGTTACACATATCATTCAATCTTTATTTCAGAATGAATTTTTTGATTCTAGTTCTTCTCATTATTTATATCGTACATGTTTTCTATGAATGTTTATTCACCCAATCAAACACTAGATATTTAACTATCTAGTAAAACCCTTAGTCTAATGATAATGGAATCTAAGATATCTATCTCTTATCTAATCAAGAATTGTGGGATTATACTCCCTAAAAAATAGTTATACTTCCCTTGGTGGATTTCGATGGATTATTATGTATAGAATATCTCTCTCCACATAAGGAACATATCAACTATTGGGATAAATGAATATCATTTAAAATCCAAAGTTGTCATGTTGTCAAGTATCATATCAGGGATGATAATAAAATCCATAAGGAATAAAATTTTATAATATGGGTTATTATACCAAAAAATGAGGGGATAATTCCTCAAATTATTAGAGAGGCAGTCATGATTTGTAAAATTATTCTTGTATATGAATGTACTGATGTAAATATATATATGTAAATTATTATATTTGTCTACATTGAGAGGTTGAGTTATAAATCAAACTCATACCTAAATCCATACCTATCTCAAAAATCTTACATATAATACACCTATAAAATTAGTGGTATTATAAAATTAACTACAAGAGAATATGGAAGGAGATTTTAAATTCCCTAATGCATCACTATGGGGTTCACTAGTCCTCTTTGTTAAAAAATCTCAAATCAAAGTGCCTTTTCATTGATTATCATACACTAAATGAATTAAATATCAAAAAGATGTATTTGATGACTTATATTAATTATTTTTGAAATAAAATCATAATAAATCAATACTTATGAAAAATTGACCTTTGATCTAGATATCTTTAGTTAAGGGTTAAACAATGGGACATTTCCATGACAGAATTCCATATGAGGTATAAACAATATGAGTTTATACTCACTCCATTCATACTTATTAATTCTCCTACCATATTCATAGATCTAATTAATGGAGTCTCTAGAGACTACATTGATAGATTTTTGGTTTTCCTTATAGAAGATATTATTACATATTCAAAGTGAAAGGTATAGTTTAAATACCATTTGTATATTGTGTGAAATATGTTTAGGATAAACTATATAAAAATTCATAAAGTGTGAATTTTTTCCTTATAAAGTATAATTATTAGGTTATATAATCATATGAAAGGTAATATCATTATATTAATAAAGGATATAAGTGATGGACCAATGGTTTAGACCAACCACTCTAACCGATATGTATAGTTTTATTTGGATAGAATTATATTATCAATGCTTTTTGTGCAATTTCTCATGTATAAATAATAAACTAAACTAGTAAAAATAGAATAGAGAAATGTTCCTTTAGATAAAGTAATATGAATAAATTTCTATGGAAATAAAGAGGCTAGTTATTGGTATTTCACATACATTACCATATAGTGGTTAAAATATTATAATATATAGTAATGCTTTGATAAGTTTATTAGGTTGGAACATCATCCATAATTCAAATGTATTTTATTATGACTCATTCCAATTAAATTATCATCAGAAAAATTACATGATGAATGATTTGGAGTATGAGGAAGTGAACTTTTCAATAAGTATTTGGATAAATTGTCAATTTTGTGAAAATCAGATACATATAGTTCAAAATAGTTTGAAATATATATTCACATAAAAGGATTTGAATATGAACAAAATAGTATGGTAAGATATTATCAATGAATATTACTTCTCTATACATTACAACATATGGAATCTAAACAAGGTGATTGATGGTCTAAATAAAAAAGGTCTTTCCACTCAATCAATGATAAGGGTTAAAAGAGTCCTAGAACTCTAATGGATGAAAAGAATTAATCATGAAGTCATAAGGTAATGGTATAAATCGAATCTTTCATAAGAAGTTTATCAATTTTCCATCCACATGAATGCTGAAGAATCATAGAAATATGAGTTAAAGCTATATAAAAATACAGAGAGTATTCTAGAGTCCAACTTCAAAAACGATGGATTTATAAGGATTGAATCCTTGATATATGTGTCCCATTAAAACAAAAATTGAAGAAGTAAATTTTTTATTTTACACATAGAGTATCCTTTTCGATTCATCATGGATATATGACCATATACAGAGATTTAAAATAAAACCTCTAGTGTGATAACAACAATAGATAAATTCATGAATATGTATATAGATACATGGTATGACAATAAGATAAGGATAGGAGAAAACTTTTAAGAGTTTGTTGCATCCATTAGCTATAATAGTATTGAAATAGGAAAAATCACTAAGGTTCTCATCATAAAACTCCAGAAAATGTATATGGGCCATAAAATTATTTGGTTTGTAGATGATCTCCAAGAAAAGTATTAATATTTTTTCCAATGAATAAAAAAATTTCTCTCGACCAAATACCCAATATAGAAATTAGGTATGTTTTAATAAATTATGGAGAAAAAGTCTCCATTTTATTTAACATGGTTATAAGTTCCTCCTTGAGGTTTTGGAGAAGTTTTCCATAATAATTCTTGAATTATCAAAGTTTTAGTACTAGTTATCATCCACAGACAGGTGTTTAGTATTATAGGTCTATTAAAACACTAGGGGACTTGCTAGGATTTGTTAAGATGGATTTATAATGATTATTGGATCAGATACTTCCCATATAAGATTTCTCATATAGAAATTTTTTACATTCCAATATTAAAATCTCACCATATGAGGATCTTTATGGGAATAGATGTGTGACTACAACATGATGGGATGATGTTACAGAGTGGAAGTTGGTTGGTCCTAGCCATGTCCAAGAAATTATTGAGAAGTTTCAAACCATTCAATGGAATTTTAATGTATTACAAAGCTGAAATAATAGTTATGTAGATAATAATGGATGGGAACTATAATTTAAATTTGGGTAAAAGGTGTTCCTTCTAATATCACCACAAAAGTAGGTTATGATATTTAGGAATAAATGGAAGCTGTGGCCAAGATAAAATAGAACCTTTTATATAATTAATCATCTTAAGGTCATAACTTATTACATAAAACTCCCTAAACACCTCTCTGGGTTGAACTATGTGTTCCATATATGACTTTTGTAGAAGTACATACCAAATAAAACACATGTACTAAGCTCAAAAGTTGTATAATTGGAACATGAACTCTCCTATAAATAATAACATATGGATATCATGGATCAAATTTTAATGGTTATGAGGAAGAATACCACAATTATATTTAATGTTATATGATGTAATAATATGTTTTAGGGGGATATATAAGAATCTGATGATGTGATAATATAAATGTATTTTAACTTTTTCCCCATTTGTAATAAAATTTTGAGAATGAAATTATTTTATGTGGGAATAATTTAAAAACCCATCCTTCAAATAAATAGTTCTCAATAAATAAATATCTTGTTTACAGTCATGTTTCATGTGGAACACAAAAAGAATTAATCACGGAAAAATTATCCAATAAAATTATATCAAGAATAAAAGATATATTATTTAAAAAATATTGCAATCAATTAGAAATGAATATGAAAATCGATTAATAACGCTTCATGATATCTTTTAAATTATATCACATTAATTTTGAAAAATGAACTTCATCTTTTTAATTTATAAATTCAAAACCATCTTTTGAATAATTTCATGTAATTTTTCAAAAAATTAATTTTTTGGTGAATAATGAAAAACACTATTTTTAAGAATACTGTAAAACTCGGGCCTTAATAATTACATAATCACGAATTATGTCAAGATTTTACATTTTTTTAAAATGAGGATCTTTTTAGGTTTAGAGTTTTATAGAATTAGGTCATCATTAATACATAACATCCCTCTTTCATATAATGAGGGTACTACTAAAACAATATCCACTCTTTCAAAATTATAAAAAAATTAAAACAAAAAATTATTTCTTTTTCTTGATAAAAAATTTCATAGAATCCATCTTGACATCCTCATTTCTATTAACCATCCTTATATCTTGTGAAAAACATTTTTAATCATGGGATGATCACAAAAATCTCAGTAAGGGGTATAAAATAAGAAAATAAATTGTTACTCCAGGAATATTTTAAACTCATAAAAGCATTTTCACAAAAATCATACTTTTTCACCCATAAAACATAAATTCTTTACCTTACCTCATGAAATCATAAGACTCCAATAAAACTCAATAGAAATAATAAATCAAAAATTTAACTTTTAAAATACATATCATTCATACATTGTATATTTCATGAATATATTGGCAGTAACAATCATGGTTACATTTGGAATACCCATCGGGGTATATTTCTTAAATAACTTAAGAGAAACCATGTTGTTTAGCTTTGTCTCATTACCGAGTGAACTGGAGAGAAATCATGGGCTCACCCACACTCATTTTATCATATAACCACCTAAAACCATAAAAATTTTCCATGAAGAATAACATAATCATAAAACAAAAAATAATCAAAATGGAAAAATGAAAGTTTCACTTTGAAATCACATTTCATTTTTACAAAGTCGCACACTAAGAAATGAAAAAACATTATTTGAAAATAAAATGGGAAAATTATAAATGAATCATTGAAACATTAAAGTAACATAAAAGTGGTACAATATGTTAATTCCATATATTCTAAAAAACATTCCTTTTTTCTTTTGTAAAAATAGTTGAAAGAGTAACATTTAAATAGGTTTTTAAAAGAATGTACCTTACCTTATGTATGACTCATCATATAAAATATTTATATTCATGAATAATGGACTTTGATTAATTATTTACTTCATTGAGAACTATTTTAAAGTTTATTATTTATAATATACAACATATTATCATGGTATAACAATTACATAATTATTTAGGTTCACAACAGGGTTTTTGTCTGTATTCGGTACAAAAGTTAAAAGTGACATTGAAATTGAGTTTATAGTAAAAATGGTCACTATTTAATAATCTCCATATTAATATTAATGAAATCATAATCACTTTTATACTTAAATTTTACTTTTATATCTAATTATTTACATCTGGTTATTAAAAATGAAAAATGTTATAATCATGGAGATGATACGTCGTACGTACAAATAAGTAACGTTTCCATTTTTCAATGAAAATTAAGTGAAGTAGATAATTAAAATTTTACCACTAAATATTGACAATTTAATTAATATCAAATTCATAACATAAATATACTTATATATATTCCATGTTATGTGGTGAAGAAAAATGAATTACATCACTTCGTGAAGGTTATAGTTCAAATATATACACATTATACATTATAATTTTCATGTGAATATAAATGTAAGAACCTAAATGATAACATATAATAATAAATTTTTATTTTATAAAATATATAAAAAATAATTCCATAAATTTGACTTGTCTCGAAAGATGGTTATGGGAATGAATTATATCAGTTCGCGAGATGGTAATCTATTGTACACACAAACGAATAATTAAATTCCATATTGATGGGATTAGACATGGATTTAGATGATGATATTAACATAATAAAATCTCAGTATATTAACAATTTTGTTTTTATTATTTCAACATGTTTGATGAGTATTTTAAGGAAGAATATGAAGAAATTAAACAAAAACACTTAAAAATGATACCTCCATACAGTCTCCGTTGATTAACAACTTAACACCACTAGGGATGGTGTTATTCCAAATATAATACCTCTATAATGTAGGAAGGTATTCTCGAAATGGATTTGGGTAGATATTTTCCTTAATCTAAATAGGTTTTTAGGTGTAAATAATAGATAATAATGGGTTCCCTTTTATAGGAGAGGGGAGGGTCACTCAGGGAAATATTTAAAATGTTAAATTAATATAAATTAATATATTATTCTATATAAAAAATGATTTATTTAAAATATATAATGGCTTAGGGTCTAATAACATTCATCCAATGAAAATTACATAGGTTTTTATTAGATTTTTATCTTTCTCTTTTTGTCTTAATCCTTAATTAACCAGTTCAACTATTATCATGATATCATGTAATTTATAAATTCAGAATAAATATATTTACTATAATATGTGAAAAGACCAATAAATTGGTCATTAATGAAATTTTAATAATTATCCGAACTATTTGTTAAAATTTTATATTTTTATAAATTCTATTTCATTTAATAAAATATTTGATATTTTAAAATATCATTGGTGTTAATTTTGAATATATTTAATATTTGAATTTTTTAAAATACCAAAAAATCATTTTATCTATTAAAAAACTCTATTAACACATCCCTAACATGTCAATGTAATCCAAAAAAAAATTATAGATGGAATCAATTATATAAAATTATATTTATCTTAATAATTTTAATATCATTTATTTGATTCTTCCATTAATGAATAAATTATTTCATCCTTAATATGTCATCATTTAATTTAATTATTTTTTCCCTAAAAATTATAAATAAATTACCATGATGTAGGTATTCATTTTATATTGAATGAAAAAATTTATAATTTAAGAGATAACTTGTATGACCTGATTTAAAACATATTGTACTTGTTTAAAACAAGGGTGTGGAAAAATTTCTCTTCTGTTGGAATATAATATTATCAACGAATTTCTCACCACCAAGTGGATTAAAAAGGTTATAGCTTTGACCCAACGATGATTTTGGCTTAAAAACACACAGAAAATGAAATCATAAAAATTTTATGGGTGATTACACATTACTTATAATATTATTTTTACCTTTAATTATAATATATACCCTTAACTGTGGAACTAAAAATAATTACTAAAGATGCTATACATAATTTTCAAAAACTATTTTGAACCTATTAGATCACAAAATTCATACTAATTACAACTATGTATGTCAGTTTTTCAAAATTCAAAACACAAAAGTGGCTAAAATCAATTTTAAATTAATCTCGTTGATGGAATAAGAAAACGAGTTTTTAAAGTAAAATGTTCAAAAGTTCATAGAGTTTTTATATCCAATTTAAATATGAAATTCATTATAATGACCTAAAATTTATTATCTGATAAAAATATTATCGAATTATTCTTTAAAACCAATTTAAAGGATAATATAACTATGTAAATAAATGAAAGGAAACATTAGTTTTAAATTAAAATGCAGTATTTTTAACTATTCATTATAATATGAAATTTATCAGAAATATACTAAAGATTCAACCAATGTAAATTTTTATATCCCACTTTCAAATAAGAAGTTTATTTTTTTATATGTAATTTATAAATGTGACAAAAATATATTTAAATCAAGTGTTCCATCAAAAGGTGGTAAAACTACTTTTTATAAAAACATTGTTTTAAACCATAAAACTAGTTTTATCATAAACATTATTGAACATATTATCTCTTTTAATTACTATCTAATTAAAAAATATTAAAAAAATGAAAAATAATTATTCTATAATTTCCTTGGTTGTTACATTCCTCCCCCATTTTTGAAATTATATCCTCATAATTTTATTCACTTATGAAATTAATTGGGATATCTTTCCCTCATATCATTTTTAGATTCGACTTTTTCCTATTAAAAAATATGGTTTTTTCACAAAACCATAACCTAATGAATCACGTTATTCTATAACACCTTCTCTGAACCATCATGAACATTAACTGGTTTTTCCTCAAAAGAAAAATTCCCTTTCAGCTAAATTACTTCTAGACTCAAAACATGGTATGGATCTATAATATCCTTTCTTAACATTGAAACATGAAGAGAATTTTGTAATTGGGATAAAATCAAAGGAAAATCCACTCGGTAGAAAACTAATCGAAATTTCTCCAATATTTCAAAGGGTCCAATAAACCATGGACTCAGCATCCCCTTCTTACAAAAATGCATTACACTTTTCCAGGGAGAATCATTGATAAGTACATGATCACAAACCTCAAAAGAAATTTCCTTCCTCTAGTTATCCACATAAATTTTCAACATGCTCTTAGCTTTTATCATGTGTCATTGAATCAACTGAACATTCTATATAGGTTCCTCTACAAACTTCGTCCCCATAAACATACTTTCACTGATATCATCACAAAACGTTTGATTTTGATAGTTCTTTCTATATAATTCCTCAAATGGTTCCATCTATTTACAAGAATAAAAATTTTTATTATAAGAAAACACAACCAAATAATGATGTTGGTCTCATATTCCCTGGTAATCTATTGAACATTCACATAGAATATCCTCCAAGGATTTAATTTTTCATTCTCACCTCCCATTTGATTGAGGATGAAAACCTATACTGAAATTTAATTTAGTACCTAATGAATTTTTAATTCCTTTCCAAAAGTTTGCAGTGAACTTGGGATCATGATATGATACAATGGTGAGAGTAACATCATGTAACCTGGCTATCTCTTCAAGATATAACCAAGAAATTTGATCTAGATATACAGTGTCTCTAATATAAAGAAAATGGGTAGATTTAGTCAATCAATCGACAATAACCCAAATCTCTTTGTTACCTCAAGAAGTCTTTGTTAATCCCACTATGAAGTCCAAATATATATTCTACCATTTCCACTTAGGCACTAGTAAACGATGAAGCATCCTTTTCTGTAAATTCCACTCTATTTTAACCTATTGACAAGTCAAACATCTAACAAAAATTTAGAAATATCTAAATTTATTCCAACCCACAAATAATAATCTCGAAGGATTATGTGCATCTTAGTGCTTCCATGATTAACTAAAAATAGTGGACTATGAGCTTCACATAATAACTCTTTCTTCAACTATGAATCCCATGGAACACATAATCTTCCCAAATCTCAAAACAAAAACATTATCAATGTTAAATTCATGAAAATTTCCCTTTGTAACTAATTATACCTTTTTCTACAACTCATGATCATTTATGTACAGTTTCTTAATTCTATCTAATAGTGATAATTTCACTAACACCTAAAAAAATAGAGGAATTTCCTACAACAAAAACATCAATGCCAAAATTTATAGTATCATTAAAAAATTTCATGTTACAAATGTGAAACGTTTAATTTAGAATTAATATTTTGACTCAAAGAATCATCCACATTATTTATTTTTCTCATATGGTAATGAATTATGCAGTCATAATCCTTAATTAGTACTATCCAACATCTCTATCTCATGTTCAATTCGTTCTGAGTGAATATATAATTAAAACTTTTTAATCATTATATATTTCACACATTACTCTATAAAATTTATTCTTCCCAATTTTTAATGCAAAAACAATAACAGCTAATTCCAAATCATGTATATGGGAATTTAACTCTTGAGGTTTTGACGAACGTGATTCATAAACAATTACCTGATCATTCTACATTAGAAAAAAACATGTCCTTTCAAAGAAGAATCACTATAGATAAGAAATTCACTATTTATAGAAGGTAGGGCCATAACGAGATAATTCACTAATCTTATTATCAATTTATGAAAACAATCATATCATTATTTCGTCTGGATGAACTTCGCGCCTTTTTGAGTTGACATAGTCAGTGGGCTCGATAACCCTGATATTTCTTCAACAAGTGTATGGTAATAGCCTAATAAACCAAGAATACTATGAATCATTGTTATATTTGTGGGTATTATCCTTTCTTCAATGACTTTCATTTTAGTAGTCTCAACTATTATGAAATCTTTAGAAACAATGTGACTATGGAAGGACATTTGTTGCAACCAAAATTCACACTTTCTGAATTAAGAATAGTGTTGTTTTTTTTATGGTTTTTGAAATAACCCATAAAGGTCTTTTATGTTCCTCTTTAAAATTAGAATAAACTAAATTTCAATCAATAAACACAAAAAAAACATATCTGAGAACTTGTGAAATATTATATTCATAATATCCATAAATAAACCAAGTGTATTAGTTAACACAAACAACATAACTAAAAATTCATAATGCCCATATCTAGTCTAAAAGGTATTCTTCAGAATATCTTCTTCCATTATATTCAATTGATGGTACCCCGACCTCAAATCAAGCTTTAAAAAATACAGTGCCACTGGGATCTAGTCAAACATATCATCAATGTGAGGAAAAGGATAATTTTTCTTAATAGTGATTTTTTTCAAGGCTATATAATCGATACAAAGCCACAGGGAACCATATTTCTTTTTAATAAAAAATATAAGAGCACCCCATGGTGAGGTTCTATGTATAAAAAAACATTTATCTAATAACCCATGCAATTTCCTTATTGACTCTAATTGTTTCATTTAATTCATTCGACAAGGGGTCTTAGAAATTGTATTATCATTATGAACTAATTCAATTGTAAATTTAACTTCCCGATCATGTATTGTACTATAAAACTCGTTAGGAAAAAATAAAGATACTCATTTACCACCAGAACATCATTTATCTGAATAGTCCCACTCTTTTCAACAATATGTTCCTAATAACATTCATATCCACATTTTAATAGTTTCTCATCTTCCTGATATGTTATCACTGGTGGGGGTTCATTATTTTATAAAAATAATATCTATTTCTAAAAATAAACTTCATTAGATCTACAGTTTATTGTAGCATGGTAAATAAGAATCCATTTTATACCAATTATAACAACAAACTCTACTAGAGGGAAAAACCAAGGTTAACAGGTAAATTATTTCCAAATAAAAAAAATAGTAAGATTATTATAATTTATTTTTTCCTTAATTTTTCCCCTAGGTTTTTTTTTGAAAAAACTATATTCATTTCTTAAGGTGTAATTTCTAATTTTGAATAAATTTTTTTGAAAAATATATATTGGGTATAACCCAAATAAAAAAAATGACATAATCTGAATAAACCAACAATGTACCAATTATAACTTCATTTTAAAGATCAACAATTCTGGAATTAGTTTAAAAGGATTTCACCACATTTTTTTCTTTTATTCTAGTTTCTTATAATCATTTGATTTCTTCTTCAAGAACTTGTTTTAATAATGACCCATTTCATTTCTGTTTAAAAATTTTATTGACTGTAAATCAGATTTTCCGTTACCACTACCATTATATTTTTTATGGTAGTCACAAGAATTTTTTCCTATTTTACCACATCAGAAGCACTAAATAGAATTCATAAGGCATTCTCCAGTGTGTTTTTTACCATAGTTATCACAAAAAATAAAAATAATTTTCTTACCATCATACTTTTTTAATGAATTATTCCTTTTCACATTCCACTATGACCTCTTTTTCTTCTAGTTTTCAAAGAATACATGATCATCAGGAAACCACTTTTCCACCTTCTTGACACATAGAACTAGATTCTCATGACATTTTAAATCACAAGAATCCAATGTTGTTCGAAATTTTAGATTTAATCCTGATTAAAAATAATTGATTTTACTATCAAGTTCTATGATGAAATTTGGAGAATACATTTCCAGTCGAGTGAATTTTTCATTATATAGAGCCACTTAATCTTTATCTTGCCTCAATTATTTGAATTGTATTTCCATCTTAAGAAAATCCATATTAGGAAAAAAATTATCATAGAAAATACCTTTTAATTAATAACACTAAATAGAGTCAATGTCATCATCATCCCTGATATTCTTAACCATCGACCACCACCGATCGGCTTCACCTTCATAATTTTAAACAAAATGACTAAACTTTTGATTGTATGAATACCCAATGACATCAAAAGTATTTTCTAGAGATTTAATCTGACCATCAGCTATCATAGGGTCATGTAACCCTTTGAATGATAGAGGATGTTTCCTGATGAAATGGTATAATACCAAGATGTTTCTCTCTTTTTATTATGGATGATCTTGTTCATGGATAAAACCACCATTTATATCCTGATTTAGATGTTACATCATTGAAACAAAATGTTCATTTCTGATTTCAACCATCATAGGTTTTTGATTTGGAAGGTTTGTTTCCTCTAGATTCTTTCCCAATATAGCTTAAACATTTCCTCTATGGAAAACCATTATGAACAGACGTATCATAGATCAAGCAACATGGTAATCTTCAAATATTTTTTCATTTCATCTTAACAATAATGTAAAAATAATTTAAAGATATCCTAACCCCTAAAGTTATATAAGCTAACCTTTGATACAAACTTTAAATTGCAAACATTAATATTTACCTAGTCATGAGTTAATTCAAGAATTTATATTCATTCACATTCAGCCTAGATTCACGTTTACATTTTTAGAGAATTAGATCATTATTTATACATAACAATTATCATCCATAAAATGGTTGTACTATTAAAATAGTATCCACTTTTTCCATATTATAAAACTTTTAAAACAAAACATGATTTTTTTCGTAATAAAAATATTCATAATAATCATCACTACTACAAAATTGGTTTTATATAGCGCTAGGGATTTAAGTGTGCATGCGAAAAAAAAATTTACATACCCATTTTTAGTGTTAAAAAAAGAATTGTTAACGGAGGACTCTAACAACACTTTTTTTTAGAATTGTTAAAGGGGGTCCTTTATCAGCACAATTTTACAAGTTCTAATAAATGAGGGCTTTTATCGGCACTTGTAAATAACCACTAATAAAGGGTTGGGGGTTTATCATCACTTTTTAAGATACGCTGCTAAAGGCCCCGTTTATTAGCACTTTTTTACAAGAACTGATAAAAGTATGCTTCAAAAAAATGTATATATCATTAAAAATAATATTTAAATATATATATATATTTATATTTATGTAAATATAATATATATTTTTTAAAATATGTTTTATATATGGTAAATAGGAATTTACACTTAAAATATAACATATTTAGTGAAAATGGAATATAAAATAACTAAAAAATATTTTTAATTATTAATTATCTTATCATTACCGAGTAATAGTCATTTAAAATCAATTTTAAGATAAAAATAATGAAAAAAGTAATTAAAGATCTCAAATAAGTTGAAAACATAACTCAAACATCAAACGACCATAACATTTGATATGGGTGTCCGTTTGGGCTCTACCACATATCAAATTGAAGCATGTGAAGAGCTTTGTACATTCATGAAAAGAGGGACCATGGTCACTATTTATTTAAGCCAAAAGGCTTATAAGGCTTCCAAAATGATTTTCTAGTCTGGCTACCCCTGTTTTTTAACTTTTGATGGATTTTAAGCCTCATTTATAGGGGGTCTTTATTCCCTTTTTCCAAGGGAACTAAATTTCATACCATGTCGTACATTCATATTGATATTAAAGGTTTTAAATTTTATCATTTTTCAACAAATAATTTTATTTGTAATCAAATAAATAACAGCATATACATATTTTTTTGATAATCACACATATAAAATTAATGTTATAAATAAATAAATTAAACATATTTAAATTTAAAATATATTTATTAATATATAATAATATATATATATAAACAAAAATATGGATAAAAATGTGATGAAATATATATAAATATATTGATAAAACATAATATATAAAACAAAAAAATATATATGGTAGTGGTAATGGCGCTAGATGTTTACCCGGGTGGTCTTAGGTTTGAAACTCGCTGGAGGCAGGGGCATCCACGAGAGGCTGGGAATATCTAAAGAACTGATAAATGGTTGGGTAGGTTGGAATCCCTGATAAATGGGGTCGGGTGCTTCATGATAAAAAAATTATATAACCATTATTAGCAGAGCGTTTTTTAGAGCTAATAAAGGCCTTCTCTAGCACTATTAATGGCCGATTTTATAGTTGTACCTCTTGACTTCATCCTTTCCCTTACCCATCCTTATAGCCTATGAAACACATTTTAAAACTTTTTATGAGGTTAAAAATATTATTAATGGACATAAAAGATGTATATTAACCATTGTCAATTAATATTTTAAACTCATTTAAACATTCTCAGAGAATCATACTTTTCACCCATAAAATGTAAACTCATTTGTTTACCTCTCGAAATCATAATATTCTTGTAAAACATCATAAAAATATTAAATAATAAAGGTAACCAGAAGAATCTATATCATTCATACATTTTAAATTTCATGGCTATATAGAGAGTAACCATCGTGGTTACATTTGGAGTACTCATAGCGGTATATTCAATAAATATCTTTAGAGAAACCATATAGTTTTACTCTATCTCATTACCCATTTCATTAGAGATAAATCCTGGGTTCACCCACCCTCGGTTTATTATATAACATCCAAAACAAAAAAAAATATTCACATGAACCATTGCATAATCAAAACTCATAAAATAATCATAATGAAAAAACACCATTTCTATATTGAAATCACTTCGGATTTTGACAAAGTCGCACAGTCAGAAATGAAAACACATTATTTGAGAATAAAATAGTAGAATTATAAAGTAATAATAAAAAAATTAAACTATAATAAAATTAACGAAATATATTCATCTATTATAATTTACAAACATTCCTTTTTTTCTTTAATAAAAATACATGAATGATTAACTTTTAAATATGTTCTTAAAAGGAAGTCCCTTAACTTGAGTCTAACTCCTAACGTACAATCTTTATCTTCTTGAATAATAATATTTGGTTTATTATTCACTTTATTGATAACATTTTTTATGTATATTATTTCTTTTATATGACTTATTATCATGTTATAACAATTACATAATTATTTATGTTCACATAGGGACTTTTGTCGACATTTGGTACTACAGTCCAAAATTACTTCTAAAAGGTGTTTATAGTCAAAATAGTCAGGATTAAATCCTATCCATAATAATATTCATTACATTTAAAACACTTTTATATATCAATTATA
This sequence comes from Viscum album, assembly GCA_963277665.1. Classification (NCBI taxonomy): domain Eukaryota; kingdom Viridiplantae; phylum Streptophyta; class Magnoliopsida; order Santalales; family Viscaceae; genus Viscum; species Viscum album. The sequence continues at coordinate 1,348,504,159 of OY728127.1, read as the reverse complement.
CTTTTAAATCAAATCATTTATGTGTGGTTGTGAAAAATTAACGTAGTCATAATCATGGAGACGGTAGGTCATACGTACGCATGAGTAACAATAATAATATCATTAATATCATATTAATTATTTAAATATACTTATATATATCATCCATGTTATTTAGTGAAGAAAAATGAATCACATCACTTCCTGGAGGTGACAGTTTACACATACACACGAACAGCGTTATAATTTTAAGTGAATTTAAAGAAAAGAAGATAAATAATATATTATAATGTTAAATATGTAAATAATATCATATATAAAAATTAATTCCATAATTATGAATATTCTTGAGAGATGGTGATGGAAAACGAATTATATCAGTTCGCGTGGTGGTAGTCCACGGTACACACGAGCGAATAATTTAATTCAAATTTTATTGAATTGGAGACAGATTTAGGTGATGATATTGACATAATACCGTATAAGTAAATTTATTATAATTTATTTATTATTTCATAATGTTTGAAGAATATTTAATGAAATTGTAAGAATAAATAAAACAAAAATACTTAAAAATGATACCTTTCCTTCAAACAATATGATTTTATTATCACCTTAACACCACTAAGGAGGCCTTCCTGCTTAATATAAGGCCTCTATAACGTGGGTTGGGATTCTAGGAAAGGATTTATGAAGATATTGGTTTCAAAACAAACATTTTAGGTCTTAATAGTATATATTAATGTGTTCTCTTTTATAGGAGAGGGGAGGGTCACTCCGGAAAATCATTAAAATATTAAATTAATATAAATTAATATTCTATTTGAAATGGGTAAAAATTGATAAATTTATAATATAGAAAGATTTTGGGTCGAATAACCTTCATCCAATGAAAATTATAAATGTTTTTATTATTTTTTAATCCTTATCTTTCTGTTGTGAACATTAATTAACCCTTTTAACACTACCCATGATATCATGTAATTTAAACTTTTAGGGAAAATATAATTACAATAACATTAAAAATGACCAAGAAATGAGTCTTATAAAATTATAGGACTTATCCCAACTATTTGGATGAATATTATATTTTTATAAATTGTATATAATTTAATAAAATATTTTATATTTTAAAATATCATTAGTTTCAATTATGACACAATTCAATATTTGGATTTCTAAAAATATAATAAAAACGTTATATATTTGAAAAAAATTCATTTACACATACCTAACATATCAGCATCATCCAAAAATTTCTTCTATGGCATCAAATATGTAAAATTATATTTATTTTGACATTTTTAATAAGATTTATTTGATTCAGCCACTAATGAAGCAATTACTGCATCAACATTGTGTCACCATTTTATTTAATTATTTATTGCATAACTATAATATCATGATCTTATTTGGAGTCATATCGGGAATACTTTCCTGTATTTTTGGTTGTTTTTAAGTACCTTTGTTTGGAATTATGTTTTGGGGTGCGTTTCGGTGGGGTTTTAATAAAGTTTAAGGATAGGGGCTATGCCCGATTTACGCATGGTTTGACTAACCATTCACCTAAACCAAGGTAACTGTGCAACCCCAAATAGTGAGGTCCATATGGTTAGTGCATGGTTACCATAACTGTCTGATCCTTCCTAGGTAAACCATGCATAAAGTTTTATTTCTTTTGAAATTTCATTTAAAATTACCTCAAACTCTCGAAACATCACCATTTTGACCAAGGCTTAGGCTTGACGCATTTTGGATGATCCTAGAGCTTTCCATAGGGTTTCTGACGTTGATCAACCTCTATTCTTCAAGATTAAAATCTCAAATTGAAGAACATATCTTACCCCAGTATGTGGACATCATCTCGATGTATATCCGGATCATTCCTTCATCTCCTCTTGATCTGTTAGTAGACTTTATCTTATGTTTCTTCATATCTAAATCTATGTGGTGAGATATGGATCAAGGATTGTATATCTTGATCTAGATTGATTAGATCTTGATATTTTGATATATTTATTAAGGTATTTAGATATGGAATCCCATGTCTACGTTATTGTGCTACTCAGATTTTGGGGATTTACGTTTGGTAAACATCACTCAAAAAACTGAGAATGGTGGTCTAAATATAATTCACATTGTCATGTACTTGATATGTATATGAAGTATTTTAGAATGATTATCACCCTTTTGAAATTTTTTTCCTTTAATTGGGTTTATTTAATTATTTCATTTAGTTATCGATGATTTGTTGATATTGTTCATTAATTGAGGATTAATCATGAGACTAAGGGGCTTCCTTATTAGATAGTAAATTTAGGGAAATAGGTTATAAGAGGTAGGGGTTGTAATATAAGTAATTAATTGGGAAGTTAATTATGAGATGTTGAATTTGCTAAGTTGATATAATTAATTGTGGATTAATTATGAGCCTTGATAATATGATCTAGATAATTATTTTTCGGATTAATTATTGAAAGATTATGTGATAATGTGCTAATTAAATCTTAAAAATTTATTATGGGATATGAATTGTGATATTGATTAATTAATTGGTTAATTAATTAATGGTATTAAATAATTTAGTTAATTATTGTGCTAAATAATGGATTTCATGAAATTAACTAACATTTTAATTAGTTAGGGAATTGATGTGGATAATTAATTGATGAATTAATTATGAGTTTATGAATGGGAACATGGTTATTCTAATGCAAAGTATACTGGTAACATAGTCATTTTACATATGAGTAAGGAGAGTGGGAAAATGTTCATTCTATTGAAGGGTAAGCATGGTAACATGGTCATCATACTTGTGATTTTGATAATGGTAACCTGGCCTTGGGACTTATAAATATGAAATTAAAGAATGGAAATATTGGAACTCAAAATTATGGCCACCCATGAGAATATTTGAACTATGAAATGAGTCAAATATGGTTCTGAGATATCACTACAACAGGAATACATTGAGCTTCGGCAAGAAGTAGGTATTAAGATATGATATTACCTAGGGAACACTTCGAGATCCAGTATGAGATTAAGTCAGTATTGATGTATGGGTATCCTGGGAACCCTGGAGTTAATCTTTTTAGATTGGAATAAATGATATTGGGATAATTTTTTTATTATTGGAATGTATGTATTTCCTTACAGAACTACATGAACTATATTTTGACTTGAATTGTATTAAACATCGATGGTGGTTTCCAACTGAGTTGTGTTCACACCCTATTTGGGTTGCCTGATTGGTACCTGAATTGACTATATTGTTGTAGGAAAAAATTAGGGAAAAGGCCCTATGATAGGTGGCTGATTGGGGATGGGGATTGTTTAATGGAACCAAATATGTTTTGGGTCCTTTTTGGGGATTTGTGATGCCTTTATATTTAGTTTCATTATAGACACAAGACACTTGTATTGGAATAGAATGTTTTCCCTTTTAGTTGAATATTGTATTTTCTATTTGGTTATCTGGTGACATGAGTATTGTTGTAGTTATATATACGTCCGTTATTTTTCATTTATTTATGAATGCATTTGACTCTGATAAAAGAGAGTATAGTATCCCCATAAATGAATTCCAAGACCCTTACTGCTAGTCATACGAATCTAGTGTATGGGGAGGCACGCTTAAGTTCATGTGGCAAACTAGCTCGGTGCACTATCGTGTGGATCCCTGGTCGAGACGTTACAATTTTGTATTAGAGGATTGGATTTATTTCTTCTTATTTTGACTTACTCTTTTAGGAAAGAAAGAAATGAGACATTGAATATTGGGTACATTGTAAGGATCTCATATATGGGAGTTGGAAACCCATGTACATGGACAAACCGAAGTACATCGGGTAGGATTATTGTTATTGTTATATGATATTAGATATGAATGATATTTCACCTTAGTGGAATCACTTGTGGTGTGATGCGATTATCATTTCTGAGAATTTTGAGTACTGATTTGGGGCTGATTGTGGAACTAGATTTGAGTCTTCATGCATCATTCTAGGAACTCAGGATTATCGTGACATGCATCATTTTAGGCAGGCATGGGAAAACGGTTCATTGGTAAGTTTTTAACATAAACTATTTTTCATATTGTGAGATTAAAATGAGAAATGGTGAATAACATGAATTGAAACAAGTTGTAAAAAACATGATGCAAAATGAGAATGATTGGGTTCCTAAATGAGGAACTTTATTATGATATTGTGTTTACATTGTTAACCAAAACCAAGGAGTTGGATGGTTAAGGGTTGTGATAGTGCCTCTGTTTTGACCATGTGGTGAGGTGGGGGAAAATAATTTTTGTGATTATTTTCCTCTTACATAAATGTTATAAGGTTGTGTTATGACATTTTAGATATTTCTTTGCCTTTGTAGAGAGTAGGCCTCCATGATTCTAATTGAGGGGATAGCTGAGGGGCATTCCTAGGAATGTTTTTCAAATTATGGTACATGAGGCACCGCTCATTCTAGATGAAGATGAAGGGGAATAGTTTCAAGATAAATTTTCCTGCTTCATTTAATTCATTAAAAGAGACCAGGCGCATGTTGTGAAAAGTATGTCCGAGATGATAAGGAATTTTTAGTTGCAACACCCCCCCCCCCCCCCCCCCCCAAATTTTATTAGAGAGGGTGGACCCGAGGGAGATGAACTCTGGGTTGAGTCCATAGAGAAAATACTTGACTATTTGGAGACTCCGACTCAGAAGATGGTAAAGTTGGATTCTTATATACTATGGGGATCAGAAAATCACTGGTTGGAAATTTTGGCGCAAGATGAACAAACAGAAAGTATGTTATGGAAGGACGTCATAGAGAGGTTCATGGGGAACTTTTATCCAGAGATGCTGAGACAAGAGAAGGAATTTGAGTTCATGCATCTGACACATGGGATCATTTTTGTGATGGCTTATGTTAGAAGCTACATCGATCAAAAATTCTTTGATCCATCGTTAATAGGATATGAGGCAGCTATGGTGAAATATTTTTAGGATGGACTTAAGTGTGAGATTATGTCCTATCTGAATATCTTTAGGATAAAGAAGTTCATGGAAGTGTTAGATTATGAACTAATTGTTAAAGGGAACCTGAAGGATGCATCTAGTGTGGGATAGGTAGTGGTCAGTTGACGATTAGAAGGATCAACTTTTGAGAGCATGAAGTTTCCTTATGAAAACCCTAGCCAAGGTAGTGGAAGAAGTGTATGCAGACATGAGGGTCATTTGGAAGGAACCTTATAGGGGTGATTTGTCATCAGTGGGGTAGTCCAAGACACTATCATCGACACCATTCTTGACCACCAATAGATCATCCATCTTGCAGAAATAAAGGACATCTACAGAAATTCTGCACGTCGTAGTGACATACAGGTACTGAAAGAGCAGCAGGGAAGAGTTAAAGTGGGGGAAGAGGATGTTCTACACCATATCAAGCTTATAGTTAGTGTTCTACTGAACGATGAAGTCGGGTCAGTTGAAATGGTTCTTCAGGGAAGGAGCGCCCTCAACACCATAATGGTTCTACTCAGGGGATTTAGACAACATCACAAGGAAGAGGAGCATCACAGTTACATGTGTCACAACCTACACTTTTGAATAGAGAGGTCGGACAATCGATGGTGAGAGGTACTATTATAGTATAATCTACTTTATCTTGTGCCTTGTTTGATATTAGTTCATCTAATTCCTTTACATATACCAAACTTTTAAATGGTTTGAGCATAGCGGTGAAGTATACATCGTAACATGGTCATTATAATAATGAGTAATGATAATGGGAACACAGTCATTCTATTGAGGAGTTAACATGGTAACACGGAAGTCTTAATTATGTTTTTGATAATGGTAACTTGGAATTGGGACTTATAAATGTGAAATTAAAGAATATAAATAATGGAACTCTGAGTTAAGATCTCACATGAGAAAATTTGAACTTCTGCATGAGTCAAATCATGTACCAAGATATCATAGAACCTTAAATACATCGAGTTTTGGCATGAAGTAGGTGTTAAGATATGATAATACCTAGAGAAAACTTCAGGCTCTAGTATGTGATGAAGTTATTATTGAGGTATGGTTATCCCTGGGAACCCTGGAGTTAATGTAGTTAGATAAGAATAAATGAGAATGTGATAAAAAATTTATTATTGCATTGTACTTATTTCCTTATAGAAGTGCACGCACTAAATTTTAACTAGAATTTTATTAGATTCCATTGGTGGTGGCCTACTGAGTTATGCTCACAACCTATTTGGGCTACCTAATTTTTACCAAAATAGACTATATTGTTTTAGGATATGATAAGGGCAAAGGCCCTAGGATAGATGGTTGATTTCTGATGGAGCTTGGAGGAGGGAACTAGACATGGTTTGGGACCAGTTTGGGGATTTGTAGTTTCTTTTAATTTAGATTAATTATATATACTTTAAACTTCTATTAGAATATCATGTTTTCCATTTCAGTTCTTTATTGTATTTCCTGATTTTTATCCTGTGACATGAGTATAGTTCTGGTTATATATGCTTTTGATGTTGTTTATTTATTTCCACTGGAACTTGAATTTTATAAAAGAGGGTATATTCTCCCCATGATTGACATATAGAACCCTATCTACTATTTTGTATCCTATAGTGTACAAGGAGGTGAACTTGAGGTGATGTGGAGAACCGGTTCAAGGTACTGTCGCGTGACTCCAAGGTCGGGGCGTTACACAAACAATTATAAATAAATATCAATGATTTAGTTAATCATTTTAATTTTTAAAATATTATTAATTATATAAGATATCCTATAACATCCCAAGTAAGTAAAGAATTATTTATTTTCATTTCTTTGTCTATTTATGAATTAGATAGTGTTTTAGAGGCTTAAAATGAGAATAAATCCGTTCTTAAGCATAGAATTCTCTAATATTTTTTAAAAGATTGTTTTACCGCCATTTAATGGAAACCCATTTTTAAATATATATTTTGACTATTTTATAAGATATATTTGTCAAAATAAACATATTCTTTAGTATTGGGATATTGAAATTTAATTGGATAAATTATTGGTATTTTTCTGACAATGTTCATTTTTTTAATGAATAGTGAAAAATACTGCATTTTACTTCAAAACTGCTTTTTCATCTATTTTAATTATATAGTTAGATTATCTTTTTAATTGGTTTTAAAGTGTAATTAGAATATTTTTTTACCATTTAATCCAATGGGGGTCATTATAATCAATTTCAATTTGGAATTGGTCATAAACAAGTGCCAAACATTGCATAGATATTGTTTCAAAAAACCCCGCTATTTGTTTTGACAATGGGAATTATTTTTAAATTAATTACTACAATATATGTGTTTGAAATTTGGTAAAATGGATTCCAAATTTGGAATCAGGAGGTCCAAATTATTTAATTAAGATACTTTTTTTTGGACATTATGAATAGTAACAACTGAAATTATCTTTAATTATCGTGATTAATTAGTAATTGAGTAGTTAAGGGTAATAAAATAATATCATAATAATAACAAATGACCCCAAAATGTGTCCTAATGATACTGTTTTTGTCATTTCCGACCATTTAATGCTTTGTTACAAACTTTGGGACCCCAAGGAATCACTTTTGGGTGATAGTGAAAATTTATCATTTTATGTTTTTTAAAAGGAAAGTATAACCAAAGTATGTATCACCCAAGTAAAAAAAAATTAGTTTTGTCTAAATAAATTATATCTTAAACTATAAATATTCATTGTAAAGATAAAAAGATTTCCTACATCATAGTATTTTTTTGTAATTTTTATACATTAAATAAATTTATTTATTTATGAAACCATGATGATTCAACGATTACCTCATTAATGAACGATTTAAATAAAATAAGAAGATAATGTAACATCTAAGACATAAACATTTCAAAAACCTATTTTATGGGTGTATTTAGAACCCTTATCACCTTATCCTAGAAATACTTTTTTTCGGACCTTCAAAATCTGAAAAGCATTTTAAAATAATGTGACATTTCATGACTTTCCAAGAGTTCCCCACCTCCCTCTTATAAAAGCCCCCCACCTCTACCTCCTTTCTCACACCTCTCAAGCCATTATATCTGCCAAGATCTGCTAATTTTATCTATACCCATCCCTATATTCATCCTAGAAGCCTTACCTTAGGCAGAAAGCTCTTCAAGAAACCCTTTCGGTTCAAACCAAGAGGAGTTACCCAATTTAAAGGTAATGTATTCACTTGTGTTCTTTTATATTATTTTTCTTCTCCAACATCATAAACTATTTTTATTATTTTATTCTGTAACAACACCATTATATCCAGTATAATAGGATTTTGTTTTGATAAATATTTGATTTACACTTACACACACCTCCGTCTAATGGTTAAAGAACATACTGTTTATGTGGTTGGAGAATTTCTGCCTCACGAAACGATGATTGTTCAATCTATTTTTAACACCTTTCATGGTGGCCATTAAGATGTCACTCTAATTATATTTGATATTTATTTTTTTAATTTTTTCCTTATGATTCTTTATTTTTCATTTATGGCATACCTTTATGGTTTCCATTATGGATAAACGCGATAATTACATTTTTTGGAAGTGCGGACTACCACCCCCTCAAAGTGATTTGATTCATTAATGCCATATGTGGGATGTATAAAGGATGTAGTTAATGATATTATATATGATATTATACTGGAATTATAATATACCTTTATATTATTATGATTTTATTCCATTAAATACTAAATAGAAATGAAATTAGCGTTCATGCGTACGTACGGCTTACCGTCTCCATGAACGGTGCATTTCATTTATTACCTCTAAATGTTTTGTAATATTATAAATGAATTTATATACTGGATATATATGATATAAATTATATCTACATCATGAATATAATTCTGGATTTAATGGATATTTTACCACATGAACAACTTATAATTATAAGATGTTTATTTTTGACTCAAGTACCATTGATCGACAAAACGGTCGTTATTAACTTAAATAATTACAAAATGTTCATAAAATGGTAACAAATGATATAAAAGGAATAATGAACATAAAAAAGGTTCTTAATAATGTATAAATTAACTCTTTTTTATTATTCATTAGATTAAATAACGATCGGGTCAAGTCGGACATGAGGTAAGGGATCCTACCTCTCTCTTTCTTTTTAAGTACTCTCTTTTATGCCACTTCATTTAAGATCCTCTTTCTTATGTTGGAGGATGTTAATTTATATTCCCATTACTGTACATTTTATGTTTATATGATGAGAGACCCTATTTTATTTCATCAATCCATTTTTGGAAGTTTTAAGTGGCGATGTTAGGCAGTCGAGTTTTCGTAAGGGATTTTTCATCTCACTTTTATTCCAGTGAGATTTATGCTACATTTTCCACTATTTCCATTGAGTGGTGTATGTAATACCCATTATTATACTCTTTGTGTAATATTATATTGTTTATGGGCATTTACATCAATATTCAGTAGTTCTTCTTTCATGGGGTGTACGCTTCGAAAGTTACCCAAGTCGGTAAGGGAACCTTTCACCCTCATCTTTTTGAAAGACTTCTTTTGTTATGTCTTTTAATTCACATCTTATTATGTTTGGATATGTTCTTATATATCATTATTGATGTAAATTTTATTTCCAAGTGATTAGATACCATTTTCTCTCTCATCAACTCATTTTCTGAATTTTAAAGTGACGTCGTTAGGCTATCGAATTTTTTCAAGGGAACTTCTTAACCCAATTTCAATTCTTTGGGTTAAACTTGTACTCCTTGAGTATGTCATTATATGAATATGTTTGAATGACTATTATTGTTTTACACTTAATATCCACTTATATTGGGTGTATTTTTATTTGTCACACATAAGTATGTAATTGATTTATCCTTAATCTAAGGACACAGACTTTGTATGGGACTTCGTCTCAATCTCTTTTCATTGAGGCATATTTTTTTATACAAAACATCCTTTTATACGGTGTATAAAACCCTTTGAATTTTACTTTTATTAAAAAAGAATATTTTTATAAGAATCTTTTTACTAAACGACAAAAGGGAATGTTTTTGTCGTTTGTATGCGGCGACAATGACTTCTCTGCCGCCATGACCATTATTTGAGTTTGGGCTTCCTCTACAAGCCATAACTTTTTTAAAATGAGAAATAAATACCATGTTTTAATTTTCATTTATTTTGGTATTGAATGTGGTTTTGATAATGTTTTTATTATATAAATGTGTTCTATTTATATCTTGTGATTGGAATGTGGAAATGTTATGTTTCCTTTATGCATGTTGTATATGATACGATTATGTTATGGTTATTGGGCATTGTTTATAAAGACGGGTGGTTCCGTGATAAACTAAGGGTGGGTGAGCCCAATATAGCTCTCAAATGAATTGGTTAACACGAAGGGGTTAAACTCTAAGGTTTCTCTGAAAAGATTTGGAGAATATACTGTGATGGGTATTCCAAACGTAACCATGAGGGTTACTCCCTATGGAAGAATGTTATGAATGCCTCAAGTTACCTTTATGTCTTATGATTTATATGAGTTATTCATAAATCTTATGATTTCATGAGGTATGATAAAGTGCTTATGTTTTATGAGTAAAGTATAATTTCATTGATTCTTATGTATACATGGACTAATGTTTTCTTTCCGTATTGTTATAACCCTTACTGAGCTTTTTATGCTCATCCCATGTTTTTGAAATGTTTTTCACAGAACATAAAGTGGAATAGGGTCAAGGATGGGATCAAGGAAATTCCAGTCTATCTAAAACAAAGAACTAGACATGACACTTTTGTTCAAGAGTTTTTATTTTGTGAAAAAATGGAAACAGAGTAGATGTGTCTACTTTGTAATCTTTGAGATGTAATAGTTATGCCCTAATTCTCTAAAACACTAAACCTGAAAAGATCATCAATGTGAATTATTCAATTTAATTCAATATAAAGTACTATTTTAAGGCCGGGTCATTATAGATCCCATTAATAAACACATATTAAAAATATTTTACTTATTAAAAACAAGTGTATGACAAAAAATTTCATCTCATTGAATATAATATTATAATTGTTTTCTCAAACCCAAGTGGCTTCCAAAGGGTATAACATTAACCCAATGATTCATTTTTTCAAAATACTCTAATCGAATGAAATTAGAAAAAGTATTAGGGTGATTTTATATTATTTTTATCTCTAATTACCTGATTTACCCTTAACCATGGTAATAATAAAATAATAATGTTACTATTCATAATTTATAAAAAATTAATTTCATCATATTAGATTATCAATTTTATAATAATGATAACCTTTTATGTCATTTATTCAAAATTCCAAACATATATGTGGCTAAAAATAATTTTAAATTAATCTCATTGACGAAATGATAAAATGTATTTTTAAAGTAAAACATTCAAAAGTTCACTTTGTTTTTATATCGCATTTCAATCTGAAATTGAATCAAATTACCTATATTGTATTAACTATGAGATAAATAATCAAATTATACTTTAAAACCAATTTAAAGGATAATATAACTATATAAAAAAATTAGACAAAAAAGTAGTTTTGAATTAACATGCAGTATTTTTTACTATTCATTAAATAGTAAATTTATCAGAAAAATACCAAACATTAAACCAAAGTAAATTTTGATATTAAAATTTCAAATAAGATGTTTATTTTTTCAAATATAATTTATAAAAGTTACAAAAATATATATTTAAATCAATTGCATCATCAAATGGTGGAAAAACTGCTTTTTAGAAAAATTCTGTTTTTAAATATAAAACAACTTTTATCATATATGTTATTGAACATATTGCCTCTTATAATTACTATAAAAATAAAAAAATATTAGTAAATATGAAAGAGGCTCAATCTATCATAACATGGTTTGTTACAAAAACTATACCATCATTGAATTCAAAAGAAAGATATATACATTTTTTAAAACATTTTAAATTAACCAATGATTTATTTAATGTTTGAAATTATTCATTTAGAAATTTATTTTCATCATTAAAAATATATGTTTAATTAATATAACTTTCAAAAAATATTATTCCAAATTTAATAAATATTTCGGTATTTCATTTAAATTAAACATTTTCAGGTAAAATTCAATTTTTGAATAATTTTATATTAACGAAACATTTATTATTTTTTTAATCGGTGAATTTTTTCATATAAAATAATAATGATGATTTTTTTAACCTATATATAAATTTTAATCTTAAAAATAAATATTTCTTAAAGAATACTTTTACGCATCAAGTGAATTAATTTTGAAATTAAATTTTCTATTCCATAGAGAATTTATAGTTGAAAATAATTTTAATATTTGAATTTATCATGTTAATGTTTCTCAAAAGGGATAATATTATTTTTGGTCCCTAAAATTGACTTTTGAGGTAAAAAAAATTCTTATCATTGTAAAGAAAAATGGGTAAAAAGAGAGTTTGTGAGTGTAGTAGAAATACATTTAAAATACAAGAATCCAATTGTGTGTATGTGTGGTGGTTGGAAAAAGCATACTCACATACATTATTTTACACTTTTATATCCTTTTTCATTTAATAATAACCTAATTTTGTATAAATTTAATGAGTACTAACAAGATTACCCTTTATTCCACCGATAAAATGGGATCACATTTACTACATCCTAAAACACCAATACCTTTAAATTTTTATCCTAATATTATGAAAATTTTCTACTACAAGATTATTTTCCAATGTTCATAAGCCTCTGGACCCATATAGTTATCGTAACGCCTTAATTTCTATGTTTATTTCCAAGAGAAATCATAAGCTCTTAACTTTAGTTTTTCTTACCCCTTATTCTATATTCTTAATCATCCATTTCCAAAATTATTTTGTCCAATATAATATAATTACAAATGTTTTACTATTTTAATTTAATGTAATTAAATAAATTAATAAAAAATTATTCAATATTTTCCACACAATATTAATAAAAACAACATTGATCATTCATATGTGTGAACTACTTCCACCATGAAGCGATTCAGTTCATTTTTCATCACCGACTCTCATGGTTGAAAACAATGTTAGATTTAGGAAATTAATATATTTAATATTTTAAAATTATAATTTTTATGTTATAATTTATCATATACCTTCATTCTATACCATTTTTTGATAAATGGAATCATTAATCAAGTGCATGTTCCAACTATCACATCCACAACTGATGAATTTATTTTTTCATCGCCACTATACATTGATGGTTATAAAAATGAATTTATTGGGGGTAAATTATATTTAATGAATGTTTAATCTTACTTAAAATTTATATTAACACAATATAAAACCATTTCTTTACAAATAAAATCATTATAACATGCTCTTGTCTATGTCTATTTTTAACTACAATGTAAACGTTGTTATAATAATTAAACCATTAATAATTAAGTAATGATATTTAAAGGAAATATAATTTTATAATAATTTATTTAAAATGTTTTAAAAATTAAATAATTTTTTTATTAATATTTTATATGTGTATTAATATATCACTTTTAATCTTTATATTTGTTGAAACTAGTTAATCACAACATCCTTCTTCATAAACCATATCCATGTCCTTGGCCTAATGAAATTGGAATTTATGAATCAATGAAAAAAATATTATTATTTATTTTATAATTTATAAAAGATAAAATTTGGGATAGGAATTAATAAAAATAAATTTATCATTAAAGTAGTTAAAAATTATCAATATTACTCAAATGAGATATTGAAAAAAGATAGTAACTAACTAATATATTTCTATTGAGAATAATTATAAAGGAAACTTGTGGATGGTTATGAAAATTAATAAGGTTATTAAATAAGTTATTATTGTAACTATGTATGTTATAAATGATGTTATTGAATGTTTGAATAAGAATTAATTCATGGAAAGTGTTTCATTGACATATTTTCCTAATCATTAGGTCATATGAATTCCTACTTGAATGAAATCTTAAAGGATTATTTAATTATACAATTCCACTATTCAATATAGTACTCTTATTTTGGGGGGGTGTAAATACATGTCTACATCAATAGAATAATTTCTAAATTAATTATCTTATCAAAGAGTGTGATTTGTTTAAGAATAATGCTCCTTGTTGCAAATATATATTTCTCTCAAATGTCATTTTTTCATATAAAAAATATTTTATTTATATAATTTTAAACGTAGTTTTTCCATTTAATTTATCATATTTCCCTTTAACTACTCAAAAATCACTTTCAAATTTTCTCTCATGTTTTATTCCATTGAAATTAACCATTAGGGTTTAGAAAGTCTTTCTTTTTATATTCAAAATAATATTTTATTCTTAAAATTCGTTATCTTGATCTTTGTTAATATTCAAGAATATACTATCTGGATCTCTTATAATAAGTATTTAAAATGTCTTTTCCTCCCAAAAAAACTTTTAATGAAATTTATATCACTATCATTATATTATAATGTTTAAAATGTTTATGTGAACACTTACCTATTTTCACATCATTTTTCCAAAAATTATTTTCTATCACTAAGCAATGATTTTTTTCACCCTCTACATTATATAAAAATATGATTACTTTTAGACATTATACTTTTTATGTTCTATGATTTCTTAATTTTATTTTATGTGATATTTTTAATGAATTTATTAAACCAAATCTCATTCCATAGGTGATTTTTGATATGATGATTATTGAGTTTATGTGGAATACAATTGTAAGAATGATGACGGGCAGGGTATTATATTTCCCTCTAATGAATTGGTAATATTTTATATCTAATGATACAGTATTGCATGGAAATAATGAATTTTTTCACAAAGGAAATACCATAATGGGTTTGTTCAAATTTTAATGTGTGGACATTATGAGTTTTTTTTTCACAAATTCATGGGAATAATGATTTCTCTCGTAATTTAATGTGTCGAAATTATGAGTTTATTCCCAATGGTTTGGGTAAAATGAATTTTCTCACATTTTTTACCTATTATTATGATTTTTCCACCACAAAATGTTTCTTTTCATTTAATATTATGTTGTATTCCATGTTTATGCCTTGTTTCTAAGTTATTGTTCACTTTTATGTTATGGTACCATGATTCAAGATTATTATTTTATGCATTTAATCCCAGCTATTATTATTATTATGACTCTTAGATAACCTTACCATAATATTAAATTTTGATGACATTTTTTATCAAATATTACCTTCCTATTATTGTTTCTTTCATATTTATGATCTATCCATTATGTTGAATTGATATATTTTCCTAAATGGTAATCTAATCTCACACCTTTATTATGTTTCCATTCCTTACGTTACAACAACAAATATTTAAAATGATATGTATAAAAGACATTTTATAGTGGTTAAATCTGATATTATGTCCCTAAAAATTGTAAAATATGATGTTTATGAAGATAATCTAAATGAAACTAAACCTTTTGGTCCCCGGGTTGTGTGACTATTTTTGAAATGTGTTATATAAATCATGAATCATATATATTATTAATGAATGATTATCATAAGTCAGCTCAAAAATTAGTGATAACCCCATCAAAAAATATATGGACACATTATACCACTTCAACTCAAGAATGTGAAATTAAAGGGTAAGGCCAGCGAGTCGCTAGTGATTAACCTTCACTCATTGATTTGAAGAGAACTAGGTAAAACAACATATTTTATCCTTCTTTTCTATAGGACACCAATTCTATCTAGGAATATTGTGATACATTTTTCTCAAACATGGGTGAATATCCTATTGTAATTAATGTGATTCCATTATTAACCCCTCATAAATTATAATATTGACAATAACCCAAACATAGATATAAATTTTTTCATCAGTGTCAATAGACCATTTAGGTTGTACATCCCCACTAAATATACTTCCCATCATAAAGAAATATCCCAAATCCAACAACTGACTCTCCTTCACTCACATGAGGTGTGATGAGGTGATATTTAATGATGAAAGGGTGATAAAACCATAATAATATTGAACACATAGGAAAATATCAGTGGAAATACCAATCATCCTTCACTTACGTCTTGATTCCATCACCCCACATTCCTTAAATTTCATAATTGATGATTTAGTAATGATGTTACCTATTTTGATTTTATACACCATATCATGTTTGAATGATAAGAAGTACTCAACCCACATTTAATTCCAAATGTTTATATCATATTTTGAGAAGATATATCTCATTTACATATGATATATATACACAAAAAAACTGCTTCCCTAGAATATAGAAATTCAAAAACCAATGGGTGAGAACTATTTTTTATATATCAAGAACACGAATCTTGGAGTTCTGTACTTGTAGTCTCGACTAACTAGACATATAATAGATTGAATGACTATCTTACTTTAGAAAATCTATAATCAAGACTATGGATTTACCACAATACAGTGAATACACCATTCTTGTCGTAGGTATGGAAAAATTAGTGAAGCCCTAAATCTCTAATTTAGCTGTAGAGAGGATATCGTAAAAACATATGGCTAGAGGAATATAATACCATTCATGATTAGGGATATAATTAGTGCTAAAATCAGGATGAGGCATGTATGAAACTCTATTATTAACCTAGAAAATATAAGAAACTGAGAATCTAAAAAATTTGATTAGGCTACCCATAATAATACAATGACTTAATAATATTAGGGTATTTTTTTTATACTAGAATATGATATCAAATACATCAAAGTTCGAACCAAGATGATACAAAATGAAGAATTTGAGATCTTGGAATATAGTTTGGGATCTCTATGTGTACTCAAAAGAATATCCAAATTCTAATTGTGATAATCATCCTACTCTAAGTACATGATATTATCATTGAAAAACATGACCACAAAATAATCCTTTTAAGGATAATTTACCCTATTCATTAGAGATATGAACTTTATCAGTATGTTATTCAATCCAAAAAAATGTCAAGGGACTCATATAGGCCATAAAATCACATGAACATAGTACATGGTTTGCCCTTATTTCTCACCCATAATAGTATATAGATTGATCTAAAATCAGTCTTGGAGGATACTCAATCCAATATCATCTAGACAAATAGATCATCAATACATGGAATTGGACCATGATATTTGATTTTCACTTTTTTCAAATTATGATAATCTCCATGAAACCAGAATCAATGATCAAATTTCATGGAAACGGACTATAAATTCCCTCATGAAAATATACAGAGTAATATAAGCACATTTGTCTCTAAATCCTAAATATGATATTTATTCCCTTAATTATCTATAGAATAAATCTTTTATAGTGGAATGGATATAAGATTCATTCTGGGAAATAATTTAATCATGAAATCAATCTCATGATCTGGTGGAAACATTAAGAAATAATTATGAAATATATCCTGAAATTAGTCATCTACAGAAGGAAAAATATATTGACATGTCCCCTCATCTTCCATAGAGATAATTGTCAAAAATTTGTGATCCCGCCTAGCTATTAAAGATTGGGTCACAAATGACCTGACCTTAAAGTTACTTTCTTATTATTTTTAAAACACTTTTAAGGGAAAGTTTGAACCTGAGGCTGTACAAACACAAAGCTTGGAACATCATTTGGTCCCAAATATCCTTCTATATATCATTATCCCCAACATAGGTATAACTGACATATTCAGTAGACATTAAGGATAATCATCAACTATAATATACTAAATGGGCTTAACACCAAACCAACCAATCCATTCTATATATGGAATAAAAATATCCCAGATCTTAATTAAAGAAGTCCCAAATTAATCTTTAACTACTAATCTCCATGACATACTTTTGACACCTCCTTATTAAATTATATTTTCTGATAAATATATATCATTTATAACCACCAAATATTATTACTATATTATTAGTCTAAATCGATCATAATTATGAGCATAAATAAAATAATGGGATTTATTGATATATAATTATAAATATTCTCAGATTGAAGCTGGAAAACTGTTCCTCAAACCATTCATAGCATGATATTTTGAGTAATATGAGTAGGCTTCATGAGATGAAATTACACTAATACACATCACTAAAATACTATCTAACACCCTTAAAAGGAATCTACCAACTGATTAGGTTTCTATTTACCCAAGGTACTACATCCCACACCTCAACCTAAATATTCCATTGAAGTCCAAATACTTTTTTAATGTTGTATTGAAGAACCAACCTCTGAATCCTTTATCTATCCAGATTCCCTACCCATAATTGATTCTTGATAACAACTATAATACTAATACGTGTACCACATCTTCTAAAAAATTTTACAATTATCTAGAAGGTATATACACTAAACATGAACATGGCCAGACCATCCATAGTGGAAACACTCGACATATCCTCTACTCCACATATGTTTTCATGAACAACCACCATGGATACTCCAGGTAATCACCACATCATAATGGTCACATAACATGAGATCTCTCTTTAACCCTATCTACCCTCAATAAAGGTCAATAATACATACTAGATCCACATTATTCCAATTATTGTTCTCTTTTACTTCTTATTTAAATAATGGAATTATAACTATGGTTTAGCGATGTGAAATGATATAAAAATTATAAAGTAAAACCCATTATATGTTTTTATAGATT
This sequence comes from Viscum album, assembly GCA_963277665.1. Taxonomy (NCBI): domain Eukaryota; kingdom Viridiplantae; phylum Streptophyta; class Magnoliopsida; order Santalales; family Viscaceae; genus Viscum; species Viscum album. Next base: position 1,348,485,486 of record OY728127.1, on the reverse strand, counting down.
TTTTTAACCAATATCGCATAATCAGAAGGATAATAAATTAGAAATAATAATAACAAAAAATATCTGAGTAATTAACTAAATTATTTGAAACCATCTTATTATATATAAAAAATACCATATAAGTCAAGGGTAAAATTTTGAATAACTTACACATTTACAATAAATATACTAACCCATCACATGCATGCATATAGATGTAATGTAAATACTACATGCCTTTTGGATAAATGAACTCACAACCTCATTCCACCTTAGTTCAGGATTGAAATACCATAATTCATTAATAAAAAAATTAATTTTACTTCATAAAATAACCAAAATATAAAAGATGAAACAAAGAACAACAGTACCATCCCTAGTGAAATGGGCATCCCTAATACATAGGATATATACACATAAGAAAAATATTTGCACCAAAATCCAATAAAATTATATATCCTTTCAAATATACCCAAATATAGAGATAAAAAAATAAAATAAGGCATTTATACCACTTTGTAATTCCAACACCCCTAACACTATTGTAACCAGATAAGAGTTCTAAGTGACATCAAGTGTGCCTCCCCATTCACCAGATATAGCCAATTGATGGTGAGGGTCTAATAATAGCATGGATAAACTATACCCCCATATTTGGATTCATTAAATAATTTTGTAAGTACCAACAATAACAACTTTCCAAACAAACCACAAACAAAAAACATCATAGTTTCATAATTTAGGTACAAATAATAACCTATATTATAATAATTTAATTAAGGAAACTTTTCATAAAAGTAAAAAATATATAATCCCGATCCATTGTGTGTGGATTATGTACTCTATTGAAAAAAATAATTTTAAGAAATCATGACTTAATACATCAGTAAAACTGGCCTTGATTTTGAGCACTATACGACATTTTAAATATTTATTCATTTATTTATTTATGTAATTTAATTAATAAAATTATTATATGTTATGTACCTATTATATATATATATATATATTATGTATATTATGAAATATATTTGAAATATTCTATAAAATATCATCCATTTGTGGAATTATGGATAAAACATTATGTTAAAAAAATCAAGACCAATGAATTCTTAGTAATTTTAAACCATAATAGAAAACCTATATCCCACCATGTGATTCCTTTTTGAATTTTTTTTTTAAAAATACAGATATTTATCTCAATATCCATTTTGGAAAAAATTAATATTCCATTTTACTATATTTTCAAAATAGATCAAAATGGTAATACTTTTGAGTGCGTTATAGTTTCTTAAAATTCAAATTTTGATACATAATATTATAAACAATTAATTTTATGATGAATCATGACCAATATATTTTAAGAATATCTTTTTTTCTCAAGTAAAATACAATAATGGACTGTGTTGTTTTATTTGGAATTACAAATATGAAAAAATTATAAAAATGATGATTTTAAATGCGAACATGTGTGAGGATAATATGGAGATAATTGTATCAATATTGATATATATGGACCTTTTACGATAACATGTGATCTTGGATAATAATATAATTATCCCTTGGGACATATTCTTTAATATTATATAGATTTTTGAAGATTTTTCTTTCTATGATGATTGGTGGTGGATATTTGATGGTATCATCGATTTCAAAAAAATTATAAGTGATTTGTCTTAAAATTTTATTTTCATATTTTTTTAATCCAAAAAACACTTTTTTAAAATGAAAAATGACATTATATTACTTGTATTTGATGTCATAAAATTAAATTAATGCTCATGATATTGAATTAACATATGGAAAAATGATATCGATAATTGATCCAGAGTGAAAAAATGGGATTATGCTATTAATGATGTATGTGTCTCAAAATTATATTGACAATTAATAGTGATCATATACTTCATATTATGATGGTACAAACTTATCAAGGTGATTAGATATAATTCATTTTTATATATTATGCATTAGATAAATATAAACACAATGATATACTCATATGATTCAATTTTTTGAGATGGATTTAATAAGGATTTTAACTCAAACATCACCCATATATTATGACTCAACATTATGTATTTGTGATTGATAACGATATAGATTCTTTTTTATATGAGATTTTTTATTGTTGTTTAGAAATTTATTTTAAGATATTTGGTTTGTAATTTTTGTTGATTTCTGACATTTCAAATATTAGACAATAGATGACCATTTTTCAAATTTTTCTCATTGATACACTAACAAAGTGATGATACATCCTCTAGAGTTACATGATGATTGGTTAGCTAAGGCGATTGGTTATTCCATTAAAAATTATAACCCATTCACTTGAATGATCACAAAAAATCAATTTAGTGGAGTTTAGTATTTTTTTCTCTAGAACACACCGGATGATATATACTCCTCCAAAAATATAATCATGGATTTAGTTATTAAATTTAGAAAATTGAGGTTTTTAATTTTAAGACCCTTATTGATGGGGTTTGAGTATTTATTTTTTATATTTAAACATATCAGATAATAATCACCAATATATTTTTGGGTGCTTCTTTGGTAACTAAGTGTGCAGTGGTTTGAGACAAGATTTCATATATTTATATTTCCAAACTTTTATTTTTTTATAATTTTTATATATGGAAATGAATATTGAACAAATAGATTTGTATAATGATAATAATAATAGTTTTTTTATTGGCATGTGATTTACTATTTCTATGACATTCATTATCAATTGGATTATAGGTTTCATTTCAATAATACATGTAGTTACTCACTTTAAGTGAATGTTAGATTATTTCCTAGGATGAGGATATTGGGTACTATTTCTTATACAACGATTCTCATATTAATTTTTTGATTTTGTGTTAATGCAGATCATTAGTTTCTAGTATGAATTTATTTATATAATTATAGTTGTTTACGATTTTTTTTTGCTGACTTAAATTTGTTAACTAGAAAATCACATTAATATTACTAATATTTATTATATATTTTTCAAGTATACTATTTTTTATTGAATAATAATGCATGGGGGATTTTAAATTGGAATTATTATGTCATATTTTATTTAGGAGACATATAACATCTTTGAATATTTATATTCATTATACTTAGTTATTTAATTTTATTTATGGTGGTAGGGTTTGAATCATTAGTGGGTGACCGGTTTAGTAATAGGTAATGTCATCAATTATGTGGGTGAATACCTTATGAAAAGCTTTTCCCATGCCTAGTGGGAGTGGTATGGGGTTTCTCACTTAACCACACCATTATTTTCCAAAAAAAGGTGTTTAATAGGATTGTTACTTTTTGAGTACATCAAACTGTATTAAACATCAACATAAATATCCTTAAATTAGCCACAACCCTAATACATTACCGAAAACAATTTCCATCCATCACAAAATGTTTTTACCGTAGAAGATTGTGACACCATAACTAATGCCACTACATTTTTTAAAGTAAGACTATTCTAGCTAATACCATTCATTTATTATCACCATCAAATGAAATGTATCAATTTCATTAAATCAAAACATGAACATAGATGACAATCCTTTTTTTACTAATCAGATTTTTTCAAACAATGATAACTTATAATGTTACTTCCATGTTACCCATTTTCTAACCTGTTAAACAAAAAATCATGCATACCACAAAATTAAATCTGTATTTATTTCATAAAAAACCATAAATTTTCTAGGCTACCTTATTTTCCATATATTAGTTGAACGGTGAATAAATCAGGTAATGTATCTATCAATTTAATACTTTCCTCCTATAACTGAAATGAAAAATGTTTAACATCCTATCAAATACCCATATAACTGTATCAAAATTGGATGATCTTATGTATGTTTATATGAAAATTCCAAGACTTTAAATTTTCATAGGATAAAACAATCGAAAAATAAACTTATTTTGATCACGACTAAACATAATTTTAGGTCCCAACTATATTTTATCACCTAAAATATCCATTGTCAAAAATTAATTAGAAAGGATTCATTTTTGAAAATCATTTCCCATTATTCTTAGAGTTTCATCACACCATCCTAAGGCCTTATAAATAAATCAAATGAATTTAATCCCTATTATACCATATTTTAATAATAAAAATGTAGACAGTATGAATGCCTCAATATTTTTACCATGATAGCTTATAAGCACTACGGACCTAATCATATATGGAAAATATATGTGATATATATCTAAATAACTTATAATGACATTTCAATGTAGTCCATGTTTTTTTATTTGCTAAAGTATATTTCTTATGAAAAATATACCTACTCCATTTAGTATATAAAATATTATCACACAATCATTTTTGAATACCATGCAAGCTTCTATAAGGGGGAAAGGAATTATATACAAATATTAGTTAATGTAGTCAAAATTCATATATTTCTTACATAATTATTCCATGGGGAAATGGAAAAAATAACTCTCACAAACCTATATACTCACTCATTATCCTAATAATCATATTATAAAACATATATATGAACTGAGAAATAAGATCATTATGGATAAAATTCTCATACAAAGGTATTTTCATCATGGTAACCATTATATCAAGCATACCCCAATTATCATATATGATGAATTAATAAGAAAAAATATAGAGTTCTCATCCACCAAATAATAGTTTGACATAAATAAAATAAATAAAAAAATGACATGAAAATATATATTTAGCAGTAACTTCAATACATATCACTAATTTGTCTTCATAAATTTTATCACATCCAAATATTTTTCCCTTACAACATGCTTCATTAATCATCTACAAATAAATACTATAGAATCTTTTGGAAAATATATATTTAACATATATACAAACTTTCATAGAATATGATGTGTAAAAAATGAAAGAGTAAAAATCATACCCATCGAAACTATTTTCCAGTTCAAGCACATATGTTTAATCATGACCTAAATCTACCTGATTTATGTAGCAACATAACTACACACTGAAAAAATTATTCTCTATACTCATGTAAATTATCTAAATATTAGAGACATTTTATTAGAATATATCATCTTACACACTATATTACCAGTTTCCTCTCTTTGACCAGATGAAATATGATACCATTGATACTATGGAAATAATTTCTCAAACCCGAGTCTCACATGTGCCTAACTTAAAACACTATCAGAAGGATCTAATAACAAGCTATCATATCCTATCCCCTAAAACCCCACATAGGCGGTAGATTGATGTTTTTAATTTTAATCCCCAAACCTACCTCTATATATCTAGTCTCTAAAAACAATCTCTAATGTATCAACAAGCACTATGGGACACAATACCTTTAATTAGACCAGTCACTTGAAAATGAATCCACTCTTATACAACATAAAAAATTGAATAATAAATATTATGAATGTTATGTTGTAAAAATAGAATAAATCACCAACATGAAAATTGGGATTTTTAAACCATAAAAATTCCATTGGTATTTGTAACCTTGCACACATAATATAAATGAAAAATAAATACTAAACATTTTTTATACCAATATGATCTCCCAGATAATAAATTTAAGTTAATTCAACCCAATCTCCTTAATATACCTTACCATATAACCACATCCCCTAGATTCACTCCAAATATATGTGAATAAAATATTAAAAAGAATATTTCCCCATATAGGGGTGATAAATAATAACCATTTTAAATATAAAAGGAAATGGTCCAACCAATGCATCATGATGGTTAATATATTCTTGCTCCAAATGTAATGTTTAAACTTGGAAATTCAAATTCTCGTCACTTTTAAAAATACATATCCAATAATAATAAACCAAAAAATACCATTCAATATGAAAATTTCTTCTATATTTAGTTCTATATAAAAAAATCTACATAGGGAAAAGGTTTCAATGATATAAACATTTAATTTAGTCTTAAACCACCACACCCTTATCCTCTATAGAAACACATTAAAATAAATGGGTCTTTATGATAAATAATTTACAATTCTCAGGAATAAAAAATAAAACCTCATAATTGATGATAATACAAAGGAAATACATAATGGATGTGAAGAAATACAAATCCCATTTCTCCAGTCAATAATTGATTATTCAACATCATGGGTGTACCAGACAATGGAATATTACCCTAATAAATTTACAATACTAGATTACACTATGTAACCTATAGTGTTGTGAAAAGTAATACCCACACTATATAGATACACAATCTCCATGGACAGTTACAAGACATATCATCACAGTGTTAGGTTCTTACTAATATGAACTCTATATGATTTTTTATTATAGATAATTTACTCAAATAATATAAAAAACTACATCTTTAACATCCTCATAGTCCCACAAATCAATTTAGATGTATAAAAATATGATTTCTATTAATGAAACATCTAAATATCTAATCATTAAGAGAAATAGAGTATACGATGAGAAAGTAAATGTGATGTTATATTATAACTAATTATTGAATACATATCATATATTATATCCTATGAATAGATACCAAGTTTTTTATTTTCTACAAATAGTATTTAAACCCTATGTCCATGTCATTTGTTGATAATTTTTCATTATCAACATGACTTGTCCTAATTATCAAAAAGAAAATTTAATATCATTTAGAGACAATCACATCCTAAAAATAGTGATTACATATAATGAATAGGGATTATCGTACATCGAAATTGCATAATTTTAGATGAATATTCATTACATATCCAAAGTACTTGGTTGGGGACCATAATAGGTAAGTTCCTTTTGAAGCTTTGTAATTAATCTTCTTAATCGGTGAAAGATCTAAAATATACCCAAAATAAATATTCTATTTTATTAATCTCCACAAATTAACCACACATAAAATATTTCTTCCTAACCTGGTAAAGGAATCATAATAAACAATGATCTCAGATTCTCTTTATGGGTAAACAATGGAAATACAAAATCATAACATGAGAATGATGGATTGATAGCATGATAATTAAATTTGAAACAATACCAAATTAAACAAAGATCATAATATCATGTCATTTCATATTGATAGGAATTTTATAAGACATTAATTTTAAGGTAAACAAGAACATGATCCATTAGAGCATAACATTTTCATAAAACATATATTTGTGGCATACACAGAAGAATATATAACTTATATTAATGTTACCCACAAAGATATTCCTCTCATTTTAGGCTTTTTTTAACCACCAATGTACCTATATTGAGATTGGGATAACCACACATGTACCCCCTTTTTGGGATTGGGTTAACCACTAATGTACCCTCATTTATATTCTTGGTATGACCACTTGTGTACACTCATAAATTGTAGAGAATATATCATTACCCAATGAATTTGAATGAGATATAGGTCCCACCCATCATATAATGAAAACCATATTTATTTGTTCTATAAGATCATTAAATATTCATCGTATCATAACCCTTTTTATATAATAGTTCTCATAGTAATCTAATCATATAATAGCCTCTAGAATTTAGACAGGTTTCATAATAATTTTATCATTTAATCCTAGTATAATCTGTGGGAAAAGAATCGGGCTTAATAATAATTTTTTCACGGTGTAACCATTGGGTTTCATAAAGATCTTTTCATTACAAATCATACATATAAAGAATAATAGTGGTATCCATGGTTCATATCACCTATAAATAATATGTTAAAACAAAAGGCCTTCATATTAGATGGGAAATAATTATGAATTGTTACTTATTAAATTTATTTAAAAAATAATACTATAAAAAAATATCAAAATCAATTTCTTTTTAAATAACCTTGTAAATTTATTTAGGAAAATTTATTAATCATTTAAAACATTTCTTGGGGAAAATATCCATTCCTATTATAGAATTTATTTTTAAAACCTAAAACATTTTTAAAAAAAATTCATTGAAAATAAACTTTAAAACTTATAAAGGAATATTTAAAAATGATTTATAACAATTCATGAGAAAAAATATCATTTCTCCTATGAAAAACACTTTTTAAAACTTAAAGAATTTTCAAAAAAACTTAAACTTTAAAATATTTTATCTAAAATCATAAAATTTAGAAAATTTTAAGGAAATAATTTTCATTGAAAATAACAGTAAAATATTATAAAGGAATCTTGAAATAATTTTTTGGTTATGATAATTGAAAATAATTTTCATGTCATGCATGTTAAAAACTATAATTCATTTCACATATTTAGTGATAGCCAAAGTGGAATTGATTGGAAAAGGAAATAATGATTTATTTAGAATTTTTTAAATAAGACATAGGTAAAAAATTATTTAAAAAATAGGATAATAATAAAACATTTTTAGAAAACATGGTTTTGGAAGAAACCGTATTTCCGACCTGAGAGAGAAGTCAAGTCAGATTTTCATAAAAATAGTTTCTTAATTATATCGAGTAAAAACAGTGTAAAAATGGTTCTATAACTTGAAAATATCATTAATAACTAGAGGATAATAAAATTCATGAGAAATATTCTAAGGTAGATCATTATATTTCAACACTAAAGACTTGATCATAATCAATGCTGATATATGATGATATTGTAACATAGAATATTTACCACTTTTGTAATATTGAATCATATACCCCAATAAAGAATAAAATATAATTAACCTTAAAATATCATAAGGAGAAATAAATTCATGATGTTAATTTTTAGTGGTACTATTTTTACACCTCATTAAATAATATATGTGAATTCCATAATATACATCTCTAATATGTAAAATTGAGAGAAACATCTGAGACTGCTTGAGTAACTTTTGAATCATAAGTCATTTGACAGAATAAAATTAACCAAACATTAAATATCATTAAATTAAGTAGATTAATTATATATAATTTCATATTTCATTATATAAACCTCACAAAATAAATTAAGGTTGAATATGGAATAAGTCTCTCGGAAATAAAAAAGATCCTAGATTTCCCCTTGCCTCAAATATTAACATTAATTATAAATTCTAAAACCTCTAATATAATAAATGAAAAATTATTAAACATATATCAAATAGACATATCCATATATATAATACTATCTATGGTTTTATTTTTACCATTTATAACCATTTATTAACTTTTCCATGTTAAAGTTACGTTTTGGGAAACAACTGCTTTGTATTTCATGTATGTTTTGACTTGTTAATTTTCTCCTCCTTAATAAATAATGGTTTCACAATATATATAATTTTAACATTCATATAATTAACTTAAATATTAATTTAAAATTTCTAAATATTTATCCAAAAAAATTGTACAAAATGAGATACACCATTCATAGAGACGATAGGTTGTATGCATGCTTGAATATTTGCTCCATTTTCTTGTCAAACTGAAATGAATAAGGTTAAATGATATATATAAATTATTGAATCATTTTTATGTAATATATATCATATATTTTTATTATAAACATCCATAAAACATTCCATGTAAACAATTAATGAATCACATTACATCATGAGGTGGTAGTCTTACGTATAGACAAGTGATGTTATAGTATTACCACAAACTGGAAAGCATTAACGTATGTGTGATATAGCAATTATAGAATTATATGAACAACATAAAACTCATATATATAATATTAATAAAATAAATCTATCATTATGACCTTTATAGATATGTGGTAATGGAATAACGAACAACATCAGTTCGTGAGGTGGAAGTCCACCATATATATGAACAACCATTTTGTATCCCATTTTATGGAAGTGGAGATGATTTTATGTAATTAAATTAATATAAAAACACCTAATTATATGGAATATATTGATAATTTTACATAATCATCATGTAAAAGACAATTGAAGCGATAGAGATATAAATAAAACAGAAACGCTCATTTGATGAATCTAACCTATTCTTCTGGTTTTCTCGTTAGGTTTAAACTAAAATCCTCCATTAGATGAATTTACTCCAAAAATTTGTATTATAGGATTACGGTATTGAATTAGAGATTTTATTTGGGATATTATTGGCTGATCTAAATTGGTGTAACGGTGTGAATATGAGAGGAGAGGGTGGCCTTTTATAAGTCGGGGAGAGGGAAAACTTAGTATTATTGAAAAGGAAAAAGTGATCTCAAATTTTTAATTTGTAAAATGTGTCCCAATTAAAAAATTATAGAACCCTAGATATATTATTGTTCAAATATGTCTATAAATATTTTTTATACATGTTTATCGGAAATTCTTACCCTTATCATTTTGTTTAACCTCCCTGTAAAACCTTTTTTACCTTAACCGGGGTATTTAATTTTTACAAAATTCATTTTTCATGTTGGTAAAAAATTAAGATTAAATTATTAGATGAAATAAATTATTATTAATAAAAACATTTAATACTTTTTAAAAAAATTCATTACCATAAGTGAAAATTTTTAATTTAAAATGAATCCCTCAGACTCGATGAGAAAGAATGTTTTTAAAGGGAAATTGTTTAAAAGTTCACATTTTTTTATATAAAAAATCAGGATTAAATTGATTCCATCTACATAAAATGAATTAATTGATTTATATTTGAGATAATTTTACTTTAAAACAAATTTTAAATATATTTTAACTTTATAAATAAATCAAACAAAAATGGTGTTTAAAATTAAATTACAATGTTTTTCATTATTCACCAAAAAATGAAACTTTTCAGAACAAATACTAAAAATTAAAACTATGAAAAATATTATATGTTGAATTAAAGAATATATTTTATTTAATAAAAACAATAATATAAATTATAAAAATTTAGTTTAAAAATAGATCGCTCCAATAAAAGGTGACAAAACCGCTTTTTAGAAACATACATTTTTAAGCGTAAATTCCGATAAATTCTTAACTCTTGTTTAGAAAACACGTAAGATGAATTTTAAATATTTTATTGAATATATATAATATATTAATTTCAAATAAATCATTCATAAATAGTTTTTTTATTAATTTATTTAGATAAAACAAGTTTGTCTGAATAAAATAGTTTTTCATAAAAAGATTCCCTTATTTTAGATGATTTAGTTTTCAAATCTAATTAATTGGTCACAAAATAATTAATTTTATATAAATTTATAAAAAATATTTTCATAAGTTAGTTAATATTATTCATACCCACCATTATAATTTATATGTGATAACTATCATATTAAAAAATATTATTCTAATAAAAAGTCAGGTTTTGTTTACACTCAATGTTGTGTGTAATAGAAGCAATGCTCGGTGTTATGTGCAATACAAGGTAGAATAATTGCTTCATGTGACATAAACTAAACATATTGTTACTTGTTTCTAAATACAAAATAAGTTTTACATGTCACCCGAAGTATATAAATGATCAAATTTCATTGAAAAGAACAATTTCATAAATTCTCAAGGTGTTAAATTCTACCACATTGAAATGAATTATTCCCTTGAAATTCATCTCACTCATCAAAGTTTTAACATTTAAAAATTTATTTATAAACACCTACATCATAAATAGGTTTAATAAACAAAATTTTTATCAATATAAAGGGGTCTGTGGAATTCATCTAGAATACCACATACAAGGTTTCCAAATAGGATAAAAGAGTTGAGAAGTGAATTTGTTGTCATTAAAGGGAAAAATAACACTCAAATTATGATTGATATTGATATATATCATTGATCATGAGAAATTGGGTGATCTATAAAATTATAAAAATCACAAATCAATAAACCAAAATAGTCATGAAAAATTTAATTGATATAATCAAAAATTTATTACATTAGGAAAACATTTTATTTCAATAAATTTTTTCTAATATTGAGGAATTCTTTTTTCATATGGACTAAGAAAAAATGAAAATATATATACATGGTATCTTTTTATGTCATAATCACAATTTTAACCTTTCATTTTGTCTTGATCAATTTCAACCGAATATGTAACTGTTAGAGATTCATTTTTAATGTCTGAAGCACTATATAAGATCCATAAAATTATGATAAGTAATTCCATCTATGGAAACAAAAAGGTTAGAACAATTTATGTATAAGTATTCATATGGGGATGTAATACATTAATCATTAAAAAATCATCTCAAGTTACACTAAATCCAATCCATTAATGGCTGATCTTATAACCCATAATATTCAAAAAAAATATAAATAATTCCACTAGACATAAAAATTTCAACTGATCAATAATCCCCCAATGAACATGAATTAGATCTCAATTATTAGATAATAAACATGTAAAAACCGTCATCATGTATTTTATAAATACAATGTAAAACCATGAATTACAATAAAACTTTAATGAAAACATAAATTATCCCATTTTCCATGAATAAAACTGCATCATATTAAATATATTCCATAAATCCTATAATTCTCTAAACTCCATCAAATGTAACTTATACAAAATTTTCTACAAATAATTAATCTCTTTCAATCCAACATTACTATCTAATTTACATTATCCAAATCTATTATCTATATATCCCAAAATCATTATCTTAACATAGGGAATATATTAATGGTTTACTTTTCCATAATTATGTATTTTTCATTAATATAACCTTTCCAGTAAATAACTTTTCTAGGTCATCAGTATCATTCAATATATTATTACAAATTCATAATGAAATACTTATGGAAAACAATCCTTATTTATCTCACAATTAATAATTCCCTAATCTAAACATATAAATACTTCATTCTTTTAACATTAATGATTGGAATTAAATTGGCCTTTCTTTGGTCTAAAAGCTTATTCTTGAGTTAGGGCACTGATTTGGGTAATTCCCATATTCTAGACAAATAAGTATCTAAATAATAGAAAATTTTTCACTCTATGGATTTATTTTACACAAAGATAACATATTTACCTTCATTTGAGATAATCATTCTTGTTTTCTTCCCATGTTCTGGAAATATAGGAAGCTAAATATTCTTTCCTATATGTTCATTAATACATGAACATTCATAAAAGTCAATATTACTCTAATTTGATGTGTCATGAATCACACCAAAGTTCACATTGTTAATCATTTATCATGGAATCAGATTATGAATGATCACAATATAATTCTCTCTAGTAATCATACAACATATTTGCTCATAGTTATTGAATTTTACATCAGATTCAATACTAAAATGATTCCATCTAGTTCCATCTATTGATTAAAACTAAAAAACATAGTGTGGGAGACACTAATCCAAATGGGAAACCAAATAATCATTAAAATCATTTATAGGGTGTGAAAATAAAGACACATTATTTTTAATCTACGACACCATTGGTCTATTCTGGGTTATTCATAGTCTTTTTCTATTTAATTTTTTCAATATGGTTTTTATATTGTTTTTAAATTTCCAAAACATTTATCCTAGAAGTGTAAAACTAGGTGTGCCTCAAAGTATATTGTCATGCACAAGTTCCAAAACAAGTTGAGATAAATGAAGATTTTTTAGATTTTTTATACATAGGTACATATTTTCTAGATCCACATCCAGTGGTAAAATATAGATAGGAATGTAATTTCATGGAAACCACTCACCTTATCTTTTTCAAAAATTCCAGGAAATTTTAATATACTATTACTCATCCTTAGACTTCTCCTTGAACACATAACTAGAAATATATTTAAAAATAACCATAGGGATCTCACTAATGTTTTCCCATCCTAGTATTCATTGTCTTACAAAAAATTCCTCTAATACCAAGTATAGTGACTCGGGCTTCTCAAACATCAATATTACAAATTTTTATATGAATAATCATTAAATTAAAAATATAAACATGTAGGGATCTTAATAGTTTAGTTAATTTAGAATCTTGGAACTCCATCTTCTTAATAAGTGAATGATCTTAAATTCTACACCACCCCATAATGATATTCCCTTTTAGTAGTATTCAAAAACATACCCTACATAAAACCTATCTTTAAATCCTGGGGAAAGGAAAAATAATAAAAGGTGTTCACAGATGCTCAATAAGGGTAAAAAAGGGAAGAACATAAGAATAAAATGAGAACATGGGTATGAGAACATGATAATACCATTAAAAACTATACCTTATATATCAAATATTGTAATCCTATGTCATGGAATAATTGTTGGTAGTTCATAATAAATAAATCAAAAGGTAATCAGGAACATGGTACATGGAACATAACTTTGTCATAAACACATATTTGTGGAATATAAATAAGAATAGAAAATATTACTTTAATACTACCCTCAATGAAGTCAATAACATGTTAGGATTGGGCTAACCACCCCAGTACCTACTTAAATCTTAGGAGAACCACAAATGTACCTCCTTTTTGGTCTTGGGAAGGCCACCCATATACACTCTTTTTTGGGCATGTGGGGACCACCTGAGTACCCTCTATTATAGTAGAGAATTAATAATTATCTATATTTTTTAATTTAAATCAATATAATGATACTTAGTATTCATGTAATTACTATAGGATCATCTTTTCCTTGAATGTGAATTTTTTTGAAAACTACATTTTCATCATGTATACAGGTTTTGTTTTAAATAAAATTATTCCAATTCTATAAAATCCTATTACCTTGTTTATAAATTTTGAACCATTTATTTATTTATCCTTGTATGGTATCCCTTCATGGTTTTTTATAGTGTTTTTTGGTTTTTTTTTGAAACCCTCTTAGCATGTGAGGGTTGACGCATGGATTGAAAAACATTACATCCAAACCATGAAACCTTTCCAATAGCCTAGTTAGGGTGATCATGGTTGGAAAATAGTTATAAAAACCATTCGGACAAATTTTTTAACATTTCTAGTAGCCCGGGTAGGGTTCACACTGTTGGTGCATGGTTAAACTAACAATGCACCCTAAACATTCATCTCTACTAGTGCCACTATTTGGGGTGCACAGTAAGGTAAACTGTTATTACTAACCATGTGACCTAACCCAAGAAATTGGGTAAAATATTTTTACTAGTTTTTATGTACTCTTAAACAATACTTTTGATTATTATTTAGTTAGGACTTGTCTCGTGTTTTTTTGGGAGAATTTTAAAAAAATGGGTGTGTCTAGGTTGTGCACATTTGTTGCAAGGTTTTCCCAAACTATACAGCCAACCAATTGAAACCATGCTACCCTATAAAGTGGTTTTTTTTCAAAATTAGAACATTAATTAAATACATATGCACCCATATAGTATAAACTATGTATCCCAGTGCAAGGGAGCACGGTTCGGGTGCATAGTTTTTATAATCGTGCGGTCCTATATAGTTAACTGTGTGTGGGGGGAATTTTAATTCCAAAAATATGTTAAAAAAATTGAACCCCTATTTAAATCCATTAATGATCATATATCATCTTAAAATGAACTCCTAGTTCTTGGGGGCTCTCAAGAACCCATTTTGGATCATTCAAACCCATTCCTTGATAGATTAATGTGTGGCATATCTCATTCAATCACTCCCTAGTAATTGAATCTCCTCCCATGTGTCTTCTCACACACTCTCTTTCTCTCATCATTAGAGTTTATAATAAAATTACATTTCTGATGGATCTGAACACCATTGAATTAAATTCGGGTTGTAGGTTTGATTTCTAGTTATCAATTTCCATGATATTCATTGTAAAATCCCATTGTGGTTGTTGGGCATTTTGATGTCCATGATAAAAATCTGTGGTACCATTTGAGTTTATACGTATAATTAAACCTTGATTTTCTTAATTTCATTTAAACTTATTTCAATTGAATTATGACGACCCAATTCAAAATGAATTATAAAATTTATTTAAATTTAAATTAAATTTTGGGAAAACCCCATTATTCCAGTGGAATTAAAATTTGTGGTGAATTTTTTAAATTTATTAACATTGTAAATTTGTTTGATAATTGGATTTAAAAAATGCCATAAATTGAATTGATTAAAACCTATTATTGGTTTAATATTGGAAAGGCATGAAATTATAAAAATTACATTTTTTGGTTTTGAAATATAATTATAATTTTGAAAAGGAACTATGGGAAATTGATTTATGAATAATTATTGATTTTAAATTTACTGATTTTCCTTTTTTCAATTTCCTGATTATGCACATGTGATTCTGGGTAGTTAGTGGGTTTTTTGGGACAATCACACTAGGATTATTTTTCCCTAATAATGTATTGTTGAATAAAACTCTAAAAAAATATTTTTATGAAGATATTATTCCCAATTGAATATAGATTAGTTCTATTTAGCTTTACCTTAAGGCATGTGTGCACACATATTTCTCTGATCACTGATATAAGAGTGTGAGGAACCAATAATGAGGAAATAATATACCACGAAGAAGATTTCCATGATTATTTATATGATTTGTCCTATATATATTCCATTATTTTTTAAAATACTTCACACATACTACTATTTTATATAAATTATTCTATATAATTTATTAATTTTTTATATGTTTGAAATTTTTTCCAACACTTTGAAATAAAAGTATTTTTTTGTTTTAAATATGAAATTTTCATTTCATTCCCAATTTTTTTTAAACATTTAATTAATGATTTGGTTTATTACTCTCAAATATTATTAAGGAAAACTTGATGAGACCCTACTAGGATTTATATCTCACACCCTACAATTTCCTTCAAGTATTTTTAGATATCTTTCTGGTTGGTTCGAGCAAAGGGAAAGTGCCTCTTGGAGGAGGTGGATGTTATTGACCTATTAGGCTTGAGTTTTGATATCTTTGGTATGTTTTAGTCTTATATTTATAGTTTTTTATTATATAAATGATTTAATATTTTGGATTTTTAATATAACTATTTTATTAGTACTTTCTCCTTATGGAGTTTGGAGCATACTGCATTGTTTCTTTATCTTCTGTTATTTTTGTGGAAAATTTCCACCATATTTTATCATGAATGATGATAGGTTTTAGTCACCAAACCATGGGTATTGAGGATTCCCTCTAGGTATTTTCAATATAGTATAGGGTATTATGGTACCAATGTATCTAGGATGGTTCATGAAAAAGTGGTATCAATGGTAGGTTGTGGATCTTTCGTTGATGTTAGTATGGAATTTGGAATATCTTATTGGGATTTAGGAGGTAGTTGTAAGTGAGTTCCCAACTATCTCTCTTTGTAATGATAATTAAGTAACCTTGAGTGGTTTGGGAAAGGCCTCTTGAAAAATAATTTCAAATATTTATAGTCTTTTAACTCCCTTTTAATTGGATAGGATGAAATAAAATTCTTGTTTTCTCATCAAATGGGATTAATTCCCATGTTTCTCTTATTTTATTTGTTGATCTATGAAATATTTTTGACGTAATCATTTTTTTATGTTTCATAGCATCATGAACCTAGTAATATATTCTAACAATCCCTAGGGGAAGATATTGGAAAACCACAGTGAGAAAATCCTCTCGTGGACAAGAACCTTATTGATATTATTGTGCGTGTTGTCCAATATCTGGGAATTGAACTTGCACCCATTCCCCTTCATGATCATGTTTTGGAACCTCAGAAGGATGAATCCTAGAATCTTTATCAAGAGCTCCTGAGCTTGAGACCACCTTATTTCTAGGACTCTAATAACCCTCAAGAGTTTGAGGATTGGTTAAGATAGATATAGCTACTCTTTGATTTTCAAGAAACTCATGAAGCTATTAAGGTAAAGTATGCTACCATTAAAATAGAAGGACCTATAAGGAAATAATGGGGTTAAATTTATAAAATTTTGAATAATGAGGTATTAGAGTGAAAGTAATTTAATATTACTTTCATTGATGAATTATATATAGAATATATGGTGATGTAAAAGGATATGGAGTTTTTTAAAATCAAACAGGATGGTCGTACCATGATAGAATATGCACACTGATTTACCAATATTATGTAGTGTGTAGATGATATTGTATTAAATTAGAATATGGGGACTTCAAGGATTGATTTTGGAATTAGATATGATATTTGTTCTTATATTTTCTTTCTAGATATCTTTTCTTATTCTGATGTACTATATAGGGATTTGAATGTTAAATTTTATCTATCATTTAAGTAAGTGTTGACGGGAGTTCCTTTTTCTCCCAACGGTTGTTCTATGGGTTCCATAAAATAAAATAGAATGAATGATGTGTCCCATGGTGAATTTTTATAGCATGGTTCTTCTAGAACTCTTGTAGTTCCTCAAAGAGTCCCTTTGATTGACTTGCTTTGTATAAATCTTAGGCCTTCAAAATGGGTCTTTTTTAGGCACCTAATATTTTCAGTTCCTGTGGACATTCCAAACACTTTCATAAGATCCATTTTATCTTTTCTCCACCACATAGTTTCATGGGATCATCATCACCAAAATTTACTACATTGTAATCTGGTTCTTCATGAAAAAAATGAATTCTAGACCTAGGCATCAGGAATGAAGCTTATTCATGTAGTTGGAGAGCATCTGGAGGATGTTGATACAAGTATAGTAACCTTGAGACTTACCATCATTATAGCTTCATCTTTAGTGACTTCTTTATTTGATACTAGGATATATAATTTTTTTATATCAACCCATATTTTTTACATGGTAAATCTTTATTTGGATCATTTTTCTTGGGGGATAGATATTACTACACCCCTTAGAATGAAGAGATAACAGGGTATCTATTGTCCTGCTTGTGTTTTCTCTTTATCGGTGATTGATCATACCTATAATTTTATTATTCTTGATGTGAAACCTCTTGACTTCAACTTCAAGATAGAGTGTCTTATTTATAATAAGGCTCAAATTGAGTACTATATTGGATGAGTCTCTTTTTATATTCCTAATGAGGTGTGTTTCATCATTGAGTGGTAATGCGACCTGAGGATGAGTAGAGAATATTTCAACAAGGGTTCTTGAATGATTCACCTCTTTTAGGTCGTTGGTGGATTTGGAGGCATGGGAAGCTTGCTCTTCATTTTGTGGGACCTGTTGAGGTTATTGATCATGTGGGAAAAGTGGCTACCCATTTGTAATTTTTTTCAATATTGATGTTGATACATAACATGTTTCATGTATCATTACTTCAAAAGTATATTTCTAATCCTTAACATGTTCTGAACTAGAGTTAACTTGATGTTGAGCCTGATTTATCTATGACTAAGAATATAGTAAGGATTTTTTATTTTGAGACAAAGGAACTTCATAGAAGTATTATAACTTTAGTACATGTGATAAGTAAGTGTGGTTATTATTTTAATGAGGCTTGGGAGAAGGAGGCACTGATAATAGAGCAGTGGTCTCATCTCTTTTATATGGAAACTTCCTCACAAGCTTTTTAGGGATAGAATTTTTCTATGGTGGGGAGGTTCTAACATTCTATTACTATTTTTAGGTGCTCCTAAACCATTAATTTTATCATTTTTTGGTTATATCTTGTCTCGGGTTGTTTCGGGAGAATTTTCTAAAAAAACATTTTTCAGTTTTTAGGTTGTGCATGGCTGGCACATGGTTATCTAAAACCATACTACCACACTATGAAATTTATGCAACCCTAAATAGTGGTGGTTTTCATGGTTGTTGAATGGTTTCCTAAACCTTTCACTGACCATGTAGTGGCCATAAACTCACAATTATTTGGTGCATTGTTAAGTCATGTAGTTTTTCTAACTATTTTTCCCTTCATAGAAAAATGTGAGTTTGGGATATTTTAATTCAGAAAATTTTCTAAAAAAAGCAGCAACCACTATTTAAGCAACCTTTCGACTCTAACATGACCTAAATAAATTTTCTAGGTTATGGAGTCTCTCAAGAATCCATTTTAAATCCTCCAAATCCATTCATTAGTAGATCTAAGTGTAGAGGATCTTGTTCAATCCCTCTATGGTAAGTGAATATTCTCTTGTGTCTCTTTTCCTTCTCTCTCATACTCTCTATCTGAGAAAGTGTTGTCTCATCATGTTTTTTATTGATCCAATCATTGTTTAATTGAATCTTTAATCTATATTTGATTTCCAAATCTCTGTTGTCCCATTCTTCATTGGAAAATCTTATGGTGGGTGTTGGGTGTTGTGATATTAGTGATAAAGGTAGGGGGTTCCGTTGGAGTTTCTCCATATAATTAAACATTGATTTGATTGATTTGATTAAAATGTATTTAAATTTATTAATATAAACCCAATTTGAGATGAATTTTAATTGTGATTTGAATTAGAATAGAATTTTTGGAAAAACCCCAAATTCCAATGAAATGAGAATTTGGTTCATATTTTTAAAATTGATGGAATTTTTAAATATATTTGAGAATTAATTTCCGAAAATGGATTAAATTGAATTGATGAAAATTTTTTATTGGTTTCATACACGAAAGGTATAAAATTATGATAAATCCCATGTTTTTTTTAAAAGTGAAATTTTATTTTTAAAATGAAAAGTTGGAAATTGAATTGTGAATGATGATTTATTTGAAATGTAATGATTTCCCATTTTTCAATTACTTTATTAAGCACATGAGATCCTATGAATTTACTGGGTTATTTAAGACAAGCATGCTAGGATGATTATTCCTTATAAATGGTTCAATAGTGAAAACACTAACAAAACTTTTATTAGGTAGATATAATCCCCATTGGCATTGGGATGATTCTTATTCATCTAGATCCTAAGGGAAATGTGTACAAATATTTCTTTGATCACTGATATGAGAGTGTGAGGATACAATAACTAAGAACTATAATACCCAAGGGAATATAATTGATGTTCTTTTTGTGATCGTTTTGATATATATTCCATTTTTAATGAAACTACTTTACTCGTTCCTACTCATTTATATAAACTATTTTATATAAAATTATCATTTAATCCATATATGAAATATTTTCCAACACCTTGAAATGAGGGAATTTTTTTTAATATAAAAGTGTTTTTCTATGAACTTTTTTAGTTAAAAATTAAATGCATGATTTTGATTATTACTATGGAATATTATTGTGGAACACTTAGTGATACCCTACTTATCTAAAAGATCACACCCTACATTTTCATTCAGGAGTTTGAAGATCTCCTTCTTCTATGTCTAAGAAAAGAGAGAGAATATCATAGAGGAGTTGGATGTTCTTGACCCTTTGGTCTTGGAATATTGATACAATCAAGATGTTTCTGTATTATATTTCAAGATTTTTAGTTATTTATGTTGTATTGTTTTTTGTATTTGTTATAACTATTTGGTTTTTTGTACTTTATCGCTGTAGAGTTTTGAGAATACAGACTTGTTTTATTATATTCTACTCATTTGTGAAAAATTAATTCCCTATTTTATCATTCATGATGCAAGGTTCTAGTCACCAACCAATGTGGATCAGGAATGACCTTTGGGTCATGTTATTTTCAGCTAGAGTGTTAGTGTACTTCGGTATTCAGTATGGTTTGTGAAAAACCATGTAAACTGAATTTAATTCCAATAAAATATTAATTAAAATACTAAAACCATATAATTTACCAAAAACACCTCCCACTAAAACCTAAATATATCCTTTGTATTTTGGGATCCCACTAGAGCCATTTTATCTATACAAACCTCATCACTTGGTGGGTCCATGTGCCGATAAAATTAGGGATATTCTTCTTCTAAGTTATTCTTCTCTTAGCATTAAATCTCCCATATTCTCTTAATTATTTCTTAATATATTATATAAAATCATTTTTATTCATTGAATCATGGATTATTTATGTGGAATTGTGTATCTAGGGACTTTTATCTATTATCTCAATGTCTGTTTTCCATGATTTATAGATCACCATCAGAAGTGTCACATTTATGATTCATTGCAGTTGGATTATTATAATTCAAAATAGGTGTTTCTATACTTTTCCTTCATATTTTAATTCATTATTTATTAAGAATTAATATTTATGTTCTTATTAATTTCTAAAACATTCTCTAAGAAAGTGGTCTTTGAAATTACTTAATAAATATTTTCTAAATCTATTATATTTAAATTGAACATAGAATGGATTAAATTGCTACAGTCAATATCTCTCTCACATTTTTTTGAATTTTTTTACTTAATATTTGTTTGTATTTGTTTTAAAAGGACTAATAAATGATTATTTGGTGAACATGTGGGATTTGGATGGGTTTTCTATTTCTAGAATTAAATTTCTTGATTTTAATGGAATGAGTTGAGTTATTTGATGTTTTCTAAATAGTTTCGAATGATTGAATTTTTTAAATGACCAGGAAACCCCATTTTTTTATTTTAACTATGTTTAGAAATGTTTTTTCTTGGGATATTTGAAATATGTGATTTATTCACATAGAAATATAGTGTAAATACAAATTTTTAAATTTCATCAAACCTATTTAAATTTTAATGATTCTTTTGAAAACTTTTGGTTTTCTGGGAAGGAAATGATTATTTTAAAGGTCCATTCACATTATGATGATGATTTTTGAAAGGAAGAGTGTAAATTAACCCTTTTAATGTTTAATTGAATAAAATTATATAAATTTAATTAATAATGCTCAATAACCTTGTTGGCACGTAAAGGTGATCCTCTCTTATGATAATCCCTTAGTGTACCGTTATTGTTTCATGTACCCCCCATTGATGGGTGTTAAAAATGGATTATTTATATTGAGGTATTTAAATGGTGAGAGTGAGATGTTATTGTAGGGCATTGGCCCATGAATTATATTGATAAGGATCCCCATGTGATCCTCATAACATGATGACTAAAAGTTTTTATTTTTACTAGTCATGGGGACTTAGATAGTTAGATAGGATGACCATGAAATTTTCCTCACTAGATGACTCACACCACATATAGGGAATCCATGTAGATCATGAAAGGCTCGGGATATGGATTTTTGGTTGTGAAACAGAGCGTATGTTGAACTAGTTTTTTTGAGAGCAGTGAGACGAGATGTATCCCTGATGATTATTCATAATGGTTTTTGATTGGATAGTATAGGTTGGAATAACTATTATACCAAGGATTTCTCCATGGAATCCATATAATTGATACTCGATATATTATAGTGTTTTTGTCACTACATGGTAGTCAAGTTTCCTTTATTGATGGACTACTACTCTCAATTGATCTATATACTTTTATTATGAACCTTGACTATATTTTATTTTATATTGTACAAATTTTTTTATCAGGTGCATATTATTATATTTTCTTAACTATCTAACTCTATCTTGTGATATGGTTTTCAGATATGTTCATGGAAACATATATTTTTTAACAAGTTAAACGGTATTATTTATAGGTCTAGTTTGATAAATGATTTTGAAATGATAAAACTATATCTTTAAAATAATATTTATACTCTCTTTATCATGATCATATTTCAGAATATTTGAATTACCTTATTATGTAACAGTATATAATCATTATTGGAATTCTACTGGATCTATAGATTACACCTTGATTATACATTTTTGTGTTTTTATCCATTAGGCTCTTGTAGTAAGTGCTCTTTCTCTCATCTTCAATTGTGGGTTCATAATAGGGTGACCATGTGTGGGTGACTTGGGACATGGTGGGTGGTCATGGTCCACCCGGAAATAGGTTTTGGTTTTTGTATTCCTCTTTCAGTTTTTAAAGAGTCTCCTTATACTCGGTTATGTATATATTAATTAGTTTATATGAAATTGTTTCTGTAGCGTACTTTGATTATTATTATAATCTTTACTATGTGAAATCATTAACAATAGTTATTTTTTTAATCCTAATTTCTTGTTTCCATCCCTTGGAGATCAAGAAAACGTTTTGGGTTAGTTTTGAATTGACTCGGATATTGGTTTAGAAGTCAATATGGATTGGTCTATTATAAATGGTATTAAAGCGATATTTTAGGTCATCTTTTTTCCCATAAATGGATGTACTTATCCTTCAAATCCATGTTTTAATTTTTGATGAGTCCTGGTAGGAATGAGATCTGTATGTGTTAAGATTGAATAGAAAGTTCATGAATGGGTTCTTGATCGCCATCTCTTTATGATGATACTTAAGTTACAAAATAATATAAGAAATTTATTTTTTCTTTTGACTTATTAGATTCTAGATGAAAAATTATATTTATATTTTCAGTAATATTATCATTTATTTTGGGAATATATTGTGATTTTTGGTTGGGGACAAAAAGATATCCAAATTATCATTATTACTTCATGATTTAGTAATCAATGAAAAATCAGTGTGACTAATCTGGAAGTAAATCCAGGAAATATTGTGTGGTAAGTGTGTGGTTTACCATCCCTTGTGACTAATCCTTGAATATTTCTAGTCGAACACAAACTTGTTAACCTATTCTATTTTTTCCATGATGACTCCACTATTGTGGGGTAAGTTTGAAAGGTTTTGTATATAGTTTTTTTCAGGCTCTTATGTGGTTATTTCAGCTTTAATCCATTTTTTATGATTCTAAATCCCCTTAAAAACCAAATTTATCCTTAAAATGTTTTTTTTGAGCTCTTAAAAAAATTATTCCAATTAAAAAAATGTGTGTTATTATAAAATGTTTTGTTCAAAAAACTATTTTTCAAAGAACCTTGAGTGATTTCTTAAATAATTTTTTAAGAACAAAATTTGGATTATAATGAATTAAAAATGAGAATAGATTTTGAAATTGGAATATTGGATTAATGTATTTGAAATCATGGAATAAATCCCATGTTATATTAATGGTTTTTGAAAAATGTGGTAGTTTTATAAAAATATTTATCCTTTTTAAAGAAATGAGTAGTATTATAAAAATGGTAATATCTTGTGTGCTTTTAAATCAATGATGCATTGATAATATTGGGTTGTGAGTTTGTTTAAAATCTTTTGTACTCTATTTGGGTGTTCTCCAACACCTATGTTGGTATGAATTTGTTTTTTTATGTACAAAAATTTACCAGTGGATATTTTCTAGGAAATATATCCCATCATTCAGTCTGATTTTTGGAGTGGTTCTTCCCATTTTCTAGAAGTGGTATCACTTGTGAAAGAATCTACCCAATCTCCATAATGAGTGGTGGACCCGGAGACCTTCCATCCTTAGAACCTCATCCATGAATTCATGGATTTTCATCCACCCTCCTATAAATTTATACAAAGTTCTATTTAGGGAGTAAAGTGGCATGAATAAGTTGGTGGGATCTTTAATTCTCTCAAGACCCCGGATTCCCTAAAGGTCAAGTCTATAAACTCTTTATTTGAAGGACCTGGATAGGAGTAGTGGAGATATTTTATTCCCTATAGTCTCTATAAAGTAATTTCTTAGGAATTCGTCAAGTTATTCTTCATTTAGTTGTGGTATCTTGAGTAAATGGTGAAGGAGAAAGTAACTGGGTTATTGGGATTCGGTCAAGAAGAGCTATCAATTTCAGAGTATTATAAGAAATTATCATGTTTAGTAGATTCTAACATCATATTTTTAGTAATGAATTTCATAAACAAATCTATTTTAGAAATGGTATTCACCCATACCTTTTAATCACCTTGCCTATGGCCTAGCTGATTTCTTATTAAGAGATGCTCGATATGTATTTTTTAGCTGAAGAAGAGAAAGTGAAATGACATGAATGGAATAATTCCTCCTTTATGGTTGAGGAAGGGAGGTATTCTCAGGGAAACAATAGTCTTGTCATGTACTTCCATTGTATAGCACTTGATCATCCTAAGAAGTTATGTTTGAATGGTTTTTAGGGTTCTAAATGGTGTTTCATTTGTTTAAATTTAAGATGTTCTATAAGTTGGGATAATAAAAAAGGGAATTTTAGTTCAGGGATCATCAGCTCATGACTATGAGGAGGTATATGTTTCATGATAATAAGGCTCCATCCATTGGCCTTAGTGATATTGTTATCAAATTGTCAAATGATCTTTCGATATCTAAATGTGGTTAATATTGATCTAGCATTTTTTTATTATGTCAAAGTAGAAACTTCTTGAGTTATTCTTTATTGTGACTTCTCTATATTTTTGTAAACTCTTTTATTTAAAGATATTGTTAGATTATTTTGTGATCTATGTAGATGACTTTTTTGACTTTTTATATTATTTGATGGATGGTTTCATTTTTTTGTGATCCCTATGGTAGTTCCTTGTGGATATTCACTCTAAAATTCGTAACTTTTATTTTGGATTGACTTTAGTCCATATTGATTGTTATACTCCTGGTGGTGGATTGTATTGTTAGGTTGAGAAAAAATGAGAATATTGGGGGGTTTTGTTCCTTGGTATCCTCCTGTTTTCCATTGTTGGTTAGACCTTAATTTTGATTTGATATATGACCTCCCATGTGAGAGTGCAGTTTCCTGTTGTTCACTAACTAGGATGTTTGAGCACTTTATGGTTAGACATAGATAGACCTTGGGAATGTACTCAGGTATCTAGTTCTATAGGGAATCTTAATGGACCAGGAACATAGATTTGTTGGAGTTTCATATTATGTTCTCATCATGGGGTGAAGTTATTTGTGAAAAATCCTAGATTACTATCGAGTACATTCCTAGGGTATAAATTCTTATTATTTTAATTCATTTCTTATTGATGTTTGAAAATAAATGGACTATGAGATTTGTGTTTATTATGAAAATTTGGATATTTTTTGGGTGTTCTATTCAATTGAGGTTTTTTGAGTCGACCCTTATATATCCTCCTTGGTGAGTAATTGGAGTATCTTTTCTGGATCGAAGAAACATGATTTTATCATGTTACACCATTTTGGTGAATATTTAAATGGTGGGGAAACCTATGGTAGGTCTCCATTCCATATCTATTTTAGGGACGTGGGATGACATTGGTGTGTTGATCTTGTAGTTTTGTGTGTGTTTTTAGCCTTTGGGTGAGTCTCTATTTAAGACTATGGACCATCCACCCCACAAGATGAGTGAGGAAGTTATTTTTGTGCCTTCAAGTTCTATCATTAATACTAGAATCTTTTTGGTGATGTAATGTTTTATGTTGGGGAAGTTTTAACATCATGTTATATTCTTTTAGTTGTTTCGACCCATTTATTTGAGTTTTCTTTGATTGGATCTCCTTTTCAGTTGTTTATTTTGTTTCTTTGGAGATTTTTTTAATATTTATGGGCCTTTTTAGGGATGGTGTATAGTTTAATAAAGCGGGTCACCAAGAAATGTAAACATTCTCATAGATAAGGTAGGGGATCACGGTTGGTGCATAGTTAGAAAAAACAGGCAACATTTTTAGTAGCCTAGATGGGGGGTCTCACATTTGGTGCACAGATAAACTAACCATGAAACCTAATCATGATGCTCCTTCATAGGCATTGTTTGGGGTTCGTGGTTACTAATAGCCATGTGATATGACCAAGGAAACCATGAAAATAGAATTTAATTCCACAAAGAACATAGTTAATAAACTGAAACCCCCAAAAATAACACCTAAATCCTCTAACCCAAACATAAATAGATCCTTTGGATTTCGGAACCCTCTAGATCTATTTTCGCACTCCAAAGCTCATTTCATGGCAGATCAAAGTGTTGATCGATGTGGGGATAAACATCTTGTAAGCTGTTCTTCTTTTGGTTTTCAATATCTCTTATTCTCTTGATTATTTCATTCAAGATTCCATATATTCCTTTTGATTCATTGGATCTTGGATTATTTTTGTGGAATTTTGGAACTATATTCTTTCCTCTATTTTATCAAGATCCCAATTCATTGATTCTATTATCACTATTGGAGGTGAAACATATATGATAATTTATGTTGGATTTTAAATATTCCAAGTAAGTGTCTCTATGATTTTAATTCATCTTGTAATTCATTGTTTCTTCATAATTCATAGATAAATGTTTCTTAGTTTCTAACACAAAATTTATGAAATTTTCCTTGAAATTCCTGGTGAAAGATTCTACGACTCTATTCTATTTAAATTGAACATAAAATAAATTTATGGACTATGATCATGATCTATATTTCATTTTTTAGGAATTATTTATTTATATTCCTTTCTATAATGGTTTCAACGGATTTTTTATGGATGTTTTGGTGAAAATGAGGACCTTGGATATGGTTTTTATTTTTTAGAATGAAATGCCTTGATTTGAATTAAATGAGTTGAAATATTTGAGGTTTTTAAAATATTCTTAAATGGATGAATCTTCTAAATGATCAAGAACCTCCTTTCATTGATTTTTCCTTTTTTTAAAATGTGTGTTCTTGGGTTATATGAAATATGTGATTTACTCACCTGAAATGTGGGTTTAAACCCATGTTTTGAAATATATTCAAACCTTTTTAAATTTTAAAACATACTTTGAATGATTCATGAATTATTTGAAAGAAATTATTATTTAAAATGAATGATTAGAATTATAATGATGATTTATCATAGGAAGTGTATTTTTTTAACTTTTGAGTTTTGAATTGGATAAATGTTTTTGAATTCAATTGATGATGTTTGACACCCCAGTTGGAACATTATGATGCTCCTCTATTATAATAATCCCTTAATGTAACTTGATTTATTATTGTACTTCCCATTGATGGGTTTGAAAAAATGGATTATTTACTTTGAGGGAGTTCAACAATGAGAGTGAGACACAATTTGAGGGCATGATCCCATAATTTTAATTAATAAGGATCCGAGTGTGATCCTAAAAAAGTTTCTATATAACTCCCTTATTTTAACTAGTTAAGAGAACCTGGTTATATAGATAAGATGAACTATATATATGATTCACTAGCAGAACCACACCCCATCAAGTGGATCTATAGAGAACATGAAAATTTTGGTAATGGACGTGTATCCCAGAAAGTGGGAGTGTATGGAACTAGTATGTTGGCAACCCGTGAGAGTAGATGTGAGCCCGATGAATTTTCCTGATGATTATTAATTATATATAATATAGTGAAATCACTATAATACCTATGTTATTCTCATGACATCCATATTATTAATACACGATACATGATATTGATTTCTGTCACTACTAGGCACTGGTGTTTCCATGATTGATTGATTATTTCTCTTGGTTGATCTATATACTCTTATTTTTTTACTTTGAATCTATTGCATTGTCTCGTGTAGAAATTTTGATATTAGCTGAATATTATTATCTTTTATTTTTTATCTTACTCTTTCCTGGGAGATGGTTATCAATGATTTTTGTGAGAATGTTCTGTTTTTTAATGGTGTAACGAAATGTTTTATAAGTTTGGTTTGATAAATAATTTTAAAATGATTAAAACTATATCTTTAAACTAATATTATGACTCTATTTATTTTAAACCTGTTTTATAATATTTTTTATTACCATATAAAGTAACTACAAAGAATCTTTTTTGGAATCCTTCTAGGCTCTATAGCTCACAAATGTCTTGTGTTATTTAGTTTTTATATCCAGTATGATCTTATAGCAGGTGCTTGTGCTCTCATATTCTTTAGTGGTTTTATTATAGGGTGAAAAATGTTTTTCCCTTGATACTGGGTTGGTGGTCATTGAAAACTAGGATATAAGATTTGGTTATTATGTTTACTTTCATTTTTTATAGTGTCTCTTCATACTCTAATATGTATATACGAATTTGTTTATATAAAATTATTTAGATTGTGTACATTTTTTATTATTGTAAAAAAAATTTCTTAAATTGTTTTACCAAATAGTTATTTCATGATTCCCAGGTGCTTACCATCAGGTCATAGTGATCAGGAACACTCTTCATGTTAGTGGCTAATTGAATTAGATGGCAGTTTAGATGGAAATATGGGGTGTTTGGTAACAAATTTTTCAATTAAATTTTATATAATTGATATAATTTTGGTAATAAATAAAATTTATATTATATAATATGTTAAAATTAATTTTTTTTCATAATTTATTATAAATTAATAATAAAACGAGTTACCATGGTAAACAAATCAAAATTTTAAATGTCAGTAACTATATAGGTAGTGGGATAAAATGATTAAAAATTGTTTATTTTTAGGGGTGTTGTTATGTATCAAAATTATCACTCATCCAATAATCTATTATTAAATTTTTGAGGTATTTTTCTTGAGAATGGCATTATATTATTGAATAGTTTCTATTATTTAAAAAAATGACATTCCTCAATTTTAAAGGGACACCCCTCCCCTCAATTGTTCATAACTCTCAATCCATTTCAAATAACCAAAGCCTACCAATGACTCTCCCCGAAAATATGTATCCACATTATATTTCTTTTGGTATTCCCAAAATACAATCCTTGGGGTCCTTAATAAGATATCCAAAGAAGGTTTTAAGAGATGGTAATCATCTTCACCGAGATCATTCTTTTTTACTTCTTAATTTTCCACCATCAGTTATTTCATAACAATTAGAATATAAAAAATATCTCATATATACATAGATTTTTTAATATTTATTTAAAAATAGTCATCCATCTTTTCTTCCATAAAATGGGAAACAAAATCATCATTTGTGTGTATGGTGGGAAACACCTCGTGAATTGATGTAATTAATTTTAAATCATTTCCTCTAATGATTATTCATGATGATGGGTTTAATTTTTTTATACATTATTAATGAATTATTAATCATTATATAAAATTAATAAATCTTATACTTTCTTAATATATAATCCATTGAAAATTTATAACTTAGTACATTTTTACAGGGGACTACCACTTCTCAAAGTGTTGTGGTTTTTTTATTACCATGTCACATGGATGGTAAATACAATTATATTTAAAAAAATTCATATTTATGATAGAATTTTAATTTTTAATGGTAAAATATCACATAATTTGTTTTTTTCAAGATCATTGAAAATTAGTAACATTACTCATGTGTTTTTATGACCCATCGTCTCCAGGATTGTAAAAAAGTTCATTTTTCATAACTATATTTAATGGTAGGTTATAAAATTATAATGGAGTAATAAAAATTAGAATTATTTCATTATTATCATTCAAACGTTTATGTATAAATTACCCATTTGACCATGTTCAACACACATATTCCTTTTTGAAATTCTAAACTTAGCATTCTCAAAACAACTTATGCGAACATAACTGATTATTTAATTAAATATATAATTAATATAAATAAAGTAAATGGTTTATTTATAATTTATTAAACCTATAACTGGTTCTTAATAAAACAAATAATTGATAAAAGTTAATTATGATAGAGATAAATGGCATACGTGACAATTATGGACTTGGGGTATGGGTTTCATCACAATATATCCTTATTTGAGAAATATATTTTTTGTGAACCTAATTTATTTTAAAATCTATATATACTACAAAATTACATATTATATCATGAATTATTCATAATTCATGAAATTTTATTTTATAATTCACTTAGTTCATTCAGTTTTTTAATGATTCAAAAGTTAAAAAAGAATTAAGGGTGTATGCTTCATTGTCATTTAAATTGAGATTTCTCATGCTTAAATTTATATTGAAAGAAAGTATTTGATAATTGTACAATAAAACCGTTTTATTTTCTTATCATCTGGGTATTTAAGAAATTATTAATTAATTGTACCATTTCCCACTCTTATTACTTAAAAAGACTCAGAAAATATTTTTATGAAAAGCTGATTTATTTCTCTCTTCAATGGGAAATCCTTTTTCTCCAATATCCATTTTTTCTAAAAATATTTTCGAGAATATTTTTCTCATTAACAGAATGATTTATTATTTACATTTTTATTTGTGTTTTATTTTTTAGAAAACCCTTTTAAGGAATCTTCTTATCTGTTTCCAAATGAGGGAATTTTATCATTTTTAAAATATTATGAAAGGAATGTTTCATTAACTTGTATGCTTTGTATATAAATAACCATAATCAGGACTGATCAATTCTATTAATCTTCCAATAAAAATTTAGATTTTTATTTTTAAATAAAATGGTAAATATAATATATTGTAAATTTTTAGATTTTTAAGAGTTGTTTACAAAGTGAAAATGGTATTTTCTCAATAGGTATTCTAGTTTAACATTTAAATACATTTTCAACAATGAATAAAACCATTGATTTTATCGATTACTTCTAAATTATATATATATGTATCTCACATATATAACCAGTGTAGTGACCCTAACCACTGAATCCAAGTGCTAGTTTCTACTACCATTATATTGGAATAATTTACAAGGTATCACATTCTGAAGGACTGAACAAATTTGCAGTCCTATAAAATGGATACATACAGGAATATTATATTATAGTTGAATACACAAATTACAGCCTAATTTTTTTTATAATAAATATATTCCAAATACTATATAAATTAACATAATTCATATTATACTTTATGGAATCCTGAGAAAAGTAATCGAAATAATAGTGATATCAAATGATTGGTAAGGGTGATGTATAATAGAAGGTATCAAGAATCTATATGAATAATATATATATAAATGTAAATAATTGAGTAAAGATTCCATTTAAATTAATGGTGAAGAAATAATCAATATGGAAAGTATAATAATATAGTTACATGTTCTATTTGTATAACATGACCATCATGATAGGATAATGTATAATAAATATAGAAAGGTAAATAAGTGAGAACACATTCCATTTAAATAATTAACTAAGAAAGAAATGAATCCATATATTTTATCATAGTGAGAATATCATAGATAAAAATATTGAATTATAAATCAAGGAAATGTATATTTATTAGATTCCATTACTCCCTAGTACATGATGCCTTTACCATCAGGACCTTTCATAAGATGGTACAAAACATTCTAGGTAAAAACCCACTTAACTAAGGCTATCAAATATATTTGTCTAATGAGACTACGGATGCATTAAGGGGATATTTATAACCAGGCCCCAACGATTTCGTATAATTCCAAATAATTCCTCATATATCAAATAAACGATTCAATTCAAAAAGGATGTTCCTTATCATAAAGTATATGTACTGAGTAAAGGGTGTCGGTTTATAAATATTTCCCCAGTTAATGAAATAACATCGTATGTAAAAATGTTATAAGGTTAAGGAAATATATTTTTACATGATAAATGATATTTAAATGTTTTTAATGACCATAGTAAAGTGAATAATTCATCGCAATATCAATGATTATAAAAATGAATTAAAAAAGTGAATGTAAATACTTTCCCTGATAAAAATAATCAAACACCATCTAGAGGGCGAATAAATATGGTGTCAATACACCATATACCCATTGGTTTAATAAAAAAATTATTTTTTCATTGATGAATAGAAGTACAATAAAATGTACTTGAAAAATATTCTTAAGGAAAATATCCTTAATATTTTGGATTTTTTTTGAAAACCATATTCATTGAAAATAAATTTTTAAAACATTATCCTAAAAAATATACCCATAAAATATAATATGAATTATGAAATAAATAATTTTAAGTATGATGGTTAATGTCTTACATTCCATAAAATTTAAAAGAATATTTCTTTTACACTTTATAATTTTTAGGAAAGTGCCTCTTTTTAAAAATGATAATAAGATTGTTTTCACATTTTCTTTAAAATCCAAACATTCATTGATCATAAATGACATAATATTTGTTTGAAAAAAAATTATAAAGCGTAAAAATGGCTGAAACTTTCTTCAATAAATAATTTTTAAAATTATGTAAACATATTTTAAAATTGTTTGGGAAAACATGGTTTTGGGTGAAAATAGATTTCTGAACAGAGAGACAAATGAAGTCAAATTTTCTTAAAAACGTTTTATAAAATATTTTATATAGTAAATAGTGGTAAAATGGTTCTATTACATGAAAATTAACATTAATATAAAGAGGAGAAAAAATTATACAGTTTTTTAAATAATTATCAAGTATTATCCTTCAATGGAAATTCAAGTGTAAACAATTTCAGTTAATATGAGATTTTGAAGTAAACACTTTTAATGATCATAACATTGAAGTGATAATTAATCATTGAATTGATTATCTACATAAACTATAAATCCATATAAAATAAGTTTAAATATAAAACAATAAAATAAAATGTCAGTATATACATAAGCTTATAATATTAATAAAAATAAGGAAGTAATACAACTCAATGAATAGAAATTGGGTTATTAAATACCTTTAAGACTTGGAATATTTAAATTTAAATCCCCTTAGATGAAATAATAAAAATTGAAACATAAAATAACATTAATAAAGAATTATTACAGATATTACATGTAAAATGGAAATTATATTCACCATATAAAATAAATTTGGTTCATAACATTACAATATTGCTTATAGAAATAAAATTAAGGTGAAATCCCTTACATTATGATTCTTTTCGGTTAAAATTTTATTATCTTCTTGTATAGTGATTTTAAAAATATTATTCTCTTCTTCAAGAACCCTATTAATATTTAGTATATCATAGATACTCCTTTTTTAACATCTTATTAACCTTTCATTAATAATATTTCATTGTTTTCATTGTTTTATGTGTTAATTGCCTTTTTTTGCCATGCATGTTTCATTATGAAAGGTATGATTCATGTGTATATTATATAGTAATGTCATATATAGAATAATAATAATTACATGAATATAATATATATTAATTATATATATATATATAGTAATTCATAATATTAATTGATAGAAAATTAAATACACCGTTCATGGATATGGTAGGCTGAGCGTACACATGAACATTGTCTCCATTTTCTTATAATTTTGAATGAAAGAAATGAAAATTATATATATATATATATATTCATTATAGTATAATTATTATTTCATATATATGAATTTTTTTATTAAATCCATTCTTAATACATTCCCTGTAAATCATGGATGAATCGCAATGCTTCGTAAGGGTAATGTCCGTTGTACGTAGGAACGACGCTGTTATATTCCCAAAAAATATAAAGAATGAATGTGTGTATCATATAATATTTCAAGAAGCATAATAAAATTATTTATATATTACATAAACAAAAAATAAATCATTATTCTTAACTATTAAAGGTGGTAATGGAAAAATGAATGACATCAGTTCGTGAGGTAGAAGTCTGTCATACACGCAAACAATGATTTCATAACCCATTTTATGGTAGTGTTTATGGTTTTGGGTCATAAATATAAAATAAAAACATATAATATTAATTATTATATTGAGACTTTTATATAATAATGTAATGATATTAAATGAAGGAGGTGGCGAGAAAATAAAATAATGATTCTTGTTGAAGAATATTACCACCTTTTCAATTATCCTCTTTAGGATTTCAAAAAATCCATAAAAGTATGAATTTATGAACCAAATAAGTCTTAGAAGATTATGGGTATTATTTTGAAAATTTAATTGGTTAGGTATTATCTAATCTAAATTGGATTGAAGGAGTGAATATAGAATTTGATGGCAGGACTTTTATAAGTGGGGAGAGGACATAGTTAGTATTTTTTATAAGAATTCGGTTCTCCCATGTTTTATTCATGTAAAAAGTGTAACACAAGTACCGTTATTTCACTGTATAGGATTAATAGTCTATATATGGCCAAAAAATATCTTTTTTACAAGTTTATAGGTAAATTTAACCATTGTTTTTCAGTTAAACCACCAAGAAAATCCAATTTTACCTTTACTGTCGTAAATAATATTTACTATTTTTCCATTAATTTGGTAAAAATTTAATTTGATCTAATTAGAAATTATAAAATCTTAAAAATAAAAATATTTAATGCTTTTTGAAAAATTCAATTCATAGAATTTGAAAATTTTTATTTCAAATTAATCCCAAAGAAATCTTAAGAAAGAGGGTTTTTAGAGTGAAAATGTTCAAACATTTATAGAGTTATATATATAAATTCAAAATAAACATGATTAAAATTAAATAAATTGTATCAATGGATATATAATTTATCTAATTAAACATTAAAACCAATTTTAAATATTATTTAACCATATATAGTGTTTAAAAAATAAGTCAATTTTCAATTAAAATATAATATTTTCATTATCCATCAAAAAATGAAACTTCATGGAAAAATAAAAAAATAACAATAAGATAATTATGGTATTATTTTTTAAAAAATAAATTTTGGTTTTTCAAATTCATATTTTAAAATTGCAGAAAATTAATTTTAAATTGTCTGTGCCAAGCATGATTAATCTAGCTTTTTGAAAACTACATTTTTTCAGAAAATATTTCTTTTTCTTTTAAATGATAATTCTTGTATTAATAATCATTAGAGAAATAATTAATTTTTTAAAATATATATTTTTATAATTTTATAAATCTTATTTATACTCGTAAATATAATTTATAGGTTATAAATATTATATTAAATAATAATATTTTAATGAAATATTGTTGTTCAGTAAAACTATACATTGCTTGTAATGCATGCTATCAAATAAAATAATTTTTTCATTTAACAAGACATGAAATTAGAGTTGTGAATAAGGAAACAAATCATATAGAATTAATATATTTAAATTATAATTTCCTAGAAAGTTATATATCCTTATATTTTTTGTGTTGTGTGTCATGCACGCTATCAAATACAATCTCTTAATTCTAGAATTTTTTTGTGTTGCATTCTCCATAATCTAGGATCTGATATTTGGAAGTACCATTATTTAAAAACCCTCATCATTAAAGGGATAATAAAAAAACTTCATGATAAGAGATAAATGGAAGTGTAAAATTTATATGGAATAACACATAACTGCATATCTAAGTAGGAGAACGTTGGTTGATATTTAAGATAATAAAATAGAAGAAAAAGTATAAATAATTATATAGATTGATTGTGGTCATTTATCAAATGAAATTTATTTATTAATATAATTTTAAGGGCATAAAACTTGTAAACATGTGATTAATTAAAAGGCCATCTGATTCATCTGATATAAATGTAATAGGATAACATTTTCATTTCAAAATATATTTCCTAAAAATTAATAATTATTTTACTATCTTACAATATAAGGAAATTCACATACATGATTTGTAACTTTTTCACAAATTTATCCTTTGGTAGTGATTTTATCTCTTACTCCAAGAAATGAATATCCAAAAATGAAATTTTTATGCCTGAAGCACTAAATCTCACTTTTAATGCATTGTAAGAACCATAAAAGAGTGAAACTTATCTCTATTTATCTCCAAATAATTTTCAAAACTAATATGGTTAATAAATGTATCACTAAACCTCAAACATTATACGAGTTTTTAATCATTAATATTTATTCATCCAATTATTTAACTAAAAATGATGACATATTAACCAGGACATTGTGTAGTATAGTGGTATGTATTAAAACCTTATCATCCTTCGGTTATGGGTTCATACCCCATAGACTTGCTAGAAACGATGAATTTTCACCTAGTATACATGTTTTCCTTTTTCTACACAATATTTATATCATTTATATAATATTCCCCAAAAAATATTATGGAAATCCTTCCAATAAAATTAATCATTAAATAAATTTTTCTACTTAGGTTTTCAAAATAACTTTTAATTGTTATTATTATTTTACTCTGTCTAATAATATTATTTGACTATTATTTTAATTTCATTAATGATTATATTAACCCTAAAGGTTTCTGATACAATTAATATTATTTCTACAAAATCTAAAATAATTTCTCCTTAAAAGACTCTTCTAGTAAAACATGTACTAAACCAATGGTTTATATTTCTATATATTTCTCCAAAATATCCTTAACCAAGTAACAATCCTACCACACAACTTATTTAGATGGGTTCTTGAAACTTTTAAGTTATGATAAATCAAAAACTCATAACCTATGATCATATACTAAACTATTATTCTAATGAATAAACATTAATTTTTAAAATTTAACACAATCCATAGATGATTCATAATTCATATAAACAAAGTACCATTGGTAAAATACTTCAAAAAAATATTCTTAAATATCAATACATTAAGAATTCATCCATTTTATTTCTACATAGTTCCTTACTTGGTATAGGTATTAACCATTAGATAATGTAATTGATTCATATAATTCTCAGGTTCCCCACATTTAAGACAACAA
The DNA here is from genome assembly GCA_963277665.1 of Viscum album. Lineage (NCBI taxonomy): Eukaryota > Viridiplantae > Streptophyta > Magnoliopsida > Santalales > Viscaceae > Viscum > Viscum album. The sequence continues at coordinate 1,348,447,574 of OY728127.1, read as the reverse complement.
ACAATAAATAATTCCTTGTGATGAGATTTATTTCCTTTCATCGTACTCTTATTTTTTCCATAGAAATTTTTATCTTTATGTACTTATTTACCACACATAATACATTTTAACAATTGATTTATACACTTTATAGGAATCCTACTTCCACATTTCTTACATAATGGTTATTTTCTCCCTAGTTTCCACCACTTGAGCTCTTAGTGGACTCCATCCTTCACTTATTTAGTGAGTTTGGGAGTTGATTAAGGTATATGTTGTTAATAATATTATCGGAAAAATAATTATGAATGATGATAATATCTTTCACTCTTATAATATTCCATTTTATATCTCATGGTCATCACATCATCCTTTATATTCAATGTTATCATGATTTCTTCACTTTCCGACCATTGACTAAAAACAAAAAACATAGTGTGATAAACAATAATCCTATTGGGAAAACCATATAATGATTTTTTGGATATCAAAATCATTATAAATTCTTTTCAATCAATGACACTTTTGGTCTAACCAAATTCATTCATTCTCATCATCGATTCAAATCCTTTGTAATGGTTTGTAAAGAAAATTTGAGTTATTACAACTATATCCCTAGGGAGTGTCAAAATTGGTGTATATTAAGTTAATTTATTAGGTAATAGTTAAATCACAACTTAATCCCAACAAGCCTTTTTCAAGTTTAATACCCTTAGGTGTCTCTATTCTTGAACCACATCTTCTTGTAGTATCGAGACAAAGATGTATTACTTAGAAAAACCATATAATCTCTTACTTGACAAAAAATTAGGATATTCTTATACACTTCCCCCATTGTATATCATAGGGTTATGGTCCTTAATATATAATTTCATAATTCTAGTTTCTGAACATTTCACTAAATATCCTCTCATACAAACTATAGTGACCCAAAACCTAGCATCTCAGGGATAGTGCCTACTGCAAATATATTGGTTTAATATACAATTTATCACATCTTTAAGGACCCCGTAGTTTTGTAGGCATAGTGAAATACATATATAAATGAATCATTTATTGTCATTGAATACAGAAATTATAACAAATTTTTTTTGAGAATAAATTTATTCCATCTATCATATCCCTTTATATTAGTCATAGTAAACTTCATATAATCCTAAGAAAAGTAAAAAAATAAGGGTGGACTCAAATTCTTAGAAATGGTGAAGTATAGCAAGAGATATCATGAATCAATAAGCATAATAGATATGGAAAAAAATTAGTATACATTTCATTTAAATAAATGGTAAGGCGTAATCAATATTGAATGCAAAATAATTGAGTGTACATATTGATTAAATAGTGTGACTATCATGATAATATAAGGAAAAATTAGTATGGAAAGGTAAATAATGGGGAACACAATCCATTTAAATAATAAATTGGAAATGAAATAAATCCATATGATTTATCATAGTGAAAATATCATGAATAATAATAACTAAATTCCGAATGAAGGCAATTCTTATTTTTTGGATTCCATGTTTCCCAAGTACATGGTACCTTTACTGTAAAGTCCTTTCAAAAGATGTTATAAAACATACTATATAAAAACCCACTAAACTGAGCCTATCCAGCGGACTTATCCCATGACAATACTGATGTATCTAATAGATATCAATAATTGGGAACCACCCATTTCATACCTATACAAATAAAAATTTCATTAATAAACAATATTTATTATTATAAAGTATATGTATTGAGTAAAGGATACAGATTTATCAATATTTTCCCAGTTAATCAAATAAAATTGTATGCAAATATTTTATACTATTCAAGAAATTAATATCTCCATGATAAAAAAATACTGAAATTTAGGAGAAGCTTATTTTCCACCAGATAGTGAATAATTTAAGGCAAAGTTAATGACTATAAAAAATTAATCAAGGAAGGGAATTTTAAAACATTCCTTTATCAAAATAATTATAAAACATCAAGAGGAATAATAAAGATGGTACTAATAAAAAATATACCCATTAGTGTAAGAATAATTGTTTTTTAGTTAATGAATATAAATACCATAAAAAGGTCTTTAAAATAATTATTGAGGAAAATACCATTTTCATTTTTAAAACATATCAGAGATCATTTACTTTGAAAATAACTTTAAATTTGTTTTTACAAATATCATTGTAAACATTTAAAGTTAGATTTAATGAAATTATGGTCACGATGGTGGAATATTACATACATTACATATAAGTTAAAATAAAATTTCTTTTTCACTGTAAAATATTTTGAAGAGTCCCTTGTTCATATAATAACAAGTTGATTCCTTTCACATTTTCATTAAAATCCAAACATTTATTGTTTTAGAAATGACATAATATTCATTTGAAAAAATATAAATATAGAGTAAAAATTGGTTAAAATTCACTTGATAAATAATTTTTCAAAGTTTAAAAACATTAAATTTTATTTAGAAAACGTGATTCTGGAAGAAACATGTTTTACGACTGAAGAGGGAAAAGAAGTCTGATTTTCTTAAAAATATTTTTAAAAATATTTTATGTATCAAATAGTGAAAAATGTTACTATTTTTTATAAAATATGATTAATAACCATACGATAATAAAATTATATGGTCTATTAAACAATGATCAATTTATTTCATTCAATTGAACTTAAACTATAAATAATCTCGATTATAATGAGTTTGTGGAGTAAACCCTTGCCAAGATTATAACATTGAAGTGAGAATTAACTAATTAATATATTATATGTATCAAATTAAAATACAAATAAAATAATTGGAATATAAAATAATAAAATTATATTCTATTACACACATAATCATAGAATATTTACAACCGTAAGGAATTATATAACTCAATCAAAATAAATTCAATTATAAAATTTACTTACAACTCGTTAACTTTAAATTAATATACCCTGAGATGAAAAATACAAATTTAAACTAAAAATACAATTTATAATTAATTACTTATTATATTACATGTAAAAATGTCAATATATACAAAATATAAAATAAATTAGCTTCATAACTTTAGAATATTCCTTAGTAAAATGAAATTGAGATGAAATCCCTTACCTTATGCTTCCTTTTGGTTGAATATTATTTTTCCTTTTATAGAGTAATTTTAAACATGTAATTAAATTCTTATAGAATTTTATTAATATTTATAATATCATTTATGATTCTATTATAACATATTATTATCGGTTTATTAATAATCATTCGTTATTTTCGTTGTCTCGGGTGATAATTTCCTAGTTTTCACATGCGTGGTTTTTTATGAAAGATCTAGTTATAATGTATATTTTATAGTTCTTTCATCTCTATAATAATATTTATTACACAAGAATAATATATATTAAATTTATATTTATTTATATTAAACTATTATATTTAGTGATATCAAATGAAATGCATCGTTCATAGAGATGGTAGGGCATGCGTACACAAGAACTTTTTTCCATTTACTTATCATTTTTAAGAAGCAAAAGTAAATGTTATATATTATAATTATAGTATAATTTTTAATTAATATATATAGATATATATTATTTTTATAAAAAAAATAATTAATACATCCCATGTAAAGAATGAATGAATCACATCGCTTCGTAAGGTGATATTCTATTATAAACATGAATGACATTATTGTATTCAATCAAAATGGAAATAATGATTTTATGTGTAAAATAATAATTCAAAAATCATAATAACATCATAAATATCACATATATATATATATAATATAAACTATATTTCTATCATTATTATCAACCATGAAAGATGGTAATGGAAAAACAAACGACATCGGTTCATCAGGTCGTAGTATGTCGTACACAAAAATGACGATTTCAAATGCATTTAAGGGTAGTGTGTATGGTTTTAGGTGATACAATTAAAATAACAATATATATAAGTATGTTTAAGATACTTAGGATAATATATAATCATGTTATACTGAGAATTTAAGGATGTGATGAGGAAAAAAATTAAATATGCATGTTGATGATCATCAATTCTTCTTTCGGTAACCTCCTTAGGCTTTAACTGTAGTATTAAATGGTTAGATTTCTAACCATAATAAGGATTCTTGGATGTGGAGAGGTAATTTTGGAATTGATTTATGTGGGTAATGTGTGGTATAAATTGGTTCAAATTTTTGAAGAGGGGAGGATAGGGGAAGACTTTTATAAGTTGGGGAGAGGACAAACTTGGTATTTTAAAAAAAATGAGTGCTCCCACATTTCTTCACATAAAGAAATGGTCCAAAATTAACCATTATATAAAACTATATGTTTAATGGTTTAATATTTCTATAAAATATTAATTTTACAAATATATAGGTAATTTTAATCCTTGAATTTTAAGTTTAACCTTTGGAAAATCCGTTTTTACCTTAACCACAGTAAATATTTTTTAATATGTTCACAATTAATTATGGTCAAAAATAAATTTTACCATAATAAAAATTATAAATAATTATGATTCAAAATATGGATTAAATTTTTCCAAATTAAATTCACATAATTGTAAAAAAAATTATTTAAAATTAATCCCATAGAGATATCGAAAAAAACTATTTTTTTAAAGTGAAAATATTCAAAAGTTTACAAAGATCATATATTTAGATTTAATATAAACCTGATTACAATGAACTAAATTGCATTAATGGTCTTATAATTGAATTAATTAAACTTTAAAATTAATTTATAATATAATTAAACCATATAAATTTTTAAAATTGAAAGGCAGCTTTCAATTGAAATTCTGTATTTTGACTATTTAACAAAAAATGAAAATTTTAAGAAAAATCCAAATAACTCACCCTAATATATTTTTGGTTTTATTTTTTAAAAATGAATTTTTTATATATATAAATTATATAAAATTTTTAAATATTAGTTTTAAATTATGTTTGTTAAGCGCAATTAACCCATCTTTTGGAAAAAAATAGTTTTTTAGAAAATATATCTTTTTGTCTAAAATGATTCTCATTTTATTACTAATAATTAAATAACTAATAAATGTGAATAAACTATATATATTCATAATTAATTTGATCATATTAATACCCACTAATTTAATTCTCATATTATAGCAATTAAACTAACTAATAATATTTTATTAATATATTGTTTTTTGATAAACTCGGTCATGTGTGTAATGAAATATATTGAAGAAAATAAATGTTTTCTGTGAAAAAAGATAAAATTATTCTTTCTTATAATTAAATAAATTGAAGATTTTTAATTTATTTAAATTATAAAGTATTGTTATGTTATATTTCTTTCTAGGTTTGGTTTTGTGTGTCATTCATGCTATCAAATACAATATCTTTATTATAGAATTTCATAGTGTTACACCTATCATATTCTACTTTAATTTTATGTCGGTAATACATTCCTATATTTATCTCTCAAATTACTTCATTATTTAATTTCCTTTTATTTTGATATGAGACCATATTATACAACCCATTATCTTTTCATTGTTAATTCTTATGTTTACACCTTATGATTGATTTCTTTAAATGGAACACATGTGCATGTACATTATAGGAATGTGATGAGTGAGACCATAATTATATGGGCTACCAATGTATTTGGAAATGTTTTAGTCTCATGAGATGTCATGTATGAGGGATAGGGAGTAAACCTAATCCATTATGGGACTATTTCCACTATGTGATATTGTATTGATGGTTACACTTAACTTGTGATTATCTCATGAATTAGGTTGCTTCCATATTTACCTATGATTTCATGATATTATGACACCTTTTTAGTTATTTTGTTCTCCCATGTGATTACTCTAAAAGATTATATTTTATGATATCATGTTATTCCTTAAACTCAAAAGTTATTCTTCCTTATCAAGTTTATTCCATTACTAGGTTCTTTTATCTCAACCATTTTTTATGTATTTTCCCAAGATATCCTATATAGTTTTGGAATCTCAACTTTATTTTGGAGACCATTAAAGAGAATGAAAATTTATTATGTTTTTTTTTATTTTAATGTTTTCTAATTATAGTGTTCTTAACACACTAGTACTCACGATCATTGGGTTGTAATTATTGAATGTTTACATTTATAATCTTATAATAATATGTTTAAAATGATTATGTATTTATGAAAAACATATCCATATATCTCTGCTAATGTAATGGGATATAAAAGATAATTTATGAATAATTATTATTATATCTTGAATAATGATATAATGGTGAACATAGAGATATTAATGATGAAGAAAACTACTATCAATAAACTACATTAAAATAAAAATGGTTACTCGCACCTAATATTTAAAATATATAGAAACTAACTCATATAACATTATATAATAATTATAATATAAATTTATTTTAGGTTATAGATATAAATATTGTTGAATAATATGTTATTATGATATTTATTTTTATTAAACATGATGTTATATCGTGTTTGAGTAATTAGTAAAACATGTTATGGGTTTCATTGTCTCATTTTGAAGTCCACCAAGTATATTTGATATTGTGCACCATAATTTATTTTAAGTGGTTTATTCTCTATCCTGTTGAACAATTGAATAATTCCTATTTTTTAATGATATTTTATTTTCTAATTAATGGTAACCCTCTAACTCTTATGTTTCCATTAACATAAGGGTTTTCAAAAAACTAAATTATCATTAAATGAATTATGATTATTATTCCTGAACTTATTTCATATAAGTTGGAAATATTTTTATATTTGGTTTTAAAATGTGGTTTATTTGTTCTTTTATTTCATGAAATTTAAATATACACCACTTCAACCCATTTCCAAATGTTTCATAATTGATGAAGTCAATATGGGTTTGAGTTAAATGAAATATCAATAATTTGAGTTAAAATATAATTTATTGAGAACCATTATTATATGTTTGATAAGTTATTCTATTTACTATTTCATTAGATATCTCATCTTTTCACTATTGTTAAAATTATGTTTTTTTTAAATCTATTTTTTCATGATGAATTTATTTATCATAAGGGGGAAACATTTTTATTAAAAAATATCAACTCCTTTAAATATGGGCTTTATTTCATATCTAAGTTTGTTATTCATTAAAAAATTTCTTTCTCATTTTTAAATACAAACATGTTTTTACTCATGTGACCTTCCAGTTTTTCATTACCACTTTTCGAAAGGTTTTTTTATTTCCACTTTTACGATATGGTTTTTTCAACAAAGTTATTTTAAAATATTTAAAATATTTTTCATCCTTTCAATAGAATATTATTTATTTTCCACTCAACATTCCATTTGAAAATATTTATTTTTTATGAAAGATCTTTTTTTGAAGATTGATTTTAAAAGTATAACTTTTCAAAAAAAAATTGACCTCGCCCTTTGTAAATATTTTTCTCATTTTCATGATTTTATTATAGAAGATTATTTTTTAAAGTAAATGATTTCAAATTCTTTTAAATTCATATTTTTGAAACCTTTATATATTTTCCAAATATTCTCTATTAAGTATTCCTTTTAAAAATATATCTTTTTTATAAAATTTCTATTCACCTATTAGAAAATGAAAATTTTCAAAGTGATCATAACTTCTTCTGATAAGACAATGATAAAAACATTATCTAAATATTATTTTATGATTTATAAAACATTTAATCATTTATTTATAAAGGATATGTGTTCCTTGAAATTATTTCTTATGAATCACCGTATAAATATTATTTCAAAATACACTTTTTGGAAAATTTTATTTTGGGTATAAATTGTTTACATTCATGCGGTCAATTTTGGTGATACCATTTTGAACTCTTCAAAAATATATTATTTATTCCATTAGTTTTAAATGATCTGAGAGATGATTTTTTTAAATCTTCATGCATATATAAGGATGAATGATGGGAAATATTCTATATCACCCTTCAATTCATTAGTAAGTATTATATTTCATGATATGAATGGGTGAATAAAGGATTTATCTCAAGCCAAAAGGCATAAAAATGGATTTATCCCACGACCAATGCCACAAAATACGATTTATCCCCAGAAACAGTGTATATGAGAGGATTTATTCGAGGAAAAAGTGGTTGAATGAGGATTTATTGCAAGCCAAAGGGTACAAATGAGGACGTATCCCATGCTAAAGGGTACACAAGATGATTTATCCCAACCTAAAAGGTATACATAAATATTTTTTCAAAGAAAATAAGTTTACAAGAGGATTATACCAAGCACAATGGTACATGGGATATTATCCTAGTCCAAAGAAGATACATGGCTAATTAATCAGAGAATATTATTTGATGAATGTCATAGTGGGTATCCTTGACATATGATTTCTATTATTATTTTTATGCCACGCTATTATTTCATACTATCATTCCTAAAATTATACTCCTTGAATCATGTTTAATGTATCATGTTTTCTCATATTTTTTCCATGATATATTTTTTTTCTTTTTAAATGACATATCCTTTTTTAATTTATTAGAGGAAAATTTTACTATTATATGTTCTTCTTAATAAAATATGTCTCACTTTCTTATGATTTCTCATATGATTATGATTTAAACCTTGATAGCATCTTGATAAGTTTTCCCATACTTAGTGTCTGTGCTTATACCTATATTATTTTCCCCTTACCCAGCTAGGAATTTGGTTATAACTTATCAGAATACTATAAGTGATTCCAATGTGTTTTGATTGTATAGAAATATTTTCATGTATTATATATTTTGTCTCTTAAACTGATCCACTAAGGAACTAAACAATAAATTTTTGGGATTATGTGATAATTCTTTGATGTAATTTTCATATTATGGTGTTATATATATATTTATGTGTGTGTGTGTGTGCATCTCACATTGTATCAAAACTGTTTTTAAAAGGAATTATTTTGTTGAACTTAACATTCGAGTGTGTGCTTGGGGAACCATTATTTGAATCAGTGTTGGGTTTAGTTTTAATTTTGGGATTAGTTTAGTTATGTTTAGGTATTAGGATTAGATAAAATTATTTCAATACATAGGGATAATTTTAAAGGAAAATTATAATGTTTATGTAATGTTGATGTGTTATAGTTTTTTGATAAATTACATCCTTCTTTGGATACTAGAAACTGGATGCAGTTATAGAAAATATACACATATGGGTAATCAGTATAAAAAAGGAAGGTTGAGTATTAACTAAATATTAACTCTAGTTGATGGAGGATGGGCCTAAGACTATTTATTGGTCTAGAAACTCCCTATGTAAATTCTTTAGTTAATCCATATTATCTTTATAAACCAATATTGATGATTTACATACATAACCATTTCAGTTAGAGAAATACATATGGTGATGAAAATGGATAACATATATTTAAACCGAGATATTTCTATGTTAGGGTATATATTTTACTTATGTGTTATTTATTCTAGTTTAATAGTTTTTATTATAATCATTTAATGATTTCTTATTTACAACATTCATTATTCAATGTAATGGATGGAACGTAGACAAGCCGAGTCAAAAATGGGTGTCATGTATAATTTGAATATTTTACTAACCAAAAAAACCTAATGGTATAGAAAATGGAGTGAAAAACTCTATGAAAATGCTACCCTGATTTATGAATAATATAGAATACACTAAGGGGCTCCCAAACACACCATGGATGAAGTATCCTGGTATCATTTTTTCAATGCATAAATGACCATCGACCATCAACGGGTCTCCCAATGCTCTAATTGATAAGAAATGAATCAATAAATTATATAATATATGTTCTGTTCTATAGTGATTAGAGCATGAAAATGTTGTTTTATTTTTTATATCCTTTTTTTGGTTAAGATAATAAGTGGGGGACCATAATCAAGAACATGAGTGAAATAGATGAAATTATCTAAATAATATGGGAATAGCTTAAATATAATTATTCCTAAAATATTTTCCCCAAACTCTTTATACAAAAATATATGGTAAATTCTTTTATTTGAAACAGATGGAAGATAAATCCAGTAATACCTATATAGAAAACATCACAAGAATTTCCTGGTACAGCTTGGGTTTATCTATTAACATGAATGTATGTCTCTTTATTTTTTATTTTTTAAAATATGATTCTTCAGATATAATTTGATATAATGAAATTTGGAAACTATGGAGGGATTTTTTATGTACAAATAATGTGGAAATTGAAAGTGGATACTCTCATTATTATAATGATTTAAGGTATAGAATAAATTTTAATTTATATGAAAATTCTTATGATAAAAAACATGGAGGATAGAAAGTTTATATTTTAACATATAATAATGTGAAAATAAGTATATAGGGGAATACCTCCAAGAAATATGTAAGTACTTCATGTGAGAAATGGAAAGTCATCGAGAACAAGAAGGTTGAATAGATAAGAAGAGACTAGCTAATGAAATGGATAAAGGGAATGTCTAATATTGTGAAAAAACATCATTCTAAGTCTTTAATTGTAAAGAGTATGGGAAATATGTGAAAAAAATGAACTGAACCTAGGGTTGATGGAAATATTCAATATAAACCTCAACCTAATCCATGAGGATATGTAAATTCCTATTAAATCGCCACAACTAAAGTAGAATATGATAATGAAGTTGACTATGAAGATTATTAATTATCCATCGCCCAATATTATTGGATTCCTTGTTATATTATAATTAAAATAACTCTAGTATATCAAGGAGTTTTTCTAAAGAATCCAATCAGTACCATAATGATTTGATATTATCATTGAAAAACATCCCTTATTATTATATATCATGTTGAGATTTATTGAATAAAATTCATGAATGTATTATTATACCACCATTAAATGAATTCAACATGATTTTGGTAACATAATGTATGTATCTAAATTTAACCTATATAAATCGTTAAAATATGGAAATCAAATTCCTTATTTCTTAAAAAACATGGATAATCCATCAGTACAACGATGACAAAAAGATCACTTGGAAAGAAATTCTATTAAATTTAATCATGAGGAATGTTTAGCTTAATGGATTGGGAAAAAATCATTATACAGATTTACCTATACTGGGGTAAAATACATATATTTCCTATTTTTTTAATAATCCATTTTTCTCTCTTAGATAACTACAGTTTGTTTCACTAGTAAGAGATTAAAAAAATTTTGAGTATGCAATTTATTTAAGTGGGTGAAAATGTACCTACCATAGATTTTAGTGTAACCTCCCTACTTGGGTGACATGCATCAGTGCCCCGATCTGGTACGCTAGGTGACCTCAAGCATGCCTCCCTATATACCAAAGGCTTCCGACTAGTAGCGAGGGTCTGATAATTCGATCATGATGAGACTATACCCTATTTTATTAGATTAATGCATTATTATAAATAAGATACAATAGTTGAAGTATACATAACCATAAAAAATAACAATATCTCAAGATAATCAATTTTATAAAATACAATATCATACTAAAGTAGAAAACATGTCATTCTAAAGTACGTGTCAAGTGTCTAAAATGAAAATTATGAATAAAGACATTGATTTCTCCCAATAACGTCTCAATCAATGTTTATTTCCCTAATCCAAGATTTATCCTAACTCAACCATCTAACATAGGGCCTTTTCCCTTAACTTGTCCTTCAACAATAAAGTCTGTTCGGGTACCGATCAGCCATCCAGAGTAGAGTGTGACAACAACATAGTAGGCCACCTCCAATGGTGTCTAAAACAAATTAATTCAAATATTTTATAGAGTTTTATAATGAAATAAGTAAAATGAATATGTAAACAGCTATCACATTATCATATATTCTTTAATTAACCACATTAACTCTTAGGTTTCCGAGGACACTAATACCTCAATGGCAGCTTCAACTCATATGGGAGACTTAAGTGTTCCCAGTTAATATCATATTAATAACTGCATTGGATCATTACATATCCCAAAGCATTCTAAGTTTATTACATATCTCAATACCTTATTTGGCTCATGCTGGAGCCTAAGGTAATACCAAATGAGGTCATATCTGGGAGTTCATTTTTTATCAATCTTTAATTAATACTTGAATTCATGGGTTACCATTCATACTAAACACAATAGAATTACCATGTTACCATTATTTAATTCATACTTTAATGACCATGTTATAATCCATAAATCACACATTTGAATGACCATGTTCCCATTCTATAATTCATATATGAATAACCATGTTCCCATTCATACATCACACATTAGAATGACCACATTCTCATTATTTAATAAAAATTTGGATGACCACGTTACCATTCATCATCACCTAATTAATTCATCAATTAATTATCTACATAGATTCCATTCCTAATTCAACAATTAGTTAAACTCAGCAATTCTATTAGTTAATCTGTCATGTAACTAACCATTTGAATAATATTAATTAATTCAATAATTAATTAGTAACTCTGATTTCATTACTAATTCAACAATGATTTTATCAATTAATTTTATTTAATTAATTTCCCATTTAATTATATATTTCAATTTTATTAATTAATTTATCAATTAATTAATCAAAAATCATGAATCAAAATCCCATAATTAATTATCTAATTCACAATGTCAATTCTTCATAATTAATTCAAAAGTTAATTATCTCAGTCTATGATAAAAATATCACATAATTAATCCCAAAATTAATTATCTCAATTCCTGAAATCAAAATAATATAAATAATTCCCAAATTAATTATCTAAATAAAAATCCCTAAATCTCATAATTAATCCCAAAATTAATTAATTATTTCAATAATACTTCAATTAATCAATCGATAACATTAATAAACAAAATTTAGGAATTCCAATTTCTAAAGAATGCTAGAAATTATGCAATTTTCATTCACATATAAAAAAATAAAACTATAGAAATGGAATATTAGACCACCTACCTCAAATAATTGAAGAATTATTACCTAATGGAAATCCCCAAAACATGAGCGGCCCAATAATGTAGATCAAGATTTGAACATCAAACACTTAAATCAATATTAACGAATATAAGATATCATAATTACAAATATATTTCCACAATCCAAGATATATATTCAAAAGAATGGAGATCTAGATCTTGAAATATAAATAGTTACTTCCCACCAGAAGAATGAGAGAATAAAGGAGGATGAACGAGAAATAAATGGGATAAGATCCACTTAGTGGGAGGGATTATGATCTTCAATATAGGCCTCAAATAATGAATACCCAAGGTATTAAAACAATTTAATCCCTCCTAAAATCTCTAAAATCATCCAAAATCGTAAGGTTCTGAGTTTGAGTTGAAATGGGTGAGCTTTAGGGGTTTGGGCAATTAAAAACTTGTTTTCAGAAAACTCTAAAAATTGTGCATGGTTTCCGGGGCAGGGGCATCGTTTCCCAAAACCGAGTTCCTTAATCATGTGCTTATTATCTTATTGGTGTATGGTTTTTCCTTTTAGCATTCACAATTTGAAAAACCATTTACCATCCATGTGAACACCCATTGTCTAGGGTTACACAGTTTGCTGGGTTTGGGCACCCAATTCTCTCAAACCTTCTGAAAACCATGCACAATCCCTATTTCCTTCAATTTTTCTAAAAATTAACCCAAACACACCCTAATGTAAATAAATGAAAGGTACTAAACTTGATGAAAAAGATTACCTATAAACATGACTAATACAACTCTAAAAAAGGTTGATATCTTACAATATATCAACCTTATAATTGCTCATCCTTGAGATGCACACCCAAGAATCTCTAAGATTTTAAGCCAAAAAGATCAGGCTACTGAGCATGTATACCAACTTCCATTTCCCATGTTTTCACTTGAACAATCCCATGTTTCCGAAATATATGAACTATCAGCATGGTCTTTCCCCACAACACTATCTCACTACGATCTAATACATGTATCAGATGATCCTCAATGGAAGAATTTATCTCCAACTCAACATCACCCACATAGATCAGATGAGAAGGGTCTGGGTTATATTTATAAAGTTTTTATAAATTGAAAACATCATGAAGAGTTCTATATTTTTATATAAGATCCAATCAATATGCCACCGGACTGATTCTCTCCACAACCTTAAATGGTCTGACAAACCTTGGAACTATCTTGCCATGCCTCTCTATCCCATGGTGACCCAACCTAGGAAACACCCAAAGGAATACATGACAACCATTTTTAAACTCTATGGGTCATTTATGTTTATCATTATATGACTTTAGTCTAATCTAAGTCGTAGTAATATGTTTTTGAATCAAATGTACCTACTCGGACATCTCCTACATGAGACTTGGTCCCAATAGCTCATACTCACCTGGATCCATCCCGAAATGAGGTGATCTGTATAGACTACCATAAGTGCCTCATGTGGTTCAATATGTATCATTTCAAGATAACTATTATTATAAGGAAACTCCACCAATGCTAGGTACTTCCCAAACTATCCACCAAAGACAAGAACACATGCCCACAACAAATCCTAAAGCACATGTATGGTACACTCTGACTGCTCATTTTTCTATGGGGGGAAGGTCGTACTCAATAATACATGTGTACCAAGTGCCTTCTTTAAGAACTATCTAAAGTGAAAAGTAAATCATGTTTCGTGTTATGAAACTATTGTATATGGAACCCCTTGTATATTGATTATCTTCTGAACATTCAAGTCTCTCAACTACTCCACTGATAATGTCTCTCGTATAGGCAAGAAATATGCTACATTCATCTTCCAATCCGAAATGACCCAAATAGTGTCATTCTTCCTTTGTGTATTCTGAATACCCACCACAAAGTCATTTTTCATGTAATCCCACTTCCATTTTGGAATGGAAAGAAGCTATAGAAAACTTCCAGGTCATTAATATTTTTCCTTGACCTGCTGACAGGTATAGAATCATGTCACAAAACCTTGTTATCTCCTTTTTCATTCCCCACCATCGAAACTATCATTGTAGGTCACAATATATATTGGTTACACCAGGATTTACCCCCCACTTCTAGGCATTAAATTACCACATGATCTCATCTTGCACGTTCATTGGTACGACAACCTGATTCTTGATAAAGATAATCTCATCCTTATTAATGCTCCAATTTGAAGGTGATTCCCCGTCTTCAAGTCTTTCCCTCAAGGTTTAACATTCTAGATCCTCATACTACCTATCTATAATCAATCTCAAAATTGTGTACTCCACGTAAACCGATACGAGAGTCATCTACTAATGACTCTATTGAACCACCACATGCATCTCAACTATTAAATTCCTCATATTCCACTCAGCACTAGTCTCCTGAACTACCTGAGTATACGTTTTCCTAATTATAGTGCCATCCACATTGTTTCACTTACCGAGAATATATACTAAATCAAAGTATAGTGAATTAATATACACTACCAATATCTGCTATCAGAGATTCAATTCTCATTGACAAAAGATATAACTTAAGATCTTGTGATCAGTAAACACCATAAAATTCTATCCCAACATATAATATTACTAACATTTAAAATCATAAACCACAACTTCTAGCTCATAGTCAAATGTAGGGTAGTTCCTTTCTTGTGGCCTCAGCTTCAGAGACCCATACTCCATAACTCGATCTCAAATAATTAACACGGCCCTCAGTCTGATGCTAAAAGTTTCACAATAAATTTTATACTCCTAAACAGGATAGGGTAGGAACAATATCAGTTTTGATTTCAATGGATTCATCAACTCCTTGAAGGAATTCTCACATGATTTTAACTAATAAAACATTATCACATTTTTGGTCAATCCCATAACTGGTGCTTCTAAATAGGAAAATTCTAAGAATAATCTCCAATAATAACCAGCTTACCCTAAAAACTATGGATATTGAATATGTTCTTGGGATTATCCAAAGAAACCACTACCTACATTTTTTATGTTTCTAATGACATGCATTCCTATAGGAAGAATTTTCCCAAGAAGTATACATGATCAATCCAAAACTTAATCCTAGATATCTTGGCATATAATTGATTTTATCTTAGTGTACTCAAAAATATGTCATGATATTGGGCATGATCCTCATGAGTCTTTGAGTACACCAATATTTCATCTACAAAAACAAACACAAAATGATATAGTTATCGCTAAAATTTTTTGTTAATTAAGTCTGTAAACACTTATGGTGAATTAATCAACCAAAAAGGCATTATGAAGAACTCATATATGCCATACCTACTTCTGAAAGTAGTCCTTGGTATATCAGAAGTCCAAAATCTCAATTGATTATTACCTAATCTGAAGTTGATATTCAAGAACACACAAGCTCCCTTCAACAGGTCAAATAGATCATTGATATATGGAAGAGGATAATGGTACTTCATGGTCTTCTTTTTCAACTTTTGGTAATAAACACACAAGCACAAACTCCCATCTTCCTTTTTTGTAAAAAACACAGGTGATCCATAATGAGACGTACGTGGATGGATAAACCCCGTATCCTCCAAATCCTCATACTAAGTCTTGAGATCTTGATGCTCTGTCGGTGCCATTCAGTATGGTGGAAAAGATACTTGTGGAAAAACAACGGGTTTCAAACCTCCATCGTCCAAAAAAATAATAGCAACCTCGGTTGTGATCTCTCCCAGTTGTTGAGTGATTCTCCATACTCGGCCTTCCTAGGTATCCCACACCCCATGGTGAATATATCTTTCACCATTAAGAGACATAAAAGTTACTCTCCTATGGTAATAGTCAATGTGTGATCAGTATGCAACTATTTAGTCTATACCCATTATTAATTCAAATCATGACATAAGGATATAGATATCCCGTAGAAAATTATTCTTCATGATCTCGAGAGAACATCCTCTACACAAACATATGCCTCCAGACTGTACTCCCAATAGTGTATCTATTGTCTTTGTTCCACTCACAAAATCCACCGTCAGGCTCAAACCATTAAAAAATTTTACAGATATAAAGGAATAATAGGAACCAATAACAAATAATTAACTATATAATGTACAATCTGAGAGAATAGTAACTCTCACTATCTATAGTCCAACCACACTATCCATAAGTGTAGGATTCACTTTATAAAGTCTCTTGTCCTTCTTCTTTCTGATGTAGTCTAACTCTCCTAAGTTTCACCACTCTACTAATATGGGAACTTATTCCCAGAAACACCACATCCACAGCCATTACCACCTCGACCAGTAGAAATCTAGTTGTCGGGCTAATATGGTGTAGAATATCCCATTCTCTCACCCTGGTTCTATCAAGCTCCTTCATCACGGATTATCTATCACTATTTCCTAAAGAACATATATATATGTACCATATTTACACAATATCTATAATCTAATTGTGTTCAAGGATAGTTTTAATGATATTTTCTAGGCCTACCACACTAATGAAAAATCACTCTTGTAAGTTCCTATGCAATAGATATGTCTGGTTGTACACCCTGCTTCCCACTACCCTAGATAAAGTTATAATAACAACACTTCCTTATCTCATAATTCACACCTCCTGTTCATACAGTAGAAACTATATTTCTAGAAATTTAATCTTCCATCATTTTCCCCTCATATATGAGAGTTGAATCCAGCACCTTAGAAAACCTCATTAACTAAAATAGGATAACGTAGGACTTAATCTCACACTTAAGTCCATCCTGAAAGAATCATTCCACATATATCTCATCTCCTACCAAGGTTGTAGAAAAGTGCTATAGATCATTAAATTATCTTGTATAATCCATCATGTACATTATCCCTTTATTCATTCTCATGAACCCTACTACTCCCTCTTGTCTCAGTGTCTTTAGAGACAATTGATCCAAGAACCTTTCCAAGAATTCCTTCCATAACATACCATCAGTCTATCTAGTTCATCACATAACATACACCTAGTGCTTCACTAATCATCATAAAATATAATTATCCAACTTTAACCTCCCCTTAGAAGGAGTATTTAAATGCTCGGGTATCATCTCTATGGACTCAACCTAAAACTCAGACCCCTCAGGTCCACCTTTTATAGTTAAAGTCATAGGGTGCTACAACTAACACTCCCTCATCAAGTAAAACATACTCTTCGAATCCCACCATGGGTATCTGCCCATGAATTTCATGAAGTGAGAAAACTTATCTCAAAACTTCTCCCCTTCTTCCTCACCCAAAAATATTGGTGCCTCAGGTTCTACTACTAGTAGAGCATTACTTTCCATAACCTCTTGTCATGCTCTCAACAAATGCCATCATGGAGGAATATCTCTACAATTCCAAATACATGCCTTAGGAATCATAACACAAATTGAACACATTTATGTAAGTGGAAAATCATAACAATACAAAACAATTCATTTACTCAAATCTCTCAATGCGATAAAAATTCAGGTGAAAACACTACCCTTAACCATCCTACACCTAGGTCTTGGTTATTGATGGTTCTACTGATCCTCAAGTTGCTGAGAAATGGATCAGTACCACAAGAAAAATATTTTATACTATCTAGTGTTTGGAACATCAAGCATTAACATTTTATATCAATCATTTAGATATAAAAATAGATTAATAGTGGACTCTAATAAAAATACAAGGGAACATGATGAAATTGACTCCATTGATTTTGATGAGTTTAAGAGCATATTTTTTTAATGAATTCCCATATATTATTTATACATAAATAATGAAGTAACTCCTTGACCAAAATTATATGGATGATGAATCATCTTTTATCAATGAATAAAATTTTACAAGATATATGAGATAGGAAATTATCTTCCAATAGGAAAGTAAGGTTGATTGATTCTTTAGTGTGTTAAAACCATGTCTATGAATGGAATTATCCATAAGGTACATTAGTAGCTATAAATAAATCGCACTATGTTCTCTAAATGTGGAATTATATATCAGAGTTACCCATCAATATCATGTTTTTTTAATAAAATTAAGATATATTTCAAAGGAAACTCAAAAAATGTGGAGAGAAGATTTTGATATTTCCTTCATGACCATGTGAAGAATGAAACATTAGGCTAATTATCTTATGAGGACTTCTAAATGTTTTAATTCTGAAAGGGTGGTCATTGTTCATCTAATGATGACATGATGGGAATAATTTAATTAATTATGTGAATAAATAGAATTTTTTATAGAATAGACACCACACACTCTAGTGTATCAAATGAAAGGAGTATGTAAATTTTGATAACTAGTGCCCAAATATGTAGGTTAATGATGATGACCGATGTAAATAACCTCTTAAGATAAGATTCAAAGGAAAGTCTCATGGGATTAGTGCTTCTGATGAGGGTTGAGACAACAATGTGTTGAAAGGTACACATACAATTCACTGTAGAACTACAAGTGTCTTATTTGACTCTAGATCATCCCATTTATTCATATCCAAATTATTTTCTATTGGAATTAAGATGAAACCCAAAAAATTAGATATATAATTATCTTTGAGATCCTATATTGGTATGATGATCACGTATAAACTATATTATTACACTTTGGTTGATTTTTGTTAGAATGTTCTTCCTATAAATCATGTAATATTTTCCTTAGTTGAATTTGAGGTTACCATTGGAATGGAATGGATTTATCTATATAAATCACACATTAATTATATGGGAAGTGCTATCACATTTGATATTCTAATCCATCCTATTATCTTCTATTAGTTTGATGATAAATATTAACTTTCAATGGAAATCACATCGATTTTATGTGTTTTGATTCTTATTCTAGAAGAGTGTTTATCATACATGGTTGAGGATAAACTCATCATTCATGACGTCCCTATTGTGAAATATTTTTTTACACTATTTCAAGAATATTATCAAATCTTTCCACAAAAATTTGAAGTTGTGTTCTCAATATAACTCATTCCTAGTGTCACACCTAATTTAAATACTCCATACAGAATGGCCCCAATTGAGTTACACGAATTGAAAAACAAACTATAGGAGAACCTTTAAAAGAGGTTAATTTGGCCATGTTTTTAACCTTGGGGTAGAACTATTGTTTTTTAAAATGAAATTCTGATTAATGAAGAACTCAATTGAATACTAATAATTGAACAATATCACAATAAAGAAAAAATTTCATCTGCCACATATTGATGTCATATATGATCAACTACATGAAGCTCAAAAATATTCCAAGAATTACCATAATTCCAGATATTATCAATTGAGAGTCAATAAGGAGGATATACACAATAATAAATTCCATAAAAGGTAAATACACTAGGAATATATAGTGATTCCATTCGGTCTTAATAGTTCAAATGTTATATTTATGGATTTAATGAATAGGGTCTTTAGATATTACATTCATCAATTTCTAGTATTATTTAGAGAATATATTCTTATCTACTTAAAGAAAAAAATGATCACAAACATCTCATGGTAATTGTAATGAATACCCTCAGGAAGGAGATGAAAAATTTACAAAGTGTAAATTTTGGATGCAAAAGCATGCATGTTTTGCATCATATCATATCAAAAGGGCTATATTGTTAGATCCATAAAATATAGAGGCTATTAAATGTTGGACCAAACCATTCATGATGATTGATTTCTATAGTTTTTCTAGATTATCTGGATATTATTGATGTTTTGTGGAAAATTTCCCTCAAGTATCTAATTCAATAAATAAGTAATCTTGTAAGGGATAGAAATTTTTATGTATTGAATAAAGTGAGAAAAAATCCAAGGAACTGAGGACAAGATTAGTCAATGAAACTTTTCTTATATTATATTATGGTAGAGAAGGGTTTTTCAAATATAATGGTATATATAATAAGGTATTGGGATGTGTTGTTATTCAAAATAATGTGATTATCAGTTATTCCTCATAGAAATTGAAGGATTCTGAGAAAAATTACCCAACTCAATATTTAGAGTTAAATGTAGTAATTTTTTAATTAGATATATAAAGGAATTGTCTTTATATAGAAAAATGTAATATATATAACAATAATAAAGGTTTAAAGTATATATTCACATAGAAAAAAGATGAATATGCACTAGATAATATGGTTAGAGATGATAAAAATTTATGAATACTCAATAAATTTACACCTAATGATAGAAAAAAGGTGGATGATGCTTTGAGTCAAAAGGATCTTGCTTTCTTATTCATGATGAAGATCAAAAAATATCCAATATTTCTATATTTCCTATTGGTGGATCTACAAATCCTGATGGAATGGGATAAATCTTATATTTTTTAGTTGAATTATCAACCATTTATCCAATTAAAAATTAATGAGGTGCATAAGGAAAATTTAGAGCTAAAAAGGATGGTTATAAATGTTATTGAATTTAACCCTAGTCATGAATTAATTATATTGTTCAGAAACCATGTATGTGCTCTATCCGCAACATATTTAAAGAAGGATTTTTTTTAGAGGAAGCCCATATCTCTTCATTATATATTCATCTTTGAAGAAGAAAGATGTAAATACATTTGAAAGAGTATTTTTGGTTTGATGGAAAAGCTTTAGATATCGCAGATTTTGTATCCAGGTGAAACGTCTGTTAAAAAGTAAAGGCTCAGAGAAAAAAATCAAAATGGATGTTACAAATAGTATTAATACTATTATAGAAACAAAAAACACATGACCATGCATATTGTCACCAAAATACACAAAATATCTAAAGGGACTACTGTTATATGGGTTGTATTCAACAACCTTAAATTGTCAACAAAAAACATTTCTATTAGAGAATATTTCTCTTTGATAATATTGAACGGATATAAATTAAAGAAGTAAAAAGATTATATAGAGTACCTCATTCTATTATATATGATCAGGATACAAATATTTCTTTGAAGTCATCTCAAATTATTCAATAGGATCAGGATGTAGAGTTAAGTTTAAGAACTGCATATCATTCTCCGGTAGATGGTCATTCAAAGAGAAAAATTCAAACCAAATAGGACATGCTGATAAGGTATTACAATGGATATCTTCGTGGAATATGATTATGAGTTAATGAAATAATGGAAGGTTAATGCCTAAATATATTGTTTCTGTTAATATTCTTGATCATATTAGGAAGTTAAATTATGTTTGGTGCTACCATAAAATGTCACGACATGTCCCCTGAGGCCCATGTCCGGACTACCCCAAGCTCTCCTTCCATAGGCTTGGGGCAGGCGACTAGCACTGGAAAGGCATTTCCATAAAACCATCAAGGCATTTCCTTTTAACCAACAAACACACACAATCCAAGCACACAACAAGATAAAATCATAAAGTAAACTATATAGTAAATAGGGTGAGTACAGAATGTAAAGGTGCCCGAATACAAGCCTAACTGGAAAGTATAAGTAAAACTAAAAACAGTTCATGTGAACACCCACCAAGGATCGTACCTAAAGGGTAGGTACAGATCTCAAATGGTCGTCTCTATGGTACTTCTTATCTAATGGTCCACCACCGAGCATCGTCCAGTCCTGGAACCTTCAGCCTCGATCAATATTTTTCATCGTCTGCACAAGACACAGCAAGGTGTGGGTGTAACCCATGCAGGGGTGAGTATAACAATACTCAGTAGGGACCCCGAGACCCCTGAAGGACTCACAAAATTCAAAAAGGATAATCCAAAATGAAAGAACATAATTACAAAGCACGAAGCAACAATCAACCCTACTTAGTTATATGCCCTTACATATACATAAGTTATCATGTTTCGCAACTCTTTCAAGAGGAACACATAGCCCAAATATTTAGCCAAAAGCACAACTGTTCCACGAAGGAAAGAATGCCACGTAGGTAGTACCAGACATAAGAATACCACAAAGGTATAGACTCAACTCACATAAGTTATTACATAAGTACGGAAGTATAGATGATTAGTTTTATTGCTAGATCATCGTACTTCATCGAGAAGCTCTGCTGTTGACCCACAAAAGATCAAAGGTGACCCACACAGGATCTGAAGATGACCCGCACAGGATATGAAGATGACCCTCATAGGTTTTAAATATGACCCACATAGGATCCATAGATGCTGACCCACAAAATATCTGAAGTTAATCCACACAAGATCTGAAGATTCTTCAAGTACAGCTAGCCACAGGGTTCCTGCACTAAGCACACTTGATTCCGATAGGATCTTCTCCTCAAGCCCTAGGTCAATACATCAACTGGAAAGATGTTATAAGAATAAGTATCAAGAATGTCGGTAATGTCATAAGGGACCCAACACGATTGATGGAGTATCAATCAGATGCTCGGTATGTAAGTTATTAGCATTTTCGTTCCGAGGGCCCAGTTGGATTCGGGTTCGTTCCAACCTGGTCATAATCCAACTTTATCCAACACTCAAGTGGAGTATAACAAAAGTCCCCTCTCGATCCAAGGATTCTAGTGATGTAGTTGGTTTGTCAAACAGATGTCTGGTTCTCAAGTTATGGCCAAAAGGCGTATCTGGGTCTAGATGGGCCCGGGTCCAATCCGACCTAGACGGACCAACCTGGCCCGACCCCGCCAGGGCTGACCCAACCCAGTTCGGGTCGAACTGACCGGGTCCAGGTTCGACCTGGATGGGCTACACAGCGGCGGGCGCGGCCCAGTCTATGGTTGGGGTACCCCAAAGTGGCGGGGCCACCCTATCCGCCACCTAGGAGAGGCGCCCCCTAGGATTCATGAACGACATGAGAGTCATTCTGTTCTGTCTAACCCGGCGGTGCCACATGGCACCACCTGCGGGAATTCGGGACTCGTCAGAGCGGGTCCTGCTCGGCATGACATGGTTGGCTGGGGTTCTTGATGGCTCCCCTTCCAGCGGCGCCGGCGTGCTCCCCTATTTCCTCTATGGCCAGTCGGGTGACGGCCGCCCTCTAGGTGTGTAGCTACGGCTCAGCAGCCACGGCCACCAACTCTGACTACGCGGACGCACGCCACCCTAGCTTCCACGAGGTCGGCCAGCGTGCCGGCCTCCTCCATCCTCGGTCATCTCCAATGGGCCACGGCCTACTTCGGGCCGTGTTCATTTGGCCCATGCCCTCGGTGTTAGTTCTATAGCAGTTGATTCATATATTGAAAACAATGATTCATCATGAATAATAATGTGAACAATTCCCTACCTCGACCGTTCGTTTGAGATGGCATGAGGAAGAAGATGAAGATGATAAAGATGTTGACATTTGGCTCTCCCGCAACATGCTTCTGAACTGCACTCCAACTTCGGTTCAACATTCTTGATTCGGAGGGATAATTTTTCTTCATTCGAGCTTCTAAGTTCCTTCCACAGAGAGTTCTCCTACCAAAAGTCCATGAGGTTTTCCACCCAATTCAAAAACCAGGAGAGGTGAGGAGCCCCTCTCATTTATGTTAAGTTATTAGATTTAACTTAACCAATAATGTCTCCATATTAAATGAGGGTTTTCAAGGTCGGGTGGTCCCCACCTCCAAATTCAAAAAGTGGTGGAGAGATTTTGAATAAAAATATAACAATTGTTTTATTTTATTACTCTGCAAAACCCAAAAATTCAACTTCCATCATCGAACAACTATGGTTGAAGTGATGTTCTTATTAAGAAAATATCGGCGTTGCGAGTTCAACGTTGTCCTCAGATTTAAATTCTGAGCATCGGTTCAAAAGTTACAAATTCTCACTCGCATGTTAACTGAACGTACTTAAATAAAGTTCAGAAATTCATTACGGCCACTCTGGGCCTTGAAATCATGTGCCGTCAAATTTAAAAAACTTATAATATTTCTATATAATAAAAAAATTAATAGAATAAATAAAAATCCGATTCTTTACAATCTCCCCACCTCAGGTCATTGCATCTTTGAGATCCACAACACAAACTAGGGAAACAATTTTGGTTCTAAGAACGAATCTGAGCCTCTCGCTCCCACGTGTTCTACTAGAGGTCCCCATGACTGAAACGTACACGCACCAGAAATATCAATTTCCCACAAAGGACTCTCTCCCGTCGATCCTCAATCTCTACTGGAACCTCCAAAAACGTCTCCCCAACCTCGATGCCCAACTCACCCCAGTCAATGATGTGAAAAATATCATACACATACCTCCACAGCTGGGATACATGGAAAACATCGTTCACCCAGTGCAACGGAGGGGGAAAGGGCTATGTAACGCCCCAACCCCAGTTACCCAGAATTGGTACATTATTACATAAAATTGGCATGATACAAGGAATCATGTCACGAAAGACTGATCAGTTTAGTAGCCGTGGAAGTACTAGATACATTCATAAGATTTACATTACATCATTAAATAAAAATATCAACAACATTTTTCACCTTGGAACACACTTATATCCTTAGACTATCCCTGCAGGTCAACCATTAAATACTTCTTCACATCCTGGGAAAAATAAAACATAGAAAGGGGTGAGCTCAGATGCTCAGTAAGGATAACAATATAGTGGAAACTTTTATAAATAAGCATAAACATTTAAGGCAATGTATAATACTAAAACAAAAGCCTTTTAAACTTAAACATCAGTATAATATGGAAAAGATAAAATCAAATAATTCCATTTACTTATTCACATGGATATTATATTAGTTGAATAATCACATGTAATATCAATATCCACTTTCATAATAATGGAGTATATAATACCAAACTTCATAACCACATAGTCAAAGCCTTTTTCCAAGACTACAAATAAGATTTTGTCAAGGCCTTGTGCCAAGACACTATTTTGTCTCATTAGACCTACCGATGCATAGTGGAGCTATAGCGGGCTCCACCCATCACTTACTAAGTCCAATGCATTCCTCATATCAAAAGTTTTTAACATACCATAAATATTCATATTAAAACAAGCATACGAAATGCCAATACTTTATCCACAAACCATGAATGGTATAAAAATAACACATCAACACTCAAACATACCACAAAACCTTCAATACAATATGGAAGTTTTTTATCATAATAAATCAACTTCAAAACAAACTTAAAATACATTAAATGATGTTGATATAGATGAAATGAAAACTATTGGAAATAAATACCTCTTTCTATTTTGAAATCATTTAAAAGTCACAAAATTATAAAAGATAACATTTATTTTAAAAATATTCTTATAATCTTTTATGGGAAGCTTCGACGATGATATAACGACAGAAAATAGCCACACCCTCCGTATAAAAAAAATTGGCATTCTTACCTTAATTTTGTCGAGAAGGTCATAAAGTACCTTGTTTGGGAAACGACGGAAATATTCCTTTCAAAAAAATCTATAAAAAGTCAAAAAAAGGTATAAATGACTTTAAACCATAGACTATTAAATAGTTAAAATTCTTTGAAATACATTTTTAAGAAACATGGATGTGGATGATAAAGAGGTCCCAGTAGATACATACGTAAAAACAACCTCGGATAATAAAGAGATTGTAGAATTAACCCTTACCATGTACTTTTCCTTGGATGAGGGTATGTTAACCTCTTTTATAATATTTAAATCACTGTTATTCAATTTTAACAGAATCATATACATAAATATGATATCATATATGAACTTATAATATTGCTTTGTTGATAATATTTTAGTAGTATCATTGTTTTGGTTCTTAACTGATTCGTTTTCCTTTATATGATTGGTTATGTAAGACATGTTTTTTATATATAGGATGTATTTGATTCATATAAATAATGATATTATGTTCATAAACATTATTTTTAATCGTAAAATGAAAATTATTCGTGAATTATTATGATGGGGAATGAGTCTCATCGCGTTCGTGGGGCCGGTAATCTGTACGTACACATGAGCGATAATATCATAATATTGATGGTGAAATCATATGTAATTGGATGGTATATGATATATATAGAATCATTAACATGTTATATTTTTATTTACATTAGTTATACTCATTATTATACCCATCCAAATAACAAAGTGTTCGAAAAACAAACTACACCACGACGTGCAGACGGTAAGCTGTACATACGCACATATGGTGACTTTGTCATTCATATGATGTATAGAATAATGAATATGGTTGTACCATTTTTATAAAAACATCCCATTATATATAATATATTTGAATTATTATTTTATAATGGAAACAACAAAGAAATATGAAGTGGAATAAGAAAAGAACTTGAAAGAGGTGATGAAATATTTACCTCCTCTTCAGGTTCATCATTTTGATTTGATAAAAAGGTCTCCTTAAGTTGGCTTTCTGACCAAAGTAAGGATTATAGGATGAATAGAGGAATGTTTGGAGGATATTTGGACAGGTTTTGGCTGATCAAATAGGCTTATTAGGTGTGAAATTAAGAGAAGGGGAAGTTCCGTTTTATAAGACATGTGAGGGTCACTTTAGGAAAAGCTTGAAATGTTATTTTATAATAAAATAATTTTCGGTATATAATGGCTCAAAAATGATTTATTTATAGTATAATATGGGGATGGGTAGAAAAACTTTCAACCAATATGTTTTATACAGGTTTAGGTCACCACATTAACCTTATATTTTATATTAAACTCTTAGCTAAATAGTTTTTCATTTATCATGTCTCTTTGTATTTTATATTATATGGTTAATAAACTTACTATAAACTTCCATGAGAACCCCAAGTGTTCATTATTAACATATATAACCTTATCTAAGTCCTTTGGACGAAATTTTCATTTTTAGGAAGATTATATTCATTAATAATATAGTATTTGTTTTAAAAACTCAATTATGTCAATTATGACACTATTTAGTATTTGATTTTTTTGAAAACCATAACAGCATGATTACTTAGAAAAATAATAATTTAATAAACCCTAAAATATCATGTTAACCTATAAAAGTTGTTC
This sequence comes from Viscum album, assembly GCA_963277665.1. Taxonomy (NCBI): domain Eukaryota; kingdom Viridiplantae; phylum Streptophyta; class Magnoliopsida; order Santalales; family Viscaceae; genus Viscum; species Viscum album. The sequence goes on along the minus strand of OY728127.1, from coordinate 1,348,419,779 downwards.
AATTCATTAAAAGTCTCAAATTATATTTATTTGGACATTTATAATATCAATTATTTTAATCTTTCTTTAATAAGGTAATTACTGCATCATCATTTTGTCATAAATAAATTAAATTATTTAAGGAGTAAAAATTATTAATAAAATAAAGTTATGTGGGAAATATTTTTAGGTTTCTAATGAATATTTATAGTCGATTTTATATTGTGTGTAACGCTATTTTAAAAACGGTTTAGTTATTAAACATTGAATTTAACTCTTTTAACTCTTCTTTAAATAAAATAGTAATAAATGTCATAATCTTATCCATGTGGACCAAAGGGGGTCATATTTTATTCTTGAGGTTGTTTTTGGTCGAATTAAACTTATCCAATATAATTACGACATGTGTTAGGGTAATTATGATATCATTTTTACCCTTAATTACCCAATTTACTTTTAACCGTGGTAAATAAAAGTCAAAAGTTACTATTCACCAAAAATTATTTTCATCTTATTGGACCACATTTTACTTACTAGTATTAAATTTGTCTCTTGGATTTTTTAAATTCAACTCACAAAAGTGGTAAAATTATGTTTTATGTAAATTTACAAATGCTCCTAGGATGTGGGTAAAATACGGTAAAAAGTTCAATAAAACTTTTATATATCTAAGATTATTATAAAATGAATCCATTGAATTAAATTTAAATTATATAGGTATTATGTATCTATTTGGACCTAAAATAAATTTAAATAAAATAAATAATTATTTAAATAAAAAGTAGTTTTTAACCAATAACACTGTGTTTTTCACTATTCATCAAAAATTGAAAGTTTTTAAAAAAATACAAAAATTCACCCTAAGATAATTTCGATATTCTGAATCCAAAAATGATGTCCATTTTTAATGATAAAATTTATAAAATTTCAAAAATTGGGTATTACTATACATAATGTCTATTTGATTGGTTGCAATGTGTTAGAATCTTGAAGTTGCGTACAATGCAAGCTATTGCATTTTTCAAAGGTAAACATACCATAGATGCTTGGGGTGTAACATTATCAACTCCTTAAAATAATTACATCCTTGAAATTTCTTGAATATTAATTCATAAAGAGATTCTGGTGGTTCTTCATCATAAGTACCTCGGGTTCCCACGTTGCCTCTTCCATCTTATGGTTTCTCTATAGAACTTTCACCTAACGAGTCATTTGGTTTATCAACACTTTTTCTCTAGTATCAAGAATTTCGATAGGCACTTAAAAATAAGACAAATCAGGTTCATGTTCAATTTCCTCATATCAGTGTACATGTGTTGGGTCAGGCATGTATTTTCTCAACAGTGATATGTGGAATACATCTTGAACTTTGGAGAGACTTGGAGTCATTTCCAAATGATAAACTACAACTCCAATTTGTTCAATAATTTCGAAAGGTCCGATGTACCTGGGACTCAATTTACCCTTCTTATCGAAACATACAACACCCTTCCATGGAGATACCTTCAAGAAAACATGTTCTCCTACTTGAAATTCCAAATCCTTACATCGGTTATCAGCATAGCTCTTTTTCCTACTTTGGGCTGCTTTGATGTGGGTTTGGATAACCTTCCTCTTTTCTATTATTTCCTCAACAAGTTATGGTTCTACGAGTTTTCTTTCACCAACATCTTCCCAACAAGTTGGTGTGATACATCTCTTTCCATATAACGCTTCATATAGTTCCATATGAATACTTTAATGGAAGCTATTATTATAGGAAAATTATACCATAGGTAAATATTGATCTCGCGTACCTTGAAAGTCAAGTGAGAAAGATCTCAACATTTCTTCTAAGGTTTGAATAGTCTATTCTGATTGTCCATCGCTTTGAGGGTGGTAGTCAGTGCTCAAACAAAGTTCAGTATCTACAGCCTTCTGAAGACTTTTCCATAATCTTGATGTAAAATGAGGATCAAAATTAGAAACAATCGATAGGGGTACTCCATGAAGTCTTACAAATTCATTAATGTATAGTCTTGCCATATGTTCAAGTAGTAAATCTTCTCTTATAGAAAGAAAATGTGATGACTTGGTAAGACGATCAACAATGACCCATATTGCATTATTCCTTCAAGGAGTATTTGGTAGCCCCATGACAAAGTCCATCATAATATTATCTCATTTCCACTCAGGTATGGGAATAGGTTGCATGACTCCTCCAGGCTGTTGCCTTCCAGCTTTCACTTGTTGACAAACCATACATCTTGACACAAAATCGGCAATCTCTCTCTTCATGTTTTCCCACCAAAAATGTTCCTTTAAATCTCTATACATCTTAGTGATACCAGGGTGTTTAGAGAAATTGGACCTATGAGCATCATCCAACAGTTCCCTTTTTAGATCAGTTAAATTGGGAACACAATGTCTCTTCCCAAATTTCAAAATTCCTTCTTCATATATGAATTCACTCAATCTCCCATAATTTAAAACTTTAATATTCTTTTGAAACTCTTCATCATTAGTCTGAGAACTCTTTATCCTTTCTTTTAAATATGGTTTGGAAACCATTTGAAAAAGTATTGATGTTTCACCTTCCATGGTTATTCCCATATCCATCTTTACTATATCCATGAAAATAGGATCCCTTTCAACTCTCATATTGTTCAAAACTCCATGATCCTTTCTACTCAATGCATCTTCCACCTTATTTTCCTTCCCTGAGTGGTAGTGTATAGTGAAATCATAATCCTTGAGCAGTTCAAGCTATCGCCTTTTCCTCATGTTGAGTTCTTTTTGTGAGAAAATATACTTCAAACTCTTTTGATTAGTATAAATCTCACATTTTTCACCATAGATATAGTGTCTCCGTATTTTCAGATCAAAGATTATAGCTGCTAACTCAAGATCAAGAGCGGGATAGTTTTGTTCATGAATTTTTAGCTACCGTGATGCATAAGAAATAACTCTATCATTATGTATAAGGACACAACCAATTCCTTTCTTTGAAGCATCACTATAAATAACAAACCCATCGTTCCTTGATGGTAGAGTCGAGATATGATCATTGACTAATCTTCTCTTAAGTTCTTCAAAATATTCTTCACACTCTTTTGTCCAAAAAAAATTAAACCCTTTACGTGTGAGATTGGTTAATGGGTTATCCAACCGGGAAAATTTCTAGATGAAACGTCAATAATAACCTGCTAAACCAATAAAACTATGTACCTCACTTATACTTTTCAGTGATGGCCAATCTTGGATTTCCTTGGTCTTTGAAGTATCAATTGAGATTATATCCTTAGAGACAATATAGCCAAGAAAAAAAATCTCCTAAAGCCAGAATTCACACTTTCTAAATTTCCCATATAATTCATTTCTTCTAAGAGTCCTTAGGATAATGCACAAGTGGTTTTCATGATCTTCATAGCTTTTCAGTATACCAAAATATCGTCAATAAATACCACTAAAAATCCATTAAGATATTCCTTGAAAACAATATTCATTAGATCCATGAAGACAAGGGGTGCATTAGTCAATCCAAAAGGCATTACTGTAAACTCTTAATGTCCATACCCGGTTCGAAATATTGTTTTCAGAATGTCTTCCTTCTTCACACACAACTGATGATATCCACATCGAAGGTCAATCTTTGAAAAATATTGAGCTCCAGGAAGTTGGTTGAATAAATCATCAATGAGAGATAGGGGATACTTGTTCTTTATTGTTATTGCATTGATCTCCCTGTAGTCAATGCACAACTTCATAGATCCATCTTTCTTTTTAACAAATAGAATAGGGGTTCCCTATGAAGAAACACTAGGGGGAATAAATCCCTTATTACTCAATTCATCGAGTTGTTTATTTAGTTCCACTAATTCCATAGTGGACATTTTATAAGGGGTCTTAGATATGGGCCTTGAACCAGGAATTAAATCAATGGAAAACTCAATTTCTCATTCTAGAGGATGTCCAGCTAAATCCTCTGGAAACACATCAACATATTCTTGCACAATAGGTACATCCTCTATTAGAACATTCCTTTTCTCACCCATAGTTATTTCATTCTCTTCCCTTCCCCCGCCCCCCAATAATTGAATTTAGTAAAGCTACTGGGGGTGGATCTAGATAAGAATTGGGTGGTGAAATTTATTCTCTAATGATAAGGTACTCCTTATCATCATCCATAATTGTAACCTCCTTCTTCTTAAAATAAATGTTCACATCATGGTCTAAAAGACAATCCATTCCAAGGATTATATCAAATTCAATCATGGGTATGATGATGATATTAGTAGATAAAGAACATTTATATTCCCTAATGGGAACTGATTCACAAATATTTGTTGCAATGATACATACCTTAGGAGTTTTGACTGACTACTCCCTTGTTAAATCAAATTGTAAAAATATAATTTTCTTAGAAAACTTGGAAGATATCAAACAATGTGATTATTCATAATCAAATAAAGCATTGGAAAAACTTGATAAAACTGTTAAATTATCTGCCACCATGTCTTTAGGAGCTTCAACCTGAGCAGTAGTGATCGCATAATCTTGGCCTTTCCCCCTTGGCCTTTTCTGAGGTAAGTTCCCTTGGCTCTTAGGAAATTCATTTGCCTAATTCCACTTATCCCTTCAATTGTATCATTCAACATTGACAGCCTTTATCTTCCCTTTTCAATCATGAGCTTGGTGGACTTTTTCACCACACTTATAACTGACTCCCATTCCCTTCAGGCAAGAAAAGGGGTGTTTCTTCCGACATTTACCGTAGGATGGATATTCAACATTTCCCTTCTTCCCCTTATTTCTATTTATTGAGTGTTTAGAATATCTCTTCTTCTCATTCTTTGCTTTAAATCATAATACTTAGAGAATTATTTTTCTATCATGATAGCACATGAGACAATATATTCGTATGATAAGAATAATTGTGAGACTAATACTCACCGGAGAAATGGTTTTAACCCATCAAATAATCGATCAATCTTACTCCTTGGGATAAATATATAATCTGCCACATGCCTTGCTAACCTTGTAAAGTTAGCCTCATAATTTATGACATTCTCATCCTCTTTTTGCCTCAGACTTAGAAATTGTCTTTCTGTATCTGCTCGATGGTCACGATGAATGTATTTTTCTAAGAAAATATCTTTAAACTCCCTCCATTCCATGTTTGATACTTCTTCAACTTCCTTTGTTTTTTAGAATAATTACCACCATTGATTTGCATCTCCCTTGAGGCAATAAACTACCATGATAAATTTTTCCCTTTTGCTACTCCCTAAAGCTTGAAATATTTTCTATAAGGTATTTATCCATTCCTTAGCTACTAGTGGATTTGTACTCCCATTGAATGTTGGGGGTTGTTTCCTTATGAAGCAGTCTAACATTGATCCTCTGCATTGTGGATCAGGGTGCTTTATACAGGTAAGGTTATTATTCATAACCTGAGTGAGTTGTCCCAGTATGGTGATAAGCTGATCTGCACCAGTTGCATCACCATCTCCACTATAATTATCTTGAGGATGAGGGAAATCCCTATAGGTATTATGTGTGTTGATACGGTTTATATTATTTCCACTAGGTGTGACACCCCAAGATTTCATAGTATGTTATTTCTTCAAAATAATTTAATAACTGGCACTATACGCAACATCGGGTTCAACCGCACCATGACATACCAAACAAGCCATTCAAAAGAGGTCATGAATAGAATTAACTAAATTTTAAACTTTATATAATCCTTATAATTTTAGAATCCACATTATCAGTTTCTTAGACATAATGTAAGAACAAATTCATTTTTAGTATTGCACTTTTACCAACTTTTAATAGTGAACCCTTTTTAAATACAATATTTCAAACTTTTTGACTAAATGGGGACATAAAAAATTTAAAATGAAACACCTCAAGCGTCCACGGTACGCTTTCCTTTGAATAATACAGTAGCGTGTGTTGTACGCAACTTTGAGTTTTAACACACACCACAATAGATCAAACTAGCTGTTATGAATAGTAATACCTACTTTTTAAAATTATATATATTTTGTATTTCAAAATGGACTTCATTTTTGGATTCGGAATATCGAATTTAGCCTAAGGTGAAATTTTGGTACTCTTCGGATAACTTTAATATTTTGATGAATAGTGAAAATTACTAAATTTTAATTAAGAACAACTTTTTTAATAAAATTAATTAATAGTGATAAATTATGAATTTGAGTGGTTTTAAATTATATTTAGAATATATTTTTACCATTTAATATAATTTTGGTCATCGGACATAATTTTACAATTAAACCGAACATAAACAAGTGTCAATCTTTTGATAGTTATTATCTCTTAAAAAGTCGCTTTTTGTTTTGACAGCGGGAATTAATTTTAAATTAATTTCTGCCACTTCTGTGTTTTGAATTTAGAAAAAAGGATTCCATATTTGGAATCAGGATGTTCAAAATGTGTAAATAGGTAACTTTTATTTTTAGACATTTTGAATAATTACTGCGGTAAATATTTTATTTACCATGGTTAAGGGTAAATTCGGTAAATAAGGGTTAACAAAATAATATTATAATAATACTAAATTACCCTAAAACGTATCCTATCCTTATTGGTTGATAACATTTCGACCATAGGCATATTTGGGTCGATTTTGGGACCCCATGGTTCCACTTGTAGGTGATAGGGACATTTTATTTTAATTAGGTTAAAATGAATACCAAAATGACACAAGCATATATCTTTTAGCAAAACAATTTTTACATAGGGTTATATATGTTGGATTTTAGATTATAAATATTCATTAGAAATATAAAAATATTTCCTACATAATTATATTTTATTTATAATTTTTAGACATTAAATAATTTAATTTATTTATGACACAATGATGATGAATTAATTACTATAATAGTGAAAAATTAAAATAATTGATATTATAAATACCCAAATAAATATAATATGAAACTTTTAATGAATTAAACTTATTTTATGGGATAATATGATATATTATTATTGATTTATTTGACTTTGTTCGAAGTAATCAATCTGTTATGAGTTTCAAAAAATCAACTATTGAATAGTGTCAAAATTGACATAAAAGGGTTTTGAAAACAAATATTATATTATTAATTGATATTAAATTCCTAAAAATATAAGGTTCGTCTGAAATACTTATATCATGATAGGTTCATCATTAATGGACCACTTGGGGGTCTCTTGGATGTATATGGTAAGTTTATTAACCATATAATATAAAAATACAAAGAGACATTATAAAAGTGAAACTAATTAACTTAGAGTTAATACTTAAAGATAAGGTTAATATAATGACCCAAACCTATCTAAATTATATTGGTTGAGTGGTCTTCTCCCTATCCCCACCTTAAAATTTAAATAATCAAATTTGGAGCCATTAGAAACCGAATATAAATTTATTATAAATTAATATCTCTAGCTTTTCCAAAGGTGCCCCTCACCCTTCTTATAAAAGGGCACTCCTCCTTATCATTTCTTCACACCTTCAATGCCTTTTGGTTCGGAAAAACTCTGCCCAAATACTCTCAAAAATACCATCAATACAACCTAGAGGCCTTAGTTTGATCAGAAATCCAACCTAATGATCCATTTTGATCAAATCAAAAGGAAGAACTCGGAGAAGAGGTAATGATTTCACCACCCTTTTCCAAGTTCATTTCTTCTTCCACTTCTTCTTCCTTTGTTGTTACCATTCTAAAATAATAACTCCAGTATCATATATATACTATGATGTTATTATAAATATGGTACAACCATATTCATTATTCTATCCACCCTTTGAAGAACATGTCACCATACGTGCGTACGTACGGCTTACCGTCTCCACGTCGTGGTGTAATTGTTATTCAATATATTATTATTTGGATGGGTATAATAATGATATGTAACTCATTTAAATAATAAATATAACATGTTAATGATTCTGTATATATGATATACCATCCATTTATATATTTTTTTAAAAGAATGATATTGTCGCTCGTGCGTACGTACGGACTACCGTCTCCACGAACGCGATAAGATTCATTCTCCATCGTATCCATTCAAGTATAATTATCATTTGATGATTTTAAAATGATGTTTAAGGACTTGATATCATTATGTATATGAATAATATACAACCTATCCATTATAAACATGTCTTACGTAACAAAACATTTAAAAGAAAACAAGTAAGTTAACACCCGAAACAACGATAATACTAAGATATAATTATCAAATCAATATTAAAAGATCATATATGATATCATATTAATGTATATGATTCTTGTATAATTTAATAACCATTATTTCACCATTATACAGGAGGTTAACCTACCCCAACCAAGGAAAAGTACAAGGTAAGGGGTTTTCATCTCACTCCTTATTCCCGTGAGATTCATGCCATATCTCTACCATCACCTTTTGTGTGGTGTATGTACTGCCCATAATTATATTCTTTGTGTAATACACTCTAATTTATGTGTATTTACATATTCATTGTATGATACCTCTTTAATGGGTTGTATGTTTCATAAGTTACCAAATTGGTAAGGGTTATTTCTCAATCTCTTCATTATCCGAGGTTGTTTATACGTAATAATCTACTGGGATCTCTTTATCATCCACATCCATGTTTCTTAAAAATGAATTCCAAAATATTTTTACTATTTACTAGAATATGGGTTAAAGTCATTTATACCCTAGTTTGACTTTTTATAAGAGGTTTATAAAGGAATCTTTTCGTCGATTTCCAAATAAGGTGCTTTTTAACCTTTTCGACAAAATTAAGGTAAGAATGTTTTTTTTATCTTATACGGCGGGTGTGGCTATTTTCCGCCGTTATAAAATCGTCAAAGCTTCCCTTACAAGATTATAAGAATATTTTCAAATTGAATTTATTATTTTATAATTATTTTACTTTTAAAATGATTTAAAAGAAAGATATATTTTTCTAAAATTGTCTTTATTTCATCTATGTCAACATCCTTTGATGGATTTTAAGCTTATATGAAGTTGATTTATTATGATACAAAACATCCATATTTTATTGAAGGTTTTGTGATATTTTTGACTGTGGATAAGTTATTCTTATGTCAATCATGGTTTTTGTTTAGAGTATTGACATTTCATAAGTTATTTGTAATCTGAATGTTTATGTTATATTTCAACCTTTCATTCAGATGAATGTGTTAGACAAGTATGTTACGGGTTGGGGACCGGTAAAAGTAAGCCCTCCGATTTGGTCTCCGGTTATTAGAGGAACTCCGGTTTGGTCTCCGGTTATTAGAGGAACTCCGGGTTGGTGTACAGTTATTAGAGGCACTCCGGGTTGGTGTCCGGTTATTAGAGGCACTCCGGGTTGGGTTCCGGTTACAGTTAGCCCCTAGGTCTTGGGACGAGGCCTTGACAAAGAAATTAAAGTTCAGTATTATGCATTCCAACATTATGAAAGTGGTTATTGATTTTTCATGTGATTATTCGATTAGTAGAATATCCATGTGAATAAGTAAATGGAATTATTTCATTTTATTTATGCCATACCATGTTGAAAGTTCAAGTTTGAAAGGCTTTTGTTTTAGTTATACATTACCTTAAATGTTTATTCTTATTTATGAAAGTTTCCGCTATATTGTTATCCTTACTGGGCATTTGAGCTCACCCCTTTTCTATGTTTTATTTTTCCCAGGAATTGAAGAAGTAAATTATGAATGACCTGCAGGGATATTATGTGGGGATATGAGTGTGGATTATGGAGACAATATGTTGTTGTAGTAGTTTTTAATTTTATGATGTAATGTAAGACTTATGAATATATCTAGTGTTTCCAAGACTACTAAACCAATCGGTCTTTTGAGATTTGATCTTTCTTGTGATCATGCCAATGTTATGTAATAATGCACTGACTCTGTGTAACTAGGGTCGGGGTGTTACAGTTTGTATCAGAGGAAGTTTAGTACAAACCTTGGAAGCTAGATTTAGATAAACTCTGATTAGAGCACATAGATTTAAGATGAATTTTGAGGATTAGTATAGAAGAACTTCCTAGAATTTTGTTATTGTAGAGATTTTGTGAGTTTTCCGAGCAATACATCCCTGTCTGGATACGAGCAGGTAGAGGCGGCTCTGGTACAGATGTACCTAGGGGTAAAACCCGAAAACACCGCTTTGAGCTCGACTCGAACAGGAACTGGTGCACGACAATGGGCCTTGCTGCACTCTTGGTTACGATACTCCCAGGGGATATGCTTAGGATAACTCTCATTTTCTTTACAAACTATTATGAAGGGTTTATGGGTATATACTTCCTTAAAGGAGACATTTTTATGATTATGGATTATATCCATAAACAATTTAATTTATGTTATGTGTTTTACAAGTTTGGGATTAGGTATTGTTATTCATAAACTAATCTAATGTATGCCATTGTTTAGAAATGGCGCCCAGTAGAAGGAACGAGAACTCTAGCAATGCACATGATACAAAGAGAAAGAAGGATCATATATTTCATGTTCTTAAGCTAGAATTTATAAGAGAAATAGTTTCGCATGTATTATCACCATATGAAGAAATAATATCATTTGTTGATAAGATAAGTAAAGAGTTTACTGAGTCCTATGGTTTTGAAGGGAAGCAAGAGAAGAAAAGGATGGAAGAGAGAAATATGGATAAAGGGAAGTGGGAAAAGAAGAATTTTTCCATATGTGATAACTATGGAAAGAAACACCCTGGAACTTGCCTGAAAGGAATGGGAGTTTATTATAAGTATGGAGGAAAAGGGCACAAAGTACGTGACTGCAAGGGTAAGAAAATGGTTTCAAATGTACAATGATTCATTTTCAAGGAGTTTGGACACTACGCGAACCTATGTCCTAGTCATCAGACTATGCCGCGAATGATGCTATTGGATAATAATCAAGTTATGATACTACCACAAATGAAGAGGAATGATTAGAGTTCTTATGTTGATTATGTCAATTGAATGTTGTATCAACAATGTACTTGTTATAATAATTATGGAGTATATAAGGATTGTACTTCAGTACTATTTCATTAAGGAATTTAGATTGTGTGGAACAAAGAAAAGTGACTCAACAGCAGGATAAATTTTTGGAAAATATATGGTTGAGAGATTGAGAAACCATAATATAGTTCTGATACCGAGGTAGTGATTTTGGAATAATACATGATTTTTTTGGATAAATTATATTGGATATTCTTGACTACCTTGGAACTGATTAATGATTTGTATATTCCATCATTGTTGGGGTTTAAAACATTTTTGGATTGATGAAGTATATCCATCATTCTATATGGAATAAGGGAGCATGAATGTAATCAAGGAATATGGTAATTCAGGATGTTTCAGTGTATTAAAAGAATACATGATGAAGGTATTCGTATGCTATTACGGGGTAAAAAGGATCTACACTATGTTTACCTTCCTTATAAATGTTGTACTGTGAGTTTGGACAGAAGTATTTTGGATAGTTCTAGTTTGGATTATTTTGGATTGCCATAAAAGGACAACCCGGAGGTCGGGCGGCAACCCGTCGCGTCCGGCAAGGCTGCGAGACTTGAACCCGCAACCGAAGGGCGACAAGGGTGTATCACCTACCACTGGTGCACGAGATTTCCTGGATTAAATAATGTAGTTTTTATTAAAAGATCTTGTAGATGAATTATAAATTCGTTTATTTTGGAACCCTATACGAATAGTGTAAATAGAATTTTTTTTACGTTCTATAATCTTTTAGAGTGAAAGATGATTTTGTGGTAGAAATTTATTAATGGATAAAACTATAATTATAAAGTAATTATATCTCCTTATGATCTTAGCCAATCTCATAAATAAATTCCTCAACATTAAGAAAAGTAATTTTGAACAAAAATGTTGTCCTAGATGGTACCTTAGATCATCACTAATTTATGGATTTGGGATTGTTGGCCTTTTCATATCCATGTTCTCTACCACTCTCCATCAGGTAATTGATGGTTAGATTTCTCTTCCATATCCATATTTTCCTACATAGAACCCTAGTATGTGTTATTTTCGGTAATCTTCATACTTTCCACTCTTTATTTTAAATAGAGGCCTCATTAATTCACTTTTCGATGTGGGATTTCAACTAAGATATTTTGAAACGTCAAAAATGTGTTATCCTAATACCCTATGTTTTTTTGAACTGATGGTATTTCAAATTATCATAGATTGATGAATTTAAGGACCTCAATTTTACACTTTTTTGTGATTGATGACCTCAATCACTACCTATAAATATTTACGTTTTTCCTCCAATTATATGTCTCTAATTGCCACCAATGTTCTCCTAATCGAGATCATAATTTGGTGGTGACCCTTTCATTTCTCTTTTCCTCGTATTAAGACTAAATTTTAGTAACTCAATTTCCGATGTGAGTTTTGCCACAAATATATTTTCTGTTTTCAACCTTTTATTTTCGAAGAAAAATTTCAAATTGCGAGGAGGCAATTTATTTAAGGAGGGGAGAATGTAACACCCCAAGATTTCATAGTATGTTATTTCTTCAAAATAATTTAATAACTGGCACTATACGCAAGATCGGGTTCAACCGCACCATGACATACCAAACAAGCTGTTCAAAAGAGGTCATGAATAGTATTAACTAAATTTTAAACTTTATATAGTCCTTATAATTTTAGAATCCATATTATCAGTTTCTTAGACATAATGTAAGAACAAATTCGTTTTTAGTATTGCACTTTTACCAACTTTTAATAGTGAACCCTTTTTAAATACAATATTTTAAACTTTTTGACTAAATGGGGACATCAAAAATTTAAAATGAAACACCTTGAGCTTCCACGGTACGCTTTCCTTTGAATAATACAGTAGCGTGTGTTGTACGCAACTTTGAGTTTTAACACACACCACAACCGATCAAACTAGCCGTTATGAATAGTAATACCTACTTTTTAAAATTATATATCTTTTATATTTCAAAATGGAATTCATTTTTGGATTCGGAATATCGAATTTAGCCTAAGGTGAAATTTTGGTACTTTTCGGATAACTTTAATATTTTGATGAATAGTGAAAATTACTAAATTTTAATTAAAAACAACTTTTTTAGTCAAAATAATTAATAGTGATAAATTATGAATTTGAGTGGTTTTAAAGTATATTTAGAATATATTTTTACCATTTAATATAATTTTAGTCATCAGACATAATTTTACAATTAAACCGAACATAAACAAGTGTCAATCTTTTGATAGTTATTATCTCTTAAAAACACATTTTTTGTTTTGACAGCGGGAATTAATTTTAAATTAATTTCTGCCACTTCTGTGTTTTGAATTTAGAAAAATGGATTCCATATTTGGTATCAGGATGTTCAAAATTTGTAAATAGGTAACTTTTATTTTTAGACATTTTGAATAATTATTGCGGTAAATATTTTATTTACCATGTTTAAGGGTAAATCCGGTAAATAAGGGTTAAAAAAATAATATTATAATAATACTAAATTACCCTAAAACGTGTCCTATCCTTATTGGTTGATAAATTTTAGACCATAGGAATATTTGGGTCGATTTTGGGACCCCATGGTGCCACTTGTAGGTGATAGGGACATTTTATTTTAATTAGGTTAAAATGAATACAAAAATGACACAAGCATATATCTTTTAGAAAAACAATTTTTACATAGGGTTATATATTTTGGATTTTAGATTATAAATATTCATTAGAAATATAAACATATTTCCTACATAATGATATTTTATTTATAATTTTTAGGCATTAAATAATTTAATTTATTTATGACACAATGATGATGAATTAATTACTATAATAGTGAAAAATTAAAATAATTGATATTATAAATACCAAAATAAATATAATATGAAACTTTTAATGAATTAAACTAATTTTATAGGATAATATGATATATTAGGATTGATTTATTTGACTTTTTTCGAAGTAATAAATCTATTATGAGTTTCACAAAAATCAACTATTCAATAGTGTCAAAATTGACACAAAAGAGTTTTTAAAACAAATATTATATTATTAATTGATATTAAATTCTTAAAAATCTAAGGTTCGTCCAAGAGACTTATATCATGATAGGTTCATCATTAAGGGGCCACTTGGGGGTATCTTGGATGTATATGGTATGTTTAGTAACCATATAATATAAAAATACAAAGAGACATTGTAAAAGTGAAATTAATTAACTTAGAGTTAATACTTAAAGATAAGGTTAATATAATGACCCAAACCTGTATAAATTATATTGGTTGAGTGGTCTTCTACCTATCCCCACCTTAAAATTTAAATAATCAACTTTTGAGCCATTAGAAACCGAATATGAATTTATTATAAATTAATATCTCTAGCTTTTCCAAAGGTGCCCCTCACCCTTCTTATAAAAGGGCACTCCTCCTTCTCATTTCTTCACACCTTCAAAGCCTTTTGGTTCGGAAAAACTCTGCCCAAATACTCTCCCAAATTCCCTCACTACAACCTAGAGGCCTTAGTTTGATCAAAAAGCCAACCTAAGGAGCCCTTTTGATCAAATCAAAAGGAAGAACCCGAAGAAGAGGTAATGATTTCACCACCCTTTTCCAAGTTCATTTCATCTTCCACTTCTTCTTCCTTTGTTGTTACCATTCTAAAATAATAACTCCAGTATCATATATATACTATGATGTTATTATAAATATGGTACAACCATATTCAGTATTCTATCCACCCTTTGAATAACATGTCACCATACGTGCGTACGTACGGCTTACCGTCTCCACGTCGTGGTGTAATTGTTATTCAATATATTATTATTTGGATGGGTATAATAATGATATGTAACTCATGTAAATAATAAATATAACATGTTAATGATTCTGTATATATGATATACCATCCATTTATATATTATTTTAAAATAATGATATTGTCGCTCGTGCGTACGTACGGACTACCGTCTCCACGAATGCGATAAGATTCATTCTCCATTATATCCATTCAAGTATAATTATCATTTGATGATTTAAAAATTATTTTTAAGGACTTGATATCATTCTGTATATGAATAATATACAACCTATCCATTATAAACATGTCTTATGTAACAAAACATTTAAAAGAAAACAAGTAAGTTAACACCCGAAACAACGATAATACTAAGATATAATTATCAAATCAATATTAAAAGATCATATATGATATCATATTAATGTATATGATTCTTGTATAATTTAATAACAATTATTTCACCATTATACAGGAGGTTAACCTACCCCAACCAAGTAAAAGTACAAGGTAAGGGTTTTTCATCTCACTCCTTATTCCCGTGAGATTCATGCCATATCTCCACCATCACCTTTTGTGTGGTGTATGTACTGCCCATAATTATATTCTTTGTGTAATACACTCTAATTTATGTGTATTTACATATTCATTGTATGATACCTCTTTCATGGGTTGTATGTTTCATAATTTACCAAATTGGTAAGGGTTATTTCGCAATCTCTTCATTATCCGAGGTTGTTTATACGTAATAATCTACTGGGATCTCTTTATCATCCACATCCATGTTTCTTAAAAATGAATTCCAAAACATTTTTACTATTTACTAGAATATGGGTTAAAGTCATTTATACCCTTGTTTGACTTTTTATAAGAGGTTTATAAAGGAATCTTTCTGTCGTTTTCCAAATAAGGTTCTTTTTAACCTTTTCGACAAAATTAAGGTAAGAATGTTTTTTTTAACTTATACGGCGGGTGTGGCTATTTCCGCCATTATAAAATCGTCGAAGCTTCCCTTACAAGCTTATAATAATATTTTCAAATTGAATGTATTGTTTTATAATTATGTTACTTTTAAAATGATTTAAAAGAAAGAGATATTTTTCTAAAATTGTCTTTATTTCATCTATGTCAACATCCTTTGATGGATTTTAAGCATATATGAAGTTGATTTATTATGATACAAATCATCCATATTTTATTGAAGGTTTTGCGATATTTTTGACTGTGGATAAGTTATTCTTATGTTAATCATGGTTTTTGTTTAGAGTATTGACATTTCACAAGTTATTTGTAATCTGAATGTTTATGTTATATTTCAACCTTTCATTCAGATGAATGTGTTAGACAAGTATGTTCCGGGTTGGGGATCGGTAAAATTAATCCCTCCGGTTTGGTCTCCGGTTATTAGAGGAACTCCGGTTTGGTCTACGGTTATTAGAGGAACTCCGGGTTGGTGTCCGGTTATTAGAGGCACTCCAGGTTGGTGTCCGGTTATTAGAGGCACTACGGGTTGGGTTCTGGTTACAGTTAGCCCCTAGGTCTTAGGACGAGGCCTTGACAAAGAAATTAAAGTTCAGCAATATGCATTCCAACATTATGAAAGTGGTTTTTGATTTTGCATGTGATTATTCGATTAGTATAATATCCATGTGAATACAAAATGGAATTATTTCATTTTATTTATGTCATACCATGTTGAAAGTTCAAGTTTGAAAGGCTTTTGTTTTAGTTATACATTACCTTAAATGTTTATTCTTATTTATGAAAGTTTCCGCTATATTGTTATCCTTTCTGGGCATTACACTAGGTGCCATTTCTAAACAATGGCATACACTGGATTAGTTTATAAATTGCAATACAAAATTCCAAACTTGTAAAACGCTTAACATAAATCGAACAGTTTATGGATATAATCCATAATCATTAAAAATAATTCTTTGATGAATTATATGCTCATAAACCCTTCATAATGGTTTATAAATAAAATGATAATTATCCTAATCATATCCCCCCGGAGTGTCGTAACCAAGGGTGCAGCAAGTCTCATTGTCGTGCACCAATTCCCATTCGAGTCTAGCACAAAGCGGTGTTTTCAGGTTTTACCCCTAGGTACAGATGTGCTAGAGCCGCCTCATCCTACGCATATCCAAACAGGGATGTATTGCTTAGAAAACTCCAAAAATCCCTACAATATGAAAATTCTAGGAAGTTCTTCTATGATAATCCTCAAAGTCTATCTTAGGGTAAGGTTCTCTAATCACATTTTTTGTAAATCTAGTTTACATGGTTTGTACTAAACATCCTCTGATACCAACTACAATGCCCCAAACAGAATTACCTAGATTATTTTCATTATTAAATAACATTTTCAAGATACAAGGAATCATGTCCCGAAAGACCGATTAGTTTAGTAGCCTTGTAATTACTAGATACATTCATAAGTTTTACATTACATCCTGAAATAAAAACATCAACAACAATTTGTCCCCTTTTAACACACTTATATCCTTATCCTATCCCTACAGGTCAACCATTAAATACTTATTCACATCCTGGGAAAAATAATACAATGAAAGGGGTGAGCTCAGATGCTTAGTAAGGATAACAATATAGCGGAAACTTTCATAAATATGTATAAACATTTAAAAAATGTATAATACTAAAACAAAAGTCTATTAAACTTAAACTTCATCATAATATGGAAAAGATAAAATCAAATAATGTCATCTAATTATTCACATGGATATTCTAATAGTTGAATAATCACATTCAATATCAATAACCACTTTCATAATGATGGAATGCATAATGAGAGACTTCATAACCACATAGTCAAGGTCTTATGCCAAGAATACAAAAAATATTTTGTTAAGGCCTTGTTCTAAAACACTAATTTGTCTCATGAGACCTACCAATGCATTGAGGAGCTATAGCGGGCTCCACCCATCACTTACTAAGTCCAATGTATTCCTCATATGAAAAGGATTAAACATAACATAAACATTCATATTAAAACTAGCATACAAAATGTAAATACTTTATCCATAAACCATGAATGGTGTAAAAATAACACATCCACAGTCAAACATATCACAAAACCTTCAATACAATATCGAAGTTTTGTATTATAAAAAATCAACTTCAAACAAACATAAAATTCATTAAAAGATGTTGATATAGATGAAACGAAGACTATTTGAAATAATACCTCTTTCTATTATGAAATCATTTAAAAGTCACATAATTATAAAAGAAAACATTTATTTTTAAAATATTCTTAAAATATTGTATGGGAAGCTTCAACTATGATATAACAGTAGAAAATAGCCACACCCGCTGTATAAGTTAAAAAAAGAAATTCTTACTTTAGTTTTGTCGAAAAGGTCATAAGGTACCTTGTTTGAAAAATGATAGAAAGATTCCTTTCAAACCATTTAATAAAAAGTCAAAAAAGGGTATAAATTACTTTATCCCATAGTTTTTTAAATATTAAAAATGTTTTAAAATAAATTTTTAAAAAACATGGATGTGGATGATAAAGAGGTCACAGCAGATACTTACGTAAAAACAACCTCGGATAATAAAGAGACTGTGAAATTAACCATTAACTTTTAATTTTACTTGGTTGAGGTTATGTTAACCTCCTGTATAATAGTTAAATTATTGTTATTAGGTTATACAAGAGTCATATACAAAAATATGATATCATATATGATCTTATAATTTTGCTTTGTTGATAATATTTTAGTAGTATCATCGTTTCGGGTGTTAACTGATTCGTTTTCCTTTATATGATTGGTTGCGTAAGCCGTGTTTGTTACATATAGGATGCATTAGATTCATATACAGAATGATATTATGTTCATAAATATTATTTTTAATCATAAAATGAATATTATTCTTGAATTATTATGATGGGGAATGAGTCTCACCGCGTTCGTGGAGACGTTAATCCATACGTACGCACTAGCGACAATATCATTATATTGATGGTAAAATCGTATGTAATTGGATGTTATATCATATATATTGAATCATTAACATGTATTATTTTTATTTATATTAATTATACTCATTATTATACCCATCCAAATAACGAAGTATTTGAAAAACAAACTACACCACGACGTGGAGACGGTAAGTTGTACGTACGCACATATGGTGAATTTTTCATTCATATGATGGATAGAATAATGAATATGGTTTTAAAATTTTGATAAAAACATCCCATTATATAAAAGATACAGGACATATTATTTTAGAATAGAAACAACAAATAAAGAGGAAGTGTAAGAAGAAAAGAACTTGAAAGAGGTGATGAAATATTTACCTCTTCTTCGGGTTTACCCTATTGATTTGATCAAAAGGTCTCCTTAGGTTGTCTTTCTGACCAAAGTAAGGCTTATCGGTTGAATAGAGAAAAGTTTGGAGAATATTTGGGCAGGGGTTGGCCGAGCCAAAAGGCTTTGGAGGTGTGAAATTAAGAGAAGGGGAAGTGCCCTTTTATAAGAGATGTGAGGGTCATTTTAGGAAAAGCTTGAAATATTACTTTATAATAAAATAATTTTTGGGTTCTAATGGCTCCAAAAATATTTTTTTAGAGGATATGGTTGGGATGGGTGTAAAAACCCTTCAACCAATAGGTTTTAGATAGTTTTAGGTCACCATATTAACCTTATATTTTAGATTTAACTCTTAGTTAAATAGTTTGTCATTTACCATGTCTCTATGTATATTTATATTATATGGTTAATAAACTTACTATAAACTCCCAAGAATACCCCAAGTGTTTCTTTATTAATATATATAACCTTATCTATGTTTTTTGGCCGAACTTTATATTTTTAGGAATATTATATCCATTAATAATATAGTATTTATTTTAAAAACTCAATTATGTCAATTTTAAAACTATTTAGTATTTGATTTTTGTGAAAATCATAACAGCTGGATTACATCAAAAAAAATATTTAATCAACCGTAACATGTCATATTAAACTGTAAAATTTGTGGAATTCATAAAAAAAGTCTTAAATTACATTTATTTGGATACTTATAATATCAATTAATTTAATATTTATTTAATAAGGTAATTACTGCATATTCATTGTGTCATAAATAAATTATAATATTTAATGTCTAAAAATTATAAATAAAATACCATTATGTAAGAAATATTTTTATATTTCTAATGAATATTTATAGTAAAATTTATATTGTGTGTAACCCTATATTAAAAATGGTTTAGTTATTAAACTTTGAATTTAACTCTTTAAACTCTTCTTTAAATAAAATAATAATAAATGTTCTAATATAATCCAAGTGGACCAAAGTGTATCATATTTTATTCCTAAGGTTTTTTTTGGTCGAATTACACTTATCCAATTGAATTTTTACAAGTTTTAGGGTAATTATGATGTCATTTTTACCCTTAATTACTCTATTTACTTTTAACCGTGGTAAATAAAAGTCAAAGTTACTATTCAAAAAAAATTATTTTCATCTTATTGAACCAAATTTTACTTACTAATATTAACTGTGTGACTCGGATTTTTAAAATTCAACTCACAGAAGTGGTAAAATTATGTTTGAGGTAAATTTGCAAATTCTACTAGGAGATGGGTAAAAGACGGTAAAAAGTTCAATAAAATTTTTATATATCTAAGCTAGTTATAAAATGAATCCAATTAATTACAATGAAATTATATAGGTATTATGTATCTATTTTGACCTAAAATAAATTTAAATAAAATAAATAATTATTTAAATAAAAAGTCAGTTTTAACCAATAACGCAGTGTTTTACACTATTCATCAAAAATTGAAATTTTTCAGAAAAATACCAAAAAATCACCCTAAGATAATTTTAATATTCTGAATCCGAATTCTATTTTGAAATATAAAATTTATAAAATTTTAAAATGTGGTTATTACTATTCATAATGGCTAGTTTGATTGGTTGCGGTGTGTTAGAATCTCGAAGTTGCGTACAATGCAAGCTATTGCATTATTCAAAAGGAAACGTATCGTGGAAGCTTGGGGTGTTATAGGATAGGTGGTATGCCACCTCGCAAACTCTATTGAGGACCAAAAAGGGTCCTATGAACCTCAGAAACAACTTTCAGCCCCGGCCAAATCTCCGAAAACCTCGTCGAGGTGAGACCCGTAAAAAGTCATGGTCACCATCCTCGAACTCCAGAGGTCTTCGTCCCCTATCAGCATAAGACTTCTGCCTGCTCTGTGCAGTCTTAATCCACTCTTGAATGATCTGCACCTTCTCTGTGGTAGCCCATACCATCTCCTATCCCATGAGTGTTGACTCCCCTGGGTTAGTCCAGCATAGAGTTGATCTATAAGGTCGACCATACAATGCCTCAAATGGTTCCATAGAGATGGTGGAGTGATAGTTGTTTTTGTACATGTACTCCAACAAAGGAAAGTGATCCTCCCATTTGCGGCTGAAATCAAGGATGCAAGCACGCAACATGTCCTCAAGGGTATTAATTGTCCGCTCTATCTGACCATCCGTCTCAGGATGAATGGTGGTGCTCAATTGAAGCTAAGTCCCAAAAACCTCCATAAACCCCTTCCTTAGCCGTGAAGTGAAATTTTCATCATGATCCAAGAAAATATTCTAGGTAACTCCATGAAGTCGAACAATATTCTATACATAGAGGCATCCCAAGCTCTCTACTGATCCCTACTCTATGATAGGTAGGAAGTGGGCCGACTTGATGAGTCGTTCAATGGTCACCCAGATGTAATCATGTCCCTTGGACGTGAATGGAAGTCTTGTCACGAAGTCCATGGAAATTCCATCCCACTTCCACTCTGGCACCTCAAGTGGCTGAGCTAAACCCGCTAGAACCTAATTCTCTTCCTTCACTTGCTGACAAGTGAGGCACCATGAGACAAACTATGCCACTGCTTTCTTCATTCTCGACCACCAGTGCTAACATCAGAGGTCCTAGTACATCTTTTCCACTCTTGGATGTACCACTAGATTGGAATTATGGAACTCCCTCAACACTTCCTCCCATAGCACAACTGGTACCACAGTACGTACTCTGAAGATGATGATGTGCTCCCCACCTTTAGAAGATCCATCAGGTGCCTGTCTTGTAGATATCTGAGCATGTATAGCCTCACAGTCAGTGTCCCCAAGTTGTGCCTCCCTAACTCGCTGAAGGAGTGGGGGAGTGACTGTCAGATACTGAAGATAAGCTTCTCCATCTCGATCCACATAGGATATCCGCAAAGCAGATAGCTACTCTATCACCTCACTCAGTAATTGTATACCTGATCTCCTCATGAGTGCATCTGCTACTACGTTCCCCTTCTTAGGAGTATAAACTATCTCGAATTCATAGTCTAGGAGGAACTCAAGCCAACACCGATGTCTCAGGTTCAGGTCCTTCTGAGAGAAGATATACCTGAGACTCTTGTGATCAGAGTAGACTATAAAATGTTCACCCATCAAGTAATGTCGCCACATCTTCAAGGAGAAGATCACTACTGCTAACTCAAGGTCATGGGTAGCATAGTTTTTCTCATGATATCTCATCTGTCGACAAATATACATGATCACTACTCGCTCATGCACCAGGACACATCCGATCTCGGTCCCTAATGAGTCGCAGTAGTCTACATACCCAACGCCCTCCTCTAGTAGCCTCAAGATGGGGGAACTCGTCAGTCTCTGCCTCAACTTCTTGAAACTCTGGTGGAATCTCTCTGACCACACGAAGGGTTTACCCTTATTCTTCAACGCTGATAAGAGTGTCACAACTTTGGAAAAGTCAAGCACAAATCTCTGGTAGTAACCAGCCAGACCCAGGAAACTTTGCACCTCTGTCGCACTCCTTGGTGGCTCCCAAGTAAGCATAGCCTCAATCTTCACTGGATCCACCGCAAATCCAGTCTTTGAGATGACGTGTCCCAAGAATTGAACCTCTCAGATCCAAAACTAGCACTTCGAGATCTTACCATATAGCTGGTGCTCTCAGAGTGTGTCTAGAACTATCTGCAGATGATGAGTATGCTCCTCCTTTGTAGATGATTATAATTGGATGTCATCAATTATGACTACTATAAAGCAATCGAGGTATGACTGGAAGATTCTATTTATGAGTCCCATGAACACTGCTGTAGATTTGTTCATGCCGACCGGCATAACCAAGAACTCATATGGGTCATACCGACATCTGAAGGCCATATTCTGCACATCCTCGTTTCGTACCCTAAGCTGGTGATAGCCTGACCGGAGGTCTATCTTCGAAAACCACCATGCTCTCTTTATCTCATAAAAAAGATCATCAATCCAGATTAATGGGTACATTTTCTTCACGATCCCCTAGTTTAGGCACCAATAGTCCACACAGAGCCTCAAAATCCCATCTGCCTTCTTGGTGAACAAAATCGAGGTTGCCCAAGGAGAAACATTGGGCCTAATGAACCCCTTCCTCTACAAGCCCTCCAGTTGTACTCACAGTTCTCGAAGCTCCACAGGATCCATCCAATATGCTGGTGTAGATATCGGTGTCATCTCAGGGCACTACTGGAAAAATAAACTTTACCAACGGTTTGGAACCATTGGTATAGGCCTCCAAACCGTTGGTATAGCCTATACCAACGGTTTGGAGAACCGTAGCCAAGTAAGCCGTTGGGATAGGTCTATACCAACGGTTTTGGAAACCGTTGGTATAGGTAATATGAAATCTATACCAACGGTAATGGAACCGTTGGTATATAAATTCCAAAAATAAAAAATCCGCTGGGATTTGATCCCAGGACCCCTCGTTTATAATCGAACGACTTAACCACTAAGCTAACATCACTTTTGTAAACATAATTTCATAAATATATATATGTATTATCATAATTATTTAAAATTTTGATTTATATAATGTTCTCGGTTATTAGGTCTGGAAAAAAAATAAAGAACAGATCCCAACGGTTTTGAAAACCATTGGGATAGCCCTATCCCAACGGTTTTCAAAACCGTTGGGATAGGTTAGTGGTGGGTTGAATTGTTTTTTTGGCGAATGTTGAATTCTTGGATGGTTTTTCCCAACGGTTTTGGTGAACCGTTGGGAAAGGCCACTCTTTCCCAACGGTTCACCAAAACCGTTGGGAAAGAGGCTCAAAAGACAGCCTTTCCCAACGGTTTTGGTGAACCGTTGGGAAAGGGTCCCTCTTTCCCAACGGTTTGCCAAAACCGTTGGGAAAGAGGCTCAAAAGACATCCTTTCCCATCGGTTTTGGTGAACCGTTGGTAAAGGGTCACTCTTTCCCAACGGTTTGCCAAAACCGTTGGGAAAGGTGGGGAAATATATGGATTTCCCAACGGTTTTGGTGAACCGTTGGGAAAGGCCACCTATACCAACGGTTTTTACAAACCGTTGGTATAGAAGTGTTGGGAAAGATCATCTTTCTAGTAGTGGGGTACAAGTCGGTATAAAAGTATGCCTCTCTATGTGGATGTAGTCACAGAGCATCATCAGGAATGACATCAGCATACTGGTCCACCACTATAGGATAGCTCGGACTCTCAACATCAACTACTCTGAGGGTAAGGATTTCCAAATGATGAGTAATCAACTGCACCCACCTCTGGGTAAGTCCATCCTATGTAGCAAAGGTTTCCTTCTCATTGGTGAAGGAAATCCTTGTCTCATCCATGCGGACACACCACACATTGCACCTAATACAATCGATCTGAGCATGGACTGTGAATACCTAGTCCATGATCAAGATGACGTCGTAAGTCCTTGACACCGCTACTAGGATATCTCATCCAAAGCTATCACTTCCTAGAGTAAGATCACACTACTGGTACCAGTTTTTAATCATCAAATCCTCTCCAGTAGGAGTCTGTATTCATAAGGATCGAGCCAACGGCTCCACCAGAATCTTGGAGCTCCGAACAATGGTCGTGGAAATAAAAGAGTGACTGGCACCGGTGTCTAAAAGTATTGCATCTAAGGTGAAGTAGACACATATCGTACCTAGAATCATATTCGGAGTGTTTTCATTGTAAGCATCAGCGGTCTAGAGCTGAGCTCGTCCCAGTCCACCTGCTCCTTGTGGTCAAGGTGCATGACCTGGAGGTGGTGGCGGTAGAACCTCAAATCGTCGTCCATTGCCTGTTTCATGGCCATCTCCTCTACCACGTCCGCCTACTACCTGCGGACCTCCTCGATCGAATATTCACATATGCCCAAGTGGTCCTTTGACTATCTTCTGGTTGTCCGTATGACAGGTCAGTCTATCACGAGCCATGTGACCCTTCCTGTCTCACGAGTAACACTTCATGCTCCTCGCATGTCCCACTCTGTCTCGAGAGCCGCACAGGACCGACCCAGTATCACAAAATTGTCCACCTATAGGTATGGTCCTCTTAGACCTATGCGTCATCAGTCTTCTGCCAGCTGCAAATGACTCTGCTATATAACGTTCGGTGGTGGGTCTCGCTGCCAGTGACTTCTCATCAAGGAATCTCTCCACTAAGTGTGCTCTCTCTAACACCTTTTCCTATATTGTTATGATAAGAGAAATCATCAAAGTTATAATCTCTTATTTGATCCCCTTACCGAAGGTTCAGACCCTAAATAAGGGGTCCCACTACATTTCAGTAGAGTAGCGTGAGTGGTCGGTGAACCTCATTGAATACTGATCCATGGTCATGCTGCCTTACTGAAAGTGGATAATCTCTTGTATACGCACAGAGCATAAGGTCGTTGGGCCGAACTCTGCCCTGAAAAGGCTCTCGAAGTCTGCCAAGATGAGATTCACCTCATCGTGAACCTGAAGAATCAAGCTCCACCATCTCCTTACTACTACTTGAAGAAGTCTGGCTGCAAGGATGACCATAAGATCATCTGGTGTCCCTACCAGTTGAAAAAACTATGACCACGGCCTCCAGCCATCCCTCAGCTACCTGTGGATTTGTCTCGCCCCAGAACCTCAGTGACCTCTGGCACTTGAACTCATGCAATGAGCACAATCGGCATGCACCCTCTACTACTGGGGTTTGTGGAATTGGCTGCCCAATGTGTAGTGGGGCTACTAGTACACCACTTGATGGTATAACTATCGAAAGGGGGCCCTACACTGAAGCCTCGTCGCTCGGTGGGTTGTCATCGCATACTCTACTGTGATCCTTGGCTGGATGGTTGTGTGGAGGCATCCTGAAAGAAATAGGTGTGCCATGTCAATAAGTTACACCTGGTGAGTTGACTCAAATAGAGCACAAAGAAAACTTTTCAAAAACACACACACAAATAGTGTTTTCATGCACTGAGTTGGAAATCAGAAGTCAAGGTCCTCGTGTATGGATACATCATTCCCCGAACCATCACTAGATTCCCCAAACTGAAAAACACATCCATTAAACCTAACACTATTGTCGAATCAAAAGATCAGATTCCAAGTTCTCTGATAGAACTGACCCCTCTGATACCAATTTTTCATGACACGTCCCCTAGGGTCTGTGTCGTTACTACCCCAAGCCTGCCTTCCATAGGCTAGGGGCTGGTGACTAGCACCAGAAAGTCATATCATAAAAATCGATAAGGAATTTTCTTTTAACATGAAAACTCACAAAATCCAACCACACAGCAAGATACAAGAACAAAGTAAACTATATAGTAAATAGGGTGAGTAGAGTAAGTAAAGGGGCCAGAATACAATCCCAACTAGAAAGTACAAGTAAAATTGAAAATAGCTCATGTTAACACCTTCCAAGGATCCAACCTGAAGGGTAGGTACAGATCTCAAACGGTCGTCTAAATAGTATGTCTCGTCTAATGGTCCACCTCCAAGCAGCCTCCAGTCCTGGCACCTTCAGCCTCGACCAACGTTGTCTGCCGTCTGCACAAGACAATGCAAGGTGTGGGTGTAGCCCGTGCAAGGGTGAGTATAAAAACACTCAGTAGGGACCCCGAGACCACCAAAGGTCTCACAGAATCCATAAATGATAATCCAAAAAGCAAGACCACAATTACAAATCACGAATCAATAATCATCCCTACTTAGGTATATTCCCATACATATACTTAAGTTATCACGTTGCCCAAATCATTCAAGAGGAACACATATCCCAACTCTTTATCCAAAATCACAAATGCTCCATGAAGAAAAGAATACCATGTAGGTAGCACCACACAGAATAATACCACAATGGTAAAGATTCAACTCACACTAGGTATAAGTTAAGAACGAAAGTATAGATGAGTAGTTGTATTCCTAGATCATCTTACTTCGTTGAGAATCTCTGTTGTTGAACCACATGGGATTGAAGATGACCCACACAAGATCTAAAGATAACCCACACATGATCTAAAGATAACTCATAGAGGTTCAAAAGATGACCCACACAAGATCCGTAGATGATGACCCACACAAAATCCGAAAATGTCCCTCATAGGATCTGAAGATTCTTTAAGTACAGCCATCCACAAGGTTCCCAAACTAAGTACGCTTGATATCGGGAGGATCTGATCCTCAATCCATTAGTCGCTACTTCAACTTATATAAATTTCTATGAATAAGTATCATGAAGTTCTGTCACAACATAAGGGACCCAACGCAACTGACCGCGTTTCAATCGAACACTCGGTCTGTAAGTTATTAGTGATTCTGTTCTCAAGGCTCGGTTGGATTCAGGTTCGATCCAACCTAGTCATACACCAAAATTATCCGAAACTCAAGTGGTTTATACCGAAAGGACCGTCTCAATCCAAGGATTCTGGAGCCATAGACGGTTCATCAAACAGACGTCCGGTTCTCAAGATATGGCCAAAAAGTCGTATTTGGGTCCAGATGGACCCGGGTCCAGGTCCGGCTTGGATGGGCTAGACCACGGCGGGCCTGGCCCACTGGGCTACGGTCTAGCCTGGCCCGCAAAGGGGGTGGCCCGTGGCAGGGGTGTCATGCCGTGTCGGGGCCTACCATAGCCACCACTCAGGCGAGGTGCCCACCGAGATTCCCAAATGGCCTGAGGGCCGTTCGGTTCTGGTCAACCCGGCGGCGCCATGTGGCGCGGCCTGCTGGCATGCGGGACCTGCTGGAGCAGGTCCTGCTTGGTGTATGCCATTTTTGCCTCTGCGGCCAGCCAAGTGTCATCCACCCTCCAGGTGCGCCACCGCAGCTCAATAGTCGCGGCCTCCAGCTACAGTGGTGCGGACGCGGGCCTCCCCAACTTCCACATGGTCGGTCAGCTTGCTGACCGCCACCCTCCTCTACCATGGCCAATGGGCCGCATCCACCTATATATTTGTAGTTGTGCCACCACCACCATCACCTACATCTGTTGTGCCAACCACCGCCTATACCCTGCCGGCACTGGTCACCGACACCGGTCGCCAACGGACTTCCACGGGTCACCGTGTGACCTCTGATGGCTCGTTCTTCAATCCGAAGGAATCGTTGTGTGTCCCGAGACGTCGCCTTTCCATCTATATCATTAAGGTCTAGTTACACTCAACCCAATTTTTTTCCTGCAAATAACATGCCGAACGTCGTAGTAGCGGAGGTATCGGGGCATGTACGTTTGGCTCGCACCCTCCGCATTAGATCGATAGTAGGCAGTTCATAGATTGAAAACAATGATTCATCATGAAGAACAATATGAACAATTCCCTACCTCAACCATTATTTGGAGATGGAATGAGGAAGAAGATGAATATGATGAAGACGCCAACATTCGTCGCTCCCGCAACATGCTTCCAAACCGCGCTCCAACGTCGGTTCAACGTTCTTGATCCAGAAAGATGTTTGTTCTTCGTTGGAGCTTCCAAGTTCATTCCACTGATAGTTATCTAGACAAAAGTCCATAAGGTTTTCCACCCAATTCAAAAAACAAGAGAGGTGATGATCCCCTCTCATTTAATTTAAATTATTAGATTTTACTTAACTATTAATGTCACCACAGTAAAAGCGGGGTTTCAAGGTCGGTTGGTCCCCACCACCAAATTCAAAAAGTGGTGGAGTGATTTTGAATAAAAATTAAAAAAAATTATTTTATTTTATTCCTCTGAAAAACCCAAAAATTCATCTTCCACTATCTACCTACTAAAATTGAAGTGAAGATCTTCTTAAGAGAATATTGGCACTGCGAGTTTAACAGTGTCCTCAAATTTCAATTCTGAGCACCAGTTCAAAAGTTACAAATTGCCGCTCGCTTGTTAACTGAACATACTTAAAGAAAGTTTTGAAATTCATTCTAGCCACTCTGGGCCTTGGAATCATGTGCTGTCAAGTTTTACAAACTCATAATATATCCATATAATTAAAAAAATTACATGGAAAAAATAAAAATCTGGGTCATTACAGAAAATCTCTTATAAGTTAATGATGTGTCCCAAGTATCTATTCGGAAGAAGTAAATTCATGAGCCATAAAATTTACTAAAATCATATAATGTTATAATAGAGTATGATCACTCTAATAAGGAATAAAATTTGGATATTATGGATCATAGATAAAAAATTTTGGGATATAATACCTCTCCCCTATTCAATGTTTTGTAGTAAATCAAACATTTTGAAGAAACTAAAATGTAACTTAGAGAAATGGGTAGGAAGATGTGTCATTATTTTTTTATTACAATGATAACTTTAAAGGGAATATAATTTTAATGGTCATAAAATATAAAACTCTTATATTTTATTAAATATATATGTTTTAATAAATTTCTTTTTTTTGATATCTTGTGTGACATGCAACAGCAAGTTTTAATGAACAACAACACCCTATTAATATTTTTATTCAAATAATACAGATATTAACTAGACATTAAACATGTTGGAATGAATATAAATAATAAAATTTTAAATATTAATAATATTTTATTTATATAACAATAACTTTTAAATAAAAAAGTAATTAATTTAAGACAAAGTCCTTATAGGTTTTGACTATAATATTTTCTCAAAAAAATTATTTCTTTTTGTGAAAAATAATAAAATTATTTTAGGAAAATTTTAGTATGTAATTGTGATAAAATAAAATTAATTTTTTAGATCAGTGTTTCAAAATTAACTTTGGGTGAATTTTTGGGATATTTTGAAAAATATTAATTTTTTTATGAATAATGAAAAAAATTACATTTTTATAAAAACTACATTTTAGTTTAAAATATTTATAAGGTTATTTTAAAAAAATTGTTTAAAAGTAAAATTAGTTTAATTATATATCTATTAATCAAATTTATTTCATTATAATAATTTTTATATTTAATTTTTTTATAAAAAAATTAAAAAATTTGAAAATTTTCTCTTTGGAAAACAACTTTCTCATCACCTTTGTTGGCTTTACTTTAAAATAAAATTTTCCATTTCTATGAATAGAATCTGGAAATATTTATTCCATATTTTTAATTGTAATAATTTATGTTATTTAGTGTGGCCTATATAATTTTTGGTCAAAAATAATAGTAAAAATAGTAAAAATTAATTATCAGGGCTAATGTTTAAACAGGTTTATCAGGGGTGGATAATTAAAAAGATAAGGGGAAAATCACCTATAAACTTGTCCAAATACCATTAAATTGAAGTTTTTAAACCTAATCTCCTATAAGGTTCTATAATTATAAATTTCAGATCCTTTTTTCATTTTAAATATGTGGGTAAAGTTTGATATTTTAAAAATACCAAGTGTGTCCTCTTGTCCCTTATATATGGACACCCCAATTCCTCTCAACTTAAACCTTTAAAAACACTTTTGTTCATCCTAAAACTATCTAAATTAATTCCATACCCACTTCATAGAGACCCTATTTTTATTAGGAAGCCCTCATATAAAGTCTTTTTTTATAAAAATAAAGAGGCTGTCCAAAGAAGAGGTAAATTTTTAAAGTTGTGTTTTTGATTTATTCATTCTTCAAACACCTTGAGATACTATTCTATTATACTGATATAATATAAAAATTAAATCCCATATACAAATATGTCATTATTTTTATGTAATAACCTATATCAATTTCCACCTCCATTAAAATTGAAACGCACCAATCGATCATGTGTATGGAGGACAACCACTTCCCGAACCGATGATATTAATATTCCATCACCACAGTATATGGAGAGTTATAATTATGGAATAAATGTTTATATATGGTATTTTTTATTTTTTTCATTATTTAAAATATATTATATCACATATTCCTTCTTACTATCCATTTAGTGGGAATATGATAACGTCGCACGTGTGTATGTCGGACTACCACCTCACACAATGATGTGATTCATTCATGCTTTCCATGTAAGGTAATAATGATAGTTTGAATGAAAATGTGTGTTATATATGTGAAATATAAATGATTTCATAAATTTAATATATTATTTTATTTTCATTCATTTCATCTGTTAACAAAATGGACACAACGTTCATGCGTATGTATAGTCTACCGTGTCCTAGAATTGTTTATTTCATTTTAAATATATAACTATTATGGATTAATCTAAATAAAAATATACTGAATATATTTTATATTTATATAATGGTTAAAATTATGTGTATGGTTGATCAATTATTACTATAATAAAAATATATGTGAAAAATGAAGTAGTTATTACACAAAACATAATTTTAAAAAATATTTTTTATTAAATGGGTAATAAAAGTATATAAGTACATCATATATGATACAATATATATTAGTATTCCCATGTAATATATTTATAATAAATTTATATTTATTATATAAGTTTTTATTATTATTTTAATGCAAGTGTAACTGCAGGTAAGTGATTTTTTATCAATTTTCCTTCTCTGAGACAGATCTAACATTATGCATCTATCTTCTATTACGAGATGTATATACAAACCCGTTATAATGAAATATATTGAATTTATTTATTATATTGATATTTTATCTTTAATTTAATTTTATTCTTTCATTTTTTATTTCAATTTAATTTTACCAGATTGGTAAGTGATTTATGATACAATCTCATCGTTTATTGTTTATGATTATGTTTCTAATGAGGAAATATTTTGATACATATTTCACGAAATTAATGAATTTAATTGTGAATTTTTTATTTCATGATAATAAATTTTTCCCCTTCATTTTCCTCTCATAATGTAATAAAGAGTTTAAAAATAATGTACTTAATAAAAATCTTCTTTTTTTCTCACTTCGGTCAAAAAACTATTTTCATCCAAAACCAAGTATTCTATAAGTGTATTAAAAAATGTTTTTAACATAATCAAAATAATTTATTAAACATATTTTTTCATGTTTGAATTTTTATTAATTTTTTTAAAGGAATATTCATGTCATTTTCAATGAAAAGGCTCATTTTTCTTTTACCAAAAATGTTAATGGAATATTTGTTTTAACATGTATGAAATGTAAATAATTTCCCAATGTCATGACTGTATAATGTATTAAATATTACTTTATAAGTTATCAAGTTTATTTCAATTAAAATTATTTATATAATATTATATGATTTGTTAGTTTTTAAAATTCATTTGTGGAGAAGCATTATTTTCCTCAAGAAATGATCCAAGTTATCTTTCATAATAATTTTATATATAAGATAAAAAACCTTTATGTTACTAATTCTTTACTAGAAATATGATCCTATGAAACCATTATTGTTATTTAACTTGATGTTTTATTTTTATGATGAAAATATTGTTATGAAACCCATTTATTTTCCACAAGTTATACCACACTAAAATGCATATGATACTATATTATTTTTCCACAATTTATTTTTTGATTAAATAATGAAATGGTTATGGAACCTATTTATATTCCATAGGTTGTGTTTGGATTAAAGGTTTTTGAAACCCATATGATTCCATTTTTTCTTATATTATTAATGTTTTATTATCTTATGGAATACATATATATGATTCTCATTATTTGATAGATGGGACCAATATCTCCCAATAATGAATTTGGTAATGATTGATATCTCATTAGATGAATAGGACTTAAATGGGGATTAAACCTAGTTTAGTATGGAATATTATCCATTATGATAGAATTGGGAGTAAACCTTAACTACTATGATGTTCTGGGGAGTGAACTAATTTGACTATGATAGTATTGGAAATAATACTTTAAATACAAAGGAATTAAATTTGTATTTTTATGTGCATGTCACAAAATTGTGCCTTATGTCATTGTTATTTTCTCATGGTTCATGTTTTTTGATTTCATTATGATTTTTGTCTTATGAAATATGGATATTTATTACATTATACTTTTTTATAATATATTATATATGAGATATGATTTTTAATTGTAATTCTAATGTTATAAAACCCTTATGCTCATGATATGTTGATATCTCCCTTGTTTACCCTTATTGATCATCTGAGTTTACCCTTTCTTATATTACATTTCCCCATGTTTTGATGAAAGGCATTTTGTATGATATTTCATATAGGGGCTCATGTTATAAATAATGTAGTGGGAGATTATTTAGCTCACTTATTGACTAGTTGTTTATGTGTATATGTTTCCAAAGCCACTAGACCAAAATAATTTCGGTGTGGATCAATATCTTAAGTATTAAATATTCATCTATTAAGATATAATATTTTTTATGGTAAGTTTTCTTCATTAAAAATATTGATAATATTTAGATAATTTTATGGTTATGAATTATGTCACGACTCCCTCCCCACAATGTGTACCCCTCCTAGGCCGGCAATGTGAGAAGGGAGATAATGACCCCCGAGTCCTGCCTCCAGTCGGCCCCGGGTTGGCGACTAGCACCGAGGGTATAGTAAACACACAGATGGGAGGCATTACCCTCTAAGAGAACACATGCGGAAGAGAGGGATAAGATAGACACCAACCAACTCCAACTCAGAACTGAAATATAAAAGAAAACCCAAGTGCACATATGTAATTTCATGAAAAAGTACTACAAGTGGAAGGGGAAACTGCAAGTACCCAAAAGAAAGTAAAAACAGCAGCAACCACAAGCCTGAACAGCTCCTGCAACCCCAAGCTAGTAGAAACCAGCTTGATCTAAAACCTTCTCCAAGTGACCTAAAAACAGTTTATATATACATAGGGTGAGTATAACAATATACTCAGTAGGATCCTCCCTGAATCCTCTCGTGAAAAATTAAAGAAAGCATGCTAAAGCACAGTGAACAACAAGTGAAACTAACTCGTCACCTAAACAGGTATTCTAAGTTCCCAACCTCACCATGGCTACACTCACCAATTAATGCATACAAGAATATATCATATATTAAACAATATAAAGGGTAACTCGCTACTACTTCCCCACTGGTTTGCCACTTTTCCCCAACGGCGCACGCCCTGAGCATCTTTCTCCAAAAAGTCTTTCCAGCAGACACCTGGGCGATGCACCACAATGTGCACCTCATGCAAGAAAACCACCACGTCCACATAAGCAAAGTAACCAGGTAGTTTATAGGAGCCACCAGAGCCCACATAACGTGTATCATACATTGGGTATTATACCTCAATCCATTACATCCCATACACCAAGTAAGGATCCTTAAGCCATCAAAACCTATACATGTTACACCTATAGAAGTCCGTGAGATACTATATCCAGAATATATGTGTGTGAATAACCACAAGCCATTACAGCCCTCTACACACATATATGGGGAAAACTAACCAATGTGTCTGCCAGCACAACTGATGACCAAGAGCAGAGAGCGGGGCCAAAGGGGGTAGTAATCCATCCATCCTCCCACCAGAATGTTGGGGAAAACACCCCCTAGGGCTCAGAATCCCTAGGGTGTCAATTACCCTTACTGACAGGGTGGAGTAGTATATTGAAACAGAAAAACAACATAATATACTATATCTCACAACCACACCATGTGCATAACCTGGTCTTGGACTCAACTGTAGCTAACGTTTCTCGGACTCCGGGCTGCCACTTCTAATACTAGGTATCCTATAATCATAAAACTATTTAAAGATATTTAATAAATTATTTCATTACCTTTTTATTAGTTTCACTTTACGTTAAATAATTATTTAAAAATTAATTAACCAAAGACAATTCCACATTAAATTTCATTAGCATCACACCCAAAGTCCACTATCCCTTTAAAATTACAACTTCATCATTATGTCTTAGCAAACTCCAACACCATGGGTTAACACCATTTATTCAAATATTCATTGTAGAATTACTTTCCCATATTCCCAAGAATTCTATAAAATATTTCTATGCTACTAAACACAAGGGGGCTCAACACGGTGAGTAGATGTGCTATCCGTCAAGTATTTTCCGCCTATAGCAATAGCGTAGACCCATCCGCCCTTGAGAAGCTAAACACGGAAAGCACATTGCATACCTCGTGCGTCTTCACATATTTCAGAAGCAGGGTAAGCAAGACTAGATACCTTTGGCAGTGGGGAAAAGTAAAGCAGGTAATTAACCAATAAGAATCAACACACATCCAGCAATCACATCTATCCCATTCCATCATCCCTGGTGTCCTCCCTGACACCCACATGCATAAACCGATCCATCTCGCCACTCTATCCATCAATTGATCCCACAACCAATATGCCTCCATGCCACCACATATCACCATAGCCATCTAGGCTCACATTACAGCACAAGCAGTAGTAAAGAAACATCTTAACAATTAGGATCTTGGACCCTTAACAAACAAGAGGGTAACTCAGAACCCTTCAAGAAATTATCTTTTATCAAACCACTAGTTCTTCAATAATTCTTGGATTAACCGATTTATTATTAATTAGTTCCAAATTCTGGAAACCAAACTAGTAAGTTATGACAAATAATTAAACATGCTTTCTGTACCAATTTGAATAACATAAAATTACAATAAGAAGAACCAGATTCATTTACATGCCTCTTTATCTTTATCCAAATAGTTATCAATTAATTCTTTCTTTATGTTCTTTACCAATTTTCGTCAAGAACAAAGTTCTAAACAATTTAATCATAGAAATCACACTATTTATCAAAATAGGAGGCAATAACATACGATCGATATCAATTTATTTATCCGGTTCAAATATTTATTAGGTCAATTCCATTGTCATCCAATAGGATAAAACATGATAATGAGACAGTTGCACATAAAGGAAAATAGAAGCAATTAATCCCCTAACTCACATAGTTCTTGACATTCTTTATGCACCCAATCGGTCACGATTCTCCTCTTTCATAAACTACATCCACTCGAGGATGCCATGGTACGACTGCACCAACCGAAATGAAAGAAAACCCCATTAGAAGCATGGATATAATAGGTTATAATATGGAAAGGAGAAACAGGAGAAGATGAATCCCAAAAGAACGACGATAAAACATACCTTATATCAAAGATTGTCCGATACAGATCGATTGCATAAAAACATAGCGAAACCAATCCTCGGAGGAATTTTTGATTATGAAACTCCAATGAGAATGATTGAAAGGTTATAGCATCTCATAGATGATAACAAATAAGAAGAAAAAGGGAGGAATATATCTTGTCCCTTTTGAAAATTTAACGGAGCGATGGTTTAAGATACGCTTAATTTCCCATTAAAAGTGGATCGCATTAAACCAGGCGGCTTCACCAAGTAAAACATCCTGGGCCTTAGGAATAATTAATATAGGATTTATGGCCTTTGAATCGTCCTAAAGAGTCCTTAAAATGTGGTTTTAAATGTATTTTACATCAAAGGAAATGTTAAAGGGGTGAAACTGTAGGAAGCTGGAAACACTGTACATGAACTCAAAATTTGGAAAAGGAAATAGAGGTTACCGTTAGAAGGTTACCGTTCTGGAAACATTGTTCACAAACTCAAAATTTGGAAAAGGAAATAGAGGCTACCATTAGAAGGTCACCATTCTAAAAACACTGTTCACAAACTCAAAATTTGGAAAAGGAAAGAGAGGATGTTGTTAGGACCTCACTAATCTAGAAACACAGTTCATAAACTCAAAATTTGGAAAAGGAAATAGAGGCTACTATCAGAACCTCACAGATCTAGAAACATTGTTCATGAATTCGAAATCTGGAAAAGGAAATAGAGGATGCTATTAGAATCTCCCTACTCTGGAAACACTATTCATGAACTCGAAATTTGGCCAAGGAAATAGAGGTTGCTATTAGAACCTCACTGGTCTGGAAACACTGTTCATGAACTCTAAATTTGGAAAAATAAATAGAGCCTGCTGTTAGAACCTCACTAGTCTAGAAACACTATTCATAGACTCAAAATTTGGTAATGGAAATAGATTCTACTGTTTGAACCTCACTGATCTAGAAACACTATTCATGAACTTGAAATTTGGAAAAGGAAATAGAGGCTACTGTTAGAACCTCACTGTTCTGGAAACACAGTTCATGAACTCAAAATTTGGAAAAGGAAATAGAGGATGTTGTTAGAACCTCACTATTCTCGAAACACTGTTCAAAGAACTCAAAATTTAGGAAAGGAAATAGAGGTTAACGTTAGAGGTTACCGATAGAGGTTACCATTAGAGGTTACTGATAGAACTGTTCACCGATGGAACTGTTCACAGAATTTGAAATTTGGAAAAGGAAAAAGAGGTTACCATTAGAGGTTACCGATAGAACTATTCATTGATGGAACTGTTCACTGAATTGGAAATTTGGAAAAGGAAAGAGAGGTTACTGTTAGAGGTTGCCGATAGAATTGGTCACTGATGGAACTGTTCATAGAATTGGAAATTTGGAAATGGAAAGAGAGGTTACCATTAGAGGTTACCAATATAACTATTCACCGACGGAACTGTTCAAAGATTTGGAATTTGGAAAAGGAAAGAGAGGTTACCATTAGAGGTTACTGATAGAACTGTTCACTAATGGAACTATTCACAAAAGGTTACCGTTTCACTGTTCACAACTGTCTACCCTTGGAACTATTCATCAAACTAGAAAATTGGAAAAGTGTTTGGGATAAGTCACATTGTCCTCCTGGAACACCTCAAACACCGTATTTTCCCAAAGTAATGGACTGAAGAGGTCTGGGACATTACATCAGATACCTCTCAAAACATTCTCATCCATGACAATTAAAAACCTACCTAATGTTAAAACGAAACGGGGTCTGAACAACCACCCTTTGAGATACCTCTCAAAATAGAGCAAGCCACAAAAACAACAATTGGAGCCATCTCATAAACATGAAAGGTTCATAACCACATAAGCTATATTGATACATAAAAACAATTAACATCAAACAACTCTAGGTATTGAGCATGTATCTGTGACTCACGTTCCCATGTACTCTCCTCCATGCCACAGTGTCGCCACAAGACACAAACCAAGGGGATAGAATTCTCGCGCAACACCTTCTTCTTGCGGTCTTGGATCTTCATAGGTCCCTCCTCAAAGGTTTCATCATCATCAACATCGATCTCTCCCCCAATCAATGATGTGAGAGTCATCATGAAGATAACGACAGAGCTGTGATACATGAAAAACATCATGTATCTGAATCATATACAGGAGAAGTGATACTCGATACACCAAAACTCCAACACGATCTAACACCTTGAAAGGCCAAACAAACCAGGGATAAATCTTACTTACACGACCAAACCTTCACTGCCCACGACGGGGATCACCTTCAGAAACACATGATCCCCAACATCAAACTCTAAGGGCCTCCTCCTTTGATCAGCATATGATTTCTAACGATATTAAGTTGTCTTCATCCTCTCATGAATCACCTGAAGCATCTCTATTATATTCTACACTAGTTCTGGTTTGAGAATTACTAACTCTCTAACCCCAGTCCAGCACAACGTAGAATGGAAAGGTCAACCATACAAGGTTTAATGCAGTTCTATACCGATGGTGGAGTGAAAACTATTATTGTAAGAGAACTACACCAAGGTTACGTTCTTCATCCACAAACCTCCAAAATCAAGAACACAAGAGTGTAACATGTCTTCAAGAGTCTGGATGGTTCGCTCTGTCTGACCGTCCGTTTGAGGATGAAAATTAGTGATAAGGCATCGTTGAGAACTGAAATCATATTGGAGACATCTCCACACCCTAGAGGTAAAATGAGGATCTGGATCATAAATTATCGTCCTTGGGACTCCATGATGTCTCACCACCTCCTCTAGATACTGGCTCCACAAAACATCCATAAAGCTCAACTCCTTAATCTCTATGAAGTGGGATGATTTTGTTATACGATCCACTAACACCCAAATAGCATCATATTCTCCTAGAGATTGAGGTAAACCAGTAACAAAGTCCATTGAGATGTCCTACCACTTCCACTGAGGAATATCTAATGGTTGTAGAAGACCACCAGGAACACAGTGTTCAGCCTTCACCTTCTGGAAAACCAAACATCAGGACACAAACTCCGCAACCGCACGCTTCAGCCCCAGCCACCAAAACTAGCTCCTCAAGGCTCGGTACATATTTTTCATGCCAGGATGAACAGCTAATGGAGAACTATGGAACTCTCTGAGAACTATCTCGCGCATCTTCAAAGGAATAAAAATCCTTCCATAATACAACACTCGATGTTGTTCATCCTCAGTCCAACCATCAGGGGCCTCGCTACAAACAATTCGGTCTCTCCATACCTCCACCTCAAGATCCCCCAACTGAGACTCTTCCACCTTATGCATCAGTTATGACTATACAGTCATCTAAAAAAGACAAACTCTACCCCCAACTTCTCCCATATCAAGACGTAATGTTTAC
Organism: Viscum album; assembly: GCA_963277665.1. NCBI lineage: Eukaryota > Viridiplantae > Streptophyta > Magnoliopsida > Santalales > Viscaceae > Viscum > Viscum album. The sequence goes on along the minus strand of OY728127.1, from coordinate 1,348,380,320 downwards.
AGTTCTTCCATTACTCTCCAGGAATCACCAGATTCACGTGCAGCATCACTACGTGACTTTCGACTCAATGCATCAATGACAACATTCCCTTTTCCTAGTGTATACAATATTTCTAAGTTGTATTACTGTAAGAACTCCATCCACTGACGATGTAATAAGTTCAAGTCATGCTGGGAGAAAACCTACCTCAAACTCTTATGATTGGTGAAAACCACAAAGCGCTCACCAATGAGGTAATGTCTCCACAACATCAGAGAAAACACCACAGCTGCCAACTCAAGATCATGGGTGGTATAGTTACGTTCATGGGGACACAACTGCCCAGAACCATAAGAAACAACTGACCTCTTCTACATGAGAACACATCCTAACCCCATATATAAAGCATCGTAGAAAACATCAAACTAAACTCCCTCAGCAGGAAGATAAAGAACTAGAGAACTTACTAACTTCTCCTTTAGATACTAAAAAGCTGCCTGACACTGATCATTCCATTTGAATGCCTGATCCTTCTTGGTCAAAACTATCATAGGATTCTCAAATTGTGAGAAATTGGCTACGAACCTCCTGTAGTAGCCTGTGAGACCAAGGAAACTTCGTACCTCTGACACTATCTTGCAGGATTCCAAAGACACAACTACTTCTATCATCGATGGATCCACATATACTCCCTGTTGGGACACAACATTACCTAAGAAACGAACTTCTCGATCCTAGAACTCACACTTGGACATCTTCCCAAATAGCTGATGTTGTCGAAGAACTCCCAAAATGTCTTGTTGATGCTCTGCATGCTCCTACTTAGATGTAGAGTAAACAAGGATTTCGTCGATGAAAACTACTACGAACTTGTCCAGGGACTCATGGAACACAGCATTCATCAATCCCATGAATACATCTAGAGCATTCTTCATTCCAAACGGCATTACAATGAACTCATAATGCCCATGATGACAACGAAAAGCAGTCTTCAGGATATCCCCATCCTTCACATGCATCTGATGATATCCCAACTGAAAGTCGATATTTGAGAACCAACATAAACCCCTCAGTTGATTGAATAAATCTTTAATCCATGGAAGAGGATAGTGATTCTTTATTGTCACTTTGTTTAAGTGATGATAATCGACACACAACCACAAAATGTTGTCAGCCTTCTTCATGAACAAAACCGGTGCACCCCACGAAGACACACTTGGATGAACAGAACCACACTATAATAGACCATTGAGTTGGATATGTCGCTCTCATAACTCAGAAGGGGCATCCTATATGGATACATAGATATAGAAGATGCTCCAGGTGGTATCTCGATCCCAAAATCGATCTCTTATCGAGGGGGTAATGCTACAACCTCTTCTGGAAAGACATCAGGGTACACTTCTACGACCTTAGGAAACGCCAACTACTGAACCTCTGAATAACTCAGCATCATCTCATCCATCATGGATTATAAGGATGGAACGTGCCTATGACCCATCTGAGGATCTTTCTCTCCAAAAAAACACCACTGGATCTCCATCTGCACCAATGAAAATGACCTTCTTCTTGAAGCAATCCATGATAGCCTTCACTGAATACAACCAATCCATGCTGAAGATGACATCATATAGTTGTATTCGTAAACATAGGAAATATCCCCAAGAGCGGTGTTTCCCCAACACTAGCTCACAATCTCAACATACTTCAAACAAGTCATCTCGACCTCCAACTGGTGTAGTCAATGCCAAGGGCACTGGAAGCCTCTCTACCTCAAGTCCCAAAGCATGGAAAAGGGTAGGTGATATGAAGGAGTGTGTTGCTCCTGAATCAAACAAGGCATACACCAATGTAAAAAAACAAGCAAAGGGTACCTCGAACAACATCTGACTCACCTGAAGCTGGAAACGCTATAGCATGAAGTTGACCACGACCTCCTGCATGTCCTCTCTGAACCTGATGATGACCACCACCACAACTTCACTCTGCTCTCTGGGGAAGGGGAGCATCATGGGGTTGGCCTATGCATTCCCCATCTACCCTTTGTTGATCTAAATCTAGTGCAACCTTCTTCTGTTGTCTCAGCTGGAACTGCCTCAATGGAGGAACCGGGAGTGTAACACCTGGTGCACGATGACCACTCTAAAAGGTCGGGCACTCCCACTGCTGATGACCACGACCACCACAAGAAAAACAAGAACATGATCCCTTGGTATTGGCCGTAGAGTTTCTACCTCTGTAGAAATGAGATGGGAAGGGCTGAACCTACCCCCAGCTAAACAAAAACGCTTCTACCCTGAAAACTAGGAACCTCGGACCGTAGCTCTGCTTCGTGAGGAATCTGGATGATTCCCCTCTCGTGATAATCCGGTCCTGTCCAAAGTCATCTCGATAACCTTTATCCTCACCAGCACCTCAATATATGTTTTCAACATAAATGGGGTGACCTGGTGCTGGATCTCTAGATGCAAAGCCTCCTTGAAATGCCTCTCCCTAGCCTCCTCATCTGGTAAAAGGTCCAAAGCATATCGTAAAAGGTTCCTGAAACAGATTCCAAACATTCAAACACTGGAGCTCCCCTATCGATGGGTAAGAAGCTTCTGGAGAATAGAAATATTCACAGTCGAAGAAAGAAAATTGACTCTAAACCTGTCTAGAAACACCTCCCATGAGATCACTAACTCCTCATGATCCTAGAGGAACAATAACCACCATTGCCTCGCTGCTCCAGGTAGCATCATAACAACCAAAGACACCATGTTCTCCTTCCGAGCATGGATATAAATAAATCCTATCTCGACCTCATCCAACCAGTCTTCTGTGAATGAATTTTCAATGGATCCCTCATACTTCTACAGACTCTGGCGCTAAAACTCTCGGATTTGCTTCCTCCAAGTGTCATTGTCATCAACCTCTACCCTGTGGTGATCTTCTAGAATAGCCTACTGGACATTTTCTGCGCAAACCTGACAAGGACTTCGACCTGGATCCATACCAGTAAAAAAACCATTAGACCTCCTAAAAATAGAATTTGGAAGACTCAACATTAATTAATTAATTTTTTTATTTTATTCATTTTAGGCTAACCTATCTCAAGGTCTACCCATTAAAACACAGGCACAAAGAATAATGATACATGATCCTTTCCTAGGTCTCTACCCTACAACTAGTATAACCTTGTTTAGTATCCATTGTAAACTTAACGGTTCATACATCAGATCATACGGGGCCCTAAACACCTATGTCTCAGCTAGTCTCTAGTGTTTACCTCACTTGATAAACATGAATGACACTATTTCCCTACAAACCCATGCAACCTCTCATGTGCCTAACTCCAAACTTCATCTTATCCCTCAACCAGGCCTATGATACCACTCTATCATGACCCCTGCCCCACAAAGTGTACCCCTCATGGGTCGGCAATGTGAGAAGGGAGATAATGACCCCTGATTTCCGCCTCTAGTGGTCCCCAGGTTGGCAACTAGCACCGAGGGTATAGTAAACACACAGATGGGAGGCATTACCCTCTAAGAGAACACATGCGGAAGAGAGAGATTAGATAGAGACCAACCAACTCCAACTTAGAACTGAAATATAAAATAAAACCCAAGTGCATATATGTAATTTCATGCAAAAGTATAGCAACTAGAAGGGGAAAATGCAAGTACCCAAAAGAAAGTAAATACAACAGCAACCACAAGCCCAAACAGCTCCTGCAACCCCAAGCTAGAAGAAACCAGCTTGATCTCCAACCTGATCCAAGTGACCTGAAAAATAGTTCATATATACATAGGGTTAGTATAAAAGTACACTCAGTAGGATCCTCCCCTAAGCCTCTCATGAAAAAGTAATGAAAGCATGCTAAAGAATAGTGAACAACAAGTGAAACTAACTCATCAGCTAAACAGGTATACTAAGTTCCCAACCTCACCATGGATACACTCACCAAGTAATGAATACAAGAATATATCATATAATAAAGAATATCAAGGGTACCTCGCTATTACTTCCCCATTGGTTTGCCGCTTTGCCCCAACGTTACACGTCCTGAGCATCTCTCTCCTAAAAGGCTTTCCCGCAGACACCTGGGTGAAGCACCAAAATATGTACCTTGTGCATCAAAACCACCACGTTCATGTAAGAAAATTAACTAGGTAGTTTCTAGGATCCACCACATCCCACATAACATGTATCATACATCAGGTATTATACCTCAAGCTATTATAGCCCATCCACTGAGTAAGGATCCTCAATCCATCACATCCTATATATGTTACACCTATAGTAGTACATAGGATACAATATCCAAAATATATGTGTGTGAATAACCACAAGACATTATAGCCCTCTACACACATAAATGGGAACAACTAACCAATGTTCTTGCTAGCACAAGTAACTGCAAAGATCAGAGAGTAGGGCCAAAGGGGATAGTCAGCCATCTATCCTCCCACCAGAATGTTGGGAAAAACACCCCCCTAGGGCTCAGAATCCCCGAGGTGTCAGTTTACCTTAATGATAGGGTGGAGTAGCGTATAAAAACACAAAAAGTACATAATATACTATATCTCACAACCACACTATGGTCATAACTTAGTCTTAGACTCAACTGCAGCTAACCTCTCTCGGACTCCGGGATGCCACTTATAAAACTAGGTATCCTATAATCACACAACCATTTAAATATCTTTAATAAATTATTTCATTACCTTTTTATTAGTTTCACTTTACGTTAATTAATTCTTTAAACATTAATTAACCAATGATAATTCCACATTAAATTTCATTAGCATCACACTCAAAGTCTATCGTACATTTAAAATTACAACCTCATCATTATGTCCTAGAAACTCCAACCCCATGGGTTAACACAATTTATTAAAATATTCATTATAGAATTACTTTCCCATATTCCCAGGAATTCTAGAAAATCATTCTATGCTACTAAAAACAAGGGGTCTCAACACGGTGAGTAGATGTGCTACCTGCCGAGTCTTTTCCACCTATAGCAAGAGCGTAAACCCATCCACCCTTGAGAAGCTAAACACAGAAAGCACATGGAATACCCCACGCGTCTTTTCCTCTTTCGGAAAAAGGGTAAGAAGGACCAGCTACCATAGGTAGTGGGGAAAAGTAAATTAGGTAATCAACCAATAAGAATCAGAAAGCATCCAACAATCACATCCATCCCATTCCATCATCCCTGGTGTCTTCCCCGACACCTAGATGCATAAACCGATGCATCTCTCCACTCTAGGTGTTTAATGATGCCACAACCAATATGCCTTCATGCCTCCACATATCACCATAGCCATCCAGGCTCACATCACAACACAAGAAGCATTAAAACAACATCTTAACAATTGTGATCTTGACCCTTTAACAAACAAGAGGGTAACTCAGAACCCTACAAGAAATTATCTTTTATCAAATCACAAGTTATTTAATCCTTCTTGGATTAACCGATTTATTATTCATTGGTTCCAAATTCGAGAAACCTAACAAGTAAGTTATCACAAATAATTAAACATGCTTACTGCACCAACTTGAATAACATCAAATTACAATAAGAAGAACCAGATTCATTTACATGCCTCTTTATCTTTATCCAAACAGTTATCAATTAATTCCATATTTGCATTATTTACCAATTTTCATCAAGAACGAAGAGCTAAACAAAGCAAGTATAGAAATCACACTATCTATCAAAACAAGAGGCAATAACATACAATATATTTCAATTTATTTGTCGAGTTCAAATATTTATTAGTTGAATTCCATTATCATCCAGTGGGATAAAACATGCTAATGATACAGCTGCACATAAAAGAAAAGAGAAGCAATGAATCCCCTACCTCAAACAGTTCTTGAGGTTCTTTATCCACCCAATGGGTCACGATTCTCCTCTTGTGTCAACTGCATCCACCAAAGGATGCCATGGTACGACCACACCAACCGAAAGCCAAGAAAAACCCATTAGAAGCATGGAGATTACATGTTATAATATGGAAAGGAGAAAAAGGAGAATATGAAGCCCAAAAGAATGACAATAAAACATACCTTATATCAAAGATCGACTGATACAGCTCGGTTGCATCAAAACAGAGCAGAACTAATCCTCGGAGGATTTTTTGATTATGAAACTCCTATAGTAAAGATTGAAAGGTTCTAGCATCTCATAGATGAGAACAAATTGGAAGAACATGGGAGGAAGATATCTTGTCCATTTTGAATATTTAACGGAGCGATGGTTTAAGATACGCTTTATTTCCCATTAAAAGAGGATCGCATTAAACCACATGGTTTGACCAAGTAAAACATCCCGGTCCACACAAATAATTAATATAGGACTTACGGAATTTGAATCGGCATTAAGAGTCCTTAAAACGAGGCTTTAAATGTATTTTACGTCAAAGTAAATGTTAAAGGGTTGAAAGTGTAGGAAGGTGGAAACACTGTTCATGAACTCAAAATTTGGAAAATGAAATAGAGGTTACCGTTAGAAGGTTGCCGTTCTGGAAACACTGTTCACAAACTCAAAATTTGGAAAAGGAAATAGAGGATACCATTAGAAGGTCACCGTTCTAGAAACACTATTCACAAAATCCAAATCTGGCAAAGGAAAGAAAAGGTCACCGTTAAAAGGTTACCATTCTAGAAACACTATTAAAAAACTCAAAATTTGGCAAAGGAAATAGAGGTTGTTGTTAGAACCTCACTAATCTAGAAACACAGTTCATAAAATAGAAATTTGGAAAAGGAAATTGAGGCTGCTGTTAGAACCTCACAGGTCTAGAAATACTATTCATGAATTCGAAATCTGGAAAAGGAAATAGAAGTTGTTGTTAGAACCTCCCTGCTTTGTAAACACTATTTATGAACTCAAAATTTGGAAAAGGAAATATAGGCTACTGTTAGAACCACACTGGTTTGAAAACACTATTCATTAACTCAAATTTTGGCCAAGGAAATAGTGGTTGTTGTTAGAACCTCACTGGTCTGGAAACACTGTTCATGAACTCAAAATTTGGCAATGGAAATAGATTCTGCTATTTGAACCTCACTGATCTGGAAACACTGCTCATGAACTTGAAAATTGGAAAAGGAAATAGAGGCTGTTGTTAGAACCTCATTGTTCTGGAAATATTTTTCACAGAACTCGAAATTTGGAAAAGGAAATAGAGGTTAACATTAGAGGTTACCGATAGAGGTTACCATTAGAGGTTACCGATAGAACTGTTCACCGATGGAACTATTCACAGAATTGGAAATTTGGGAAAGGAAAGAGAGGTTACCGTTAGAGGTTACTGATAGAATTTTTCACCGATGAAACTATTCACTGAATTGGAAATTTGGAAAAGGAAAGATAGGTTACCATTAGAGGTTACTAATAGAACTATTCACTCATGGAACTGTTCATAGAATTAGAAATTTGGGAAAGGAAAGAGAGGTTACCACTTCCCAAACCGATGTTATTAATCTTCCATCACCACAGCACAAGGAGAGTTATAATTATGGAATAAATGTTTATATATGGTATTTTTGATTTTATCATACTCTAATATATATTATATCGCATATTCCTTCTTGCTATCCATTTAGTGGGAATATGATAATGTCGCACGTGTGTACGTCGGACTACCGCCTCACACAGCGATGTGATTCATTCATGCTTTCCATGGAAGGTAATAAGGATGGTTTGAATGAAAATATGTGTTATATATATGACATATAAATGATTTAATAATGTTAATATATTATTTTATTTTCATTCATTTCATCTGTTAACAAAATGGACACAACGTTCATGCGTATGTATGGTCTACAGTGTCCTTGAATTGTTTATTTCATTATCAATATATAACTGTTATGGATTAATCTAAATTAAAATATACTAAATATATTTTATATTTATATAATGGTTAACATTATGTAGATTATGGATCAATTATTAGTGAAATAATACCAAAAATAATAAATAAAAACATATGTGAAAAATGAAGTAGTTATTACACAAAACATAATTTTTACAAAGAATTGTTATTAAATGGGTAATAAAAGTGTATAATTACATCATATATGATACTATATATATTATTATTCCCCTATAATATATTTATAATAAATCTATATTTATTATATTAGTTTTTATTATTATTTTAATGCAAGTGTAACTGCAGGTAAGTGATTTTTTCTCAATTTTCCTTCTTTGAGACAGATCTTACATTATGCATCTATCTTCTATTATGAGATATATATACAACCCAATTATCATGAAATATATTGAATTTATTTTATATATTAATATTTTATTATTCATTTAATTTTATTCTTTCAGTTTTTATTACAATTTAATTTTACCAAATTGGTAAGTGATTTATGATACAATCTCATCTTTTATTGTTTATGATTATGTTTCTGATGATAAAATATTTTGATCCATATTTCAAGAAATTAATGAATTTAATTCTTAATTTTTTATTTCATGATAATAAATTTTTCCCCTTTATTTTCCTCTCATTATGTAATAAAGTGTTTAAAAATAATGTTCTTAAGAAAAATCTTATTTTTTTCTCTCTTTGGTCAAAAAACCATTTTCATCCAAAACCATGTATTCTAGAAGTGTATTCAAAAATGTTTTTAACATAATAAAAATGATTTATTAAACATATTTTTTCATGTTTTAATTTTTGTTAATTTTTTTAAAGGAATCTTCATGTCATTTTCTAAAGAAATGATCATTTTTCTTTTACCAAAAATGTTAAAGGAATATTTGTTTTAACATGTATGACATGTAAAGAATTTCCCAATGTCATGACTGTATAATTTATTAAATATTAATTTATAAGTTGTCAAGTTTATTTCAATTAAAAGGATTTTTATAATATTATATGATTTGTTAGTTTTAAAAATTCATTTGTGGAGAAGCATTATTTTCCTCAAGAAATGATCCAAGTTATCTTTCATAATAATTTTCTATATAAGATAAAAAACATTGATGTTGCTAATTATTTACTAGGAATATGATCCTATGAAACCATTATTGTTATTTAACTTGATGTTGTATTTTTATGATGAAAATATTGTTATGAAACCCATTTATCTTCCACAAGTTATACCACACTAAAATGCTTATGATACTAGATTTTTTTTCCAAAATTTATTCTTTGATTAAATAATGAAATGGTTATGGAACCTATTTCTATTCCATAGGTTGTGTTTGGATTAAATGTTTTTCAAACCCTTATGATTTCATTTTTCTTATATTGTTAATGTTTTATTATCTTATGGCATACATATGTATGAGTTTAATTATTTGATAGATGGGACTAATATCTCCCAATAATGGTTTTGGTAATGATTGATATCTCACTAGATGAACAGGTCTTAAATGGGGATTAAACCTTTTTTAGTATGGAATATTATCCATTATGATAGTATTGGGAGTAAAACTTAACTTCTATGATGTTTTGGGGAGTGAACTAATTTGACTATGATAGTATTGGAAATAATACTTTAAATACAAAGGAATTAAATTTCTATTTTTTTGGGTATGTCACTAAATTGTGCCTTGTGTCATTGTCATTTTCTCATGGTTCATGTTTTTTGATTTCATTATGATTTCTATCTTATGAACTATGGATATTTATTCCATTACACTTTTTTATAATATATTATATATGAGATATGATTTTTAATTGTAATTATAATTTTCTAAAACCCTTATGCTCATGATATGTTGATATATCCCTTGTTTACCCTTATTAAGCATCTGAGTTTACCATTTCTTATATTTCCTTTCCCCGTGTTTTGATGAAAGGAATTTTGGATGATATTTGGTATAATGGTTTAGGTTATAAATAATATAGTGGGAGATGATCTAGCTCACATATAGACTAGTTGTTTATGTGTCTATGTTTCCCAAGCCACTAGACCAAAATAATTTTGGTGTGGATCATTATCTTAAGTATTGAATATTCGTCTATTTGGATATAATATTTTTATATGGTAAGTTTACTTATTTAAAAATATTGATAATATTTAGATAATTTTATGGTTATGAAGTATGTCTCGACCCCCTCCCCACAATGTGTACCCCTCCTGGGCCAGCAATGTGAGAAGGGAGATAATGACCCCCGAGTCCCGCCTCTAGTCGGCCCCGGGTTGGTGACTAGCACTAAGGGTATAGTAACCACACAGATGGGAGGCATTACCCTCTAAGATAACACATGCGGAAGAGAGGGATAAGATAGACACCAACCAACTCCAACTTAGAACTGAAATATAAAAGAAAACCCAAGTGCACATATGTAATGTCATGCAAAAGTACTATAACTGGAAGGGGAAACCACAAGTACCCAAAAGAAAGTAAAAAACAGCAACAACCACAAGCCCGAATAGCTCCTACAACCCCAAGCTAGTAGAAACTAGCTTGATCTCCAACCTGCTCCAAGTGACCTGAAAACAATTTATATATACATAGGGTGAGTATAACAATATACTCAGTAGGATCCTCCCTGAAGCCTCTCATGCAAAAGTAAAGAAAGCATGCGAAACCACAGTGAACAAGAAGTGAAACTAACTCGTCACCTAAACAGGTATACTAAGTTCTCAAACTCACCCTGGATACACTCACCAAGTAATGCATACAAGAATATATCATATAATAAAGAATATCAAGGGTACCCCGCTACTACTTACCCACTAGTTTGCCACTTTTCCCCAACGTCGCACGTCCTAAGCATATTTGTCCAAAAAGGCTTGCCTGTAGACACCTAGGTGAAGAACCACAATATGTACCTCATGAAACAAAACTGCCACGTCCAAGTAAGAAAATTAACCATGTAGATTTTAGGAGCCACCGCATCCCACATAACGTGTATCATACATCGGGTATTATACCTCCATCCATTACAGCACATACACCAAGTAGGGATCCTCAAGCCATCACAACCTATACAAGTTACACATATACTAGTCCATAAGATACTATATCCAGAATATATGTGTGTGAATAACCACAAGACATTACAGCCCTCTACACACATATATGGGGAAAACTAATCAATGCAACTTCCTGCACAACTCACGGCCAAGAGCAGAGAGCAGGGCCAAAGGGGGTAGTCAACCATCCATCCTCCAACCGGAATGTTGGGGAAAAAACCCCCCTAGGGCTCAGAATCCCCGAGGTTTCAGTTACCCCTTTTGACAGGGTGGAGCAGCATATAGAAACACAAAAACTACAGAATGTACTATATCTCACAGCCACACTATGGGCATAACCTAGTCTTAGACTCAACTGCAGCTAATGTCTCTCGGACTCCTAGTTGCCACTTATAAGACTAGGTATCTTATAATCACACAACCATTTAAAGATCTTTAATAAATTATTTTATTACCTTTTATTAGTTTCACATTACATTAATTAATTCTTTAAACATTAATTAACCAATAACAATTCCACATTAAATTTCATTAGAATCACACCCAAAGTCCACTGTACTTTAAAATTACAACCTCATCATTATGTCCCAGCAAACTCCAACCCCATGGGTTAACACCATTTATTAAAATATTCATTATATAATTACTTTCCCATATTCCTAGGAACTCTATAAAAACATTTTATGCTACAAAACACAAGGGGGTCAAAACGGTGAGTAGATGTGCTACCCGTCGAGTCTTTGCCGCCTATAGAAAGAGCGTAGACCCATCCGCCCTTGAGAAGCTAAACATAGAAAGCACGTGGAATACCTCATGCGTCTCCACCTCTTTAAGAAGAAGGGTAAGAAAGACCAGCTTCCTTAGGCCATGGGGAAAAGTAAAGCAGGTAATCAACCAATAAGAACCAGCAAGCATCAAACAATCACATCCATCCCATTCCATCCTCCATGGTGTCCTCCCCGACACCCACATGCATAAACCGATGCATCTCGCCACTCTAGGAATAAAATGATACCACAACCAATATGCCTCCATGCCACCACATATCACCACATCCATCCAGGATCACATCACAACACAGCCAGTAGTAAAACAACATCTTAACAGTTGGGATCTTGGCCCTTTACCAAACAAGAGGGTAACTCAGAACCCTAGCAGAATTTATCTTCTATCAAACCCTCAGTTCTTTAATCATTCTTGTATTAACCGATTTATTATTCATTGGTTCAAAATTCTAGAAACCTAACCAGTAATTTATCACAAATAATTAAACATGCTTACTGTGCCAATTTGAGTAACATCAAATTACAATAAGAAGAAACATATTCATTTACATGCCTCTTTATCTTTATCCAAAGAGTTATCAATTAATTCTGGCTTCATGTTCTTTACCAATTTTCCTCAAGAACGAAGATCTAAACAAATCAAGCATAGAAATAAAACTATTTATCAAAACTAGAGGCAATAACGTACGATCGATATAAATTTATTTATACAGTTCAAGTATTTATTAGGTCAATTCCATTGTCATCCCATGGGATAAAACATGCTAACGATACAGTTGCATGTGAAAGAAAAGAGAATCAATGAATCCTCTACCTCAAATAGTTCTTGACGTTCTTTATCCACCCAATGGGTCAAGATTCTCCTGTAGCGTCAACTACATCCACCTGAGGATGCCATGGTACGACCGCACCAACCGAAGCCCAAGAAAACCCCATTAGAAGCATGGATATTTCATGATATAATATGGAAAGGAGAAACAGAAGAAGATGAAGCCCAAAAGAATGACGATAAAACATACCTTATATCCAAGATCGACCGATACAGCTCGGTTGCATCAAAACCGAGCAGAACCAATCCTTGGAGGAATGTTTGATTGTGCAACTCCTATGGGAATGATTGAAAGGTTCTAGCATATCATAGCCAGAACAAATAGGAAGAACAAGGGAGGAAGATATCTTGTCCCTTTTGAAGATTTAACGAAGCGTTGGTTTAAGATACACTTACTTTCCCATTAAAAGTAAATCGCATGAACCCACACAGTTTGACTAGGTAAAACATTCCAGGCCTTAAGAATAATTAATATAGTATTTATTTCCATTGAATCATCCTTAAGAGTCCTTAAAATAAGGCTTTAAATGTATTTTACATCAAAGGAAATGTTAAAGGGGTGAAACTGTAAGAAGCTGGAAACACTATTCATGAACTCAAAATTTGGAAAAGGAAATAAAAGGTCACTGTTAGAAGGTAACCGTTCTAGAAACACTATTCAGAAACTCAAAATTTGGCAAAGAAAATAAAGGCTTCTGTTAGAACCTCACTAATCTGGAAACATAGTTCATAAACTCGAAATTTGGAAAAGTAAATAGAGGCTGCTGTTAGAACCTCACTAGTCTAGAAACACTTTTCATGAATTAGAAATCTGGAAAAGGAAATAGAGGCTATTTTTAGAACCTCCTGGCTCTGTAAACACTGTTCATGAACTCGAAATTTAGAAAAGTAAATAGAGGTTGTTGTTAGAACCACACTGGTCTGGAAACACTGTTCCTGAACTCAAAATTTGGCTAAGGAAATAGAGGCCGCTATTAGAACCTCACTGGTATGGAAACATGATTCCTGAACTCAAAATTTGGCAATGGAAATAGATTCTATTTTTTAAACCTCACTAATCTGGAAACATTGTTCATGAACTTGAAATTTGAAAAAGGAAATAGAGGCTACTATTAGAACCTCACTGTTCTGGAAACACTGTTCATGAACTCGAAATTTGGCAAAGGAAATAGAGGCTGCTGTTAGAACATCACTATTCTAGAAACACCATTCACAGAACTAAAAATTTGGAAAAGGAAATAAAGTTTAACATTAGAGGTTACCAATAGAACTATTCACCTATGGAACTGTTCATAGAATTGGAAATTTGGAAAAGGAAAGAGAGGTTACCGTTAGAAGTTACTAATAGAACTGTTCACCAATGGAACTATTCACTAAATATGAAATTTGGAAAAGGAAAGATAGGTTACCATTAGAGGTTAGCAATAGAACTGTTCATCAATGGAATTGTTCATAGAATTGGAAATTTGGAAAAGGAAAGAGAGGTTACCATTAGAGATTCACGATAGAACTGTTCACCGATGGAACTGTTGACAGAATTGGAAATTTGGAAAAGGAAAGATAGGTTACCATTAGAATTTACTGATAGAACTGTTCAATAATGGAACTATTCACATAAGGTTACCATTGCACTGTTCACAACTATCTACTGTTGGAACTGTTCACCGAGCTAGAAAATTGGCAAAGTGTTGGGGATAACTCACTTTGACCTCCCAGAACACCTCAAACATCATATTTTCACAAAGGAATGTACTGAAGAGGTCCGGGCCATTAAAAATTATATATCAATATATTTTTAATAATTAATAAATATTCTACATCAAAACAAAATATATTACTTCAAGGAGGTAGTAGTCCAAACAACGCATGGTAAATGTTTTCTTTTCCTAGTGAATGTGATGGAAAAAAGGTAGAATATAATTATTCTCTAAATAATAATAATTATATAATAAGTATCAAATTATTTATTCATTTTTACCCTTATTATATATAGAAAATAGGTTGTGGTGAAAAAAGTTGACATTGTCACTTCATGGTGGTGATAGTTCTTACAATACACAATTGATGGTTTCATGTTTCTTAATAGAAAAGGGGAAATGTGGTTAATTGTTATTAAATTATCATAATTAGATTAATTATACAAACAATACTAAATTAATTATATAGTAATTATAAAATTATATTTTTTAATTTAAAGAAGAAAGCAAAAAAAAATTGAAAAAAATGAGTACTCGCGTTGAAATCTTTGTGTTTTGTTTGGATAAATACTAAAAAATAAAAGTCTTAACTCAATTTATTATGTAAATAGGATCATTTAAAAGGAAAATAATCATAAAGGAGGGATAATGAAATGTTTTTATAGGGAAATGAATTGACAGATTGTCCTTGAAGTGGTAGTTATAGGTACATTTTATAGTTGTTGTGAGTGACATTTTTTAAATATTTAAACATAATAAATGTGGGAACATGATTGACATGTTTAGAAAAAAAGATAATAATGGATTTGGGAATTAGATAAGTTCTACAATCCCCAAACATAAATTTTAAAACATTTTTTAAGCTTTTTTTTATGACCTTTAATCTCAACATTTCAATTTTACCATTTTTGGTTTTACAATAGTAACTATTTTTCACTAAATAAATTTATTTTTAATGGATAAATGTGAAAAAGTTAGTTTTTTAATAATTTACACCTAATAATTAAAAATATGAATTAAATTTTTTTAGTTATAATTTCAATGTGTAATAAAAATTAATTTTAACATTAGTGCATGTGAGGCGTAAAAACCCATTTTTTGAAATAATTCAATTTAAGATTAAAATATATGTCTAATATAAAAATATCAATGTATTGGAGTTTAATGAAATAAATTTTTTAATGATAAAAAATATTATGTTTCTTTAATATAAAAACAAAACATAATGTTACAAAAATAATATATAATTAAATGAGAAGATCCAAATTAGTTTTAAATTGAAAATTTTACCAAATTTTTTAAGAAGTGGTTTAATAAATTTAAAACAGTATTGTAAAAATAAATTTTATTACGTATTAAATAAGTATTTGAACAATGGAATGGTTTTATAAACATTTAGTTCATTCTTATATAATGAAAAGTTAATAACATTTACACTTTTTGTAAAAAATATATTTTTTCACTATTCGACTAATAATCAATTATTTTAGAAAAATACCAAAAATTAATCCTTATATAATAATGATTTATTAAATTTAAAATTATGTCAATTTATTAAAATTTAAATGAATTTTTTTTAATTTATCTTTTAAATAAAAAAATCCAAATATCAAGGAAAACTAATTTTATTGAAAATAATCTTTTATAAACATTGAGTTATCTTAATATATTTTTCATATCAATTTTAAAATTAAATAGTGTTAATATAATTAATAAAAAAATTAATATAATATTTTACTATATAATCATTTAATAGTGATTTATTTACTTTATTCACACATTGGACTGTTATTCAAGAAAGAAAAAATAAATCATATTTATTATTTATCCTCTGAACACAATAAATTTTAATCGATTACTATATATTTATTTTCTGGTGGATTTATTGATCACATTATTTATTAATAGTTTTCGTCAAGAATTTCATGGTATATTTTGGTTTGGTGTTGTGTGTGGATAAATCTATTGAACAAAAAATATATTTATAAGAAAATATATTATGAAATCTTAGGGTGTTAGAGGAAAATTGATATTAATATTTAATATATTAACTAATATATCACCATTCATTAATTAAGCATGTTATAACTAGTTGATTTAAAATTCACTTTTTAAAAATTGTAACACCTCAAAATTTTAATATAACACTATTCTCGATAGAGTATTCAACACACAACACTGAGTTTAGATAAACTACAATATTTTATTAAGATATTATTATTTAAATATGATTGTTATAACTTATTTGTTAAATTTATAGGTATGAATATTGTTAACTCCATTAGGAAATATATATATATATATATATATATATATATATTTATAATTAATAAATATTTATTTATGAATGGTTGGGAAATAAGCCATCAATTTTCTAATAAAACATTTATCTCACAATTCATTTGATTGATTTTTCCAAGAAAAAATAATAATTAATCTATGAAGATTTTTTAATTTTTTTTATAAAATTTAAATCAAATTTGAAATCAGAAAATCAAAATTTAATTTGGGTGAAATTTTGGGTTTTTAGAATAATATTTATTTTTCAATGAATCGGGAAAAATGTAGATATTTGTAAAACAGTCATTTCTTTATTATAAATTATGTAATTTAAAAGTACCATTACTACTTTAATTTTATTTAAAATTTAAATAAGTATTGTTTTCTTATATTTAGTAAAATTAATTTCATTTAAATAAACTTTATACATTATTTTATTATAAGTATATTTTTAGGCATAAAAAACTTATGTCTTAAAACCGTTCAAAAGTGCATAATGTTGTTTCATTTTAATTAATTAAAATAAATCATAATGAGGAATGATTGAAATTAAATTTATATATTATATTTCTATATTTTTTTATTTAAATTCATTTAATGATTATTTATATTCATACAATTTATATAAGATAACCTTTTCCATGAATAAATCATTTTTCCGAAAACCATTTTTTCAACGCGCATGTGTGTTTTATTTTAAAAAATCATCTACCCCTTATGGAAGTAAAAGTTCATAAGATTTCTTCCATATTTCAAAAAATAAAAATATATATTATATTATAATTTCTGCTTAATTTTTTTTCAAATTTACTAGTAAAACAGTAAAAAACTAGTTATCATGTTAAACATTTAAAATCATAAAACAAATTTACCTTAGAGGTAAAGGGGATGATATCTTTAAAAAATGTATATTCTTTGGGTTGGAGGTCTTACTTGTACCTATCACTTATCTAATCCTTTATTTTCCAATTTTTGAGAAAATTTCCTTGAGATTGAATTGTTTTTCAAATTTTCAAAAATAACACTCCTCAATTATTAAAGGGCACTCCCTCCCCTCACTTATTCACACTAATCAAGCCATATTTCTTTGAGACCCCCTAGAAATATCACTGAAAAATAATTATCCATATTTTATTTCTTATGGTATTACTTAAATACCAACTTTTGGGTCATTAATATTTGATCCAAATGAGGTTCTTCTTAGAAAAGGTAATTGTTTTCACCGAGATCCTTTTTTTACTTCTTATTTTTCCACCTATAATTATGTCTTAAAAATTAAAATATAACAACACATTTTTATCCAATATACATAGATTTTATTATATATACTTAATACTATTTATACATATCCTCTTCCATAAAATGGGAAACAAAACCATCATTGTTTTGTAAAGTGGACTACAACTTCATGAACCGATGTAATTCATTTTTCATCATCGCCTCTCACTTTTCTTCATGATGATGGATTTAATGTTTATATTAAATATTAATGAAATATTAATTAGTATATAAAATTAATATATCATATAATTTTTTAAATTATCATACATTTGAAAATGGTAACATTGTTCTTGCGTAATGTGTATTATCACCTCACAAAGTGGCATGGTTCATTTTTTATTACCAAATCACATGGATGGTTTATATAGGTGTATTTAAAGAAATAATATTTCATTTATGATATAATTATAATTTATTAAAGATAAAATAATTCTTACTTTCTTTCCATTATGATTGTTGAAAAATGGACGCATTACTCATGCGTACATATGACCTATCATCTCTATGATTGTAACATAGTTCATTTTTCATAACCACATTTCATGGTTGGTTTCAAAACTATAATGAATGTATAAAAATTATAATTATTTCATTATCATTATTCTTGATAGTATGTAACAATTTCCCCTATTACCACTAGAAACACACCAATTCAATTTTGAAATTTTGAATAGAGTTTCCCCAAAACAAATAATGCCGATATAACTAATTAAGTAATTAATTTTGTAATTAAAATAAATGAAGTAAGTGGTACAAGTATAATAGATGAAAAATTGAATATTTTTTTACAAAACAAAAACTGATACAATTTTATTATATATGAGATAAAGGACATACATAACAATTCTGGACTCAAGGTAAAGGTTTTACCTCAAAACTTCCTTCGTGGAGAAACATGTTATTCTATACAACTAATTTCTTTTAAATGATCTATATAATTCCAATTTACATTATATATCCTGTATACTTCATCAATAATGATATTTTAAGTTATAATTTATTTTATTAATTAATGGGAGTCATGATTCAAAATTTAACTAAGCGGTAAGGGTTTATGTTTCGAACTCATTTTAATCTGAATTTCTCATGCTTTAATTTACATTATAGGAAATTATTTAATATTTATCTAATAAAACCCCTTATTTTACTTATCATATTTTTATTCATGAAATTTTCATGTAAGAGTGTCGTTTTTATATCTTAGAATTTTGAATTATTGAGAAAATATTCACAATAAAAGTAGCCTTTATTTCTCTATTTTATTATAAATATTTTTTCTTCTATATCCATTTCTTCTAAAAAAATTGAGAATATTATTATCATTATCCATATGATTTATTAAACTCGTTTTCTTCAATTTTATGATTTTTATACAAAAATTGAATGGAATCCGGTATTCATTTTTAAAATTAGGGACCTTTAACCATTTCACAACACTGTAAAATGAATGTTTTTTAACTTATATAAACTGTATGTTATTAATTGCATTATAACCACCCAATTATTTGATTCTTCCTTACATGTTTCTAGATTTTTTTTAAAATAAAATTTATTTTATAATATTTTGGAAATTTTTATATTTTAAAGATGTTTTTTCAAACTCAAAAGGGTATTTTCTCAAGATATATTCAATTAAATCATTTAAATACATTTAAATTAATTAATAAAACCTTTTTGTGATATATTACTTTTAAATTATGTATTTATGTTTATCAAAAATATACTTAACTTATTTTTTCTCACTTTTATGTGGTAATATGTATGATCTTGAGCTTTTGGGGAGATAAAGAAGGCCTGATTTCAAGTACTATTTTTCTTGTGTTTAGTAATTTTCGTTTGGAATTTTCCTAGGGGTGAATTTGGATAAAAAAAGAAACATTGAATTAAAATTTAGAAACATTGAATAAAAATGTATAGTGCACGGTTAAGGAAAACTATGCGCCCCATTTAAGCAAACTATGCAACCCTAGATAGTGAGGTTTTACATGATTGGTGCATATTTTTTCAAACTGTGTAACGTATTAGGAATAAGCATGCACCCCAAGACAATAGGTGCATGGTTAGTAAAAACTATTTGCCCCTTCCCAACAAACTTTGCATGATTTTAAATGTCACCATATTTAAAATTTTAAAATACCTCGGACCCACAAAACGTACCAATCTCCACCCACATTCAACCCTATGAGGTATTTCATGATTTTTAGATCTCTCCAAATAAATTCCAAGTCTTCATGACCTTGATTTATTTCAATTTAAACCATGTATCGAAGATCTTCACCTCTCCGAGTAAGTGAATTGTATCTCAGTTATTTTCTCTTTCTTCCCTCATTCTTCTCACTTTCTATAAGGGAAGTAATCCTCTCATTGGTTATATCTAAATATATTTAGTGATATCTAGATATATTATTATAGATATAGATCTATATTTATAAGATCTGTAATTATCTATTATTTATTTTTGGTTTTATGATTTTGATCTCATTTTACTTGGTTGTGCCACTCAATTCATTAGGATTTCCATTGGGCAATTTTTCATCGAATAATTAAGGTAGGTGATCTATAATTCAAAGAAAAAAGTCTTAATTTTAATTATGTATATGTAGTTGTATAATTTATATTATATGTTTATAAATTTCATTCTTGATTGAATTAATTAATTTTTTGTATTAATTAATTAAGGGAAGCATTCAAATTGGGGATATTGGGATTATAGATTATGAATAATTAATTTTTTAATTAATTATGGAGTTATTGAGATTGTTGAACTTGATTAATTAATTGTAGAATTAATTAATGGGGATTTTTGGGGTCATGGGATTCAGATTTGGTATAATTAATTATTGAATTAATTATTTGGGGATTGAGATTGTTAAAATAGAATTATTAGTTTATGAATTAATTATTGTTATATTTATTTTTTTGAATATGGACAATTAATTTTAGAATTAATTATCTTTTATTTTTATGATTGTTTATCTAATCAAGATGGAAAAATTAATTGTTTAATTAACTGAGGTTATTGAATTGTTTAAATTGGGATTGATGGGATTATTTAATTGATGAATTATTTAGTGTGAGTAATGTGATTATTCAATTGTTTAATTAAATAATGGAATTTTTTAATTGATTCATTAATTAATGTGAGCAATATTATTATTTAATTACTGAATAAAATAATAGGATTAATTAGTTGATGAATTAGTTAATATGAAAATTTTGATTTTTTAATTATTTAATTAAATAATGGCATTTAGGGGATTAATTAATTGATTGACTAGTTAATTAATGTGAGTAATGTGATTTTTTAATTATTGAATTAAATAATGGGATTGATGGTATTAATTAATTGATTGATTGATTTATGTAAGTATTATGATTAATTAATTGTGAATTAATTAATACCATTTATGTGAACAATTAATTGGTGAGTTAATTGAAGTGATTGAATGTGATTAATTAAATGTGGAAATGATTAGTGGAAATTAGTTAGATTAATTAATTGGTTAATTAATTAATGGTGATTATGGTTTTTATGCAATTGAATGAGTTAGATTAATTAATTGGTGAATTAATTACTGGGTATTATTGTGTTAATGTAATTAAATGAGTTGGATTAATCAATTGTATAATGAATAAATGGGTATTATTGTGTTAATGCACTAGAATAAGTTATATTAATTAATTAATAGATTAATTGATGGGGATTTGTTTTTGATTAAATTGAATGAATAAGTTCAATTAATTGGTTAATTAATTAATTTGGATTGTTGGGATATTGAATTGATCGAATTGGATGATTAATTATTGAATTAATTATTGGATAATGAGATTTGAGAATTCTGATAATTAATATTTGAATTAATTATTAGATATTGAGATTAAGGAATTGAGATAATTAATTGATGGATTTTTTATGATATATTGGGATTTGAGAATTGAGGTAATTAATTATGGAATTAATAATGAAATGTTAATATTGTGAATGAGATAATTAATAGATGAATTAATTATTGAATTTTGAGTTTTGGATATTGCTTAATTAATTGAAGAATTAATTAATGGGATTGACATGCTTAATTAATTTGGTAATTAATTAATGGGATTTATGGGATATACTAATTTTTTAATTTTTTAATGTCATTGATGTGATTAGTTAAATGTTGAATTGATAAATAGAATTTAAGTGATTAATCAATTGTTGAATTAATTAATGTATTTGATGTGATTTTTTAATAATCCAATTAATTAATATTATTGAAGTGATTAGTTAATTGTTGAATTAACTAGATTAATTTATTAGATAAGTTAATTGTTTAATTACTTAATTTTATTGATATGATTGGTTAATTGATGAATTAATTATTGTTATTTATGTGATTAGTTAATTGTGGAATTCAACAATAGAATTGAAGTGATTAATTAATTGTTGAATTAATTAATGTACTTGATGTGATTAATTAATTGTTGAATTAATTTATATTATTTATATGATTTGTTTTTTATTCAATTAACTAGAGGAATTAGTGTGATTGGTTAATTGTTGAATTAACTAGAGGAATTAATGTGATTAGTTAATTATTGGATTAATTAATGATATTGATGTGATTAGTTAATTTCTTAATTGACTATAGGAATCTATGTGATTAATTAATTTTTGTATTAATTATGTTTATTTATGTGATTTGTTAATTGTTGATTTAACTAATGGAACTGTTGTGTTTAACTAATTGTTGAATTAGTAATGGAATTGGTGTAAATAATTAATTATTGAATTAATTATGGGTTGATGAATGGTAACATGGGAATTCAATTGTGAAGTTATTAATGGTAACTGGGTCATTCAATTGTGAAATAAAGAATGGTAACATGGTTATTCTATTATGTGTTCAGAATTGTAACATGTACATTCTATTGTGTGTTATGAATGGTAACATGGTCATTCTATTGTGTGTTAAGAATGATAACATGGTCAATCTATTGTTGTGAAGTATGAATGGTAAAAAGAGCTTTCAAGTATGAATTAACGAATGGTAAAAATCGAAGGTATTGAAATATAGCATCACATAGGAAAAGTTTAGGTTCCGACAGGAGCTGAAGTACGTATTGAGATAAGAAATCTCTTGGAAATACTTTAGGCTTTGGTATGAGATGAATCAGGTATTGAGTTATGAGTGTCTATAGGAACACATTGGTGATATGTTGTTAAATAAATATTAATTGATAATGTGATAACTATTTACTTATGAATTGTAATTATTTATTTATACAACTGCATACACTTTAAATTGACTGGATATTGTTTTAGACATTGTTGATGGTGGCCTAATGAGTTGTACTCACACCCCACTTAGGATGTATGATCAGTATCCAAATAGACTTTGTGTCCTCTAGACATATTAAGGTAAAATTCGCTATATTATATGGTTTATATGGTATGGAGCATGGCTTTGGGAATGAGACGTGGTTCAGGACTCGCATGGAGGATTTTTGAGTGTCAATTTATTTTGGGTTTATCATATTTACACACGGCTTGTATTTTAGCATGACATATCTACTATTCAGTTTTGATATTTTATTTCCATTTTTTGGTAATATTTTGATATTGATAATATTCTAGTTATGATTATTTTATTAGTTATTTTTCATTTATTTTTTATGGTGTATTACTCTAATAAATAAAAAAAGGGTATAGTCTCCCCATGTCTGATAATAGAACCTCAGTACTAGTGGGAAGCCTCTGGCATATATGGAGGGGCACATAAGGTCATGTGACCGATTGTTTTGGGGAATCGGTGTGTGGAACCTGGGATAGGATGTTACAAAGTGGTATCAAATCAGGTTCTCTTTTCTATTTATTTTGTATTACTCTTTAGTAAAGGCAGATAGAAGATGAGAAAGAGTTGGGAGATGGTTATGATATCAGGCATGGGAGTAGCTACCCCATGTACTAGGGAGAACCCAGGTACCCAGGGTGGGATTTTTGTTATTAGTATTTTTTATTTCAATTGAATATTATTTCACCTTGGGTGACACACTTGTTGTGTGTTGAGATTATTGATGTATAAATTTTTTGAGATTTGACTCATGGAACAGTATGATAGGATATATGAGTTGCATGAATCATTCTAGGAATTTGAAGTTATTGTCACATATATCATTTTAGGCATGCACGGGAAAATATGTTATGGGTATGTTTTTGAACTTGAAATATTTTTCCTTGCTTGTGAAATTGAAATAAAAATGGTTCCAGACATAAAATTGAAAAATATTATAAAATGATAAAAGATTAGAATAAATGGATGTCTAAATGAGAAACTTGAATAATGAAAATGTGTTTACCCCTGTTAACTAGTACCTAGATGTAGGATGGTTAAGGGTAGATATAGTGTCTTATTTTTTACCATGTGGTGGGATAAAGGTGGAAATATTTGTTATGGTTTTGTGTAAATTCATCTGGTTAACATTGTTAATGTTGTGAATTGAGAATCCTTTTTTGTTTTTTGTTTTCCCTTGATATTGGTGGTTTGGGTTGTGCGAATTACCTAGTTTGAGAACTCAATTTTTGGTTGTGTGATGCACCATCTGGTTTTGGATCATATGGTGAGATGTTCGCAGGAAGGGAAGCCCTATACATTCAACAGGTTCAGGTGTTTCCATAATGGGAGGTAATATGAGTAATGAATAATCTTTATTGGTGATCACCATTTAATTTTTAGTATACTTTTAAGTAGTGGTGATCATGTCCCTTACCATGACATCATCCTCATTATGTTGAGAAAGCTTGGGATTTATTCTTAGATACCTGAATGTTTTTTGGTTGGATATGGGTCCCCTGGGAGGTTGCTATTATGAAGTGGTATAAGTGGAACTTCATGGTGGAAGTTACGCCATCAAAAGTTTAGGATGAGGTTCTCAAGAGGCACCGGAGCTTTATGAATACCATGGTGGTTGATTTGCTTAAAAATAAGGGTTAATAACACTACAAAGTTTGGGAGTGATATGTCAGTAATAGGTGTGTAGATAAAGATCATGTGTTGGGGGTGGTGGCATCGGAATGCCAATGAGGAACCTATAAGCATAATGTTTAAATTCTTTGGGGAAAGGCCAGTTGGTCCTTGGAGGTGGTCAATGTACATCCTTTATAGGTGGGATTTGAGGTAAAGAATGAGATTCATTGTTGGATGGTGTTCTTGTGGTTGTTCCGAATAGTGATCTGGGAAATGTGTCAGGTATGTTGATGATGTTAAGCATGATAAGAATGTATCCTTGGAGGATCATCTGATACGGGTGTTGGATCATAGTGAGAAAGTGTTTCACATGTTGATATTTTAAGTATTATGAAAAAATGGGAATTTGATGGAGGAAACACAGGAAAGGGAAGAATATATACAGGCTCAGTTGCCGAATATTTTTTACTTGGAATCTTAGCGATGCTTGGGAGTGCATGTTGAGGATGAGCTGTTATAAGGTGGGGAGATTTTAAGATCCTAGCCATTTATAGAGGTGACTCAGTCTTGATGTCAATTACTCTTTTAACTTTTGTTGATTATTATTAATTTGGGTTTTACCACTGGGGGAGTTTGTCTAAAAATTGAGAAAATTTGAAGAAAAAGGTATATTGTACAGTTTACGCATGGTTAAGAAAAATCATTCACCCCAGCCCAAAAAACCATGAAACCCTGGACAATGGGGTTTTTCATATTTTGTATACATTTTTTCAATATGTGTTCCCTCTTAGAAGTAATCTTGCACCCCAATAATATAGGCACATGGTATAGGTGCACTGTTAGGGAAAACCATACACCCCTTCCTAGAAAACCGTGTTACATTTTAAATGTAATATGATTTCAATTTTTAAAATCCCTTAAACCCCCAAAACTCAACTATTTCAACCCACGTTCCACCCTATGAGGTCTTTCACGATTTTGGAGCTCTATATATGAATTTCATGTCTTCTCAGCCTTATTTCCTCACGATTTGAATCCCGAATCGAATATATGCACCTCTCTCGTAATGTGAATCCTATCTCGATTCTTTTCTCATTATCCTCTATTTATGTGAAGCAATCCTATGTCTGTTTACATCTAAATCTTTTCAGTGAGATCTAGATCTATATTTATATGAAATTGAACTCTTTAATCCTGATTTAGGGTTTTAAGATTCGGATCTCATTCTTCATCATTGTGTTTCTCATTTTTAGGAGATTTTCATTGGGTGATTGGTCATCAATAAATTAAGATAGGTGGTATATAATAAAAATCCCAAAGACTTAATTGAAATTATGTTTATTTAATTATATAATTTCTATTATATATTTATAAATAGTGTTCTTGATTGAACTATTTAATTTTTTTAATTAATAAATTAATGAAAATATCCAAATTGGGGATATTGGAATTATATATTATTTATAATTAATTTTTCAATTATTTATGGAGCTATTGAGATTTTTGAACTTGATCAATTAGTTATTGAATTAATTAATGGGAATGGTTGGGATCATGAGATTGTTATTTGGGATAATTAATTATTGAATTAATTATGGAGAGATAGATATTTTTAAGATTGAATAATTAATTGATGAATTAATTATTATTATTATTATTATATAAAAGTTGTTGAATATTGATAGTTAATTGAACAATTAATTATTGGATATTTTAATGATTGTTGAATTGATTTAGATGGAAGAATTAATTGATGAATTAATTGAGGTTATTGAATTTTATAAAATGGGATTAATGGGATTAATTAATTAATGTGAGTAATGTAATTATTTAATTATCGAATTAAATAATTTGATTAATTAATTGATGAATTAGTTATTGTGAGTACGGTGATTATTTAATTGTTTAATTAAATAAGAGGACTAGTTAATTGAAGAACTAATTAATGTGAGTAATGTGACTATTTAATTGTTAAATTAAGTTGTGGAATTAATTAATTAATGTGAGTAATGTGATTATTTAATTGTTGAATTAAATAATGGGATTGAAGGGATTAATTAATTGATGAATTAGTTAATTTGAGTAATGTGATTATTTCATTGTTGAATTAAATAAATGGATTTATGGTATTAATTAATTGATGAATTCATTAATGTAAGTATTGTGAACAATTAATTATGCATTAATTAATGAAATTGAGGTGAACAATTAATTGGTGAATTAATTGAATAGATTTAATGTGATTATTTAAATGTGGAATTTATTAATAGAAATGTGTTAGAATAATTATATGGAAAATTAATTAATGGGGATTATTGTGTTAATCCAATTGAATGAGTTAGATTAATTAATTGGTTAATTAATTACTAGGGATTATTGGTTAATGTAATTGAATGAGTTAGATTAATTAATTGGTGAATTAATTAATGGGGATTGTTGTGTAATTACAATTTAAATAGTTAGAATTATTAATTTGAGAATTAATTATTGGGGATTGTTGTGTTAATTCAATTGAATGGATTGGATTAATTAATTTGTGATTTAATTCTATTATATTGATCTTTGAGAATTGAGATGATTAATTGTGGAATTAATTTTGAAATATTGATATGTTTAAATGTATCATTAATTGTGGAATTAATGATGAGATTTTGAGTTTTGGATATTTATTAATTAATTGATAAATTAATTAATGGGATTAAAATGCCTAATTAATTAGGGAATTAATTAAGGGGATTTATTTGATGAACTAATTGCTGAATTAATTAATGTCATTGATTTCATTAGTTAATTGTTGAATCAAATAAATATAATTTAAGTGACAAATTATTTTTTGAATTAATTATTTGATTTGATGGGATAAATTAATTAATTAATTAATATTACTAATGTGATTAGTTAATTGTTGATTTAACTAGAGAAATAGATGTGATTAGTTAATCGTTGAATTAATTAATGTTATTGAAGTGATTAGTTAATTTTTGATTTTACTAATATAATTAAATTGATTAATTAACTATTGAATTAAATAATGTATTTTATGTGATTAATGAATTATTTAATTAATTAATTTTATTGATGTGATTAGTCAATTATTGAGTTAACTCGAGTAATTGATGTAATTAAATTATTTTTTAATTAACTAGGGGAATTGATGTGATAAATTAATTGTTGGATTAACTAATTTTATTGATGTGATTAATCAATTATTTAATTAACTTGAGGAATTGATGTGATTAATTAATTGTGAAATTAATTAAAGTTATTGATGTTATTTTTTAATTGTTTAATTAACTAATGGAATTTTTTTTAACAAATTATTGAATAAGTAATGGCATTGGTGTGAATAATTAATTGTTGAATTAATTATGTATTCATAATGGTAACATGGTCATTCCATTGTGAAGTTATGAATGGTAACATGGTAATTCTATTTTGTGTCAATAATGGTAACATGGGCATTATATTGTGTGTTAAGAATGGTAACATGGTCATTCTATTGTGTGTAGTATGAACAGTAACATTGGAATTAAAGTATAAATTAATGAATGGTAACAATGGTAGGTATTCAGATATGATATCACAACAGAACACTTTGGGATCTATCATGATCTGAAGTAGGTATTGAGATATGATATCACCTAAGAATACTCTGGGCTCTGGCGTGAGTCAAACCAGGTATTGAGGTACGAGTGTCTATAGGAACCGAGGGGGATATGTGGTTAAATAAAGATTAATTAATTATGTGAAAACTATTTACTTATGAATTTAAATTATTTATTTATACAAAATCGTACACTTTCTATTGACTAGATATTTTTTTAGACGTCGTTGGTGGTGGCCTGCTGAGTTTTACTCACACCCTACTTGGTTTTCCTGATCTGTACCCAAAAATACTTTGTGCCTTCTCGACATGTTAAGGGAAAGTACCTATGTTAGATGGTGGAGTTGATATGAAGCATGGATGAGAGAACCAGATGTTGTTTGATACCCTCATGGAAGAGTTTTCAGTGTCTTTATTATTTTTTGGGTTTTTCATATTGACACATGGCATGTACTTTAGCATTACGTATCTGTTGTTCAGTTTTGATATTGAATTTATAGTTTTGGTTTATCTTGTGATAATGATATTATTCTGGTTATGAATATGCTATTAGTTATTTTTCATTTATTTTTTATAGTGTGTTACTCTGATAAATAAAAAATAGGTTATAGTCTCCTAATGATAAATAATAGACCATCACTACTAGTCGACATCCTTTGGTGTATATAGAGGTGTGCTTGAGATCATGTGACTGACTGGTTCAGGGCACTGGTGTGTGGAACCCAAACCAAGATGTTTCAAAATACATGTATTATGGTCATCTCTTGAATTACTTCATTATAAAATTTCCTTAGACTATGATATGAGAAAAGATTATTCCACCCATTATCTTTCTATAGGTAAACATTATGTTTATTCCTAATGATTTATTTCCATATGTGAAACATATATTCATGTACATGATATGAATTTGATGGGTGGACTCGGAATTATATAGTCCTCTAAAGCATTGGGTGATTTTTTTGTCTCATGATTTGTCATGTATAGGGTTAGGGAGTGAAACTAAGCCCTTTTGGTACTCCTTCCACAATAGGATGTTGTCTTGGTAGTTATCCTTAAAATATTTTTATGTAATGTTTTATATTACTACCACATTTTCTTATGATTCGATGACCTTTCCAAATAATTCTATTAATTATTTTATCTTATGTGATTACTCTTGATCCTTATCTTTTATTATATCATGTTATTCCTTTGACTCATAAATTTTGCATACTTTTCATGCTTATTACCTAACTCAACTATCTAGATAACCCCTGTATTTTACATATTTTCCTAGGTTATCCTGTGTAGTTTTAGGATCTGAAATGGATTTAGGAGGTCACTAAGTAGAATAGAAAAATAAATATGTTATGTTTTAGTTTTTTTATGTTTTATGTACCTTTTCTAGTAAAGACACTAGGACACATGGTCATTGGGTTGTAATTTTTGGATATTTATATTAAAAATATAGTAATAATATAGGAAAAATGATAGGGTTTCTATAGTTGATGTGAGGAAAAATGTTTAGTTATCCTTTTAAAACTAGGATGAGAAGACATTAGTGATAACCCTAGGGATAAGTCTATGGAAATTTTTAATAATGTTAAAATATCTTGGAATTTTGGTGAAGTATAGAGTGAGCAGCTTTAAAGAAAATACATTGCTTTCTGGATACTAGAATTAGATGTGGCTCTAGAAAGGTCTTAACTATTGTAATTAACAATAAAAGGGGAGCATTGATGTAGAATTTATTATCACTTAGTGCACAACATTGGGCCATGATGCACACTTTGTTTGAAACACCTGTGGGATATGATTTTAAAATTTAAAAAAAATTATGAACCACTATGAAGGACCTAAAAAAATTATCAAGTTACAAAACTAAATTGGAAATATTAACATGAAAAACTAAGATTGATACCTAGAGACAAATAATTCAGGATGTAATTTTCCTTTATTATTTATCCATCCCATGTTTATAAGTTTACCTAATGAAGTCTTATTAGTTAAGGTATTCTCATCTTGTATTTATTATTCTAGTTAATGGCGAGAAATAATTGAAATCATGTTTTTTAAATGGTGGTGTTCTTATCAAAGACATAAAAACTATTCTTATTATAGAAAACAATTATATGAGTTTGAAGGTTGGAATTGTTTTCAGTCTCTATCATAAATAGAAAGTAAATCAAAAGGGAGAAAATTCAGCCAAGTGATGTCATGGTTGAATCCCATATTAGTTATTTCATACACTACCTTCTTCTCTTCATGATTATTATGAGTGACAATATAGTTGATAGCCATGATCAAATGTAGAAATTCCATCCAACGTGAAGTGAGCATCCAAGAAAGAAAATTAAATTAATATTATTTGATTTAGTGTGAAAAAATAAGCTATATCAAAGAATATAATAGTCAAAAAAATGATTTTATTATTAATCTTATATTAATATTATTGGGATTATATAAATATTTTTTTTATAAAAAGAACAACAAGTATGTCAGGGGATACCCATCGTATCTGGAAAATCCCACAGAGCATGAACCCACAATCAAATGTTAAAAAGGGATTATTAACTACCACTAACATATGTGATTTCATTGTTAGTATGATTATTTTACAAAATTTATTTGGTGTAAAAATATAATTTTTATTTTGGGAAACACATTAAAGGACCAAATCTTTTAAAATTTTAGGATTTTTAGACGATTATTGAAATTTTATAAAATGGTTTATTGGGTTAAGATATATATATATATATTACCTTTAGGTTTAACATAAGATATTATTTGGTTTGAATTCAATTATGTTTTTGTATATTTATTTTTATGGGTACTAGATAACCTTTGTGTTTAATCCATCTTCCATGTTAATGTTATTGGGGTTATTTGGATATAGGGTCATTTAATTAATAAATGGCCTATGTAAAACCTTTGGTTTTGTTATTGAATTTTTTAGATTAATATATTCATATTAATTTTGTAATTATATTAATTTATGAATGTCATTTTTTTAATAATATTGGAAGAATATATGGTTACTATTTTATAGATTTTATGATCCATAAAAAGTTAATTTTAGTGACTCTTGCATAAAAATTTCATCTTGAATATTCATCATTTAGGGAAACATATGTGATTATGCTCAAAAATGAATAATGGAAAAAATTATAATTGTTAAGTAAGTATATTTTATTATATCATTATTCTATATGGTAAAATGGTCCCCCAACTTTAGTAAAGGTATCTCCAAGTAAAAATGTTATCTATTTTTGATAAGTTGATGGTCTCAAATAACTTTTAAAAAAAGGTTATAGTGTTATATCCAAAATTTATCTCCTTTTCCAAATCCATTTTTTCACTTATAATTAAATTGAATTCTCTTATATAGAATCATTTTTATTAGATGACCCTCATATTTACGTTTCCCATTTTTTAAGAGTATGTTTTATGAACCCTTTTACAATGTTGGTTTTCCAGAAAGGAATTTTCTAATTTTAACCCCTTGATTTCTAAGAATATGTTGAAATTATGGGGACACTATTTATTTAATATGGGTATAATGTATCTCCTTAATACCTTAAAATAACTCTATGATTGATATCTTATTCAACATATAACACTAAGTTTAAACAAACCATTTTATTGTATTAAAATATTATTATTTCAATATTTCCATTATAACCAAGTGGTTAAATTTAATGGTATGAATAGGATTAACAAATGTATTTAATATATATAACTTTTATATTAAATATAAAAGTATTTATGCATCCTTATGAAATAAAAACTCAACTTTTTAATGAAAACATTTATCACAAAAAATGATTTTTATTTCTTTTTTTAGATAATATTATGAATAATTTATAGATATTTTAGATAGAAAATTTTATAAAGTGAATAAAATTTCTAACATCATCATATATGTGTTTAATTATGGTGTAATCTTGTGATTTTTAGAAAATATTTATATTTCACTGACTTGTGAAAAATACAGATTTTCTTTAAAATGTCATTTTAAAAAAAATATGTGTAATTTAAAAATAATATTATTATATTAATTTTATTTCAATTTAACATAATAATTATATAATTATATTTAATACAATTAATTTGATTTTAATCTTCTTTATAATGAATTTTAGTTTATGTTTATTTTTAGCCATAAACATGCATTTTCTGAAAATTATTTTTATGTTTTTAATGTTCATCCATTTAATTATTATAAATAATACCAAATGATGAATGATTTAAATTAAATTTAAATATTATATACCTATTTTTATAATTTAAATTCATATAATGATTATTTCTATTCATATTGTTACTATAGGATCATCTTTTCATTGAATATTTAATTTTTTATAAAACAGCTTTTTCATCATGGTTATAGGTTTTGTTTTGAATTAAATTATTCCACTTATATAACATCCTATTACCTTATTTATAAATTTTTACCCATTTATTTATATATCCTTTTATTGTATCTATTCATGGTGTTTTTCTAGTGTTTTTTTTATTTTTTTTAAATCCTCTTAGCATGTGCACGGTCGACGCATGGTTTGAAAAACATTATAGCCAGACCATGCAACCATTTTCGTAGCCTAGTTAGGGGGATAATGGTTGAAACATGGTTAGAAAAACCATTTAGCCAAAAAAAATAACATTTCTAGTATCCCATGAAGGGGTCACACTGTTGGCGCATGGTTAAACTAACAATGCACCTGAACCATTCACTTCTTCCAATCCTTCTATTTGGGGTGCACGGTTATGGGAATTGGTTTTACTAACCATGTTACCTAACCCAAGAAACTAGGTAAAATATGTTTACCAATTTTTAGGTAGTCCTAAACACTTATTTTGATCCTTATTTATTTAGGAATTGTCTCATATTGTTTTGGTAGAATTTTTCAAAAACAATTGGATGTTTATGGGTTGTGTGTGTTTGGTGTGTGGTTTTTCTAAACTGTGCGGCTAGCCAATTGAAACCATGAAAACCTATAAAGTGGGTTTCTTAAAAATTATAACATCAATTAAATAAATGTTCACACATTCATTATAAATTATGTATCCCATTGTAAGGGTGTGAGGTTAGGGTGCACAGTTTTTCTAACTCTGTGGACCTGCCCAGCTAACCATGTGTGTGGGATATTTTAATTCCAAAAATATGTTAAAGCAATTATAAACCCATGTTTAAGACCATTCAAGATCATGTCTCAACTTAAAATAAATTCATAGTTCTTGGAGGATCTAAATAACCCATTTGGCTCCTTCAAACCCATTCCTTGATGGATTGAAGTGTGGTGTATCTCGTTCGATCACTCTATAGTAATTAAATCTCCAACCATGTGTCTTCTCCCACAATCACTTTCTATACTCCTTAGAGTGTGTTAGAAAATTGTGTTTTTTATGGATCTATACTCCATTGAATTAAATTTGGATTGTATGTTTTATTTCTATATCTTTGTTTCCATGTTATTTTCTGTAAAATCCTGTTATGGTATTTGGGAATTTTGATGTTTGTTTTAAAGGTTGGTGGTACCATTTATGTTTCTACATATAATTAAAACTTGATTTTCTTGATATTATATAAACTTATTTCAATTGATCTATGAAAACCCCATTTAATATTAATTTTAAATTTTATTTTAATTGGAATTTTATTTTGGGAAAACCCCACTTTTCCAATGGAATTCAAATTTGGGGTGTAATTTTTAAATTAATTAAATTTTTAAATTTATTTTATAATTGTTTTTAAAAAATTCCATAAATTGAATTTATTAAAACCTATTATTGTTTTCATATTGGAAAGGCATGAATTTATGAAAATCCCTTTTTTGGTTTTGAAATTGAATTTTCATTTTGAAAAGGAACAATGGGAAATTGAATTATGAATAATGATTGATTTGAAATGTACTGATTTTCCCTTTTTTAGTTTCTTGATTATTCACATGTGATCTAGGGTAGTTAGTGGGTTTTTTGGGAAAATCACACTGGGATTATTATTCCCTAGCAATGTATTGATGATTAAAACTCTAAAAAAATATTTTCAGAAAGATATTATCCCTAATGGGATATTGATGAGTCATATTTAGCTTGATACTAAGGGATATGTGTACACATATTTCCATGATCACTGATATAAGAGTGTGTGGATACTATAATGAAAAAATATCGTACCATAGGGAAGATTACCATGCTTATTATTGTGATTTTCCCATATAAATTCCATTAGTTATAAAACTACTTTACACATGACTATTAATTTATATAAACTATTCTATATAATATGTTAATTTATTCTATGTCTGAAATGTTTTCCATCACTTTAAAATGAAAGTATGTTTTTATTTTAAATATGAAATTGTAATTTCATTAACAATTTTATTAAAAATTGAAATAATTATTTGGTTTATTACTGTGAAATATTATTAAACAACACTTTATGAGACCCTACTGTGATTTATAACTCACACCCTAATATTTCCATTAGGCATTTTTAGATTTATTTATGGTATCTTTGAGTAAATGGAAAGCCCCACTTGGAAGAGGTAGATGTTATTGACCAATTATGCTTTAGTTTTAATACCTTTGGTATGTTTGAGTCTTATATTTACATTTTTTAGTACATTGATGATATACTATTTTAGGTTTTTCGTTTAACTATCTAGTTACTAGTACATTCTCCTAACGGATTTTGGAGCATACTGACTTGTTTCTTTATCTTCCGTTATTTTTGTGGAAAATTTTCTCCCTATTTTATCTTTAATGATTTTATGTTCTAGTCACCAACCCATGGGGATCAAAAATTCCCTTTGGGTATTGTTAATTTCATCTAGGTTATGAATGTTCCAATGTATCTTGGATGGTTCATGACAAATTTCTATCAATGGGGGTTTTGGATATTTCCTTGATGTTAGTATAGATTTGGAATATCTTTTTGGGTTTTACGAGGTAGTTGTAAGCGAGTTTGTAATGCCCTGACCCCAGTTACCCAGAGTCGGTGAATTATTACATAACATTGGCATGATCACAAAAGATCAAGTCTCAAAAGACCGATTAGTTTAGTATCCTTGGAAACACTAGATACATTCCTAAGTATTACATTACATCATAAATTAAAAAACTACAACAACATAGTCTCTATAGTCCACACTCATATCCCCTCATACTATCCATGCAGGTCAGTCATAAAATACTTCTTCACATCCTGGAAAAAATAAAACATATAAAGGGGTGATCTCAGATGCTCAGTAAGGATAAAAATATAGCGGAAACTCTCATAAATAAGCATAAACATTTAAGGCAATGTATAACTAAAACAAAACTTTTTAAACTAGAACTTCAGCATAATATGGTAGAAATAAAATAAAATAATTCCATTTACTTATTCACAGGGATATTCTACTAGTTTAATAATAACATGCAATATCAATAACCACTTTCATAATGATAGAATGCATAATGCCAGAATATCATAACCGCATAGTCAAGGCCTTGTGCCAAGACTACAAATAAGATTCGTCCAAGGCCTTT
Organism: Viscum album; assembly: GCA_963277665.1. NCBI lineage: Eukaryota > Viridiplantae > Streptophyta > Magnoliopsida > Santalales > Viscaceae > Viscum > Viscum album. The sequence goes on along the minus strand of OY728127.1, from coordinate 1,348,344,459 downwards.
TTCCAAGACACTAGTTTGTCTCATGAGACCTACCAATGCATCGAGAAGCTATAGCAGGCTCCACCCATTATTTACTAAGTCCAATGCATTCCTCATATGAACAGGTTTAAACATAATATAAACATTCGTATTAAAAATAGCAGAAGAAATGTCAATACTTTCTCCATAAACCATGAATGGTATAAAAATAAAACATCCACAGTCAAACATATCACAAAACCTTCAATACAATATGGAAGTTTTGTATCAAAATAAATCAACTTCAAATAATCTTAAAATCAATCAAAGGATGTGAACATAGATGAAATCAAAACTATTTGAGAGAAATATCTCTTTTTTGAAATCATTTAAAAGTCACATAATTATAAAAGAAAAAATTTACTTTGAAAATATTCTTATAATCTTGTAAGAGAAGCTTTGACGATTTTATAATAGAATAAAATAGCTGCACCCGTCGTATAAGTTGAAAAAGACATTCTTACCTTAATTCTGTCGAAAAGGTTAAAAAGGACCTTGTTTGGAAAACGAAGGAAAGATTCCTTTATAAACATCTTATAAAAATTCAAACAAGGGTATAAATGAATTTAAACCATATTCTATAAAATATTAAGAATGTTTTGAAATAAATTTTTAAGAAACATGTATGTGGATGATAAAGATGTCCCAGTAGATACTTACGTAAAAAAACCTCAGATAATAAAGAGATTGTGAAATTAACCCCTACCTTGTGATTTTCCTTGGTCCAGGATAAGTTAACCTCCTGTATAATAGTTAAATAATTGTTATTAAATTATACAAGAATCATATACATAAATATGATATCATATATGATCTTTTAATATTGCTTTGTTAATAATATTTTAGATTTATCGTCGTTTCAGGTGTTCACTTACTCATTTGCTTTTATATATTTTGTTACATAAGCCGTGTTTTTTATCCATAGGTTGTATATTATTCATATCCAGAATTATATCAAGTCCTTAAACATTATTTTTAATCATCAAATGAAAATTAGTCTTGAATGGATACAATGGGGAATGAATCTCATCGCGTTCGTGGAGACGGTAGTCCGTACGTACGCACGAGCGACAATATCATTCTTTTGATATAATATATAATTGGATGGTGTATCATATATACAGAATAATTATCATGTTATATTTATTATTTATATGAATTACACATCATTATTATACCCATCCAGATAATGTATTGAATAACAATTACACCACGACATGGAGACGGTAAGCCGTACGTACGCACGTATGGTGACATGTCATTTAAAGGATGGATAGAATAATGAATTTGGTTGTACCATATTTATAATAACATCATAGTATATAGAAGATACTGTAGTTATTATTTTATAATGGAAGCAACAAAGAAAAAGGAAGTGGAAGAAGAATGGAACTTGAAAGAGGTGGTGAGATTTTTACCTCTTCTTTAGGTTCTTCCTTTTAATTTGACCAAAAGGGATCCTTAAGTTGGCTTTCTGACTAAAGTAAGGCTTATAGGATTAATTGAAGTATGTTGAGAGGATATTTGGTCAAGGTTTGGCCGAACAAAAAGGCTTTGAAGGTATGAATTTTAGAGAAGGGTGAGTGCCCTTTTATAAGAAGGGTGAGGGGCACATTAGGAAAAACATAAAATATTATTTTATAATAAATTCATATTTGGTTTATAATGGTTCCAAAGTGACTTATTTTGAGGATAATCGGGGTATGGGTCTAAATCCTTTCAACCAGTAGATTTTAGACAGGTTTGGATCACTATATTAACCATATCATTTATATTTAACTCTTAGTTAAATAGTTTAACATTTACCATGTCTCTTTGTATTTTTATATTATATGGTTAATAAACTTACTATAACAAGACATGAGAACCCCAAGTGGTTCATTATTATTATATATAACCTTATCTAAGTCATTTGGCTGAACCTTAGATTTTTAGGAATATAATATCAATTAATAATATAATATTTGCTTTAAATACTCCTTTATGGCAATTTTGACACTATTTAATAATTGATTTTTGTTAAAGTACTAAAAACATTATTAATTATAACTAAATTCATTTAATCAATCCTAACATTTCTTATTAACCTATAAAATTAGTGGAATTCATAAAAAGACTCAAATTACATTTATTTGGATATTTATAATATCAATTATTTTAATATTTCATTAATTATGTAATTACTGCATCACCATTGTGTCATAAATAAATTAAATTGTTTAATGTCTAAAAATTATAAATAAAATACCATTAGGTAGGAAATTTTTTTTCTTTCTAATGAATATTTATAATCTAATTTATCTTATGTATAACCCAATATTAAAAATGTTTTAGTTATTAAACATTGATTTTAAATCTTTTAACTCTTCTTTGAATTAAATAATAATAAATGTCCTAATCAAATCCAAGTGGACCAAATAGGTTCATATTTTATTCCTAAGGTTGTTTTTGGTCGAACTATACTTATCCAATAGAATTATGACATGTGTTAGGTAATAATAATATCAGTTTTACCCTTTATTACCCTATATACTTCTAACCATGTTAAATAAATTTAAAAAGTTACTATTCACCAAAAATTATTTTTATCTTATTGAACTACATTTTACTCCTTGATATTAATTGTGTCTCTTGGATTTTTGAAATTCCACTCACAGAAGTGGTAAAATTAGGTTTTATGTGAATTTGCAAATTCTCCTTAGAGGTGGGTAAAAGACGGTAAAAAGTTCAATAAAATCTTTATATGTCTAAAATTATTCTAAACTAACTCCAATGAATTAAATTGAACTTATATAGGAATTATGTATCTATTTTGACCTTAATTAAATTTAAATAAAATAAATAATTATTTAAATAAAAATTCGGTTTTAAACTATAACTCAATGTTTTTTCACTATTCATCAAAAATTGAATCTTTTCAGAAAAATAACAAAAATTCATCCTAGGCTAATTTTGATATTCCGAATCCAAAAATGAAGTCCATTTTGAATGATAAAATTTATAAAATTTCAAAAATTGGGTATTACTATTCATAACAGCTAGTTTGATTGGTTGTGGTGTGTGTTAGAACTCGAAGTTGCGTACAACACACGCTACTATATTATTCAAAGAGAAGTGTACTGTGGAAGCTTGGGGTGTTACATTCTCCCCTTATTCAAATAATTTCGTCCTCGAAATTTCTAGAATATTTCTTTATAAAAATACTCAGGTGGTTCTTCATCAAAAGTTCCTCGGGTTCCCACGTTGCCTCTTCCATCTTATGGTTTCTCCAAAGAACTTTTACCAGACGAGTCATCTAGTTTATCAGCACTTGTTCTCTTGTATCAACAATCTTGAAAGGCTCTTCTCAATAAGACAGATTGGGTTCCAATTCTAATTCCTCATAGGTGAGTACATGCATTGGGTCAGACATGTATTTTCTCAACAGTGATACGTGGAACACATCGTGAACTTTGGAGAGATTTTGCATCATTGCCAAATGATAGGCTACTGCCACAATTTGTTCTAGAATTTCGAAAGGTCCTATGTACCTGGGACTCAATTTACCTTTCTTACTGAAATGTATAACTCCCTTCCATGCAGATACCTTCAAGAAAACATGATCTCCTACCTGAAATTCCAAATCCTTCCTTCGGTTATCGGCATAGCTCTTCTGCCTACTTTGAGCTGTTTTAATGTGGTTTTGGATTACCTTCACATTTACCATCATTTCCTCCACCAGTTCTGGGCCTATGAGTTTTCTTTCACCAACATCATCCCAACAGGTTGGTGTGTGACATCTCTTTCCATATAACGCTTCATATGGTGTCATCTGAATACTTGATTGGATGCTATTGTTAAAGGAAAATTCTACCAGAGGTAAATATTGATCCCACATACCCTGAAAGTCAAGTGAGAGAGATCTCAACATGTATTCTAAGGTTTGAATAGTCTATTCTGATTTTCCATCTGTTTGAGGGTGGTAGGCAGTGCTCAAATGAAGTTCAGTATCCAAGGCCTTCTGAAGACTCTTCTAGAATCTTGAAGTAAAACGGGGATCACGATCAGAAACAATCGATCGGGGTACTCCATGAAGTCTCACAACTTCATTAATATATAGTCTTTCTAGACATTCAAGTGGGAAATCTTCTCTTATAGCAAGAAAATGTGCTGACTTGGTAAGATGATTAATAATGACCAATATTGCATCGATCTTTCTAGGAGTCTTTGGTAGTCCCATGACAAAGTCCATCATAATATTATCCCATTTCCACTAAGGTATGGGAAGAGGTTGCATGACTCCTCCAGGTTGTTTCCTTCTATCTTTCACTTGTTGACAAACCATAGATCTTGACACAAAATTAGCAATCTCCCTCTTCATGTTTTCCCACCAAAAATGTTTCTTCAAATCTCTATACATTTTGGTGCTCCCAAGATATATAATGAAATTGGAACTATGAGCATCGTCCAAAAATTACCTTTTTAGATCAGGTATATCGGGAACACAAATTCTATTCCCAAATTTCAAAATTCCATCTTCATACACAAAGTCACTCAATCTCCCATCATTCACAACTTTAATCTTCTTTTGAAATTCTTCATCATCGGCCTGAGAACTCTTTATCCTTTCTAGTAAAGATGGTTTGGCAACCATTTAAAAAAGTATCAATGTTTCACCTTCCATGATAATTCCCATATCCATCTTTACTATATCAATGAAAATAGGATCCCTTTCAACTCTCATCTTGTTCAAAACTCTATGATCCTTTCTGTCAAAGAATATTCCACCTTATTTTCCTTTCCCAGGTGGTAGTGTATCATGAAATCATAATCCTTGAGTAGTTCAAACCATCTCTTTTGCCTCATGTTGAGTTCTTTCTGTGAGAAAATGTACTTCAAACTCTTGTGATCAGTATAAATCTCACATTTTTCACCATATAGATAGTGTCTCCATATATTCAAAGAAAATATTAGAGCTGCTAACTCAAGATCATGAGTAGGATAGTTTTTCTCCTGAATTTTTAGTTGTCGTGATGCATAGGCAATAACCCTATAATTCTGCATAAGGACACAACCAAGTCCTTTCTTTGATGAATCACTATAAATAATGAACCCATCAAAGAAATTATCAATCTTACTTATTGGGTTACATTTATAATCTGAAGCATGCCTTGCTAACCTTGTAAAGTTAGACTCATACTTTGCAACATTCTCATCCTCCTTTTGCCTCAAACTAAGAAATTTTCTTTCCATATCTGCTCGATGGTCATGAGGAAAGTATTTTTCTAAGAGAATCTATTTAAACTCCCTATATTCTATATTTGATACTTCATCATCTTCTTTCGTGTTTTGAATCAATGACCACCATTGATCAGCATCTCCAGTGAGGCGGTAAATTTCCATGACAACTTTTTTCTTTTCGCTACTCCCCGAGGCATGGAATATTTTTTCCAAGGAATTTATCCATTTCTCAACTACTAGTGGATTTTTACCCCCATTTAATATTGGTGTTTGTTTCCTCATGAAGCGATCTAACATTGATCCTCCACGTTTTGGATCAGGGTGCTCCATATGGGTAAGGTTATTATTTATAACCTGAGTGAGTTGTCCCAGTATGGTGATTAGCTGATCAGCACCAGTTGCATCACCCGCCCCAATATAATTATTTTGAACATGAGGAAAATCCCTACATGGGGTGCAAGCATTGATACGGTTTCCATTCATTCCACTAGGCACCATTTCTAAATAATGGCATACACTAGATTAGTTTATGAATCACAACACATAAATCCAAACTTGTAAAACACTTAACATAAATTGATTAGTTTTTGGATATAATCCATAATCATAAAAATGTTTTCTTTGATGAAGTATATACTCATAAACCCTTCATAATGGTTTGTAAAGAAAATGATAATTATCCTAAGCATATCCCCCGAGTGTATCGTAACCAAGAGTGCAGCAAGGCCTGTTGTCATTCACCAGTTCCCATTCGAGTCTAGCTCATAGTGGTTTTTTCGGGTTTTACCCCTATGTACATTTGTTCCAGAGCCGCCTCTACCTGATCATATCCAGACAGGGATTTATTTCTCAGAAAACTCCCAAAATCTCTACAACACCAAAATTCTATGAATTTCATCTATACTAATCCTCAAAGTCTATCTTAGGTCTATGTTCTCTAATCAGAGTTTATCTAAATCTAGCTTCCAAGTTTTGTACTAAACATCCTCTGATACCAACTATAACGCCCTCACCCCAATTACCTAGATTCAGTGCATTATTACATAACATTGTCATGATCACAAAAGATCAAGTCTCAAAAGATTGATTAGTTTAGTAGCTTTGGAAACACTAGATACATTCATAAGTCTTACATTACATCATAAAGTGAAAAAACTACAAAAACATAGTATCCATAGTCCACAATCATATCCCCTCAGACTATCCCTTCAGGTCAATCATAAAATACTTCTTCACATCATGGGAAAAAATTAAACATAGATAGGGGTGAGCTCAGATGCTCAATAAGGATAACAATATAGCGGAAACTTTCATAAATAATCTTAAACATTTAAGGCAATGTATAACTAAAACAAAAGCCTCTTAAACTTGAACTTCAGCATAATATGGTAGAAATAAAATGAACTAATTTGATTTAATTATTCACATGGATATTCTACTAGTCGAATAATCACATGCAATATCAATAAACACTTTCATAATGATGGAATGCATAATTCCAGACTATCATAACCACAGAGTCAAGGCCTTGTGCCAAGACTACAAATAATATTTTTCCAAGGCCTTGTTCCAAGACACTAGTTTGTCTCATGAGACCTACCGATGCATTGAGGAGCAATAGCGGGCTCCACACGTCACTTACTAAGTCCAATGCATTCCTCATATGAACAGGTTTAAACATAACATAAACATTTGTATTAAAAATAGCATACAAAATGTCAATACTTTCTCCATAAACCATGAATGGTATAAAAATAACACATCCACAGTCAAACATATCACCAAACCTTCAATACAATATGAATGTTTTGTATCATAATAAATTAACTTCAAATAAGCTTAAAATCCATCAATGGATTTTGGCATAGATGAAATCAAAACTATTTGAGAGAAATATATATTTTTTTAAATCATTTAAAAGTAACATAATTTTAAAAGAAATAATTCACATTGAAAATATTCTTATAAGCTTTTAAGGGAATCTTTGATGATTTTATAACAGTGGGAAATAGCTGCACTCACCGTACAAGTTAAAAAATACATTCTTACCTTAATTCTGTTGAAAAGGTTAAAAAGGGCCTTGTTTGGAAAATGACGGAAATATTCCATTATAAACATTTTATAAAAAGTTAAACAAGGGTATAAATGACTTTCACCCATAGTCTAAAAAATAGTAAGAATGTTTTGAAATATAGTTTTAAGAAACATGGATGTGGATGATAAAGATGTCCCAGTAGATACTTACGTAAAAACAACCTAGGATAATAAAGAGATTGTGAAATTAACCCTTACCTTGTACTTTTCCTTGGTCGAGGGTAGGTTAACATCCTGTATAATAGTTAAATCATTGTTATTAAATTATACAAGAATCATATACTTAAATATGATATCATATATGATCTTTTAATATTGCTTTGTTAATAATATTTTAGTATTATCATCGCTTCAGGTGTTCACTTACTCGTTTTATTTTATATGTTTTGTTACATAAGCCATGTTTGTTATCCATAGGTTGTATCTTATTCATATCCATAATGATATCAAGTCCTTAAACATTATTTTTAATCATCAAAGGAAAATTATTCTTGAATGGATACGATGGGGAATGAATCTCATCGCGTTCATGGAGACAGTAGTATGTACGTACGCACGAGCGACAATATCATTCTTTTGATATAATATATAATTGGATGGTCTATCATATATGAAGAATAATTATAATTTTATATTTATTATTTATATTAATTACACATCATTTTTATACCCATCCAAATAATGTATTGAATAACAATTACACCACGACGTGGAGACGGTAAGTCGTATGTAAACACGTATGGTGACGTGTCATTCAAGGGATGGATAGAATAATGAATTTGGTTGTACCATATTTATAATAACATCACAGTATATAGAATATGCTGGTTCTATTATTTTAGAATTTAATCAACAAATAAAAAGTAAGTTGAAGAAGAAGGGAACTTGAAAGAGGTGGTGGGATTTTTACCTCTTCTTCGGGTTCTTCCTTTTGATTTAATCAAAAGGGCTCCTTAAGTTGGATTTATGATTAAAGAAGTACTCCAAGATGAAGTGAGTGAAGTTGAGAGGATATTTGGGAAGAGGTTGGACGAAACAAAAGGCTTTTAATGTATAAATTTGAGAGAAGGGGGAGTGCCCTTTTATAAGAGGGGTGAGGGGCACCTTAAGAAAAACATAATAGATTATTTTATACTAAATTCATATTCGGTTTAAAATGGCTCAAAAGTGACTTATTTCAAGGATAAGGTATGTATGGGTCTAATTACTTTCAACCAATAGATTTTATATAGGTTTTTATCACTATATTAACCTTAGAATTTATATTTAACTCTTAGTTAAATAGTTTAACATTTACCATGTCTCTTTGTATTTTTATATTATATGGTTAATAAACTTACTATAACAAGACAAGAGAACCCCAAGTGGTTCATTATTAATATATATAACTTTATCTAAGTCATGTGGATGAACCATATATGTTTAGGAATATAATATCAATTAATAATATAATATTTTTTTAAATACTCCTTTATGTCAATTTTGACACTATTTAATAATTGATTTTTCTTAAAGTTCTAAAAACTTTATTAATTAAAAATTAATTAATTTAATCAATCATAACATGTCATATTAACCTATAAAATTATTTTAATTCATAAAAAGTCTCAAATTAAATTTATTTGGATATTTATAATATCTATTATTTTAATATTTCATTAATTAAGTAAGTATTGCATCACCATTGTGTCATAAGTAAATTTAATTATTTAATGTCTAAAAATTATAAATAAAATACCATAATGTAGGAAATAGTTTTTTTTTCTAATGAATATTTATGATCTAATTTATCTTATGTATAACCCTCTATTAAAAATGTTTAGTTATTAAACTTTTATTTTATCTCTTTTAACTCTTCATTGAATTAAATAATAATAAATGTCCTAATCTAATACAAGTGGACCAAAGAGGTTCATATTTTATTCCTAAGGTTTTTTTTGGTCTAATTATACTTATCCAATAGAATTATGACATGTGTTAGGGAAATAATAATATCAGTTTTACCCTCAATTACACTATTTACTTTTAACCGTGGTAAATAAAAGTAAAATGTTACTATTCACCAAAAAATATTTTTATCTTATTGAACCACATTTTACTCCTTGATATTAAACGTGTCTCTTGGATTTTCGAAAATCCACTCACAAAAGCGGTAAAATTAAGTTTTATGTGAATTTGAAAATTCTCCTAGGAGGTGGGTAAAAGAAGGTGAAAAGTTCAATAAAATTTTTATATATCTAAAATTATTCTAAACTAACTCCAATGAATTACATTGAACTTATATAGGTATTATGTATCTATTTTGACCTTATTTAAATTTAAATAAAATAAATAATTATTTAAATAAAAATTTGGTAATAAACTATAACTCAGTGTTTTTTCACTATTCATCAAAAATTGAATGTTTTCGGAAAAATACCAAAAATTCATCCTAGGCTAATTTCGATATTCTGAATCCTAAAATGATGTCAATTTTGAAAGATAAAATTTATAAAATTTCAAAATTTGGGTATTACTATTCATAACGGCTAGTTTTATTGGTAGTGGTGTGTGTTAGAACTCGAAGTTGCGTACAACACATGCAACTGTATTATTCAAAGAGAAGCATATCGTGGAAGCTTAGGGTGTTACAGAGTTACTAGCTAGCTATCTTCTTAAAGATACTTAAGTAACCATGGGTGGTTTTTTAAATACCTCTTGAGAAATAATTTGAAATATTTATAGTCTTTTAAATCATTTATTTTGGATAAAATGAAGTAAAATTCTTATTTTCTCATCTGATGTGATTAATTTTCATGTTTATCTTGCTTGAGTTGTTGATTTATGTAATCTTTCTGATTTATTCAATTTCATTTTCTAATGTTCTGTAGCATCATTCCCCTAATAATACATTTTAACAGGCCATTGGGAAATCTTTTGGAAAACCATGGTGAGAAAATATTACTGTGGACTAGAACCTTATTGAGATTATTATGCATGTTGTCCAAGATCTAGGATAGAAACTTGCACTCATTCCCCATCATGATCATGTTTTGGAACCTGAGAGGGATGAATCCTAGAATCTTTCTCAGGAGTTCTTAAGCTAGAAACCACCTTCATTCTAAGTCTCTAATAATCCTCAAGAGACTAAGGACTGGTCATGATAGATGTACCTTCTCTTGGATTTTCAATAAACTCCTAAAGATATTAAGGTAAAGTGTTCTACCATTAAACTGGAATGGCCTAGAAGGATACAGTGGGATTTGATGGATAAAATGAAGAAGAATGAGGTATTAGAGTAGAAGGAATTTAATAATGTTTTCATTGATAAATTATATATAGAATCTAAGGTGATGGAAAAGTATATGTAGTTTTTTAAAATCGAGAAGGATAGTAAAACCATGATAGAATATGCACAATTATTTACCAAGATTTTGCAGTTTGTACATGATATTTTATCGAATGAGAAGATGAAGACTTCAAGGATTGAGTTGGGAATTAGATCTGACATTTTTCATAGGTTTTCTTTCTATATATATCTTCTTATGAAGATGTGATGGATAGGTATTTAAAGGTTAAATTTGATCAACCTTTTAAGTTAGTGTTGATAGAAGTTCCTTTTTCTCCCAATGGTTGTTTTATAAGTTCCTTTAAATGAAATGGAAGGAATGATGATTCCCATGGTGAATTTTAATAGCAGGGTTCTTCTAGAACTCTTGTACTTCCTATAAGATTCCCTTTTAATAACTTCCTTTATGGAAATCCTAGACCTTCAAAATTGGTTTGTACTAATGCACCCAATATTTTCAATTCCTATTGACATTTTAGACACTTGAAAAGGTTCCATTTTATATTGTATTCCCCATACAATAGCAATGTATCATCGTCACCAATATTTAATACATTGTAATCATGTTCTTCATGAAAAAATGAATTCTAAACACAGGCATCGGGAACGAAGCTTCTTCATGTAGTGGAAGATCCTCTAGAGGAAGCAGATAGAAGTATAGTGACCTTGAGACGTACCATAATTATAACTTCATCTTTAGTGACTTCATTATTTGATACTAGTGAATATAATTTGTTTATATCAACCAATATTTTTAACCTACTAAATCTTCTTATAGATTCTTTTTCATATGTGATAGATATTGCTACACCCCTTAGAACAAAGAGATAACATGGTATCTATTGTCCCACTAGTTTTTTCTCTTTATCATAGAATGATATTACCTGGAATTTTCTTAATCTTGATATGAAACTGTCACGACCCGCCCTCAGGGTCCGTGTCGTGACTACCCCAAGCCCGCCTTCCATAGGCCAGGGGCTGGCGACTAGCACCAAGGCGTAAATCCCGGTAAAAAGGGAAGGCATTGCCTTTGTAAAGTAAACAAACACCACAGAGTAAGCAAGCGGAAAGTAAACACTAAGCAAAAGCAGAGTACAACTGAAAGTGCGGAAAAGTAAATGGGCCAGTATACAAACCAAAACTAAAAGTAAAGTACAACTCGAAAGGGAAAACAGCAACTGTAAAGTAAAAGCTGCAACACCGAGTTGTCCACTGGAAATCCCACCTGAAGGGTGGGTACAGATAGCTCCACTGCTCCTTGGGTCCCGCCGTCCTCTCCGAGCACGTCCTGCCCAGTGGTCCACCTCCAGGTACCGTCCTACTCTGCAAGCCTCAGCTAAGATCAACGCTGTCCGTCGTCTGCAACCAACACAACGTAGTGCGGGCAAATCCCGTGCAGGGGTGAGTATAAGCTACTCAGTAGGGACCCCGAGACCCCTGAAGGTCTCTCAAATCCACAAAGGATAAACCACGAATAAAGGTACAATCACGAAGTAACAACCGACACTGCTTAGGTATATGCCCATACATATACCTAAGTCATCAATTTAAAATACGCTCCAACCTCCGAGCCCAAGTACAACTCAGTCCACACAGGAAAGTAAACGTATTCCACACAGGAAAGCAAAACGTAATCCACACAGGATAGCTCAACAAAATCCACACAGGAAAACAACAGGATTCAGCTCACACAGGTATACTTCTTCGAAAGACGATAAAGATGATCTCTGATCTATCTAAGTCGTCGGACCCACGAAGGATCGATAGGTAACTAACCCCCGCAAAAGATCCACACTGGATCGGGCCCACATAGGACCTGTAGGCGCTGGTTCACACAGGACCGCTGAGCGCAAGGACCCACACAGGATCGGACCCACATAGGATCGGGCCCACACAGGACCTGTAGCACTGATCCACGTAGGATCGCTGAGTGCTGTAGTCGTCGTCGTCGAATCCACACAGGATCTCCGTACTGTCGTCGTCGCAGTCATAGTAGCAGTAGTAGCAGTAGCAGTCACAGTAACAGTCGCAACCAGCACTAGGGTTTCCGCACACAGCAAGATCGTTCGGAGGGTCCGCTCCATGAGCCGAGAGGCTGATACATCAACTATCACAAATTCCAGAGTTGATGTATCCAAAAGTTCCGTATCGTCAACAGGAACTCAACGCAACAGACGGCGCGTCGATCGGATGCCCGGTCTGAGAGTTATTGGCATTTTCGTCCCCAGGGCCCGGTTGGTTTTTAAGGCAAAACCAACCCGACCGTACTCCACCTGTGTCCAAACCTTGGGCGGAGTATGCCAAAAGATCCGTCTCACTAAGAGGAACACAACAAAGCTGACGGCACGTCAATCGGACGTCCGTAGCTCACGATATGAGCGTTTCCGCTCCGAAGGCCCGGTTGGTTTCGTGTACGAACCAACCCGGCCGAACTCAAAGTATTCCGAAACTTTGAGTGCGATATACCGAAACGACCGTCTCGATCCAATGATCGTGTTGCCGCAGACGGTTCGTCAATCGGAGGTCCGTGGCTCAAGTTATGGCCAAAAGACCGAATTCGTCATGAAAATGGGGGGTTAAGGGAGTTTGAGAGAAGATGAAAAGTTTAGGGTTCGTGTGGGCCCCACCACACTTAATCCTCTCAAGGGAGGTTAAGTGGGTGTGGGTCCCACCCCTAACTTCCTTTGAGAGAAGTTAACCAACAAGTTTAAATAAAAATTTGTAATCCACAATTTTTATTTAACTTATTCTAAACTCCCAAAAACTAACTCTCAACCCGAAATAAACGCAACCTCAGAAAAGGTCTCCTTAAGAAAATATCGGCGCTGCGAGTTCATCAGTGCCCTCAGATTTCAATTCCGAGCACCGGATCAAAAGTTAGGAATTCCCGCTCGTTCGTTCACTAAACGTACCTGAGCCAAACTTCGGAAATTGATTTCGGGCACACCGGGCCTCAGAATCAGGTGCCGTCAGAAACCGCGCTCTTGTAAAATTCCAAAGAAAATTAAGAAAAAAATTTCCCTTGAATTTTACGGGTCTTTATATTACTCCCACCTCAGGTATTTACGTCCCCGTAAAGATACATCAAAAACTAAGGAAACAAATGAGGGTACTGAGCACGCATCTGAGCCTCCCGCTCCCATGTGCTCTCCTGGAGGTTCCCGTGCTTCCATCTGATGTGCACAAGAGGAATCGATTGCCCACGCAGGACCCGCTCCTGTCGATCCTCTATCTCCACCGGGACCTCCGTAAAAGTCGCCCCATCGTCAACGTCAAGCTCCCCATGGTCAATGATGTGCATCGGGTCGTGCACGTATCTCCTCAGCTGAGATACGTGGAAGACATAGTGCACCCGGTGCAACTGAGGTGGCAGAGCCAGGCGATAAGCCACCTCACCAACCCTACTGTGGACCTGGAAGGGTCCGATGAAGTGCGGAGATAACTTGCCGCCTCGGCCAAATCTCTGAATACCACGTCGAGGTGAGACCCGCAAGAAGACGTGGTCACCATCCTCGAACTCCAGTGGCCTCCGCCTCCTGTCAGCATATGACTTCTGCCGGCTCTGAGCTGTCCTCATCCGCTCCTGGATAACCTGGACCTTCTCTGTTGTGGCCTGGACCATCTCCGGTCCCACTAGTGCTGACTCCCCAGGGTCTGTCCAGCACAAAGGAGATCTACAAGGTCGGTCGTACAACGCCTCGTACAGTGCCATCCCGATGGTGGAGTGGTAGCTGTTGTTGTACGCAAACTCCACCAAGGGTAGGTGGTCCTCCCAGCTACAACCAATGTCTAGGACACATGCGCGGAGCATGTCCTCGAGAGTCTGAATGGTCCTCTCTGTCTGACCATCCGTCTGAGGGTGAAAGGCTGTGCTTAGACGTAGCTGCGTCCCGAACGCCTCCTGCAACCCCTTCCAAATCCGGGAAGTAAAGCGGGCATCTCGATCGGAGACGATAGATGATGGCACACCGTGGAGTCGCACAATCTCCTGAACGTAGAGGCGTCCCAAGCTCTCCACTGAGCCCTGCTCTCTGATGGGTAAGAAGTGTGCCGACTTGGTGAGTCGGTCAACAATCACCCATATGGAGTCGTGACCTCTAGAAGTGTGTGGAAGTCCAGTCACGAAGTCCATAGATATGCCGTCCCACTTCCACTCCGGGACCTCCAAGGGCTGTACCAAGACTGCTGGTACCTGATGCTCTGCCTTCACCTGCTGGCAGGTGAGGCATCGAGAAACGAACTCTGCTACTGCCTTCTTCATGCCCGGCCACCAGTGCTGTCGTTTGAGGTCCTGGTACATCTTCGCCACTCAAGGATGTACCGCCAATAGATAAGTGTGAAACTCTCTCAGCACTTCCTCTTGTAAAGCGACTGGTACCATGGTACGTCCTCTGAAAAGGATGTCGTGCTCTGCTCCAAGGGAGAAACCATCAGGTGTCTGTCCCGAGGATATCTGTGCACGCCGTGTCTCACAGTCAGCGTCCTCATGCTGTGCCTCTCTGACCCGCTGCAGTAGTGGAGGGGTGACTGTGAGAGACTGGAGGAAGGCTGCTCCATCTCTATCCACGAAGGATATCTGTAAAGAGGTTAGCTGCTCTGTCGCCTCCTCAAGTAGTCGAATGCCCGTTCTCCTGCTGAGGGCATCGGCTACTACGTTCCCCTTCCCAAGAGTATAGACTATCTCAAAGTCATAGTCCTGGAGGAACTCGAGCCATCGCCGCTGTCTCAGGTTCAGGTCCTTCTGCGAGAAGATATACCTGAGACTCTGATGATCGGAAAAGACTGTAAAGCACTCGCCCATCAGATAGTGTCACCATGTCTTCAGAGCGAAGACCACTACTGCTAACTCCAGGTCATGGGTAGCGTAGTTCTGCTCATGCGGCCTCAACTGATGTGATCCATATGCGATCACTGCCCGCTCCTGCATCAGAACACATCCGAGTCCGGTCCTTGATGCATCGCAGTAGACTACGTACCCTACTCCCTCCTCAGGCAACCTCAAGACAGGTGCGCTAGTCAAACTCTGTCTCAGCTCCTGGAAGCTCTGGTGACACCTGTCTGACCACATGAAGGGTTTCCCCTTCTTTGTCAAAGCTTTGAGTGGTGCTGCAACTCTAGAGAAGTCTGGCACGAATCTCCGATAGTACCCAGCTAGACCCAAGAAACTCTGAACCTCAGTCACGCTCCTGGGTGGCTCCCATGCTAACACAGCCTCGATCTTCGCGGGATCCACTGCAACTCCTGCCTCAGAGATAACGTGTCCTAAGAAGTGGACCTCACGTATCCAGAACTGGCACTTCGAGAGCTTACCATAAAGCTGGTTCTCTCGGAGTGTGTCTAGTATAACTCGCAAGTTATAGGCGTGCTCCTCCTCAGTCGTAGAGTAAATCAGAATGTCGTCGATGAAGACCACGACAAACCGATCGAGGTATGGCTGAAAGATCATGTTCATGAGAGCCATGAACACTGCTGGAGCATTGGTTACACCGAAGGGCATAACCAAGAACTCATAGTGGCCATACCGACATCTGAAGGTCGTCTTCTGCACATCCTCGTCTCTGACTCTAAGCTGATGATAGCCTGACCTGAGGTCTATCTTCGAGAACCACCGTGCTCCCTTGAGCTGATCAAAGAGGTCATCAATCCTCGGTAGCAGATACTTATTCCTCACTGTCACCTGGTTCAGGCGACGATAGTCAACACAAAGCCGCAGGCTCCCGTCTGCCTTCTTGGCGAACAAAATCGGGGAAGCCTAGGGTGAAACACTAGGTCGGATGAACCCCTTGCCCTGCAAGTCCTCCAACTGTACCCATAGCTCTCGAAGCTCGGCGGGGGCCATCCGATATGCTGGAATGGATATCGGGGCTGTACCGGGGTAGAAGTCAATATAAAAGTCTACCTCTCTGCGAGGAGGTAGCCCTGGAACGTCATCGGGAAAAACGTCTGCAAACTGATCCACCACTGCAGGAAAACCAGGACTCCACACGTCAACTGCTCCAAGGATGAGGCTAGCTAACTGATGAGTGATGGGTTGTCCTCTCCTCCGTGGAAGTCCATCCTGTGCTGAAAAGGCTCCCTTCTCGCCGGTGAAGGTGAACCTACTCCCATCGGTGCGTACACATCGCACCTTGCGCCTAAAACAGTCAATCTGCGCATGGATCGTAGATAGCCAATCCATGCCCAAGATGACGTCGTAAGGCCTCGACGCTGCTACAAGAAGATCCCAGCCGAAGCTCTCGCCTCCTAGAGTGAGCTCACACTGCCGGCACCAGTGCGTAATCGTCGAGTCTGCTCCCGTAGGAGTCTCTAGCCATAAGGATCGAGCCAATGGCTCTGTCGGAATCTCCGAGCTCCGAACAAGGGCAGCGGCTATGAAAGAGTGACTCGCTCCTATGTCTATAAGAACTGCAGCAAGGGTGGAGTAGACACAGATAGTACCTCGAATCATCTCGGGTGCGCTGTGGTCGTAGGCCTCTGCTGCCTGGAGCTGTGCCTGTCTCTGCCCACCAGCTCCCTGTGGTCGGGGTGGACCTCCTGGTGGTGGTGGTGGCAGAGCCTCAAAGCGTCGCCCACCACCTGCTGCTCGGCCAGCTCCTCTGCCTCGTCCGCCTCCTCCCTGCGGACCTCCATGGTCGACCCTATGCCTCTGCCTCGGTGGTCCCTCAACCGACTGCTGCTCCTCGGCACGGCGGGTCGGGCAGTCACGAGCCATGTGGCCCTGCCCGCCGCACGAGTAGCACTGTCTGCCTCTCGAAAGACTGGCTCTGCGCTGTGTGCTCCGCACTGCTGAGCCAGTGTCCTGAGGTTGTCTGCCCAAAGGTCTGGTCTACCTGGACCCCTGAGTCATCCGTCGACTGCCTGCTGCAGATGACTCTGCCACGTGCCGCCCTGCGGTGGGTCGCTGCACTGGTGTAGACTAAGCAAGGAAGCTCTCGATCAGAAGGGCCCGCTCCAATACTCCTGTCTGAGTCGATATGCTGAGGGAGATCAGCGATGCCCTGATCTCGTGTCTCAAACCCTGCTCGATGGTCCGAGCCCAAAAGAATGGGTCCCGTACCATGTCGGTCGAGTAGCGCGAGAGATCGGTAAATCTCGCCGAGTACTGAGCGACCATCATGCTGCCCTGCCGCAGCTGAAGAAGCTCCTGGATACGCACCGCACGAAGGGTGGCTGGGAGGAACTCTGAGCAGAAGAGGCTCTCAAAGTCCGTCCAAAGTAGAGATGCCTCATCGTGCACCTGGAGCATCAAGCTCCACCATCCTCCTGCTGATGCGTGTAGTAGGCTCGCAGCGAGGATCACATGAGGTTTGCTGGTGTCCTCACTAGCCTAAACACACGTACTACTGCCTCCAGCCAGTCCTCGGCTACCTGGGGATCCGTCTCCCCGTGAAACCTGGGTGGTCGCTGGCGCTGAAACTCATGCAGTGCGCTGAGGCGACGTGCATCGTCAGCAGTTGGCGCTGGAAACATCGGGGGCTCAGCGGGTAGTGCTACCGCCGGTGCCACTGCTGACAAAGGGCCCTGCACCGAGGCCTCGTCGCTCGGTGGGCTGTCGTCACGCTCGACTCTCGGAACCCTAGTTGGCTGCCATCGTGGGGCTATCCTGAAAAGGAAACAGGTGCGCCACGGTCAGAATAGTATACCTGGTGAGCTGATATAAGTAATCACAAAGAAAACTTTGAAACACACACGCAATCAATGTTTTCGTGCATTAAGTCGGAAATCAGAAGTCAGGGTCCTGGTGTACGGATACGTCGGCCGCCGCACCAACACTGGACTCCTTGGACTGATAACCACACTCAATATGCTAAACAATATTTATTCACATAGAAAAGATCAGAGTTCGCGGTAGAACTGAACTCCTCTGATACCAATTTGTCACGACCCGCCCTCGGGGTCCGTGTCGTGACTACCCCAAGCCCGCCTTCCATAGGCTAGGGGCTGGCGACTAGCACCAAGGTGTAAATCCCGGTAAAAAGGGAAGGCATTGCCTTTGTAAAGTAAACAAACACCACAGAGTAAGCAAGCGGAAAGTAAACACTAAGCAAAAGCAGAGTACAACTGAAAGTGCGGAAAAGTAAATGGGCCAGTATACAAACCAAAACTGAAAGTAAAGTACAACTCGAAAGGGAAAACAACAAATGTAAAGTAAAAGCTGCAACACCGAGTTGTCCACTGGAAATCCCACCTGAAGGGTGGGTACAGATAGCTCCACTGCTCCTTGGGTCCCGCCGTCCGCTCCGAGCACGTCCCGCCCAGTGGTCCACCCCCAGCTACCGTCCTGCTCTGCAAGCCTCAGCTAAGATCAACGCTGTCCATCGTCTGCAACCAACACAACGTAGTGCGGGCAAATCCCGTGCAGGGGTGAGTATAAGCTACTCAGTAGGGACCCCGAGACCCCTGAAGGTCTCTCAAATCCATAAAGGATAAACCACGAAGAAAGGTACAATCACGAAGTAACAACCGACACTGCTTAGGTATATGCCCATACATATACCTAAGTCATCAATTTCAAATACGCTCCAACCTCCGAGCCCAAGTACAACTCAGTCCACACAGGAAAGTAAACGTATTCCACACAGGAAAGCAAAACGTAATCCACACAGGATAGCTCAACACAATCCACACAGGAAAACAACAGGATTCAGCTCACACAGGTATACTTCTTCGAAAGACGATAAAGATGATCTCTGATCCATCTAAGTCGTCGGACCCACGAAGGATCGATAGGTAACTAACCCCCGCAAAAGACCCACACAGGATCGGGCCCACATAGGACCTGTAGGCGCTGGTTCACACAGGACCGCTGAGCGCAAGGACCCACACAGGATCGAACCCACACAGGATCGGGCCCACACAGGACCTGTAGCACTGATCCACGTAGGATCGCTGAGTGCTGTAGTCGTCGTCGTCGAATCCACACAGGATCTCTGTACTGTCGTCGTCGCAGTCACAGTAGCAGTAGTAGCAGTAGCAGTCACAGTAACAGTCGCAGCCAGCACTAGGGTTTCCGCACACAGCAAGCTCGTTCGGAGGGTCCGCTCCACGAGCCGAGAGGCTGATACATCAACTGTCACAAAGTCCAGAGTTGATTTATCCAAAAGTTCCGTATCGTCAACAGGAACTCAACGCAACAGACGGTGTGTCGATCGGACGCCCGGTCTGAGAGTTATTGGCATTTTCGTCCCCGGGGCCCGGTTGGATTTTAAGGCAAAACCAACTCGACCGTACTCCACCTGCATCCAAACCTCGGGCGGAGTATTCCAAAAGATCCTTCTCACTAAGAGGAACACAACAAAGCTGACGGCACGTCAATCGGACGTCCGTAGCTCAAGATATGAGCGTTTCCGCTCCGAAGGCCCTGTTGGTTTCGTGTACGAACCAACCCAGCCGAACTCAAAGTATTCTGAAACATTGAGTGCGATATACCGAAACGACCGTCTCGATCCAAGGATTGTGTTGCCGTAGACGGTTCGTTAATCGGAGGTCCGTGGCTCAAGTTATGTCCAAAAGACCGAATTCGTCACGAAAACGGGGGGTTAAGGGAGTTTGAGAGAAGATGAAAAGTTTAGGTTTCGTGTGGGCCCCACCACACTTAATCCTCTCAAGGGAGGTTAAGTGGTTGTGGGTCCCACCCCTAACTTCCTTTGAGAGAAGTTAACCAACAGGTTTAAATAAAAATTTGTAATCCACAATTTTTATTTAACTTATTCTAAACTCCCAAAAACTAACTCTCAACCCGAAATAAACGCAACCTCGGAAAAGATCTCCTTAAGCGAATATCGGCGCTGCGAGTTCATCGGTGCCCTCGGATTTGAATTCCGAGCACCGGATCAAAAGTTAGGAATTCTCGGTCGTTCGTTCACTGAACGTACCCGAGCCAAACTTCGGAAATTGATTCTGGGCACACCGGGCCTCGGAATCAGGTGCCGTCAGAAACCGCGCTCTTGTAAAATTCCAAAGAAAATTAAGAAAAAAATTTCCCTTGAATTTTACAGTTCTTTACAGAAACCTCTTTATTTCATCTTCAAGATAGAGTGGCTTATTTATAATAAGGCTCAAATTGATTAATATATTCGACGGGTCTCCTTTACTATGCCTGATGGAGTGTTCTGCATCTCTGAGTGGGAATAGGAACCGAGGTCGAGTAGTGAAAGACCTTATTATTTTGAGTTAGGAAAAGTAATATAAGTTTATGATTTTGATCTGGGGAGGGAATCATTCATTGATATTCTCCCTCCAATTATTATCAATTTTTCTAATGTTTTTCCTTCTAATTTTTCTAGTTTTCCATCGTTATGGGATATAGTTTTTTATACTGATTTAGTGTCTGGTACCCAACCAATATTTCTTCTGTCTTACCATATAAAACCATATGATATAAAATAATTTAATAATTAGTTGTATGATCTGTTAGAAAGAAAAATTATATGAATGAGTGTGTCACTTTGGGCAGCACCAAATCTATTTCCTAAGAAATCTAATGGAATACTTCACCTATGTGTTAATTACTAGAATTTAAAATGAGTTCTTATAATGAACAATTATCCAATACCATGGATAGTTGATATGTTTGACCAGTTGAAATAGTAGAAGTGGTTATTGAAGATTAATCATTAATCTAGTTACCACCATCTATGAATAAAAAATCTGAAATGAATAAAACAGCTTTTTGGTGCAGGTATGACCATTATGAGTATATTTTCATGCCATTTGGTATAACCAGTTATCCTGTAGTATTTATGGATGTAATGAAAAGGATCTTCCATGAGTATCTTGATACTTTTTTTGTGGTCATTATAATTGACATTCTAGTTTTCTTTAAGTCCAAATAGGATCAAGTGTGTCCTCTAAAAGAAATTAAGGAATTATATAGAAATCATTAACTTTATTCCAAGAAATAAAATTGTAATTTCTAGATATGGGAAATTATGTTATTGGTACATGTGGTTTTAGAACATGGTATCTCAGTTGATCCTGATAAGTTGAAATATGTCATGACATAGGAGAAACGAAGTAACATTTTTTTTTTATTCATAACTTCTTGGGTTTGGCAGGGTATTATCATAGGTTTTTAAAGGATATATAGAATAAAACATATCCAATTACCACTCTCACTTAGAAGCGAGTCATGTTTTCTTATCATGATAAATTTCATATTTCTTTTGTTGAGTAGAAATTTATTTTAAATTTTATCTATTATTGAATCTACTCGGGGATTGTTCGAGATATGTGGTCTTCTGTGATGTATCTTCTTTGTGTTTGAGATGTATTCTTATGATGGGTGATCATGTGGTAGCATATGGCTCTTGGAATATTAGGACACATGATAATAATTATCAAACCCATGATAGTGAACTCACAGTTGGGATGCATGCGTATAAGAGTTTCCATAATTACCTTTTCATGGAAAGGTTAACCATGTTTTCTTACCACAAGAGCTCAAGTTATGTCTTCTCTCAAAAAAATATATGAGTCTCCACTAGTGGTGTTGGGTTCAGTACCTTCAGTCTGTTGATTTGAACATGTATAATATCCCAGAGAAAGGTAATGTCTCCACAGATTCCTTGGAAGGAAACATCTGACATAGGGTGTGAAAGAGTCATCGAAAGAGTGGAACTTCATGGATATTTTTTCACAATCGCATTTAGGAGTTTTTAAAAAAGGTATTAAGGTTTTATTGCAAGTGTTCAATTGACATCTTTTCTTCAGAAGATGATTCTTCAGAAGATACACCTTGATTATGAATACTGTAACATCATGAACTCTCTTTATAGTGGGGAGACCATTGCTGAGAGTTTGTTCTCTACATATGGTATCCTATGTTTTTTTAATAATTTTTTTGTGGATTTATCCATAAGAAAAGATGAAATGGGGTATTTCTATAATTCTAAGTGTATTGTGAACCCAAGAACCAAAAATATGTTTTATGACATGGGGTGATGATTCTAGTGTCCTGGTATGAGATGAAACATTGATAAGTTTTTTACTATTTTTATACCTACCAACAGGTCAAGGATATGCATAAGAGAGCTTTGGGTTTTCTTAAGCCACATCCAGTGCTATCTTGAAAGTGGGATGGGATCTCTATGGACATTCTAGTTGAGTTTCCCTATAAAACTAGAACAAATAATAAGATATGGGTTTTGATCAATATGCTAACTAAATCGGTTCACTTTATACACATTCTTGATATAACCAAAGTTGAGGAGATGGGAAAAAATTATTTAAAAGAGATTTTTCCTTTTCATCGAGTTCCATCTACTATAGTCTCTGATAGAGATACCTATTTTACTTCTCACTTTTGAGTAGTCCTTCAGGAGGTGATAGGATATATGGTTTGTTTGAGGATGACATATCATCTGTAGTTAAATTGCCAAAAAGAGTGTTCTATAAAGATTCTTGAGGATATAATTTTTTCCTACATCCTCTATTTTGATGGAGTTTGGGATGACCCTTCGGTACTACTTGAGTTCACATAAAATAATAGTTACCAATATGAGATTTGAATGGCCCATTTTTATTACTTGTATAGAAGGATATGTAAATCTCTATTGTGTTGGTTGGAGATTGGTGAAGGTTCCTTGTTTGGAATGAGCATGGTCCAAGAGACAACTTCAAAGAATCTGCTGATTCTTTATAGGATGATAAAAACATAAATCCTATATAAATATTATACTAATGGTCATTGTATAACCTAATAGTTTTCAGTTTTTGGACCTGGTATTCTTGAATGATTCACATTGTTGATGTTGTCGGTGGATTTGGAGGCATGGGAAGCTTGATCCTCATTTTGTGGGACCTATTGAGGTTATTGATAAGGTGGTAAAAGTGTCTAACCATTTTTAATTTCCTCTAATATTGATGTTGATACATAACTTGTTTCATGTATCTCTACTGCAAAATTATATTTCAGATCCACAACATGTTCTGAGCTAGAGTGATCTTGATGTTGAGTCAAATTTATCTGTGACAAAAAATCCTGTAATGGTTTTTTATTTTAAGACAAAGGTGCTTCATTGGAGGATGATAACTTTGGTCCATGTGATATGTAAGTACAGTTCTAATATTCCTAAGACTTGGGAGAGGGAGGCACTGATAATAGATCAGTCGCTTCATCTCATTGAAATGGAAACGTCTTCACATGCTTTTTACTAATAGAATGTTTCTATGTTGGGGAGGTTTTAACATCCTATTACTATTTTTAGGTACTCCTAAACCATTAATTTTATCATTTTTTAGTATGATCTAGTCTCATGTTGTTTTAGGAGAATTTTCCAAAAAAACATTAGGCAGTGTCTAGGTTGTGCACGGCTAGCGCACAGTTTTCTGGAACTATGCAGCCACCCTATGCAAACTATGAAACCCTTAATATTGGGGGCTTTTAGGGATGATTCATGGTTCTGATAAACCATTAAAACACCATTTAGTGACCATGAACCCATAATTAATTGGTTCATGGTTAGAAATCATAGTTTTTCTAACTTTATGGCCCTTTATAGAAAAACCTATGAATGAAAAATTTAAATTCTGAAAATTCTCTAAAAAATTATAGAACCACCATTTAAGACTCCTATCAACTCTAACATGACCTAAATCAATTTCCTAGGTCATAGAGGCTCCCAAAAAACCATTTTTTCTCCTCATAATACATTCCTTGGTAGATCGAAGTGTGGAGGACCTCGTTCATTCCCTCTACGGTAAGTGAATATTCTTCTGTGTCTCTTCTCATTCTCTCCCTTTCTCTATATATGAGAGACTATTGTCTCATCATGTTTTTTATTGATACAAACACTTTTGAATTGAATATTTAATATAGATTTTATTTCTAGATCTCTGTTGGCCCATTATTCATTGAAAAATCTTGTTAGGGGTATTGGGCATTGTGATCTCAGTGATAAAGGTAAGTGGTTCCAATTGAGTTTCTCCAAATAATTAAGCTTTTATTTTATTGATTTGATTAAAATTTATTTCAATTGATTAATTAACATTGAATTTGAGATGAATTTTAATTTTTATTTGAATTGGACATGATTTTTTGGAAAAAACCCATAATTCCAATGAAATAGGAAATTGGTTTTTATTTTGGAATTTGATGTAATTTTTTAAATGATTTTATAAACTGGGCCAAATTGAATTGATGAATAAATGTGATTGGTATCATATTGGAAAGGTATAAAATTATGAAAACCCGTGTTTTACTTTTGAAAGGGAATTGTAATTTTGAAAAATAAAAGTGTGAAATTGAATTGTGAACGATGATTGATTTGATATGAAATGATTTTCCATTTTTCAATTACTTGATTAAGAACAAGAGAGACTATGAAGTTCATGAGTTATTTGAGACAATAATGATAGGATGATTATTCCCTAGAAATGGATCAATGATAAAAATTCTAACAAAAATGTAGTTAGTCCGATCTTATCCCCATTGGTATGTTGAT
Organism: Viscum album; assembly: GCA_963277665.1. Classification (NCBI taxonomy): domain Eukaryota; kingdom Viridiplantae; phylum Streptophyta; class Magnoliopsida; order Santalales; family Viscaceae; genus Viscum; species Viscum album. The sequence continues at coordinate 1,348,319,355 of OY728127.1, read as the reverse complement.
TAGTCTTATTCATCTGGAGCCTAAGGGAAATGTGTACACATATTTCCGTGATCGATGATATGATAGTGTCAGGGTCCAATAACTATGAACTACAATACCCTAGGGAAGATAATCAGTATTCTTTTCATGATCTATTTGATATATGTTCCATTTTTAATAAAACTACTTTACTCATGCCTACTCATTTATATAAACTATTTTATATAAAATTATTATTTATTCCTTGAATGAAATGCTTCCACAACTTTGAAATGAATGTATGATTTTTTATTAAAAATAAAATTATAGTTTTATGACCACTTTTATTGAAAAATTTAATGCATGATTTGTATTATTACTATGGAATCTTTTTGTGGAACACTTAGTGATACCATACTAGGCTAAAAGATCACTCCCAACATTTTCCTTCAGGAGTTTAAAGATCTCCTTCTGCCAGGTCTCTGAAAAGAGAAATAATATATTAAATGAGTTAGATGTTCGGGACCCTTTGGCCTTTGACTATTGATACTATCAAGATGTTTGAGTCTTATATTTCTAGTTTTTGATTGATTTATTATGTACTATTTTTTGTGTTTAATGTAACTATTTATGTTCTGGTAGTTTCTCGAAATAGAGTTTTGAGAATTTAGACTTGTTTCATTATATTATATTATTTTGTGAAAACTTAATTCCCTATTTTGTCATTCATGATTCCAGGTTTGAGTCACCAACCAACATGGATCATTAATGGCCTTTGGTTCATTCTATTTTAATCTTAGGTATCAGTGTACCGGGGTATCTGGTTTGGTTTGTGAAAAATCGTGTGAACTAAATTTAATTCTAAAAAAATATTAATTAAAATCCTAAAACCTCCCTAATTAACCTAAAACAGCTCCCAATAAAACCTAAATATATCCTTTGGATTTTGGGATCTCTCTAGATCGTTTTTAGCTATCCAAACCTCATCTCTTGGTGGATCGACGTGCCGATCAAAGTAGGGATATTCTTTTGCTAAGTTATTCTTCTCTCGGTATTAAATATCCCATATTCTCATGATTCATTCTTTATATAGGATATAAAATCATTTTGATTCATTGTATCATGGAGCATTTATGTGTAATTGTGGATCTAGGTTATATTCTATATTCTCTAAATATTTTTCTTACTTGATTCGTTTCTCACCATCAGAAGTGACACATTTAGGATTCATTGCAGTTGGATTCTGAATATTCTAAATAGGTGTTTCTATGATTTTCATTAATCTTTTAATTCATTGTTTCTTTATAATTAATGTATATATGTTTCTTAATTTCTAAACCATGTTCTATGAATTTTTTCATCGAAATTCCTTAATAAATCTTCCCTAAATCTCTTCTCTTTAAATTGAACATATAATAGATTAAATGGCTACGGTCATTATCTCTCTCAAAAAAATTTAAATTTTTTAAATCCATATTTGTTGGTTTTTGTTTTCAGAGAAATTCTAAAGGTTTATTTTGTGAAAATGTGGGCTTTAGACTGGTTTTATATTCCTAGAATTAAATTCTTGGATTTAAATGAAATGATTTGAGATCTTTGATGTTTTCTAAATAGTTTCAAATACTTGAATTTTTGAAATTACCAAGAAACCCCTTTGATTAATTTTTTCCATGTTTTGAAATTTTTATTCTTGGGTTATTTGAAATAAGTGATTTATTCAGAAGGAAATATAGTTTAAACATGCATTTTTAAATTTCATCAATCCTTTTTAAATTTTGAAGATTCCATTGAACGGTTTTTGATTTCTTGGAATAAAATGATTATTTTAAAGTTTAATTTACATTATGATGATGATTTCTGAAAGGAGGAGTGTTTGGTTAACCTCTTATTATTTAATTGAATAAAATTATTTAAATTTAATTAATGATGTTCAATGACCATGTTGGCACATTAAAGTGATCATATCTTATGATAGTTCCTTAATATAACTTTATTGATTCATGTACCCCCCCCCCCTCTTGATGGGTGTTGAAAATTGATAATTTACATTGATGGAGTTGTAGGGTGAGAGTGAGATGTGATTGGAGGTGCTTATCCAATGAATGATATTGATAAGGATCCACATGTGATCCTCAGAACATGACGTACTGGATCCTTTATTTTGAATAGTCATGGGAACCTATATAGTTAGATGGGATGACCTTGATATATGCTTCACTATCTCACTCACACCGCATCTATTGGATCCGTATAGAACATGAAACGATTAGGCTATGGATGTGTGACCATGAAAGTGGGGGTGTGTTGAACTAGTTTTATTGAGAGCAGTGAAACTGGATGTATGCCTGATGATTATTCATGATGGTTTTTGATTAGATAGTCTATGTTGGAATCATTATCATGCCTATGTTTTCCCCATGAAATCTATATAATTGATACTCGATACATAATAGTGTTTTTGTCACTACTTGGTACTAGAGTTTCCTTGATTGATTGATTACTACTCTTAGTTAATCTATATACTTTTATTATGAACCTTTACTATATTTTATTTTCTATTTTATAATATTTCATGTCAGGTGTATATTTTTATCTTTTCTTGACTATATAACTCTATCTTTCGATATGGTTTTCAAATATGTTCATGGAAATATTTGTTTTTTTAATTAGTGAAATGGAATGATTTATAGGTTTGGTTTGATAAATGATTTTGAAATGTTAAAACTATATCTTTAAACTAATATTTATACTCTCTTTATCATAATCATATTTTAGAATATTTGATTTTCCATATTAAGTAACTACATACAATCATTATTGGAATCCTACTAGATCTACATATCACACCTTGCTTGTGCCGTTTGGAGTTTATATCCATTATGATCTTATAGTAGGTGCTCTTTCTCTCATAATAAATTGAGGGTTCATACTAGGGTGACCAATTCTGGGTGATTTGGGACATGGTGGGTGGTCATAGTCTACCAAGAGATAGGTTTTTCTTTTTATGTTCCTCTTTCAGTTTTTATAGAGTCTATTTATACTCAAATATGTATATATTTATTGGTTTATAAGATATTTTTATCATAGTGTGATTTGATTATTATTTTAATATTTACTAAGTGAAATCATTCACAGTAGATATTTTTTTTTCCTATGTGCATGTTTCCGTCACATGGAGATCGATAATACACATTGAGTTAGTGGCGAATTGACTCAGATATTGGTTTTGAAGTCAATGTGGATTGGTTCGTTACAAATGGTATCAAAGGTATATTATAGGTTATTGGTTTTTTCATCAATGGAAGTACTTCTCCTTGAAATCCATATTGTAATTTTTAATGAGTCATGGTAGTAATGAGATATGGATGTTTTGAGACTGGAGAGGTAGTTCATAAATGTGTGCTTGATCACCTCCTCTTCATGATGAGTCTTAAGTTACAAGAGAATGTAGGGAATTTATTTTTTCTTTTGATTTATTATCTTCCAGATGAAAATGATATTTATATTCTTGGTGATATTATCATTTATTTTGGTAATCTCTTTTGATTTCTGTTTTGAGATGAAAAGATGTCCAAATTATCCCTATGCCTTCACTTTTCAGTAAACAATAAAAAGTTAGTGTGACTAATATAGAAGTAAATCCAAGAAATATTGTGTGGTAAGTGTGTGGTTTACTATCCCATGTGACCAAACCATGCATATTTCTAGACTAACAAAAACTTGGTAACCTAGTATATTTTTTCCATGATGACTCCACTTTTATGGGGAATGTTAGAAAGGTTTTGTATGTGGTTTGTTTTATACTCTTGTGCAGTTCATTCATCTTTAATCCCTTTTATGTGATTCTGAATCCCTTTATAAAACCAAATTTATCCTTAAAAAAGTTTTTTTGAGATCTTAGAAAAATGATTCAAATTAACAATAGTATTTTTCGTAAAAATGATTGGATCAGGAAAAATTATTTTTAAATAACCTTGTATTATTTCGTAAAGAATTTTAAGAATGTGTTTTGGATTGTAATGGATTTAAAATGAGAATGGTTTTTTAAATTGTAAATTTGTATTAATTTATTTTAAACCATGGAGAAATTACCATGTTATGGTAATGGTTCTTGAAAAAATTAGTAGTTTTATAACAATATTAATCCTTTTTAAAGGAATTAGTAGTGTTATACAAATGGTAAAATCTTATGACCTTTTAAATCAATGATGCATTCATAAAAGTGGTTTGTGAGTTTTTTTAAAAGCATTTGTGTTATATTTGAGATTTATCTAACACTTAAGTTGTTATGACTTTATTTTTTGACGTTTAGAAATTGAATATAGGATGTTTTCTAGGAAATATATTCTATTCTTCAATATTATTTTTTGGAGCGGTTCTTTACATTTTGTAGAAGTGGTATCACTTGTGAAAGAATCTACCCAAACTCCATATTGACTGGTAGATCCATAGACCTTTCATCCTTTGAGACTCATCCATGAATTCTTGTATTTTCATACAACCTCTTATTAATGAGAAAAATGTTCTCTTTAGGTAGTAAAGTGGCTTTAATAAGTTGGTGGGATCATCAATTCTCTCATAACCCTTGATTCATAGAAGGTATAGTCTATCAACTCCTTAAATGGAGTACCTAGATAGAAGTAGTGGGAATTTTTTATTCCCTATAGTCTCTATAAAGGGATTTCGTTAGAATTAATTAATTTAGAATTTATTCGATTGTAGTATCTTGAGGAAGTAGTAAAGGAGAATGTTACAAGGTTCTTGAGTTTTGGTCAAGAAGAGATATTAGTTACAGAGTTTGATAAGAATTTATCATGATTTATAGATTCTTACCTCATATTATTGTTAATTACTTTCATAAAAAATATATTTTAGAAAAGGTATTCACCCATACCTTTTAATCACCATGACTATGGCCTAGATGATTTCTTATTAAGATATGCTTGATCGGTATTTTTTAGCCTAAATAGAGAAAGTGAAATGACATGAATGGAATAATTCCAGATTTATGGTTAGGGAAAGGAAGTATTATTAGGGAAAGAAGATTCTTGTCATTTACTTCTAGTGTCAAGCACCTCATCATCTTGAGAGGTTATGTTTGAATGATTTCAAGGATTGTAAATGGTGTGGCCATTTGTTCCTCCTTAAGAGGTTCTGTAAGTTGGGATAATGAAAAGGGAATTTTTGGTTTGGGATCATCAACTCCTGACTGTGGGGAATTAAATGTTTCATGAAAATATGGCTCCATCCATTGGACTTAGTGTGATTATTTTTAAATTGTATAAGAAAGTTTCGATTTATAAATGTGGTTAATGTTGATCTAGTTTGTTTTTTATGTCAGAGTAGAAACTACTTGAGTTCTTCTTTATTGTGACTTGATTATTTTTTTTGGAGACCCTTTTCTTTAAATATCTTATTGGATTCTTCTGTGACCTATTTGGATGATTTTTTTGACATTTTATATTATTCGATGGATGGATTCATTTTCTTATGATCCATTAGGTTGTGCCTTTTGTATGTTCACTATAGAATTCTTAACTTTTATTTTGTAATGACTTTACTAACTGATGTTTTTTGTACTCTTGATGATGGATTATAGTATTAGTTTGAGAAGCTGTGAGAATATTTGGGGTTGTTTTTCCTTGGTATCCTCTTGTTTTTCATTATTGGTTAGAGCTCAATTTTGATTTGATAGATGATCTCCCTTGTGAGGCAGTAGTTCCTTGTTATGCATTGACATTGATGTTTGAGCTCTTTCTAGTTAGACATAGATAGTCCTTGGGAATGTACTCAGGTAGATAGTATTATGTGGATCTTTGATGGACCAAGAACCTAGAGTTGTTAGAGTTTCATCTGATGATCTCATCAGGGGGTGAGGTTCTTTGTTAAATATCCTAGATTACTATCAAGTACATTCATGGGGTAAAAATTCTTATTATTTTTATTCCTTTATTCTGGATGTTTGATCATGGATGGACCATGAGATTGGTGTTTATTATGTAAATTTGGATATTTTTTGGGTGTTTCATTCCATTAATAATTTCAAAGTTGAGAAATATATATCCACCTTGGTGAGTGAATAAAGTATCTTTTTTGGATCGAAGTAACACACTTTTTTCATGTTACAGCATATTGGTGAATCTTTAAATGGTGGGGATACCTATGGTAGGTCTCCATTATTTATTTGGATTAGATAAATGGGATGATATTGGTGTGTTGATCTTGTAGTTTTTTGTGTGTTTTTATCCTTTGGGTGAGTATCTCTTCTATATTACGAACTGCCCACCCCACAAGATGAGTGAGGGATTTTTTTTGTGTCTTAAAGTTCTATAATTCATACTAGAAGCTTTTAATGATGGAATGTTTTATAGTGGGGAAGTTTTAACATCTTGTTAAATTATATTAGGTGTTTTAACCCATTTATTTTAGTATCCTTGGATTGGATCTCTTTGTGAGTTGTTTCTGTGTTTCTGGTATTTTTTTAGAGTTTTTTGAAATTTTATGGGCCTTTTTAGTGTTGGCGCATATTTTTAAAAACCATTTATCCAAACAATGTAACTATTTTTGTAGAAAAAGTAGGGGTCATGGATGGTTCACAATTAGAGAACCCATGCAACAAAACCATGAAACATTTCTAGTATCCCAGGTTGGAGTCTCAAATTTCGTTCATAGATAAACTAACCATGAAGCCTAATCCTGAAGCTCTTTCAGAGGCATTGTTTGGGGTTCATGGTTAATAATAGCCATGTGACCTAACCTAGGAAACCATGAAAATAGAATTTAATTCCCAAAAACATAATTAAAATAATTCCACCCCCATATTAACCCTTAAATTTTCCCACCCAAACATAAATAGATCCTTTTTATTTTGGATCCCTCTAGAGACATTTTGGCTTTCCAAACCTCATATCCTGGCATATCAAAGTGTTGATCGAAGTGCAGATCATCATCTAGTATGTTCTTCTTCTCTTGGTTTTTGATATCTCCTATTATATTGATTATTTCTTTCTAGAGGTTATCTATTCCTTTAGATTCATTTGATCTTGGATGATTTTTGTAGAATTTTGGATCTAGGGTCATTTCTCTATACTATCAAGATCCCTTTTCCTTGATTCTATGATCACCATTAGAGGGGACACATCTCAGATTTTTTAATGTTGGATTCTAAATATTACAATTTGTTTATTATATGCTTTTAATTCATCATGTAATTCATTTTTTCATTATAAGTCATAGAAAAGGTTTTCTTAATTTCAAATAGAAACTTTATGAACTTTTCCTTGAAATTCCGTATAAAATCTTATGTGACTCTATTCTCTCTAAATTGAACATATAATGAATTTAATGACTATTATTAGGATCTATATTTAATTTTTTATGAATTATTTATTTTCATTCCTTTATAGAATGGTTTCAAAGTACTTTTTATGGACGGTTTTCTGAAAATTAGGTCCATGGCTCATGTTTTTATTCTTAGAATGAAATGCTTTGATTTTAATGAAATAAGTTGAAATATTTGAGGTTTTAAAAATAATTACAAACATATGAATCCTATAAATGATCAAGAACCCCCTTTTATTGATTTTACCCTTTTTTTAAAATGATTGTTCTTGGTTTATTTGAAATATGTGATTTACTCACCTGGAATGTGGGATTACACCCAGGTTATTTGAAATGTATTCAAACATTTTTAAATTTTAAAACTCAATTTCAATGATTTAGGATTTTTTGAAATAAATTATTATTTTAAATTATTGATTATCATTATAATGATGATTTATTATATGAATTGGGTCTTTTTACCATCAATATTTTGAATTGTATAAAATAATTTAATTCAATTAATGATGTTTGAAACCCTGGTTGGAACTTTATGATGATCCTATCTTATGAAAATATCTTAATGTAACTTAAATGATTATTGTACCTCCCATTGATGGGTTTTAAAAGGGGTATTATTTACTTTGAGGGATTTCAATGTTGAGAGTGAGACATGATTTGAGGTCATGAGCCCATAATTGTTACTGATAAGGATCCCTGTGTGATCCTCAAAATGTGATTATATCACTCCTTTATTTTTGACTAGTAAATAGATCCTAAATATCTAGATAAGATGAAATATATATATGATTCACTAGATAAATCACACCCCATCTATTGGATCCATAGAAAACATGAAAATTTATATTGTGGATATGTATCTAGGAAGGTGGGTGTGAATTGAACTCATTTTCTAGAAACCCAGGGGACTAGATGTGTGCCTAATGAATTTTCTTTATGATTATTAATTATATAGTCAATGTTGGGATCACTATCATAAATAGTTTTTCCCAGGTTATCCATATACTTGATACATGTTATATAATAGTGTTTGATGTCGCAACTTTCCACTGGAGTTTCCATGATTGACTGATTATTTCTCTTAGTTGTTCTATAAACTCTTATTTTTTAAGTTGAATATATTGTATTGGATATTGTAAAACTTTTGATATTATCTGAATATTATTAACTTTTATTATTTATATAAATCTATCTTGGGAAATGGTTTTCAAATATTTTTGAGAAAATGTTCAGTTTTTAAATGGTGTAATGGAATGTTTTATAAGTTTAGTTTGATAAATGATTTTAAAATGATTAAAACTAAAACCTTAAACTAAGATTATGAATCAATTTATTGTAATTATATTTTCGAATATTTTAATTACCTTGTGAAGTAACTACATATAACCATTGGTGGAATCCTACTAGGCTCTATAGCTCACACTTGTCTTATGTTATTTAGTTTTTACAGCCAGAATGATATTATATCAGGTGCTCATGCTCTCGTATTACTTTGGGGATTCATGATAGGGTTAAAATTTTCTTGTTTCCAGGAAAATGGTGGGTGTCCTTTTACCACTAGGAGATTTTATTTGGTTGTTATGTTTTACTTTCATTTTTATAGCGTCTCTTCATACTCTGATATGTATAGATTGATTTTTTATATGATATTATTTCCATAGTATAATTTTATTATTATTGTAATATTTTTTCATAAAATTTATTCCCAAATAGTTATTTTGTGATGCCAAGGTGCTTAACATCAGGTCATGTATATCGGGAACACTCTTTTGGTTAGTGGTGAATTGAATCGGACGACAGTTGAGATAGAAATATGGGGTGTTTTGAAACAAATTTTGTGAATGAAAATTGATAAAATGGATTTAATATTGGTAATAAAAAAATTTTAAATTAAATTTTAAGTTAAAATTAATTTTTCGTCATAATTAATAGTATTAATAATAATAAAACAAGTTACCTTGGTAAAAAAATAAAAATGGTAAATGTCGGTAATTATATAGGTAGTGGGGATAAATTGTTTAAAATTTGTTTATTTTTAGTGGCGGTGTAATGTATATGAATTATCACTCACCCAATACTCTATTTTTTAATTTTGGATGCACTTTTCTTGATAATGAAATCCCATTATTGAATAGTGTTGATTATTTACAGAAATGACACTCTTCAATTTTAAAGGGACACCCCTCCCCATAATTGTTCACACCTCTCAATCCATTTAAAATATCCAAGACTACCCAATTACTCTCCAGAAACTCCTTATACACGTTATATAGCATTTGGTATTCCAATAATTCCATCATTGGGGTCCTTAATAAGATATCCAAAGGAGGTTCTAAGTGATGGTAATCATCTTCACCGAGATCCTTCATTTTTACTTATTAATTTTCCACCATCAATTATTTATTAACAATTACAATATAATAAAAACATTATCTCATATATACATATATTTGTTTTTATTCATTTAAAAAATTTATCAATCTCATCTTCCATAAAATGGGAAACAAAATCCCCATTTGTGTTTATGAAGGACTACCGTCACGTGAATTTATGTAATTAATTTTAAATCATCACCACTAATGACTATTCATGATGATGGATTCAATGTTTATATAAATTATTCATGACATATTAATCGTTTTGGAAAATTAATATATCATACACTTTCTTACCTTAGCATCTATTGAAAAATTATAACTTAGTTCATATGTAAATAGGACTACCGCCTCTCAAAGCGTTGTGGTTTGTTTTTTATTACCATGTCACATAGATATTATATATAATTATATTTAAATAAAAAAATTATATTTATGATATAATTGTAATTTTGGAAGGTAAAATATCAATTAATTAATTTTTTCCATATCATTTAAAAATGGTAACATTACTCATGTGTGTGTATGACCTCTCATCTCCATATTTATAACGTAGTTCATTTTTCATAACCATATTTAATGGTAGTTACAAAATTATAATGGAGTAATAAAAATTATAATTATTTCATTATTATAAATCTAAGAAGTATGTAGAAATGATCCATTTGACCACGTTCAACACACATATGCCATTTTGAAATTATGAACTTAGAATTTTCAAAACACCTGATATGAATATAATTGATTATATAATTAAATATATCATTAATATAAATGAATTAAATTCTTTTTATATAATGTATTAAACCTATAAATGGATCTTAGTAAAAAAATAATTGAAAAAAATTATTATGACAGAGGTAAAGGACATACATGACAATTCCGGACTCGGGGTATCGGTTTCATCTCAAAACATCCTTCTTTGAAAAACACATTTTTTATGAACCTAATTTATTTTAAATGATATATATATGAAAAAATTACATATTATATCATGACCCATTCGTACTTCTTGAAAATTTTTTTATAATTCACTTAAATCATTCTTTTTTTCAATGATTCAAATGTTACAAAAGCATTAAGGGTTTATACTTCAATGTCATTTTAATCGAGATTTCTCATGATTAAATTTATATTGAAAGACATTATTTGATATTTTTCTAATAAAACCCTTAAATTTTTTTATCATATAGATATTTAATAAATTTTCAAGTAATAGTACCATTTCCAACTCTTGTTACTTAAAATGACATGGAAAATATTTTTAAGAAATGCTGATTTATTTCTCTATTCAGTGGGAAATCCTTTTTCTTCTATAAAAATGTTTTCTAAAAATATATTCAAGAATATTTTTCACATTAACTGAATTATTTATTATTTTAATTTTTATTCATGTTTTATTTTTTATAAAATCATTTTTAAGGAATATTTTTATCAATTTCCAAATGACAAAATTTTATCATTTTTAAAACAATGTGAAATGAATGTTTCTTTAACTTGAATTCCTTATATATAAATAACTATAATCATGACCTATCAATTATATTAATCCTAATTTATAATTCTTTATTTTTATTTTTAAATAAAATTTTTACTATAATATATTGTTTATTTTTTTATTTTTAAGAGGTGTTTTCAAAAGGAAAAGGGTATTTTCTCAACAAGTCTTCTAGTTAATAATTTGAAGACATTTTCAACAATGAAGAAAACATTTGATGTTAGGGATTGCTTATAAATTGTATATATATATATGTATCTCACATATATTATTAGTGTAGTGACCCCAACCCTAGAATTGTAGATCTAGTTTCCAGTACAATTATATTGGAATAAGTTACAGGGTATCACATCCTGAAGGACCGAACTATTTTGTAGTCATGGTAAACTAGATATATACATGAATATTATCTTACAATTGAATAAACAAATTACAACCTAAATTTTTTTATAATAACTTTATTCTAAATAGATTTTCAATTCTTATAATTCAAAATAATATTTATGGATTCCGGAAGAAATGAATCAAAATAAGGGTGAGCTCAAATTATCAGTATGGGTGAAGTGTAATAGAAGCTATCATGAATCAATAATAATAATAAATATGGAAATGTAAATAAATGAGTACACATTCCATTTAAATGAATGATCAAGGAATAATAAATATGGAAATCTTAATTAACTAATTACATGTTCTATGTAAATAACATCACTATCATTATAAGATAATTTAGAATAAATATAGAAAGGTAAATAAGTCAGAACACATGCGATTTAAATAATTAACTAAGAATGAAATGAATCCACATATTTTATCATAGTGAGAATCTCATGTAAAATTATATATGAATTATAAAAAATTGAAATGTATATTTATTGGATTTCATTATTCCCTAGTACATAACGCCTTTACTGTCAGGACCTTTCACAAGATGGTCCAAAACATACTAGGTAAAAACCCACTTAACTAAGGCTATCAAACATATTTTTCTAATGAGACTACTGATGCATTTAGGGGCTATTTATAACTAGACCCCACCCATTTTTTACAAGCCCAAAGAATTCCTCATATATTGAATAAATGATTTAATTCAAAAACATGTTCCTTATCATAAAGTATCTATATTGAGTAAAGGATGTAGATTTATAAATATTTACCAAGTTAATGAAATAAAATGTTATGTAAAAATGGTATAAGGCTCCATAAATAAATGTATCCTTGGTAAATAATATTGATATTTTGGGTAAAATTAATAACCATGAGAAACTAAATAGTTCAAGGAAATTTCAATGATAATAAAAATGAATCAAATAAGTGAATGTAAACACTTTCCTCGATCAAAATAATCATACAGCATCTAGATGTAGAATATGGATGGTATCAATACAACCTATACCCATTGTATTAGGAATAAAATTATTTTTTCTTTAATGACTAAAAATACCATATAATGGTCTTGACAAAAAATCTGAAGGAAAATATTCTTTTCATTTTGATTTTATTTTTGAAAATCCATTTCATTGAAAATAACTTTTAAAAGAATTTTCCTGAAAAATCAACTCACAAACTAGAAAATGAAATATAAAATAAATTATTTTAAGGATGATGGTTAATTTTGTACATGACATAAAATTTAAAATAATGTTCTTTTTTCACTATAAAATTGTTAGTAAAGTGACTTATTTTGAAAACAACCATAATATTATTTTCACATTTTTGTTAAATTCCAAACAGGCATTGTTTTGAAAATAAAATAATATTATTTGAAAAAAATTATAAAGATTAAAAAATGGGATAAAATTCATTCAATAAATTATTTTTAAATGGTTAAAAACATTTTTTAAAATATTTTGGTAAAACGTGGTTTTTGGAGAAAATAGATTTATAACCAGAGAGATAAATGAAGTCAAATTTTCTTTAAAATATTTTATAAACCAAAGAGTGGTGAAATGGTACTATTGAATGAAAAATATCATTAATAAATAGAGAAACAATTATAGGGTTTTTTAAACAGTTATTAATTAATTAATTTCGATGTAAATTCAAGTGTAAACAATCCTGATTAAAATGATATTTTTGGAGTAAACCCTTATAAAGATCATAACATTAAAGTGAGAATTAACCATTGAATCGATTGTCTGTATCAACTATAAATCCATAAAAAATAAGTATAAATATAAAATAATAAAATAAAATTTCATTATATGCATAATATTTTAATATTAATTATAATGAGGAAGTAATACAACTCAATGAAAAGAAATTGAGTTATTAAATACCTTTAGGACTGGGAATATTTAAATTCAAATCCCCATAACTGAAATAATAAAAATTGAAACTTAAAATAAAATTAATAAATAATTATTCATGATATTACATGTCAAATGGGAATTATATACACCTTATAAAATAAATTAGGTTCATAACATTACAATATTCCTTAATGAAATTAAATTTAGATAAAATCTTTTACCTTAGGATTACTTTTGGTTTAAAGTTTATTTTCCTCTTGTATAGTCATTTCAAAAATCATATTGACTTATTAAAAAACCATATTAATATTTATAATATCATATATACTCCTTTTATAACATCTTATTAACATTTCATTAATAATATTTCATTATTTTCATTGTTTTGTGTGTTAATTGCCTTGTTTTTTCATGCATGTTTCATTATGAAACATCTTTTTTAGGTGTATATTATATAGTTATGTCAAATATAGAATAATAATAATGACATAATAATCATAAATATTCAGTATATATATGTATTTATTGTAATCCATAATACTAATTGATAGCAAATGAAATACATTGTTTATGGAGATGGCAGGTCAAACATACACATGAACATTGTTTCCATTTTTTTATCATTTTGAAACAAAGAAAAGAAAATTATATATATATATATATATTATAATTATAGTAGATTTTTTATTTAATATATATGAAATATGTGTATTAAACTCATTCTTAATACATTCCATGTAAATCTTAGATGAATTACATCGCTTCGCGTGGCGGAAGTCTACCGTACACAGGAACGATGCTATTGTATTCCCAAAAAATGGGAAGAATGAATGTGTGTGTGATATAATATTTATAGAAGCATAATAAAATTATATATATCATATATATATATATCATTTATAAACCATAAATAAATAATTATTCTTATCCTTGAAAGGTGGTAATGGAAAAATGAATGACATTAGTTCGTGAGGAGACAGTCGGTCGTACACACAAACCATGATTTCATAACTCATTTGATGGATGTGTGTGTGGTTGTAGTTCACACAATTAAAATAAAAACATATCATTGTATTTATTATATTGAGACTTTTATATAATCATTGAATAATGTTAAGTTAAGTAGGTGGAGAAGAAAATTAGATAAAGATTCTTGTTGAAGAACATTACCACCTTTTCGGTTATCCTCTTTAGGTTTTTACTAAAGATATAAAATTATGGATATATGAAACAAAAAAGTCTTATAGGCTTAGGGGTAGGATCTTTCAAAGTGATTTGTTTAGGTATTATCTAAACTAAATTGTTTTGAAGGTGTGAAGAAGGAAGGAGATGGGTGGCCTTTTACAAATGGGGAGAGGACACAGTCGGCATTTTTTAAAGGAATTCAATTATCCCATGTTTTATACATGTACAAAGTGTAAAACATATACCATTATTGAACCCTATAATTTTTATGCTCTATATATTTTTAAAAAATATCTTTTTTCAAGTTTATAAGTAAATTTAACCATCGTTTTTTAGTTTAACCACTCAAAAAATCCATTTTTACCTTTACCATGGTAAATAATATTGACTTTTTTGCCATTAATTTTGGTAAAAACATAATTTTACCTTATTATAAAGTAAAGAATATTATAATTAAAAATATTTAATCCTTTTTGAAAAATTCAACTCACAAGATTGGAAAAAATTGATTTTAAATTAATCCTCAACACGTGTTGAGAAAGTGGGATTTTAAAGTGAAAATGTTCCAAAGTTTACAGAGTTTTATATATAAATTCAATATGGACTTGATTAAAATTAAATAAATTGTATTAATGGAATTATAATATGTCTAATTAAATATTAAAACCAATTTTAGATCTAATTTAATCATATATATTATTTAAACAATAAGTCAATTTTCAATTAAAATTCAATATTTTCATTATCCATCAAAAAATAAAAATTCTTGGAAAAAATAAAAAAATAACCATAAGATAATTATGGTATTATTTTTTCAAAAATAATATTCAATTTTTCAAATAAATTTTCTAAAATTTTAAAAATTAATTTTAAATTATGTGCGCTAAGTGTGATTAATCTGGATTTTAGAAAAATAAAAGTTTTTAGAAAATATTTCTTTATCTATTAAATGATTATTATTTTATTAATAATCATTAGATAAATAACAAATTTGACAAAAATATATATTTTCATAATTTAGTTAATCTTATTCATGTCATCCAATTTAATGACTAGGTTATAACTATTATATTAAATAATAATATTTTAATTAAATATTGGTGTTCGGTAAAACTTGGTCTTGCATGTAATGAAAGCTATCAAAGAAAATAATTTTTTCATTTAACAACAGATAAAATAATTGTTTCGAATAATAAAATCAATCAAAGATATTGAATATATTTAAATTATTAATTATCATGAAGTTATATATCCTAATAGTTTTTGTGTGTGTCATACATGTTATCAAATACAATCTCCTTATTCTAGAATTTTGGGGTGTTACATCCCCCCCCCACCTTAAATAAATTATGTCCTTGTAATTTAAACTTGATTCTCAGTAATCTAAGATATAACATTTGGAAATACCATTATTGAAAAATCCTCATCATAAAAGGGTTAATAAAAAACTTCTGGATAGAAGAGAAAGGGATGTACAAACTTCATATGGAATAACACATAACTACATATCTATGTAGGAAAATGTTGGTGGATTTTAAAGATATGAAAAATGAGTAAAAAACATAAATAATTATATAGAGTGATTCAGGTCATTTATCAAATGAAATTTATTGATTAATGGATTGTTAAGGGAATCAAAATTGTAAACCTGTGATGATTTAAAAGACTATCTGATTCATCATATATAAATATAATATGGTAATATTTTTATTTCAAGATCTTTTTCCTAAATTTGAGGAATTATTCTACTATCTTACAATATAAATAAATATACATACATGATATGTTTCTATTTCACAAATTCATCCTTTGTTGTGATTTTATCTCTTACTCCAAGAAATTGATATCCAAAAATGAAATTTTTTTTGCCTGAAGCACTAAATCTCACTTTTAATGGATCGTAAGATCCATAAAAGAGTGACAAGTGTATCTGTATATATCTAAATATTTTTGAAGACCAATATGGTTAATAAATTAATCTCTAAACCTCAAAATTTATACCACTTTTTCATCATTAATATTTATTCATAAATTCATTAGCAAAAAATGAGTACATATTAACCCTAACATTATGTTGGCCAGGGGTATGTGCCAAACCCTTATCGTAGTTCGGTTATGGGTTTATGACCCATGTCCTTACTTGACACAATGGTTTTTCACCTATTATAAATGTTTTACGTTTTCTAAATAATATTTATATCATTATTATAATGTTCACCAAAAATAAGATAGAAACCCTTTAAATAAAATTAATCATTAAATAACCTTTTTTACTATGGTTTTCAAAATAAATTTTCATTATTATTATTACTTTAAAAAGTATATTAATCTTATTTTACTATTATTTCAATTTCATTAATTATCATATTAACCCAAATGGTTATTGATACCATTAAGCATATTTCTATAAAATCTAAAATCAAAATTCCTTAAAAAACTCTTCCAGTAAACATGTACAAATCCAACGTTTTATATTTCCATATATTTCTTCCAAAATATCCTTAACCTTGTGAAATTCCAAAAACACAATTTATTTAGAGGGGTTATTTATATATTTAAGTTATGATCAATCATAAACTCATAACCTGTGATCCAATACTAAAATCATATTCTAATGAATACACATGCACTTTTAAAATTTAATACAATCCATAAATGATTAATAATTCTTACAAACAAAATATCATTGGTAAAATATTTCAAAAAATATATTCTTGAATCCCAATAAATAAATAATTCATCTATTTTATTTCAACATACTTCCTCAATTGGTATAGTTGTTAACCATTAGATAATGTAATTGATTCAGATAATTCCCAGGCACCCACATTTAATACATCGAACTATAAATAAATCATTGTGATGAGATTTATCTCCTTCCCTCGTACTCTTAATTTTTCCATATAATTTTTTTTATATAATTATTTTCCACAGATAAATAATTTTCCCAATTCATTGAGACACTTTCAAAGTTTTCTACTTCCACATTTCTTATATGATGAAAATTGAGCCTTCTTTTCTCCCTAGTTTCCACCACTTGATCCCTTAGTGGACTCTATCCTTCTCTTATTTAGTGATTCTGGGAGTCCGTTAAGGTATATGTTGTTGATAATATTTTTGAAAAACTAATTAGAAATGTTCACAATATCTTTCACTCCTATCATATTCCCTTTTATTTCTCTTTATCATCACATCGTCCTATATATTCAATGTTATCATGATTTCATCAATTTCCAACCATTAACTAAAACCCAAAATCACAATATGAAAAATAATAATCCTAGTGGGAAAACCATATAATTATTTTTTGGATATCTAAATCATGACACATTCTTTTCAATCTAAGACACCTTTGGTTCAACCTAGGTCATTCATTGTCATCATCGATTCAAATACTTTGTAATGGTTTGAAATTAAAATATAAATTATTATAACCATATCCCTTGGGAATGTCAAATCAGGTGCCTATTAAGTTAATTTTTTTGGTACTGGTAAAATCTCAAGTCAAGCCCAACATTCCTTTTTCAGGGTTATTACCCCTATCTATCTTTATTCTAAAACCATATCCTCTTATAGTGTCGATATAGGGATGTATTTCTCGTAAAACCCACATAATCTTCTCCTAGATAAAAAATTAGGATATTCTTATACACTATCCTCAAATTTTATCATATTTTTATGTTCCTTAATATATAATTTCATAATTCTAGTTTCTAGACATTTCACTAAACATCATCTCATTCCAACAATAGTGACCCCAAACCATGCATTTTGGAGCTTTTTCCTACTGCCAATATATTGGTGTAATATACAATTTGTCACATCTTTAAGGACCCAATAGTTTAGTAGGATTCATATACTACATAAATAAATGAATCTTTTATTATAATTAAATAAAAAAATTACAACATATTTTTTTTTAGAATAACTTTATTCCATCTAGCATATCCCTTTATATCAATAATAGTAAACTTTATATAATCCTAAGTAAAAGAAACAAAATAAGGGTGGACTCAAATTCTCAGAAAGGGTTAAGTATAGTGGGAGATATCATGAATTAATAAGAATAATCAATATGGTAGGGTAAAAAAATAGTACAAATTCCATTTAAATAAATGGTTAGGGCATAATCAATATAGAAAAAAAATTAAGTAGACATGCCATTTAAATAACATGACTATCATGATAAGATAAGGAAACATTTATATTGAAATGTAAATAATGGAGAACACATTCCATATAAATAATAAACTGAAAATTAAATAAATCTACATATTTTATCATAGTGAAAATATCATGAATAATAATAACTAAATTCTAAATAAAGGTAATTCTTATTTATTGGATTCCATTTTCCCCATGTAAAAACCAAGAAGGAAATTCCATATTTTTTTTAATTGTATGGAATTATTACGAGACTGAAAAAATTAACAGCACATGATTTTGAGGCCTAGAGTGCCCGGATTGATCCAATGAAAAATGTTAAGCTTTATATAGCACACGTGAGCAGTTTTCCTGAAAAAGTGGAATAACACTTAAAAAGGTGTCCAGATCAAAAATTTGAGGGCACCATTGCATTCAATATGGCGGTTTTATGATAGGCGTGACTTAAGTTTAATCGGCACAGGCCTCTAGTGAGAAAACCCAAAATGGCATAACAATAAATAAAATTATTTTATTTTTCAAATGATTATAACTCATGAATGGTGACTCGGATTAAAAATCTGAGACCACCACTAAGCTTGTGAGGGAATTCTTTCCTTGGAAGATCCTAAAACTGGCCAGCACAGGCCAACAATGGAAGTTAGTTTTTGTCCATAAGTAAAATAATTAAGTAACAGTTAATTTATTGATAAATTCCTATAACATATAAATGGTAACTCATATTTAAAATCCGAGAATACCATTGACTGCATGGGGGCGTGTTCTCTTTAGGAGGATCCTAACCTCGACCGGTGTGGGTCGAGGGTGATTGTTAATAATTTTTAAACTTTTTTTAGGTAGGTTCAGTAAACGTACAGACGGGAATTTCTATCTTTTTGAACCAGTGTCAGGATTGAAATTCAGAATACACCATTGGATTCATAGCACTGGGATTCGTTTAGGCAATGCTTAACTTTAACCAGCGAGGGTCAGACGAAAAAGTTAATTTTTGGACTTTTCATAAAAAATAATAAAATAACAAAATTAGTTATTTTATTCTTTCTGCAACCATTGAGCGGCAGATGGCGGGACCGCAGAGTGATTACAAACATTAAATAAGATACATTTAATGACACATCCGTTAGGATGTGTAATCGCAACATTCATAGGATTAAAGATTCATTAATTGTGGTTCATTAATGAATCATAATAATGAGACAATGTGGGGGTTTATTACATTTATTTAATCAAAACATTGGCATGGGATTTGGAAACCCATGAGAGGAACCTCTGAAGAAACGTTGGCAACAACTTCCTCCAATGTAGAACGTAGATTTGATGAGGCCTATTGGGGAAACGATCTAGAGGTGGACGAGCGACGACGAACATCGAACAACAATGCACGTGGATATTCTTCTTCTTATGAAATAGTTTTCCAACAAAATAAAGGTAGGGGGTTTATGTGATTTTATGTCCCCCTTTCCCTGTTCATAAATAATATTAAGAATGTGGAACAACTGACCAACGGGTTGATCCAACTTTCATTCTTCCTTGCGAGAGATTGATGTGTGGTTTCTTTATGGAGTTTCTTTTATGACAATTGTTATTCTCCATTTTCAAGCACTAACCCGGAGGGCGCGGGCCAATACAAAAAAGTCCTAGATCCTCTTCCATTATTGGTTTATGTGCGTTCTTTGTGCATGACCAGGTAACGTGGAAGCAAGACAAAACTAAGAGCCTTGTAGTGAAGGTAGCGACCCCAGAGGGATGTAGGCGCACACGAGAAAGAAAATAGACCACTAGAGAATCTCCAGTGGCTTGCGGAAGAAACCGTCACTATGGAACCAGCGGCGTGGCAGCACCGGTGATCGGTGGTGGTGGCTGGCTGAGCCGGCCACATAGAGGAGCAGCGCCTGCAGGCGCCACGGCGGCAGGAGCCACTGCCAGCTGGGCCACGACGGTGGAAGGGCACGGTGAAGATACGTCACGTGGGGAGAGGAGTGGGCCGCTCATATGGACCAATGTCTAGATCCTTTAGACACTTCAGAAGAGGGGGTGGTGCCCCCTAGCGCCGCCAGCTTCCCAAACCAGCCGCATCACATCTGGTCGGCACCATCGGCCTGCATCCGTGCCGACTGGGTTCTTCCAGGCGAGCTGGACCCACCGTTTGGGTCAGACCCGTGATTTGGGCCAAACCTGCTAGCTGGGTCGAATCCACCATCTAAGGCGGACCCACCATCTAGGTAGGACCCGCTAGTCGGGCCGTACCTGCGAGCCCAACGGGTTAGCTAGGCCGGACCCGGACCCGACTTGTCCTGTTTCGCTAAATTGGGTCTATCTCCCAAACCGTACATCTAATTGATGTGTTGTCAGCATAATTGAGAACCTTAGGACGAGACAGTCCTTTTGAGATACTTCACTTGGGTTTTAAAAAAAGTTGGGGTATGTCCGGGTTGGATCAAACGTGAATCCAACCAGGCCTTCAGTACTAAAATGCCAATAACTTACAAACCGGGCATCTGATTGATGTGTCATCTATTGCATTGGAACTCTTGTGACATGGTGGTTCTTATGGTTACAACTTTTTGGGAATTCGTGGTAGTTGAGGTACAACCGATGTCTTGAGGTCTAGAATCAATAGAACTCAAGAGTACTAAGTGTGGGAATCCTACTGCAGGCTGTCAAGTGAAGGGTGACCCTCTATGGATCGGTATAAAAGATCCCCTTCATGGATCGGTAGAAGAGAGGCCCTCTGTGGATCGATAGTAGGGTGACCCGATGAGGACCAGCCTTAGAACGGCCCATCGTGGATCTGCGACTTACTACCCTCTGTGGATCGACGACTTACGACCCTGTGTGGATCGACGACTTACGACCTTGTGTGGATTAACAGTAGTGCAACCTAGCCTCAGAGTAGCCCATCATGGATCAGTGCCTTACAACCCTATGTGGATCGATGACTTATGACCCTGTGTGGACCAGTGACTTACGACCCGGTGTGTATCTGCAATAGAACGACTTCTTTGTTGTTTTTTAATGGGACTTCTCAACAGAATAAGATAATTTAGCTTTATGACTAATAATCCTTATTCTTATTCTTAATGTTAAATACCTGGTGTGAGCTTTCTTCTACTTAGTGATTTGTGATTGAGAACATGCTTTGTGGTTTTTCCTTTGTGGAATTCTGAGATACCTTTGGGGATCTCGGTGTCCCTACTGAGTATTTTTATACTCACCCCTACACGGTCTTCACCCGCACCTTGTTGTATCTTATACATATGACGGATAGCTTGATTGAGACTCAAGGAGATAGGGCTAGATGGTGCTCAATGGTGTTTGATAGACGTGGTGACTGGGAGTGATGGCAGACAATGAGTAGTACCTACCCTTCAGCTAGGATCCTTGGTGGATGACCTCTGAAGCATGTTTTTCCATTTTTGGTGTATTTTATTTCTAGTTGGGCTTGTATACTGGACTATTTTTATTTTTTACTTACTTTTACTCTTAGTGGTGGTTTTTTGTAGTGGTTATACTTTCCCTTTTTCCATTGTGTTTTACTTGCATGCAGGGTACCTAGTTTGTGTGTGTACAGGTTTAAAGGTAATTCCTTCCATTTTTGGGTTATGCCTTTTCGATGCTAGTCACCAATCCCTAGCCTATGGAAGGCGGGCTTGGGGTAGTCACGGAATTGTCCTTAGGGGGCAGGTTGTGACAAATTGGTATCATAGGGTGGTCAGTTCTATGATAAGATCTAAGAGTCTGCATTTTCAATGGTGGAAATAGTGTTAAGAGTCTTGAGTTCGGATTTCAGTCGAGGGAGACTAGCGTTGCTACGGTGGCTGACGTATCCATACACTAAGACCCATAATTCTGTTTTCTGACTCGGTACACAAAAACACTAGTTACATGTGTTTTGAAAATGTTTTTCTCTTGATCTGTTTTCAGTCAGCTCATAAGGTATAACTTATTTACTGTGTTTCATCTAGATTCTCTTTCAAGATGCCTCCACACAGATATCCATCTAGAATTATAATGTGTGACCATGAGGATGGCCCATATAATGATGAGGCTTTAGTACAGGGATTGTTGCTTGAGATGGTTCCTTCAGGTCGTGTCCCAGTGATACTACTACCCATTGGTCTGTAGTTACTATCATTGCTATTGGTTGAGGAGACATGTAGGCTCAGTGCCTTACATAAGTTTCAATGACAGATACCCCTCAAGTTATGTGGCGAGCCCAACTCATATATGGTTAAAGACTAGCCTGAGGTGGTGAACGAGTTTCCATCTATCCAAGGCACTATTAGATTAGATGGCAGTCCTGGTAGTGAGCATTATACATAGTAAAACTGGGCGATGGAAGGGTTTATATTACCCCTATATTACGAGAGGTGAATTTTCCATGGACAAAGCTTGAGAAACTTTCTCAGAGAAGGGGTCTCTTTCCATAAAAATATAAGGGGTATGTGTTCCCAAGAGCTTATATAGCTTTGTAAGGACGACATTTTGGTAGCTAAGTATTCTTCGACGAATATCGACCATTCCATGTACTTGATGAATATGATATGACCAGTTCTTTAGGGATCAAAACCCTAAGAAAGATGTGTTTAGGGACATGCGAGCTACTACTATTCCTTTGTGCATTCCAACTTATTTTAGGGTGCTAGAGAGAACCTTTGTAGTTGAAAATTATTTGGATGAGTAGATACAGCTAGTGAATGTCAGTAGTGGGAAAGTAGAAAAATGACGTCAGTCTTAGGGACTTAGATGTGTAAAATGTTTCAACAAGAGGAATTGATATGGACAGATGAATCTATAGGGTATCAGACGTGGAAGAGGAGATAGTGGAGTGGAAGGATGTGGTATACATTTCAACATGTTACAACCAACACCCCAATGTGGTCCCCACTAGGCTTAGGGAGCTGGAGGACAGGGGAAGGGAGTAGCTACATGTGGTAAATGAGTATGACCCAAGGGCTCAAGGAATATTTGGATGTACGGTATTTTTCTGCTACTACCTATAGTATTAATAGACATAGATACTAATCATTCTTTCTTGTCATGAATCTTTTTCAACACCTAGAGTTTCCAGTTAAACCATTTACTTGATCCCTATGTATGGAGGTACCTATGGTAGGAGACTCAATAATCACGCTTATGTCAATGGTTTGATCTAACCCTTAAGGCGAGATTTTCATGTAGAACCTCTTGGTGGAAGCATCAAGGCCTTATGGCGTTAGTTTCGATATGGACTAGTCATCCACAGTTCCTACTCAGATTGACTATTTTAGGAAAAAAGGATGTGGCATATCTATAGCTTTCGAATGGGGTTTTCCTTGGTCGGCGAAAAAGAGGAAACCCAAGCAGTATGTGATAAACTCATGCATATGAGGGTGTAGTTGATCACTCTTGAGTCAGCCAGCCTTACCCTTGTGGCAGCGGATATTTTGAGTTTTCAGTTCCCAACTGTAGTGGAAGAGTACGAGAATTTCCTTTCAAAATATGTTTCTATGATTACCTCCCCACAGGGATGGGGGCTCTTATATCATTCTACACCCTGAGATGGAACTGATAACAACATCATTATATCGGAGGAATTTTGTAGAGCTTCAAATGTAGTGGGAGTAAGTGTAGGAATTGAACAGGAAGGGCTTAGTAATACCCAATGTTCAAGGTTACGTGTGGAATACTGATACCTTAACCAAGTGGCAGTGGAAAGAGAGTACCAACTACCAAAGGATCGATGGGCACCTTTATCTATTAAAGGGGGTAGCCTTTCGCGTAGAATGAAATATTTCTGTATTATTTTCAGCAGTTGAGACAGTGGTGATGGTTTTAGGTCCTCTAGGACTATAACCTTGATATAATATATACTCTTGGGAAGGGATACGTGGTTCCAGATGCGCTCAGCAGGAGTTCTAGCTTACATCTGCTGAGTAAGGAGAGGGATCAACTAGTCACATTGTAGATATCCTTTTTGAATGATAATGGAGCAGTTTACCTCCTCTCTATGACTGATACTCCCTCACTCCTTTAGCGAGTTAGAGAGGCACAGCTTGTGAGTGTTGACTGCAAGTTCTGACATGCTAAGATATCCTCATGACAGGCTCCTGATTGATTTTCTATTGGTGGGGAGCACATCATCCTTTTCAGAGGATGCACTATGGTACCAGTGACGTTATGGGAGGAGGTGTTGAGGTAATTCCATACATCCCCTTTGGCGGTACATCCTGGTATGGAGAAGATGTAGTAGGACCTCCAAAGTCAGTACTAGTTTCTAAGGATGAATAAAGTGGTTACAGAGTTCATTTCATGATGCCTCACTTCTCAGCAAGTGAGAGATGGGCATCAGGTTCCAACACGCTGGAGCACAGTTCTTTTTACCCTCAGATAGATGTTGAGACAGAGTAGACCATATAGACACTTGAAGACAAGCTTCATGATTGCATCCTTTATTTTGGCCATAATTGGGAGAACCACCTGGCATAGGTGTAGTTCACATAAAACAAAATTTATCACTCCACCATCAGCATGGTACCATTTGAGGACTTGTACGGGTGGCCATGCAGATCACCCTTATCCTGGATAGACCCAGTGGAGTCAGTACTCATGGGTCCAGAGTTGGTACGGTCTACCACTAATAAGGTGCAGATCATCCTGGAGTGGATGAATACTATACAGAGCAGGGGGAAATCTTATGCCGATAGGATATGGAGACTCTTGGTGTTCGAGGAGGGAGGCCATTTCTTCCTATGAGTCTCACCCCGATGAGGATTGTGGAGATTTGGCTGGGGCGGAAAGTTATATCCAAAGTTTAACAGACCTTTCCAGATTCTCAAAAGAGTTGGCGAGGTTGCGTACCACCTATCTCTTCCCTCATAGATGCAGTGGGTGAAAAATGTTTTCTATGTTTCACAGCTAAGGAGATACATGCATGACCCATCGTACTTGCTGTACATTGACGATGGGGAAACTTTTGCAGAGTTCCCAATAGAGATTGAGGATCGATAGGACCGGGTTATCTGTGAATGGTTAATTCCTCTAGTGTAAGTTCGGTGGTAGTACAGTAACCTCCATGACAAAACATGGGATCTGGAGGCACATATTCATGCTCAGTACCCCCATTTGTTTTCTTAGCTTTCGTTGTGGATTTCGGGGACATAAATCCCTAAGATGGGGAGAATATAAAGATCTGAAAATTCTGTATAATTTTTTTAAAATTATATGGAATTATTACGAGACTATGAAAATTGACGGTATGTGATTTCGAGGCTCAGAGTTCCTGGAATTATCCATCAAAAAATGTTAATCTTTAAATAGCGCATGTGAGCGATTTTCTTGAAAAAGTGGAATAACACTTAAAAGAGTATCCAAATCAGAAATCTGAGGGCACCATTGTGTTTAGGTAGGCTATTTTACAGTAGGTGTGACTTAATTTTAGTTGGCATAGGCCTCTATTGAGAAAACCCAAAAATGGAATAACCGTAAAAAAAATAATTAAATAAATTTATTTTATTTTTCAAATGATTATAACTAACGAACGGTGACTCAGATTAAAAATCTGAGACCACTTCTAAACTCATTAGGGTATGTTTTCCTTATGCAGATCATAATATTGGATGGCGTGGGCCAACAGTGGAAGTTAGTTTTTTGTCATTAATAAAATAATTAAGTAAAAAAAATTATTGTTAAATTTTTCTATCTTTTAAACAGTAACTCGGATTGAAAATTTAAGAGTACCATTGATTTTGAGGGGGTATGTTCCCCTTTGGTGGAACTTAACCACGACTGGCATGGGTTGAGGGTGACTGTTATTAATTTTTGATCTTTTTTTAGGTACATTTAGTAAATGTGCATGTAGGAATTTCTATCTTTTGAACCAGTTCTCGGATTGAAATTCAGAGGTCACCATTGGATTCATAGTACTGGGATTCACTTAGGTGAATCTTAACTTCAACCGGTAAGGGTCGGATGAAAAAATTAATTTTTGGACTTTTCATAAAAAATAATAAAATTACAAAATGAGTTATTTTATTCTTTTTGCAATTTTTGAGCAGTGGATGGCGGGACTGCAGAGTGACGACGGACATTAAATAAGATACATTTAATGACATGTTCCTTGGGATGTGTAACCGCAATGTTTGTAGGATTAAAGATTCATTAATTACCGTTCATTAATGAATCATAATAATGAACCAACAAGGGGGTTAATTTCTTATATTTAATCAAACCATTGGCATCATATTTGGAGACCCATGAGAGGAAACTCTGAAAAAATGTCGATGACAACTTCCTCAAATGAAGAACGGAGTTTTGACAATGCTCATTGAGGAATCGATCTGGAGGTCGACGAGCGGTGACAAATGTCGAACGACAACGCATGCGGATCTTCTTCTTCTTCCACAACAGTTTCCAAAAAAATCAAGGTAGGGGTTTTATGTGATTTTATTTACCTCTTTCCTCGTTCTTTAATAATACAAAAACACAGAACAACAAACCAATGGGTTGATCCACCTTTCGTTATTTATTGCGGGAGGTTGATGAGGGGTTTCTTTATGGGGTTTCTTTTATAACGATTATTATTCCCCATGTTTAAGCACTAACGCGGAGGGTACGGGCCAATCCGAACAAGTCTAGGACCCTTCGTAGTTCTTGGTTTATGTACATTCTTTGTGAGTGACCAGGTAACATGGTGAAAATATGAAACTAAGGGCCTCGAAGTGAAGGTGGAGACCCGATAGGGCCATAGGCACAGACGAGAAGGAAAATGGACAACCAGAGCATCTCTGGTGGCCCGCAGAAGGAAAATGGACAACCAGAGCATCTCTGTAGGAGTTGGCTCACACAGAACCGCTGAGTGTTGACCCACACAGGATCGGACCCACACAGGATCGGGCCCACACAGGACCGGGCCCACACAGGACCTGTAGCACTGATCCACGTAGGATCGCTGAGTTCAGTAGTCGTCGCAGTCCGCTGAGGATCCCTGCACAGTCGTCGCCGCAGTCCACTGAGGATCTCTGCACGGTCGTCGTCGGAGTCCACGGAGGATCTCTGCACAGTCGTCGCCGCAGTCCACTGAGGATCTCTGCACTGTCGTCGCCGCAGTCCACTGAGGATCTCTGCACGGTCGTCGCTGTCGAAGTAGCAGTCGCAGCCAGCACTAGGGTTCCCGCACACAGCAAGCTCGTTCGGGAGGGTCCGCTCCACGAGCCGAGAGGCTGATACATCAACTGACACGAAGTCCGAAGTTGATGTATCCAAAAGTTCCGTATCGTCAACAGGAACTCAACGTCGCAGACGGTGCGTCAATCGGACGCCCGGTCTGAGAGATATTGGCATTTTCGTCCCAGGGGCCCGGTTGGTTTTTAAGGAAAAACCAACCCGACCGCACTCCACCTGCATCCAAACCTCGGGCGGAGTATTCCAAAAGATCCGTCTCACTTAGAGGAAATCAATAAAGCTGACGGCATGTCAATCGGACGTCCGTAGCTCAAGATATGAGCGTTTTCGCTCACGGGGGCCCGGTTGGTCTCGTGTACGAACCAACCCGGCCGAACTCAAAGTATTCCTAAACCTTCAGTGCGATATACCGAAACGACCGTCTCGATCCAAGGATCGTGTTTCCGCTGACGGAGAGTCGTTTGGAGGCACGAAGCTCAAGTTACGGGCGTTTGAACAAAAACGTCCGAAGATGGGGGGTACGGGCCCGGGCCGACCCGGCCCAACCCCACCCCCCCCCCCCCCGGGTCGGCCCGAACCGGGTCGACCCGGTTGGACCGGTCCGGCCCGGCCAGGGTGCGGCCCGGCCGGTCGGACCGGCCTGGCTCGGCTCGGCCGAGCGGCCGAGCGCTAGGTGCCGCGGGTGTTGACCCGTGGCCTGAGGGAAGTCGCGGCCCGCGTGGGCCGCGCTGGCGAACCGCGGACGCGGCTGAGCCGCGTCCCGCCAGGACGAACCAGACCCGAGCGGCCGCGGGTCTGTTGGATGCCACCGCCGCGGCTTCAGCCGCGGCGGCCTCGTTCGGCGGCGTGCCGGGGCGCCGCCGGTAACTTCCGCGGGCCGCCGGTGTCGCTCCGGTGGCCCGTTCTCCTTCCCGTCTGCGCCGCTGCTCCTCCCGGGATCCGTTCTTTACTACGGAATCGTCAAACGTCCGCTGCGGCACGTTCCGTCGTCGACCGTCAAATCCGCACAAAACGAAGAACGGCGGAGGGCCGTCGGGGCGTGTTCTTTTGGCCCGCACCCTCCGCGTTAGAAATAAACAACCGGGAGAAATTGTTCAACACATGAACCAACAATTTTAGTTTTTGTAAAATAAAATTGTTTCCTTGAATCTGGTTCTTTAATTTTTAAAGAAAGATCATGGGGATAACAAAGAGGGGTATTCCAAAATTATAACATCCCTACCTCATCGATCGTTGTGCGTGGGCGTTCTTCGCGGAAGAGATCGTCGCGGAAGAGAGGGATCGTCGCGTCGTCGCGGGGAGGCGTCGCGTCGTCGCGGAATTCGGCGTTGAGTTGGCGAGCTCAAATGGTCGGTGATCGGAGATCGGAGATCGGAGATCGGAAGAACGTCTCGGGCGAAGGCGTCGTCAATTTCCGGGTTCGGCGTCCTTCGCGTTCTTCGCGTTCTTCGCGTTCTTCGCGTTCTTCGCGTTCTTCGTATTCTTCACGAGGGAGAAGAAGAAACAAGAATCCTCTCAAATCTTCTCAAGTGCAAATAACCAGAGGTTAAGCGTTGGCCTTATTTTATTATTACGCCAATGAATTTGAAAAACTGGTTAAGAAACGATCCATCAATTCGTTGAATTAATTCAACGAAAGAAATGAGCCATTTAATTCACGAAAGAAACAGCCCATTTAATTCACGAAATAAACCGCCCAATTAAATGGTCTGTTAAGAATTTAGAAAACGCGTCGGTTGACTTTCATTAAGACGGGTTTTCACGGGTGTGTTTCTTAGCGGAAACAAACGGCGGGGCTCGTGCGGGCCCCACCTCACAAATATCCTACCAAGGGGGGTAGGATATTTCTGGATAGCATCCTATCCAGTTCAACTCAGTTCAAGCCGCCTTTAAGTGGCTTCAAGTGGCTTCCGAGTGGCTTATGTGAAATAAAATAAAGTTGTCGCAAAATTATTTTATTTCTTAACTTTAAGCCCGAAAATTAAAAACCACACCCGAGAAAACGCAACTCCGGAAGAGGCGTTTCTAAGCGAATACCGGCGCTGTGATTTCATCGGTGCCCTCATAATTCGATTCCGGGCACCGGTTCAAAAGTTAGAAAAACCCGCTCGTCCTTTCACTGAACGTACCCGAGCCAAACTTCGGAAAATGATTCCGGGCACACCGGGCCTCGGAATCAGGCGCCGTCAGAAACTGCGTTCTTGTACAATTCCAAAGAAAATTAAGAAAAAAATTTCCTTGAAATTTATGGGTCTTTACATTACTCACACCTCAGGACTTTACGTCCCCGTAAAGATACATCAAAAACTAGGGAAACAAATGTGGGTACTGAGCACGCATCTGAGCCTCCCGCTCCCAAGTGCTCTCCTGGCGGTTCCCGTGCTGCCATCTGATGCGCACAAGAGGAATCGATCGGCCACGTAGGACCCGCTCCTGTCGATCCTCTATCTCCACTGGGACCTCTGCAAAAGTCGCTCCATCAACCACGTCTAGCTCCCCATAGTCAATGATGTGTGTCGGGTCGTGCACGTATCTCCTCAGCTGGGATATGTAGAAGACGTCGTGCACCCGGTGCAACTGAGGTTGCAGAGCCAGGCGATAAGCCACCTCGCCAACCCTGCTGAGGACCTGGAAGGGTCCGATGAAGCGTGGAGACAACTTGCCGCCTTGGCCAAATCTCCTCAAACCACGTCGAGGTGAGACCCGCAAGAAGACGTGGTCGCCATCCTCAAACTCTAGTGGCCTCCGCCTCCTATCCGCATATGACTTCTGCCGGCTCTGTGCTGTCCTCATCCACTCCTGGATGACCTGGACCTTCTCTGTCGTGGCCCGGACCATCTCCGGTCCCACAAGTGCTGACTCTCCAAGGTCTGTCCAGCACAAAGGAGATCTGCAAGGCCTGTCGTACAACGCCTCATAGGGTGCCATCCCGATGGTGGAGTGGTAGCTGTTGTTGTACGCGAACTCCACCAAGGGTAGGTGGTCCTCCCAGCTGCGACCAAAGTCGAGGACACATGCACGGAGCATGTCCTCGAGAGTCTGAATGGTCCTCTCCGTCTGACCATCCGTCTGAGGGTGAAAGGCGGTGCTCAGACGTAGTCGCGTCCCGAACGCCTCCTGCAATCCCTTCCAAAGCCGGGAAGTAAAACGAGCGTCCCGATCGGAGACGATAGTCGATGGCACACCGTGAAGTCGTACAATCTCCTGAACGTAGAGACGCCCCAAGCTCTCCACTGAGCCCTGCTCTCGGATGGGTAAGAAGTGTGCCGACTTGGTGAGTCGGTCAACAATCACCCAAATGGAATCGTGACCTCTGGAAGTGCGTGGAAGTCCAGTCACGAAGTCCATAGATATCCCGTCCCACTTCCACTCCGGGACCTCCAAGGGCTGTACCAAGCCTGCTGGTACCTGATGCTCTGCCTTCACCTGCTGGCAGGTGAGGCACTTTGAAACGAACTCTGCCACAGCCTTCTTCATGCCCGGCCACCAGTGTTGTCACCTGAGATCCTGGTACATCTTCGCCACTCCAGGATGTACCGCCAAAGGAGAAGTGTGAAACTCTCTCAGCACCTCCTCTCGTAAAGCGACTGGTACCAAGGTACGACCTCTGAAAAGGACATCGTGCTCTGCTCCAAGGGAGAAACCATCAGGTGCCTGTCCCGAGGATATCTGTGCACGCCGTGTCTCACAGTCAACGTCCCCATGCTGTGCCTCTCTGACCCGCTGAAGAAGTGGAGGAGAGACTGTGAGAGATTGAAGGAAGGCTGCTCCGTCTCTATCCACGAAGGATATCTGCAAAGCGGCTAGCTGCTCTGTCGCCTCCTCAAGTAGCTGGATGCCCGTCCTCCTGCTAAGGGCATCAGCCACTACGTTCCCCTTCCCAGGAGTATAGACTATCTCAAAGTCATAGTCCTGGAGGAACTCGAGCCATCGCCGCTGCCTCAGGTTCAGGTCCTTCTGAGAGAAGATGTACCTGAGACTCTGGTGGTCAGAAAAGACTGTGAAGCGCTCGCCCATCAGATAGTGCCGCCATGTCTTCAGGGCGAAGACCACTGCTGCCAACTCCAAGTCATGGGTAGCGTAGTTCTGCTCATGCGGCCTCAACTGACGTGATCCGTAGGCAATCATGGCCCGCTCCTGCATCAGGAAACACCCGAGTCCGGTCCCTGATGCATCGCAGTAGACTACGTATCCAACTCCCTCCTCAGGAAACCTCAAGATAGGTGCGCTGGTCAACCTCTGCCTCAGCTCTTGGAAGCTCTGCTGACATCTGTCTGACCACACGAAGGGTTTCCCCTTCTTCGTCAACGCTGAGAGTGGGGCCGCAACTCTGGAGAAGTCCGGCACAAATCTCCGATAGTATCCGGCTAGGTCCAAGAAACTCCGCACCTCTGTCACGCTCTTGGGTGGTTCCCAAGCTAGCACTGCCTCGATCTTCGCGGGATCCACTGCAACTCCCGCCTCAGAAATGACGTGCCCCAAGAATTGGACCTCACGTAACCAGAACTGACACTTCGAGAGCTTGCCATAAAGCTGGTGCTCTCGGAGTGTGTCTAGTACAACACGCAGGTGGTAGGCGTGCTCCTCCTCCGTCGTCGAGTACACCAAAATGTCGTCGATGAAGACCACGAAAAATCGATCGAGGTATGGCTGGAAGATCCTGTTCATGAGGCTCATGAACACTGCTGGAGCGTTGGTCACGCCGAAAGGCATAACCAAGAACTCATAGTGGCCATACCGACACTTGAAGACCGTCTTCTGCACATCCTCGTCTCGAACTCTGAGCTGATGATAGCCTGGCCTGAGGTCTATCTTCGAGAACCACCGTGCTCCCTTGAGCTGGTCGAAGAGGTCATCAATCCTGGGTAGCGGATACTTGTTCCTCACTGTCACCTGATTCAAGCGACGATAATCGACACACAGCCGCAAGCTCCCGTCCGCCTTCTTGGCGAACAAAATCAGGGAAGCCCAGGGCGAAACACTGGGTCGGATGAACCCCTTGCCCTGCAAGTCCTCCAACTGTACCCGCAGCTCTCGAAGCTCAGCGGGGGCCATCCGATATGCTGGAGTGGATATCGGGGTTGTCCCGGGGTACAGGTCAACATAAAAGTCTACCTCTCTGCGAGGAGGTAGTCCTGGAACGTCGTCGGGAAAGACGTCCGCGTACTGATCCACCACTGCAGGAAAACTGGGACTTCGCACGTCAACTGCTCCCAGGATGAGGCTAGCCAACTAATGGGTGATGGGCTGACCTATCCTCTGCGTGAGTCCATCCTGTGCTGCTAAGGCTCCCTTCTCGCCGGTGAAGGTGAACCTGCTCCCGTCGGTGCGCACACATCGCACCTTGTGCCTAATGCAGTCAATCTGAGCATGGACAGTAGATAACCAATCCATGCCCAAGATGACGTCGTAAGGCCTCGACGCTGCTACAAGAAGATCCCAGCCGAAGCTCTCGCCTCCTAGAGTAAGCTCACACTACTGGCACCAGTGCGTAATCGTCGAGTCTGCTCCCGTAGGAGTCTCTAGCCGTAAGGATCGAGCCAACGGCTCTGTCGGAATCTCCGAGCTCCGAACAAGGGCAGTGGCTATGAAAGAGTGACTCGCTCCTGTGTCTATCAGAACTACAGCAAGGGTGGAATAGACACAGATCGTACCTCGAATCATCTCTGGCGCGCCGTGGTCGTAGGCCTCCGCTGCCTGGAGCTGAGCCTGTCTCTGCCCGCCAGCTCCCTATGGTGGAGGCGGGCCTCCTGGTGGTGGTGGTGGCAGAGCCTCAAAGCGTCGCCCACCACCTGCTGCTCGGCCAGCTCCTCTGCCTCGTCCGCCTCCTCCCTGCGGACCGCCACGGTCGACCCTCTGGCTCTGCCTGGGTGGCCCCTCCACCGTCTTCTGGCCCTCAGTACGACGGGTTGGGCAGTCACGAGCCATGTGGCCCTGCCCACCGCACTCGTAGCACTGTCTGCCTCTCGGAAGGCTGGCTCCGGGCCGGGTGCCCTGCACTGCTGAGCCAGTGTCCCGAGGTCGCCTGCTGGAAGGTCTGGTCCGCATGGAACCCTGAGTCATCCGCCGGCTACCATCTGCCGAAGACTCCGCTATCTGCCGCCCTGCGGTGGGACTCGCTGTGGACTCAGCCAGGAAGCTCTCGATCAGGAGGGCTCGCTCCAGTACTCCTGCCTGGGTCGGGATGCTGAGGGAGAACAGCGATGCCCTGATCTCGTGTCTCAAACCCTGCTCGAAGGTCTGGGCCCGGAAGAAGGGGTCCCGTACCATGTCTGTCGAGTACCGAGAAAGGTCAGTGAACCTCGCCGCGTACTGAGCGACCGTCAAGCTGCCCTGCCGCAGCTGAAGAAGCTCCTGGATGCGCACCGCTCGGAGGGTGACCGGGACGAACTCTGAGCGGAAGAAGCTCTCGAAGTCCGTCCAGATGAGGGTGGCCTCATCGTGTACCTGGAGCATCAGGCTCCACCAGCGTCCGGCTGCTGCGTTCAGTAGGCTCGCCGCGAGGATCACCATGAGGTCTGCTGGCGTCCTCACTAGCCTGAAAACTCGGACGACCGCCTCCAGCCAGTCCTCGGCTGCCTGGGGGTCCGACTCCCCACGGAACCTGGGTGGTCGCTGGCGCTGGAACTCGTGCAAAGCTCCGAGGCGTCGTGCGTCGTCAGCTGCCAGTGCTGGTAGCATCGGGGGCTCGGCGGGTAAAGGTACCGCCGGTGCCTCTGCTGTCAACGGGCCCTGTACCGAGGCCTCGTCGCTCGGCGGGCTGTCGTCGCGCTCTACTCTAGGAACCCTAGCTGGCTGCTGTCGTCGTGCCATCCTGAAAAGGAAACAAGTATGCCACGGTCAGAACAATATACCTGGTGAGCTGACACAAGTAATCACAGAGAAAACTTGAAACACACATGCAATCAATGTTTTCGTGCATTAAGTCGGAAATCAGAAGTCAGGGTCCTGGTGTATGGATACGTCGGCCGCCGCACCAACACTGGACTCCCTGGACTGATAACCACACTCAATACGCTAAACACTATTGCTTCACATAGAAGAAAGATCAGAGTCTGCGGTAGAACCGACCCCTCTGATACCAATTTGTCACGACCCGTCCTCGGGGCCCGTGCCGTGACTACCCCAAACCCGCCTTCCTTAGGCCAGGGGCTGGCGACTAGCACCAAGGCGTAAATCCCAACAAAAAGGGAAGGCATTGCCTTTGAAAAGTAAACAAGCACCACAGAGTAAGCAAGCGGAAAAGTAAACACTAAGTAAAACTGTACAAGCTGTGCTGAAAGTAAAAAAGGGGCCGGAAATACAAGCCCAACTGTAAAGTACAACTGAAAGGGAAAAACAGCAACTGAAAGGAAAAACTGCAGCGTTGAGCCGTCCTCTGGAAGTCCCACCTGAAGGGTGGGTACAGATATCCTCCACTGCTCCTCGGGTCCACCTAACCGCTCCGAGTACGTCCCGCCCAGTGGTCCACCTCCGGGTAC
The DNA here is from genome assembly GCA_963277665.1 of Viscum album. Classification (NCBI taxonomy): domain Eukaryota; kingdom Viridiplantae; phylum Streptophyta; class Magnoliopsida; order Santalales; family Viscaceae; genus Viscum; species Viscum album. The sequence goes on along the minus strand of OY728127.1, from coordinate 1,348,283,939 downwards.
TGTCCTGCTCCGCACGCCTCCTCCACGATCAGCGTTGTCCGTCGTCTGCAACCAACACCACGAAGTGCGGGCATAGCCCGTGCAGGGGTGAGTATAAGCTACTCAGTAGGGACCCCGAGACCCCCGAAGGTCTCCCGAAATCCACAAAGTATAAATCACGAAGAAGGGATGCAATCACGAAGTAACATCTGACACGGCTTAGGTATATGCCCATACATATACCTAAGTCTTCAATTCCCCGTTCGGCTCCAACGTCCGAGCCCAAGCACAACCCAGTCCACACAGGAAAGCAAAACGCATACCCACACAGGATAGAACAACACAATCCACAAAGGAGAGTAAATAGTAAATCCACACAGGATAGCTCAACACAATCCACAAAGGAGAGTAACAAAAGATTCAGCTCACACAGGTATACTTCTTCGGATGACGATAAAGATGATCATTGAACCATCTAAGTCGTCAGACCCACGAAGGATCGATAGGTACTAACCTTGCAGTGACCCACACAGGATCGGGCCCACGCAGGACCTGTAGGAGTTGGCTCACACAGAACCGCTGAGAGATGACCCACACAGGATCGGGCCCTCACAGGACCGGGCCCACGCAGGACCTGTAGGCGCTGGATCACACAGAACCGCTGAGCGCTGACCCACGCAGGATCGGACCCACACAGGATCGGGCCCACACAGGACCGGTAGCACTGATCCACGTAGGATCGCTGAGTGCAGTAGTCGTCGTAGTCCGCTGAGGATCTCTGCACAGTCGTCACCGCAGTCCACTGAGGATCTCTGCACGGTCGTCGTCGGAGTCCACGGAGGATCTCTGCACAGTCGTCGCCGCAGTCCACTGAGGATCTCTGCACGGTCGTCGCCGCAGTCCACTGAGGATCTCTGCACGGTCGTCGCTGTCGAAGTAGCAGTCGCAGCCAGCACTAGGGTTCCCGCATAGAGAAAGCTCGTTCGGGAGGGTCCGCTCCACGAGCCGAGAGGCTGATACATCAACTGACACGAAGTACGAAGTTGATGTATCCAAAAGTTCCGTATCGTCAACAGGAACTCAACGTCGCAGACGGCGCGTCAATCGGACGCCCGATCTGAGAGATATTGGCATTTTCGTCCCAGGGGCCCGGTTGGTTTTTAAGGAAAAACCAACCCGACCACACTCCACCTGCGTCCAAACCTCGGGCGGAGTATGCCAAAAGATCCGTCTCACTTAGAGGAACTCAATAAAGCTGACGGCACGTCAATCGGACGTCCGTAGCTCAAGATATGAGCGTTTCCGCTCCCGGGGGCCCGGTTGGTCTCGTGTACGAACCAACCCGGCCGAACTCAAAGTATTCCTAAACCTTGAGTGCGATATACCGAAACGACCGTCTCGATCCAAGGATCGCGTTGCCGCTGACGGCGAGTCGTTTGGAGGCACGAAGCTCAAGTTACGGGCGTTTGAATGAAAACGTTCGAAGATGGGGGGTACGGGCCCGGGCCGACCCGGCCCGACCCCCCTGGGTCGGCCCGAACCAGGTCGACCCGACCCGGGTCTGACTCGGTTGGACCGGTCCGGCCCGGCCAGGGCGCGGCCCGGCCGGTCGGACCGGCCTGGCTCGGCTCGGCCGAGCGGCCGAGCGCCAGGTGCCGCGGGTGTTGACCCGCGGCCTGAGGGAAGTCGCGGCCCGCGTGGGCCGCGCTGGCGAACCGCGGACGCAGCTGAGCCGCGTCCCACCTGGACAAACCGGACCCGCGCGGCCGTGGGTCCGTTGGCCACCGCCGGCAACTTCCGCGGGCCGCCGGCGTCGCTCCGGTGGCCCGTTCTCCTTCCCGTCTGCGCCGCTGCTCCTCCCGGGATCCGTTCTTTACTGTGGAATCGTCAAACGTCCGCTGCAGCACGTTCCGTCGTCGACCGTCAAATCCGCACAAAACGAAGAACGGCGCAGGTTCGTCGGGCCATGTTCTTTTGGCCCGCACCCTCCGCGTTAGAAATAAACAACCGGGAGAAATTGTTCAACACATGAACCAACAATTTTAGTTTTGGTAAAATAAAATTGTTTCCTTGAATCCGGTTCTTCAATTTTTAAAGAAAGAACACGGGGATAACAAAGAGGGGTATTCCAAAATTATAACATCCCTACCTCGTCGATCGTCGTGCGCGGGCGTTCTTCGCGGAAGAGATCGTGGCGGAAGAGAGGGATCGTCGCGTCGTCGCGGGGAGGCGTCGCGTCGTCGCGGAATTCGGCGTTGAGTTGCCGAGCTCAAATGGTCGGTGATCGGAGATCGGAGATCGGAGATCGGAAGAACGTCTCGGGCGAAGGCGTCATCAATTTCCGGGTTTGGCGTCCTTCGCATTCTTCGCGTTCTTCGCGTTCTTTGCGTTCTTCACGTTCTTCGCGTTCTTCGCGAGGGAGAAGAAGAAACAAGAATCCTCTAAAATCTTCTCAAGCGCAAATAACCAGAGGTTAAGCGTTGGCCTTATTTTATTATTACGCCAACGAATTTGAAAAACTGGTTAAGAAACGATCCATCAATTCGTTGAATTAATTCAACGAAAGAAATGACCCATTTAATTCACGAAAGAAACAGCCCATTTAATTCACGAAATAAACCGCCCAATTAAATGGTCTGTTAAGAATTTAGAAAACGCGTCGGTTGACTTTCATTAAGACTGGTTTTCACGGGTGCGTTTCTTAGCGGAAAGAAACGGCGGGGCTCGTGCGGGCCCCACCTCACCAATATCCTACCAAGGGGGTAGGATATTTCTGGATAGCATCCTATCCAGTTCAACTCAGTTCAAGCCGCCTTTAAGTGGCTTCAAGTGGCTTCTAAGTGGCTTATGTGAAATAAAATAAAGTTGTCGCAAAATTATTTTATTTCTTAACTTTATGCCCGAAAATTAAAAACCACAACCGAGCAAACGCAACTCCGGAAGAGGCGTTTCTAAGCGAATACCGGCGCTGCGATTTCATCGGTGCCCTCAGAATTCAATTCCGGGCACCGGTTCAAAAGTTAGAAAAACCCGCTCGTCCGTTCACTGAACGTACCCGAGCCAAACTTCGGAAAATGATTCCGGGCACACCGGGCCTCGGAATCAGGCGCCGTCAGAAACTGCGTTCTTGTAAAATTCCAAAGAAAATTAAGAAAAAAATTTCCTTGAAATTTACGGGTCTTTACAGGGTCCGCCAACCAGGCCTGACGCTCTAGTTGAGCCAGACCTGTGGGCCCAACGGGCTGGTCCCTTACCAAACCCGGACCTGACCAGTCTCATTTCGTTAAATTTGGCATATCTCGCAAACTGGGTGTCCAATTGGTGTGTCATCAGTAGCATTGGGACCCTTGGTATGAGACAGTCCTTTTGAAATAATTCATGTGGGTTTTGGAGAAATTTTGAGTATGGTCAGGTTGGATCAAACTCGAATCCAACCGGACCCTCGGTACTAAAATGCCTATAACTTACAGACTGGGCATCGGATTGATATTCTATCTATTGCATTGGAACCCTTATGAGAAGGCTGTTCATCAAGTTACATATTCGTGGGAGTTTGTGGAATTTGTGGTACAACTGATGGCTTGAGGAGTAGAATCTATATAACTCAGGTGCACTAAGGGCGGGAATCCTACGGTTGGCTATCAAATGAATAGTGACCCTCTCGGGATGGGTATGAGAGCGAACCTTCATGGATCGGTAGCAGAGAGAACCTGTGTGGATCGACAGTAGCACGACCTGATGAGGACCATCCTTAGAGCGGCCCATCGTGGATCAGCGACTTACGACCCTGTGTGGATCGACAACTTATGACCATGTGTGTATCAAAGACTTACGACCCTGTGTGGATCAGTAGTAGGGTGACCTGACGAGGACCAGCCTCAGAGTGGCCTGTCGTGGATCAGCATCTTACGACCCTATTTGGATCGATGACTTATGACCATTTGTGGACCAATGAATTTTGACCTCGTGTGGATCAGCAAAGGAATGACTTCTTCATGGTTCAATAGTGAAACATCTCAATATAATAAGATGATTTATCTTTATGACTAATCATTATTATTTATATTCTTAAAGTTATATACCTGGTGTGAGCTATCTTTAACTCAGTGCTTTGTGATTGAGATCATGCTTTGTGGTTTTTCCTTTGTGGAATTTTGAAAGACCTTCAGGGGTTTCAAGGTCCCTAATGAGTATTGTTATACTCAACCCTACATGGGCTTTGCCCATAACTTGTTTTGTCTTGTGCAGATGATAGTCATCTTGATTGAGAATTGAGGAGCTAGGGCTAGACGGTGCTTAGAGGTTTTTGATAGACATAGTGAGTGGCAGTTGTGGAAGACGGCAAGTTGTACCTACCATTTAGGTAGGATCCTTGGTGGATGACATCTGGAGCTTGTTTTCACTTTTTTCTATACTTTTGTTCTAGTTTGTCTTGTATATTATCCCCTTTACATTCAGTACTTACTTTTACTCTCAGTGGTGATTTTTAGTAGTGGTTATACTTTCCCTTTTTTAGTTGTGTTTTACTTGTATGTAGTGTGTGACTAGTCTGTGTGTGTATAGGTTTAAGGGAAATGCCTTCCCTTTTTGGGTTATGCCTTTCTAGTGATAGTCACCAACCCCTGACCTATGGAAGGTGGGATTGGGGTAGTCAAGGCACGGGCCCCGGGGGATGGGTCGTGACATTCCAAGTACATGATACCTCTACTGTAATGACCATTCAAAAGATGGTATAAAACATTCTATATAAAAACCCACTTAACTAAGCCTATCCAACTAACTTTTCCCATGACAATACTAATGCATCTAGGAGATATCTATAATTGGGCACCACCAATTTCATACCTGTCCAATGATCAATTTAATCCATAAACAATATGCCTTATCATAAAATATCTGTATTTTTTAAAGGATGTATATTTATCAATATTTCCATATTTAATCAAATAACATCATATGTAAACATTTTATAAGTTTTAAGAATTTAATATATCCATGATAAATAATATTGAAATTTAGGAGAATTTTAATGTTCATTGGATAGTGAATAATTCCTGAAAAAGTTAATGACTATAAAAATTAATCAAGGAAGTGAATTTCAATACTTTCCTTAATCTAAATAATTATAAACCATCAAGAGGAAGAATAAATATGGTATTAACACAAAATATAACCATTTGTATAAGAATAATGGGTTTTTTTCATTGATTAATATAAATACCATAAAAATTTCTTTAAAATAATTAATGAGGAAAATACCCTTTTCATTTTAAAAACATATCAAAAACCTTTTTTCTTTGAAAATCACTTTTAAAAACATTTTCTTTAAAAATATAATCATAAACATTTAATGTTAATTTCAATGAAACTATGATAATGTTGGTGGTAAATTCCATAAATTCCATAAAAGTTAAAATAAAATTTCTTTTTCACAATAAAAAGGTTTAGAGAGTTCCTTGTTCATAAAACAATAAGTTGATTCCTTTCACATTCTCATTAAAATCCAAATAGTGATTGTTTTGGAAATGACATAATGTTCATTTTAAAAAAAATATAAAGAGTAAAAATGGGTGGAAATTCACTTGATAAATCATTTGGAAAAGTTTAAAAATGTTTTTTAAATTTTATTTAGAAGACATGGTTTTGGAAGGAAATTGACGTATGGTCGAAGAGATAAATTAAGTCTGATTTTCTTAAAAATATTTTCTAAAATATTTTATGTACCAAAGAGTGAAAAAATGGTACTATTACTTATGAAATATCATCAATAACCACAGAATAATAAAATTATAGGGTCTATTAAACAATTATCAAGTAATTTACTTCAATTGAATATCAATAATAAAAAAATCTCGATGATAATGAGTTTGTGGAGTAAACCCTTACAAATATCATAACATTGAAGTGAGAATTAACTGATATATAGATTATATGTATCAAATTTAAATCCAGATAAAATAAGTGTAATACAACATAAGAAAATTATATTCCATTATACACATAATAATATAATATTTACAACTACAAGGAAGTAATATAACTCAATGAAAAGAAATTGAATTATAAAATTCATTTACAACTCGTTACCTTTAAATTAAAATAACCTGAGAAAAAAATAAAATCTAAACTAAAAATACAATTAATATTGAATTATTCATTATATTACATGTAAAAGGGTAAATATATACAAGGTCTAAAATAAATTATCAGCATAACATTACAATATACCTCAATAAAATGAAATTGTGATGAAATCTCTTACCTTATGTTTCCTTTTGGTTGAACATTATTTTTCCTCCTATATTGTGATTTTAAACTTGTAATGAATTTATTATAGAATTTTATTAATATTTATAATATCATATATGATTCTTTTATAACATCTTATTACCCTTTTATTAACAATCATTCATTTTTTCGTTGTCTCGTGTTATAATTACCTTGTTTTCTCATGCATGGTTTTTATGAAGGATCTAGTTCTTATGTATATTATATAGTTATTTCTTCTCTATAATAATATTTATTACATAAAAAACATATTTTTTTAGTGTATATTTATTTAGATTAATCAATAATATTTAGTGATAGGAAATGAAATGCATTGTTTATGGAGACGGTAGGGCATTCTTACAAAAGAATGTTGTTTCCTATTTCTTATCATTTTGTAAGATGGAAAAGTAAATGATATATATGTTATCATTATAGTTTAATTTTTATTTAAAATATATAATATATTTTTATTAAATAAAAACTTCATAAATTCTATGTAAATCATGAACGAATCACATTGCTTCATGAGGCGATATTCCACTATAAACACGAACGACATTATCGTATTCAATCAAAATGGAAATCATGAATTTAAGTGTGAAATAATAATTAAAAAACCATAATAAAATTACAAATATCATATATATATATATATAATATTTAAACTATATTTCCATCATTATTTCCAACCACGAAAGGTGGTAATAGAAAAACAAATGATATCGGTTCGTAAGGATGTAGTTCGCCGTACACACAAATGATGATTTCAAAATGCATTTAATGGAAGTGTGTATGGTTGTAGGTCGTAACATTAAAATAATAAATTATAATTATATGGAAGATAATTAGTATACTATATAATTATGGTATACTAAGAATTTAAGGATGTGGTGAAGGGAAAAAATTAAATATGCTTGTTGAAGAACATCACCTCTTCTTCAGGTATCCTCTTTAGGTTTTGACAAAAGCATTAAATGGTTGGATTTATACCCATAATAAGGATTCTATGAGGAGTGGAGAGAATTTGGGAATTTATTTCTATTGTTTATGGATGATATAAAGTGGTTTTAAGATGATAATAAGGGAGGGTGGAATCCTTTTATAAGTGGGGGAGAGGACAAACATGGAATTTTAAAAAATAATTGATTGCTCCCAAATTTTTCTAATAAAGAAAGGGTCCAAAATAGGCCATTATAGAACCCTAGAGGTGTAATGATTTAATATTTCGATAAAAATATTTTTGTAAAAGTATATAGGTAATTTTAACTCCTACTTTTTCAATTTAACCTCTGGTAAATCCATTTTTAGCTTAACCACGGTAAATATTTTTTACTATTTTCACAATTAATTTTCATAAAAAATATATTTTATCTTATAAAAGTTATAAATATTTATAACTCAAAATATGGATTCAATTTTTCCAAATTAAATGCATGTAATTTTAAAAAATTTATTTAAAATTAATCCCACAGACATGTCGAAAAAACTATTTTTTTAAAATGAGATTATTCAAAAGATTACAAAGTTTTTATATATAAATATAATATGAACATGATTAAAATGAACTAAATTAGATTAATGGTTATATAATTGAACTAATTAATCTTTTAAAGCAATTTAAAATATAGTTGAACTATATAAATTTTTTTAATGAAAAGGAATCTTTCAATTGAAATTTAGTATTATCACCATTTATCAAAAAATGAAAATTTTAAGAAAAATCCTAATAACTCACCCTAATATTTTTTTTGTTTAATTTTTTTAAATGAATTTTATTTTGATATATATATTATCTAAATTTGGTAAATATTAATTTTAAATTATGTGCGCCAAGTGCAATTAATCCGTCTTTTAGAAAAAATGGTTTCTCAGAAAATATTTCTTTTTCTTTTGAATGATTCTCTTTTTATTACTAATCATTAGATAATAATTAAATTTGAATAAACTATATATATTCATAAGTAATTTATTACTACTCATACCCTTCAATTTAATTCCCATATTATAGTTATTATATTAATGTATGATATTTCATTAATATATTGTTGTTGGATAAAACTTATTCTTGCATGTAACGCAAGATATTAATGAAACTCATTGTTTCATGTAACACAAGAAAAATTTATAGTTTCTTGTAGTGAAATAAATTAGATATATTTAATTTATTTAAATTTTAATGTCTATTTATGTTATATTTCTTTATAGGTTTGGTTTTGTGTGTCATACACGCTATCAAATACAATATCCCTATTGTAGAATTCTAGAGTGTTACACCTAGCTTATTCTCCCTTAATATTATGTTGGTAATAAATGCCTCATATTTATCATTCATGTTCATTAATTATGAAATTTCTTTTTATTATGATATTAGACCAGATTATACAACCCATTATCTTTTCATGGTTAATTATTATATTTATAACATAAGATTGATTTCCTCACATGGAACACACATGCATGTACATGAAATGAATGTGATGAGTGGGAACAAAATTATACACCCAACCAATGTATTAGGAAATGTTTTAGTATTATTATATTTCATGTATAGGGATAGGGAGTAAACCTAATCCATTATGGAACTCTTTCCATTATGTGATATTGTATCGATGGTTACAATTTTCTTATGTTTATTTCATGTATTATGTTGTTGCCATATTTTCCTATAATTCCATGATATTATGAAACCTTTTTCATTATGTTATTCTCTTCTGTGATTACTCTAAAGTCTTATATTTCATTATATCGCATTATTCTGTAGACTAAGTCATTATTCTTCCTTATCATGATTATTTCATTACTAGGTTTTTTATGTCTCAAATTTTTTATGTATTTTCCCAATTTATCCTATATAGTTTGGGGAGATAAGATATATTATGGAGACAATTAAGGAGAATAAAAAAATTATGTTTTAGTTTATTTTAATTTTTTATAATTCTAGTCTTTCAAACACACTAGTACTCATGGTCATTAGGTTATAATTATTTAATGTTACATTTAGAATCTTGTAATAATATGTTTAAAATGATTATATCTCTATGAAAACCATATCCATGTATTTAAGCTAATGAAATGGTATATGATGAATAATTTAGAAAAATTTGTTATTCTATATTGAATAATCATAGAATTATGAACATAGAGAGATGAATGATGAATAACACTGCTATCTAGAAACTACATTAAAATAAACATGATTACCCAAACACGATATTAAAAATAGATAGTAAATAACTTCAATAACATTATAGAATTATTATAATATAAATTTATTAAAGTTTATAGATATGAATATGGTTTAAGAATAATTTATTTTGATTGCTATGTTTATTTTACATGATTTTAGATCATGTTTGAGTAATCGATAATACATTTTATGGGTTTCATTGTCTTATTTTGAAGTCCAACATGTATATTTGTTATTGTGCACCATAATTTATTTGGAGTTTTTTATTATAAATGATATTTAAAAAATGTGTAATTCATATATTTTTTCATGATATTTTATTTTCTAATTCTTGGTAACCCTCTTACTCTTATGTTACTATTAACATAACTTTTTTTTTGAAAAACTCAATTCTCATTCATTGAATTATGATTATTGTACCTGATCTTGTCTGATATAAGTTGGGCACATTATTATATTTGGTTTTACTATGTGGTTTTTTATCATTTATTGCATGTAATTTAAATATATACCACTTAAACCCATTTATAAATGTTTCATAATTCATAAAATTAATAAGGGTTTGAGTTAACTGAAATATCCATAATTTGAGTTAAAATATAATCTCTTGAGAATCATTCTTTTATGTTTGATAAGTTATTATAATTCCTATTTCATAAGATATATTCTCATTTAACTATGGGTAAAATTATGTTTTTAACACAAATATTATTTCAGGATGAATTTATTTCTCATAAAGGGGAAACATTTTTATTAAAAAATATCAACTTATTTAAATATTGGTTTTATTCCATATATATGTTAATTATTCACCAAAATTTTTTACTTTCTCATTTTTTATTGAGAACATGTTTTTATTCATGTAACCTTCCTATTTTTCATTACCACTTTTCAAAGGGATTTTTTATTTCCACTTTTACAATATGGTTTTTTCAACAAAGGTATTTTAAAATATTAAAATATCTTCCATCCTTCAATAGAAAAGTAATTATATTCCGCTCAACATTATAATTGAAAATATTTATTTCTTATTAAAGATCTATTATTGATGATTCTTTTTAAAATTATAAGTTTTATAAAAAAAATTGATTTCACCCTTTGTAAATTTTTGTCTCATTTTAAAGGTTTTGTTATTCAAGATTCTTTTTTAAATTAAATGATTTCATTGTCTTTTCACTTTATCTTTTTGAAAATTTTATAAATTTTTCAAATATTTCTTATTAAGTTTTATTTTTAAAAATATATATTTTTAAAAAAAATTCACTTCACATATTAAAAAATGAAAATTTTCAAAGTGATCATAACTTGTTCTTATAAGACAATGATAAAAACATTATCTGAATAATCTTTTATGATTTCCAAACCATTGAATCATTTATTTATAAAGGCTATGTTTTCTTGGAAATTAGTTTTTATGAATCACCCTATAAATATTCTTTCCAAATATAGTTTTTGGGTGATTTGATTTTGGGTATAAAATGTTCACATTCTTGAGGTCAATTTTGGTGATACCATTTTGAAATGTTCAAAAATCCATTATTTATTCCATGAGTTCTAAATGATGTGACATATTATTTTTTTATATTTTCACACATATATATGGTTAAATGATGGGATGGATCCTATATCACCCTTTAATTCATTGGTAATGTTTATATTTCATGATCCTAAGGGGTATATAAAGAATATATCTCAAACCAAAAGGCATAAAAGAGGATTTATCCCATGACCAATGGCACAAAATACAATTTATCCTAGGAAACTGTGTACATAAGAGGATTTATTCCAAGAAAAAGGGGTTGTATAAGGATTTATTGAAAAAAATGGTACAAATGAGGACTTATCCAATGCTAAAGGGTATAGAAGATGATTTATACCAAGCTAAAGGGTATACGTGAGGATTTATTCAAAGACAATAGGTAAAATGAGGATTATACCAAGTCCAATGGTATATGGGTGTATTATACTAGTCCCAAGATGCTCCATAGTTGATTATTTAGAGAATACTATTTGATGAATGTCTTATTGGGTATCCTTGACATATGATTTCTATGATTTTTTTTACCACACTATTATTAAATACTATCATTCCTATGATTATACTCCTTAAATCATGTTTAATTTATCATGATTCCTCGTATTTTTTCCATGATATATTTTTTTATTTTAAGATGACATGTCCTTTTGAAATTTCTTATAAACAAATTTTACTATTCTATGATCTTTTTGATAAAATATTTCACTTATGCTCATGATTATCCATATGATTATGATTTAAACCTTGATAACATGTTGATAAGTTTTCCCTTACTAAGTGTTTGATCTCATACCTATATTATCTTACCCTTACCTAGCTTAGGAATATTGTCATAACTTATCAATATACTATAAAAGAGTCCAATGTGTTTTGATTATGTATAATTATTTTTATGTATTATAAATTTTGTTTCTTATATAGCCGATCCACAAAGACACTAAACATTCCATTTGTTGGTATTATATGTTAATTTTTTGATGTAATGTTTATATTATGTCATTGTTATATGTATATATATATATATGTTCATCTCACATTGTATCAAAATTGTTTTTTAAAGGAAGTATTTTTTGAACTGAACATGGGAGTGTGTGCCTGGGGAACCTTTATTTGAATTAGTGCTAGGTTTAGTTTTTTTAGGATTAGTTTAGTTATCTATAGGTATTAATATTATATAAAATTATTGAAAACCATAGGGATAATTTTAAGTAAAAGGTATAATATTTATTTGATGTATATGTTTTATGGTTCAATGAGAAATTACATCCTTCTTTGGATACTAGAAAGTAGATGCGGTTATTGGAAAAATACACATGTGGGTAATCAATATAAAAAAGGATGGTTGATTTTTAACTAAATATTAACTCTGGTTGATGGTGGATGAGCCTAATACTATTTATTGGGCAAGACACTCAATTTTTAAATTCTTTGGTTAATACATATTATCTTTATAGACCATTATTAATGATTTTAATACATGACTATTTCACTTAGAGAACTGCATATGGTGATGAAAATGGATAGCATAGATTGAAACCTAGATATTTCTATGTTAGGGTATATATGTAACTTATGTGTTATTTATTCTAGGTTTATAGTTTTAATTATAATCATTTAATAATTTCTCATTTACAACATCCCATTATTTAATGTAATTGATGGAACTTGCAGAAACCGATCCAAAATGGGTGTAATGGGAAATTTTAATTTTTTACTAACAATAAACCTAATGGTATAGAAAATGGGGTGAAAACCTCCATGAAAATTCTTCCCCACTTTATGAATAATATAGAATACCCTGTGGGGCTCCCAAACACACCATGGAAAGAGTATCTTGGTATCAATTTTTTCATTCATCAATGACCACCAACCATCAATGGGTCTCTCAATTCACAAATTGATAAGAAAAAAATCAATATAGTAGAAAAGATATTTTATACTCTATATTTTTTAGAGCATGAAAAGGTTGTTTTAGTTTTACATCATTTTTCAGGTTAAGAAAATCGATAGTGGACCATAATTAAGAACATGAGTGAAATAGATGAAATTATCTCAATAAAATGGGAATGGTTTAAATAAAATTATTCTTAAAATATTTTTCCAGAACTCTTTATACAAAAAATATATATTAAATTCCTTTAATTGAATCAAAAGGAAGATAAATCCATTAGTACCTATGTAGAAACCTTCACAAGAATTTCAAGATACACTTCAGATTTATCTACTACCATGAAAAATGTTTTATCATTTATTAGTTGTTTAAATATGGGTCTTCAAATTTAATTTGATATAAATTAATTTATTATCTGTGGAGATATTTTTTGATGTAAACATAATGTGGAAATAGAAACTGGAGACTCTCATCATTATCATGATTTAAGGTATAGAAAAAAATATGTATTTACGTTAAAATTCATATGATAAAAAACATGTAGGATGGAAAATTTATATTTTAACATACAAAAATGTTAAAATAAGTATATAGGGGACTACCTCCATGGAATATTTAAGTACTTTATGTCTGTAATGAAAGGTTATTGAGAACATGAAGGTTGAATAGATAAGAAGAGACCAGCTAATGAAATGGATAAAGGGAATTCCTAAGATAGTAAAAAACCATTATTCTAAGTCTTTAATTTTATAGAGTATGGGAAATATGTACAAAGGTGCACTGAATATAGGGTTGATGGAAATAATCAACATAAACATCCAAATAATCCAAGAGAATAAGTAAATTCATATAAAATCACCATGAATAAAGTATATTAGGATGATGAAGTTGACTATGATAATTAATAATTTTATATCACTCTATTCTAGTGGATGCCTTGTGGTATTATAATTAACATAACTCTATTATATCCAAGAGTTTTTCTAAAGAATCAAATAAACACCACAATGATTTGATATTATCAATGAAAAACATCCCTTATTGTTATATCCAAGTTTGTGATTTATTGAAAAAGATTCATGAAATTATTATTATAAAACTTTTAAATAAATTCAACTTTATTTTGGTAATATAATGTATATATCCAAATTTAATCTATATAAATCATAAAAATATGGAAATCAAATTCCATATTTCGTAATAACCAAGGATAAACCATTAATACAGTGATGATAAAAAGATCTCTTGGAAATAAATTCTATTATAAGTAATCATGATGAATGTTTACCTCAAAGGATTAGACAAAATTAATTATATATATTTACCTATACTGGGGTAAAATATATGTATTTACTATTTATTTAATAATCCATGTTTCTCTCTTAGATAACCTTAGTTTGTTTCAGTAGTAATATATAATTAAAAATTTGAGGTTGCAACTTATTTAAGTGGGTGAAAATTTACCAACCATTGATTTTGGTGTAACATCCTAGTCTGGGTACCATGAACCGATGCCCCGAACTGGCATGCTATGTGACCTCAAGCATGCCTCCACATATACCGAAAGCTACTGACTAGTAGTGAGGGTCTGATAATTTGATCATGATGAGTTCATAACCTATTTTATTAGAGTAATGCACCAGTAGAAATAATATACAATAGAGGAAGATTGTATAAATATAAAAAATACCAATATCTTAAAATAATCAATGTAAGAAAAGAAAATATCCACCTAAAGTAGATAACATGTTATTCTAAAGTATGTGTCAAATTTATAAAATAAAAACTCTAAATAAAGAAAGTAATGTCCTGAACCACATTCGGTTCCCTCATCCAAGATTAATCCCAACTTAGCCATCGAACATAGGGCATTTTCCCTTAATATTTCCTAGAACAATAAAGTATATTCAGGTACCGATTAGCCAACCTGAGTAGGGTTTCAGTACAACTCAATAGGCCACCACCGATGGTTTCTAAAACAAATTGATTCAAATAGTGTATAGTGTTGTATAACGAAATAAGTAAAATTCATATATAAATATTTTTTACAATATCTTTTATTCTTTACTTAACCACACCAACTCTCGGGTTCCTGAGGATACTTGTACCTCAATGGTAGGTTTGACTCATGACGAAGCCAGAAGTGTTCCTAGTTAATAACATATCTTAATACCAACTTTGGATCATGCTAGAGCACAAAGTATTCTAAGGTGATTAAATATCTCAATAACAACTTCGGCTCATGTCGGAGCCTGAAGTAATCCCAAATGATATCATATCTCATTGTTCCTTTGTTCTCAATTTTTAAATCATAATTGAATTACCATGTTGGAATTCATAATATATATAATATAATGATCATGTTTTCATTCATTAATTCATACTTGAATGACCATGTTACAATCCATACATCACACATTATAATGGCCATGTTCCCATTCTATAATTCCTTCATGAATGACCACATTACCATTCACACATCACACATTAGAATGACCACATTCTCATTATTTAATTCACATTTGAATTGCCATGTTACCATTCATCATCACATAATTAATTCATAAATTAATTATCCACATAGATTCCATTCCTAATTCAACAATTAGTTACACTCAACAATTCCATTATTTAATCTGGCAAGTAACTAATCATATCAATAATATTAATTAATTTTAAAAATTTAATAATAACTATAATTTCAATAATAATTGTACAAAGAGTTTATCACATAATTTCCCTTAATTAATTACCCTATTAATTATGTATTTTTAATCCCATTAATTAATTTAACAATTAATTAATCAATACTCACAACTCAATATCCCATAATTAATTTTCAAAATTGATTATTGCATTCACAATCTAAATTAATCATAACTAATTAAAAAATTAATAATCTCAATCTATGATAAAAATATCACATAATTAATCTCAAAATTAATTACCTTAATTCATGAAATCAAAAGAAGAAAATTAATTACCCAATTAATTATATAAATAAAAATACCTAAATCTCATAATTATTCCCCCAATTAATTATTTATATGAACAATACTTCAATTAATGATTTGAAAAAATTAATAAACCAAATTTAGGAATTTCAATTGCTAAATAGTGATAGAATGTAAAATTTTCACACAAATATAAAAAACAAGACTGTGTTAATAAAATATTAGACCACGTGCCTCAAATTGTTGAAGAATTATCACCCAATAGAAGTCCCCAAAAAATGAGTAGCACAACAATGTAGATCTAGGTAACAATCTCAAAACCATATATCAAGATTAAAGAAAACAACATATCTTAATTATAAATCTAGATCCATAATCCTAGATCTATATTAAAAAAAATCTAGATCTAGATCTAGAAAAATAAATGGTTACTTCCCACCAAAATAATCAGAGAATGAAGGAGGATGAATGGTAAATCAATAGGATATGATCCACTTACTAGGTGGGATGAATATCTTTGATATGGGCCTCAAATCAAGAATAAAAGTGGTAATACATCCTTGGAATCCCTCCTAAAATCTCTGAAATCAACCAAAATCCTAAGTGTATGATTTTGGGTTGAAATGGGTGAGTTTCGAAGGTTTAGGGGAATTAAAAAGTAGTTTTTAGAAAACTTTAAAAATTGTGCATTATTCTCGGGGTAGGGGCACATGGTTTTCCCAAACCATATACCTATTATATTAGGGTTGTCTGGTTTCTCTTTTTAGGGTGCACACTTTGAAAAACCATGTGCCAACTGTGTGAACCCCACTGTTTAGGGTTGCACGGTTTGCTGGGTTGGGGTGCATGGTTTTCTCTAACCATGTGCCAACCATGCACAGTTCTTATTTCCTTTATTTTTTCTCAAAATTCACCCAAACACACCCTAAGGTAAAACCAAAATGAAAGGTACTCAACTTGAGGAAAAAGAGTATATGTAAACACGTCTGATACAACTCCATAAAAGGTTAATATCATACAATCTCCCCCAACTTATAACAGCTCATCCTTGAGCTACACTCCCAAGCATCTCTAAGATTCAGAGTCAAAAAGAGCATTCCACTAATCCTATATACCTAATTCCCTTTCTCATGTTTTCAATTTCACATTCTCATGTTACCAAAATTCATGAACAATTACCATGGTCTTTCCCCACAACACTTTCTCACTATGATCTAAAACATGTATCGGATGCTCCTTAAAAAAGCATTTATCTCAAGCTCAACATCATCCACATTGATCACATGATAAGTGTTTGGATGATACTACCAATGTTTTTATATATTGAAAACATCATGAATAATTCTATATTATTATCTAAGATCAAATCAATAAGAGACTAGCCTGATTCTCTCAACAACCTCAAATGGTTTGATGAACCTGGGCACCATCTTGCCCTCCCTCTGTATCCTATGGTGACCCAACCTTGGAGACACCCAAAGGAATACACGATCGCCCTTTTTAAAAACTCTAGGGTTCATTGATGTCAACACCATATGACTTCTATCTACTCTGAGCCATATTTATATGCTTATGAATCAAATAAACCTGCTCTGACATCTTCTATACGAGGCTTAGTCCCAATAGCTCAAACTCACTTGCCTCCATCTAGCATAGAGGTGATCGGTATGCCCAACCATAAAGTTCCTCATCTAGTTCAACATATATAATTTCTTGATAAAAATTATTATTTCAAATCTCCAACAAATCTTGGTGCTTCCCAAAAGATCCACTAAAGTCAAGAACACATGCCCACAGCATATCCTCAAGCACCTGTATGGTACACTCTGACTGGTCATTTTTCTATGGGTGTAAAGTTGTACTCAATAATACATGTGTACCAAGTGCCTTCCAAAATCCCTATCATAAACGCAAAGTAAATCACCTATCATGACGTAAAACTATAGTCTATAGAACCCCGTGCAGATGGAATATCTCCCAAACATTCAAGTCTCCTAACTAATCCACTGATAATGTGTCCCATATAAGAAATAAATATGCTACTTTTATCTATCAATCCATAATGACCCAAATAGTTTCAATCTTCCTTGGTGTATTCGGGAGACCCACCACAAAGTCCATTGTCATGTCATCCCACATCTATTTTGGAATGGGTAGCAATTGTAGCAGACCTCCAGGTTGTAGATGTTTTACCTTGACCAGATGACAGGTATAACATCATGTCACAAACCTTGTTATCTCCTTTTTCATTCCCAACCACCAAAACTATCATTGTAGGTCACAATATATTTTGGTTACACCTAGATTTACCCCCACTTTGAGGCATGAAATTTCCGATTGAGCTGTTATTTCATGTTCGTAGGTACAATAACCTGATTCGTGACAAAGATAATCTAAGCCTCATTTATGCTCCAATCTGAAGGTGACTCCCCACCTTTGAGAATTTCCCTCAAGGTCTAACATTATAGATCCTCATACTACCTATCTCTAATCTGGCAACAAAGTGTAAGCTCCACTGAAATTGACACGAGAGTTATATGCTCCTGACTCTTCTAAACCACCACATTCATCTCAGTTATTAGTCATCATCTTCCACTCAGCACTAGACTTTTGAACTTCCTGATTCTGAGTTTTCCTAATAAAAATAGCATTTTCACTATTTCACTTCATAAGAGTATATGCTAGATAAAAATTTAATGAATTCATATACTCTACCCATATCTTCTATCGAAGATTCAATTCTCATTTTGAAAAGATATACCTTAATCTCTAGTGATTGGTAAACACCATAAAATTCTCTCCCAACAGATAATGTTGTTAACATGTCAAATAATAAACTGCAACATCTAGCTTGAGGTCATGTATAGGGTAGTTCCATTCATGTGGACTTGGCTAGAGAGACCCATATTCCACACCATGATCCCTATGAATTAACATGGCTCTGAGTCTAATTCTATAAGTGTAACAATACACCGTATACTCCTCACCTAGCTGGGGTAGGATCAATATCATTGTTGATGTCAAGGGCTTCATCAACTCCTTGAATGAATTCTCACATGATTTTAACCAGTAAAATTACATCCCCTTTTTGGTCAATCCCAAAAACAATGCTTCTATATAGGAAAAGTCCAAGATAAATTTCTAATAATATCCAGCATACCCCAAAAATCTATGGATATCGAATACATTCTTGGGTTGCTCCCAAGAAACCATTAACTGCACTTTTTAGGTTTCTAATGACACACCTTCCTCTAAGATTATGTTTCACAATAATTTTTCCTGGTCAATACAAAACTAAAACCTAGATAGCTTGGCATATATTCGATGCTATCTTTGTGTACTTAGGAAGATTTCATGATATTGGACATGATCACCATGAGTCTTGGAGTGCACCAAGATGTCATCTACAAACACTTCCACAAACTGATCTATTTTTGGATGAAATATTTTGTTCGTGAAGGCCATAAAAAATTCTGGTGCATTCATCAACCCAAAAAGCATTATGAATAACTCATATAGGCTACACCTTCTTCTGAAATTAGTCCTCAATATATCATAAGTCCTAACTCTTAATTGATTATTACCTAATCTAAATTTGATATTCAAGAACACACATGTTCCTTTAAACTTTTCAAATAGATCATTGATACATGGAAGAGGATACCAGTTCTTCACAGTCTTCTTTTTCAACTTTTGGTAATCAACACACAAGCACAAACTCCCATCAGTCATATTTTCAAACAACATAGGTGATCCCTAAGGTGACGTACTTGTATGGATAAACCATTTATCCTCCAACTCCTCCATCTGAGTCTTGAGCTCTTGATGATCTGTCGGTACCTTTCTATAAGGTGTAATAGATACTGGTTCATCCCCTAGCATGAGATCAATAGTGAATTCCACATCTCTCTTAGGTGAAAGCCCTAATAAGTCTTCAGGAAACACATCCTAAAATAGCTCCACTATTGATGGAAAAACATCAGGTTTAAAACCTCAATAATCCAGAAAAATGATAGAAACCTGGGCTGTTATTTCTCCCAATTTCTAAGTGATTGTCCCTACTCATCCTTCCCCAGTATCCCACTCCCCACAGTGGATAAATTTTCCACCCATCAGAGATGTAAAAGTCACTATTCAATTCTAACAATTAATGTGTGATCGGTATGTGACTAGGAATTCCATAACCATTATTAGGTCAAAGCTTAATATGCGAATGATATAGAGATCCAACATAAAATGATACTCCCTGGTCTCGAGAGAATGTCTTATGCACAAACAGATTCCTCCCAACTATACTCCCAATATGGTATCTATATTCATTGTTCTGGTCACAAACTCCGCCACCATGATTAAATCATTAAAAACTATTATATATATAAAGTAATTAGAGACACCAATATCAAATAAGGAACTAGATAATTTTGAATCTGAAATAATATTACCTCTCACTGTCTGTGGTCAAGCCTCGCTATCAACAAGTGTAGGATGCATTGCATACAGTTGTCATATCCTTATTTCATGTGATGCGGTCTGACTCCCCTAAGTTGAACCACATTTATAATATGGTAACTCTTTCCTATAAAAACTACGTCCATTTCCTCTACCACCACGGCCAGAAGAAATCTAGCTGTCATGCAAATATGGTGCAGAAGATCCCCTTCCCACACCCTTGTTCTATCTAGCTCTTTTATCACTGACTATCTATCACTAGGTCATATAGAACTTCTATATATGTACCATATTTACAAAATATATACACTCTAATGGTGGTTTGGGATAGTTTCAATGATATTTTTCTGTCCTGCCACACTGATGTAAAATCACTCCAGTAAGGTCCTATAAAACAGATCCCTCTGTCTGTGCACTCTGCTTCCCACTGCCTTGGATAAAGTTATCATAATAGTGCTTCCTTCTCTCGAAATTCACACCTCTTGGTCATCCAGTAGAAACTATATGTTTATAACTTTAATCCTCCTTTATGTTACCCTCAACTATGAGAGACGGATCCACCACCATAGTAAATATCATTAATTTAAAGAGGATAACTTGTGACTTAATCCCACACTTAATTCCATCCTGAAAGAATCACTCCATAGATATCTCATCTCCTGCCAAGGCTAGAGAAAAATGCTACAGATATTTAAATTATCCAATATGATCTATCACATACATGATCCCCTAATTCATTTTCATGAACTATGTTACTCTATCATGACCTAGAATCTTTGGACAGAAGTGATCCAAGAACCTTTCCAAGAAGTCATTCAATAACATACCATTAATATTTCCAATTCAATCCTAAACATCCCACCAGTCCTTCACTAATACTCATAGAATATAAGTATCTAACTTGACCCTCATCTTAGAAGGAGTATCTAAATGGTAAAGTATCATCTCTATGGACTCAGACAAAAACCCAAATCCCTCAGGTCCACCCTCTATAGTAAAATTTGGATCATGATACAACTGAAACTCCCTCATTGGTTTAAAAATACTCGTCACAACCTAGCTTGATTATCTTCATATGAATTTCATGATGTGAGAAAAGTTATCTAAAAACGTCACCCCTACTTCCTCACCCAGAAATATCATTACCTCGAGTTCCACTACTTGTAGATCATTATTATCCATAACATCTTGTCATCCTCTCAACAATTGTCATCATGGAGGAATATCTCCACAATTCCAAACACAAGTATTAAAAATCATATCACAACATTAACACATTTATGTAGGTGGAAAATCATAACAATTCATAACAAGTCCTTTCCCCAAATCTCACCATACGGTCAAAATTTAGGTGTTAACACTACACTTAACCATCATACACCTTGGTCTTTTTTATCAAAGGGTATTATAATTATAATTATTTAAATTACATTAGACACCCATTTATTCATATTTTTCATTGTTTTACCATTTTAAATTCTCATTATACCCCTTTTTTCAATTTAATTTCATAAGATAGAAAAAATAGTCTAAGTTCAACAACTAACCCAAAGCCCATTTTCTAGTGTGTTCCTAAAATGATGCTTGTCAAAAAATAATCCTGAGTTCCTAGAATGATGCATGCAGAATCAACTCTCATGCCATTCCAGGCCATGAGTCAATTCTCATAAAATTTTAAAACAATTATCACATCACAAAATAATCGTGTCACCAAAGTTGAAATAATATTCAACTATAACATCAAACAGCAATAACAACAATCCCACCCTATGTACTCAGGTTTACCCAGGTACAAGGGTTTGAAAATCCCATGCACGATCTTATATCAAAGCCCTGAATATTATTAGTATCCTATCTACCTTTACCAAAAAATAAGTCAAAATAAAAATAAAGGAAAACTACCTATGATACCACTTTGTAACATCCCTTCTCTGGTTCTATGAACCAGTGCCCCGATCCAGTTTTCTATGTGACCCCAGGCATGCCTCCTCGTATGCTAGAGGCCATCGACTAGAAGTGAGGGTCTGATAATTCAATCATATAGAGACTATAACCTATTTTATTTGAGTAATAAACCAAGGGAAATAATAAACAATATGAGAATAAAATATAACCATAAACAATACCAATATCTCAAGATAATCAATGATGAAAAATACAATATCAAACTAAAGAAGAAAACATGGCATGATAATGTACATGTCAATTGTCTAAAATAAAAACTGAAAAAAAAAGACATGGATAAATCTAAAGTGGGTCCTAAACCACATCTAGTTCCCTCATAAAATCCCCATCCCAACTTAGTCATCTAACCTAGAGAATTTTCCCTTAACATGTCATAGAACAATAAAGTCTATTCAGGTACCGATAAGGTAGCTCGATTAGGATGTGAGTACAACTCAGTAGGCCACCACCAACGATGTCTAAGACAAATCCAATCAAACATTGTATGAATTTTTATAAATAAATAGGTATAACTCATAAGTAAACACTTATCACATTATCATTTATTCTTTAATTAACCACAATAACTCCCGAGTTCCTGAGGACACTCGAACCTCAATTTCAACTTCAGTCATGCTAGAGCCTGATGTTTTCCAAAGTAATATCGTATATTTATACCTTATTTAGATCATAATGGATCCCAAAGTATTCTAAGGTGATATCAAATTTCAATATCTACTTCATCTCATGCCAAACCCTGATGTATTCCCTTGTCAGGATATATCTTGGAGTGTGTTTTTACCATTTATTAATTCATAATTGAATTCCCATGTTACCATTCATGCAACACACAATAGAATCACCATGTTCCCATTTATTAATTTATACGTGAAGTATCGTGTTACCATCCATAAATATCACATTAGAATGAACATGTTCCCATTATGAAATTTGTACTTGAATTACCATGTTACCATTCACACATCACACATTAGAATGACCATGTTCCCATTCTTTAATTCACATTCAAATGACCATGTTACCATTAATCATCAAATAATTAATTCATTAATTAATTATCCACATATATTACATTTCTAATTCAAAAATTACTTAAACTCAACAATTACCTTAGTTAATCCAACAATTAAAAAATCATATCAATAAAATTAATTAATTCAATAATTAATTAATAACTCTAATTTCATTAATAATTCAGAAATTAGTATATCAATTAATTTACCTTAATTAATTTACCAATTAATTATGTCAATATTATTAATTAATTTAACTATTAATTAATCAATACTCATAACTCAAAATCCCATAATTAATTTGAAGAATTAATTATCTCATCCACAATCTCAATTCTTCAAAATTAATTCCAAAATTAATTATCTCAATCTATGATACAAACATCACATAATTAATCCCAAAATTAATTAACTCAATTCATGACATAAAAAACACATAATTCATTGCCCAATTAATTATCTAAATCATAATCTCTAAATATCATAATCCCTTAATTAATTATCAATTTCAATAATACTTCAATTAATAAATTGAAAACATTAATTAAAACAATTTAGGAATTATTATTGTTAAAGAATGCTAGAAATTATACAATTTTCATACACATATCAAAATCATGAATATGGGAATTGAATATTAGACCACCTACCTCAAATATTCAAAGAATTATCACCTAATAGAAATCCCAAAAAAACCGAGTGGCACAATGATGAAGATCTAGATCGGAATCTCAAAACCCTAAATCGAGATTAAAGAAAACAGAATCTCTTATTTAAAAAACTATATCCACAAGCCTAGATATAGATTCATCAAATCTATATCTAGATCTAGAAAAATAGAACATTACTTCCCACTAAAATAATGAGAGTATTATGATTAATAGGAAAGTAATGGGATAGGATTCACTTGTTGGGAGGGATGAAGTTCTTTGATCTAAGACTTGTATTATAAATAATGGAGGTCAAATGGCCTTGGAATCCATTTGAAAAGATCTGAAATCATAAAAAAATAAAAAGGTTCTGAGTTTGGATTGAAATGGGTGAGATTTTTGGGTTTGAGGAAACTATAAATTACTTTTTAGTCCACTTTAAAATCATGCATGGTTTCCTTGGTAGGGGTGTGTGGTTTTCCCTAACTATTTTCCTTAACCATGAACCTATTATTTTAGGGGTGTATAGTTTCTAATTTTTGGGTGCACAGTTTGAAAAATCATAGGCTAGTAATTAAAACCCCTCTTGTCTAGGGTTACATAGTTTTCTAGGTTGGGGTGCACAATTTTTTCTAACTGTGTGCCAACCGCGAACATCCATATTTCCTTTAATTTTTCTCAAAAATTACTCAAACACACCCTAAGGTAAAACTCAAATAAAAATTACTCAATATGAGCATAAAGTGTACCATTAAACATGTTTGATATAGCTCTAGAAAAGGCTATGATCTTACATTTGGAATATATCTTTTCTATAAATTAATACTATTTTTATAGATTGATTTAGAAAGAACACTGAACTAAAAAAATTCATGAAATATTAGTTTAATATGATTAAAAAATAGAATATAGATTATAAATTGAGTGGTTTGTCTATATCTACCATGTTCAGGCTATTTAGAGGTCAATTCCCAACCATATTTTAATTTCTAACTATTTTTGGGGTGTAAAATATTGGGATAGAGTCATTTAATTCCAATGGGTTGTTTTAAACATATTAATCTAGTGTTTGTGGGGGTGTAGGAGGCCCTAGCTTGTTGGTTGGGATTCTAGTGAAAAGGGTACCCTCCCCACTAGCATGGGTGTCATTGTTGTTGTACCCCCACTCATCGATGATGGTGTGGAATCTCATCTAGTTTATGTTGATGATGTAAGAAAAGAGATTCAAATCCTAATGGTGGGGTGGATGAGGTAGGGCTACACAATGTGTGCTTTGTGGCACAAGCCCCTGCTTGATGGAATGTTATTTATGCAAGGACCAAGTGTGGGAGGTGGTCCCAACCAGTTTCCTTGGGAGATGGTATCAACCCCTGCTCAATGGTAAGGGGTTCTATTCATGGTATTCCATACTCTAATGAAATGACATGTGACAACATCTGAACAAAAACTTATAACGATACACCACTGGCTTTGAGGGCATTCTTGTTCCCCATGGGCTGGCAATAAGTACCCAAATATAATAAATAATAAGAAGTGAATGATTTCACCCAATAACCATAGACAAAAATATATACATATAGGAATGAAAATACAAATAAATATAGATATCTAAAATAAAAAATATAAAAAACTGGATAACATGAACAATGGATAATACAAATTTTATCAAAGGAAAATATACCTAACCACCAAAATATCCATGTGCAAGTGAGTAAATTCCAAATGCACCTCCATCAAATCTCGATCCCAAAGATAGAGAAGTAACCACTATACCAAAAACCCTATTAAACCTATAATATATAACTGTGATCTAATATACCAATTGGTCTCGAACAGCTAACCCAAATCATAAAACATTAAAATCTAAGCCATGTCAATAAGGTGTGAAAATAAAGAAAAAAATTAGGGTTTTTAATTTTTCCTTCAATAAAACAAGTATCAAAAACTTTCCTTGAATATACCTAATTTCACAAAACGAAAACTATTTCTGAATGAAATAAAAATTAATTTTCTCATATTGAATTAGACATAATATATAGTTTAAAATAGTTTCAAAGGAATGTTATATAAATCAGGATAGCATTTCATAATTTTTCAAATGATCATACCTTATAAAATATTCATAAACTACCACTATGGTAACCAAAGGTACTAAAGGGAATAAATCAAGAATAGAGTAAACATTATAATCAATAAATAAAAGTACATGTGTTGGTATTAAATAGTCAATAATACTCATCCTAAATTCCCATTATTAACCTAACCTAGACTAATAGATGGAAAAATACCATAGGTTAACCTATGTCCCACTTAGGTCCACTAGAAAAAGAATAATACTAAACTTGTTCACATGAATACTAAGACTTACCACCTATAAAACTAGGTCTTCCAATCATATTCGAATGGAGTTTATAATTTAAATGGTAATATCATATAATATCATCATGTTTTCAAAATTAATAATAAATCTTTCTCACACCTTCAATACCACATATGGGAAATCCCTCTTATCAGGCACATCAATTCAATTCAATTTCAATTTTATCCATAACCTTTAGAAGGGAAATTTCATTTCATTCATTTGAGAATCCCTAAATTATGTTATATACATAGGGGTATGTCCTATGGTTTTTCCATTTCCCCAAAAATCATTTAAATTGAAAAAATGGATTTCTATATTTTGAATCATTATACCGAGAAATTCAATATAACCAATACCAATATTAAAAACATTTACAAACCATAACACTCTATTAAATAATAGTATTAAAAACATTATTTCAAAAAGTATCTAACACACAAAATAATTAGAAAAACATGTTATTCTCTTCAGATTGGAATCGTCATCAAAAACATCAAAAGAAAAATCATCAAGATCTGACCAGGCATATAAATTTTCAAAACAAGTGCACAACTCTTTTAAAACTTTTTTCACATATAACCATATCAAAATTACATTCTCCACTTTTTCATAAGCTCATTAAATAAAAAATAATTTATTTAACTACTCTATATAGGTGGAAAAAAATGAATAAATTAAAATGTCATGATGAAATAATATGAAATAAATTCTTCAATTCTAATGTGAGATGATGGGGACACCTACATAAAATCTCAATCACTTTAATGAAAACTGCAAGCAAAAGAGAGAAAAAAGGAATGAGCTAAAGGAACCAGACCTCTATCCATAGTATCTAGAATCATAAACCCCACCTTAATGGGTTAACAAGAAAACAAAGGTAGAAAATCTTCAAGTAAAAACACATGATAATGATTTTGGGTTTACAACATTAAAAACCCTAAATTAAAATCAAAATATAATTATTTTATTAATTTTTTATTAATTATTGTGTGTTTAAAACCCTTAGAATATGAGTTATAAACTTAAATGAATTAATTTATAAAATTTACCTGGATTTTAGGATTTCAAAATCAAAAAAATAGTGTTACAGTGGTGTGATTGGGAAGAGGAATCGAGAAAAGGTTTTAAGAACATTGTTTCACAAAAAGGGTGTTGTGTAAGAGTAACTTGGTTTTACACTTTTGTAGCTAATAAATGTCATGTGAGGGTACTGGGTTACCCTAATACATCCTTATAAACTATAAAACTACCCATATATTTTTCAACATACACTTACACATTATCTAGGTTACCCTTACATATCCTTTGGAAACATGGGCTTACTGTTATGATAACATGAGACTAACATTATGTGAACATTGGATGACCCTTTTCTCAATGCATAAAATAGAGCACAAACTATTAGAAAACTAAGGAAAAAATCATCATACCTTTATGAAAAAAAAATTTAAATATTATTCACCCTTATGGAAATAATAGGTCTAATGAAAGGAAAAAAGATTGCATTGAAACATTATTCATTTTTTACAAAAATAATTAAAAAATAAAACCAAATGTGTCTTATTTTTATAAAGACTAGGGTGATAAATTTTTCTCCATGATAAATCATTATACCCACAGAAAGCCTCAACTACATTATTGGTCAATATTAGATAGATAATACAACCTGATCTACACCATCAAACCTAAAACATTGAAAAAAACCAAATTTTTAGCATATGTAAGTGACAAAAAAAAGGATTCCAAAAAACCAAAAATGAAACCATGAATAGAAAATAAATTTACAACAGTTTTCTCCATAAAATGATACTTACAAAGAAAACTAGTGATCTAGTTTAGGTGACAATAAGAAACTATCCAATGAAGATTAACCAAGAAACTAGACATCAAAAATTAGGTAGAAACCCTCAACTACTTAACAATTGGAAATGAACTATTAAACTCCCTAGAATCATTGAAATCACTATAAATGAAAACCACAAACATGTTATTAAGAAAGAATGTCTCAAAAATATAACAACGTTGAGAAGTGAAAACCAAAAATTTTATATAAGTGAACGTAATATAAAAATTTTAAATGCATCGAGTAGGACCATAACTCGTCTATAAAAACATAGTCTAGACCTATGTCAAGTGAGGGCAACCTAGGATTTCTTTCCCAGAATAATAACTTCAATATATTTGAATAGAAGCCTCATATTATCATTAACACAGCATACCAGTCACCCCAAAACATATTGAAACTCTACTATGTTCATCAAGTAAAATAAAACCCAACCAAACATAGGGCACATATCGACACAAGTGAAGATAAGATCAAAAATGCATGAGGATTATAAATTTAAAAAACCCACCATGAAATTAGGAACAATCATAGGAGAATGAAAGAAAACAAACACAAAAAATCATCACAAAAATATACCAATCCAAGCCAAAGAGGAACTCACCTTAGGCTTATACAAAGAGATAAACATGCATCCTTATTTTGACACAAGCCCAAGAGGAAATTTTAAAATCAGTGAAACCAAAAATTGGTAATCTGATTTTTCCTAATCATGAATAGAAAATTATCTTTAAAGATATTATAAATCCATAAACATGAAAAATTAAACATTTTTGATCTCTCAACATATTGAATTTCACTCCGATTTAAAATACCTTAACCAAAACATAATAATATAAAATTAAAACAATATGGAGTAAACTTACAAGTACATAAAACAACATTATTAATTTATCAAGATAGAATCAATCAATGAGACTGGAAAACATCAAACATAACTACTATGAAACTAGAAAAACCATAAAAATAACTCATGATGTCATAAGTTCATAAGAATAAAATAAGTATATTAAGTAAAAATAAAATAGTATTCACTCCTATAATGAGATTTACATAAACTGTACATGTATCAAATTCTACTAGAGGCCCTTACACTATTTGATAATGATTCAATTTGAGGCATATGGTTTGATCCCTATTATCATAAAGATTTTGTTACATCGTAGTGTCCTCAAGAGCTGGTGATCCTTGATTATATCTAGGTGTATTGAAAACCTTAACAAACATCTATAGATGACAAAAATGGATGTAAACACTATAGGATTTAGGGGTATTCCAACCATCATGATTTTTTTGATAGGGATTTATACACTGGTAGAAAATAATATAGTTCTATCTAGAGGAATATGAAGAGAAGAAAAACAATAAACTTTTCATGTAAATACCCATGGTGTTTGACATCACACATTTAGTTTTTACCTTACTAGAGCTGTATCCATCACCTCAAGGAATATGGGAAATTTCCAACACCTCTGGTACTCCTATCAAGTTTCCTTCAATATTTAAATCATGCATCCAAAAAGTATAATATGATTTGAGGATAAGAAGAAACAAATAATATAATTGATCTTAATGAAGGGATTCTTAGAAACATCATTCCACTAGAGAGTCATTCACGGAAATATGTGAAGTATATGATAGAAACTCGATAAAAAAATGAGAATACTCTAACACCATTTTATATCCTTGTTAGAGAACATAAAATTTCATAGACATTGATACTATCACTGAATCAATAACGAAGTAGATACGGAAACATGCCATGAAAAATACCCAACAATAGTTCTTCCTTGGTTTATCATGAGTAACATACTTCCTCCACTTCCATCCCGGAATCAAGCATGAAATTCACAAAAATAACCTTTAGATCTTTTAGAAGTTATAGTAGGTAGAATATCTCTTTAATACTCTTCATCCATGACACTGCTTTATGAAAATAACATTGCACAAATAAATGTGGAGAATTACGGATTTGAAACCCATAAATATAATACTTATGTTGGGGTATTAGAGGAAAGAAATAGAGCCCTGAGTCTAAAGCTAAGAGAATACATGTTCTAATATAATATTTATCATGAAATGTGTCTATTGCATCTGAAATGGGTCATAGAGTAAAAACAATATTAACTTAACCATTAAAAACATCAAACTTCAAGCTCAAAAGATCAAACATAAAATAAAAATCACAATATTTTATAGAAATAATAATCTAATATAAAACAAAATCCAAATAAAATAACACAATTCATAAATTCATTATAAAATATGTTCACCTATTTAACACAAAATGGGTTTACCAAAATAAATTACAAAAAAATAATTCTTGAAACCAATATTTACACTTACATGAAAACTATTAATGAAAAGGGACTATCACTGAAATATTTTAAAATAAAATTTAAAACATTTTATACATAAATTATTAAAAAAATAAATAATTAAACTCTATCAACATAACAATAAATGTAAGAAAATACTAAATATCTAAGAAATTTTAGCTATGAATGGATAGGCCTCAAGGATTGGCAGACCGTGCACAAATCAAAAAATTCCATAGTGAGTTAACTAGAGAAGGATTCATGGACAACACATAGTTCTCTAAATAGTTCATAGTAGTTTCAAACCCTCTTATTTTTCTCTAAATCCCTCTCAAAAAATTATATATACCGACAAAATACACTCAAAAATCCTAAAAGTCTCAAAAACGTTTGATGATGGAGTAAGAACATGGTACAAAATCAAACTACGAAACCCTAGTAAACCAAGTGTTACCTCATATGGGTATGGATAAAGCACCCTATTATGTTTATAAATACATAAAAACGTTCATAAATCCTAAAAAAATATGAAAAAAATCCTTTAATATGATTTCTAACAAACCAACCTAGGGCACCATTTGAACCAACACCCAAATTGATCTACCTCTGGCCCAGAGGGTGTTTTTGATACCCAATGGCTAGTGAAAAGCACCTTTGTATCAGAAAGAGTGACATGGTAATGATTTATCTCAAAAACTCATATATAAATAGATAAAAAGTGAAAGTAAAAAAGGAAAACACATATAGATGTCCAAATTTATATAATACACATGATTGGATAACAAGTCCCTTAGATGATACTACTCTTATAAAAGTAAAATATACCAAACCACCAATACCCCCATGTGAAAGTGAGGTAATGAATCATGCATATACATCAAATATCAAACCTAATGATAAAGAAATATCAACTACACTAAGAAACCTGTTAAATCTATGATATATATGCCACAAATAAAATCCTAGTAGCTCTCCAGCCACCTATCCAAAGAATAAAACATTAAAAAATAATCAAAATCCTGCAGTCATAAAAATAATGATACAAAATATGTTTTCCAAGTATTCTTTCAATAAAAAAAAGAATTATATATTTTCCCTAAAGACACAATTTTCCTGAATCCATTCCCCTTTTCAAATGAAAAAAAAATTATTATATAAACTCACTCATAATTAGAAAATTAAGAAAATTATAAATCCATGTAAAATAAAACATGATAGAATTTCATTATGTTCCAAATAATCATACCTTATAAAATATTCATAAAACATTTACACAGTAACCAAATGGGAAAATAGGACTTAGTCTAGAATATACTAAACATAGCCATCGATGAAGTGAAGTCTTCACACCGATATTCAATCAAAAATATTTACCTTATCCCAAACATTTGGTCTTACCCAATTCTATACTAACCAATGGGAAAATCCCTTTATATAACCTAAGTTCCACCCAGTTCCACTAAAAATAGTGTAATCCTAAACTTCTTCACATGTGTACCAAGACTTCCATTCAAGAAACCCATGTATTCCCATGGAAATAAATTATAGTTGATCATTTAAAATATAATATCATTCCATAAATCATATAATATCATCATTTATGAATAATGAATCATAATTATTTTTCACTCCACCTAGGAATATTCCCCTTTATGAAGAATATCAATTCCATTCATCACCCTTAATAGGAAATTTAATTTCATTAATTCATGTATTCATCATTTTCATTACATACAAAGTGGAAAGTTCTAAGAGTTATTCTTTTACAAGAAAAATTTTAATGTTCTAAATGGGATTTTTTTACACTCTACTTGGTGTATATAGACTTTAAAATAAACCATAACAGTTTATAAAAACATTTAAAACCATATAACATTATTAAATACTAGTTTTGAATAAATTAATTCCAAAAGTGTACAATATACATAAGCTTTATAAAAAAGATATTATTCTCTTAACTTTATAAATCTTCATCATAAACATCTCAACAAAAATCACCAAGATCCAACCAGGAATATCAATTTAAAAAAACTATATAATCCCTTTAAAATAGTTTTCAAATAATATCATACCACAATCCAATTTTCCACATTTAATAATATATCATGAAACAACAAATAATGGATTGATCCATTATATATGGGTGTAATCAATTAATGACATGAAAATATCGAGATAAAAGTACAAGAAACATATGACTCTATTCTAAAGGAGGATTATTGGGACACCAACCTCGGAATCAGAATCATATGAATGAAAATTTCAAGATGAAGAGAGTAATAAGATATGATAAAAAGCAACTACATATGATTCTACAATATTTAGATTCATAAAATTACCCTGAATAGGATAATCATAACATTAATAAAGTAAATCTTTGAGTATGAAAACACAAAAATGAATTATATTTCACATCCTTTATAACCCCAAATTGAAATCTCCATATAATTTATCTATTAATGAATTCTTAATTGAGGATCATTCCAAAACATAATAATATTAGTTATTAACTTAAAAGAATAAAATTAATTTATTTCCCATTATTTTAGTCCTTTAAAATAATTAAATAGATTTACATAGGTGTGATGGGGGGGAATAAATAAAAAAAGGTATTAAAAAAATTCCCCAAAATAGGAACTAGTTAAGGGTAACATGGTTTTACCCTTACATTATTCATAACTATAGTATTATAGTACTAAATTATTCTTACACATCCTTTAAAACCAATTAACTACCCTTATACAGCACAATCGACCTTTACACAATGGCTAAGATACCCTTACACAACATTTGGAAATAAAAGATTACCCTTACATGAGAAGGAGGCTATTGTCACGTGAAGTTAGGAAGACACTTACACAATTCATAAAATAAATAACTTTCCTTTATTTAAATAATAAAAAACTCCTATTAACTTTACATATGATTTTTAAAACAATAGCTTCAAATACATAAAGCATTGGTCCGATGTAAGGGAAAATATTACCCTGAAAAATTATTAATTTTTCACTAAATAGGATTTCAAAATAAAACCCAAAATAATATTCATTTATAATAAATATGATTATGTTATATACACCAACATGTGGGGGTAGATTTTATTATAATTTCATAGGGACAGTTCTCACAGGCCTACAGATTATGCCATTCAAGACCTTTTAGCCATGAAATGATGGAGACTGTAACATCCCAGGTAAATAAAGAATAATAAATTTCCATATTTATTAATATTTGAGAATTAAATATTAATTTTACTTTAAAGGGGTTTCTATGTTCGATAGTGTACTTGATATGCAACGATGAGTTTCTTTGAAAACTTACGTTGCACACTAGTAATAAAATAATATTATTTTAAATGGTAGTTAACACGTAGCCGTTGTATTGGCGGGAATGGATATAAATAACTAAAATATGATTATATATGTTTTTTAAATGTTTTTACATTTATCCAATAAAAGATAAAGGCTTAAAATATGGAAGGAATTCAATTTTAGGCATTTATACCCTAATTTTCACTGAAGGTTCACTTATTGCCTTTTGATGGCGAACCGTCATTAAATATAGTTTTGGTCACTCTTATACATTATATTAGACCAAATATAACTCTTTTTTAGAATCGGGACATCAAAATTTACTTTGTGTAAATTTTTGGTATTTTTCCGATAAAGTTCATTTTTTAATTAATAGTGAAAAATGTTGTATTTTAATTCAAAACCTCTTTTTAATCTAATTTATATATATGATTATATAATCTTTTGAATTGTTTTTAGAGTTGAATTAGAATATATTTTTACCATTTAATCCAATAGTGTTCATTGGAATTAATTTCACTTTGAAATTGGACTTAAACTAGTGTCAATCTTTTGATACTTATTGTTTCATAAAAACACGTTATTTGCTCTGATAGCGGGAATTAGTTATTAAATTAATTAATGTAACTTATATGTTTTTAATTTTTTAAAATAGGCATTATTTTTGAATTTGGAATATTAAATATAGCTTAGGGTGAATTTTTGGTATTTTTCTGAAAAACTTCAATTTTTGATGAATAGTGAAACCACTAAGTGGTACTTAAAAAACTGATTTTTTTTTAAATGAAATTTTACCACCTTTGTGTTTTGAATTTCAAAAATCCGACATACATGGTTGTAATTAGGAAGTAAAATTTGGTTCAATGGGATTAAAATAATTTTTTGGTGAGTAGTAACTTTTATGTTTATTAATCGCGATTAGAGGTAATTAGTGTAGTTTAAGGTAAAAATAATGTTTTACTAATATGAAATGATCTAGAAACATGTAATACCCTTATTGGATTTGTCATGGCCGACCAATACAACCCATGGGTCGATTTTGGGGACCCCATGGAGCCACTTGGGTAAGATAATGACATTAATTACTTTTATTTAAAGTTAAAATTAAAATGTCACAAACATGAAATGTTTTACTAAAACAATTATTAAATGGGGTTATACAAGTAATATTTTTTACTATAAATATTCATTATAAATCTAAAAATATTTCCTACATCATTATATTTTTTTTATAATTTTTAGTCATTAAATAAATTAAATTATTTATGACACCATGATGATGCAGCGATTGCATCATTATTTAACGATTTAAATAAAATGAAAATATAATGTAAACTCTAAGACCTAAACTAGTCAAAAACCTATTGGATGGGTATATTTAGAACCCTTATCACCTTATCCTCAAATTATATCAATGTGGGACCTTTTAAATCCGAAACTCATTTTAAAATAAAGTAACATTTCTTTACTTTCCAAGAATGCCCCTCCTCTCTTCTTATAAAAGGCCCCCACCTCTACCACATTACCCACACTTCCAAATCCTTTGGCTCGGCCAACCCCCGCCCATTTTGTCTCTCCACATCCCTCTCCTACTCATTGAAGCCTCACATTTGGAAAAGTCTTCCCAAGGAAGCCTTTGAGCTCAAATCAAAAAGAGTTACCCGATTTAAAGGTAGTCTTTTCTCTTGTGTTCTTTTGTTTTATTTTGCTTCTCCAACCCCCTAAACTCTTTTTATTCATTTCTTTTGTAACAACCCCAATATATTAAATATACTAGGATGTTGTTATAATAATAATTCGAGCTATACTTACATTCACCTACATCTAATGGTTAAAGAACATACTGTTTCTGTGGATGGCGAATTTCTGCCTCACGAAACGATGATTGTTCAATATTCTTCTAACACATTCAAAGGTGGCCATTAAGATGTCACTA
Organism: Viscum album; assembly: GCA_963277665.1. Lineage (NCBI taxonomy): Eukaryota > Viridiplantae > Streptophyta > Magnoliopsida > Santalales > Viscaceae > Viscum > Viscum album. Next base: position 1,348,248,274 of record OY728127.1, on the reverse strand, counting down.
TATTTATATATGATATATAAGATGTTTATTTCTTCCTTAAGCATCTGTATTTTTCATTTATTTCACAACTTATTGGCTTCCATTATGGGTATACGTGATATCTTCACTTTAGGAAGTGCGGACTACCGCCCCCTCAAAGTGATTTGATTCGTTAATGCCATATGTGGGACGTATAAAGGATGGATTTAAAGTTATTATATATGATGTATGTTACATATAAATGATGAATATAATTATGGAATTAAAATAGACATACCTCTCATTTAGTTTTAATTCCATTAATATGACATAGAAATGAAAGTAGCATTCATGCGTACGTACGGCTTACCGTCTCCATGAACGGTGCATTTCATTTCTTACCTCTAAATGATTATGTAATATTATAAATACATGTATATGATGGATATATATTATATATATGATATCAAAATCATGAATATCTTTCTGGATATAATGAACCTTTGACCACATGAACAACATGTAATTGTAAGAAGTCCACTTTCGAATTAAGAACCAAATATCGACAAAACAAACATTATTAACTAAAATGATTAAATAATGTTTAGAACATGTTAATAAGTGATATAAAAGTAATAATGAACTTGAAAAAGGTTCTTAAGAAAGTCGAAATTAACTCATGTTTATTATTCAGGACGTTAAAGAACGATCGAGTCAAGTCAGACCCGAGGTAAGGGACTTCGTCTCAATCTCCTTTCATTGAGGCATATTTCATTTTATACACAACTTTCTTTTATACGGTGTATAAACCCATTTTACTTTTACTTTTATACAAAAGGAATATTTTTCTACGAAGCATTTTACAAAATGATGAAAAGGAATGTTTCTTTTAACGTACGCGGTGACAACGACCTTTTCCGCTGCCACGAGTATTATTTGGTCTTTGGGTTACTCAACATGCCGTAATGTTTTTAAAATGAAATAAATACCATATACTCTTTTATGTATTTTGGTATTGAAAATGGTTTTTATAATAGATTTGTTATGTCAGTATATTTATGTGATATATTGTGATCAAAGTGTGGAAATTTTTTCTTTCCATTATATTTGTTTTATGTATTATGATTTTATAATGGTACTTGGACATTTAATGGGTGGTAACGTGATAAACCGTATGACGGGTGGTGTCATGAATACCAGGATGGGTGGTTACATTATATCCTCCAATGCATTGGGTATGGAAGTCGTCCGTATGGCTATTCCATTAAGTGATATGTGTGGAAGTCGACCGTATGGTTATTCCATTTAAGTATGTTTATGTACCAAGTTACCTTTATATGTTATGTGATCTTTATATGGGTTTTATGGTAATATTTGGGTTACAAAAGGGTAAGTAATGATCTTTTATTCAGTGAAGAGTTTTTACTACTTCATAAAGGTGAAAAGTATTACTTTGATAAATTATACATGGTTTACTTGTTGTTTTGATAAACTAACAGTTTTCATTCTTTGTGTATCCCTTACTGAGCTTTTTATGCTCACCCTAAGTTTTTTTTGAAATGTTTTTCACAGGACTTAATGTGGAATAGGGTCAAGGATGGGATCAAGGGAAAGTCATGCTATATAAAACATGGAACTAGACATGTTTTCTTTTTAAGAGTTTTTTTTATTCTATGGAAACTTATTTGAAGTGTCTACTTTGTAATCTTTTGAGATGTAATAGTTATGTTCTAATTCTCTAAAACTCTAAACCTGAAAATATCCTCAATGTGAATTTTTCATTTAATTCAATATTAAGTAAGGATTAAGGCTAGGGCCTTATAGTTGGTATCAGAGGTCGGTTTAGACAACTTTAGGAGTTAGAAAATTGTTAAATTATAAGTTAATTATGGTATGACAGAAATGATATAGCATTTAAAGATTACCATGTTGCTTCGCCTAAGATATTTTTGTGTCCAGAATGGTTTTCCGCAGAGGAAACAAAGTAGCTATGTTGAGGTGACATTAGGAGGAAGACAACCTTCCAAATCAGAAACCTGAGATGGTCGGGATCGGAACTGAACAGTTTGTTGCAATGATGGAATAGTTGACTCAGGCTATAAATGGTGGTGGTATCCATGCACGAGATCAGCCAGATCAACCACAGAGGAACATGTCAGTGGTGGAACATTTCATGAGGCAACATCCCCCATCATTCAGAGGATCATCAGACCCCGTGCAATCTGAAGGGTGGATTAAAGCACTGGAGAAGATTTTTGATGTCATGGGGTGTTCAGAACATCAAAAGGTTAGTCTTGTTGTTTACCATTTTGAAGGTGAAGCTGATCAGTGGTGGTCGATGGTGAAAAATATCAGTGATAGTGATGAGATTGATGATCTTCACTGGGACGAATTCAAAGGTATGTTTCTTTAAAAATATTTTCCTAAGGTGGTTCGTCTTAGGATGGAAAAACAGTTCCTATAATTGAGGCAGGAGGATGACTCAGTGGCTGCTTATGAAGCAAAGTTCACTCGATTGGCAAGGTATGCTCCAAAATTCATATGAGATCTTGATAGTAAAATAAACCGTTTTTACTCAGGGTTAAAGCCAAAGTATCTAAGGGATTTAGCTTCTCGTGAGTTCATAATTTATGAAAAACTTGTTCTATGTGCGGAGAAGGTGGAAATGGAATTTGGCGACGTTCAGGTGTTCTTTGACAAACGACAGAATAAGAGGTCCAGTTGGCAGGAAAAGGGAAACGATTCATCAAAGAAGAAAGTAGGTAAGAAAACCAAATATCCATCCTATGAGAAGTGTGGTAAAATGCATCCTGGAGAATGTTTATCCAAGTCTTTAAAGTGCTTTCGGTGTGGTAAGTCAGGTCATATTGCTCGTAACTGTAAGGAAGATGATCAAACAGGCAATGAAAAGTCAGCGGTAAGATGTTTGAAGTGTAATGAAATGGGTCATTATGCAAATGAGTTTCTAATGTAGAACTCAACTGAGGGAAAGCAGCTAGACTACAAGCAGAAAGGGGGAGTGAAATCCTTTTCAACTACTTCAGCAGATGTTGGTCCATCGAATGAAGTAGTAACAGGTACACTGTTTGTTTGTTCATATTATGCCAATGTGTTGTTTGATTCAGGGTCTACACATTCTTTCATTTCTGAGAAGTTTTCTAGTAAATTGGAAATTCCATCTCAAGATATGAATCCTGAAATTATGGTAAAAACACCCGGAGGGAACGTTGAGGCAAAAAGGAATTATAAGAACCCTCCTATCCTTGTGTGTGGAAATAATCTACCAGCAAACCTTATTGTTTTGCCTCTAGTAGAGTTTGATGTTATTTTGGGCATGTATTGGCTTTCTGTTTATCATGCTAAGATTGACTGCAGAGCTAAAATGGTTTCTTTTCAGAAATATTTTCATTTTGTGTACAAGAATGAACCCTTAATTTTGATAACATATCAGGAAGTTGAGAAACTAGTAAAATATGGAAATGAATGTTACCTTGCACATATTGTTGAAAATAAAGGAACTGTTCAGATTAATGATGTGCTAGTGGTAAATGAGTATCTTGATGTTTTTTCTGATGAGTTTCCTGGTATTATTCATGATCGGGAAGTTGAATTTACTATTTACTTAGTTCCTGATTCTAAGACAATTTCAAAACCCCCTTATCGAATGGCTCAAGTTGAACTTTTAGAGTTAAAGAATCAATTACAGGAGTTATTAGATAAAGGTTTCATTCGACCTATCACATCACCATGGGGTGCTCCTATCTTGTTTGTTAAAAATAAATATGGCTCAATGAGACTTTGCATTGATTATAGATCCTTGAATAATATCACTATTAAGAACAAGTATCATTTGCCTCATGTCGATGATTTGTTTGATCAGCTCCAGAGAGATCAGTATTTTTCGAAGATTGACTTGAGGTCAGGGTACCATCAGTTGAAAGTAAAAGAAGCATACATTCTGAAGACTGTGTTCCGTACTATATATGACCATTATGAATTTGTAGTTATGCCTTTTGGGTTAACTAAGGCACCTGCTATATTCATGGACCTTATGAATAGAATTGTCCATGAGTTTATGGATAAGTTTGTGGTTGTTTTCATTGATGATATTTTTGTGTTTTCTAAAAGTAAAGAGGAGCACGAAAGTCATTTAAGGGTTATCTTTCAAACCTTAAAAGAAAAGAAACTGTATGGAAAATTCAGAAAGTGTGAGTTTTGTTTACAACAAATTTCTTTCCTTGGTAACATTGTTTCAAAAGATGGCATAACTGTTGATCTGCTAAAACAAAAGTTGTTGAAGAATGGATAAGACCCACAAATGTAACTGAGATCCGTAGTTTCCTTGGTTTGGCAGGTTACTACCGAAGGTTTTTTGAAAATTTTTCACGATTATCTAGTCCAATGACTAAGCTAACTCGGAAGGGTGTTAAGTTTATCTGGACAAAAGAATGTGATGATTGTTTTCAGGAGTTGAAAAGAAGATTGGTGAATGCTCCAGTTTTGGCACTTCCTTCCAGGAATGGTGAATTTGTTATCTACAGTGATGCTTTGTTGAAGGGACTTGGTTGTGTCCTTATACAGAATGATCAGGTAATTGCATATGCTTCACATCAGTTGAAAACTCATGAGGTAAATTACCCTACACATGATTTGGAATTATCTGCTGTTGTTTTTGCTCTAAAAATTTGGAGGCATCATTTGTATGGAGTAAAGTGTGAAATATATACTGATCACAAAATTTTAAAGTATATATTCACTCAGAAATAATTGAACATGAGACAGAGGAGATGGCTGGAATTAATCAAGGATTATTATTGTACAATTCATTACCATCCGGGAAAATCAAATAAAGTGGTTTATGCTTTGAGTCGAAAAAGTAATACTTCATTAACCATGCTACGTTTGGAACGAGATCCTATGATTTTTGATTTGATTAAATTTGGCATGGAAGTTGTTTGTGTAGGAAGTCCTTCTGTTTTGTTTCAGGTATCAGTGAAATCCTCTCTATCAGACAGAATCAAGCAAACATAGAAGCAAGACAGTGAGTTGCAGAAAAAGGTAGATCTGGTTCAGAAGGGTAAGTTTCCTGAATTCAACATTGATAATGATTGTGTTTTGAGATTTTGGAAGAGATTGTGTGTGCCTTGTGATTCACATTTGAAGAGAGATTTGTTATGTGAAGCTCATAGTTCCCCATTTTCCGTTCATCCTGGAAGTACTAAGATGTACAGAGATCTGCGGGAGTATTACTGGAGGGATGGAATGAAAAGAGATATTGTTGATTTTACTGTGAAGTGTTTGACTTATCAGCAGGTTAAAGCAGAGTGGTAGTTACCAAAAGGGATGCTTCAGCCTTTACCAGTGCCATAGTGGAAATGGTAAAATATAACCATGGACTTTGTTGTGGGATTACCGAAGACATCTCGAGGTAATAATGTTATCAGGGTTATTGTTGATCGCTTGACTAAATCTGCTCATTTCCTTCCTATTTGAGATATTTCTCTCTAGATCATCTTTCTCGATTGTATCTTAAAGATATAGTCAGGTTTCATGGAGTTCCCCTCTCCATTGTATCTGATCGTGATCCCAGGTTTACTTCTAATTTTTGGAAAGGCCTTCAGAAGTCCTTGGGTACTGAATTAAATTTTAGAACATCTTTTCATCCGCAGTAAGATGGGAAGTCAGAACGAACAATAAAAACTTTGGAGGATATGCTACAAGCTTGTTCGATGGATTATCAGGGAAGTTGGGACCAACATCTTTCTTTGGTTGAGTTTTTTTATAATAACAGTTTTCATTCCAGTATACAAATGGCACCGTTTGAGGCATTATATGGGAAGCGGTGTTGAACTCCAGCTTTTTGGGATGAAGTGGGTGAAAGGAAGCTGATGGGACCAGAATTGGTAGAAGAGATGGCAGAAAAAGTTCAGCTGATTCAGAAACACATGAAAACAGCTCAGAGCAGACAGAAAAGTTATGCAGATAACCGGAGGAAGGATCTATCTTTTGAGGTAGGTGATCATGTTTTTCTCAAAGTTTCACCATGGAAGAGTGTGATGAGATTTGGTAAGAAAGGAAAGCTGAGTCCAAGGTTCATTGGACCATATGAAATTCCGGAGAAAGTTGGATTAGTTTCTTACCGAGTAGATTTACCTCTGAGTTTATCTCAGGTACACAATGTTTTTCATGTTTCGATGTTGAGAAAGTATATGCCAGATCCATCTAATGTTTTGAGCCCAGAGGTAGTTCAGTTGGAAGAGAATCTCTCTTATGAGGAACAACCAGTCCAGATTGTTGACCATAGGGAGCAAGTGTTATGGAATAAGGTAATTCACCAGGTAAAGTTTTGGTGGAAAAACCATATGTTTGAAGAGGCAACGTGGGAATCTGAAAATGCTATGAGGGATAAATACCCCCACTTATTTTGATAAGTGAATAAAATTGTGAGGACGCAATTCCCAAAAGGGGGGAAGGATGTAACATCCCTGGTATATAAAGAATAATAAATTTTCATATTTATTAATATTTGGGAATTAAATATTAATTTTACTTTAAAGGGGTTGCTATGTTCGATAGCGTACTCGATACGCAATGATGAGTTTCTTTGAAAACATACGTTGCACACTAGTAATATAATAATATTATTTTAAATGGTAGTTAACACGTAGCCGTTGTATTGGTGGGAATGGATAGAAATAACTAATATATGATTATATATTTTTTCTAAAAGTTTTTACATTTATCCAATAAAATATAAAGGCTTAAAATACGGAAAGAAATCAATTTTAGGCATTTATACCCTAATTTTCACTAAACGTTCACTTATCGCCTTTTGATGATGAACTATCATTAAATATAGTTTTGGTCACTCTTATCCATTCTATTGGACCAAATATAACTCTTTTTTAGAATCGGGACATCAAAATTTACTTTGTGTAAATTTTTGGTATTTTTTCGATAAAGTTCATTTTTAAATGAATAGTGAAAAATGTTGTATTTTAATTCAAAACCTCTTTTTAATATAATTTATTTATATGATTAGATTATATTTTGAATTGTTTTTAGAGTTGAATTAGAATATATTTTTACCATTTAATCTAATAGTGGTCGTTGAAATTAATTTCACTTTGAAATTGGACTTAAACTAGTGTCAATCTTTTGATACTTATTGTTTCATAAAAACACGCTATTTTCTCTGACAGCAGGAATTAATTATTAAATTAATTAATGTAAATTATATGTTTTGAATTTTGTAAAATAGACATCATTTTTGAATTCGGAATATTAAATATAGCTTAGGGTGAATTTTTGGTATTTTTCTGAAAAATTTCAATTTTGATGAATAGTGAAACCACTAAGTGGTACTTAAAAAACTGATTTTTCGTTTAAATGAAATTTTACCACCTTTGTGTTTTGAATTTAAAAAATTCAACATACGTGGTTGTCATTAAGAAGTAAAATTTGGTTCAATGGGATTAAAATAATTTTTTGGTGAATAGTAACTTTTATGTTTATTAATCGCGATTAGAGGTAATTAGTGTAGTTTGAGGTAAAAATAATGTTTTACTAATATGAAATGATCTAGAAACATGTCCTAAACTTATTGGATTTGTCATGGCCGACCAAGACAAGCCATGGTTCGATTTTGGGGACCCCTTGGAGCCACTTGGGTAAGATAATGACATTAATGACTTTTATTTAAAGTTAAAATTAAAATGTCACAAACATGAAATGTTTTACTACAACAATTATTAAATGGGGTTATACAAGTCATATTTTTTACTATAAATACTCATTAGAAATATAAAAATATTTCCTACATCATGATATTTTTTTATAATTTTTAGTCATTAAATAAATTAAATTATTTATGACACCATGATGATGCAACGATTACATCATTATTTAACGATTTAAATAAAATTAAAAGATAATGTAAAATCTAAGACCTACACTTCTCAAAAACATATTTTATGGGTATATTTCAAACCATTATCACCTTATCCTCGAATTATATCAATTTGGGACCTTTTAAATCCGAAACTCATTTTAAAATAAAGTAACATTTCTTTACATTCCAAGAGTGCCCCTCCTCTCCTATTATAAAAGGCCCCCACCTCTACCACCTTACCCACACTTCAAAAGCCATTGGCTCGGCCAAACCCTGCCCATTTTGTCTTTAAACATCCCTCTAATACTCCTTGAAGCCTCACATTGGGCAGAAGTCTTCCCAAGGAAGCCTTTGAGCTCAAATCAAAAAGACTTACCCGATTTAAAGGTAGTGTTTTCTCTTGTGTTCTTTTGTTTTATTTTGCTTCTCCAACCCCCTAAACTCTTTTTATTCATTTCTTTTGTAACAACTTCAGTATATTAAATATACTAGTATGTTGTTATAAGAATAATTCTATCTACACTTACACACACCTACATCTAATGGTTAAAGAACATACTGTTTCTGTGGATGGCGAATTTCTACCTCACGAAACGATGATTGTTCAATATTCTTCCAACACCTTCAAAGGTGGCCATTAAGATGTCACTATATTTATATATGATATATAATATGTTTATGTCTTCCTTTAGCTTCTGTATTTTTCATTTATGTCACACCTTTATGGCTTCCATTATGGGTATCGCGATATCTTCATTTTAGGAAGTGCGAACTACCGCCCCCTCAAAGTGATTTGATTCGTTAATGCCATATGTGTGATGTATAAAGGATGGATTTAAAGTTATTATATATGATATATGTTACATATAAATGATGTATATAATTCTGTAATTAAAATATACATACCTCTCATTTAGTTTTAATTCCATTAATATGACATAGAAATGAAAGTAGCGTTCATGCGTACGTACGGTTTACCGTCTCCATGAACGGTGCATTTCATTTCTTACCTCTAAATGATTATGTAATATTATAAATACATGTATATTCTGGATATATATGATATATATGATATCCAAATCATGAATATCATTATGGATATAATGAAGCTTTGACCACACGAACAACATGTAATTGTAAGAAGTCCACTTTCGACTTAAGAACCAAATATCAACAAAACAAACATTATTAACTTAAATGATTACATACTTTTTATAACATGGTAATAAGTGATATAAAAGTAATAATTAACTTGAAAAATGTTCTTAAGAAAGTCGAAATTAACTCATGTTTATTATTCAGGATGTTAAAGAACGATCGAGTCAAGTCGGACCCGAGGTAAGGGACTTCGTCTCAATCTCCTTTCATTGAGGCATATTTTGTTTTATACACAACTTTATTTTATATGGTGTATAAACCCCTTTGACTTTTACTTTTATACAAAAGGAATCTTTTTCTACGAAGCGTTTATAAAACGATGAAAAAGAATGTTTCTTTTAACGTACGCGGTGACAATGACCTTTTCCGCCGCCGCGAGTATTATTTGGTCTTTAGCTTCCTCAACAAGCCGTAATGTTTTTAAAATGAAATAAATACCATATACTCTTTTATGTATTTTGGTATTTAAAATGTTTTTTATAATGGATTTTTTATGTCAATATATTTATGTGATATATTGTGATCAAAGTGTGGAAATGTTTTCTTTCAATTATATTTGTTTCATGATTTATGATTTTATAATGGTACTTGGACATTTGACGGGTGGTTACGTGATAAACCATATGACGGGTGGTGCCGTGAATACCAGGATGGGTGGTTACGTTATAACCTCCAATGAATTGGGTATGGAAGTTGGCCGTATTTCTATTCCATTAAGTGATATGTGTGGAAGTCGACCGTATGGTAATTCCATTTAAGTATGTTTATGTCCCAAGTTACCTTTATATGTTATGTGATCTTTATATGGGTTTTATGGTAATCTTTGGGTTACAAAAGGGTAAGTAATGATATTTTATTCAGTGAAGTGTTTTTACTACTTCATAAAGGAGAAAAGTATTACTTTGATAAAGTATACATGGTTTACTTGTTGTTTTGATAAACTAACAGTTTTCATTCTTTGTGTATCCCTTACTGAGCTTTTTATGCTCACCCCAAGTTTTTTTTTTTGAAATGTTTTTCACAGGAATTAATGTGGAATAGGGTCAAGGATGGGATCAAGGGAAAGTCATGCTATATAAAACAAGGAACTAGACATGTTTCTTTTTAAGAGTTTTTTTTATTCTATGGAAACTTAGTAGAAGTGTCTACTTTGTAATCTTTTGAGATGTAATAGTTATGTTCTAATTCTCTAAAACTTTAAACCTGAAAAGATCCTCAATGTGAATTATTCATTTAATTCAATATTAAGTAAGGTTTAAGTCTGGGGCCTTATAGAGACTTTCTTCCATTTAATGTGGGCCTTCATGTTATTTAAATTTTATTAGAGGGATGTGTGGTTGAATTATCCCACGGGGGCTATGAACAATACTACCATCTCAAAGGTGTTTGAGAGAGAGATTGAGTGTGTGTGTGTGTGTGGTTTGTTTCATTTTACCCACAATAAATAGATTAAATTATCATGGGAGTATATAATAATAAATACTTTAGAAAATAAAAATCATTATAATCGATTAGAAATTCATAAACAATATGAATAAGAACACATAATTTTTTAAAAAAATGAATTTTTGTATAAAAATCCATTTTTATTTGTATATATTGAATTTTAAATAAAAACTAAATTTATAAATTTTAAAATTTGAATTTTAAAAATTGAAAATAATTTTTGAAATCCAAATATTGAAATTATTCATAGGTGAGTATCTGATATTTTTATAAAATAGTTTATTTTTAAGATAATAGTGAAAAATAATGATTTCACTAATGTTGTCACTTTTAGATCATTATAATAATATAATAATGAATTAAAATTCATTCAAAAAATTTCTATAAAAATTATATTTAATATTAAAATAAATAATTTAGAAATAATAAATTGAATTTATGAACCCCATGGTTAACATTTTGTATACATAAGTAATATTTTACTTTTAAAACTCTCTTTATTCGGTTATATTAACTGTAAATTTTCAAAACATATAGAAATTAATTACAAAAATTCATTTGTTATTTTATATAAAAATTTAATTAATATATAGTAATTAAAATATCATTTTAGGAAAAAAATGTGACTACTTTGATTAAAGTTAATTACTGTAATACTGGTAAACTTGTTATTTTCATTGAATTATTCTATTAACATTATGTATTTTTTATGTAATAAAATTAATAAATATCATCTAAAAAATTAATCTAATAAAAAATTTAAACCTATATATAATTTTTTTAAAACCCATTAAATTGGTAATCTACACTAAATAAGATTCAGAACACTTAATTATAAAAAGAGCATTTTTCTACAAAATAGTTTCACTGTATATTAAATTTTATAATATAAAATGTAATTTTTTGTTATCTAGAAATTGAAATAGAATACATGGCATAAAAATTTACAATTATAACCTAAAAAATTAGTTTCAATTGTTACCTTATATTTTTAATAACATATGAAAAACTATGGAAAAAACTAGTTACCAATATAGAAACCAAATAGCTAAAATGTAAATTCATGTAGTAAAAGGCTTTATACATGTTTAAAACATGTGGGAAAATTTTTTTGGTGGCCTAATAAACCTTTTATCACCCATAAATCCTTTATTTTAGTCTCTTTGATACATTAACCCATGAATAGTTTCATTCCATTGTTGAAAAATAATGGGTATTCACAACAGTATTTTATTCACTTATCAAAGTTGAAAGCCTAAAACCCTTGACGAATCCATTATTCCTTATAATTTCATCATTAAAAAATTAAATTTTCATCCTCGTATAAAAATATCTCAATTTAAAAAGCCTTTGTTCTCAATTAGTTATCCCAATGCCTTTATTTCCATGAAGCCTGTCAAGAGAAAATTTAACAACCCAATGTGAGTTTTACTTAATCCAGAATGTTTTCAAAACAATTTTAAACTTCCAAAACTATCCTTACCATAGTAATATAATGAAATAAATATTATAATTATACTTATGTGTTATTTTATTAATATAAATTCTATAATATATTCTTTCCCAAAAAATTAGGAAAACAAAGAATGTTGATCAAGTGTTTTTGCGGACTACAACCTCTATGAAATGATATCTTCCATTTTTAATCAAATTATTTCTGGGATGGAAATAAGTTTGGATTTGATTTATTAATATTCTAATAATTTTAAAATTTTAATTATGAAATTATAATTTATCATATACCTCTTTTTATTCATTTTTTTAATAAATTTGAATGTTAATCATTGATATGGAGAACTACCCCATCCATTAACAAAAAATTCATTTGTTATAACCAGCACCCATTAACTATTATAAGAACGAATTTAATGATAGTAAATTTTAATTAAGAAATTTTTAAGATGTTTTTAATGTTATATTAATATTATATAAAAAAATAATTGCTTTAAAAATCAATATTATCGAATCCTGTTTGGTCCAGTTTTTACCACAAACATTAATGATGTTATAATGTTTAAAACATGAATGATTGTGGAATGTTTTATAATGGAAATATAAGTTAATAATTTTTTATTTAATATTATTTAATGATTTTGGAAAGTTTTTATTAATATTTAATACATTTATTAGTATTTCACCTTTAAATCATTAAACACATCACAACAACTTTATCACAACTTCATTTTTTCATAAAAATATCCATTTTATTCACCTAATGAAATGGAACTTTGGATATACTTTATGAAAATTGATATTTAATTTTGAATAATATAGGAATTATTATATTTGGGAGAATATTTAGGAATAACCCTTCTATTATGAAACTAATACAAAATTTTCAATATTACTCACAAATGATTTCGAAAATAGATAGTAACTAACTATTCGAAAAGTATAGAATAATTATGAAATAAATGTATAAAATTTTATTGATATAAATGAGTTTATAGAATAATTTATTAAGATAGTTGGGTTTTTTATATATGATTTTATAGTGCATTAAAGTTGGAAAGAATAAATTGTAAGTATTTCTTTTTTCTCAATTTCTAATGCATGAGACATGTTTTATATTACGTACCATCATTTATTTTATATGGTGTATTCACTTCACTATTATATTTAGGTATAATTAATAACTTTCATGTCTTGATATTTTAATGTCCAATTCATGGATACCCCCTAATTATTATGTTACCATTAATATAAATGTTTTTTGAAAACTCAACAACCATTCATTTAGTTATGATTATTGCTCTTGGAAATATTTCCTTGATGTTGGTAATATCCTTATATTATATTTTTCTATGGGGTATTTTCACATTTCTTACTAGGGATTTATGTACCTACCACATAAACCACTTTTTAAATGTTTATTGATTTATGAATTCTATAAGGGTATTGGATTATTCAAATATCCTTTCTTTGTGTTAAAATATTTTTATTGAGAATCATTCCTCTATGTTTGATAAATTGTTCTATTTCCTATAACATAATATATTTACTCTTTTAAATATAGATAAATTGATTTTTTTAACACAAATATTCATTCACAATGAATTTATTTCTAATAAAGGTGAAATGTTTTTATGTAAACACCCTGACCCCGTTACCCCAGAGTCAGTTCCTTACTTGATTACATTAGTACTAAGTACAAGAGATCGCATCCTAAAGGGATTAATATAATAGTATATTTATAAAACAAAATAAAAACTTAAGTATTACATTACAACTTTAAATAGAATAAAACATAGTAAATCCATGGGAAACACCCCTATTCTCTTATATTATCCCTGCATTTCAATCATACTATACATCTTGACATCATGGGAAAAAATAAAACATAAGAAATGGGTGATCTCAAATGCTCAGTTAGTGTAAGAATATAGTGGAAGATATCATAAATAAACAAAAACAATACAAGAAATGTGAATAACTTAAAACACATTCCATTAAAATATAATCTTGCAAATAATATGGTAGGAATAAAAGCTGATAAAATAATTTAAAATAAATAATCACATGAGAATAAACTTAACCATGGATATTCTACTAGTCAAATAATCACATGAACTATCAATAAATTATCTCATAATTAGGAAATGAATAATATGGGATATCATAAAAATACCTTAAAGGATTCATCCAAGACACCATACATAATTGGTTAATAAATCATCCAATACCCAAACTATTTTGTCTCATGAGACCTACCTATGCATCTAGGGGTAATAAAATGATCTTCCTATCACTTACTAAGTCAAATGAATTCATAATATGAATGGGGTGAAACATAATCAACGTATAACTTCATATTGAAACAAGAATATGAAATAACTTTCCCCAAACAATAAACATAATCATAAAGCTTCTAGTATAATATGATGAATGGTTTTAAAATAACACATCTACAATCCAATGTTCAAAAAAAATAAAGTAAAATATGCTAGAGGGTATCATCGGAGATCAAACTTAGTTAATCGTAATATCCAAAAAATGTTTTTGAAATATATGAAAATACTCTAATAAAATGAAAACCATTCATCACATCACTTCTTGAGGAAAATTATTGAGAGAAATATCACTTCACTTTGAAATAATTTATTTAAAAAGATTCAAAATTATAAAATACATAATTTTATTTGATAATAACCTTTTAAATTTATAAAGGATTGCTCAAGACATTAATTAATCATTAAATTGGTAAAATACTCTCTTTTTATATAAGATAAAAAAAAATTCCTTCTAAGTTTTTAAAAAGAAACCTTTAAAAGATTATTTTTAAAATAAAGTGTAAGATTTAACCAAATAAATCGATTATGTGTATCAACCATAAATACAAATAAAAAAGTTAAAATACATCAGAATAAAATAAAAATTATTTTCACACATAATCATAGCATGACATAATAAATTGAGTATAATTTTAACCCAAAAATGGAAATTGGGTTAAAAATTACCTTACCACTTTGTAAACTATCAATTCACATGCCCCGTAAAATTAATGATCATCAAATGAAACATTGAATTACAAAAAGATAAATAGATTAATGATATGATATATTAAAGGGTATTATGTACACAACACACAAGAAATAAGGTTTGGATAAGGAATATATCTCACACAAGTAAAAGTGATACAAGAAAATCTTACCTTATGCCCTAAAGTGTTATGCCCTTATACTTAATTCCATGGATAAAAAAAATTAGATTCATTGATTAAAGAATTCATAAAAAATTTTAAATATATATTATTTATTATAATTTTATTTAGTTTATTTTATTTCCATGTTGTTAAGTTATAATGTTTAACTTTTTTTCTAGAAGTGTTTGTTTCATGGTTTTGTGGTCAGTTCCCTTGAGTATAAATATGGGGATCTTGTAAAATGGGAATAAAGTATACAATAGTGAAATTATTTAGTATTAATTAACTAAATTAATGTTAAATGGTCCCAAATATCATTTGGTTATGTGGTATTTAGATGATTCATTTGATAAATTTTGAAGAAAATGTTTTAATTTGTTTTGGCAGTTTTTATGAATATCATGAACTTCTATCATTTTAGTTGATATTATGTTTAAGTATTGGTTCTAGAACATGATCTAACTTATAATATTTATATTAAAGTATTATTTGACCATAGTAATGGTTTTATGATAGGCCTGGAAGGAAGTAATATAATATGAAAACTCTTCATCCACGAAGGTGGTGAATCAACACATCACAGATGATGTTTTAATTTTTAAAATAAAAGGTGATGAGAAGGGATTTAATAGTGTATAATAAATTATAAAAAAATCCATTATATATTTTATACTGGAGTTACCATGCTAATTTTTATATGGTATTTGAGAGGAGGATAAGAAAATATAATAAATTAAGAGATAAATACGGTGGATTTTACCTATTAATATCATCTCCTTGGGAACCTCTTTAAGAAACATGGATTTGGTCTCTTGGTAATAAAATAAGGTCTTGTTCAGGGGTAAGTGTCTTGAGAAGGAAATTGGGAAGAATTTAGTTAATCGTTAAGGCTTATAATGTGTGAGGAGAAGGGGTTGTGAGGGGTTTTTTGATTATTTTATTCATTTATTTATTATTTTGGCTCAAGACTATCAATAGTATTGATTCTTGTGACTAAGTATAGTAAATAGTGAATGTGAGTTTCAAATAATGGTTTATTACATCACAAATGACTCAAAAAATCCATTCTTTAACTTATAATGTTAAATACTGTAAATTGCTATATTTTACTAATCCTAAAAAATTCAACTATTTTAGAAAAACCCCGTAAATTCACCCTAACCATTTTTCGACAAGTATATTTCAAAAATGGACTCAATTTTATGAAAATAATTTAATAAATATTGGAAATTTAATTTTAAATTAAATCATCATTTATTCAAAAAATATCATTTTTAATATTATATCTGATTTTACGACACTTTGAAAAATGAAGTATGGTCTCATAAAATTTTCATATAGTTATAATGAAAAAAAATATTAATTTATGAATATTTTTTATGGAAATAAATTTTCTTTTAAATCATTATATTAATTATTAAATTGTAAATAAATATTTATATTTAGAAAAATAACTACAATTAATTTATCATTTTTAAAACATTTACTTACTTATTCCATGATATAAATGTATCATATTTTCATTTATAAGATTCCAAAATTATATTTATACTTTTTTTAGGTCCACTAGGTTAGATACCCTGAGAGGGGGGGTGAATCAGGGTATGACAGATTAAAACAACGGCCCATGTTGATCTTGTCTCGCTATTAAGCAAGACTCTCTTCTCTCTCTTTCCTGCAGAAAAGTATAAACAAAAACTATTGCATGCACAGGACACAACGATTTTTACTTGGTTCACCCTCACTGGGCTACGTCCAAGAAGCATACACCGACGATGTGATGATGTACCAAATCCACTAAAATCACACCGTTGTTTACAAAGTTCGGGATAGATCACTTCTAATAAAAGGCTCACTACCTATACATTGTTTAGGGTCAGCTCACTGCTTTCCCAAGGGTCACTCCCTGTTTCTCTCTCTCTGGCTCACTACCGGTGGAGAGGATCACCTTCTTCATCTTCCTTTTCTCACTGCTCTGGAAAGGATCCACTCACAGTTTATAGACCTGTAGGTCTCTTTATTATCACTAATTAATGCATCCTCTGTTGTGTGTAGATGCTCTGTTGAAGTCCAACTTTCACCCGTAAATGAATCTCACTTTGCACCGAAGTTATTAGGCAATCTTCCATCATTCGCATAGCCCTAAAATGACTGGTGTGCTTCAAGCATACCTGGAATGCTTCTCCAAGCCAATGCACAAGTTCACCTAAACCACTTGTGTGACGCTCACTTCTTCAACTCCAAACTTGCGCGACTCACACCCTTCTATGCCCAAACCAATTTTGGCGCGCAACAATAAATTGTTGCGCTTCTTCAAAATATAGCACGCATGTATCACTAAACCAATTGCGCGACACCCCCTTCTTCAACTTCAAAATTGGGATACTCACAACCTTTCTCGCCCAAACCACTTTGGGTGTGCAACTATCAACTGGCGCACAACTTCTGAATATCTTTATACTTGTGCGACCACAACACCACTTGCGCGACCACTACACCTGTGCCACGGGAGCTCTGGTTTTCTCCAATTGTTTAACTCACACAAAATAAGGAGGGGTCGACCTCTATTTATAGGCATTTGGACACCCTGAGTGATGGGCGCGCAAGTCTCCTCTCAGGGTGCAAGTCCAGCCACCCTTGTCTCTGTCGCGCAAGTCACTTGCGCGACCAAACCCAAAACTTGAGCCCCACTTTTTCCTTTGCCATATTTTGATGTTCTGATCTTGAAAAACATATGGCATTCAATTTTACAAGCCTCCAAGACACCAGTGCGCAAGTCACTTTTCCAAAAACACTTTTCTCTATTTGTCTATTTTGAGGTCAAAAATTTTGGCAAACACTGGAAAATGGTGCCACCTTGTATCTTCTCTTTTTGAACTGCCTCCAGATTGACCGTTCCTTTTTCAATGTTCTTGAATCAAACATGGATCGTTAACCTCATCCCTTGAACTCGACATTCCTCCATGAAATCCCTTTTGTCAAAAAATTTGTATGTCATGGTTTTCTTTGTCAACAAACACAACACAAAGGCCCACTTTTTCAACAAACACAATCACCTCAAAAATGCTTCAATGATACCTTGATGGATTTTTACCCAACAAATTTTATAGTTGAGGTTATTATTCTAATGCTTAGATTAATATTCCTTATGGTCACATTACTATTATAACGGGCTTGTTAATGTTTAATAATATATCATGGTTCATTCAAGCTTGGTGTTGTGTGCAATGTAGGATATCAAATAAATTGAATTTATTTAAGAAAATACATATCGTTAAATATTGGGTGTTACATTCTCCCCTCATTCAATAAATTTATTCCTCAAATTTTATATTTTTTATTGGTAATAAATGTTTTTTATTTTAAAATGTCCTTATGTAAATCCCACATCGTCAACAGGGCTAATAAAACATCGTCTTAAATGGAGGGAAGTGACAATGTGATGGTCACCACACAACTAGGTTTCCCTATACGAGAACATTAGTGTAATGTGAAAACCTGGGCATGGAAATGAAATCTAACTATCATGTTCTGATGGAAATTCCAAGAAAACATGGTCATTAGAAATTCTACCATCACATATTCTTAAATTTGTGATCAGTTAAAAGACTATTGATTTCTTATTGAGAAAAGTAAACATATAGAATTTTTGTTTTAAAATAATTTTCCTAGAGTTGAGGGATTCTTTTCTATTTAGATAGGTACTTGATAAAATAAACTTACTTGATTTGTTCCCAAGTCATAAGAATAATACTATCATTTGGTTGTTCATTGACCCATCTCAGCTTCATTTATTAAACCAAAAGATGGATATTCAAGATGAATTTTTATGACTAAATCACTTTATGAAATGATCAATAAGACTTTCCATAAGCCTTTAAATATTTACCAAAAGGAAAAAATTTAGAGCATGTTATCCAATCTGATAAATCATTCTATATCAAAATTCAAACATAATACATTCGATAATTAATTACCTTAAGACTCTTTCAAAATACATTTTTTCATATTCAAAGTCCAAATGTTTAGAAGTTAGGTCACTAAATTTCTAAAATCAACTTAAAATAAGATTTCACCAAATATTTTAGTAGTTATTTTCACATAAAAAATATATGAATACCTTAATCTCCTTTAAAACATTATGAAACATGAATTCTTTCAAGAGTAATTTTTTTTGAATATATTCCTTAAATCCAAAAATATAATAATTCCAGCATAACATAAACCATCAAATAACTAACCACCTTCATGGTCACCAATACTATAACATAAACATCTATTTATTATAATATAAATATCAAGCACACATTTAGGGTCATATTTCCCAAGTCATATGTTTTCAAAAATATCAACTTATAACAAAATCACTTCTCTTGATTAATAAAGTTATTTATCACATGCTTCTATTTCCTTAAATAATTAGTATTGCAGTAAAATCCTTATATATCTCATGACTATTATAACTATAATATCATTTATATAATAATTTTATAACATAATTCGTGAATACAAAAACAAAAATACTTCAATTAACTCACTTTGAGTGTAGAATTATCATTATCTTGACCTTGATCCCTTTTCTTCTTATGAGCTATATTCCCTAGACAAAAGGGAAATTCATTTACATAGTGCCCTATAACCTTAAAAATGAAGCATTGGATGGATTATTTCATTCCTTTAAAATTACAAGAATGGTTTCCCATGTTTTTACACTTGAAAAAAACTCTTATTCCCTTCAAGAAAGTACCAGGTTGCTTCCTTCCATAATTATCACATGTGGGAAAATCCTTTTTTCCCTCTATCCCTTTATCAATCATTTTCTCTATCATACTATTATTATCTTGATTCCATTAAAAATCATAAAACATGGATAATTATATCTCTATCTTGATAGGAAATGATTCTATATTCTCATGTAATGGTAATTTTAGGAGACTAGTTCCCTTTGAAGGACTGGTTTAATCTCATCATAGAAATATTCAACATTTCTCATTTGATTACATATGTTGATCATGTCATGCCTTGATAACCCAGTAATTTTTTCTTCATACATAGAAATTTTTTCATCCTATTTCTATCTTCGACTTAATAATTGTTCCTTGATATCCACTCATTGTTCATGAGGGAAATATTTTTACGAGAAAATTTCCTTAAAATCTATTCATTCCATATTTTCAATTTTTCCACCTCATTTTTCTTTTGAATTAATAACCACCATTGATCCGTATCTCCTGGGTGATGATAAACTTCCATGATTAACTTCTCCCTCTCATTAATTACCAAATAAAGAAATATCATCTCTAAGGAACTTATCCATTTCTCATCTACAAATGGGTTTTTAGTCTCATTGAATGATGTAGGTTTTTATTGAGATAATTATTCTAACATTGTTATACCACATTGTGGATTGGGATGCTCCATGCACGTAAGGTTGTTTTTTATAACATGAGTTTGTTTTCCCAATAAAGTTATAATTTATTTAGCTCCAACTGCATCTATAACTCCAACTTCATTATATTTCCTTGGAGTTCAATCCCTATATGGATAATGTGTACTGATATGATTTCCATCCCTTCCACAAAGAAACATTTCAAAATAACGGCATACACTAGATTTGATCATAACATTATGAAACATAATATATGATCTTAGGACTAGTGAATTGCATAACCTAATTTTAAAATTTAGGTATTACTAATCTCTAAATCATGAGATTTTTTTACTTGGGAATATTTCAAAATTATATCATAGTGTTTTATTATCTAATCTATGTTTTAAAAAATATAGTTTCCAATGTTTCTACTAAACTTTATCTGATACCAACTACTGAGACCTTGATCCAATAGCCTAGGGTTGGGGCCTTACTTTATTAAATTGGTACTAAGTACAAGTGATTGCATCCCAAAAGACTAAATAGTTTAGTAGATTTGTAAAACTAGATACAAACATAAGTATTATATTATAACTTTAAATTCAATACATCATAGTAACTCCATTAGATTCCCCCCAACTCTCCAAGATTATCCCATTGTGTCAATCATAATATACATCTTGGCATCTAGGGGAAAATGGAATATAATAAAGGGGTGAGATCAGATTCTAAGTAAGTGTAAGCATAAAATATAATCCATCATAAATAAATATTAATAATAAGGGAAGGTGGATAACTAAAAACATATTCCATTAAAACATAATCTTCAACATAATATGGTAGGAATAAAAGCTGGTCAAATAATTCCATATAAATAAAAACATGAGAATGAACATAACCAGGGATATTATAATAGTAAAATAATCATATTGATTATCAATAACTTATCTAATAATGAGGGAATGAATAATTCAGGTCATCATAAAAATACCATCAAGGCTTCAGCCAAGACACCACATATGATCGGGTAAGAAATCAGCCAATACCCAAACTAGTTTGTCTCATGAGACCTACCGATGCATAGAGGAGATATATAAGGCCTCTCCCATCACTTACTAGGTCCAATGAATTATTCATATTAAATAGGTGAAATATAATCAATATATACATTCATACTGAAACTATCATATGAAGTAACATTCCCCAATTAATAAGCATAATCATAAACCATCTAGTGTAATATGATGAATGGTATCAAAATAGGATATCTAAAGTAAATCTTATCATGAAAAAATCAATAAAATATGGTAGGTGGAATTATAAGATATCAACCCTGAATAAGTATAATATCAAACAAATGGTGTTGAAATAGATAAATATGTTCTAATAAAATCATTGATAATTTCTTGAGAGACATGCTACTTCACAATGTAATCATTTATTTAAAAAGATTCACAGTTATAAAAGAAATCATTTTCATCAAAAATTACCACGTAAACATTTAAAGGATTCCTCATTACATTAAGGAGTCATGATAGTTGTAAAATATTCTCATGTTGTATAAGTTAAAAACATTCCTTCTAAATTTTGAAAAAAAAAATCATTTAAAAGAGTATTTTTAAAAGAAAGTGTGAGTGTTAACCAAATGGATTTATAATGAGTATCTATAGTAAATCCAAATAAAATAAGTGGAGATAAAACATAATATAATAAAAATCCATTTCACACATAATCATATCATGACATAATCTATTTAGTATAAGTTTAACCCAAATAATTGAAATTGGGTTAAGGATTCCCTTACCCCTTTGTGAACAGTCAAATCATATTCCTAATAAAATTAATGGTCAAAAAATAAAAAATTGAGTTCCATGACCATAAATAGATTCATGATATGATATATTTAAGGTAATTATGTACACCATACACAAGAAATAAGGTTTGAATAAGGAATATATCTCACATAATTAAAAGTGAGATAAGAGACACTTACCTTATATACTAAAGCATTCTGCACTTGTACTTAATTTCCATGATAATAAAATTATATTTTTTAATTACTTAATTAATAACCTCTTAATCATATATTTTCTTTATTATAATTTTATTAAGTTCATTTATGGACAATTCAATGAGTAATAATTTTTAATTTTGTTGTTTAGGGTGCATTCCTTTCATGGTTTTATAGTTGGTTTCCTTGAGTATAAATATAGCAGTTCTTTCAAAAAGGAAATAACTTCTCTAGAAGTGAAATTATTTATAATTAATTAACTTTAATATGTTTAAATATACTTATATATTATTTGGTTATATGGTATGAGGATGATTCATTAGAAAAAATATGGATGAAAATGTTGTTTTGTAGGTTTTTAAGACCATCATAAACTTGTGTCATTTATTTAATATTTTATTTATATATTTGTTACAGAACATGTTATAACATATAATATGTGTATTAAAATATTAATTATCCATAAAAATGGTTTTTTTACTAGCCTTGAAAGTGGTAATGAAAAATGAAAACTCTTTATCCATGAAGGTTGTAAATCGACACATCATGGATGATGTTTTCACTTTAAAAATAAATGGAGAGGAGAAGATATTTGATGATGGATAATCCATTAGCACAATAAAATTAAAGTATATTTATGACATTGTAGTTACCATGAAACTTTTTATAGGTCACGTGGGGATAGAATATAAAAATAAAATAAATTAAAAGAGAAAGAAAAAGGATTTGCCACTTGAATATCGTCTCTTTGGTAACATACTTAAGACACTTAGATTTGGTCTTTTGGAAAGAGAAGTATGTCATGGATGTGGGGAAGAGGCTTCGGAAGGTAATTATTTATAATTTATTAAATATTAAAGGATTATAATGTATTTAGGAGAAGGGGTGGTGAGGGGTGTTTTTTTATTAATTTATTCATTTATTTATTATTTTGGCTCAATACTATCAATACCATTGATTATTATGACTAAGAATAGTAACTAGTAAATTTAAGTTATAAATAATGTGTTATTACATCATAAATGACTAAAAATATTTATGAATTTAACTTATAATGTTAAATATCATAAATTATCTTATTTCACTATTCATACAAAATTCATCTATTTGAGAAAAGTCTCAAAAATTCACCCCAACCATTTATCAATGTGTAGATTTCCAAAATGGACACCATTTTGTAAAAATAACTTTATAAATATGATAAATATTATTTTTAAATAAAATCATCATTTACTTTAAAAATATAATTTTTAATATTATAACTTATTTTTCAACACTTTGAACAAATAAGTATGGTCTCAAAAAATTATCTTCTAATTATAATGAAACAAAAAAAATTATGAATCTATTTTATGAAAATAAATTTTCTTTTAAATCATTTTATTAATTATAAAATTGAAAATAAAAATTTATGTCTCATTAAAAAACCAACACTTAATTTATCATTTTTAAAACATTTTGGTACTTATTCCATGATATAAATATATCATATTTTCATTAATGAGATACTGAAATTTTATTTATGCATTCATAGGTGAGGTTGTTATTCTAATGGCCAGATTATTATTCCTAATACTCACATTCCTATTCTAATGTTCATGATAATATTTAATAGTATATCAGGATTCTTTTAAGATCAATGTTGTGTGAAACACATGCTATCAAAAAATTGAATTTATTTAAGAAGATACATACCATAAAATATTAGTGTGTTATATTTTATTAAAAACAATACAATCTCCTTTAAAGATTGTTTTCCTCTATTTCAAGAAACATTATTCCATAAAATGTTTCCCTTTTTTATTTTTAAATCCAAATACATTTTTAATCATGTAACCTTCATATTTTTTATTAAAAATTTCAATGGGATTCACTATTTCCACTTTTTACAATGTGAGTTTTCAATAATGATATTTGAAAATATTCAAAATATTTTTCATCCTTTCAAAATAAAATGTTTTTTATTCTAATCAAAATTTATTTTGGTAAAATTTACATTATTTCAATGTTATATTATTGAAAACTATATTTCAATGTAAAATTTTTCAAAAAAAATCACTTCACCCTTTTGAAACCTTTATATAATTTTCAAGACCCCATTATTAAAGATTCTTTATAAATGTAAATGTTTTTATAGTTTTTTAACTTCACCATTTTGAAACCATTATTTGTTTTTCAAGTATACACTATTGATAGTTACTTTTAAAGGTAATTATTTTCAATGTTTTTTACTCTAGATTTTAAAAAAAAAAAATTTAAAATATTCATAACATGTTTTTTAATTACAATTAAAAAATAATATTCTAAAAACTATTTTTGGATTTCAATCCTATTTTCCAATAAATATATATAATCAATATTTCCAAGGAAATTAATTTCCATTAATCACCCTCAAAATGTTTTATTGAAATAGTTATTTCTGGTTATTGAATTTATGGATATCAACATTTTAAATTCTTGAGGACAATTTTAGTGACATCGTCTGAAAATTTTATAAAACCCATTTTTCATTCCATGGGTTCTTAATGATGTGAGAAAATATTTATTTCAAATAGAACACATATGTAGGGATGAATTGTGGGTGGTATTCTATATCTCCCTTCAATGAAGTTGTAAATTTTATATGTCATTAGTTCGAAATAGAACACAAGATGATTTATCTTAAGACAAAGGCTAAATTTGAGGAATTATCCAAAACCCAATGGTACATGAGAGGAATTTACCCATTAAAAAGTGTAAAATATAGGATTTATCACAAGCTGAAGGGTAAAAAGAAATATTTATCCAAAGGTAAAGTATATACATGAGGATTTATCCCAATCAAAAGGGTAAACTTGAAGATTTATCACAAACCAATGGGCACATGAGAGGATTTTTCCCAGTATAAAGGGTTAGTGGGAAGATTTATTATAAGCCAAAGGGTACATGTGAATATTATCTCATTAAAAAGGGTACAGAGAAGCATTATCTCAATCCCATGAAGGTACATGAGTGATTAAACCATACCTACTATATGATGAATATATTATTAGTGAGCCTTGTGATATAATTTCAATTGTTATATTAATGGAACACTCTTACATCATAATATTTTTCCTATATATGTTCTCCATTAATCTTTTTAATGTCAAATAATTCCACACTCTTTTTAAATTATCTAGGTTTATTCATTTGAGATTACATATGGACAAATATTATTGTTCCATGTTCATTTTAATATGATATATTCCCCTTGATCATGTTTTTTCATATTCTTATGATCTAACTATTGATGAAATTGTTATATTCATTCCATTACTGATCATTTGATATCACCCAAGTATTATGTTTCCCTTCCATGGGTTATGAATCTTATTTAACTTAAGTGGAGTATATATTGGAGTCGTGTGTGTATTATATATGGATAAATGGTCACAAGTGTCCTAAATTAGGTTTTTGACATATATAGTCCTCAATGAAAATAATACTTTTGTTATATAGATTGTGTGTTTACTGTGACATGTAATGTATAACTTGTGGTATTATTTTATATAAATATAGGTTTAAATCACTTTTTAAAAATGATAGTGTCTAAAATAGTGTTTTTATCACATGATCCAAGTGTATATGTATGGGATGCCTCATCCATGTTGTAATAAATAATGATATGTGAAAACCAATAGAAAACATTTTCTACATGTACCACTATGCACCATAATTTAGTAGGTACGACATATTTTATAGCTATATGTCTACCAATGTCTGTTCCACATCTATATAGATACAAATCATGTAGTAATATGGCATGTTTTGGGGGTATGTATACTCACTCAATAGGGTTCCTGGAAAAGGCAATGTAAAGATAAATTAGTAAGCTAACATTAAGGTCTAGTAAACCAAGGGTTATAGAATAATACAGTCTTCATAGCCCAGTTCCATGTAGGATAGTAGGCCAATGAAATCCTAAGACACCCAAAATATTAATAGGACTATAATTATGAAATTCAATAGCTCAAGTGTAGGTCGTACCATGGAAGAAGTCGAGTTACCTAACATTTAAAAATATCCATAGTAACTATTAAAAACATCATCAAACCAACTAATACCTTTTATATCTAATATAACTCTGTATAAATGTAATGGGGACCCATAATTCACTAAGTTGTACATTTCGGTTGAGGGGATACCAACCCCTTTGGAGGGATCATGAAAAATCATGTGGTCTACTCAGCTGTTAAGGGGGTTACCCAGTCTATATATGGATTAATGACTCACACCCCATATTAATAGAATTACTCTTACATTTAAATATATACTATCATTTCCATATCCAATGGGGGGTATTGACATTGCATATAGTTTGGGTAATCCACAACAAAATTAAATCAAGTGGGTACTAGCCCTATGTCAAAACTGGATCAGGGAGTAACATCCTTATTTATTAAAAGAGGCCTCATTCCCCATGTAAGGAAGACTTATTAACCTATAATTATTAGGGATTAAATAACTCTATAATAAAAATGGGGGACTCACTCCATATCCTAAGGATATATTCAGGGGTCGCCAACCCCATGTTTGCATAAAATGTCACTCCCATATTTAAAAAAAATTACCCAATGTTAAGGATCACCACCCACCATAAACATTTCATAAAAAATCCCTACAATTAATGAAATATTAACCATCACATTCTACCTAGGAAATAACTTAAAATAGAAAAATAAATTGTCAAATTATATTAAATTTGTGATAATTTATGATAAACATTAAAAAATAATTTATATAAGGAATGTCCCAGTTGGAATGGGGCATGTAATCACCGAAAAATTGAAATGTGTCATGAACCAGACCAAGATACCAAAGATCTAAGAACATAAGTTGACATGTGATAATTAATGAATGGAATTCCCAATACCAATGAGATGGCCTTATTTTCTTGGGAATCAAATGTAAAAAATGGTAATTATTTATCTTGATAAATGAGAATAACATAGTGTAATGTGCCGAAAATTCCATGTAAATGTTTTAAATTATATGGGATTATAGAAAGACCATGCACTCAGATGAAACATGATTCTAAGTGTTAGTGATCATAGAATAAATATTTGAATTTTTTTTAGTTATTTAAAATAGCACAAGGGAATGTTTTTTGAAACTCCCAAACGGGTTCCTGGATTAAAAATTTGAGGGCACTGTTGCGTCTAGAATGATGACTTTACTTAACTAAGTACCTAACCTTGACTGGAGATGGTCGAGGGTAAAAGTTAATTTTTGAGAATTTTAAACAAAAATAATATAAACTTAAGAAAGTTTGTTTTAGTCAAAATTGTTTCTCTACAATGAAACGTCGAGCTGGTTGTTTCATTTCATAAATTAAATAGTGTAAAGACACTGAAACTAAAGCATAATGGTGTGTTGACTCATCGTAATAGAAATGATGAAACATGTTTCTTCAATTAATAGCCTAACATGAATTTGGGATTTTTTCCATGATCTTGGAGTTTTCCTTGGAGGATCTTAAGAATTACCCTTGGCGAACAAAGAATTTCCCATGATGATAAACACCTTCCTTCCTTGCTTCCTCTTCAAATTATCTTTCCATCGATGAGAGTTACTGATCAAGGATCAAATAATGATGGCATAACATCTCCATTATTCACTGAGAAATAATCCTTTATCCATATAGGTGTTTAATTCTAATTTAGTTCCTTCTTTCCCCATTCTTTGATTTGAGCGACGACTGCAGATCACCCCACGAATATGTTGACCCACTGATTGATCACATATGTGCGGTGTTTTTTATTTTGAGGTTTTGAATTGGGGTTATCCATGTTTCTATGTGATCCATTCTTATAGATGTTATTCTCCCATCCCCCTGAATTTAAATTCTAATGCGGATGGATCATGGCTGACATGAACAAGGCCTAGATCCATACATTTTGGGAATTCTATTTTCTCATGTTCTTCATGGCCTAATGATCCAAGACATTATCTTGATGGTCGGTGATGACATAAAACCGTGGTCTTTGTGGGACCATAGCGGCATATCAACTAACATTAGGAGTCCATAGGAGAGGGTGGAGTTAAGAGATCGACCACCAGTATGGGAGCCGGTGGAAGCGGAGGAATGCGGCAGTAGAAAGGGCCGCCGTCTTGAAGGCTTATAGTGGGGTGGAATGTGAAAACCACCATGGGTGGAAGACAGGGACAACCGGCAGGCAAACAGGGGCCGCCCACCAGTGGCTGGCGGCGGGCATCGACAGACATGGTAGTGAGACATGCCACGTGGCTGGAGAGCCACGGTCTAACTGGACATAGTGGAAGGACCCCATGATGACTTGTAGGGTGGTTCGAAGACTTTTTTCCCACCACATCATGGGAGGAACAAACCATCCTGCTTCAGGGGGTCAGGTCGGAATGGGTCGGACAAGACCCAAACCCCACTAGCCCCTTTTCACTAAAATTACCATATCTTTTAAACTGTACATCTGATTAAAAATTCGTTAGTGGTTTTGGGACCCTTCTGAAAATTTTGCCCTTTTGATTTACTCTAAGTGGGTTTTCATGAAAGTTGATATACGACCTATGGCTTAAGGAGTATATTCTCCTAGAATCAAGCACGCTATGAGAAGGAATCTTGTGGCTCACTATGATGAGAATACTGTGAAGAGTGGGTATAGGAGACCCAACAATCCTAAGTGATGAGCAGGTCTAAGTGACCTAGCAAGCCTAAGTGATGAGCTGGTCTAGGTGACCCATCAAAACTAAGTGATGAGCGTGTCTAGGTGACTCAACGGGCCTAAGTGACTCATCCGGGATGAGTTCTTTAGCAGTACGAGGTGTTCATTGTATATGACTGACATTATTTCTTTTCATACTTTAGATTATATCTATGTGAGATGAAAACACTTTTTTCATACTTTCCTTTACGGTATTACTTTTTTGTTTTGGGGTACTTACTGAGTATTTTGTTACTCATCCCTACATGGGCTCCATCCACAGGTGTCGTGTCTTGTGAAAATGATAGACGTTTTGATAGAGACCATGGTGGTCGGGGACCAGGTGGTGCCTAGTGAGATCTGATAGACGATTTGTACTTCTATGGATTTAGGCAGCATCCCCCCCACCTACCCTTCAGGTAGGGTTTACCACAAATAGACTTTAGAAGATTGTACTTGTCTTTTCTTGGGCTAGTATTCTGGCCCCTTTTCTTTCAGTTTTGTATTGTTACTCTCGGTGGTTTTCTTAGTGGTGTCCATGTTTACTTTTCATTATTGTGGGATTGGGACGTGTGTCTGCATTCGTACAGGTACTCGGAAAAATGCCTCCCTCTTTCGTGATAATTTCTTTGGCACTAGTCCCTAGCCCCTTGCCTTTTGGAGGCAGGCTTGGGGTAGTCACAGCACGGGCCTTGGGGGAAGGGTCCGGAAAGAGTGGTATTAGAGGAAGTCGGTTCTACCTTAAGGACTAAGATTATGTGGATTTTTTTTGGTTCAATAGTGTTGAATGTTACAAGTTTGACTTTCAAGCTCAGGGAGACCAGTGTTGGTATGGTGGTTGATGTATCCATACACCAAGACCCTGAATTTTGCTTTTTTGACTAGGTACATGAAAACATTGATTGAATAAATCATTTATGAATTGAGAGTGTTATCATGTCCTTCTTGTGTTTGAGTCATCTCACTAGGTATAATCTATTGATTGTGGTTCATCTTGATCTATTACAAGATTCCACCATGCAGATTGTCGTCCAGGATTCCATTGCATGGACACGTGGACATTATACCTAATTATGAGGAGTTGGTACAGGGACCAGTACCAGAGGTAGCCCCACTAGGTGGTGCAACAATGTTACCACCACCCATCGATCATCAGTTCCTACCAGCATTACCGTTAGATGATTCATTTAGTCTTAGTTCCATGCATGAGTTATAGAGGTAAAGAACTCATAGGTTTAGGGGTGAGACTGACCCCCAGATAAATTAGGATTGGCTGGAGGTGATCAAATGTGTCTTTCATCTTATGAGGACTCCACCCTAATAGATGGAAATCTTATGTGCAAGCCTTCTTCAGGGATCGGCTGGGATATGGTGGAGCTTGATGATCGAGATGCATGACGAGGTAAACCTCACTTGGAAAGACTACGAGTGCCTCTTGACAAAGTATTTCATTCCATAGATGCTTTGTTCTATGCATATACAGGACCTACTGCACCTACTGCTAGGTACCATGACAGTAACAGAGTACTCATCGAGATTCACTGAGCTTTCTCGCTACATCACAGATATGGTGTGATACCCATTATTTAGGGTTTGGGATTTTGATCAGGGACTAAAACAGGAGATCAGGGTATCCATGGTGTCTCTTAGAATCTCTACTCAAGATGGGGTATTGGAGCTAGCCCTACTTGTAGAGATCTTCCTGTTCGAGCATGCTCCAGTAGGAGGAGCTACTAGTAGACCTCAGGCAGCGGAGTCTTCAGTAGTGGGTAGCAAGAAACATAAACAGAGACCCAGGTGGGTCATGCCTTTTGGGGGATGGCCCCAGGACACAAGGTCAGCAGTATGAGGCTCCCATGGCATAGGGAGTCATCATAAGAGTAGGGTGTGATAATTATGTAGAAGTCAGGGGAACATGGCTCATGATTACCCGATTCACTGTATAGACGAAAAACAGATGGTCGAGGGATCGTTGAGGTAGAGGTAGAGGGTCGATCAGGGTGGTCTGTCGGGTGGAAGACGCGGTAGGGGAGTAGGCAGAGTGGAAATCAGTGGGTGAAAGTTTGAGGTACTACCACCACCTCCCCCAAGTGGTCCACAACAGGCTCTGGGAGCTGGTGGATAGGGGCAGTCTCAGCTTCAGGAGATAGATTCCTAAAATCCCAACACTCCAAAGATGATTAATGTTATGATCTGTGTCTTCTACACCCTCAATTCATTTCTTATAGACACAGGTTCTAGTCACTCTTTCCTTGACATGGACCCTGTTCAGATATCAGATATTATGGTGGATTCATTGTCTCGGTCCTTATGGTTAGAGACTCATACGAGAGGGGATTTGATGATCACACACTAGTTCCGGTAGTGTGAGCATATTCTTGGATCCAAGAGCATCGGTTGGGATCTCCTAATAGCGGCGTCGAGGCCTTAAGACGTCATTATGGGTATGGACTCGTTATCCACATCCGATGCTCTGATTGACTATTTTAGGCATAGAGTGTGGTGTGTCTTTGGATATGGTAGTAGGTTCTCCTTTACCAGTGAAAAAGGAATTATTAAAACATAGGAAAGACTTTCTTAGAGTAGGGTACAGCTGATCACTCACTAGTTCTCTAATGTTCCAGGATTACCTTCTCACAAGGAGGTTCACTTATACTTTGAACTGTACCCCAGGATGGCACCAATATCCACACCATCATATTGGATGGATCTCTCGGAGCTTCTTGAGTTAAGGGTACAACTCAAAAACCTACAGTAGAAGGGCATCATAAGTCCCAGTGTTTCACCTTGGGTGGCCCCGAATCTGTTTTCCAAGAAGGCAGACAAGAGCCTGAGACTATGTTTGGACTATCGGCACATGAATCAGGTGAACATAAAGAAAAAATATCCACTACTTAGAATTGATTACCTCTTCGACCAACTGAATGGATTGAGGTGGTTATCGAAGATAGACCTCAGGTCTGGCTATCATCAGCTTCATGTATGGGATGAGGATGTGTTGAAGATAGTGTTTAGATGTCTCTATGGACAATATGAGTTATTGTTGATTTCATTCGGCATGACCAATACCCCAGTAGTGTTCATGGGACTCATGAACAAGATCTTTTGGCCTTACCTTAACCGGTTCGTCATGGTCTTCATTGATTATATCCTGGTGTACTCGGTGTCTGTGGAGGAACAAACGACACAGTTGTGGATAGTATTGGATGAATTCTGGGAGCACTATATTTATGGGAAACTCTCTAAGTGTCAGTTCTAGATTTGGGAGGTCCACTTTTTGGGACATGTCATTTTGGAGGATGGAGTTTCAGTGGATCTAGTGAAGATAGAGGCGGTTCTTGCTTGGGAGCCACCCAGGAGCGTGACTGCGGTGTGAAGTTTCCTGGGTTTGGAAGGATACTATAGGAGGTTCATACCTGACTTTTCTAGGGTATAATTACCCTTATCATCTTTGACATTGAAGGTAAATCCCTTCGTGTGGACGGAGAAGTGCTAGTAGTGTTCCCAAGAGTTGAGGTAGAGACTGATGAGTACCCCCATCTTGAGACTGCTGGAGGAGGGCATTGGGTATGTAGTGTTTTGTGATGCATAAGGGACCAGACTGGATTATGTCATGATATAGGGGAAAGAAATTATTGACTACAGTTTGTGATATTTGAGGAAGAATAAGCAGAACTACACAACCCATGATCTTGAGCTGGCATCATTTGTCTTTTCTTTAAAGATGTGGCGGCACTACTTGATGGGTGAGTGGTTTACCATCTACTCAGACTACAAAAGTCTTAGGTATATATTCTCCTAGAAGGACCTAAACTTGAGGTAGTGGTAGTGTCTAGAGTTCCTCCAATACTCTGACTTTCATATAGTCTATACTCCTGGGATGGGGAATGTGGTGGTAGACACGCTGAGTAAGAGAACCGGGTTGTAGTTTCTGAGTGAGGCGTCAGTGAAGTTATTCGCGACATAGATAGCCTTTTTGGATGGTGATGGAGCAGTTTTCCTTCAGTAAATGGGTGTCACTCCCCAAATCTTATAGCGAGTTTGGGAGGCACAACTTGGAGGGGTGTGAACTGCAAGACCCAACATGCTCAGTTATCCATAGGGCAAGCCCCAGATGGATATTTTATAGGTAGGGAGAACATCATCCTTTTTAGAGGGCACACCATTGTAATAGTGGCATTGTGAGAGGAGGTTCTAAGGGAGTTTCACACCTCTCCCTTGGTGGTGAATCCAATAGTGGTAAATATGTACTAGGATCTATGATGTTAGTACTGGTGGTTGAGAATGAAGAAGGTAGTAGCAGAGTTCATTTCTTGGTGCATCACTTTTCAGCATGTGAAGGTAGATCATTAGGTCCTAGTAGGCTTGGTTCAGCCAGTTGAGGTTCTAGAGTGGAAGTGGGATTGTATCTCAATGGACTTCATGAAAGGTTTACCACACACATCCAAGGGGCATGATACCATCTAGGTGATTGTTGACTGACTCACCAAGTCAACTCACTTTCTACCCATCTAGTAGCAGGGTTTGGTAGAGGGCTTGGTATTCCTTTATGTTTAGGGGATAGTTGGCTTCATGGGGTGCCATCGATGATCATTTCAAACCAGGATGCTTGCTTTAAATCCTAGCTGTGGAAGTGACTATAGGAGGCATTTGGGACTTAGCTGCATTTGAGCACAGTATTCCACTCCCAGACTGATGGCCATATGGAGAGGACTTTCCATGTTTTGGAGGACATGCTTCGTGCTTGAATCTTGGACTTTGGTCATATTTGGGAGGACCACCTACCAGTGGTGTATTTTCTGTAAAACAATAGCTACAACTCCACCACGGGTATAGCACCATTCGAGGAACTATATGGGAGATGATATGAATCACGGTTATGCTAGACAGACCCAAGGGAGTCGGCACTCATGGGTCCAGAATTTGTACGAACTACCACCGAGAAGGTGCAGATCATCCAGTAGTGGATGTGGAATGTATAGAGTAGGTAGAAACCTTATTCTGATAGGATATAGAGTCCCTTGGAGTTTGATGAGGGAGGCGATGTGTTTCTTCATGTCTCACCATGATGGGGATTTGGGAGATTTGGTCAGTGTGGGAAGTATTCTTTGAGATTCGTCAGCCCTTTCTAGATTCTAAGTAGAGTTGGTGAGGTGGTGTACCACCTAGCTCTTCCCCCATAGATGCATCGAGTTCACAATGTCTTTCATGTGTTGTATCTGAGACATTTAATGCATGACCCATCACACGTCATCGACTGGGGCGATCTAAACATTGACAATGGGTGTACGTTTGTGGAGTTCTCAGTGGAGATAGAGGATTGACATGAGTGGTTCCTTTGTGGGTGGTCGATTCCTCTAGTACGCATTGGGTGGAAGAACAGGAATCTCCAGGAGACCACTTGGGAGCAGGAGGATCATATTAATTCTCAATACCCCCATTTTTGTAGCCTTTGTATTGGATTTCGAGGATGTAAATCCCTAAGGTGGGGAGAATGTAATGTCTTTTAAATTACATGAAATTATTTTTTAAAATCATATGGGATTATTGTGAGACTAGGCGCTCAGACATAACATGATTCTGAGGCCCGGTGAGCCCAGAATAAATGTTTAAATTTTTTTAGTTATTTAAAAGAGCATGCATGCATGGTTTTGGAAACTCCCAAATAGGTGGCTGGATTAAAAATCTGAGGGCACCGTTGCATCCATAATGACGACTTTACCAAAGGAAGGACCTAACCTCGACCGGCACGGGTCGAGGGTAAAATTTAATTTTTGATCATTTTAAAGAAAAATAAAATTAACTAAATATTGTTTATTTTATTCAAAAAAAATCACTATGATGAAACATCGAGCCAGCTATTTCATTTCATAAATTAAATAGCGTAATGACACTGAAACTAAAGTGTAACGGCGTGATGACTCTGTGTAACAGAAAAGCTAAAACACATTTCTCTAATTAATAGACTAAAAATAATTTGGGATATTTTCCACAATCTTGGAGTTTTTCTTAGAGGCTCTAGAGAATAACCATTGGTGAATGACAAATTTCCTGCTACGATAGACACCTTCCTTCTTTCCTTCCTTCCTCTTTGAAGGATCTCACCATCGATGAGAGTTGTGAATCGAGTATTGGAGAATGATGGCAGACCGACACTGTTATTCTCCAACAAAAGATCCTTTATCTTGGTAGGGGTTTAATTCTAATTGAATTATTTCTTTCCATATTTTTTATTTGGGTGATGATCATAGATCAACCCACAAACAGGTCAACATGCGAATTGATCGCATATATGGGATAGTTTTGATTTTGGGGTTTTGAATCAGGGTTATCCCTGTTTCTATGTGATCGATTCTTAGTGATGTTATTCTCCCATCCCCACTTAATTTAAATTCTAACGTAGATGGATCTGGGCTAACAAGAATAATGATCGGATCCATCTTTTTTGGGCATTATGTGTTATCTTGTTCTTCATGGAGCGAAGATCCAAGCCTCCAGCTCGATGGCTAGTAGAGATGGAAAAATGTGGTCTTAGAGGAACCGTAATGGTAGATAAACCCATAGTAGGAGGCCATGGGAAAGGTTTGCACCAGGCGATCGACCGTCGGCAGGGGAGCCAGCGATGGTAGAGGGTTGCGACCAAACAGGCCACAGCGGCGGCAAGGGCCACTGGCTCAAAGGCTAGTGGTTGAGTGGCCTGTAGAAACCACTACGAGTGGCATACAGGCGTTACCAGTAAGAATCCAATGGAGGGCTTCAGTTAATGTTGATGGAGAGCTACGGTCTAGCTGGACCATTGTGGTAAGACCCTATGGCGACCCACAGGATATTCAGAGATGCGGCACCCTCTGCGTCCCGGGAGAAACAAATTGTCCCTCTTCAGTGGGGTGGGTCGGTGCGGTGGGTCAAGCCTAGTGGGTCGGGTCGATCTGATGGTTTGGGTTGGACCTAGCGGGTTGGTTCGGATCAGGTCGGTCTTACTAGGTAGGAATGGACCTGGACCCAACCGACCCCTTTTCACTAAAATATCCATATCTTCTAAACCATGCATCTGATTGACGAGCCATTTATGACATTGGTACCCTCAAGGAAAGGTGGTAGTTTTGATACACTCTAAGTGGGTTTTCTTGGAAGTTGAGATATGACCAATGGCTTGATGAGTAGATTATCCTCGAATAAGGAGTGCTACAAGTGAGAATCCTATGGCTGCCTGTGACGAGAAGATTGTGACAGGTGGGTCTAGGTGACCCAATAGGACTAAGTAAAGACTGAGTCTAGTTGACCCAATAGAACTATGTGACGAGTGGTTCTAGGTAACCCAGCAGGCCTAAGTGACGAGTGGGTCTAGGTGACCTAGTGGGCCTAAGTGACTCATCGGGGATGAGTGCCTCAATAGTATAAGGTGTTCAGTGTATATGACTGATATTATTTCATTTCATACTTTAGATTATGCCTATGTGAGATGAAAACAGTTTGTGCATAATTTCCTTTATGGTATTAACTTTTTTGGGGTCCTTACTGAGTGTTCTGTTACTCACCCTTTCACTGGCTCTGCATTCATGTGTTATGTCTTATACAGATGACATACGTTTTGATAGAGATCTTGGTGGTCTAGGACCAGGTGGTTACCAGTGAGATCTGATAGAAGAGGAAAACTTTGATAGCTTCAAGTAGTATCCCCCCTCCTTCACCTACCCGTCAGGTAGTGTTTACCGCATATGAACTTCAAAAGCTTGCACTTATCTTTTGGTGGGATTATATTCTATAACCTTTTCATTCAATTTTGTATTGTTACACTCAGTGGTATTCTTAGTGGAATTCATGTTTACTTTTCAGCATTGTGTGCTACGGACATGAGTGTCTGTGTGTGCGTATAGGTACTCAGGAAAATTCCTCCAACATGAAAGATAATTCCATTGGTGCTAGTCACCAGCCCCTGGCCTTTGGGAGGTTGTCTTGGGGTAGTCACAACATGGGCCTCAGGGGATGGTTTGGGACACATAGAGATTATACTTAAAATTATATCATGACCACTCAATACCACATATTATCGCACTTATAAAATTTACTAGCTTCAATATTATTGGAAACCAAATGATATTTAGTATAAAAAATAAGTCATAAATCATAAAAAACCAACAATCATAACAAAGAGAAACATAACGGTACAACTGACATGACATAATAAATTAGGTAAAAAAATAGAAAAATAATAACAATGACTATATAACCTCTCATTTTCATGAAAATACACTTTTTATTAGAACCACCACCCAACTTTGACCAAAATTAAAAGACCAACTATAATCCCATCAGACCTTATACTTTCTCTGAAATATATAGTTGTGGTAAAATAATAATATTATGTAACTTATCTACTCTATAAGAATATATTTTAAAAAACTAAACCAAATTCATGCTAGATTTAAAATTCCTTCTTTACAAACATTTATTTAAAAATATTTATTACTTGGTTTTTAGTTCATTGGAATTGGGATTGTAAAAAACTTGTGATATTCATATAAAAATTTACATTTATGAGAATCCCATATAATTACAAATAATAATATAGTATAAATTGAATCCACTCAAGTGATGAGAAAACTATAAATAAATGTAAATAATAGAATTTCAATAAAGGAATGATTACTATAAGTAAATAACAGTATCATCCAATACTGAAAATGGAGAATTAGATAAATTAACTGATAAAAATTGTAGTAACAATACTCAAACAAAGAAAATAAATAATTTTTATCTTGGTAGAACCTTAAATAGAACTCTGATTAAGGTCCCATAGTATTATAACATACCTAGTCAGGCTGATACATGAAACAAGTGAGAGGATAACATCATTTTTTGGGGGTGTTTTCTATAAAAAAATATGAGATTATTGGATTACTTCAGTGGAAAATAGTGATAATCACTTATTATATGACTAGATAGAGAGTCACACATAACTAGTTGAATGGGACCTCTACCCATTTTAGGATTTTCTAACCAAGAACCCAATTTTTCCCAAGATGTTAGTCATGGGTGTGGGTTTATATTAATAACATGAAAATAATAAATGAATAATAATCATATATAACTATTTCAAAAATAACTTCTCTTTATGCCACCGTATACCCCTTTTTAGTATCAGTTCCTAATAACACACATAAAAATCAGTCAATAATTACATTTATCTCTCAACATAACTGAGGATGATAAATTGATGAAATAATGGGATCAGACTAAGGTTGTAACTAGCTTAATGAAAACCCCTTTTTAAAAAATTTCCAATAAGGATATGGAAACATATTTAGAATGAAACAAAAATAAGACATTATTTAACTAAAAATAAAACTATTAAAAACACATTAAATAAAATTTAATGACATTTTATTAATTTATAAATTCCTCTTGGTCTCATTCAGAAGAAAAAATGAATCTGATATGAATAAAACATTTAAAAATCATTAAAATGGAGGAAAATTTAGAAAACCAAGTCCATCCTTTTCCATAAACCATTGTAAAAAATAAGGTTATCATTCCTTCCAACTATATAAAAATCAATATAATTATTTTTTAGAGGGATTCTTTTGGAAAAAAATCAATAATGAATTTTTACTATAACATGAGATATAAAACATGTATAAGAATAGTTTTTTATTAATGGATTTAAAATGAGAAATAAATAAATTCTTTATCTTTTAAAAATTTATACATGGATCCACCTATATCTACCAATGATTCATAAGATGATCCCAAGATCGTAGAGACCTTTTCAAGGTCCTCAATCACCATTCCATGCTTCAAAAACCACTAAAATAAATAGAAATAATTCTTGAATCCAAAGTATCGTAATGATTTTACTGATTCCAAAATCATTGGGTGAAATAATGGTGTTGAACCCTAAACTATGGGGTGTGGTACATAGAGGACTCACACCCAACCCAAAGCCTTATAATAGACCAAATTAGTACACCCAATCTGATTGATACACAAATTAAGAATCTATAATGTGACAAATGAGATTTAATTATAGTAATTGAGTCTTATATTTAAATAAAACTATTATAAAATTA
The DNA here is from genome assembly GCA_963277665.1 of Viscum album. Lineage (NCBI taxonomy): Eukaryota > Viridiplantae > Streptophyta > Magnoliopsida > Santalales > Viscaceae > Viscum > Viscum album. Next base: position 1,348,209,029 of record OY728127.1, on the reverse strand, counting down.
AAATTTTAATATTTTATGGAATAAAAATCTTAATTCAATCAGATGAATATCAGTTTCACACATACTTGGTCAAAATAAGCCTTGAAGGAGATTTTGAAATTTTATCTTATAAAAAGAGATTTTAAGAATAATTGAAAATTTGGTATTTAACTATTCCTAATTTTAAATATATTTATAAGTTATGATATTAAGAATTAACCTTTTATTGACTACCAATTTGATATAAATAAAGATAAGATATTTTGGAGGTAAAAAATGGATATTTTTTAGAAATTCACTTAAAAAAGAATAGTTTCATTCCATTTTAATTAATCTATATAATCATTAATGTTAAATTATTAAAATTAAAATTTTATATTATATATATATATATATATCCATATAATTATAATCACTATTCATATAGTTAATGTAATATCATCTAATGTTCCAAAAATGCATTTCTTGAAAAACTATTTTTCAATAAGTTTTGCGGCTTTATATTTAAATTAAATTTGTCCACTACTATGAATTGATTTTGATAAAATGGATTGTATATTTTTAATCATAATAATTAAAGTTAGGTAATATTTTCAACTTAATTTTTTGTTATTATAAACCATATAAATAGTAAGAATTTATTACTACGGTTGAGGACAAAATGGGTTTACCGGGGGTTAATCTATAAGGATAACATCTAAAATGTCATAATAACTTTATAAAAAACTATTGGTTGTTTGTATTTGGATATTAATATTATATGCATCTTATATGACCTATTTTGGAGTGATTTTTCCATAATAGTGGATTGAAATTATTTTAAAACATTTAAACATTACAAGTGTCCCACTCACTTCAATTACAATATGGAACCTCATTCCCACACTTATTTACACCTCATAAGACTTTAATATTGAAACAAATATAAAAAAATACTCCCAAGAATCCTTATAAATGTTCAATAGTTATTTTTATTCCTAAAATAACAACCCTATGATCCTTAATAAGATATCTAAATGAGGTTTTTTCTAAATGAAGGTAATAATCTTCACCAAGATCTTTCTTTTTTACTCATTCTTTTAACACATTCCATTATGTCATAATAATTAAAATATAATTAAAAAAATCAACCTAATATTTATATGTTATTTTTTTATGGAATAATTTCTTCTCTTCTCCATCCTCATTAAATGGTAAACAAAACCATCGCGAGTGTGTATGTAAGATTACCGCCTCGCAAATCGATGTACTTTTTTCTATCGTTGACTCACATAGATAGTCATAATGATAGAACAATGAATATATATGATAATTATTAGATAACATTGAGTTATTAAATTTAATATATCATCTAATTCCTAGCTATTTCACCCATTAGGTAAATTAAAACATCGCTTGTGCATACGTACGACATGTCGTCTCCAAAAAGTGATGTGATTCATTTTACATTTTCAAATGTTGTGAATGATTATAAAAATTTATATAATGGATAAATATGATATTTATAATTTTAATATCACTCTGTATGTGATTTGAATATATCCAATTCACATGAATTGAAAATTCCATGACAAAACATGAATGATAAAATTGTGCATTTAACACCTAAAGCAATTGTAATAAAAAAATATTATCAACAAATGGGTGATATGATGTAATAAGTTTACCGTATATGATATTATAAATACTAATATTGTTCTATTATAAATTTATAACATTTTTAAATTAATTATAATGGATTTTAAAACACTTTAAACTAAATGGATTCATGAGGTAATGGATTTGATCTCAATTTACACTCTAATGAGATATATATGTTATTATGAACCTAATAGATTTTAAAAGGGGTATATACTGACCCTTTGGTATATTTAATTTCAATACATATGTATTAATTATTATTAAAATTTTAATTAATATTTATTCTTTTAAGGGGATACAATTTAAAATTTCCCAAAGATTTAAAGATTTATTTTACAATCTCATTTTTTGAGATTGCCTAAATTTTCATTGAAGGAATATTATAATCCATCCAAAATAAAAACAATTTATCTTCTTATACCCTAGATATTTAAGTAAATTACATAATTTATTTCCAAATTCTCCCTCATGGGAACTTGAATCATGTATCAAAATGTTAAAAAGGATAACTGATCTTATTTCTCTTTTGGATCACGTACATTTTTTTCCATGTCCATATTTTTCAAAATTATTTTACAAAGTCACTTTTATTACTAAAATAATTTATTAAGGGAATTTTAATTTATCATTAAAAATTTTACATTTTTTTAATTGAATCATTTCAATGTTTTGAGAAAGTTTTTCATTGTATTTTCTTTAAAAAATCAAAAGGAATTTTTTTAATGTATATGGCATTAACGGACATCCCTGCCGCCATAACCCGATTATGATATATAGCTTCATATACACTTATTAAATTGTTTTAGAAAGAGAAATATTTAATTAATTATTATTTTATTATTTCTATTCCATTTTATTCATTCCTCAAAGGACATTACTTTATTTTAAAACCAATATTTCTAATGAACCTTTGGTCATATTTTATCTCTTATTAATTTTGGGGGTTTTTTTTGAAATTTTAATTTTATTATGATCATTAGATAATAAATTTATCTTAAATATCTATATTATTTTTATCATGGATATTATTATTTCATAAATCATCTACCATTTTTACAAAATGTGTTTTACTGTTAATTTTATTCGATTGACTAGTGAACATTTTGATAAATCTATATTAGTTACACAATACTGTAATTTATTGATAAGGAATATTGTTTATGAATTGAATTGGTCATTAAATATGTAAGGAATGAATTGGATATACATTTACTGGTGTGGATTACTAATATATATCCCCTTGAAGCATTGATAGTTATCATTAGAAAATTTATTTTGGAAAATTAAATTGGTTTTTGTGGAATACCTACCCATCGATTAAACTATCATGGCATAAGGATTTGAAGGAATAAATATCATGATGTATGATATCATGATGTCTAGTATTATTAATTTCATTCATTGATAAATTAGTTATTATTATTGATGAGATTATTTCATTTATATTATCAATAGATTCATTTCATAAGATATTTATATATTAAATGGATTTTTTTCAGTTATTTACATTACGATATTGATTATTCTTTATTTCCTCATTATGATATCCAATTTATGAAAATAGACTGATAATTTGAGCATAAAATTATTTATTTACCATTCCCTAGGATATGAATAATAATTCTTTGAGTGGTTTCGAGGATTCTGAATTTGTTTCTATTACTATGTTTTATAATTTATTCCAAATGTAAAATTGGAATCATATATGTATCTAGCTCTTCAAGACTAATAAACTGATTATTTTTTGGTATTATAAACCTTATATGTCTTAAAATATAATAAATTATACACCAATTCTAGGTTACAATATTTTTTGTTGTTATAGTTGGTTTGAGAAGAAGTTTAACAGAAACCATTGGAACAATATTTTGGAAAAAATATATTAGGGAAAATAACCCTATGAAAGAACATGTGGATATGTGTAATTATAGAATACTATCATGATTGTTTTGGTAAGTTTTGATAATGTATTTTTCCTAGAAATTAATCCCTTTGATGGATAATACAAGTGGACATGGTTTTTGAACCAATGCATCGAGGGGTAATATCCTAGAAAAGAATTGGTCAAGTATATCTTTTCCATCTTTCTATAGCACGGTGAGTGTTCCCTTATCACACACAAGGTTTGAAACTCTAATAGGATATTATTTGGATAATTAAAATTTATTTTACAAACCATTATGAAATATCTTATAACATTTCTGTGATTTAATGATATTCCCAAATTTACCTAGTTTATAATTCTGATATTAACAATGTAAAAATTTTCAATTTATTTTAATTGTTAATTTAGATTTAGAATTACATATTTTGATTTAAACATTATAATGATATAATATAATCCATTATATGACACTATTTATAAATGGAACATGGAAGAAATAATTGTAACAATACTTGTGGCCAATATAGAAATTTCTCATCAATGAAAGCCCATAGAAATGTATTGAACCTCGTAAGATCATGGACATGTTAGGATAGATAACATAGGTTATGTCTAATAAACTTGAAAATATGTAGAAACATTATTTTCCATAATATGATACTGTTGTATTGGATCATTTAATTTTAAAAAAAACCCCAATATTTTAGTCAATCAACTATTCTGGTGGCAGTTGAGCAATAGATTATGTTTCATGAAAATATATTTTGGCCTTGGGATGTGATGAAAGAGGAAAAAGTTATACTTATATTATATTGTATTAAATGTGATTCTAACCAATGGAAAACATTATTCTTGAATACTATCGAGGAATAAGAAATAGAACACATGGAATGTGGATCTTTTAAAGTAACATTCTTGGACAAATACTTCCCTTATGGGAGACAAACTGAAATGAAGATAAAGTTCCTTATCATAAATAAAAAGGAATAGGAATGTGTTTCTATAAATAAGGATACCTTTAGAATACGGGATTGGTATGTTATAGATAACATACATAATATGAAAATCAATATTGACCATTTCATTGATGGTCTAGTTATATCTCTGACGGTAATTACTTTCTCTAACCCTTTCATCATATGACTAAATAGTTTTATGCTCCATTATAATGAAGAAGTAATTTTCTAAATCCTATATATTCAAGATTAGTAAAGAGATTAACTGGTTGGATAAAAACCATGAAAAAGGGAATACATCAAAGAATAAGAATAAAATGAAGTTCCATCATGTGAAAATTATGGAAAGAAACATCCTTTAAAATTCATGAAAGGTGTGATACTTTGTTAAAAGTACAAAGAAAAGTGTTATATGGATAATTAATTTAAGGTAAATAAAGATATATCTATTATCCAATTCCTTAACTATAATTAAATTGTGCATTTATCAAACCAAAATCCCAAGTGTCAGGGGAACTTACTACAGAATAGGACGAGGGGATAAGGTCATGCTTTTTTTATCACTACAATTGAGGTTAATGTCCTTAAAGATTTGGTGGAAGGTATATTAATCATATATTAAAATTTATATAATTAATTTTTTTACTTCAAATATTTTTAATATTTTATATCTTCCATGTTTTTCTGAAAAAAATAGATATTTTCCTAACACATTAAGAAGGGAGTTTTTAGTCAAAATACATTGTAGAAATTTCAATGTGACAAGGTTGTGTCATGAAGATGACATTATAACACATAAATATGATATATTTTAGGAAATAATTATTATACCTATGGTTGAATTTGATATAATATTTATTATGGAATGTATTTCAAAATATGGTGAAAATTTTTATTTCGTATAGAAGGAAATTTTGATTCATAATGAAGGTGTGGAATTGCATACCTTTAGAAGGGAAACTTCATCATCTGAGTCAATCTTATATCCACCCCCTATATCTCTCCTAAATGTGATGATTTGAGAAGAAGATTATACACATATAATGGATTGAAAAGGTAATGTTAAAATTGAGGATGTACCTATTGTATGTGAATATATTGATGTATTTCATGAGTAATTACATGGACATCCACTAAATCGGGAAGCGTAGTTTTCCATTGATTTAATACTTGATGCAAGACTAATATAAAACATTCATAATGAATAGAAACTATGGAATTATATTATTTTAAGAAATAACTATATGAATTGTGTGATAATGGATTTATACACCCTTTTGTTACACATTTGGGAGATTTTACTGTTTTCATTTAGAATAAATGTGGGTCAATGAGGGTATACAGTGAAAATAGGGAAATCAATGATATTATGATAAAGAAAACCTATAATCTACCAAACATTGATTATTGATTTGATCAACTTTATATATCTCAATATTTTTTAAATAATGACCTTTATTCTGAGTATCATCAATTTTGAGTAAAGAAGGAAGATATTCTAAAGACAGCGTTTCAAATGAGGTATGGACATTACAATTTTACAATAATGCAATTTGGATTAACTGATTAAACCTTATTTTTATGGATATAAATAATATATTATTGAAGGAATATATTAATGATTTTTTGTGGTACTTATTGGTGATATCATTTTATATTATAAAAGATACATGGACCAAGACAATCACTTTTAGATCATTACTGTTAATCTTAGAAAAAAATATTTAACTAGGAAATTTTGAAAGTGGGAATTATAGATTAAAAAATGTTCTTTTCATTGCCATATTTTCTCTAGGAATATAATCTCAATAAATCCTATAAAGACAAAGTCATTCAAAGAATTTCATACATGAATAAATATAAATGTGGTGCGTAGTTTCATTTGTTTGACATAATATTATTTGTGATTCGTTAAATGTATTCCCGGATTGGATAACCTTTTAATGAAGCATATAGGTAAAGGGATATAGTTAACATTAAAATAGGGATGCGATTAATGTTTTGAATAATTTAAGTAGAGATTGGTCAACACTCTAATTTTGACTTTACCATTGGTCAATGATGAGTATGTGATATTTAGTGATGCATCGAAGAATGGATTTGGTTGATTCCTTATTTAGAGTGATAAAGTTATTACTTATTTATCATAAAAGATAAAGAATCTTGAGAAAAACTATCCAACCGATTATATTGAGTTGGTATCCATAGTATTTTCTTTTAAGATATGAATACATTTACTATATTGTAAAATATGTGAGATATAAAAAGTACATAAGATCTTAAAATTAATATTTTCAAATATATAGATCAATGTGAGGAAAGGGAGATGGATATAGTTACTCAATTATTATGATTTCCCAATACAATACCACCCAAGGAAGGAAAATAAGTTAACAGATGTATCGATTGGTAAATATCATGGAGTTATGACCAAAATAAGGATTGATAGGGATCCAATTTTCATTGATATAGTAAACATGTATATTTTTATTATTATGAAAGGGTATGAATAATTACTTTTTTCAAATGATTAGAAAATCCATCTTTATTACAAGAGATAAAAATTTCTCAATCTAGTAATTAGAATTTCCAATAGTAAATTAAAGCTGTGAATAATGGGAAATTGGTAGACATCGCATTTGAAGATTGAATTATTGAATTTACAAAGAGACTATATGTTTCATAAATACCTAAGATAAAAAGGTAATTTTTAGATGATTATATCATCACAAATTTCATTATACACCCTGGTAGAACCATGATATATATGGTCTTGAAGAAATGTTTTTTGTGATATAATATAAAGTGGTAAATTATTGATTATTTATAAAGATACTTGGTTTTTTAACAAGTGAATTATGAGAGACAACATCCTAGAGGAATAATGCAACCTCAACCCATTCTTATGTGGAAATTGGATGATATTACTAAAGAATATTTCTTTAGAGTACCAAATACTCCTAGAAATAATGATCCAATATGGTCAATTGTTGATTGCCAAAAATATTTGCACATTTCATTGTTATAAGAGAATATTTTTCACTTAATATCACTAAAATACACTATATTATTGAATTTTCAATAATTAATGGTACACCTCATTCAATTTTGTTTGATCATGATCCCTATTTTATATCAAAATTTTGGAAATGTCTTCAGATGTCTCATTATACATAGGATCATTTGAACACCACTTACAATCCTAAAGCTGATGGATAGTCTAAAAGAACTATTTAAATATTTTAAGTCATGATGAAATCATTATCACATGATATTAAATGTATTTTTGGTTAGTATTTACATTTTTTTAGAGATTTCTTATTATAATAGCATACATTAAAATATTTAAATGGTGTCATATAAAACATTATATGGAATGAGATTTCATACACTAACTTTTTGGGATGAAGTTTGTGAAATGAAACCTATAGACCTTGAAGATGATGAAGCTACAATAATAAATCTAAAGACTATTTGAAAATCATATTAATGTATCCCTAATTAGTTAAAATATTTGTACAGATAAATGAATAAAATATTTTTAATTTCAAGTGGGATATCACATTTTTTAATGTATCTCTATGGAATGGTGTTATAAATTTTATTAAGAAATGAAAACTGTGCCCCAGGTGCATTAGACGTTCTGAAATTTGGGAAAGAATTGGATTTGTGTATTACCAATTGTAAATGAAACAAAGTCTCTCTAAATTGCTTTATGAGTTCCACATTTCATAGTTATGTAAGTACAAGCTAGATCCAACAAATGTCCCCACCTCTAAAGAAATAAAATTTAGAGAAGAGATATCTTACTGTGAAGAGCCTTTTAAAATTCTTTAAACTAGAGATTTTTTTTACAAATCATGTGAATAGACTGGTAATGGTACTTTAAATAAATCATAAAATTGAGGAATAAACATTAGAAAAATAAAATTTTATAAATAATAACCACCCTCATTTGATCAAAAAGTAAAAGTTATGAAAATCTCAAGGATGAAATTTTTATAGGACGGAAGAATGTAACAATAGAGCATAAATTATAGTATATGAATATTTTATTTTAATAAACCTAAAATAAAATTGTCATTTTAATATTTCATGTCATAAAAATTGTAATTTGATCATATGACTGTCTATTTCAATCATTCTTTGTCAAAATAATCCAAGAAGGTTTTTTTGAAAATTTCCCTTGAAATAATATTTTATGAATAATTGACAATTTAGTATTTAATTATTCCTACATTTATTTATAAAAAAAATTATAATATGTTGAATTAACCATGAATTTTATTTCAATTTTATCTAAATAAATATATTCTCATTTGGAGATAACATTGATATTTTTTGGAAAACAATTTTTTAAAGCATAATGTATTTTCATTTTAATTAATTAAAATAATATTTAACAATTAATGTTTTAAATGAAATATATACATTATATATCTAGATATATGAATTTATATCCATATAATTATTATTAATAGTCATATAGTTAATGTAATATCCTCTTATACTTGAAAAATGCATTTCTTAGAGAACTGTTTTTCAACATATTTTATGTCTATATTTTTAAATTAAATTTTTTCCCTTCTATGAATTGAATTTAATAAAATAAACTAAATATTTGGATTAATAATTAATAATATTATTTAATATGTTCTTATTAAATTTTGTTCATAACGAATAGTAATAATTGAAAAAATTATTTACTACGGTTAGGGTCAAAACATGTTTATTAGTGGTTTAATCTATAAAAATATTGATTAAAATGACCTAATAACTTACTAAAAATACATTGGTTAGTTTTATTTACACATTAAACTTATCACATTTGAAATATGATCTATGTTTTCCCTTATTCATAGAAAGTTACTTGACATTATTTTAAAACATTCAATGATCATAGGTGTTCCACTCATAGCTATTATAAAAGGGAACCTCCTCCCCTCACCTATTGAGACCTCATAAACCATTAAACTTAAACAAATCCTACCAATATCTCTCCCAAAATCCTTATAAATTACCTAGATGTAGTTATATTCCCAAAATAACTACGTTGGTGTCCTTAATAAGTGATCCAAAGGTGGTTTTTCTAAGCGAAGGTAATTTTATTCACCAAGCTCTTTCTTTTTTTACTTATTCTTTTACCACCACAAATTATGTATTAATAATTAAAATATAAAAAAAATATCTAACATATATTGATATTTTATTATGTTTATTTAATAATATTTATTCATCCCATTATTCATCAAATGTGAAACAAAACCATTGATTGACTGTACGACATACTACCCACCATGTGAATTGATGTAACTTGTCTTCCATCTTCAACTCAGATGGATATTCATAATGATGGAACTACTAAATTTATATGATAATTATGGAATAATATTGATTCTAAAAATTTAATATATCATTTACTTCCTAATCCCTTCACGCATTAAGGAAATTATAATGTCGCTCAGGCATACATATGGCATACTGTCTTCATTAAGCGATGTGACTCGATTTCTATGTAAAAAATTCATGAATGATTCTAAAAATGTACCTAATGAATAAATATGTTTTTTATAACATAAATATCACTCTAGTGATAATTTAACTACATCATATCCACAATAACTAGAACTTCCATGATAAACAAGCATGAGAAAATGAAGCAATTAACACCTGAAATAAATGTAATAATGAAATATTATTAACAAAATGGTGATAATATGTTATAAGAGGATAATATATGATATTATAAATATATATATGGTTATTTAATAAATTAATAATATATTTAAAATCATTATTAAGGATTTTAAATCATGTTCATCAAAACAGAATCATGAGGTAAGGGATTTTGTCTTAATTTACACTCAATTGTGACATATTTTTTTTTCTAAACCTGTTCACTTTTATGTGGTATATATATATATTAACTTTTGATATATTTAATATGAATAATATTTTATTATTTATTATTAATTTTTTAATTCATGTTTATTATTTCAAGGGGTTACAATTTAAAAGATGCCAATGAGGTAATGATTTATTTTACAATCTCATTTTATTGGACTGCCTTACATTTCATGGAAAGAATATTATAATCCATTCATTATAAAATATATCAATTTTATTATCCCTTATATATTTATAAAGTTTCCATATTTTATTCCAAATTATCACCTCTTTCAAACATGAATCATGAAATGAAATGTTTAAAGGGAAAGCTGATCTTATTGATCTTTTTGATCGGGTACATTTTTATTTCATATCCATATTTGCCTAAATTTTCTACAAAAGTAATTTTTATTACTCAAATGAATTATTAAGGACATTTTATATAATCATTTATTTTTAAAAAATATTTAATGGAATTTTTTAACTCTTTTCTGAATGGGTATATTTATCTTTTCTTTATTAAAAGGTAAAAGAAATGTTTTTTTATATAAACGGCATTAACAAACATCCCTGACCCCAAATTATTATTACAATATTTAGCTTCTTCTACACATTTTAAACTTTTTACAATTAAATATCTTTAATAAAATATTATTTTAATATTTCTCTTCCATTTTCTATATTTTTATAAAGGACATTACTTTATTACAAAACCCATCTTTCCGGATGAACCGATTTTCATATCTTATTAGTTATTAATTTTTTCTTCACTGACTACCTATTGAAACATTATATATCTTATGATCATTTTACATTACATTTATCTTAAATATAAATTTTTTTTCTTCGTGGATGAGATTATTCAATGAATTTTATAACATTTTCACATATAGTTTTTTAATAGGAAAGTTATTTGATTGATTGGGGAAAATCATGATAAATCTATATTCTTTACTCATAATTGATATTTATTGATAAAGAATATTTTAAGGAATTGAATTTATTACAAAATATACGAGGAATTAATTTTACATATAGTTATATGTGGGTCCAGATTATAGATAGCCCCTTGGTGCATCGACAGGTCTAATGAGACATATCAGTTGGCTAAATTAAATGGTAAATTTTGTGTATACATTCCCATTGATTAAACTATCTCAGCATAATGGTGTGATGGTATAGATTTCATGATATTTAAGATCATGAAATCCAATGTTATGAATTTTATTAATTGAGAATATATATATTATTATCCATGAGATTATTGAATTGATTTTATCTATTGATGAATTGTTTTTCAACATATTGATTAAATGGTATGTGTATTCAGTTATTTACATTTCTATATTGATTATTCCTTATTTACTCATGATATATTTCATTGTACAAAACCTTTACTGGTTATTGGAGCTCACCCTTATTTTTTTCATTCACCATATATGAGTAATATTTCTTTGAGTGAGTTCAAAGATGCCAAATAATTTCTATTACACTATTTCATATTTTATTTCTGATGTAATATGAGTGTCTTTTATGTATCAAGATCTCCATGAATATTAAATGGACCGGTTATTTAGGTTTAGAACTCCTTTATCTATTCCAATGTAGTAAATTATTCACTAAATCTAGGTTACTAAAACCAGGGTTATTAAATATAAAACCCTATAAATACAATTAAAGGTATATAAATCAAGATGAATGATAAATAGGGCCATAAATATACACTTTTATAACTTTCTCTGTGGGTTGAACACTGACCACCCTTGACGTGGAATGATTTAAATATGCTATAGTGAAATCATCTTCCCAAAAATCCCTAATTAGCAAACCAAACCCAAATAAATGATAAGGAGAATATGAAGGAAGAATGGAGGAAGGGGTATTTCCAAGAATAAATTCAACAAAACCATCTCAAATTCCTGTGATTGGAAAGTGATAAAGACGAGATAAAATAGAGATAAAGAGGAATGTTCCCATTTCATCCATTCTAATGTGATGAGGGATTCTTGGGGGTTCTAAATTAGGATTTTCCATGAATCACCAAATATTCCATGATAAAAAATTATCCAAAAATTAATAGTAAATATAGCCATATTGTCTATGTAATTGATCCTAAGGGACCAAGACACATTATTTCATGGTTATTAGATCACAGTTTAGTTATCCTCAATAGGTTAGAGGCCTCAACCCTTGATGGACTAAACTATAGTATGGTCTATAAAACATGGTTCAGGAACATGGAAATGGTTAGAGATCTCATACCCTCAAGAATAGTCATTATGCCACAATCTGTAGATAGTGACGTAAGTTCTTCCTAAATGGAAAAGAGGTTGACTTATCCTCTGGGAACCTTTTCAACATAGATATTTGATAACTCCACAAGGATTCCACCTTGTAGAATATCAAAAAAATTATATTTTAACTATGGGACTTCCATGACCTTGAACACCATAACGCGGTACCCAATATCAATGTTTTAATACCCTATTATGTGTAGTATGCAACCTCTAATAACTCATGACTCAATCAGGGTGATTTTACTCTAGACCAATCACTACTGGAAACTTATACTTTACCAACTATTTCAAACCATTGGTAAAGGCTAGACAACTATTGGTATAAACTATAGCAATGTTTGTCCAAACTGTTTGCTCTGGATCCGTGGGGATAGACATATTCCAACAGTTCTCATAGAACCTTTGGTATATGGGTGATTAAAGGATTATATACTAACGTTTACAAGAAAATATTGGTATAAATGTTTACCAATGGTTTAAAACCATTGGAAATATCAAAATCCATGTTTATACCAACAGTTTGGAAACCGTTGGTATAGACTTTTACCAACAGTTCCTCACAAACTGTTGGGAAAATTCAAGTATAAAATCTATACCAATGGTTTTTAAACCGTTGGTATATATATATATCAATGGTTTCATGTAAACTGTTAGTATATGTTTCCCTTCCAAACATATTCCAACGATTGTAAAACGTTGGCATAGCCTTTATGTACCTGCAACAGCAGCAGGCTTGTCTTCACCCTGTGTACATTCCGCAATGCACTTCCACTAGTTCTCAATACACACATACCTTTAGTTCTATATTTAATTACACAGTACACACATATAGAATTAATAGTAATTACAGAAAGTATACACATACAACAAGTATACCCATACACCATTAACACATAATTCATAAGTTAATTAAATACATAAAGAATTAAATTCAGAATTATTAATTAAATACATACAATATTGAATTCTCTATAACACATATAGAATTGAATTCATAATTTAGAAGGTAATAACCCCTGTATAATAAAATCGTGTTTCAGGTTTTGAATATGGCATTGTTGTTCATAGGCATGGGTGAATTTAGATGATATTTGAATTTTTGATAATGTGGTATGCCATGTTGTAGTAAGGGGTAATGTGACATGGGGTATAGGCTCTAATGGTTTATACCTATCCAAGGGGGTAGGGGTGTATAGGGTGGGTGGGGCTATCCATGGGGGTGGGGGTTGTCCAAGGGGATGGGGGTGTCCAGGGGTGGGGGTTGTCCAGTGGGTTGGGGGAGCTGTCCAAGGGGGTAGGGGGTGACCAGGGGGTGGGAGGGGTTGTCCAGGGGTGGGGGTTGTCCATGGGGGTGGGTGTGTCTAGGGGGTGGGGGTGTCTAGGGGGTGGGGGCTATCTAGGGGGTTGGGGGATGTCCAAGGGGGTAGGATGTGTCCAGGGGTTGGGGTGTCTGGGGGATGGGGGATATCTAGGGGTGGGGGGTTGTCCGGGGGGCTGTCCATGGGGGTGGGGTGTCCAAGGGGTGGGGGTTGTCCAGGGGGTTGGGGGTTTTTCCAAGGGGTTCGGGTGTCCAGGGGGTGGGGGGTTGTCCAGGGGTGGAGGGCTGTCCATGGGGGTGGTGTGTCCAGGGGGAGGGGGTGTCCAGGTGGTAGGGTGGTGTCCAAGGGGTGAGGGGGCTATCCAGGTGGTGGGGTGATGTCTAGGGGGGTTCTCCAGGGGGTGAGGGTTTTCCAGGGGGTAGGAGTGTCTAGGGGTGGGGGTGTCCCGGAGGTGGGATGGTGTCCAGGGTGGGTGGGGGGCTATCCAAGGGGTTGGGGGTGCTGTCTATGGTGGTAGGGGGTGTCCCGGGGGGTGGGGGTGTCTAGGGGTGGGGGTTGTCCATGGGAGTGGGGTGTCTAGAGGATGGGGGTGTCCAGGTGGTGGGGTGGTGTCCAGGGGGATGGAGGGGTTGTCCAGGGGGTTGGGGGTTGTCCAAGGGGGTAGGGGGTGTCCAGGAGTGGGGGTGTCCAGGTGGTGGGGGTTGTCCAGGGGGTGTGGGGGCTATTAATGGGGGTGGGGTGTCCAGGGGTTGGGGGTTGTCCATGGGGGTGGGGTGTCCAAGTGGGTGGGGGCTCTCTAGGGGGTTGGGGGGCTTTCTAAGGGGGTAGGGGGTGTCTAGGGGGTGGGGTTGTCCATGGGGGTGGTGTGTTTAGGGGTGGGGTTTCCATGTGGTGGGGTGGTGTCCAAGGAAGTGGGGGAAGTTCAGGTGGTGGGGTGGTGTCCAGGGGGGCAGGGGGTAGTCCAGGGGGTTGGGGTCTATCCAAGGGGGTAAGGGGTGTCCAGGGGGTGGGGGTGTCTAGGAGGTGGGGTGGTGTCCAAGGGGGTGGGGGTTGTCCAAGGGGTTGGGAGTGTTGTCCAAGGGGGTAGGTGGTGTCCAGGGGGTGGGGATTATCCAGGGGGTTGGGGCTGTCCAAGGGGGTAGGGGTTGCCCAGGGTGTGGGGGTGTCTAGTGGGTGGGGTGGTGTCCATGAGGTGGGGGTTTTCTAAGGGGGTGGGGGTTTCTAGGGGTGGGGGCTGTCCATGGGGATGGGGGTGTTCAGGGGGTGGGGGTGTCCAAGTTGTGGGGTGGTGTCCAGGGGGTGGGGGTTTTCTAAGAATGTAGATTTTTTATTCAATTAAAAACATGTTATTAAGATATCATTATATATATCCATTTTAGTATAAGATAAAAAAAATATTTTTATCTTCACTTTTAAAATTAATTTAAAACATATTAATGAGTAAAATATAATCCTTTGAAATAAATATAAAACTCATTATCTATAAAATTTCCTGCTTAAATATTTTTTACTTGGTTTTTAAGTTGTTGGCCATAGTATGGGATAAAAAATATAAACTTATAAAAATTACACTAAAGATAAATTCAAATATTACTCCATGAAAAATATCTTGCAATAACATGCACTCATGTTGAAAAAAACAAGAAATAAATTAAAATAATAGAAATTCAATGAGGGGAATCCTAATGGAAGTAAATAGAAACAACACAATCTCATGAAAAAGTTAAAGTGAAAAAATTATACACATATTAATTTAAGAAATAATACTCAAACAATGAAAAGAAATAATTTTTATCATCATAGATCCCTCATGGGAGAAATGGTTAGGGTCACATAGTAGTATAGTTTAACCAGTTGGAGTGATTCCCTCAAAAAGTTGGAAAATGGTGTCACTAGTTGGGGGTGCCCTAACTAATGTATAGATTGTTGAATTATTTAACTAGATAGTGGGTATAATTTCACATTACTTCATTTGTAAGGGAAACAAACATAACTTGTGGGAATGGAAATCTATTGTAATAGTGGGTTCTCTAGACTCAACTATGTAGTAATTTTGATTATCATATCATGTATACAGTTAGATATGCATGATGCACTCTTACCATTATAGTGTAGATATTTATATGTCCACTATTTAATGGTAATTTAAATAGATTAATTATCGTATCAAAAGGTTATAGAAGATCCCAAACTATAATGAGAACCTCGAGATACCATGACATTAATCTTAAACATATGTCCTATAGTCTAGATATATCTTACAGACTAGAAATAATAGATGTTTGACTATCATGTTCTGGGGGCTCATAATCATTGAGGCTTCTTCTCATGAAGTTTTAACTTGGTGATATCTAGTAGTGAGATCATGAGGTCAGACCTTCCAATAGGAACACCACATGTTTTTGGTGATATTGGATGTTCCTATCTATAGACATGTTTATTTGACTCCATACTTGAGATCATTACAAGTGTGTGTCATTTGATCACATACTTAGATGCAAGGAAAAAACATGATAATAAAATCATGTTGAGGTAGCTTTTGTTAGGTGAATCATTAGTGGTGTAGCATTAGTCTAATGTTCAAGAAAGGAATTTTCACTTCTAGGTTAAGGAAGTTATATATCTCTAGCCTTGTTGATCAGGATTACCTTCATAAGACCATGGTCAGGGAAGTCGAGGGTAAATCCATCCATTTATATCAAAAAAAAGAAAATCAAGAAAGGACAATGAAAAGGTTGTGTGGTCTTCTTTAGGAAATATTAATGAAAAAGATATTATATTACACAGTGCATGTTCCTAGGTTAGTTTTTATTGATATGACTATCTTTATCTTTTTAGGGGCCTTGATGGGCTGATAGAATCCACTCTTGATCTTGAAATATTATTCACTACTATCAAGATATGGTCCTAGAGGGTCACACACAATAGTGTATTCAAGAATCCGCCTTATTCAGTTTAATAGTTAAATAGGACTTGGTGGGCCTCACCATAGGGATACGGGTTTTTTCTAATGATATACAACCACCAAATTAATAAATAAATTAATACTATTTATGTTAAGAATAATTTGAATTGAATTTATTTATTAAATATATTAGTAATTTTTAAATTAAACACATGAAAATATTATTTGAATGAATATTACTTTAAAATATTCAAGGTTCATTTAATATTTTAAAGAATTACGAGTAATGATTATGGCTAGGGTATTATTGCATAATATATTTAATATATTACATGAAATTGAAAATAATATAAATGGTATTTATGGCTCAGTATAGTATTTATAATATAGTTTATATAGTGTGTAAAATATTCAAGGGTCGAGGAGGCAATTCATAGTAAGTACATAACACACTATATATATAGAGGAAGAGAAACATTCACCAATCACTATTCACAAAAAAAATGGTGATTGAATTTCTCTCTTCTTCTCTCACTTGTATTCTAGATAGAAAATTTCTTGATCAAAGTATTCAGATCTAGATCACCCTCATGCATCACAATAATGGTGATGAGATGATTGTTGGAGCATCGAAGGCATTATCGGATCTTTGTTCTAGCACTCAAAATTCGACAAACGGTGATCCTATAGTTTATTGAAATTCATGTGGACAATATAGTGGAATTCAGATTCAGATTATTCGAGCAGCAATCACTGATGAGAATATGAAATCAAGCGCGGATTCTAATCTATTTATTTATTTTATGCTTTTATTTTTTTCTTAAAATTCCTCATGCGAGATCCTCATGAGGTAATCAAGTAGTGTTTCACCGAGGACGATGAAGTCATATGGACCATTGGTGAAAAAAATTAAAATCCCACTTTTTTTGGATTTTTCTGCACACCCAGTTCCATCTATTGGTTTTATAGGGACATGTAAAAATTTTCATCCAAGAAAAATTAAATTTAAATTAATTTTAAAAGAGGGTGTCATGTTGGTCTTAACGCCGTAGATGGTGAGTAAATTTGACATCGGATGGCCATGTTACAGCTATCCAAAGTTTCAATTGGACCGAAATATATTTTTGTGGGTATTAAAATAAAAAAAACATATATATTTATATATATGTTGTGATACTTGAAAACTACGACATCAGTATTCACCACTGAAGCCACTAACCGGTGATATTTTGATCGCCGGAATTGTGAATTCTAATCATCGTATTTTACCAATGGTGGGTCCTTTTTATTTTATAAAATTATCTAAATCCTATTTTATAGTTTGATAAAATTGTACAAACCAAAAAAATGGAGGTAGGTGGACTTGAAAGCTGAATCTTCCTGATAGGTCAACTTTTTTTATTTAAAAAAAGAGGGTTCCCACTAGTTTTGTCAAAAAAGGAAACAAAAAGTCAAAAAAATCAATCTTCTTTTAGAAGATTTTTCCCATGTCTTGGACCCCCTAGTCCCCTCCTTGCTCGAGTGTATGTGCCTCCTCATCGAGCTTCTTCTGGTGCACCTTATACAACACCTACTGGCCATCTGACCACCTCTAGTAGACTGTAGGACCAACCTCCCTCCCATTGTGGATCCCTCTGATGTTAGTAACTCCCTTGTAGTAGCGAGCTCCTCAGCTGATCATCCTTCATCACTAGAGAAGATCCAGACCACCTCTGTCACAGTCCTCCTCCATATTATGGTAGACCGCTGCCTCCCGGAGCTCTGGTACGGCCCCTCCTTCTTGGTGAAACCTGACCAGCCAGCCCATGTTACAGTAGCCTCCACCCAGGCTGACCACCTCCAGAGTCCACTATCTCCTCCTAGGAGAGTTCCTACCATCTCCCTATTGGGGCGCGGATCCCGGCACCGCAGCGGAAGCCGTTGTTTTAGAAAACACATAAGAGGAGAAGATTTCACCCAAAGGCTTTTTATCACCCGAAGGCATTTTATCACCCAAAAGAATTTTACACATCACCCAAAGGCCTTTTACAACGCACCCAAAGGATTTTTCACTCGACACACGATACCCATGAATGTACAATTTTTTCCCGTACCGCTGATCATCACAACCGGGACACGCCGCTTGATCTCCGCAACCAAGAGGACTTTCGATACATGGCACCTTCATCATCATAGTCTTCAATCATCACCACTGACATGCCATCATTGACATAATCACCATCTTCGCTTCGCACCAGTTACCGAAAATGCGGCAACCTCTTCGTCGTTCTCTCTTGGTGGCTACATCTTTGTCATCCCATATTCCGAAACATGCTACCACATATTCTTATATAGACACCCAACCCATATCTCCAATAAATGCGGTCAACATTCATTATTCCATCAATTAATATTGGGAATAACTCTTCATTAATGTTGGGAGAAAATCCTCCATTAATGTTGAGAAAGTCCCTTCATTAATAATTTTCTCTCTCTTCTTTATTTAAATTTTAAATCAATAAATCCCAACAATATCCACCTTGATTTAAAATTCAAATACTCCAAAGTCATCTCCACCATCTGGGCCGATTTGATCGATGACTCCACTAAGCTCTGAATGTCACCCAATGAACGGAACACGCCGCATGACACATGCGGCCAAAAAGACTTTCAATATTCCAGCAACACCGCTGATACTACCATTATTTCTGATGACATCCAAGTCCTTAGCCCTTGATAAGCTGCTTCATCGGATGCTTTCCACTGTGTTCTGCAACCGAGCACTTCAACCAATCCCTCTGATACCACTGTTGGGGCGCGGAGCCCAGCGCCGCAGTGGAAGTCGTCATTGCAGAAAACACAGAAGATGAGAAGATTTCACCCGAATGAATTTTATCACCCGAAGGAATTTTATCACCCGAAGGAATTTTATCACCCGAAAGAATTTTACACATCACCTGAAGGCCTTTTACAACGCACCTGAAGGATTTTTCACTCGACACATGACACCCATGAACGTACCATTTTTGTCCGTACCACTGATCATCATAACCGGGACACGCCACTTGATCTCCACAACCAAGAGGGCTTTCGATACATGGCACCGTCATCATCGCCATCTTCAATCATCACTACCGACACACCATCATTGACATAATCACCATCTTCGCTTGGCACCAGTTACCACAAACACAGCAACCCCTTCGTCGTTCTCTCTTGGTGGCTACATCTTTGTCAGCCCATGTTCTAAAACATGCTACCACATCTTCTTATATAGACACCCAGCCCATATCTCTAATAAATGTAGTAAATATTCATTATTCCATCAATTAATATTGGGAATAACTCTTCATTAATTTTGGGAGAAAATCCTCTATTAATGTTGAGAAAATCCCTCCATTAATAATTTTCTCTCTCTTCATTATTTGAATTTTAAATCAATAAATCCCAACACTCCCATGGCTGCTTGACTATGACACCACCCCAAACCCCAGATCGGGTTCTCCTCCAACTGTCAGTGTCTCCCCTTACTCTCTGGTCTTGCAGAACACTTGAACCACCACTTCCTAGGTTTCTAGGTCACCACCTCGCTCCGACCATACCAGCCACCCATCGGAACCCACTAGGGCACAGAGCCCCTCCACCAGGAAGATCACCACCACTGCCCCCATTTGAAGGCTAAACCTGTATCCAATGACAGTCAACCCAACCGGCAGCGCCCATACATCCCCTCACATGCTGATGACCTATGCTATAAATTCTAGCCACTGACTCCTTTAACAGAAATACTCACTACCTCTGGCATTGGATACCTCAGCTGGACAGGCCAGATCCGTCCAACACATGTGTCATCTCCTTAACATGGCCCCCTTGTAGTCTTTGGATAGTTGCTAGCTGCATGAGGTAATCACTAACTCGTGATTATTTGGTCTCAGTTAGACCCAAGTTTCCCTAAAATAGGTCGAGGCGGGTCCACCCGACCCGGAGTGGGTCTAGGTAGACCGGCATGGCTCGATAAAATTTTGCACAGTGATTTTAAGTCTCATAATGGGAATGTGCAGGTTAAGGCCGACCCTCACAGGTCTTGCTCGGGATTTTCGGGGTCCTATTAATTTGTATAATCAAAAATTAATTAATTTAATTAATTTAATTTTGGATTTAAGTTAAATCAATGATATATTAATTTTTGGATTAAAATTAGTTCTGATGGTTAAATTAAGTTATTTTTTTTAAAATAAAATTAATTAATGGGATCAAAGGATATAAATATTGAATTAAAAATAACTGTGAATTTGTATTTTAATTAAACGCCCTCATAAACAACTTAATGCAAATTTAATTTTAATTCTTCATTTAATTTAATACACGATTTTAATGCATATAAGACTGATTATGAGCCTAAGACCGACCAATGAATGTCTGGTGAATGTTATATTTATTTAATTTATTATTTCAATGGTTATTTGTAATAATTATTTTATTAAATGATGAATTCTGTGTCGTCTAAATGTCATTATATTTATAAGGGCCTTCATGTCCAATTTATGAGATGTATTTTATACTCCCGATACGCCCTTTCCTACATGAGAGTATTGGTGTATAATGAAAAGACTAACAGTGATGCACTTCATGTCGAGTAATTGCAATGCACCAGATAGGACTTTAATGCATTTGATGGCCAAGTGTTGCAACTAAAGTCGTAAGTAATGAAACTCATGGTATTACCCCTTCGGTCTTGGTCAATCCATTATTTGCTCAATGGATCAACCATTAGTATCGTCTCATGATCACATCATCCTTGAATTTTTGCATGGTTTATTATTTTTTTTGTATCTATAGTTTACTCGTGATCACATAAAATAATAAACAAGAATGCATAAATAAAATGAACATGTGACATGATGGAAATTTTTCTATTTATTGCATAGTAATTTCTAAGTTAGATCAAATAAAAGAATCTTATGAAATAGAAAATGGTTTCATTTTTTCACTTAAAAATATAAATCCCTCAAAGAAATATTAAGTCATAACCACCTTCTATCATTTGAATTTGGACAAAACTAGGTGTTCGGGGTGCTCTTTCAGCCACAGCTAAGGGTTCCTCTTACTACTGGGGAGTTCTAATTAGAGTGGCGTGTTAAGTTAACTAAATTTTTAGTAAATATTATCCATATCTATCTTTCTATCACTATATTTGTAAGAATTGAGTTAATTAATTTATGATTTTAGAAGCAGAGATTTTACCCAACAGATCAAGGAACCATGAGTTAATATGGTTGGCCAGTCAAATGTCTGCCTTGAACTCTCTGAGTACTGGCATAGCCGTAGTTTGTAGAATATGAGGGGAAGTTCAAGGATCATTGCCACTTGAATACTCAATTGATAGATTATTACTATTATAGAGAAAATGGTTCCTAGAATTTGATAAAATTGTGGGAGACATGTAATGATTTAATTAATAAATAAAAATTTATAAATTGCTAATCGAGATAAAAATACTAATCTACTTTAATTTTATTTTTGTATAAAATTAAAGGTTATACCAAAAAAAATTCAATGATAAATAATGAAAAAATTAAATTTCCTCACTGTAACAAATTTCCAAGTATAGTATAGGCGCTTGCGCACAATACTATGATATAGGAAATTCAAGGTGTCGGTTTCCCTATACTTGTTAATCCACATCAAGAAGCAAGGGTGTAAAATTACATTTATGAGACTCATGTATAAAGAATATGATGGTTATTTCATTATGTTATCATCAACATCTGATTTCAGTTGTGGTCACTACATCTGGACATGGGTGATATAACATGTAGTCTCGTCTCCGAAAAAATTTCAAGGAGAAAGTGAAGAAAGATATGAATAAGTTTATGATTACACTGGAAATTTGTAAATTAATAGATGGATCAAAATATTTTAATGGATATCTTAATCATATCATTCTCACCTATTTATTCAAGTCTCATTTTAGGTTACAAAATGATTAGTATTGAGTAAATGCTTCATTATCTTTTTAGGTAAGGTTCGCCAAGTAAATAAGAACAGAAAATAAATTTTAATCTTTAGTTTTTATGGAGAACAAATTGAAAGGAAATGAGATAAGGCTAATTTAAAGGGTAAGGCCAAAGGCACATTCGTAACATCATTCAATGTAATAAGTTTGGATATAAACATGAGGTTATTTTCATTTCATGTCAGGAAATAAAACTATGAAATTTTACACTACTGGAAAAATGGCCTATACCCACAGTTCAAAACCGTGGGTATAGCCCCCAAAATCGTGGGTATAGCCTATACCCACGGTTTTGGGAACTGTGGGCTGGAACAGCATTGGTATAGGTCCCCAGCCTATACCCACGGTTTTCCAAAACCGTGGGTATAGGTGTCCTGCCACCGTGTCACCGAAACATAGCCATTTTCCATGGTGTCAACGGCTTTTACCCACGGTTTCAAAACCGTGGGTATAGGTCCTAAAATAATGCAGTCGCCGAGTTTCGATCTCGCAACCTCTTCGCTGCAAACACCGCATCTAACCACTACCATAACATCACCTATATTTATATATATATATATATATATATATATATATATATATATATTTAATTAAATATAGTTATAAAAACTGTGGGTATAGAGGGAAGAACCGTGTGTATAGGGTTCCCGCCAAAAAAAATTTCCTTCCCGCAGGCGCACACAAAAGTGACATATACCCACGGTTTTTCATAACCGTGAGTATAGGTATTTTAGCCCAGACTTATCCCCATGGTTTTCCCCAAAACCGTGGGGATAGGTACCCCTATACCCACGGTTTTGGGAAACCGTTGGTATAGGTCAATTTTTAGGACCTATCCCCACGGTTTTGGAAAACTGTGGGGATAAACCCCTCTATGCCCATGATTTTGGAAAACCGTGGGTATAGGTCATGAAAATTCACCTATACCCACGGTTTTCCAAAACCGTGGGTATAGAGGGGGTCTATCCCCACGGTATTGGGGAAAACCGTGGGGATAGGTCCATTTTCCAGTAGTGTTAATCTCAAAAAACTAAATTAAAGAAGATAGTTACGGCTTCTTATTCTGGTATATTCATCAATATAAAAAATATTATTTCCAACTTACATCTTGGGTATTAAATAAAATATACCTTTCATATATGTGTTTTAAAATATAGTAACCATGTAAGTATATAAATGTTATTATAAGTAAGGTGTATTCTCCAAATGGCTAATAAAGGGTGATTCCTAAGTCAGTGGAGAGAAGTACATGACTTCTCTATTACTGATTGAATGATTCTTCGAAAACTATTATTGAGTACAACCAAAAAAAATGTGTCACATGTCCGTTGGACACAAAGAGACATTACTCTGAGTTTCAGAATGAATGTTGTTTCTGGTGTTTAATAGTCAACCAATAGTTCAGTGATATATTAATCATAGGCAATATCTAATGGATATAAAATGTAAGACTTATTTACCTAGTGGTTGAAAGATAATCTTTGTCAGGCAAAAATAAAAGTGGATTTCTATGAAATACCCAGTATGGTATTTAGTCTTTTTCGAGCTAAACACATTAGGTATCATCAATGTATATACTTAGTTTTGGACAAAGAAACCTTTAGAAATAAATGTAAGCCTAAAGGCTTTAGAAATTAGTTCAACAAGTGAGCATGAACAATTATAAGGGTAAGCTAGTAGTAAATATACTTCATAACATTCCTTTAAGTGCTTAAGTAATGTGAAAGTGAAGTATGATATATGCATGGTTAGAAGATATGAGTTGCTTTGGGCAGACATGTAGAAGAATATCGTGACCAAGAAAACATCAATCAATATAATGTAGCATGGATTAATTCCTAAACACACATTACCTTATCTAAATCATATAATTAATGTAAATGAGGAGGATCTATGATGAAGTCTTACATGTTAACATTGACCAATAAAATGTAGCATGGATCAATTCTTAAACTCACATTTTATACGTCAGGGTCATGATGTAATTAATATCAATGATTGTAAATTCTGTAAACTTATATAATATTTCAAGATGTACTTTGAAAATAACAGTGATATCTCATACCCATATTCCAACTATTATGATAAATGGATATCATATGAGTTATAGTATGAGGTAAATCCATTATGTCATAAGGAAATGTGTTTATATGCAAATAGTTTTCTAGGATATAAAGAAACTTTCATCAATAAAAACACAACGTGTATATAAAGTAATTATCCTAATGGTTTTTTAGGATATTACATAAATCCCTAAGATAGAAAAGTGGTTTTCAAGTGATAGGAAACAATTCTATATATTGGTTCACATCACTATTAGAGATAGTGGGATCTAGATTAACTTGGGTCTAGTCAATCCCAAAGATGCACATGTAGTTGGCCTAGGAACTAGTATCACAAGTGCATGTGGAATAAGAATATTCCAGAGACACATACTATGTAGGAAGGTTAATACCATAGTGATGGTTTTATATTCCCCATGGCTAGTGATAAATTATTCATTGTGAATAATAATAATTTCTACAGGTAGGTAGTATATAGAGATCAGCTAATATTGACAAGGTCAATTAAAATTGTATAATGGATTCCATGTATCAAAGTGAAAAGGGTCGTATAATTTTTAATACTACATTGGGTATTCAAATGAGATTATACATGGATGGTACAAGAGAATTAAAAATAAGGATTGATTGGTTACACCAATTTTTTATGCCTAAATCCATTAGAATTTTATTTGTCATGGATAATTTATATGATCACTATATTTAACTTTGGATTTCATGACCAAAAATCATGGAAGGTGTTTATACAACACAACCAGAATGGTATAATCATGACACAGAATGCTTATAAAGGTTGCAAGTTAGTGAAATCTAGTTTAGGATTGATGTCAGAAACTAGGTTATAAAATATTCATTTGGAATAAATCTTTTCCATGTGTCTACCATAGGTTAGTGGGAGTGCCATTTTTTTCTAATTAAAATATGTTCGGAAACATATATAAAATAGATTTTGGTCTTGCATTTAGTTAAGACCAGGATAAAAGAAACTATCCAATGATTAACTTAAAGTAGCTACCTAAGATCTAGGGAACTAGATCTATTTAGGTAGATTTCATGGTTGCTTAGACTTACTCAATCGTACATATGGTTTCATGGTATTGAAAAATAAAACTAGAATAATTCAAGATAGAATTGTTACTACTGTCACATGGCATAAGTCCCAATTCGACATGTCTGTGAGACATAAGATGAGATTAATGTGGTGAGTTGAATTTCATATGCTTTAGTGGTGGATCAATCTTGTATTCCATGATATGTACAAGAATTTATGTTTCCAAGATACACTTTATAGTAGTTAAATGTTTGTTATATCCAAGAGAACTATAAGGGAAGCAGTCAAAACAATCTAATTGTACTCAGGAATGAATAAAGGATATGTACCTGGTAAGTGGACTAGAAAGGATAATAGTTTTCTGGGGGGGAACTTGTCTTCCTTATATCCATGTGATCTAATATCACAGTTAGGCTAAGGTAATGAACAAGAAAAGTCTCATTCAATCCAATGGTATCCATACCTACAAATACTAAGTATGTTACAGTTTATAAGGAAACTAAGAAGCAGTTAAATGAAACAATTTGTTCCTATTCTTGGAATCTAACCTAATAAGTAAAGTATTATCATAATGAAAATTATGATATTATTACTATCCAAGATGTTAAGTTAAGATAGTGGACAAATAGAAAATACTCAAGGATACCATATCATAAGAAGTTTTAATCAAGGATACGAGGTCTCATATAGCATAACTTGCAGATAGAGGAAACTTCGAAGACCCAACAACTAAATTCGTGACTTAGTAGAAACATGACCATAATCAAGTGAGTGCTAACAAGGTTGATTAGCAAGTTGGATCTAGTGCAAGTGGGAGTGTTATAATAGTTGGTTCCCTATACCCAACTATGTAGTACATTTGATTACCATATCATGTATATAGTTAGATATGCATGAAGAACTCTTACCATTATAGTGTAGATATTTCTGAATCCACTATTGGATTGCAATTTCCATAGATTAATTGTAGTATCAAAAGGTTATAGTAAGTCACAGGCTATAATAAAAACCTCGAGATACCATGACATTAATATTAAATATATGTCATATGGTCTAGATACATCTTACTGATTGGACACAGTAGATATTTAACTATCAGGTGTTGGGGGCTCATAAACATTGACACTTATTCTCATAAAGTTCGCACATGGTGATCCTTTAGTAGTGAGATCATGTGGATAGACCCACCGATAGGAACACTACATTTTTTGGTTCTATTAGATATTTTTATCTACAAACATTTGTATTAGTCTCTAAACATGAGATCATTATCAGTGTGCGTCATTTCATCATGTACTTTCATGCAAGGAAAAACCCATGATAATGAAATTATGGTGAGGTAGATTATGTTAGGGGCGTCATTGGTGGTTTGACATTGGTTGAATGGTCAAGAAAGATTCTTCACTTCTAGGTTAAGGAAGTTATATATCTCAGGCCTCATTGATTAGGATGGTAGTACCTTCATAAGACTATGTCCATGGAATTTAAGGGTAAATCTATCTAGTTAGATCAACAAACAATAAATAAATAACGGACAATGAAATGGGTGTGATGTCTGCTTTATGAGATATTAAAGACAAAGATATTATATTACACAATGCATGTTCGTGGGTTGGCTATCATTGTTATGACTATCCTTATCTTTTTTGGGGCCTTGATGAGTTGCTAGACTCCACTTTTGGTCTATGAATATTATTTAATACTATCAACATAAGGGCCTGGAGGGTCACACACAATAGTGTATTCAAGAATCTTTCATATTCATAAGAATATGTAAATAAGACATGGTGGGCCCCACCACTAGGGTTTAAGTTTTGTCCAAGGATATACATTTTCCAAATTAATAAATAAATTCATATTAATCAAGTTGATAATAATGGACATTGAATTTATTTGTTAAATGTATTTATAAGTTTTAAAGTAAATACATGAAAAATATTATTTGAATGAATTTTAGTTTAAAATATCCAAGGTTCATTTAATATTTTTAGGAATGATCAATCGATTTTATGGTTAGGGTATTATCACATAATATGTTTATTATAGTAAAAGAAAGTGATAATATTATAAATTATATTTCTGGCTCAGTATAGTAGTCAAAATATAATTTAAAGACTGTGTAAAATATTTGGGGGCTGGGAGGCGATTCTGGGTAAGTGCATAACACACTATATATAGACGAAGAGAGGCATTCCCCATTCACTATTCACAAAAAATGATGATTGCCTCTCTCCCTTTTTCTATCACCTTCATTCTAGAGAGATAATTTCTCAATCCAAGTGTTTAGATCGATCTCTCCCTCATGCATCACAAAAACAACAATGCAGTGATCATTGCAGATTCGAAGGCATAGTCAAATCTCCGCAAAAGCACTCGAAATTTGATGATCAATGCTCTTGTAGTTTCATGAAGCTCATGTTGATGATTTAGATGAATTCAAATTTGGATTCTTCGAGTAGTGATCGCTGATGACGAGCAGACGTCGAGTGCGACTTCAGATCTCCTTATGTATTTTTTTTTGTTTTATTTTGTGATTAAAATTCCTCATATGAGATCCTCTAGAGGTAATTGGGAATCATTTCGGTGATGACAATGAAGTCATGTCAATTTTCAGTGATTTTTTTTAAATCCCAGTTTTTCAGGATTTCGTTGTGTGCCCGGTTTCGTAAATTTGTATTACATGGCTGCATGAAGATGTTGTGCCATGCAAAAATAAATTTGAATTAATTTTAAAATAGGGCATTGTTCGGGTCCCAACTCCACAAACAGTGAGTAAATTTGGCATCTGATGGCAAAGTTACGGCCATTCAAAGTTTCAATCAGATTGAAATCTGTTTTTGATGGTATTAAAGTGAAGAACATGTATATTTATATATATGTTGTAATAACCGAAAACTATGGCATCAGTATTCCATTGAACCCATTCCTAGGAGATATCTTGATCACCGGAATAGTGAATCCTGTTCATCGGATTTTTCTATCGGTGGGTCCTTTTTAATTAATAAATTTATATAAATCCTGTTTTATATGCTGAGAAAATTGTACATACCAAGAAAAAAGAGAGGCAGGTGGACTTGAAAGGTGAGTCTTCTTAAAGGGTCAACTTTGTTTAATCAAAAAAATGGGGGATGCAGCGGGTTTTGTCAAAAGAAAACAAAGTCAAACAATATGAATATTTTTTCAGAAGATTTGTTTTCCCCGAGATGGACCCCCTGGTCCCCTCCTTGCTTGAGTGCTCGTGCCTCCCTGTCGAGCCACTTTCGGCGTGCCTTGCCAGCACCCGCCGGCCGCTTGGCCACCTCTAATAGACCGCCGGACTGACCTCCCTCCCACGACGGAGCCCTCCACAGTCGGCGCCTCCCCTGTAGTAGAGAGCTCTTCAACTACTCATCCTTCCACACCTGAGCAGATCCGGACCACAACCGTCGTGGTCCTCCTCCCTGCTGCGGTTGACCAACGCCTCCAGGAGCTCCAGCGCAGCCCCTCCTTACTAGTGAATCCTGACAAGCACCACCTGTGCCTCCCCTCACATGTCGACAACCTCTGCTACCAATTCTCGCAGCTGCCTCCTTTGGAAGCAAGACCTATTACCGCTAGTGTCACGTACCTCAGTCAGACAGGCCAGATCAGGCCAGCATGCATGTCGTCTCCTTCATACGGCCATCCCAGTAGTTTTCGAAACCCTGTTACCCACATGAGGTAAACGCTGCCTCACGATTCTTTTGTTCCAATTAGACCCAAGTTTCTTCAAAACAGGCTATGGTGGGTTTTCCCAACTCTAGGATGACCATCCTAGCCCTTTAAACTTCTATGCAGTGATTGTAAGGCCTGGAATGGGTCTGTGCAGGTTCATCCCGACCCTCACAGGTGGTTATCGGGCTTTTTTGGGTCCTATTGATTTTTATTCTCAAAAAATAATTTAAGTAATTAATTTAATTTTGGTTTCAAATAAAATTAATGAATTATTAATCTTTTTAAAGTTAAATTTGTGGGTAAAATTAATTTACTTTCTAGTTTTAAAATTAAATTAATTAATGGGACCAAACAGCATAAAAAATTTATTAAAAATAAGACTGAATTTATAATTCAATAAAAAGACCTCAGAAATATTTTAATGCAAGTTTAATTTTTATTATGAATTTAATTTAATACATGTGTTTAATGCATATAAGACTGATCATGAGCCTAAGACCAACCAATTCATGTCTGGTGAATGTTTAATTTGTTTAATTTATTATTTCAATTTTTATTTGTAATAATTATTTTACTAATGATGATATGTGTGTCGTTTAAGCATCATTATATGTATAAGGACATGCATGTCCATTTTCTTAGATGTATTTTATACTCCTTATACCCCCCTCGTCTACGTGTGAGTATTCTTGTATAATGATGAAGATGAGCACCAAAGCACTTCGTGCCAAGTTATGGGGACGCACTAGATAAGAGTTTGATGCATTGGATGGGCATGTGTTGCAACTCGAGTCACAAGCAATGCGACTCGAGGTATTATCCCTAGGGTCTTGGTTGATCCATTATTCACTCAATGGATCGACCATTAGTATCGTCTTATGATTACGTCATCATTTTATTTTTTCATTTTTTTATATGTGTGGTTTACGTGTGATCACATAAAATAATAAATAAGCATGCATAAAAAAATGAAAAGGTAATGTGATGGATATTTTTTTAATTTATTGCATAGTCGATTGTGAGTGAGATCACATAGAACATTATTATGAAATAGAAAATGATATCATTTTTTAACTTAAAAATAATAAAACCCTCAAAAAGAAATATTAAGTCATAACCACCTTCTATCATTCGAATTTGAATAAAACTGTGTGTTTGGGGTGCTTGGTCAGCCATAGCTGAGGGTGCCTCCTACTACTGAGGAGTTCTTATTAGAGTGGTGGGTTTGACTTAACTAAAGTGGTAGTAAGGATTCACCATATCTAATGTTCTTTCACTTTAGAGGAAAACATCGAGTAAATCAAATTATGATTTTAGAAGCTGGGATGTCACTCAACAGATCAAGGAACCATGAGTTAATGTGGTTTTCCAATCAAACTCCTACCTTGAAATCTCTGAGTAGTGGTGTAGACATGGCTTGTAGACTATGAGAGTCCGTTCAAGGAGCATTTCCACTAGAATACTCAAGTGATAGAGTATTCCAATTCTAGTACATAGGGTTCTTAGAATTCGATAAAATAGTGGGATACATTTAATGATTTAATTATTTAATCAAAATGTATTAATCATAAATCAAGATTAAAAAGTATTAATCTTCTAGAATTTAATTTTTTTTAGAAAATGGAAAGTTATACCACAATAAATACTATCATAAATAATGGAAAAAGTAAATTTACTCACTAGAACCAATTTCCATGTATAGTATAGGTGCTTGTGCAAAATACTATGATATAGGAAATTCAAGGTGTTGGTGTCCCTATGCATGTTAATCCACCTCAAGAAGTGAGGGTCTAAAATTACTGATGAGAGACTCATGTATAAGGAATATGATAGTTATGTCATTATGTTATCATCAATGCCTGGTGTTAGTTGAGGTAACTACATCCGAACATGGGTGACATAACTTGAAGTCTCGTCTCCAGGAAGTTTGCAAGGAGAAAGTGAAGCATGATATGAATAAGGTGATGATTACACTAGACATGTGTAAATTTAAAGATGGATCATGATCTTTAAATGGATCTCTTTCTCATGTCATTATCACCCATTTACTCAAGTCTCATTTTAGGTTACAAAATGAATTGTATTGAGTAAACTCTCCATTATATTTTTAGGTAAGTTTCACTAAGTAAATAAGAACAGAAAAGAAAGTCTAATCATTATTTTTTATAGAGAACAAATTTAAATGAAAGGAAAAAATCCAAATGGAAATGTGTTAAGGACAAAGTCAAATTCAAAAAATCTTTCAATGTAATAAGTTTGGATATAAAAAGGAGGTTTTTCATATCATGAAATAAAGCTATGGAATTTTAATCACAATAAACTAAATTAAAGAAGCAAGTTATCTCTTCTTATTCAAATATATTCATCAATATAAAAAGTAATGTTTCAATATTACTTATTGGTTATTAAATACAATATGAATTTTACTTATGTTTATTAAAATATAGTAACCAAGTAAGTATAGAAATTTTACTAGAAGTAAGGTGTATCCTCCCATTGGCTAAGAAAGGGTGATTAATAAGTTAGCGGTGAGAGGTAGATGAATTCTCTATTATCAAGTGAATGATTCTTGTAAAACTATTCTTGAGTATAACCAAAACGTTTCTCTCATATTTGCTTTGAACATATGGAAATGTTATTCCAAGTTTCATAATGAATGTTGTTTCTGGTGTTTAATACTCAACAAATAGTTTATTCATACATGAATCATAGGCAATATCGGATGAATATAAAATGAATAAATTATTTATCTAGTAGTGGAAAGATATTATTTGTTAAGAAAAACTAAAATTGGATGTCTAGGATATACTCAGTATATTATTTAGACTTAGTCAAGATAAAAATTTAGGTATCATTGACATATAAACTTAGTTTTAGATAAAGAATCCATTAGAAATAAAGGTAAGCCACATGGCTTTTGGAATTAGTTCATTAAGTGAGCATGAAAAATTCCAAGGGTAAGTTAGTGGTAAATATACTTCATAATATTACTTTAAGTTATTAAGGAATGTGAGATTGGAGTATGATATATGCATGGTTCGATTATATGAGTTGCTTCAGGCCGGCATGAAGAAGAATATCTTGACCAATCAATCATCGATCAATATAATGTAGTGTGAAGTAATTCTTAAATTCACATTCCACTATCTATATCACAAAATTGATGTAAATGAGGTGGATCGATGATGAAGTCTTACATATCAAAATTGATCAATAAAACTTAGCATGTTGAAAATCTTAAATGTATATTTTATACATCAGATTCGTGATGTAAGTAATATCAATGATTTAAAATTATAGAAACTTCCATAATATTTCAAGAAGTTCTTTGCAAATAATGGAGAAATATCATAACCATATGCCAACTATAATGAAAAATGGATATCATATAAGTTATATTATAATGGAAATACATTATTTTATAAGGACATATGTTTAGATGTAATGGGTTTGTTAGGATATAAACAAAGTTCACTACTACAAAAACAGGCAAGGGAAGTGCCACCTTTTATCAGTGCTAAGTAAAAAGCGCTGATAAAGGCTACCTTTATGAGCACTAAAATTTTAGCGCTGATAGAGGGAGTCTTTATCAGTGTTTTTTTAGCGCTGATAAAGTGTCACTGTATCAGCGCTAAAAAAGTGATGATAAAGGCTACCTTTATCAGCGCTTTTTTAGCGCTGATAAAGAGTCCCTTTATCAGCACTTTTTTAGCACTGATAAAACCGTAGTCCCATATTTTATAAAATCAGGCGCACAATATCCTCTATTTATCGTGCCCTCAAGACCTCATGGTACTGTACCCCTGCTACAACTCCCCTCCCCCCTGATCTTCTTATTTTCGGACCTCCGCCACTAGCCCTACTCCTAATCCTCCCCCTAGAACCCCTTCCACCAATCCTCCTCTCCACTCGACCCTACTTCTCTTCCTTTCCACTCGACCCTACTTCTCCACCTCTTCGCTCAACCCTACTCTTCCATTTCTCAACGGTTGGCGGCTCCTCCCGTGCACCTCCCCCTCTAGCGGTTGTGCCTTCTCCTCCCGGCATAGCACATAAGGCTCCCTGACTGCTCGATGCTTCTTCTCTCCCTACATCGCAGGTGCGATCTACTCTAGGTAACTCTCCCACTTCTCCTTTTAGGTTTATTTTTGGTGGATAGGTTTTGAAGTGTAATTTTGGTTATTGCATAAAGTAGTTTTGTCATGGTGTAAAGATCACTAGGTTATTCTTATATAGGTATGTCCCTAGATTAATATGATATACTCCCTTTTGGGTTTATCTTATGCGATCTTAGTTGTGCTATGAGGGGTGGTAATGCGGTGTGATGTTCTTATGTTGTTTTAAGTTCATCTTACATGAGCCTTTTGGTTAATCTTCTATAAGGGTTATTATATAATTATTATCCTTTCTACGATATGGAAACATGGGTGGTAATTTTTTGAGTTGTGTCTATTTGAGTTCTATTTCACTATACTACCTTCTATTGCATCGTGGTTTGGTTTAAGGTTCTCTGGGTTAGAGGGAGGAGGATGAGGATCACACTGTTATCCTAGATAGTTTGAGTTCCATGACATGGTTGACTTTTTTGTTTCATGGAACTTATTATATTGATATCAATTTTAATGTGGATTGACCCTATAGATTCAAGGGATAACATGCCATGGTTTTTGGATCAGAGTTTTATTATGGAATGGTGACCTTTTTCACATCATTATCCTTTAATTTTATAGAATGGTTATAAATTTAGGCCTTGTATCAAATTATTTCTTATTTAAAAAACATTCCTAGAACCCTAGGTGATTAGTGATGTATATTGGGATATCTTTATCCACCCTTTGATTGGTTTTCTTCAAAAAATTTAAGAGATCAACCTCTTTAAAATCGAAGGTGAATTTATTTTCTCTTATTCTTGATTCTCTTCTTGAACTTTCTTCTTAGAAAGGATGTGACAACAATGCTGATTCAGTTTTTGTGTTTTTTTGTTCTGGTTTTAATGGTTAGTGGTCATACACAGGCCTTTTAGATTACCATCATGTGTTAAGTCATGTTTTATTTGAGTATTCTTCTCATTCTTATGAAATATTTGTTAAATCTTTAGTTGAGGTTGGGGACATGAAATTTCTCCTTCTATATTATGTGTAAATTATGGAATTATCATGTTATTTTTTTTCCATTGGATGTATAGTACTGATTAACCTAAATACTATAATGAATTACACTAAAGAAAATTAAAGTGAAGAAGGAGTTTTTTCATGTGATTTATGAGGTTCCATAATATTTCTTATATATTTATGGATTTATTGGTGTTGTTGCCAAGTGATTTATTCTTGATGTTGTGAAGGAAATTTCTTACTACTAATAATATGTTATAATCACCTTTCATAATTTTCTAGTCACTTAAGGTAGGTAATGAATTGGTTGTATGAAAATTTGAAATTAAAGTGTTATATATAAACTATAAATTCTACTTTAATATGAAAGAATGTTTAAGGGGGAGTTTTTAGTGTGAATTTATTATATGTTCTCCCTTTCCTGCTACTATGTATGGGGTATTTATCACTATGATTATAAGGGTGATGGTTGATTGATGTGGTTAGGAGCATGTGGTGTGGTAATTAATACGGTAGTGATGGGTGGATTATTGTGTGGTTATGATAGTAATGATATGGCTATTTAGGCAGAAAATAAGTGGTTTTATGCATTTTAGAATGTGTTTATTGGTATTTTATTTCATGAAAATTTAGTTGTTATTGGGTGGTGTTATAGTTTCCTTTTGTCATGGAATATGGCTGGAATAAATGGAAATAGTAATGGGTGATGGGTTGAAAATGATAAATGATGGTTTGTTAAATGATTAATGATAATGATTGGAATAATTATGTTTAATAAATGGTTAAAGATAAAATAAATATTATTAATTATTAATGAATGGATTATAGTGGGTAGTGATTTAATGATTGGTTTTACATTAAAATGGTTAACAATTGAAATGCATATGGTAATAAAAATATAATAAATTATAATGTTAAATGAAATGATAATTTGGTAATGTTGATATGGATGATTATGTGATTTGTTGGGGATTATTTGTGGCATTATAATGGAAGTGGTTATTAGAGGGTGGTAGTAACAAGGCAATGGTTGACATGGGTGTTTGCAGTGTTAGTTTCATGTAAACCCTTAGGAAAGATTTATGTGTGACTATATACTTATTATATTTTCTTATTATTTCTTATGCACCACCACTTGAGTCAAGTAACCAGATTGAAATCCATATGGGTACTTTGGTTCTGAGTGTTTTTGTCACACCCATCATTTCTAATTTATTTATTTTATTAATTTTTTCTTTCTTTCTTTGCGTCAAGTAGTTCGGGTCAAAACATGACTCAGGATTTCGAGTCCCTTGTGTTTTGGTCGTGTTTGCGTCTAGCGCAACGCGGTCGAAGCTGCACGGCCTCGCTTGGGTCGCCGCGCGGCCCCGCCTGATTCACCGCACGTCGTGCCGATGTTTAATTAATGAAATAAAAACGAATTAAATTTTGTTTTAATAATAATAATTGTAATAATGTCATTTGAGATTATTATTATTATTATTATTATTATTATTATTATTTCTATTTTAGTTTGTTACAATTATTATTGTTTTTTTTTAATTTTACTTTTATTATTATTATGTTAATTATTATCATTAGTATTGTTATTACTATAACCATTTTTTTTCTCTTTTATTTATTTATTTGTTTGTTCTTTTTTTTGGCTTGCTGCGTTGAGACCTAGCCCGCCCCCCATTTTTTTTCCCGGTTTCTTTTTTTTTCTCCCCCTCTCTTGCGCCGCGACCTATCCCCCTGTAACCCTCCTACCCATCGCAACCCTCCCTCCTCACGCTGTGCCGCCACTGGCAGCCTCCCTCTTTTCCCCCTTGAGTCGCGGTAGACTCCCCTCTTCCCATCGGACCAGCTCTCCCGGCCAGCACTGTCCGAGAACCTCCACACACAGGACGTCCCACATGAGTCACGCCCTGCTTCTCCCCTTCGGCTGCTTCCACCAGCAGCCTCTCTGGAGGTTTCCTAAGGCCGGCGCGCCTCCCATGCCTGGTCATGAAACCCCCCACTTCCCTCGGCCTTCCTCCCTTGAACCCTCTACTCGCTCCAATGTGCATCACCTCCCCGTCGAATCCCCTTTCCGGCATGGCTGGGTCCGGCACGACCACTGCCCGCGACTCCCTATGTAGCAGCGACCCCACCTGCTGGCCATCTTCCGTTCAGTGGATGCCCCTCCGGTAAGCCTTGTTCTTCCTTGTGGTGTTCTGCCACTCATTAGGGGTTCAATTTTAGGGTTTGATCTTAATTTGAATCAGTTCAATTTCATGATTTATGGTTCACCTCTGGTTCGTTTATGGTGCGCATTAGGTTCGGTTGAAGAATTCAATGAATTTCTGGTTTAATTATTGATGTTTTGGTTCAATTGTTTGTTTAGGATCAATTTTGGTTTTGTTTGAGTTGCGGTTGATGTGCGGCGGTCGTTGCGCACCACGGTTGTGAAGTCTGCGATGACGAGGTAGGTGGTTCCATGCCATACCATCTCTAGATGATTTAAATTGCTTTTTAATTAAATTATAATCTGTTCTAATTATAAATTGCGTGATGCGAATTTCATTTTGGACGTGCTTTGATATGAATATTGATGAATTTAAGCTGTTTTTAAGTAAATGCCAAAGTTTTTCATGTGCGATGTGTCGTTGAAGTTTTTAGACGTGTTTTGGTTAGTTGCTTAAGGTGTGAAAATTGTGTTTTCAAGAACACTTGAGGTACGAATTTTATTAAATTATGTTTTTAAAAAGAATGTAGACTATTTTGACGTGTTAGTTTTTATTATGAACCTTGAGTATGTTTTAGGGGTGCGAATGATGTTTTAGAAGGGTTGGGACGTGCAATTGATTTTCAAATGGTTTTGGCATCTAAAAATTTGTGTGTTTTAAAGTGAGGTCTTGTGGTATGCATATGTGATGTTTTACAAATTAAGAAATTGTTTAATTAAGTGTCGTTTAAGATGAAGAATATGGTTGGTAAGGTTTTCGAGGTTGCATGGTAGGTGCGAAATGTGTTTTCAAGTTCTTTGAGGGGTGTGTGTAATTAAATGTAGATCTTCAATCAAAATGAGTCAATTTGGGTGTGTCTGCCGTGTTGCGTACTTTTGGAATTAAATTGAAAATT
The DNA here is from genome assembly GCA_963277665.1 of Viscum album. Lineage (NCBI taxonomy): Eukaryota > Viridiplantae > Streptophyta > Magnoliopsida > Santalales > Viscaceae > Viscum > Viscum album. Next base: position 1,348,171,143 of record OY728127.1, on the reverse strand, counting down.
GTTTGAACAATGGGAAAACTTGTTTTAGTTTGCATAAGCTACACTTTTGGTTTTAAAGTGACGTTCGTATATGAAATTGAGTTCGTCGTTCTGGTGCAAACCTTTTCTTTCTAATTTTAAGTGTTTTATAAATTGTTAATTGCACTTATTAAATTATATGTGGAGCGCGAGAGTTGTGTTTGAGAGTATTAGGTGTGCGTTAAGTTTTAAAGGTATTCTTACATGTGAGATTGGACATGTCTCATGTGAAAACTCTTATTGTGCTATTTTGAAATGTTCTTCTAATTGTTTAAATAGTTTATCAAGTCATGCAAGTGATCTGGACTATGTGATAAAATGGTTTTGGTGTGCGTGTGTTTTTTTTTAATGGTGTTTGGGTATGCAAACGGTGACGTGTATGTGTAATGTTTTGTTGGGTTCGAGATATGTGAAAGTGATATACATTATGTGAATGTGAAACTTAATTGACCACAAGGGAAACCCTGAGTATCTAGGTGGGAAGACTAGAACTAGTGTGCTAGTGAACCGGATGGGTATCGTCCCTGTTTCACTTAGCTGGATTGACGATTGCAACACTAACAAAACATGATATCTGAGGGTCGTGGCCTTCTAAGCCACGTGTTCTGAGGGTCGTGGCCTTCTAAGCCACGTTTTTCTGAGGGTCGTGGCCTTCTAAGCCACGTTTCACCGAGACACGAGGTTTCTGGGGTCCCACACGAGCTAGATGAACCTTAGGGGATTTACCCACAGTGCTCTACCATCAATGGTGGTGCCTTCCGTCGGCATATGGGGGACCACTTGGGTGTTAGCGTGTGTGTGTGTGTGTGTGCGTGCGCGTGTGTGTGTCAGTGTGTGTGTGTGCGTGTGTGAGTGTGTGTGTGTGTGTGCCCAAAATGAACATTTCTCATCCTCTTTAAAATCGTGTCTATGAAATGAGTTCTTTTTAGTGTTTTCCTTTAGCATTTGGTTTGTAACTATTTTCTTTAAAAGTATTTTGAAAGTATAATTTTGAATAAGCACTTTAAATTGCCTTTTGATGTTGTGGCATGGAACTTATTCTCGGTGGCATCCTACTGGGCTTTTAGCTCACACCCTACATACACCCTTGGGTGTATGTAGATTCTTGTTTCTTGTGTATTTCAGGTTGTGCATCGTGTTCAGGGATGAAGGTTGGTTGTTGGCGGTCTTCTCGTGCAGGTTAACGTTTGTGACATGTGGATGTCTCACCACTCTTGTCGCTTGGAGGTTTGAGTTATAGTTCTAGTCTCTTTTGTTGTCGCTTATTTTGGGATGTTGGCTCTAATTGTAAACCTTTAAATTTGATTTCAGTTCAATGGTCTCGTTGTTTGTCATTTTCCCAGTTTCATTTTATTATCTTTCTAGTGTTTGTGCATACTATTTCGGGTAAACCGTTCCCACAGGTTACTCTTAATACCCGGGCACTTGTGCCAGCCCGTGGGGATCGGGAACGCCCTTCGGGCCTTGCCGCGGACCGGGTCGGGCACCGGGTCGGATGGCGACCCGGCCTGGTTCGTGACAAAATGGTATCAAAGGGAGGTTGTTTGCTCTCTTGGGTCATTTTCTTTTGAGATGGAGTCAGAGTGGACAAAAATCTAGGTTGTCGGAACTCAGCGTTCTAGCTACGAGCAATGTGCCTGGCCAACACACCTCGTGGCGGGACTCGAGTTACCAAAGTGTGTTGAGTTTTGTCTGTGATTTTCGTCATTGCGGTTAATCTTGTCTATGGGAAATGAAAAAGGGGTAAGGTCAGTGGTCCCAGTGAGCTCGCAGGGTCTGGAAAGCCATGTGGAGCCGGGGACACTGTCCTAGAATGCCCTCCGTTGCAGTGGCATGACTGGCGTATGGCCGCCAACCATACGTTCCAGTCACCCTCTGACACAAGTCTTCTCTTGTGTCATTTCTCGTCTCTTTGTTTTGGATTCGTGAGAATTTGGTTTTTAGGTAAATATGTTTGGGTCTTGGAAAATGTTTTCAAATGAAAGGCTTTAAAAAGAAAATGACGCGAAAGGTTTGAAAAGTGTGGGATGAATGTTTTGGTTTTGAAAAGTTGAAAGGTTTGGTTTTGACCCTTGGTGTTCTCGTGGGTAACCACATGCATGAGCGTATATGGGAAAAAATGGTTAATGGCACGAGCGGATGAGTGCTCTGATGGATATGAGGTGGGTGCCAGTGTGGCACGAGAACATGCATGTGCGAGGCCCATGAGACACCATTGGTGTTTGTGCAACCCACTGGCTTTGCTTATTTTTAAAATGTCTTGCTAAAGAAAATGTTTGGTATTTTAGTAAATGGTGTTGTGTGACGTTTTGAACTGAGTATTATTTTCGAATGGGTTATGTCCCGAGTTTGAGTTCTTATTTGTAAGTTGGGATGTAAGCGTGTGGTTAGTAAATTCCTTTGAAGAGTACATCGGGGAGCACTTGCAGTGGTTTCCCCTGCATGTTTGGTGTTTTCTTGTGGTATGTCTTGACTGTTGGACCAGTTTGGTTGGGTCCATAGTTTTCTTTCTTGACTAGTGTATGCCCCCACAAAGCATTGGCATGTGATTGAAGTACGACTACGGGGAATTCCCCGTTGGCCGACACTCCAGTTGATCGAAGGATTCTCTTTTTGAATTCTGGAATTAAACCCACCTTTACTTTTTACAACTAAGTGGATCCTCTCGCACTGGGATGACAGATGCGAGGGAAGTTGAACATAGTTTTAGTTTCTTTGAGTTGCCTGAGTCATCGAGTATGAAATTTGACGTCGTTACGCTTGAAGGTTTCCCCTAGAAACGGCGAAAGGAATTCCTGCGGGGAAGGGTGAAGGCGGTTCCGATTTTTTTTTTTGTGTTGACCAGTGTCTTGAAGGGATTTTTTGTATTTACAGCGGCCGCAAGGGTCATGTTCGGTGATGTCTTGCAGCGTGTGACCTCTTTGATAGTCAACGGTGGTTTGGAAGCAACCCTAAGTTGTCGGTGTAGCCTATCGTTCTAAATGACCTCTGGTCTTTGGTTTGCCTCGTTTAAGAAAAGGTTCATGTTAGAATACTAGTTTGGCAGACCTGGTCATATGAGGCTGCTATGGTCGTTTGCAGGAATCACATGTTGTTCAAGGCACGATTTAAAGTCTTTCTCAGCATAATGTCTCTCTCGACAGAAATGATCATGTTTAGGTGACGATTCGTGGTGTCGTGTTCTCATACAGTGTGACAAAGAGTGATGCACATGCACTATTAAAGCTCTTGTGTTGGTGAATGTTCAGTGTACGATCAGTTGGATGTCATGGTGTGTTGTGTCTGATGGTGTTTCCTCATGTGCAGTATGATTGCGTGTGACACCAAAAGGAGAAACTCCGTTCGGGAGTCTTCCATTCCTGACTGCGAGGCAGAAGATGCTTCAAACATCAGGGCTCCAGCCATAGGTCTCGGAGTGAAGCTGGCGCGTGGTCAGGAACCCCGGGAGTGTACGGGACCCAACCTTATTTCTGTCATCGGTGTGGAAAGTAGAGGCAGTTTATATTGTTTCTATGGTTGTTCCATTCCAAATGAACCATCTGGCTGTGTAAGGTTTTCGTGACTATATGGAGGCGTGTTCGTCGCGTCGCCTTAAAGTCTTGGGGGTTGTGTCCCACTGGATGTAGTCGCTTTAGGGGTCTTTATGGGGTATGTTGGTTAAGTCAGTATCAAAGTTGAATGGGGATCATCCAGGGATGGGGAGATGCCGGTTTGTCTTGGGTCATGCTGTTGACGCCCCAGTGGTCGGGGCCCCTCCCTCCCCGCCCCTTGTGGTGGGGTGTTTGGTCAGCATCGAGGATTTTTCAATGTTCTATATCCTCTGTTAGTTCTAGTGGCGGCGAGACCCACGATGACTCTCGCACAAAGGTCTATGAAATAAATTGGTGATGTCCTTTCCTTAATGGTGGGGAGTCCGCCCAGACCTCCCCATATTGGTTTTCTAGTCTCATCTTGGGCGCTGGTTGGTTCTAAATGGTGGGGAGACCCACATTGGGTCTCGCACAAATGTCTCTAGAATGAATCAGTGCTGGAATTTTCTTTAATGTCGGGGAGTCCGCTTGAACGTCCCCGTGTTGGTTTTCCAATCTCATCTCAAGCTTCAGTGAGTTCTTAATGGTAGCGAGCCCTTCGGGCTTCCCCATGTTGACCTTTTGGTTCTGTTTCTAAAGACGAGTTGGCGATAGGTGATAAGAGTGCTCCTTGGACGTGTTTGGTCTTGTTTGTTAATTCCAGTCAAACGACGTGGTCTTCATTCAATGGTGTTCGTTATGTTTCGTGTTGTGAAGTTGGTTCTCATGAGTGTGAGAGTTCCTTTCCTTGATTAATCAACTGGAGTTGTTTCACCTCTTTGGGGCGGGCGATGCATATCAGAAGGTATTTTACGAGTTTCTTGAGGCTGTCTTTTTAGTCACCTCCTCTGAGCACGATATGTCTTCCTCCTTTCGCTCATTTTCATAGTGATCCTATTTAAACCTTAAGGGGATGTCATTTCTTACTTTTGGTCTCAGCCTTAGTTGTGGCTTTCCGGGGACGGAAAGCTTTATGGTGGGAGAATTGTCACACCCATCATTTCTAATTTATTTATTTAATTAATTTTTTCTTTCTTTCTTTGCGTCAAGTAGTTCGGGTCAAAACACGACTCAGGATTTCGAGTCCCTTGTGTTTTGGTCGTGTTTGCGTCTAGCGCAACGCGGTCGAAGCTGCACGGCCTCGCTTGGGTCGCCGCGCGGCCCCGCCCGATTCACCGCACGTCGTGCCGATGTTTAATTAATGAAATAAAAACGAATTAAATTTTTTTAATAATAATAATTGTAATAATGTCATTTGAGATTATTATTATTATTATTATTATTATTATTATTATTATTATTTTTTCTATTTTAGTTTGTTACAATTATTATTGTTTTTTTTAATTTTACTTTTATTATTATTATGTTAATTATTATCATTAGTATTGTTATTACTATAACCATTTTTTTCTCTTTTATTTATTTATTTGTTTGTTCTTTTTCTTTGGCTTGCTGCGTTGAGACCTAGCCCGCCCCCCATTTTTTTTCCCAGTTTCTTTTTTTTTCTCCCCCTCTCTTGCGCCGCGACCTATCCCCCTGTAACCCTCCTACCCATCGCAACCCTCCCTCCTCACGCTGTGCCGCCACCGACAGCCTCCCTCTTTTCCCCCTTGAGTCGCGGTAGACTCCCCTCTTCCCATCGGACCAGCTCTCCCGGCCAGCACTGTCCGAGAACCTCCACACACAGGATGTCCCACATGAGTCATGCCCTGCTTCTCCCCTTCGGCTGCTTCCACCAGCAGCCTCTCCGGAGGTTTCCTAAGGCCGGCGCGCCTCCCATGCCTGGTCATGAAACCCCCCACTTCCCTCGGCCTTCCTCCCTTGAACCCTCTACTCGCTCCAATGTGCATCACCTCCCCGTCGAATCCCCTTTCCGGCATGGCTGGGTCCGGCACGACCACTGCCCGCGACTCCCTATGTAGCAGCGACCCCACCTGCTGGCCATCTTCCGTTCAACGGATGCCCCTCCGGTAAGCCTTGTTCTTCCTTGTGGTGTTCTGCCACTCATTAGGGGTTCAATTTTAGGGTTTGATCTTAATTTGAATCAGTTCAATTTCATGATTTATGGTTCACCTCTGGTTCGTTTATGGTGCGCATTAGGTGCGGTTGAAGAATTCAATGAATTTCTGGTTTAATTATTGATGTTTTGGTTCAATTGTTTGTTTAGGATCAATTTTGGTTTTGTTTGAGTTGCGGTTGATGTGCGGCGGTCGTTGCGCACCACGGTTGTGAAGTCTGCGATGACGAGGTAGGTGGTTCCATGCCATACCATCTCTAGATGATTTAAATTGCTTTTTAATTAAATTATAATCTGTTCTAATTATAAATTGCGTGATGCGAATTTCATTTTGCACGTGCTTTGATATGAATATTGATGAATTTAAGTTGTTTTTAAGTAAATGCCAAAGTTTTTCATGTGCGATGTGTCATTGAAGTTTTTAGACGTGTTTTGGTTAGTTGCTTAAGGTGTGAAAATTGTGTTTTCAAGAACACTTGAGGTACGAATTTTATTAAATTATGTTTTTAAAAAGAATGTAGACTATTTTGACGTGTTAGTTTTTATTATGAACCTTGAGTATGTTTTAGGGGTTCGAATGATGTTTTAGAAGGGTTGGGACGTGCAATTGATTTTCAAATGGTTTTGGCATCTAAAAATTTGTGTGTTTTAAAGTGAGGTCTTGTGGTATGCATATGTGATGTTTTACAAATTAAGAAATTGTTTAATTAAGTGTCGTTTAAGATGAAGAATATGGTTGGTATGGTTTTCGAGGTTGCATGGTAGGTGCGAAATGTGTTTTCAAGTTCTTTGAGGGGTGTGTGTAATTAAATGTAGATCTTCAATCAAAATGAGTCAATTTGGGTGTGTCTGCCGTGTTGCGTACTTTTGGAATTAAATTGAATTTTTTTTGAACAATGTGAAAACTTGTTTTAGTTTGCATAAGCTACACTTTTGGTTTTAAAGTGACGTTCGTATATGAAATTGAGTTCGTCGTTCTGGTGCAAACCTTTTCTTTCTAATTTTAAGTGTTTTATAAATTGTTAATTGCACTTATTAAATTATATGTGGAGCACGAGAGTTGTGTTTGACAGTATTAGGTGTGCGTTAAGTTTTAAAGGTATTCTTACATGTGAGATTGGACATGTCTCATGTGAAAACTCTTATTGTGCTATTTTGAAATTTTCTTCTAATTGTTTAAATAGTTTATCAAGTCATTCAAGTGATCTGGACTATGTGATAAAATGGTTTTGGTGTGCGTGTGTTTTTTTAATGGTGTTTGGGTATGCAAACGGTGACGTGTATGTGTAATGTTTTGTTGGGTTCGAGATATGTGAAAGTGATATACATTATGTGAATGTGAAACTTAATTGAGCACAAGGGAAACCCTGAGTATCTAGGTGGGCAGACTAGAACTAGTGTGCTAGTGAACCAGATGGGTATCGTCCCTGTTTCACTTAGCTGGATTGACAATTACAACACTAACAAAACATGATATCTGAGGGTCGTGGCCTTCTAAGCCACGTGTTCTGAGGGTCGTGGCCTTCTAAGCCACGTTTTTCTGAGGGTCGTGGCCTTCTAAGCCACGTTTCACCGAGACACGAGGTTTCTAGGGTCCCACACGAGCTAGATGAACCTTAGGGGATTTACCCACAGTGCTCTACCATCAATGGTGGTGCCTTCCATCGGCATATGGAGGACCACTTGGGTGTTAGCGTGTGTGTGTGTGTGTGCGTGCGCGTGTGTGTGTTAGTGTGTGTGTGTGCGTGTGTGAGTGTGTGTGTGTGTGTGCCCAAAATGAACATTTCTCATCCTCTTTAAAATCGTGTCTATGAAATGAGTTCTTTTTAGTGTTTTCCTTTAGCATTTGGTTTGTAACTGTTTTCTTTAAAAGTATTTTGAAAGTATAATTTTGAATAAGCACTTTAAATTGCCTTTTGATGTTGTGGCATGGAACTTATTCTCGGTGGCATCCTACTGGGATTTTAGCTCACACCCTACATACACCCTTGGGTGTATGTAGATTCTTGTTTCTTGTGTATTTCAGGTTGTGCGTCGTGTTCAGGGATGAAGGTTGGTTGTTGGCGGTCTTCTCGTGCAGGTTAACGTTTGTGACGTGTGGATGTCTCACCACTCTTGTCGCTTGGAGGTTTGAGTTAGAGTTCTAGTCTCTTTTGTTGTCGCTTATTTTGGGATGTTGGATCTAATTGTAAACCTTTAAATTTGATTTCAGTTCAATGGTCTCGTTGTTTGTCATTTTCCCAGTTTCATTTTATTATCTTGCTAGTGTTTGTGCATACTATTTCGGGTAAACCGTTCCCACAGGTTACTCTTAATACCCGGGCACTTGTGCCAGCCCGTGGGGATCGGGAACGCCCTTCGGACCTTGCCGCGGACCGGGTCGGGCACCGGGTCGGATGGCGACCCGGCCTGGTTCGTGACAGTTTTTCTCAATATCTAGGTTATAGAGGGAACACATATAGAACCACTCCCTCTTCCCTTCTCCCCCTTCACACTTAGTATGAGTTGTAATGGCTCACAGTAGGTGTATATATACAACCTATAATGAATTTAGGTTTTGGTGTATATATATTCTTGTTGACATGATTATGTGTATTTGGTGTGGATACATAGTGGGGGTTGTGCATTGTAGGAGGAGAGTATGATGTTTATGTCCTTCATGTTCACGATATCATACTGTGATGAGGATGTGATGTGTGGTTGTGACGTGTATATAGTTTTTTATGTGTTTGTGACATGTGTATGTCTGGATATATGGTTATGAGATTATATAGAAGGGGTTTAAGCATAAGAAATATTTCATTAGAGTGTGATAATGAACATATTAGTCGGTAAGTGGATGTGGGGTAATTTATTAATATATATTCTTTTGATATTATGTTACTATAATTGAATGTGATATTGGGTGAGTGATCCTTGGTGAGGTTGGGTGATATATGACCATATATTGGTGTGTATTAGTTCTGTTATTTATTCACTAATTCATTAATATATTTCATACACATTTTCATGAGAGGTTTTGGGAAGGATCCTACTGAGTATATTTGTATTCTCACCCCTATTTATATAATTATTTTTATAAGTTTTTGAAGATGGATTTTGTGACCAAGATGGAAATTGCTATCTTGAGGCTAGGAGTTACCGCCAGAGCCACTGGTGTACGATTTGTTTTTGATATTTTATTTTATATAACTTTTTTATGTATGAAATTCACTTGAATTATGGATTGGGTTTTATTTTATATTATATGGAGTTGATTGGTGGTTTATCTATGTTCTTGGGATTTATGAGGGAAACACCTCCCATTTCTTTATTTTATACCCTCAATGCTAGTCTCTAACCTATGTACTATTAGAGGTAGGATTCATGGATTACACTTATTTTCACTGCCATTTTAGGAGAGGTTCCTAGTGGTGGTGAGTTATGATAGTGTGGTATCAGAGATTTAGTTGAGAGTTAAGATAGAGTTTGGAATTAGACACTCATGGGGATTTAATGGCATGATAGGTCAATAATATTTGTTAAAATTTTCATATGGAATAACATGGGAGACCATCTATGACACAAGTGATTATCCCCCCTGTGATTTAAAGTAAGTAACTTTAGCTTACCAAAAATATTAGGCATGATGATATTGAATGTAGGGAAGAGACCTAGGAGTGGTAGATGTATCATTCTTGATTATTCTTGTATTTGGAAGTCTTGTTTTGTGTATTTGAACTATAAATACTAATATTTGAGATTCAAATAGGATGGAGATGAATAAAGATTGGATGGATGCTAATCATTTGAAAATAAAATACGATAATAGAGTGAAATAGTTCATCAAGTTTGCAAAGGATCACGCAAAGGATCCCTCTCAAATCTTTTGTCCATATTTATGTTGTTTTTATTCTAGACTAATTACTCCAGAGGAGTTGGAAGAACATTTGATATGTCAAGGAATAGATCGGAGTTATAAATGTTGGAATAAACATGGAGAAAAAGCGAATGTAGCTACTGGCTGGGATAAAACTTCTTTTTATGGATCATCAGATATGAATACAGATATGGATAATGAAGAAGACCATATGGAGGATGTGATTACAGATGTCAATGATGATGAAGATCATATTGAGAAAATGACAAGGACAATTGAAGATGAACTCTGTGATTGCCCAAAATTGTTTGAGAAGTTAAAGAGTTGTGCAAAGACGACATTGTATGCTGGTGGCACTAAATATATAGCATTGTCAGCTATACTGAAGTTGTATAAATTGAAAGTAGGAAACGAATGGAGTGATGTCATTTTTATGGAACTACTTGATCTCTTGAATGACATGCTCCTAGAAGATAATGAGCTCCCAAGCTGGACATATGAAGCTAAAAGAATGCTACGCTTGATGAGTATGATTTCTAAAAGAATACATGCCTGACCGAAAGACTGTATATTGTTTCTCAAGGAGAACAAATCACTTATAGAATGCCCAAAGTGTGGTTCTTCTCGATACAAGAAAGATGAATCCAGTCCTACAAAAGTTGTATGGTACTTTCCAATCATTCCAAGTTTTAGGCATCTATATTTAAGTGAAGAAACTTCAAGACAATTGTCATGGCATGTAGATAAAAGAAATAAAGATTGGAAATTACATCATCTGGACAACTCTACACAATGGAAGAAAATTGATCATGAGTATCCTGAATTTGGAAAAGAGCCGAAAAACCTTTGTCTTGCGTTATCTACAGATGGAGTGAATCCTTTTGCTTTTCAGACCAGCACTCACAGTACATGGCTTGTTATGTTGGTAAATTATAACTTGCCACCCTGGTTACCCATGAAGTGGAAATTCATCATGTTATCTATGCTTATATCAGGACCAAAACAACCAGGTAACAATTTTGATTTTTATTTGGATCCTTTGATCGAGGATTTGAAGTTATTGTGGGATTCATGTTTTATGTTGTATAATGCTTATAAAAGTGAATACTTCACATTGAGAGCGATATTGTATGGGACGATAAATGATTTCCCTTCTTATGGAAAATTTTCAGGCTATAACATTAAAGAACTCAAGGGTGTCCCATGTGTGAAGAGGATACGAAATCAATTAGGTTGAAACACTCATCTAAATCTGTGTTTCTAGGACATCGTAGATTTCTACCTCATCGACATAAGTACCGATCTTGGACAACATCATTCAATAGAAGTTCAGAACAATGCACAACACCATATCCACTAATAGGCAATCAGCTATTTGAGAAATTAAAAGATGTGAACACTGTTTTTGGTAAACCATTTTCAAAAAACCTTACGAAAATCGATTGGAAAAAGAGATCAGTTTTTTTGGAATTACCATACTAGAATTTTTTGTATGTCAGTCATTTTCTTTATGTGATGCATATGGAAAAAATGTATGTGACAATGTTATCGGAATGTTGCTAAATTCCCCTGAAAAAACAAAAGATGGAATTAAGGCAAGGTTGGACATGGTTGACATGGGAATACGAGAAGAGTTGGCTCCTGTGATGGGTGAAAATCAAATGTTTCTTCCTACAGCTGCTTACACTCTTTCTAGGGTGGAGCGATATCAGTTTTTCAACTTCTTCAATGATGTAAAGGTTCCATAGGGGTATTCATCAAATATCAAGAACATTGCGTCAATGACTTATTTGAAGTTAAAATGTTTTAAATCACATGACTGCCATGTTTTGATGCAAGATTTAATTCCTATAGATTTATGTTGCATTTTTTCCAAGAATGTTCATCAAACGTTAACCAAACTTTGTTTCTCTTTCAAAGCTATATGTAGCAAAGTTTTAGACCCGACGAAATTTCCAGCTATGGAAAAAGAAATTGTCATCATATTATGTGAATTAGAAATGTTCTTCCTGCCAACATTCGTTGATATGATGGTTCTTTTGATGATTCACTTGGTGAGAGAGATTCGACTTTGTGGTCCTATGCACAATAGATGGATATACCCCGTTGAACGATATATGAAGATTTTGAAAGGGCATGTCAAAAATCGAAGTCGGGCATAGAGTTATACAGTGGAGCGATATATTGTTGAGGAAGGTATTGAATTCTGTATCGAATACCTATCTGATGTGGAAAGCATTGGTCTTCTGAAATCTCGTCAAACTAGACGCATTGAGGGTGAGGGAGTTTCTAGAAGGGATGTTGTGACAATCAGTATTACAGATCGGGATCAGACACACCTTTATGTTTTGCATAACAGTTGGGAGGTTTCTCCATATATTGAAACTCACAAATAAATTCTTAGGTAGTTGAATCCATCAAGGGATGAAAAATGGATATCTAATACACATAATCACCAGTTTATAGGATGGTTTCAGGACCATATTTTTAAGGAGTTAGATGTTAATCCAAATTCAATTTCAGAATGACTTTGATGGCTAGTCGCCAGACCTAGAGTGTATGTATTATCTTACAATGGTTATGTAATTAATGGTTATACATTATATACAGATGAACATGATGAAGATAGTACCATGAAAGATAGTGGAGTTACACTTGTGGCTAAAGTGATGCATGTTTCTAGTAGTAAGGACAAAAATCCAATTTATGCAAACATGTCATACTTTGGAATTATCAAAAAAATATGGTAGTTGGATTATACGACATTCCAATTGCCGATTTTTCAATGAAAATGGGTTGATAACAATATTAGTGTTAAAATAGATGAATGGGGATTTTTGAAAGTTGATTTTAGTAAAGAAGGTTATAAAGACAAACATTTTATAATGGAATCGCAAGCAGTACAAGTTTTTTATGTTCCAGATCCCGCAAAACAAAAGTGGTTGATTGTTCTGTTATCATCCAAAACTACTGAAGGGTCTGATGAAAATTCTGTTGAGGTCGATCCTTTCAGTGGTACATCGCAATCATTTCGAAGCGGTCCCAATGTAGATGATGTTTTGTATGTTAGAGGATACCACAATGAAGGGATTTTGATAATCGATAGAGGTGTAAAATCTCTTCAGCCTTTGAAAAAAAGAAAGAGAGTTCAATAAACAAGTTATATTTTTTTTGTAATATAGATCTTTTTATATCATGTTATTATCTTATCATTAATGAATTTATGAAATCTAAATTAACTGTTCAACCAATTTTGTAGATAATTACTTTTGCACGTTCTCGTGCTCCGAACCTCGAGGTTGAACAAGTCTCTCAAGCTGCTGCTGCTGCTGTAACTCCTGCTGCATCTGCTCACAATGCAGAGCAACAACAAGTTTCTGAACCTCTTGTTGCTCCTAGTGTTGATGTCCAACAACCATCAACACATGCCATTTCTACCATTTCAAATGAACATATAGATGATTTTGATATTGATGAAATGGTCGGGGATGAAGGACATACATCGCAGAAAACACAGGTGCGTCATAGTTTGACGGTGTTAGACAAAGTTCTTAAATCGAAAAGCAAAGGCATCAAATTTGATGTCGGATGGAATGCATGAGGCCAACATGTGAATACCAGTAAGGCTATGTTTAGTAGTTACATTGGAGTTTTCACTCAGTAACGTGTGCCGATTGACATAGATTCATGGCACCATGTTGTGTCCAGGCTGAAGTCTGTGATCTAGGAAGAAATTATGGTAACAATATGATATATATTTTTTAATTTACTAGAAAATAAAATAATGAAACATTGTCTTACTCTTCTCAATCTATTTTAGAGTAAATTTATAGTAAATGATTCACACAAGAATTATGTATTAAGTCTTGCAGGAAGGACTCATCGTGTTTTTCGCACTATTTTAACAAAATGTCACCTGAAATATTCAAAAGGTAAAATAAACTCGCACCCACCCCTTGTCTATGCTCACATGATATCCCAAGAAGTATGGGATGCATTTATTGGTCGTCGTGGGGATGAGAAGTTTCAGGTACATTGTGGGTGATAATACATTGTTTGAGGATACATGTATTCATCAATTTGATTGTCAATATTTCATTTATGAAACAACAACTCAGTACTGGAAATAAGGAACATGCATCAAAACCAACAGAACCCTATCATAAATCAAGGATGGGGTACGCTTCACTAGAAAATAAAATGGTTCGTATTTTAAATTTACAGTAATATTGTTAGGTGACATGAAACAACATCATAATTATCTTTCTATATTTATATGTAGATTGATGAGTCTAAAACCAAAGACACTTACATCCCATGTCATGTGCTATGGAAGGAGGAATGTGTGAATAAGGAAGGGAAGCTAGTAGATTAAAGCACATAAAAAGTGTGGTAAATAGGTGTAAGTATGACACAATGATAAAAATATTTGTTTTAAATTGCTATTACATAAAAATAATTAGTTATTTTCCTATATCTGACAGTCATAAGAATCAGCTACTCCTATAGAGGATGAAGACCTATTATCGAAGGCTTTGAAGCGTCCAGAACAATACAGTCATGTCAGAGGTGCAGGGTTTGAGGTGACACCCTGAGTATATTTTGAGAAAAAAAGAAACAGATGATAGAGATGAAAAATTGAAACAAATGAGCAAAGGACTAGCAACTATTGAAGAATGATTTCAATGGAAGGGAGAGTTGCTAGAAAATTTTATGGGTGGGAAGCTAGGAGAAGACACAACTCAGGAACAACCAGCACGTGAAGATCCCACCCCACCCCCACCAGCTTTGAGGTGAGCCATTCCCCTTAAAGAGCTATCTTAGTCATGGTAATAAATATTCTAATAATTGTTCCCATGAAATGTGAATCAGACAAACACTGATACTTTTCCTATACTGATATTCTACAGGTTGATAATGACTATGATTTATATCGGTCATCACCCACATATCACCTTGTAGCGAGGGCTACAGTGTTCAACATCCCAGAGGATAAGCTGCATAATAGACCAATTTTGAAAGATCATATGAAAGTGAAGATTAATGTAGCTCATGAGCCAAATGTGGAGCTACCTATTCCACTTGATGACGATGATATTCATACGGTCGAAAAGGCTATTGGGACATTCATTGCATGACTGTCACAACTTGTAAGAGTACATGGGGACAAAGAGGTATTTATTTCCTTTTTCTCAAGATAAACCTTTAACAATTAATGAAAAAAGGTTCTGAACCAATGAATGTTATTATAGACGGAGAAAGGGAAGAGGGTGACAAGAAACATTGGCTCAAAAGCATCTAAAGGATCGACCAACCGATCCCAAAGAGCTACTGAAAGCACAATAACACCACCTGTTCTCTATCAACATTTACTAGCATTGAAGACTCATGTGGATACGATGATAAGAGGTGGTAGTATTCATATAGTGGTTTTCGAAAAGATTATATATAGAGAGGAAAGTCAAGATTTCGTTGTTGCTGAAAATGTAAATGAGATCCTTGAAAATGGCTGGCTAGGCGTCACAGTTATAAATTTATATATGAGGTATGTTTTCATGAATTGATTTTCTAAAAGTTGATATAATGTGAAAATTATGACTAAATGCATTTTATATTATTGACATAAGTATATATGAAAAATAGTTGAAGGAATTTCCCCATGAGACAAAATTCGGACTTATTAGTCCTCATACCACAATAACAAATCTAATGAAATTAAAGCCATCAAAAAAGGATCAAATAGTGAGTATCTTGCTGAAAACATTTGAAAACAAGATTATATATGATAGAATCTTCCTAATATCAACCATGCAGGGGTAAAAATCTACGATTAAAGCATATCAATTATATTTTCACTTCTATTATTACTTATTACTTTTTGTGTTTTTAGGCAACATTGGATGCTAAATGTGATGAACTTGGATACTCCAAAGATTTATTTTTTGGATTTAATGCAAGGATATCCAACAAACCGACCACACATGATGGAGTTTGTGAATCTATAAGACACTAAATCCTACGTTTTAGGTCTAAAATTCAAGTAATATAATTTATATTATCTTTTACTAAGGATTATGTTATGATAGGGTGGTGTATCATTATCATCTAAAAAACGGAATGAGGATAAGGGCTAAGCATAAGGAGGAGAGAAAGTACTACATTTAGACAAATATCAGGGTATATATAATAAAATTTCACTATCCAAAAACATATCAACACAAGTTACTTATTCTCCTAATAATAAATTTTTTTGCAATGTCCAAAACAAACAAATGATAATGATTGCAGTTATTATGTTTGTAAATTTATAAAAGAGATCATTTTTCATCAACAAACTAGCATCCCTAAAGAGGTATTTTTAAAAACAACAACTATTTTATTTAAATTATTTATTAATTATTTATTTATATATTTTGCAGTACTACTATGACTATTGAAAATCCTCATACTCCCAATACGATATAGATTTTTCCAGAAATGAGTGAGACGCATACCTGATGGAAGATTGTATACAAATAGCATGAAGATTTGACTTGGGTATGTGTACAATTGGCAGTCATTTTTGGGAGGGGTTAAGGGGATCAAAAGATGAAACTTTGTTGTGTGTAAATGTTTGTAAGCAAAGTGTAATTGTTATTAAATAAAATATCCTTTCTCCAATGAGTCATTTTCCCATTTTAATATATAAAATGCACCAACAACATGCAAGAATGATGAACCACTTTTCTTTGGGCTTTGGATAAGAAAAAATAGTAAAATATACAAAATACCTTCATATCTGAACAAATTCATTTATATTGTGTTTATCCTTTAGGAGAAAGAACCATGGTTCATTTGTGACATGTACGAGTCAACCACGACTCAATCTAAGGCATAGTGTGGCCGATATCACTCAAAGTGTCTCTCTTTTGTTTAAAATGGATAGAATTTTAAGTGAAAACAACAACTGACCTACAGAAATCCGACCAAAAACATTTTTATTGTGTTTATCCTTTAGGAGAACAATCCATGGGTGAGTTGGTGACATGTACAAGTCAACTCTGCCTCAATCCGAGGCACGGTGTGACCGGTATCACTCAAAGTATCTCTCTTTTGTATAAAATGGACATAATTTTAAGTGCAAACAACAAATGACCTACTGAAATATGACCAAATGCATTATTATTGTGTTGATACTTTAGAAGAATGATCCATGGGTGCATTGGTGATGTGTACGATTCAACCCCTCCTCAATCCGAGGCACGGTGTGGCCGGTATCTCTCAAAGTGTCTCTCTTTTGTTTAAAATTGACATAATTTTACGTGAAAACAACAACTAACAAATGGAAATCTGACCAAACTCATTTGGATTGTGTTTATCCTTTCTTAGAATGATCCATGGGTCACTTGTGACATGTATGAGTCAACCAATCCTCAATCAGAGGCACGGTGTGGCCGGTATCACACAAAGTGTCTCTCTTTTGTTTAAAATGGACAAAATTTTAAGTGAAAACAACAACTAAACTACAAAAATCCGACCAAATGCATCCATATTATGTCGATCCATTTGGAGGAAGATCCATGGGTGCTTTGGTGATGTGTACGAGTCAACCCCATCTCAATATGAGGCACGATGTGGCCAGTATCACTCAAAGTGTCTCTCTTTTGTTTAAAATGGACAGAATTTTAAGTGAAAACAACTGACCTAGATAAATCTAACCAAATGAATTTTTATTGTGTTATCCTTTATTATAATGATCCATGGGTTCATTGGTGATGTGTACGAGTCAACCCCGTTTCAATTCAAGGCACGGTGTGGCCGGTATCACTCAAAGTGTCTCTCTTTTGTTTAAAATGGACAGAATTTTAAGTGAAAACTACACCTGACCTACAGAAATCAGACCAAACACATTCAGATTGTGTCTATCCTTTAAGATAATGATTCATGGGTGCGTTGGTGATGTGTATGAGTAAACCCCACCTTAATCCGAGGCATGGTGTGAACGGTATCACTCAATGTGTCTCTCTTTTGTTTAAAATGGACAGAATTTTAAGTGAAAACAACAACTGACGTACGGAAATCTGACCAAACGCATTTGGATTGTATTTATAATTTAGTATAAATATCCATGGGTAACTTTTGATGTGTGCGAGTCAACCACGCCTCAATCCGAGGCATGGTGTGGCCGATATCACTCAAATTGTCTCTCTTTTGTTTAAAATGGACATAATTTAAAGTGAAAACAACAACTAACCTTTGTAAATCTGACCAAACACATTTGGATTGTGTTTATACTTTAGTAGAATTATTCATGGGTGTGTTGGTGACGTGTATGAGTCAACCCTGTCTCAATATGAGGCACAGTGTGGCCGGTATCACTCCAAGTGTCTCTTTTTTTTAAATCGAAAGAATTTTAAGTGAAAACAACAACTGACCTACGAAAATCCAACCAAAAGCATTCATATTGTGTTGATCCTTTAGGATAACGATCCATGGGCAAGTTGGTGACGTGTATGAGTCAACCTCACCTCAATTCGAGGCACGGTGTGACCGATATCACTCAAAGTGTCTCTCTTTTGTTTAAAATGGACATAATTTTAAGTGAAAACAACAACTGGCATGCGAAAATCTGACCAAAAACATTCTTATTGTTTTGATCCTTTAGGAAAATGATCCATGGGTCACTTGTGACATGTAAGATTCAACCACACCTCAATCCAAGGCACAATGTGGCCAGTATTACTCAAAATGTCTCTCTTTTATTTAAAATGGACAAAATTTTAAGTGAAAACAACAACTGACCTACGGAAATCCGACCAAACAAATTCTTATTGTGTTGATCCTTTTGGAGAACGATCCATGGGTGTGTTGGTGATGTGTACGAGTCAACCCCACCTTAATCTGAGGCACGATGTGACCGGTATCACTCAAAGTGTCTCTCTTTTGTTTAAAATAGACAGAATTTTAAGTGAAAACAACAACTAACCTACGTGAATCCAACCAAAAGCATTAAAATTGTGTCGATCATTTATTATAGAAATACATGGGTCATTTTTGATGTGTATGAGTCAGACACTTCTCAATTCGAGGCACGGTGTGGCCGGTATCACTCAAAGTGTCTCTATTTTGTTTAAAATGGACATAATTTTAAGTGCAAACCACAACTGAACTACGGAAATCTGACCAAACACATTTGGATTGTGTTTATCCTTTAGAGCACAATCCATGGATGCATTGGTGATGTGTAAAAGTCAACCCTGCCACAATTTGAGGCACAGTGTGGCCGGTATCACTCAAAGTGTCTCTCTTTTGTTTAAAATGGACAAAATTTTAAGTGAAAACAACAACTATCCTACGGAAATCTGACCAAACGCATTCATATTATGTTGATCCTTTAGGAGAACGATCCATGGGTGTGTTGGTGATGTTTAAAAATCAATCCTGCCTCAATCCGAGGCACGGTGTGACCGGTATCACTCAAAGTGTCTCTCTTTTGTTTAAAATGGACAGAATTTTAAGTGAAAACAACAACTGACGTATGGAAATACGACAAAACGCATTTGGATTGTGTTGATCTTTTAGGATAATGATCCATGGGTTATTTTTGATGTGTATGAGTCAACCACACCTCAATCCGAGGCACGGTGTATCCGATATCACTCAAAGTATCTATTTTTTGTTTAAAATGGACAAAATTTTATGCGAAAACTACAACTAACCTATTGAAATCTGACCAAATGCATTTGGATTGTGTTTATACTTTAGGAGAACGATCCATGGGAGTTTTGGTGATGTGTACAAGTCGACCCCCCATGGACAGCCACCCCTGGACACCCACCACCCCCCTGGATGGCACCCCCACCCCTCCTAGACACCACCCCACCACCTGGACACCCCTCCACCACCCTGGACACCCCCACCCCACCCCCCATGAACACCCCCAACCCCCTGGATGCCCCCACCCCTAGAAACCCACCCCCCTGGACACCCCCACCACCCTGGAGGGCCCCCTCCTAGACACCACCCCACCACCTGGACACCTCCCCCACCCCCTGGACACCCCCACCCCCATGGACAGCCACCCCCACCCCCTGGACACCACCCCACCCCCCTTGGACAGCCCCACCAACCCCCTGGACTACCCCCACCCCCCTGGACACCACCCCACCCCTGGACACCCCCACCCCCTAGAAATCCCCCCCCCCAATACCCTAGACACCAGCCCACCCCCATGGACAACCCCCATAGATATCCCCCACCCCCCTAGACGGCCCCCAACCCCCTAGATGCCACCCCTCCTAGATACCACCCCACCACCTGGACACCTCCCCCAACCCCCTGGACACCCCACCTCCATGGACATCCCCCACCCCCTAGACACCACCCCACCCCCCTTGGGTAGCCCCCAACCTCCTGGACCACCCCCACCCCCTGGAAACCCCTATCCACGCGGACTCCCCCATCCCCCTGGACACCCCCGACCCCCCTTGGACAGCCACCCCAAACCCTTGAACAACCCCCAAACCCCTAAATTCTGAATTGAATTCTTTATGTATTTAATTAACTTATGAATTATGTGTTAATGGTGTATGGGTATACATGTTGTATGGGTATACTGGGCATAATTTCCTTATGAATTATGTGTTAATTTTGTATGGGTATAATTGTTGAGATGCTGAATTTTTTGTAGGTCTTATTTGGGTATGCTGCTGCAGAACTGGGTGTGCTGCTGCAAAATTTTATGTTACAGAAGACAGGGAATTTATCAGCACTTTTTTAGCACTGATAAAGGATCCCTTTATTGGAACTAAAAAAGCGCTGATAAAAAACACATTTATCAGCTGTTTTTTAGCGCTGATAAAGGATACATTTATCAGCGCCTTTTTATCACTAATAAAGGATCCCTTTATCGGCTCTTTTTTAGTACTGATAAAGGGTGCCTTTATGAGCGCTGATAAAGGCTCCCTTTATCAGTTCTTATTTAGTGCTGATAAAGGGGACCCCCCCTATCAGCACTGAGCTTTACAGTGCTTTTTTGCGCTATTAAAGCCTGTTTTGAGCGCTAATAAGCCCGTTTTTGTAGTAGTGGTTTCATCAAGAAAAAACAAAGTGCATCAAAAGTAATTATCCTAATGAGTGTTTAGGAAATTACATAAATTATTAAGATAAAAAGATGGTATTCAAGTGATAGAATTCATTTCTATATAAGGGATTAAATCCCTATTAGATATAGTTAGAGCCAGATTGACTTGGGTCTAGTCAATCACAAATACGCACATGTAGTTAGCATCAGAACTAGTTTCACAAGTGCTTGTGGAATAAGAATGTTCTAGAGACACATACTGTGTGGGAAGGATACCACCATATTGAAGGTTTTATATTCACTGTGGCTAGAGATAAATTATTCATTTTGAATAATAATAATTCCTAAAAGTATACAGTATATAGAAATTAGTTAATATTGAAAAAGTCAATTAAAGTTCAATAATGGATTCCATGTATCAAAGTGAAAAGGGGATTATTATTTTGAATACTATGATGGGTATTAAAATGAGATTATACATGGATGGTATAAGATAAGTACCAATAAGGATCAATTGGTTACATTAAGTCATCATGCCAAAACCCATTAGAATATTACTTATTATAGCTAATTTCTATGATCATTATATTGAACATTGGATGTCATGACCACCAATCATGGAAGGTGTCTATACAAAGAAACTATAAAGCGATAGTCATGACATAGAATTACTATAAGGGAATTAATTTATTGAAATATAATTTAGGATTGAAGTAGTCAACTAGATCATAGAATATTAATTTGGAATAAATATTTTCCATGTGTATACCAGAGGTTAGTGGGAGCGCCATTGTCTTCCAAGTAAAATATGTTCAGCAGCATATAGAAAATAAATTTTTTCATTACAGTTAGTTAAGACCAAAATGAAATAAACTCTCCAATGATTGAATTAAAGTATCAACCAATGTTTTATGGAATAGGATCTACTGAGGTAGATCTAATTGTTTCTTGGACCTATTCAATCATATATTTGGTGACATGGTACTGAAAAATACAAGATGGACCAATTATAGAGAGAAATGTTACCAATGTCACATGGAATGAATCCCTCTAAGTTTACATGTTCGAGAAATAATAGGAGATTAATGTTGTGAGTTGAATTCTATATACTTTACCGATAGATCAATCATGTATTCCATGATATGTATAAGAATTGATGTTGTAAAGATACAATTTATAAAAGGTAAATATCAGTTATATCTATGAGAACTATAAGGGAAGTAGTCAGAACAATCTAATAGTACTCAGGCAAGTAAAATTGATATATACCTGGTAAGTGGAGAGGAATGGATACTAGTTTTATGAGGACGCAAATGCGATGATATTTTCCTGTTCTCGGAATCTCACCTAGTAAGTAAATTATTATCATAATGTAAATTATGATATTCTTACTAGCCAAGATGTCATGTTTTGATTGTGGAAAATGGGATATACTTGGGGATACCATCTCTTGATAATTTTTACTAAAGGAGATGAGTTTTTGTAACAACCCTAAATTTTGAATAAATTTTGTTTCCTAACTTTGTGTGTTATTTTATTTTATACTCAACAAAACTATTTCATTTAATAAAAGGAGTATAATTAAAATAATATCGTTGGGTTACGACTGTTATATGACCGTTGGTCAATATGATTGTTGGAAACTAAATGTTGTTATTATTGTCTATAAAAACATGTGATCTTGAATAATTAATATAGAAAGAAGATTTGATGGCCCCATCCAGTAGCCTCGGGCCAATCGAAGCCCATCTGACGGAACTCGAGAAGGAGGTAGCACCTTTGAGCTTTTCTCTAGACCAAACCCAAGTTGAACTTCATTGTGTGAAGTAGGAATGGAATCGCCTTCCAGAGAAGTTCAACATGATAGAAATCACTTCTCAGGCAATGTTGGCTGATCCTCCCCAAGATTATATCACCCTAGCACACCTTACTCATAGTTCCTACACTTTTGTTATAAGGGGATATGCAATGAGATCGTAACTGCCTTGTGTAATCCTTTGATTTAAATAAAAAATTGTGATTTCTTCTTATGGTGAAGTTTGTGAATTTTAAAATGTCTGGATAAATATAGTATGCATATTATTGATGAATTTTAGAAAAAGGATATTTTAAAAATATTTATCTAAACCTTAAATAATTAATAATGTGTAATGATTTTCAAAAAATGGTCTTCTACAGTTATGTTCAGTAAGAAATTTAGAGTCTAACAAGATCAACTTAATTTTTGATGAATAGAAAATTATGAACAGTGATTTTACACTTATGATTAGTAATGTGATCCAATAGATTAAGTAACCTCACTTAAGAAAGTATTAATATAATTTAGGCACCTTGATTAAGTAAGGCGATTCAATAAAATAGGTAAATAACTGTTTCAAAAATTAATTGATAAGTATTAGTTTTTTCGGGTGAATAATGTTTTTTATTTAAAAAATTAAATTAAAAATATATAGAAAATTATTTTCATAAAATGGAGTTCATTTTTGAAATCAGAGCATTGATATTTGGTTAAGGTGAATTTTTGGGAATTTTCTAAAACAGTTGAATTTTCAGTGAATATTGTTTTTATTTAAAAATTAAATTAAAAATATTTAGAAATTTACTTTTATAAAATGGAGTTCATTTTTAAAATCAGAGCATTGATATTTGGTTAAGGTGAAATTTTGGGATTTTTCTAGGAAAGATGAATTTTCGGTAAATAGTGAAAATACAGTTTTTGAGTTTCGGGTATTTAATGACATCATTAAGGATGTAATAATTATGAAATAATTCTGGTCGACTTATGAATAGTAAGATAAGGAATGAGGTATCCCAAGTGTCCAATACCATGGGAAAATACCATGGGCAAGCCCATGGTTTTTCCAATACCACCGATGAGGTGTCCCTTGGCAATTAATGCTTTGTCCCCTCACTTCTCCTATAAATACCAAGACTTTCCCTCATTAATTTCATTTCCAAATCCTTACCAAAGAATTTATGGTCTCTTTAGCTCCCAAGGTTCCCTCAAGCCTCCCAATGTCCCGACCTTCATGCTTTCGAAGTTACTCTTCAAGGTAAGGGATTCTTTCACCCTCTTCTTTTAAGTCATGACTTCTTTTACGTTGTGTCGTATATTTTACATCTCTTTATGTTGATGGTATGTTCTTATATGTTCTTATTACTGGCCATTTAATTTAAAAATTATTAGAGACCCTTTCTTCTCTCATCAATTTTTTTTCTGAATTTTTATGTGACGTCGTTAGGCTGCCGAATTTCTCGTAAAAGAAATCACATCTTCTCTTTTATTTCATGTTTCCTTTTCATGTGGTATGTCATTAAAATATACATACCATGATCTTATTCAGTACCCATACTGTATTATGAATTATTTATGGGTGGGTGACCCTTGTCCCCTCTCTTTTCAATGTTTCCTAAAACCAGGTTATATAGCCGTTAGGCTGTAGAAATTTCGTCTCAAAATTTCTATCTCTTTCTCTCAAGAAATCCCCTTGTTTATTTATGTGAATACCCAGACCTATTTAATTTCTATGGATGTTAATAAATATATAATGATGAGATATTTTGATTCTGGATTTGACATACATTTAACCCTCACTCCCTTTCCATGGGTTATAAATGATATAATGATCTTATTTTTAAGAGCTTTTAAAACGTCACAATTTTGAAATGAAACCCATTCCTTTTATTCTATATGGGTTATTTATGAAATGTATAATTATGATCTATGTGTATCACATGTAAGTAAAGATATTTTAATGGTGTTCTCTGATAGCACTCTAATACATTGGGTAAAGATTTAATCTCTAGAGATGACAAGTTTCACGATACCTTGGTGAATAACCTTGGTAATTTTTATGACACCTTGGGGATGGAACTTGGTGATATGTTCATGAATGTATAAATGAAATGTTGTAGCCACATATTCAAGTTATGATTCAATTTCTTTTCTTTATGATATTCGTATTCTTCCATTTCTCATGTCTTAATGTTTTTATTCAAGTTCTTATTGATATCACAAGTACATTGACTCCCTTGTTTACCCTTACTGGGCCTTCTACTCACCCTTTCCTTTGATGTCTATCTCCAGGATATGATATGTAGTAAATGTATATAAGATGAACCTATGATGAAGCCTTAAAAGTGGTTTATAAGAATTTTTTATGTTGTTCTCATGTTTTATATTCCTTATTTCCAAGACACTAGACTTTAAAGATCCTCTGTTTGTAAAATGTAATGAAATGTTATGTAATAAAAAGATGGGATTTTATAGTTGGTATAAAGGGATAGTTTAGTTATTTATGGAAATTAGGGTATGAAAACTTTTGGAAGAACCATATAGAAAAGTTTAAATATAGGAAATCTTCTTGGTATTTTGGTGAGTGTTGAGTAAGTGGTTTATCGAGCAAATACATCCTTGTCTGGATATGAGTAGGTAGAGGTGGATCTAGCACAGATGTACATAGGGGTAAAACCTAAAAACACCGCTTTGAGCTAGACTCGAACAAGAACTGTTACATGACAACGGGCCTTGTTGTACTCTTGGTTACGACACTCCCATGGGATATGTTTGGTTAATCGCAAGCTTTTTATGAATCATTATGAAGAAATTATAGAAAAATGTAATTGTCTAAGCATGAAGTTTTAATACATAAAATCATTTTTAGTTAAAATATTCTTAAATGAAATAAGTTTCTCACAAAAGATTTATTATTTTAGAAAATGTCCCTATCGTCTAGGAATACGTTGACGTATTTCCTAAGGAGTTACCCGGACCTCCCCCAGAAAGAGAGGTAGATTTATCTATTGAACTCGTACCTAGATCTCATCCGATGTAAAATACCCCCCTATAGGATAGAAAATGTAGAGATAGATGAATTAAGGAAACAACTCTGAGATCTTTTGGAGAATGGGTTTATCCGACTAAGTGTGTCTCCTTGGGGAGCACCAGTTCTCTTTGTGAAGAAGAAGGATGGATCGATGCAGCTATGCATTGATTATAGAGAACAGAATGGGATCACAGTGAAGAAAAAATACTCTCTTCCAAGAATTGATGACTTATTTGACTAACTTTATGGGACTCAATTCTTCTCTAAGATTGATCTTCATTCTAGTTATCATCAATTGAGGGTGAAGAATGATGATATTCCAAAAACTACCTTCCAATCAAGATATGGGAATTATGAGTTTGTTGTTATTCCATTCGGACTGACTAATGCACCTGCTATTTTTTATGGATCAAGAATAAGTTGATTTTGGAAACTTATGTTTTATCAAATGGATATCCTTTGTATAGGAAAATGATTTGGTGATTAAATGATAAAGGTTATTTTGGACGATGTTTTCTCTTTTGGAGTACTATATGCCTAAGGGAAATAAAATACTACATGATTTAAATTGAGGAGGAATGGTTGAATTTTTTTTTGTAAAAATTTATGTATTTATTGTGGACATATGGTGATTTGAGTTATTTCTGGAAAATGATGAACCTAGCATAGTGAATATGTGAATAGGTTAATTACACTTTAGTATGAGACTTAAATAGTAGTCTATGTTATTTGGAGATAAATGTTAAGATTTATTGGGGAAGACTATGTGATTAAATCCTTCTGATTTTTGGGTTCCAATCTTAGTTTGGATTATTCTGAAGAATTTTAAGGATGATTGTGTATTGAATGGTCTTTCTGTAACTTTGGGTACTTTTGTTGAATTTCGGAGATTAATAGTCATATTTATTTTTATAAAGGATTATCCTTTTTGAGGATTATATGATCTCATACTAACCATTTCAGTTTTAGTTGATGACTAAAGACAAGGGAAAAATATAGTTATTATTTTGTGGATTATGTGATTCTCTAGAAGATGATTCTTGTGCTTTTGATGAGACCAAGTCTTTTTGAATGCTCATTGTTTGGAGAAAAGATTAGTCTTGGTGGAAACTTATTAAGGGATGAAACTCTACTTAAAGATAAGTATATTTCCTTATGTTTTTATTCTATGTAGTAAATAAATTCCTCAAAATTATGAAAGGTAACGTAAAACAAAAATGTTGTTGGTTTATGTTTCCTACTGGGTAATAAAAGACCATTTAACACATCTTAAGTTTGTGATATTCTTGTGGTTAATTTTCTCCTAATCATTTTTTTCTATCACTCTCCATCAGAACTTGACCCTTGGTTTTATCTTCTATATCCATGTTTTATTACATAGAATCCTAGTATGGGTTAACTCGGATGACCGTTGTACTTCCCTTTCTTTCTTTGAAAGTAATAGTTTTACTGACTCTTTTTCCGATGTGGGACTTTCAACGAAATTTCCAAGCCCAATTTTAAAATTATGAGGACGCAATTTCTTAAGGGGGGAAGATTGTAACGACAAGAAATTTTGAATAAATTTTGTTTCCTAAATTTGTGTGTTATTTTATTTTATACTCAACAAAAATATTTCATTTAATAAAATGAGTTTAATTAAAATAAGAACATTGGGTTTCGACTGTTATATGACCGTTGGTCAATATAACCGTTGGTCAATATGACCGTTGGTCAATATTACCATTGGAAACTAAATGTTGCGATTATTTTCTATAAAAACAAGTGATCTTGATTAATTAATATAGAAAGAAGATTTGATGGCCCCATCCAGTAGTCTCGGGCCGATCGAAGCCCATATAATGGAACTTGGGAAGGAGGTAGCACATTTGGGCTTTTCTCTGGACCAAACCCAAGCCGAACTTCATCGTGTGAAACTGGAATGGAATCACCTTCATGAGAAGTTCAAGCTAATAGAAATCACTACTCGGGAAATGTTGTCCGAGCCTCCCCAAGATTCTATCACCCTAGCATGCCTTACTCTTAGATCCCATGCCAGTGTTATAAGGGGCTATGTAACGAGACCGTAACTGCCTTTTGTAATCCTTTGATTTAAATAAAAAATTGTGATTTCTTCTTATGGTGAAGTTTGTGAATTTTAAAATGTCTGGATAAATATAGTATGCATATTATTGATGAATTTTAGTTAAAATATATTTTAAAAATATTTATGTAAACCTTAAATAATTAATAATGTGTAATGATTTTCTTAAAATGGTATTCTACAGTTATGTTCAGTAAGAAATTTAGAGTCTAATAAGATCAACTTAATTTTTGATGAATAGTAAATTATGAATAGTGATTTTACACTTATGATTAGTAATGTGATCAAATGGATTAAGTAACCTAACTTAAGAAATTATTAATATAATATAGGCACCTTGATTAAGTAATGTGATTCAATAAAATAGGTATATAACTGTTCCATTAATTATTGGTTAAGTATTAGTTTTTTTTGGGTGAATAGTGTTTTTTATTTAAAAAATTAAATTAAAAATATTTAGAAAATTATTTTCATAAAATGGAGTTCATTTTTCAAATCAGAGCATTGATATTTGGTTAAGGTGAATTTTTGGGTTTTTCTGAAACCGTTGAATTTTCAGTGAATAGTATTTTTATTTAAAAATTAAATTAAAAATATTTAGAAAATTATTTTCATAAAATAGAGTTCATTTTTGAAATCATAACATTGATATTTGGTTAAGGTGAAATTTTGGGATTTTTCTGGGAAAGTTGAATTTTCGGTGAATAGTGAAAATACAATTTTTGAGTATCGGGTGTTTAATGGCATCATTAAGGATGAAATAATTATTCAATAATTATGGTAAACTTATGAATATTAAGATACGGTATAAGGTGTCCCAAGTGGCCAATACCATGGTCAAATACCATGGGAAAGCCCATGGTTTTGCCAATACCACCGATGAGGTGTCCCTTGGCAATTAATGCTTTGTCCCCTCACTTCTCTTATAAATACCACACCTTTCCCTCATTCATTTCATTTCCAAATCCTTCCCAACAAAGTTTTGGTCTCTTTACCTCCCAAGGAGTCCTCCCAAGGTTCCCTCAAGCCTCCCAAGGTCCCGACCTTCAAGATTTCTAAGTTACTCTTCAAGGTAAGGGATTCTTTCACCCTCTTCTTTTAAGTCATGACTTCGTTTATGTTGGGTCCTATATTTTACATCTCTTTATATTGAGGTTATGTTATTATATTTTCTTATTACTGCCCATTTCATGTCCAAATGATGAGAGACCCTTTCTTCTCTCATCAATTTGTTTTCTGAATTTTTATGTGACGCCGTTAACTGCCAGATTTCTCATAAAAGAAATCGCATCTTCTCTTTTCTTTCATGTTTCCTTTTCATGTGGTATGTCATTAAAATATCCATACCATGATCTTATTCAGTACCCATACTGTATTATTAATTATTTATTAGTGGGTAACCCTTGTCCCCTCTCTTTTAAATGTTTTCTTAAACCAGATTATATAGCCGTTAGGTTTCAAAAATTTCGTCTCAAAATTTCTATCTCTTTCTCTCAAGAAATCCCCTTGTTTATTTATGTGAATACTCAGACCTATTTCATTTCTATGGGTGTTCATAAATATATAAAGATGAGATATTTGATTCTGGATTTGACATACATATAACCCTCACTCCCTTTCCATGGGTTATAAATGATATAATGATCTTATTTTTAAGAGCTTTTAAAACATCACAATTTTGAAATGAAACCCATTCCTTTTATTCTCTATGGGTTATTTATGAAATGTTTTATTATGATCTATGTGGATCATATGTAAATAAAGAAATATAAAGGGTTTTCCCTGATAGCGCTCCAATGCATTGGGTAAAGATTTAATCTCTAGAGATGACAAGTTTCACGATACCTTGGGGAATAACCTTGGTAATTTTTATGAAACCTTGGGGATTGAACTTGGTGATATGTTCATGAATGTCTAAATGAAATGTTGTAGACACATATTAAAGTTATGATTCAAGTTATTTTCTTTATGATATTCCTATTTCTCCATTGCTCATGTCTTCATGTTTTTATTCAAGTTCTTATTGATATCACGAGTACATTGACTCCCTTGTTTACCCTTACTGAGCCTTCTGCTCACCCTTTCCTTTGATGTCTATCTCTAGGATATGAGATGCAGTAAATGTACATAGGATGAACCTATGATGAAGCCTTACAAGTGGTTTAGAATAATGTTTTATGTTGTTCTCATGTTTTATGTTCTTGATTTCCAAGACACTAGACTTTAAAGATCCTCTATTTGTAAAATGTAATGAAATGTTATGTAATAAAAAGGCGGGATGTTATAGTTCTCATATAGAAGTACTACCATGCGGTGAAAGCATGGTAGACCCGACAACTAAATTTTTGACTTAGTGAAAACATGATCATAATCATGTGAGAACTAATAAGGTCGGGTAGCAAGTTGGCTATAGTGAAAGTAGTAGTGTTGTAATAGTGGGTACCCTAGAAAAAACAATATATTACTTTTGATTACCATATCATATATATATATATAAATATGCATGATGAACTCTTAATATTATAGTGTAGTTATTTTTTTCAAGGCTATTTAATAATAATGTGTATAGATTTATTGTCATATCAAAAGGTTATAGTAGATCCCATGATATAATGAGAACCTTAGTATTCCATGACATTAATCTTAAACATATTTCCCTTGGTATAGATACAAATTAATGACTGAACACAATATATGTTTGACTATCAGGTGCTTTGGGATCATAATAATTGTGACTTCTTTTCATTAAGTTCACACATAGTCATCTATAGTAGCGAGATCATGAGGACAGACCCACCAAAAGGAACACCACATGTTTTGTGTTTCACAGGATGTTACTATCTATAAACATGTGTATTGGTCTCCAGACTTAAGATCATTACCAGTGTGTTGTATTTGATCATGTGTTTTGATGCAAGGAAAAAACTATGATAATTAAATCATGGCAAGCTAGCTTGTGTTGGGTGTGTCATTGGTGGTATGGCATTAGTTTAATAGTTAAGAAAGGAATTTCCTCTTCCTAGTTAAGGAAGTTATATATCCTGGGACTCATTGATCATGATGGTAGTACCTCCATGTCCATGGCAGTAGAAGGTATATCCATCTAGTTAGATTAATAAACAATAATGTAAGAAAGGATGATGACATGGGTGTGGGTCCTACTTTATGAGATATTAAAGAAAAAGATATTATATTACACAATGCATGTTCATAGGTTGGTTTTTGTTTCTATGACTATCCTTATCTATTTAGAGGCCTTGATGGGTTTCTATACTTCTCTCTTAGTCTATGAATATTATTCACTGATATCGAGATAAGAGCCTAGAGGGTCACACACAATATTTTATTCAAGAATATTCCCTATTCAGTAGAATATATAAATAGGACATAGTGGGACCATAACTAGGGTTCGAGATTTTCCAAGGATATAGATTCACCAATGTAATAAATAAATTCATATTATTCAAGTTAAGAATAGTTGGTGTTGAATTTATTTATTAAATGTATTTATAATATTTAAAGTAAATACAAGAAAAATATTATTTGAATGAATATTAGTTTAAAATATTAAATGTTCATTAAATAATTATGGGAATGATGAGTCAGGTTTATGGATCGGGTATTATCAAGTAATATATTTATTATATTACAAGAATGTGATAATAATATAAATGGAATTTATGGCTTGGTACAGTAGTAAAAAGATCATTTATACAGCGTGTAAAATATTTGGGGGTTGGGGAGAAAATTATGGGTATGTGCATAACATGCTATATATTGAGGAATAGAGGCATTCACCATTCAATATTCACTACCAAATGGTGATATCCTCTCTCTCTTCTTCTCTCACCCACATTATAGATAGAGAATCTCTCGATCTAAGTGTTTGGATCAATCTCTCCCTCATGCATCACAAAAACGATGATGTAGTAATCATGGGACCATTGAAGGTTCCATAAGATCTCCAAACTAGAACCTAAAATTTGATGATTGTCACTCCTAAATGTGTGGATGGTATAGAAGACTTAGTATTTGGATTCTTTGAGTAGCGATTGTCGACGATGAGTAGACATCTAACATGGATTTGGATCTCTTTAGGTATTTTATGGTTTTATTTTATTCTTAAAATTCCTCATGTAAGATCCAGAGAAGGTAATGTGTAGCATTTCACCGATGACGATTAAGTCATGTCGTCCATCGGTGAAATTTTTATTAAAATATGGATTTTTTAGGATTCTTCTAGTTTCCTGGTTCCATCAACATCTACCCATTTTTTGATTTCCTACTCATGAACCAGTCAATTAAAAATAATTTATTCATAGGGGTAGAGTAATTTATATTATATAATAATCACATGTCCTTACTAATAATTGATAAGAATATCAAAACCAAATTCTTAAATCACCCTTATATACCACTTTTTAGTAAGTTTCCATACTCCCATACAGAAAATATCAATCAATTGTTATTGTTAGTACTTAATATAACATATCCTAATAAACATAATAAGTAATGTATCAAACAAAAGGTCTTAAAAGTTTAATGGAAAAACTATTACATATTAATACCCAATCAGGCCTTTGGAATAATTTCAAATGACCCTACTCTATCAGCTATAGACCCTGAGATAACACTTAGAAGAATTCATGAAATCCCACACCTCAATCTATAGAGAAACAACCTTAACGTTATATTATGAGTAACTATATATTATATACTAATTATCTACTAGATGTATACCTCCATGGTTTTATTCCCATTTGGGATACCTTATCTAAAAAATTCTTATCATATAACCCAATATAAGTTTTAATAGAAAACCAATATCAAACCATGAATAATGATGATGTACACCCCACCATTAAAAGAATATATTTGGTGAAATGTCTAAAAACACATAATTTAAAAAGATATATCAATCAATATTTCAATATTAGAACTCCCAATATTTTTGAGATGAGAGGTCCATCAATATCGATGAGAGAGATACCAAATCTTCCTCTTCTATCAAAACCATCAATATTGAGGATAGTTTCTCATAAATTTTCTTTATACAATGAGATTAGATTTTAATAATGATTATTACACTACTACACCATTCCGTTCAAACAAGCCATTAATATTCAAACATCACATAATTAAACCACTATTCCACCAACATAAATATCATTTTGGAAGGGAGAGATATCTCAAATTCAGTAGTCTCATTTCAACTGCCCACCATGCTATTGGTTCTCTAAAAATTTTCCAATAGAAACCTATAAATTTCAAATATGTACAGCCTCTATTACAAATCCAAAAAGGATGACATGAGTGAATATCATAAAAAATTACCCACATGTCACGTAAAAATTGAATATCTATTCAATAAACAAAATAAAATCTATATGATTTCAAAATTACCCTAGCAATGCCTAAACTCTAAACTTATAACGTCATAATCCCAAAACTAATGATAATTATAACTTGACTTAAGTTCAATATCTATGAACCATTTTGTTCCTCTGAAAATTCAAATAAGTCACATAGTGACCAATGGAAAATTTCCTCCAACTAGTCTCCTAAAAATACCATCAAGTTAACAAGAACAGTTGGGATAAACAATAAATAACAGGATATATTAGTAAAACCCTTGATGAAATATGACACATAGGATTTTTTATCATTAATGGATTCCCTAGAATGTTCTAAAGATGTGTCCCACTATAAATGAAGGAGAACACGATCCATTTTATCAACTACATGTTACCTAAAAGTAAATTCAAAACATCCAACCACAATAAGGATATTGACATAGTTCCTCATCATGACATGATGATATTCTAAAAAATCACTCACCCTCCTCGAAGAAGTCAATTTACCAATTTGAATTAATTATTCGAAATGGGATGATTACAATTATTATGAATATATAGTAGAATATCTATAGTTTATAGCTCTACTGGAATCACCAACATCAGTATAATAACACAAGAAGAAATATATTCCACATGATGAAAATGTTGAGTATAAGTGTCCCAAAGAAGACCCAAATTATACCTCCATCCATTTTGGGTGCCACTTGGTTTGATCCATCAATTAAAAATATTTATCATGAACTCACTATAACTACATTATTCCTAAAAAGGATTATATATAGTTGGTGGTATAGATTATCTAAAGAATATCCCATCTCTCATTACACCTACACCACCAATTCACCTACCAAAAATTCTTCTAGAAATGAAGAAAATCCTAGAGAAAATTATGAAACCTCAATGATGAATTTACCATGGTGTTCATTATATAGAACAAATCAGGCTAATTGCATGGGAATTCATAAATATTTTGAGATAATGTGAACATCAAATAAGGAACTACAAAAATCTAATGATATATCTAGGACTCCGATCTAGATGGTGGAATGTAGAAAGGTTTAACCCTTTATTTATTCTCAAACTATAGGACTCAGCTAAACTATTATAATTTAAGGAATATATAATGGATCATGTATAAAGATTACTTTATCCATAAATATAAACATTTAGTCCACCAAAGATCATATACCATAATTATGGTCCAAAATGTTTTTAAGTTATTATATTTTGAACATAATTAGGTAAAAAATCCTAAAAAGAAATCAAACTATAACCCCATTATGGTATTTCCGTTGAGTTATTTTTTAAACATAAAATGATGGATCAAAAAATTATGGAAAAAATACAAAGGATTAACCACTATTTAGGTATAGGGTGTCTAAACTAGATGGGAAAACATGAGACTCTTTAAAAAATCATATATCAACAAAGGATTTGTCTCACCTCATAAACCCAAGAGGCAGCTTTTACTGGAATGAATATAAAACCTTTATTCAATATGAAACACTATAAATTAATGTTGGATCTTCCCTAAACTTTACAAGGAATTTTTCTTTAAGAATAATTTATGGAGGATCTTCACTTTATCCAAGGGGAAAATGTTACTCACAATTGATCTCCCCAATGATCTGTTATGACTCAACTAATTTACGATGAGTGGACAAGACACTATAATGAGATCATCATGAACCTAAAATTAAATCATAGTTGACTATACAAAAGAGGAATACTCTATTTTATAGGAGGAATCTATGTTTATTAGATATTAATAGGGTTAGTTGACACATGAAAGACATTAGAGGCCATGTATGACCAAGAAATGATGCATATACCAACTAGTATATACCCAATAAATGATTCCTCATAGTTATTGGGTTGAATAATAGTTTATTAGAGTCCTTGAAAAAGTATATATTAGCTTTAATAAACGTTATGGGTTCCCTATTTTGATAACCATACTCAATACCCCCTTAAAAACACTACCCTAAATTCCCAAACCAATCCCCACTAAACAACCAATTACAAACTTTATAACTAGGAAAAAAAAATCGAATACCATTCTGAAAGTAACCAAGAAACCAAGGATCCACCTTGGATAATATTAATATTTTTGTTCCAACTCAAGAGCATATCTAATTGA
Source organism: Viscum album (assembly GCA_963277665.1). Taxonomy (NCBI): domain Eukaryota; kingdom Viridiplantae; phylum Streptophyta; class Magnoliopsida; order Santalales; family Viscaceae; genus Viscum; species Viscum album. The sequence goes on along the minus strand of OY728127.1, from coordinate 1,348,136,212 downwards.
ATAGTGGCTAGTTATTATCACCAAGAATGCATAATACTCAAGAGAGGACATAACATAAAATAGCCGGTAATATAAATTCATCTCTAATAAATAATATATATATACATATATAAATATATATCCAAAAAAATCCAACCATCCATATATATATATTTATATTAACAACTAAAATGTATAACAATGCATGAATGAGACAACAACTATTCGGTACAACACCACAAATGAATAACCCAAAAGGTAAAAATAAAAGAGTTAATATCGTAGTGACCAACTGATATAAGATTGGGGGAAAACTTCCACCATTTTTTAGTAATTTTATTGCTGGATTTTTAGAAACAACCATATTCTACATGTATGACTATATTCCACTTTTAACTAGTAACACTAGATTCTATAATTCCATGTCTACCAAAAATCACATCCAAAATATGCACATTTTCACCGACTCAACATGAGTGGGGATACGGATAACATAGGATTGATTATAAAAAATATAGTAGTACAACTCAAAAAATGTAAATATAAAATAGACATAATAATAAAAGACCCTATAATAAGGGGTACAAGAATGAAAAATCCAAATATTCTCAATTATTAATATGAGAAACGATTATTGGGGAATCTATTCTTTATATCATAGTTTGAAAAAATATTTTATTCCAAAGGAGAAAATAGATACCCAAAATAACTAATGATATATAAAAAATTATGTTAATAGCTTAGGTATTGGCCACATATTAAAGGTAATTGAGTTGCAATACATGTCAAAAGTCCTCAAAAACCTGTATCACACATCATCACATCATGTCAAATCTATCATCTCTATGATAATTCTCTATAATTGTAATGAGAAACCGATTCCCCATTGAGGTGTTCATTTAAATTAAGGAGATACCATCCCTATCTTGGACCTATACCTCATCTTGTGGTGTAAACATTGGCCAAATGGGTTTTTTACTCCACATGTAGATGAAAGACTCACACCCCATATCAGTGGAATGACTATAACCTCTATAGCTAGAGAACCCATACCCTATCCCATAATATATTATTGACTCTACAAATATTATGGGGGACCCATAACTCCTTATTATTGAAGGGGTACTAACCTCATGCTATAATTAATGACCCTCACCACATTAATGAAATACATATTCCCTTATATTCATGGGGGTGTACTCAACTACATCATACATATGGGTCTCCTTTCTCTATTCTCAAAATGTATCTAGGGGTTAATCACTCTACGTTTGTACTAAATTTATGTCCCCAATCCCAATGATGCACCCTTAAACATAATGATCACCATCCATCCTAATGTTCCCAAAAACAATACCTAATGTCAATAAAACATTAAATGTTGCATTATACTTGGAAAATAACTAACAATATACAACTCATATGTTTAATTTTGACTTTCATGTGAGATTATATAAGAAAAATTGAAAACCATATATCAGAAAACATATTCCCCCAAGTACACAATGTGTAATCATTGAGTGATATCCTAGTGTGTACGACTAATGTAAAAAATGTATGAAGTCAACATATAATGAATTTCCACCATGGTACATAGTTTTTTGGACTCATACATTAATAAAAAATATTATTTCTAGTACACATCGAGTCATAATGATTGAGTACATGATATATACTTAAAATTACATGGAATGTATACTTCCACCATGGTACCTATAATGTTTCACATGTGGTACATGAAATTTGGGACCCATAAACGACTCGATCAGGTATGAATATAATTTTTTATGTCATGTTTTTAACATACATGGTTTTTACCATGGAAAACATGACATGTGGTGATAGATGATTATATAGACCTCTTATTTTGTATATGCTAAAGTTACATGGGTCAAAATATATATTTTGACATTGAGTCACACCCTGTATAATATTTATTACATCATATAAACCCTAGTATCAGGGAATGAAATATACATTGTGTGGGACCCATAGGACTACACACCGTAAATTTAAAAAATTCATAATAATTATGAATAGCCACCCAAAATTTTTCTAGTTGTATCCACTAAATTTATATCTATATTTTTCAATCTTCTATGTTACACAAACCATTATAACCCAACATAATCACCCATTAAATTATTTTTTTCATTTCTTACATAATATCAATTTATGATTCATTGAAACCAATCTATACATCTCCACTGTTTATAGAAGATCCCAAGCACTATATTCATTCTGATCAAACCCCAACTTATAACCCTAGGTGAACCCAAACCCTATTTTTACTCTTCCACGTCCTTCCCATTATCCCCACATGAATTTAAAATACAAAAAAATACAATTTCTAGAATCAAGAAATAGATAGGAAGTGAATAAGGATGAATAAGGTATAATATGTTGAAGGCGAAGACTATGGTAGACATGTAATTCTCCATTATTCATCATTTATCAGACAGAGTACATGAGTTCAAAAAATATGATAATTATATTGATAATAATTATAAAAAATATTCAAGAATATTTCATGAAAAAACCACCAAAAAATCATTAGTTTCAATAATCAATGATGAAAATCAATAATGGTTCATTGATAACACATTCTAATGAAAATGTGAATTATTAACTTAAGTAATGTGTAATAATAATTCATTAAAATTAAAAACATATTATTGAGGATAATTGATGGAAAAATATCTTTAATTATTACCTCTTAAAGATAATATATGATTGTTCCTGATCAATTTCTGATTTCACAATGGAGATATAATTATCCATGTGAATTTTTCTTATTAATACCATAATTATTTCTCAAAAATAATAATGTATGGGAAAACAATGAATATGAAGAATAAGTCTTGAAATAATAAGATAGCCCTACCTCAATGCCAATACTTTCACTACAAAAAATAATCATGATAATATAAATCTAAAATCAACCAAAGTATAATTGGTCTGGTATTGACCTCACAAATGGTGGACTCCTCCCACTCCAATACCTCTAGGGTTCCATCATCAATGGAATTTGATAAGACTAAAAATTGGGTTAATGAACATATTTATAACTTTAGAATGGTCCCTTGTTAAAAATAACGAATTATAAAAAAAGGCTTGATCCCAGGGCTCAAAACCGAAACACAATATTCATATATTTCCTACATAAAAAATACCCATTCCAAACTCAATCAAGACATCCAAATTTCCATTTGTGCTATTGTTAAGAATATACATACATTTTCAATCATATGATAGATATTTCTTAATTTAATAAACCTTAGATAACCCTTAAAATTCAACCAATATGGAATACCTCTAGAATTCATCTCTAGGGTAAACACCATATCCTAAGACCATTTGAATGATCATAAAATTTTTATAAGATCCTTTTCAGGTTTAAATTTACCATTTTACCCATTTATAGACCTGAGACAACAAAACTAAAAAATGAGTGATGTCATGACTAGGGAAACCAAGCTCAGTAAATATAATCTATGGTTTTAGAGAAAAGGTCATAAATCAAAACCATTAAATGGGATCAATGTAATTACATTAAAAAATTTACATGGTATATATTAATATATTTTAAAAAATTTTAATTTAAATTAAGAAATATAATATTTAAAAATTATTATTGATTGTGGAAATTAGTGGTAGTCATGTTCTAAACGAAACATAAAAATTTTGTAGAAGGGTTGAGACCACCTACCATAATGAATCCTCTATGTGATTCTCAAATTCCAATGATCATAAAACAACAACAAAAAATTATTGAAAAAATTTCCATAAACAAAGAATCAAACATAACTATGAACCATAATGAAATAATAATTATAACCAATTAAAACCTATAAATATTACTCCTAAAATATATATAACACTATAACACTAAAAATACACAATTAATCCCACCTAAACCTCTATTAATTTCATCATGAAATAATTAAACACCAAGGATAAATAATTATATATTTATCAACTATAATGGTAGAAACTAACTAGATGTAAGATACTCTTTTATGATTCTATTAGTCAAGATAAGAATAATACCCAACAAATAAGATGATTTCACCATGTATAGATTAAATCACAAGCCAAAACACAAATATCCCTTATTAAAACAATAATAGAAAGAAATAGAATTGAAGATAATATTTTTTGATTTCAAAATCCAAAATTCCACTGAACAAACTAAAATCAATGGAGTAAGATGCAATAAGGTAGAGATCATGTGAGCCCTCAATGGATGTGGACGTTATTGCAATGAAGTGAGGGACAAAGGAACCTATTGATGGGTTTCAATAAAAAATTGGTGTGGGGACATTTTAATGCCTCTTAAAAAAAAATATGACCCCACTAACTACATAGTAGAGTCCCAGCAGCTTGTCGATAGTTTCCCAGTTGGTACATATATATTGGATGGTCTATTCAGTACCCAATGATAGGTTGTCGGACTCCTGATGGATATTTTTTTCCACCACACTGAAATTTATGTTTCTGAAAATCTAGAAACAACTTATCAATGTTATTTATATATCTCACAATCCTTAAATATCAATTCAAATCATCTAAAAATACTATAAATGGTCATACAACAAATTTAATTACAGATATCTAGACAATCCCACAATTCCATTACTTCACTATCACTATTAATCCAAGTTTCACATTTAAAAAATAAACTAGGACATGTGTCCTTGAAAAAATATAATCTTATTATATAACGATGAATTATATTTGATATATTGGATAGGGGTTTCAACTTAAATGGGTATTTAATGATATTGATGATAACGAAATCTCATCATAGTGTGAAATATTTTGCATTACATAATAATAAATATTATAAAAGTTTCAATCATTTCAATGGGAGTATATTTAATAAAAATTATAATTGAATAATTATCTAAAAATGGTACATATTAAATATATTCATTTTAATATGAAAATAAAAATACTCACAAATATTATATAAATGAGGTATTTTTTAAATTTATTTTTAACCTTGTTTATTGGTATCATAACATGAATAATTTTCCCAATATAATAAACTTATGAGAATAAAAGATTGAATGATTTTGAAATTTATTATTTAATATTTTGACCAAGAGGTGTTATATATGAGTTTTTCATCAAGGATTTGTGTAGATGTGTGCATGTGATAAAAATATAAGGTAATTGGATAAGTTTGTGTAAAACATAATCTTTTAGGTGAGTTTTTTTGTTTAATTCTATACTTTTATTTTTTAAATTATGTTTTTATTTTCATAAAAATTTATCAAATAGAAATAAAAAATATGAAGGGTTGATATTCAGTTGGGTATTATTAGAATATATTAGATCCCACTAGAACCCTACTGAAGAAACTAATGTTCTAGCTAGATGGTAAGAGCTACAACCATTAAATTTGATTTCACTAAAGTTTGGTTGGTAGTGTTCAAAAATTATGATGAACCACTAGTTATTTAATGGGGTGATACATGTATTTTTATGGTAACCATGAACATAAATTATAATTAATGAAATTTTATTATTTTAATTCAAAAAAAATATAAATAATTATTTATTTATTCTTTTGGATGTTACAAGTTTTTCTCTTATCCATATCTTCCTAAATTCCACTCCTCTTCTAGTTGAACTCAATTTATCTTATACCAATGGATATCTAACCAATTAGTTGTAGTGTGCTTCATTGGTTAAAAATTATGTATAAAAACCATCTTTTATTCTTTTCTATTAGAAGTTCACAGTATTGTATCATAATCATATTTTTTATGATTATTTTCATATTTTCATATTATTTATTATATTGATCATTATTTTCTAATTATGTCTTATAAATAGATTATATAGGCACAAAATTATTTTTAGATGTGTGTGTTTTTAGTTAGAATTGATTTGTTTTTAGAGGCTTTGGTTCAAAGGGACAGTTTGAAGTTGGTAAAACTCCTATTATATGGAAAATAAAACATGGTACATGGATGTGGTATATCATGTATGTAGTAATTGATACATTGTAGGACGATGTGGTTCTAAATAACCATTAGGGTATTGTTGGTTGGGACTAGATTATAGGTGTCCATCAAGTGGCTTATGTTAATTCCCTGAGTTCTTAGTGGGTTAATAACTGCTAATTATATTGAGTGTAATTAATGTAATTTAGTTTCCATGAAATTTTGAATTAATTTTTTACTTTCCTCCTCATGATAAAAATTAACTATAGGGAATATTTTCCATTTCTTATCTATATAACCCCTTTTGAAAATTCTAATTTTTTAGATGATTTTTTATCTATTTTTTATATTAGACTAACAACGGTATGTTTAATGTTAGCCCTATTATTTTCCATGGTGTATTTATAAAGTTAATTTTTCAATATTTTAATTTTTTATTCCTTTAAAAGTTTTTTTGAATATATAATTCCAATAAATTGAATAGGAATTCAATTTTTTCCATAAAATATATTTATAATTGACTAAAAGTTAGGTGATCTAAACATTAACTTTATTTTAATTGATTTATTTCATACTAATTATTTTCAAGTTATACGTGACTTTAAAATTGACTAAACTATTTTATTTGAGAATTGAATTCAATCTAATATAAAATTTATTAGAATAATTCATAATGATTAATAATATATTTGAAAACATGAAAAAATATTTGAGTTTGATTTAATTTAATATATGATGATTTAATTGTTGGAATTAAGTGGATGGAAATGAAAAAATTTGAAATTTATCAAGAAAATATTTTTAATTATTATGATATGAGAATATTACTTTTAAAGAGTAGTTATGTGATATTCATATGGTTTTGAGCTTCAAATTAATTCACATTATTAATAATAAATTTAAAGATAATAAAATTTTTGGGGGTAAATGTTTTCAAATGAGATAAATTTTTTCCTTGTGCTAGAAATCATATGATAATAATGAAAAGTTATTTTTTAGATTAAATTAATGTGTTTGTGGAATAAAATTATTATTTTATTTATGATGATTAATGGAATATGAGAAAAGGGAATTTATTTTATATAACTGGTTGACATGTGCTAAGATATAGAATGTACAATTATCAATAATTTGACATTGTGTAAAACTCACAATATTTAGTTTGAGAATATTGTGATTTTAAAATTATAATTATATATGGTGAATAGTTAAATGAAAATATTGGTTTATGAATAGGGGTTTGTGTGAGTTTTCATAGTGAAAACTATTTAATTGACTAGAATTAAGTATTTATTTTAAAATTATAATACATGTTGTTAATAAAATATTTTTGATTAAATATATTTTATTATGAAATGTATTGTATAATAAAATCATATAATTAAATTTTATATATTATTATTGATTAATTTTTTTTGTAATTTATATTAATTTGGAATGAAAAATAGGAATAAAAAAATACAAATTTATACAACTATTTTTAAATGAGTAATAATGAATTGAATCATTCTCATTATATTTTAAATTACATTTATGATTACTGGAAATTTATTTTCTAAAATATAAGATTAAGTGATTATGATTGATTTATACATATATAATAGAAATTTTAAAATATTTATTTTTAGTTAAATTAAATATGATTGATTTAAATTTTTATACACTAAAAATGAGTTTTTTTGTGAATTAACATATATTGATGGACTATTATAATCAAAGGGACCTAACTCAAACTGGGGGGTTATGTTGGTCACGTGTTGTCTCAACAATACTCTATAAATCTTAATTGATTTTGATGCTCAAAAATACCCTTATTTTTTTTACTAATTATAATAATTTAAGTGTATTTTAGGATATTATTATTAATTTCATTATTTATTCTATAATTATATTCAATATTTTAATTTGATCGGAATATTTTTTTAAAGTGTTCTAAATGATCTTAAGTGTATTCTAGAAACACTATTCATACCATATGTTCAGAATGTAACGAAAGGAATAAACCTTATGATTGGGACAACACACATGGATTGTGAACCTTACATTGGTATTCAACCATATTGTAAGAACCTGGTTCTTATTCTTGAGGTATTAGTTTCTTCTTTTCCTTTTTCCTTAACTGTTTTCGAGAAAATAAAGAAATTGGGGAAAAATTACAAAATTTTTGGGTACACACCATGTACTTTTCCACACGTCACGTACTTTGGTTGTGTGGGATGAGAATACAGGGTGTGTAGGCTTGTTGGCAATTAAGGGTGTAAAAACTAACTACACGCCATGTACTTAGTAATACACGTTGTGTAGTCAGTCAGCAGATGAATAGTAAGGCAATGGAGAGTTGCTGCTGTTGGGCGGAGAGTGATGGCAAGAGGGGGGGTGAATTGCCTTTTAAAAAATAATTAACAATTTAAAATCAAAGTTAAAAGTGCAGCGGAAATAAAAGAGGCAAGTCACAAAACTTGATAACGGAGTTCGGCTTAAACCAAAGCCTACGTCTCCGCTCCCAACTGAACCGTTGAGAGATTTACTACCGCTTGATTTTTAATGGTTTTAGCAAGAAACCCACTAGACTTTAAGGTAGTCTAGAACCTATTACAGCTTGCTTTTAATGGTTGAGCAAGAACCCACTAGCCTTCTTACAGGTGAAGGCTAGCTCACCTATGACTCAAGCCTTTTAAAGGGAAGGCTTGACTAACCTCTTCACACCTTGAAGGTGGTGTGAAAACCCAAACAAAAGGAAGATGAGAGAAAGAGGGGTTTGTAGGCACAAACCCAAATTGATGCTCAAAAAGATAAAACAAGAAAAACCGTAATGTGGAGAAGTCTTGGGCGCCAAAGGATTGATGAGAGTTGATGAAGAGCGCTCCCAAGCTTCTATGGTGATGCTCCTTGGATGTGGAAATGGGTTGGAGCAATTGAGGTTCCTTGAAGGAATGCGCCGGAGGTTCGCCAAATGATCGAAAAATGTTCCCGTGGGCTACCATACGTTTCCGGGGCTTCCTAGTCCTTTATTTATAGAGGGGGAACCCTCAAATGGCCTTTGGGGGTCTTCGGAGCCGTTGAAGAGGCCTTCGGAGCCGTTGGGAGTCAAGTGGACAAGTCTGGTCAAAGCCCAACGGCTAGTTTGACTGGCTCCACCGGCTGACCGGTGCTTGGCCACCGGTTGGCCGGTGCTTTGGAAATGGCAAGGCCTTCTGCCCAGGCACCACTGGATGGCCGGTGAGGAGGCCACCGGTTGGCCGGTGCTGAGACAGTAGGTGTCCCTTCTGTCTGGGTTCCACCGGCTGGCCGGTGATGGGACATCGGTTGGCCGGTGGTCTGGACAGAGGGGATGCCTTCTGTCAAGACACCACCGGCTGGCCGGTGGTTATCCACCGGTTGGCCGGTAGACTCAGAGAGTCCACTTTCAGTCCATCTTGGCCCAATTCCTTGGCAACCTTTTTCCTATCAACAAAAACACTTAAAACAAGATTAGATAAATAAGAGAGTGATTGTGATCATGAAAATTAAACCACAAGGGGTACGAGAGGTACAACAATCTCCCCCTATTTTGATGATCACAATCACCAAAACAAGAAATGTAAAAGACTGAAATGAAAGGCATGCTTTAAAGGATAAATTTAAAAGAAAAGAAAAGCATGAGAGAAAAGATTTGTCCCCCAATCAACCAAGAATTTCTCCCCCTTTGTGATTATCAAAATAGCACGGGGCATAAAACTTGATTGAGGGAAAAGTTGAAAAACAAGATAGAGTTTTTAAACCAATTGAAATTTTTGAGATTTGAATTGAAAGTTTTGAATTGAAAGTTTTGAATTGAAGGTTTTGAATAAAAAAGCAAAAAGGCTTAAACGATCCTAACTCCCCCTAAATAAAAACAACAAATCACCGGGGAGAGGATTTAAGAATCGAGACAAATTTTGGTCCGGTGAGACTCGCTAAAAGGGATTTTTCAATCCAAACTTGTCTTGTGGCGGGTCTTCTCCTATGAAATTCATCATTAAAGAAAATGGTTTTGGGCCTTCCATACCGGGAATTTTTGCAATTGCACTCATAAATTAAGTGCCCGGGTTTTTTACAATAGTTGCAAAATTTATATTGGGAGCTCCCCCTTACAAAAATAGTTGGAGCATGGGAAGAGGAAGCTTGCTTGGAATAGCCAAGCCCTTGGGTGGTTCTATATATGCATTGGGAACCAAGGAGCTTCGAGAGGTTATGTTCACCTTCGGTGAACTTAGCTAGGGATTCCCTTAAATCCTTGATTGTTGATTCCATAGAATCAACATCGGGAAGGTTTTGGACCTTGAGGGACAAGTATTCCTTTTCTTTGAGAAGTTGTTCCTTTTCGGAAGAAAGTTTTTTGAAATTCTTTTTTAAAGCAATAAATTTGGAAGAAAGTTAGTGAAAACATTCCTCCAATTGATCTCTTGCATGTTGGAGATCCTCATAAGATAAATGATTGAAATAATTTGAAGAACAAGAGGAAGAGGAGTCGGAAGAGGATACCTCATGAAATGCCATTAGGAATTTTTTACCGTTGTCACTTGAGGAGGAGGAGGAGGAGGATGTGGAGCTATCACTCCATGTGGCCTTGAATGCCTTCTTCTTTTCCTTTTGCTTGGCCTTTTTCTTGTTGAGTGGACAATCGGGCTTGTAATGGCCTTTCTTGCCACACCCGTAACATGTTACCTCAGGCTCAGATTTTTCGTTGGGTTGAGCCTTGCGGGATTTCTTCTTTTTGTTCTTCTTCATGAATTTGTGCATTTTGCGGGCAAGATTCTCCATTTCTGAATCGCCGCTTGAAGAGGAAGACGATGAGGAGGAGGAGCTTTCTTCTTTTTGAACTTTGAAGGCGATGTTCTTTGGAACTTTGATCGGTTTGCCTTCCTTTTCAGCTTGCCTCCTCATGGTGATCTCGTAGGTCATGAGGGATCCGATGAGCTCTTCGACCGGCATGTTCTTGACATCTTTTTCTTCTTGAATTGCCGTGACTTTCGGTGCCCATGTGCTTGGTAGGATCCAAAGGATCTTCTTGACCATCGTTTCTGCAGACACATCATCACCAAGGGACTTTCTCCCATTGCAAACATCAGTAAAACGTGTAAACATTTCAGTTATATTTTCAGATGGATGCATGGTAAAAGACTCAAAATCTTGACGGTACATATCCAATCGAGTATCCTTAACTTTGTTGGTCCCCTCATGGGTAACCTCCAATAGTTTCCAGATTTCATGAGATGAAGTGCATGTGGAAACTCGATTGAATTCATTACGATCAAGGCCGCAATGAAGAGCGTTCATGGCTTTGCCATCAAGCTCGAAATTTTTAATATCGGCTTGAGTCCATTTGGATTCATCGGGAGAATAAAGAGAATAACCATGCATGACAATTCTATAAATAGGATAACCAATGATTTTAAGAAAAGTGGTCATGCGGGTTTTCCAATAGGTATAGTCGGTTCCATTAAAAAATGGAGCACGGCCCAAAGAAAAGCCTTCGGGGGCGAAAGAAGTTGAAGCCATCACAAAGGATCTTGAATTTGAAACCGGTTAGGGTATTACTCAAATTTTCCTCTGATACCAATTGTTGGGCAGAGAGTGATGGCAAGAGGGGGGGGTGAATTGCCTTTTAAAAAATAATTAACAATTTCAAATCAAAGTTAAAAGTGCAGCGGAAATAAAAGAGGCAAGACACAAAACTTGATAACGGAGTTCGGCTTAAACCAAAGCCTACGTCTCCACTCCCAACTCAACCGTTGAGAGATTTACTACCGCTTGCTTTTTAATGGTTTTAGCAAGAAACCCACTAGACTTTAAGGTAGTCTAGAACCTATTACAGCTTGCTTTTAATGGTTGAGCAAGAACCCACTAGCCTTCTTACAGGTGAAGGCTAGCTCACCTATGACTCAAGCCGTTTAAAGGGAAGGCTTGACTAACCTCTTCACACCTTGAAGGTGGTGTGAAAACCCAAACAAAAGGAATATGAGAGAAAGAGGGGTTTGTAGGCACAAACCCAAATTGATTCTCAAAAAGATAAAACAAGAAAAACTGTAATGTGGAGAAGTCTTGGGCGCCAAAGGATTGATGAGAGTTGATGAAGAGTGCTCCCAAGCTTCTATGGTGATGCTCCTTGGATGTGGAAATGGGTTGGAGCAATTGAGGTTCCTTGAAGGAATGCGCCGGAGGTTCGCCAAATGATCAAAAAATGTTCCCGTGGGCTACCGTACGTTTCTGGGGCTTCTTAGTCCTTTATTTATAGAGGGGGAACCCTCAAATGGCCTTTGGGGGTCTTCGGAGCCGTTGGAGAGGCCTTCGGAGCCGTTGGGAGTCAAGTGGACAAGTCTGGTCAAAGCCCAACGGCTAGTTTGACTGGCTCCACCGGCTGACCGGTGCTTGGCCACCAGTTGGCCGGTGCTTTAGAAATGGAAAGGCCTTCTGCCCAGGCACCACCGGCTGGCCGGTGAGGAGGCCACCAGTTGGCCGGTGCTGAGACAGTAGGTGTCCCTTCTGTCTGGGTTCCACCGGCTGGCCGGTGATGGGACACCGGTTGGCCGGTGGTCTGGATAGAGGGGATTCCTTCTGTCAAGACACCACCGGCTGGCCGGTGGTCATCCACCGGTTGGCCGGTAGACTCAGAGAGTCCACTTTCAGTCCTTCTTGGCCCAATTCCTTGGCAACCTTTTGCCTATCAACAAAAACACTTAAAACAAGATTAGATAAATAAGAGAGTGATTGTGATCATGAAAATTAAACCACGAGGGGTACGAGAGGTACAACAGCTGCCAGTGAACAGTTAAAAAGAAATTAAACATCGTATAGTTATGTTTTTTCATTAAAAATAGGTAGTACCCTCCACATTAAATAGAAGAGTCATATAACTCGACAGGAGCCACGAGAGAGAAGGCTAGAACTCGGGGGAGCTTCTGACCGCACACCAGGACTATGATTCCTTCACCGTTGATCTCTTTTGAACCACACCGGTGAGTTCTTCTCTTTTCATGAGCCTGTCCTTACAATTATTTTCCAAAGGGAAGTTATTTGAGGTTGAACGAGTAAACTTTTATCCCATATCTACGTCGTTATCAGGTGTTACATGAGGCGTCGTTCACGAATATCGATCAGAGGAGATCGAGGTAGGTGGTCTGGTGTTTTTTTTCAACCGTTGAGTTGTTTTTGTGTACCATTGTGCTACGTGCCCATGTTGGGGTGTCGTATGGCTGTGGCCTTAGCTATTAAGATATCTAGATTGCATAGATAATCTAATGAACATGTATAAACTGCTGTTGGGGATCGTTTCTTTGATCTAGGGCCACCCCGTGGGTGCGTTCCCCTTGTTTATCCATTTGGCATGGATACCCATGGGTATGCCAATATTATAATCATGTTTTGAGTTTTCGTGAGAGGAAACATATATAATTTCTTGTTTGTTCATTAGGATCGTCCCGATTACTTGATTTTTCTATGGGAGTCCTGAGGGCAGTGTTTTGTTTAGCCTGAGGGCAGTGTTTTGTTTCCCCTGAGGGCAAGTTTCTTTTTAGCCTGAGGGAAACATTTCTTATGCCTATGGGACGTACCTTCTAGGCTTGAGGGAAATATATCTCATTCTTGAGGGAAATATTCTTTATGCCTAAGGGCAGTTACCTGAGGGTTTCGATTCTGCTTGCATGGGAGTAATTATTTTCATGTCTAAGGAAAATGTTTATTTTGAATATTCACTATGGTGATTTCTTATGTTGTACCTTCCAAGCTAAATCAAAATCTTGGAATTGACAAATAATTATTAAAATGTCAATGTAACCGGTAGAGATAGTTACTTTTGAGTACTGCCTAGTTTACTGTATTTCTTTATTGGACACTTCTGTTACACATTTTCACTATCAGTTGGGCACGGGCCTTTGGTGGTTGCCTACTGGGATTTATTTCTCACACCTTGTTTGGGTCTTATCTTGGTCCCAAACAGATTATATTATTGCAGGGGTTGATAAGGGAAAGGAACCCTATACAGGTACTTGATTGTTGTAGAGGAGTATGAGAGCATGGGACTGAGCTTAGTCTTGCGATACTGCTGAGTTCCTGTTGCACTGTTTTAGTTTGTTTTGATGTACTTAGTACTTTGTACTGTATTGTATTTGATTGTAGTGTATCATGTTTGAATACTTTCTTAGAAATAGGACATATTTCATCATCATATATATATATGACTGTTTATTATCCTTTGCTTCAATACCATTGTCCATTCATCTTTGTATTGTTTAATGCTTCCGCTTTTGGTATGTTTATATTTTTCTTCTATACCACACTTTAACAAATGAGAGAATAGTTTCCCCACTACCAGACCAAGGCCCTTGCTTCTAGTTGGTAGCATCTAGTATTTGGGGAAATGTTCTTGAGGTCATGTGACCAACCAGGTTCGGGGAACCCATTGTGTGGAACCTAGATCCGGGATGTTACAAAGTTGTATCAAAGGGGTTTCATTTCTTTGACTTAATATTTAAAGCCTATAGCCAGGGATAGGATGGAACAGGTACTTGGTAATAAGTTGTGCCCGGGAGTAGCTAACCTATGTACAGGGAAAATCCAATTTACCTCGTGTTGCAATTTTTCCGGTTTTTCAATTTTACAGTTGCTTTGATTTCACGGTTGGGTGACACACTTGTGGTCTGCTGTTTATATTTTTATACATGGGTTCTATTTAGTTGCAACCCGATGAGATGAGGGTATTCCATCTCATGCATCATTTAGGCACATGTTAGAATCACATGCCATGCATAGTTTCCATGGGATTTAGATGCATTAGAAATTGCAAGTTGTTGTGATAGATGTTGTGCTAGTAAAGGAATGATGTTGTGATAGTTGCCTGAAAAAAATACCTACTATTTGATAAGGTATTATTGTGTGAGGTTTTGTATAATTAATTCCAAACTTTGGTTCTTGAGGAGTATAGGCCCTCATTGACCAGAATTTGGTGGATCATTGACTTTTTTACTTTGTTTATAACATGTATAAGATGCCAAGATTTGATTCGTGGGGAGTATGGCCCCTCACGGATTGGAATTTGGAACTTAGGTGTTGGTTTCAGTGTTTTTCTGGGCTCTGGAGTAGTTTCTAAGGTTTACTGTCCAAAAAAACATAGAATACACGCCATGTAGTTTTGACTACACGCCATGTACTCTTCTGTTCGGGAAGAAATTAAAGTTTTTAAGTACACACCGTGTAATGTAAGTACATGTCGTGTAGTTTATAACTGTGTCATAGGTCGTGTAGACAGAAACAGAGGATGGTAAAACTCTAGAGGGAACACGCCATGTACCGGTTGTACACGCCGTGTTGTGTTGACCCTATGTCTGCTCATGTAACTAACAACACAGATGGAGAAATATTCACTTAAATAGGCCGTGTCAATTCCAAACACGCCGTGTAATGTAATCTAGGAATCCAGCCGTGTAATGAATAACACGGGTCAGTGTTATCCTTTCTTGTACATTCCATGTTTATCTGGAACACGCCGTGTAGTGTAAGTCATGTATTCGGTCGTGTCATGAACAACACGAGTCGGTGAAGCTCATTTAGTACACGTCGTGTACCTGTGGGACACGCCGTGTAGTCTTGAACGATGAGAGACCGTGTGGACTTGGCCTTGTGGCTGGGGAGACAGAGTGGTGTACACTCTATGTGTGGGTGTAACACTCTATGTACCTAGGGTTGAGACACGCCTAGGACAACATCAGAACATGACCATGTAAGGGCTTAAGGGTACACGCTGTGTAGAATTTATACACACCGTGTGGTCTCATTCAAAAGGGATCAGTGTGGCTTAGCCATATAGAAGGAATCGGGTAGGGGAAGAAAATTTAAGTACACTCCATGTGTGTTGAAAACACATCATTTGTTTGGGGTGTTACACGACCAATTATGGTATAAGTACACGCCCATGTGAAAGACTTAAGGGAACACATCGTGTCGTTATTATACATGAAATGTAGTCATGTTTTGTAAAACTTGAGAATGTTTTCCTTTCCTTGTTCCCTTCTTACATTTCCAGTTCTTAGACCTTGATGATCTTAAACTAAGTCGTTTATTTGACCTTGTATATTCATACCGCCGAGATGACCATGAGTTTTTCTCCAAGAGAGCGGCAACGATTATACTCCAAAGATGGTAGGCCATGGGCGAATGATGGATCTTCCAGCAGAGCCAGATGTGGCGCCAGCCATTATACCATACACAGGCGTGGATGCTCAGTTCCGTGAGGGCTTCATGCGGTTCATGAAAACCTTCCAGGGAGCACCGTAGGTTGCCACATCTATGGATGAGCTGACACGTATATTCCAACAGAAGCATCCGCCTACATTTTCAAGGGATGGCGGACCACAAGCTATGGAGTCATGGATGGATTCATTGAAAACTATCTTCGAGTACATTGAGATGCCTCCAGGGAGGAGGGTCAAGATCACTACTTATATGCTGTGTGATTCCACCAAGAGATGGTGGGATGTTACCACCCAAACAGAACATCACCGAGACATGGCGTGGGAATATTTTCAGGTCGTCTTCTATGACTTTTTCTTTCTGGATACACTAAGGGAAGATCGAGCTTGAGAGTTCATGAATCTGTAGTAGGGTGCCATGTTAGTGATGGACTATTCTGCCTGCTTCACCGAGCTACATCATTTTTCACTTGTTCTAGTGGGTGATGAAACGTTGAGGGATAGACACTTTAAGGATGCTATTCGATATGAAATCCGAGCACCGGTGAATGTTTTTAGGTTGCCTACAGTGCATGATATTGTGAACCAGACATTGATTATAGAGAGAAACCTGCAGGAAGCTAGTGGTGCAGACTAGGGCGGTTCGGCACCGGTCTTTGGTACTATTTCTACGAGCAAGAGGAAGAGGCAGATGGATTTCTCTCACGGTGGCAGTACTGGCCAGAAGAATTCTTCAGGTGGCCAGGCCATGTGCTACCAGTGTGGTAAAGAGGGGCACAAGAGACCTCAGTGTCCACATGACCCAGTGGAGTGTTGAGCTTGCGGCAATTTGGGTCATCTTCAACGTTTTTTTCAGGGAGTTTCCACCAGGGACTAGTGATAGGGGTTCTGTGTAGACTCCACATTTAGGAACAAGACCAAAAACTTCTTACCAGTTAGGGAATTGGAATACATCAGGATGTTCAGGCCGAGATGGTGGTCATGGCCATGGTAGCCAGACACTAGGATCTCAGAGACAATAGGGCGGGTCAGCTCAGGGTAGCCAAGCTGTGTCATAGGGCCGCGACACTGGGCAGACATATGCAGTGCAACAGACCCAACATGAGCAGGATCCTAGACCTTCCACTGTCAAAGGTACTATTCTAGTTGCTTTTGTTTTATCTTCTGTACTTTTTGATAAGGTGCTACACATAGCTTTATATATGTGCCCATTATGGTGAGACATGGGCTTAGTGTTTATTCTTCTTCGGATATCATGATGCTAGACACTCCGTTGGGAATTAGAAAATCAAGTGTGCATTAGTGAAATGAGTTCCCCCTAGAGGTTGGTGGGTGTCACTTTCTGTGGGACATCTATGTCTTATAGATGACAAGCTATGATGTCATTCTGGGATGGACTAGTTGGTACCCTTTCGAGCCTTTGTATATTGCTATCATCGCAGGGTGAGTTTCACTTCACTAGAGGGCAGAGAGTTTCTATACAAGGGAGAATGGGATGTCTAGGAAAGCCGAGCTGGACCTGAGCATCATGGGCGAGGTTGAGTGACAACCCAGATTGATAGTTTATATCTGGATGACCAAAGAACTTATTAGAAGGATTTCCCTATAGTGGTTGATCGTTTCAGGGATGTCTTCCTGGATGAATTTTTAGGTCTACCTCCCAAGTGAGAGGTGGATTTCTCTATTGAACTTATGCCAGGAGCGGCACTAGTGACCATTCCTCCTTATAGGATGGCTACACCATAGTCGCAGGAGCTCAAGAAATAGTTAGTGGAGTTGCAAGCAAAGGGTTTCATCCAGCCCAGTACTTCTCCTTGGGGTTTGTCTGTCCTGTTTGTGAAGAAGGCGGACGGTACCCTCAGACTATGCGTGGATTATCGAAAGCTAAACTAGTTTATGGTTAAGAACCGATATCCCTTTCCGAGGATTGATGATCTTTTTTATCAACTTTGAGGATCACAAGTGTTCTCGAAGATTGATTTGAGATCTGGATATCATCAGTTGCGCGTTAGACCATCAGACATACCGCTTATATATTTTCAGAGCAGATATGGTCTATACGAGTACTTGGTCATGCCATTTGGACTAAAAAATGTGCTAGTAATTTTCATGGATCTGATGAATCATGTGTTCCAGCCATATCTGGATTCTTTTGTGGTAGTTTTCATGGATGATATCTTAGTGTACTCTCACACTCGACATGACCATGCCACCCATATTGAGATTGTGTTGAGTACACTATGAGAGCATCAGCTATATGTTAATCTCTCAAAGTGCCACTTTTGGATGGACTAGATTCACTTCCAGGGTCATATTACCTCAAAGGTAGGAGTTGCAGTAGACCCAGAGAAAGTGACAGTAGTAGTTTCCTGGGATCAGCCTAAGAACGTGTTTGAAATATGGAGTTTCTTGGGGATATCTGGTTACTAAAAGAACTTTATACAGGACTTATCCCACCTAGAAGCACCGTTGGTAGGTTTGAATAAGAAGGGTATAAAGTTTTTTTGGTCAGAAGATTGTGACACAGCCTTTCAGGAGCTGAAGGGAAAGTTGACATCAGCACCAGTCCTAATACTTCTAGATAAAGGGAAGATCTATATAGTATACTATGATGTATCAGGTATTGGGTTGAGAGCAGTGTTGAAGAAGGTTGATCGAGTAGTTGCATACGGGTCTCAACAGTTGAGGCCACATGGGAGGAATTACTCGACGCATGATCTCGAGTTGGCTGCAGTTGTTCATGTGTTACGCTGTTGGAGACATTATCTCTTGGGGGATAATTTTGTGGTGTTCACAGACCACAAATGATTTAAATATATCTTTACCCAATGTGACTTGAATTTGAGACAGTGAAGGTGGGTTGAATACCTTCAGTCCTTCGACTTTGAGCTTGCCTATACACCTGGTAAGGGTAATGCAGTAGCTGATGCACTGAGTCAGAGGACTGAGATACAGGCAGTGAATGAGGCCAGTGGTTAGTGGCAGCTTATGGATTTGTTCTCTAATATGCATTTGGAGGTGCACGATAGTCAGGGGAGAACTTATCTTTCATCCTTAGCTGTGACTTCTACCCTCCTAGATAGAGTGAGGATGAGACAACTATAAGATTATGAAGGCCTAGTTCTACGGGAGTCGGGGAAAAGTGATGACCCTCCTCCTGGTTGGACGATAATCGATGATGAGGTACTGCATATCCATGGATGAGTGTGGGTTCCTGAGGATATACGTGAGGAGTTGATGTGGTAATTTCATGCTTCATCTTGGGCAGTGCATCCTGGAGTTACCAAAATGTACCATGACTTGAGACATCAGTATTGGTGGCTGGGTATGAAAAGAGAGATGGCTGGTTTTGTTATGAGATGTTCCACCTGTCAGCAGGTGAAGGCGGAGCATCAGAGGCCAGCCAGACTGTTACAATGGTTACCCATTCCAGAGTGGAAATGGGATGATGTCACAATGGACTTTGTGACCGGGTTACCGAGGTCACCTTGAGGAAATGATGTTGTATGAGTTGTTTTGGACAGGCTTACGAAGGTAGCTCACTTTTTTCCGATCAAGGAGACCTTCGGTGTTGATGATCTCAGGAATTTGTATATCCGAGAGGTGGTATGTCTTCATGGGGTCCCTCGTTCTATCATTTCATATAGGGATGCCCATTTTACATATCGTTTCTAGCATAATTTTTAGAGGGAACTGGGTACATAGGTGCTTCTGAGCACAACATACCACCCTCAGACCGATGGCCAGTCAGAGAATACGATACAGGTGCTAGAGGACATTCTACATACATGCTTCCTAGACTTTGGGGGATCTTGGGAGAAGCACATACCCCTGATCGAGTTTTCCTATAATAATAGTTTTCAGGAAACTATTGAGATGACACCTTACGAGGCTTTATATGGTAGGCCATGCTGATCACCCTTGTACTGGTTGTAGGCAGGTGAGACAGCTTTACTGGGACCACATCTCATGTCGGAGACTTCAGAGCAGGTCTAGTTGATTCAGAAGCGGATGGCTACAACACAGTCTCGTCAGAAATCTTATACTGATCGCCGCAGATGACCCTTGGAGTTTGTGGTTGGGGATAAGGTTTTCTTTCATGTTTCACCGAGGTTGGGGCATAGGCAGATCAGGAGACATGGTAAACTTTCACTGAGGTATGTGGGGCCATTTGAGATTCTGGAGAGAGTCGGGCTGGTTGCCTATCAGTTGCATTTACCACAGAGGTACCAGGCCATGAACAATGTATTTCACGTATCTCAGCTGTGCCGTTATCACTCAGACACGTCTCACATTTTTCAGCCTGAGGAGGTTGAAATTCAGGTCGATGAATCCTTTTAGGAGAATTCGATTCATATTACTGATAGGAGAATGCAGGTTCTCTGAGGCCGGTCAGTTCCTCTCATACGGGTGCTATGACAACATGGCTGAGTGCAGGACAAAACTTGGGAGTGGGAGACCGACGTACGTGCTTAGTGGCCAGAGTTGTTATTAGGTTTATCTTCACCACCCTTGGAAGGGAAATTCAGGGACGAATTTCTTTAATGGGGGAATTTTTTTAAGAAACTGGTTCTTATTCTTGAGGGACGGGTTTCTTCTTTTCGTTTTTCCTTAAGTGTTTTTGAGAAAATAAGGAAAATGGGGAAAAATTCCAAAATTTTTGGGTACATGCCATATACTTTTCCACACACCATGGGCTTTGGCTGTGTGGGATTAGAATACAAGTCGTGTAGGCTTGTTAGCGATTAAGGGTGTAAAAACTAACTACACACCGTGTACTTAGTAATACATGCCGTGTAGTCAGTCAGAAGATGAACAGTAAGGCGGTGGAGAGTTGCTGCCGGTGAATAGTTAAAAAGAAAGTACATTCTATGTACTTGACAGTACACGCTGTGTAGTTATGTTTTTTTTTTGTTAAAAATAGGTAGTATCCTCCCCAATCAATAGAGGATGCATAGAACTCTATGGGATCTATGGGAGAGAAGGCCGAAACTCAGAGGAGCTCCCGACCACACATCGGGACCCTGATTCCTTCGTCGTCGATCTTTTTTAAACTGCGTGGGTGAGTTCTTCTCTCTCCTTGAGCCTCTTCTTCCAATTATTTTCCAAAAGGAAGTTATTTTTGGTTGAACGAGTAAATTTTTATCCCAGATCTACGTCATTATTGGGTGCTACAGGAGGCATCGTTCACGTAGATCGATCAGAGGAGATCGAGGTAGGTGGTCTGGTGTTTTTTTCCAACTGTTGAGTTATTTTTGTGTACCGTTGTGCTATGCGCCCATGTTGGGGTGTCATATGGCTGAGTCCATAGTTGTTAAGATATCTAGAATTACATAGATAATCTAATGAACATTTATAAACTACTGTTTGGGATCGTTTCTTTGATCCAGGACCACCCCGTGGGTGCATTTCCCTTGTTTAGCTGTTTGGCTAGGATAACCGTGGGTATGCCATGATTATAAGCATGTTTTGAGTTTTCTTGTGAGGAAACATATATAATTTCTTGTTTGTGCATTGAGATCTACTCGATTACTTGTTTTTTATATGGGAGTCCGGAGGGAAGTGTTTTGTTTAGCCTAAGGGAAGTGTTTTGTTTCACCTGAGGGAAAGTTTCTATTTAGCCTGAGGGAAACGTTTCTTATGCCTGTGGGTAGTACCTTCTAGGACTAAGGTAAAT
Organism: Viscum album; assembly: GCA_963277665.1. Classification (NCBI taxonomy): domain Eukaryota; kingdom Viridiplantae; phylum Streptophyta; class Magnoliopsida; order Santalales; family Viscaceae; genus Viscum; species Viscum album. The sequence continues at coordinate 1,348,114,397 of OY728127.1, read as the reverse complement.
ATATTGTATGACTAAGGCAAATATTCGTTATGCCTGAGGGTAGTTACCTCAGGGTTTCGATTCTTCTTGCTTGAGGGTAAGGATTTTCATGTCTGAGGACAATGTTTACTTTTAATATTCACTGTGGTGATTTCTTATGTTGTACCTGCCAAGCTAAAGTACAAGATTGGAATTGATAAATAATTATTAAAATGGAAATGTAACTGGTATAGATAGTTACTTTTAAGTACTGTCTAGTTTACTACATTTCTTTATTGCACACTTCTATTGCACATTTTCACTGTCAGTTAGGCACGGGCCTTTGGTGGTTGCCTACTGGGATTTATTTCTCACACTCTATTTGGGTCATGTCTTGGGCCCAAACAGATTATATTTCTGTAGGTGTTGATAAGGTCAAGGGACCCTATATAGGTACTTGATTTTTGTAGAGGAGTAAGAGAGCATGGGGCCGAGCTTAGGCTTGCGATGTTGTTGAGTTCCTGTTGCACTATTTTAGTTTGTTTTGCTATACTTAGTACTTTTTACTATATTCTATTTGATTGCAGTGTATCCTATTTGACTACTTTCTTAGAAATAGGACATACTACATCATCATATATATATGACTATTGGTTATCCTTTGCTTCAGTACCATTGTCCATTCAACTTTGTATTGTTTACTACTTCCGCTTTTGGTATTTTTATATTTTTATGTTGCGCTACACTTTGACAAATGAGGGCATAGTTTCCCCACTATCATACCAAGGCCCTCACTGCTAGTCGGTAGCCTCTGGCATTTGGGGACATGCGCTTGAGGTCATGTGACCAACCGGGTTCGGGGCACCCATTGTGTGGCACCCGGAACTGGGACGTTGCACATATGTTAGAAGAATGTGCGTATAGATCATCAACTCTACTCTTTATGGAATTTATGGATAAAGAGCCTTATGTTTGGATGAAACATTACATTTGTAAAGAGAAGAAAGTTTTCTTAAAGAACCCTACATAAGTAAGGAACCCTTCATTTGAGGACACAAATTTATAGTTCATCAACCTTACTTTTATGATCAAAATTACATTTTAAACCTTAAGTTTTGAGAATTAATGCTATGTAGTTGAACCCTACATTTAGTATTTTTTTTATTTTGTGAAGTAACCCTATGTTTGACTTTTCAACATCAAATATTTAAATTTACGATTTTATCCAAGATTTCTGTAACTGTCTTTAAAGAATTACATGCTGTTTTAAATCTCGTTTTCAATCGATTCAATGCTCATTATTATTGTTTCAAAGAAACATATTAAAAGGAGATATTCTATATTATTTTTATGGGAAGTTATGACTCCTCTAGAAATTTTTGAATTTAAATATTCACGTTATTTTGGGTGACTTTTTTGGACCTGAAATTATGAAACATAATTTTTGATTCATATATTCTACTAATGTATCATTTCAACATATGAGAGATAAAAATCACATTTTATTTTATATAAGTTTATTCTTGTAAAATTATTTTATAGTGATGCTATAACAAATGATTAATTCTGAAAGACGCTACACTTTGGAGACGTATATGTTCAATCTTTTACTACTGTAACATCTACTGTTATCTTTTTCTAATTTTATTTTAGATTGATGTTATTAATATTTTCATGACTTATTATATTCCCCCTTTACTTATTTTATATGAAATGTGCATAATTTGTGTGAAATATTAATGTTTTAATATTAAGTATAATATTTGAGCATTTTTAGAAGTAGTCCAATTGAGTCAGTTTAATGTTTTAATTATAACTGTCACTATACTGATCAAAATTGTGTGGTTTTTGTTTTTTAGGATTCTACATTCAATATACAACATTTCATTAGAAGGAACCATGATCCAATTTCTTCATTGGAAGGGTCATATGGTCCTCACAAACAAGACCAAAGAATCTGTGAACAAACTGGACCAGCCTTGAAGATTGATTTACTGGGCTCAATCCAGAAGTCCAAAAACATTAACTCTCCACAATAATTCTGGGGACACTACATTTCATCTTGGATAAAAATTTCAAGGCCCAAATCCAAGTACAAGGGGCCCAAATAAATCTTTGAAGTCCAGCCCACCATTCTGGCCGAGAATTAAAATCAGTATAGTATGCATGACATATCTACTGATGTAAGCATAAAATCAAGCTGAGATTTTTCAGTGTGAAAGAGGAGATATAGGCGGCCGACTTTGTTGAATAAACCATTCGGATTTTAAGGCATATTCATATTCCAAAACCCTTTCACATTATGGACTTCAAAAATACTGGATTGAAATAGACAGTTTAACTTTGTTTAATCAACCGGCCATAACTTTTGATCAGTAAGTCTAAATGACTCCAAATTTTGAGAGTAGTCGGCCAACATTATTGTCTACAACTTTTAAGAAGGAGATATTTGAAGATTCGGCTGTCGGAATAGCCAAATTGGCGATTCAAGTGGAGGGACAGATTGGGAATGCAAACAGTCCACTCCTTGGGCTATAAATACTCTCCCCTTCTCTCCTTGAGAGGGGTTGGCATTTCAGAAGAGAGGAGATCATATTGGCACGACCAAAGCTTTGACAGAGGCTTGGGAGGACCTTCCATACTCAAGTTTTCACTTGAGAGACCTTTCCTACTCTCTTTGGTTTCACTTACTTTCGTGTTCTTCGTTTTTGTAATCTTGTAATTCTCTTTCTTTGTAATTCTGTTTTAATGCAAGTTACTTCTTCAATATCTCTTATTCTCATACACCTTATGTAGTTTAATATTTATGTTCTTAAAATAGTTTAAATTCATTTGAATCACCTTCCCTTATTTTGCTTCCTCATTCAATCAAAAATCCATTTTTAATTATCATCATCGTTCGTGTGTGTGTGTTGACGTACCACTCTTTTCTAATACCTTTCTTTTTCTTCTATTCTTAATTTATCATCATAATTATTATATCCAGAATATTAAACACCCAAATTTATGAGTAAATATATCATTGGGGTGAGTTATAATTTAGGGATGTTAACTGATTGAGAGTATTTTCTCAATGAGTATTCGTTAATTTAACATTGTGTATGTTGGACTTAATATGTCATGGATTAATGACATATTTTGTTTAGAAAGTGGTTTCCATGGATTATTGGAACCATAAATACACTACCATAAACAAGTACTGATTGAGTTTAGAATCCTAGTTAAGTTAAGGCTTGGATTAAAGCTTTAACACTTAGGAATTCTAATCGACGTCAATTTGTGAAGTGGGTGTTAATTTAAATGCAATATAAAGCAAAACTCAAGGATATCACAAGCTTAACTCCCTAATAATGAACTCACCCCAATTATTATCAATTTGTTAAATCAATCATAATCAATTATTCATTTCAATTAAGCTCTTCAAACAAACCCCCCTAATCAAAATACAATCAACTAAAAACAAACGACTATTACAAAGTATCATCGCCGAGGATTCGACCCGAGTGCTGCTATACACATTAGCAGAGCACCGGAACTTTGACCGATCGATAGGCGACAATCGGCCGTGCATTTCAAATGGTGCCGATGCTGTGGATGGTGCATAATTGTAGTTGATAGTTTCTGATTTTTGAAAAAAAAGACCAAAAAAATCAAATAACCCACAAAAAAAATATTACACAGAGAAAAACCCTCCATCATCTTCAAATCTTACTCTGCTCTTGATGCCCCATAGCCTCCCAAAAAATCCCTCAGATTTGTTTGATCCTGAGATTGAGCGAACTATTCGCCAAATTAGGAGGAACCTTAGGGACAATCAAAACAACCAAGGCCCACTCATTCCTAGACCAATTGATTTAGAGATGGCTAATCCTAGGGAACAGATCCTTAAAGAACTCGCTGCCCCCGATATGAATTACCAACCTCTTGGTATTCAATATCCAAAAATTGAGGCTGATTTCGAACTCAAATCGGGTTTGATTCATCTTCTTCCTCATTTCCATGGGCTAGCTGGTGAGGATCCTCATCTTCACCTCAAAGAGTTCCAAGTGGTCTGCTCAACCATGAAACCTCAAGGGGTTTCTGAAGAACAAATCAAGCTTAGAGCTTTCCCATTTTCCCTAGCAGATTCTGCCAAGTCTTGGCTCTAATACCTCCCACCTGGTTCCATAAACTCATGGGTTGACATTAAGAGACTTTTCCTTGAGAAGTTCTTTCCCGCTTCCCGAACAGTTTCTATCCGAAAGGAAATAAGCGGCATCCGTCAATTCCCTAATGAATCACTCCATGAGTATTGGGAGAGGTTCAAAAAGCTTGTGGCAACTTGTCCACACCATCAAATCCATGACCAACTCCTGATCCATTACTTCTATGAGGGGTTATTGGCTATGGAGCGAACTCTCATTGATGCCGCAAGTGGCGGTTCTCTTGTTGACAAAACTCCTGCAGCTGCACGAGAACTCATAAGCAACATGGCTGCAAACACGCAGCAATTCCATACTCGAGCACATGCTCAAGTGAAACAAGCCCAAGAGAATCAATCCATAGAGCCCAACAAGATGACTGAGTGGATGAGTGAACTTACAGGTCTTGTGCGTCAACTAGCGGTGGCTACCAAAGCCCCAACCTCATCTTCTCCACAGTCACTATTCCCTGGACCTATTAAGAATTGTGGAATCTGCAACTCTCCATCTCATCCGACTGACACATGTCCACAACTTCAAGATGATCCATCTGATTCATCTAGTCCAATGGAGCTCAATGTGGCATATGCTCAGCGAAACTTCAACCCTCAACAATCAGGTCAGTTTGTTAGAAACTTCAACCAACCCCACTCTGAGCCCTTCTCTTCTACCTTTAACCCACCTCTGAGGTATGGTAATCCCATTTCTCATCCTCCTCAGTTCCCTCATCAAAATCCAAACCAGTTCCAATATGGTCAAAGTGGTGGTAACATCCATCAACCTTATCCTTTTGTTCCTCAACCCCAAAGAAACAATCCTTCTCCTGGATTCCACTATCCTAACGAGCCTTCCCAATTCCCCACCCAATACAATCACTTTCCCAAGAACAAAAATCAAGGCCAACCCAATTTGGGACAAGCCTCTTCTTCTAAACAACCATGGGAAAGTGCTGTAGAGGATCTTACTTCCTTCACCCGTTCTAGCCTCAAGAACATTGAAACCCAAATAGGTCAACTTGCATCCCACCTTAGCTAGCAACAACCATCCAATTCATCCCAACTCCCAGCTCAACCATTACCCAACCCTAAGGGTAATGTAAGTGCAATTGCACTTAGATCAGGAAAGCAAATTTCTATGCCCCATGCTGATTGCTCTACCTCCCCTTTCGATGTTGATCTAGAAAATGAAAAGAACAAAAAGCTGGAAAAGGAACTTGAATCCACTCCTTCACCTCCTTCCATTCCTCTAAGGAACCCAATTCCTTTTCCTCAAGCCATCTCCAAGCCTTAGAAGTCCTTTGAACCTGATCCTGAAATGCTCGACATGTTTAGACGTGTTGAAGTCAACATTCCCCTCTTAGATGCCATAAAACAAATTCCTAAGTACGCTAAGTTTCTCAAGGGGTTGTGTACCCACAAGAGGCAACTTAGGACCTTTGAAAATGTTTCCACCCAGCAGTCCATACCCATTAAGTGCAAAGATCCATGTACCTTTACAGTCCCATTCCAAATTGGAAGTTCCAACTTTGATGATGCACTCATAGACCTAGGAGCCTCAATTAATGTAATCCCCAAATCCATATTATCCAACCTTGGTCTAGGTCCCTTGCACCCAATGGGTGTTGTCATTCAGTTAGCCAATCAAAGCACAACCAGTCCTGAGGGAATAATTGAGGATGTCCTTGTCCGAGTCAATGATCTTATCTTCCCTACTGATTTCTATGTCCTTGACATGGAAGGTGAGATGAACTCTTCTTGATCTCCCCTAATTCTAGGAAGACCATTCCTCATGACTGCGAGAACCATGATTGATGTCCATTCAGGCATCTTATCCATGGAATTCGGTGACCAACTGGTCAAGTTCAACATTTTCCAAGCCATGCGATACCCATATGAGGATCACTCTGCATTCTCAATCCATGCTTTTGAGGACACTTCTAAGATTCAATCGAACCCCAATCCACCATGTTCTTCATGTTCTAATGATAAAGGATCTTGTGAAATCTGCACCATGATTAACAAAGTCATAAATGGTGAATTTGATGTGGACCTCTCATTCATAGACTCCATCAATCTAGAGGAACTTGAAAACTCTCTTGAATCCCACATCAACTCTGATCTCTACTGCTCCACCTTGGACAGTGTTGAGGAAAATGATCCAAACCCATCTGGAATCCCTTCTCCTGCTCCTAACTTGTCTAGCTCTCAAATCAATGCTGAAACTGATCTAAAACCACTTCCTTCACACCTCAAGTATGCATTCCTTTTCCATGATCCCTCCTACCCTGTCATTATCTATGCTTCACTTTCTGAAACTGAGGAGTCCCAACCTGTTCAAGTGTTAGAGGAAAACAAAAATGCCTTAGGTTGGACCCTATAGGATATTCCAGGAATCAACCCTACCCTTTGCATGCATCACATCCATCTAGAGGAATCATCCAAACCAATTAGGCAACCTCAAAGAAGACTCAATCCACTCATACTTGAGGTAGTTAGGGAAGATATTACCAAACTTCTTCAAGCCGGTATTATCTACCCAATTTCTGATAGTTAATGGGTTAGTCCAATTCAAGTCGTTCCTAAGAAGGGCGGGATAACAGTTGTCACAAATGAACATGGATAAGTGGTCACAACTCGAGTGAAAAACAAATGGCGTGTGTGCATCGATTATCACAAATTGAATGCTGAAACACGAAAAGATCACTACCCACTTCCTTTCCTTGACCAAATGCTTGAGAGATTGGCCGGAAAGTCACACTATTGCTATCTTGATGGTTACACCGGCTACTTCCAAATTCCAATCGCACCTCAAGACCAAGAAAAGGCCACATTCACTTGCCCCTTTGGAACCTATACCTATAGGCGAATGCCTTTTGGCCTTTGTAATGCTCCTGCAACATTCCAGCGGTGTATGATGAGTATCTTTTCTGAATTCATTGAGAATTGCATGGAGGTCTTCATGGATGACTTTACCATTTATGGTGAGTCATTTGAATATTGCTTACATTCACTCTCTTTGGTCCTTCAAAAGTGTGTCAAGTGCAACCTTGTGCTGAATTTTGAAAAATTTCACTTCATGGTTTCAAATGGGATTGTTCTAGGGCACATAATTTCTCAAGAGGGTATCCAAGTTGATCCATCCAAAATTGAGGTGATCCAATCACTTCCTGAACCCAAATCAGTTCGAGACATTCGATCCTTCCTTGGTCATGCCGATTTCTATCGGCGATTCATTCAGAACTTCAGCAAGATTTCCCTCCAACTCACTCGTTTACTTCAAAATGATGTCACATTCAATTTTTATGAGGCTTGAAAGAGAGCCTTCATTGAACTCAAATCTGCTCTCACATCTGCTCCAATAATCCAACCCCTAGATTGGTCCTTACCATTTGAATTGATGTGTGATGCTTCTGATAGGTCCATTGGGCCTGTTCTTGGTCAAAGAAGAGAAAACATTCCTCATGTCATCTTTTATGCCTCAAAAACATTGGATGAAACTCAATCACACTACACTGTGACTGAAAATGAACTTTTAGCTGTGGTTTTTGCCTTGGATAAATTCTGGCCCTATCTCTTAGGTGCCAAAATCATCATCTTCACGGACCACTCAGCATTAAAGTTCTTACTTAAGAAAAGTGATTCCAAACCAAGGCTAATAAGATGGATTTTAATTCTCCAAGAGTTTTACCTTGTGATAAAAGATAAACCTGGAAAAGAAAACCCTGTGGCTGACCACCTGAGTATAATTTCTAATTCTTCTCATTCTGAAATAATTGATCCTGAATTTCCAACTGAACACCTCTCATCTCTCACTCCAAAGTTACCATGGTATGCCCCAATTGTCAATTACTTGGGTCCTGGTGTTTTCCCTGAATATTTTTCAAAAGAAAAAAAGAAAATATGAAAAGTGATTCAAAGAATTATTTTTGGAAAGATAATAAACTTTGGAAAACTGGGGCTGACATGGTAATTAGGAGATGTGTTGATGAAATTGAACAATCCTCCATCTTGGAATTCTGCCACTCAATGCCTGGAGGTGGCCACTTTGGACCACAAAGGACTTCTCGAAAGGTCCTAGATTCTGGATTCTTTTGGCCTTCACTCTTCAAGGACTCACACGAGTTCTGTCAATCATGTCCCAATTGCCAAAAGTTTGGCACAATTTCCAAAAGAAATGAAATACCTCAAAAGCCATTAATCTTCTGTGAGCTTTTCGATGTTTGGGGAATCGATTTCATGGGACATTTTCCCCCTTCCAATGGATTATCCTACATTCTCCTTGCTGTTGACTATGTTTCTAGGTGGGTCGAGGCCAAACCCACTAGGAAAGATGATGCTCAAACTGTGAGTGAGTTCCTCAAAACCCATATCTTCCATCGATTCGGAACACCACGTGCTTTGATAAGTGACTTAGGAACTCATTTCTGTAATAGAACCATGGAGTCACTTTTGAAAAAGAATGGGGTTGTACATAAAACATCCACTACATATCACCCTCAAACAAATGGAATGGCTGAACTTTCTAACAGAGAAGTGAAAAGAGTGCTTGAAATAATTGTTAAGCCCACAAGAAAAGACTGGCCCGATAGACTTGGTGAAGCACTTTGGGCCTATCGAACAGCCTATAAGACACCCATTGGGATGTCTCCATTTAGGATAGTTTTTGGTAAATCCTGTCATTTACCAGTTGAAATCCAACATAAGTCATTTTGGGCTGTCAAAACTTGTAATTTTGATTGTGAAAAATCTGGTAAAGAAAGATTGTTGCTGTTGACTGAATTGGAGGAGCTTCGACTCGATTCGTATGAGAACTCCATTCTCTACAAAGAAAAGGCAAATTCACTCCATGAAAATCACATTCTTCGAAAGGTATTTCATGAAGGTGAAAAGGCAATGCTCTTCAATTATCGATTTCGACTTCACCCAGGTAAGCTTAATTCTCGTTGGGAAGGTCCTTTTGTTATTACTAACGTTTACCCATTTGGTGTAGTGCAAGTCCAAGACCCCTCTTCCAAAAGGACATTCACGGTTAACGGACATCGGTTAAAGCATCACCATGAGAGGTCTCACAATCCAGGAACCACATCGACTTCCATCGAAACCCTATCCACTTCAATAGAACCACCACTGGATGGAGACCCGCCAAATCCAAACCAGGGGGCACCTCTTTCCCTTTAACTCTCTCTCTCCTCAATCTCTCTTCCCTCTCTTCTTCTCTCTATTTCTTCTTCTTCCTCTCTCCCTCTCATTGTTTTACAACATTCTTCCACAACCTTTTTTCTATTTTATCTTTTGTGTGGATGTGTCATTAAAAATAAATTTTTTTAAAAAAAAATAATTAAAAAAAATGAAAATTAACAAAAAAAGGGGTGTTATAATTACTCATCATCCAATATTGAAATTCTATCCAACCATTTTGGGGAGTCAAAAGGCTTGTTTTCAACTCAAATATATTGAATTTTTATCTCAAACTTGGGTAAACAATTTTGTGTAAATAACAAACATTTTGAATGAACAATTTTTGGTGGAAAATGATTTTCCCCTACCGTGAGGAATAACATTAGCCTTCATGCCAAGGTCATTTATGGCCATCTTTTTCATTTTGTGTCTTCACCAATGATTGCGAGTCTTGAGTTTGTGGACCTTCGAGCTGAATTTCCATCTTTTGTGTGCATTAATATGATAGAGGCATTTTCTAAGCCACATGAGAATCAGAATAGCCAAATAGCCTCTCGTTACCCTTACATTGATCATACTTTTGAAAGCCCCTTTGAGCCTATGAAAACATTTCTTTTGATAGCCACATTACAAGCCTAATACCTTGTCCCACCCAACATCTTCATGGATTTTCATTGTACAATTTATTGAAATTTAAGTGTGGGGGGAATGGACTTCATTTTTGGGATTCATATGCTTGAGGGCAAGCATCCATTGAAGTGTGGGGGAGAGGTTGTAATTCTATGATCTTTGGGGTGTATATGTGTAATTTTCATTTGTACAAAAGTCATTGAAAAGTGTTCAAAAAAATGAAAAAAATTATATTAAAAAAATGAAAAAAAGGAATGGGTTGTGTCTTGGGTGGGTCAAAAATCATTCATCATCAACCTTTGATCGTGTTATAACTACTAAAATTAGTTCCATGAGAAGATAAAACATGGGTTGGGAGATGACTGTGAGACTTGTTTCAAGCACAACTTTCGAAAAAAAGAGTAAAAAGAGAAAAAAAAGAAGAACACTTGAATCATCTTGTATTGTGTCATTATTGGAAGTCTTCCATGTTGTACATATTCCATCATCTCACCCTATTCCATTTTCTATCGCCCTCACTTTTCATTCATCACACATTCATGCCCTTGATCAAACATGGGTTGGGAGATGACTGTGAGACTTGTTTCAAGCACAACTTTCGAAAAAAAGAGCAAAAAGAGAAAAAAAAGAACACTTGAATCATCTTGTATTGTTTTATTATTGGAAGTCTTCCATGTTGTACATATTCCATCATCTCACCCTATTCCATTTTCTATCTCCCTCACTTTTCATTCATCACACATTCATGCCCTTGTAAATATGTGTTTCTATTTCCTTTCAAATCAAATTTCAAAAAAAATGTGCATTGATTTTTCCATGTTGGTGTTTTTAACCCTTCTTTTCCTTTGGACATTATATACCTACCATCTCATAGCCACTGAAAAACCCCTTAAAAGACCTCTTGATTCTTGTACACATTAGATTTGGGAATGGAAGCTAAGAGCTCTTACAAACTCTTGATTTTCACTTTTTGTTGGTGAATGAGTGAACCTCCTAAAATAAATTTTTATCATCTTGAGAGGAGTAAGTTTTGAGTGCCTACATTTTCCAATTCAAACCTTGAACATGAAAAAATGAATTGTTTCTGATGAATTATTGTGCACCAAATTTGTGATGGAATTAAATATGGATGAGTGAAATAGTCTAAACCTCCCCTGATTGGAGAAAACAAAATTTTAATATTTGTTGGTGAGTGAAAATGATTTTGTCATTTTTTTATATTTGTTGCACATGAGGACACACACAAATCTAAGTGTGGGGGATTTGATGTTATTAATATTTTAATGACTTATTATATTCCCCCTTTACTTATTTTATATGAAATGTGCATAATTTGTGTGAAATATTAATGTTTTAATATTAAGTATAATATTTGAGCATTTTTAGAATTAGTCCAATTGATTCAGTTTAATGTTTTAATTATAAATGTCACTATACTGATAAAAATTGTGTGGTTCTTGTTTTTTAGGATTCTCCTTTCAATATACAACATTTCATTAGAAGGAACCATGATCCAATTCTGTCATTTGAAGGGCCATATGGTCCTCACAAACAAGACCAAAGAATCTGTGAACAAACTGGACCAGCCTTGAAGATTGATTTACTGGGCTCAATCCAGAAGTCCAAAAACATTAACTCTCTACCATAATTAGTAGGACACTACATGTCATCTTGGATAAAAATTTCAAGGCCCAAATCCAAGTACAAGGGGCCCAAATAAATCTTTGAAGTCCATCCCACCATTCTGGACGAGAATTAAAATCAGTGTAGTATGCATGACATATCTCCTGATGTCAGAATCAAATAGAGCTGAGATTTTTCAGTGTGAAATAGGAGATATTGGAGACCTATTTTTTTGAATAAACCATTCGGATTTGAAGGCATCTTCATATTCAAAAACCCTTTCACATTATGGACTTCAAAAAGAATGGATTGAAATAGACAGTTTAACTTTGTTTCATCAACCGGACATAACTTTTGATCCGTATATCCAAATGACTCCAAATTTTGAGAGTAGTCGGAAAACATTATTGTCTACAACTTTGAGGAATGAGATATTTGAATATTCGGCTGTCTGAATATCCAAATTGGCGATGCAAGTGGAGGGACAGATTGGGAATGCAAACAGTCCACTCCTTGGGCTATAAATACTCTCCCCTTCTCTCCTTGAGAGGGGTTGGCATTTCAGAAGAGAGGAGATCATATTGTAACGACCAAAGCTTTGAAAAAGTATTGGTAGGACCTTCCATACTCAAGTTTTCACTTGAGAGACCTTTCCTCCTCTCTTTGTTTTCACTTACTTTCGTGTTCTTCATTTTTGTAATCTTGTAATTCTCTTTCTTTGTAATTCTGTTTTAATGCAAGTTACTTCTTAAATATCTCTTATTCTCATCCACCATCTGTAGTTTAATATTTATGTTCTTAAAATAGTTTAAATTCAGTTGAATCACCTTCCCTTCTTTTTCTTCCTCATTCAATCAAAAATCAATTTTTAATTATCATCATCGTTCGTGTGTGTGTGTTGACGTACCACTCTTTTCTAATCCCTTTCTTTTTCTTCTATTCTTAATTTATCATCATAATTATTATATCCAGAATATTAAACACCCAAATTGATGAGTAAATATATCATTGGGGTGAGTTCTAATTTAGGGATGTTAAGTGATTGAGAGTATTTTCTCAATGAGTATTAGTTAATTTAACATTGTGTATGTTGGACTTAATATGTCATGGATTAATGATATATTTTGTTTAGCAAGTGGTTTCCATGGATTATTGGAACCATAAATACACTACCATAAACAAGTATGGATTGAGTTTAGAATCCTAGTTAAGTTAAGTCTTGGATTAAAGCTTTAACACTTAGGAATTCTAATCGACGTCAATTTGTGAAGTGGGTGTTAATTTAAATGCAATATAAAGCAAAACTCAAGGATATCACAAGCTTAACTCCCTAATAATGAACTCACCCCAATTATTATTAATTTGTTAAGTCAATCATAATCAATTATTCATTTCAATTAAGCTCTGCAAACAAACCCCCCTAATCAAAATACAATCAACTAAAAACAAACAACTATTACAAAGTATCATCGCCGAGGATTCGACCCGAGTGCTGCTATACACATTAGCAGAGCACCAGAACTTTGACCGGTTGATAGGCGACAATCGGCCATGCGTTTCATAGATCATTTGCAACCAAAATCACTTCAGAACTACCCTATCGTGAAGACTATAGTTTCTAAAGAAGAATATTCGTCTAATATCAGTCTTTTGTACTATAACTATGAAGATACACCCATAACTTCAAATGAAACTCTTTTCATTTGTTAGAGTATCAACTAATTGTAATCAGTTATGGTGGAGTAACAGCTTATCAATCTAAGCTATAGATAACCGGTTCTTTATAAAAGAACCAGAAGGCTCTATGTTTATCCTTATTTATAAAGGTTTCAACTTCCTGCACTCAGTTGTGGATTTATGGTCTTTATGATAAGAGGACCCTGCTAGTGAAATTCACCAAGCTCGTAGAGAGAGTGATTGCTGGAGTGGACTAGGGGATCTTTGTTCCCCGAACTACTATAAAATTTTTTGTTCTTTCTTTCTTTTTATCCACTGTTTATATTTTATATAGAAGAAAATAGTGTCTATCCATAAAAATCACAGAGGGTGTCAAAAGCTAGAATTTGGGAAGTTTCTTGGAAAGACACAATTCACCCCCTCTCTTGTCACTTTGTATTCTTATGATCTAATATATTAGAGTGTGATATTTTTCTTCCCATCTTTAAATGGATCATGTTTACACATAATAATGAATTATATGAACCTTTTACACTCAATAACACATCCAAATTATCCATTTATAGAAAAAAATGCATGAACATAGTGAATTTAAATTGTTCACCTAAATAGGATATTACAACGAGTATACATCAATGGTTTATTGATTTACTTGAGGGATCACTATACAACATTATTATTACATGATTATAGTTAAGTATGGTTACAATTCCAAGAGCCACCCCCTCAAATTATTAGTCCACGCACTTCTTTAAGACAATGATCATAAGAAACAAAACACATATACCAATCATTATGATATCATAAAAGATAATAAACGATTAAAATAATGAGGGTATTTTCTTCTATATATCATTCTACCTCCCCAAATAAATATAAAAAATATTTTATCCTTAGTGAAATATCTCCCAATTTTATACTAATCATTTTATCTTCACTTCTTAAAACAAATACAATCTATCTATTTTTCCAAGTCACTAATCACTCATTTTCCATTGAAAAATATCTAAGAAATTTTTTCTATATATATAACATTACATGTAATCCTCTAATATTACTATAATTCTATCCATTTAAAATGAGTAAAAGTAATATTGAAATAAATTTCCTTTCCAAATTCTAGATCGACCTAAGTCATTAATTTCCCAATACAACTATCCTTTATGGTGTGACCTGCTACCACGACAACATGGACTTCATGCATCCTCCATGATAACTATGAGAACCATAGGGCACAAATTTTAAATAACCAATATTTTTTGTTTTTTTAATATAATATTTCTCAATATGATGATCTATATCATCATGGTGATCATTAGAACATAAATACATTTACATGATTCCATATTCATATTAAACACAAAGCTCCATAACTTGATTTAAATATAGCATATACAATTTCACAAAAAATGTTCTCTAAATCACAAATTGAAAAAATCATTAAATATTTACATAAAATATCCATATATATATATATATATATATTTACAATCTTAAAACACCTACATCCATCAACATTCTATAAAATCTCATTTTATAAAAGGATTATTTAAACCACAAAGATATGTACTATGGTGTGGTCTGGTCTATCTTATTATTTTCTATCTAGCTTCTAAAATCATGATCAAACAATAATTTATAACCCACATGTGCTACCATTTCATAATATTCAACATATACCCTGATTATATCTTCACCATCCCCCATAGTCTAAAAACATTGGACATTTTTTGTTTATAATCCAACCACACCAACAATTATGGTGTGGTCCTCTTTCTTGGGTATGTTAGTGATTTTACATGATTAAGTGGATTCTTCTCTGACTATAAATTATATATCTCCTCATGGTGATCTCATCCACATCTTAGTCAACACGAATATGTTTTTTATACATAAATTAGCAATATTTTATTCAAATATTTTTACTGCTTATCCAAGATTCTCCCAGCCTCATACCAAATCAAATAGTACTCAAAACACCAACTTTACTTACTCGATTGTTAGTAAACAATACATCAATTCAAATATATATTCTTATGTTCCCATATTCTGAATTTTTATAAACTTGGATTATAAAATTTTCCCCCATTGGATTTATTAAAAATCTATATAAAATTCAAGACCATGAAATCTATAGAAAAGACTATGTAAAAGTAGAGTAACTCATTCATCACTCTATGACTATATGATAAATTATTAGTGTATAAAAAATAAAATCATGATGTAATTATATTCTTACCATTCATCCCTTTGAAATTCATCTCTTTGAAACCAATAATTTTTAATCTCAAAAACATTATTTAACTACCAAAAACATAATTCATTGTGATATTATTCTAGGTCATCCACATTTATCATATCTAATCCTATATATTATTTCCCAAAAATGCCATAAATGGTAGATTATCACCATTGATATGATAATTATACTCTAAATCCACATTTTGATCTTTGATTCCACTTGATTACCTTCAAATTTCAACATTTATCCCCCCCATCAATAAAAATCTAGGGTACGACCTATCAAGAATGAAAAATCATATTAAAAATCATAATCATATAAGGATAGATTATTTTTTGAACTTATTAAATCAAAGGTATTTGGATAAAAACTAATGTCAAACTGATGCTTACCAAACATCAGTGTAGTTAACAGTTTTTTGAAATTGTTTAACACTTCTTGATTCATTTCCATATACTATATATTTATAATTCCTTTCCTTAAATATTTATTTTATTGAATGATATTAATTTTCTATATTTTCATATAAGTTTTTATATAATATTATTTATCAATTAAATGGAACTATTATTTTCAAAATAGACCACAATAGGTATAGTTTATTAAACATAATTATCTACCCACTGTAGATTTATCTATATAAATTGAGTACATTATTTAATATAATAAATATATGCCACTTTTATTATACTACAAGTTATTATCTCTTGATTATATCATACAAATAAAATGAAATTCTTCTCAACCAATAACACTCCTCCATTGGAGGATTTTCTATCCACAATGCCTCCATACCTATCTATATATGAGTATTGAAAAAATATTTATTACTTTTCTAAAAATTAAAAAAATTCATTATTATGTTTTTCTTTATATGTACATTTTTATTCTTTTTTATATGTGATATTTTCTCCCTTCATTATAAATTTATACCAAATAACTAAAAAATTACAATAGACAATTAGTTTTCTTGTTTATATCATGTAAAAAATTCTTTCAATAATTATTTATTGAAAAGTATGATACAAAAAATTTCCATATTTATGTTTATTAAATTTGGTTCCAACTATTATTGGAGTTAAAATATGTTTTCAATTATTAATTTTAAACTTCTCAAACAACTCCATCGAGTATATTTTTTTATAAAAAATTTATATAGCACATTTTGACTCACCTGAAAACTGAGAAATAATATGATATCACACATCAAGGACATGTTAATCCCAAAAATCATCAATTCAACACACTCATACACTAATTTATTATTTATTCTACAAAAAATAATATCATCATCATAGTTGAGTAATATGAACCATTCTTATTTGTAAAATTTCATATATTGGTTTTTTCCAACACAAAATCTCTTGAATACCTCTTCATCATATAGATTTCCAACCAATTATACCAAGTTTAAGGTTCTTATTTAAATATATAGAAACAATTTATAAATTTAATCACCTTTACATCATCATATGTAATCATAAACCCATTTATTTTTCAATGTACACATCCTACTTGATTAATCTAGTCAAGAAAATTAGTTCTACCTCCATTTGATAATCATTAATGCATTTTTGAATAATAATTTCTATAAAAAGTCTTATCTTTTCATGTCTCACCAATAGTGATAAGGTCACTTAATCATCTATTATTTTTATTTGAGTATAGCCTATGTAAAAAAAATCATTCTATATAAAATATCAACTTAACAAGATCATCAAATTTACTATTAAACAACCATTTAGTTTTGAGGAAATTTTGATCCTCTAATATCCTCACATGATCCCATGTTTCATTTTTCACTATTTACTCTAAAGCCTCATTTATAAAATTAACCGATGATTCACCCTTTATCACATCATCAATGGATTAAATTCATACATGATATAATAGTTTAGTGTTTCAACACTTACAATCCATCTTGTTTTTTAGAGTATAATTGTCTCTAATAATGATGGATTCAATGAACACATATATTCTTATCTGAATTTAATTCAATGGATAATAGTCTTTAGGCTCAACATATTATTCTAATTCAACCTCTAAATCATCATTTTTTATTATGTTTAAATTATTCTCTATCTACATCACCATAAATTTACTCAAAGTCGAAGTGTTTATTTTTCCTATAATTATTTATCTCAATCACAATACAAGTATTTATCTTAATATTTATTTTAAATATAATATAAAAGAAATTGTAGGATTTACTCATTTTTTTACCCCATAAATATTTCCACATCGATAGTATCAACAAACTTACCATGATTTTAATATTTATTATCGATTTAAAATTATCTTCTAAGTTGTCTAATGAGTTTCAATGTCAGATTTCTTCAAAACCATGTTTTATTTGTATCTTATCTTCTTAAAGACATTGAAAAACTATAATTTATTTGTAAATTTACACTTGAATAAGTTTCTTCTATTTGTTCCTATAAATTCAAGATATAATGGGTAATGTTTTTTACATATTATTCACTATCTAGTTTCCCCTTTCAGCAAGTCCATTTTGTTATAGTGGTTGCACCAATGAGATGATATGCATGATTCCATTTTTTTATGGATAATTACTCACTCCAATTAAGGTATACTTAATGATATTATTTGATCAAATTTTTTATTATTGTTTTTTAATTTTTAGATATAGTATATATTATATATCCTCTTGATGTATTTCATCACTTGATTCTTAGTTTTTTTTAAAATATGAAATCTTTCCTCCTATAGTGATCAAAAAATATAAAAATAATACCTTTCATAATAAGTATAAATATGTGTTATTGGACTATACAGATCGATATGAACCAAATTAATAAAGTTTGAAATCATATTATTTATTGATATGTTGGGATTTATCACTATATTACCTCTCATGAATGTATATTAGGTCCTCTCTCTATACAAATTCATATAATAAATTTTAATGGAATTATATATCTTTAATAGATTCTCTATGATTTATTGATGTATATTGTAAGAACCCGGTTCTTATGTTTGAGATATGGGTTTCTTATTTTATATTTTCCTTAAGTGTTTTTGAGAAAATAAGGAAAATGGGGGAAAATCTTATTTTTGGTGGGTACACACCGTGTACTTTTCCACACGCCATGTAATTTGGCCATGTGGGATGATTACATAGGGTGTGTAGCCATGCTGGCAATGAAGGGTGTAAAAACTGACTACACACCGTGTAGTGGGTATGAACACGTCGTGTAGTCACTCGGCAGGTAAATAGTAAGGCGGTGAAGGAATCCGCGATAGTACATGCCGTGTACTCAGGTATTACACGCCATGTACACATGTCGACTGATGAACAATGTCGCGGTGGAAAAGTAGCCGCCAGAGGAACAGTTAAATGAGAACAGTACATGCCGTGTAGTCAATAGTACACGCCGTGTAGTCTGTTTTTTTTCTCTTAAAATGGGCAGTAGACTCCCATTTTTCATAGGAAGGCTTAGAACTGGAGGAGGATTCAGGAGAGAGGGCCGAACCTTCGAGGAGATCCAGATCGCACACTAGGAATCCAATTCTACCTCTGTCAATCTTGTTGGAACCGTACGGGTAAGACTCTCCTTCTCCTTAAACCATTCTTACCAATTCTTTCCTAAGGGGAAGTTATTTACGTTTGAACGGGGTTTTCTTTCACCTCATATCTTTGTCGTTCTAGGACGATTCAGGGATCGTCGTTCGCATATACCATTCAGGGGTGTTTGAGGTAGGTGGCTTTGTGTTTAAATTCCAACTACTGTGCGTTTTTGTGTACCATTGAGCTATGAACCCATGTTGGGGTGTCGTGTGGTTGAGGTCGTGGTTTTTTTAAATACCTATAATTGTATAGGTGATTAATTGTGATAATAAACTGCTGTTTGGGATTGCTTCTTGGATCCAGGACCACCCTGGGGGTGCGTTCCTCTGTTTAGCCATTTGGTCAGGATACCTGAGGGTATGCCTTGTTTATATTATGCATTAATTTTTCCTTGAGAGGAATTGTATTTAAATTTCATGTTTATGTGTTGGGCTCGGCCCGGTTATACTAGCCTGAGGGCGTGGTTATATTAGCCTGAGGGTGTGGTTATATTAGTCTGAGGGTGTGGTTATATAACCTGAGGACATGGATATTATATAGCATGAGGGCATGGATATTATATAGCCTGAGGGCGTGGATATTATATAGCCTGAGGGCGTGGATATTATATAGCCTGAGGGCGTGGTTTACTATTTTAGCTTGAGGGAGAGATTCTGATTGTCCTAAGGGTGTGGTTCTGATGAGCACATAATATTATTAAATTGAATGGTTAAAATGAATAATAAATGGAAATATAACTAGTAAAGTTAGTTACTTTTGAGTACTACTTAGTTTATTTCATTTTACTACTGCACACTATTGTTGTATCTTTTCACACAGTTGGGCACGGGCCTTTGGTGGGTGCCTATTGGGATTTATTTGACACACCCTGTTTGGGTCATGTCTTCGGCCCAAATAGATTATGTTACCTGCACTTCCTTTAAAAAACACAAGTGTGAGCAAGTTCAGCACAAATATTCACTTCCTTTCCCAGAAGAAAGGCAAGGAATCCTTGGACTTGAGATAGATCAATTACAGCCCGAACTACCCATTCCGAATCTCCACTCTGAAATTTTCCAATCTGATTCTTCAATCCAAATATTCCTCAATATGAGAAACTCCATACGGTGACAGCCAGTACTGATTCCCCATTCCGAATCTCCACTCCGAATTCTTCAATTCGAATTCCACTTTCACTCCGATTCTTCAATTTGAGTTTTCTCTAATCCGAGAAACTCAATACGGTGTCAACCAATATCAAATTCTCGTTTCAATTGAAACTGTAATGAAAACTCATTCGGACACACAATTCTTTCTCTCTCTAGATTATCAGAGATTATCTCACTACAACATCATCAACCATTACTTAGAACTGTGATCTCCTTTTATAGGTTCTCCAAAGTGTGCTTAGGCGGGAAACCAAAATATTTTCCTGCTCACTCATATTCACCCAAATCTTAATTTCTCCAGAAATCTCAGAGTAATTAAGACTTTGTAAACGCTTCTAGAATCTTCTAGAATCTTCTTCCACTTATCTTGAATTAGAAATTTTTCCTTTTCCGGATCCGACTTTGTTACACAAGTTTCTCGGTATCACATTCTTAGATCATGTCATCTGTCTTCTCGGTATTATATTCTCGGATCCATCCTTCTTGAGTCTTCGACATCACTTCAATTCTCGGCATGACTCTTCACCGCTTCTTCAGTATGAAACCATTACAAATCTTGGTATGTCTCTTCATCACTTCTCGGTATGGCTTTTCATTGCTTCCTCGGTATGAAAAATTCTTCATTCTCGGTATGAATCCTCTTTATTCATCGATACCGAATATTTTGATTTCTCGATATGACTCCTCTGGATCTCGATATGACTTCACCAGTTCTTGGTACAACTTCAGGTTCTCGGAACGACTTCTAGTTCTCAGAATGTCTTCACCAATTCTCGGCATGACTCCGCACTTCTGGCTATGAACTTCAGGTTCAGGAAGATGACTCCGAACTTCGTCACTCCAAACTTCTGACTCAGCAAGTCGACTCCGAACATCCCGCTACGAACTTATAACTCAGGAAGTCGACTCTGAACTTCTCGCTATGAACTTCTGACTCAGGAAGTCAACTCCTAACTTCTTTCTATGAACTTCTTCTTCAGGAAGTCGACTCTGAACTTCTCGCTACACACTTCTTACTCAGGAAGTCGACTCCGAATTTCTCACTACAAACTTCTTCTTCACCATATCCTCAACCATATTTTATCATGAAAATTTTCATGATTTGTGAGAACTTTAATATCAGCAAAGCATCGTCAGATTAAATTTCCCAGTTCTGAACTTCTGAACTTCCAGACTCCGAATTCTAGATTCGGAATTTCAGACTCTGAATTCCAGTCTCTGAATTCTTCGAACACCAGGTTTCGAATGTTCAATGTTCTTGGTTCTGAATCTTCAAACTTCCAACTTTCGAATTCTTAGAAATTCAAGAAGACTTTCCTTTATGAAAACTTCCTCAAGATCAACAAAAGACAATCCATGCAAACCATCTCTTCCTTCAGCTTGGTCCTAGCAATCTCCCCCTTTGAATTTTGTTGTTAACCAAGTTTTCATAAATCACCAAACTTTGTAACCTTAAGAAATGGATTACTTATCAATAATTCTAAGCCTACGTGAGCTAACTCATTGTAGGAAACAAGAATCTTTGACAGCAAAACCATGCTGTCTATAAGTATTGAAAATGACATCTTCAACTTCATACATCTTTAGCTTCATACATCTTCAGCTTCATACATCCTGTAAACAACTTCAAGTTCTTTCCAACAACCACTCCAACAAACAGTTAGAATAGTTCTCATACACAAGCAGTGCTGAGTTCACAGCTTACCCACAATTCTCTCTTTGAACAATTGATTTATGATACCAACAAATTCTCCCCCTTGAAAAAACAATCCAAAGGTAAGAAGAGAGAGGGGATGGAGCAACATACCTTAGCCTTGAAGAGAAAGAGGTTGGACACCCATGTTCAACCTTAATCTTGAGAATGATTCCTTTGGAAAGGGTTTCATGAAAATATCAGCAACTTGTTCAGCAGATGAAACATATTCAAGTTTCAGTTCATTATTTTCCACATGCTCTTTGATGAAATGATATTTGATGTCAATATGCTTTGATTGAGAATGTTGAACTGGATCTTTGGTAAGATTAATTGTGCTTTGATTATCACAGCCCAAGAGCAAGGGAAACTTCACTTCAACTAACAAATCTTCCAACTGTGTTTTCATCCAGATAAGTTGAGTAGCAGCGATGGTTGCAACAACATATTCAGCTTTAGCTATACTGAGTGTTACAGAATTCTGCTTCTTCGAGTTCCAACCAACACAACTTTTTCCCATAAAGAACAATCCACAAGATGTGGATCTTCTATCATCAACATTTCCTTCCCAATCTACATCCACATAGCCAAACAAATCAATGTTATTTGAACCACTATACTTGATTCCAAGTTCTGCTATGCCTATTATGTATCTGAGAATTCTTTTTCCAGAAACAAGATGTGATTCTTTAGAATCACTCTGGAAACTTTCACATAAGGTAACAACAAAAATAATATCTAGCCTTGATGAAATCAAGTATAATAAACTTCCAATCAGCTTTCAATATTCTTTCTGATCGACTTATTTTCCTTCATCATCTTTTCTTAGCTTCGTTCCCACTGAGATAGGAGTTGATATAGGTTTTGAGTTTTCCATCCCAAACTTCTTAAGAAGTTATTTAGCATACTTTTCTTGGGAGAGAAAAATGAATTCTTTTTGTTTCAAAATTTGTAACCCAAGAAAGTATCTCATTTCACCCAACATGGACATCTCAAAGACATTCTTCGTTTCTTCAGCAAACCTTTCACAGCTTCTTTCATCATTTCCCAAAAAAATAATGTCGTCAAAATAGACAATCACAAAGAGAGAAAGATGTTGGATTTCCTTGATGTATATATTGCTATCAACTCTTCATTTCTTGAATTTCATCTCTTTTAAGCAAGTATCCAGTTTGGAGTACCATGCTCTTGGAGCTTGCTTTAGCCCATACAAGGATTCCTTCAACCTGCACACATAACTTTCATTCTTCCCAACAACAAAGACACATGGTTGCTCAATATAAACTTCTTATTTGAGATCACCATTAATAAATTCAGATTTAATATCCATTTGAAGGATTTTGTAGCTTTGTTGTGTAGAAATATCAAGAAGGATTCGGATAGTTTCTAATCTGGCTACCGGAGCAAAAGTTTTTTCAAAGTCAATTCCTTCAATCTGAGAGTAGCCTTTGCAAACCAATCTTGATTTATTTCTAATAACTTCACCTTCTTCATTCAACTTGTTCCGGAAGACCCATTTGGTGCCAAAAATGTTCTTACTTTCAGGATTGGTTATGAGTTCCCATGTGTCATTCTTTTCAATCGGATCTAATTCTTCATTCATGGCTTGAACCCATTCTGGATGCTCAAAATCTTCTTTAACATCATTTGGTTCCACTTTGGAATACATGGAAGTATGTGATATAGAATTACTTGTTCTTCTTGTTTGAACCATGTGACGTTGATCACCAAAAATACTCTGATATTTAACTTGTTTCATCCGCCTTGGATAAGTTTTTCATGTTCCTTCCTCATCACTTGATATGGATGAATCTGATTCTTCATCTTGATTAGGATTACAATTCATTGCATCCTTATCAGAATCATTAACATCATCTTCCTCATCTTCCTTGTCTATCTATACATGTTTATCTTTTCCTTGAGTTTCAATGACTTTTACATCAACTGCATCCACAATTATTCTTGTTTCTTTATTAAATCATCTATAACCTCTTCCTTTTGGTGCATATCCAATAAAAATTCCATCTTATCCTTTCTGCTCGAATTTTCCACTACTTCCACCTTTCTTCTTTATAATGCATGGGCTCCCAAAAACTTTAGCATGCTTCATACTTGGAGCAATTCCATAGAAAAGTTCATATGGAGTATTTTTTGATTGATTCCTGTAGAAACATCGATTTTGAATATAAAAAACTATACTTGTAGCTTACCTCCAAAAGTAATGTGTAAGGCCATGTTCAAGCAATATGGTTCTTCCCATTTCCACCAAGCTTTTGTTCTTCCTTTCAGAAATCCCATTTTGTTGAGGTGTATATGGAGAACTATATTTATGATGAATCTCATGCTTCTCAAGATAGTCTTCAAATTCTTCACTTCTATACTCACCACCATTATCTGTTCTCAACTTCTTCACAGAGTACTCACGTTCTTTCTCAGCTTTCCTTCTGAAGCTTTTAAACATTTTCAGGGTGTCTGACTTGTGCTTCATAAACATAACACACGTAATGCGAGTAAAATAATCAATGAAAGTGATAAAGTACTTGTCTCCATTTTTTGATTGTTTTATCATCAGCCCAAATATATCATAATGTATTAGTTCAAGGGGTTGTTTAGATCAAATGTCAACCTTCTTATGCACAACACTTGTAATCTTTCCTTTCTGACAGGTAGTGCAACATTAATCTCTTCTTCTTGGAAAATCTAGAATATCTCGAACACTGTCCCTTTGAGATAACTTGCTCATATTTCTCTGACACATGTGTCCAAGTATTCTGTGCCACAACTGATTTTTTTCCATTATGCTCGTGTAACAAGAGTTTTGTGAATTTCCAACCTGAAACAGATTTCCTTTAGTTAATTGTCCTCTTGTAAAAATCTCCCCATATTCTTCACTTTTCAAAACAAATCCATCTTTCTTGAAGATAACTTTGTTACCCTCATCACACAATTATGATACACTCAGCAAGTTGTGCTTTAGCCCATCAACATACAGCTTTTTCTTGGACTTAAATTTTTCCTTCCCAATGATGGCTGATCCAACACCTTTGATTTTTTAAGATTCATCATTGCCAAATGTCATGGTGCCTTATTTAAAAATTTTCACATTCTTTAGAAACTTCAAGTCTCCGGTCATATGTGAAGAAGACCCACTATCAAGTATCCAAGGTCGTTCTTCCTTTGTAACTTTTAGAGCAGTTTCAACAAAAAGAGATTCTTCTTCTTTCAATTCTTTCTTCTCCTTCATATTCTGAGAATTAAGAACTTTTTGTTGAGCTGGTAGCAGCACAAGACATACTTTTTCAAGATGTCCAGGTTGTTCACACCTTTCGCAAATAGTCTCGAGAGGCTAGAACCTATTTTCTGTCTTGACTTCATTCTTCTCAACTTTCTTCAAGAAAACCTGTTCATTCTTCTTCCTTTGAGGAGATTGAATCCCCCTCAATCACTTCCTTTCATAACTTGTGGGGTGGTGGTAATAATGTTGATTGAACCAACACATATTCATTGAATGCCCAAATCCACCACAATACCTACAGTACCCATATAAGGAGTACCTTCCTCTAAAGATTTTGATCTGATACATCTTTGTTTCTCTTTCTTCAGCCCCACCAACCATTCTTATGTTAGCAAGATTGCTCTGTTAGAATTATGATTTTTCTTGTTTTTCACCAGTGTTAGACTTAGGTTTCCTTGAAACTTCAGAGTTGCCAGCAACAATGGTCTTGGCCACATAAATAGCTTTCTCATCTTTCTTCTTCACATCAACCACTTTATTTTTCTGTTGATGTTTCTCAGAATTTTCTTGTTGGGAGCTTTCACCTACTAAAGTATTTGAGTTTTGAAAACATATGTTTCTTAACTCAACTTCTGAGAGCTTCTTTTGAACGAGCTCTAATTCTTACTCTTTTTCTTTCAGCTTAATTATCATGTGATCATTTTGGTTTTTCTCATCTTTAAGAGACTTCTTCAAATTTTCAAGTTCTTTCTCAAGTTATTCTTTAACATTAGCTTGATTGCATGCCGAGGAACATTCATATTCTAAATTTTTGTTAAGTTTCTCCAGACTTCTGATCTTCCTTAAAAATTCCTTCAATTCTTCTTTCAGATGCATCTCAAGATGAGTTTCTTCTTCTTCCGAGCTGCTGCTTCCGAAATCTTCATCATTCACTATTGCAATGAAAGTATTTTCAAAACCATGCTCAACTGATTTTTTTGGATTAAGCATCACTTTCTTCATCTTCTTCATTTATAAATAGAAGACTTTTTCTCTTGGATTTGAATAACTTCTTGTATTTCCCTGACTTTCCTTTACCACCCTGCTTCTTCCATAACTTTCTTGGCTTTCTTTCATCTTCATCATTGTATTCTTGATTCTCCCTTCGAGGATAGTTAGCCGAAAAGTGGCCAATGCCTCCACATTCAAAACACTTCAAGGAAAGTTTTCTCTTGTATTTACCTGTTCCTCTTTTAACATTTTTTGAAAACAGGGATAAAATATTGTTAAGATTTTTACATACCTCACTTTCAAAGTCAGAGTCACCACCATATTCTTCAATAAATATATTCTTAGACATTTCCTTCTTTATGGATTTGAATGATAATTATCTATCAACCTTTGTCTTGGTCTTCATAGCCTTTTCCCTTCTCATCTCGTAAGTAATGAGTGTGCTATGCAAATCATCAAGAGATAGAGTCTCTAAGTCTCTGTCTTCTAATTAAGATACCTTCGCATCAAATTTATCAGGAAGAATACTCAAGATATTTTCTACCACAGTAGAGTCTTTCATCTCTTCACCAAGACATATGATGGTACAAAAAATATCCTTTACCCTGGTGAAGAAATCCCCAACAGATTCATGCTCTCCCATCTTCAAGTCTTCATACTTCAATATCCACATTTGATGTTTTGCCTTCTTGACTTTTTTATTTCCTTCGTATATGTTTTTCAGTTTGTCCCATACACCTTTGGTTGTGGCCACTCCTTTTACTCTCAAGAATTCACTTTCAGAAAGTGAAGACAATATAGCATTCTTGGCTCTTCCATCATTCTCAAGAAACTTCTTTTCAATAGGTGTGAGTGGAACATTGTCTTAAATGGGCGGAAACCCAACTGTTGCAGCTTCAAGAACTTCATAACTAATAGACATGAGATACGATAGCATTCTATCCTTCCAGATGTGATAGTTCTTACCATCAAATACTGGAATGCCTTTACTATTCACACAATTCAGATTCTCCATCAGCAAGGAAAATAAAGGAAACCTCCCTCTGATACCACTTGTGAGGACCCAGTTAGAGTAATGAACCACTGAGAGGGGGGGGGGGGGGGGTGAATTAGTGGTACCCATTTTTCTTATTTTAAGTTCCCTTAAAGGGAACAACCTTTGTCTCCTATTAAAGATATACTTCCCTGTTGAGAAACAAACAAACACACATCCAAAGAAACACATCAATTTACAAGGTTCACTACTCAATAAGAATAGCTATGTCCTTGGTATGGTTGGAAACAATCCAGCACCTTACAATCCACTAAGAAAAAAATCCTTGGATTACAACAAGTAGGATATACCCTTACACTCATGAAGCACTGTGAAACAATCACTCCAGTGCGTGTGCACCCTCTTAGAACAATAGGGAAAAGTCTCATTTCTTGTAACAACTTATGTTACCTGCACTTCCTTTCAAAAACACAAGTGTAATCAAGTTCAGCACAAATCTTCAATTCCTTACCCAGAAGAAAGACAAGGACTCCTTGGACTTGAGATAGATCAATTACAGTCCAAACTACCCAATCCTAATCTCCACTCCGAATTTTTCCAATCTGATTCTTCAATCCAAATCTTCCTCAGTCTGAGAAACTCAATACGGTGACAGCCAGTACTGATTCCCCATTCCGAATCTCCACTCTAAATTCCTCACTCCTAATTCCACTTTCACTATGATTCTTCAATATGAGTTTTCTCTAATCCTAGAAACTCAATACGGTGTCAACCAGTATCAAATTCTCGTTTCAATTGAAAATGCAATGAAAACTCAGTCGGCCACACACTTCTTTCTCTCTCTAGATTATCAGAGATTCTCTCACTACAACATCATCAACCATTACTTAGAACCCTGATCTCCTTTTATAGGTGCTCCAAAGTGTGCTTAGGCGGGAAACCAAAATATTTTCCCACTCACTCAAATTCACCCAAATATTAATTTCTTCTGAAATATCGAAGTAATTAAGACTTTTTAAACGCTTCTAGAATCTTCTCTAATCTTCTTCCACTTCTCTTGATTTAGAAGTTTGGCATTTTCCGGATCTGACTTTGTTACACAAGTTTCTCGGTATCACATTATCATATCATGTCATCTGTCTTCTCAGCATCATATTCTCAAATCCATCCTTCTTGAGACTTCGACATCACTTCAATTCTCGGCATGACTCTTCACCGCTTCTTCGATATGAAACCATTTCAAATCTCGGTATGTCTCTTCATCACTTCTCGGTATGGCTTTTCATTGCTTCCTCGGTATGACAAATTCTTCATTCTCGGAATGACTCCTCTTTATTCATCGATACCGAAGATTTTGAATTCTCGGTATGACTCCTCTGGATCTCGATATGACTTCACCAGTTCTCAGTACGACTTCAGGTTATCGGAATGACTTATAGTTCTCAGAACGACTTCACCAATTCTCGGCATGACTCCGCACTTCTGGCTACGAACTTCAGGTTCTGGAAGTTGACTCCGAACTTCGTCACTCCGAACTTCTGACTCAGCAAGTCGACTCCAAACATCCCGCTATGAACTTATGACTCAGGAATTTGACTCCAAACTTCTTGCTACGAACTTCTGACTCAGGAAGTCAGCTTCGGACTTCTCTCTACAAACTTCTTCTTCAGGAAGGCGACTTCGAACTTCTCGCTACACACTTCTTACTCAGGAAGTTGACTCTTAATTTCTCGCTATGAACTTCTTCTTCACCATATCCTCAAACAGCTTTTATCATGAAATCTTTCATTATTTGTGAGAACTTTAAGATCAGCAAAGCATCGTCAGATTAAATTTCCCGGTTCCTAACTTCTCAACTTCCAGACTCCAAATTCCAGATTCCAAATTTCAGACTCTGAATTCCAGACTATGAATTCTTCGAACACCAAGTTCCAAATGTTCAATGTTCTTGGTTCCGAATCTTCAAACTTCCAGCTTCTGAATTCTTAGAAATCCAAGAAGACTTTCCTTTATGAAAACTTCCTCAAGATCAAAAAAAGAAAATCCATGAAAACCATCTCTTCCTTCAGCTTGGTCCTAACACTGGTAATATGGAGTTGTGTGCACGCTGTGTTTGGGTGTAACATGCCATATAGTATTAGCCGAGTAGTCGGCCGTGTCACAAACAACACAGGAAATTGGAATTTAAAACATACATGTTGTGTACGTGTTATACATGTCGTGTGGTCTTGTTTGGAAGAGAGTCGTGTGGATAAGCCGTGCAGGAGGACCTGGGCAGGGGAAGAGAAGTCAGGTACATGCTGTGTAGTAATTATACATACTGTGTAGTCTTGTTTTGAAAATCTTGAATGCCTTCTTCCTCCTGTTCCCTTTTTTTTGGTCCTCTCGTTTTTCAGTCCTTGATAATCTTGATCTAAGGTGTTCTTTGACCTTGTAGAGTCATGCCTCCAAGATGATGACACATTGTTCACCAAGAGAGCGACAAAGATTGTACTCCATAGATGGTAGGCCATGGGCTACCAGTGGATCCTCCAGCAGAGCCAGATGAAATGCCAGTTTTTATACCAGACACAGGCATAGAGGCGCAGTTCTATGAAGGCTTCATGTGGTTCATGCAGACCTTTTAGGGAACACCGCCAGCTGCCACATCTATGGATGAGCTGACTCATATCTTCCAACAGCAGCAGCCGCCTACGTTTTTAGGGGATGGCAGACCACAGGCTGTGGAGTCTTGGCTGGATTCCATGCAGACTATTTTCGAGCATCTTGAGACGCCTTCAGGGAGGAGGGTCAAGCTCATGACTTATATGCTGCGTGATTCCTCCAAGAGGTGGTGGGATGTTACCCTTCAGACAGAGCATCACAGAGACATGGCATGGGAATATTTTCAGACAGTCTTCTATGACTTATTCTTCCCATAGATGCTGAGGGTAGATAGAACTCGAGAGTTCATGATCCTGTAGTAGGGCACTATGTCGGTGATGGACTACTCTGCTCTCTTCACCAAGCTTCAGCATTTTGTACGCGTTCTGGTGGGTGATGAGACGTTGAGGGCCAGACATTTTGAGGATGGTCTTCAATATGATATTAGAACACTGGTTAACATTTTCAGATTGCCTACAATACATGCTATAGTGAACAAAGTGATGATTATATAGAGGAACCTTCGGGAAGATAATGGTGTGGGCCAGGGCGGTTCGACACCAGTTTCTGGTACTATTTATACTGGTAAGAGGAAGTGAAAGATGAGTTTCTATCATGGTGGCAGTAATATCCAGATGATTACTTCAGGTGGCCTGATCATATTCTACCAATGTGGTAAATAGGGGCACAAGAGACCGCAGTGTCCACGTAACCCAGTGGAGTGCCGAGTTTGCGGCAAGATGGGTCATCTGCATCGCTTCTGCAGGGAGTTTGTACCAGTGGCTAGTGAGAGAGGTTCTGTACAGACTCTGTGTGTGGGAGAAGGACCAGAAGCTTCTTACCTGTCGGGAAACTGGAGTACGTTAGGGCTTGCAGGAAGTGATGGTGGTCGTGGTCAGGGCAGCTAGACACCAGAATCTCAGAGGCAACAGGGCAAGACAGCTCAGGGTAGCCAGGCTGTGTCATAGGGCCGCGACACTGGGCAGGAATATGCAGTGCAACAGACCCAGCAGGAGTAGGATCCCAGACCTTCTACTGTCATAGGTACTATTATAGTAGCTTCTATTTTATCTTCTGTACTTTTTGATACGGGATATACACATATTTTCATATCTGTTCTCGTTGCGGAGATCCTTGGGCTCTATGTTTATTCTACTTCTGATGTTATGATTCTAGACACTCTGTTGGGGATTAGAATGGCTGGTGTGCGTCAGTGCAGGGAGTGCCACCTAGAGGTTGGAGGGTGTCACTTTCTATGGGACCTCTATGTCTTAGAGATGACAGCTTATGACTTCATTCTCAGGATGGACTGGTTGGTTCCCTTTTGAGCCTTTTTAGATTTCTATCGTCACAGGGTGAGATTCACATCACCAGAGGGTGGAGAGTTTCTATACAAGGGCGAATGGGATGTTCAGGCGAGTCGAGCTGGACCAGAGCATCGTGGGCGAGGCGGCGTCACAACCCAAATTGCGAGTTTATATCTGGATGATCAGGGGACTTGTTAGTAGGATTTCCCTCCAGTGGTTGATCATTTTAGGTATGTCTTCCCGAACGACTTTTCGGGTCTACCTTCGGAGCGAGAGGTGGATTTCTCTATTGATCTTGTTCCAGTGGAAGCACCAGTGTCCATTCCTCCTTATAAGATGGCTACACTAGAGTTGCAGGAGCTCAATAGACAGTTAGGGGAGTTACATGTAAAGGGTTTTATCCGACCCAGTACTTCTCTTGGGGGTTCACCTATCCTGTTTGCTAAGAAGGCAGACTGTACCCTCAGACTCTATGTGGATTATCAGAAGCTGAACCAGTTGACGGTCATGAACCGATATCCCTTGCCGAGGATTGATGATCTTTTTGATCAACTTTGGGGAGAATGAGTGTTCTTGAAGATTGACTTGAGATCAGGCTATCATAAGATGCGCGTGATACCATAGGACATACCACTTACAGCCTTTTAGAGCAGATATGATCTATATGAGTACTTGGTGATTCCGTTCAGACTCACGAATGTGCCAAAAATTTTCATGGATTTGATGAATCGTGCGTTCCATCCTTATCTGGAATCTTTTGTGATAGTATTCGTGGACAAAATCTTGGTGTACTCCCACACTCGACATGAACATGCCACCCATCTTGAGATCGCATTGAGTACACTGAGAGAGCATAAGCTATATGCTAAGATCTCAAAGTGCCACTTTTGGATGGACCATATTCACTTCCTAGGTCATACATCTCAGAGGCAGGATTTGCAGTAGACCCAGAGTAGGTGAGAGTAGTAGTTTCTTGGGAGCATCCTAAGAACGTGTTTGAGATACAGAATTTCTTAGGGCTGGATGGTTACTACAGATGCATCATACAGGACTTCTCTTGCTTAGCAGCACCATTGACGGGTCTGACTAAGAAGGGTGTGAAGTTCTTTTGGTCGGAAGCTTGTGAGACAGCCTTTCAGGACTTAAAAGGAAGGTTGGAGTCAGCACCAGTCCTGATACTTCCAAAGTAAGGGAAGATCTATACAGTTTACTGTGATACATCAGGTATTGGTCTGAGAGCAGTATTGATGTAGGGTGACAGACTTGTTGCGTACGGGTCTCTGCAATTGAGGCCACATGAGAGGAATTACCTGACGCATGATCTCGAGTTGGCTGTAGTTGTTCATGCGTTGCGCTGTTGGATACATTATCTCTTGGGAGAGCATTTTGCGGTTTTCACCAACCACAAATGTCTCAAGTACATCTTTACTCAGCGTGACTTGAACCTGAGACAACGAAGGTGGGTAGAATACCTTCAGTCCTTCAACTTCGAGCTTGCCTATACACCTGGTAAAGGTAATGCAGTAGCTGATGCACTAAGCATGGAGACTCAGATACAGGCGGTGCAGGAGGCCAGAGGTGAGTGGCAACTTATGGGTTTGTTCTCTGAGATGCATTTGGAGGTGCATGACAGTCAGGGGCAGACCTATCTTTCTTCTTTTGTTGTGACTTCTACCCTCCTGGATAGAGTGAGAATGAGACAGCTATCAGATTCAGAAGGCCTAGTTCTATGGGAGTCGGTGGAAAGTGAGGACCCTCCTCTTGGTTGGATGATAGGAGATGATGAAATTATTCATTTCCATGGATGAGTGTGGGTTCCATGGGATATACGCGAGGAATTGATGCAGGAGTTTCATGCTTCAGCTTGGGCAGTTCATCCCGGAGTTACCAAGATGTACTATGACTTGAGACGTCAGTACAGGTGGTTGGGTATGAAGAGAGAAGTAGCTGGTTTTGTTACTAGGTGTTCCACCTGTCAGCAGGTGAAGGAGGAGCATCAGAGGTCGTACGTATTCATGGGGTTCCTCATTCTATCATTTCAGATAGGGATGCCTGTTTTACATCTTGTTTCTGGAAGAGTTTTCAGAGGGCACTGGGTACACAGGTGCTTCTGAGCACAACTTACCACCCTCAGACCGATTTCCAGTCAGAGCGTACGATTCAGGTGCTTGAGGACATGCTACGTGCATGCATACTAGACTTTGGGGGCTCTTGGGAGAAGCATATACCCCTAGTCGAGTTTGACTATAATAATATTTTTTAGGAAACTATTGAGATGGCACTGTACGAGGATTTATATTGTAGACCATGCCGATCACCCTTGTGCTGGTTAGAGGTAGGTGAGGTAGTTTTACTGGGACCACGTCTTGTGCATGAGACTTATGAGCAGGTCCAATTGATTCAGAAGCAAATGTCTACCACTCAGTCTCGTCAGAAATATTTTGCTGATCGCTGCAGACGACCCTTGGAGTTCGTGGTCGAGGATTAAGTTTTCTTGTGTGTTTCACCGAGGTTGGGACACAGACGGATCAGGAGAAATGGTAAACTTTCACCAAGGTATGTGGGACCATTTGAGATTCTGGAGAGAGTCAGGCTAGTTGCCTATCGGTTGTAGTTACCACAGAGGTACCGATCCATGCACGACTTCTTCCATGTATCTCAGTTGCACCACTATCTTTCAGACCTGTCTCACATCTTTCATCCAGAGGAGGTTGAGCTTCAGGAAGATTCATCCTTTGTGTAGGATCCATTTCGTATCATGGATAGGAGTACGAAGGTTCTCTGAGGCCGGAAAGTTCCTCTCGTATAGGTGCTATGGCAGTATGGCCGAGTGTAGGACGAAACTTGGGAGCGGTAGACCGACGAACGTGCTCAGTGTCCAAAGTTATTCTGATCTGTATCTTTACCACCCTTGGAAGTGAAATTCGGGGACAAATTTCTTTAAGGGGGGGGGAAGTTTTTAAGAACCTGGTTCTTATGTTTGAGGTATGGGTTTCTTCTTTTCTCTTTTCCTTAAGTGTTTTTGAGAAAATAAGGAAAATGGGGGAAAATCCTATTTTTGGTGGGTACACGCCGTGTACTTTTCCACACACCATGTACTTTGGCCGTGTGGGATGAGTACATAGGGTGTGTAGCCATGCTGGTGATTAAGGGTGTAAAAACTGACTACATTCCATGTAGTGGGTATGAACACGCTGTGTAGTCAGTTGGCAGGAAAATAGTAAAGCGGTGAAGGCATCCACGATAGTACATGTCGTGTACTCAGGTATTACACGCCGTGTACACATGTTGACTAATGAACAATGCCACGGTGGAAAAGTAGCCACCAGAGGAACAATTAAATGAGAAAAGTAAACTCCATGTAGTCAATAGTACATGCCGTGTAGTCTGTTTTTTTCGCTTAAAATAGGTAGTAGCCACCCCTGTTCACAGGGAAGGCTTATAACCAGAGGAGGATTCAGGAGAGAGGTCCGAACCTTTAAGGAGCTCCAGATCGCATGCTGGGAATCCGATTCCGCCTCCGTCGATCTTGTTGGAACCGTACAGGTAAGCCTCTCCTTCTTCTTAAACCGTTCATACCAATTATTTCTTGAGGGGAAGTTATTTACGTTTGAACGGGGTTTTCTTTCACCTCAAATCTTCGTCGTTCTTGGAAGATTCAGGTATCATCATTCGCGTATACCGTTCAGGGGTGTTTGAGGTAGGTGGCTTAGTGTTTAAATTCCAACTGTTGTGCATTTTTGTATACCATTAAGCTATGAACCCATGTTGGGGTGTCGTGTGGCTAAGGCCGTGGCTGTTTTAAATACCTAGAATTGTATAGGTGATTAATTGTGATGATAAACTGCTATTTGGGATCTCTGCTTGGATCCAGGACCACCTCGGGGGTGCGTTCCTATGTTTAACCATTTGGCCAGGATACCTGAGGGAATTCCTTGTTTTTATTATGAATTACTTTTTCCATGAGAGGAATTGTATTTAAATTAAATGTTTATGTGTTAGGCTCAGCCCAGTTTTACTAGCCTAAGGGCGTGGTTATATTAGCCTGAGGGCATGGTTATATTAGCCCGAGGGCGTGGTTATATAGCCTAAGGGCATGGATATTATATAGACTAAGAGTGTGGATATTATATAGCCTGAGGGCATGGATATTATATATCCTTAGGGCGTGGATATTATATAGCACAAGGGAGTGGTTTACTATATTTGCCTGAGGGTGAGATTCTGATTGGCCTGAGGGAGTGGTTCTGATGAGCACATAATATTATTAAATTGAATGGTTAAAATGAATAATAAATGGAAATATAACTAGTAAAGTTAGTTACTTTTGAGTAATTCTTAGTTTATTTCTTTTTACTACTTCACACTGTTGTTGCATCTTTTCACATAGTTGGGCATGAGCCTTGGTGGGGGCCTACTGGGATTTATTTCTCACACCCTGTTTGGGTCATGTCTTCGGCCCAAACAAACTATGTTGTTGTAGGTGTGGATAAGGGAAAGGGTCCCTATATAGTTAAATGATTGATGCTGAGGAGTAGGGGAGCATGGGACTGAGCTTAGGCTCGTGATGCTGCTGGCTGTTCTGTTATGTTTTGTTGTGCCTGTACTTTCTATTGTGTCGTATTGTACTATTGTGTAACATGTTCTGGCTGTTTTCTTAGAACTAGTGACATGTTGCATCATTATCTATATGATTGTTGGTTATCTTTTACTGCAGTTGTTCATTAAAGATGTTTATGGTTTATTGATTCCGCTATTGTTGTATGTTTGTATAATCTATTCTGTTGCACTACACTTTGACAAATGAGGGCATAGTTTCCCCACTATCAGACCTAGGACCTCACTGCTAGTCGGCAGCCTCTGGCGTTTGGGGAAATGCGCTTGAGGTCATGTGACCAACCAGGTTCGAGGCACCCGTTGAGTGGAACCTGGATCTGGGACGTTACATATATACCTAAGTCTCCAATGTTATATAGTTTTCCCATCTTCCACTGTAATAATGTTGTGAGAGTAATGCCCTAAACCCATCTTATATATAATTTTTAATAACATATCATGTGTAAAGAGAATTATATATGTTTTTTTATTTTCATAATAGTGTATTTAATTCTAATTACTCAATTTAGGAGGAATTTTTATATGATTTTTTATCATATTAAAACATCATAGCAGTTCCAAATTTTAATGATAAGATTTATATTCATTGTTTGTAATATTAAATAGTCATTATATAGTTTATATATTTTATAATAATAAAACATAGATGATATATAACAATTATTGGATGAGGGTTCAAACCAATTGAGGCTACATATAATGATATTTCAACACGAATATCTCAATTAGAGGAGATCATGTAAACTAACCCACCAATAAAAACACCACTTGTTTTGGGTGTCATCAGTTCTTCCTATCTATGTGCATGTATGTTAATATCTATAATTGAGATTTTTATCAATGTGTATCATTTTATCATGTACTTTATTTCATGATTTTTTTAAGTCTATGTTTGTGTTGTGGTTCCTTTTATTGGGTGTATCTTTAGTGAAATTAAATTGATTGAATAACCAGGTGAAGATTTATATCCTCCAATTATAAGATGATGATATCTATAGCCTCATGATTGGGAAAAAAATTAATATACTAAATGAATAGAAATGGTTGAAGAATTTAATTATATATAATATAGTATTTTTCTAGATACCACAATTAGTTTATCAGTATGCAAGTTTTTTATCAGTTCGAGGGTTCACCAGATCACACACAAAATGTGTCCAAAAGCTTAACTTATTCAAGAAAATAAATTTTTGAGATGACATGGGTCACATGATAGAGTCTTTGTGAACTCATGAATGTGAATGTTCACAAGTAAATGAAATATAAAAATTTAATCATATATTCTTTAATTTTAGAATAATGATAATTGAATATATTTATCAAGGCATTCAAAGGGTATTTAGGATTATTTAGGTGAATTCAAGAGGTTATTTTTTTAATACATATTTCACATTTGAGTTTTTTTAAATAATTAAATTAGGTAACGTGATGAATTATGAGTTTTTTACTTTATTAAATTTCATGTTAGAGTGTTATAATATAGTTATAAAACATTATTTATTTTAATGAAAATTTTAAAATTTTCATATTTGTTTCAAAGTGTTTAAAATGGATATTTAACCATTCTAAGGACTAAAATTATATTTTAAAAAATTTAATAAAGGTATATAAGTTATTATTAGTCTTATGAGTTATGAACTTGTGGTTTTTAATGAATTTTAGATCCCTCACTAGTTTTTTCAATCTTGGATAAATAATAAAGAAGAAGAAGAATGGATAAATCACCAATTTTATTATTGGATCCATTCCCTTTAGTAATCACCCATGAATCTTAAATCACATTGATTACATGTTCTGGAACCCGAGCATCTATAAAATACATACTAGAGAGATATGTTACCATGTGTGGACTGTCACGACCCGCCCTCGGGGCCCGTGTTGTGACTACCCCAAGCCCGCCTTCCATAGACCAGGGGCTGGCGACTAGCACCAAGGCGTAAAATCCCGGTAAAAAGGGAAGGCATTGCCTTAATATAGAAAACAAGCACCACAGAGTAACAAGCGGAAGCAAACACTAAGTTGAAACTGAAAGGTAAAGGGGCCGGAAATACAAGCCCAACAGTAAAGTACAACTCGAAAAGGAAAACAGCTGCTGGAAGTACAAGCGGCTCCTGGGACGTCCTCCTCGATTCCTACCTGAAGGGTAGGTACAGAAGGCTCAGCTCCTGGATCGTCCACCACGGATCCTACCTGAAGGGTAGGTACAGATAGCTCCACTACTCCTCGGGTCCAACTGTCCGCTCCGAGCACGTCCCGCTCAGTGGTCCTCCTCCGGGTACCGACCTACTCCGTAAGCCTCAACCGCAGTCAGCGCTGTCCGTCGTCTGCAACCAACACAACGAAGTGCGGGCATAGCCCGTGCAGGGGTGAGTATAAGATACTCAGTAGGGACCCCGAGACCCCCCGAAGGTCTCCTGAAATCCACAAAGGATAAACCACAAGAAGATACAATCACGAAGTAACACCCGACGTTGATTAGGTATATGCCCATACATATACCTATGTCACCAATTTCCGTTCGGCTCCAACACAGAGCCCAAGAACAACCCAATCCAGAAAGAAGAGTAAAAAGTAAATCCACACAGGATAACAGTACAAGTCCACACAGGTTATAACAAGTTTATGAAATCAACGGATAACCATTACCCAGGTATATGCCCATACATATACCTAAGTTATCAAGCGACCCATCTCAATCATGAGGAATCACAAAGATCATTGACTCAGCTCTAACCAGGATTTTTATTATCGAAACTGTAACTACTGAAGAGCTCCGTCTCTAGAGTGTACAGTGGTCCTGTCATGACTCCGAGGTACTACTCACTAACCTAAGACTGATGAGGTACTCCTCCTGTCGAGTACTGCGGGTTTGCGGCCAACTACCGGGCGCTCCGTCCGCTGAGGGTCTGTCGCCAAATACCGGGCGCTCACCCAAATAGCCTACTGAGGTACTCCTCCTGTCGAGTACCGCGGGTTTGCTGCCAACGACCAGGCACTCCGTCCGTCGTGGGTCTGCTGCCAACTACTGGGCGCTCCGTCCACTGGGCTAGTCAACTCACTCCAAGTCGAGTCAGTCAAGCAGTCGTCAGGTCTCAGTCGGCTACACGGTCTCCGTACTCCGCACGCATGTCTCCACCGTCGCGGGTCTGTCGCTACAACCAAGCGCACACACTCCGTAGAGTATCGCGGGTCCGCCGCTACAACCAAGCGCTCCACCGCCAAGGGTCTGCTGCTGCATCCAAGCGCACCACCACTGTCAAGTACCACGGGTCCGCCGCTACACCCAAGCGCTCCCCCGCCCGCTCGTCTCCGGGAGGGTCCACTCCACGAGCTACTGGTCGATACTCCAAGTATCTCAAAGTCCAACTAAGAAGTGCCACATACGTCCGCTTCGTCAAAGGAGTCTCAACGCAACAGACGGCGCGTCAATCGGACGCCCGGTCTGTGAGTTATTAGCCTTTTCGTCCCGAGGGCCCGGTTGGTTTCGTGAGCGAACCAAACCCGGCCATATCTCAACTGTATCCAAAACTCGGGCGGAGTATGTCAAAAGTTCCGTCCCACTTAGAGGATTCCATCAAAGTCGACGGAACGTCAATCGGACGTCCGGAACTCAAGATATGAGCGTTTCCGCTCCGAGGGCCCGGTTGGTTTCGTGAACGAACTAACCCGGCCGTACTCCACCTGCGTCCAAACCTCGGGCGGAGTATACCAAAAGATCCGTCTCACTAAGAGGAACTTATCAGAACTGACGACACGCCGTTCGGACGTCCGTAGCTCAAGATATGAGCGTTTCCGCTCCGAGGGCCCGGTTGGTTTCGTGTACGAACCAACCCGGCCGAACCCAAAGTATCCGAAACTTTAAGTGAGTTATACCGAAACGACCGTCTCGATCCAAGGATCGCGTAGCCGCAGACGGTTCGTCATTCGGAGGCCCGTAGCTTATGTTATGGACAATTTAACGTTCTGGTTCGGGAAGGAAGGGGTCCGGGCCGACCCGGCCCGAACCGGCCCGGCCGGTTCGGCCGGCGGCGCGCGGGGCGCGCGGCGGCACGCGGCGGCGCGCGGAGGCGCGCGGGTGGCGCGCGGCGGTGCGCTGAGGCGGCGCGCTGGGCGCGCAGGCGGCGCGCGGGGCGAGACCCCCGCCCCCCCCCCCCCGTTTTTCCCCCTGGCGGCGCGGCACGTGCCGCGCCGGTTTCAATTTTTAAACCGCCCCCTCACATGAGGGGGCCTGCTGGACGACACGAGGGGGCGCTGCCCCCCCGCCCCTTCTAATGTTAACCGGCCCCCAATTTAATTGGGGGCCATTAAAGGCTGACCGGGGGAAATTAATTCCCCTGGTTTGACTTCCTTCCGGCTGGCCCGACCTGGCCGGCCGGTTCCCTTTCGTCTTCCGACACCGGCAGCCCAGTTGGCCGCCGGTCTTCTCGATCCGCCGCGGCCCGGAACCGGCCGCAGCCTTCGTCGTCCGGCGCGGTGCGACGACACCGCGCGCCTTCGCCGCGGCCCCGCTCCGGCCGCGGCGCCTTTGTTTTCTCCTCCGATGCGGCGCGGCGGCGTTGCATCCAACGGTCGCACTTCCTTTACTCCGCCGCGGCCAACGGGCCGCGCCTCATTGCTCCAGCGGCTTGTTCAGTCCGGCTGTGGGAGACCACCACGGCCCTCGTCGTCCGGAGTGGCGCGTCAAA
Organism: Viscum album; assembly: GCA_963277665.1. NCBI lineage: Eukaryota > Viridiplantae > Streptophyta > Magnoliopsida > Santalales > Viscaceae > Viscum > Viscum album. The sequence continues at coordinate 1,348,074,008 of OY728127.1, read as the reverse complement.
CTTGCGCACTCCCATGAAGCCCTCTACGTCCTTGCGCGGTGTCACGGCACCGCACCGCCTCCTCTTCGATCCACGAGTAATCCAACAACAAGGTTTGGGAGGAGGATCGACCGTGTTTGTACGGTCCGATCCCCTCCCATGTGAATGATAACAAGTGGTCCAATAATTTATTTACGAAGGCGTAAATTAAATTAGGAATAAAGGTAACAACCCCTACCTCGAAGGAAGCTCGCGGAGCTCGTCAACGATCCGCGAAGGACGAGCGTCGCGGAGGTCGGACGTCACGGAGGTCGGTCGTCACGGAAGAAGACGTCGTCAGCATCGCGGTTATGGCGTCGCGGTAGACGGACGTGGGTTCGCCGCGAGAGGCACGTCGCAGAAAGTGCGTTGCGGAATCGGACGTAGGTTCGCCGCGGAAAGCACGTCGCGGAGAGGATGCGTTGCGGCATCGTGGAGGAAATCCAACGCGTTTCAGTCCGACGTCGTGGAAGAAGGACGCCGCGTTCTTCGTCGTGGAGGAAGAACTCACAAGAAGCCTCCCTCTTTTCCTCTCCGCACAGCAAACGCAAACCCGCAAAGGAAACTAAAAACTGAATTAAATAGAAGGGTTTGGAATTTCAAAGGTTTGAAATTCAAACCTCTTCATTTAATTCCCCACAATTAAAACTTAAGTTATAAATTAAGTTTATTAAAATTAAAGCATGACCTTACAACTTAACACAACACAACTTAAGTCTTTTGAAATTCAATAGATTGAATTTCAATAACGTTAGATAACTCCTCAATTAAAAACCATGAGTTATAACATTAATTAAGTGAGTTTAAAGGGGGGAAGATAAGGGGGTTTAGAGAATATGAGGGGGTGGGGTTCGTGTGGGCCCACCACCCTCATAACCTCTAAAGGGAAGTTGGGAGTTACCCAACTTCCACCCAATGGATAAAACACTTAGTGTAAAATAAAAATTGTAGATAAATTATTAATTAATCTTCCACAATTTTTATCATCACCCCTCGTCAGAACGCACCTCTGGAACAGGTGTTCCTAAGCAAATACCGGCGCTACGGTTCCAACGGTGCCCTCAGAATTTGATTCCGGGCACCGGTTCATAAGTTATAAATTCCCGCTCGTTCGTTTACTGAACGTACCCGAGCCGAACTTTGGTTGATGATTCCGGGCCCACCGGACCTCGGAATCAGGTGCCGTCTGAAACTGCGCTCTTGTAAAATTCCAAAGAAAATTAACAAAAAACAAAAAAAAAAAATTCCTTGAAATTTCCGGGTCTTTACATTACTCCCACCTCAGGGCTTTACGTCCCCGTAAAGCTTCAACTCACACTTAAGGGAAACAAAGTAGTACTGAGCACGCAACTGAGCTTTACGCTCCCATATGCTCAGCTGAAGATCTCGTGCTACCCGTGAAGCACCCCAGAGGAAGCAACCGTTCACGTAGAACCTGCTCCTGTCGATCCTCGTTCTCTACTAGAACCTCTGTGCTTGTCGCCCTGTCATCGACGTCCAACTCCCCGAGGTCGATGACGTGTGAAGAAACATACACGTATCTCCACAGCTGAGACACGTGGTGGACATTATGCACCCGGTGCGACTGAGGTGGTAGGGTCAAGCGGTAAACCTCCTCGCCTACCCTGCTGAAGATCAAAAGGTCCATCGAACATCGGAGGTAACATGCCGCCTCGGCCACCTCTCCGAAACCTCATCGGGGTGAGACCGTATAAGAACGTGTTCGTCACCCTCGAACTCAAGAGGTTTCCCTTTTTAGGTTAGAACTGAAACTCAAAACTCCTGCTGCCACAAGGGTAGGGTTGACCAACTCAAGAGTGATCGGTCACACCCTCTTATGCCTGAGTTTAACATGTGCTGCCCAGGGTTTCCTTTTCGCCGACCAAGGAAAACCCATTCCGACGTTTGCCTAAAACAGTCCACCAGAATATGATTTGTGAATCAAAACCATACCCAGATCAACGTCGTAAGGCCTCTACGCTGCCACCAAGAGATTCCAACCGAAACTCTCGCCTCGAGGTCAAATCACACCGTCGGTGTAAGCGTGATTATCGAGTCTCCTCCCAAAGGTATCTCCAGACGTGAGGGTCAAGTCTACGGCTTACCCGGAACCTCTAGGTCTGGGAAATGATTCGTGGAAGGATAGAATTATTGGTTCCTATGTCTATAGATATGGCAGCTCGTAGTAGACATAATTCGTACCCCGAATCATTCTTAGAGCTCCTGGGTCACACTCCTTGACCGCAATGCAGCTACTCTCCTCCCCAGCCCTCCTGCTCCCTGAGCCTGGCGGGGACTACAAAGGCGGGTGGTTGTAACATGTCGAAATGTACACCACCACATGCTGCTCTCCAAGCTCCGATTCCACGTCTGCTACCCTGCAGATTCATCTGTCCTTAGCACTTCCTCCTCCTGAAACATTTTACACGCCCGAGTCTCTGAGACTGGCGCTAGTTTCCTGCCTTTCACTGCTAACGTTCACAGGCTGTAACTGACTAGCCCAAGAACTCACAACCACAAAGGTTCTCTCTAGCATCCTATCATAGGTAGGAATGTATAGAGGAAAAGTAATGGTTCGGATGTCCTTTAGACACACTTCTCTCAGAAATTCGAGTCTAAAGAACTGATCACAACGTAACCAACGAGTACCAAGATTGATTGGTAAGCCACGTTGAGTGCTCTGCTTCCGACATGTCGTACTGTCGAAGCTGTATTAGCTCCAGAAAACTCACAACCACCTCCTCAAGCCAGTCCTCAGCCGCCTACGAGTCAGGCTCACCTTGAAACTTGAGGGATATCTGGTGCTAAAACATATGTAAGGCACTAAGCCTGTGAGTCTCCGCTACCGGTACCACCGGTAGTGTCTGCTGACCAACAGGTAGTGACATAGCTGGCGCACTACCCGTAGGTACTATCCCAGGTATCGGTTCGCGTACTGAAGCCTTATTATTATAAGGACCAACCTCATGGTCACTCACTGGAAACACCAGGAGCTAAGATCATCATCCACTCTACTAGTATCCAAGCTAGGCATAGAACTCTAGCAATCGCCTCCATCCAGTCCACTGCTGCCTGGGAAATCTGTCTCGCCTCGTATCCTCAGAGGCCTCTACTGCTGGAACTCGTGCATCGCGCTTTGCTAGCGTGCACCGTCAGCTAGTGGCATCCTCTGCCTAACGGGTGGTGGTGCTGCTGGTACACCACCCGAAGGTGCCAACACTGAAAAAGGGCCCTGCACCGGAGTCTCGCTGCTCGGTGGGCCATCATCGAGAACTCTCTCGGAACTCTAGCTAACTATCTGCATGGTGACATCCTGAACAGATGTGTCACGGTCAACGATTTATACCTGGTGAGTTGACCTGGTTTGATCTGACTTTAAACCTTTTGGGAAACACACACGCAATCAGTGTTTTCGTGCATTAAGTAGGAAATCAGAAGTCAGGGTCCTGGTGTACGGATACGTCGGCCGCCGCACCAACACTGGACTCCCTGGACTGATAACCACACTCAATACACTAAACACTATTGCTTCACATAGAAGAAAGATCAGAGTCTGCGGTAGAACCGACCCCTTTGATACCAATTTGTCACGACCCGCCCTCGGGGCCCGTGCCGTGACTACCCCAAGCCCGCCTTCCATAGACCAGGGGCTGGCGACTAGCACCAAGGCGTAAAATCCCAGTAAAAAGGGAAGGCATTGCCTTAATATAGAAAACAAGCACCACAGAGTAACAAGCGGAAGCAAACACTAAGTAGAAACTGAAAGGTAAAGGGGCCAGAAATACAAGCTCAACAGTAAAGTACAACTCGAAAAGGAAAACAGCTGCTGGAAGTACAAGCGGCTCCTGGGACGTCCTCCTTGATTCCTACCTGAAGGGTAGGTACAGATGGTTCAGCTCCTGGATCGTCCACCACGGATCCTACCTGAAGGGTAGGTACAGATAGCTCCACTACTCCTCGGGTCCAAACGTCCGCTCTGAGCACGTCCCGCTCAGTGGTCCTCCTCCGGGTACCGACCTACTCCGTAAGCCTCAACCGCAGTCAGCGCTGTCCGTCGTCTGCAACCAACACAACGAAGTGCGGGCATAGCCCGTGCAGGGGTGAGTATAAGATACTCAGTAGGGACCCCGAGACCCCCCGAAGGTCTCCTGAAATCCACAAAGGATAAACCACAAGAAGATACAATCACGAAGTAACACCCGACGTTGATTAGGTATATGCCCATACATATACCTATGTCACCAATTTCCGTTCGGCTCCAACACCGAGCCCAAGAACAACCCAATCCACAAAGAAGAGTAAACAGTAAATCCACACAGGATAACAGTACAAGTCCACACATGTTATAACAAGTTTATGAAATCAACGGATAACCATTACCCAGGTATATGCCCATATATATACCTAAGTTATCAAGCGTCCCATCTCAATCATGAGGAATCACAAAGATCATTGACTCAGCTCTAACCAGGATTTTTATTATCGAAACCGTAACTACTGAAGAGCTCCGTCTCTAGAGTGTAGAGTGGTCCTGTCATGACTCCGAGGTACTGCTCACTAACCTAAGACTGCTGAGGTACTCCTCCTGTCGAGTACTGCGGGTTTGCGGCCAACTACCGGGCGCTCCGTCCGCTGAGGGTCTGTCGCCAAATACCGGGCGCTCACCCAAATAGCCTACTGAGGTACTCCTCCTGTCGAGTACCGCGAGTTTGCTGCCAACTACCAGGCGCTCCGTCCGCCGTGGGTCTGCTGCCAACTACTGGGCGCTCCGTCCACTGGGCTAGTCGACTCACTCCAAGTCGAGTCGGTCAAGCATTCGTCAGGTCTCAGTCGGCTACACGGTCTCCGTACTCCGCACGCACGTCTCCACCGTCGCGGGTCTGTCGCTACAACCAAGCGCACACACTCCGTAGAGTATCGCGGGTCCGCCGCTACAACCAAGCGCTCCACCGCCAAGGGTCTGCTGCTGCATCCAAGTGCACCACCACTGTCAAGTACCACGGGTCCGCCGCTACACCCAAGCGCTCCCCCGCCCGCTCGTCTCCGGGAGGGTCCACTCCACGAGCTACTGGTCGATACTCCAAGTATCTCAAAGTCCAACGAAGAAGTGCCACATACGTCCGCTTCGTCAAAGGAGTCTCAACGCAACAGACGGTGCGTCAATCGGACGCCCGGTCTGTGAGTTATTAGCCTTTTCGTCCCGAGGGCTCGGTTGGTTTCGTGAGTGAACCAAACCCGGCCATATCTCAACTGTATCCAAAACTCGGGCGGAGTTTGTCAAAAGTTCTGTCCCACTTAGAGGATTCCATCAAAGTCGACGGCACGTCAATCGGACGTCCGAAACTCAAGATATGAGCGTTTCCACTCCGAGGGCCCGGTTGGTTTCGTGAACGAACCAACCCGGCCGTACTGCACCTGCGTCCAAACCTCGGGCGGAGTATACCAAAAGATCCGTCTCACTAAGAGGAACTTATCAGAACTGACGGCACGCCGTTCGGACGTCCGTAGCTCAAGATATGAGCGTTTCCGCTCTGAGGGCCCGGTTGGTTTCGTGTACGAACCAACCCGGCCGAACCCAAAGTATCTTAAACTTTGAGTGAGTTATACCGAAACGACCGTCTCGATCCAAGGATCGCGTAGCCACAGACGGTTCGTCATTCGGAGGCCCGTAGCTTAAGTTACGGACAATTTAACGTTCTGGTTCGGGAAGGAAGGGGTCCGGGCCGACCCGGCCGGTTCGGCCGGCGGCGCGCGGGGCGCGCGGCGGGACGCGGCGGCGCGCGGAGGCGCGCGGGTGGCGCGCGGCGGTGCGCTGAGGCGGCGCGCGGGGCGAGACCCCCCCCCCCCGTTTTTCCCCCTGGCGGCGCGGCACGTGCCGCGCCAGTTTCAATTTTTAAACCACCCCCTCACATGAGGGGGCCTGCTGGACGACACGAGGGGGCACTGCCCCCCCGCCCCTTCTAATGTTAACCGGCCCCCAATTTAATTGGGGGCCATTAAAGGCTGACCGGGGGAAATTAATTCCCCCGGTTTGACTTCCTTCCGGCTGGCCTGACCTGGCCGGCCGGTTCCCTTTCGTCTTCCGACACCGGCGGCCCGGTTGGCCGCCGGTCTTCTCGATCCGCCGCGGCCCGGAACCGGCCGCGACCTTCGTCGTCCGGCGCGGTGCGACGGCACCGCGCGCCTTCGCCGCGGCCCCGCTCCGGCCACGGCGCCTTTGTTTTCTCCTCCGATGCGGCGCGGCGGCGTTGCATCCAACGGTCGCACTTCCTTTACTCCGCCGCGGCCAACGGGCCGCGCCTCATTGCTCCGGCGGCTTGTTCAGTCCGGTTGTGGGAGACCACCACGACCCTCGTCGTCCGGAGTGGCGCGTCAAACTTGCGCACTCCCATGAAGCCCTCTACGTCCTTGCGCGGTGTCACGGCACCGCACCGCCTCCTCTTCGATCCACGAGTAATCCAACAACAAGGTTTGGGAGGAGGATCGACCGTGTTTGTACGGTCCGATCCCCTCCCATGTGAATGATAACAAGTGGTCCAATAATTTATTTACGAAGGCGTAAATTAAATTAGGAATAAAGGTAACAACCCCTACCTCGAAGGAAGCTCGCGGAGCTCGTCAACGATCCACGAAGGACGAGCGTCGCGGAGGTCGGACGTCACGGAGGTCGGTCGTCACGGAAGAAGACGTCGTCGGCATCGCGGTTATGGCGTCGCGGTAGATGGACGTGGGTTCGCCGCGAGAGGCACGTCGCGGAAAGTGCGTTGCGGCGTCGGACGTAGGTTCGCCGCGGAAAGCACGTCGCGGAGAGGATGCGTTGCGGCGTCGTGGAGGAAATCCAACGCATTGCAGTCCGATGTCGTGGAAGAAGGACGCCGCGTTCTTCGTCGTGGAGGAAGAACTCACAAGAAGCCTCCCTCTTTTCCTCTCCGCACAGCAAACGGAAACCCGCAAAGGAAACTAAAAACTGAATTAAATAGAAGGGTTTGGAATTTCAAAGGTTTGAAATTCAAACCTCTTCATTTAATTCCCCACAATTAAAACTTAAGTTATAACTTAAGTTTATTAAAATTAAAGCATGACCTTACAACTTAACACAACACAACTTAAGTCTTTTGAAATTCAATAGATTGAATTTCAATAACGTTAGATAACTCCTCAATTAAAAACCATGAGTTATAACATTAATTAAGTGAGTTTAAAGGGGGGAAGATAAGGGGGTTTAGAGAATATGAGGGGGTGGGGTTCGTGTGGGCCCACCACCCTCATAACCTCTAAAGGGAAGTTGGGAGTTACCCAACTTCCACCCAATGGATAAAACACTTAGTGTAAAATAAAAATTGTAGATAAATTATTAATTAATCTTCCACAATTTTTATCATCACCCCTCGTCAGAACGCACCTCTGGAACAGGTGTTCCTAAGCAAATACCGACGCTACGGTTCCAACGGTGCCCTCGGAATTTGATTCCGGGCACCGGTTCATAAGTTAGAAATTCCCGCTCGTTTGTTTACTGAACGTACCCGAGCCGAACTTCGGTTGATGATTCCGGGCCCACCGGACCTCGGAATCAGGTGCCGTCTGAAACTGCGCTCTTGTAAAATTCCAAAGAAAATTAACAAAAAAAAAAATTCCTTGAAATTTCCGGGTCTTTACATGGACGATTTAGAGGTATTTTATCATAGTTTATTTAATCTATGATGATTTGTAGATAAGTATAATACATCTAAATAATGTTATTCCACTAAGGTATAAATTTATTTATTTGTGTAATTTTATTTCCTCAAGTATATTGTATGTAATACATGTTAGGGACTGGGTTTCTAGATATTTTCTCAAAAACCTTTTATAAATTTGGAATTAGAAAAATTATATAGTGATTGATTCTAAATAAAGAATAAAATTTTTATCCTTTATATATTTTAGATTGATGTTTCAATTATTTTATAACCCTTTATTAATTATTTAAATAATTGACTTTGATTAGGGTGTCTATCATTTTGAGTGCAACTTCAAGAAAAATGTCACATAATTGACCTACTGTTCGACCAACTAGGTTAAATACCCTAAGAGGGGGTGAATAAGGGTATGACAAATTAAAAAAATTCCCATTCAGATCTTTTTTTTCATTAAACAAAACATTCTTCTCTATTGTTCCCATAGAAATCTATGAACAGAACTGAAATCATGTAGGAGACACAATAATTTTACTTTGATCACCCTCACTGGCCTACATCCAAGGAGCATACAATGAAAATGTTCCGATGTACCAGATTTACTAAGGCTCATCTCCAATTCTAGATTTAGGCTAGATCACTTCTATACCCAGGGTCATTTCCTTTACAATATTTGGGGATAGATCAATGCCTTACCAAGGGTCAATCCCTAAGTTTCATTCTATGGATCACTACCAGTAGAAAGGATCGACTTCTTAGTCTTCCATTTCCTAGTGCTCTAGAAAAGATCCACACATGGTTTATAGACATGTAGTTCACTTCATTATCAATAATGAATGCATCTTGAATTGAATGTAGATTCTCTATTGAAGTCCCACATTCATACACTTGATGAATATCACTTTTCCACAACTTTACTGGGAAATACCTTCTGATTTAAAAAAAATCTTTCGCACAACCTTTGAATATCGTGCACACAAATTTACCACCTTTTGCACAAAATTTATGCTTAGACATGAAATTCACAACTTTCCCAAAGATTTTGGTTTTTCATGAATATTATTCTTGTGCAAAACTCTTACACTTTTCTCAGACCTCCCATGGTCATGAAGACACAACTTATTTTTTGTACGCAAGAAATATTTCAATTGTTGCTTCATGAAACACTCTTTTAATGCAACTTCTATTCTTTTCACAAAATTCTCTTTGCATGAAACTCCATTTACACAAAACTATTACATGATTTAGATCCCTGATTTTATATAATTGTTGATCTTTTAAAATGAAGGGGATAAATGCCAATTTATAGAGGTTATCGACCTTGAATGCAAATTTCTTGCTCGCCAACCACTTTACACCCATTATTTCCCTAAGTGTAGAATACCATATTTGACATTGTATTTTTCATGTAAACTTCTTGTGTGCCTACTTATTGTGTGAAACTCTTATGTCATGAAAAACCCCATCTTTATTGCAATTTCAGATCTTACGCACACCTTTTTCCTTGGTCGAATTTTGATGCGGAAATCCTAAATCTTGACTTGAGCTCAACTTTTCAAATCACCATAACCATTATGTGGAACTTTTTATTTTTACACAAAATTACTTCCATTTCCAAAAACAACTTTTTCCATCCTCCAGAGTTTGGACCCCAAAAATTTGGTGAACACTGGGAAATGATGTCACCTTGTATATACATATTTATATTCTACCTCCAGAACATCCATTCCTCTATCTTGGATATTTGTCAAAATACCCTATTAAAAATCTTCTAGAACTCCACAACTGACCATGGAAACATTCTTTTTCAACAAACACAATCAACCCAAAAATACTAATATGTTACCCTAATGGATTATTTCCCAACAACATCAAGTGACTACAATCTCAAGTGACCAAATGATCAAATCACTACAAGCTCAAGTGAATTTTTTTTTGTGCAGCCACATTCTCAATAAACAAAAAGGTGAAGTGACCATAAGCCAAAGTGATTGTGCATATGTAAAGTCTAGTGATCTTGTTTAACATATGAAGTAACGAATATTTAAAAATCCAACGAATATATTTTAAATAATTTACTAAAGAGTCAGATAATTTAAGGATGAAATATCATACTAATAAGTATTAATATTAATTTATGATTATTCTCTAATGTATATTAAAATAAGGTTCTATTTTTAAGAAGTAGAGCTTCTCAAAGAAAAATGGACTTTAATTGAAATAATTGTCAAACCGACTACTTCATTAAGTAATTCCTAGAAAATATGATTTTTTTATCTCTTAGTGAAATATTTATGAAATGATTTTTCAAGAACATATCTATAGACAACTGATCAACCAAAGATGATCAGATTGATCTTCATAAAACTCTCCCATTTCCTGTCATTATTCTCCCTATTTTTACCTTACCATAAAGTTGTGTTTATATTAATCTATATATTCATTAGGATATTATCCTGAATTGCATTAGAGAATACTAGATTATATTTATTATAATTTGTTTACTTTTTATCCAATGAATAACTATGGAAGAGGCTATATATAGTCTGGACTACATTGTGTGTAGTTGTAACTGTAAAACTCAATACAAGTTGTATAATTGTATTTTATCTAATAAATTTACATGGAAGGGGAGATTTTACAGTGGATAGGATTTGGTCTTAGCTAGAGATCAATACTCATGTATTTATTTCCACTATGTTTTAATTTTTTTTCTTAATTTTTTTAGAAATTGTTTTATTCCTATAAAATCTCTTTCACAAATCAATACTCTAATAGTTTTCTTTAACCAGTTATTTATATAATGTGTTTGATGTGAATATTTTTTTTGAAAAACATAAAGTTATTTTTATTTTTTTAACAGGGTTATGATAAATCCTTTTATAAATCTTTTGAAACACCAAATTATATATTTCTACTATGTTAGTTGACTGGATTTTTTTATAAACTATTGGATTTAGTTAAAAAAAACAAATAAAAATATTTATAGGAAACTCAATTCAACATCCCCATTGAGGTGTCCAATATAACCAAAATTATGATATTTATATAATTATCAACATCATATATATGATTTTACCATGATAAGTATGTAAGGACCAAAACTACTAAATTGAAACATTTATGAAAAATGAAAAAGTTAACACCTAGAAATGATGATTTTACTAAAGAATTATAAGTAAAGTGTGTTGAAATATTATAATTGGATCATATATGATATAATAAGTATGTAGATGGTTATTTTATATAATTATAATAATTTTTTACTTTTTTATACTTGAGGTTAAAAGTACCCATGAAATAATTTGAGCTTGAAGTAAGGGTTTATTTTTCAATCTCATCTCTATTCAGGATTGTTTATGTTTAAGTTCCCATTGGAGGAATTGTATGATATTTAAATCCAAAATCCAATATATTTTATTATCCTTTGGGTTTTTCTAATATTTTTAAGTATTAGTTCCTTTTTCCTTCTTTGGAACTCAAAAAGGCCAATATAATGTTAAAAGGAAAATTGAATTTGATGTTCAATTCGATTGGATTTTTTTATTATATGTCAATATTGTTTTTAAAATGGTTTTAAGAATGGTTTGAATATTATAAAATAATTTATTAAAGCAATTTTAAACCTTTTTAACTTTTTATTAAAAAATTAAAAGGAATTTTCTCTTCATTTTATGAATGAGGTACTTTTTACCAAAGGTGTGAATGGGATAATTATTTTAATGTTTAACGTACAAATGGTTTTTACCACCATTATGATTACTCTTTAATTAAAAAAACATCATTTAAAAGCTTCCAATTTTATTTTCAAAGAAAATATTTTTCCTAATATTCTGAAAAAAATTTATATTTTAAACAAGTGATTTCAAAATGAAAAGGGTTGTTTCTTAAATAAATGATCCTATTATATTTTAAAAGTATTTTCATCTATGTAAATATTTGTAACTACTCCAAAATTAATGTTTGATACTCTGTAATATTTCAAAAAATATTTTCAGTGTAAGGCATGGAGTTGAAGTGGGATTCCATGTCATTTGGAGCCTCGATGTTGATATATTAACAATATTAAATATAATATATCACTCATGCATAATTATTTAGATATAATGGAATAAGTCTTGAATGTTTTCTCATATAAGAAAACCAAGACCACCAATTTTTACCATGGGTGAGACTTAAGTCCTTTTGGTTTTGAATTGTTAGATAGAGTGTTGTCATGTTTGGATTAAATGAATTAAATCAATATATTTATTTAATTTTCATTTAGTCACCAAACTAAAAAAACACCTCCTTTATAAACTCTTATTTGGTAAATTCCATAAGGTTTTATATATAACCTAGTAATATTTATATGATTGAGATAACTCTGATTATGATGGTGTTGGTGGATGATCATGGGGTCATGAATCAAGTATTGGAGTATCGCGGGGCTCGTCATCATCAACGAGGTCTGTGGATCTCACCAATGGAAATGATTTAGAAAAATTCTATGTCATTTATTTATCCAACCCAAGTTATGTATTTTATTTTTTTTAATCTCTATTTATGGATTGATGAAAATACAAATTAATTCCTTCTAAATTAATTTATGGATCATTCTTCATTGGTTTGTCTAATATTTTTTTCACTTCCATGATCTAGTAATTTGAGATTTATTCTCAATTAAATTTTGTTTACTTGATAATCCACTCCATTCTTTAGATTCTGAAGATGATGTCTAAATGAACATGGAAATCTATAGAATCTTGCCTTTTGTTCTATTTATTTACCCCTGTTATTCAATGTTTATTAATGAATTTTTGATTGGTTGATGATTCAACAATATCCATGAGGATCGATAGCTGTGAATTCATTATTTGGAATAGTGTATTGTGTTCATGAGTTTGTTTTTTGGTTTTTGATACCTGATGGAGGTAGAGCGGTGATATTTCTCTAGAGAAATGATGATGGGTGATTCTAAGAAATAGGTGTCTGAGAATTGGCCATAGAAAATGATGATGGGGATCCATGATAGTACATATGATGGAGTTTTTTGTAACCTGAGTCATGTGGGTGACTCAAAATAGAAACGATAGTCATTTTTCAATCAAAAGGTGGCCATAATATGGCCACCAGCAACATTGTTTGTTCAATCAACCTAAATTAAAGAATTATGGTGTGATTCTAGATGGTATTGAAGGTAGTGGTAGCACAGATGTGATTTATGAAATAGGATGTAATTTTTATGAAAATATGTTGTACATGACATGTTCTGTGGAAGAACGCTTGTCATGTAGACCACTTTATACAAATTTTGGGGTTATTAATTGAATTAAATATCACACACTATTAATACATCCAACACACCATGTCATACTTAGTTTGATAGCTCATTGTTTTTAGGGAGTACATGGCTAGGAGACCAGGTGGCCCCACACACCATGTGTGATGGGTAACACTATGTATACTTCAAAAAGTATATAATCTTCAGAATATAGAACACAATGGGTGTTGTATTATCCTTTTCACATTATATGTGAGTTGGAGTACACCCTGTATACTTCGAAAGGTGCATGGGATTGAGAATAAGGCACACACAAAGTTTCATACCAACCTATTCACACCGTGTGTTGTAAAATCACACCATGCATCTCGAGGGGGACATGTCATTTGAGATAGAAGGACATTGTTAGTGCTGTAATAAATGAGACACACCATTTACTCCATCGGACATGTTGTGTACTTTTTAGGGGTAAGTTAAATACCTTTTTCTTCTAAAAAAAGCAGTAGTATAAGCTTAAGTGAGTTACCTCAAACTATATCAAGGTGGTTTCATTCCCTTTTTCATTGTTCAAGAGTTATTTTTTCTCAGTCCGCCTCCATGAGGGTTTAGTGTGATATCTAGTCATGATTAGTGGATGTAATATCCACTAGGATGATTATAGAAAGTATCCCTCTATGAGTCTTAGGGGGTTTTTCCACATTCCCGTCCATCACTATAGGTAGGGTCAGGTATCACATGACCTACGTGCTATGGAATTTAATCCCTTACTTAACATGTTAATCTATTTAGGGTTGGTTGTTCACCATCATCCTTAAGTGTAATTCCCTATTTTGGTATCAACATCTACAATCTTATGTTACTTGGTAGTCTAATAAATTCATTATCTCGGATGATCCCTCTCAGTTTCCTCGGCGCTTCTTTATGGAAAGACTTGATGAGTATGACCTCTTAGATGAGTTCCATCAGTATAGAAAACCCAATGAGTGATTTATCTTATATGTATGTTACATTTTTTCCTCTATTATAATCCTAGGCTAGCAGTAAGGGTAATAACTCACCTTCATAGTTAGAGTCTTCCTTTGAGAATATATAGGTAATATTTTTTATTTCCATGGAATTGTGATTTAGATCTACCTCCTTCTTTGTTTCTTTATGTTTGGTGATTTTGAGGTGTCCTAATGGGTATGTTTATGCTCACCCATACATGGTCCATGCCCACACATGTCATGACTTATGAAGATGACATTCCTTTTGATGGATTTCTAAGAAGTATTAGAGACATTGAAGCTTATTTTTTCTATGTGAATGGTTCCAGGAGTTACTTCTTAATAATATCCCCCTTTTGTTATCAAGTTTGAATCATTTATTCTTTTGGCGGGCTTTTATTTGGCCCATTTTGTTTTTGTTATTCCCTTTGAGTACTTTGATGTAGGATAGATGTTATGAATGAATTTATAGTATTAATTGTTTATCTTTTCCACATCATACTAGTGTAATTAGACTACTTTGTGTGTGTTTGTGTAGGTAGTTTAGTCTATGACATTCCATGTGTGCGATATATCTACTCCTTGATAATTTCTAGACCCTGTCCTATTGATGGTCATATTGGGGTGTAATTTTTAGTTTACCACTGGCTGGGCATTCCCTGATGGGTTAGGTCATGATAGAGTGGTATCAAAGTGGTTCATCATAGAAATGGAGTTTGGAGATAGTCTTGTTAAGAGGTTTGGTTGGGGAACTAGGGAAATAGTGTTAAAGTGTATCCAGTCTGAATCTCATGTCAGGGAACCTAGTGGTGGTTTATTGGACGATGCTTCCATTCACCATTAATGTAATAACCTTCTAATTGACTTTCCTTAGATAGGCACTATTTATAGGGAAAACTTTGGCGCATGCATCATATAGTAATGGTTTGTGGCTTCCATGTCCTTCTTGATTTAGCTCCTCAGAAATTATCTTCTACCCATGGTAAATCTTAGCTATTTATTTATTCTTCTAATATGATAACCATATAGTAATCCATAACAAGATCATGATTACAATATGTTTAGGGATGAGGATTTATTATATGAATCTATATAGGTGGTGGTTCTTCCAGGTGGATAGCGAGAATACCTCTACCCATTGAGAAAAATATGGAATTTATTCTAAGGGATCAAGTGGATTCTCCTCATTAGTTTGAGAAGTGGTTGTCCTAGTAATACCAGAAGTTGATGCACTTTTGATAGGAGTGCATTAAATTTTCATAGATAGAGACAATCTAGTTTCATAGTGAGATAGACCCCCTCTTCAGGTGGTAGAGGACAGGCTCGAGTCTATGGTGTTAGTGTTCTACCTAGCTGGGGCCTCTCTTGATGGTGGTCCTCGAAATGAAAATTATATAAGGTGGCATAGTTAATTCATGGATCCATTTTTTGGTGATGTTTAATGTGGATTTGGGCATGCAAAGAAGATGGGAACTTCTCGCACTAAGATGAATTCTATTATGATGCCATTTAAATCCATGTGAGCAATTAAATTCCACCAAAAGTAGATAGTGTCAAGTTTTGGTAGATGTGTTCCCTGTATTTTTATGTTTGATAACATTTTGATGCATCAAGGAGTTAGAGTGATCCCTAGTTTTGGATAATAGGCGATCAAGGGGATGGATAATTTTAGGCAGTAGGTGCATGTGAACCTGAGGCTCTGGGTATATTTTCTGGTACGAAATGTGTATTTCTACTCCTATAGTAGTTTTAGTACATAGTCACAAGAAAATTTCCCTGATCATATCCCTTATTCAATACCAAGTGATGCTAGTAGATCCTTTTTTCTCCACCCTTATGTTTGAAGGCTCCTACCAAGGAATATTCAATGATCACACTTCTTCCAAATGTGTGACCTGAATCTAGAATTAAAGAGATCCTTTTGATGGATCTTTCTATATTGTAAAGGAGGCCTAATAATATTTTCCTTGGTATGAAATAGTTTCCTACTTTCTATGCCTAGTTTGACTATTACCAGGGAGGATTACAATATATCTGAGTCGGTAGGATGGAATTTTTCTTCTCTTCAAAGAAGGGAGTCCATCAAGAACATTATGGGATCATACATAGGAGGATATGACTATTTACACATCAGTTGTATTGTATTACCCTTGGATCAATGGATGTTATAAGTTTTAATGTTCTTATGGCGGTGGAGTAATATGAGGACATCGACATCTTCATTTAGTATGTTCCAAGCTTACTCCCCCATTGAAAGATTGAATTATATATAGACATGCAACTTAGGATGGATTGATATTTGCTCCATCATATCAGATAACCTAGTATAACTACAAGATATTAAGGTGGAGTTTTAGGATCTGTAGAGTAATAGATTCATCATACCTAGTCTGTTCCCCTAAGTATCCCCAGTGTTTTTTTCCATAAATTTTATGAGATATTGAGGTTAGGAATAGATTGATAACTCCTAAACTATGTTACTGTAAAAAGGAGTTTCCACCATGGGAATTTTTGATTTATTAAATCGGTGGTTAGGGGAAAATTGGTTCTCAGGTTTTGAACCTAAGATAGGTTATCAACAGCTCTAGGTTTGAGAGGATTATATACTAAAGGTAGTTTTCCAGAGTTGTTGTGTTTTATTTGAGTTCTTGTTAGTTCCCTTCGATATGAAAAAATCTATACCATTGTTTATGGTACTTAGGAACTAGATGTTTTAACAATTCTTTGACAAGTTTATGGTAGTCTTCATCAATAACACCCTTGTGTACTGGACGTTAAAGGTGGATCATGAAAGGCACTTTAGGGTGGTGCTAAACATGCTATGAGAGTTCTATATTTATAGTAAGATCTCAAAGTTTTATTTCTATATTTTGGATGTCCTCTTCTAAGGGATAAGTATTATCAAATGTGTGATTAATAGTAGATCAAATAAAGTTAGAGGCAGTGTTATCTTTGAAAACACCCAAGATCATGACTGAGGTACAAATCTTCCTTATGTTGGTGGGATTCCCTCAGATATTATTCCTAACTCCTCCAAGATTGGGTAACTTTTAATAGGTTTGAACCAAAATTGGTAGCCTTTAATGTCAAATGTGAAGTATCAATAGAATTTCAAGTATTTGAAATAGTGGTAGAAAATTTCCCCCATGTTGAAACGTATAGTGGAGTGTGTTGGGTATATGGTTTTCTTTTTTCCACTATATATAGGTCTTGGATGTGTTTTGATGTAGTGGTAGGAAGGGATTTCTTATTGGTCTTAGTAGATGAGACCCCATGGGTAGAAATATGTGACCCATGACATGGAGTTGACAGTAGAAGTTTTCACCCTATAGTCTTGAATACACTCTCTTAGGATAGATATTTCATGTCTAGATATCCTTTGGACATTATTTTAATATATATTTTTAATATGGGGAGCATGGTATCTTTTTTTGATAGATGATATTTCCATTCATTATATGAGAGAATATACTAAGGTAGTTTCATGCCTTCCCCTTAATAATACATTCGAAAGGGGAGAAGATATATTAGGATCCCTTGACATCTTTCTGGGTGTCTAAGGATATTTCAACATGTTTTTATGTTTATCTATCGATATATTACCTACCATAAATAAAATGTTGAGGTGTTGGTATGGGAACGGAATTGGGAAAGTGTCTCCATGGTTTTCATGATGGGACAACCATGATTAGTAAGAGGTCATGATGATATTTGAGTGATCATAGACCAACTCACCAAGTTGTCCCACTTCTTATCCACCCAAAATCATAACATAGTGGAGGGGTTGGGATATATGTTCATGTTGTAGGTATTCCAATATCCTGGTGTTTCTTTGATGGTCACTTTAGACCATGGTTCTCACTTCATATCAAAATTATTGAAAGGGATATGGGGTTATTTGGAATAAATTTATATTGAATATAGAACTTCCACCCCTATATAGATGGTAAATCAAAGTAGACCATTAAAGTTATAAAAACCATGCTTCAGGTTTCCATGTTAGTTATAGTCATAGATATGAGGATCATATACCATTGTTGGAGTTTTAGTATCACAATGATTACCACTACATCATTAGTGTAGAACCATTTTAAGCCTATTATGGGAGACCCTATAGGTCATTGTTGTACTATACACACATGGGGAACAACACTTATGGGCTTAGAGTTTTTCTGAGCGATGGTAGTAAAGGTGATGTTTATTCAGAGATGGATGAGGACTACCCAGAGATGTCATGATTCCTTTGAAGACTAACGACAATGTCCTTTAGATTTTGATGAGGATGACCACATGTACCTAAAATTATCACCTTGGTGGGGGTAATTGATATTTGGTTGAGGTGATGAAACATCTCCAAGGTTCATAATCCCTTTTCATGTTACTCCATAGGGTTATCGAGGTGGAATAAGGCTTAAGCTATACCACCACAGTTAGACTGAGAACATCATGTATGCCACATGTCATAGTTAGGGATATTTTTTCATGATTCATTACATATTATCGACCAGGGTGAGTTCGACATTGAGGATAGATCTACCCTATTAGATTTCCCAGTAGGAGAAGTCCCTTTTGGGGTAAGTGTTTTTCTTGGGTGCATATATGTTAGTAGCATGAGAACCTCTAGGAGTGCTCATGGGAGTGGGAGATCTGGATGAGAGATCTTTATCCTCACCTATTTGATTAGGTGTTTAATTTTTGGGATGAAAAACCTTGAAGGTGGAAAGAATTTAATGACTACAAAATTTCTATTTGACACATTTGAAGATTTCAAATAATATTTTTCGACTAAGGAGTGGAGTTAATGTGGGATTCTAGAGCCTTTGGAGCCTTAGTGTTTATATATTAAAAACATTAAATATGATATATCACATGCATGTAGTTTTTCAAAAATAATGGAATAACTCCCAAATTATGTCATGTATATGAAAAATGATACCACCATTAGATCTAGAGCATGAGTTCTACCCTAGGAATGACGTAATTTATGTTGGTTTTAGATGCTTCAATATTATGTTTTAATGGGAAGATTAAATGAATTAAATGAATTAAATGAATTTATTAATTTAAATATCTTTTAATCACCAAACCCAAATAGAACATCCTTCATAAATTCCTCTTAGGTGAATTCCATAGTGTTTTCCACATAACCTTAGATGATTGAGAGCATAGAGAGAACTCTTATGGTGAGCTCGTTCACCGATGATCATGGGGTCGTGTATCGAGAATTGGATTACCTCCAGGCTCATCATCATCAAAGAGATTATTGGATCTCTTCGATAGAAATTATTTAAAAATGTTCTTCATCATCGATTAATCCAACCTGTGGTAGGGAATTTTATTTTTTGGTTTTATCACCATTTATGATTTGATATGAATACAAATTAATTCCATCTAAATTAATTCATACATCAATATTTATTTGTTTTTATAATGATTTTTTTTCTATTTCTATATCTATTAATTTGGGATTTATCCCTCATTAAAAATTTTTATTTGATAATTCACCCCATTCTTTTTATATTGACCATGATGTCCAAAGAAACTTAGTGATTGATTAAATCTAAATTTGTGTTATGTTCTTTTTACTCTCCATTATTCGATGTCCATCGATGAAATTTTAGCTAGATAATTATTTAACAATATTTAGGAGGAACTATCATTGTGTATTTAGTGTTTTTCACAACATATCATGGTGAAAAGATTATTTTTGGGTTTTGGGGACATTGAAAAGGTGTATTGATGATGATAGTAATCAGATGATGGTTCATGTAATTGTGGATTTGAAATTATATCGAGAGTGTATATTTGGACAAGAAACAATGACAAATTTTAAGAAATGGGTGGGTGGAAGTTGGCCATTGATAGTGATAGTGGATATTTAGTTATCATATGAGATATGGAGGTTTTCATGCCTGATCTATGCAGGTGATTCAAAATGGAAATGGAATACATTTTCTAATCAAATGCTTGATGGAATCTGGACACTAGTGACATTGTGGGTAAGTCAACCCAAATTTAGTCATTATGGTGTGATTTCCAATGGTTTTGAAGGTGGTGTAGGTGTGGGAAAGATACACGAAATAGGATTTGATTTCAATGAATTGTTTTTCTAAATGGTGTGTATTATGGAATAACAAATTCATGTATACCCCTATGTACAGAGGCAAGTATAACACATTGAGTTAAACAATATATGCAATGTGGAAATATAACATGCCATGTGACCCTTATCTTTCTAGATTGGTGTGTACAGGGAGTACACACCCAATAGGAAATGTGCCCCCCACAGCATGTGTGATGGGGACATCCTGTGTACTTTGAAAAGTGAATGAGCTTGGTAGACAACAAATGATGAGTGTTCACCCAACCTCTACATGCCAAGTGTAATGTGGAGTACACTCTGTGTACTTCAGAAGGTTAAAGGGATTCCACATACAACACAAAATGATTTCTATCCTGACCTCTACATGTCATGTGTTGTAATATCATACCATATATCTTTAGGGAGACATGTCGTGGGAGACAGAAGGATACTGGAAGTTCCAAACTCAATGAGGCATGTTGTTCACCCCTTACGACACACTGTATACTCATTTATGGGCAAGTTATAGCCCTTTTTCTTCTTAGAACAACTATGGTGTAGGATTGGATTCATTCCATTGAACTATATTATAGTGGTTTAATTCCCTCCTTCCATTCCTCCAAAGTGAGTTTTTAAAAGTCTTCCTCCATGAGTATTCAGTGTGGCACCTTATTTTGATCATTGGACATAAGATCTTTTTAGAAAATTGGTGCAAGTATCCCTATATGATGCCAAGGGGTTACATCCTCATTCCTATCCTTCTCACTTGGCAGGTTCAGGTATCATAAGATCTATATACCGAGGCATTTGATTACTTTCCTATATTGTTAATCCAGTTAGGATCGGGTGTTCCCCATCATCCTTAGGTGTGATCCCTTATCTATGTATCAACATCTTCTATATTTTGATAAGTTGTAGGTTTATCGAGTGAGTGTCTTGGATGACCCCATTAGTTTTCTTGGTGCTTATTCTTGTAAATACTTGATGAGTATGCCCTATCAAATGAGTCCCATCCGTATAGAGAAAAAATGAGCGATTTATCTCAGACGAATGTTACCTCTGATCCTATAATAGATCCTAGGCTAGAAGTGATGACAAACCTCACCTTGAAACTTAGAGACTTCCTTTGATCATATCTGGTTTATCTTTTTTTTCCATTGTATTTGTGATTTATTGATGACTCACTATTTTATTCTTTATGTTTTCTAATTTTGGGGTTCCCTGATAGGTAAATTTATACTAACTCCTACATGGACTCTTCCTATATATGTCATGTCTTATACAGATGACATGCCTTTTGATAGATTCCTAGGAGGTCCAAGAGTAGGTGGATATTAGATTTTATAGATAGACCGTGCATGATTCTAGAAGTTTTATATTGATAATGGTCTCCTTTTATTATTAGGTTGTACACTTTTTAAAGTTTTTCTATGCTTCTATTTTGATAATTTTAATATTCTTTTACCTTTATCGTACTTAGATGTGGGATAAATGTTATGCATGCATTTATAGTATCACTTGTTTATATTTTCTACATTATAATAGTGTAAGGATATGTGTGCGTGTGTATAAGTAATTTAGGATAATTCCACCCATGTGTGTGCCTACTTGCCACTAGTCTCCATCCTATGGCCTATTGGTGGTGTGCTTGGGGTGCGATTCTAAGCTTATCGATTGTTAGATAGGCCCCAGTGGGTTGGGTCATGATAGTATCTTTTAATAAATATTAATCTTTATAGGGGAGATACTATAATGTTACCATCCACCTTATTTATCTGTATGGATTATTATCATATTTTTATATTTATTGATTGGTAAAAATATTAACATTTCATATGATATTTTTTAATGAAAATGTTTATATTGATTATGTATTGTATTGTTATCTCCCCCTTTCATATGATGAATTAATTGGAATTAGTAATTGAAAATCAGACCCATTATAACCCCTCGATGTGTCGACAGGTATCATGAGACAAACTAGTATGGATATTTGGTGCACACCTTGTTAATTTTTGTATGGTTTCTTAGCACAACACCTCGATAATAATAATATGATGTTTGGAATTATGCATTATATCATTATGAAACTAGTTATTATTATTCATGGGATTATTTATGTATCTATATCATTCATGTATTTAGTACCCTTTTGTGATATTATTTATATGGAATATTTTATTATTATTTATCTCTATAATATTATTCATTATTTATTTATTTAATGCTATATTCTGTTGTGTTATTTCTCTTATTGATCATTTGAGCTCCCCCTTTATTAAGTTTTCATTTCCCCAGGATACCAAGAAGGGATTTATGAAATTATTTATGGATTTTTACAGAAGAAATAATAAAGTTATTATAATGACATTTAAGTTGTATTTCATGTTTTCAGATATAATGTGGGAATCATATATGTATCAAGTTTTCCAATACTAAAAACTATTCAATCCTTTGAGGTGCGATCCCTTGTATTTCTTTTCCAATGTAGTAATCTAACCACTGGATCTATGTTACTAGATTTAGTGTCTTACATAAGATCTACTAGACAAATCCCTCACATTGACAATACATAAACAATATAAAAAATAACCAACTCTTAAACAACTCTCTGAGATAGTGACACCAAGATCAATCACCAACCAACTCATGTGGACCTAGAAAATAGTGTGTGTGTGGGGGGGGGGATGAGCATGCATGTATATTCGGTAGGATAATCCCTAAAACCACTAATTAGAATGTGAAAGTATCATAATAAAACCCAGTGAATAAATTTAGGAAGCCAACTTGTTACCTAAGAATCTATAACTATATCCCATCCTCACCATTGCTCAGTCACCAAGTATTTCTTAGAAGTAAACAACTCTATATTAAAATGATATATATAATAAATTTACCACATATCCACTTCCCCCTGGTTTGTTTCTCTCACACCACAACACCCTATGTCTTATGCTTCAATACCTTCTTTAATTCATCCTTCCCAACCGAGAAACCATATCACATCCATATCATAATCTCATCCTACACCTCATGAACACATATCTTAGTTGTTTCTTATCATATATATAACCAAGTAACAAATCCAAATTACACCATATCCTATGTATCATGAATTATACATCAATCCACAGAATCCCATGAAATTACACCTATGGTAACCATATTCCCTATTACTAAAATATATGTATGTGATGTAGCCTCAAACCACTACTACACACACATACACATATGGGAAATTTGCGACCCATAATAGATCATACGATCATAAAACCAATAGATGAATCCATTAATTTCTAAATATACCTATGTAATAATCAATATCTAAAGGGAGAGTGTAGAAGAGTGAGTAGTCTTTTATTCATTCCCTTACCAAACTAGATGTTGGGGATAGACCCTAAAACCCAAAACATTTGGGTGTCGGTTACCCGCCTAAATCAGATAATGGAGTGTATTAAATCATAAAACCTAATGAATATATATATATATATATATATATATATATCACATAGAACCAAACTAGTGACAACTACAAAGCCTTAGACTCAAAATATAGCTATCTTCTCATATTATAACTAGCTTCTACTATTTTATTCTAGAATAAAAGATCCCATATAAGACCACATGAATCAAGGCCTAGAATTAACCAAAATTCATTAGTAATTTATCAAATTATTAATCATTAATTAACCCCATTACAAATTATTGTTTATTAAATACATTCCATCACAATCCAAAGGAAATTTTGTAATATAACATTTAATTTCCAAGCTTCCAATCCATGATAATAGAGCATTTATCCCAAACATTATATGGTTTTTTAATTTAGATTTCATTAAAGCAATCAACTATTATTCCCATAAATTAATTTATAAATCACTTACCATTAAATAATTTGAATATTCGATCACTCAATCTGAAATAACAAAAAAAATGTACTCACTATTCATAGGCCAATTGTAGTAGGCAGTTGAAAGTTGCAATCATAAATCATGAAGCAAACTGCTCATAAAGAACTAAGAAAATAAAAACCTGAAATCTAAGTTCTTAATCAACTTTAATCAACCAATAAATATCCCCCAACCCAACTTTCTATCCACAATCAAGTGTAGCTCTTAACCTTTGTCATTCATCTCATCTCACCAATATTAGCACCAAACTGCTACCATAGCCAGGGCTAACTAGTCCGTCCTAACATAATATACCAATGATACCAGGACTTATAAAAAAACACATTTATAGATATAAAATATCTCAATAAATATATAATATAAGAAAACATATTTTTAGAATTAAAAACACCATGGAAAAATAAGGCCATCACACCAAATAAAACAAACCACGTAAGAAAAAATAGGCTCATAATGACCCCCAACACTTTTAATTTCATAAATAATAATTTCTCATTACCATATCTAATTAACCGATTAATTATGATTAGATTTCATCATCATCCATTAGAATGATTCAGTATCACTTCCATGTTCTGTGGTTTTTAAGGAATAATGATAATTAAATTCAAATTCATCATTCATTATTCACTTTATTTTAACAACTTTAAATTGTTTAATATATTTCAAGCTCATCAATCATGCAAAGGAATATCAATAATCACAACAAAAAATTATACACTGTCTAGAAAATAGTAATAATCATCCACTAAACATAGTATAAACCACATGTAACCACAACACCCTTCCAATTCTTAAAATTCATAATCTATATAATTTTATCTTAGTTTGGGTAAATCTCAATAATTAACCCATTAATGTTAAATAATGATAATCACACTTCGATATGTAAATAAATGGAGGTAACAAATCATCTAACTTGATACTAAGTTTTCAATATTCACCAAGAAATAATGTAAGTAAAAGTGTAGATCTACAATCACATCTCCCATGAGGAACCCAAGATTCCTACCATTCCACTAGGAATTCACTATCAATATTTGATAGTAAAACTACAAGACCCAAAGCAAATAGAACTGTCATGTCCTAGAAAGAGTGAATAAGAGATCATAAGAAACAATAGGAATAAATAAACTCCCAAAGGATCACCCTTGAATTGATCAATATAAGTTGGGGGGATAAATCTAATAAATATGGATAAAGATTATCTAAATTGGATCCTTTATTCACCAAGGGTTTGATAGAATAGGGAGAAAATATTGGAATTTAAAAAAGGGAATTTGATATTATACTTGATGTATTTTTAATCAGACTATGGTATATCAAATCGGACCACACCACTATAGTTAGGTTTTACAAAAAATCACAGTGAAGGGAGGGTACCCATCGCATAATTTTCCTACTCAAAGACTCCCTCAAGAATTCATGGAAAAAATACCCCATATATTCCCTTTACAAAACTATATCAAATCCTTAATTCTATAAACCTGGATTGTCACCATAAAATAGCGGAAACAACAATCCATAACAGTCCCTATATTAGTAGAACCAAGGGTCATGGAGTTCAAAAATTTATGGGATTGACCATGAGCCACACTACAATGACTATTTAGAAGGAATAGATAAGAATATTGACCTCCCAGATGCACAGAATAGTCCAAATCACCACATTGAAAGGGTATCCAAAATGGCAGATCCACCTATCCAATCAACTAATTCTCCATGGTAAAACATTATCACCACACTATAACCACCTATAATAAAAATAGAGCCATCAAAACTACCCATCCATAGATCCATGTATCCAGTATAGGGTTATTCCACAAGTCCATCTTCCAAAGGTTTCACCATGTCATGGCCTAGCCAAAAATGCCACAATGCCCCTCCTCCTATAGAAATTTCATCTCTATGGAACTTCTACTCTTCTATACTTTCCTTGATACCTCCAATCATCATAAAACACAAAGTAATTACTTAAAAATTTTGGTTCCTTGAATTAGATACCTCTCAAACAATTCTCATCCCCATTAATTAAACCAAATAAATAGAAAGGAAAGGAAAGGGAAAACAAAGTAACCAATTAATAGGATACCTCTCAAGAATCTCATTATAAAAATAACACTAAAAACACCTAATATGAACAAGGATAATAAAAATTAAATATCATTTTTTTCTCATAAATAAACCAAAGGTCAAACATTAAATCTCTATAAAAATTAAATATTGAAAAAATTAGGATATTGAGTAAGCATATGTGACTTTCATTTCTATGTAATCTCATCCAAGACACTGTATCTCCATATGATATGAACCAAATGAATAGCATGTCTTCGAAACACCTTCCCATGAAAGACCTGGACCTCAATAAGCTACTCTTTGAAGGTCTCATTATCTTTAAGTTCCAACTTTCCTCATTCAATGACATGGGAATCATCATAAAGATACTGTAAAATATATGACCCATTACTGATGTCATGAATCTGGCTCATATGTGTTTAAAGTGATAACTGATATGAAAAAGCACCAATGTGATCTAGTACCATGAAAAACCCCAAAAATATCCACTCACCATAATGAACTGATACCTTCAAGATCACATGATTTCCAACATTAAACTCTAGGGAATCCTATTATGATCATCACAAGATTCTAAAAATCCATAGCTTCCTTAATTCACCTGTGAATCACATGCACCATCTCTATCATGATCTATGATAATTATGGTATGATAATTGATAACTCTCTAGCCTCAGGCCAATACAATGGATATTGGCATGGTCAACCATATATTTATTTCAAATAAGGTTATACTAATAGTGGATTTATTACTAATAATAAAAGTAAACATCACCAAGAGTAAGGCCTAAAAAATATAGAATGCATGCACAAAAACTATTTTCCAATGTCTAGATAGTTTGTTATACCTGGCTATAACAACCTATTATTAACATATATTGACATTACATCACTTTTTTGGAACACTTAAAACATCAAACAAATAGATTCCCAAAGTCCATAATTGTTTAGTACCTTTGGAAACATGGAAATATAAAAACTGGTACATGAGTGAGCTACATTATCTCCCACTAGTTTCTCCATGTCTAGAACCCTCCTTAGATATATTATAAACTAATATATGTGCATAACATGGGGAAGGAAACATAAAAAGAGGTTAGATAAGATGCTCAGTAAGGGTAAACAAGGGAAATATGTAAGCATAAACCTAATAATGAGGGTATGAGAATGTGATCATAACATTATTTGTTCATACCATTCACATCAAAGTTCATCAACATGAATCATGTAATAAACATTAGTAGTTAATAAGTCATGAATCATAAGTAAATAAATAACATAAGATATGAAATGATAACATAGGAATAAGACATATAATTGTGTAATGCACATAAAAATATAAAATCCTATATCAAGGATACCTACCCAAACCTTCATAGCATTTTAGTATTGGGATAATAACCTATGTATCTACTTCAGTCTTGGGATACCCTCCTGTGTACCCTCTTATTTCGGGCTTGGGATGCCCTCTTATGTATCATCTTCTTTTGGGACTGGGATTCCCTCCTTTATACCCTATTATTTTGGGATTGGTATGCCCTCCCATTTACCTTCATGTTTCGGTCTTGGGATACCCTCCTTTTTACACTCTTATTTCGATCTTGGGATTCCATCTAGTTTACCCTCTTGTTTTGAGCTTGGGATGCCACTACAACAAAAACCAGGTTTAGCGGCGGTTTTGTGGCGGCGGTTCACAAAACCGCCGCTAAACATTTTCGCCGAAAGGTTTCGCGTCGGTTTTTAATAAACCGCCGCAAAACCCAAAATTTATTTTAACAATCCTAACCCTTCCCTACCCCCACCCCGATCGTTCCCCCAAACCCCCACACCCTCCCTTCTTCCCCTAACCCCCCCGGCGACCCGAAACCCTCGACCCCCAACCGTCCGGCGACCCGCGCCCTCCGGCGACCCCGCGACCTCCATCTCCGGCGACCCCATGACCTCCATCTCCGACGACCCGTCTTTTCTAGGTATTTATCCATTTAACTAGGTTTGAAATATATAAAATTTTGATAGACTTCACGCATGGTGATAATGTTGAGAATGATTGGTAGGTGATCGTTTCATTGGAGGTTTGAACATGGATTCAATGATTTATGACACAATAGGTTAATATTGAATAGTTATATAAATCCTAGAGTACATAGGAGCATATTTGAAAAGATTAAATGGGTGGTATTATGGAATAAAATTGAGATTATGGATTGTGTAGTGGGGATATTTCCTCCTTTAAATGGTTGAAAAGAGGGAATGAGTGGGTTGTTATGGGACATGACTTGGTTATATGAAAAATGAATGTTTGGTAGTTTCATTATGGAATGAAATATAGTTTTTAATCATGATCATGACATGGGGTTTGATGGAATTAAAAAATATCATGGGTAAATATTAAAAAAATAATCCTTTTAATTAATGGTTAATAGTTTGAAAAAATATGGGTGATGGCTGCATGGTTTGTCATTAAATATGATTAATATAAAATATAAATAATGTAATATGGTTGGTGAAATGAATCTATAAATAGGATAAATTATGAGGCATGATGGTAAATTATTCATCTTTATTGTGGATCTTTGTATAAGATGTGGGTATGGTCATTGTATTATAGTTGGCAGTGATGGTAATGTGAGGTAGTAATAGTGTGGTGATTTTTACTAGCTATAGAAGTTCTATTTGTTTATTTATGTCTTATGTTGGTCTTGTGTGTGTTTATAAATATACTTGAATATTATTATTTTTGGTTTTTGAATACATCCCACTTGAGTTAGATACCCTTCTCGAATCCCAACAAGCTCTGGGTACTAGGTTTTTTCCCCTAACATTCGGGTTGGTGAGGGAATGGATGCATGCCTACTCCCCCATCCCCACTCTCCCTTCTAGTTTTAGAATTATCTTTGATGTATTGAGGTGGGTAAGATCATACTTCTAAAGTATATAGTGAAATAGAAGAACCTAATGGTTATTTATGTGAAGGTACATTATGTATTAGAAAACCATTTGAGTTATTGATGATGATTATAAACTAGGTGCACTATAAGTCCCTATGGTGTATTGAGATAATGATATGATGTAAGTAAAATAGTGGACTATAAGTGGTATTTATGGGATGGGCTATTGTGGTGTTGATGTAAGGATATATATTAGAGGCTGTGAATGGTAGGTGGAGGGAATTAGGTTAATGTCCTTCATGATTTTGATTCCCAACAGTACTGGATTTGAGAACTGTTGATGATATGTGATATGTGATAGAGGCTATTGGATAATGATGATGTTATGGATAAGGTTTTTGGTATGGTTGTAATATGAGATATAGTATTCTATGGAATAAATGTTAAAGATATTGGGAGAATATGACATTTGATATTAGGGTGCGATAGTGAAAAAAACAAGAAATTGGTTTTAGGGTGCCTTTGTGTCATATTCATCTGATATTATTTTACTATGCATGATTATGATATTTAGTAATCGAGTCTTGGTGAGTATTTTCAATAGTTGACCTACTAGGTGCTTACTAGTTATGTTGTTTGTTCAATGCTGTGTTATTATACTCCTTTAACTTTTTCATTAGAGGTATTGTGTATAATCATACTAAGGATACATATTATGATAAACCCCATATATATAAAAAATTCAAGATTCCTAGGATATTTTTTGTGTCTAAGTTGGGTCGTACTATCTTTGTTCTTGGTGTTTGTTGTGACATCACTACCGTGGAGATTTATTTGGTATTTTTATCTTGGGTTTTTTATTTTTTTATGTATTCATTATTTAAAGTATTATTGTTGATTTAAATTTATATATATATATATATATATATATATTATGATGTTGTTCAGTGTTATTCTTTTTTTATTATTGGTACATATGATGGTAATTCCTCTTATACTTATTTTTTATACCCCTATTCTAGTCATCAACCTGGGGCCTGTAGGAGGTTGGATATGGGGGTCACTCTCATCTTTAATTTAATTCTAGGAAGAGTTTCCATTGAGGTTGTGTATTGAATTGACCCGGGTAACCCTCAAACGTAGTAACTGACCCATTCTGTTACATACCCGAAGGTTATTCCCGATCCTCGTGGGTTGGAGGCAAGCACCAATGCATCAAAAAACACAACAAAGGGAAAAATTTATCCCAACATGATCAAACACATTGCATATATGTATGCACAAAATGAAAAGGAATGTGGAATACTAAAGGAATATATATACCATAATAGTCAAAAGACAGTAGAAAAGAACAATTAAAAAAGTAGTCAATGTTTCAAAAACAAGTCTAACTACATGGACTAAAACCAAAAACTACTCCATGAGATGGTGTGGATGAACTCCCTCCATCTCACTAATAGCTACCCAAAACCAGCTAACACAAACCTCACCACCTCACTTCAGTGCCTTTCCCTTCCCAGTATTGGAAGACATACAAATGTCTACGTACCCCTAAGGAGGTGCACAAGGTGTGAGCTAACAGCCTCCATAGGATCCCACCTGGGTGTTCCATATCAAGCCTCTATATAACTATTCATGTATTCTTATTTTAAATATAACATGGAATGATAAGCAGTAATGAAATTTTATAGAAAAAATGGGTAAACATTTCCATTTTTCCTAGTTCTAAACAAAAGTAGGTACAAAATGTATATCAATTATAACTCAGAAATCCAATCAGTACAAAATAAAATAAGCAGTAGAGGCATAATTACCAAGGAACACTATAGTTTAGACTAGAATAATACTTATACCATAATAAATCATGTGCACAATCCAATTCCTATAACACATGCCTAGGAAGAATAGGAATACCCCATGAGTAAACCCCCTAGAAAATGCTATTAGTTGTCCCCTAGAACAATGGGACTAGGAAACCAAGGAAATACCCATGAGAAAACCTTCTAATAATCACAAAACATGGACGATGGACTCAAGATAAACCTTCCACCTAAGTACCCAAGGTAACCTAAGTGCTCATTTTCACAAATCAATTTCAATATTTTAAAATTACCCATTTCATTTTCATTTATCAAAAAACATGAAAAAACATTTCTCTCAAAAACCCCTTCTTAAACAAATGAAAATAGTCATTCCGATTTGATAAATCAACTTATAAATTAAGAGAAATTAGGATAATTATCATAGGCTAGAGATGGAACCACCTACCTCAAAGCTCAAGTCACACATTCCCGTAATGGGATCCACCAATAATGAAAACCCAATGATGAAAACAAAGTCCCTAGAATATAATAAAAACATTAATATTGATATAAATTAGAAACGAAGGGGTTGGTGGAAAGGGAAAACACCAAATACCTCAAGAACAGAAATCCGCCGCACCACAACTAACCAAGGAATGGCCTCCATAATGAGATCTCCCAAAGGATATAGAAGAATACAAAAATATTCAAAAACTTAGGCCAACAGATCTGATAATGTTACCCTAGGGTGCCACCATTATCAAGAGAAACGAAGAATCAGAAATATTTATTACCCAGAGAGATGCGCCACAACTATAATAAAAGATCCAATGTTGAATGGATCAATCTAGATGGAGCATAGTCTCCCAAAATAACCTGAGAAGATCTCTAGGTAGGGATCCAAGGGCCTGGAGAAAAGAACTGAAACCAAAATAACCACTCGCCTATTTTAAAAACTACACGAGGGCCATTTGATGATGTGTAATACTATTACCTGCGGTGAAATCTATGGTGTTCTAGTATGTTGAAAAATCCTTCACCTAGAATTAAAAATCCATTATTTTAAAATTTACGATGTGAAACCACTCTTCCCGAGGTGTAAACTTTCATAGCATGAATACCCTATCATGAATTGTATCTAGTAATAGTTACACGGTGTGTAACCTAGTTATACAGTGTGAAAGACTTTTGAATCATGTAGAAAAAGCTGGTTAAAGATGAAAGTACAAAAAATATCTGACTTTACCATTTTAGGTATCTTACCAATTCCTTCCTAGTCCTTTACAGACAATGGAAAAAAGGAAAACCATGAAGAGGATAAAAAAAATACCTGATAGATCAGTAATATGATCTTACAAACTCCCCACTATAAATAATTTTTGTCCTCAATAAGTCATGTAAAAGATGTAATCCATGGAAAAATATGAGTTAACTACTCCTTCATCAACGACTCGTGTTCCCAATTCTCATTATAATTTGATCCTTGTTTCTATAGAACCCTAACCAATGGAATAAAATTCCCACAAAATAATTTCACTTGAGAGTCAACAATCTCAATTGGTTTCTCCAAAATAGAAAAATATGGCTCAAACTCAATTTCTTCCTAACTTAGAATGTGAGCGGGATCAGGATGGTATTTCCTGAGATGATACATGTGGAAAAAATCATGAATACCTATCATAAAAACCAACAATGCTAATCGATAAGCAACCTATATGAGCTTATCAGTGACCTAAAATGGTCTAACTAATCTTAGAGCCAATAGAAAAGAACAAATATCAATTCAAAAGGTCTAACATATCTCTATCTCTATCTCAACGACACGCTCACGAGGAACTCATGGAAGGTACAACCATGTAATATATATGGATAATAGATATATGAATATTTTTCTTTGGTTTATGAGGAGAAATGGGATAGAAACATTTAATTCTTTTAAAAAAAGTATCATCACTCAAAATAAAAGATCAATTGAACCATATGATTATTATATAAATAAAAAGGTACTTGATTATATGTAATGAAAAGATAATAATTTATAGTAATGTTGATAAAGACCAAAAAAATAAAACTCATCTTTTTAATGAATTAAATAATCCCTGTCCATATTTAAAGAATAGGTAATCATGACTAAATAAATGGTTAATAGATGAAAAAACATTGAAATTAAGTGGGATAATTATCATAATGTGTTATCACTGTGTTGGATCTAGTGAGAATAATATTCATTGGCTTATAAACAAGTATCAAAAACATTTTTCAAATTATGAAACTAAATATGGTAAAAAAAAATTCCATATTATTTTTATTGATCTATAATATTGATAAGTGAATGTAATGATTATTAAACATAATCCAATTAAGGGAAACTCTAGAAATGGGAACCCATGCATTGGTATTCTATATTTGTGATTTTGGATGGATGTTATAAATACTGACTGGTATCCCATTTCTAGATATGGAAAATAAAATAAAACATTTAATTGATATGACCAAGCATGTGAGTATATGAGATGTTCAGGAAAGTTGTAGTATTTTTTGTGAGGGTGTGGAAGTAATCTGAGTGGACCAATGTATCTCATTAATGTAGTGGGGATATAAATTGTTTGAGGCAACATAAATGTGTGTTTGACAGTGTTATGATAATTGTGTAACCCGATATTCTTACTGCTTTTCAATGTGGTGTTCACGCTGTCTCCTAGGGACCAGACTTGTTTGGTTTGTCTGGGCATGCTAAGTAAGTGGTAAATGTGATCAATGAATCAACTTTATTATATTATGAATACTTTATGATCAATGGGTCATCTTTATTATATTATGATTCTTAAATCTTACATTATCGTATATTTTGTGTAGGCACATTGTGATATACATGGATAAAAGCTGGATCACATTACCGAGGAACACACCTCAGTATGTTAAGGGTTTGAATGAGTTTTTAGATTTTGTGATTTCTAATTGATCTGTTGAATGGAGAATAATATGTCCATGTCCTAAATGTAAATCTTGAACATGGTTGAAGAGAGATGAATTTTATGAACATTTAATACTGAAGCAATTCCCTGGTCAATATTTGTGTTGGAATTGGCATGGAGAATCGAACAGTACAGAAAGATTGACCACTGATGTTAATCCACATAATGAGGTCCCAAGTTCATCGACAATGGAAAATGAAATGCAAGACCTCATAAATGATGCATTCGGCACTGCAAGACACCACTATCAGCATCAAAACATATCAGAACAACCAGAAGAGGGTGCTACAAATTGCAACGTGACAAGTGTTGTTTTTGAGACTGTAACACAATTAGATCAAGATTAGAACATATCATTGGATCCTCCTCTTGATTCTGTAGAGAGAAATGTAATGGAAAACTTCATTGAGAAAAATGTGTTTCATGATTTAGTTGACGATGGAAATCAAGAGTTGTATAGTGGGTGTTTGAAATATTCAAATCTTTCATTTCTGCTGAAGTTGTACCATATCAAATGTCTATGTGGAATTACAAATAAGGAAATGTCCATGATATTGTAATTGATTCGTGATGCATTTCCTGAAGAAAAAATCCAAGAATCTTTTTATGATATGAAAAAAGTTGTTAACAAGCTTGGTCTGAATTATATAAAAATACATGCATGTCCCAATGATTGTATGCTTTATTGGGGAGATGATTAAAGTAGACAGAATTGCAAGAAATGTTCTTCTTCTAGATGGCAGTCAAAGGGTGATGTTGGAAGTCTGACTGAACATAATTTCATGAAGAAGAAGAAAATGAACACACCTACAAAGGTTTTTCATTACTTTCCTTTGAAGCCGCAATTGCAAAGATTATTCATGTAATCAAAAACCGCCAAACACATGAAGTTGAATTCTGTAGATAATAACAATGATGGGTTAATGAGACATCCATGAGATTCCCAATCATAGAAGACATTTGATTCATTACATCCAGATTTCTCAGCTGATCCAAGGAATGTTTGATTGGGATTGGCTGTCAATGGATTCAACCAATTTGGGACTTTGAGTACAAGTTATAACATTTGGCCAGTTGTTTTGATCCCTTATAATCTGCCTCCATGGATCTGTATGCAAAAATCATCTTTTATCATTTAAATGATTATTCCTGGTAAACAAATGCCAGGAAATGATATTGATGCATACTTGTAGCCTTTGATTGAAGAATTGCATGAGTTATGGAGTAACGGTGTTGAGACATTTGATGTTTCTTCTAAAACAATGTCCAAAATGCATGCTACTTTACTATGGACCAGTAGTGACTTCCCTGGGCTTGGGAATTTATCTGGTTGGAACACTTATACGGGTTTGGATTTTCCCGTTTGTAACTTTGATTTTGAGCCCAAATGGCTACCTCATAGTAGAAAATGGTGCTTCTTATGCCATCGAATATTTCTCAATGCATCTCATAGATTTCAGCTAAACAAATCAAAATTTAATGGTTTCATTGATCGTAGACCACCTCCAAAGTTGTCAACCGGTTCTAAAATATTGAAACATCTTGAAAATGTTGAAACATAATTTGGTAAGGTTCATCATTTGAATGATAGAGGAAAACGGGTCTGAAGTGCATCGTCAAGTGAAATCAGAACGCAACAATGGAAGAAAAAAAGTATATTATTCAAACTTTCGTATTGGGAATTTAATTTTTTGCGCCACAATCTTGATGTGATGTATATTGAGAAGAATGTCTGTGATAATTTGATTTTCACATTACTTAATGTTCCTAGAAATTCGAAGGATCATCTTAATGCTCACAACGACTTACAAGTAATGAACATAAAATGCAATCTCTGGCCAGATGAGAATGAAAAGTATGCTCCGGCTATTTTCGCAATGAAAAATAGGGATAAAGATACGTTCCTTCGAATTTTAAAGAATGTGATGGTATCTGATGGGTATCATAGTAACATCTAAAGGTGTTTTGACTTGAAGAATCGTAAGTTACATGGATTGAAAAGTCACGATTCACATATTTTGTTATATCAGTTACTACCATTGGCATTGCGTACATTATTACCTGAAAAAGTTACTGCTGTTGTACTCCAATTTTGCACATTTTTTAGGCAATTATGTGAGAAATTTGTACATCCATTTCATCTTGACAACCTCCAGGAGAGGTTTTTATTGACTCTTTGTTCAATGGATATGATCTTTCCTCCATCGTTTTTTACTATCACGATGCATTTAACTGTGCATTTGGTTGAAGAAGCTAAATTAGGAGGCCCCGTTCATTATCGATGGATGTATCCAATTGAGAGGTATTTTATTTATATGTTTTCCAGTTAAGTAAACAATTTTTGACATTTAAATAAATGCATAGTATTATTATTTTATTTCATAGATATCTTGGGCATTTGAAATCATACGTGAGAAATAAAGCTCAACCAGAAGGCTCTATTGCTGAAGGCTATTTGGTCGAGGAATGTCTTACCTTTTGTTCCAGGTATTTAGATGATATTGAGACAAGATTTAATCGAGTTGGACATATTGACAACACATCAACTCAATCTCAAATGCATCAGAAATCCAAAATATTTCCTGCTATTGGCCGATCAGTTGGGAGGACCTCAAATATGACACTGACAGAATTGGAATTATTACAGGCACATAGATATGTGTTTCTGAATAGTAAAATTGCAGATCCATTTATTGAAGAGTTGAGGATACAAACAAAGAGATGAATTAGAGGTCGAACACGAAATGAGAAATATATAATGAAAGTTTTGAATAAAGAGCTTGTATAATGGTTTGCATGATGTGTAAGTTCATAAATATTGCAATAAATATGAATATTAGTTTGACACATTAAATTTTTAAATATATTAAATTATATTTCTTTTTTCAGATCATGAATACTGATACTCGAGCAGACTTGTCAGAAGATTTGAAGTTTCTTGCTAGAGGTCCTATAAAGCAAGTTAGAAAGTTCGACGCTTATAATGTGAATGGCTTTAGATTTCGTACAGTCGATCGAGAAGTGGGTTTGAAAACACAGAATAGTGGTATATTTACATTTGCTGAAGTGGGATACTATGGAAAGCTGCATGATATTATTGAATTAAACTACCATGTACATTTTTCTGTTGTTTTATTCAAATTCAAATTAGTCGATATTATTAGAGGTGTTAAAATAGATACATTTCAATTTACTTCTGTGATCTTCTCTCGCTTGATGGATGTTGGTGATCATGAAATGCATGATCCATATATCTTAGCATCACAAGAAAAAATGGTATATTATGTGAATGATGCTGTGGATGAAGGGTGGAGTGTAGTTACTCACGTAATACAAAGAGATTTGTATGATATGGGTGATGAAGTGGAAGATTTGACCTGTGAAATTGAATGTCATCAACAAAAGGAAGCAGAATTATTTTTCCATCATGATATTGAGAATATTAGTCTTGCAAGGATGAATGAAGTGGATGAAGCAATCGAGCAGGAAACCGACATGATTGAAGGGGAAAATGATTGTATGTACAATTATTCATTCATGCAGCAACCACTTGTTTCATTTCTGCAGTCATTCATTATCATTGTTATATATATTTTGTTTCTTAGTACTAGGAATCTATTATCATTTTTAATTTTTTTTTCTGCACAATTTTTTTGAAATATATATTCTGAACTTAAATTTATTTGATAAAATGACAGTAATGCCAAGGAGGAAGTGGTATACTATTTCTTCTAGTTTTGCGACGGATGACGATCCATCTGGGTCACTCCCCACGACATCTGAGGCACCCACCCCTGCACTATCTCCCCCTGCACCATCTCTCACACCATCAGAGGGCCTCCCATTAGAGGCTGAGTCATCGACTCCCCCTACAGGTGCCTCATCAGTTGGGCAGTGATAGACCCCTTCCAGTTCATCCCGGACATACTGGAGGGTCACAGTCATAGGTATAAATTTTAATTAAATAAATTTATTGCATTTTGTTTATACTAATTGTTTTCTCATTGAAGACGAAAAAAATGAAACCATGGAGAAACACTTAAAAAGATAATATGTTTGGAACTTGAATGTCCAAAAGATAGTCGTGCCATTTGATTCTTATGGGGTCCCTACGGATGATGTCGCGGGGTTACATGACCAGATTATAGGTCAGTTGGCAGCGGAGCCCATTTCCCTTCCCATTTCATATGATTATTGGAGACATATGCCTCCAAACTGGAAAAATGAAGTTTTAGATTCTCAAATAAAGGTAATTTTATTACATTATGGTTTAATTGAATGTCATGTTACTAATATGTTCAAAATGAATTTCTGTATACAGATGTTCTTCCACTTCACAGTTGCTGATGTGATAGCATGGAAGTGGACTTTGAAAAGTCTTGGTAAAAAATGGAAAGATTTCAAATGGAGATTGTGGTGTGATGTCAACGATACTTCGTTGACCTTGGAACAAATGTATGACAAGCTACACATTGGGGTACCGAAAGATCAGTGGAAAGTTTTTGTCGACAGGCATCGTGATGAGAATCGGATGGTATTGAAATATATATTATTATATTATCCTCATTTTACATTAATACATGTATATGAAGAGGAGATGACATTGGATACATTACTGTTAAATTGCATTTTATTTATTTCAGGATCTCTCACGATAGAATGCATCAAATAGGGCGAAGCAAGTCATCCCTCACACGGTGGGCTCAAAAAGCTTTTCTAGAAGTCGAATGTCATTGGTAATATTTTAAATAGTTTAAATATTTATAATAAAATATTATCTATTTAATATATTGAATTTTTTTATTTATCTTTGCTTAATGTAGTCACAAAATTTAGGGCACGAAGCCTCCCAGACTGAACTGTGGTTGGATGTTCACAGAAAATCAGATGACTCTTTTGTTAATGAGCCTACCAAAGAAGTTGGGGTATGAAGTCAAATTTTTATTATAATAACTTATTATCAGTTTTTAATGTGTTAATATGTATTGATATTTTATTTATAGGTAAAAATTAAGGAACTATGGGATGCCAATCCTAGGCAGTCCTACTCAGTATCCCAGGATGACCTGGTTGCTCAAGTCCTTGGGAAGGAGCATCCTGGTAGAGTGCGTGGGATGGGTTTGGGACTCGTACCATCTGAGGTCTTTAGCAGGCCATCAGGGATTCCAGCCACATCTACTCCTAGTTATAGTCATCCCATACTTGAAGATTCTCAGAGGGATATTTCTTCTCTATGAGCCACAGTTCAAGACCAAGGGGCTCAGATATCCGCTATGCAGAAAGCATTGACTGATTTATATCAGCAAATGAGCATATATGCCCCCAGTGGTAGTGCACCGAGTGGTGGTGAGCAGGTAAATCACAAAAAAATAAAATCTTTTAGTTTTCAAACTTTTATTGGTTTTAAGTTTAATTATAAATATGCAACAATATTTAATTTTCAATATAATATTCTTACAAGTGGCAGCAGGAGATGGAGGTGGAGAGGGTGACGATGCATCATCAGACCATGAGTAGTATTGTTGATGTGTTGAACAAATATGGGAAAGTTTGGTTTGTATATATAACATGTGTGGTGTATGGAACCTTTAAAAAACCATTGGTCTTGGAGGATCTTTAGTGGCTAACCTTGAATGATCACAATAACCACAGGTGGTAAAGAGAATGATGTGTTTGTTTCATTGGTTAGATTGTCTATGGTAATAGGCTCTTTGATGTTTCTGTTGTAAATTTAGCATTGGGAATTGGACTCATTAGGGTGTTGCATGTCCAAACAGACCTTTTGAATGGATATCACTAGATCAAGATGGTTTTCTGAGGTGATTTTCATGATCATTAATAGTTTTTATGAGGCACGTAACCACATCACATGAAAACTAATGCAACTCCCTTCCCATGAAGCTTCCCTCTTTTCTAACTTTTATTTTATGAACATATTGGGAGATTATTAGATGGAATTTCATATGATAAAAAAGAATAATCATAGGGGTTTTACATGATTAATTGGGCTATTTGATGGGGCTTCACATGATCAAGAACAGATCACATGAATTTCATAACCCCTTTGCATGATGTTCCTAGGGTCATGTGATCATGAGCCTCATTGAAGTTCACATGGTCCTTGTGACCTAGGTGATTAATCTATATGTATAAATGATAGAATTTTCTTTCCTTTGGGTATATATTAATACCTATTATTTGGGAATTTTTTTGTTCCTAAAATATACAATGCTTATTTGGCTAGCGTCAAAAAATGCCCCCCCACAAAAGTGATGTTCGAAGGAACAAGGACTCTGTTATGAGGTAGGAAATGACTTCATGAGTCTCTTGTGCTTTCTCTGGTTGGAATTCAAAACATATTTTGGTCTTCTATAAGTCCATTCATATTCCTTGGGGTTCCCTATAAATAGGGGTGAGAGGCCAGTCATTTGACCAGTGACATGAAGCTACATAGCTCTCAAAACCTCCTCTCTAGTGCGATTATTTTGCAAGACAACTTTGCATGACCTTATCACAAGAACCATACAAGAAACCTAATCATGTGATCATGTCACTTGATCTCTTTCTGTGATCACCTTGTCTAATTATCTCACTTAATCAATCCATTAACTAATCAATGGTAATTTATTTGAACTTTGATGCACACCCTTGGCCATTAGTCTATCTTATGTGATTTGGTTGTCTCTTGAGGATTTTTTTCATGATCTACTAATCTTTATGTGATTCATGTGACCTTCACCTGGTAACATGATTATATGTATTAAGAAAAATCATGTGATCAAAAGATGTTTTATGGGTTATGTGATTTTCGTGACCTAGAATGGATCATGTGGTCCACATAATGTTTTCTATGTTATGCACTTATTTTGTTTGATTAGCACAACTGATTCTCTCTTAATGGTTACATATCTTCTAATATATTCTCTATTCTCTTTAAATATATCCTCTATTTCTCAAATGTCTTCTTATGTGGAAGACTGGAGAGACCTTATTTCCTGGAACCATAATGTCAATCATCAATACAAAGTATTTTATAACAATGATGTTTTAAAGGTTCTTATTCTGACTGAACATCAAAATTATCATCTATTGAACAGACTACCTTTATATAGATTTGGACATCTGGATGATAGTTCTATTCTTTACCTGAATACAACCTTTAGTCTCACGTGTTGTCACTCTGTTGACTATATTAAAATGATAGTTTCTGAGGATAGTCAGTTAATTCTGGCACCGTTCTTAGGGAAATATTATACATTTAAAAATTCACCATGGTTTTATATATTCATGATCTCACTCATCAATTGATTTCTAATATTTACTCAAACATTCTCATATTCTCTCTAGAAAACCAAAAAAGTGGCTTGAGCTGAAAGTGTGATTTTTACCCTAGTGGTAATTTCTCGGATGAATGGGCATGGCCATTTTGGGTTAGGTAGATCTGCACAAAACTCCCCTATCAATTTCATGCTATTCATCATTACGAGGAGACATATATTTTTTAGTTTATCATGTACCATAAACCATAATTCCATAGTTAGTTGATTAGTTGATGGTTTCTAGGAACCAAAACTATTTATCTAGCCCATGGTGAGGTAGAAATTGGCCTGTGAAATATTTTTAAGATTGGGGGAATACTTCTATTAGTGGAAACATATGATGAATTCCTTCCTATTGAGAATGTTTGGGATGGAAATTAATAGACTCAGACCTTATCAAGCGACATTATTTCCATTGTAAAGAAGAGGTAGAAAGAGGATTTGTACTTGCATTTGATTATTTAATTCAATGATTGGATTAATATCTTCTTTTATGGAAGTGGGGCTCAGACATCTATCGTACACCCTCATCTATGCCCTTCTTAAAAAGTTTGGAATGTCATGGGATCATTTTGCGGTACTCTAGAAGCTAGAGAGTATGCCTCATGGGGATACCAGGTGAGACTACATGTATCCCTAAGTCTTTGGTTAGCAGGATACTTGGCCATGTTTTTAAATGGAGGGATCTTCTCTGTTGGGGATTCACATTTGGGAATCTGGGTCTTCATGTTGGTTATAGAAGAATGAATGGTATAAGGGAAACCTCTCAACCTATCCATTCCAAAACTTTCTTATTTTTATCAGCATCATGGCCATTTTCAACAGGGTAATATACCTTATCAAATTAGTGACCCTTTTAAATTATTATTTTGTTGGATAGGCGATCATTTTTAGCCTTATAAGCATCCGAATACTTCCAAAATTCCTGATGCTCTATTTTGTCCCAGGATGCTAAATGTCTCTGGGGTTGAGGCAATGAATTTAGGTGATGAAAAGGTTATGAAATGATGTTTCCCATATTAGTAGTGATAGTTGATATATCATGCCTAGTTGTTGTTTGAGAATCCTATATGTCTTTCTGTAGAAGTTGATATGTGGTATGTTAATGCATGGCCCCTTTGATGTTATTAAATGATGTTTCACATATTAGTTACAATAGGAATTGGCCATGTAATTGTTTTTGAGAATTTTATTTTTCTTAGAATTCTTGTTTGGTTTGTTTTTCAGGGCAGTGGTGCAGTATAAGCAGAAATGC
This sequence comes from Viscum album, assembly GCA_963277665.1. Taxonomy (NCBI): domain Eukaryota; kingdom Viridiplantae; phylum Streptophyta; class Magnoliopsida; order Santalales; family Viscaceae; genus Viscum; species Viscum album. The sequence goes on along the minus strand of OY728127.1, from coordinate 1,348,031,757 downwards.
TATTTTTTTTCAGGTCAGAATTTCGCGGTGGTTTTAACCGCCGCAAAATTTAACAAAAACCTCCGCGAAATGAGGTAATATGACGCTTTTCTTTGACCGCCGCGAAATGCATAAAACTGCCGCTAATAGATTTCCGACATGCAGTTTAGCCGCGGTTTCTGTAAACTGCCGCCAAACCATATAGCGGCGGTTTTAACCGCCGCTATATGAAAAAAACCGCCGCTAAGAGGAGGTTTTCTTGTAGTGTGAACTCTCCTTTCAGCATTGGGATGCCCTCCCATGTACCCTATTGAGCTCATAAAACATTTATCATTACTCAATCCATTGGAGGAAGATATAGATCTTACCAGTCACATAATAAAATCATACATACACATGCCATAAGATAATAAACCATTCATCATATCATGACCCATGAAAAAAATATGGGTTTTATAAACATAAAATCATAACCCATGAAATGAAATGGGTATCATTCAAATTTCATCACATCATAACCTACATAAAATATACAGGTTTCCTAATAATTTCATTAAATCATAACCCCTGAAAAAAGCTAGCTTCAAAAGCATATAACCTATGGAAGAGAAATGAATGTCATGAGCATCATTCCATCAAAACATAAACCATTCAAGAAAGAATATAAATGGAACCTTTGGATCATTTCCTAAAAGGGAATGAGTCACATAAATGGATGACATCATAGATGGAAAATAATTTTAAAATATCTCTTCAAAAATTTCTTTTGGGAAATATCTTCTATTATTTGAAAAAGTCTCTTCAAAACATAAAACCTTTTGAAAACCATATATAAAATACTTTGAAGACATATAAAGAAAGCTTGAAATCATTTTGAAAACATTTTTCCATGAAAACTTATAAAATAATTTGAAGTCATTTTAAAAACATTTTTCTTTGAAGATAATTTTAAAACTTATAAAATAATCTTTGAAACCATTTAAATCCTTTTCTTTGAAAATATCCTTTTGAAAAATTATACAAGATGTTTTCAAAAATAATTTAAAATATTTTTAAACAAAAAAATTAGAAACCTTTTCTTTAGAAACAAATTAAAAAAACAAAAATATTAGTAAAACATTTTCCTTAAAAAATAACTTTTTAATCTTGTAAAAGAAGCTTAAAGGGAATGATGGTTATGATGGTAGGAAAATCCATACACACAAAACAATACTTTTATGCCATAAAAATGGTTAATAGATGGTGACCAAAATGCTAAATTATATAACTCTCTTCAAAGAATCAGGAAATCCTACAGGTTGTTAACCTTTCTATAGGATGGGTGTAATCTCCTTGACAATGAAGATGACGTCATTCATCATATCATTTCCTACTATGAATCCATCATCAATGGTACTGATAACAACAAAGACCTCCTTCTTGTGGTCATTCCTTTAGTGATCACTGAGGAGGAAAACACCTTCCTTATCAACACTCCGTCGGATCATTAAATCAAAGACACTGTCTTTAGTCTAAATCTCAATAGTGCTCCAGGTACTGATGGATTCAATAAAGGTTTCTTCCAACATTATTAGGATGTGATTCATATCCATGTTTGTAAACTTATAAAATCCTTTTTTTCTAATGGCGTGCTTCCTCATGCTCTTAATTCCCATTTTCTCCCCATGATCTATAAAGTGGATAATGCCTATGAGATTCAAATGTTTATGCCCATTACTCTTATTAATACTCTTTATAAAATCATCACTAAAATCATTTCTAATAGACTTTATACTATCATGGAAAAAATTGTCTCCTGGAACCAATTTGGTTTTATTAAGGGTAGATCCATTCAAGACTACATATGTATTTCCTCTGAGTGTGTCAATAACTTTAATAAAACTATCATAGGATGCAACATATCTATTAAAATTGACATTAGAAAAACTTTTGACACCATGGAAATGAGCTTTATCTTCAAAGTACTTCAAGGTTTTGGTTTTTGTGCCTCTTTTATAACTACAATCAGAACTCTCTTGAAATCAGTGTCTATCTCTATTCTGATCAATGGCTCTCCCAAGGGATATTTAAAATTCACCAAAGGTGTCACGTAATGTGACCCCCTATCTTCCATTCTCTTCTTGATAGCGGAAGACTACCTCAGTCATCTGATCAATCGTTTGGTAGTCCAGAATAAGCTGAATCCCATCCATATCTCAGGGAGTGTGAATGATCCTACTCATCTTTTTTATGATGATGACATCATCCTTTTCCTTCAAGGTGATAAAAGAAAAATTCTTAACCTCAAAACCATGCTCTCATACTATGAAGTGGTTTCTGGTCAAACCATTAGTTGGAGAAAATCCTACATCTTCTTTGGGAAGAAATTTCCTCCCAGCAGAAAATGTTAACTTATAAATGACTTAGGTATGAAAGAAGGTACACTCTCTTTCACTTATCTTGGTGTTCCTGTCTTTTGGGGTAGGCCCAAGTCTTGTCACTTGGCGACTATAGTCTACCATGTTCTAAAACATCTATCTTCTTAGAAAGGTGTCTCTCTCTATGGTAGGTAGGACATTACTTTTTAAATCCACTATTGTCTCCAAGATGGTTTAATCCATGATGTTATTCAAATGGAATGTTGGTATTATTAAAAACATGAACACCACTATAAATAATTTTACCTATACTGGTAGTATTCTAGAAAGAAAACTTGTGACTATTCCCTGGTCAACTTTTTGCAAGCCCATTGAGAATGGTGGTACTGATATAAAAAATATAAAATACTTTAATGAATCCCTTGAAGTAAGACTCACTTTGAACCTTTTTCACAATAATTCTGAAGCTATTAACTTTCTCAAAAATATATTTCTTAACAAAGTTAATACGGTAAATTCAAATTTCATTAATTCATACATTTGAACATCCATCAAACACTCTTTCAAAAATATTATGAATAATTCCAAATAGATGGTCTCTAGAGACACCTCCATGAAATTTTGGTTGGATAATTGGACCGACAATACTTTAATTTCTATGATATCTCGTGATCAAACTTCTAAAAATACCAAAATCTCTATTAGTGAAATTTTAAACCCTCAACATGATCACCTCCCTAATACTATTCTGAACGTCATTGAAAACAACTCTTTCACTTACATTAATGATTTATTAATTTGGTAACCTTCTCACAATGGTATTATTAACTCAAAAAATTTCTATAATAATTATTTCTGTGATTTTGAGAGTGAATATATCTGGATAAAATATTTCAAAAAACCTTGGATAAAAACTTTGAGATTTAATCACATATGTTGTCTTTGTAATGAACCAAAGTTTCATTAATGGAAATACCTCTTGATCTAATTAAATGTCTCTTTATGTTTATATAAAATGTAAACTTTTTTGGTTTTATGTTAATAATTTTGACCGTTGCTAATATAACCATTGAACAATGATCACATGATTAGTCTAAATATAAGGCTTTAACAAATCCAATTTACCAGACAAAAGAATAGATGGCCTAATCCAGTAGAATTTTCCCATACGAAGCCCATTTGTCGGAGCTCGGAAAAGAGGTGGCATCCTTGGGATTCACTCTTGACCAAGCCCAAGCTGAGATTCATCATGTCAAGCTCGAATGGGACCCTATACGGGAAAAGTGGAAGTTGATAGAGATTACCACTCGAGCAATGTTATCCAAGCCACCCCAAGAGTCTGTCACTATCGCACACCTTACCCTTAGGTCTTATGTGGATTTTTTAAGGGGTTATGTAACGAATCGATAGTACTATGTTCAGGTACATTATTTTTTGTATATAAAAATGTATATACTTTCTTGTCATTATTGATACATTGTAAATAGTTTTTAAAGTACAAATAGTGTTTTTAATTATTATTTAATTAAGAAATATATTTTATTAAATTAATGGATTTTTGAATTAAATATTATTTTAATAAAATATTATTTTTATTATTAAATTAATTTTTATTAAAAATAAATGATATTATAATTTTATGAATGCAATTATAATTTTTATTAAGGTTTGAAATCCATTTCTTTCAAAACACGGGAATTTTCGATAAATGTCAGTTTTTATTTTATAAGTGAAAATTAACATATTTAGAAAATTATTTAGATAAAATAAATGTTATTTATGGAATCAGGATGACTAAATTATCCAACAATGAATTTTTAATAATTTTCTGAGATAGTCAAATTTTTGGGTAAAAATTAAATACCATTTAAATATATAATGTGTTTTATGACATCATAATGACCCAATAGTTATGTAATAAAACACTATAAGCTTTATGTTCTTCCAATATATGTTTTAACATTAAAATAATGTAATTTTGGGTTTGTTTGACTTACTTTTGAAATCATTAATGGACCCCTCAAGACTTATTAAAGACCTTGTCTTTTTAAATTAATTTCCATGGGAGTGTGACTCACCTCCACATAAGCAACCCTATTATTTTTAAGAAGTTCGGACTTTGTCCTTATAAAATATTTTTTTCCTATTCCCTTTTCCAAAAACCATGGGATGGTTTGTGGTTTGGATTAATTTAATGTATGGGGTCCCAAACCTAAATAATAAAGAATTCTCTCACCTTTCCAATATAAACCCACCCAAGCTCCCACTTCCTCCTCACTCAAAGCCTTTGGAGTTCGTCAAACATCTTCCATAATCTATCTATAATCCTCCCAAGGTGCCCCAAGCTCCCAACAAGCCCCTCACAAGCCTCTCTCTAGCCTTTGGAAGCACACTTCCAAGTAAGGGTTTTTTATTCCTTTCTCATTTTTTGTCCAATTTTCTTTAAGTTGTTTTTACCTTTTTAATTTCAATTATGAATGTTGGGGTATGGTTTTGAACCTCCATCATACTTCCCTATTTATGTTTTAATGATGGGATACCCATTTCTCTCTCATTAAATGCCTCACATGTACACCCATTACTATGCCAAAATTCCGAAAGGAACTTCTCTCTCTTCTTTTACATTCAAGAAATAATTTTGTATCATGAATATAAATTCCATTACAATTGTTTGGAAATGTATCTATATGACTCCCTTACTGTCTATTTCATGTAAATATAATTAGACACCCTTTCTCTCTCATCAAACCATTTTTATGAATTCTTATGTCACGCCGTTACGCTGCCGAAATCTCACCAATTTTCTAAGCCAATGCCATTGTGTAGTGAATACCATGCTCATTTCTCCATCAAGGGTATTCACATTTATGCACATTTACTTATTGATTATAAAGTGTCATGTATGAATTCCACATTACTTTATCATGGAATAAATGATTATGTTTTATGAATCCATGATTTATGATCCATGTGGCACACTTCTGCATGAAATGAAATGTTTAAGAAGTGTGCGCCCTTATAGCACTCCAATGCATTGGGTAATGTATAGTATCATGATACGTCATGTGCAATGAGTATTGACTCATTCTAATTCAAGTACAATGAGATTTTACTCATGCTTCATGTGCAATGAGGATTTACTCATGCTCTATGTTCAATGGGCCTTGGCTCATTCTAATTCCAAGTTAAGTGTTGTTTCCACATTTCCATGTTATGATTATCATGCTTTATCATGCCTTTATGTTCATGTTTCTCTTGTGATCTATTGATATGCCTATTGTATAACATGTATTTTACTCTTCATATATTCCATGTGTATTCCCTTACTGGGATTTATAGCTCACCCTTTTCTTATGCACATCCTCAGGTTATCCCATGAAATGCTAAGTACGAGGGAATGTAGTGGTCATGTAAAGGATGTTTTAAATAAAGATGTTGTATTTCATGTTTTAAGTTTTTATGTAATGATCCTAAGCCCCACAAACACTAAACCTCTCGATCTTCTTCTTTTATCAAGTGAAGTTTTATGTAATAAATCATGTTTAAGTTTGTTATAAAAGCAGGGTTGTCATAGTTGGTATCAGAGGATAGGTTTAGTTATTTTTGGGATTAGGATTAGAAATCCCTAGTAAATCCTTATAGACAAGACTAAGTATAATAAAAACATCCCTAAGTTTTGGTAAGTACAGATTAAGTGCTTTATCAAGATAATACATCCCTGTCTGGATACGAGCAGGTAGAGGCGGCTCTGGAACAGATGTATCCTAGGGGTAAAACCCGAAAACACCGCTTTGAGTTAGACTCGAACAGAAATTGGTGCACGAAAATGGGCCTTGCTGCACTCTTGGTTAAGACACTCCCGGGGGATATGTTTTGTTAAATTCAAAATCTTTGTATGAACCCTTATTAAGGGAAATAAAAAAAATTCCCCTAAGAATATATGTTATAAAGTAGATCATGAAAAGCCTAGATTGAATCCTACAGACTCATGAGTTAAGGAAATAAAATTTTATTTATAAGTCATCAACTTTTGTCTTTAGATTACCCTTTATGTGTTACCCTTAACTTTCCTTTTATTCCAGCCAATGGCCGGTAATAGGAGGACTCGGGATAACAACCATTGTGAAGATCAGTGTGATGACTGTACTACTGAGATGCCCAATGCAATGGGAGCGGGAATCGCGAACTTTGTCACGCTTCTCTCTCAGTTAACTCATGTTTTGAATAGAAATATGGGTGAAGAGGAATGTTCAACCCCCCCTAAGAAATAAAAAGTCTCTATCGAGAGCTTTATGAGACAAATGCCTCCTACTTTTAGTGGATTATCCGATCCAATGATCGCTGAACAATGGATCAACTCCATTGAAAAGATATTCTCCATCCTTCAATGTTCTGAAAAAGAGAAGGTTCTCCTAGAGGCTTATCATATGGAGGGTGAATCTGATCAATGGTGGACATTGATCAAAAATATGAAGCCTGAAGAGGAGATCGTGGCGTTGGAATGGAAGGATTTTTGGAAGATGTTTTTCAATAAATATTTTCCGCGCACCCTCCGGCTTAAGATGGAAAGGTAATTCCTTTTCCTCAAGAAAAAAGTTAAAGAATCTGTTGGAGCGTACGAGGAAAACTTCACAAGGCTTTCAAGATACGCTTTTGGCTTTGTCGTTACCCCTGAATGCAAGTTTGGACACTTCTTTGGTGGGCTGAAGCCTAGCTTGCAGAAAGCATTAGCGATCCGTTACTTTGACAAGCTATGAGGAAATTGTCTGATGTGCCCTCAAGGTCAAAATGGAGATCGTAGAATCACATGGATATCATGGGGACAAGAAGCGTAAGGTGGACTTCAATGCTGGTGGTCCGATGGATAAATCCAACGGTTCTAAGAAGATCCAGAACCCTACTTGTCAAAAGTGTGGTAAGAAGCACCCTGGAAATTGCCTTAAGGGGATGAGGAAATGCTTCAGGTGTGGAAGAGAAGGGAACCTAACTGTTAATTGTCAGCAAGAAAGACCTTTGGCTATGACAGAGGAGAAGAACGCTCCGTTCTAACCTCAACGCGTTGTTCAATGCTACAAATGCAAAGAACTAGGTCATTTTTAAAATCAGTGCCCTAATCCAAGGGTTTTCAGAGGCAACCAACAACCTCCAAGGTAGAAATGAAGAGATTTTTCCATCACTTCTGCTGAAGTGAACACTGACAACGAAGTGGTGACAGGTACACTAGTTATTCATTCAAGAATAGTGAACGTACTTTTTGATTCAGGTTCTACACATTCTTTTATATCTCGAAAGTTTAGTAGAAAAATCCTAGCACCACCACAAATCATGGAATTGAAGATGTCGGTGAGTACGGAAAATGGGGCAATCATTGCATCCCATGAATATAAGTCCTCCCCTGTTTTAATCTGTGGATTGAATTTCTCGGCGAACCTCGTCATACTCCCTCTGGTGGAATTTTATGCAATTCTTGGCATGGATTGGCTTTCCTTATATAGAGCCAACATAAATTGTCGGTAGAGGGAAATCACACTCCATATGGAGAATCGACCCCCGATTCTTCACAAGTGTAAGGAGGAAGATGAATCTCCTTTAGCTCCATCATCTCAAGCATGGATATTTATGCCTTATGAGCATGCATATCTAGCTCAGATGATTGAGTCCAAGGAAGAAACCATCCTTGAAGAAATGCCTATTGTGACGGAATTCGCTGAAGTGTTTCCCGAGGAAATGCCTGGTCTTCCTCCTAGAAGAGATGTTGAATTCTCAATTGAAATTATACCCAGGTCATTACCAATATCCAAGAATCCATATAGAATGGCTGTTGTAGAGCTTGAAGAGCTGAAGAAACAACTATAAGAGAATTTAGATAAAGTTTTTATACGCCCAAGTGCTTCACCATGGGGTGCACCAGGCCTCTTCATCAAGAAGAAGGATGGGTCAATGCGGCTTTGCATTGATTATCGTGAACTTAACAAAATCATGATAAAGAAAAAGTATCCTCTCCCACGAATTGATGACTTGTTTGATCAGCTGCGTGGAGCACAATACTTCTCCAAGGTGGACTTGCGGTCAGGATATTATCAAGTAAGGCTGAAGAAGGAAGATATCCTCAAGACTATTTTTTGCACAAGATACGGGCACTATGAGTTCATAGTAATGCCTTTCGGACTCACTAATGCTCCATAAATCTTCATGGACTTGATGAATAGAGTCTTTAGAGATTACCTAGACAAATTTTTGGTAGTCTTTATAGATGATATTCTAATATTCTCCAAAACAAAGGAGGATCATGAGGAGCATTTAAGACCTATACTAGAGACTTTGCGCAAGGAGAAGATCTATGCAAAGTACATCAAGTGTGTGTTCTGGTTGAAGGAGGTCTCATTCTTGGGTCATATAATCACAAGCAATGGGATATCTGTGGACCCCTCCAAAACAGATGCAATTGAGGGATGGATGAGACCAACATCGGTAACGGATATCCATAGCTTCTTGGGGTTAGCTGGATGTTATCGACGATTTGTGAGAAATTTCTCATGATTGTCCAACCCTCTTACCAAGATAACTCAAAAGGGAGTAAAGTATTCTTGGAGTGATGAATGTGAAGAAAGATTAAAGGAGTTGAAAAGGAGGCTTATCACTGTGCCTGTGCTCACTTTACCCACAAGTGGGGAACTTTTTGTGGTATTCAGTGATGCTTCAAAGAAGGGCTTAGGCTGTGTGCTGATGCAGAATGATAAAGTGATATCCTATTCCCCAAGGCAGTTGAAAATCCATGAGCGAAACTATCCAATGCATGATCCGGAGTTAGCGACAGTGATCTTTGCCTTGAAAATCTGGCGGCATTATCTATATGGGGAGAAATGTGAGATATATACTGACCACAAGAGTCTTAAATATATATTCACACAGATTGAGCTTAATATGCGCCAGAGAATATGGATAGAGATCATCAAGGATTATGACTGTTCAATACATTACCACCCTGGGAAAGCGAACAAGGTGGCAGATGCCCTAAGTAGAAAGGACCCAGAAATTCTATCAATGATGAGAATTGAGAAGGATCCAATCTTCTGAGACTTTATAAAGATGTACATGGGAATCATAAAGAAGATAACATCATAAATCCTTTCACAAATTATTTCTCAACCATCGCTTTTGGAAAGGTTAAAGGATGATCAAAAGGATTATGTAGGAATTCAAGAAAAACTAGAAGCTATCAAAAAGGGAAAATCCTCGGAGTTTAATGTTAATGAAGAATGAATTGTGCAGTTTGGGAAAAGACTATGTGTTCCATCAAGTCCGGAGCTGAAGAAGGAACTTTTTGATGACACACATAGTTTGAATTTCTCTATTCTCCCAGGAAGCAAAAAGATGTATTAAGATCTCCAAGAAAACTTTTGGTGGGATAATATGAAGAAGGAGATCGCTGAATATACATCAAAGTGCCTGGTGTGTCAGCAAGTGAAGGAAGAGAGGAAGAAGTCTAAGGGGATGATGCAACCATTGCCCATACCAGAATGGAAATGGGAGAACATCACCATAGACTTTGTCACCGGACTTCCGAAGACATCCAAAGGCAACAATGCAATCTGGGTTGTTCTGGATCATCTTACAAAGACTGCACACTTCATTGATATTTGGGAGGATTTATCATTGGATCAACTGGCACGGATATATATCAGGGAAGTGGTAAGGTTTCATGGAGTACCACTATCTATTGTTTCTGACCGAGATCCAAGATTCACCTCTATGTTTTGGAAGAGTCTTCAACATGCTCCGAATAATGAACTGAACTTCAGTACGGATTATCATCCTCAAACTGATGGCCAATCCAAGCGGACTATCCAAACACTTGAGGACATGTTGAGAGCGTGCGCAATGGACTTTAAAGGAGGATGGGATCAACATCTTCCTCTAGTTGAGTTCTCTTATAATAACAGTTTCCACTCAAGCATCCAAATGGCACCATATGAAGCCCTTTATGGGAAAAGGTGCATAACACTGACGTGTTGGGATGAGGTCGGTGAATGTAAGCTGCTTGGACCAGAAATGGTCAAGGAAATGGTAGAGAAGGTGAAAACCATTCAGCAGTATATCAAGGCATCTCAGAGTCAACAGAAGAGTTATGCAGATAATTGTCGACGAGACCTTGAGTTTAAAGCCGGAGACATGGTTTTTCTATGGATATCTCCATGGAAGAAGGTCATGAGGTTTGTAAAGAAAGGGAAGTTAAGTCCAAGGTACATTTTCCCCTTCAAGATTCTTGATCGTGTTGGGGCTATAGCCTATCGACTAGCACTTACACCTACTATGGCCAATGTATATGAGGTCTTTCATGTATCCCTCTTAAGGAAGTACATACTGGACCCTTCACATGTACTCTCTTCTGAGGTGGTACAATCAGAAGATGATCTTTCTTATGAGGAGAAACCAGTGAAGATCTTAGATCGTAGAGAAAAAGTTCTACGAAATAAGACAATACCCCTCGTCAAGGTGTTGTGGAAAAACCACAAGTTTGAAGAAGCGACTTAGGAATAAGAGTAAATGATGAAGCTGAGTTACCCACATCTGTTTTAGTGTGGGAAATGGAAAATTTCAAGGGCGAAATTTCTTAAGGGGGAATATTGTAACGACCCAAAGTTTTATTAATGTAAATCCCTCTTGATCTAATTAAATGTCTCTTTATGTTTATATAAAATGTCAAATTCCTTGGTTTTATGTGAAGAATTTTGACCGTTGCTAATATAGTCATTGAACAGTGATCACATGATTAGTATAAATATAGGGCTTTAACAAATCCAATTTACTCAGAAAAAAGAAGCGATGGCCTCATCCAGTAGAATTTCCCCATACGAAGCCCATTTGTCAGAGCTCTGAAAAGAGGTGGCATCCTTGGGCTTCGCTCTTGATTAATCCCAAGCTGAGCTTCATCATGTGAAGCTCGAACGGGACCGTCTACGGGAAAAGTGGAAGTTGATAGAGATTACCACTCGAGCAATGTTATCCGAGCCACCCCAAGAGTCTGCCACCATCACACACCTTACCCTTATGTCTTATGCAGATTTTTTAAGGAGTTATGTAACGAATCGATAGTACTATTTTCATGTAAATTATTTTTTGTATATAATAATGTATATACTTTCTTGTCATTATTGATACAATGTAAATAGTTTTTAAAGTACAAATAGAGTTTTTAATTATTATTTAATTAAGAAATATATTTTATTAAATTAATGTATTTTTTAATAAAATAATATTTCTATTATTAAATTAATTTTTATTAAATATAAATGATTTAATAATTTTATGAATGCAATTATAATTTTTATTAAGGTTTGAAATCCATTTCCGTCAAAACCCGTGAATTTTCGATAAATGTCGGTTTTTATTTTATAAGTTAAAATTAACATATTTAGAAAATTATTTAGATAAAATAAATGTTATTTATGGAATCAATATGTCAAAATTATCCAACGGTGAATTTTTCATAACTTCCTGAGACAGTCAAATTTTTGGGTAAAAATTAAATACCGTTTAAATATATAATGTGTTTTATGACATCATAATAACCCAATAGTGTTGTAATAAAATACTATAAGCTTTATGTTCGACCAATATATGTTTTACCATTAAAATAATGTGATTTTGGGTTTGTCTTACTTACTTTTCAAAGCATTAATGGACCCCTCAAGACTTATTAAACACCTTGTCTTTTTAAATTAATTTCCATGGGAGTGTGACTCACCTCCACATAAGAAACCCTATTATTTTAAGAATTTCAGACTTTGGCCTTATAAAATATTGTTTTCCTCTTCCCTTTTCCAAAAACCATGGTATGGTTTGTGGTTTGGATTAATTTAATGTAAGGGGTCCGAAACCTAAATAATAAATAATTCTCTCACCTTTCCTATATAAACCCACCCAATCTCCCACTTCCCCCTCACTCAAAGACTTCTGGAGTTCGTCCAAACTCTTCCATACTCTCTCTAGAATCCTCCCAAGGTGCCCCAAGCTCCCAATAAGCCTCTCAAAAGCCTCTATCTAGCCTTTGGAAGCACACTTCCAAGTAAGGGTTCTTTCTTCCTTTCTCATTTTTTGTCCAATTTTCTTTAAGTTGTTTTTCCCTTTTTAGTTTCAATTATGAATGTTGGGGTATGGTTCATAGCTCCATCATACTGCCCTCTTTATGTTTGAATTATGGGAGACCCATTTCTCTATCATTAAATTCCTCCCATGTACACCCGTTACTATGCCGAAATTCCGAAAGGAACTTCTCTCTCTTCTTTTACATTCAAGCAATACTTTTGTATCATGAATCTAAATTCCATTAAAATTGTTTGGACATGTATCTATATGACCCCATTACCTTCCATTTCTTGTAAATATGATGATACACCCCTTTATCTCTCATCAAACCATTTTTATGAATTCTTATGTCACGCCATTACACTGCCGAAATCGCACCGATTTTCTAAGCCAATGCCATTGTGTAGTGAATACCATGCCCATTTCTCCATCAAGGGTATTCACCTTTATGAACATTTACTTATTTATTATAAAGTTTCATTTATGAATTCCACATTTCTTCATCGTGGAATAAATTATTATGTTTTATGAATCCATGTTTTATGATCCATGTGGCTCACTTATGCATGAAATGAAATGTCTAAGAAGGGTGCGCCCTTATAGCGCTCCAATGCATTGGTTAAAGTATAGTATCATGATACGTCATGTGCAATGAGTGTTGACTCATGATAATTCAAGTGAAACAAGGGTTTACTCATGCTTCATGTGTAATGAGGATTTACTCATGCTCTATGTGCAATGGGCATTGGATCATGCTAATTCCATGTTAAGTGTTGTTGCCACATTTCCATGTTATGATTATCATGCTTTATCATGCCTTTATGTTCATGTTTCTCTTGTGATCTATTGATATGAATATTGTCTAACATGTATTGTACTCCTCATGTATTCCATGTGTATTCCTTTACTGGGCTTTATATCTCACCCTTTTCTTATGCATGTCCTCAGGTTATCCCATGCAATGCTAAGTACGAGGGAATGTAGTGGTCATGTAAAGGAAGTTTTCAATAAATATGTTGTATTTCATGTTTTAAGTTTTTATGTAATGATATTAATCCCCAAATACACTAAACCTCTCGATATTCTTGTTGTATCAAGCGAATTTTTATGTAATAAATCATGTTTATGTTTGTAATAAAAGAAGGGTTTTCATAGTCTTGCTCACAACAGAGTTTCCACTGAAATTTGCCTCCAATATTTTGGAATCCAGCTCTTCTATAAGTTTAAAATATGTAATCAACATGGAGAATATGTTAACCATCTCTTCCTTTCTTTTTCTCTTGCTTCTTCTCTTTGGAACTATATTATTGACATTTTTCAATGCAGATGGTTGATTCTGGACTCTGTCAAAACTCAAATAAAGAAATTTGCTGAAATGGAAGGATCTCAAAAAACCAGGAACCTTTTCCTTGTTGTAGTTGTTGAGCTCTACCTTGAGATTTGGTATTATTAGAATGCTATTATTCATAACAATTACTCAATCAAAATGCAGGTTGGATGCAGATCCTTATTTCCACACATGAAGCTGCTTTGATGCAAAAGAGACATTTCGACAAAACCGTGAATGACTTTGGAATCCTAAAAAGTATAGTGATTAACAAAACTCTCTATCAACCATATCTCAAACTAGATGTGTTCTAGAGATCTATTCTCCTTGTATGGATCAGAATCAATATTTATGGCCTGACCAATGTGGGAGTAAATCAAGACATTACCTGGTTCGAAGACATCGTCGCTGCTCTTATTTCATTTCATGAAAGAGATTGTAATATGATACCATATTTTAGACTCCTATAAAATTTCTTTTAATAATAATTGTGCTTTGGTTGTTTTGGTCCAAGGTATCACCTTTAAAAAAACACAATCATAAACAATATTGACAAATAATGAGATTATTTCAATAAACTCTTACCACATGGTAACTATGAATCATACTACCCATGTAAGAAATTGAAATTAAATGGAGCTTAAAAATATCATGAAAAAAATAATATTCATGATATAACATGTTAAAGTAATTATATACACCTCATATGAAAATATAGGTGCATAACATGGCATGTGTCTCAAAAAAGACTAATTGAGAAAAAATAACTTTACCAATTTGGTGACTTTTAAAACATAAACCCCATGAGAGAAAGATCATAAAATGGATATGTAAATACTCATAAATTTAGGTATAATATTCATATAATACATTCATTGGAAGTATATATACCACACAAAATAAATAAGAGGTGTATAAAGCATGTATCTTATTGAAACAAAATGTGAGATTTAATTCTCTTACCTTATGTCTTAACTCTCTTAGCAGTCACACAAACCTACTATATAATAAATATACATTTATTATACATATTTAAAAAATCATATTTTTATATCTAATACCATATATTATTTTTTATGGCTTTATATTACCTATTTTTTAACAATTCCAAGTTAAGGTTTCACTTCGGGTAATATCCACTTTGTTTTTCAGATGTGTCTTAATTTGTTATATTTTTTCACATAATTTTATCATGATTTAATGAATGTAAACAATTAAATAAATATCATGTATAATCATTATATATTTCCTTATAATAAACAATATAATATAGATATATGAAATGGAATACACCATTCATGGAGACGGAAGGTCATATGTATGCATGAACGTTCTTTAAATTTTTATTTGTAGTATTCAAAGAAAGAAATTAAATAAAATATATGTATATATATATATAATAACATTATACTGGAATTACTATTTCATATTCATCATATAATTTCACCAAACCCATCCTTAAAATGTTTCATATAGTGTGTGAATGAATGACATCGCTTTTAGGGGGTTGTAGTCTACACTTCTCCAAACAAAATTATCATATTTACATAAAATTGAAAGCATGAAGGTTGGATTTATATAATAAACAAATAATTAAAAATATATCATATAAAAACAGACTTTCCACCATAATTCCCAACCATGAGATGTGGTAAAGGTAAAACGAACAACATCATTTCGTGAGGTGGTAGTTTGTCGTACACAAGAACGATAATTTTATTACCCATTCTATGAAAGTGTGTCTAAGTTATGGTAGAACCCTTAGAATAAAAACATATAAGTATATTATGTATAAAGTTTTTATTATATGATCATTGAATAAGAATAATTGAGGTGGAGGGGAAATAAAATAAATGAAATGAGGTTGAGGAAGGATGTTACCTCTTCTTTGAGTAACTCATTTTTGTTTGCACCAAAGGCATTACTAGTCTATTTTTCTACCAAAATGGTGGCTTAAAAAGGAAGGGTGGGATTTTTTGAAGTTAATTTCATAGATATTTTCTAAACCTAAGTGGTTTGTGAGGTGTGAAGAAGGGGGAGAGCTGGTGGCCTTTATAGGGAAGGGAGGATATACACTTGGCATTTTTTAAAAAAAATTAGGTGTACCCACATTTTTACCTACAAAAAGTAATAAAAAACCAAAAAAACTCAATAATGTAAGGTTTATGGCTGAAATATGTTCATACAATGGGTTTTGGAAAAGTTTATAGTTCATTTTTACCTTGAATTTATGGTTAATGTTAAACTTAATTTTACCTTAATCATTGTAATTAATCTTAATCACATTCACTATTCTTTTTGGTCAAAAATTATGTTAATATTGTTAGACTATAAATATCATAATAATTAAAACCTTCTATGTCTATTTTTCAAAATTCAATTCACATAATCAGAAAAATTAAGTTTAATGCTAAGATCGCAAGCATAGAGAGAAATCGAGTTTTTAAAGTGAGAATGTTCGAAAGTTTATTATTATTTTATTTCAAAATTCGATATAAAAATATTAAAATTACCTAAATTGTATTAACATATGTATAATTGACATAATTTTACTTCAAAAAAACTTAAAATATAATTTAACTATATAAATAAATTAGACAAAAAATCAGTTTTGAATTAAAATTAAGTATTTTTTTATTATTCATCTAAAATTATGTTTCTTAGAAAAATACCAAAAATTCACACTAAGATAATTTTGAAATTATAAAATGAAAAATTATATATATTTTATCAAATTAAATTTCAAAAGGTGTCTAAAATTAATTTCACTACTATTCATAAATGAATATAAAATGTAGTTCTTCTGAGAAAATAGTATTTTTAAACATTTGAAGACTACCAATAATTATATTTCTTATTATCACCCTTATCAATAATATTTTAAAAGTAGCTATTACTATTAATATTAATAAATTTAATAGTTATATTATATTTATCTGGTTTAAATAATTATAAAAATAAAATTATGTATCGTAGAAACTCATTATTATGTGCAACGCATGCCAAGTCGGTGTTGCACGTAGCGCAACCCAAGTCGGCGTTGTGTGTAGTGAAAAACAATCTAGGGGTATCATATAATGAAAGATTAAAATTTTTTAGTGTACCAAGAAATAATAACTTGGTTCTTTCATATAAAAAAATTTATATTCAGTGTTGTGTGAAATGAAAAATATAAAAAAACAATATTAAATTAATTTAAAGAAAATATTTCACAAAAACTCAAGGTGTTACATTCTTCCCACGTTAAAATGAATTTCACCAAAGAAAATTTTCTAGTTTATCAAAGGTTTAATACTTTAAAGTCCCATTCATAGAAACCCACATTATAAAAATTAATACTAAAACTTCCTTTAAAAAAATAATTTTGGAAACAAAATGGTTATCCAAAGTGACACCTAACTAGGTTTTCACATAGGAAACCAAAGGTGGGAAGTGAAATGTGGAAATTAAAGATAAATATAAATATAAATTTCTATAGGATAGGGATAGAGAAATTTTTCAGGAGAAATTTAACAATCACAAAGCCATAAACCCGCGATGATCTAATAGACCATTTGATTCATCAGAAAAACAAGGTACTAGGATAACCTTTTCAGTTTCATGATTCTTTCACTATATTTGATTAATTTTCATGATAAGTTATACTAATATGATTTTATTCCCTTGAATAATTAAAATATCACCCTTTGGTGATGTCTTCAATAATTTCAACTTATCCTCTTTCTCCAAAAATGATGGTGGATTTTTCATTCCTAAAGCACTAAAAAATAATGATATCCATGATAAGTCATATCATATCTATTTAGTTACCATCAATGAATTTTTTTTAGAGAAAGTTATCCAATATACATAAATCCTCATGTGGTGAGATAATACTTTAATCTCATAAACATCATCCGAAGTTTAACTTAAACATTCCATAAATGGTTAACTGTATAACACTTTTGAAAGATGAAATTCCAAAGATTTAGAATAAAAGTCACTAAATCATCTTAACATTGATCCCCCATATATTATAATGTATCTCTTCATTGTCACGTTCCAAACATGTGAATTACTTCATCATATATTCTCTTGAAACATGGTAATAACTTGAATTACTATAAATCCTTTTGGAAAACATGAAATCTTCCTTATACCAAAGATTTATTGATATATTTCTTAAATCCAAGAAGTTGAAAACTTAATCTATGATAATATAAACCACATTTTCACCAAATCCTTTATTATCTATAAGGTAATAAGTACAATCACATTTACATATTCATGTCCAACATATCTTTATCCAAACATCATTATCTCAACATTAGGAATAAATTAAGGGTTATCTTCCCTTAATCAAAATATCACCTTTCCATAAAATCACTTTTCTACCTCATAGGAACCATTCAAAATATCCTTTAAAATCATAAATGAAAATATTATACTAAAAATTCTTATATATTTCATTATTTTTATAATATAATCTTTGAATTCCATAACATATACACTTCAATATTTCATCTTTATTCTTAAACCATTACTCAAGTTTCATCAACTTATTCCTTAATACCTCTTTCCTAGAATATGACATAAAAATCATTTCTAAAAATTTATCAAACTGAATTTAATAATTCTTATCAACAATACTATTATAACATCACATAACTTTCATATGTCTTTCTTGGTCTCTTCATTATCAGTAGAAAAAACCATTAATTATACCACCTTGCTGATTTTCTTCATGATACATCCACATAGGACATAAATTTTCACAATTCCCATGATTTATATTTTTAAAGCATTCATCAATTGATAATACATTAGGGAGGCCAACATTACCATCCTTTTTTTATATTAACTTTTCATTTTTCCTTTAGTATTTACTTGGATTGTGATCTTCTTTTCCATAGTAAAAACATCTTCATGTTCTCCTGATACATTCACTTAGTTGTTTCTTCGCACATTATTGACATGTAGGAAACTGAATTTTATTTTTTTGAAGGTATTCACTACCCAAACTCTCAGTATTCTATTTCCTTATCTTATTTTGTGAGTCTGAGATATAGTTAAGGTACTCATTTATAATCATTTCCAATGAAAACTGATTAGGCATGATTACAACATCCTTCAATAAAGTGATCATACAATTTGAAAACCAATCATAACGTTTTCAGTCACATTCATCATTACCCCGGTTCCTTATGCCTCCCACAATTGACTTAAGCCAGAAATCATAGGGTAAGATACAACCACATTATCATGAGAAATCACTTATAGGATTTATAAATTTTGTAACATTATTTAACCAATGAAACCTTGGGTTTATCCTATGTTATTTATATACAACTTATTTTTTAATCCTTTATGATGGTTCATGAAGAGATTGTGAATTCTCAAATCAAGTACCCCGAGAGTGTCAAACTAGGTATGCAGCAAGGCTCATTGTCTTGTACCAGGTTACCCCAAGTCAGGCCCAACGTACCTTGTCAGATTTGTTACCCCTAGGTAAATTGTTTCCATATACACACCCACTTACATTATCTAAACACGTATGTATTTCCAGGAACCCACTCACTCGACCCTTTACCAAAATTCCAAAAAATTTCTTATACTTTTCCTTATCCTTAGACTTATCCTTACACATGTACTTATGGTTCTCACTAAGGTTTTCTCATCCTAGTTTCCAAAGGTTAACTAAACCTTCTATGTAATACCCCAACCCCAGATGCCCAGAGCTAGTTCATTATTTTATGACATTGGTATGATCACAATAAATCAAATCCCGAAGGACCGATCAGTTTAGTGGACTTAGAAAAACTAGATACAAACATAAGTTTTACATTACATCATGATATAAAAAGTAACATAGTATTTCCATTGAAAACACTCATATCTCATAGACCATACCTATAGTTCAGTAATAATATACCTCTTCACATCCTAGGGAAAATGAAACATAAGAAAGGGGGGAGCTCATATGCTCATTAAGGATAAACAATATAGAAGAAGTAGTCATAAATAAGAATAAAACTTTAATGAAAGGTATAAAATAGAAACACAGGCCTTTTAAACATAACCTTGGGCATAATATGGAAATAATTAATCAAATAAACCCATTTAAACATTCATGTGGATATTATACTAGTCGAATAATCACATGTAATGTCGACAACTAATCTCATAAAGAGGGAATCCATAATGTTGAGCATCAAAACCATACCATCAAGGTCTCATGCTAAAACCATACATAAATAAGTAAAAACCCAAACTAGATTGTCTCATGAGACCTAACAATTCATTGAGGGGCTATAGCGGGCCATTCCCATCATTTAATAAGTCTAATGTATTCCTCTTATGAAAGGAGTAAAACATAACCAACATAAACATTCATATTAAAACTAGAATATGAAATATTAGTACATTATCCATAAACCATAAATGGTATAAAAGTAGCACATCCATAGTCAAACTATTCATAAACCCTTAAATAAAATATTATAGGTCATATCATGTGAAATCAGTCTCAATTAAACATAATATCAAATGAAGGATTTTGAAATAGATGAAAATGTTTTAGTAAAATCATTAGAAACTTCTTTAGAAAAATACCCCTTTGTGGAACATAGTTTTTTAAAATTTCATACAATTTAAAATAAAATATTTTTATTGAAAATAATCCTATAATCTTCTAAAGGAATATTAAAAAATGTTAAGGCATCACAACAGTGAAAAAATCCACTCACTCTGTATAAGTAAAAAATGTTCTTCTCGTACTTTGTCAAAAAAAGTCAAACAAAGTACCTCGTAAGGAAAAGGAAAAAAAGTTTCCTTTCATAAAATAGAATATGGGTAAAAATGTATTTAAACAATTTTAAAAGAATAGTATGAATTTTTTTAAATACAATCTTTAGAATCATGGACATGGATGATAAATATGTCCTTGTAAATTCTTACACAAAAGCAATCCTGGATAATAAAGAGATTGCGAAATTAACCCTCACCTCATACCATACTTTAGTAGAGGGTGTGTTAAACTCCTTTATAAGGGATAAATAATGTTATTAATTTATACTAGAACTATATAAGTTATTTATGATATCATATATGATCCTCTTATATCATTTTCTTAATAATATTATATTATTATCATTATTTCATTTGTGAACTGCTTCATTTTATTATGTTTATTTTGTCATGTAAGCCTTGTTTATTATTCATAAGATATATATTATTTATACTCAAAAAGATATTAAGTTCATAAATATTATATTCATTCATTATATACATTTTCATAATCATTATTAAATGGTTGTAGTGGAGGATGAATCTCAACACACTATGGAGATGGTAGGCCATACGTACACACGAGCAGTGGTATTATTCCGTAATGATAAAGGGTATGGAGTTGAATGGAATATAAATAATATAGTAGAAATATCATTCCATATTTATTATTTACAAAATTTATATTCATTTTTATACCCATAAAACTAAATTATATATGAAAAACAGTTTACACCACGACGTGGGGACGGTAAGCCGTACGTACACACGCATGGTGATATTGTTTTTCATAGGATGGGTAAAGGGAGGAATATGGGTGTACCATAATCATAAAAACATCTCAAAATATATTATACTCTGGATTTATTAATTTATTATGGAAATAAATTTTGAAAAGGAAGTAGAAGAAGGAAATAAATTTGAAAGAGTTGGTAAAATAATTACCTCTTCTTTGAATGTATCATTTTCATTTGCACAAAAGGACTCATTAGGATGGATTTATTCAGTAAGTATTACCTCTAGGATGAAGTTATTGAATTTTAGAGGAGTAATGGGTATTTTTTTTCAAAAAAAAATGGATTTAGGTTTATGAATAATATAAAAGGATAGGTTCCCTTTTATAAGAGAGAGGAGAGGCACTTTTGGAAACTCCAAAACTATTAATTTAATATAAATTGATTTTCTATTTAAAATAGTTAGAAAGTGAGTTATTTAGAGGATAATATGAGTATAGGTATTAGTCCTCTCAACCAATAAAATTTATACATGATTTTATTTTATTTTTAACCTTATCATTTTGATTTATCCTTAATTAATCTATTAAGTTTTAATGTTGGTAATAATATTCTAAATATTAATTGTTTAAAAATAGTTACTTATATGGTTTCAATTGTATATAAATGGAAAATATATATTATATTAGACCTTATAATTATCACTTTGTAGTTTTTAAATATTTCTATTATTTTTAAATAATTTATTAAAATGTTATTTTAATAAAATATCAATTGTGTAAATTTTGACACTATTCATTACTTTAACTTAAATTAAAATCAAAATAGAAATATAACTTCTAAAAAACAATTTAATATACCCCTAACATGTCATAGTAACCTAGAAAATTTGTGGATAACCTTAATTAATTCAAATTATATTTATTTTAATATTTTCAAAACCATTTATTTGATATTTCAATTAATAAAATAATTTCTACTTCACTATTGTGTCATCATTAATATTAACTATTTAATCAATAAAAATTTTAAATAATCTACTATTATATATGTAATTATTTTATATTTCCTAATATTATTTACAATCGATATTATATTTTGGTTATCCCTATATTAATATTAATATACTTATATTAAATGAGAGTGTGACATTTTTTCACATTCTTTGATTTTTATAATATTTATGTCATATTCATGGACAAGTTTCCATTAAATGATTAAATTTTGAACCTTACGTGATAAGGGTAAAATTTAGTCATCCAATAGAATTTTTACATGTGATAGGGTAATTTTATAATATTATTTTCATCATTAATTACCCGATTTACCCTTAATCGTGATAAATAAATAAAAATTACTAAAGTTACTATTCACAAAAAAACTAATTTGATACTACTAGATCAAAAATTTTATAATAATTAAACTATTTATGTCCATTTTTCAAAATTCAATTCACATAATAGGGAAATTTTGGTTTAATGTTAATCATACAGATGTGGCGGGAAAGCAAGTAAAAAAAGACATTCAAAAGTTCAATACATTTTTAAATATAATTCTATTATAAAAATGATTCTAATGAACTAAATTGTATGAATATAAATTTCATTTATTTATTTTAAAATTAGGATCAATTTAAAGTAAAATAATTATTTAAATGAACAAGTCAGTTTTTAAAAAATAATGCAGTATGTTTCACTATTCACAAAAAAATTAAAACTTTTTAGAAAAATACCAAAATTTCACACGAAGCTAATTTTGATATTCCAAATACAAAAAATGTTGTCTATTTTGAAAAATAAAATTTATAAATTTCATAATGGTGTTAATTCTATTTATAACCACTTTTTAAAATTTTATTTTGATAGATCATGGTGCACTCGAAATCAGTGTTGCGTGCAACGCAAGCTATTGAATTTTTTTAAAAAGAAATGTACTGTGTAAGCTTAGGGTGTTACATTATTCCCTCCTTCAAAAATTTATTCCTCAAAATTTCTAGAATATCACTTCAGAAAAAGGTTCAAGTGTTTCTTTTTTATATTTTCTTTATGTTCCCACAACGCCTCTTCCATTTTATGATTTCTCCAAAGAACCTTTACCAGTCATGTCATATGATTACTCAAAACTTGTTCTCTAGTGTCCAGAACTTGGAAAGGCTATTCACAATAAGAAATATGAGGTTTTTGTTCTACTTATTCATAGGTTATTACATGTGTTGGTTATATCATGTATTTTCTTAATAGTGATACATGAAAAACATCATAAACTTTGGAGAGACTTGGTGGCATTGATAAACAGTAAGCTGCAACTCCAATTTTTTCTAGAATTTCAAAATTTACAATCTACCTGGGACTTAACTTACTCTTATTACTAAATATTATAACACCCTTACATCGATATACCTTTAAGAACACATTATCTCCCACTTGAAACTACAAATGCTTCCTTTTCTCTTAGATATAGATCTTTTGCCTACTTTGAGCTTCTTTAATATGGGTTTGAAAAATCTTCACCTTTTATATTGTTTCCTCAACAATTTCCAGGCTAATGAATTTTCTTCCACCAACATCAACTCAAAAAGTAGGTTTATGAAATCTATTTTCCTATAATTCTTTATATGGTGACATCTGAATACTTTAATAGAGACTAGTGTTATAGGAAAAATCTTCTAGAGGTAAATACTAATCCCATACACAATGAAAGTAAAGTGAGAAAGATATAAACATGTCTTCTAAAGTTTGAATAGTCTTTTCTAATTATCCATCAGTTTGAGGGTGGTAAGTAGTTCTCAAATGAAACTCAGCATCTATGGAATTCTAAAAACCTTTCCAAAATCTTGATGTAAAATGGGGTACATGGTCATAAACAGTTGATAGGGGTACAACATGAAGTCTTACAACCAAATTAATGTAAAGTCTTTCTAAACGATCAAGTGGTAAATCTTTTCTTATAGTAATAAAATATGATAATTTGGTAATATGATCAACAATAACCCATATCACATCATTTCTTATAGGAGTATTTTGTATCCTCATTTAAAATTTCATCATAATATTATCCCATTTACACACAAGTATTGGAAGAGGTTGAATAAATCATCTAGGATGTTGTCTTCCAACCTTCACCTATTGAAAAACCAAACATCTTAACACATAATCATCAATCTCCCTCTTTATGTTGTCCCACAAAAAATGTTCCTTTGAACCTCATATACATCTCAATGCTACAAGGGTGTATAGATAAATTGGAACTATATACATCATATAATAATTCCATTTTTAGCTCAGGTATAAAGGGATCATAAATCCTCTTCTCAAATTTCAAAATACCATCTTCATATATGAAGTCAATCAATCTCCCATCATTCACATCTTTATTTTTATTTTTATGATCCTTATCATCAGACTGAGAACTTTTTATATTTACCAGTAATAATGGTTAGGAAACCATTTGAAAAAGTACTGATGTTTCCCCTTCCATGGTAATTCCCATATCCATTTTTAATAGATCTATGAAAATAAGATCCTTTTAAACTCTCATTTTATTCAGAAATCCATGGTCCTTCCTATTCAAATCATCCTCCACCTTATTTACCTTCCCTGGACAGTAGTGTATTATTCAATCATAATCCCTGAGTAGCTCAAGCCATCTCCTTTGTCTAATGTTGACTTATTTATGTGAGAAAATATATTTCAAACTCTTTTGATCAGTATATATCTCACATATTTTCGCAAAGAGATAGTGTCTACATATCTTCAGAACAAATATTATTGTATCTAACTCATGATCATGAGTTGGGTAGTTTTGTCCATGAATTTTTAATTTACTTGATGCATAAGTAATAAATCTTTCATTCTACATAAGAACGCAACCGAGTACTTTCCTTGATGCATCACTATAAATTAAAAACCATCATTTTCAGATGGTAAAGTCAATATAGGATCATTGAATAATATTCTCTTCAATTATTCAAAACATTCTTCACACTTTTTTGTCCAGAATAATTTAACCCCTTTATGGGTGATCTTTGTTAATGGTTTCACCAATCAATTGAAATTCTAGACGAAATGCCGATAGTAACCTACAAAACCAATAAAACTGTGTACCTCGGTTATGCTTATTGGTGATGGACATTCTTGGATTGCCTTTTTCTTTAAAGGATCAAGAAATATTCCATTTTTGAGATAATATGGAAAATAAATAAATTTTCTGAAGCCATAATTCACAATTTCTAAATTTATCATATATCTTGTTTCTTATAAGAGTCATCAGAAGATTCCGCAAGTGGTTCTCATGATCTTCATAGATTTTTGAGAATACCATGATATCATCAATAAATATTATGAAAAAATCATCAAGATATTCCTTGAACACTCTGATCATTATAACTATGAAGACATATGGTGCATTAGACCATCCAAACAACATTACTGTAAACTCGTAATGTTCATACCAGGTTCAGAATGTTGTATTTGGAATATCTTATTTTTTAGACACAATTAATGATATCTTGAAAAAAGTTCAATCTTAGAAAAATATTAAGATCCCTGAAGTTGATCAAACAAATAATCAATGCGAGGCAGAGGATACTTATTATTTATTGTAATAGCATTGATTTCTCTATATTCAATGCACAACCTCATTGATCCATCTTTATTATTAAAAAAATAAATAGGGATCCCCATGGATAAAGACTAGGGAAAATAAATCCCTTATTAGTCAACTCCTCTTGTTGTTTCTTTAGTTCTACTAATTCCACAGTGTTTGTTCTCTAAAGAGTTTTTTATATTGGTATGGCAGTAGGGATTAAGTCAATAGAAAACTAAACTTCCCACTCTAGAGGATGTCCCGGTATATCCTTTGGAAATACATCAATGTATTCTTTTGTAATAGGTAAATCCTAAATTTGAAGATTAAAAGGTTTTATCTTCTCTTCTTCCCCAAGAATTTCATTTAGAAGAGTGATTAGCCACTAAATAAGGCTAATATTAATTTTTAATATACATAATATTCATGTTCTTTATTATTCATAAACACCATTTTAGTGCATTTTACACTTTGAACATCATTTCACATTATGATTGTAATACCTTCTTAAAATGCACTGTTATGTGGTACATTTTTTAACATCATTTAAAGTACCCAATGATTCATATGATTTTAAGGAATATAATTATAAATATTTTAATTTGATATTTTGGGAAATTTATCTACACTTAAATATGAACATGTTTGATTCAGGGATCAATGGAGAATTCATGGAAGAAGATGGGGACATTTT
This sequence comes from Viscum album, assembly GCA_963277665.1. Classification (NCBI taxonomy): domain Eukaryota; kingdom Viridiplantae; phylum Streptophyta; class Magnoliopsida; order Santalales; family Viscaceae; genus Viscum; species Viscum album. Next base: position 1,348,005,228 of record OY728127.1, on the reverse strand, counting down.
GTGATGAAAGGAAACAATTCTGGAGAAGTCAGATTGGACACCAACCCACTCATGAGACTGTGGGGCCCAACATACTATCCCAATGAATCCCATATTTCTTTGGATGCTAGAATAAATGATAGGAACAAATCACTCTGGATTATCCAATGCTAATTCGGCCTTCATGGTGTCCATTTAGGCAGCCCAAGTTAGAGATAAAATTCTGGGACAGATTCTGCGGCCCAGAAAAACAGCCCACTAATTTGATCATATCTCAGAATCCACAATTCCAAATGGGCCCAAATTTTACAGTAGGTTAGAATACTTCCGGAGAGCCATTTTATTCTTCTATTACCCACTCTGATTAGTCCATGTAGAAGTTCTTCCAAGCGCATCTGTTCGGTGAAGGAAATTTGGCTGCCACCTCGGGTCAAGGGTGGAAAAATCAACTCACCCTTACTTTCCACCCACCTATGGCCTACCACAATTAATTGAGGAGACTTGGACTATTAGAGGATCGAACCAAGGGATCAAAAATGCCTATTTAAGTCAATGGGGTTGGAGTATTGAGGATCTTTGGTGATTGGTTCAATTGTAATGTTATGCTGTGATTTTGTTGTCTCAAATTTGTCTTTCACTTGTAAGTTGTTCAATTCACTTTAGTTTCTTAATAAAAGTTCTTATTATCCTATTATTATATTGTTATACATCTCACTTTGATACCGTTTCCTCAAGGTGTGAATTTATTCACACCAAATCTTGTGAAATTATTCACACAACAGTGGAGTGATCATTTTGTTTTTGTTGTTTTGCATTACTTCTCCATGTCCTCCCTCATGAGTCTACTTTCCGCTTCCATTGAAACCATATAATCAATGGAGGGCTAACCCACTTATGAGTTGATCCAAGGGAGTAGAAATGGGCTATATTTAATGTTATTTATCACCCCATTAATGTATAATCACTTCTTAAATTGAGATTTTTATTTGATGATTTTTAAACTCCATCGTCCTTGTTGAATGTAAGGACACACACTTCATGTGCTAATACGAACCTTTACCTTGAAGTGCTCAAAACATTGATCCTTCAATTTTATAGGTGATTAGTATTAAAGGGTGTAGGAATTAAACCAGTAAGTGATGATGTTGTTTTATCTTCTTAAATGAACCCATCTCAAATATAAGAAATTGAAATCTTTGAAAAGGAAATACGTCCAATCCACCCCGAGCGATAACCTAGGATCAAATAATTCTTTTAAATAGAATTCATTTAAGTATCTTATAGTTCATTTAAAACCATCTAAAATCAACCCAAGTTTTCCACTTCATATCCAAAAACAGTCCGTAGAATGTACGTGTCTATAGGTTACTTCTGAGGTCTCTAAGGATTCGACAACCCAAGTTAAACTACAAGGACCGTCTTACCTTCTTCTATTGGGTAAATTTGAGCGAGAATCAAATTTTGGCACCGTTGTCTTGGAATTAAGTAAGTTATCTTAGACACTATCATTTTTTTTTTCATCCCACTTATCTTTTCTCACCCCTCACTCCTATGGAAGTCAATTTTGAACAAGTCCAAACATGGGAAACCTATCCCTACTTTGATCACCCAACCCCATGTACGATGTACAATGACCATCCTAATTCGTACTTGTGGGATCATCAACAACAACCTACTGAACCACAATGTTTTTATTCATATGAACCAAAATAAATTCCAACCTATTATGAGTTCTAATCCCAACAAGGCCAATCGGAACATCCTCCTGTGGAATTCCAACAACTTAATTATCCTCTTGGAATAAACCATATGTCCCAACACCTTGAACATAATAATCCACATCCATTACTTGAAAAATTGTGTCAACAAATGGAGATAATGAATTTTGATGTTTCATCATTGAGGTTAGAACTACAAAGCATTAAAAATTGTGAGGAACCCATCCCTACAAAAACTGTCCCTTCCATAACCTTATGTGAAGTGTATAGTTTCCCACAAACCTCTCATGAATTTACTGAAGAGAAAACCTTTGGATTTGGGGAAGATGAAGAGGATAAAGGAATTGTTTATGGGTGTTTAAATCAAGAGGAAACTGATTTTTTGTATTCACAAGAGGGAAATTTGACATCATGGATTGAGTCTCGTGAATATAACTCCATTGATGAATTTTCAAAAACACCAACCATTGAACCATTGAGAGAAATCACAAATATTGAGTCCATAACCATTCCTAACATTGATATTTCCAATTTTGTTGTTGAATATTATATTCAAAAGGAACCAATTCTGTTGAGAAATTTTGAAAATGAAACCGAGTTCAATTCAAAGTCCCAACCTATGTTTGAAAGTTTTAGCCTAGATAAACTTGAACAAAAGGACTTTCCATCCACCCTCAAGTTTCCATTCACTGGGGATAACAAAAAACTTCCATTTGTCACCATTTCTTATCTTGAAACCACTAAAGAGGTGATTATTAATAATGTCTTAGAAAATACTACAAAAGAAGTTGAATCCATCATTTATGATATTCCTTGGATTTACCTGCTCATTTTAGAACAGAGGTTTGTGCATGAAACAAATTCTAAACATAGAATCAATCTCAACCTAGTATAAGTGGTGAAACATGTGGTCCTTAAAATGCTGAAAGTTGGTTATGGATAAGTTGAGGGGTTCAAGTCGAGCTAACGACGTTAAAAAAAGCGCTGCATGGGAGGCAACCCATGGTTTTCAAGTTTCCTATCATTTTGTTGTTTTAATAAAATTTATATTTGAAATAGGATTAATTAATCATTTTTATATTTAAAAAAAATATATTGTTGACCTGTTCTTCTATTATGAGTATGGATGGGTATGAAAGGGGAGAACCATATTCATCTGTGTTACGTGGTCTGATCCTTGAGTAATACCTTACCCTGAAATTTAAAAAGAAGACAATGTATCATTAGTTTATTTTATTTTATATATATACTTATATTTTACTTATATATATATATATACTCTTTTGTTTTTTTTGTTTGTTTTCCTTTTTCCACTACGGAACTCCGCAAGCGACATGGATATCAAAGGACTAAAAAGGGAGCATCAAGAATTTCAACTTCAACCACCAAGTGACTTCATTCCATGATCCTCATTTTGAATTTCCTTTTTGAACTTTAATTCTCTACCTCTACCCCATTCTAAATTTTCTTTTCTTTAAACAATGGGGACAGTGTTATTTTAAGTTGGGGGGAGATAAAATAAAAAATGCTTTTGTGTCAAAAAAAATAAATGATTTGAAGAAAAAACAATTTGTAAATGGAAGGAAAAATTCCTTTAACTTTAAACATGGTAATACAAATTGCACACTGTGAAAATGAATATCAAATAATTTAGCATGCCCTGATTCTGATTTTAATTCTTGTATAATTTCATGAGTATAGATTTTGGAAAGTGTGGCTATCCAATGTGATATTTCATTGTTTATATTTTCATCCAAATAAAAAAAGATCACAATGCCCGTCCTTTGGATAGTGGGGTATTAGTTTGAGTTCATGCGGTCCCCCAAATAAATAGAATAGGTTTGGTGATCATTTTAGTTTTAATATGAGTATTCAAAAAAAAAATTATAATAAACTTGTGCGTAGAGCAATGTAATGACCTAATGCGTGGCTTTCGGCACTTGGGGATCATGAATCCATAGATGTCTGGCCCAGAGTTAGGAATTTTATCTCTATTTTTGGTAATTTGAATTTGTTTTTGACTGAGTTAACTCAAGATGATGCCCGAGTATGTGGGCTTTACTTGGTTCCCTAAGGTCTTTGAGCCTGGGAGTCATCAGCAAAGTCCCGCTACAGGGGTTGACTCTTTTGAGTGCAATTTCAATTACCATGGCAAAATTTCAAAAAAAAATAATACAATAAAAACATTTAATACTCATCTTAATATTGAAATGTGATTCCACCTAGTGCTTCCTTCATTTCCCCCTTGAATAAATATGAACCCCCATGTCTATTGTGATGCACAACACATCCTCATACTTAATTGATATTAGATGAAATATGGCAATGAATTTGAAAAAAGGAATGAGCTTGGGATTGATATCTTCTTATGAAACTATCTTGTATTAAAATATTTTTATGGTTTTCATGATTTTTTGTTTTAAGGGTTTCTGGTGATCGTTGTGTATTAAAATGTTTTTAGAAAAGGGAATTCGAATTTCATATTGTTGAGATATATTTTGATCGGGACTAGAAAAACTCAAGTTGGGGGGTGTGATTAGGCACTAAATGAGGATAATATTCATTGTTAATATACATAATATTAATGTTTTTTATTATTCATAAACACAATTTTAGTGAATTTTACACTTTGAACATCATTTCACATTATGATTGTAATACCTTCTTAAAATGCACTATTATGTGGTACATTTTTTAACATCATTTAAAGTACCTAATGATTCATCTGATTTTAAGGAATATAATTATATATATTTTAATTTGATATTTTGGGAAATTTATCTACAATTAAATATGAACATGTTTGATTCAGGGATTAATGGATAATTCATGGATGAAGATGGAGACATTTTGTGATGAAAGGAACAATTCTGGAGAAGTCATATTGGACACCATCCCACTGATGAGACTGTGGGGCCCACCATAAAGGCTCCATGAATCCAATATTTCGTGGGATTCTAGAATACATCTATAGGAACAAATCAATCTTGAGGATACAATGCTAATTCGTCTTCCATGGTGTCCATTTAGGCGGCCCAAGTTAGAGATAAAATTCTGGGCCAGATTCTGCAGCACAGAAAAACATCCCACTAATTTGATCATATCTTGTAATACACAACTCTAAATGGGACCACATTTTACAGGAGGTTATAAGACATCAGGATCTCTATTGTCTTCTTCTATGGACCACTCTTATTCGGCCATATATAAGGTCTTACAAGCGAGTCTATTCGGTGAAGGAAAGCTGACTTCCACCTCGGGTCAAGGGTGGAAAAATCAACTCACCCTTACTTTCCACCCACCTATGACCTACCACAATTAATTGAGGAGACATGGACTATTGGAGGATCGATCCAAGGGCTCACAAATTCCTATTTAAGGCAGTGATTTTGGAGGATTTAGGATCTTTGGTGCTTGGTTCAATTGTAATGTTATGCTGCGATTTTGTTGTCTCCAATTTGTCTTTCACTTGTAAGTTGTTCAATTCACTTTAGTTTCTTAATAAAAGTTCTTCTTCTCCTCTTATTCTGTTGTTCTACATCTCACTTTTATACCGTTTCCTCAATGTGTGAATTTATTCACCCCAAATCTTGTGAAATTATTCACACAACGGTGGAGTGATCATTTTATTTTTGTTGTTTTCTTTACTTCTCCATGTCCTCCCTCATGAGTCTACTTTCCGCTTCCATTGAAACCATAGAATCAATGGAGGGATAACCCACTTATGGGTTGATCCAAAAGAGTATCAAGGTGCTTGATTGGATGTTATTTATCACCCCATTAATGTATAATCACTTCTTAAATTGAGATTTTTATTTGATGATTTTTAAACTCCATTGTCCTTGTTGAATTTAAGGCCACACACTTCATGTGCTAATACGAACCTTTACCTTGAAGTGCTCAAAACATTGATCCTTCAACTGTATAGGTGATTAGTATTAAAGGTTGTAGGAATTGAACCAATAAGTGATGATGTTGTTTTATCTTCTTAAATGAACCCATCTCAAATATAAGAAATTGAAATCTTTGAAAAGGAAATACGTCCAATCCACCCCGAGCGATAACCTAGGATCAACTCATTCTTTTAAATTGAATTCACTTAAGTCTCTTAGAGTTACTTTAAATACATATAAAATCAACCAAATTTTTCCACTTCATAGCCAAAAATATTCCATAGAATGTACGTGTCTATAGGTTACTTCTTAGGCCTCTGAGGATTCGAAAACCCAAGCTAAACTACAAGGACCGTCTTACCTTCTTATCTTGGGTAAATTTGAGCGAGAATAAAAGAGATATAAGAGGTGGATATAAATAATAATCAGATGATAAATTTTCTTCTCTAAATATAATGGATTCTACATCTTCCTCACAAATCGTAAGTTCCTTCTTCTGGAAATTAATTTTTTATTCATATTTTAATAGCTAGTCCATACCAAGTATTATATCTAATTCGGCCATAGGTACGATGATTAGAAAATAAATCATGTTTATATATCATAATGGGAACTTCCTGACACATCTTTGTTATAATGAGACTTCCCTTATGTGTTTTGACTGACAACTCTCTTGTTAATGTGAATCCGAAATATATGATTTTTAAAGAAAACTGGGAAGATATAAATGAATGTGATGATCCATAATCAAATAAAGCCTTAGCTAAATTTGAGGAAATAATTATAGTAACTACTATCATATCATTAGGAACTTCAACCTCAACTGTTGTGATCGCAAAATCTTAGCCTTTCTCCCTTGACCTTTTCTGGGAAAATTTTCCTTAATGGTTAGAACAACAATTTTTATAATGTGGAATCCCTTTACAATTATAGCATTGAAAATTGGTATATTCTTTATTTCCGTTGCAATCACAGGCATGGTTTCCTTTTTCTCCACACTTGTAACAAAGTCTCATCCCCAATAGGCATATTCCATGATGTTTCTTTCCACATTTATTGAAGTATGGAAAGTCAACTCTTCCATTTTCCCGCTATTCCTTGTTTCCCTTTCTAGAATGTTTACAATCCCTCTTCTTCTATTGATTTACTTTAAAGTCATAAGACTTATAGAAATTCCTTTTCTATCTTGATAGAATATGAGACTATATATTTGTATGATAAGAGAGATTGTGAGACCAATTACCATTAGAGAAACGGTTTTAACCCATAAAAGAATCAATCAATCTTACTTCTTGGGTTACATATGTAGTCTATAACATTCCTTTCTAACCTTATGAAGTTAGCTTTATACTTTGTAACATTCTCATCCTCCTTCTACCTTAGACTTAGAAATTGCCTCTCCATATTCGCTCGCTGATCACGATGAAAGTATTTTTCTAGGAAGAGTTTTTTAAATTACCTCCATTCCATATTTTATAATTTTTCATCCTCTTTCATATTGTGAATTAATGACCACTATTGATTCACATATCTTGAGAGATGATAAAGTTATATGGTAACTTTTTCCCTTTCATTACTCCCCAAAGTAAGAAATATTTTCTCTAAGGAACTTATCCATTTCTCAGCTACAAATGGATTTGTAGTCCCATTGAATGTTGGGGTTGTGGTCTCATGAAGTGGTATAACATTGATCCATCACATTGTGGATTAGGCTACTCCAAAAAGGTAAGGTTATTATTCACAACCTGAGTCAACTGTCCCAATATAGTTATAAGTTCTTCTGCACTAGTTGCAGCTCCTCCTCTAATGTCATTATCTTGCATAAGAGGGAAATACCTACATGGATTAGGTGTGTTGATTTGATTTCTATTTCTTCCACTAGGATCCATTTCTAAACAACAGTATTAACTAGATTAGGTTATGAATCATAATGTGTAATTTCAAAATACATAACATAAGTTGAAAAAATTATGAATATCTAATCTCATAATCATAAACATGGTTTCTTTGGAGACATATTTACTTTAAAATCCTTCATAATAGTTCAAAAATAAAATGTGAATTATCCTAAGCATATCCCCAAGGATTGTCAAACTAGGTGAGTAGTAAGGCCCTTTGTCTTGTACAAGGTTACCCAAAGTGAAGACCAAAACACTTTTTTGGAGTTACTACTCCTAGGTATATCTGTGCTAGACCCCATCTACTTTTAGTGTCCAGATAGGGATGTATTTTCTAGGAATAACCACATAATCTCTATATTACCAAAATTTTAGGATGTTCTTATACACTTATCCTCAAGGTATATCTTAGGGTAGTGTTCCCAAAATAAAGACTTATTTAAATCTAGTTTCCAAGGATTGTGCTAAAATTCTTTTTATACCAACTGTAATGCCCCGACCCCAGATTCCCAGAGCTGGTGAATTATTTTATTACATTGTCATGATCATAAGAAATCAAATCCCAAAGGTCCAATCAGTTTAGTAACCTTGAAAAAACTAGATACAAACATAAGTTTGAAATTGCTTCATTAAATGAAAAGTTACATAGTATTTTTTTGAAACACTCATATCTCATAGAATATCTTTGCAGGTCTGTCATAATATACCTCTTCACATTCTGGGGAAAATGAAACATAAGAAAGGGGTGAGATCATATGCTCAGTAAGGATAAAAAATATAGCATAATCTATCACAATTAAGCATAAACTATTAATTCAAGGTATAAAATTGAAACACAAGACTTTTAAACATAACCTTCACTATAATATGGAAAGAATAAATCAAATAATGCCATTCAAACATTAAAATGGATATTCTACTAGTCTAATAATCACATGTAACATCAAAAAATAATCTAATAAAGGGGGAATTCATAATGTCGGACATCATAACCATACCATCATGGCCTCATGCCAAGACCATACAAAACTTGGTCAAAACCCAAACTATCTTGTCTCGTTATACCTACAGATGCATCGAGGGGTTATCAAGGGCCCTGCATGTCACTTACTAAGTCCAATTCATTCCTCTTATGAAAGGAAAAAAACCTAACCAACATAAAAATTTGTATTAAAACCATAACATGAAATTTTAATACATTATCCATAAACCATGAATGGTATAAAATTATCACATCCAAACTATTGAAAATAAAATCATTGGAAACTTCATTAAATAAACACCCCTTTTATTGAAAATAGTTATTTAAAATGTCAAAAAATTTAAAATAAAATATTTTCATTGAAAATAATATTATAATATTGTAAATTAAACTTAAAAAATTTTAAGGTATCATGATGGTGGAAAAATATTCTCATGCTGTATAAGTTAAAAAAATATTCTTCTCATACTTTGTCAAAAATGTCAAACAAAGTACCTCCTAAAGAAAGTGATAAAAAGACTCCTTTTATAAAATAGAAAATGGGTAAAAATTTCTATAAAAAAATTATAAAATAATAGTAATAATTTTTTTAAATACATTCTTAATAAATATGGTCATATATGATAAATATGTCCCGGTAAATTCTTATGTAAAAGCAATCTCAGCTAATAAAGAGATTGTGAAATTAACCCTTAACTGATACTATCCTTTATTTGAGGGTGAATTAACCTCATGTATAATGGTTAAATAATTTTATTATGTTATACCAGAACTATATCCATTATTTATGACATCATATGCGATCATCTAATATCATTTTCTTAATAATGTTTCATTATTATCATTATTTCATGCGTGAACTGATTCATTTTCTTATGTTTATTTTGTCGCATAAGTCTTGTTTATTAGGAATAGGATATATCTTATTCATATACATAATGATATCAAGTTAATAAATATTATATTAATTAATTATATACATTTTTATAATCATTCTTAAATTTTTGTAGTGGATGATGAATCTCATCGTGTCGTGGAGATAATAGGTCGTACGTACGCACGAGGGATGGTATCATTCTGTAATGGTAAAGGGTAAGGAGTTGGATGGAATATGAATTATACCATAACAATATAATTTCATATTTATTATTTAAATCCTTTATATTCATTGGTATACTAATAAAAATAAAGTATAGATAAAAAACAGTTTACACCATGGTGTGGAGACGGTAAGTCGTACGTACGCACGCATGGTAATATTGTTTTTCATAGGATGTGTAAAAGGAGGAATATGGTTTTTCAATAATCATAACAACATATAATGATATATTAGATAATTAATTTATAACTTTTGTTTAGAAACAAATTTTTAAAATGAAGTAGAAGAAGAAAATAACTTTCAAAGAGTTGGTAAAGCAATTACCTCTTCTTTGAGTGCCTCCTTTTAATTTGCACAAAATGACTCTTTATGTTTGATTTCATCCCAAAGTATTACCTCTAGGATGAATTGAATGAAATTATGAGGATACATGTGTATATTTTTTCTAATACAAATGGATTTAGATGTGTGAATAATAGATAAGTATGTGTTCCCTTTTATAAGAGAGGGGACAGACACTTTTGGAAACTCCAAAACTATTAATTTCATATAAATTGATTTTCGATTTCAAATAGCTCCAAAGTGAGTTATTCCGAGCCAAAGACAAGGATAGGTCTAAATAAGCTCAAAAAATAAAATTTATGCATGCTTGGATTTTATTTTGGACCTTATCATTTTGATGTATCCTTAATTAATCTATTAAATTTTAATTTTGGTAATAATATTCTAAATATTAAAAGGTTATAAATATTTAATTATATTGTTTAAATTGTCTATAAATGGAAAATTTATGATCTGTTTTACATTAAAATTATAATTTTATAGTTTTTAATGCTTTTAATGTTTTTTAAATAATTTAATAAAATTTAATTTTTATAAAATTTCAATAGTGTCAATTTTGACACTATTCATTACTTTGACTAAAATTAAAATCAAAAAAAGAAATATAACTTCGAAAAAACCATTTAATATACTCCTAACATATAATAGTCACCTATAAAATTATTTTATCACATTAAGGGTTTCAAATTATATTTATTTTTATATTTTTAAATCCATTTATTTGATATTTCTATTAATAAAATAACTTTGGCGTCTCTATTGTGTCCTAATTTATTGTAATTATTTAATCTATAAAAATTATAAATAAATTAATATTATATATTTAATTATTCTATATTTCTAGAGACTATTTTCAATCTAGTTTATCTTTTGGTTATACATATATTAAAATTAATATACTTATATAAAATGAAAGTGTGACATTTTGTCACATTTTTTTTATTTTTATAATATATTTGTCATATTCCTCGAAATGTGTCTATTAAATTATTTAATTTAAAAAATTAGGTGATAATGGTATATTTTAGTCATCCGATAGGATTTTTATATGTGTTAGGGTAATTTTATAATATTATTTTTACCTTTAATTTCCCGATTTATCCTAAATCGTGGTAAATAAATAAAAATTTACTAAAGTTACTATTCACAAATAAATTAGATTGATCATATTAGATCACAGATTTCATAGTAATTAAAACCATGTATATATGGTTTTCTTAATTCAATTCATAGAAATAAGAAAATTATTTTTACTGTTAATCATAAAGATGTGGCGAGAAAGCGAGTAAAAAAAGACGTTCAAAATTTCAATAAATTTTGATATCTAATTATATTATAAAAATGATTCTAGTGAACTAAATTGGATTAATATAAATATTACTTTTCTATTGTGACATCAAGATAAATTTAAATTAATAAAATTATTTAAATGTAAAAGTCATTTTTTAACAATAATGTAGTATTTTTCACTATTCATCAAAAATTGAAACTTTTTAGAAAAATACCAAAACATCACCCAAAGATAATTTGGATATTAAAAATTCAAAAATTAAGTCAATTTTGAAAAATAAAATTTATAAATTTCATAATGTGGTTAATAATATTCATAACCACATTTTAAATGACTAGTTTGATAGATCATAGTGTGCTCAAACTCGGTGTTGCGTTCAACACATGTGATTGAATTATTTAAAAAGAAATGTGTCGTGAGAGATTGGGGTGTAACATTCACTCTTATACCAACCATCACAACCCACTCTTAATGTATATGTATGTTACATCACTATTATGGAATTCTTAAAATCTTACACCAATAGATTCCCAGATAACGTATTAGTTTAGTGGATTTGGAAACATAGTAACTTAAAAACTGGTACATGAGTGAGCTACATTATCTCCCACTAGCTTCTCCAAGGCTAGATAATTCCTTAGACATATCATAAACTAAATATATCTACATAACCTGGGGAAATAAACCTAAAATATGTGTTCTCAGATTCTCATTAATGATAAACAAGGGAGACATGTAAGCATAAACATGAGCATAAGCGTATGAGAATTTGATCATAACATTAGATTATCATAACCTTCATATTAAAGTTCATAAACATGAATAATTTCTTAAACCTTAGCAATTCATAAGTCATGAATCATATGGAAATCAAGAACATAATCCATAAAAGAATTACATTGGAATAAGACATAGAATTGTGGAAAACACATAAACATAGAAAATCCTTTGTCAAGGATACCTTATATGACCTTCATAACATGTTAGACTTGGGATAATAACTCATGTACCTACTTTGGGAGTAGTATTACCTCCCATGTACCCTCTTGATTTAGTCTTGGGATACCCTCCCATGTACACTCTTCTTTCAGGCATGGGATACCCTCATGTGTAACCTCTTATTTTGGGATTGGTATGTCCTCATGTTATCCCTATTATTTAAGGCTTGTGATCCTCTCTCATTTACCCTCTTATTTCAGTCTTGGGATGCCCTCTCATTTACCATCTTATTTTGGGATTGGGATTCCCTTTTTTTAGTCTTGGGATGCCCTCCCATGTACCCTCTTGGGGTAATAAAACATTTATCATTACCTAATACATTAGAGGGAGATATAGGTCCCAATCTTCACATAATAAAATCATTCATACATGTTCCAAAAGATAAGAAAACATTCATCATATCATGAACCATAAAGAAACATGGGTTTTATAAACATTAAAATATATCCCATGAAATGAAATGGGTATCATTAAAATTTCATCACATCATAACCTATGAAAAATAGATAGGTTTCATAATCATTTAATTAATTATAACCCCTAAAAACAAGTGGGTTTTAAAATCCTATAACCTTTGGAAGTGAAAAGGGTGTAATAAGCATCATTCTATCAAAACATAAACAATTCAAGAAATAATATGAATGGCACATTTCGATCATTTCCTAGAAGGGCATGAGTAACATCAATGAATTTCATCATAGATGAAAAAAATGTAAATATCTTTTAAAATATTTCTAGAGGAATATATATTTTTTTCTTTTAAAAATGATCTTTAAAACATAAAACCATTTGAAAACAATATAGAAAATACTTTTAAAACATATAAATAAATCTTTAAATCATTTTAAAAACCTTTTTCCTTGAAAATTTATGAAAGAATCTTTTTGAAAAAAACTTTCTTTGAAAATAATTTGAAAACATATAAAATATTCTTATAAATGATTGAAATCATTTTCTTTGAAAACAACCTTTTGAAAACTTATAAAGGAGGTTTTGAAAATCATTTAAAATAATTTTTAAACATAAAAAAAATTTAAAAACCTTTTTCATTTATTTTTCCTTAAAAAAATGCATTTCCAGAATATTAGGAAAACATTTTAATTAAAAAATAAATTTTTTGTCTTTTAAAATAATCTTCAAGGGAATGACAATCATGGTGACAGATAAATTAGCACATTCCGAACATTCCTTTTGTATCATAAATTGTTTAGAAAAGTGATTCACCCAGAAAACGACAAGAATATTCCTTTTTAAAATAATTTTGTTTAAAAGGTATAACATGGTTAGAAATTTATTTTAAAGACCATAAGATAATGGTAGAATATTTTTGGAATCCTATTATAAAACATTATTTTGAGGGAACATAGATTACTGACCAAAGAGAGAGAGGTAAAGTCTTACTTTCTGAAAAAAACAATTTATTGATCATCTAATGTATCAAAGAGTTAAAAAATGGTACCATTACATGGATATAACATGAATAAACATATGTTAAGAAAACTAATGAGATTTATTGGGATATGGATCATAATATTTCATCTATGAAAACATAATCATAATCAATCTTGAAAAATGATGAGATTATTTCAATAAACTCTTACCACATGGAAACTATGTATCATACATACCATGAAAGAAAATGAAATTACATGGAGCTTAAAAATATCATGAAAATAATAATATTCATGATATAATATTTCAAATTCATTATATACACCTCATAGGAAAATATAGTTCCATAACATGGCATGTGTCTCAAAGAAGGAAAATTGAGCAGAAATTACTTTACTGATATGGTAACTTTTGAAACATAAACTCCAGGAGAGAAATATCATAAAATTGATATATAAATACCTATAAATTTAATTATAATATTCATAGAATATATTAATGTGTATTATATATACCACACAAAATAAATGAGTGGCGTATAAATCATGTATCTCACACAAATAAAAAGTGAGATGAAATTCCCTTACCATATGTCTTGACTCTATTCGCACTCATACAGACCTCCTATATAATAAAAATAAGTTTATAATAAATATTTTATAGAAACATATTATTATATATAATTCAATATATGATTTTATTATGACTTTATATTACCCTTTCAATAAAAATTCCAAGTTAAGGTTTTGCATCGGGTAATATCTACTTTGTTTTCTCATGTGTCTTAATTTGTTATATTTTTGGTCCTAGTACTCATATCATGATTTAAAAAATGTAAATCATGATATAAATATCATTTATAATTAGTATATATATATATTTATAATAATCTATATGATATAGAAATATGAAATGGAATACACCATTCATGGAGATGGTAGGTCTTACATACAGATGAATGATGTTTCTATTTTTCTTTGTAATATTGAAAGAAAAAAAATTAAATGAAATATATATATATATATATAATATTTATAGTGGAATAATTATTTCATATGTAATTTATAATTTCATTAAAACCATCCTTAATACATTCCATGAAGTGTGTGAACGAATCACATTGTTTTGAGGGGGCGATAGTCCACACTTCCCCAAAAGAAATTATCATATTTACACAAAATAGATAACATGAAAGTAGGATTTATATAATAAAAAAATAAGTATAAATAAATAATAAATATAATATATATATCATATAAAAATTTATTTTCCATAATATTCCCAACCATGAGAGGTGGTAGAGGTAAAACGAACAACATCGTTTCATGAGGTGGTAGTTCGCCGTACACAATAATGGTAAGTTCATTAACCATTAGATGGAAGTGAGTTTAAGTGAAGGTTAAACACTTATAATGAAAAAATATAAATATATTTAGGATAATGGTTTTATTATATTATCATTGAATAATAATTATTCTGGTGGTGGAGAAAGAAAATAATAAAAAGGAGTTTGAGGAAGGATGTTACCTCTTCTTTGAGTAACTCCTTTTGGTTTGCACCAAAGGACTTCCTTGGTTGGATTTATGTCAAAAGGGAGGATTAGAAAAGTAAATTAGGGATGTTGGGAAGTTTATTTTGAATATATTGGATGAACCTAAGTGGTTTTAGAGGTATATAGAAGCGGGAGAGGTGGTGTCCTTTTATAGGGAAGGGAGGGGACACACATAGCATTTTTAAAAACAAGTTATGTGTACCCACGTTTTTACCTAAAAAAGTGATCCAAAACCAAAAAAAAGAAATAATGTAAGGTTTATGGAAAAAATATTTCCATAAAATGGTTATTGTACAAGTTTCTAGGTCATTTTGTTCCTTAAGTTTAAGGTTGATTCCATTGTTAATCTTAATTTCACTTTAATCATTATAGTTAATCATAATCACTTTCACTAATCTTTTTTCTCAAAAAACAGGTTGATCTTCTTAGAATATAAATACCATACTTATTAAAAAATTGTATTTCCATTTTTCGAAATTAAATTCTTATAATTAGAAAAATTATTTTTAATGTTAATCTTGCAGATGTGGCGAGAAAGAGGGTTTTTAATGTGAGAATGTTGAAAAGTTCATTAAGATTTTATATCTAAATTCAATATAAAAAGATTAAAATTATGTACATTGAATTAATATATGTATAATTTATCTAACATGAATTTAAAATAAACATAAAATACAATTTAACTATATAAATAAATTATATGAAAAAGGCAATTTTGAATTAAAATTTAGTATTTTGCACTATTCGTCTGAAATTACGTTTCTCAGAAAAATCCCAAAAATTAAACTTAAGATAATTTTGAAATTATGAATTAAAAAATTATAATTATTTTATCAAATTAAATTTCTAAGTGTCCAGAATTAATTTTATTATTGTTCATATAAGGACATAAAAATTAGTTCTTTTGAGAAAATAGTATTTTTAAACATTTAAAGACATTACCAAAAATTATATTTTTCATCGTCACCATTATCAATAATATTTGAAAAGTAGTTATTACTATTAATATTACTAAATTTAAATTCTAGGTTATTTTATCTTATCTAAATAATTATAATAGTAAAATAAAGTTTCATAGAAACTCAATGTTGAGTGTAATGCAAGCCAAGCCAGTGTTGCGTGTAGCGCAAAAAAAAGTTGATGTTTCATGTAGCAAAAACTTATATTGGGGTATTGTATAATGGAAGATTGTCATATTTTATATTAAAATTCAAGAATAACTTAGTTATTTCATATTAAAAAAAATTATATTTAGTGTTGTGTGAAAAGAAAAATATCAACAAAAGGATTAAATTAATTCAAAAAAAATATTTCAAAAAAACTCAGGGTGTTACACTGTCCATCAATCAATGGATGAAAAAGAAGTTTTAAGGAATAACTGAGAGCCAAAATCATTTTGAATACCACTCCAAACTCTGGGGGTAAAGGGGGATAACAATAAAAGATGATAATCTTTGGAACCCATAAAGCTCAATTGTCTCTACTAGATACCAACTTGATAAAAAATCATTTGTTCTTGACACCTTAATCGCTATAAAGTGAGTTGGATTCATCAAGTGTTCCATGTTGACCCAAATAGCATCACTTAAACCCTAATCTTAGAGTAAACTAGTGATTAATTCCATCAAGATGTCCTCCCTCTTCCACTAGGTAATATGAGATGACTAAATAGAATAACCAAGAAAATGTTTCTCAATATTGAATTTATGATATAACAAATACAAAGATATAAACATTGAAATCAGTCTCTTTATCCTAAGCTATAAAAACAACCCTCTTAATGAATAGTAAATCTTAGTCATGCTAGGTTGTACCACCAATGGTGAACTATAGAACTCATGGAGAGCCACCACATACATTGAAAAATGAACAAAAAACCTATCCTAAAACAACACTCAATGTTGGTCATCCTCAGACCATCTTATGAGAACATTTGCATGTACTAATTGATCTCACCAAACCTCCACCACAAAATCCATAGACTAAGAATCCTTCACATAATGAAGAAAATAAGACTACACCATCATCTGATAAAAGAACCCAATACCAAAAACTACTCCCAAAAAAGTTGCATCACTTAAATTTCCTCTAACACCCTCCAAACGTCTCAAAAATCATGCACAAAATCTCTATGAAAATTCCTACTTAAAGTATCAGCAACAACATTAACGTTCCACTCAATAGTGCCCCAGGCCAGGTTGATCACAAGGCCACAAGCATATCTCCTCAAATGCTAGAGGTTTATGACTTGAAGCGAGTGCCTAGGTGTGTTAATAGGGAGACTATTACCTCTTTACTAGAGTATGTTACAATAGAAGTCAATAACATGAAAATAGAAGAAGCAGATAAATAAGTGAACAACTAAAGATGTAAAAAAAGAAGGTATCTATAAAAAAAATTAGAAGTGAATCATATATAATGATGTAGATGATACATGTATCTAGAGATCGTCCAAAATAGGTACATGACAATACAGTATAGTACTAGCCACCAAATGACAAAAAGAACAAAATGTACTAGTTGCATCACAAGACTTAGCTTGGTCCCATGCACCCCTACTCCAAATTCAAAATCAACAACCTATGTTATGGATATTTCCCTTATCAACACCTCAAGCCATATGATCTGTTTAGGTCCCCAAGGAGGCCCAAACAAGGTGTAATAATAACATCCCAGTAGGTAACCACATAGAATTCTATATAGTTCTAATCAGCATGGTGAAATATCCTAAACAAGTGTAAGTAAGAAGTAATGTAAGTGTGAATTCTCAAGGCATATAACTACTAAAAACAAGTAATACCAAACAGCCTCTCAAGGCTCCCTATAATAAGTGTCATCTCTAAACAAGACAGCTATAATAAATAATAACAAGTAACATGACCTTGCCATACATCCATACATATAATGTCCACATAGACTTGCCATATAATGAATACATATCAAATATCCCACAGCCTCACCATACAACCAAACATATCATATATCCCATGGTGGTGTCTTATAATGAAGTGTAAACCACGAAGGGATGGATCCAAGGTGTAGAAGACAAAGGCATCCTCATCGAGTTCAAAGAGCTTCTCGATGGAAACTCAGTATAGGAATTAGTTGGATTCCTAGGATCATGTGTACCAACATGTCCTATATGATTCCAAGAAATCTATATCCAAGGGTTAGCAAGGACCAAGGAATCCCATAGAATCAAGACATAAGGAGAATAATCAACCCAAGGCATCCACTACTGTGTTCCAAATCCATACAGAGCAATTCATGGAATCTATATATATATATCCATCCATTCATAACATTTTCATTCATCACCCATGAGTCTACCCACTCATGTAATCCATTCACATTCCATCATATAACATGGGTATACCCACCCATTTACCACCATTCATAATTAAACATTTAACATGGGTATACCCACCCATTTATCACAATCTATCATTAAATAATTTAACATGGGTATACCCACCCATTTAATACATCTCAAACTAATCACATCTCATGAGTGTACCCACTCATTTGTTCCATCTAAATTTAACTATGTCACATGTGTATACCCACCCATTCAACTAATTCCAATTATTCTATTGATCCATTTAGGATTATAAGAACATTATGATATAAGGCAAGGAGGTAGTACATCTCTTATGCATGCATTTCAATTCCATTTAATTCCAATTGAGCCTCCTACATCAAGGAAAACTCAAGAACACACCCCTTGGGTGCTTCAACAGAGGTCAAAAACTAGTAAAAGGCCTAAAACACCCCATGGGTGACCTCGGGTTGGGGAAAGAACCACCAAATCATATCAAAGAACCTATGGTCATCCCTAATAGGCTCAATTATGTCCATTTCATCTAGTCAATTAATTTTTGGGGCTGCGCCAGAAAGTTTTAAAGGCCACATAATGTTTTACGGATCTAAAAAACGCCAAAAGCTTAAAGAAAAGTATAGAACACCTACCATATCTCAGTAGTGGATTTATTATCTATTATTAAGTCCTAATTCATCCCAGTTTAAGATAAACTTGAATAATAGACGAAGAACAAGAAATTAGGGCATATGAACCTAAATCCAAATAGTGCATTTGAAAACCATAAGAATCAAGAAAGGGTAAAAAAGGAATTTAGATCTTATTTATGTGGATCTTATGAGACAAACCACGATCAAATTGAATATAAAATGAAAAACCAGGATCAAATCCTAGTTTATCCACCTAAGGAGAGTTCTCAAACTTCTCCTCTGCTATGCATAGAAATGAAATGGATTTATGTTTAAAGAAGGATTTAATTTAAATTTAAAATTATTAAAATCCTAAAAATAAATGGGCCTCATGGTTTTGGCACATGGTTTGGAAAACTGTGCGTCAATCACGAACAATTCTTTTAGGCCAAGGTCCACCTGTATGATTTCCTCACATGGTTTCACTAACCATGTGGAAACTATGTGTTGAACCTCTTTCAAAGTCTGCAAAAACTATAGACATGGCTACACGGTCGTGCGGCCCATTCCACATGGTTTTCCTAACTATATAGCCTATACCACCCCTCTATCAATCCTATCATGGTCCATTGAAACCATGTAGCCTACCCCACACGGTTTAGTCAAACTGTGCACTAGGACCAAAACACCCCAAACTCTAACTCTGGGCTCTGAACAAGCCCTGATCAACACTGAAACACCCTTGATCAAGTTGGGTACTCATAAAATCCCATATTTAAGCATTCAAATTAAAAAATAATGGATCCTTACCTCATATAAAAACCCATGTTCTTACAATATTCTCCCTTATAGAAATTTGTCCCTGAATTTCTCTCTGTAGGGTGGTCTAGATTCATCTGAGAACAACTATGGCCACTGAGCATATATGCCAACCTCCCACTCCCAAGTCTCATCGAATAAATGATCATGCTTCCATATCACCCATACTAGAGGAACTAAACAGGATTGAAGAACATCCATGCACCTATGAACGATACAAATCGAATACTCCTCAAAGGATTCATCAACCTGAAGCTCAATCTCCTCTGGATGAAAATCATGAGATGAGTTTTAATGATATTAGCGTAGTTGAGATTCGTGGAAGACATCGTTCATGGATTGGTACGTCTGAGGTATCTACAATTGATAAGCTACCGACCTGCCTCTCTCAGTAAACTCAAATGACCAGATATATTAGGTTGAAATCTTATCCTACCTCCTGATTCTCATATGTCCCATCCATGGAGAAACATGCAGTAAAACCCAATCTCAAACCTTAAACTCTAGAGGTCATCTACGATGATCTTATTATGATTTCTGTTGACATTTTTCATTATCCATCCATTTATAAATCAATCGGACCTTCTCATAAGTCCCCTGCATGAGATGTCGTCCCAGTAAAGCTACATCACCTACCTCTATCCAGTACATGGGTGTTCAGCATGGCCTACCATATAAATAATTATAAGGTGCCACCTTTATCATCTCCCGATAACTAATATTGTTGGTGAACTCGACAAGGGGTATATGAATCTCCCAAGATACCCCAAAATCCAGGACCCATGCTCACAGCATGTCCTCTAACACCTATATTGTACTCTCTGACTATCCATCAGTCTGAGGGTGGTATCATGTGCTCAGAATCACCTATATACCTAGTTCCCTCTAAAAAATCTACCATAAATTAGATTCAAAGTGGGAATCCCTATCCGAAATGATAGGTCATGGGACCCTGTGAAGTTGTACTATCTCATGGATATAAAAACTTACAATATCATCAACAATGAAGGTCCCCTTGATCAACAAGAAATGATAAACCTTCACTAGCTGGTCAAAAACAACCCACACAACATCATTACCTTAAGGAGACCTCGGTATTTTAGTAAAAAAATCCATCACGACATCATTTAATTTAAACTCTGGAAGAGGTAACTACTGTAAAAGACTAGATGGTCACTGATGTTGCTCCCTTACCTGCCGAAAGGTGGGACACCGCATAAAAAACCATCTACCTATCTTTTCATACTTAGACACCAGTATTGATATCTTAAGTCATGGTACATCTTGGTGACTTCGGGATGCACTACCAATTATGAGGCATAAAATTCCCACATCATATCCTCATGTATATTCACTGTAACCCAAATGAATCCATGGATATGTAGGATCTTTTCCATGCCTACGGTCTAACTAGGAGGTGGATCCTCACCCGCCACACTCACCCGTAGGACTATTACCACATAATCTGATAGTTGCCTTATCCAAACTCTATCCAAATGGGTAGAGGTCACAGTTAAGGTTGTCAAATATTTCTTCCCCAAACTGTCGTGTACCTCCAAGTGCATCTCAGAAAACAAATCCATAAGCTTCCACTTTCTATAGGCCTGCTGCACTACCTATATTAGAGTCCTCCTACTTAGTGCATCGACCACTAAATTTGATTTACTAGGTGTGTAGACAAGATCAAATTCAAAATAATTTAGGTGCTCCACCCACCTTCACTACCTCATATTCATATCATGCTATGTAAAAATATAGTTGAGGATTTTTTGGTCCGTGTACACCAAAAAATGATCTCCCAGTAAGTTATGTCTCCAACAGCATAAAGCATGAACAACTGCATCCAACTCAAGATTGTGTGTCGGTTAGTTCCTCTCATGCGACCTTACCTGATGAGACCTATATTCCATGAATCTATCCCCAAGCATCATCACTTCTCCGAACCTCATACTTAATGCATCACAATATATAGTATAGATCTTTCCCTGCTCTAGTAGTATTAGGACTGGTGCTACTATCAACCTACCTTTCATCTCTTGAAAGGGTATCTCGTAAGAATCTGATCTTATAACCTTCACAACCTTCTTAGTCAATATTGTCAATGGCACTTCTAAGTGTGATAATTCCTGTATAAAATTCACGTGGTAACCATTTATCCCCAAGAAACTCCATATGTGAAAAAAGTTCTTGGGAAGTTCCTAGAAAACTATAGCTTTAACCTTCTCTAGGTCCACTGATACTCCTATCTCTGAGATGATGTAACCCAGGAAGTGAATCTGATCCATCCAAAAGTGGAACTTTTTGAATTTAATAAATAACTGATTTCCCCATATTGTATTAAAAATGATCTAAATATGGTTTGAATGGTCATTTAGATTGTGAGAATACACTAAGATATCATCCATGAAGTCTATCACAAAATAATCCAAGTAAGGATGGAACAATCATTTCATAAGCACCAAACGACATAACCAAATAACTGATTGATAATTCGTGAGACCAAAAGGCAAAACCAGATACTCATATAGACCATACCTTCTATGAAAACGTGTAAGAGGTATGTATGTAGGTTGAACACGTACCTAGTGATATCCAAAACTCAAATCAATTTTAGTGAATACTCGGGCTCCTCAAAGATGATTAAAAAGGTCATTTATCCATGGAAATGGATATCATTTTTTAACTGTTAGTTGGTTAAACTTCTGATTATCCATGCATAGCCTAAGGGTACCATCCAATTTTTTTACAAAAAGAATCAGAGAACCCCATAGATAAGAACTCGGTCAAATAAACCCCTTCACCTCCAAATACTCTAGCTACCTCTTGAGCTCCTGCAACTCCATAAAATCCATCTTGTAAAGAGGAATGAATATATGTGTAGCTCCTGTAACTAGCTCGATAAAGAAATCCACCTATATCATTGGAGGTAAACCATAAAATTCATCAAGAAAGTCTTCCTTGAAGAACTCAACCACTAGAGGAAAGTCTGTCTAACTCACTCATTGATCATCCATATACAAACTAGCAATCTGGGTTGTAATTATGCCCATCCCATGATGCTTGGAACCAACTCAGCTCACTTGGACATCCCATTCACCCTTGTTTATATACACTACACCATTTGGTGATGTGAAATTCACCCTCTGGTGATAATAGTCCACATATGCTTGATAAGACACTAACCATTCTATCCCAAGTATGACATCAAACCCTGTTATCTTAAGGACATAAAAATTCCAAATGAAGTGAAACCCACCATCCTCAAGGGGTAACTCTCTAAACTGGTGCATATCTTCTATTATAATTCCTAGTGGGATGTATAGCATCATAAATCTCTTAGAAGACAATGAAATAAGCCCAACACTTTTCACCACAAGTGAAGATATAAAACTATGATATGCACCTATATCAAAAAGAGTAAATGCAATAGTTGAGGCTACTAGGATCGTACCTATCACCATTGATGATCTGGCACCCTACTCCTCAGGGGTAAGATATATAGAATATAAATATCCTACACCAATTCCCTATGATACAACCACACCACCCAGAGTAGGACCACTCTAACGTCTTAGTGTAACTAGTTTCTGGATTCCTCTACCACGACCACCACTGCCTCTGCCTAATCAGTCGACAATACTCCAGCTCCTTTCCTAATGTGGAGATTAGAAACCTACTCTTGAACTTGATTTCTTAGTTGACCTCATAATACTCATAGTTGGAGGGAAGGTCCTTCAAAAACACGAAAAATTCCCTATCTTACCGCAAGCTCAGCACTCGACTGGGTCATTGTCACACTGATTATTTTTGGGGCCTCACCTACCACACTAATAGAAAAACACTGAGCTACCAGTACTCACAACCTTACTGGTACTCATCTCATGGGAAGCCTCAAAACGGATCATCCTTCATGAATATATTGAACCATAGGGTCAATAAATAGTCTTTCTCTACTCTATTCCCCTAGAATCTCTCAGGTTCTTCTCATTAATCAGTGCCTAATCCCAATTTTAGGGGTAGAGGTCAACCTAAACATGTTGACATGGGATCTGATAGTGTGTCAGAGACCTTCCTCAAAGTGTCTAGATCTAGATAGCTCATTGGTAAGGTAAATCAGAACAAAAATCTTCAAATCTCTAAAGCATTCTGAGTACTGCCTAACTTTCATCACACCCTACTCCATATGTATAAACTCCCTAGACTTATCTTCTTATAGAGTCTCAGGGTAAAATTAGTCATAGAAGCAGGTTTAGAAATCTTCCCAACCCATATCTTGAATCCCATCATCCTAGTTCAGAACATCCAACTAGAAATTTGTTGCTCCACATAGAAAATATGTTGCGAGCTTAACCCTTCTCTCAAGAGGTGTCTTAAGGTTCTCAAAGATAGATAACGTGGTCTCAAGATAAATCTCTACAGCCTATGGACTACCATCCCCCAGAAACATAGGAGTATACTACAGCTGGAATACCCTTGTCAACTCATCCATAGACAAGGAAGGTTGTAGTGCTCTCTAGAAAGTCTAAATATATAGAAAGAAACACTTGTGGAACTATGCCTCAACACCTATATCCAAAACAGTAGCTGGTTTCATAGTTGGAACCAAATAAGGATCCATCGATAGCCTATTTCCCACCACCTTTAGAGTGTGGTTTCCAACTCCCTCATGGAACACGACTAAAGGTCATCATGGTGGCATGAATTTGCAATGAAAAACACACACCTCAGAAAATAATGAGTTCAAAGCTCATATATCAAAAGCAAGTACATGTCAAAACCTTCCTAAAACCAAGTCGTAACCCATAAGATTCTTCTAATTCCAGGACTACAAAATATTAGACATGATAAAACTAGAAACACTTCCTCTTTCCCACTCAAAATCCAAGTCTAGTTCATGTTCATCATTCCAAGTTTCTATTTCATTTTCACTTGAAATCACATACATTTTACATTTCAATTTCAAAATTCAAGTATTCAAGAGGATTAACCAATGTTTTACCAATTACAAATCCATGAGGTCCTATAACACCACATGAAACCAAAACTTGGTTTCCATTAAATTCATAACTATCAAATTCACTTTAACAATTGAATTTTACTGCTGTGTCATTCCTCAATCCATAAGGGCCCATGAACCTTAGGAACTGAAAGTTGGTGTCACTACTCTATCCACTACAAAAAAACTGTCACAACAACAAATATATCTATCACAACACCTATCACAACCACATGAAATGAGTAATTCATCCTAAATGGTGGAGCATAATGCATGGCATGTGATTTCTAATAAGTGCCTATATGATGCATGAGATGGAATACCCTCTTCTTGTTGGGTTTAAACTAAAATAGAACCCATAATTCAATCAATAGTAACAGCATAAATCAAGTGTGTCACTATACAGTGAAATCAAATCAACTATAATAGCCAAAATATAGAAAAACAACAACCCATCCAAGGAAATTTGGCTTTTCCCTATACATGAGTTAGCTACACCCAAGCATAGCTCATTACTAAACTCCATTTTCTTCATATCCCTATCTATTATCACTAAACAATAAGTCAAACTAGAAAATAAATCATCTGATACCACTTATTAATGTCTCGAACCGGAATGCCACTCAACAGTTCCCCGAACCTAGCTGGTCAAAAGGCATCATGCACATCTCCCCAAACTATAGAGGCTTCGAAATATAAGCGAGGTCCTAGGTGTTTTAGTGGGGATACTATTCCCTCATTATGAGAGTATATCATAGTAGAAGTCAATAACATGAAAATAACAACAGCAGATAAACAAGAAAACAACTAAAGATGTAAAAAGGAAAGGATATATAAAAAAACAGGATGTGTCTCACATATAGTTATTCATATGATACGTATATCTAAAAAGTATCCAAAATAAGTACATAGAAATACAATATAGTATAATTCTCCAAAAATAAAAAAGAACAAAATTTCCTAGTAGCATTGTAAGCCTTAACTTGGTTCCATTTACCCCTGCTCCAAAATCCACAATCAACAACCATTGTTACGGTGCTTTCCCTTACTAACACCTATAGCCATATGATCTATTTGGGTCCTCACGGAGGCCCAAATAGGGTGTGAGAATAACATCCTAGTAGGTAACCACCTAGAAATATATGTAGTTCTAATAAGCATAATGAAATATTCTAAACAGGTGTAAGTAAGCAGAAATGTAAGTGTGAACACCCAAGGCATACAACTAGTACAAAAAGTAATACCAAATATCCTCTCAAGGCTCCATGCAACAAGCATCATCTCCTAATAAGGTATCTACAACAAATAATAATAAGTAACATGGCCTCACCGTACATCCATAAATATCTTTTCCACATGTCCTTGACTTATAATGAAGTCATATCAAATATCCCAAAACCTCACCGTACAACCAAACAAATCATATATTCCACAATTGTGATGTATAATGACATGTAGACTATGAAGGTACATATCCAAGGTGTTGAAAACCAAGGCATTCTCATCAAGTCCCAGGATAATCTCAATGGAAACTCAATATAGGCATTGGTTGGAGTCCTAGGAGCATGTGTACCAATATATCCTATGAGAGTCCAAGCATGTCAGATCCAAGGGTTATCAAGGCCCAAGGTATCCCACTGAATGAGTACCCAAGGGGCATACTCAACCCAAGGTATCCAATATCACGTTCTAGGTCCATGGAGATTCATCCATGGAATTTATATAAATATCCATCCATTTATACCATTTTCATTAATTACCCATGAGTATACCCTCTTATGAAATCCATTCACATTACATCATATAATAGGGGTATACCCACCCATTTACCACTATTCATAATTAAACATTTAATATGGGTATACCCACCCATTTACCACCATTCACAATTAAAATTTTAACATTGGTATACCCACCCATTTATCACAATTAATAATTAAATCATTTAATAGGGGATACCCACCCATTTAATACATCTCAAACTAATCACATCCCATGAGTACAACCACTCTTGTGTTCCATTCCAATTTAACCATGCCACATTGGTATACCCACCCATTCAACTAATTCCATTAATCCATTTATGATTAGCATAACATGATGATATAAATCAAGGAGGTAGTACATCTCCTATGCATGTAATTCAATTCCATTTAATTCCAATTGAGCTTCCTATATCTTGGAAAACTCAAGAACACACCCCTTAGGTGGTTAAACAAAGGTCAAAAACAATTCAAAGTATTAAAACATTACATGGGTGGACTTGGGTTGGGGAAAAAACCACTAACGCATCTCAAAGAACCTATGTGAATCCCAAATCGGCTCAAATACATCCCTTTCAATCAATAAATTAATTTTTGAGGCTTCACTAGAAAGTCTGGCGGTCATAATAATGGATTATATCTCTCAAAAACACCAAAATATAAAAGAAAAGAATAGAACACCTACCTTAGATTTTTAGTGGAGTGCTTGTACAGTATCAAGTCCTGATATATATCGATTTAATAGAAATATGAAGAACAAAAAAAGATCAAGAAATTAGGGCCTATGAGCCTAAATCCAAATAGAGAAATCAATAACTTGAAGAATCAAGAAATGTTAAAAATTAATGTAGACCTTAATTTTGCAGATTAGAAGGGATAAACCATTCTCGAATCCAATATCAGATGAAGAACCAGGATCAAATCATAGTTAAGCTGCCTAAGGAGAGCTCTAAAACTAATCCTCTATTATGTATTGAAATGAAATGGATTTAGGTTTAAAAAAGATTTACATTAAATTAAATATTATTAAAATCCTCAAAAATACATGGGTCGCATGGTTTAGGCACACGGTTTGGAAAACTGTGTGCCAATTGTACATATTTCTTATAGGCCAAGGGCACCCACATAGTTTCCTCACACAATTTCACTAACCATGGGAAATCCATGCACTAACCCTCTTTCAAAGTCTGAAAAAACTACAGACATGGCTTCACGGCCATGTGGCCCAATCCACATAGTTTTTCCTAACCGTGTGGTATATACCACCCCAATGTATAGCCTCACACGGTTCACTCAAACCATGCGGCCTGCCTTGCACGGTTTAGTCAAGATGTGTACTAGGCCAAAACCACCCCAAACTCGGGATATGGGCTCTAAACAAGCCTTGATCTACCCCTAAACACCCATGATCAAGTAGGGTACTCATATAATCCCATATTTAAGCATTCAAAATGAAAAATAAGGTATTTTTACCTCATATGAAAATGCAGGTTCTTACAACAACACTCCATTTCACTAGTGTATAATAAATATCAAAGTTTTAATTCTGAAATAATTATATCCACTATTACTAAAGAAAAATCAAATTTTTTAGGGATAATAAATACCTCAAGATCTTATAATCTGTTAAGATCCCAATGCGGTCACCGATGAGGTAATTCCAACACAACTTCAAAGAAAACAGAACTACATCAAGATCAAGATAATGGTTAGTGTATTTATATTCATGAGGCCATAAATACCAACCCCATTGGATATAATCACTCTCTACTATATCATAAAACCTACCAATAAACAACATGAAACATCACAAAAAACCTCAAATGCAACACCCT
The DNA here is from genome assembly GCA_963277665.1 of Viscum album. Classification (NCBI taxonomy): domain Eukaryota; kingdom Viridiplantae; phylum Streptophyta; class Magnoliopsida; order Santalales; family Viscaceae; genus Viscum; species Viscum album. The sequence continues at coordinate 1,347,976,722 of OY728127.1, read as the reverse complement.
CTTATGGAAAATAAAGAACATGAGACATGCTCAGTTTCTCCTTTAAATATCCAAAATGAGCATGGTATTGGTTAGTCCAGGTGAAAGCCTAATACTTTATAGTTGAAGATATTAGTGGAGTCAAAGTCCTAGATAATTTCGTTATGAGCCTCTGTTAATAGCTTATAAGACCAAATAAACTCGGCACCTACACTACATTCTTGGGGGTAACCCATAAAATAACAACCTCAATTTTTGAAGGATATAATGATACTCTATGCTAATAAATGACATGTACCATGAAATTAACCTCATGATCAAATAATATACACTTTTTAAGCCTCCCAAATAGTTGATGACATTGATGAAATCCAAAAATGGCTCACATATTCTATGCCTGCTTCTCCTTTGACTCAAAATACACCAATAAAACATTGATGAATACCACTACAAACATATCCATAAATTCATGAAAATTGAATCCATCAGTCCTAAGAAAATTTCCAAAGATTTTATAAAATTTAATAGAATCACAAAGAACTCATATTTACCATAATGACATCTGAAATTAATGTTTGAAATATTCTCATCCTTCACATGCATATGATGATACACTAGCCACAAATTGATCTTTGAGAACTACCTATCCAACTTAAAATGATAGAATAAATCATCAATATATTAGAGAGAAGAGGGTTTCTTCACCATCACCTGATTCAAGAAATTATAATCAATTAATAAATGTATAATTATATATAACTTCTTTATAAAAAAACCATATCACCCGATGAAAATACACTAGGTTGAAAAAAACATCTCTATAGAGTTTTTCAATATATATCCCCATATCCCATAACATAAAAGGTTTCACCCTATATAAGTACATCAATAATTAATAAAAATATCCTATTATAACTCTATCCCAAACATAATCCCAAGTTTTAGGGGGTATAATCACAACCCATTCGGTAATTATAATAGGGTTGTAAGATCTTGTGTTTTTCCAAGCTAACAATTTTTTAAGGAATTTGAATTTTCGGTTTACATGATAGGTTAAATATTGATCGGAGATTTGAAATGGAATTATAAAGTTTTTAATTCCCAAAAATTATGTTTTTAGATTTGGTATGAGGCTTGGTTTATATCTTGGAGGTTTTAGGATTGTACTAGGTGTTCAGGACTTGAAACCAGATTTTTTCGGAAAAGTGTAGTGGAGGGTGCAAGGTTTGAACATGGTTAGTGTTGATTTTGAGACCAAACCATGAGGCCAAGTTTTTACTGGTGAAAAGGATGAAGAGACCATATGGTAGGCTAAGGAAAATTGTGTTGTTTCCTATAATTTATTTTATACATGTCGCATGACTGGTGCATTGTCTGTTGAACATGTTTCATGAATGTGCACGGGGTTCGGGCTTGGATAATGAAAACTACACGGTTGATGAAAGGTTTGAAAAAATGTGTCAAAAAACCATTTGGACCATTAAAAAGTGTTAAATTAACCTTTTCCCATACATATTTTAAGAAAGACCATCTTTTCCCTTTCACCTCTCTTGCATGACCCAGGCAGCACGTGCCTCAATGCCTCCTCTTCCCTTGGGTGATTCTCATTTGTTTGTGATTGGAATCAGATGTTGTAAAATGCGTTGGGAATCTTGAGATAAATATTAGACTTTGTTACCCAATTTTGTGTTATACTCATTCTTCTTCTTAATAAGGTTCCACCAGTTAGGTATTTTGGTCCTAATTCCACCAGAGTATGGTGGAATTGGATACTGGCATTGGGGGTTTCACTCTACCTTGGAAGAGGGAGACCTAGGATTTCATCTGCACCTCACCACATGTTGGTTCATCAAGTTATATTTCCATGGTGCGTTTTCTAAAGATTAAATTATTTTAATTAAAATTTTAAAGTGGTTGTTTTGAATCCTTTTCTTAGGTATTTTTCCGGATTCGGGGTTCTTTTCCTAGAATTCATTATTGGTGAGTATTAGGTCACAATTATTGTGTTATGATATTGATCAATGAGATTTTAAACTTTATGATGTTTTTTAATAAAGTTTTTTTTTCATTTTTTTTATATTGTTCTGTTTTATTAATTAATTATAATTCTTTTATAATTTTTTTAATTTCGTTGGTCGGATTGTGAGATAGGCCCAATATGACTTGGATGATCATGGATGGGCCTTGAAAGCAGCTTTCAGCCTTTGGAAAAGAGATGGAACTATTTCTAAAGTTAGGTGGTCTGTCGTACCTACCCTATAGTGTTTTTTTATGTTTATGCAATACTTTTATACATGGGATTGCACTAAGGGATAATCCCTTTATTTATACTTACACTAATAAAATGTAAAATTAAATTATATAACTTCATAGTTGAATGGATGAATGTCAGGGGTCACTAACAACCCATGTTCTTACCTTAATGATTCAACTTATCACTAAGGCTGAGGGTTACCTATGGTATTCCTCTGTATATGATATGAACTAGAGGATACTATATAGGATGATTCCTATTCTTACTACTAATGAGGACCCAAGAGGTATTCCATTACTTATTTTTTGACTTAGAGGATCCCAAGTGGGAGGCCTCTCCTAAGCCCTGGCCTAGAGGACCCAGTATGTTCCTTAATGTTTGATTAGACCTAAAATTGTACATCATAGGTTTGAGTAAATATGGTAACATGTGTCAACTAGAACCCATACTGAACATATAATCCCGTGAGGTTGTGTAAGAGTTGTGGGTTAGGTGTTTGTTCACCCTCACTCTTTTATTTATTCTTTTAATTACTTATTATTGATGAATCTATGTTTTTCAGAAGATCTTCCGAACATTTATTTTTTTAGCTTGATGTCATTTGGTATATTTCAAGGATTCCTAAACATACTTCTTGAGATCCAAATTCTGAGAATTATTTATGTATATGGATATCATGGTATGCCACCGATGAGGGGCATTGTGGTATGTAACTAATAATGTTTGATGGTATGGAACTATTTACAGAGTTTTCTGTGGATGCACACTGTGAACTTGAGGATTACATCTTGTTCAATGGCCTTGGGTCCTAGCCCATGTAGGTCTATATTATACTGAGTTTTCAAGATATTCACTATGGTTACTCAAGGAGGATGTCTTGGTCAATGGAATGGGATCCTAAACATAGTAGGTCTAGATTATAATAGGTTTTCTATGGTTGATCTCCATGCAATCGAATAGGATTCCATGTTCAATGGACCCAGGTCCTAGCCCTTGTAGATATGATACTTGATATATCTAGAATAAGCCGCAGTTGATGCAATTTCATCTTTAAAGGATTGTCTTTTGGTAAAACACATCATTAATTATAGTGATTGGAGGTGAGTATGGGTGATCCCTAGGCTAGTAAATTTATCCCCCTTGGTTGAATATCTTGTTCAGAGACTTTTCCAACACTTTCCAAAGAAGGTATTGTTAATCAAGATTATAGACCTAGGGATCATCTTAATTTTATAGGGATTGAGTGGTATGAAGTTTAGCTTAAGTCCCTTTTTAATTTACTCATGTATATACATATATATGTATATATATATATGAATATATATATATACACATATAAATATATATATGTATATGATGACACATTTTCCAGTTGATCGGGATCATGGACCCAAGGATCAAATTTGGTTTCAATTTATTTTATTTATCATTTCTAGTTGTGTCTCTACAGGGTTGAGTACTTTCCTTGAGAATTCCTTATATTAATTTTCTTTTATCTTTTTATTTATGTTTTTATTATTATTGTTGTTATCCTACTGAGTATCTCACTTTTTCATACACTATATATTACTGGCTATGTATGGGGATGGATTGGTGGTGACTGACTAAGTTTTGTACTAAATCCCTTCTTGGGCTGCCATTGCATAGGGGTACCCAAGTAGATTTTCACTTAGTTATAGGACTGGATGGGATGAGTATTAGGACTAATCATGGAGGATGGATTTGACATGTATGAGTAGATTGGGTATGTGGTATGGATTGTTGTATGTAGTAAAGCCTTGTACTTTTATTTATGTTTATTTTATTTACTCTTGTATATGTATGGTTGTCCTAGTGGGAGATCAGTGTTGGGTGTATGACATAGTCATCTGAGCCTTTACTACATTCCTTTTATTATTTCAACCCTATTATATTTTTTTCTTTTGCACTCTGTTTATTACTTCTATGAATGATGTCCAGTTATTTACACTATTTTCTTACTCTGATATGAGGGAATAGTCTCTGCAATATCATACCCTATGACATTTCTACTACTAAGAAGCCTCTACCATATGTGGAGTGCACTTGAGGCCATGTGATAAACTAGATCGGGGAAACAAATTAGTGTCATTCAGGTCAGGATGTTGTAAATTGGTACCATAGGGAGGTTTTGATACTTCAACATATGGATAGTCCTACAAGATTGAGATGTTTAGAACTCTGTTATGGATATCAGATTAGTGCATCAAGAATTATTATCATGATAAGAAGTTTATGTTTTACGTTTTATGGGATTTTTTTTCTTGTTATGTGATGTTATAGTTGAAAATTATTTTTAATTTGAGAAACACACATGTTATATGGATTTTATGATTGATTATATATTTATGGATCTTATCCCATTGGTAAGAGGCCAATGATTTATTTTATATTTTGGATGGAAAATGAAATAGGTGTATTGTGCACCATACTAAGAATGTAGGATTAACATGTTATAGGCCCACTAGTGTGTGATTTTACTGATCATAGAGGATTTTTTTTTAAATTTTCAACAAAAATATAAATGGTGTTTTCCTGTGTAGGTTTTTAGTTTAATTATACTAAATTGGACCTCTTGTATATATATTTATTTCTGATTGGAGGCTATGTGTATCTATATTGAGATGTTTGGTAGTGAGTTTGGTCACTCAATACTCATGCACATCAGGTTTAGTGACCCTATTAGGTCGATAAGGCACATGATGCCTATGTAATGGACCCCTTTTAGGATGTTGTTTTTCAAGTTCAGCTATTTAAAGTGTCAGAAATAACATATATAGTGTTATACTATATATATTGGTATGAAATACTACTTAACTGACCTTTATTTTTGGTTATCTATTCAGATCACTGAATATGATGTTGATAGGTACCAAGATGCTTCCGGTAAACTGGACCTCGAGGGGGTATTACCATATACAGATGCCTAGTGAGTGTTAGTTTAGTATCTATTCTATGTTGGTATCATGATACTCTAGGGAGAAGTTCCTTTTGAGGATGCTTAGATAGTATTAGGTCCCTGGTAGTCTGATTCTTGATACTTTCAATCCTCATAGTTTAATGTTATTTGTACCTCACTTGGAGAGTTTTAAACTTTGGGATAAGTGTTTAGGCCTAAATACATTGGTGTGAGACTTGTTTTTTATGTCTATGGGGGAGTCCTAAAGGCCCTTAGTTTTAACTCAAGCACTTTTAGTTTTATGTTTTGTTTGATCAATGGAAACTTGTGAGTAAGTTTGGCCCAAGTTTTTTGGATAGCTTTTAGGGAAGTCATCTTGGTTATATTCTCCATAGAGATTGATGTACTATAGGTTCTTGGGTTTTGGGTTATATGCATGGTGGTTCCTTTGGTTTCTAATAATGAACCTGGGATTCTTGTTTTTTAGACTGAATTTGGTAGGTAAGATCATTCGTTTTCCTGGAACTATTGATAAGTTTTTTTGTTGTTACTAATGTAGTCAAAGAATGGGTAGACATTCATGATTGGAATGACACCAAGTGACTGGTGGTCATGGAATAAATTGTGGCATAACTAAGGTTCCATATTTTGAAAATTAGTTTTGGGGGAGCTTTCAGATTAATGAGACTAATGTGCAATGTAACATAGTCAGTTTAGCCTTGTGATAGAAAACTCGCGATAGTGTGAATTGGGTGATGATCATATGCATCAGTTATATATAGAGAAATTTAAATCTTAAATTGGTGGTTGTTCATGTGTTATCCAAGGATGGATAGTTTAAAGAAATATTTTGGGTATGTTTTCCTGAGTTTTTTTTGGTTAAAATGATAAATGGCCCTTCATAGCATAGGTTACATTAGAAATGAATCATGTGTTGTGGGTTGGTTAACTCATGGCTATACCTAGTCATGCTTGTTTGGATATGTGGTGTCCGCTGTTAGATGAGGTAATAGAATCCTATTTAGATGTGATCATGGATTAGAGATCTATACATTCCTTTTGATGATATCTTAGCATACTTCAAGTTATAGATGATCTTTCACTATCTTGACATCATCTTGAGTACATTCAGATAGCATCATCTCTAAATCAAGCTTCCTTTGTTTTAAAATATACTTCCATGATTTATTAGGGAACCTATTGAGGTTTCACTTGAGGATTGGTATAAGGTAAGCCTTATAGTGGGGAGTACACCATTAGTTGTCTGAGGGTGGTGACCCTCATGATGAGTTGAAATTCATCAATTTCCAAAGAAACTGTTCTCAAAAAGTGTAAATGGGAAATGATTGGATGTTGCAATTTAACACTCAAGGATTATAAGGTTTCTATACAAGCTAGTTGCTATGTCCAAAAGTGGACTGGGTATGGGATACGGTGATCGGGCTTTTGTTTTTTTGATGTGATGAAAATGGTTCTCCTAGTGTGGGGTGTGAGACGTCGATCGTAGCAGGGAAACCCTCATGTGATAATGTTCATGGGACCATGATACTGATCGTATGAAATTATTTTTGCAACTCATATAAATTTTAATAAATGAAACATGTATGGTTGAAAATATCAATAAATTCCAGGTGCAGGTTTGGTTATGGTTTTAGGTGAGATCCAGGTGTGGGCGTTACACTCAGTGTAGCTTTTGATGATCCATGAATGTTGGATTAGGTTTCCATTGGTTTTAGTGTTATAAATAAACTATGTTTTTGATCAAGATATGGTTTTATAAGAAGACATCATTATAATATGCGTACGAGATTCAGTGAGCATGCTTTAAATAATCTTAGTAAGTCTTGAGATAAAATTATAGAAATCTAATTGTGTAGATGAATCAGTCATGGAAGCTGAGCATTATTGGGAGTTGTTTATTAGAGGTAGTTAATGTTTAAATTTATCTAATGGTTTGATATGGTCAATAGGTTAATGGATTTAGTTCTTTATAGGGATGTGATGGCTATAGTTCGAGGGTTATCTAGGACTTTTCATGGAGAAGAAAGTGCGACCAAGTTGAGATTGGTTGATGGGATTTCAACCACTATGATAAAATCAAAGACAGAGGGTAATCCCCTCACATGTAGTTTTATAAACATATTATAATTGTTACTAGGATATTTAGAACATATTTTTTTTGGGTTAATTCGATGGTGGGAGTATCGTGGATTAGTTTTTATAATAGTAGTTTAGTTCCAATGGCGAGGAACTCCTTAGGTTAGCTGATGGAAGAGACAATGAAATGATTGTTTCTTAGGTTATATGATCTCACATATTTTCCATATTATAGTTTAAATAGTTTTTTTGGATTTTGTAATGAGTTTTGATGGATTGGGTTTCATAAGTTTGAAGTGATTCTTAGAGGTGTGTTGGGCGTTTTGAAACTCAATGCATCCATTTAAGAAAACAATATCCAACCCATTTAGGTTGGGTGATGTTTCTTTGTCCACTAAGAATTATTCGGGTTTATAATTTCTAAGGTGGGGAGTCTATAAGATCCCGTGTTTTTTTATGTGTTAATTTCAAAAAGAATTTGGATTTTTGGTTTGTTAGACAGTTTAAATCTTGATCAGAGATTCAAAATTCAATTTCGAATGTAGGAATTTTTATAAATGATTTTTTACATGTGTAATGGTTCTTTATTTGTATCTTGGAGGTTTTGGAAGCATACTGGGGGTTCAGGACCTAAAACCATAGTTTTATGAAAAGTGTAGTAGAAAGTACACGATTGGCACACAATTAGTGTTAACCATGTGACCAAACCATGTAGTCCAGTATATTTAGGCACATGGGTTGGGGAGACTATGTGGAAGACCAAGGAAACCCTTACAGATGTCTTAATTATACATGGTTGGAGCATGGTTTACTAAACTATGTTTCATGCCCATTTTTGGGGTTCGTGCTTAGACAGTTCCAACTACGTAGTTGTTCTATGGTTTGTCCAACTATGCAGCCTAATAAAAAATGGAAAATGACACTTTTCCCTTGTGGATTTTGAGAATAATCCCCTATTTTTCTTTCCCCCTATATCACACAACCTAGGTAGCATGCACCTCTCCTCCTCCTCTTTCGTTGGACAGTCCTCCTTCATATTTGGTTGGAATCGGACCTCATTAGATGAATTGGGAAGCTTGAGGTAAATATTTGACTCTAATACACACCATTTTTTTATCCTCCTTCTTCATCCAAATTGGGTTCACCGGTTAAGGATTTTGGTCCTGAATCCACTAAAGCATCATGGAATCTAATACCAATTTTGGGGGTTTCACTCTTTTTTGGAAGAGGGTGACTCATGATGTCATCTTCACCTCATCACGTTCCAGTTACTTGCGGTATATTGTCATGGTGAATTTTCTAAATCACAAATTATTTTAATTAAATTGTTGGGGTGGTTATTCTGATGTCGTTTCTTAGGTATTTTACTATATTTGAGGTTGGTTATGTATTTCTTGTTGTTGGAGGGCATTAGGTTTCCATTCTGGTTCAATGAGATTGGTTGATGAGCTTTCAAAATTTATTCTCCTTCTGAATAAAGTGTTTTCCCATGCTAATGGAATTATTTTTTTGTTAATTTATTTTAAAGTTGTTATAATTAATTAATTCTGATAGTTTGATTATGATATTGGTCCAGTATGGCTTGGGTGAGCTTGGATGGGCCTTGTTAGATGTTTTTGGCCTTTTGAAAATACATGGAAAGCTTCCTAAAGGTAGTTGGTCCATCATACCTTCCCTAGAGTATTTTTGCACGTTTATGTGGTATGTGTGTTCTTGGGATTTCCCTAGGGGTGATTCCCCCTATTTAGATTTACCCCAAAAAACTCATAAACTAAATTATTTTACTCTATAATTGAATGAATTAATGCCAGGGGTCACTAATAACACGTGTTCTTAGCTTCATGATTCAACTTGTCACTAAGTCTGAGAGTCCCCTATGGAATTCCACCACATAAGATATGACCTAGAAGATCCTGGGTAGGATGCATCCTTATTCTTACTACTTGTGAAGACCCAAAGAGGGATTCCCTTACTTATATTTTGACTTAAAAGATCCTAGGTAGGATGCACCTCCTGAGAATAGGCCTTGAGGACATAGTGGGTTCCATAATTTTTGATCGACCCTGAGAATGTATTTTATGGGTTTGGGTAGAGATGGTAGTGGGTATCACCTAGAACCCATATCGAAATTGTAATCCTATCAGACTATTATAGAGTGGTAGGTTAGGAATTTAACCACTATAACTATTTAGATTATTCTTTAACTTAGTTATTATTAATGTTTATATGTTTTCCAAATTTTCTCCCTAGATTTTTGTCGATGAGTCCAACATGATGTTGTACATTTTAGGGATTCCCAGAGGTACTTCCTAGGATCCAGGTTCTAATACTTATTTATATATATGGATATCATGGTATCAAATCAGTGAGGGGAATTGCAGTATGGAACCGACAATGCCTGATGGTATGGAATCGTTTATCAAGTTTTCTATGGATGTGATCCATGGAATCATGGAGGATTCCTTGGTTTATATCCTTGGTTCCTAGCCCATGTAGGTATATATTATATCGAGTTTTCTATGGATGGAATCTGAGGACTTGAGGAGGAATCTTTAGTCAATGGCCTTAGTCCATGGCCCTAGTATGTCTATATTATAGTGAGTTTTTTATGGATTATCACCATAGTATTTAATTGTATGCCTTAGTCAATGGCATTGGGTCATTTTCCTCATAGTTATGATACTAGATACATCCAACATGGGCCGTAGTTTTTGTAGTTTCATCTTTACATGATTGTCCATCGGTACATGATATCCTTCATTATGGTGATTGGATATGATTATAGGTTATTTGTAGGATAAGACCTGTATCCCCCTTGGTGGTGTAGCTTCATTAGAGATTGTTTTATAATTGGCTAAATTAGATATTTTTTATCTGAAGTATAGTCCCACTAATCATCTTAATTGCACATGGATTTAGTGGTACGACACCCAAATCAATTCCCTTTTCACCTTAATCCTATATATACTTAATTATTTATATGTATATATATATATGTTAATACAAACACACACATAGATACATATATATATATACATGATGGTGCATTCACCAATTGATTGGGATCAAAGACACTAGGATCGATGGTTATTTCACTTCATTTTATTTATCATTTCCAATTGTGTCTCTACTGGGTTGAGTACTTTCCTTAGGGATGCCTCATATGACTTTGTCTTTAGGAATGTTTCTATAAGTTATTATTATTATTATTATTATTATTACCTAACTAAGTATCTCAAGTTTTCATACAGTTCGTATTACTTTCTATGCATGGGACTGCATTAGTGGTTCCCACCTATGATTTTTAATCACACCCTACTCCGGCCACCATTGTACTGGGGTACCTAACTATACATTCACATGGTTTCCGGAACATGACGGGATGATTCTTGGGACTAATAAATCAAAATGGATTAGACATGTATGTGTAAATTGGGTATGTGGTATAACTCGGTTTATATAGTAAAGCCTTTTAATTTTATTTCTATTTCTTCTATTTACTCTTGTATATGTATGTTCGTCTTAGTGGGAAATAAATTTTGTGTGTATGAAATGGTTGTTCAAGCCTTTAGTGTATTCTATTTATGATTTCATCCTTTCGATATTTATTGGTTTCTCGCATTTTTTATTAATGCAATGGGTGATATCTAGTTATTTTCATTGTTTTATTACTCTTGTATGAGGGTATAGTCTCCCCATAGTCACACCCTAGGCTCCTGCTACTAGTCCTCAACCTCTAGTGTACAGGAATGAATTCTTGAGGTCTTGTGACAAACCAACTTGGGGAACCAAATTAGTGGCAATTGGGTCAGGACGTTACGAGGTTACTCTTCTATAGCCTTGGGAAACACCAATAGAAGATCCTTCACTAAACTCAATTTCTTCCCAACCCCGAGGAATATAATAAATTGAAAAACCTCTAATCAATATGAGGGTATTTCTCAAAAAAAAATAGTATGCTATCTATAAATGTCATAGAATATAGTGAACCTCCTGTAGTAATCAAAAATAGACTACATTGAATACAATCATTCAACTTAAAAGATGAAGTTATATGGCTATATCCAAAAACATAGGAAATATCCATAAGAGTGATTCTTCCCAAGAATCAACTAATTGTATTTATATATATCATACAAGCTAGCTCAACCTATAACTAGCATATCCAAAACCAAGGGAACTAAAAGCCTTTCCACTTTATGTCCTAAATAATTTACTATGGAAAGTGTAATATAGTAGAGTGTATATCATGAATAAACAAAGCATGAACCCAGTTAGAATAATAGTAGACATTACCTCACATGAAATATGGATCCCATATTGCTAGAAAATCCAAACAATACATTTTTTTGAGTATTTATTCATGGCCTCTCTAACACTAATGATGACCACCACCATGGTCACACTCTTCTCATTGTCCCAAATGATGAGAGGCATCACAAGGTTTTCCTATACCCACACATCTCCTATTTTCTAGTAAAAGTATAGATCAGCCTACTACTACATCCTTGTAGGATACTGCTACAAATACTAAGACTAAAGAAGGACATCATCTCTATGTTTTCTACCAAGTAAGGTTAGGAACTGAAATTTCTAACTGAAACAACATCTTCATGAAGAATAAACCAATACTAGTTTGATGGAATCATTTCAAGAACATCCAAATCCAATAAAACAGCTGTCTGAGAGATCATATAACTAGGAAATTGAGAACTTATATCCACAACTATTCTTCATGAAGAGTTTTTAAAACTCCCATCCCTTGATGATTCAGTCCTAGAAATCATCCTTTTTGATGACCTTTTCTTTAACCAACACGTCAAAATACATTTTCATTGTGAATGAGGAGACCTAGAACTAGAACTCTAAACACTAAGCCTCCTTCAAATTAATCCCCCTTTACTCCTAATCCAAAATTATATCTAAATCATAAGAAGGTGGTTCTTATAAAAAATATGGAATTCCCATACACTAAAACTCCCCATGAATAGTTTAAGAACATCTTAATGAAAAGATTCCTACACAGACAATAAAACAATATCATCCTAAAACAGATCAAAAAAATTCTCCCACAAATTAGTCAACTCTTAATGATCCCTAATTAATAAAAACCATTTCTATTGATAATCCCCGAATGATATACTAGTATCCTATGAAACTCATTTCTCCCTCTAAGAATAAATCAAATTGAAGTTAGTATTTTCCTCCTCCAACCAAGACTTGGTCTCTTGATCTAAAATTTATCACTAAAACATCTATAGACTCTTGTGTTAAAACTCTTAAAGAGTCATATTCAAAGTTTCATCATTTTTGATCTCAAATATATAGTGATATACTATTATATATTGTTAGACATGATTAGTAAAAACATAATGGGGATGTATACCTAGAGATATAGCTATGAAAAATTAAACCATAATGACTACCTAGACCTAAAATATTAATATTTATAGTTGACTTATTTGTATCTAACCTAATTCCCATTATCTAACCAATTCAAAAATAGTCATAGAAAATCATGATGCATGATCCTTACCTAGGTCTCTACATCACAAGAAACATCACTTCACTTAGCATGTTTAGTAAACTTAAGGTCATTGAATTAGATCACAAGGGGGCCTAAAATCTCATGTCCAAGTTGTTACCCCTAACTACATAACATACTATGTCTAACTAATATTGTCTCCCTACCGAACCATTAAATTATCACTTGTTCAAATCCCTAAGATCTATTCTATCTCTTAACCATCAACTTTATTACCATGTTGTCCCAACCCCCCACCCAATGGTAACCCTCCTTTGGTTATTGTGGTTTTCCCTACCACTTAAAGTATTTATCCCAACCAAATCAACATTTTTAAATTTAGATATCATTACATCCATAAAAACCCATTCCCATAAATTCATTTACAATTCATTTACCATTCTATAATTTAGGTATTCTAGGATATGAACTAAAATAACACAAGGAAGATGCACTCCCAATGCATCGGAAAACTACAAATAACAGTTGGAAGTCGCAACAATTGATCATCAAGAAAACCAACTACCAAGAAAAAAATAAAAATAAAAATTAGAAATCCTATATCTCAACCCATACTAATTATCCAATCAATATCCATAACACAAACATCTGATAATAGGAAATCCCAACTCTTAACCTTTTACATCCATCTCATATCACCAATAACAAAACAAAACCACTACCATAAACAAGTAAAACCATACCATACTATCTTAAAATCCCAATAATATGAGGTATCACAAAAAAAACACCACAAAGCCTCTATAACATCATAAGTAATACATAATTATAGGAAACATATTTTCAAAACCAAAAACTCATGGGTCAACTAAGGCCATCACACCAAGGAGAACGAAACAATAAAGTAAAATTATGCTCATAATATCACCAATAATTTTAATTTTATAAAGAATCATTATCCATTACTATCATGAATTAGATGGTAAATTATGGGAAGGAATCATCAAATTATATTAACATGCTTCAAGAATTACTTCCATGTTCAACATTTTTCAAGGAAGAACAGTAATTAAAATCACAAGTATCATTTATTATTCATTTAAGAATATCCTATTTACATTGTATAATAGATTTAAAGAATATAAATAATACTAAGGGAGATAAATAATCCTAGAAAAAATTATACCCTCTCCAAAAAATATCAAAAGTGATCCACCAAACATAGCATAAAAAACCTGAGATCACAAAACCCTTTGATGTCTTTCAATTTTAATTTCTAAATTTTTATTATTGTCAATGTCAATATCAACCCTCACCCATAGATGTTGAATAATAATAATCTCACATCAATAGTTAAATAAATATAGGTAATGAATTCCCTACCTCGATATGAATATTTCAATGTTATCTGGGAAAGAACATAAGATAATGAATAGATTTTCAATCACTTCTCCTATAAATAACAAAAAATTATTAATTATATGATTACACTAAGAATATTTTATCAATAATTGATATAAAAACTACATGAACCAAAGTAAAGGGAACCTAGAAAGAATGGAAAGAGTGAATGAGAGAGAATAAGAACCAACAAGGAGAATGAAACTCACATAAAAACAACCAAGAATCAATCTCTAGATGTTAGGGGATAAAGGAAAAAAACAACTCAAGTGTATATAAAAGAGATCCTCTGGTATCCTAGGGTTTAAAGGAAGTGGGATTAAATAAGGTAATTTTTAATGGGAATATGAATTTATACCAGATGGATTTTTAATAAGACTACAACATAGCACCCCTAGTAACAATATAGTTGTTAAGGTTTTCACTAAAACAATAAACCATAGAGGTTATCCACACCACAATGTTTATAGTAAAATTATCACTCATGAAACCATGGAACAAATCCATTGTATCTCTCCCTTTATAAATGTCACGAACCAACCTGGGTCGACCCTGAACCGATCACTCGAGCCGGCCCGCGGCATGGCCCGAGGGGTGTTCCCGATCCCCACGAACTGGCAACTAGTATAGGGCATCAAGACTAAATACATGGGAACGATTTGGCCCATAAAAGTAAGACAAATAAATTAATAAAGACTAAACAAAGAGAAATAAAACTAGCAGTGGCAAGAAAACAAGACTGCACATACCTCCATGTGACCTCTTGGTCACCTCCAACAACTAACAGTCTACCTCACACGGGTAGATGAAACAAGAACCTCAACCAAACTGCTAAACCTACATCCGAAAAGTTAAGATAGGTGTGAGCATTAAAACGCTTAGTAGGAATTCCAAAAGTGAACCACATAATCCATGCATTTTCCAGTTCCAAAACAGCCCAATAATACTAGTTTGAACTACAGTTATAAAAATAAGGTTTTCATATTACATTGTATTTTGAAAACTAACAATCAAAAATCCATTGCCCTTATAATTCAAAAACAAGGAAAAGAAAAAAATAGGGGTTCCTACAAACCTTTCCAAAATATCTACTTTGAAGTTCATTTTTAAAACCAACAATATTCACAAAACTTTTCCAAGAAACACTGAAACCAAGTTCAAGGGTATGATTCCACACACAGCAAGGTAAATGGTACTAATAGTGCTTGTATCAAAGGATCACGGAAAACCTCAGAACTCAGAGGAAGACCAGAAGGTACCATACATGTGACTCATCCTGAAGTCATGCCCTAACTTGATGACGTAATAATGCCCAAATGCTCGGTATAGCCCTACCTGGCCAAACTGAGGGGCCCAATCCCCATAGCAGCAATAACACAGTATCCCCCTATTATGGGGCCACTAGCCAGTGCGTAATCTAAACTAGTGCAGTAATCATTCTCAGTAAACCCCCTTTCTATGCTAAGTTTCCATGCTATGTTCACAAAGAGGTGTTCCACGCATTCAAATAACAATCCGTATATATATAATCAATCACGTGGCACAATTTGGTTCCACCGTGACCACCTCAAGGTTAGTCCCATGCCTTAAAATAAATATTTTCAAAAGGAGGCCCATACCGAGGACCCTCCTGTCACATGATCGAAAGATGAGGCAATGGGCCTAATCGAAGAGGGTTTTTCCAAACACACAATTTCAAATATGACAAACGCTCCTTTAGCTTCACAACACTCATCCTTTTATCAAAACATTTATTAACCCATTAAAAAACAACCACAAATACTATATACCAACGTGGCCAAATTTCCCCTTAAATAAAACATTTACCAAAACCCTTCCCAATTTCACTTTAAGTCAAGTTAAAACAACAACACCTAAGAATGTTCCAAATGATATTTGACTTCCACTTTCACCCAATCACAACCCAAAATTTACAAACACCCCTTTCATTTTCTAACAACTCACCCTAGCATGTTTCCAGGGCCAACCAGGCCAAACCAAGAGAAACACTTCAAAACCAACCAAAAATTTGGAAACCAAATTTTATAAATACACCCTTTGCTTTCAACCCAAAAACACCCATATCACTCAATACCACACAAGTTAATAAACCAAAAGCCTATTTTTAGACAAACACCAAACCACAACCAAGGAAAACACCACATTTCATATGCGAAATCCAAAATGTATTTCAGTCCAATTTAACAAAACATTTTTATGGGAAAAACCCCACCCAAACTTCCAATTTCACCCAAAAATAACAAGTCAAAATTTACACACACCCGAGGCATCATATATAAGGCCTAAACCATGATTCATGTAAACCCCATCTTTAACAACACCAAATAATTTTTTCAATGCCACAAGAAGATTTAAAGAGGTACCATGAAGATACATAACAAGATAATAATATCCTGAAAACCTCAAGCATCAAGGACAAGCAATGGAAAGTAAAATCATGGATTTGCCTACCACAAGGAAGTCCAGTATAAACTTTCTAACTCAAGAAATAGCCCGCTCGCCCGCATGCACTTCCAAATATATATATATATACACACCTTTAAACCGAATCACGTGTTCCCTGCTCCCTAAGAGAACACACACTCAAAAGGTATATATATATATAGACACACACACACAGATATATATATATATATATATATATATATATATATATATATATATTCAAACCTAGGAAAAATGCGTGCGCACACCTGGAATTAATCTCAACACCCTACAACAATTCCTGACACCCAAATTTCCGCATAACAAGGGCAAAAACACGACCAAAGAGGTACCAAGGACTCGCATAAAACAAAAGACCCTAAAATGGATGACACGAAAAAAATAGCAGGTGCGTTAACCATATCGAAAATGTCGGCAGCGTAGGGAAGAGAGTCCATCCACCTCACCTTTTACAGGGAATGTCGGACCATGGCCAACAGGTCTCGATACGTCAATCGCATACTGTAGACATTTTGCAAAAAAGCATGAAACACAAACCGAGATGTCAAAGTTCAGTGAAATTGAAAAAACACCAAAATTGGAATGAGATGCAAACCATGGTTTGACGGTGAGGGGAATCGATATTACGCCCGAGCAGAGCGGAGGTGCTGTGTGAAAGGGGTTTGGGACACGCCGAAACCGAGTGCGGGACAAAGTTCGGGTTGGATGGTTGCGTGCCAAGTGAGGTGGATCAAAGGCGGAGGGAAGTTTCACCGTGCCGAAGGAGGGGTCTGCTGGCCGGAGGCTAGGGCAGGGGTTGTGTGAAGCGGTAGGCCATAAGAGCATGGAGGGTTTGGGTTTTTCTGGAATGGGGCGCACATGGGGGTGGGGGTCATCGCTGATGGCCACCGGACGAGGCGGCGCTGTAGGTGGTCAGCGCAGGAGAGGGCGACGTTACGGGAGGAGGCCGGCGAGGTGCTGCGGAGACCAGGGAGGGGAACTATGGAGGGCCGGGTTGAGAGGATTCTGGAGAATAGAGGTGAGGTGAGGGTGTGCACAAGCTTGAGGGGCAGTGGGAGGCAGAGGCTAGGAGGAGAGGGGAGCGGCGCTGTGGGCAGGCGGCGCATGAGAGAGCGACGAGGAAGGGGGGGGGGGGGGGTGCGGCCCGCAGCCAACAAGGGGTAAAGGGGAGGGTGCACCGGGTAGATTGAGGGTTTCTTATTTATTTTTTTCTCCATTTCATAATAGTAATAATAATACTAATAATAATAATAATAATAATAAAACTAGAAAATAATACTAATAGAAATTACAATAATTAAGATAATAATAATAACATGAATGGTAAAATAATAATATTAGTAAAAATATTAATAGAAAAATGATAATAAAAATACTAGTAACAACAAAGGAAATTAAGAACAAACTTTATGATAATTAAGGTGAAATTTATCTATTTAATTTATTGTTTATTTAGAGTATCGCGCCGCCGTGAAATCACTAGGATCAAATGCATAATCACTGCTAACGGTGTGGTGACCGTACACCGGACCAAGGCCAACCAGAACATCAAACATCAAAAATTTCAAACCAGGTCCCAACTAAACCTCATCCAGTTGACATAAGACCAAGTAAACAGTAAAAATAAAATAAAAATAAATAGGCATCTGAGGTCGGGGTGTGACAATTATCCTCACCACAGACACTTTCTGCCCCCATAAAGTCACCAAGATAACAGTTGACACAACTAGAGTCAATGACTAAACCAAACCAGAAGAAACCGAGAGGCTTGGGGTGACCATTACAAACACACATCACACCTGACCAACTCATGAACAATCACTGCCCGAAGTTGAGGGGAGAACATGGAAGGTTTCTCCCCACCACAAGAATTCACTAACATGGAAACCCTCGAAACTCGAACACACTACCCCCCAGGGGGTCAACGCAGGAACTCCCAAACCAAACGCGTTCATTTTCCCAACATGGACCAAATAACACACCTAAGCCTTCGTCGGAAAACTTTCTATAAAATAACCCACCAAATTAATGATGAAGAATTAACTCAACACCTCCCATCAATTTCACGAAATGAACATCCCCCTAACAAAAACAGCCGAGACCAACTCAAAACCAGAATAGGTCCATTAATTCACTGCCCTCACCATTCAAAGAGATCAAACAATTTAAAAACCACACTAAGAGTAGATAAGACTACTTGGATCATGGGGGAACGAGCTCATCACTCCCCCAAAACAAGGATTAGCTTACGATAATGACAGGAATAGAACAAGGAAATTTTGGATATTTCCATTCCAAAGCTAAAATCATTATCTGGACTGAAGTTCCACAAACCCTCAGCAACTCCTGACTATGTGCAAGATTCACCTTGAGGCCTGTGGCTGGATCCCTGATGGATGAAGCATCTCCTGCTTTACAGTCAAGCATTTGCATCCTCCAGTCCCTAACTCCTTCCTCACAAGCGACGCTTCTTCCAAAACTCTCCCCGGTGGCCCGAAAAGTCGCACGGTAGGAAGACTTTGGAGGGATGCAACAAGGCAGCTTAGAATGCCTGAACCGACCAGACTAGTGGTAGGCGAGAGAATGCTCCAACAAATTGGGAGTCGGTATAGACGAAGATACTTTCCAGATGGGGAATCTTCACAAGAGATGACCCCCACCAACTATACTTGAATCTCTAACGATGATGAGACATCCCACCATTACTCATCCAGAACTGAACCCTCAAAAAACTCTGGGATGGTACGAACCTTAACTACCTTAGGAGTTCCCAACAACCCGAAGAGACACTATCTTTCTGAACTGTACAACGGCCTCTAACTGACTTATATTACCTCGATAAGTAGGCAACACACAAAAAGAACTGGGAACTGGGCATAACTCATTAACAACTTTTGGAGGCTTTTTGGGTGGCATACTCATAACAACACGAAAAAACACCATTGAAAATGACATCATGCCAAAACTCAATCAAAGAAACAACACAAGACAAGGGAAACAGTCCCATAAGCCAAAAATATACAAATACAAGCATAAATCACTTTTCAAAAACCATTATTTCTTTAAAATTTTAAAACTCACCTATGGCACCCTATGAACCGTCACATGTGCTTTCATTCAATATCGCTCACATCATCTGCGAACAAGTTCCCTCGTACACTCTCCATACATACCCATGCATGTGTGACCCTCCATAAGGAGTGCCATGGTTCAAGCACTTCTTTTACTTACCCGATCCCAACACATAACAAGTTTTTTCCAAATTGATACACTTTCTCTTTAAAAACCCCCTTTTCTAATTAAAAAAACAATTTGGAAGAAACCTTTTTTTTTCATTTCGAAATCACTTTAATTAAAACACACTCAATCGACCGAGTTCAAAATGAAAAAAAACCAAATATAAACCATCGGAAAGAGGAACTAGTGTCCGTGCCTAACCCGATGACATGGTGGTTGGACATGCCCTAGTTAAGGCATAACACTAAGAGGACCTTAAACCTGGAACCTGGACTCCACATGGGTCACCACCCCATGTGAGGCCGCAACGTGAACCGATTCGTCCCCATTTTCATCCCTCAATCCAAAACAACCAAAGACAAAAGACTCAAATCCAGGACTACCCCTGGTAACTCAAGTCTCATTACGAGCGGTGGTGATCAGGCACCGACTCGTAACCTACCTCATGAGTCCCGACAGTCCTAATCTCCTTCTACCAGACACCCCAAATAACAAGAACCCCTATGATACCATTTTTTCATGAACCAACCTGGGTCGACCATGAACCGGTCACCCGAGCCGGCCCGTGGCATGGCCCGAGGGGCGTTCCCGATCCCCACGGGTTGACAACTAGTGCCAAGCATCAAGACTAAATATGTGGGAATGATTTGGCCCATAGAAGTAAGACAAGTAAAATAATAAAGACTAAACAAAGAGAAATAAAACTAGAAGTAGCAAGAAATCAAGACTGCACATACCTCCATGTGACCTCTTGGTCACCTCCAACAACTAACAGGCTGCCTCGCATGGGCAGACGAAACAAGAACCTAAACCAAACAGCTAAACCCGCATCTGAAAAGGTAAGATATGCATGAGCTTTAAAATGCTCAGTAGGAATTCCAAAAGTGAACCACAAATTCCATGCATTTTCTAGTTCCAAAACAGCCCAATAATACTAGTTTGAACTACAGTTATAAAAATAAGGTTATCATATTACACTACATTTTGAAAACTAACAATCACAAATCCATTGACCTTATAATTCAAAAACAAGGAAAAGAAAACAAAAGAGGGGTTCACATAAACCTTTCCAAAATAGCTACTTTGAAGTTCATTTTTAAAACCAACCATATTCACAAAACTTTTCCAAGAAACACTGAAACCAAGTTCAAGGGTATGATTCCACACAAGGCAAGGGAAATGGTACTAATAGTGCTTGTATCAAAGGATCATGGAAAACCTAGGAACTCGGAGGAAGACCAGAACATACCATACATGTGACTCATCCTAAAGGTATGCCCTAACTCGATGACTTCATAACACCCCAACACTCGGTATAGCCCTACCTGGCCTAACCGAGGGTCCCAATCCCGATAGCAGTAATAACACAGTATTCCCCTGCTATGGGGCCACTAGCCAGTGTGTAATCTAAACTTGTGTAGCAATCATTCTCAGTAAACCCCCATGCTATGCTAAGTTTTTGGGCTATGTTCACATAGAGGTGTTCCATGCATTCAAATAACAAGCCTTATATATATAATCAAGTACACGACACAATTTGGAACCACCCCGACCACCTCAAGGTTAGTCCCATGCCTTAAAAATAAATATTTTCAAAAGTAGGCCTATAACAAGGACCCTCCTGTCACATGATCTAATGACAAGGCAAGGGGCCTAACCGAAGAGGGGTTTTCCAAACACACAGTTTCAATGATGCCAAACGGGTCTTTAGCTTCACAACACTCATCCTTTTATCAAAACATTTATTAACCCATTCAAAAACAACCACAAATACTATCTTTATACCAACATGGACAAACAGATACTTAAATAAAACATTTACCAAAACCCTTCCTAATTTCACTTTAAGTCAAGTTAAAACAACAACACCTAAGAAAGTGCCAAACAGGCTTTGACTTCCACTTTCACCCAATCACACCCCAAAATTTACACACACCCCTTTCATTTTCTAACAACTCACCTTAGCATATTTCGAGGGCCAGCTGAGCCAAACCCATAGAAACACTTCAAAACCAACCAAAAATTTTGAAACCAACTTTTATAAATACACCCTTTGCTTTCAACCCTAAAACACCCATATCACTCAATACCACACAAATTCATAAACCAAAAGCCTGTTTTTAGACAAACACCAAACCACAACCAGGGAAAACACCACATTTCATATGCGAAATCCAAAACGTATTTTAGACCAATTTAACAAAACATTTTTATGGGAAAAACCCCACCCAAACATCCAATTTCACCCAAAAATAACAAGTGAAAATTTACACACACCCAAGGCATCATATACAAGTCCTAAATCACGATTCATGTAAACCATATCTTTAACAACACCAAATAATTTTTTGAATGCCACAAGAATCTTTAAAGAGGTACCATGAAGATGCATAACAAGATAATAATATAACAAAAATTTCAAGCATCAAGGACAAGTAAAGAAAAGTAAATGCATGGATTTGCCTACCTCAAAGAAGTCCAACCGAAACTTTCTAACTCAAGCTACAAGACGCTCGCCCGCACGCACTTCCAAATATATATATATATATATATACACCTTTAAACTGAAGCATGTGTTCCCCGCGCCATGAGGGAACATGCACTCAGAAGGTATATATATATATATATATATATATATATATATTCATACCTGGGAAAAATGCGTGCGTGCACCTGGAATTGATCTCAACACCCTGCAACAATTCCCGACACCCAAATTTCAGTGCAACGAGGGACAACACACGACCAAAGAGGTACCAAGGACTCACATAAAACAAAAGACCCTGAAATGGATGACACGAAACAAAATAGTAGGTGTGTCAACCTTACCGGAAATGTCGGTGGCGTAGGGAAGAGAGTCCATCCGCCTCGCCTTTGGCGGCGGATGTCGGACCATGGTCAACGGGTCTCGATATGTCAATCACATACTCTAGACATTTTTTAAAAAGCATGAAACACAAACTGAGATTTCAAAGTTCAGTAAAATTGAAGAAAGACCAATATTGGAATGAGATGAAAATTTTGGTTTGACGGTGAGGGGAATGGATATCGCGCCCAAGCAGAGAGGAGGTGCTGTGAAAAAGTGGTTTGGGCCACGTCGAAACTGAGTGCGGGCCAAAGTTCGGGATGGCTGGTCGCACGCTGAGCATGGCAGAGAAAAGGAAGAGGGAAGTGTAACCACTCTGGAGGAGGGGTCTGCTTGTCGGAGGCTAGGGAAAGGGTTGTGCGAAGCGGTAGGCCGCGACAGCAGGGAGGGTTTGGGTTTTGCTGGAATGGGGCGCACATGGGGGGGGGGGGGTTGTCGCTGCTATCCATCGGACGAGGCGACATTGTAGGTGGTCGGCACAGGAGAGGGTGGCGTTACGGGAGGAGGCTGGTGAGGTGCTGTAGAGACCGGGGAGGGGAACTGTGGAGGGCCGGGTTGAGAGGAGGCTGGAGCGCAGAGGTGAGGCGAGGGTGCGCATAGGCTTGAGGGGCAGCGGGAGGTGGAGTCCAGGAGGAAAGGGGAGCGGCATTGTGGGAAGGTGGTGCATAAGAGATCAACGAGGAAGGGGGCGAGGGGGGTGCGGCCCACGACCAGCAAGGGGGGGTGCGCCATGTAGATTTAGGGTTTCTTATTTTTTATCCATTTCATAATAATAATAATAATAATAATAATAATACAACTAGAAAATAATACTAATAAAAATTACAATAATTAAGATAATAATAATAATAATATGAATGGTAAAAATAATAATATTAGTAATAATATTAATAGAAAAATGATAATAAAAATACTAGTAACAACAAAGGAAATTAAGAACGAACTTAATGATAATTAAGGTGAAATTTATTTATTTTATTTATTATTTATTTGGAGTATTGTGCCACCATGCAATCACTAGGATCAAATGCACAATCACCGCTAACGATGCGGTGACCGTACACCGGCCCAAGGCCAACCAAAACATCAAACATCGAAAATTTAAAACCGGGTCCCAACTAAACCTCGTCCAATTGACGCAGGACTGAGTAAATAGTAAAAATAAATTAAAATAAACAAACGTCTGAGGTCGGTGTGTGACAATAAATCTCTTTAAAACCCTTGTTCCTATAAACTTGGGGTATTATCAGGATGTAGACAAGGAACCGGACTACAGAGGTCCCCATAATGGAATAACCAAGTACCTTAGCCTCTATAGCTCCTCAAAGTAGCCCATTCACTGTACTCAAGTGATCCTTGATAAGGATGAGACATGAAACCTAACCCCTGATCTCTATGGTGTATCCCAAAGCACCACATCATAGGGTCTTTAAAATGGCAAAACAACCTTACCGAAAACCCTAGGATCTATGGAATAACCAAATCACCATGAAGAAACTATCAATAAAACAAATGATCTTACAAAACTAGATATCCAAGTCTCTATGATATAAGGTAAAGTATATTCAATAAGGATATATTCTCAGGGCTACCCCATTCCAAAACCTAGCAAACCACGCTACAATTCCTTTCCTCCTGATAAAATTTCATCTTAACTGCACTTATATCCTTCCATACCTTACTAAACGCCTTAAATAACCCAAAAAATTAAGGGATGGATTGGGAGAAACCTATCCAATAAAAGTAAATATGAGTTCACAACTAGTTAATTCTCAACCTCATATATGTTCTAGTAGTTAGGGGATGCATGCTAGTCTCCATGCATGATTATCTGGGAAAATGGAATAGGTGGACACCTAGAAGAATGATGTGGAACCACCTATAAATAGTGGGGGATATTTTTATTCTCTCCATAAATAATTTATAAGTCCCTATATATTTTTACTTTATGATCTATCAATTCATTCAGGTTTCAGGAATTAAACATGTTTTGAAACCTATTTCCCTCTAGCCTGAGTAAAAAATTGTTGATTGTATGAGAATCATTGAGGAATATCAATGAGGATATCTTGGGTGAAACCATTTTGGATAAACCACTAGGTAATATCACCTTGTAAGATCACCCTGGGCAAAGTACCCTCTATAAACACACCTGGGTGAAAATTTTACTTTTTCAAATTTCCACCTAGTTATTTTCATGATTAGTTTCTTACTCCTTGGGGAATTTTCTATATATATAATTTATCTTATTGATACACTTTTTAAATAATTTTTAGGTAAAATATTTATATTTAATTCATTAACATTTTAGATACCGTATTTTCTACCTTGATCAAGTGATTGGTTGTGGAAATTGAGCCCGAAATATGAAATATGATCACTCTATACCATGAGGACCAAGAAAACTACCTTAAACTGGGATTAATAAACTCATGCTACATAAATTATTTTCCCTATAATGGTTTGTATTTCTAATCAACATATTGATACTATATATATATATATATATATATATATCTGTGGTACAAATCTTGTCATCCCCAGGTATCATTTGAGTAGACATATCTATAAATTATAACATTATCTTGGAATCCAAATATGAGGTGCCCCACTTCCAAGTCCATTATTGAGAAGTATTTCTTGAAAAACCTCAGATATATTAATTCATCAAGAAGTACTCCATGTGAATTCATAGAAGATGATGGAGCTACATGTGGGACCTCTATCCTAGAGGAAACTTCTTAGAAGAATGGTCATAACCCTCCTATGTAAATCAAAGTTGTACTGAGTGGGAAGACCACTTGAAAGATATCAAACTCTATAAGGACATATGTGTTTCATAATTTTTAGTTTACTACTATCTCAATATCATATTTTATCTAGTTAAATAATATTCTTATGGGACCAAAACCTTTTACTTATCACATGAGGAAGTTGACATCAATCTCTAGGATATCTATAATTCTAGGGGAATCCCCATCTTGGGAAATATGAATGATGAGTTCCTACCTCCTCATGGTGTATGAGAAAATGTTAGGTAAACACTTATTCTAGTGAGGTATCGTTTATTACTGTTTGAGGGGAGATAAGAAAATAAGTTTTCACATCACTAAAAATCAATTTCAATACTTGGATCAAAAAAATATTCCTCATGGATTGAAACCTAGGGTGAAATGACTAAGACATTTCCCAACAAAGAATAAAAATGGGTCCCAAAATATATATTTTTATATCCTTTTTTAAAAACAATAAACTAAATGGGGTTACTAGAAGAAATAAAATATGATTCTAAAAGCTTTCTAGGCATTTCTTCTAGCCATGCTTCTTAATGTGTGGCTCTTTTTGACCCAAATTTCTCACATAAGGGTAAGGGAAACCAATTTTTATGGTTATCCTAATAGAATCTAGTGTAATAGTGAATCTTATCATGTAAACCTAGGAAATTATTTATCAGATGATGGATTAAGTTCAATGAAAAGAGACCTCTATAGGACTTTCATCCCAATCCAGTTTCTGAATGGCTAGATAATGGTAAATCATGGTTGTTACACCCTAATTCACATAGTTCAGGCTCCTCAACTTGATTACAGGTCTACATTACTAGATATTATGGGAAAGTGTCCAATATGAATGGATTTTCATGATTTGAATCATATATTATGGTAACACTCTCAGTTAACCTTCATTCACTATGAATGCTCTATCAACACAAGGTTTGTTGGTATTGATAATTCATCCATTATTAATTCATATAATATTTCACTGAAAGATGGAGTCCTTATAGTAAGGGGAGATTTGATATCAAATTTGTGAACCATATATTCAATCTAGGACCAAAATCCAATTTTTGTACATCTAGTATGTTAACCTACATCTTTTTTATACAACATCTAGGGAGTATCACCCAATGATCATGTGCCAGTTCTAGTTGATGATGACATGAATGGACATTATTTCCCTAATCACTCTACTATTAGCCGAATATCCAATTGTCCTTTCACTAAAATATTTTTGATTATGGGTATAATTCTATTGTAGTATGGTTTTATGGGAGATCACTATGTGAACATGTGGACCAACCTTTAAAATTATCAAGGAAGAATAAGAGGAATACAAGTGGGATAATGAAGTCAATAATCTAGGATCCCTAGAAAGTGAAGGAGATAAATCCACTCCTTAAATAAATATCATGAATTATGAGTCCTAAAAATAAGGTACTCGCATAGAATCCCCAAAGGTACCCGTAACTCCCAACATTCGTGGAATCTCTACTATCTAGGCCTCCTTGAGGTAAATTTATACCTATATAGAAATTTTGAATCCCATTTTGATCACATCCTTTTTAGTAGCGTGGAATTCATTAATAAGAAACTATACCCCAGAATAAATTATAATTACTAATGATAAATTATTTTCTTGTGCTAAGATCACTTCCATGAACTAGATGATGAGTGAAAGGGAATGTAAGAATATATATTCCTTGATTATCTGGACTCTAATTACTGAAATGGGGAGTAAATAAAAACTCCTCCATCAACTTTTTGTGGTTATAAAGAAAATAATCTTTGAATACCAGAATATGTAATAGATTTTCCATAAAATCACATCTATCTAGGATAAGTATAAGATTAATGAGAAATACCATGATAATTTTAAAAGTATAAACCACCAAATAGAACTTATAAAATGAGTTACCTAGGAGTAAACTTGGAAAATATTAGTGAAATCACAACTTTAAGATAAAACATACATCCTTACCATTGAAATAAAGGAATATAATGTTCACATCATAAGAGTGTGAGAACTCATATAAGAAGTTAACATTGGTCTTGAGTCCATTTGATAGAAAAATGAAGAGTTATATAAGCAGGTTAATTAAATTCATCCCTTAAAAAATTCTAAGGCTCTATACAATAAAAAATTTAATAATCAACAAAAATTTATCACCAGTCACTAACTAGATTGTGAAACTCAGAAAACCAGATTCTATAATAATTTATTTAACTCACACTTTAATATATATTATGATATAGAGATATTTTGATCTCAGTCACTAATCTATGAAATTTTGGAAGGATACCATACATTTTTTAAGATTCCAATTCAGTGGAAAAGAATATGGATTTTGAGGTATTGATTATCCATACTTATAAATAATCCAAATATGGGGACCTATAAAATCATTAATGGGGTATTAAAAAAGCCTAAAAATACATTAATGATCTCCAAGCCTTTATATAAGGAATTTTGTAATATATAATTATTATAAAAAAAGATTCTAATTTTTGGATTCTCTTCTTCCTCTCTTTAAATATGAATAAAAATATATTGTGTTTGTAGTCTTTGTTAATTGTTTAACCCTAATCCTACTATGATTATCATTTCATGATAACCTATGAATCCATTAAAGAGAAATGTCATGATAAATAGAATCCACCTAAACATTAAATTAAAATGGAATAAGTCAATAATGGTTTTTGAACACCTATATCAAAGATATTTCATCATAGGTGTGTACCCATGGAAGGGTATAAGCATATATACCATCATAATACATTGGAGTTAGTTTTTTAGATATATATGATGATTTCCTTATATGTGTGTAATCATTAATGGGTAAAGACATATATACCATCACCATGAATTAGAGATATTCCATTTATATGTGGATGATTTTTTTCCTCTTGGGTGTTTTATCATGGATGGGTATGGTCATACATACCACCAACATACTCTAGAGTTAGTCCATTCAAATATAGATGATGATTTAATCCTAGGAATTTTCTCACATATGGGTATAGGAATATATACCATCACCATATACTAGGGTTGGTTTATTTGGATATGGATGATGATCGACTCTTATGTGTGTGATCATGGATGGGTATAGGCATATATACCACCACCATACACAAGAGTTAGTCCATTCAGATATGGATGATAATTTCCCCCTATGTGTGTACTCACTAATGGTTATAGGCATATATACCATCACCATACACAAGATTTGGTCCATTTGGATATTGATAAGGGTGACTCAATATGAAATGGATCATGAAGGGGGTATTTGAATGATGATTACAATGTTCAATAGGGATTGTGAAACCAGATACTATATTGTTATGAATTTTTCAAGGATTATCTAAACAAAATCAAGAGGGGAATGAAAGGATTCTCTAACTTTTTCCTAGGTCAAGGGACCTAGAGATCATGGATTGACATTATCCAAGGTCATATAATGGACCCCAAAAACCATTTTAAATTTTTATTTTTTACCATAACTTTTACCTAAGTCTCATATAGGGTAGATTTATCATGTTGGAATTTGACTTTTTACTAAGTATCCCTTTATGTCTTTATGGGTTTTCATCTTTATAATTTTTATTCATTTTCTTTTTTTTCTTTAAATTCAATGTTTTTTCTAGATCAAATGAGGTGAATGTTCATCATGAGGAGGATCTTATATTTCTTGGTTCTCCCTTTAATTATTTTCAGCATAATGAGTTTTATATATCTTTCCTTTCATATTTTAAGGTATATCAACTTAGAACAATATAGTTAATGTTTTAGGTTAGGAATATTTGACAAGAAAGAGTGAGGCAGTCTGTATAGTGACATGGGTGAAGAAATCCTGGAATGAATGAATCTACCAGCATATAAATGAAGAAAACCATGAGGAATAGTTCAGATAGTTTGAAATCATAATTCTCACACCAAAGGTTTTTTATGTTTAAGGTCAAACAGTTTTGTCCAGAAGTATTTGAAAACCCATATAGTAAGATTGAAGTGACAACTCGACAAGAATGAAGACTAAATACTATTATAGAACATCATAGAAATAAGTGCATAAAATTTATGGTCATGGTGAATAGAATTGTGTGTGATATAATCTATCCTTAAAGGTAAATACAACCCTATGTGAATGGGGATCCCAATACGACTAACTTGGACATCCTCAAGGGTGGGTGTTTACAGCCTGGGTTCTTGATTCTTAGATTATTGTGCCATGTAGTTTATCATCACATGATGATGAACAACATGGTGTGAGAATAAGATGTTATATTCTCACATTGAGAATGGGTACTATGTATGAATATGAAAAATATAGGGTATTTAAATCCAATTAAATATTTGGATTGTGGGATGTGTAAATCCTAAATCAATATGAATAAATTAGTGTATAATGGTATAAAAATTCTACACAAGGGATTAATGTGTAACACATTTGAATGATAGGTTTATTTATGATGTTTTTAGGGTGTAAAGAGGTTAAATAACCTTCTATTTAAAATAATGATGAATCTTATTTATAGGGTCAAATATGGAGGCACCAATGATCATTAAAAATCAGAGGTCCCTTGAAGATAGATTCACTCATTACTAATAGCCAATGAAAGGTTTATGGTGTTTCAAACACCTATGGATTGAAGTAGTATTATTGAGGAAGGAATGTTCAATATGTTTTTATGCACCCTTAAGTTCATGCCAATACGTATTGAAAACTAATTTTTGGGGAAGTGATATAACATGAAATTTCTATAACTTTTTCCCAGACTATTAATTATAGAGTGCATGACTTAGATTTTTCAAGGTCTGTATGGTAGACCACTCAAAAATTATTCCTTGTTTTTCTGTGTTCTAATTTGTTTAAAGGTCATAAAAATGATGACCTAATGAGTTGATACCTCCCTTCTTCTTAGGACACCCTTTACAAGTTTTATGTATCTTTTCATTTATCTATTGGTTAAGGGTCTATAATTTTTTACCATTGGGGGATAGATATTAAGATCACAAAAATTTTAATATAGAGTGAGATATTTTTATTAACATATCATGGTAAAACCTAGTGTGAATATGGATCCTATTTCTAGTATATATCATCTCAAATGCGGATGTTAATAGTTTATTTTCATAGTGACTAAAACTAGAGAATTTGAGACAACTTCCATATCCATATAAATGAAAAACTCAACCTTAATGGAAGGTCCCAATTCTAGCATAGACTGTCTCAGAAGGTATGTCACATAATATAAGTTGATTGTATTTAGACCAATAATGGATGAATTTTAAGGTTACATAGTTTGGACCATCAATGAGGTAATCTACCTAGTAATAAAGAAAGGGTTAACCAATGTTAATAAGATACTGACACCACTAATATAGAAAGACTCTGAGGAGGTTCACTTAGTTTAATGTGATGGTTACTAGAACATAAATATGTAGATAACCAATGTGTCAAGGGAGAGATAAACATAAGGTTAATAAGAATAACAATGCTGTTATAGACTATATTAGAGTGGTGTACACAATTTCATGTTATCGTGCTTTGATTGAAAGGTAAGATATTTTATCTAGAAAGGGAAATTAAAAAAAACTAATGGTAATAAGGTGTAAAATACTAATATATATCATCCCACAAGTGAGTGCACATAGTGTATGGTCATGATGCTTGGAACCAAATGTATTGGGTGCGATATGACATATTGGATGGGGTTCAAAAGCTAATAGTGAAAAAACATCTCTAAATGGGGAATAATGATTTTTTAAATCATGACATAAGGAATTTTAATTGATAATTTTAAATAGAATGTGTATTTCATTTATTACCACTAAAAAAATTTGAATAATGAATTCCACTGTAAAATTGTCGAAGGAATACAGTTTTTACAGGGAAACTTCTGTAATATGAATATGCCTCTAGTTTTTAGGTAACAATATGCTGGCATCGACAATAATTTCTAAAACATATGTGTGCCTTTGAGAAATATGCACTCAATACTAATAGAATTTAATGGTTTAAAGTGATTAAAACACTTAAATCACAATTTTTGATTACCATAAATGAAGCATTAAAAAAGTGGTAGAGGAATTTTATCCTTGATCCAAGTTGGGTTGCAATGGTCCTTTGAAAAGGAGTGAAGATAGATAACGATGTGTGGATAATATAAAAATATATAGTTTAGATGTCACTACATATCATGAAATATAAATAATTAAACCACACATTGTTTTTATAAGTTCTTTGTACAGATATAGCTCATGTGTAGGAGAGTATAAATTTATCCTAGAATATATTAGAACAAAAATAGGCCTCATGGATTGTACCCATATTTATGTCCAGATTCATAGACAAACATAGATATAGGGATCCAAAACACTAGATTTTTCAAGTATAAAGAGGAATTTTAACATTTTTTAGGGACTCATTTGTCATATAACATTACATATAACTAACTCTAATGTAGGGTAATCAGTTCATGTGGCATGGATCACTCTATGAAATTTAAGGTCTTATGGGATAGACCACACATTGTTCATTTTTTCACCCTTTGACAAGGACTATGTGTTATATAGTTTATAGTCATGTAACAAGGGATTGAATTTCATATAGTTTAAGATCATATGACTTTGACCAAGTTTATTGGGTAAATTCTTACCTAGTTTATGGATACAAAACCACATGTTAGGGGTATTTCACTAATTTTAATCACTTATAGAACAAGATAGCTCTATCTTAGTCCTAAACCTATTAATGGGAACCCATCATGAATGAGGATACACATACTAAGAGGATGTCGAATGCTAATGAATTTTCTTATTGGGAGTAGGATAAGTCATCCCAGATTCACTAAAAACATTTTCATAATAGGGATCAATTCACATATAATTCTAATTAAAAATCCTCAATGCATATCAAAATCTTATTAAGGGGAAATTTTTTTACTATTGGTTTGTGGGTAGAGATTCCTACACTATAGAACTATAGAATTTATTTGGATCATACATAAGAGATATAATTCTCATGAAATGTTCTGATCTAGGTGGATTAAAGTCGTGTGTGATAGACCATGGTATTGGATTTATCTTCGATCAAGGTCTTACAAAAAATTGATATAGATTCAAATCAAATTCATAAAGGGAACATAATTTTACGGGGGGATTTGACACATGGACTAAACTCTTAAAAGTGGGGAAAATTTTAACTTATCCAAGATTTATGGGTATATAATCTAGTTCAGGGGATTCTTATATAAAAATGGGTTATATGCAAAGTAAATAAAGGTCACCCATAAACAATCTTGAGTATTGTCAGATGTCATATGTGGTATTCCATATGTCGTGAAGTTTAACATTATGTGACAAGGATAAAGGTTTTTTTATTTTAAGTTCATATAATGAGGACATTTATGTTGGGAGTTTTATGTAGATATTAATTTTTCATAAAATGAAATGGATTTTTATTGGTTTTAACCCTATAGAGGGACACCTTACATGAATGAAGAGGTTCAATCACTAGGATAAAACAGTGGATTTGGTTGTAATTTTAAGATGGGACTAATAAATGTGATCCTAGAATCACTAAATATCTTATACTAATAAGAATATAGACATGTTTAATTATTATGATATGGGACTCTCAATAAATATCAGGATAATGTATAGGTGAAGAGGGGTGAAATTTGTGTGTGCCCTGTTTATAGAAGGAGAGATACCACCCAATGTGAAATAGTAAGCATCTCACCACTAAGGCATGATTGGTGTAAGTAAAATATGTGGTTGGGCCTAGGATAAGATATCAAGACATCACTATATATACCAAGGAATAGAAATAAAGAAACATTTATTTACAAAAATGGGTATTTTTTACTTAGTATCGGTAAATAGATATATGATGGGAACACAGACTAAGAACTGCTACATGGATCTGGATCTCATGTAAGGAGAATAAGATGCACAAAAAAACCAACCCGAAAAATTATATTGTTCATGTATAGTAGATTTTTATGCTATGTAGTTTAATTCCATTATATAAGTGAAAAGGTGTTCTACAGTTTAAGGTTACTTAATGAGGTCATTACTTATACAGTTTTATGGTGAGAAAGAGTATAATGAGGGGAATTTTATTCTTAGTGAAAATTGATTGATGCAAACATATCAAACAGTAGGAATTTCAACACATATACGACTTTCTATAGGGGGTGATAGTTATTAGGATTCACGACTGGTCCTAGGATAAGATATACAAGCATTATTACTTATCCTAGAACAATAGGAATTAATACATACTTAGTTCCTATATATTTAATCCCTATGTGGTTCAACTTATTATTCAGGGAGGGGAATTTTTCTTTGGTAAAGGTTAAATAAAGTGGGAAGTCATACACCAAGAACTCCTAATTGGGTTAACATCTCATGGAGGAGGATGAGAGCATAGAAGATAGACATCTATTAGCTATTTAAAGTTATGTAAGATGGACTTTACACTGTGTATTTTATAGTCATTCAACTAATATTGGGATCCCTATATTTGGATGAGAGGCATCTCAAATATGCTAATCAGTGAAACCAACCAAAAACTCTAAACTCATGTGATTTGTGTTTGGTGTATCAAACAAGCATCCATTGGAATATTACCCATTCCACACAAGAGTTCATGTCATGGGTGATTATTAACCTTGTAGATTAGTGTCATAAATCTAGGTAGTATTATAAAGTTTAAGGCCATGAAATGAGGACCAACTCTAAGAAGTTTAACATCATAAAAAGTGGTTGTCGTACTATGCAGTTTTATGTCATGTTTCAAGGATGTTACACCATACATTTTAACATCATTATTATAGGACGATTTCATGGGTTTTTAAATTGTGTGACTAAGAAGTTTTGAACCCAATATGAAATTATCAAAAGTATTGATTAATAAACCTTGCATTATTGGTTGGAATGATATACTCCCCACCCATTTTGATCAAGTGGTTAGATACATTAGAGTAGAAATTATGTATTTCATAAGTTCCTTCCCACTTAGACTTTATCAATAGATGTTTCTTCCCAAGTATCATGGGTATTCTCAACACTATCCCCAATTACCCTTAGAGGAGCTATAAAAACAAAAAATTCTTATTTAATTCTCAAGAAATATAATAATAATGTATTTATAGGTTTTTTAGTGTGTAAAAACATTTCTCATCAAGTATATATAACTCATCTAGTCACTTCTAAGACTTTTCATCTTCTTATAGTAGATTGTAGATAGCGATGTGAAGAGAGGGAAAATATAATTCTCCAAACTCATGCTTCTGGTTTCAGTGATAAAAACATGTTGTGTATTTTTTTTATAAATGATAACTAAAAAATAAAAAGTTATTTAAACAATAGAGGGCCTTTTCTAGTCTAGGTTCTAGAAGATTAGACAACACCTTACATTTATCATAGTTGAACAAAATAAAAAATTCCCTACTACGCTTCTACGTGTGATATCTCCAAAAATGATGAAATCTGAATTTGAAACTAGGATAAAAATTTAAAAAATAGGATGGGCATTCAATTTCCCAGTAAGTGGTTTTAAAATAATTGAAATACCTTTCTAATAAATCATTAGTAGAAAATAAATTTTGAGCAATGCATCTCAAATTATTTTGATATACCATCAAAATACTTTTAGAAATACATTTTGAAAATAATATTGAAATTATTTACATCTAGAAAATATTTCAACATTTTAAAAATAATTATGCTTGAAAACTTGGTTCAAAAATAATCTAGTGATATTTCTAAAAACCTATACGTGAGATTTTTTAAAAACAAAAATACTTGGGAAACTTTTAAAGTAAAAGGATATCTTGGGCCTACCCACTTGCTGAGGGATGGGTTCATTTACAAATTCCCTGTGATATTTACAACATTCAAGTGCCCCATTTTTATGAAAAACATTTTAAGCTTCCTTTATGTATATATACATTTTTCACTGGGTTTTATTAATTTTAAAACATGAAAACATTTTTAATACAGTTATATATATATACATATATATATACCTTCACATGAACACATCTTCTAGATTCGAAATAATAAAATCTCACATTGACTTGTCTTTGCATGATTTGAGTAATTTTCATCCATATTTTCAATTAACAAAAACGTTCATTAAAAAATTAATTTCTACAAAAAATGATTTATTCATAAAACATATATACATATTAATATGAAATACTAGTGCATGCTTGACATGTCATGATCTAAGATGATGGCCATATAATATGATTGACATTTATGAATGAAAATGTATCCTGATAGATTTTATTGTTTTAAACTCACTATAAATCATTAAACATAACTTTAAACCCATATAAATTATCATAACTTAAATTTTAAAAATATAATTTTAA
Source organism: Viscum album (assembly GCA_963277665.1). Taxonomy (NCBI): domain Eukaryota; kingdom Viridiplantae; phylum Streptophyta; class Magnoliopsida; order Santalales; family Viscaceae; genus Viscum; species Viscum album. The sequence continues at coordinate 1,347,940,854 of OY728127.1, read as the reverse complement.
AATTTGAATCTTTAAATACTCATATATTTATTTTTAAAATTTATAATAGGAATTGGTAATATAATTTCAATTGAAATATTTGAAAATAAAATAAATAATCAATTCCCTACATAAATTATAATTCAAATTAATTATAATTTTCAAACAAAAATAAAAATAAATCCCCAAAAATAATAATAAATTAAACATTCTTAAAAATTTTGAAGAATAAAATTAGGTAAATCCATTACCAATTGAGAATTTAAGATCATAAGGCATAAGAATTTTTATACAAAATTATAATATAATTGTCAAAATTGAATGATAAGAAATAAAATTTTCTATATAAAAATAAAATCCCTTACTAAATTTTGGAAATAAAACATTTAAAATTAGTAATGACATAATTTTACATAAACAAAGTTTGAAAACAAGGGAAAATATTACGCTTATAAGTTCTTTATAAAATAAATAGTAGTTTCGAATAAGTATAATATAAAGAATGAAATAATAATCTCTTACACATAATTTCCATGGTTTTATAATTTTTAATTGAAACCCACTTGATAGAAGAATTTTAACATAATTAAAATTATAATTAAATAAAATTGTCAAGATTGAATAATTAGAAATAAAATTTAATTTATAAAAATAACCCTTAATTGTATAGAAAACCAAAATCTAAAAATAGAATTAATATATCCCTTACATGTTAATTGCAGAATCCTTATTCCTATTGTTATTTTCATGTGGGCACAACATGATCTCAAATACTCCAATCCCTCTAAATAGGAAACACAAAGTCACTTGCAGTATGCTTTATTTAACAAAGCTTCTACCTAAATAGACTCTCAGACAGTCTTAAAAATATATATTTTATATATCAAGTAGAGATATTGATTTATATATACATATATATAAATATTCAAACATTTGAAAAGAAAACAAAACGGGTAGCTTAATTTGCTCCTATTATAGAAAAGATGAGTAATGTTAATGTTGAAAACAATAGTAGAAGGAAAATTTTAGTATATCAAAGAATTGTTGGAAAATGAAAGCCATTATGAAAAAAATATATAAAATTAAGTTTTTTTGTTTTATTCAAAGACTGATAGATTCACTACCAATTGATATAAAAAAGATTAAAATAAACTATATTGAAGATATCAATAAAATCATTAGATATATTGAACGAACCATAATGAAAATGACAAAAAACGCCATCTGAAGAAAAAAAATAGGAGAAGAAGACAAGCAATGAAATTAATACACTGAAACTAAATATGACTCGAATGACTAAACCAAATAAAAAACACACCTACTTGTAATTCAGGACAATTCAAGGTAGATCTCTAAATTCATGGGTTGTTTTCCTCAAAATCTCATTTAGAACCTACATGCAACACATATATGAATTTTCAGAAGATTTCCAGTTGTCATAACTTGCTTTGGTATCAAAACACACTTAGAATTTCTCAAATCCAGCTTGTAACTCCTCATTCATCCCCAACAAAACCATTATCACCATGCTCAACCTCCTAATCACTCAAATCATCCTGATTCATCTCTTGTGGTCGATTCCAAAGACAAAACCCTAAATTGAGGTTGATCCTATATTGTTTGGCCTCCCAATCATGCTTGACCCCTCATATTTGATGACTCAAATAGGCCCCTGAAAACCCTTTTCTTGATTCATATCATTTTTATTTTTTTCTTTCATTTATTTATTTTAATCTCATTTTCTTTTTTCTTTTTTCTATTCATCTCATTTAATAGTTTTTTTAATTCATTTGTTATTTATAAAATAAAATATACATATATTTTGTTTTATATATTTAAAGTCTCAAAATTTTATTAGTTAAATTAATAATTTGTTAAATTCAAAATATTAACCTCGAAATCAAAATAATAGTATTATAATAATGGGTAAAAATATTTATAATTTTGAAATTTGAAAATTAATAATGTTAATAATTTAAAATTTCATTATATATATTATTCAAAATAAAAACTAATGGTTCTTTTTAAATTATTTCATTTTGTTATTATATAATTTATAACTTTATACTTAAGTATTTAAAAACAATTAATTATCAAATATATTATTCTAATTTATTTTATTTTATAAAAATTAATTAAGTTTAATTATAAACAAATTTTATAATTATAAACTAATTCATAAATATATACTATATTGAAAATAATTTTAAGTTTCTTTTAAGCAAAATTTTTAAGACTATATTACCTTTAATATTACCTTTAATCATTTTTATTTGTTAAAACACTATATTTCATAAAAGTATAATTAATTTATATTATCTTAATATGTCATCATGTATTTAAAAAGTGAAATTTAACATTATTTATTTAAATTATAATTCATTTATTAGTTAATTAATATTTCTAGGATGTTACATCCCCCCCCCCTCAAAATGAATTGTGCCCTCGCAATTCATTCTTCAGAATTAAGAAAATTCTGAATTTTCATCTTTAGAATTAAATAATTTCTAAGGGGACCTAACGATCTAAATAAACTTTTAACATGTAAATTTTTTAACTCAAAAGACAACATCTAATATCCAAATTTTTCTAGACCATTCCACTTATACCAATTATAATGCCCCAAACTCATGCTTCCAGATTCGGTGCTCAAAACATGCTGTATATTTCTTTTATAAATGAAAACTAAAAAATAAATAGTACTTTAAACAATTGAGGACCTTTTCCATTCTAGGTTCTGGAGGATTGTACAACAACTAAAATTTATCAAAGTTAAACAAAATAAAAAAATTACCTATTACTCTTCTGTGTGGGCTAACTCCAAAAAAAGATCACATCAAAATTTGAACCTATGAAAAACATTTAAAATAATCGGATGAGAATTTAATTTCCCAGTAAGGGGTTTTGAAATAATTGAAATGCCATTTTAGAAAATAATTCTTTGAAAATAAGTTTTGATAAATTCTTTTGAAATTCTTTTGATATACCATCAAAATACTTTTAGAAATACATTTTGAAAATAATATAGAAATTATTTACATTTGGAAAATATTTCAACATTTGGAAAATACTTACACTTGAAAACTTGCTTAAAAAATAATCCAATGATATTTCTGAAGAAATATACACACGATTTTTTGAAAAAAAATATTGGGGTAAACTATAACGTTGAATTCTATATTGGTCTTACCCACTTGTTGAGGGATGGGTTCACTCCCCGATTCCTTACCATATTTACAACATTCAAGTACCAAATTTTTATGAAATACATTTTAATCATGCTTTATGTATATATATATTTATCACTTGGTTTTATTAATTTAAAAAATTGAAAACATTTTTAATACATATATATATATATATATATACATATACATATATATACCTTCATAAGAACAGATCTACAAGATTTGAAATAATCAAATCTCACATCGACTTGTCTTTGCATGATATACGTAAATTTCATCCATATTTTTCCATTAACGAATATATTCTTTAAAAAAATCATTTCCACAAAAGAATTATTTTTTCATAAAACATACTTACATAATAATAATAAATACTAGTGCATGCTTGATATGTCATGAGATAATATGGTGGCCATATCTTATAATCGACATTCATGAATGAAAATGTATCATGATAGATTTTATTTTCTAAAACTCACTATAAATCACGAAACAAAACATTAAACCCATATAAATGATCATAAATTATATTTTGAAAATATAATTTCAAAATTTGAATATTTAAATACAGATATATTTATTAGTAAAATTAATAATTGGAATTGATAATAAAGTTTCAAATGAAATATTTGAAAATAAAATAAATTATCAATTCCCTATATAAATTATTACTCAAATGAATTATAATTTTCAAACTAAAATACAAATAAATCCCAAAAAAATAAAAAATTAAACATTCTAAAAAAATCGAAGAACGAAATTAGGTAAATCCTTTACAAATTGGGAATTTAATATCATAATGCATAAGAATTTTTAAACAAAATTCTAACATAATTTTCAAAATAAAATTATAAGAAATACAATTTGATTTATAAAAATAAAATCCCTTACTAAATTTTGGAAATAAAACATTTAAAATTAGTAATGAAAAAATTTGACATAAACAAACAATGTTTGAAAAAAAGGAAAAATATTACGCTTATAAGTTATTTGTAAAATAAATAGTTATTTAGAATTAGTATAATATAAAGCATGAAACAATAATCCCTTGTACATAATTTTCACATTCATAAAATTTTTAAGTAAAACCAACTTGACAAAAGAATTTTGACATAAGTAGAATTCTAATCAAGTAGAATTTTCAAGATTGAATAATTTGAAATAAAATTTGATTTATAAATTTAACTATTAACAGTATAGAGAACCAAAATCTAAAAATAGAATTAATATATCCCTTACATGTTAATTTCAGAATCCTTCTTCCTATTGTTGTTGGATTGTTGGCACAACACGATCTCCCATACTCCCATCTCTCCAAATAGGAAACACAAAGTCACTTGTAGCGTGATTTTCTTAACAAAACATCTGATAAAATGGACTATCGGATAATTTAAAAATATATATTTTAACTATCAAGTTGAGATACTAAAACACACACACACAGATATATATATATATATATATAAATGTTTGACCGTCTAAAAAGAAGACATAGTGAGTATATTATTTTGATCTAATGATGCAAAAGTTGAGCAGTGTCAATGTTGAAAACAACAGAAGATGGAAAAATTCATTATATTGAAGAACTATAGGAAAATGATAACCGATAGGTGAAAAAATTGAAAAATTAAATTTTTTGTTTTATTCAAAGTCTTATTGATTCATAACTAATTGATACATGGAAGATTAAGATAAACTAGATTGAAGATATCGATCAAAATCCTTGGATAGATTGAATGAACCATAATGAAAATGATGGAAAACAACATTAGAAGAAGAAAAATAGGAGAAGAAGATAGGAAATGAAATTAATACACTAAAACTAGATAAGATTTAGATGACTAATCCAAATAAAAACACACCTACTTGCGATTTGGGAAAACGCTTGTAAGATCTCCAAAATCATGGGTTGTTTTCCCCAAAATCACATTCGGAGCCTCCATCCAATGTAAATCTGAAATTCCAAAAGCTCTCTGGTGGTTGGAACTCTCTCTAGCAACAAAACATACTCAGAATTTCTGAAATCTATCTCGTGACTCCTTATTCAGCCCCGATGAAACCAGTATCACCATGCTCGACCTTCTTCTCACTCATCTCAATCCAATTCATCTCATGCACTTAATTCCAAAGGCGAAACCCAAAATCGAGATTGATTCATAGTCATTTTTCCTACCGATCATGCTTGCCCACATCAGATTTGACAACTCAAAGAGACCCCCAAGAAACATATTATCTATTTATCTCATTTTTATTCGTTTCTTTTATTTTTTTAATCTTGTTTTCTTTTTTCTTTTTTATTCATATCGTTTAATAATTTTTTTAATTTATTTTTCATTTATAATATAATATATATATATATATATATATCATATTATATTATATATATAAAATTTCAAAATGTTATAAATTTAATTAATAATTTGTTAAATTCGAATATATTAACTTGAAAATCAAAAAACAATATTATCCAAATTTGTACAAAATATTTATAATTTTGAAATTTGAAAATTAATAATGTTAACAATTTCAAGGGTCATTATATATAAAATTCAACATAAAATGTAATAATTCTTTTTAAATAATATCATTTTTTATTATACTTAATTATTTAAAAATAATGAATTCACAAATATATCATTCTAATTTAATTTCTTTTATAAAAATTAATTTAGTTAATTCTAACCATAATATATAATAATAAAAGAATTCTTAAATATATACTATATTGAAAATAATATTAAGTTTCTTTTAAAGAAAATTTATAATAATATATTACCTTCAATATTACCTTTAATTATTTTTATTTATTAAAACAATACATTTCATAAAAGTATAATTAATTTAGATTATTTTAATATTTCATCATTTATTTAAAAGGTGACATTTAACATTATTTATTAAAATTATAATTCATTTATTAATTACTTAATATTTATGGGATGTTAGAGAAAGGTAACTATTTATTTCCCATATAAAAGAGAATATGGGGTCTCTTGTATAGTATTATAGGTCGTGGGGACATAGGAAAAAAATAATGTAGGAGTTTATCTATCCAAGAATTCTTGTCCTTGTTTTCCATCTCTTGAAGGTTTTTAGATAATGTTTTATTAAAAACATTATTTATTTAATCTCCACTGCATGGTACTGGGATAATCAGTTAGGCTGGATATTATAATTCTGATATATCCTTCTTAGCTTGGAAGATCCAAAATTATTATCATTATCGATCAATATTTAATGAGGGAACCCAAATATGGTAATGATTTTCAACTTCATGAAACTGATAACTATATTGTGCTAACTTACATGAGGTATATTGCCCCATCCCACATATAAAAGAAGTAAATGGCAGTAAGGGTGTGTTTGACCTACCTGGATATGGCTAGGGGATATGGAACCATGAAATATAATCCAAAAATGAAAAATGACCAATAATATTGTGTGGTATGAAATAGATCTGAGGGTTTCTAGATGATATTGGAATTTATCTAGAAAGCATAGGATTTCCTAGTGAACTTAATGTAGTCTTGTGTCATTTAAAAGAAAAAATATTCAAGCCTTTTGATATGATGAGAGAGCAATATCCATAACTAATCAGAACCACAGGTTCCCCCATGGATTTATTACATAATAGTGATAGTTTATCCTCCTTTAGAGAATTGAAGGATAAATCCATCAAAGCATCATTTATAGTGTACCTTCTAGGAATTATGGTCATCATAGAGGATGGAGTTGAATGTATGTGATGGATTTTCTAACTCTTGGAGCAATACAATAGAAGAATCATATGTTAGAGATAGTCTATTATGGGGATATTTATCCAATTATATTATTAATCGGAAAGTATGTGGGATTTACTTTCCCCATGATATGTCAAATTTGTGTATTTTATCCATATAATTTTGAATAAATGTATATACCACCCCACGGTGTGTGATTTTGATAACAATTATATTCTAATATGGATCTTATAGGGATGTGGATACATTATACAATGAATTATCTGAGGAATTATGTGAACTCGGTATGTAAGGTAGTGTTAATTTAGGGGATAATTTTTCTATAATCCCTCTTATATAATCAATAAGAGGGGTTAAATCCTCTATAATTTCATATTCATTGTTGATATTCTTGATTGTAAACAATGAGTTATCCTTGATGTTCAAATGGTACATTAGTACCTATAAAGATAGCTCTAAGCCTATAATGATAGATTGTTATTCCACTTAATTATTAGTGTATCCTTCTAACAACAAAAAGGAATAAGGTAGAATCACCTTTTCTGGAGAGATAAAGATGATTCCCAAGATAACTCTATTATGTGTCAGGTTTTCCATTATTCTTCATGTTATAATTATAGAGATATCATCAAAATACATCTCCCATATTTGGGGAGTATTGTAGGTGTAGAAAACCTCTTCTTCTGGGATCACTATGTTTAACAATGACATCTCTAGATAAAAGTGTGCTATGGGGAAATCATCCAATTCCTATCCTTTAGTGATTTTTTGAGATTTGAATTGAATGTAAAAATTCTAAAAAATGAATTCCCATCATGATAAATACATGTTTAACATTGGTAAACTAAGTATATATTTTATCGGGCCTATACAAGAGATGAGATAGGTCCAATGTTGTTGTTGGTAATTACCTATCATTTTTATAGCGAATATCAACAAAAAAAATTATTCTTGATATTAGAATATCCGGTCATAGTTTCTAGTATTTTCATGTTAAGATTATAGAGACTATTATTCTTCCTTGTATCATTCTTCATACAAATAAGGGAACTCAGTTATCATGCCAACGATTCTAAAAAAATATTGATCATCATTCCTTATATAGGTGGCATTAATACCAATGGGTGCAAGATATATTTTATGATATTTTTGAAATATTTATAATAATATTCACCCCACTAATACAAGACTCCATTCTTCATCAATTTTTGATGTGTAGGAGTTTCCAATATGATTTAAAATAAATTATCTGATATATATATATATATATATATATATATATATAATTTCTTCATATTACCCTCAAGTATTTAAAATTATATGGTGTATGCATATTCATAATTTCCCTAGTTCTCTTTAGTTTAACTTTAAATTCCCTGATGCTGCACTTTGAAGCTAGTAATATTTCTAAAGGATACCGCAAATGATAATTTCAATGGGTTGATCTTTTTGGTGCATTTCCAAAATTTGTTGAAAAATTTCTCATGTTTGGAAATATGATCAAAATAGTATTGAGGCTTTCCCACCAGATCATTAACATAGATTTATGTTATCTTGTCCTATAGAGGATTGAAGATACAGTGCATGGAACATTGATATATAGAATTATCATTTTGCAGTACAATGGGCCTCACTTTCTAGTAATATACCCCTTGGAATTCCATGAAAGCAATGGTCTCCTCATTATATAGGTCCACCCAGATTTGGTTATAGCCTGAATATTCATCCCTAAAATAAAAGAGCTTGAAAACTGGTTGTTGCATTGATCAAAACCATTATGATCGGGATAGTTAAATCATTATCTAGTAGTGTTGGATGATTCTTCTTCATTACGGGGACAATATTATTGATCTATTTCATGTATTATACTTTCTAAATGATGTTTTATTTTATGATCTTATCAAATTTATCTTTCACCTTAGTATCATGGGTAGGGTTCATTCTCATATATACCTTCTTGTAACCCTAAGGGTCATCTAGTTGACCCAAATAATGGGTATCCATATTAGGATACAGTCTAAGTAATTCAATATATTTCCAAGAAAATACATCTCAATGTTGGTTTAAGATTGATATATAAATCTCTTTTTCTTCAAAGGAAAAGATGACACTAATCAATGTATGTAATGGATCCTATGACATACTTGGATCCTCTTTTCTAAGCTTATCTACAGTGGTAGATATGACTTACTCAAATTTTAGAGGGGAATATCTGAGATATTCTTCCTTTACTTCCTCTGCCTCAATGTTTCCATATGTAGAAGATGAAAGGGAGATTTTGGATCTATAAGATCACATGAATACATTTTTATCTCCCATGAATGGAGAGGATTTGTCACCAGATCCTATAGTTATTGAGGTAGATACATCATTATTTAGGTAATCCAATATATTTTTCCATTCCTCCCTACGATCTTCATGTTTATAAGATGTGCTAATATCCTTAGATTCAAGAGATAATATAGGGTATTTGACTTCTATATATTATGATGGAATGTGTTTATATCCTAGGGATTATGTGGCAAAAGAATAATTAGATCTTGAAGATAATTAAGAGTTATTTTATTAGGGATACAATTATCCTCATTTCAACCACCTCTTTCAACCACATTGTGGGGTTCAACTAAAGCAACTAATATCATGAGGATAGGGGAAAACATGACTAGGACTCATGATCATCTTTTTCTCAAAGGTTTAAGGTCTACTTGATCGAAGAGCCTCAACTATGTGGTTTCAATATCATTCAGTCCATCCCTTATGTAGAGGTTCTAGGGGAGATACTGATCTTTATAGATTGGGTGTTTTTATTTTCCTTTTTATTGATATATACTCTGTGGGGATAATCTCCTAATCAATATATGTCATAAAATTAATTAGATACTTTGACATTTATAATGGAATCCCCATAATCGAGTGATTTTATAAATCTGAAGTGATTTCATTAGTCTTGTTAACAGGTAGTATATAATATTCACTGATTTATTTCTATTTGTTGAAACATTTCATTTCCTAACCATTGGGAGTAATGAATTGGATGGAGTTATATATCATAAACTGCTTCCCCTCTCTCTTATAGAACCCTCCATTTATATATTGGGAGTTGTATGAATCAATGGGGTCACCATCACTATGAAAAACTCTAACATGTCCATTTATAGAGTATTTATGTCACTTGTAGTATTATGAGTGCACTACTAAATGATTATAGAGACATGGCCTTCCCAGCAAGAAGTTGAAGGATATATGTAACACCTTGAGATTTTATGATTTTTTTAATTAATTTAATCTTTTTGAAAAAAATTTCTTCATGAAAGACTAACTATAGTTTGGATTTCATTTTATGCAATAACGTTTTAATCTTTCACTACATGCAACACTTAGAATATATACGGATACAGGCAACACTAAGCTAGCTTACGGTACCCTCAAGACTGAGTTTTTACTATCTTTCAATTGCACACCTATTTTAAAACTAAATTTTGAAAATCTTATAAATTTTATTTTTCAAAATAAAATTTATTTTTTAAGTTCAAAATATAAAAATTATCTTAGGGTTATTTTTTTTATTTTTATGAGAAATTTCATTTTTTGATGAATAGTATAAATTACAACAATTTAGTTAAAAATAGAATTTTCATTTAAATAATTATTATTGTTAAATTATATTTTAAATTGGATTTTAAAGTCAAAATATATAAATTTTTCATATAATAATCATTGGAATAATTTTTATATTTAAATTTGATATAAAAACTTATTGAACTTTTGAATGTTTTTACTTTAAAAACCCACTTTAATGCCACGTATGTGGGATTAGCGTTAATAATAATTTTTCTACATCTATGATTTGAATTTTTAAAAACCAACATAAACAATTTTAATTATTATAATATTTGTGGTATAATAATAACAACATTGTTTCGACCAAAAATATTAGTCATAATGATTAAAATTAATTACAGTGATTAAGGTAAAATTAAGCTTAATGAGGAACTAAAACTTAATAATTTGAACATATCCCCTAATTTTTATAATTTTATGCTTTATTGGGATATTAGTAAGTGGAAGTTCCTTATATAAAAGGATAAGTAAGGAATAAAGACAAAAATGGAACTTTCCTTACCTTTAAATTTTATAAAACTTTGAGATATGTCAAAAACATATTTTTTTATACATATAATTTTTAATGATAAATGGGGGTTTTTATCATAATAAATTAACATTAATTTTTATAGATGATTTAGTTACCTAAAATGCTTAAGGAATACCAACGTGGTGATTATTTAGTTAATAATTAACTAAAATAAATGATACTATAAATATCAAAAGTGGAGTAAATTGATTGAATTATTGTCTCTAATTATTTTTCTAGACTAATATATCATGTTACACAAGGGATAACTTAATATATTTTAATTAAAATGTTTTTTTTTATATTTTAAAATTAAAATTAAATAAATAATTTCAAAATTGACATTAATGTTATTGTACATTAAATGATATTATATTAAAAGATTTAAATTTAATAAAAATAAAATATTCTAACAAGTGACTTTTAATTTTTAATAAATATTAAATTTAGTATATTTATTGTCCAATATATCTTTTATAATTAAAATATTGATCCATAGATTGTAAAAACATTTTTAGCACAATTTAGGTTTAAACAGTGTTTTTGTGTGTCACATTCACTTGATTTAAAATTAATTTACAAAACATGTGAGATTTTTATTTTATAATTACATATAATTTTAATAATTCATTTTATCTATATTTTCTCACAAATATGACTTTATTTTATTCTTAATTGTTAAAATTACTTAGGTTAGAAAACAAGATTCTTTAATAAAAACCAAAATGAAAAAATTGGGGAATCTTAGAAGTTAAGGAAAAGAATTATTAAAATGCATGTATTTTTGTATGGTAGAGGTTTTTCTTGAACATTAGTCCCATTTAATGCATTATTTTTCAATTTTGGAGGCACATTAAGTAAGTTATTCCCCCCATTAATGAATACATTTTGGTATTTACAAGAGTGTTACTCCCCTTCCACTATAAAAAGGCAAGCACTCTCCCACTTCATCACACCTATAAACCCACTTAGGTTCTGCCAAGATCTGACCAATACATATACCAAAAATAATAAATTACTATTTTAATTGTCCATATTGGCATAAATACTTCCATGTAATCCCTTTTGTGAAATCCCATATGAGTTACCTGATTGAGAGGTAATACCCTCCTCAAACTCCTTTCTTTTATTTCCATTATTCACTCCCTAAAATCTTTTTATTCTATGGTTTTCTAAAAAAACCTTGTTTCATATATATAATATGATGTTTTTATTCAAAGGGTTAAACCTACACTTAAACATACTTCCGTCTAATGGGTAACGAACATACTCTTTATATTTACGGTGAACTACTGGCTCACGAAACAATGCTTGTTCGTTTTTCCTTTACCACCTCTCATGGTGGACATTTTGATGGAAAATCTATTTATATATGATATATATAATATTTATAATGTCTTTATTCTTATGTAATTTTCTATTTATAAAATACCCTTATGATGTCCATCTTTCTAAATACGATAATTTCGTTTGAGGAAGTGTAGACTACTGCCCCCTCAAAGCGATGTGATTCATTCACACACTACATAGAATGTATTAAGGATGGATCAAGTAAAATTAAATGATATATATGATATGATAATTATAATGGAATTATTATATATATATATATATATACATATATGTAATTTTCTTTCCTTCGTTCAATACGACAATAAAAACAGAAACAACGTTCATGCGTACATAAGGTTTACCGTCTCCATGAATGGTGTATTCCATTTCATACTTCTATATTATATAGATTATTATAATAAAAATATAATAAATATAAATGATATTTATATAATTTTTTACATTCTATGAATCATGTTATAAGTATAAGGACAAAAGATATAACAAATTAAGACACATTATGAAGAACAATGTGAATATTACCCAAAGTGAAATCTTAAGGTGGGATTGTTAACAAGTGGGTAATATAAGGTCGTAACAGAACCATATATGGTGTTAAATATAATAATATTCTTCTTTAAAAAATTTATAATAAACTTATAGTTATTATACATGAATATTTTATGAGTACTAAGAGATTCAAGATGCACGTTAAGGGGATTTAATCTCACTTTCTATTTATGTGAGATACATGTTTTATTCACCACCCATCCCTTTTGTGTGGTGTTTATAATACCCATGGATGTAGTCAATGATTATTATAATTACATTTATGTGTATTGAAATATCCATTATATGATATTTATTTTATGATGGTTAATTTTTCAAAATATACCAAATCGGTAAGACAGTTTGATCTCAATTTGTCTTCTTTGAGACACATGTTTTATTATGCACCTACATTATTTTTTAATGTGTATATACTTCCATTTGACATGTTATAAATTGAATATACTCCATTTAATTATATTTTAATCTTTACTTAATTTCATTTTCTTACATGGAGAGTATGATCCCAAGTTACCATGTGATAAGAGTTTATTGAAACAATCTCATTGTTTATCGAGATCGTTTATGATTATACTTACTTTATTGAAATCTTATGATCTATATATCAAGAAAAATCATGAATTTTCTTCTCCTATGGTTATTAATGATATATTCATGTTTTAGTACTATTTTTCCACTCTTTGGTACCTAAGATATTTAAAAAATTGTTTTTATGAAAATATGGTTGTATTTCTCTCTTTAATCAAAAATCTATTTTATTAAAAATAAATGTTTTCAAAAAAAATTTCAATTTTTTTTCCAAATGATCCTTTATGATAATTTTCAAGTAAAAAATCATTTAATTTTTTTATGGTTTTAAAATCATTCTTTATAAGCTTTTAAAGTTATTTTCATGGAAAAAGGTTTTCAAAAATGTTTTCAAGATTATTTTATAATTTTTGAAGGAAAATTGTTTTCAAAATGTTTTAAATATTTATTTATATGTTTTCAAAGTATTTTCAATGAAATTATTTTCAACATTTTTTCAAGATTTATTTACAAGTTTTCAAAGTATTTCCAAATAAAATGGTTTTCAAAATATTTTCAAGATTCTTTTATAAGTTTTCAATGAAAATGATTTTCAAAATGTTTTCAATATTCTTTTATATGTTTTCCCGGAAAAAATTTACAAATGGATTTATGTTTTAAAAATCATCATTCAATAAGAAAGTATATTTTACTCAAGAAATTTTTTTAAAAGTTATCTCAAAATTATTTTCCATCTAAGATGACACCTATTGATATCAGTCATCCCTTTCTGGAAAATGATCTAAAGGTTCCATTCATATTCTTTCTTTGAATGGTTTTTGTTTTAATGGAATGAAGTTTATGAAAAAACATTTCTATTTCACGAGTTATATATTTATGTAAATCATACCTATTCTATTGGTTATATTCTTATAAAACCTATTTATATTAAATGGGTTGTGCCATGATAAATGATTATGAAACCCACTTTCTTTCATGGTTTATTCTAGGATAAAATAAATATTAAACATACATATTTACCATATGTTACGGTATTATTAAATGGTTATGATACCCATTTCATTTCATGGTTTATGATATAATTTTTTATGAATTTGTTTCACATGTATGTATGATTTCATTATGAGATGTGTGGTACTTATATCTACCTCCAATGCATTCAGTAAATATTTATATCTCATGAGATATACATGGATGGAATGAGAAATGAACTCAGTTCAGTATTAGAGGGATGGAATGAGAAATGAACTTAGTTTGGTATTACTGGGCTAGAATGAGAAATGAACTCGATTCAGTATTATAGGCCTAGAACAAGGAGTTTACTCAGTTCAATAATGCAGGCCTAGAAAGGAATGAGAACCTGGTTCAGTAAAGGACTTTTCCAAAAATATGGCCCTGGTAGCGATACCTTGACTACTATGGAAATATTTATATATGCTTATGTGTCTACCAAAATCCCATGTTTTATTCCTATGTTATTCTTTCATGGATTATGTTATTTATGTCCTTATTATTCATGTGTTATGAACTTCGAAGATTTATTCCATGATTCATGTTTATGATATTTGATATGTTGGGTGTGATCTTATACTTTAATTTTCATGTTCTCATGCCCTTATGATCATGATTATTCTTATATATCTCTCTTGTTTACCCTTACTGAGCGTTTGATCTAACCCCTTTTTATGTTTCATTCTCCCAGTTTATGAAGATATGTATTATGATTGATGTGTCTAAAAAGGTTACTATTCAATAATAACTTAGTGGAAGATAATGTAGCTCATTTTTGTACTAGTGTTTATGTTTCCATATTTCCAAAGGCACTAGAACTATTACGGTCTTTGGGTGTTTTTTTATATAATTTTTAAAGTATTCTTCAAAAGTTATGTGATTTTATTATATTAAAAGAGAGGGTCATTATAGTTGGTACCCTGGTAAAGGATTAGTTAACCTTTGGAATCAAGGATAATAAAACTTTAGTGAGAACCCTAAGTATGTGTCTAAGGATAAGTATAAAGAAAATGAAAAGTGCAAGAATTTTTTTTGAAATTTTGATAAAGGGTGGAGTTAGTGGTTTCCTAGAAATATATCTTTGTCTAGATATTACAAGGCGATGTGGCTCTAGCACAAATGTACCTAGGGGTAACAACTTCAAAAAGATATTCTGAGATTAACTTAGGGTAATCTAGTACATGACAATGGGTATTTCAATACACTTAGTTTGACACTCATAGGGGATATGTTTTGGGAATTCACAAACTCTTCACAACCCATAATTAAGGATTTAATTATAATTTGTCTATGAATAACCATGGATAAACCTAGGGTTTCATAGATTAAGTAAACTATCATGATTTATACATCTTATAAGTAATTCTTTTTATTATTTAGTGGTTTTCATCTATGATAAGTAATGATCACACTATGATTATAGTTTTTGTCAATGGAGAGAACTTGGATGAACTGGATTAATGTTGAATGTGATGGAAGATTTTCTAATGAGTAGTCAAGTGGTATCATCACTGGAGTGAAAGACGTTGTGATCATGGCTAATCGGTTTTCACATAACTTGATTAACAACATGTACCTTAACCAACTCCAAACCTTAACACGGAAAATAAATAAGGAGTTCACTGATATTTTTTGTAATGCAGACCATGGTGGAAAGAAGATACAGTTTTCTTTATGTGAATAATGTTGAAAGAATCACCTATGTGAATGTATTAGAGGAACAAGGATATGTTTTGAATATGGAAAATAAGGACACAATGTAAGTGAATACAAGGGGAAAATGAATAGTTTGGTTAATGAAATGGATGAAAATATTTTCCTCCATAATACATCATAAAAGGTAAAATTCATTAAGTGTGGGTGAATGGTCGTTATGAAAATCTATGTCCTAAGGATAAATATGTCACGACCCGCCCTCGGGGTCCGTGCCGTGACTACCCCAAGCCCGCCTTCCATAGACCAGGGGCTGGAGACTAGCACCAAGGCATAAATCCCGGTAAAAAGGGAAGGCATTGCCTTTGTAAAGTAAACAAACACAATAGAGTAAGCAAGCGGAAAGTAATCACTAAGTAAAAACAGAGTACAACTGAAAGTGCGGAAAAGTTAATGGGCCAGTATACAAACCCAAACTGAAAGTAAAGTACAACTCGAAAGGGAAAACAACAACTGAAAGGTAAAAGCCGCTACACCGAGCTGTCCACTGGAAATCCCACCTGAAGGGTGGGTACAGATAGCTCCTCTGTTCCACGGGTCCCGCCGTCCGCTCCGAGCACGTCCCGCCCAGTGGTCCACCTCCGGGTACCGTCCCGCTCTGCAAGCCTCAGCTAAGGTCAACGTTGTCCGTCGTCTGCAACCAACACAACGTAGTGCGGGCAAAGCCCGTGCAGGGGTGAGTATAAGCTACTCAGTAGGGACCCCGAGACCCCTGAAGGTCTCCCAAAATCCACAAAGGATAAACCACAAAGAAAGGTACAATTACGAAATAACAACCGACACTGCTTAGGTATATGCCCATACATATACCTAAGATACCAATTCAAATACGCTCCAACCTCCGAGCCCAAGTACAACTCAGTCCACACAGGAAAGTAAACGTATTCCACACAGGAAAGCAAAACGTAATCCACACAGGATTGCACAACACAATCCACACAGGAAAGCAAAACGTAATCCACACAGGATCGCACAACACAATCCACAGAGGAAAGCAATAGGTTTCATCTCACACAGGTATACTTCTTCAAAGGACGATAAAGATGATCTCTGATCCATCTAAGTCGTCGGACCCACGAAGGATCGATAGGTAACTAACCCCCGCAAAGACCCACACAGGATCGGGCCCACACAGGACCTGTAGGCGCTGGTTCACACAGGACCGCTGAGCGCAAAGACCCACATAGGATCGGACCCACACAGGATCGGGCCCACACAGGACCTGTAGCACTGATCCATGTAGGATCGCTGAGTGCTGTAGTCGTCGTCGTCGAATCCACACAGGATCTCTGTACTGTCATCGTCGCAGTCACAGTAGCAGTAGTAGTCACAGTAACAGTCGCAGCCAGCACTAGGGTTCCCGCACAGAGCAAGCTCGTTCGGAGGGTCCGCTCCACGAGCCAAGAGGCTGATACATAAACTGTCACAAAGTCCAGAGTTGATGTATCCAAAAGTTCTGTATCGACAACATGAACTCAACGCAACAGACGGCACGTCGATCGGACGCCCGGTCTGAGAGTTATTGGCATTTTCGTCCCCGGGGCCCGGTTGGTTTTTAAGGCAAAACCAACCCGACCGTACTCCACTTGCGTCCAAACCTCGGGCGGAGTATTCCAAAAGATTCGTCTCACTAAGAGGAACACAACACAGCTGACGGCACATCAATCGGACGTCCGTAGCTCAAGATATGTGTGTTTCCGCTCCGAAGGCCCGGTTGGTTTCGTGAATGAACCAACCCGACCGAACTCAAAGTAATCCGAAACCTTGAGTGCGATATAACGAAACGACCGACTCGATCCAAGGATCGTGTTTCCGTAGACGGTTCGTCAATCGGAGGTCTGTGGCTCAAGTTATGGCCAAAAGACCGAAACTGTCTCGAAAAAGGGGGGTCCGGGTCCGGGCCGACCCGGCCCGACCCCCCCCCCCCCCGGGTCGGCCCGAACCGGGTCGACCCGGTTTGCTGGACCCGGCCCGGCCGGTGGCGGCACGGCGGCCTGCCTGGCCGCGTGGCCGGAGGAAGCTCGGCCGTCCGGTCGAGCGTGTGAAAAGGGAGGGGCGGCGCGGCAATATGTCGCGCCCCTATTTTTTTTAAACGGCCCCCACGGCACGTGGGGGCTGACTCAAAGGGGGGGGGTACCGGGGGTTTCAAACCCCCGGATTAAATGGATCACGGCCGGCTTTAAGCGGGCCGTTTCATTACACGCGGGACCTGCGGGTCCCGCTTCCTTTGAAAGCCGGCGGCCGGCACGGCCGGCCGCCTTCCATTCCTATGCCGCGGCCTGAAGGTCGCGACTCTCCTGGTCGCCGGCGGCCGGCTAAGCCGGCCGCCCCTGTTTTCTCCGCCGCGGCTCCTCCGTTCTCCGGCTGTAACATCCCCAAATGACAAAGGGTTAAATGACTAATTGATATGACTCATGTCAACAAGGTGCACCTTCCTTTTCGGGAGCCTACCTGATTAGAACTCCATAGTTAAGCGTGCTTGGCTTGGAGTAGTGATCAGGATGGGTGACCTCCTGGGAAGTTCCCCAGGGTGTGTGTGAGTGAGGACAAAGCACACTGGAAAGGACATGTGTTGGCCTGTGGGAACTATCATTAGTCAGATGACCCATTCAGGCATGTGGGTGGACCCTGGGGTGGGCCCCACGTGTCTGCGGGGCAACTGGTGGTACCTGGTGGGCCAGAACCCGACGACCATGTTAAGGTGGGGTGTCTGTGCAGTCAGCGGGACCCGGTTGTCACATTTGGTATCAGAGGAGGAACTCAGCCTTAAGTGCGGTGCACTGCCTGGGTTGAGATGTAGGGCCCACAACGAGGGCGTTGTGCTCTAAAGGGGGGGTGATTGTAACATCCCCAAATGACAAAGGGTTAAATGACTAATTGATATGACTCATGTCAACAAGGTGCACCTTCCTTTTCGGGAGCCTACCTGATTAGAACTCCATAGTTAAGCGTGCTTGGCTTGGAGTAGTGATCAGGATGGGTGACCTCCTGGGAAGTTCCTCAGGGTGTGTGTGAGTGAGGACAAAGCACACTGGAAAGGACATGTGTTGGCCTGTGGGAACTATCATTAGTCAGATGACCCATTCAGGCATGTGGGTGGACCCTGGGGTGGGCCCCACGTGTCTGCGGGGCAACCGGTGGTACCTGGTGGGCCAGAACCCGACGACCATGTTAAGGTGGGGTGTCTGTGCAGTCAGCGGGACCCGGTTGTCACACCGGCGGCCGGCGAGGCCGGCCGCCTTCTGGCTGCTACGCCGCGACCGTAGGGCCGCAGCCTACCTGATCTCCGGCGCCGGCGAGGCCGGCGCCCCTGGCTGCTCCGCCACGGCCGTATGGCCGCGATCTCTTCGTATTCAACGACGCGGTGCGTTGGCACCGCGTTTCTTCGTCGCAGCTCGCTCCGGCCAAAATTCTTTTGTTCCTGCGTGGTTGCGACGACACCGCACTGTCTTCGCTAAAATAACACGAAAGAATAGAAGGGGGAGGAGAATCGGTCGTGTTCGTGCGGTCCGGTCTTCTCCCGTTAAAACGATATCAGTTGGCCAATCGTATAAATACAACAATGAACGTTTCACAAATTCTTAATAAAATTTGTAACTACACCCAACGGGTTATTCTTTCATGATCGAGGGAATGAAACACGTAATATGAAAAGGACAGTCCCCTACTTTGAAAATTGACGTCGCACGTCGGTTATCGCGGAGGAAGACGTCGCGGCGTCGGACGTAGATTTCGTGGACGTCGGGGTGCGTCCGTGGAGGGAACGACGTCTCTTCACTTGTCTCTTAAGACGAAGAAGAGAGGTACGTTGTCGTTGGCGATGACGTTTGTCGCGGAAAACCGACGCGGAAGAGATGATGCGGAAGAAGAATGTCACGTCGCGGATATGGCATCGCGGAAGAACCGTGTTCTTCGGCGAAGAAGTTCTTCGTTGAAGAACGGCATTCTTCGTGTTCTTCGTCGAGGTTGAAGATGATGAAGAAACAAGAAGAACCTTCCCAACTCTCTCAAGGAGACAAAACTATTCACCAAAATAAAATAAGACTCTATCTTATTTTATTAAAACAACAACACACTAGAATTTCAAGAGTTTGAAATTCAATACACACACACAACTCACCTTATTTAAGTCTAAAGTTATAACTTAAGATATCATAACTTATGTGGGAGTTGAGGGGTTTTAGAGGATATGAAGAGGTGGGGTTCGTGTGGGCCCCACCACCCTCGTAACCTCCCAAGGGAGGTTGGGTGGTTACCCAACTTCCAACAAGAGATAACACTTAGAGTAAAATAATAAAAATTGTAGTGTAATTACAAAGTAAACATCCACAATTTTTATTATCAACACTCGTATGAACGCAACTCCAGAACAGGAGTTCGTAAGCGTTTACCGGCGCTACGGTTCCATCGGTGCCCTCGGAATTCGATTCCGGGCACCGGTTCAAAATTTAGAAAATTCCCGCTCGTTCGTTCACTGAACGTGCCCGAGCCAAACTTCGGAAATTGATTCCGGGCACACCGGGCCTCGGAATCAGGTGCCGTCAGAAACCGAACTCTTGTAAAATTCCAAAGAAAATTAAGAAAAAATTTCCCTTGAATTTTACGGGTCTTTACATTACTCCCACCTCAGGGCTTTACATCCCCGTAAAGATACATCAAAAACTAGGGAAACAAATGAGGGTACTGAGCACGCATCTGAGCCTCCCGCTCCCATGTGCTCTCCTGGAGATTCCCGTGCTGCCATCTGATGCGCACAAGAGGAATCAGTCGCCCACGCAGGACCCGCTCTTGTCGATCCTCTATCTCCACCGGGACCTCCGTAAAAGTCGCCCCATCATCAACGTCAAGCTCCCCATGGTCAATGATGTGCGTCGGGTCGTGCACGTATCTCCTCAGTTGGGACAGGTGGAAGACTTCGTGCACCCGGTGCAACTGAGGTGGCAGAGCCAGGCGATAAGCCACCTCGCCAACCCTGTTGAGGACCTGAAAGGGTTCGATGAAGCGCGAAGATAACTTGCTGCCTCGGCCAAATCTCTGAATACCACGTCGAGGTGAGACCCGCAAGAAGACGTGGTCGCCATCCTCGAACTCTAGTGGCCTCCGCCTCCTGTCAGCGTAAGGCTTCTGCCGGCTCTGAGCTGTACTCATCCGCTCCTGGATGACCTGGACCTTCTCTGTCGTGGCCTGAACCATCTCCGGTCCCACCAGAGCTGCAAGATTTCTTCTTTGACGATAAGAGAAATCTGGTCCCATCCCCTGGATGAACCACATTATTTGCCTAAAACAGTCAATCCTAACATGGATGATACTAATCCATACCAAGGATGACGTCGTAAGGCCTCGACGCTACTACTAAGAGATTCAACCATTACTCTCACCTCCAAGGGTTGAGTCACACTGTCGGCATCAGTGTGTGGTAACTGGGTCTTCTCCAGTAGATGTCTCACAAGTGAGGGTCAAGTCAACAGCCAAAACTGGAACCTCTTAGTAACATCACGAAATAGGACAAGAACAAAAATATCACAAAGGTATGCGTCTTTTATTATTGCAGCTCATAATACAAGACGCTACACAAATGCAACAAGGAACCAGAAGTACAAAGGATGTATCCACTAGTTCTGCTCCTGTCCATCGGCTCCCAGAGCTCCATGATCGAAGGCCTCGGTTGCCTGAAGTTGATCTCTCGCATGTTCACCTACTCCTTGTGGTCGGGGTGGACCTCCTGGTGGTGGTGGTGGAAGAGCCTCAAAGCGTCGCCCACCACCGGCTGCTCGTCCAGCTCCTCTGCCTCGCCCGCCTCCTCCCTGCGGACCGCCATGGTTGAACCTCTGCCTCTGCCTAGGTGGTCCCTCAACCGTCTTCTGCTCCTCTGCATGGCGGGTCGGGCAGTCACGAGCCATGTGGCCTTGCCCGCCGCATGCGTAGCACTGTCTTCCACTTGAAAGACTAGCTCCGCGCTGTGTGCCCCACACTGCTGAGCTAGTGTCCTGAGGTCGTCTGCCTGAAGGTCTGGTCTGCCTGGAATCCTGAGTCATCCGTCGGCTACCTGTTGCCGAAGACTCCGCTATCTGCCGCCCTGCGGTAGGTCTCGCTGTGGACTCAGCCAGGAAACTCTCGATCAGGAGGGCCCGCTCCAGTACTCCTGTCTGAGTCGGTATGCTGAGGGAGATCAGTGATGCCCTGATCTCGTGTCTCAAACCCTGCTCGAAGGTCCAGGCCCGGAAGAATGGGTCCCGTACCATGTCAGTCGAGTAGTGCGAGAGATCGGTAAATCTCGCCGAGTACTGAGCGACCGTCATGCTGCCCTGCCGCAGCTGTAGAAGCTCCTGGATACGCACCGCACGAAGGGTGGCTGGGACGAACTCCGAGCGGAAGAGGCTCTCAAAGTCCATCCAAAGTAGAGATGCCTCATCGTGCACCTGGAGCATCAAGCTCCACCATCGTCCTGCTGCTGCGTGTAGTAGGCTCGCAGCGAGGATCACCATGAGGTCTGCTGGTGTCCTCACTAGCCTAAACACTCGTACCACTGCCTCCAGCCAGTCCTCTGCTGCCTGGGGATCCGTCTCCCCGCGAAACCTGGGTGGTCGCTGGCGCTGAAACTCATGCAGTGCGCTGAGGCGACGTGCATCGTCAGCGGCTTGTGCTGGAAGTATCGGGGGCTCGGCGGGTAGTGCTACCGCCGGTGCCACTGCTGACAAAGGGCCCTGCACCGAGGCCTCGTCGCTCGGTGGGCTGTCGTCACGCTCAACTCTCGGAACCCTAGCTGGCTGCCGTCGTGGGGCCATCCTGAAAGGAAACAGGTGCGCCACGGTCAAACAGTATACCTGGTGAGCTGACACAAAGAAATCACAAAGAAAACTTTGAAACACACACGCAATCAATGTTTTTGTGCATTAAGTCAGAAATCAGAAGTCAGGGTCCTGGTGTACGGATACGTCGGCCGCCGCACCAACACTGGACTCCCTGGACTGATGACCACACTCAATACGCTAAACATTATTGCTTCACATAGAAAAGATCAGAGTTCGCGGTAGAACCGAACTCCTCTGATACCAATTTGTCACGACCCGCCCTCGGGGTCCGTGCCGTGACTACCCCAAGCCCGCCTTCCATAGGCCAGGGGCTGGCGACTAGCACCAAGGCGTAAATCCCGGTAAAAAGGGAAGGCATTGCCTTTGTAAAGTAAACAAACACAACAGAGTAAGCAAGCGGAAAGTAATCACTAAGTAAAAACAGAGTCCAACTGAAAGTGCGGAAAAGTAAATGGGCCAGTATACAAACCCAAACTGAAAATAAAGTACAACTCGAAAGGGAAAACAGCAACTGAAAGGTAAAAGCCGCTACACCGATCTGTCCACTGGAAATCTCACCTGAAGGGTGGGTACAGATAGCTCCTCTGCTCCACGGGTCCCGCCGTCCGCTCCGAGCACGTCCCGCCCAGTGGTCCACCTCCGGGTACCGTCCCGCTCTGCAAGCCTCAGCTAAGGTCAACGCTGTCCATCGTCTGCAACCAATACAACGTAGTGCGGGCAAAGCCCGTGCAGGGGTGAGTATAAGATACTCAGTAGGGACCCCGAGACCCCTGAAGGTCTCCCAAAATCCACAAAGGATAAACCACAAAGAAAGGTACAATCACGAAGTAACAACCGACACTGCTTAGGTATATGCCCATACATATACCTAAGTTACCAATTCAAATACGCTCCAACCTCCGAGCCCAAGTACAACTCAGTCCACACAGGAAAGTAAACGTATTCCACACAGGAAAGCAAAACGTAATCCACACAGGATTGCACAACACAATCCACACAGGAAAGCAAAACGTAATCCACACAGGATCGCACAACACAATCCACACTGGAAAGCAATAGGTTTCAGCTCACACAGGTATACTTCTTCAAAGGAAGATAAAGATGATCTCTGATCCATCTAAGTCGTCGGACCCACGAAGGATTGATAGGTAACTAACCCCCGCAAATACCCACACAGGATCGGGCCCACACAGGACCTGTAGGCGCTAGTTCACACAGGACCGCTGAGCGCAAAGACCCACACAGGATCGGACCCACACAGGATCGGGCCCACACAGGACCTGTAGCACTGATCCACGTAGGATCGCTGAGTGTTGTAGTCGTCGTCGTCGAATCCACACAGGATCTCTGTACTGTCGTCATCGCAGTCACAGTAGCAGTAGTA
Source organism: Viscum album (assembly GCA_963277665.1). Lineage (NCBI taxonomy): Eukaryota > Viridiplantae > Streptophyta > Magnoliopsida > Santalales > Viscaceae > Viscum > Viscum album. Next base: position 1,347,916,465 of record OY728127.1, on the reverse strand, counting down.
GTCACAGTAACAGTCACAGCCAGCACTAGGGTTCCCGCACACAGCAAGCTCGTTCGGAGGGTCCGCTCCACGAGCCGAGAGGCTGATACATCAACTGTCACAAAGTCCAGAGTTGATGTATCCAAAAGTTCCGTATCGACAACATGAACTCAACGCAACAGACGGCGCGTCGATCGGACGCCCGGTCTGAGAGTTATTGGCATTTTCGTCCCCGGGGCCCGGTTGGTTTTTAAGGCAAAACCAACCCGATTGTACTCCACCTGCGTCCAAACCTCGGGCGGAGTATGCCAAAAGATTCGTCTCACTAAGAGGAACACAACACAGCTGACGGCACGTCAATCGGACGTCCGAAGCTCAAGATATGAGCGTTTCCGCTCCGAAGGCCCGGTTGGTTTCGTGAACGAACCAACCCGGCCGAACTCAAAGTAATCCGAAACCTTGAGTGCGATATACCGAAACGACCTTCTCGATCCAAGGATCGCGTTGCCGCAGACGGTTCGTCAATCGGAGGTCCGTGTCTCAAGTTATGGCCAAAAGACCGAAACCGTCTCGAAAAAGGGGGGTCCGGGTCCGGGCCGACCCGGCCCGACCCCCCCCCGGGTCGACCCGAACCGGGTCCGACCCGGTCCGCTGGACCCGGCCCAGCTGGTGGCGGCGCGGCGGCCTGCCTGGCCGCATGGCCGGAGGAAGCTCGGCCGTCCGGCCGAGCGTGTGAAAAGGGAGGGGCGGCGCGGCAATATGCCGCGCCCCTATTTTTTTTAAACGGCCCCCACCGCACGTGGGGGCTGACTCAAAGGGGGTGGGGTACCGGGGGTTTCAAACCCCCGGATTAAATGGATCACGGACGGCTTTAAGCCGGCCGTTTCATTACACGCGGGACCTGCGGGTCCCGCTTCCTTTGAAAGCCGGCGGCCGGCACGGCCGGCCGCCTTCCATTCCTATGCCGCGGCCTGAAGGCCGCGGCTCTCCTGGTCGCCGGCGGGCGGCGAAGCCGGCCGCCCCTGTTTTCTCCGCCACGGCCGAAGTGCCGCGGCTCCTCCATTCTCCGGCGGCCGGCGAGGCCGGCCGCCTTCTGGTTGCTCCGCCGCGGCCGTAGGGCCGCGGCCTACCTGATCTCCGGCGCCGGCGAGGTCGGCGCCCCTGGCTGCTCCGCCACGGCCGTAGGGCCGCGGTCTCTTCGTATTCAACGACGCGGTGCGTTGGCACCGCGTTTCTTCGTCGCAGCTCGCTCCGGCCAAAATTCTTTTGTTCCTGCGCGGTTGCGACGACACCGCGCTGTCTCCGCTAAAATAACACGAAAGAATAGAAGGGGGAGGAGAATCGGCCGTGTTCGTGCGGTCCGGTCTCCTCCCGTTAAAACGATATCAGTTGGCCAATCGTATAAATACAACAATGAACGTTTCACAAATTCTTAATAAAATTTGGAACTACGCCCAACGGGTTATTCTTTCATGATCGAGGGAATGAAACACGTAATATGAAAAGGATAATCCCCTACTTTGAAAATTGACGTCGCACGTCGGTTATCACGGAGGAAGACGTCGCGGCGTCGGACGTAGATTTCGTGGACGTCATGGTGCGTCCGAGGAGGGAAAGACGTCTCTTCACTTGTCGCTTAAGACGAAGAAGAGAGGTACGTTGTCGTTGGCGATGACGTTCGTCGCGGAAAACCGACGCGGAAGAGATGATGCGGAAGAAGAATGTCACGTCGCGGATATGGCGTCGCGGAAGAACCGTGTTCTTCGGCGAAGAAGTTCTTCGTTGAAGAACGGAGTTATTTGTGTTCTTCGTCGAGGTTGAAGATGATGAAGAAACAAGAAGAACCTTCCCAACTCTCTCAAGGAGACAAAACTATTCACCAAAATAAAATAAGACTCTATCTTATTTTATTAAAACAACAACACACTAGAATTTCAAGAGTTTGAAATTCAAAACACACACACAACTCACCTTATTTAAGTCTAAAGTTATAACTTAAGATATCATAACTTATGTGGGAGTTGAGGGGTTTTAGAGGATATGAAGAGGTGGGGTTCGTGTGGGCCCCACCACCCTCGTAACCTCCCAAGGGAGGTTGGGTGGTTACCCAACTTCCAACAAGAGATAACACTTAGAGTAAAATAATAAAAATTGTAGTGTAATTACAAAGTAAACATCCACAATTTTTATTATCAACACTCGTATGAACGCAACTCCAGAACAGGAGTTCCTAAGCGTTTACCGGCGCTACGGTTCCATCGGTGCCCTCGGAATTCGATTCCAGGCACCGGTTCAAAAGTTAGAAAATTCCCGCTCGTTCGTTCACTGAACGTACCCGAGCCAAACTTCGGAAATTGATTCCGGGCACACCGGGCCTCGGAATCAGGTGCCGTCAGAAACCGCGCTCTTGTAAAATTCCAAAAAAAATTAAGAAAAAATTTCCCATGAATTTTACGGGTCTTTAAAAAATATCCCAAAGAGAATTAGGAAGGTGGTATGGGTATTTGTTATTATTATGAAGATAAAGAGACAACAAATGATATGTGAAAGGTATATGATGTTCTTTCAGTATTGTTTATATAAAATATAAGAGTCATGATTAGATTGATGTTGAGGAACCTTAATAAATGATTCATATTTCATATTCTATGAAAGATGTATTAAGGAATAAGTTGATAAATCTTGAGTAATGGTTTAAGAATAAAGTTGGATAAAATAAGTATTTATGTTTTTTAATTCATATATTATTTTATATGAATCACGATATATATAACCATTTTTAGTATAAGTTTTCATTAATTATTGAAAATGATATTTTGAAAGGTGATTGAGAATTAGATAAGTGATATTTTGATTAAGGTTAGGTAACCTTTAAGGTGATCCAGATGTTGATAAAATTGTGTTTAGCTTGGATAAGGAGATGATTAATTTGGATAAAGTACACTATATAGCAGTGATTACCCTGGATCTAATTACTAATTTGTTGAAAAAGTGGTATCTGTCATCAAGGATGAATTTTAAAACTTATTATATTTAATTAATATATCCAGTAACCTTTGGAATAAGTAATCATGCATGTTTTCAAAAAGTATTTACGGTAATTCAGTTTATTATCTTGTTTCAACAGAATATATGATGAGGGTATTCACATGTATGGAATGTGACAACCACAAGATACTTTGTGATATATGAGAGATCAATGTTAATATGATTTAGTGTCATTATTTCTAAAGTTCTTTATTTTAATATTTTATAAGGGTTATAAGGTTAACCATTTATGGGATGTTTAAGTGAAACTTTGGATTAATTTTGGGATATTAAAGTATTATCTCACCACATGAAGATCTATTCACATTGGATAACATGTTCTAACCACATTGTTATGTTGATAACATAAGTCACATGGGATGACTTATTATCAATCCTATAATCCTTTAGTGCTTTAAACATGGAAAAATCACCTTCATTTATTAAAATAAGTGATAAAATGGAATTTGATCAAGGATCAAAAAAGGTTCAGGTTTTCCTGAAATCATGCAAGGATATCTTTTCAATAAAATTTTTCAACTTTAGAAAATGATCATGAAATAAAATTTTGTCCTAATACATTAATTTATATTGAGCCAATGGACACTTAATTTATCATATATTTTTGACATTGATACCCTCAAATTTTCATTGATCATTCACTTGTTTGTGATTAAGGACAACAATCACTCCCTATAAATATCTACACTTTTCCTCTATGTCCAATCATCACTCTCAACCGATGTTCTCCTATGTAGAAACCTAGTTAAGTGTTACTTTTTGTAACAATTATGTTTCCAACTTTTCTTTTTAAAATTATGTTTTCATGTTAATTTTTACAATTTTGGTTTCTATGAAAGAAATTTTACGGTATTAAACCTTTGATAACCCAGAATAATTTTGAGAGAGAAATTCATTAATGGAGGTATAATGTAACAAGCTTTCTAATTAATTTAATATTTTTGATTTTTTTATTCATTAAACACTAAATATATTTTGTCTTTGATTTTACAGAACACCATATTAATATTTCACTACACACAACACTTATATTATCTTACAATGCATGAAAGACTGAGTTAGCATGCGGTACACACAAGACGGGGTTTTTATCACCTTTTAATGGTGCCCATATTTAAAAAAAATTGAAAATTATATAAAATTTATTCATTAAAATAAACATTATTTTTGAATTTGGAATATCAAAATTATATTAGGGTGAATTGTTGGTATTTTTCTTTAGAAGTTTCATTTTTTGATGAATACTAAAAACCACTACAATTTAGTTAAAAACATCATTTTATTTTAAATAATATGTATTGTTAGATTATATTTTAAATTGAATTTTAGAGTCAAAATAGATAAATTATTAATATATAAATCCAATTTAGTTCATTGGAATCATTTTTATATTGAAATTAGATATAAAAGATTACTCAACTTTTGAATGTTTTTACTTTAAAAACCTTCTTTCTCACTACAATTGTGGGATTATCGTTAATCATAATTTTACCACCTTTGTGATTTGAATTTTGAAGAAATAACATAAACAGTTGTAATCAGTATAATATTTTTCATCTAATGAGATCAATCTATTTTTTTACCAAAAAGATAAGTGATAGTGATTAAAATTAATTACGATGATTAAGGTAAAATTAAGCTTAATAAGGGACTGAAAGTTAATCTTAAGGACTAAAATGACCTGGAAAATTTTCAAAAATACATTTTATGCCAATAATTTGACAATATATCCTCATGTTTCAAATTTTATGGGTTATTGGGATGTTATTAAATGTGAGTACCTGATATAAAAGGTTATGTAAGGAAAAAGACAAAAAGGGAACTTTCCTTACCTTTAACATTTATAAAACATTGAGATATGTAAAAACATCCTATTTTTAGTTATACATATAATTTTGAGTTATAATTTGTTTTTTATCATAATAATTTAAAACTAATTTTTATAGATGATTTAGTTACTCAAAATTCCTAAGAAACTCCAACGTAGTAATTATTTTGTTAATAATTAATGCAAATAAATGATTATATAAATATTAAAAGTGAAGTAAATTGATTGAATTATTGTATCAAATTATTTTTTTTATATTAATATATCATTTTACACAGTTCTAAACTCAATATATTTTAATTACAATATTTTTTTTATATTTTAAAATTAAAATTAAATAAATAATGTCAAAATTGACATTAATGTTATTTTACAACAAATGATATTTTATTAAATGATTTAAAATTAATAAAAATATTATATTATAAAAATTGAATTTTAATTGTTAATAAATATTAAATATACTTCATTATTGGACTAGTATATCTTTTATAATTAAAATATTGATCTATAGATTGTAAAAAAAATTCAGCACAGTCCGCGTTTAAGCTATGTTTTTGGGCGTCACATGAGATTGTTTTAAAATTAATATAAAAAATACATGAGATTTTTATTTTATAAATTATATATCATATTAATAATTTATTTTTGATATATTTTCTAATAAATTTCACTTTATTTTAGTATCAATGGTTCAAATTACTTAGGTTAGAAAACTAGATGCTTTGATAAAAACGAAAATGATAAAATTGAGGAATCTTAGAAGTTAAGGAACTAAATCATTAAAATGTACATATTTATGGGTGCTAGAGGTTTTTATTGATCATTATTACCATTTAATACATTATTTTTCCATTTTATAGGCACATTAAGTAAGTTATACCTCCCATTAATGAATACCTTTTGGTATTTACAAGAGTGTCACTGCCCTTCCACTTTAAAAAGGAAAGCACTCTCCCACTTCCCCACACCTCTCAAACCACTTAGGTTCAACCAATATCTACCAAATACACTTCAAAAAAACCCTAAATTACTCATTTTATCCTCCCTTTGGGAATAAATACTTCCAAGTAATCCTTTTGGTGCAAACCAAAAGGAGTTACCCAATTAAGAGGCTACACCCTCCCTCAACCCCCTTTCATTTATTTCCATTCTACACTCCCTAAAATATTCTTATTCCATGATTTTATAACAAAAATAGTATCCTAAATATACTAGGATTTTTTTAAGCTAAGGGTTCGACCTACACTTACACACACTTCCAACTAATGGCTAACGAACATACTGTTTATGTGTACAGTGAACTACCGCCTCACGAAATGATGATTATTCATTTTTCCTTTACTACCTCTCATAGTGGAAATTATTATAGTCACTATATTTTTATATGGTATATATGATATTTATGATTTCTTTATTCTTTTGTAATTTTTTATTTATAACACACCCTTCTGATTTCCAACTTGTATAAATATAGTAATTTTGTTTGAGGAATTATGGATTACCGCCCCTCAAAGTGATGTGATTCATTCACACGGTACATGGAATTTGTTAAGGATGGATCTAGTAAAATTATATGATATATATGATATAATAATTATACAGAAATAATTATATATATATATGTCATTTTATTTTTTTCTTTCAACGAGACAATAAAAACAGAAACAATGTTCATGCATACGTACGGGTACTATAGCAGGCACTATAGCAGTACTGTATCTGGACTGTACACTATGAAATACTATAGTAGAACTGTATACTATGCAGGGACTATAGCAGGAACTGTAGCAGGTACTGTTTGGTACTATAGCTGCTGGAACTATTCACCTTGGGCCATCGATTTGGGATTAGAGTCCTTAAGGCTTTTGAGCCACCCATACATTCAGGTCAGAAGGTCTTTTGGGCCACCATTAAGGCCTTCAGGCCCCTCAAGGCCTACGGGCCAAATGCAGTTGCCCCAGACAGACTCTACAAAAAAGGAACAGCCCCAGAAGAGGATTTAAAGGAGGTGCACTCACCATAGTAGAGCCAAATGGATTGTTAGAATGAGAGGGTAGGACAATTCCATCAGGACCAGCTTTTGCTTGCATGGGAATCCAAGCCAGTTATCCATGCGAAGGTGGAGAGCTACTATCACGATGTAGATGCTGGGGAGGGGTAATTCCTTGTAGATAGTCTGGTTGAATTCCCTAAGACCTCTGGGTCATGTAATCTCCTAACCCTATGAGCCTTGTAATATCTCAGCATACGGGCCTTGTAAGGGTTCCACCTCATCCCTCGAAAGGGGGGTTATCAAAAATAAATAAAAAAGAAGTCTTTCAGGCCATTCAGGTGTACATACGTCTTAGCATCTCCGTGAACTGTGTATTCCATTTAGTACTTTTATATTCTATAGATTATTATAATACAAATATACAAAATATAAATGATATTTATATCATTTTTTAAATTATTTAAATCATTATATATGTATATGGACCAAATATATAAAAAATTAAGACACTTGATAAGAACAAAGTGGATATTACCCGAAGTGAAACCTTAACATGGGATTGTTAAAAATGGGTAATATAATGTCATAATAAAAACATATATGATATTATATATAAGAATATTATTCTATAAAATATTTATAATAAACTTATATTTATTATATAGGAATCTTCGATGATTATGAATAGAGTCAAGACAAAAGATATGGGTATTTCATCTCACTTTTTACTTTCATGAGTTGCATGATTTATTCAACACCCATCACTTTTGTGTGGTCTGTATACTTCCCATGGATGTATTCAATGATTCTTGTACTTAAATAAATGAGTATTTAAATATCCATTATATTATATTTATTTCATGGGGGTTAATATTTCAAAATATACCAAATTGGTAAGACAGTTTTTTCTCAATTTTCCTTCTTTGAGACACATGTTTTATTATGCACCTATATTCACACTGACTGGTTGACCATTTATAGCTTATAATTTACTTCCACATTTTCTAGATTCACTTCTAAAACTTGAGCTACATTCTAAACATAACTGGATGGATGTTGAGAAACTGAGGTACTACTTGTAGAAACTGTAGAGACCCGAAGTTTAACGTACATGGACATTACATTACTTTTTTGGAACACTTAATACATAACAAAAATAGACACACAAGGACCGTAATAGTTTAGTGTCTTTGGAAACTTGGAACGTAATCCCCTAATCATGGTGAAAGATCTTCAACATCTCCCATAAAGATCTTCCCTTTTTTCCTTACCTAAAACCGTTATTTATATCCTGGGAAAAAAACATAAAAAGGGTGAGCTCAAATGCTCATTAAGGGTAAGCATGGATAAAATAAAACATACCATATACATTTGAACTTAAAAAAACATGAACATTAAAAATCTTGGGCAACGACATAAAACATGGAAGTACATAAGGCATAGATCATAATGGAACATAAATCATGATAAAATAGCATGGGAATAAAACATGTAATTGTGGCATCCCTTAAGCACATGTAATGATTTCCATAGTAGCCAAGGCATTGCTGCCAAGACCATCTTAGTAGACAAAGTCCCTTTCTGAATCTAGTTCACTCCTCGTTTCAGTCCAGTTTTACTGAACCGGTTTAACCAGTTGTTCCATCCATATCTATCTCATGAGATATAAATCTTTACCCAATGCATTGGAGGGATATATAGGTCCCACCCATCTCATAATGAAATCATTCTTACTTGTGCCACAAAAAAAACATATATCATTCATAATAACCTAATAAATAAAATGGGTTTCATAAACACCATCCAATCATTACATAATCCATATAATGGATATCATTTCATAATAAGAGAAGTGAAACCATGTAAATCATAGAGACATTATACATGAAACATACAAATATGAAATAAGGTCATCTTAGATGAAAAATGGTTTTGATAAAACACTTGAAATGAATTCTTGAGTAAAATATCCTTTTTTCTTCAAAATCATTTTCTTTTCACAAAATGTCATGAAATTTTAAAATAAAATGATTATTTTGAAAGTATTCATGAAATATTTTGGAGGAAGATTCATGAAAACAAGTCTTTATAAAACCGTAAAAATCCTTTCATACCGTATAAGTTAAAAAAACATTCTTCTCGTACTTTTGTCAGAAAAGTCAAAAAGTATCACGTAACGTAAACAAAAGAAAGATTCCTTAAATACCATGTAGTAAAAGTCAAGAATGGGTAAAAAGGACTTTAAACATACATTAAAACACTTTTATAAAACATCTACATGAATGATTGAAATAACCCTAGTAAATACTTACGAATAAGCAATCTCGGTTAAAAATGAGATTGGCAAAATTATCCCTTACCTTAGGTCCGATTTTATTCATAAGTGTCTGAACCTCTTGTATAATGATTTAAATAATGTTATTGAATTATTACAGAATCATATTAATTGTTATGATATCATATATGGTTCACTTATGACTTTATATTACCCGTTCTTTTTGTAAATTCATGTTAAAGTAGCGTTTTTGGTAAAATCATCTCATTTGTCGTTCGTGTTTTAACTTGTAATTATTAATATGATTACTTGGATCATGATTACTTATATCCATAATGTAAAACAATATTTATATATAATATATATTCAGAATATACATATATATAATATATCGATAAATGGAAATAAATACACCGTTCATGGAGACGGTAGGTCGTACGTACGCATGAACGTTGTTTTTGTTTCCTTATTGAATTGAATGGAATTAAGTAGATGAAATACATATATATATATACATAAATCCAGTATCATTATTATGTCATATATTTCATGATTACTTATTATATATACTTTATAATCATTCATGAATGGTTAACCATTGAGAATGAATCTCATCGCGTCCTGGAGACGGTATTCCGTACATACGCACGCGCGGTGATTTTGTTTTCCGTAGGATGGATAGAAGGTGAAATGGGGTTGTTTCATATTTATAATAACAAATAAGTATATTAGTGATACTTATGTTATTACTTTATAATGAAACAACTAAAGAAGAGGAAGTTGAAGAAGAAAGAAGCTTGAAAGAATCGGGAGAAGAAATTACCTCTTCTTCGATACGCCTCTTTGAAACCTCCTCTTAGGGCACTAAGATTGGTCTTTCAAGTAGACCAGAACCTCTAGGATTTTTCTAGGGAAGTGGAGAAGATAATTTGGTAGGGTTCGGCCGAGCTTGAAGGCTCAAATTGGTGTGAGGAGGAGAGGGAGGAGGTGCCCTTTTATAAGGGAGGAGAGGGGCACCTTTGGAATTCTTAAAAATATTAATTTATAATAAATCTAACCCCACTTAAAAACCTCCAAAAATGACTCATATTCAAAGATTAGATGTGATAGGGTTGTACTATCATCAACCAATAAAATTTAGACATGTTTGGATCTTATTTTAAACCTTATCATTTTGATTTATCCTTATTTAATCTATTTAAGTTTATTTGTGGTAATAAAATTCTAAATTTTAAATTATAACAAATAATTACTTATTTGTTTTGAATTTTCCATAATTGTTTACTTTAACAAATTATAGACCATATCAATTTAAATTTATAATTTTTAAATATTGTTTCTATTTTTAAACAATTTTATAATATGTTATTTTTATAAAATAACAATAGTGTCAATTTTTACACTATTCATTTATTTGAATTTAAATAAAATATATACAGAAGATATAATCTAAATAAAAGCTTTAATAGATTCATAAAAGGTCATATGTATCTATAAAATTATTGGATCACATTAAATAGTTCATATAATATTTATTTTATTATTTTTAAAACCATTTATTTGGTTTATCTCTTAATAAAATAATTACTACAACATTTTTGTATAATTATTTAATATACTGATTTGTTGCATAAAAATTTAAAATAAAATCCTATGATGAAGATAAATCTATTAACTTTCACAATAATACTTTTACTCGAATTTATCATCTTAAAATCACAATATTTAAATTGTTATATTTATTAAATTATGAAGGTGACAACTTTGGAATCATTTAAAATAAAATAATATAAGTGTCATAATTGCTTGTATAAGACTCCAAATGGTCAAATATTCGACCATTGGATGATTATAGTTTGACTTTACATGACCAATAAGTTTTGGTCAGGGTTTTGTTCCATTTATGGTCACTATTAGTTTAATAAAAACTATATTCTTGATTTTTCACTAGATAAATAATTTCTGCATCACTATTGTGTCACAATTAATGATAATTATTTAATCCCAAAAAATTCTAAATAAATTCTCATGATGTAGATAATTTTTTTATCTTTATGTATACTATTAATGTTCAAAGTTTCATGAAGTTTATCACTAACTTAAAATTATTATACTTATAGTATTTAAGAGAGTGACATGTTGTCACTTTCTTTGGTTTTAATAATAATTAAATTATTTTCATGGAAAAAACTCCACTAAATGAATCTAATCTATCCCAAAGGAGATATGGGTCGACTTTTAGTTATCCAATAGGATTTTTCCAAGTGTTAGGGTAATTTTATAATCTTATATTTACCCTTAATTACCCGATTTACCTTTAACTATAGTAAATAAAATTTACCGTAGTTACTATTCCAAATGCCCAAAAATAAAAAGTATCATATTAACATAATTTAGACCCAATAATTCCAAATATGGAATCCATTTTTCCAAATTCAATACACAAAAGTTGCAGAAATTAAATTAAAATTAATCCCGTTGTCGAAAGAAAACGGGTTTTTCTTTAAAACATTGCAAAAGATTGAATTGATTTAGCCTACGAATTCAAGGTAAAATCAATGCCAATGACATACATTATATTAAATGGTAAAAATATATTATATTTATACTTTAAAACCATTCAATATTATAATTTAACCACATAATATATTATGATGAAAAAAGTTGTTTTTAATTAAAATATAGCGTGTTTTTACTATTCATTAAAATATGAAAGTCATCAGAATAAAATGAAAAATTTATCCAAAGTAAATTTTTATTTCTTGATTCCAAAGAATAATTTTATTTTGTCAAATGGAACTTATAAACATGTCAAAAACTAGATTTAAAGTGGGTGCACCATCAAAAGGCGGCAAAACTGCATTTTTTGAAAAATACTTATTTTACCCGAAAATTTTATTTTGTTCTTATACCATGTTCTAGAAAATGTGTAAGATGAATAATAATGTTATAAAATTCAAATTTTAGTTAATACTATTCATAACGGCTAGTTCATAATAATATTATAATAATATATCGTTGTTTAGTAAAACCCGGTATTGCGTACAACACACGCTATCGAGGAAGGTCGTGATTGCGTGTAATGCAAGCCAAGTCAGGGTTGCGTGTTGTGAAAGAATCCTTCGTTGTTTCGTATAACAGAATCCAAACATATTTTATTTATACATTGAATATATATATATATATATATATATACTCAATGTTGCGTAGAATAACCATTATCAAAATTGTGTGTAACACGATCCAAGAATAGTGTTGCGTATACTGCAAGCTAATACGGTGTTGCGTATAGCGCAAGGTAATCTTGGTGTAGCATAAAACAAAAGACATTAATGAAATTAAAAGAATATTTTTCATAAAATCTCGGGGTGTTACATTCTACCCCCCTTAAAATGAATTTCGCCCTCGAAATTCGTCGGGGTTAAAAATGGTTTACTACTCGAAAGTTTGTTTAATATATACCCACATCTTAAAAAGGAATACCAAAATATGGCTTTAAAAACTAAAGTATGAAATGTAACAGTTACCCAAATTAACTCATCACTGGGTTTCCACGTATGAGAACATAGGTGAAAATATGGATATGGAAGAAAAATCTAACCATCAAGTTCTGATGGAGAGTGGTAGAGAACATGGCTATGAAAAAGCCAACAATCACAAAGCTATTGATTTTTGATGATCTAAGGTACCATCTGATTCATCAGATATAAGGGAGCTAGGACAACATTTTTGGTTTTCAAGATCATTTCCCTAAATTGGATGAATTAAAATAAATTCTTGCATGATTTTGGTACAATCTCACTTTTGTTCGTGAATTGAACAATTTCCACTTCATCCCTTAAAGGAATGAAGTTGAATTTGTTATTCGTGATATGTTAGCAGATCATGTGATAGAATGATGGGTCATTCAATCTCTTTCAAACAAAAGGTTAGCAAAAGTTATAAGTCCATATTATAGTTAGATTAATCGTATATGGTTCCAAAAATGAACTTATACTTCATAAATCATACCGCTTAATAAAATAAAACTAGTTTCTACTAACCAGGGACTTTCTGTAGGCTAGTGGTAGGTGATAAAGGCCAGTCGCACTTCGGTTGTGGGTTCGATTCCCACAGCCTTGTCCGACGCGATGGGCCGTCGCCCGTCCTTCAGGTTGTCCTTTTTCTAAAGCTATATTACTATAACATCTCATAAATAATATCAAAAAAAAAGTTCTATCCTTAAACAATACTAACTTATGTCCAACATAATTCATTCCAATCTTTAGGCTTATCTAAAATACTTTGGTCTAAGCTCATAGTATAAAGAAAATGATTACTTGAAATGTCATCAACCAAGCATGTGAATACCATCATTTATCCCCCATATATCTTGTTGGTCACATTCCAATCATGTGAATACCTTAATCATGTATTCTCTTGAAAAATGAATACTCATTAAACCTTAGTGAAAACATGAATGCTATCAAAAGTTAACTCTTTACACATACCAAAATCCAAAAATTCTATATACTCAAACCATGATATAACCTTCTCCTTATATCAGTCATGAGCTCATGAATACTATCAAACATTAAATTTTCTCTTTATCCCTTCATTATGTGCATATCATATACATTCCAAAAATATCTTAATAACCTTTCATGGATACTGGTACCATTAATCATACACTTTCAAAACTCAAGGAAAGACAACAGTGTAACAATATTTAGATGTCTCTTTATTCCATAGTACCATGAGATTACTTATACAACATAACACATGATAAACATGTAATCATTCCACTACATTCTTAAACCATTGACCGAGCTTCAACAATTATTTCTTCTCACATATCATTTGTAGTCTCTTCATCATCAACAACATAAATACTACCCATACAACCATACTGATTCTCTTCATGAGACTTTACCTTAGGGCATTGGTTTGCATAATGCCCGTACATTCCACATTTAAATCATTTAACCATTTTTGATGTCGTAGAAATACCATTATCCACATCCCTGGTGTTAAATAAACATTTTCCTTTACACTTACTGGCTTTGTGTCCTTCTTTTCCACACTTAAAGCATCTTCTAGTTCCTTTGAAACATTCTCCTTGATGCCTCTTCCCACATGATTTACATAGGGGAAATTGAACTTTCTTTCCTCTATGATCATCATGAAACTCCATCTTTCTCTTATTAGCCGAGTCAGGAAACTTACCAAATTTTACTTTATTGATCATATTATGAGATTGCTGATTTGACATAATAATGATGTTTGGACTTCCAAATCCCATTTCATTTGGTTTCTCATGAAGAATATCATTCCATTGTCCATTATATCCTCCATTATCATGAATCATCTAGTTTCCAGCCATTTTCTAAAACCCCAAAAGAATAGTGTGAGAGTCAAAAATCATTCTAGGGAAAGCAACATAGTAAAGGGGGAGTACCCTCAATATCTAACTTCTTAGGTTAAATTCTAAGATCGTTATCATAGTTCTAGGACCATATACTATATGTATACTTATCCTTAGGGACATCCCTAGACATACCTTAGAAATATCTCTAGGGATCTCACTAACATTTTCGCATCCTAGTTTCCAAAGGTTGACTAAACTTTTCCTCTGATACCAACTATAGAGAACCAAAGCTTAACGTACATGGACATTACATTACTTTTGTGGAATACTTAATACATAACAAAAATAGACACACAAGGACCATAATAGTTTAGTGTCTTTGGAAACTTGGAACATAATCCTCTAATCATGGTGAAAGATCTTCAACATCTCCCATAAAGATCTTCGCTTTTTTTATTACCTAAAACCGTTCTTTATATCTTGGAAAAAAACATAAAAAGGGTGAGCTCAAATGCTCAGTAAGGGTAAGCATGGATAAAATAAAACATACCATATACATTTGAACTTAAAAAAAACATGAACATTAAAAATCTTGGGCAACGACATAAAACATGGAAGTACATAAGGCATAGATCATAATGGAACATAAATAATGATAAAATAGAATGGGAATAAAACATGTAATTGTGGAATCCCTTAAACACATGTAATGATTTCCATAGTAGCCAAGGCATTGCTTCCAAGACCATCTTAGTGGACAAAGTCCCTTTCTGAATCGAGTTCACTCCTCATTTCAGTCTTGTTTTACTGAACCGGTTTAACCTGCCATTCCAGACATGTCTATATCATGAGATATAAATCTTTACCCAATGCATTGGAGGTAGATATAGGTCCCAACCATCTCATAATTAAATCATTCTTACTTGTGCCACAAAAAAACATACATCATTCATAATAACCCAATAAATAAAATGGGTTTCATAAACATCATCCAATCATTACATAATCCATATAATGGATATCATTTCACAATAAGAGAAGTGAAACCATGTAAATCATAGAGACATTATACTTGAAACATACACATATGAAATAATTTCATCTTAGATGAAAAATGGTCTTGATAAAACACTTGAAATGAATTCTTGAGGAAAATATCCTTTTTTCTTCAAAATCATTTTATTTTCACAAAATGTCATGAAATTTTATAAGAAAAGGATTATTTTGAAAATAGTCATGAAATATTTTGGAGTAATATTCATGAAAACAAGGCTTTATAAAACCGTAAAAATCCTTTCATTCCGTATAAGTTAAAAAAACATTCTTCTCGTACTTTTGTCAGAAAAGTCAACAAGTACCTCGTAACGTAAACAAAAGAAAGATTCCTTACATACCATGTAGTAAAAGTCAAGAATGGGTAAAAATGACTTTAAACATACATGAAAACACTTTTATAAAACATGGACATGAATTATTGAAATAACCCTAGTAAATACTTACGAATAAGCAATCTCGGATAAAAATGAGATTTGCAAAATTATCCCTTACCTTAGGTCCGATTTTCTTCGTAAGTGTCCGAACCTCCTATATAATGATTCAAATAATGTTATTGACTTATTAAAGAATCATATTAATTTTTATGATATCATATATGGTTCACTTATGACTTTATATTACCCGTTCTTTTTGTAAATTCATGTTAAAGTAGAGTTTTGGGTAAAATCGTCTCATTTGTCATTCGTGTTTTAACTTGTAATTATTAATATGATTACTTGGATCATGATTAATTATATCCAAAATGTAAAAAATGATTTATATATAATATATATTCAGAATATACATATATATAATATATCGATAAATGGAAATAAATACACCGTTCATGGAGACGGTAGGCCGTACGTACGCATGAACGCTGTTTTCGTTTCCTTATTGAATTGAATGAAATTAAGTAGATGGAATATATATATATATATACATAAATCCAGTATCATTATTATGTTATATATTTCCTGATTACTTATTATATATACTTTATAATCATTCATGAATGGTTAACCATTGAGAATGAATCTCATCGCGTCGTGGAGACGGTATTCCGTACGTACGCACGCGCGGTGATTTTGTTTTCCGTAGGATGGATAGAAGGTGAAATGGGGTTGTTTCATATTTATAATAACAAATAAATATATTAGTGATACTTATGTTATTAAATTATAATTAAACAACTAAAGAAGAGGAAGTTGAAGAAGAAAGAAGCTTGAAAGAATCGGGAGAAGAAATTGCCTCTTCTTCGATACGCCTCTTTGAAACCTCCTCTTAGGGCACTAAGATTGGTCTTTCAAGTAGACCAGAACCTCTAGGATGTTTCTAGGGAAGTGGAGAATATAATTTGTCAGGGTTTTTCCGAGCTTGAAGGCTAAAATTGGTGTGAGGAGGAGAGGGAGGAGGTTCCCTTTTATAAGGGAGGAGAGGGGCACCTTTGGAATTATTAAAAATATTAATTTATAATAAATCTAACCCCACTTAAAAACCTCCAAAAATGACTCATATTTTAATATTAGATGATATAGGGTTGTAATATCATCAACCAATCAAATTTAGACATGTTTGGATCTTATTTTAAACCTTATCATTTTGATTTATCCTTATTTAATCTATTTAAGTTTATTTGTGGTAATAAAATTATAAATTTTAAATTATAACAAATAATTACTTATTTGTTGGGAATTTTCAATAATTTTTTACTTTAAAACAATATATACCATATCAATTTAAATTTATAATTTTAAAATATTTTTGTGATTTTTAAACAATTTTATAATATGTTATTTTTATAAAATAACAATAGTGTCAGTTTTTACACTATTCATTTATTTGAATTTAAATAAAATATATAAAGAAGATATGTTCGAAATAAAAGCTTAAATATATTAATAAAAGTTTATATGTATCTATAAAATTAGTGGATCACATTAAATAGTTCATATAATATTTATTTAATTATTATTAAAAATATTTATTTGGTTTATCTCTTAATAAAATAATTACTACAACATTTTTGTATAATTATTTAATATACTGATTTGTTGCATAAAAATTTAAAATAAAATACTATGATAAAGATAAATCTATTAACTTTCAGAATAATACTTTTACTAGAATTTATCATCTTAAAATCACAATATTTAAATTGTTATATTTATTAAATTATGAAGGTGACAACTTTGGAATCATTTAAAATAAAATAATATAAGTGTCATAATTGCTTGTATAGGACTCCAAATGGTCAAATATTCGACCATTTGATGATTATAGTTTAACTGTACATGACCAATAAGTTCTGGTCAGGTTTTTGTGCCATTTATGATCACTATCAGTTTAATAAAAACTATATTCTTGATTTTTCACTAGATAAATAATTTCTGCATCACTATTGTGTCACAATTAATGATAATTATTTAATCCAAAAAAAATTTAAATAAATTCTCATGATGTAGATAATTTTGTTATATTTCTGTAGACTATTAATTTTCTAATTTTCATGAAGTTTATCACTAACTTAAAATTATTATACTTATAGTATTTAGGAAAGTGACATGTTGTCACTTTCTTTTGTTTTAATAATAATTAAATTATTTTCATGGAACAAAACTCCATTAAATGAATCTAATACATCCCTTAGGTGATATGGGTCGACTTTTAGTCATCCAATAGGATTTTTCCAAGTGTTAGGGTAATTTTATAATCTTATATTTACCCTTAATTACCCGATTTACCTTTAACTATAGTAAATAAAATTTACCATAGTTACTATTCACAATGCCCAAAAATAAAAAGTAGCTTATTAACATAATTTGGACCCACTGATTCCAAATATGGAATCCATTTTTCCAAATTATATACACAAAAGTTTCAGAAATTAAATTAAAATTAATCTCGTTGTCGAAAGAAAACGGGTTTTTCTTTAAAACATTGCAAAAGATTGAATTGATTTAACCTACGAATTCAAGGTAAAATCAATGCCAATGACATAAATTATATTAAATGGTAAAAATATATTATATTTATACTTTAAAACCATTCAATATTATAATTTAACCACATAAGATATTACGATGAAAAAAGTTGTTTTTAATTAAAATATAGCGTGTTTTTACTATTCATTAAAATATGAAAGTCATCAGAATAAAATGAAAAATTTATCCAAAGTAAATTTTTATTTCTTGATTCCAAAGAATAATTTTATTTTGTCAAATGTAACTTATAAACATGTCAAAAACTATATTTAAAGTGGGTGCACCATCAAAAGGCGGCAAAACTGCATTTTTTGAAAAATACCTATTTTTACCCAAAAAATTTATTTTGTTCTTATACCATGTTCTAGAAAATGTTTAAGATGAATAATAATGTTATAAAATTCAAATTTTAGTTAATACTATTCCTAACAACTAGTTCATAATAATATTATAATAATATATCGTTGTTTAGTAAAACCTGGTATTGCGTACAACACACGCTATCGAGGAAGGTCATGATTGCGTGTAATGCAAGCCAAGTCAGGGTTGCGTGTTGTGAAAGAATCCTTCGTTGTTTCATATAACAGAATCCAAACATATTTAATTTATACATTGAATATATATATATATATACTCAATGTTGTGTAGAATAACCATTATCAAAATTGTGTGTAACATGATCCAAGAATAGTGTTGCGTATACTGCAAGCTAATACGGTGTTGCATATAGCGCAAGGTAATCTTGGTGTGGCATACAACACAATACATTAATGAAATTAAAAGAATATTTTTCATAAAATCTTGGGGTGTTACAGAAACAGTAAGCTCAGGAGTAGTCAGAGCAGGTAATACTGTGGCAGTAGTAGCTAGCTTCACTTAAGGGATAATCCTAAGAGTCTTATAAATAATAAGTACTCTCCCTATAGGAGAAACTGGAATAATAGGATTTATATCAAACGCTAAGGAAATGAAATCCCCTACTAAAGATTCATAGTATAACCCTTTAATTTCCCCATAAATATTTACTAGGAAGTTTATAAATTTCTGATAATTTATAGTTATTAGACCAGTTTACCTAGAAACTATACCTTACACATCTTGAAAAATTTCCAAGATTTTTTTTCTTTTTTACTCAGTGATTCTTTAAGATATCCTAATATATCATATAAATACATATTGGTTATAACTCTTGGCCTTGTAATAGATTCTATGGTGTCATATAACTCACACAAAATATGTCTCATAAAATATTATATTGGCACTGATGTGAATATATCACACTAAAGAGACTGAATCTGAAAAGAAATAGAATTCAATTCTAAATATATCTAATCAAACTGATTATAAATGTTAGAACCCACTGAAGGTTCTAATATGGTTCAGATATATCATTGAAACCTCTTGATAAAGACAAACTATATTACAACTATACACATCAAAGTATATAATCTATCCTTTAGTTTAGACTTAAAACTTTGAATCTCATCATCTGAATTCTAAGACATATTATATTGAACCCTAAGAATATTCTGAATCATTTCCCTTTGAGATGCCACTAGCACTCCAAGTTCATTTATCTCATACATGGTAGCACTGAATTCTTGAAGTCTATATACTCAATATTTCACTACTTCTATTACCTTATCACTTACCCTAGAGGGAACTTGTTTCACAGGAGGCACTAGGTATAGATTTTTTATCAGATCATTTTTGGTTTCTATGATCCCATATCTCCTACCAAAATCATCTTTTGAAGTTGAAATTTCCTATATCTGTATGATCTCATCCTTAAAGGATATCATCTCCTTCTTAAACTAATTATATTCTCCGATGAGATTATAAAATTTAGTCATTATAATAGAAGAGAATGTATTCATACCAAAACTTTTAGAACTATTACTAATTGAAAGTGTATATATATGAATAGGTTCAGGTGATAGAATAGGTAATGGAGTATGAGAATAACCAAAATACTCTATAAGAACAATCACAACTCTATCACTTCTATTAGTTGATTTAGGAATAATTTGATCAAATTCTGGGTGCCCCACATCAGGATTATATCTGTGAACTACAATATACACACTTGTCATTATTTAAACTATCCTTTCCTTAGGAACTACATCAGTTGTCTCAATATCTATCTCAACAAGCTATATAAATTCAATAGCTCTAATAAATTATTATTCTCATATCTAGACTATATCTTCCAAATAAGTTGTAATATCTGTAAACTGATTCTTTATCATGGAAACTACTAACTCCTAAACCTCCCTAGTTGGTACTATCTCAATAGGTGTTGCATCCCTTAGTTTTGAGGTTTGAGATGGCTTCCCTTGAGCTACACCCTACTACCCAACAGGTCTCAATGATTTTTAATATGCATCCCAATAATATCTAGTAGACTTAAAGAGAACAGATGAAATGGTATTACATTTATATAACTTTATAGCCTATCCCTCATTCAGATCCACCTCTTTATTCTTTAACAATAGGGAGATGAGAATTTTATATGGAAAATAATTTAATTTTACTTTACCTTTATAGAAATTATGAAACAACACAATTATCCCTTGAAAGATTCATCTTCTGAATATGTATCAGTACATATAATAGGAACAGGTCTGGAAATAGAACCTTTTCCATTTCACTAGCTCTCTATGTATTCCCATTATGAATAAATTTTCAAATAAATTTCCATTCAGGCTCAAAGTCCTTTTCATATTTCTTTTCAAAAATATAGGTTCCAAATAAGAACTTGAAAACCTCAGTTGGTCCCATTGTACTTACACCAACTAGAATATAGATAATGGTGCACTCCCCCCATGGGGAAAATGAACTATTTTATCTTTTTATACTATTGGAACACGTATATATTTCCCACTAACATTATATAATATCATATCCTCCACTTCATCAAACTAGAAATCCACATTCCTTAGGAACTTATTCACTTCTTCCTAAAATATGAAACTTGATTTCTTTTTATCAAAAATGAACTCCCAAACTTGTAACTGGAATACTTTCTCTAGTATCATCTTGTTTACTATTATCCATTCCATATCCATGTATTTTCTAGCTATAACTTTTCACATCTCACCACATGACTTAACTTTCTTGAAACAACTGGAACTTCCATCGCCTCTACTCTTAGAAATTCCAATAGAAAAATCCAGGTATAAATTCTAGAGTGAATCGAGATAGGTAAAGGAAGAAAAGTGAGACATTTTAGATTTTTGAGTAAGGAAAATTTGTGAAGAAGGAAAGGTTTGAGGGCCAATTGGGATCTTGGGTCACGTGTCTGATTTACCAAAGTGTGCATACCCGATTTAGAATTTTAGGGACAATTCTAACTTTAAACAAATAAATAAATAAAAACTAAAAGGGACACAATTTAGTTTAACAAACACATCAAGTATAATTTAATTAAAAAAGTGGAATAAAATTTTCAAAAAAAATTAAAACATGATAAATTCTCTTAATTTTATATAAAGCATTAAAATACGTGAGAAATTAATCATTAAAGAAAAAAATAAATTTAAAGAAATAAGAAAAATTGAAGTCATTTAAATTAAAATAACCCATGTTATCTTTTAATAAAATCAAAACATTATCAAACAAGGGGCTTAGTAAGAATGTCTAAAAATTAGTTCTTAGTGGGATAAATTTGAGAGTGATATAACCTTTTTGAGCATGATCTCTCAATAAATTAGGCATGAAATCTGTGTAATTTGTTCTAGAATGATTTATTGGATTCTTTAAAATATTGATAGACTTAGTGTTATGAAATTTGATTGAGAATTTATAATAATTTAATCCAAATTCCAACAAGGGTTTTTTCACACACAACACCTATACACAAAAACTACCTATCGCTATATATTTTACATGAGTAGCAGATAGTGAAACAAACTATCATTTATTACTAAACCTAGATACCAGTTATTTACCTAGAAAATGGAAGGTTCCTAAAGTACTCTTCTTATAAAATATATAACAACCAAAGTTAACATCTGAATAAGAAGTCAAATTCAAATCATAATTTTTTTTTGTTAAAATTAAGGAAAGATAAATTGTTCCTTTTAAATACCTTAAAATTATTTTAACAGCTTTAAAATAATATTACTTCTTATTATCATAGAATACAACACATAATAATATGTAAAACATAATTTCTATACTAATATCATTCAAATACAGTATTCTCCCAATTATTCCTCTTTATAGATTATATCTAATTGGTTTCCCGACTTTATCCAAATAAGGTTTTCCATTAGAACTCATAGGATTTTCATGTACTTTTCCACATTTGTTTCCAAATATTTTAAGTAATTCAAGTATGTATTTACATTGATTATGTGCATTCCTAAAGTCTTTTTGATATATCTAAAAACCTATAAAGTAATTTAACTCACCCATCGTGATCATTTTGAATTCTATTTTTCATGAGTTTTGAAAATTATTACATAATTTTTTTATGGAACAAAAAATCACATCATCTATATATATATGAACTGACAAAATATTTGAAGATAAATATTTCTTGGAAAGTATAAGATATTATTCTACATCTAAAATCCATTTTATGGAATAAAATGATGTAAAATTTTATACCAATATCTAGGTTCTTGTTTAGGGGCATAAATATCTTTGGTAATTTAGACAACAGAATTTGGAAGATGGTGATTTTCAAAAACTCGAGGTTGTTCAACATAAGATTTCTACATATGACAAAAATTTAAAAAATCGATTTTTCATCCACATGATGTAATTTTAAATTCATATGAGATGTAAAGAAGAATATTAATGGTTTCTAGTCTAGCTATATGTGAAAAATTCTCCTCATAATCAATACCTTCATCTTAGTTATAACCTTTAGAAACTAGTCTAGCCTTATTCCAAGTGGTCACACCATGATCATCCCATTTATCCCTAAAAAGTAATTTTGTTCCTATAATATGATATTGAAATGTTTGATAAACTAATTCTCATACCTTTCTCTTATTTAATTGGTTTAACTATTCTTGGATTGATAAAATCTATCCCTTATTAACTAAGGATTTCTCTTTAGTTTTATGTTCTAGTTGAGATAAAAAGGTATAAAATTATACAAGGTTTCCAAAACTCCTTTAAGTATTAATCCCTATATTTAAAATTCCTATAAATATTTCTAAGGTATATATTTTAAGGGATCTATGATATCTATGCAATACACATTCTGGTTCACTAGAATCTATCCTATCAAGATTTGGTTACATAAAATCAAGTTCCAAATCATCATCCTTTTTTCAAAGATATTTTTAGTTTTCATGTTTTCAAAATATTGACTTAGCTCATAAAATTGAGAAATTTTTTAACTAAAAGGGTCACTTTCATCAAATTTCACATGATTTGATTCTTCAACAATCATCGACCTCTTTTTAAAACACTATATGACTTGGATGTGGTAGAATATCCAAGGAAGATTCCTTTTTCAACCTTTGGATCTAATTTATCAAGACTATAATTAGTGATTATAATTTAAACCTTGAATCCAAGAAATTTAAAATATCCAACATTTAGTTTTATATTATTAAATATTTCATATAGTGTTTTCTTCAAAATAGGTCAAATTAGAACTTTTTATGACATAACATGTTGTATTTACATCTTCATCCCAAAATGGGTGGGAAAGTTATATTCTTATAACTTAGATCTATAAATGTTTTGAAAATTCTTATTACTAATTTCAAAAACACCATTTTGTTGAGGTGTCTTGTGGCTAAAAAAGTATGTTTGAAACCATGTTTTGAACAATAGTAATTAAACTCCTAGTTTTTAAATTCTCCCCTATGGTCACTTTTTAAAACAATAATTTTTTCATTTTCTCTTTTTGAAACAATTTATAAAAATTTATAAAAGCATAACATTATTCACTCTCAACACTCAAAAATAAAAACCAAGTAAATGTATAAAAATCATTAACTAACAGATAAAAAAATATTTTTCACTAATATTGGAAGTTATATATGGCTCAAAAAAATCCATATGAATAATTTCTAGGGTTGTAGAAGTAGAAACCACTTTAATTGTTTAAAATATGATTTGTGTTGATTTCCCATTTGGCATGAATCATGTAGTTTCTTTTCATAAAATTTAAGTTGAGGAAAATCTAAATCAAAATTTTTTATGGAAAATTTTCTCAAATAAGAGACATTAAAATATCCTAGTCTTCTATAAAAATCCAAGATTCATTTTTTCATCATTTAAGTAGTTCTATTTTTATCTAATCAAGTAATTAAGATCTATAGTGTAGACATTCACTATTCTAGGTTACTTAAATTTAATAATTTTATATTTGAAAATAGAAAATGAATTTTTAGAAAAATCTAAAAAATAACCTTCATCATAAATTTGTGAAGTACTTATCAGATTTTTCTTTAATCCTTCCACATACAGAAATTTGGTGATGGGGATCGAGTTTCAATTACTAACTGGTCTAATTACCATAATCTTGTCCATAGAATTTTCACTAAAAGTAACATAGTGATTATAAACTTTTGATATGGATTGGCAATTAGAGAAATATACACTCATATGTCTTGAGACACTGTTTTCCATATGTCATTTCACATAGACATTATTGGACCTTTTTCCCTCATTTGAGTGTGTCATAAATCATATATTATCCGTTTGAATAGAAATTTATGCTTCTGAATCTGAATATGTAATATCACTAGAATCTTTATAAGCACCCCATGTCTCTATCATGGCTTTATTGTATTTCTTCTTAAATCCAAATTTCTAGAAATAATTTTTATCTGATTTCTTGTTTTCTTTCAAGTAAGGGAAGTATAACTTGATGTTATTGAGTTTCTTACACTAATAACATCTAACTAATTTATAATTTACCTCATGAATCTTGTACTTATTGAAGGTTTTTCTAAATCCTCTTATCTTATAATAGAACTTTTTGATCTTTCATGAAAATTATGAAATTTCACTATCAGAATCAGAACTATTTGAGATATCTTCATTAGATTACTCAACCATTTGTATTTATTTACTCTTCTTGTAATATTTTGAAGCTGAAACTTTTAGAGAATCATTCTCCATCTTAAGAAATATATTCTCTTCAGCTTCATCTTCCATCTCAGCCTCGTATAACTAAATATTTCCAATATGATAATTTATTTTTAAATTTTTTAACTCTATAGATTTATTAATGGAAGTCGATATTCCACTATATATAGGTAATACAATTTTGAGGATTTTCATATCTTGATCTAGTTTATTAGTAGGTTATCCTAAAGTAGTAACATTATTTACAACCTCAGTAAGTATTCCATTCATTTGAGTAATGATTTCTCCTTCCATTATTCTAAAATTATTGAACTTCAACTTGGAATTATTATATCTAAGATCTCTCACATTGTATATTACTTAATAATACATAGATTTAGTATTCCACATTTCATGAGTTGTTTCACATTGTGAAACTCAATTGAACTCATCTGGACCTAGTCCATAAATGATAGATTTTATGGAATTAGAGTTTAAGTCATATATGGCTTCAGTGTCATCATCCCATGTTTCAAGTTGTGTCTTTATAATTCCATAATGCTTAAAAACTTTAAAATAAACCTCTAGACCAAGGTTCTTTAGATATATGGTTATTTTCACTTTCCAACATCTATAATTCTCACTATTGAAATATGGATATCTTACCATTGATATACCTTCTCTGTTTTCAGTCATAACTGCTATTATAATAAAGATATTAATACTTAAACCTTTTATAGCTAAGAACTCAAAAGTCAAACCCTTTGATACCAATTATTTGTTAGAGTCTAACTATACTAAGACTCAAGAGGGTGTTGAATTGAGTTCTTGGAATTTGTTCACTTAGAAAACCACCCCATTTAAAGATATTATCACTTCTAATATTTTATAAACACGTGAATGTATTAGAAGTAATAGCACAAAGAAAAGATATCATAAACCAGATATTTATACTAGTTTGTACCATAAAAATCCCTTAGTACACTTCATTAATTCCCAATACCAAGAGCTTAGTGATTTTCACTAGACCAGTCCTTTTACTAGGGACTTCTAGTACTTTTCCTAGGGAAAACACAACTACATGAAAGTATTCAACACTTGGTATAATAACATGATATTTTAACTTTTCTCCAACAAGGCATTACAAGCACCATCCTTCAATGCTAATTTTCTAGGAACCTTCACAGTGAGAGAGAGAATAAAAAAAGAGTTTATAGGTTATGATCAGAGTTATAAAACAAAAATGATAGAAGATAATATATCTCTAGGAGATATGGTAAGAATGAAAAGAATATCGATTATTGTAGTCTAAAAATATATAAAATATGATCGTGATATTGTATTTATAGAACTTGAATACTATTCATTTATTTGAATAAAATAGAGTAGCACATAGAGATATTCAAGATTTAGTTCTAGGTTGATTGTTAAATCACTTGTATTATTAGATATATTATCTTCTTTACTACTCTCTAAAAATAAATGAAAAAAAATCTCTTTTAATCGCACAACATCAGATTCATAAAATTCAGGCTTTAAATTAAATTCCACACATCGTTTTCTCAAAAATAAATCAGTAACAGTACTGACAATTAAATTATCATTGTATTATTTTCTTTTATCAGTAATTTGAACTTTTTATAATATTTTTTACCATAAAGAGTTAATCCAACATTTAATGAATGCACAACATCATTAATTTCCATTGAAAGTATAATAATGGTAATAAATAGTATCTTTTAGAATGTTGTAGTAGGTTTTGGATAACCACATGGCCGAATTCCATATATTTAAATTAGTTTGGAAAATTTTAACCATGTATTTATTTTTCACATCGTCAATTTATCCTTAAATCCAAATTTTATAGGCCTTATTTATTTAGATGAATTTCTTCACATAGGATTCTTTCTCATGTAGCCTAATTTAAAATATATGAATAAATTTCATATCTATTTTGAATCATGTATCCATTTTCACCATGTATCTAAATTACATAGTTGATGACTCTATATAACTAATTCACATACATGTTTGATCAACATAGTCAATTGATCACATAGGTGACTCATCAACGTAAGTGATTTCCACATAGATTATTTCATGATGTTGCAATTTCATGTAGGTGTTACCTTCGAATAGCTTATTTTCATTGCTGATTTCTTGATTTAGTTATTTCTCAATGTAGATGAATGCCTCATGTAGATTATTTTCCATACTTATTAATATTTTATGAAAACTACTAGATATAAAAATTTTAATATAATTAACTAAAAGGTACTTTAAAAACCTAATGAACACACTTAAGAACAAAATCATTAGTAAAATATTAAGTGTATTTGAGATCTTCAAAACCTAAAGTACATAGAATATGTTGTAAAAACATCATTATTCCAACATCCATGACCAAGGGAGATCACACTATGAATATAGTAGGTATAGGGATTGATATTTTTGGGGTCACACCATCACATGGACAAGGCATGTTATGTCGAGACTTGTCTCTGATAGCATGAGGATATTTTCCTAGAAGTTCAGTCATTTCATGATGGTGTAAGTCAAATTGTGACCTATCCTACCCAAATTCATTAAAATAGTATAAAATTACCATTTATACCTTATGTGTTTTATCATTTCTTCCCCTGTTTTCTCTCCTAATAAAACCTATGAGGACCCTTGAGAATCAATCTCCTTATTTTCCTCTCTTTGATTCTATATCAAGTAGGATTTCACCTAGATTCTTCATAGAATCAATTATTAAGTGGTTCCTCCTCTCATTTTTGGTCCTTCTTTCCCTCCTTATATGGTTTTCCTCCATCCTTATGGCTATGGGGGAAAATTATTTTCCTTTACCAAATCAAATGGTATGGTTTGGTATGTGTATGAATTTCATTTACATTGTAAGGGACTTTACTCCCTATTGCTGGTCAACTCACAGCATTGATTGGTAGTTTCAATTGATTAATGTAGGTGGTTTCACATATTCAAAAAATGTTGGTGGCTTCATGATTTCCCTTTTCATGAAAAACTTTAGGCACTTTCTTGTTTTCATAAAACATTTTAAATTGTTAAAATTCATGATATATGATCTTTAAAGGTTGATTATACATGCTATCATTAATCTAAATGTTTCTATTTGATTTGGGAAATTAATGTGGTTTTAAAAGTGTGTTTTGTATAGAAATATATGGGATAATTTTGATGTGTTTGATGAAATTACCCTTTGAATGGAAATTAATATAAATAATTAAATTGAAATTATTCTATAAAGGGGGATAGAACTAGAAAGTTGGGTACTTAGGTGGGAATACTGTGACAAGTACAACTTGCTACGACATACCTTGCCTAGCCTTTAATTACACCACACTAACTAAACATAATATGATATTGTTGTAATTTACCACTAAGATGTGACGTAGTTCTCTCTTGTGGCTCATGTATAGTATGGCATATTTTTGGTTAAAATATCAAGTCAGTATGAGGATTATAAGGTTACCATGACATTATCTACCTTTTGGAATTACCCATAATGATTATTTTTTTCCATCTTATACTAATACCCTATATTTTTCATTCTTTGTTTAAATTTTTTAAATTTATTTTACATGATATTTCCTTTAGAAATATTAAAATAATATTTTCATATTTTTTATTTTCTAACTAGCATTCTTGAATTTATCTAACAATGGTTTCTCCTGAAACACTTAGTAGGATCCTACTAGGATAGTGTTTCTCACACCATACATACTCCCAATGGGTGTAAGTAGGCCTTGTTTAGACTGAAACATGTAATGTTAATGTTCCACTTAGAGGATATGGGTATTCATAATAATAGAGCATAGGATGTTGGTGGTGGCATGGTGGTAGTGTGACCTTATGTCACATGGAGATGGGTAGCAGTGTTTTATATTTTTTAATTATACTCTTTTATGTAACAACTTTAGTATCTTATCCCATTCATTTCATTTATGCATATTGATCCCACTTTTGACTATTTTATGGATAATTCCCTATGTTTTCTGTGATTTTTATCACTTCTCATGAGACTATATTTTTATTATGGAATTTTGATGAGTTATTGTTTTACTTCTACTTATTTCACTCCATGAATCTTCAAAGTATAGTGAGGTCATTTAGGGTTCTCAATTAGATCATTCTTGATGGTTTATTGGTAAAACTATTCAAATGGTATGTTTCTTGATGATTAAGGACAATTTTCTTGCCTATGGGGATCAAGAATGACCTTCAGGACTTTCCATAGTCCAGCTCAAGTTCTTAAGTCAAGGGAATCCTAAGTTGGGTTTTGAAAAAATGGTATGAAATACTAATATAGGTTTATGTTATTTTTGAATGTTCTGGTGGATAAGAAATAAAATTCTAAGACCTCATGAGGTATATTTGATGGGGTTTCAGGAAATTTCGCTTAGCACAGAACCTTGGGTTTGTAGGGTTTTTGGGAATATTCAAATTTCATTGTTGATAAAGCCCATGAGTAACTTTTGGTTTAGCCTAGGAAAACTATATGGGATGCACACTATTAACTCAATCATAGTATCTTGTAAAAATAATGGATTATTTGTTTTAATTATTTATTTTCCCTATAGTTTATAATGTTTACTTCCTTTTGATAAAAAATTTATGGTTATATTTGGTACAATTTATTGATTTTGATGGTTATATTTTTATTTATTTTATTTTATAGAATATTGTGCCTCCATAAAAACCTATTATGAACCCTACAAATAGAGATATAGATGAAATTTTTTTTATTTAATCCCCTAGTGGAAAAGAATATCATTGAAGTGTTGGTTTGAATAGTCAAAGAATTAGACTAAGGAGTGGCCCCTATCTTTGGTTATCCAAGAGAAGAATATTTGGGTTTAGGTAAAGATAGAGATTAATAATTCCTCCATCATTAACATCCATCATTAAGAGTAAAAAATGATCCCTAGGAACCAGATAATTGTATAGAAAATATATAGAGGATTTTTTAGTTTCATGTGACCTCAGAGGCTTTTCAAGTGAATTGTTCCACTTTTATACTTGAAGGTCCCAGCATAAAATGGTTGGACTCATTTTTTGGAACTATTTAGGATGAGAACTTGGAATATAATGTTTTCATGGTGATGTTTACCTAGTAATTCTATCCCAACACAATTTCCCTAGAAAGTTCTAGTATGTTCATGTTCTTTTAGCAAGGTGACTTGTAAAGACCCGCAAATTTCAAGGAAATTTTTTTCTTAATTTTCTTTGGAATTTTACAAGAGCGCAGCTTCAGACGGCACCTGATTCCGAGGCCCGGTGTGCCCGGAATCAATTTCCGAAGTTTGGCTCGGGTACGTTCAGTGAACGGACGAGCGGGTTTTTCTATCTTTTGAACCGGTGCCCGGAATCGAATTCTGAGGGCACCGATGAAATCGCAGCGCCGGTATTTGCTTAGAAACGCCTCTTCCGGAGTTGCGTTTGCTCAGACGTGGTTTTTAAATTTTACGGCTTTAAGTCAGAAATAAAATAAAGTTTGTGCGACAACTTTATTTTATTTCACTTAAGCTGCTTGGAAGCCACTTGAAGTCACTTAAAGGCGGCTTGAACTGAGTTGAACTGGATAGGATGCTATCCAGAAATATCCTACCCCTTGGTAGGATATTTGTGAGGTTGGGCCCGCACGAGCCCCGCCGTTTCTTTCGCTAAGTAACGCACCCGCGAAAACCCGTCAAAGTAACTGAAAAGTCAACCGACGCGTTTTCTTTAATTCTTAACAGACCATTTAATTGGGCGGTTTATTTCGTGAATTAAATGGACTGTTTCTTCGTGAATTAAATGGGTCGTTTCTTTCGTTGAATTAATTCAACGAATTGATGGATCGTTTCTTAACCGGTTTCGTGTGTTGGCATGTTTATAAAATAAGACCAACCCAAAAATCCTTGGAAAGGATTTGAAAGAATCTTCGTTCCTCCACCCTCTCCGCGAAGAACGCGAAGAACGCGAAGAACGCGAAGAACGCGAAGAACGCCGGCGACCGGAATTCGACGACGCACACCAAGATCTGCGACGTCGACGAGATCTACCCGCGACATTCTTCGGCGACGACTCTTCTTCCGCGGCCGACCCTCGTTCGGCAACTAAGGTGAGAATCGGATCTTTTCTTCTCCCTTTTTAATTTCAATATCAACGGATTTAAACTAATTAAATCCGTTGATCTTGATCCGGAGATTGGCGACGCGACGCCGGATACCGCGACGACGCGACGATCTCCTTCCTCCGCGACGAGCGATCCCGCGACGACCCCTCGTCCGACGACGACAAGGTAAGGGTTGATTGGAATATTTTCCTTCCCGTGATTTTATTTCTTTTAAAGTAAAGAACTTGATCTTCGAACAATTTTAACATTTAAAATTTTTGTTGATTGTTTTATTGTTCCTCCCGTGGATTATGACTAACGCGGAGGGTGCGGGTCTAACGAACAAGACCCGGCAACCCTCCAACGATCTATTTTGTTGTGCGGATTTGGCGGACGTCGACAAACCGTGCGGCAAGGGCAATTTGTTGTTTCCGCAGTGAAGATCGTCCCCCGGGAGGAGCATCGGCGCAGACGGGAAAGAAATCGGGCCACCGGAGCATCTCCGGCGGCCCGCGGAAGGCGGCGGCGGCGCGGGTCGCCGGCGCGGCGGCGCCGGCGACCGGAGGCGGCGGCGCCCGGCGCGCCGCCGTGGAGGAAGCCCGCCGCGGCTGAAGCCGCGGCGGAAACGGCGGCCGGTTCCGCGGCCGCGCGGAACCGGGACGGACGCGGCGGCCCGGCCGCGTCCGCGTGACAGGCGGCCCCCCCGCGGGGGCCGCGTTTCCTCAAGCCGCGGGATCAACCCGCGGCGGCGGCAATCTTCGGCCGCTCGGCCGAAGCCGAGCCGGCCGGTCCGGTCGGCCGGGCCGCGCCCAGGCCGGACCGGACCCGGCCGAGCCGGTTCGGACCGGGTCGGGCCGACCCGGTTCGGGCCGACCCGGTTCGGCCGACCCCAGGGGGGGGTTCGGGCCGGGTCGCCCCGGGCCCAGTACCCCCGTTTCGGGCCCTCTTCGGTCTTTCGCCCATATCTTGGGTCTGGGACCTCCGATTGACGAACCGCCAGCGGCTACGCGATCCTTGGATCGAGACGGTCGTTTCAGTATATTATACTCAAGGTTTCGGAAGACTTTGGGTTCGGCCGGGTTGGTTCGTACACGAAACCAACCGGGCCCTCGGAGCGGAAACGCTCATAACTTGGGCTACGGACGTCCGAACGACGTACCGTCAGCTGTGGTAGTTTTCTCTAAGTGAGACGGAACTTTTGGCATACTCCGCCCGAGGATCGGATACAGGCGGAGTACGGTCGGGTTGGTTTTGCCCTAAAAACCAACCGGGCCCCTGGGACGAAAATGCCAATAACTCTCAGACCGGGCGTCCGATTGACGCGCCGTCTGTCGCGTTGAGATCCTGTTGTCGATACGGAACTTTTGGATACATCAACTTCGGACTACGTGTCAGTTGATGTATCAGCCCCTCGGCTCGTGGAGCGGACCCTCCTAAACGAGCTCGCTACGTGCGGGAACCCTAGCGCTGGCTGTGACCTCGACGACAGAGCAGAGATCCTCCGTGGACTGCGACGACGGCAGAGCAGAGATCCTCCGTGGACTGCGACGACGGCAGAGCAGAGATCCTTCGTGGACTGCGGCGACGACTGTGCAGGGACCGCAGTGGACTGCGTCGACTACTGCACTCAGCGATCCTACGCGGATCAGTGCCCGATCCTGTGTGGGTCCTACTACCGGTTCTGTGTGAGCCACTGCCTACCGGTTCTGTGTGAGCCACTGCCTACAGGTTCTGTGTGAGCCCGATCCTGTGTGGGTCTTCTGCGGGGGTTAGTACCTATCGATCCTTCGTGGGTCCGACGACTTAGATGGATCAGTGATCATCTTTGACGTCATCTGAAAAAGTATACCTGGTTGAGCTGAATCTTATGTTACTCTCCTTTGTGGATTGTGTTGAACTATCCTATGTGGATTTACTATTTACTCTCCTTTGTGGATTGTGTTGAACTATCCTTTGTGGATTTACTGTTTACTCTCCTTGTGGATTTGAGTCTTGCTTTCCTTCGTGGATTGAGTTGTTCTTGAGCTCGTGAGCAGAGCTAGAATTGGGGACTTAGGTATATGTATGGGCATATACCTAAGTCGAGTCAGATGTTACTTCGTGATTGCATCTTTCTTTTGTGCTATATCCTTTGTGGATTTCGGGAGACCTTCGGGGGTCTCGGGGTCCTTACTGAGTAGTTGTACTCACCCCTGCACGGGCTATGCCCGCACCTTGTTGTGTTGGATGCAGACGACGGACAGCGCTGATCACGGTTGGGGCGTGGAGCAGGACGGTACCTGGAGGTGGACCACTGGTCGGGACGTACTCGGAGCGGACGTGGGACCCGAGGAGCCTGGAGGCTATCTGTACCCACCCTTCAGGTGGGATTGCCAGTGGACGACACGAGGCCGCCGTCTTTCCTTCAGTTGCTGTACTTTACTTTTCAGTTGTACTTTACAGTTGGGCTAGT
The DNA here is from genome assembly GCA_963277665.1 of Viscum album. NCBI lineage: Eukaryota > Viridiplantae > Streptophyta > Magnoliopsida > Santalales > Viscaceae > Viscum > Viscum album. The sequence goes on along the minus strand of OY728127.1, from coordinate 1,347,882,362 downwards.
ATTTCCGGTCCCTTTACTTTCTGTACTTTACTTTCCGCTTGCTGACTCTGTGTGGTTGTTACTTATAAAGGCAATGCCTTCCCTGTTTACTGGGATTTTACGCCTTGGTGCTAGTCGCCAGCCCCTGGCCTATGGAAGGCGGGCTTGGGGTAGTCACGGCACGGGCCCCGAGGACGGGTCGTGACCAATTGGTATCAGAGGTGGTCGGTTCTACCGCAGACTCTGATCGTCCTTTCTTTCTATGTGAAGCAATAGTGTTTAGTGTATTGAGTGTGGTTATCAGTTCAGGGAGCCCAGTGTTGGTGCGGCGGCCGACGTATCCGTACACCAGGACCCTGACTCCTGATTTCCGACTTAATGCATGAAAACATTGATTGCGTGTGTGTTTCAAGTTTTTCTTTGTGATTACTTGTGTCAGCTCACCGGGTATACTGATCTGCTTAATGAAAGTCTCAAGTTTTCCTTGTGATTACTTGTGCCAGCTCACCAGGTATACTGTTCTGACTGTGGTGCTCTTGTTCTCCTTTTCAGGATGGCCCCGCGACGACTGCCAGCTAGGGTTCCGAGTGTAGGGCGCGATGGCAGCCCACCGAGCGACGAGGCCTCGGTGCAGGGCCCTTTGCCAGCAGTGGCACCGGCGGTAGCTTTAACCGCCGAGCCACCGATGCTACCAGTACCAGACGCTGACGATGCACGTCGCCTCAGGGCACTGCACGAGTTTCAGAGCCAGCGACCGCCCAGGTTTCGCGGTGAGGCAGACCCCCAGGCCGCCGAGGACTGGCTAGAGGCGGTGGTACGGATCTTCAGGCTAGTGAGGACACCAGCGGATCTCATGGTGATTCTCGCAGCGAGCCTCCTGCAGGCGGCGGCAGGACGATGGTGGAGCCTGATGCTCCAGGTTCACGATGAGGCATCCTTGCTCTGGGCGGACTTCGAGAGCCTCTTCCGCTCTGAGTTCGTCCCGGCCACCCTCCGAGCGGTGCGCATCCAGGAGCTTCTCCAGCTGCGCCAGGGCAGCATGACGGTCGCTCAGTACGCGGCGAGGTTCACGGACCTATCTCGCTACTCGACCGACATGGTACGAGACCCCTTCTTCCGGGCCCGGACCTTCGAGCAGGGCTTGCGACAGGAGATTCGGGCGTCGCTGATCTCCCTCAGCATTCCGACCCAGGCGGGAGTGCTGGAGCGAGCCCTCCTGATCGAGAGCTTCCTGGCAGAGCCTTCTTCAGCAGCGAGACCTAGCGCAGGGCGGCAGGTAGCTGAGTCATCGGCAGCTGGTAGCCGACGGATGACTCACGGGTCCAGGCAGACCAGACCCCCACGCAGACGGCCTCAGGACACCGGCTCAGCAGTACGAGGCACACAGCGGAGTGCCAGCCTTTCGAGAGGCAGGCTGTGCTACTCTTGCGGCGGGCAGGGTCACATGGCTCGTGACTGCCCGACTCGCCGACCAGAGGAGCAGCAGACGGTGGAGGGGCCACCCAGGCAGAGGCAGAGGGTCGACCGTGGCGGTCCGCAGGGAGGAGGCGGACGAGGCAGAGGAGCTGGCCGAGCAGCGGGTGGTGGGCGACGCTTCCAGGCTCTACCCCCACCACCACCAGGAGGGCCACCTCGACCACAGGGAGCTGGCGGGCAGAGACAGGCCCAGCTCCAGGCAGTGGAGGCCTACGACCCCGACATGCCAGAGATGATTCGAGGTACGATCTGTGTCTATTCCACCCTTGCTGCAGTACTTATAGACACAGGAGTGAGTCACTCTTTCATAGCCTCTGCCCTTGTTCGGAGCTCGGAGATTCCGACTGAGCCGTTGGCTCGATCCTTACGGCTAGAGACTCCTACGGGAGCAGACTCGACGATTACGCACTGGTGCCGGCAGTGTGAGCTTACTCTAGGAGGCGAGAGCTTCGGCTAGGATCTCCTTGTAGCGGCGTCGAGGCCTTACGACGTCATCTTGGGCATGGATTGGCTATCCACGGTTCATGCCCAGATCGACTGTTTTAGGCGCAAGGTGCGATGTGTTCGTACCGACGGGAGCAGGTTTACCTTCACCGGCGAGAAGGGAACCTTTGCAGCACAGGATGGACTTCCGCGGAGGAGAGTGCAGCCCATCTCTCATCAGTTGGCTAGCCTCATCCTAGGAGCAGTGGATGTGCGGAGTCCGGCTTCTCCTGCAGTGGTGGACCAGTACGTGGACGTCTTTCCCGACGACGTTCCAGGGCTACCTCCTCGTAGAGAGGTAGACTTTTACATCGACTTGTACCCCGGGACAGCCCCGATATCTACTCCAGCATATCGGATGGCCCCCGCCGAGCTTCGAGAGCTGCGGGTACAGTTGGAGGACTTGCAGAGCAAGGGGTTTATCCGACCCAGTGTTTCACCCTGGGCTTCCCCGATTTTGTTCGCCAAGAAGGCGGACGGGAGCTTGCGACTATGTGTCGACTATCGTCGCCTGAACCAGGTGACAGTGAAAAACAAGTATCCGCTGCCACGGATTGATGACCTCTTCGATCAGCTCAAGGGAGCGCGGTGGTTCTCGAAGATAGACCTCCGGTCAGGCTATCATCAGCTCAGAGTTCGAGACGAGGACGTACAGAAGACGGCCTTCAGGTGTCGGTATGGCCATTATGAGTTCTTGGTTATGCCGTTCGGCGTAACCAATGCTCCAGCAGTGTTCATGAGCCTCATGAACAGGATCTTCCAGCCATACCTCGACCGTTTTGTCGTGGTCTTCATTGACGACATTTTGGTATAGTCGACGACTGAGGAGGAGCATGCCTACCACCTGCGAGTTGTGCTAGACACACTCCGAGAGCACCAGCTTTATGGCAAGCTCTCAAAATGCCAGTTCTGGTTACGTGAGGTCCATTTCTTGGGGCACGTCATTTCTGAGGCGGGAGTTGCAGTGGATCCCGCGAAGATCGAGGCAGTGCTAGCTTGGGAGCCACCCAGGAGCGTGACAGAGGTGCGGAGCTTCTTGGGCCTAGCGGGATACTATCGGAGATTCGTGCCAGACTTCTCCAGAGTTGCGGCACCACTCTCAGCCTTGACGAAGAAGGGGAAACCCTTTGTGTGGTCAGACAGATGTCAGCAGAGCTTCCAGGAGCTGAGACAGAGATTGACCAGCGCACCTATCTTGAGGTTGCCTGAGGAGGGAGTTGGGTACGTAGTTTACTGCGATGCATCAGGGACTGGACTCGGGTGCGTCCTGATGCAGGAGCGGGCCGTGATCGCCTACGGATCACGTCAGTTGAGGCCGCATGAGCAGAACTACGCCACTCATGACCTGGAGTTAGCAGCAGTGGTCTTCGCTCTGAAGACTTGGCGGCATTATCTGATGGGCGAGCGCTTCACAGTCTTTTCTGACCACCAGAGTCTCAGGTATATCTTCTCTCAGAAGGACATGAACCTGAGACAGCGGAGATGGCTTGAGTTCCTCCAGGACTATGACTTTGAGATAGTCTATACTCCTGGGAAGGGGAACGTGGTAGCCGATGCCCTCAGCAGGAGGACGGGCATTCAGCTACTTGAGGAGGCGACGGAGCAGCTAGCCTCCTTGCAGATATCCTTCGTGGATAGAGACGGAGCAGCCTTTCTTCAGTCTCTCACAGTCTCTCCTCCACTTCTACAGCGGGTCAGAGAGGCTCAGCGTGGGGACGCTGACTGTGAGACCCAGCGTGCACTGATATCCTCAGGTCAGGCGCCTGATGGTCTCTCCCTTGGAGCAGAGCACGACATCCTTTTCAGAGGACGTACCTTCGTACCAGTCGCTTTACGAGAGGAGGTGCTGAGAGAGTTTCACACTTCTCCCTTGGCGGTACATCCCGGAGTGGCGAAGATGTACCAGGATCTCAGACGACAGCACTGGTGGCCGGGCATGAAGAAAGCTGTGGCAGAGTTTGTTTCACGATGCCTCACCTGCCAGCAGGTGAAGGCAGAGCATCAGGTACCAGCAGGCTTGGTACAGCCCTTGGAGGTCCCAAAGTGGAAGTGGGACGGCATATCTATGGACTTCGTGACTGGACTTCCACGCACTTCCAGAGGTCACGACTCCATTTGGGTGATTGTCGACCGACTCACCAAGTCGGCACACTTCTTACCTATCAGAGAGCAGGGCTCAGTGGAGAGCTTGGGACGTCTTTACGTCCAGGAGATCGTACGGCTTCACGGTGTGCCATCATCTATCGTCTCCGATCGAGATGCTCGTTTCACTTCCCGGCTTTGGAAGGGGTTGCAGGAGGCGTTCGGGACGCGGCTCCATCTGAGCACAGCCTTCCACCCTCAGACGGATGGTCAGACGGAGAGGACCATACAGACACTCGAGGACATGCTCCGTGCATGTGTTCTCGACTTTGGTCGCAGCTGGGAGGACCACCTACCCTTGGTGGAGTTCGCGTACAACAACAGCTACCACTCCACCATCGGGATGGCACCATACGAGGCGTTGTACGGCAGACCCTGCAGATCACCGTTGTGCTGGACAGACCCTGGGGAGTCAGCACTCGTGGGACCAGAGATGGTCCGAGCCACGACAGAGAAGGTCCAGATCATCCAGGAGAGGATGAGGACAGCTCAGAGCCGGCAGAAGTCATATGCTGACAGGAGGCGGAGGCCATTAGAGTTCGAGGATGGCGACCACGTCTTTTTGCGTGTCTCACCTCGACGTGGTTTACGGAGATTTGGCCGAGGCGGCAAGTTGTCTCCACGCTTCATCGGGCCTTTCCAGGTCCTCAGCAGGATAGGAGAGGTGGCTTATCGCCTGGCTCTACCACCTCAGTTGCACCGGGTGCACGACGTCTTCCACGTGTCTCAGCTGAGGAGATACGTGCACGACCCGACGCACATCATCGACTTTGGGGAGCTGGACGTGGACGATGGGGCGACTTTTGCGGAGGTCCCAGTGGAGATCGAGGATCGACAGGAGCAGGTCCTACGTGGGCGGTCGATTCCTCTTGTGCGCGTCAGATGGCAGCACGGGAACCTCCAGGAGAGCACTTGGGAGCGGGAGGCTCAGATGCGTGCTCAGTACCCCCATTTGTTCCCCTAGTTTTTGATGTATCTTTACGGGGACGTAAAGCCCTGAGGTGGGAGTAATGTAAAGACCCGCAAATTTCAAGGAAATTTTTTTCTTAATTTTCTTTGGAATTTTACAAGAGCGCAGCTTCAGACGGCACCTGATTCCGAGGCCCGGTGTGCCCGGAATCAATTTCCGAAGTTTGGCTCGGGTACGTTCAGTGAACGGACGAGCGGGTTTTTCTATCTTTTGAACCGGTGCCCGGAATCGAATTCTGAGGGCACCGATGAAATCGCAGCGCCGGTATTTGCTTAGAAACGCCTCTTCCGGAGTTGCGTTTGCTCAGACGTGGTTTTTAAATTTTACGGCTTTAAGTCAGAAATAAAATAAAGTTTGTGCGACAACTTTATTTTATTTCACTTAAGCTGCTTGGAAGCCACTTGAAGTCACTTAAAGGCGGCTTGAACTGAGTTGAACTGGATAGGATGCTATCCAGAAATATCCTACCCCTTGGTAGGATATTTGTGAGGCTGGGCCCGCACGAGCCCCGCCGTTTCTTTCGCTAAGTAACGCACCCGCGAAAACCCGTCAAAGTAACTGAAAAGTCAACCGACGCGTTTTCTTTAATTCTTAACAGACCATTTAATTGGGCGGTTTATTTCGTGAATTAAATGGACTGTTTCTTCGTGAATTAAATGGGTCGTTTCTTTCGTTGAATTAATTCAACGAATTGATGGATCGTTTCTTAACCGGTTTCGTGTGTTGGCATGTTTATAAAATAAGACCAACCCAAAAATCCTTGGAAAGGATTTGAAAGAATCTTCGTTCCTCCACCCTCTCCGCGAAGAACGCGAAGAACGCGAAGAACGCGAAGAACGCGAAGAACGCCGGCGACCGGAATTCGACGACGCACACCAAGATCTGCGACGTCGACGAGATCTACCCGCGACATTCTTCGGCGACGACTCTTCTTCCGCGGCCGACCCTCGTTCGGCAACTAAGGTGAGAATCGGATCTTTTCTTCTCCCTTTTTAATTTCAATATCAACGGATTTAAACTAATTAAATCCGTTGATCTTGATCCGGAGATTGGCGACGCGACGCCGGATACCGCGACGACGCGACGATCTCCTTCCTCCGCGACGAGCGATCCCGCGACGACCCCTCGTCCGACGACGACGACAAGGTAAGGGTTGATTGGAATATTTTCCTTCCCGTGATTTTATTTCTTTTAAAGTAAAGAACTTGATCTTCGAACAATTTTAACATTTAAAATTGTTGTTGATTGTTTTATTGTTCCTCCCGTGGATTATGACTAACGCGGAGGGTGCGGGTCTAACGAACAAGACCCGGCAACCCTCCGCCGATCTATTTTGTTGTGCGGATTTGGCGGACGTCGACAAACCGTGCGGCAAGGGCAATTTGTTGTTTCCGCAGTGAAGATCGTCCCCCGGGAGGAGCATCGGCGCAGACGGGAAAGAAATCGGGCCACCGGAGCATCTCCGGCGGCCCGCGGAAGGCGGCGGCGGCGCGGGTCGCCGGCGCGGCGGCGCCGGCGACCGGAGGCGGCGGCGCCCGGCGCGCCGCCGTGGAGGAAGCCCGCCGCGGCTGAAGCCGCGGCGGCCCGGCCGCGTCCGCGTGACAGGCGGCCCCCCCGCGGGGGCCGCGTTTCCTCAAGCCGCGGGATCAACCCGCGGCGGCGGCAATCTTCGGCCGCTCGGCCGAAGCCGAGCCGGCCGGTCCGGTCGGCCGGGCCGCGCCCAGGCCGGACCGGACCCGGCCGAGCCGGTTCGGACCGGGTCGGGCCGACCCGGTTCGGGCCGACCCGGTTCGGCCGACCCCAGGGGGGGGTTCGGGCCGACCCGGTTCGGCCGACCCCAGGGGGGGGTTCGGGCCGGGTCGCCCCGGGCCCAGTACCCCCGTTTCGGGCCCTCTTCGGTCTTTCGCCCATATCTTGGGCCTGGGACCTCCGATTGACGAACCGTCAGCGGCTACGCGATCCTTGGATCGAGACGGTCGTTTCAGTATATTATACTCAAGGTTTCGGAAGACTTTGGGTTCGGCCGGGTTGGTTCGTACACGAAACCAACCGGGCCCTCGGAGCGGAAACGCTCATAACTTGGGCTACGGACGTCCGAACGACGTACCGTCAGCTGTGGTAGTTTTCTCTAAGTGAGACGGAACATTTGGCATACTCCGCCCGAGGATCGGATACAGGCGGAGTACGGTCGGGTTGGTTTTGCCCTAAAAACCAACCGGGCCCCTGGGACGAAAATGCCAATAACTCTCAGACCGGGCGTCCGATTGACGCGCCGTCTGTCGCGTTGAGATCCTGTTGTCGATACGGAACTTTTGGATACATCAACTTCGGACTACGTGTCAGTTGATGTATCAGCCCCTCGGCTCGTGGAGCGGACCCTCCTAAACGAGCTCGCTACGTGCGGGAACCCTAGCGCTGGCTGTGACCTCAACGACAGAGCAGAGATCCTCCGTGGACTGCGACGACGGCAGAGCAGAGATCCTCCGTGGACTGCGACGACGGCAGAGCAGAGATCCTTCGTGGACTGCGGCGACGACTGTGCAGGGACCTCAGTGGACTGCGTCGACTACTGCACTCAGCGATCCTACGCGGATCAGTGCCCGATCCTGTGTGGGTCCTACTACCGGTTCTGTGTGAGCCACTGCCTACCGGTTCTGTGTGAGCCACTGCCTACAGGTTCTTTGTGAGCCCGATCCTGTGTGGGTCTTCTGCGGGGGTTAGTACCTATCGATCCTTCGTGGGTCCGACGACTTAGATGGATCAGTGATCATCTTTGACGTCATCTGAAAAAGTATACCTGGTTGAGCTGAATCTTATGTTACTCTCCTTTGTGGATTGTGTTGAACTATCCTATGTGGATTTACTATTTACTCTCCTTTGTGGATTGTGTTGAACTATCCTTTGTGGATTTACTGTTTACTCTCCTTGTGGATTTGAGTCTTGCTTTCCTTCGTGGATTGATTTGTTCTTGAGCTCGTGAGCAGAGCTAGAATTGGGGACTTAGGTATATGTATGGGCATATACCTAAGTCGAGTCAGATGTTACTTCGTGATTGCATCTTTCTTTTGTGCTATATCCTTTGTGGATTTCGGGAGACCTTCGGGGGTCTCGGGGTCCTTACTGAGTAGTTGTACTCACCCCTGCACGGGCTATGCCCGCACCTTGTTGTGTTGGATGCAGACGACGGACAGCGCTGATCACGGTTGGGGCGTGGAGCAGGACGGTACCTGGAGGTGGACCACTGGTCGGGACGTACTCGGAGCGGACGTGGGACCCGAGGAGCCTGGAGGCTATCTGTACCCACCCTTCAGGTGGGATTGCCAGTGGACGACACGAGGCCGCCGTCTTTCCTTCAGTTGCTGTACTTTACTTTTCAGTTGTACTTTACAGTTGGGCTTGTATTTCCGGCCCCTTTACTTTCTGTACTTTACTTTCCGCTTGCTGACTCTGTGTGGTTGTTACTTATAAAGGCAATGCCTTCCCTGTTTACTGGGATTTTACGCCTTGGTGCTAGTCTCCAGCCCCTGGCCTATGGAAGGCGGGCTTGGGGTAGTCACGGCACGGGCCCCGAGGACGGGTCGTGACATGACTAGGCCATTATGGAATGTACCAATCAGTTCACCAAGATGGGTTTTTATACTTAAATGGTTTTAAATGATAAGTTTCATGTACAATGATTTGAAATCGACCTTATACCTAAAATATAATCTCAAGTATTCATCCAAACTATTTTATCTTATGATAAAGTCTTAGACCGAACCCTGATAGTATAGATCGATCAGGAAGGGATGTTAGGGATTATTGGGGCTCCTTCCAGGTTTGGTGGAAGTGGTAGTTGTCTCTTAGAAATTAAGAAAAATCAAGATGAGTAGAGTAAAGGAAGTTTTTGTGTCTTCATTACTCTATTACATTCTTCATCATTGACAACTATGGTTAGTGGGTCTCTAATTTGTTATCAGTATGGAATGACTAGGCATGTGTAGTCTTAATCCCTAGTATCCCCTAATTATTATCACTTATTCTAATTTTTAGGTTGTCTATAGAGATTTTATAGATCCAAAACCTCTCCCTGGAATGGTATGTGACCTCCAGCTCCAAGTGGATCTGCAGTATATTTTTATTCCTTCAAGGTTGTAGAGGCTTGGTATCATGGGCTTAGGATAATAACTAGTTCTTATAAGTGGAATACTTATCTTAGGATTGAGGCCCTTGATAATGGTAAGATTCGTGAATATTTAGTGGTGAGGCGGTTTCATGTAGTAGATAGCGTTCTTATAGATACTCTATTAGGACCAGTGATGGTGACAGGTATTATTATCATTGCATCATTTATGAATAATGTTATATTTTATGTCATTTCATCCCATCTATGAATTTTCTAATCTCATATCCAATCTTATGCCTTATGTTTTGAAGATATTAATAGATCTTGGTAATAATAATGAATGGGGATTTTGAAGTCATTCATGTGTTATCTATATATCAAAATTGGATCTATTGTTGAACTTTTTTTATCTCAAACTAGATCATTTTTTCATCATTATCAGGATTGATTGGATGACTATATTTAAGGATCATGTTGATTACTATCATCGTATTATGACCTTTACTACCCTTTATTAGAGCCCTAATGTATTTCTAGGAGGATAGGACATGTGGACTAGTTTGGTGGGATATCCTCTCCCCATGGTTGTTAGTTTGATATCATCTATCCTAGTTGAGGATGATGAATTTCACCTTAGGTTTGAACATACTTCAATGATTAGGGAGTTTCCTAAGGTGTTTACATAAGACTTCTTGGGTTTACCCTTAGAGAAAAAATTTATTTTCCAATTGACCTGGTTCCTATAATGTAGTAGATATATTTACTTTCTTATCATATAGTACCCACATAATTGAAATAAATGAAAACTTTTATGCATGACATGGAAACCAAGGGATTCAACCACCATAAAGTGTCTCAATGGGTCATCTCAGTGATATTTTATATAAAATTGGATAATACTATCCACTTGTGCATTAATTATATGAATAAAAATTGAGTGTCCATTATGAATTAATATCTTTTCCCCTATATTGATAGGAACTTTAATCATTTAAATGGTAAAGGTTGTTTACAAGTATTAAGCCCTACTTAATATATCACCAAATCTGAGTAAGGGAGTTCTATATTATTTAGCCTACTTTTCAGAGAAAGTATGGAAACTTTGAGTATCTACTGATGTCATTTGGGTTAACTAATGCTCAAGATATCCTCATAAATCTAATGAAAAGGGTATTTTATATATACCTTGACAACTTTTTTTGATGTATGTGGATGTAATTCTTCTTTATTTCAAAATTAAAGAGTGGGATGAGCATTATTTTAGAATCATTTTAAGAACTCTCTAAGATCATTACCTTTATGATAATTCATCCAAGTGTAGATTTTAGATCCATGAAGTCAAATTCTTAGGGATTGTGGAATTGTAATAAGGAATTTTAGTTGATCCTAAAAATGTGAGAGTTTTATTTATTATTAAGGAATGTATTTTATATTGGGATATTATTGGTTTGGTGGTTCTTATCCCAAGTGTTGAATTTTTTGTCAATGATTCAATATGTGTTGGTGAGTGAAAATAAAGTGGTGGCGATTAGAGAAATTTTATGGATTCATTTAATGGAATTGGATATCATGCTTGAGGAATTATCCTTGTATATCTGAGGATGTTCTTCTGATCTTCAAAAGAATACATGACAAGTGTTGGTGGATAAAAGAGCCATGTATTCTTCATGTGATTGAATTTTGAAGGTCTTGGTATTGAGCTTGAGGTGTTTGAGAATTCCCTATATGATTTTGAAATAAATTGTCTAGTTACATAAAGGGGATTCATTACCTATGTAAGGGTACATTGATGCTACATAAAGGTAGTGAGAAAATTTTGAGTCTGCATAAGGGTACATTGAGGCTACATAAAGGTAGTGAGAAAATCACGAGTCCATGTAAGGGTATTTTGAGGATATGTAGAGGTAGTGAGAAAATCATGAGTCTGTGTAAGGATAAATTAATGATGTGTAAAGGTAGAAGGAAACCCATGAGTTTGTGTAAGGGTACATTGAGGATACATAATGGTAGTGATAAAATCATGAGTCTATGTAAGGGTTAGACCAACTATAAGTTATGTAAGGGTGATAAGATATCGTATTCATGAAACTGGTGCATGATCACAATGAAATCTATTTGATTGACCACATGACTATCTTAGATCAACCATGCATTACAAATAAACTATAAGAATTAATAAATATTGACTATTACCAAAAGTATCACATGCATGAAAAAAATTGGATCGAATGTGTGACTTATTTGCATATAACATGCCATGACATTGGATCTTCCATTCCTAGAATGATTACCTAAACACAAACACCTGATGTAATAATATGAAGGAAATAGATATAATGAACCTTATTTGGATTGATCGTACTTAGTTAGATTGACCAAATGACCTTGAGATAATTCTATTGTGTGTGTTTATATATTCTATTTGAATGAGTTATCTAAAGATCAACCTTGAAGAGGAGCTTCTATAAAAAATTAGTACTCTATAAAAAATAGAGGATCCAAAATAATGTGATATGCATGAATTTTCACTTGCATGCTCATACATCAAATGGGAAAATAAATAATGACACTTAAATGATCAAATCCATAATCCTTATAAGATCAATCCAAGCACAAGTCCAACCTTGTAGAAAGTATCATACATGAATGTGAGGAATTCAATATACCAAAATATTTTATATATTCGAGTCAAGACTTTAAATAAAGTAAAATATTGATAAATACATAATGTATGTTTAATATAACTATACATACATGAAGTTACACTTACATTCATGAGTATCTAATAAAAAATGGAAGGGAGTGATGTTCTGGTTCCTTCTGAGTTATTCAAGTATTTTTCAGAGGCTCAAGTTCATGTATGTGAGTTATATAAACAATATTCATGAATAGGTGATCTGTGGGTACTGTATACTATATTACACTCATGAAAATTTAATTTCATGAATCAGGAATATCAATCCTCATTAATAATTTCTTCATTAAAAATCATTCATATCATGGGTATGTGTTTTACGTTTGAATAAATAAGTAACACCCTCTGATTGTGACCATTTGAGAATCAATGAAGAAGTTGCCTAAAAAATGAATTCATGATACATGTTTGGTGCATTAATGTTATTCATTATTGATTACATTAGTTGAAGGAATAATGAGATAATTATCATTCATTAATAATGTGAATAACAGATAAGAATACTTGAATCCCATGGTTATTTAATTTTAATAATTATGAAAGTATTTGGAGAATAATCCTCATGGAATTATTGAGGTGTTATTATGGGTCATTAATTGTGAAATAATACCCATAATAATTATTTAATTAATATTTTTGATGATGCAATTATTCCAAACTTTAAATGAATATTTTCAGGATATAGGTTCACAATTTATGAAAATAATTATGATGGTATTTTATTAATGTAAATAATGTTGAAATGATATGAATAACTGAGTATGACCTGTATTTAAATGATAAATTATTCTAAGACATTTAACATTGAATTTTGTTTAGAATAAATTAGGATATAATTTGGGTGTTAATTACCAAATTTGAATGAGGAATATAACTATTGTCAAAGATTTAAGTGCTTTTATGTTCATGGATAATTAATTTGATAATAATGAGTATCATATTTATAATATTGTTGTTGTGAAAATAAATGATACAAGAAGGTAATGATGTATGTAGTGAAAGAAAATTGTGAGATATCCTTCATCCATTCTTCTAGATATTTTTGAGAAGCATAATACAAATTTTTATTGAAGATAGAAGGATTTAAAGCTAAGAAATACTACATTGAGAAGATCACATTTGATCAAGTATTTGAAGAATGTGAAGGTGATTTTTAATACTTGTGGAGATAATCATTATTTTTCACTACTTAAGATCTTGAATGATAAGTAAAGGGTATTCATCTTTATTATAGATGAATGTGATCTAATGAAGAAGATCATTTTATCTCTGGATCATCATTGAAGAAAAATCATGGAGTTATGGTGCCTAAATAGTTATTGGAAGCTTCTGATTAGTGTGTATAACTAATAATAGAAGAGGATTATTTGGGGTATCTAACCAATTTATTAGATATTATAAATGGGGTATCTAAATGGTTTTATTCACTTTTGGTTTTAGTAAATAATCCATGTTGGGTGGGGGACGAACCAACATGGCAAGAAGTAGGATTTTATAATGATCCTTCTAAACATTGTGTGTTGCCTTATATTTTTTTACTATTTCAAAGGAGGTTAGGATATTCGATAAAATTTACTAGATCATGAAGTTAAAAAAGGTAAAATTGTTTATATAAAATGGAATATCTCATAAAAAGAAAAAATAAATCATTGATTTACCCCATCACCCTCTCATTGATTCATCTTTCCTTGGTAACTTCAATTAGTATCAATGGGAGGTAACCTTAAAATATCCAAGAAGTTTTGAAGATGGAATATGATACATATTTCAATGATATTATTTCCCTTATTTCAATAAAGTTCAAAAAGGGTAAAGTGGATAAGGATGGAAAACAATTACCAATGGAGTGGAATTTTAATGGAAATAGACATCTTACCATATATTTCCCTAAAAATAATGTATTTAGTATAAAGGGGAAAGCTGATTAATTCTTTTAATGAACCAAAATTAGATATGAAATAAATATCCATTCCATTAATGAGAAAATTAATATGAAGAATGATTCAAATGAGGAACATGAAATTATAGATGAGAATAATAAGAATATATTGATGGTGGTTAAGCTTAATAAGATAGAGAAAGGCATCAAGAATAAGTTGGATACAAAGTAAGAAATACTTGATAAAAAAATTAATATATCTTCTAGTTCAATATTATCTAAAAAATCTAGATAATACTTCACTAATTCAACATAAGTAAAAGTTGAGTCCTATCTAATTGGTAAGAAGAAAGGTCTAAGGTAACAATGTAAATATTTGTTTCTAACAATTCATGTATTAAAACCAAATTTAATGTTTTTTGGTCTAATAAAGATGAGAGGAATTATTCTCCATTAATATGATAGGATATCAAGATAATAATATCATATCCTCCCAATATAAACGAAATCTTATTTTTCAGTAGGAAAAAAAACATAAAATTGAACAAATATAGAATCAATGAGGAAATTCAAAACTCAAAGGGTTTTTCTTATGCTATAGAAGGTATGCACACAAAACCTAGTCTTTCTGGTTTAATATGTATTCTATAGGAAATAGGAAATAACCAAGGGGGTTATAATGAGAAATTAAGAAAAATATCAGAAGAAAAAATTAGTGACCATAACTACATCAAATCAAAAAAATGTCACAAATCCCAAGAAGTTCACAAAGTAGAAGATTGAATAATAAATCTACAAGGAAAAGTATCTTATATTGAGAAAGGGAAAATTTTAATACATTCATATAATATTCATGAAAAATTAAAAATATCAAGAAGAAATTTGATAATCCTAAAGAAGCTATAAAAAAATAAGGAGTATTTGGTTTAACCTACCAATTGGAAAAGACTAAAAAATGATGATGTATAAATCAGTTACAAGAATAATGGAAAATAGGTTGTTTAAGTTTCACCTACCAAAGGTTCATTAAAGACTATTATGGAGAAAAAAACTCCACATAAGGAATCAATTCATTAGAAGAAAATATGTTCACAATCCATGAATCCTATCAATAATTAATAAATCACATACCATACTGAGTTGGGAAAAAAGAATTAAGGAATAGAGGAAACTATCACCCTAAATGTTTCTTCAAAAGAACCAATAGGTCCCTCAGTATTATCTATTATTTTTTATGTTTGTAACTAGTGTATAGGTAATTTAGGAAGTTTTGTTTTGGTTCTCACAATTATAAAAAATAAATTTCGTTTCCTTAATGGAGTATTCTAGTTACCATGAAATGGAAAAAGAGGAGTTCATCCCTAAATGGAAGATAAATTTTGAGAAGAATCTATCATTACATAATTCTGTTGAATTTTGAAATTCTAGATATATTTCAATAATGGATTTGAGGTATTTCAATCACACTCTCATACCTGATTCTTAATTGTATTAATAATATTTATTAAGGGGAGTGTGTGTTCAATGAAACAATGAGACAAAGGGGGAGATATTATTTTCTTGTACTTGAACATTTAGATGTGTTTACAGAAGTGTGAAGGATTACAAATTTATTGATAAATCTATTTCATACCACCACTATTTTAGAAAAAAGTAACTTATGAGCATGATTTCACATGCATGGTATTTTATGGATATCATAGAAAAATTTGGTTGTATATATATTGTTTCTTACAACGGTTTATCCCATATAGACTTATAGTAGACCCACCAAAGTCTCTTTGATAATATAACCATGTGTCATTAACCTTATCTATGAAAAAATGAAGATAATCATTAATTCATTGAAAGAAAAAAAATAGATGGAAAAACCCATGAATTACCCTTTTCATTTATTTTTCAATATTGGGGAGAATGTTTCAGTAGACATATTGACCTTAAAAAGGTGAAGAGATATTGAAAAAAAATTAATGTCTAGGACAATTGAGCCCAAATTTTGTATTTTTTATCAATGAGTCAATATGTGTTAGCGAGTAAAGATAAAGTGATGATTCTTGGAGAATTATTATGGATTCATTTAATAGAATTATATTTCATTATCCTTTTATATGTGATTATTATTTTGGTAATCTTAAAATTAATACATGAAAAGTGTTAGTGGATGAAGGAACCTTTTCTTCATCATTTTATTGAAGTTATAAGGCCTTGGGATTGAGATTAAGGTGTCTGAGAAGGCACTCTATAACTTTGAGAAATTTTGGATAGCTTCATAAAGGTGGGTTATTAACTTTGTAAGGGTACATTGAGGTTATGTATAGGTCATGATAAAATCATGATATTGTTTAAGGGTACATTTAGGATATGTAAAGGTATTGATAAAATCATGAGTCTGCATAAGGGTGCATTGAGGTTATGTAAAGGTAGTGAGAAAATCATGAGTCTTCATTAAGGTACACTATGGCTATATAATGGTAGTTAGAAAATCATGAGTTTGTGTAACTGTCAAACCAAATATCATTTACATAAGGGTGATAAGTTATCACATGTATTAATTTGTCACAACATCGCTAAAAAATCTTTCAGATCGACTGTAAGACTATCTTAGACAAAATGTGCATTAAGGATCAATCACATGACCTACCAAAGATCGATCAGACCCAGAAGGACCACCTACATGAAAACACATGGATCTTCCTTGTATATTATTTGGATCTACTATGCCCAAAATGATTTTTTATACACAAACACCCAAAGCGATCATATGAGAAAATACATATTAGTTCAATTGTACTTAGTTAAATTGATTTTATAAGATTGGAATAATGATACTATACTAGTTTCAATCTTCCATTTGAATAATTTATCTAACTATCATCCATGAAGAATAGATTTTATAAACAAATAAGAATCCAATGAAAAATTGAGAATCCAAAATATTGTGATATAATTTTAGTATCACTTGAATATATATACATTAAATGAGAAAATAAATAACATCACATACATGATCAAATCCATCGTCATATTGAGATAAATCTAAGCTTGAAGTTGATCTTGCTGACAGTATGATGCATGAATGTGAGGAACACAGACTTCCACAAAATTTCATAGATTTTAGACAAGACTTTAGATAAATGAAAATTTTGATAAATGAATATGGTGTGTTGGATATAACTATACATGAATGTAGTTACACTTTCATGCAATTAGATCTAATGAAAAATAGAATTTAGTGGTGTTTATATTTATCCCAAGTTTTTATGGTATTTTACAGAGGCTTGATTTCATGCATGTGAGGTATTTAAAAGGATATTCATTCATAAGGAATCCATGGTTATGGAATACTATGTTGCATTCATGCATACTGAATTTCATGAATTAGGTAGATCAAGACTCAGTGGTAATTGTTTTATGAAAAAACATACATAAAGAAGGTATGTGTTTTATGTAAAAACAATTAAGAAACGCCCACTTCTTGCAAGAATTTAAGAATAAGTGCATAAAATGTATAAAAAATAAATGCATGATAAAGTTTTTATGAATTTATTTTATTCATAATTTATGCAAGATTTATTTCATTAGTTAAAGGAATAATTAGGACATTATTACTCATTAACTGCGTGAAGAAGAGTGGAGAATACCTAAATTACATGGTTATTAAATTTGAATAATTAGGGAAGGATTTGGAGAATAATTATCATGGAATTAATGAGGTGTTATTAAGGGTTATTAATCATGAAATAATACTGATAATAATAAGTGGTTAATGAATATTTGTGATGATGAAATTATTCCATGCTTTCAAAGAATAATATTACAATACAGGATCAAGATTTAGATAGAAAATTATGAATCATGATATTTTATTAATGTAAGATGCATTAATAATGATAATAAGACATTAGTCTATTGGGTATTTAAATGAGGAATTATCTTGGAACATTTAATATGGAATTATGTCCAGGATAAATGAGGAGATAATTTGGGTGTTGATTTCCAGATTAAAATACGAAACGTAATTATTGTAAATGATCTTAATATTTCTAAGTTATTGGATAATTAATTTGATAATAATGAGTATCATATTCATAATATTATTCTTTTAAATATAAATGATATATAAAGGTGATTAAGTATGTACAGAGAGAAAGCTTTCGGGATGACTTGCATCTATTGTAGAAGATAATTTTCAAAGTCTTAGTACCTCTTTGTATCAAAGAGAGAAGCATTAAAAGATGTAAAATACTGCAAGAAAGAGATCACATGTGCTCTAGTATTTAAATAAATTAAATGTTAGTTTTGAAAATATATATATATGATATTTATTGGTTTCTACTGAAGGCCTTGAAGGAGTACACAAGTAAATGGAATCCAGCTTTCTCGTGGAGGAAGACCATATAAATAAGAAGACCATTCTATCTTTGGATCATCATTAAAGAATAAGCTTGGATTTGGGGTGTCTTACCAGATATTGGAGGATTGTGATTTGGTTTTCTAATAATTAATAGAAGATAATAACTTGGGGTGTCTAACTAGTTTTATTCACTCGTGGGTATAGTGAAGAATCCATGCTGACTAACCTACATACCAAGGAGTAGTATTTTTTAAAACCTTATAAATATTGTATGTTTTATTCTATTTTACTATTACTAAATAGAAGGTGAGGTTATAAGATAAAAGTTAGTTGATAAATAACTTAAGCAAGTTTAAGAAGTTGGGATAAAAGAGAATATCTCATAAAATGAAAAAGAAATCATTGATTCGTCCCCTCCCATTCTCAGGGATTCATCCCACTTGGGGAACTTCAAGTGGGATATTACCCAAAAATCGTGAATGATTTATCTAAACATGAACCTAAATTGATTTATCTATCCCAAAAAGGGGTTAAATTATTATGTTTTTCTAAATATCAAGAATCCTTTAATGAGATAATGTGTCCTTTTACCTCATATCCAATATTGATTCTACCTGAGGCTAGTTTGTTCTATTTGGTTTACTATTATACATTGAGAATAGGATTGGCTTGTATAATAATATAGGGTGATTATGTAGTGGAGTATGGTTCTCACTATCATTGAACACATGAGAGTAATTATAGGTTGCATGACCTTGAGTTCACAACAGTAATTCACTCACTTAAGTACTTACAATATTACATTTTCCGTAATATATTCATAGACTATTATTATCATAAGAGTTTGAGACACATATTTTCTCACAAATATGTTAATCTCCATAAAAGGTAATGAGTGGATTACATATATATTTTTTATTTAAACCTTTATTATACATCAGGAAAAGGGAACATGGTCGTCGATGCTCTCAATAGGAAGTCTCATTCTTAAGCATTAATGGATTTCAATGATGAGTGGTATTTCATGGGTATCTTTTCTTAAATGAATTTTGAAGATAAGTAAGTTAGGGAAGATATGTTTCTTTTGAGTCTTCATTTGAAACACTCACTTATCAAGATTATTCATCCAGATAAATTGAGAGATAAGGAGTTCCAGTATATTGGGAGACTTTTATCATGTGGTGATATGACTAATGAGTGGTCTCCATCTCCTAAGGGTATTTTATACTTTAAAGACTATTATGTGGTCTCCTTTTCCATGAAGAAATATATAATGAACTATTTACATCACTCTCAATGGTTTATTCACATTGGTACCACCAAGATTTATTATAAGATGAAGTTAAAATATTTTTAGTTAGGTATGATACATGACAAAGAAAATTCCATGTCACACTGTTATACATGTTGGAAGATCAAAGATAAACATAAAAAGAATTTCAGTTTACTTAATCCTAATCATATACCAGCCTATAAGTGGGATTAGGTATCCATGGATTTTATTATTGGGTTACCCATAAACCTCATGATAAGAACTCCATATGGGTCATGATTGATCAACTAACCAAATCAGGTTATTTTATTCTGATCAAGGATTCCACCAATATAGAGGAACATGGGAAAATGTATGTCTAATAGATCATGAGGTCACATGGGGTACCCTCTTCTACTATTTCTAATAGATACTGTTGTTTCTCCTCTGGATTTTGGAAAGGACTTAATGAAATGATGGGATCCTAGGTGATATTCAGTATGAAATACCTTCCATAGACTAATTGGAAGATAAAAAATAATCTAGATTCTATAGGATATGATTTGTACATATGTATTTGACTTTGGAGGCACATTGGATTCTTACCTGGAACATGTTAATTTCACTTATAATAATAGTTTCCTATATTTAACCAAGATTTATCCTTTTAAGGCATTGTACGGTCCATCATAACGGTCTCCCCTCTATTGTACTAAGGTGGGTAAGACTTATTTAGTGGGATAAAATATTTTACAGGACATAAAGGTGATGATTTAAACTATTTAATAGTATTTAGTTACATCTTAGAGTCACCACAAATCCTACACAAATTGTCTACATCACACTTTGCAATATTTGATTGGCTACTGGGTGTTCTTAAAGGTATACCCTTTATTAGGTTATTAGTGTCTTGAAAAATCGGGTAATATTACTCCATGGTATGGGGGACCCTTTTATATCACTAAAAGGGTCAATAAGATCACTTATCAGTTAGATTTTCCCCTTAGTTAATGCCAATTCACAATTTTTTTCACATCTCTTTATTGAAGAAGTACTACTTGGATCCCACCCATGTATTGAATTGGGAATATATGGAGATTAAGACTCATGTCCCGATGTCTAAGAAGCTAATTTGAATTATTAAATCTTATGATAATATAATTCTTAGTAAATCCATTCATTTGGATTGGGAGTTATGGTAACAAGGGATTTACTCTCATGAGAACTATAAGTGGTATTCTGTCATGAGGATGTTATTGACTCATAGCTTTCTTTATCATCTATCTCTAAGATGAAATTATTAGGGTAGAAAGTAATATGGTGTGGAGAAATGTCACACCCACAATGTCATTTTTAGTAATGTAATTTATTTATTTATTTAATTTAATTATTTTTCCTCATTCTCCATATTTTTCAATATTTATAGTTTATGTTTTGGGTAAACTACTATTTTTTACTATGAATATCTTACGTTGTGACCAAGGGATCTAACACCATGTCTCAATAGGGATAAAACTATAATAAAAGGATGTAGTTGGATCACACTTCAGCCAATAAAGTCCATATTATGTCTTAACCCAGAAATAGAGTCATGTTTTTTGAGAGTCACAGCATGCCATGGCTAAGGATGGTTACATTGTGACTCTTCCCAGAAAATTCATGGATGTTTTCCTTGAATGTTTGTGGTTATGCAATAGGGTAGGTCATGTTTTGATTTTCCCTTACTAGATTCACTAAAAATGTATAAAATTTCCATTTTACCCTTATGTTTTTTACCTCATTTATCTTATTTTCCATCCCATTCAAACCTCCTAGGTCCATTCCACATTGATCCCATTCTAACCCTCTCCTTGGAATAATTTATATTGGTATTTATCATCGATTAATCAATAAATATCTTGGTAATTTGTTCCTCCAATTATTCTTGGATTTTATCACCATCCCTTCATGGTTTTCACCCTTCCCTAGGGCCATAAAAGCATGGGGTTTACTTTATCTGAATTAAATGGTTTGGGTTCTTATGTGTAGATATTTCCCTTGTCTTTTAAGGGTCTTTACTCTCCATTTTTATAGATTCATACCATTGACCAAGCGTTTCACTTGATTAAAGTGGGTGGTTTCATTAGTTACCTTTTCATGATGAACCTTAGGTGATTTCTTATTTCCATAGATAATTTTCAATTGTTTTAAATCATGAAATATGGTCTTTTAAGGATGATTTTATGTGATATAGTTATTCTAAATTTTTTTCTTTGATTTGTGAAATTGAATTTGTTTTAAAATGGTGTTTTTTATGAAAAAATACGGGATACATGTGTTGTATTTGATGAAATGACACATTAAATGGAAACTATTTTAAATACTATTATAGAAATTCTTTAATAAAGGGGGTAGCACATGGGAAGTTGGTTACTTGGGTAGGAAGACTATGAAATACTAGGACTAGAAACGCAAGGCATGATATTCCAGACCTAACCATGGTCTACACTACAATAACTAAACATACTACGATATGAATGTGATTTACCACTAACACATGCCATAGTTCTCCATAGAGGCTCATGAATGAGATGGGATATAGTTGGTTCGATCACTGAGTTAGTATAAGGATCCTAGGGTGACCACGACCTTAACTATCATAGAGATTTCCTCATGATGCTGATTTCCTTATTCCCTTTATTTTTATTTGTTGGTTTTAATTTTTTAAAGTGGTTTTACATTCTTATTTCACTAGAAAAAAAATAGCTTATAACATCGGGTTTTTTAAAATTAACATCGGTTTTCAATCAGACATCAATTCAGTTTATCTTGAAAGTGATACTTTTAATGTTAGTTTTATTTAACTAACATTAAAACATGGATTTAATATTAGTTATTCAAATAAAAATTGTCAAAAGAAAAATATTAGACTTTCTATGTCAGTATTTTGGATAACTAACGTTGAATTTCATTTCCATGTTGGTTATTTTTAAAATTGATGTGGAAAGTATCATATTTTTAATAAATATTTATCAATATATTCTACACTATTGGAAGAAAAGATGAGAAATATGAACTAAAAATTTTATAAAGCAAAGAATAAAGTAAAAATAAATATAAATATTTGACTTTATTTCATTACTTGTTGTGTTTTTCTTTGAATAAACATGTTTTTGTTGATATTATGCTTGTTTTTAGGAAATAACTCATCTGGAATCCACAATGGTGGATAATAAGGAATTTTAAACTCCAAATTGTAAATCTGTTATGGAATATTTATCTTCTTAACTCGATCAGATGAATTCTACATCTTCATTAAAAAAATAAATCATCTGAGAGGTTATCGATGAAGAAAACAAATAATAAATAAATTAAATGATGATAATAAATACCATGTTGAAATCATCGAATGGAGAAGTTAGGAAAATTTTATGTTGTTAGAAGAAGAATATATTGAAAATGTTGAAAGGGAGAGTACGAGAAGTTATATAATGGAAAGGAAAATTTGTTTTCTTATTATATAATAATTATTAGTTAGGGTTTTAAAAATTGAAACTATGCTATAAAAATATTGAAATATTAATTCTGTATTTTTGAAATTTTACTTTTTACATCAGTTTTCATAAAACTGACATTAAAATAAGGGTTTTAACATCAATTTTATAAAAACTAGCATTAAAATATATATTTTCACATCATTTTTATAAAAAACGACATAAAAACACTTCTATGGGGGTTACCATGTTGTTTTATAAATAAAAGGATGTGGAAACCCCCAGTTGAATGGTTTTCACATCATTTTTATATAAAATTGATGTGAACACCTTTTTAACTTCAGTTTTAATAAAACCAAAATTAAAATATATTTTTCTAATAGAGTTTCTTTTTAAAATGATAAAATAATATTTTTCATGTTTTTTTTAAAACTAGAATTATTGGATTAATATAACAATGGTTTATCATAAAACACTTGGTGGGAAACTTTTAGGATAGTGTTTCTCACTTTCTACATACACCCAATTGGCGTATATATACCTTGTTTTGAATGACATAGGTAATGGCATGTTTCCACTTGGAGGAGGTGATTATTCATGTTAACAGAGCTTGGGATAATGGAGGTGTCATGGTGAGAGTGATCCCTCCTGTCACGTTGATATGGGTAGTATTTTTTTGTCTTATTTTTCCCTTTGCTCTTGTTTTATACTTTTTTATCCCCACTTTGGAATCCTAAATAATTCCTTTCATTTATATATGTTTATCCCTCCTTTTGAATATGATATAGTTGATGCCTTATGTTATATGATATTTTTTTCTATTTTATTGAGACTTAATTTATATTATGCCATATATATGAGTTTTTTACTTATTTGAATGCATGTGTTACCAAAGTATAGAGAGGCCATATTGGGTTCTCAATTAGAGCCTTCATAATTGTTTATTAGTAAAACTATTCCCTGGGTTCATTTTCTAATTCCTAGCTACTAGTTTCCATTCCTTGGGGATCATGAATTCCCTTCAGGCCTTTTCATATATTGGCTTGAGTTCATGGGTATGGGGTAGACTCGGTTGTTTTATGACACGATTCCTTTATCCCCTTTACAATTTTTCATCATAATCATAAGGTTCAATCACTGGGATCACATATACATAAACTGAGGTTTTAAATTGTTTCTTTACATGTGTACATTGATTTTCTTCATTAGTAAGCATAATAAATCAAGAATATTTTCCCATGATCCACTTAATTTTCCTCCTTTTATTATTTTCCACATGGCTTATTAATTATAGACTTTTCAAATTTGGATAGGAAAAAAGTAAAGGGGAATATTTTTGGTCCCCTGGGGAAATTCATCAAATCCATTGGTTCATCTTCATCATCATTGTACATAGATCAATTGTCTTGAATCACATATAGGTTGATATTATTTTCTCTCATTAACATATCATTTATAGGTTATTGAGAATGTTGGGACCAAGTTGGAAAGAATTTGTTTTTAGAAACTTGAAAAAGTTTTTGATTTTTTGTGAAGGAAATATAAAAGAAGAATAAATCACCTCACTTTGTAAAAGTTGATGAATGAACTCGCAATCGTATTAAGGTGATCGGAATCAAAAATCTTATGAAAGTTCATTGGATTGTAAATATTTTTTTTGGAAGAAAATGTTCATCGGACTCACCTTGGGTCTGGTATGAAAGAAATATCGTAATGAGAAAGAGAGTCATATTTTTCATGGATATGATATAAACCTAGTGATGCTTTTTTGATCTTTGGGTTATCATAAATCATAAGTATTCTGTAAAACTTGTGGTGCGATATTGATAAAATAAAGGAAGAGAAAAGATGTTTCTAAATGTATTGAGGTTGGTTGGAAAGAATAAAGTTGCTAAGAAATGATAAGTTACAATAATTTCTATTACAAGTCAAATGATGTTGAATTTGATTGTAAAATTATTCAATGTCTTGAGGAATTCATGATACAAGAAGAATTTTGTGAAAGGAGAAAGTTACTAAAGTCGAAGATTCTTGATCTCAAGTCATCGGTGTGAGATCACTGGATGCAGATCTTTTTGAATAATGAGAATGTTGATCGGATTGTGAGAATATGAAGATGTTTGTTTTCAGTCCGAACAATTTTCCACAATAAATAAATATTCAAAGAATGAATTTGGTGTATCATAATCATAAAAGGAAATAATTTTCTGAATTCAATGTTCCTAGAACTGGTCTATCATATGTGGTGTACCACCAATCATTGGAGGTTGAATCATTTTTTGTGGGAGTTTATGGGAACAATGAAGAAGAAAATAATTTAAGTTTGTTGGGATTGATGCAAGGAATAAATTCATAGACCGATCAACAATATAATCAACTATTTTCATCAAGATGAATTGTAGATTGTTTTTTAAGTTGTAACTTTTTTTTCCTTAACAAGTGTGTCAATAGAAAAGAAAGATATGATTTTGTTTCTTTATAAGTGGTTCAACAATGAAAATAAGTACTCTGATATTTTTTCAATATTTTTTATATAAATTGGTTCAAGACTATAAAATTAGAGATGACATTGATAACATTATCAGACACAACATCATTGGTTTTCTAAAAGAAGAAATGGATAATTGCTTGAAGTTAGTCAAAGTGTTGTCAAGAGGGATCATACAAGTGGTTGAATAAGTTTGAAGAATGATTTTAATATGTTTCATTTAGTGCATAGAAATATAATGAATAATTTTTTTTCCTAATCATAATGAAGAAATTTGAATGGTTGAATATCTTCAATTGGTAATCATAATGGGAAACCTTCAGTTCTAATGAATCTGAAAGTTGGTCAAGTAAAATTATAGTGACCAAATGCTTCCATCATAATAAGGAAATTGGAAAAGAGAATTGGAATCAGACTGAAGGTTGTAAAGAAATTATAAAGTTATATAATGATATGAGAAGATTCAATAAGTTTCAAGAAGAGTTTAGAAGCCTTGAATTAGTCATGATGAACCAAAAATTCAAGGATAATTTATGTTTCCAAAAATTTTACTTGAGTGGGAAATATTTTCAAAATCCTGCACAAACCATTTTTGGGTTGCCAATAAATTGTTAAAGTACTTTGTACTTTCGGACATGTATGTACTGTTATATGGATATGGTAGAGTTCTAAATAATTCTAGAGAGAAGATTTTTCCATAGTGAGAATTCCTAAGTAAGATTTCATGATATAAGAAAAAAGGAGAATAGAGAATATTGTATTCAACTGATCATCATATTAGGCTGAATCATTGGAATGGGAATCAGACTAATATTTCTAGATTCAGATAGTGTTATTTTAGTATTGTCTCAACCGTATTATGCAAGAATTATATTTCTGTATTGAGAAATCAAACTAGGTAATTAGATTGGAAAATCGGAATGAGTATCATTACAAAGTCAAGAGAGTTCTTATCTGCTGCTGGGTAGGAAAGTGAAGAATTTTTTTTGAAGATCTTAATTGTGAAATTTCATCAAGCAGCACCATAACATTTTTTCTACAAAAATTATATTACATCTTTTCATGATACTTTAAGTACATGCACAATTCTATTGATCGTAGTTCTATATGATTTTAAGGGCATATCCTTCTTGTTGTATTCTACACA
Organism: Viscum album; assembly: GCA_963277665.1. NCBI lineage: Eukaryota > Viridiplantae > Streptophyta > Magnoliopsida > Santalales > Viscaceae > Viscum > Viscum album. The sequence continues at coordinate 1,347,855,919 of OY728127.1, read as the reverse complement.
AAAGGATTATTTTCTAATGGATTTTGTGGTATTGGATTGTTTCCCAAACATAACAAGGACGTAGCTACTCTTGTTGAATAGTGAACCTTGTAAATTTTTATGTTCCTACGGATATGAGTTTTTTTTATTTTTATAAAAATTTATAAATCTTTAATAGGAGAAAATTTTAGTTTCAGAAATAAGGAAACTTAAAAGAAAATGATATCACTGATTTACCCCCTCCCCCTCTCAGTGATACTTGATCTTGACTGGTTAGTTATAGAGACTGAGTTAATTGGTAGACATAGTCTCATGGTGAAGGTTCAAGTCGTGTTAGACAACTAAAAAACATTGAATTGATGATCAAGGATCTATTAAAATCTAGTATAATTAGTAGAATGGATGTGAGGCTATATTGGAACCTCTTGGGTTACATTACTATTTCATTCCTTAATCACAAAAATAGAGTATTGTGATGCTAGATAAGTTGTAGGGACATAGTATCTTTCATTGGGTTGCCACAATACAATGGTTGTGTGACATACACTCTAGAATCTATGTGGTTCAAAATTAGTTGCACAATTCGATGTCATGTTATATATCAAGGTAGTGTTGGAACCCAACACCATCTCAGAGCCTTCCATCAATGTACATTATCCAGTTGATGAATTATTAAGAGATAACATAACTACCATTAGAGTTTTAATTCCTTCTCTAGAGTATAACCACGGGTATGTTGCACAAGTTGTGTAATCTCATACTTTTTCTATAGAGTGTGTTGGACCTTTAATTTCATCTCAAGTATATAAGATAAAATTATAGGATCCCCCAGATTTATTCAAATTATTCAACAACACTCAGCTCTCATACATTCTTCAGTATAGAAGACAAGTTAAAATCTTACCCATGAACATTATTTCAATGAATGTATTATTTTTAATAGAATTAAATACTCTAATAAAAGTTGTGTGAATTAGTTACCAAAACAAAAAAAGCCTTATTTTTGTAGTAAAACTATATATTTACAAAGAGAATTCACAAAAAAAAAGTTGAGATACATAGGGAAAAAATTGTGTAATTAATATGTATTCTTCTATTGATTATTTTTATTATCATATACCTTTAACCAAATTAATATGTACAAAACATGTTAATGTATTACACTTTATACAACTTTTTATTTTTGTTACTTACTGAAAATAAAAGCTAATTATATTAATGCATGTCAAATGCTTCTCATGTATAACGTACCTGAAAAACTTTCATATAATGGATAATAATTATTTGAAAACAAAATACTTATAAGAGGAAATATGGTGTGATAGGTAGCCACCACCAAATTTAAATGAAAAAACATAATCCCCTAGGTTAATTAGTAGTCTAATCAAAAGTATCACCATCCAAGGATCAATACTCAAGAAATACCTCAATTATAATATAATACTAACATCTAATATGTATAAATCATAACCAAAATTTACTTTTCTGCTCATAACAAACAAATAAATCATAGCCATGGTTGAAAGAGAGTAAATATTAGGTCTTTCTTAGCATGTAACTCCTTATATACATAGTACAACATTTATAAGAAGAATTTTAACAATTTATACTAAACTATATATTCATTCATAATATAAAAATTATATTCATGAATAATAAATAAGGAATAAATTAAAAAAATAACATTTCATGAAATTATACATAGGATGATAATTTATGAGAATTTCATAAATAAACAACTATGAACATTGTCTAAATTAAACTAGATTTATGGATATTTTATTACATATAAATATAAATATTTTATATTTATAAAAAATATATATGATTAATATTTAATTATTTACATAACATTCAATATGAACTCATTCATATTCCAAAAAATGTGATAATTATTAAAAAAAATTATAATCATATTAATATTTCTTATTATTTGTAAAAAGATAACATAAACTAAATATAAATTATTTTATTTTATTTAAACATTGATCAAATCAAAAAAAACTTTCATATTGATTTAAATAAATTTCAAAATAAATCTCTTATAAAAATATTTCATATTATTATTTATGAACATGTCATAAATCAATATAAATTATTTTTTATTTAACCTTATATTTTAAATCTATACACTTTATAAAATATTCAACCATGAAAATAAAATTTCAACATAAATAATATAAACCAATACATGTTTTGTAACAGCCCAAGATTTTATAAAAAAATATTCTTTTTAATTTTATTAATGTCTTGTGTTGTACGCTACAACAAAAGGAGCTTGCACAACACGCATCCTTGACTTGCCTTGCATTACACGCAATCACAACCTTCCTCGATAGCGTGTGTGGTACGTAAAACTGAGTTTCACGAAACAATGATATGCTATTAAAATATTATTAAAACAAGCCGTTATGAATAGTAATAACCACTTTTTAAATTTTAGAAATTTTAGCTCTCAAAATGGACTTCATTTTTGGATTCGGAGTATCGAATTTAGCCTAAGGTGAAATTTTGGTACTTTTCGGATAACTTTCATATTCTGATGAATAGTGAAAATTACTAAATTATAATTAAAAACAACTTTTTTAATCAAAATAATTAATAGTGATAAATTATTAATTTGAGTGGTTTTAAAGTATATTTAGAATATATTTTTACAATTTAATACAATGTTGGTCATTGGATGTAATTTCACATTTAAACTAGACATAAACAAGTGTCAATCTTTTGATAGATATTGTTTCTTAAAAACACGCTATTTGTTTTAACAGCGGGATTTAATTATAAAATTAATTAATGCAACTTTTATGTTATTAATTTGGTAAAATAGACTTCATTTTTGAATTCGGAATATGAAATATAGCTTAGGATGAAATTTTGGTATTGTTCTGAAAAACATCAATTTTTGATGAATAGTGAAACTACTAAGTGGTAGGTTAAAAACTGAATTTTGCATAAAACTTAATTTTACCGCTTCTGTGAATGGAATTTCGAAAATCCGACAGACACGGTTGATATCAGTAAGTAAAATGTAGTTCAATGAGATAAAAATAATTTTTTGGTGAATAGTAACTTTTTACTTTTTTTTTACCGCGGTTAATAGTAAATAGGGTAACTAAGGGTAAATATGATATTAATATTACCCTAACACATGTCCTAATTCTATTGGATAAGTGTAATTCGACCAAAAACAACCTTATGAATAAAATATGACCATTTAGGCCCACTTGGATTAGATTAGGACATTTATTATTATTTAATTCAAAGAAGAGTTAAAAGAGACAAAATCAAAGTTTATTTACTAAAACATTTTTAATATAGGGTTATACATAATATAAATTCGATTGTAAATATTAATTAGAAAGAAAAAAAGATTTCCTACATAATGATATTTTATTTATAATTTTTAGACTTTAAATAAATTAATTTATTTATGACACAACGATGATGAAGTAATTACCCTTTTTAAGGAAATATTAACATAATTGATGTTATAAATGCTCAAATGAATGTAATTTGAGACTTTTTATGAATTCCACTAATTTTCTAGGTTACTATGATATATTAGTGTTGATTTAATCAACTTGGTTAGAACATATAATTCTGTTATGACTTTAACAAAAATCATATATCAAATAGTGTCAAAATTGACACAAAATAGGTTTTAAATCAAATATTATATTATTAATTGTTATTTTATTCCTAAAAATCTAAGGTTCGGCCAAATGACTTAGATAAGGATATATGTATTAATAATAAACAATTTGGGGTTCTTTTGTCATGTTATAGTAAGTGTATTAACCATATAGTGAAAGAAAACATAAAGACACGGTAAAAGTTAAATTATTTAACTTAGAGTTAAATCTAATTGATAAGGTTAAAATAATACCCTAAACTTGTCTAAATCTTATTGGTTGATAGGATTTCGACCCATACCCACATTATCTCTGAAATAAGACCCTTTGGAACCATTATAAACCGATTTTGACTTTAATATAAAATAATATTTTGAGGTATTCCTAAGGTGCCCCTCTCCTCCCTTATAAAAGGACACCTCCTCCCCCTCCTCCTCACACCAAATTGAGCACTCAAGCTCGGCCAACCCCTGCCATTTTCTCCTCTCCACTTCCCTAGAATAATACTAGAGGTCCTGTTCTTCTTCAAAGACCAATCTTAGTTCCCTAAGTGGAGGATTCAAAGAGGCGTTCCAAAGAAGAGGTAATATCCATTACCGATCTTTTCAATTTCTTTCTTCTTCAACTTCTTATCCTTTAGTTTTTTCATGATAAAGTAATAACATCAGTATTACTTACATACTGATATGTTATTATAAATATGAAACAACCCTAATTCACCTTCTATCCATCCTACGGAAAAATGAAATCACCGCGTGTGCGTACGTACTGAATACCGTCTCCACGCCGTGGTGTAATCTATTTTTCCACCATCACTTTACAAGGATGGTTATAATGGTGTAATGAGTAACTATTTATGATTATTATAAAGTAATATTGATACTGAAATAATATATATATATACTCCAATACAGTTCCACGATCATAGGAACGATATCATCACTCGTGCGTACGTACGGAATACCGTCTCCACGATGTGATGCGACTCGTTCTACATGATCATAATTACATAGTAATTATATAAATGAATTAAATGAATAAATATGATATATGTTACACTAATACAATTCTGGATATAAGGAATCTATAACCTTAAAAAAAGAATAAGAATGTATTCGGCAAAACACGCATAAGAACAAAAGGCAATAAAGACCCGAGTAACAGGTAACAATGAAATATTACTAACAAGAAGCTAAGAATATGACCATATATGATATCATATCGATATGTATGATTCTGGAATAAGTCAATAACATTATTTAAACCATTATACAGGAGCTTCGGACACGTACAAAGCAAATCGGACCTAAGGTAAGGGAAATATCACAATCTCATTTTTATCCGAGATTGTTTATTCGTTAGTATTTACTGGGGTGTATTTTATCATCCACATCCATGTTCCCTCAATATGTAATATTATTTACATCCTTCTACAATAGTTTATATCCAATTTTACCCTTCGGTAAATTTTTAGTAAAGGATATGAAAGGAATCTTTTGTTGTTTTTCGTACGAGGCACTTTTTTGAGTTTTCTGACAAAAGTACGAGAAGAATGTTTTTTTTTAACTTATACGGCATAAATGGATTTTTAAAACATTATTTCCAAGAAGCTTCCTTTACAAGTTTTAAAGTTTATTTTTAATAAACTTCTTTTATTTTAAAGTTGTATGACATGTTATGAAAGGAAAAATGTTTTTGAAGTAGAAAGGATATTTTCCTCACGAATGGAGTTCAAGTATTTTATCAAAATTATTTTCCATCTAAGATAATAAAAGGGTTCTGTTTTTATCCCTATTATTACATGTATTTGATTATGTTGTGATGGAAATAATTTTATGAATTCCTTTATCTTATATGATTTGTTTTATGATGTCATGATGTTTCAAGAATCCCATTTTTGTTACATGTGTTATGCGATGATGTATGATTTATGATTATGTGGCACACATAAGAAAGGATTCATTATAAGATGGGTGGGACCTATATCTCCCTCAAATGCATTGGGTAAAGATTTTATATCTCATGAGATAGACATGGCTGGAATGGTAGGTTATACCGGTTTAGTGAAACAGGACTGAAACGAGGGTTACTCGATTCAGAAAGGGACTTTGTCCACTAAGATAGTCTTGGCAATGAGTCTTGACTAACAAGAAATGATTCTCTATGATTATGTGTGAATGCCACAAAGTTTCATGTTTTAAGTTATGATTATTGTGATTACATTTCACTACCATGATTTATCCCATGTTATGAAATTATGCTCTCTTTTGCAGGTTAAGATTTCCAAAAGTTATGTTCTTATGAATATGATGTGATTGATTTTTCTTTTGTATACCCTTACTGAGCATTTGAGCTCACCCTTTTTATGTTTTCTTTTCCCCAGGATATAAAGAAAGGTTTTAGGTAAAAAAAGGGGAAGATCTTTATGGGAGATATTGAAGATCTTTCACCACGATTAGAAGATTACGTTCCGAGTTTCCAAAGACACTAAACTTTTACGATCCTTGTGTGTGTGTTTTTGTTATGTACTAAGTATTCCGCAAATGTAATGTAATGTCCATGTACGTCAAGCTTCGGTTCTCTACAGTTGGTATCAGAGGAAAGGTTTAGTCAACCTTTGGAAACTAGGATGCGAAAACGTTAGTGAGATCCCTAGAGATATTTCTAAGGTATGTCTAGGGATGCCCCTAAGGATAAGTATACGTATAGGATATAGTCCTAGAACTATGGTAAAGATATTAGATTAAACCAAAGATGATAGATATTTAAGTTACTCCCCCTTTATTATGATTTTTGCATCTAACACTATTCTGTTTGGGTTTTAGAAAATGGCTGAAAACAAGATAATTCACAATAATGGAGGATATGATGGACAATGGAATGATATTCTTCATGAGAAACCAAATGAAATGGGATTTGGATGTCCAAACATCATTATTATGCCAAATCAGCAATCTCACAATATGATCAATAAAGTAAAATTTGGTAAGTTTCCTGACTCGACTAATAAGAGAAAGATGGAGTTCCATGATGATCATAGAGGAAAGAAAGTTCAATTTCCCCTATGTAAATCATGTGGGAAGAGGCATCAAGGAGAATGTTTCAAGGGAACTGGAAGATGCTTTGGGTGTGGAAAAGAAGGACACAAAGCAAGTAAGTGCAAAGGAAAGGGGTCGGTTAACACCATGGATGAGGATAATGGTATTGCTACGACATCAAAAATGGTTAAGTGTTTTAAATGTGGAATGTATGGGCATTATGCAAACAAATGCCCTAAGGGAAAGACTCATGAAGAGAATCAGTATGGTCATATGGGTAGTATTTATGTGGATGATGATGAAGAGACTACAAATGATATGTGAGATGAAAGAATTTTTGAAGCTCGGTCAATGGTTTGAGAATGTAGTGGAATGATTACATGTTTATCATGTGTAATTTTGGAATAAAGAGACATCTATGGATTGTTACACTGTTGTCCTTCCTTGTGTTTTGAAAGTGTATGATTAATGTTACCAGTATCCATGAAAGGTTATTCAGATATTTTTGGAATGTAGATGATATGCGCATAATGAAGGGATAAAGAGAAAATTAAATGTTTGATAGTATTCATGAGCTCATGATTGATGTAAGGACTAAGTGATATCATGGTTTGAGTATATAGAATTTTGAGGATTTCGGTATGTGAAAAGTGTTAACTTTTAACTGCATTCAAGTTTTCACTAAGGTTCAATGGGTATTCAAGAGAGTACAAGATTAAGGCCTTTGAATGTTTGGAATGTGACCAACAAGATATATCTTATGATATATGGGGATCAACGATGGTATTAAATCTCTGGTAATCGTTTTCACTATGTTATGAGAATGGACTGCAGTATTATGGATAAGCCTAAAGATTGGAATGGATTATGTTGGACATAAGTTAGTATTGTTTAAGGATAGAAGTTTTTTCGATATTATTGATGGGATGTTATAGTAATATAGTTTTAGAAAAAGGACAACCTGCAGGACGGGCGACAGCCCATCGCGTCGGACAAGGCTGTAGGAATCGAACCCACAACCGAAATGCGACTGGCCTTTATCGCCTACCACTGGCCTACAGGAAGTCCCTGTTTATTAGAAACTAGTTTTATTATATTAAGCAGTATGATATATGAAGTATAAGCCCATTTTAGGAACCATATATGATTAATCCCACTATAGATCGACTTATGTATATAAATTTTGCTAACCTTTTGAGACAGATGGAATGACCCGTCATTCTATCACATGATCTGCTAACACTTCACGAATAACAAATTCAACTTCATTTATTTAAGAGATGAAGTGGAAATTGTTAAAGGCACGAACAACAGTGAGATTGTACCAAAATAAAGTAAGTATTTATTCTAATTCAAATTCTTTAACTTTAGGGAAATGATCTTGAAAACCAAAAATGTTGTCCTAGTTCTCTTATATCTGATGAATCAGATGGTACCTTAGATCATCACAAATTTATGGATTTGTGATTACTGGATTTTCCATAGCCATGTTCTCTACCACTCTCCATCAGAACATGATGGTTAGATTTCTCTTCCATATCCATATTTTCACCTATGTGGAAACCCAGTGATTAGTTTATTTGGGTAATCGTTACATTTCATACTTTAGTTTTTAAAGCCAAGTTTTGGTATTCCTTTTTACGATGTGGGTTTCTATTAAAGAAAATTTCGAATAGTAAACCATTTATAACCCCGACGAATTTCGAGGGCGAAATTCATTTTAAGGGGGGTAGAATGTAACAGCCCAAGATTTTATAAAAAAATATTCTTTTTAATTTTATTAATGTCTTGTGTTGTACGCTACACCAAAAGGAGCTTGCACAACACGCATCCTTGACTTTCCTTGCATTACACGCAATCGCAACCTTCCTCGATAGCGTGTGTGGTACGTAATACTGAGTTTCACGAAACAATGATATGCTATTAAAATATTATTAAAACTAGCCGTTATGAATAGTAATAATCACTTTTTAAATTTTAGAAATTTTATCTCTCAAAATGGACTTCATTTTTGGATTCGGAGTATCGAATTTAGCCTAAGGTGAAATTTTGGTACTTTTCGGATAACTTTCATATTCTGATGAATAGTGAAAATTACTAAATTATAATTAAAAACAACTTTTTTAATCAAAATAATTAATAGTGATAAATTATTAATTTGAGTGGTTTTAAAGTATATTTAGAATATATTTTTACAATTTAATACAATGTTGGTCATTGGATGTAATTTCACATTTAAACTAGACATAAACAAGTGTCAATCTTTTGATAGATATTGTCTCTTAAAAACACGCTATTTGTTTTAACAGCGGGATTTAATTATAAAATTAATTAATGCAACTTTTATGTTATGAATTTGGTAAAATAGACTTCATTTTTGAATTTGGAATATGAAATATAGCTTAGGATGAAATTTTGGCATTGTTCTGAAAAACATCAATTTTTGATGAATAGTGAAACTACTAAGTGGTAGGTTAAAAACTGAATTTTGCATAAAACTTAATTTTACCGCTTCTGTGAATGGAATTTCGAAAATCTGACAGACACGGTTGATATCAGTAAGTAAAATGTAGTTCAATGAGATAAAAATAATTTTTTGGTGAATAGTAACTTTTTACTTTTTTTTACCGCGGTTAATAGTAAATATGGTAACTAAGGGTAAATATGATATTACTATTACCCTAACACATGTCCTAATTCTATTGGATAAGTGTAATTCGACCAAAAACAACCTTATGAATAAAATATGACCATTTAGGCCCACTTGGATTAGATTAGGACATTTATTATTATTTAATTCAAAGAAGAGTTAAAAGAGACAAAATCAAAGTTTATTTACTAAAACATTTTTAATATAGGGTTATACATAATATAAATTCGATTGTAAATATTCATTAGAAATCTAAAAAGATTTCCTACATAATGATATTTTATTTATAATTTTTAGACTTTAAATAAATTAATTTATTTATGACACAACGATGATGCAGTAATTACCCTTTTTAAGGAAATATTAACATAATTGATGTTATAAATGCTCAAATGAATGTAATTTGAGACTTTTTATGAATTCCACTAATTTTCTAGGTTACTATGATATATTAGTGTTGATTTAATCAACTTGGTTCGAACATATAATTCTGTTATGACTTTAACAAAAATCATATATCAAATAGTGTCAAAATTGACACAAAATAGTTTTTAAATCAAATATTATATTATTAATTGTTATTTTATTCCTAAAAATCTAAGGTTCGGCCAAATGACTTAGATAAGGATATATGTATTAATAATAAACAATTTGGGGTTCGTTTGGCATGTTATAGTAAGTGTATTAACCATATAGTGAAAGAAAACATAAAGACACGGTAAAAGTTAAATTATTTAACTTAGAGTTAAATCTAATTGATAAGGTTAAAATAATACCCTAAACTTGTCTAAATCTTATTGGTTGATAGGATTTCGACCCATCCCCACATTATCTCCGAAATAAGACCCTTTGGAACCATTATAAACCGATTTTGACTTTAATATAAAATAATATTTTGAGGTATTCCTAAGGTGCCCCTCTCCTCCCTTATAAAAGGACACCTCCTCCCCCTCCTCCTCACACCAAATTGAGCACTCAAGCTCGGCCAACCCCTGACATTTTCTCCTCTCCACTTCACTAGAATAATACTAGAGGTCCTGTTCTTCTTCAAAGACCAATCTTAGTTCTCTAAGTGGAGGATTCAAAGAGGCGTTCCAAAGAAGAGGTAATATCCATTACCGATCTTTTCAATTTCTTTCTTCTTCAACTTCTTATCCTTTAGTTGTTTCATGATAAAGTAATAACATCAGTATTACTTACATACTTATATGTTATTATAAATATGAAACAACCCTAATTCACCTTCTATCCATCCTACGGAAAAATGAAATCACCGCGCGTGCGTACGTACGGAATACCGTCTCCACGCCGTGGTGTAATCTATTTTTCCACCATCACTTTACAAGGATGGTTATAATGGTGTAATGAGTAACTATTTATGATTATTATAAAGTAATATTGATACTGAAATAATATATATATATACTCCAATACAGTTCCACGATCATAGGAACGATATCATCACTCGTGCGTACGTACGGAATACCGTCTCCACGATGTGATGCGACTCGTTCTACATGATCATCATTACATAGTAATTATATAAATGAATTAAATGAATAAATATGATATATGTTACACTAATACCATTCTGGATATAAGGAATCTATAACCTTAAAAAAAGAATAAGAATGTATTCGGCAAAACACGCATAAGAACAAAAGGCAATAAAGACCCGAGTAACAGGTAACAATGAAATATTACTAACAAGAAGCTAAGAATATGACCATATATGATATCATATCAATATGTATGATTCTGGAATAAGTCAATAACATTATTTAAACCATTATACAGGAGCTTCGGACACGTACAAAGCAAATCGGACCTAAGGTAAGGGAAATATCACAATCTCATTTTTATCCGAGATTGTTTATTCGTAAGTATTTACTGGGGTGTATTTTATCATCCACATCCATGTTCCCTCAATATGTAATATTATTTACATCCTTCTACAATAGTTTATATCCAATTTTACCCTTCGGTAAATTTTTAGTAAAGGATATGAAAGGAATCTTTTGTTGTTTTTCGTACGAGGTACTTTTTTGACTTTTCTGACAAAAGTACGAGAAGAATGTTTTTTTTTAACTTATACGGCATAAATGGATTTTTAAAACATTATTTACAAGAAGATTCCTTTACAAGTTTTCAAGTTTATTTTTAATCAACTTCTTTTATTTTAAAGTTGTATGACATGTTATGAAAGGAAAAATGTTTTTGAAGCAGAAAGGATATTTTCCTCACGAATGGAGTTCAAGTATTTTATCAAAATTATTTTCCATCTAAGATAATAAAAGGGTTCTGTTTTTATCCCTATTATTACATGGATTTGATTATGTTGTGATGGAAATAATTTTATGAATTCCTTTATCTTATATGATTTGTTTTATGATGTCATGATGTTTCAAGAATCCCATTTTTGTTACATGTGTTATGCGATGATGTATGATTTATGATTATGTGGCACACATAAGAAAGGATTCATTATAAGATGGGTGGGACCTATATCTCCCTCCAATGCATTGGGTAAAGATTTTATATCTCATGAGATAGACATGGCTGGAATGGTAGGTTATACCGGTTCAGTGAAACAGGACTGAAACGAGGGTTACTCGATTCAGAAAGGGACTTTGTCCACTAAGATAGTCTTGGCAATGAGTCTTGACTAACAAGAAATGATTCTCTATGATTATGTGTGAATGCCACAAAGTTTCATGTTTTAAGTTATGATTATTGTGATTACATTTCACTACCATGATTTATCCCATGTTATGAAATTATGCTCTCTTTTGCAGGTTAAGATTTCCAAAAGTTATGTTCTTATGAATATGATGTGATTGATTTTTCTTTTGTATACCCTTACTGAGCATTTGAGATCACCCTTTTTATGTTTTCTTTTCCCCAGGATATAAAGAAAGGTTTTAGGTAAAAAAAAGGGGGAAGATCTTTATGGGAGATATTGAAGATCTTTCACCACGATTAGAAGATTACGTTCCGAGTTTCCAAAGACACTAAACTATTACGATCCTTGTGTGTGTGTTTTTGTTATGTACTAAGTATTCCGCAAATGTAATGTAATGTCCATGTACGTCAAGCTTCGGGTCTCTACAGTTGGTATCAGAGGAAAGGTTTAGTCAACCTTTGGAAACTAGGATGCGAAAACGTTAGTGAGATCCCTAGAGATATTTCTAAGGTATGTCTAGGGATGCCCCTAAGGATAAGTATACGTATAGGATATAGTCCTAGAACTATGGTAAAGATATTAGATTAAACCAAAGATGATAGATATTTAAGTTACTCCCCTTTATTATGATTTTTGCATCTAACACTATTCTGTTTGGGTTTTAGAAAATGGCTGGAAACAAGATAATTCACAATAATGGAGGATATGATGGACAATGGAATGATATTCTTCATGAGCAACCAAATGAAATGGGATTTGGATGTCCAAACATCATTATTATGCCAAATCAGCAATCTCACAATATGATCAATAAAGTAAAATTTGGTAAGTTTCCTGACTCGACTAATAAGAGAAAGATGGAGTTCCATGATGATCATAGAGGAAAGAAAGTTCAATTTCCCCTATGTAAATCATGTGGGAAGAGGCATCAAGGAGAATGTTTCAAGGGAACTGGAAGATACTTTGGGTGTGGAAAAGAAGGACACAAAGCAAGTAAGTGCAAAGGAAAAGGGTCGGTTAACACCATGGATGAGGATAATGGTATTGCTACGACATCAAAAATGGTTAAGTGTTTTAAATGTGGAATGTATGGGCATTATGCAAACAAATGCCCTAAGGGAAAGACTCATGAAGAGAATCAGTATGGTCATATGGGTAGTATTTATGTGGATGATGATGAAGAGACTACAAATGATATGTGAGATGAAAGAATTTTTGAAGCTCGGTCAATGGTTTGAGAATGTAGTGGAATGATTACATGTTTATCATGTGTAATTTTGGAATAAAGAGACATCTATGGATTGTTACACTGTTGTCCTTCCTTGTGTTTTGAAAGTGTATGATTAATGTTACCAGTATCCATGAAAGGTTATTCAGATATTTTTGGAATGTAGATGATATGCGCATAATGAAGGGATAAGGAGAAAATTAAATGTTTGATAGTATTCATGAGCTCATGATTGATGTAAGGACTAAGTGATATCATGGTTTGAGTATATAGAATTTTGAGGATTTCGGTATGTGAAAAGTGTTAACTTTTAACTGAATTCAAGTTTTCACTAAGGTTCAATGGGTATTCAAGAGAGTACAAGATTAAGGCCTTTGAATGTTTGAAATGTGACCAACAAGATATATCTTATGATATATGGGGATCAACGATGGTATTAAATCTCTGGTAATCGTTTTCACTATGTTATGAGAATGGACTGCAGTATTATGGATAAGCCTAAAGATTGGAATGGATTATGTTGGACATAAGTTAGTATTGTTTAAGGATAGAAGTTTTTTCGATATTATTGATGGGATGTTATAGTAATATAGTTTTAGAAAAAGGACAACCTGCAGGACGGGCGACAACCCATCGCGTCGGACAAGGCTGTAGGAATCGAACCCACAACCGAAATGCGACTGGCCTTTATCGCCTACCACTGGCCTACAGGAAGTCCCTGTTTATTAGAAACTAGTTTTATTATATTAAGCAGTATGATATATGAAGTATAAGCCCATTTTAGGAACCATATATGATTAATCCCACTATAGATCGACTTATGTATATAAATTTTTCTAACCTTTTGAGACAGATGGAATGACCCGTCATTCTATCACATGATCTGCTAACACTTCACGAATAACAAATTCAACTTCATTTATTTAAGAGATGAAGTGGAAATTGTTAAAGGCACGAACAACAGTGAGATTGTACCAAAATAAAGTAAGTATTTATTCTAATTCAAATTCTTTAACTTTAGGGAAATGATCTTAAAAACCAAAAATGTTGTCCTAGTTCTCTTATACCTGATGAATCATATGGTACCTTAGATCATCACAAATTTATGGATTTGTGATTACTGGATTTTCCATAGCCATGTTCTCTACCACTCTCCATCAGAACATGATGGTTAGATTTCTCTTCCATATCCATATTTTCACCTATGTGGAAACCCAGTGATTAGTTTATTTGGGTAATTGTTACATTTCATACTTTAGTTTTTAAAGCCAAGTTTTGGTATTCCTTTTTACGATGTGGGTTTCTATTAAAGAAACTTTCGAATAGTAAACCATTTATAACCCCGACGAATTTCGAGGGCGAAATTCATTTTAAGGGGGGTAGAATGTAACAGCCCAAGATTTTATAAAAAAATATTCTTTTTAATTTTATTAATGTCTTGTGTTGTATGCTACACCAAAAGGAGCTTGCACAACACGCATCCTTGACTTTCCTTGCATTACACGCAATCGCAACCTTCCTCGATAGCGTGTGTGGTACGTAATACTGAGTTTCACGAAACAATGATATGCTATTAAAATATTATTAAAACTAGCTGTTATGAATAGTAATAACCACTTTTTAAATTTTAGAAATTTTATCTCTCAAAATGGACTTCATTTTTGGATTCGGAGTATCGAATTTAGCCTAAGGTGAAATTTTGGTACTTTTCGGATAACTTTCATATTCTGATGAATAGTGAAAATTACTAAATTATAATTAAAAACAACTTTTTTAATCAAAATAATTAATAGTGATAAATTATTAATTTGAGTGGTTTTAAAGTATATTTAGAATATATTTTTACGATTTAATACAATGTTGGTCATTGGATGTAATTTCACATTTAAACTAGACATAAACAAGTGTCAATCTTTTGATAGATATTGTTTCTTAAAAACACGCTATTTGTTTTAATAGCGGGATTTAATTATAAAATTAATTAATGCAACTTTTATGTTATGAATTTGGTAAAATAGACTTCATTTTTGAATTCGGAATATGAAATATAGCTTAGGATGAAATTTTGGCATTGTTCTGAAAAACATCAATTTTTGATGAATAGTGAAACTACTAAGTGGTAGGTTAAAAACTGAATTTTGCATAAAACTTAATTTTACCGCTTCTGTGAATGGAATTTCGAAAATCCGACAGACACGGTTGATATCAGTAAGTAAAATGTAGTTCAATGAGATAAAAATAATTTTTTGGTGAATAGTAACTTTTTACTTTTTTTTACCGCGGTTAATAGTAAATAGGGTAACTAAGGGTAAATATGATATTACTATTACCCTAACACATGTCCTAATTCTATTGGATAAGTTTAATTCGACCAAAAACAACCTTATGAATAAAATATGACCATTTAGGCCCACTTGGATTAGATTAGGACATTTATTATTATTTAATTCAAAGAAGAGTTAAAAGAGACAAAATCAAAGTTTATTTACTAAAACATTTTTAATATAGGGTTATACATAATATAAATTCGATTGTAAATATTCATTAGAAATCTAAAAAGATTTCCTACATAATGATATTTTATTTATAATTTTTAGACTTTAAATAAATTAATTTATTTATGACACAACGATGATGCAGTAATTACCCTTTTTAAGGAAATATTAACATAATTGATGTTATAAATGCTCAAATGAATGTAATTTGAGAATTTTTATGAATTACACTAATTTTCTAGGTTACTATGATATATTAGTGTTGATTTAATCAACTTGGTTCGAACATATAATTCTGTTATGACTTTAACAAAAATCATATATCAAATAGTGTCAAAATTGACACAAAATAGTTTTTAAATCAAATATTATTTTATTAATTGTTATTTTATTCCTAAAAATCTAAGGTTCGGCCAAATGACTTAGATAAGGATATATGTATTAATAATAAACAATTTGGGGTTCGTTTGGCATGTTATAGTAAGTGTATTAACCATATAGTGAAAGAAAACATAAAGACACGGTAAAAGTTAAATTATTTAACTTAGAGTTAAATCTAATTGATAAGGTTAAAATAATACCCTAAACTTGTCTAAATCTTATTGGTTGATAGGATTTCTACCCATCCCCACATTATCTCAGAAATGAGACCCTTTTGGAACCATTATAAACCGATTTTGACTTTAATATAAAATAATATTTTGAGGTATTCCTAAGGTGCCCCTCTCCTCCCTTATAAAAGGACACCTCCTCCCCCTCCTCCTCACACCAAATTGAGCACTCAAGCTCGGCCAACCCCTGCCATTTTCTCCTCTCCACTTCCCTAGAATAATACTAGAGGTCCTGGTCTTCTTCAAAGACCAATCTTAGTTCTCTAAGTGGAGGATTCAAAGAGGCGTTCCAAAGAAGAGGTAATATCCATTACCGATCTTTTCAATTTCTTTCTTCTTCAACTTCTTATCCTTTAGTTGTTTCATGATAAATTAATAACATCAGTATTACTTACATACTGATATGTTATGATAAATATGAAACAACCCTAATTCACCTTCTATCCATCCTACGGAAAAATGAAATCACCGCGCGTGCGTACGTACGGAATACCGTCTCCACGCTGTGGTGTAATCTATTTTTCCACCATCACTTTACAAGGATGGGTATAATGGTGTAATGAGTAACTATTTATGATTATTATAAAGTAATATTGATACTGAAATAATATATATATATACTCCAATAAAGTTCCACGATCATAGGAACGATATCATCACTCGTGCGTACGTACGGAATACCGTCTCCACGATGTGATGCGACTCGTTCTACATGATCATCATTACATAGTAATTATATAAATGAATTAAATGAATAAATATGATATATATTACACTAATACCATTCTGGATATAAGGAATCTATAACCTTAAAAAAAGAATAAGAATGTATTCGGCAAAACACGCATAAGAACAAAAGGCAATAAAGACCCGAGTAACAAGTAACAATGAAATATTACTAACAAGAAGCTAAGAATATGACCATATATGATATCATATCAATATGTATGATTCTGGAATAAGTCAATAACATTATTTAATCCATTATACAGGAGCTTTGGACACGTACAAAGCAAATCGGACCTAAGGTAAGGGAAATATCACAATCTCATTTTTATCCGAGATTGTTTATTCGTAAGTATTTACTGGGGTGTATTTTATCATCCACATCCATGTTCCCTCAATATGTAATATTATTTCCATCCTTCTACAATAGTTTATATCCAATTTTACCCTTCGGTAAATTTTTATTAAAGGATATGAAAGGAATCTTTTGTTGTTTTTCGTACGAGGCACTTTTTTGACTTTTCCGACAAAAGTACGAGAAGAATGTTTTTTTTTAACTTATACGGCATAAATGGATTTTTAAAACATTATTTCCAAGAAGCTTCCTTTACAAGTTTTCAAGTTTATTTTTAATCAACTTCTTTTATTTTAAATTTTTATGACATGTTATGAAATGAAAAATGTTTTTGAAGCAGAAAGGATATTTTCCTCACGAATGGAGTTCAAGTATTTTATCAAAATTATTTTCCATCAAAGATAATAAAAGGGTTCTATTTTTATCCCTATTATTACATGGATTTGATTATGTTGTGATGGAAATAATTTTATGAATTCCTTTATCTTATATGATTTGTTTTATGATGTCATGATGTTTCAAGAATCCCATTTTTGTTACATGTGTTATGCGATGATGTATGATTTATGATTATGTGGAACACATAAGAAAGGATTCATTATAAGATGGGTGGGACCTATATCTCCCTCCAATGCATTGGGTAAAGATTTTATATCTCATGAGATAGACATGGCTGGAATGGTAGGTTATACCGGTTCAGTGAAACAGGACTGAAACGAGGGTTACTCGATTCAGAAAGGGACTTTGTCCACTAAGATAGTCTTGGAAACGAGTCTTGACTAACAAGAAATGATTCTCTATGATTATGTGTGAATGCCACAAAGTTTCATGTTTTAAGTTATGATTATTGTGATTACATTTCACTACCATGATTTATCCCATGTTATGAAATTATGCTCTCTTTTGCAGGTTAAGATTTCCAAAAGTTATGTTCTTATGAATATGATGTGATTGATTTTTCTTTTGTATACCCTTACTGAGCATTTGAGCTCACCCTTTTTATGTTTTCTTTTCCCCAGGATATAAAGAAAGGTTTTAGGTAAAAAAAAGGGGAAGATCTTTATGGGAGATATTGAAGATCTTTCACCACGATTAGAAGATTACGTTCCGAGTTTCCAAAGACACTAAACTATTAAGATCCTTGTGTGTGTGTTTTTGTTATGTACTAAGTATTCCGCAAATGTAATGTAATGTCCATGTACGTCAAGATACGGGTCTCTACATGTTTTGGTAGGTTTTAAATCCCCATTGGATTCTATGTTATCCCAACGAAGGATTATGATAATTTTATGAAAAAATTGTCTTTTAAAAACAAAAAACATGGCTATTTTATTATAATATATGGTGTGGAGTAGTCAATGTGGAAACTCTTTCCTAATGGGAAACCTTGAACTTTTTTATTAAGGAAGGTTATTTCATGTCAAACCTTTATAATTATGACTTATCACACCACATCATGGTTTTATCTAGCTACATCATGGTTATCTTATGAAAATCACATTTTTATATTGAACTTCAGTATATTTTTGATAAATTATAGTAATGAATTATCATATTTATGATGAATATTTTTTAGAAATTCTTTCATTACTTATGAAATTTTAGACCCGGTTCACTCCTAGCTAACTGAACCCAGTTGGCCACATGTCCTCAAGAACACTTATCTATATGTTAGAATATACCAACTAACAGTAAGGGTCTAGGGTGTGTGTCTCTAGGGATACTATGCCCTCTTGTCATATTATATCACTGGTGGATAATAATAAATGAATAAACATCATAAATGGATAAAAATAGTAAACAATAATATTAGAATAGATAAACAAATATATAAGATAAATAGAATAAACAATAATAATCATCACTATATACAAAATGATGTCAATGTCATAATTCTATATAAAAAGGAACATGCATACATAGTAACAGGAACATATACAATACATGTATCTCAAAAAGAAAAAATAAAAAACTATCTATAATAGCATCACGATCCTAATATTTTTCCTATGCTCAAAACTCTCGTGATATAAGTAAATCAAGCATCGAAGACTAGTAACTTTCCCTTGTCCCTACTTGCATCCATAAAATCTATCCAAGTACCAATCAGTGGCCTAAAAAGGGTGTGAGATTTACTCAGTAGGTCGCCACCTATGGTGTCTATAAAAATATAGTATGTGAGTATAAATGTAACACTGTATGGGTATAATAATAATCAATGGAAACAAAATCATGAAATAATCATCATTTTAGGCTCGGACTCCTCATGGGATGACCAACCGACCATACCTATTGTGGCCTAATCCATATGTGTTGAAACATGTGTCTTTTAAATTATTAGGGTCTAAATAATATAAACAATGTGACCAAGTATAATAAATAATATTGAAGGACTCAAGGCGTAACCAAGGCATCCAAGTAGAAATTATAGTAAAGTAGGAACCAGGTTGAAACCACAACATCATTAACCTTATAAGTTTGATCCAGCACATAACTAATAATTGTGTAGCCAAGTTATTGGGTCTAAGTGTGATCCAAGGGGTAAAACTAAGTAATTATATTGGAAAAGTGTATAACCGAGTCCATGGAACATGTCCACAGTAAATATCTAGCTACGCATGACTAGAGACCAAGGAGATAATCCAAGTTGTCGTGTGTCCTAGGACATCAAGATAAATCCAAGGAGTGTATCCAAGGAATTATAATTCCAGATATGAATCGAATGAATCATCTGTACTATGCTAATACATTCACATATTAATTATACAAAGACAAAATTATAATATGGGTATCTCCCTTAGAAACCAGCTTAATGAATCTGGGTGGCATCCTCTGAGCGCTTAAGGAATCCCTTGGGAATCCAAGGCTATCTCAAGTCTGACCACTCCCTTAATAGGGAAAAGTCCCATAGTGGAAATAAGAACCTTAAATTTATAAAATTACTAAATTCCATGTTATAACCATTCTATTTTACTATTTTCATTTAATTTAAGTCATTCCACTTTCATTCATAAATTAAAATGGTCAAAGTATTTTTTATACCATTTAACATTTCATTAAAAATTAATAAGATCCAAGTAAAGCATACATTCCCAATTATATTGTATAATTGCACCTAATTAAATTAATTATATACATTGTGGAAGCTAAACCAAACACACCAATGGGAATTTCGGTTAATGATATTCAAAGGTTCACATGGTCATATACATGGCACTCCTAGGGGTGGCTCATATTGAGATCATTAACCACCAATAAGGTGCATTAATTAGGGAGTTTATGTGTCAAATTAGGAAATTTTATTTTAGATGTGATGCATAGGTAAATACAATGTGTGTCACAATAGTGAAAAATAAATACAATGATACTTGAATTAAATTTATATACCAACCACCTTATAGAAGTTTAAAAACTCATATCCATTGTCAGCTTTTTATTTGGGATAGAATAGAATAAAATAGATAAATTGAAAAATAACTTGAAAAATAGGGAATATTATATATCATAGAAAATGTTTTGAAGGTTTCAATATTAACTAAGAAAATAATGTAATGTATTGAATCACTTAGTTATGGATAACCAACATGATTAACGACAGTCCAATTGGAGTCTGATTGAAGGAGGAGCTTCAATGTCTCGGTAGAGGTGCATGAGTGATCCAACAATGGAGGGGTACTAAACATAGATAAGAAGAAAATAAGTGTTAAATATATAAATAAAGAGGATGAAAATGGGTAATATTACCCATTTAAAAGATGGAACATAGTTTGGACACACTGTTTGGCCAAACTATATGCTAACCATGTGGGATTACTGCCTTTGGGGCACTACCCATGCGGGCTTGATGCACAATTTAAAAAATCATGCATATCCCATGAAAATCCCCTCTACATTAGGTTTTTATTTTTCTTTCACATCCATTTGGCCTCCCTCACATGTTTTATTAAATCTTTATCCTATATATATGGGTTTCACGATTCAGTCGCATGGTTACTAATAACTATTTACCAACCGTTCTCCTCATATAGATTCTCTAAAAACTTGATCTTTAGGCTCTAAACAAGATATGGATTCTCCTAAACCCTTCCTTAAAACTTTAAGAACATTCATTTCAAGAATAAAAGAGATTTAAAATAAAATTAAAGGGCTTATACCACAAGATAAAATCATGGAAATTATAGCCTCCCCCACATAAGACAACTTTTCCCTATGTTTCCTTTTTGAGGGTGGTAATGAATCATCTAAGAACAACATCTTCCATTGATCATGTACATAAGCCACTCTCTCACATGCCATATCTTTTACCTATCCATGCTACTATAGCACCTGAACTAAAATAACTAACCTGAATTGAAGAGACTTTGTGATTCAATCAACAGTAATAATTAGATACTCCTCATAAGAAGAATCAACCTCCAAAATGATATATCCATGATCAAATGTATTATATGGGTCAAATTGATAATGGTGAAGCTAAGATATATGGAATACACTATTCATGGATAAATTCCTCTTAGTAATAGTTATCTTATAGGCTACTGGCCTGACTCTCTCCAATATCTCCATAGTCCTAACATAACGAGGTGATAGCTTCCCTAAATTCGGAATCTGTATATGCCCCAGTCTAGGTGACACACGTTAGAAGACCCAATCCCTGACCTCAAAATCTAGAGGTCATCGATGGAGATCAGAATAATACATCTTCTTATACTGAGCTTAATCCATTCACTTTCTGATAAACTATACCTTCTATGATGTATCCTGAACTAGATGAGTTCCCATTGGCACTACCTCTCCTATTTATAACCAGCACAAGGGTGAACAACATGGTGTATCATATAAAGACTAATAAGGATCCATCTGTATAGTCTCCTGAAATCTCATATTATAATCATAATTGGCTAAATGTATGTGTTTTTTCCAAGAACATTTTAAATCGAGTACTCATGTCATAATCATATTCTCTAACACCTAAATTTTAGGCGCATATAGCCCATCGATCTATGGGTGATAGCTTATACTTAGAAGTACCTATGAACCCAGTGACCTATACAACCCCTACCAGAATTGAGAAGTGAACCAATCATATCTATCTGATATGATGGTACATGGAACCTTGAAAAGGTGTATAATATTATAAACATGTATCCTTGTAAGATCATCCACTGAAATGGTCTCCTTGATAGGTAAAAATTGATTTGTCTTTGTTATCCTATTGATAATCACCCATATTTCATCACTAGATTGAGGGGATATTCGTAATACAGTTACAAAATACATGGTGAAACCATCTCATTTCCACACCAGAATAGGAAGAGGCTATAAAATCCTTGATAGTAACCATTGATCTACCATCAAGTTCTAATAGGTGGAACACCTAGTGACAAATTCATCTATCTATCTTTTTATTAATGACCAACAATATTAGTGAGGGGAAGTAATGGTATATCTTGGTAATCCCGGGGTGAACCTCCCAACTAGAATCATGTGATTCTCATATAAATTCCTCTCACACATCTTTAGGAACCTAGATGCATCCATGGATATGTAATATCTCATCTCCATCAATGATCCAACCCAATAGAGGGTCCTAACCTGAAATACTCTCCCTTATAACTAAGACCTTGAGTTTTAAAATTTTCCTCATCTCCACTCTATCCATACATGAATAGGTCACTAATAAAGCTATAAGGAAAGGTTGTTTGTGATGCTCCTAGACCTCTATGTGTATCTCAAAAAATATATCCATTAACTACCAATCACTATTGGCCTCATAAAATACTTGTTTCTGAGTCCTCAATCTTAGATCATCATCCATATCATTTTCTTTCCCAGGTCTATATACAATATCAAAATCAAAGGACTTCAGGTATTCAACCAACCTTCACTATCTGTGACTCAATTCATAGTATATAGAGATGTATTTAAGGATTTTTTGGTCCATATACACCATAAAACACTCTCCCGACAAGTAATTCCTCCAACAACATAATGTGCGTAATATAACTTCTAACTCAAGGTTTTTCATTCGGTAATTATAATCATGAGGCCTCAACTGATGATACTCATATGATACAACATGATTTTTTTGAATCAAGACTACTCCTAGCCCGATACCCAACTAATCATAATAAACTATATATCTTCTAACTAAACCTAGTAGAATCAGGATTTGTGTTAAAGTAAACCATCCTTTAAACTCTAGAAATGCTATTTTGAAGGATTCGAACCATATAAACTTAACACCATTTTTTAGTAAATATTGTAATAGGTTATTCTAAATGTAAAAAGTTATAAATAAATCATCTATAATAGTTATTTAACCCCAATAAAAACTATATATCAAAAAACATTGTTGGTTTCTCTCATGAAATATTGGATCTCACCTTCTATGGGTCAACAAATATCATATCCCTTGAGATGATGTGACCTTGGAAGTGAACCTTGCCAATCCAAAAGTGGAATTTAGTGCTATTATCTTATAACTAGAGATATATCAGTGTATTTAGTGATATCCTAATATGATTGGAATAGTCATGTAGAGTATAATAATATAATAATATTTAATCTACAAATACTACCACAAATGAATCGAGATATGGGTGGAAAACCCGATTCATCAGAGCTATGAAAATAATGGGTCCGTTCTTCAAAGAAAAAAAGTATAACCAGATACATATAAAGGCTATATCTACTTTGAAACATTGTATGAGGTACGTATAAAGGCCTAAGTTACACATGATAATATTTTAACCTCAAATTTATCTTTGAAAAAAACTTGAGCT
Source organism: Viscum album (assembly GCA_963277665.1). Taxonomy (NCBI): domain Eukaryota; kingdom Viridiplantae; phylum Streptophyta; class Magnoliopsida; order Santalales; family Viscaceae; genus Viscum; species Viscum album. The sequence continues at coordinate 1,347,831,734 of OY728127.1, read as the reverse complement.
CCTCAGAGCTGGTTGATGGGGCCTTATATACAGGTTATGGGATACCAGTTCTTACAAGTGAGGTGATAAAATTTCTAGTAATCTAAAAAAATCATGAGGGTCTCATCCACCATCTTGGAGAAAAGCATAGGATAACCCCAAGGATAATTACTAGGTTGTATAAAACTCTTATCTTCTAATTCCTCTAACTATATCTTGAGATCCTGATGCTCAGTAGGTTCTATCCTGTAAGGAAGGATGGATACTAGTGCTACTCCTTGAACTAAAATAATAGTAAACCCTATCTATATTGGGAGTTAGTACATAAAATTCATCAAGAAATAAATATCTTAATCTATCTACTATATAAAGGAAAACAACCCGATGCATACTCTTATCATTCATAAAGAGAATAATAATTTAGGTTGTCACTCCGTCCATCCCACGATGCTCGGGTCCATCTCAACTTTCCTATACATTATATTCACCCTTATACACATAGCTACTACCCTCACGTGATGATAAGGACACCCTAAAATGATAAAATTCAATATGGTCATGATATGTAACCAACCATTCCATCCCTAGAATGATATCGAATCTCATCATCTCAAGGCTGAAGAGGTCCCATAGGAATCGATAACCACCAATATCAAGCGATACTCTTTGCATTGGCATACACTTTCTAGTCAAATTCCAAATGGATTATTAAGTTTCATAAAGCCATAGAAAAAAATGAATCTTGATCCCAAGTATTTCTATGATAGTCACAGAGATAAAATAATGTGAAGTTCCTATATCAAAAAGGTTAGATACTATAGTAGAGACTATCAAGATCATACCACGTACTATAGATAGCATGACACATCGTTCCTTAAGCATAGGATGTATTGTGTTTATTTTTATTGATCCATGCCCCTAATCTACAACCTGGATACCCAGAGAAGGTCAACTCATCTAGTAATTCATATCTTAAGTGAATCTTCCTTGACCATGTCCACAGTCACATCCTGTACGACCAGTGTCAGTTCATCTCCCATCCTGGCATGGGGCTACCAATCCTTCTCTAGAAGGAAAATCTAGTGAATATCCTCTTTAAATATGAATAGATGGAATGATCCATAAAAACCTATAAATATTCTCTATTCTGATGTAGGGTCATCACTCAACTATATCTTGTTCATACTGAGACTTTATGTGACCTTGTCATCCACAATGATGGCTTATTAGAGAACTATAAGTGCAAATACTCAGGATGTAACTTCTCTATCAAGAACCCTACAAAAAAATTCAAACCATTAGATGAAATACTTACCTTCTTTGATGTTGAACCATTATTCCCTATACAATTATCTTCCCTCAAATTATTCTCAGTGATTAGGGCCTAGTTTATGATTCCTAAAATGGTAATTAGACAAAATACATTTACCTAAGACTAGATATCATATCTAAGCCCATCCTCAAAATGCCTCACTCTTGAAGTCTCATCGTCGGTGAAAAACGGTGAAAAAAATAGAATCCATGTAAAGAGATATGAATAATCCATAACTGATAGGGATCCTTTCCCTAGATTCATAAATTCCCTATTTCATTCATCCCTCATCATATCTAGAAAGAAATAGTCATAAAATGAAGCCTAGAAGTCTCACCAGACCATATCTTGATAATGGCCTTCCAGGGTAATGATGTCCTTCCAATTCTTTTCAAACTCATGAATCATGTAATTGGTGAGCTTGACTCTCCTCCCTGGAGGTTTCTCTATATTATCAATGATAGAAATTATGGCCTCAAGCCATATCTCTTCAACCTATGGACCGCCATCACCCAAAAAATTAAGTTCATGTTTCTACTATAATTCTCAAATCGGCTCTTTCATAGTAGGGGTAGTTCATGGGGATCCCTATATAGTCTATATAATCCATATGAAACCCTCTATAAACTAGGAATATACTCCCATGTTAGTTATAATAGGAGGTTTCATAGGTGGCACTACTGGTGGGTTAGGTCCCACCACCTTAGGATCATGGTTATCACCACATTCCTGGAGTTTAACTCAATGCCATCATGGATGAATCAGTCTACAATTACTAAGAACATGAAACCTTCTTGGCACTCAACTTGAGGATATACTCTTTATAGTTTTAAAATGGTACTACATGTAACTGAAACCTAGATTTTATGATGATTAAATATGATGGATCACCATTCCCAATTTATAGAGGCATAAACACTCTTTAAATTCTAACTGGCATGTAATTTCAAGCAACTAACATTTCAACTCATTCAACCAATGGACTTTGTCTTAAACACACTATAATTGTCTAATTAAGGTACTACCACCATGATATATGGGAAAACACAATTTAGGTTGATGTAGAGACTTTAATTAATCCAATTATTTTATCCCTATAAGAAATGTTAGCATAATTAGAATACAAATTTCAAGGAACTAAGAAAATTTTTCATGTGATGTACATAGTAAAATAGATATTCCATGGAATTTTCATGACATGATAATCCTTAAGTTCCTATAATGATGAATTAAACACTACCTCCTTTCCATGTATGGCCAAGGATAAAGATAAAATCCACAATAGTAAAAAATTTACAATTCATGTGTGTTAATAAAAAGTAAAATTATTGAAAATGTAATATGAATAATCTAGAACATCAAATACCATCCCATTCAATTTATCTTTTTCCTTATATGTGGATTAGCTAATCCCAAGAGCAGCATCATTACCAAATTTCAACATTTCATATTCTCCTATCTAAACATTCCCTTGCAGGAAGACAAGAAAAATATCTATGATTACACTTTGTGACACCCCAAACCCAGTTCACTCCTAAGTAACTAAAATTGGTTCTCCAAATAGCCTCAAATGCACCTCTTCATATACCAAAGGATTTCGAATAGCAGTAAATGACTAGGGTGTGTTTGTGGGGATATTATGCCCTATAGATAGAGTGTAGCATAGTAGGATAATAATAAATGAATAAAAAATGAAATAGATAACAATGATCAACTATAAAATCTAAATATATAAACATAGAAATAAGATAAATATACTGACCAATAATAATCAAAATTGTATAAAAAATGATGTAAATATCAGGACGTTATACAAAAAGGAATAGTCGTACATGGAAACAAGCATAAATACAATACATGTATCTGAAAAGGAAGAAGGGACAAACTATCTCCAATATCATCATGATCCTAAGTTTGGTATTTTCTCTAAGATCCCATGATATAATAAAATCAAGCATCCAAGACTGGGTTCTTACCCTTGTCCCAACCTACATCCATGAAATTTGCACGAGTACCAATCAGTAGGTTAAATAAGGTGTGAGATATACTTAGTTGGACACCACAAATGGTGTATATAAAAATCCATTCTGTGAGTATAAATTTAATATTGTGTAGTTATGATAATAATTAGTGGAAACAAAATATGGTAATAATAATCATGTCGGTCCCAGAATCTTCATGGGATTCCCAGTCGATCATAACTTCTTCGGCCTAAGATAAATGTGTCTGAACAGGGATCCTATAAATATTCTGGGTCTAAATAATATAACCAAGGAGACTAAGTATAAGAAATAATAATATAGGACCCAAAGTGTAACCAATCTTTTTAGGTGGACATAATAGTAATGTAGGACCCTAGGTTAAACTATAGTGTCCTTGACTTTAAAAGGTCAAGCCAGATCATAATGAATAATTGCATAGCCTGGCTATAGGGTCTAAGTCTAATACAAGGGGTAAACCTGAATGATTCCACTGGAAAGGTGTCTAATCAAGTCCATGGAATACATCCACAGAAAATCTTAGGTCAAGCATGACTAGAACCCAATGAGATAATCCAAGGCAGTGTGTGTCCAAGGACATCAAGTTACATCCAAGGAGTGTATCCAAGGAATTCTAAGTTTTGGATATTAATCGAGTGAATTTTTAGTACTACACTAAAGAATTTACAAATTAATAAGACAAATACTAAATTATAAGGTGGGTATCTACCTTGGAAGATGGATCAATGAATTAGGGTGGCAACCTATAAATGCTCAAAGAATTCCCTTAGGAATCAAAGTCTGGCTCAATTCAGACCATTCTTTAATAGGAAAAATATCCATAGTGGAAATAATCACCTTATATTTATAAAATAACCAAATTTAATGTGATAACAATACCAATTTACTATTTTCATTCAACTTAATACATTCCCTATTCATTTATAATTGAAAATGGTAAAAGGAGATGTCATACCATTTAACATTTTATGGAAAATTAATAAGATCCATGTGAAACATACTTTCCCAAATATAAATTATTGGTTCATCTATTTAAATTAATTAAATCCATTTTGGAAGCCGAAGCAAACACACCAATGGTTTTTTTGGTTAATGATATGAAAAGGGTTACATAGGAATATACATGTCACTCCTAGTGGGTGGCAGAGATCATTGACCACCATTGATAGAAGGGGTATATTAGGGAATTTAGGTGTTAAAATAGGAAAAATATGTAATGAAATTTAATTTAAGGGGTAACATGTGAGTAATTCTTGTGGGCGGCATAATGGTGAAAAATATAGACAACAAAACTAGATGTAAAGTTATAGAACAGATACCGTTTGGTGGTTGATGAGCCTTAATTTAGGATCATATTTTATTTGGCCTAGAATGGAAGAAAATGGGGAAATAAACAAATACCTTTAAAATAAATCATATTACCTCACCTATAAATAATTCCAAAGATGGTGAAATAAACTAAGAAAATAAGTTAACATATTGAAGCACTTATTTATGGTTAACTAACGTGATAGATGGTGGTCCGATTAGAGTTTGATTGAAGGAGGAGCTTCAATGCCTCGGTAGAGGTGGAGGAGAGATCCAATAAAGGAGGGGTTTTATATGTGGAGAAGAAGAAAAATAGGGGTTAAAAGATAAAAAGTAAGGGGGGAAGGGTAATTTTACCCATTTTAAATGGGGAGCACAGTTTGGCCACACAGTTTGCTCAAACTATTCTCCAACCGTGTGGGGTTACTACATAAGTGGCACTACCTATGTGGTCTAGGCGCACAATATGACATACTATTAATATCTTGTGCAGATCCCCTCTACAATAGGTCTATAGTTTTTTACAATACCATGCACTCTCTATATCATGTTTTATCAAATTTTCCTCCTTTATATATGGTTCTCACTTTTGATTCACAAGGTTATATCCAATCATGCTCCAACTTTGTACCTCATATGGATTCTCCAAAAACAAGATCTATAGGCTCTAAACAAGTCCCAGACTCTCAGGAACCCTTAGAACATTGATTACTTTCATTTGAAGAAAATAATAGATTTAAACTGAAATTAAAGGGATCATTCCTAAAGATAAAATTCAGCATCTTACATGCATGTTTTTATCAAACCATTACATGGATTAATAATATTTTCAAAACCATTATTTTTTACCTTATAAGAATCATGGTTTGGAGACCTTTTTGAACCAATGCCATTTAAAAAAACACATCATTATTCAAGAAAATCATACTTTCCCAATTTCTTCATTTATTTAAATAAAAATCCCAATGAGATAAATGAGGTTATTATGCCACTAAAGGGTTTTTTAGGGGACACCACTTATCCAAATATTGTAGAAATTATCAAAAGACATTTCTGGAAAAAGGATATTTTCATTCATTTGGTCTAAATAAAATAAATGAATAATGGGTACCTTTCTCTATTGATCTAAATATTCCTTTTTCTTCCAAACAAGCTTGATAAATATCACTAAGAATTATCTAATAGATAATTTCCTTCTAAGCTATCTATGGGTATGTAAATATCCTAACCATTAGAAAGGATATTTTTTAATCCAAATTATTCTAGAACCTTGGTTAAAGAATTAAAGTAAACGAGATCTTTGGTGTGCCTCGGTTCATGGAGTGTTATCACATTTTCCAATGGAAATAAAGTGAAACCACTTGCACAAGGATTGAACATCCTTTCATATCCACTAAGTATGATCCTTGGAACTCAAATATTTAAAAATCATTAATTTAATGTTTCTCAAAAAATTTAATAGCTCTATACTCATAATGATTATTCAACATTTAAACAATAAATATATATCCAAACTCCTAAAATAATCATAACTTGATGATCAAACCAAATATGAAAATTATGGTAGGAGAAAGAGTATGAGTCATCCATTATCATATAATACATACACTACCATAGATAAAACCATATTGCAGTGACCTTCACCAAGTCATGGTTTACACTAGTTCAAACCATGGTGTGGTTTAATCCACTATATATTGATTTACCTTTAGTATATATATCTAATATATCTCTTTTTCATAATCATTGAAATGGTTTTATTCTATTTCATAGCTAGTGTTATGTTTATTTTGGTGTCTTTGTTATTCCCTCTCCTCATATCTGCATCTTATCATGGGTTACGATATCAGTTGTATCCAGTTATAAAATCTTCAATCTTAACATAATCAATGACCAATCCTCACTTACATGTTGAGTAAAAATTCTATTTTTCACCTAAGTGACATTTAAAATCATTCTTTTTCACTTTGACTACATTTAAATTACATTTAAAAACACCCACAATCACTTCAAGTGGATTTTTGTTTTTTATAGTCACATTGGAATGTTCACAGTCAACGTAACTCTTTTGCACATCCAAGCATCCTATTTAAAATTAAACCTCATGGTTGACTAGACTCTTCTCCATAGTCCATTATTCAGTTCAAAAAATACAAATTCATGTCTAATTTTGAGTAAATAACACGGTTAATTGTATACGTCATTTTCTTAGAAATTTAAACTCGCCCATAACTTCATCTACAAAAATAAATGTGGGTGAAATATGGTAAATTAATTTCAATAAAACACTAAAATAATATTTAATTTTATTATAATATATAATTAAATAAAATAAACAATGAATATAAAATAAAAAAACATTTTGAAAATGTGTTAAATTATTTATTATTGTGAATATTATGTGATTTTAATATAATGAATTACCTATGAAAATAATCAAAAAAATAAACTTTATTAATTCCCTTGAACTATTCCTTTTCACTCTTTGGAAAATTTAAAAAATTAATCAAGTGAATATGAATACCCATACTAAATTTAGATACACAAGTCCTTATGAATGAACTATATTAATAATTAATTATGAAAAATATCATGTTTCCCATATGACTAATTACCTTACTTATCTTTCATTTCCCTCATCTGTTTCAAATTTTAATTAATATTTATTCTCACTTATGACTTACTTATTTTACCATTCACTCACATATTTAATTAATATTCATTAAGAGGACCAATAAAATATAATTTAAATTGAATTTAGAACCTTTATTACCAAAACTGATTATGAAACCCCATACTCTCCCCATTACAAATGTACTACCTCCTAATTGGATGTTAGGAAATATGTCCCCATACATACACACACACTTTGCTTAAAATTTAATCATGTTAAATACTAATATATTGAAAGGAAAATAAAATTAATCTTGAAAAATTGTTAATAGGTTATCCATGGTTGCTAAGGGGTTAAAAGGGGGTAAAATATTATTGTTATCTTTACGGGATTATAGAGACTTAAAATAAATAATGACCTCAATCATATTAAGGAGACTTGAAACATATTATTTTAAAAGACAAACAAGATATGGTCATTCTACCAACATATCCCAATTCTCTCTAGAAATAGGGAATTAAACATATTTATCAATGGGGTTCAAAATACCACCATGAAATGGGAGTTAAAAAATTATACAGTCACTTATGGAATAAATTAAATTCATTAGTCAACTTATACAAATTTCATATAAATAAAATCATAAAAATGAAAAACACTAGAAGTCACTTAAACTATTGATTTCAAATTTAAACAATATCTTGTTGATGGAAAAGTATTCAAATTTATTAGGTTAATTTAATCTAAAAAGTTTATTTTCATTTTCATTTGTTTCTGAAAATCATTATAAAAACACCCTAAATGACAAAAATAAAATACTAATATATATTAATACCCTCTTCTACACTTATTTATTTCATTTTCCTCAATATTTCTCATACATATTTTCAATTTTTAATAGATTTAACGATAACATAGTAATAAACAAATTTAATGGAATGAGATAACTTGGTGATTATTTCATGGGGTTTCTTATAAAAGTTAACTCCTTTTCATAAGGATTTATTATAAGAATACAAAAAATGTATATTATTTATATAGGTAAAAACATAAAATATGTAAAATAAATAAATGAAAATAAATAAAAACAAATCATGGGTTTCCTCCTAAGAAGTGTTGTATTTACTATTTATAATTAGATAGTGTTGTTAACTATTCATAATTATATGGAGGAAGTTGCATCTTTGATTTAAACCACCACATCGTGTTTTATAAAAAACTATAGAAAAATATATCTTTATGGAATTCATGATTCCCAAATAAATATATATCAACATCTCATATAATGTTATGCATGTACTCTATAGAAAGTGAAATAATGTATGGGTCCTCCTTATTTTCAACTTAATGAACTATACCAACCATTGAGTGTTTCTTATTATACCATAAAGTTGATTTTTTTCTAATAAATTTTGATTAATTAATTCTCTATAAATTTCCTGCTCAGCATCATCTTCCTCTTATACCACACAGAGTATTAAATAAAATTCCTCCATATTCTCTTTAAAATAGACCACCTATTTTATAATCACTTGTTTATTAAAACAAAGCATAAAATTGGATGAGTTTTAACTATCAGAATAATGGGGTATTTTTTACATTTTAGTTTTTGAAAATTGTAAATAAAATGATTTCAGGTAAATGTTATCTTCCTCAAATTTATTGGTTGATATATATATATATTCTTACACAACTTATAGAAATTAAGTTGCTATGGTATTTGGATATAAATCATCTTTTTTCAATATTTATTTAAAATAAACCACATTTTATGGGGTCTCTTTTTTTTCCTTATATTATAAAGATCATAAAATAGTTATGTTGATTTTATAATATAAAAATTTAGAAGATCAATTAGCATTTCAAGTTGAGAAAATTATAACCGACATAAACCTAGAGTTGTTAGATCTCCCTCAAATTCCATATCTAGTGTATTATTATTATCACACAATGCTTCTAGAAGGTATCTAGTAAGGTTGTGTAGTAAAGGATTTTATAATGTTTTCTCCACCACAATAAAAACCTCACAAAAGTTTAGAGGCATAACTTACTCTTCATTTGGTTGTCATGAATGATGTGAACAACATCATATCATCTATTAGATGACTTTAAAATTTTTTGTTACTTTAGATATTACCTCACATATCATATATTATTATCTTTATAATTTTGTTTTCTAGAGCCTAGTATGTTGGTATCTCAAAATATACTTCAACAATTCGTTAGTATATATATATTTATCATTGTAATTGGGGAGGTTAATATTATTATTTAAATTTCCTTTTTTTGTCCAAATATTTAATGGAGGTTTTAAAACTTTCCCCGTACATAATTGTATAATTATTTTTTGGGTACTTCTCCCTATGAAATTATTTAACATATCTAAATTTTTCCTATTTCAATGTATAATAAAAAATTTCATTGTATTGTTTTACTAACATACATCTATCTATAAAAGTGTGTCCAATCAATTTAATTTTTCGTAATAAATTCATCCATTGAGTTGTTTGAAATATACTAGTTCAGAAATTAAAATAAAATGAACGAAAGGAACAAGATAAAGAAAAATAATCAATCAATGAAAACTAAGTTAAAATGGTTGGCCTCTCTGGTACCAATGTTAATTTTTTTATTGGATTTTTGTATCCTCATTTTTAGTTGTTGGCTAATGGATTAGCTTAAACTTAGTTTTCTAAGGATGAATATTTTTTAAGGAGAGTAGATTTGTAAAGATTAATTTTTATATAAGAGGGAAAGATTTGGATTTAGTTGGGATATTTCATTATGAGTGGTGTTTTTTAGTATTGGGAGTTTATAGGAGACATTTGGAGGTGTTTCAAGCTATTAAAAAGGGGTTTTTGGGTGATTTTTGTAGACAGATCAGGGTAAAATGGGGAAACAAGGGGAAATGAAAGGTCGATTTCATGGTTTAAGAGATAGTTCAATATGACCATGAATCCAAGATTTTTCTAATGGGTAAAATTCATGGTCTCTTGAATAGTTTGGGAGATCATGCATTTGGATCATAAATTTTTTCAAATGTGCCCAAACATGTTTCATTTTTATCCAAAAACATCTGTGTCTCCCTCATTTTGTAACACGCAAGGGATAGGCCTTTATTGGGTGATTGTTTTAAATGTTTAGGGTAATTTATTACCATATAATTCTAATAGATATGAGAAAATTCTCTCTCCTATTTTTCTTTATCTTATTAGGTTCCTCTAATTTTGTTGTCCATAACTAGGGATTTTGGTAAATGAGATCAATCATGGCATGGAGAAACCCTCTCAATAGGTAGTGATTCTACATGTGGAGTCCAATAGAATTTTATTGGGGTTGACTGCATCATCGATCAAAATCATTATGCTTCCTGGAAATATTTTGTTTAATTATCTTGGATTTAGGATATCTAATTTTTTAGTTTGAAATTATTCTTGGGTCATTTGAGTTCAAACATAGATTAAGGGTGTGTAGTTTATGGATTTAGCATAAGCGTGAGATGATCATTATCAACTCTTATTTTTGTCATGATCTATGATTAATCCAGGATTTATATGATGATAAATTTCATAATAAATGGAATTGAATCAAATAATATATACAATGGATACACTGTGGAACCAAATCTCAGGATCATCACATATTATTTATAATTAACTTATTAAATTAAATAATTACCTTAAGATAAATTCTTTCTTTGTTGATGGATCTTCTAGTGTCTATACATTGTATTGTCATTGCATTTTAGGAATCGAGAGTAGATTCTCTCTAGTGGTTATCCACACATGTTCCACGAACCTTTGAATGTCATTGTTGGAAACTTCAGGTTCTAGCACGATAGATCTTAATGCTTACATCATTCACATTTGATTACCCCAAGAACCGCTTTAAGGAAGGGTTCTCTTCAATCTCTCAAGACATCAGAGTGGTGGTAGAGGGTGATCTCTATTCATTCTTGATAAATTTCTTAAAGAGAGAGCTCTCTAGGGATTTGAGAGGATTATCTCTAGATCTCATTATGCACAACACAAATAAATTATAACTCTTAAGAAAATAATATAATTCGGTTTATATACCACTAGGGTTAGAAAATAATAATTGAACATGTTCCCTTATTATTTCCGTAATCCTTATAGAAACCCCATTCCTATAATATTAATATTATTATTATTTTTTGACATATACTAAATTCATGAATTAAATTAAATATTATTTATTCAAATAATATTCAATATATATTATTTCTGATCGGACCATTAATTTTGATCTATCATTCCTTAGTAATAATTATTGATCCATGAAAAATGACTAATTAATTAATAAATAAATATCACTACATTATTCTCTAATAAATAAATAAATATGATATTCGCTAAATATAAAATAAATATTTATTAAATATTCTTCTCACATAATATTCTCTTGAATAACCAGTGATGGAATATATGTGATCAAGAAAAAATGAATAATTATTAAACAACATGCAGGAATAATATTTATTAAACTTATTAAATAATTAATAATAATATATTATTTAACTAAGATTCTAGATACACTTAGTGTGTGCCCTTATAGGACTCTTTCTCATTAAAATTAGGCGAAGTAACCTAATGTTCAAGGTTAGCATCTAGAAACACACCAGGGCCCCCATATAGAAATAAGTTAATGTCACAATGAAATAATACCTCATTAGGATGATTACTATGTAATATAATCTTTTTATCATGATATATATAATCAATAAAGTTTCAGGTTGGTGTCATCAACCTATGTTATTAATGTATCTTTCTTTGACTTTTTGTAAATCAAACTTTCCTATAGAACATAATGGCCAAGGTTTATTTAGGCTACATCATTTCCATCAATGGGCCTAATATATCAACTTCCATTAAATAATTGAGGGGGGAAATCCTTTCTTGAATTATTCATTAATGAAATATTACTTGTGATTCACCCAATGTATCCTACCTCATCAAAAACATTTTTCATCGCAGCTTTCATCAATACATCAAAGTTAAAAACTTATAATACTCATTAATAATAATATTAATTTATAAGTATCAATACACACATCCGCATATAGAAACATCCAATGAAACATACAAATGTGGATTTCTTACTGGAGGGTCTCATTATCATAATATCCAACATCTGATATTTTCAAGGGCATGCACCTTGAGAAGGTTCCTCAAAGTCCTATAAGTCTCCACCCCTAATAACCTATCTCATTTGTCTCCCTAAAATGATTTCATCTATCTATAAAATATATTTTTATGAATAATTCCCTGGAACTTTGGGGTTCTCATCATATTGGGGGACTACTGTGACCTTTCAGTGTGGTAGCTACTCTTAGGGTATTATCACATACTATGTTATGCAGAAAAACAATCATGATGTGATAAGGAGTTTGTTGATATTAAAAATAGTGAATATAGATTATCATAAAGTATATAAAAGTTCGTTCTATGGAACCAACTCTAAAAAACATCCCAATTTCACTAGAGCCAGCTGCTAACAATCGTCGGTCTAAAACCTCTCACGTGATACTCATGATTCTGTTGAGATAAGACTTTATTCAAGGGGTATACTATGTTTTCTTCTATGGTAACTCTACTTATTATAACTTTAACCCTCTAAGAAAAATATGTCAAGAGGTGATAATTTTGGAGTATGTTTTTTTTCTGTTGGTATGACCTTCACTCTTTTGCAAGATCCACTTCTATAGTATTATCACAATACAATGTGATAGGGTCTTTAATTGTAGGTACCAAATAAAGCTCTTGGAAAAAGATTCATATCCAAATGGATTCATTGGCTACATTAGAAGCCTCTATATACTCAGAATCTATTATAGAATCAGTGAAAACTGGATTCTTTTTACTCTTCCAAGTTACAGCTCCTTCATTGAGACAAAAAAGATATCCTAACTACAACTTAAAATTATTATGATCTATTTGAAAACTAGAATCAATATACCCGTTGATGACCATATCCTCATCTAATCCATACACCAATAACATATCCTTAGTTCTTAAAATATACTTAAGGATAACCTTAACAACATACAATGTTGTTCTTCTGGATCATCTTAATATCTGCCTACCAATCTCAATTCATAGGAAAAATCAAATCACGTACATAATATGGAATACATGATTGATCCTATCACTAATGCGTGTGGGATCTTATGCATTCTGTATTTATAATATTTTGTATGAGGATAAATTTTATTATAAAGATGTATACCATGTGACACTGGAACCAATATTCTCTTTTATTGTTCCATACTAAATCTTTTTAGTATCTGGTCAATGGATGTACATTGAATTGGACCAATCAGCGTCTTGGATCTACCATGAATGATCTTGATCCCTAAATTATATGTTTCTTTAATTAATTTATTCTTAGAGAAACACTTATTTAACTACTCCTTAATAGACTATAAGATAGAAATGTCATTTCCAATAATTAATATTTCATCAATATATATTACTAGGATAACAACCACATTCCCTCTAAACCTCACTAATAAAAAATAGGCCTTTAACAACACAAAAAACGGCCTTTATTAGTGAAAAAAATTGCTTACTACTAAAGTATGATTAAAATTACTAGTATTTTATCAGTACTAGAAAATCGTTGATAATGGGGTCCTTTATTAGTGATAAAAAAACACTGATAAAGGACTATATTTATTAGAAATTTTATTTAGTGCTGATAAAGGAGTCCTTTATTAGTGCTTTTAGAAGCACTGGTAATGGGAGCCTTCATCAGCTCTTTTAAAAGCATTGATTAAAGGGGGATACTATAATGTACTGTTAAATTTATAACACACTACAACACCAAAAACAACAGATTAGAAATAGCAGATCACAGTTCCAAATATAGATTATAAATGAAATAAAATTTATAACACAAATACAAGAAAAAACACTATATTATATACATTTCAAACATTGTTTTTTACAAATAAGTGAATAAGTACACATTATCATAGAATTTCAAAAACATCAATGTTCCTTTTTATCTGGCCCTATACTCCCACTCATGTTATTACCAAACAAACAAACCCATCTTGGGTAAAATAATGGACCTATATAAGAAAAAAATTCTTATATTAGTAATATTATAAATAAATAAATTAAACAGAAAGTTTTAATTTTAAACTAAACTTTGAGTCATACTAAGAACATTGTGTATAAAATTGAGTTATAGTTGATTCATGCATGTCACACCATTTCTTGTTCATGTTCAAGAATTATATCTATGAAAATTAACTAAATAATTATATGATAAAAATGATAAGGAAATTAATTAAGTAATAGAATATAGAATGATGAGAAAACAATATCAGCTCATTCTCTTGGTTTTGGAAATGTGATGTGTGTTTTAAACTAAAAGGAAACTTATATATTCAAAAGGAACACTTGGAGCTATACCGCTCACACAATGCATTAGATTGAGGTTTAGAAGATTCTTACATGTTCCAAATGACTTATGGATCATTTTCCAAAAGTGTCAAAAAAAATCAGATGTGTTTTCTCAATTTGGATTATGTAACATTTTTTTTACTAAAATGTCATTTTAAAATGGAAACACAAAATTTAAGTCATATCGATAACATCGTGTTTCATTTTTACATGATACTAATTACTACAAATCACAAATTACTTATGAATCATTTTTCTAAATTATCAAGACAATCTGAGTATGTTTTCTTAGTTTTTAGTGAGTGACACTTTTTGAACAAAAATGTAAATTTTAAACTGATAACGGACACTTAAAGTCATATCAGACAAATCTTGTATCATATTGAAGTGTGGATGATTCCTACACATCATAAATGACTTATGGATCATTTTACTATTGTATCAAAACAATTTTAATACGTTTTCTTGGTTTTGAGTATGTCAGTTTTCATTTTCACTAAAATTAATGTCAATTTTAAATAAAAACACACACTTTGAGCCATATCAATCACTCAAGGAATCAGATTAAGGTGATTCTAATTCCTACATGTCCCAAATGACTTATGTATTATTTTACAAAGGTATCATAACAATATGATTTTTTTTCTCAATTTTGAGAAAGTTATTTGTGTTTTTTACTAAAATGTCATTTTAAACTGGAAAAATTCAGTTTGAGTCATATCAATCACATCATGTGTCGGTTTTATGTGAGACTGATTCCTACACATAAAAAATGAATTATGAATCATTTTCCAAAATTATCAAGACATTCTGAATAAGTTTTCTCAATTTTTAATGAGTGAATCATTTTGAACTAAAATTTCATTTTTAAACTGATTGCAAACACTTTGATTTATACTGGGCACATCAAAAATGTCCTATAGATCATTTTCATAAAGTATAAAAACAATTTGATTTTGTTTTATTAGTTTTAGGTATGTCAGTTGTCTTTTTTACTAAAATTAATGTCTATTTTAAATAAAAATAAACACTTGGAGTCATACCAGTCACACCGTGAATCAGATTAAAGTTTATATTATTCCTACACATCAAAAATTAATTATGGATAATTTTAATAAAGTATCAAAATAATATAAATGCACTTTATTGGTTTTGAGTATGTCACTTTTCTTTTTTAATAAAATCAATGCCAATTTTAAATAAAAACATTTCCTTTGGGTTATACTAGTCACATCGTGCATTAGATTAAGGTGAGTATAATTCATACACATCATAAATGATATATGGATCTTTTTCTTAAATTATAAAACCAATATGAATTTGTTTTCTTGGTTTTGTGTGTGTCACTTTTTTTTACTAATGTGTCATTTTAAACCGGACACACACGCTTTGAATAATACTAGTCACATCATGTGTTGGTTTGATATGCTACAGATTCCTGCACATAAAAAATGACTTACGAATCATTTTACTAAATTATCAAGATAACCTGATAAAATTTTATGGATTTAAAGTGAGTGAAACTTTTTGAACTAAAATATCAATTTTAAACTGATAATGGACACTTTGAGTCATACAAAACACATTGTGTATTGTATGGAGGTTCGGAAGATTCCTAAACATAAAAAATAAATTATGGATAAGTTTACAAATGTATCAAAAAAATATGAATGTTTTTGATTGATTTTGAGTATGTTAGCTATCTTTTTTTCTAAAATTAATGTCAATTTTAAATAAAAAGAAACAGTTAGAGTTATACCATTCACACCATGCATAGGATAAAGGTTAGTATGATTCCTAAACTTCACAAATGACTAATGGATAATTTTCCTTAATTATAAAATTAATCCAAATGTGTTTTATTGACTTTGAGTATATCACCTGTCTTTTTTACTAAAATTTTATTTTAAATTGGAAACATGCACTTTGAGTCATACCAGTCACATCATTTGTGAGTTTTATATGATAACAATTTTTACATGTCAAAAATGAATTATGAATAATTTTAAAAAATTATTAATACAATACGAGTGTGTTTTCTGGTTTTTTAGTGAGTGATATTGTTTGAACTAATATGTCAATTTTAACCTCATAACGGGCACTTTGAGTGATACCAGGCACATCATATATTGGATTGAGGTAAGTCTAATTAATAAATTTCAAGCATGACTTATGGATAATTTTATAAAATTATAAAAAAAATCCAAATTCTTTTTCTCAATTTTGAGTACGAATGTTGTCTTTTTTACTAAAATTAATGTTAATTTTAAATAAAAATAGGCACATGGAGTTATATTAGTCACACTGTGAATTGTATTTTGATTTGGATTATAACTAAATATACCAAATGACATATGGATCATTTTAATTAATTATAAAAACAATATGAATTCATTTTCTTAGTTTGGAGTATGTCACTTATTTTTTTACTAAAATAGCATCTTAAACTAGAAATATGAACTTTGAGTTATATCAGTCACATCATGTGTGGATTTGATGTGAGACTAATTATTACACATAAAAAATGAATTATAAATGATTTCTCTAAATTATCAAGACAATAGAAGTGTGTTTTATCAATTTTCAATCAGTGACACATGTTTTTGAACAAAAATGAAAATTTAAAACTGATAATGGACACTTTGAATCATACCGGGAACACCGTGTATAATATTGAGGTGAGGATGATTCATACATGTCAAAAATGACATCTAGATCATTTTCCTAAAGTATAAAAACAAAAAAATGTGTTTTATCTATTTTGATCATGTCACTTGTCTTTTTTACTAAAATTAATATCAGTTTTAATTAAAATGAAACACTTGGAGTCATACCGGTCACACCATGCATCCGATTGAGGTGAGGCTAATTCAAACACATCTCAAATTATTTATGGATCAGTTTCCTAAAGTATAAAAACAATACAAATGTGTTTTCTTGGTTTTGAGTATGACACTTGTACTTTTTACTAAAATGTCATTTTAAACCAGAAACAAGAACTTTGAGTCATACCGGTCACATCGTGTATCATTTTGACATGAGACTGATTCCTAAAAAACAAAAATTACTTATGAATATTTTTAATAGATTTTCAAGACAATCCTAGGGTTTTATCATATTTTTAAATGAGTCACACTCATTTTGAACTAAAATGTCCATTTTAAACTGATAATGGACACTTTGAGTCATATCAGACACATCGTGTATCAGATTGAGGTTAGGATGATTAATACACATAAAAATGACTTATGGATCTTTTTTATAAAGTATAAAAACAATAAAAATAAATTTTCTTGGTTTTTAGTTTGTCACTTATTTTTTATTAAAATCAATGTCAATTTTGTTTAAAAACACACTTTGAGTCATACCAGTCACACTGTGTGTCAGATTGACATGAGGATTATTGATACATATTGAAAATTTTTTATAGAAAATTTTCTTAAAGTATCAAAATAATCTGAATTTGTTTGATTAGTTTTGAGTATATCACTTCTAATTTTTACTAAAATGTCATTTTAAACTGGAAACAAGCACTTTGAGTCATACTGGTCACATCGATTGTTGGTTAGAAATGAGACTGATTCCAACACATCAAAAATGACTTATGAATCATTTTCATAAATTAACAAGAAAATATGATTATTTTTTCTTATTTTTTAGTGAGTGATGTGTGTTTTGAACTCAAATGATAATTTTAAACTGATAATGGACACTTTGAGTCATACCGAGCACACCATGTATCAAATTGAGGTGTGGAAAATTCCTACATGCCAAAAATGACTTATGGATCATTTTCGTGAATTATCAAAACAATCCAAATGATTTTTCTCAGTTTTGAGTATGTCAGTTGTCTTTTTTACTAAAATTATTGTCAATTTTAAATAAAAAGACACACTTGGAGTCATACCAGTCAATTGTGCATCGGATTGAGGTGTGGATGATTCCTACATATCAAAAAATAATTATGGATAGTTTTCCTAATTTATTAAAATAATATTAATGTGTTTTATTGGTTTTTAGTATGTGATGTTTATTTTGAACTAAAATATAAATTATAAACTAAAAAATATATAGTCCAAGTTATTCCGAGCACACTGTGTATCAGATTGAGGTTACATTAATTGAGTATGTGACATGATTTTTTCTTTCAACTATTTGTAAAGAAATATAAAATAGATAACATGTTCCATTCTGATAGAAGAGGAAACCTTATTTTTAGAGGACTTGGCCTTCCACAAGCTCTCGTGCGGCACCCGACTAGCTTCCTCACTCAAAGCCTAGCTAAGTTCATACTTTCCATACTCATAATGGAAGAAAGGATTATAAGAGAAGTTATTAAAAAGATCAAAAATTTAAAATTACAATGGAATCTATCAAATGATCTCAACTTATTCATGTCTTTACAAATAAGGTTCCCTCCCTTTATATAGGGTTGGGTGGAAAAGTATACAACATTCTATAATATTACATATACATATGTTTAAAGAGAATTATAGACTAATAAAATATACATGGATCACTCTATAACCAATAGATTTCTGCAACCTTACGTAGAGATCTAGAATATTTTGGAACCTTTAATGCCCAAGGGGGTGTTCCGTAATACTTCAGAGAAGTTTGGTATATTCTATAACCTCATAGATATGAAGATATTTCTAGATGATTCTAGAGAACCTCATCACCATACCTAATCTCCATGTGGTGGGGCTTGATATAAGGCCCTAGCCTTAAACATTACATAATCTTGAGTTAAGTCAAGAATTCACATTGAGGATATTTTTAGGTTTAGATTTTTAGAGAATTAGTTTGTAACTATTACACTACATCTCAAACGATTACAAAGCAGAGACTTCTACTCTATCCAATTTTTTCACAGTAATAAAACTCCTTAAATAAAACAAGAATTTGTTTCTTGATATAAATCTTCTTGAGTTCTTCCATTCCCTTAACCTTCCTTATACCCTGTGAAAAACATTTCAAAAACTTGGGATGAGCATAAAAAGATCAGTAAGGGTTATAAAATAAAGAAAGAAGACATTATTCCATCAATACATACAAATAAATTAAATAATACTTCTTAGTTATAAAACATAATCTCTTTAACATACCTCATGAAATTATAAGATTTATTAATAACACATAGTAATCATAAATCATGAAGGTAACTTGTGGTATCCATATCATACTTACATTGTAGCTTCCATAGCTACATAAGGAGTTACATTTGGAATACCCATCATAGTATATTCCCTAAATATATTAGGAGAAACATTAATGTTTACCTCTATCATGTTACCCTGTGAATTGGAGAGATATCTCAGGCTCACCCACATTAGGTTTATTATAGAACCACCCGTATATGTAAATAATTCCCAAGAACCATAACATAATCATAACGCATAAAACAAACATAAAAGGAAATATAACATTTTCACATTCCAATCACAATATAACATTTCAAGATATTTACATAATCAATAATTTCTCAAAACCATTTTCAATACCAAGATATGTAAAAATATTATATGGTGTTTATTTTCCTTTTAAAAACATTACGGCTTGTTAGGGAATCCAAATATCAAATAATGCTCGCGGTGACGGAAAGGCCATTGTCACTGCGTACGTTAAAAAGAAACATTATTTTTGTTATTTAGTAAAAGTATTAGTAGAAAAAAGATTCCATTTGAATGAAATTAAAAGTCAAAGGTTTTTATATATCATATAAAATAAATTCATATATAAATCAAAATATGCCTCAATGAAAGGAGATTGTGACGAAGTCCCTTATAAAGATCATTTTGTAAATAAAATAGACCGATTATGTATATTAACTATAGATACACATAAGTAATGTATAAATACAAGATAGTACATAAAAATTTATTTCTTACATAATCATATCATAAAATAATCAATAATTATAAGTTTAACCAAAAGAATGGAAATTTTGTTAATAAGTTCCCTTACGAAAATTCGGCAGCCTAACGGCATCACTTAAAAATTCATAAAATGAGTTAATGAGAGATAAAAGGGTATCTAATAACATGGAAATAAAATTTAAATCAATAAGGATATATAAGAACATATCCCAAAATAATAAAATGGAAATTACAATACATAACATAAAATAAGTCTTTAATAAAAAGAGGAGGGTGAAAGGTCCCCTTACCTTGTGTCTGACTTGTCTTGTTCGTTCTTTGTCTCCCTGAATAACAAACTTAAGTTAATTATACTTGATTCAGAATATTTTTCAATTTTATTATTCTTTTTACATCACTTATTACCCTGATATAATAATCATATAAATATTCAAGTTCATATTGGTCTTTTTGTCAATTTTTGGTACTTGAGTCAAAAATGAACTTGTTATAATTACAAATTGTCCATGTGGTCAAAATTCCATTATCTCCAAAATTGTATTCATGATTAAAATATAATATATATCCAATATATATGTATTTATATCCAGTATATATGTATTTTAGAATAGTCCATAACATTTGGATATATGAAAATGAAATGCACCGTTCATGGAGACGGTAAGTCATACGTACACATGAACGCTACTTTCATTTCTTTTTTTTCTTTTTTAAAGGAATGAAAACCAAATGATAAATAGGTATATTATAATTATAGTATAATATAATATTTTATATATGTTACATAATTTCATTAACACCATCATTTATACGTTCCATGTATGGCATGAACGAGTCATATCACTTTGAGGGGGCTATATTCCACACTTCCTCAAATGAAATTATCGTATTTATACAACATGAAAATTATAATGGAATGTTATAAATGATAATTAAAAAATCATATATATAAAATAAATATCATATATATAATATTTAATTTCACTTCCATCATAATTTCCACCATGAAAGGTGGTAGGAGATAATTAAACAATCATCATTTTGTGAGGCAGTAGTTCGTCGTCCCCAGAAATAGTATGTTCGTATCCATTAGATGGAGGTGTGTGAAAGTTTAGTTAAAATAATTCTCATAAAAACATCCTAGTATATTTGAGATACTGGTGTTATAAAATAATTGAATAGAGAGAGTTTAGGTGGTTGGAGAAGGAAAAAACTAGAAGAAGCTTTAGAGAAGACATTACCTTAAATCGGGTAACTCCTTTTGATTTAAGCTAAAAGGCCTTCTTGAATTTTTTTATTCCAAATTTAAGACTTCTTGGAGGAATATTGTGATGTTTGAATCTTATTTGGTTAGAGTTTGGATGAGAAAAGTGTGCTTTAGAGGTGTGAGTAAGGGTTAGAGGTGGTGGCCTTTTATAAGAGGGAGGAGGGGCACTTAAGGAATATCTTGAAATATTATTTTATTATAAATTCTATTTCGATTATAAATTAGTAAAAATTCAGTTATTTAAAATATAAAATGAATATAAGTCGAAATAAAATAATCCAATAATAATTAGATAGGTTTTTAATATTTTTTAATCCTTATCTTTTTTATTTAACCCTTTTTTACTCTTACCATTTTATCAAGCATTTAACACTTTGAGAATCAAAAAAGTTACCAAAACAAGAAAAATGTAAAATTAAAGAGTCAATAACAAACTTTTAGGATTATGATAACTTTTTGGCCAAATATTATATTTTTTAAATTTTATAATATTTAAAAAAATATATTTTATATTTTAAAATATGAATTATGTCAATTTTGACACTATTCATATCATGCCTTTTTTTAAAATCCATAAAAAAATTATTACTTAGAAAAACATCATTAATACAAAGATAACAAGTAAATATCATAAAAAAATTCGTGTATGAAATAAAAATAACAAAATTACATTTATTTTAACATTAATTTGAATCTGTTATTAATGAAACAATCACTACATCACCATTATGTCATAATTAAATTTATTTATTTAATGTATAAAAATTATAAGTAAAATACTATAATGTAGGAAATTTTTATATTTAAAATAAATATTTATAGATGAAGAGATCGTTTATATAACCTCATATAAAAACTTGTTTTACTAAAAGATATATGTTTAGATTATATTTTCCCTAACTTTAAATTAAAAGTAATTAAATGTCATTTTCACACAAAAGTGGCTCCATGGGGTCCTAAAATTGACCCAAGGATTTCCATGGTCATAAATATCTCATCAAATAGGGTTATGACATGTGTTATGGTAATTTAATATTATTATAATATTATTTTTTATCCTTATTTACCAGATTTAGCCTTTAACCATTGTAAATGAAATATTTGCTGAAGTTACTATTAATAATGTCTAAAAATAAAAAGTGACTTATTTATACAATTTTGATATCCTGATTCCAAATATATAATACATTTTTCCAAATTAAAAACACATAAGTTGCAGAAATTAATTTAAAATTAATTCATGTTTGTCAAAACCAAAGTGTGTTTTTAAGAAGTAAAAACTACCAAAATATTGACATGTGTTTATGTCCAATTTCAAAGTGAAATTAATTCCAGTTACCAAATTTGGATTAAATGATAAAAATATAATCCAATTACAATTTAAAATCAATTAAAAGTACAATCTAACTATATAAATAGATTATATTAAAATGAAGTTTTGAATTAAAATTCAGTATTTTTCACTATTCATTAAAAAATGGACTATCAGAAAAATACCAAAATTTTATCCAATGTAAATTTTGATTTCATACTTCTAAATAAGAATATCATTTTTTCATATAGAACATATAAAAGTGACAAAAACTATATTTGAAAAGGGTTTGGCTTCAAAAGGCGGTAAAACGACCTTTTAAAAATTTTAGAGTTTTTCATGCTTAAAATCAGATTCATTCTTATTTTAAGACTCTAAAATTTATTGGATAAGTGTAAATACATTTAATAATCATATTGTAGTTAGTTCTACTCATTCTAGCCAATACAATAGTTAGGCATTAACTATCATTTAAAATGAAAATATTATATTATTTTTTTGGTATACCCAAAGTTTTTTCCAACGTAAGATTTCAAAGAAACTTGTTGTTTCGTATTGAGTATACTATCGAATAAAGTGTCATATTTAAAATACAATTAATAACTTATTCAAAAATATTAATAGATATGAAAATGTTTTGTTCTATAAATATCTGGGTCGTTACATCCTTCCTTCCTTTTCAAAATTGCATCCTCCCAATTTTAAAATTGGGCTTGGAAACTTCATTGGAAGTCTCTAATCAGAAAAAGTCAGTAAAACTATCAATTTGAAAGAAAGAAAGAGAAGTAAAAAGGTCACTCGAGATAACACATACTAGTATTATATGAAAACATGGATATAGAGGAGAAACTAAGTGTCAAGTTCTGATAGAGAGTGATAGAAAACATGATCGGGAGAAAGTTAACCACCAGAAAACCACAAAATTATGATAGGTTAAATAGTCTTTAATTCCCCAGTAGGAAAATTAAATGTACATTGTTTTTTTTTTGTTTTAGGTTTCATTTCATAAATTGGGATAAATTATTTATGATATTGACTAAGAACATAAGGAAATATACTTATGAGTCATGTATGGGTTCCCCTTCAACCCTTAAAAGGGGTATTATCCATAATAAAATAAAAATAAGGCATTTGGGCCATTCGGGCCATTCGGACTAGTATCCCACATCAATTTTAGATCTTCAATCAACAGATCCAAATAGAAATCAATATCATTATTAGGCTGGTTTGGTATATATATAAGAAAAGAAAACATTATATATTTATGCTTCATGCATAACCATGGAGGAATGTTATAATTTACCAACATGATGGGCCATGTACTAGGAGTACGACTATGTATACAAAAAGTATTTATTCCATCAATAAATAATGGAAGACAAAATTTTCTCACATCATTTCAAAATTTAGGATACTCATAATCAATTTTCTTTCACTAAGGAGAATCTGTTGGATAACATAGGTTCTCGTATTTAATTCTTGTATCTACATGTCATGTCAATTTTCCCGTGGTTTTCTGATATCTATATTGTCTTCTAAATCATGGAATGATAAGAAATTACCATACAACTTTATAAGGACTTGGTTCATTTTTCTTGTATCAATTTGTGTCAGACTTATAGAATTTTATGATTGATCCATGGCCCTTTAGAAACAACATGCAGTCATTTGGACAAGCATTTATTGTTTTAGAGATCATTCCCATTGAACATAGAATTCATTTAGTATGATATGTTCAGTATGAAAAATCATTTTCTTCTGATATCATGTCATTTCAGTGACCAAGTAGTTCTGCAATGATGGTTTCACTCTATCTATTTACATCTTTCAAATTATATAATTTCAATACAATTGACTATGTTTTGTATTTAGTGAAACTGGTATACAATGGTCTCTTAGCATAGCTATTTTACATCTCAAAAAACTTTGTAAAATCACAAAGTTCATATTCACTTTTCATTGTAATTTATTCCATGAAATCTCAGTCATAATTTACACTGGTATTCATAGAAAATTATACATAAATAGTAGTATCATCCCAATTGGTGTGCATGTTTAGTTTTTCCTCATATTTAGTCCAACATTTATAGCTCTGATCTATTCTATGAAAAATAAAATGTTCTTAAAACTATTTCAGTCTAATTTTTATTGAATAAAAATAATGTAAACATGGTCAAAGGATTTGAGAAGGGTCATATGTGTGCTCTATTATAAACTTGATGAACTATTTAACTCCATATTCAAAATGTTTTTTCATATGATTGGAGTATTGTTGGCACCAAAATATTTGAAGAAACGAGAGAAGAAAAAGAGGCCCTGCACTCTGCCCCACGAAGCCATGATGCGGAGCCCCCCCCCCCCCCCAAGAAACGCGACCACCGTGAAGCACCAGAGGCAATACCTCTCCACGAACTCCCTTGACGTTTGCGAACCCTCCGCGAAGCACCAGAGGCAGTACCTCTCTACAAACGCCCTTGACATTTGTGAACCCGCCGCGAAGCAAAGGAGGCAGTATCTCTCCACGAACCCAGTTGACGTTCGTGACCCGCCGCGGATCAACCGAAGCCCCCTTCGTGCTGCATGAGCTCTGCTTCGCGGTGCCTATTTCCTATAAATACCAAGCTCCCCCTGAGCCTCCAGGATGGAAAATCCAACCTTTCGGCTTCTCAGCTCCCGAATCACGAAGCACCCTTTGCTCGGCGAATCATGAGCTCCGCGAGGTATTTTTGCTTCGCGAGAAGCCTCTTCCTTGTCTCGTTTTGATCCCCTCTTCCAAGAGGGATTCCTTTCGTGAAGCCTAAGGGATTTCTAGAAGAAACTGGATCCCCAAGGGGGCCAAGGTTTTTGCGGAGCGTTTATGATTCGCGAAACACCCATTTTGTTCACGTTATCCATATGCCATGGTAGGGTCACTGTACTTCGCGAGGCACACTGCTTCACGACACTCTGCTTCGTGAGGCACCTATTCTCCACGAGGCAGTGCTCTACGAACACCCTTCCACTTCGTGAAGCACCTCCCATCCGCACCTTTTCCCTATGCTAAGGCTAAGGCACCCAACTTCTCAAAGCACACCCCTTCGCAAGTTCCCTACACTATGTAGAGCAACCGAGCACCACAAGGCCCCTGCCTGTGGACCCCTCTGCTTGGAAATTTCTTTCCCCATGTGACCCTCCAGGTTTTCATGATGTGATTTCAAAGTCCCCTGGACGATACCACACGTGGCGTTGCTTCTCCAGATGCTTCTTCACATAGGCACACTAATGGCTATTGCTTCTTCGCATAGCCAAGCTAACATGGACCCCTCGATTGTTTGCTTTGTGACCCCCCTTTACCACGGCCTTGTCGATGCCTTCCCTTCCCCAAGGGGCAGAGGGTACTGGTTATTTAAGCCCTATGGGTGCTGAGTAAACCCACCTCGTCCGAGCTGTAGGATGTTAAACTGCCAAGAACCCTCTTCCTCAATACATAATGTTAAAATGTGACATCTCCATGTGCCTCTCACATAGATCCCCCCACCTTGGGCATTCTACAGGCCCCCTGGTCTCCATAGGGGATGATATCCTCCTTCTGTGAGTGTCTTTTGTCCGCGGGGAAGGGTGGTCGTCTTGGTGTAATCCCCTAGTCCTTCTTGCGGAAGGTAGAACCCATGCACCTCCGTACTTCCCCACTGCCAGGGCCAGCAGAGGGTGTGATAGGGAATGAAGCACCTCCTTTCTTCAGTCCCAAATCCTTCTCCCACTGCACTTTTTCACACTCGGGACTCCATCCTGGAGTAAGCCCCGGCACCATGGGCCACTCAACGTGTAATCCCCTTTTCACTTCCCATGGATGCACCCTTCGCGACGTGATCATCAGTTCTCTACCTCCTCTTGTTTCTCACACCGAGCATGACTCACGTGGGCTTAGAGTAAGCATCGACTATGACACCAACCCCCGTCCCGCATGACGCTAAACTGTATACCCTCATCCCACATGATGCTAAACTGTACACCCAAACTATGAGTACTTTGATCCATGTCAAGGCATGGTACGTAGGAAGCCTCCCCGAGGTTCAATCCCAACACCCATCGGACCAATGTCCATCTTCATGTCGGTTCGCTGACACGCATCCATTCTGAACTACGTGGTCTTTGGTCCATGTCAAGGCATGGTACATAGGAATCCTCACGAGGTCCAAGACCACCGCCTGATTGTTTCTTCACGTCAGGTTACACCCCCATCTTGCATGACGTTAAACTGCATCCCAATCCAGCGGTAAGCAGTTGTGATCCCACCATCCAGTTGTTCTCACACCCCTTCACATCGATTCAACAGCCCCCCACACCTACCTGAACTACACGGACTTTGATTCCATTCCACAGGTATACATAGGAATCCTCCATGAGGTTCAAGCCCCCCACCCATTGGACCAAGGTCCTTATTCATGTCGGCCCTCTGATACACACCTACCCGAACTACGAGGACTTTGATCCATGTCAAGGCATGTTACATAGGAAGCCTCATGAGGTTCAAGCCCACCACCGGGTCGTTTCGACCGCATTCACGTTGGTTCACCCAACACCTTGGGCAGCCTAGAGTGTAATCCCCACACAACCATTCTGAACTACGTGGTCTTTGATCCATGTCAAGACATGGTATGTAGGAAGCCTTCCTGAGGTTCAATCCCACCATCCACCTAGGCCAATGTCCATATTCACGTCGGTCCTCTGACACGCCCCCATCCTGCATGATGTTAAACTGTACCTTTTTAACTATGAGGTCTTTGATCCATGTCAATGCATGGTACATAGGAAGCCTCCACGAGGTTCAAGCCTACCACCCAATCGCCCCGACCATCTTCACATCGGTTCACCGACCCCATCAGGACGCCTCAGAGTGTGAGCCCCAAATGACCCTAGTCCTACATGACGTTAAACTACATCCTAATCCAGTGGTAATCCGTTGTGATCCCATCACCCGTTGGTTGTTCTGAACCCCTTCACGATGGTTCTCACCAACGAAACTAAGCAGACTTTGATTCCCTACCACGGGGATACATAGGAAGTCTCTTTGAGACTCAAGCCCATCACTACAGTCATCTCCATGATGGTCCCATTTCATTCCCCCTCCACTCCATGTAATTTTCCATCACTCATCCTGATTCTTACCCGGGCCGCCACATCCTGGTGAGATCATGCCGCACCATTCCCCTCCACAGCATTCGGGAAGCTGCCCACAGGCTGGATCTGACATCGGTGTTCCCTCAAGGGGGTTCCTCAATCTGATCCACTCCAGCTAGTGTTCTGATCAGCCCGATTCGTCTCCGTTGGACGTTAAACTTACGGCATACCCCGTGTTAAACACAAGAAGATGAGGAAAACCTAAAATACATTCCTATAGAATATGGTTCCCCACGCTCGATGTGGGATGCCTCAGGCTTCCGTTCCCTCAAGAAGCCCTATAATAAGACATAAGACAGAAACGCCAATTCCCCAGCATTTAGACACATTAGTGATGCCTCGACGTGACTACTCCCCCAACTGAAGGTTGCTACCCAGACCGGACCCCCTGGAATGTCCTGACAGAAGCAGTGTAATTAACCGGTGTCCATGGAAACATGGCACTAGGAAGAGTTTCACAAACAATGTATTAAATCTATAAGGGAGACCCGTACTAGGTGACGAGTTCCGAGGAGGAATACCCGGAAGGAAGAACCGACATCCCATCATCCCGATTTTGATCAAGGAGCAGACGTCCCAGAATAAGGATCGAATGCTGCCCGCATTTGGAAAGCTGGAATACGGGGCAACATGGCAGCGCGTCCGCATAGACGGATGCGCGCGCCTCGACGAAAGTTTCAGAAATAGAAATGGTGAACCCGACGTGAAATTCTTCTCCTCAATGTGGAGATTAGTTGCACTCAAGACATCATTAGATTGAAGTGTCATCGGATCCATCTATCTGGCGCCGGGTCCCACCAAGAAAATAGCGGGCCTGGCGTGAAACTCACCATAAGTTGGGGCAGTAGAACGTTGGGCATTCCGTTCTGCAACGTTGTTGATGTGGATCCCTCTTACTGGCCACGGAAGATGGAATGGCACTGGGGCACTGGTTGTCGATTTCTTTCCCTTGCAGTGCTAATGAGTTAATCTCCCTGCTTCTCAAGAATCAGGTTTCTACTACAGGGACACGATCACCGCCCACCCGCCTACGCAGGGGTAGGGGAAACACCAGCACATCTGCTCCACATGGATCTACTGCTTCCAAAATGGTGTCTGCATCCACGAATGTGGGGCGCCCATGCCCCATCTCCCCATCAGAAGTCATCCAAAAAAGGGTGATTAACGACCTCGTATGCCATTATGGGTAGGAGGGCATAATCCCAACCTAGGATATGGCCCGCCTGGACCTAGAGGCATCCAGGCCCCGCCATCAAAACCGCCCTCGAGGGCCGCGCAGGGAGCCCCTGCTCCCCACCCCAGCATTCAATCGTTTCGGGAGCCTGTCCCCGACGCCTTGACGACTCCCTGCCTTACGCTGATGAGGTGGGTGACGTCCGGCTCAGCCCGGTCAGAGTCCTGATCCAGGGGCTCCAAGCAAGGTCCCCCACCTGGCCACGTCAGTGCCACTATCCAGCCTTTCCAGAGGAACAGGTAGGCTATGCGCCTGCACCACCCGCACTGGCTCGCCTGACCCGACACCAGCGTGGGGCCTAAG
The DNA here is from genome assembly GCA_963277665.1 of Viscum album. NCBI lineage: Eukaryota > Viridiplantae > Streptophyta > Magnoliopsida > Santalales > Viscaceae > Viscum > Viscum album. The sequence continues at coordinate 1,347,801,936 of OY728127.1, read as the reverse complement.
ATGAGGACAACCTTCAAGGGGCATTAACTTTGACAGCTACTATGGCCCTATCCATTGCTGACGCATATCATAAAGTCCCTACACATGCCGAGAAGGGTCTCTCTTATGCCCAACTGGGATCGAGGTCCCCACCGCCCCACGGGCAAGCTGGGTTGACTCACCTGGTTGCATGCATGAGTGGTGATCATTGTGAACCGACCCGTGGTGATGCCACCCTGTACGGAGCACCCCCCCCCCATACCACTACTACACAGAGCGTGGGTCCCCCCCCCCTATTTGAATCTCTTCATGGAGGTATTCCCTGTGCTACCCCCAACCCCAATGAAGGCCTGCCCCACGGCAGTGACACTCGGAGCAGAAGCCTCTCTCGTGCCCACCACACCGGGTATGGAATTCCTCCTCCTACTCTGAACCGTTGATGTGAATACATTTCCCATCCGGTCCCTCTAAAATGTGGGGATCCTACCTAAGTCCTCTCCATAGCTGGCGAAGGTCCTCCTCACACTGGCAACCAAAGGGGTGAAGTTCAGCCTCGCTCCACCCGCACCAAGCATGGAGGTCCTCCCCATGCTCTCACCGGTTCCAACGGATGTTTCGCCTGCTCAAGTGCTGTGCATGGAGGTCCTCCCTATGTCCCCTTCAACATTTGTCCCGGTGCCCCTCACACCCCGGCTGTCTCAAGTAGAATTCCTCTCCACCCTGGCACCAGTGCGGCCCCAAGACTACATGTCAGGAATCAGCCCTATCTTGAGGAGCCACCCAGGGGTAGGAAGGAAGGTTGTCTTCACCACAAGAAGATTCCTGGGAAGGTCCGGACAGAGATCAAACAGGTCCACTTCTCAGACTCTGAAGCAGAGTACAACCCAGCGACGGAATCCTCCCCTCTGTCCTCTGTGTCAAAGATCGGGGTAGGAACAAGGTGTGTCAACCTCATCCTTCCAGAATGTGAATTCCACTGGATTCCTACCTCTCTTCACAGGTACATCCAAGAGGAGGAAATTTTGGGAACCCCACAGGTTTCGATCATGCAGTCACCACCGTCATCATCGGAAGCACCCTCTACCTCAACCAGAGATCACGAAGAGCTATTTTGGGGACCGATGGCGGTTGAGCCACAGTGTGACCCATCGTTGGTAACTATGATACCTGCACCAGAAGTTATGGAAGGAATCCCATAGTATCGTGACATTGTGGTCAAGTCACCGCACTCTTCGGAGGATGGCCAGGAATTCGGCGGCCAGTCAGCTCACTCGCCGTATTCTCCATCGCCCATCTTACTGTCTCAGCGGTCCGCCTCAGTACCACTTCCAATTCCTTAGCCACCACTAGTTGATGAGTGGGGAAATACGGGGCCAAACCCTAAATTTGATCCTAGGAGCTTCTAGAACATTCTCACGGCGGATCACTTCCTGTAGAAGTTCTGGCCGGCGGTAGCATCAAACTTTCGGGCATCGGAATCCCTCACCCTAGAGGAAGTTGAGTGTTTCTGTCAAACCCTATGGGTGACACACTTCCGTCTTCACTATCATCGGGTGATATACCCCAGGAGCCAAGTTCACCTTGAAGAAATTGGTGAGCAATGTCGTCTGGTTGATTTGGCCGCACTCCCTGTGGATTAGTGCCCTGAGTCACCAGGTCTCCAGAACACCATCCAACAAAAATGCGTTCAGAGTTTTAAGGTACTCTGTAAAATTATCAGGGAAACTACCCCCCACGTGCAAGTCTATGGATGGGGGAAGTATTTATTCCTCCTCTTCAGTCCTATTCGGCGGCAGCCTGACTCGTTATGCGACATTGAGGACATTCCCCAAAGAAGGTTTGTGGTCCACATGGCTGACATAGTGGACAAGGAGGACGATCTGGAGTTTCTCGATGGATACTTACCCCCTGAGGGTGTACCACCATTTTTGGACCCATCAGGTAGGATTACTCATTAGCAAAGGAACCTCCTAGGCCTCCCTGCACCCACCAAGTCGTTGGTACTCAATTGGAATGTCAGTAAGGGTAAAGAGCAAGTCGGACTTGTCAAGCACTCTGACCCATCCGCCTCGGTACAGAAGGCGGACAAAGACCCTGAGAAGGCTGTGTTGCGCCAACAGCTCACTGAGTAGAAGAGGTTGGTCGATGAACTCCTGGACTAACGCGCTGTAGAGAGATGACCCGACTATGGAAATCCTATGTCGGGGCAGCAGGGGCAGGAACAATTTCCCCCCGGCGAGTTGCCTCCAGGCAACCATGATCATGCTACTCCCGCAGACAGGACTGAAGTTGGAACTCATGGAAAGAGGGAATGATATGTCTCACCAAACCCTCTGGAATGGCGTGTCAATCCGAGGAATCCGGCCCGGGTTCCCCCAGCCGCCCCACAGGCTGCTCCGCCAGCCACTCCACGAGCTGCTGAGGCTGCCTACCATGTTGAAGAGCCCGACAACACACTCGTGGTTAGGGATCCCCGCTAAGACAGGGACCCCCACCTAGATGATCCTATAATGGCACTCATCTCCCACCTTGAGGCGTTGGAACAGGGTAGGTGGAAGTCTCGCCAGATGCAAGACGTACCCAGCGTGGGTGGATGATATGCCTGCACCCCCGAGTTTTGGAAATCCCACTTTCTCTCCCTTTAATGGGACAGGAGATCTGCTGCAGCACCTGGCCCACTTTTCCTCAAGGTGTGGTCCCATGTTGGGGACCCCAGCACAGCAGGAATCCACCAAGCTCCGATGTTTTGTTCAGACATTGGAAGGCCCTGCATTTTTCTGGTACAGCCAGCTCCCCATTGGATCGATGACCGGCTGGGAGGATCTTCGCCAGCAATTCCTATACCAGTTCAGCTCCACCAGGCGAAATACTAGCATCGCATACCTCTTCAAGTGCAAACAAAGGCCTGATGAGAGAGTCGCAGACTTTGTCACCCAGTGGAAGGGGCTCACATACTCCCTCGACATGCCACTGACTTAGGAGCAGTTACTGACGATGTGCTTAGGGAATGTCAAAACTGAATTGGTTCCTTCCCTGATCACCCAGAATTACCCTGGAGGGTTCTGAGACTTCTCAGATAAGGACCAGCGCCTCGAGGAAGCTCTGCAACAGGCTAGTCAGGCACGTCATCTACCCCCTGTGATCCCAGCAAGGAGGGCTGCCAGAGCCGAGCCCGCCATGGTGGCCCAAATAGAAGCCCACATGTAGCTAAAATTGCTATCAGTGGCACCGACCCCGAAACCTCACAGAGGCACACCACCTTAGGCACAGCCTCCTGCCCAGCAACAACTGCCTCAGAATCAGCAGGTTCCCCCGCGCAACGCGCCACCACCGCCTAGGCGGGACAATTAGGCTCTGCCACCTCGACAGGACCCTCCGGCTCCTCGTCAGGGCCAGGCTCCCAGAGCTCCCTGTCCAAAAAGAAGGAACTCGACTTACTCGTTCAATGAGAATCAGGTCCCTGGTTACTTCCGTAGTGCCCTAGAGTAGGGGATTGTGAACTTACCCGAGTGCAGAAGGCTGGCAGAGGCGAATCTCGCCGATCGCCCCAACTCTTGCCCTTATCATCAGATCCTGGGGAACACCCTCAAGCAGTGCTATGTGTTTAAAGACTATCTCCAAGACCAGGTCGATAACAACATAGTCAGGCTGGGCCCGGCCCTGGCACAAGTGGCGGGTGTCTTTGTGATGTCAGAAAGCGGCAGCGACGGTGAAGGTGAGTGGCAGTAGGTTCCCATCCACGGATCCCAGAATTAAGATGACTATATGGCTCATAAAACAGTCACCTGCACCCATGGTATTATTTGGGCATGCCTGAACCAGCCAGAGCCTTCAGAAGATGCGACCATCACCTCTGCGTCATCATAGCCGACCTCTTCCCAGAAAGGCAAGTAGCAGCGGTGCAAGAAGAAGCAATTCACTCCACCAATGTCATCGTCATCCCGCACTCTTGGTGACTTTATGCCCCCTGAGATGGGTATTCCTCCCAGAATCTGCCCAGTGGTGGATGATTCATCAAGCGATAGTTAGGGGTACACTTCGGTCAACACCGTCGAGCTGGTAAATCTATATATGACTCCCGACGAGAGGGAACACCAGGAGAACCTCCCCAACGTCCCCAGCTGATGCCAACATCTGTGCAACTACAGCCACATGGGTTATCAAGGCGCGTCAGTAGGCACTTTCAGCTAGGTCGTGAACACTATTGAAACCAGACAGTAGGCCCAGCGCAGAGCTCAGCACGCGCAACCTCATCATCTAGTGCCCTCAGATCTACCTCCACCTCCGTTTGTGCTACTAGATCTTGTAGAGCTACCTCATCTGTACTGCGGCCAGTCTCGCCCTGCTATAGGCTGATCTCAGTTTTCTGGTCCTCATCCGAAAGCTACTCTTCAGGCCTCGACCAGTGAGCAATGGGGTGTACCAAGCACTAGCCAACCGCCAGCCCAGCCGGCAGGGCCCTCCATGCCTCCAATTGCAAAGTGGCCTCCTGTAAGTAGAAGCTCGCATTTTGAATGGAAGTATGATGTCCTCAAGCACCTTTTTGGCATTCCAGCGAGGATTTCTATCCTTGAGGCTCTTCGCTTGTCACTATACATGCCTGAAGCCCTCGCCGAGGCTTTAATAATCCCCCTCAAGTTTCAGATAGAGGTAGCAGCTGCAGAATCCTTCCACACTGAGGCAATTGAGAACACTGAATGCCAGGCAGTCATCTCATTCTCTGGTGAAGACGAGGACCCTCCCATACATGGGAACATTCATCCACTGTACATTATTGTCCATTTCAATGGTGTGGAAGTCCTCCACTGTCTTGTTGACACGGGCTCTGGGATCAACCTAATCCCGACTCAGACACTACGAAAGCTGGGTTCGTCCGAGGATGATTTAACTCCCTCCGACCTCAGAATCCAGGGATACGACAGGACCGAGTAGACCCCGGTTGGAAAGATCTGTTTGAATACCCAGTTCGGTGGTCTAGTTTCCAGTACCGAATTCATGTTCATCTCCCAAGACACTGTGTACAACGCATTGATGGGTAGGCCATGGCTCCACCTGCATGCAGCAGTCCCTTTATCGTATCACCAATGCCTCAAATACTCCCTCAATGGTCAAGTAGGCATGCTCCAAGAAGATGCGTCTCCTTTTTCCTCTTGTGAAGCCCACTATCTGGACGCTGACTATTACAAGAGCAAGGATAATAAGATTCTGGAAAGTGAGGTTGAACCCTCCCCAGTCACAAGTGATCCCTAGGCAGGTCTGGATGACGCCTACATCTTCCTGATCCATCGGTTAGAGGCCACGACCCCCGACATGGGGCAGTGTTTTGTTGTTTTGGGTATAAGAGGAAGGAATATTCCTAGGTCCAAGCGATGGAAGAAAATCACCTCGTACTCCTACACCAACTAGGCTCTGGTGATCCCGGAACCCCCTACTCCTGTATGGTATCGGGAATTCAGGCTCATGGCAATGGCGATGCGTCATACGTGTCTGTTTCACCAGGCTGGAGTTAACTATCTCAAGGCGATGCACCACTACTACTTTGATGTTATCAAGTATGGCCCCATGGGCCGGAGGCCAGATGGGATTGGATCAACCGCATTCATCGCTATGGTCTCAGCGGCGCATGAGTCTCCAAATGTGATGACCACTGCTGCTCAAGCCGGCACCAGCCTCCCATCAGAGTCTGGTGGCTCGGAAGCAACTCCCCCCACGGAAGATCCCTCCACAAGTGGAGAAGAGGATCTAGAGGATTCCCCCCTGCCTTTGAAGAAGGCGTCTCTACCACGGTCGATGAACTGGTACAGGTGAACCTTGGTAGCGAGGAAGATCTGAGACCCACATTGATCAGTGCCGCCATGTCCCTCGAGGAGCAGCAATGGCACCTGAACTTCCTAAAGAAGTACCATGATGTGTTTGCCTAGAGTTACGGTGAGATTCTAGGACCGGATTCCCAAGTATCCATCCACCGCCTTGGTCTCCCAACAAACCATCACGGGTTCAAGCAGCCTCCTAAAAAGATGCACCCTTCTCATGGCGCCAGGTCGAGGCTGAAGTTGATAAACTCATCAGAGCCAACTTCATCAAGGAAGTCCAGTACCCCAAGTGTCTAGCCAACATTGTACCAGTCAGGAAGAAGAACGGGTAGATCAGAGTCTGTATCGACTTCCGTGATCTCAACCGCCAATATCTGAAGGATGACTTTACCCTTCTAGTGACAGAGTTGTTTATTGATGCTACGGCCGGGTTCCAAGTTCTCTCCTTCAAGGATGGGTATTCTGGGTACAACCAGATCAAGATGTCCCCCAAAGACGAGGATTCCACCACTTTTAGGGCCCCCCAAGGTACTTTCTATTACTAGGTCATGCCCTTTGGCCTGAAAAATGTAGGTGCCACCTATCAGCTGGACATGCACTGCATATTCAAGCTGATTCTCGGGACATTGGTGGAGTGTTCTATGTAGACGATTTGGTGGTCAAATATCGTCAGCGCTAGGACTATCTCAAGGACCTTGAGAAAGTGTTTGGTTTCCTCCGCTCCCACCACCTGAAGATGAACCCAATTAAATGTGCCTTTGGGGTCACCTATGGGAAGTTTCTTGGCTTTGTTGTCAAATACTGAGGCATCGAGATCGACCCAGATAAGATCAAGGCCATCAATCAAATGCCTCCCCTAAGAAATATTAGAGAGCTTCGAGGTCTCTAAAGCCACTTAGCCTACATACGCAGATTCATTGCTAATCTGGCTGGCAAGTGTAAGACCTTTTCCTGGCTCATGAAGAAAGGCTCTGCCTATGAATGGGATGAAGAGTTCCAGGCCGCCTTCGAGGAAATAAAGCAGTATCTGCTCCAGCCTCCGGTCCTGATGCCACCCATCACCAGAAAGTCGTTGGTCCTTTATGTGAATGCTCTGGAGTGGTCTCTCGGTACCCTGCTCGCCCATAAGAAAAATGAGGGGACAAAGAACAGCCTCTACTGCCTCAACTGCATGCTCCTCGATACGGAGACTAGATAATCCCCTGTCGAAAAGAGCTGCCTTGTGCTCATGTTCACCATACAGAAGCCGCGACATTACCTACAACACCATGAGGTACAGTTGGTCTCTCGGGTAGACCCACTGAAGTACATTCTGAACCACCCCATGTTGACTGGCCGACTAGTGCATTGGGCAGTGATCATCCAGCAGTTCGACATCAGGTTCGTGCCTCAGAAGGCTATCAAGGGGTAGGAATTGGTAGACTTCCTAGTGTCCCATCCAACCTCCGAGGATCAATCCCTCGACCTAGATTTTCCTGATGAGGTAATCCTCTTAGTCGATCATGTTGTCTCATGTTGGAAAATGCACTTCGATAGTGCCTCCTAGAGCCCCACTGGTAGGAGGCTCAATGATCCTAAGCTCAACAGAGTGGGTTTGGGTATCATCTTCATCACCCCGGTGCAAGATGTTCTGTCATAATCATTCATGTTGTTAGAAGGCTGCACCAACAACGAGGCAGAGTATCAGGCTCTCATCACTGGCCTCAAGCTGGCCCTTGAGATCGATGTGCCCCATTTTCACATTAAAGGGGATTCTAAACTAATTATCAAGTAGGTTAATGGCGACTATGTTGTCATAAATCCAGAGCTCGTGCCATTGTTGGAGTGCACCCTCCATCTAATGGCCCATTTTCCTTCTCAACCAGAGGTTACCCATGTCCGTCGGTCACAGAATGGTTGAGTGGACGCTTTGGCCAGCTTAGCTGCATCACTTGTAGAACCTGAGCAGGATGATCTGATTATACATGTGGCACACTATAGAGTCATTTCACCGGTCACCCAGAGGAAGACGATGGCCTACGGGTAAGCCATCTTACAGCTGGACCCTCCACGTCAGGATCCCCAGGTTCTTCAGATGAAGTGGTTGAGGCCAATCCTGACTGGAGGGCACCTTTTTTCGAGTATCTCCGAAATGGTTTCCTGCCAGATGATCGGGCCGAGCACGAGCGAATCCGATGCTGCGCACTGCAGTTTACCCTCCAGAGTGGTCCCAGTCTTGAGCAGATCATCTATAAGCAGGGCTTCGATGGTGTTCTCCTCCGTTGCATTCAAGGAGTTGAGATTTCTTAGGTCATGAATGAGGTTCATGTTGGTTCCTTCGGTGCCCACTAGGCTGGGCCAAAGCTGTCCCATAAGATTTGGTGATTGGGGTACTTATGGCCCTCTATGATCCATGATTATATTGAGTTTGCCAAGAGATGCCACGCGTTCCAAGTTCATGATAACTTCCTGCATCGGACACCAGATCCTCTCTACTACACCAAGTACTCTAGGCCATTTGCGGTGTGGGGAATCGATGTCGTGGGACCATATCCATCGGCGACGGCTCGCCAGTGTAGGTCCATCCTGATCGCTACAGATTTCTTCTCCAAGTGGGCAGAGGCAGTTCCACTCAAAGAGGTCAAGGCCCATTCCATCGTTGACTTTGTGAGCTCCAATATCATCCAATGGTTTGGAGTCCCTCACATTTTCCTCACTGATAACGGAACCAACTTCCTATCAGGCGAACTGACGAAATTGTATGCCAAGTACAATATCTGTTCAAACCATATCTCTCGCTATCACGCGGAGGCAAATGGATAGATCGAGGCATTCAACAAAACCCTCTCTAACATTCTGCAGAAAATGGTTGGTCAGAACAAGAAAAGTTGGTCGGAAAAGCTCCCCAATGCCCTTTGGGAATATCGGATGACGACTCGAAATTCCACCCAGGTGAATCCATATTTCCTAGTGGATGGGGCTGAGGTAATCCTACCCATCGAGATCTAGCTTCCATCATTACGCACTGCAGTCTATGACCAGAAAGCACCAGATAAGGTGGCCGAAATCCATCTAGCTGAATTGGAAGCACTGGACGAGAACAGGCTATGTGCCCTGCACAATATGGAAAGGAATCATAATAAGATAGCTAGAGCCTTCAATAAGAAGGTTCGCCACCGCTCTTTTCTTCAAGGTGACTTGGTGTTGGTCCTCCAGGCGCCAATGATCCCCGGCAGGAAACCACCCAAGCTGGAGCCCAAATGGGAAGGGCCTTACATCATCCATAAGGTTTACCCCAATGGAGCATACTCCTTGGTGACCATGGATGGTGAGCGCATAACTCCTCCCACCAACGCCAAGTTCCTCAAGAAATACTTTGCCTGATCCTTAGGGTCCTGCATGACCCTAAACTGCACCCTGGTCCTATACGACCTTAAACTGTATGGTCCCACATGACCTTAAACTGAACGGTGTTGCATGACCCTAAACTGCATGATGGTCCTGCATGACCTTAAACTGTCTAGTCCTGCATGACTTTAAACTACAACATCATCCTTCACGACATTAAACTACATCATCATCCATCATGATGTTAAACTTCTCATTATCGTCCCACATGACAATAAACTACAAAATGGTCTGAGCTCTATGACCCTAAACTAAGATCTCCTTCATCCTTACTGCAAGACGTTAAACTGCAAGCTAGTTAGGCCTTCCTAACCGAGGCCTAGCCTTAGGCCCCTTGGCCTCCTCAGGCCCCCAGCCCTCGTCCTCACTGCAAGACGTTAAACTGCAAGCTAGTCAAGTCTTCTTGACCGAGGCCCAGCCTCAGGCCCCATGGCCTTTCTTGACCTAGGCTCTCTTGTGGGATTGTATGGTGTGGTGTGGGATTATGTCCTCATTCACGTTGGGTTACTCACCGTACCATACACATCCCCGGATAAGATGTGTTTCTTATCATCCCAAATGACGTTAAAATTGTGCTTCTAGAACTACCTATGGATTGATTCCCATCCTCATGGGATATGTAAGAATGCTCAGACGTCTCGTCTTGAGCCCAGCCCCAATCTCTTCTCTTTGACTGTCCCCCCTTGGTATAGTTTCCTCATAGGGTCCTCGCATGATGTGGAGTAAGCTTCCTTAGCCCCAGTCATACGAGGATTATAATGGTCGCACCATGTTCCCACTTCCATTCTTCTATCCTCCCACGTCTTCACCACACGACGTTAAACTTCATGGCCTTCAAGAACTATGTATGGCTTGATTCCCATCCTCATGGGATACATAGGAACGCCTGGACATTTCATCTGTTGGCCTAGCCCAAAATCCAAAATATTTCCCTTGGGTCAGGTCATATGGCAGGGTGCATACTTTTTCCCCAATTCACATCAATCTAGCCTCGATCTGGCTGTATGTCCCCCTCCCTGAAGATGTTCACCTCTTTCGTAGCTAGGTACACCTATGCTTCACCCACTCCTTAATTGGGATTCCATCACTTTCCCCATCCAGAAGGGCCCCTAAATGGTATGGATGCTAGGGCTAAGGGATCTCTTACCACTTCAGGCCAACGCCCTCGAGGATGCCAAGCAACAACCCAATACCAGTCCCGCGTTTCGAATGTGGTCAGCGGTCGATGCTCATTTGTTGCTCCTATTTCAGGTCACCATAGGGACGCTATGTTTTGAACATGGTCAATAGTCACCTTGGATCTTTGGGTCCACCCCAAGATGTCCCAAACATCAAGTTTAGTGATTCGTTCTACCCTGTCCTGAAGCGACGAACTCTTTCCGGGTAGGGCCAACTGTCAGGCCCCAGGCCCAGATTCTCTATGATGGGATTGTGTGGTGTGGTGTGGGATTACATCCTTATTCACGTCGGTTTACTTTCCATGTCGTACACATCCCCGGATGAGACACCTTATCCTTCCCACTTCCTCACTGCAAGATGTTAAACTGCAAGCTGGTCAGGCCTTCCTGACCGAGGCCCAGCCTCAGGCGCCTTGGCATCCTTGGGCCCCTTAGCCCAAGTTCATACTCGGAGTGTGCGGTGTGGTGTGGGATTATGTCATCATTCACGTCAGGTTACTCACCATGTCGTACACCTACCCTATCCATGGAATCCTATTCCTCTACCCTCATCCTCACTGCAAGACGTTAAACTGCGAGTAGGCCAGGCCTTTCTGACCAAATCCCAGCTATCAGGCCCTTTGGCCTTTTTGGGCCCCCGGCCCAATTCCTCTCTTCTAGGAATGTATGGTGTGGTGTGGGATTATGTCCCAATTCACGTCGATTTGTTCTTCGTACCATACACCTCCCTTGTTTGGGGGTATCCTACTCCCCTCCTAGTCTTGCATGATGTTAAACTGCATCTTGAGAACTACGTGTGGCTTGATTACCATCCTTATGGGATACGTAGGACCACCCAAATGTCTAGGCTTCGGGTCCAGCCCCATCTCCCAGAAATCTCCATCCCACCTTAGCCCCTTGGCCTACCCTTCCCCAGAGAGGGGAGTATATGGCGTGGTATGGGATTATGTCCTCATTCAAGTCGGGCTTGTAATGACCACGCCATGTACCTATCCCTCTTGAGCCACTTCGTCAACCCTTTTCGGTGGTTCACCAATGTGACTAAGGGTACTCTGGTCTAGTACCTGGAATGTTGGACTCATCTCGGACATGTTCTCATCCGCTTTTTAGGCTTTGTGTTCCCCTTCATCAGGGCTTCCATTATCTTTCACACCCGGAGGGACCCCAAAGAACGGCCTCGATATCACGCCTAAGGGATCTCCTACCGTTATGGGCCAATGCCCCTAAGGGTTTTGGATGACAAATCGATACAAATCCCATGTTGCGAATATGGTCAGTGGTCGATGCTCATTTTTTGTTCCCTATTCAGGCTAATGCAATATGGAGACTGTTTTTTCGCCACGGTTAACAGTTATCCTCCATCGTCATGCCAACCCCATTAATCCCAAAATGTAGGTTACATGATTCACATCCTTCTCCACATCATCATGTCCAGGTAGAGCCTCGAAACTCTTGATATTATCCTCAGTGCACATCCACACGTTAGGAGGACCAAATCCGCGATAGGGGTGTCCTTTGGGGCTCCGCACCGACTTCCCTTTGGCGTGTATTCCAGGTATTGTAAAAGACATCTTCCTCCCTTATTTCCCATACTGATTTTAACTCACATGGGCTTAGGGATTGGGTTGAGGTATACACTTACTTGGAGGGTTTTCACTCTACCCATGGTCCGAGCTCTAAGATCGTAAACTAAGATCTCCTCATAACTATGTCTGGCTTGATTCCCATCCTCATGGGATACGTAGGAACGCCTAGAACTCTTGTCTATGGGTCCATCTTGAGTTCCGTTAATTCATCTTATCTTTCCCGCCTTTGGGAACTTAACTACGAGACCATGTGGCGTGGTGTGGGACTATGTCCTCATTCACGTCGGGTTTTCAATAGTCGCACCACGTGCACCTCATTCTAATAATTAGCCCTCCTATTTCCTATCCCGCATGACATTAAAAGGCACCCTCTAGAACTACGTGTGGCTTGATTCCCATCCTTATGGGATACATAGGACCACCCGAATGTCTAGGATTCGATTCCATCCCCACTTCTTAGAGATCTTCCGATCTTCCGGTCACCTAGGCCCCTTGGCCTGACCCTCCCCACGAGGGGGATATATAGGTGTGGTACAGGGTTTTTGGAACCATGCCCCCCTTCTCCTGGGAACCCGCCATCTCTTGGCCGCCCTCAAGTTGAGTCCCTCGACCCCTTTCAGTGGTTCTCCCATTTTTTAAGAGTACTCTGGTCTAGGACCAAGAGTGCTAGATTCAACTTGGTCAAGTTCCTTCCACTTGTCAAGCTTCGTGTTCCCCTTCATTTGGGCTTCCATTGTCTTTCACACCTGGAGGGACCCCCAAGAATGGCCTGGATACCACACCTAAGGGATCTCCTACTATTAAAGGCCAATGCCCCTAAGGGTTTTGGACGACAAATTGATACAAATCCCACGTTGTGAATATGGTCAGCAGTCGATGCTCATTTTTTTGTCCCCATTTCAGGCTAACATGACAGGATGTTGTGTTGAAAACATGGTCAGCAGTAATACTTCGTCGCAACGCCAGCCCCTTCAGGCCTTGAATGTTGGTTGTATGATTCACATTATGTTCCACCCCATTGTGTCTAAGTGGAACCTCGACACTATTGGCGCTATCCCTCAGTGCACCTCTGCACGTCAGGGGGACAAAGCTACAATATGGCATCATTTGGGGTTCCCACAGTCCAAGCTCTAAGACCAAAAACTAAGATCTTCATTAAGGGCTATGTGAGGCTCGATCCTCATCCCTATGGGATACATGGGGTCATCCGTACGTCTTGTTTTCGGGTCGAACTCAGTTGGGAGCTAGTTTCTCCTGCCCCCTTTCCTTCTTACCTCTATTTGTGCCCCTTGGCCCGAGGTTTCCTCCTCAGAATGGCATACGGTGTAATAATGGATCATATCCCCATTCACGTCAGGTGCGTTTTATTGCATCATACACATTCCCCACCTGGAATCATATCTTCTACGTCTGCACTGCATGATGTTAAAATGCATGCTTGGTCCTACCACATGACCCTAAACTGTGACATTATCGTCCTGACCACACGAAGAAAAATGGCACTGCATTGTGATGAACTCATTGTAGAGGACATCACGTTGGGTATTAGTCGCGCGCCATACCATTTGTCAATGCCTACTACGGCTTGATTATTGTGGCGACACCAGGGCTTGCTACCCTAGTCCTGTCGCTTCACAAAAAAAAAACCACTCACCTTAAAGGACAAACAAGATTTATCAAATACTGCTTCTCTTGGTGCGAGGGATAGACCCACGTGCCCCTTTCATCCTTTGCACTGGTACCTTACCATGCCATGACACCATTTACGAAATACGTATGTCTTGATTCTCATCCTCATGAGATACGTAGGAGTGCCCGGGCACTTCTCCGCGGGCCCAGCCTAACTTTCATGTTTGGTCTCTCGACTCAACCACTCCCCCCATAGAACACACGGTAAGTAGGGCTTATGTACTCATTAACATCAGGTTTTGTAACCACCTTACCATGTGTCTCCTTCTCTCCTTATCCATTCATGGTCCAAGTTCTAATACCTTAAACTAATTCCCTTTCAATAACTACGTGGAACTTGATCCCCATCCCCATGGGGTACGTAGGAATGCCTGTGCATTTTGCCTCAGGCCCAGCTCAACTCTCTTTTTCGGTCCCTTGACCTAAAACCTCTCCAAAGGGGGTTGTGAAGTGTGTTATGGGATTATGTCATCATTCACGTTGGGTTGTTCACCACGCAGTACACATCCCTGGTTCCCATTCATGTCGGGTGTTTTGTAATTACCCGCCACGTGCCTCCAGTGTTTCCTCCCATCCATGGTCCGAATTCTACGACCCTAAACTAAGATCTCCCTATGGTAAGGGACTCGAATACCTCAATATAATATGTCTCGTTAATGTATTCAGATTCATTTTGAAAAAGAGCCCGATGTGTGGAATTTTCACGGGGACATCCCCTCGTTCCATGTCCAAGCTTTGTGTGCTCGCTATTTAGATCCCCATCATCTTCCATGTCCAAAAGGACCCTCGAACGACATGGATGCTAGGATTAAGGGATCTCCATGGATGTTGGGCCTAAGGGATCTCCTATCGTTTTGGGCCAACATCCCTAAGGATCCCAGATGACATTTGCGACTGGTCTTGTATTTCGAACATGGTCAACAGTCGACCCTTATTTGCCTATCCCCATTCCAGGCTAATGCGATATGAATGTTGAGTTTTCTCCACGGTCATCAGTTATCCTCTATAGTCACACCTCCATCATTTTTATTCAAATATTGAGCGTCATGATTCACACATTTCCACTTCCTCATGTTCAAGTGGAATTCTGACATACTCAACTTTATCTCTTCACGCGTCTAGGTGCGCCACATGGACGTGTTAGCATCATTGGTCCAGTATTCATCGAGCATCCCTTCACCCTAACCTACCCCTTACTGTGTTAGGAAAGACCTCCATCACTTCTTTTTTCCCACATTGAGCACGACTCACGTGGGATTAGTAGTTTTGGTAGGATGTATACCAGCGCAACCAGGCTTCTCATCATCCTGCATGACGTTAAACTGTGCTTCCAGAACTACGTGTGTCTTGATTCCCATCCTCATGGGATACTTAGGGACACCCTAGTATTTTTCCTAGGGTCCAGCCCCCAGGATTCATAAATCCGATTCTTCCCCTTTCCGGCCCCCTGGCTGGACCCCTTGTAGGGAACTGTACAACTATAACTCTGCCTTGAACAAGTTCAGGATGCCCCATGGGAAGCGATAGACCCCCCTCACTAGAGAGGCCCTGTCTGAAAGAAGGAATGATCCAGGATCAAACTGATGCGTCCATCCAGCGTGCTTCCACCACGATAGCATAACCTCAAGAGTGTTGGATTCTGTCTGAACAAACCACCACTCCACATCCCACGCTTCGCATGCACCTTATTTGGACTCTCGTCCTCTTTCATGTCTGGAGGAACCCCCTAACAGTATGGATGCTCAACCTATGGTCCGCCTACTATCTTGGGCCAATGTTCCAGAAGACTGGTCATGTTTGGTGGGACCCCTTAATAGTATGGATTCTCAACCTATGGTCTGCCTGCTGTCCTGGGCCAACGTCTCGGAAGACTGATCAACAATATTTGAGTTAGGCCCTGTGTTACGAACATGGTCAGCGTCCAGCCCTCATTTGTTGTCCCCATTTCAGGCTAATGCAATATGGATGCTGCATTTCCGCCAAGATCAATAGCTAATCTTTATTGTCAAGCCACCCCGTAGTGATCCAAATCTTGGGTATCATGATTCACACTTCCCATTCCCATCCGTTCGGAACGATTTCAGCGCCCCTGGCGTTTCACCATTCATGCACAAGAGCACGCCGGAAAAACAGCAATTCGGCTATTCTGAGAACTTCATTCTCTAGTCAGGTCTCTCCCATTTCTTGAGAATCTGGACCGGTTATCCAAACCCCAGATGCCCGAAGCTTGGTTTGCAATCCTATGTTTGGATGGGGTGATGAGGTGACTATCTCTTATTTCTCACATTGGGCCCGACCCACATGAGATTAGGGAATTGTCGCTGGACATTCCTCAACCATCGTAAGGATGCAATGAACCAGTTTAAACAATGGAACTCGTGCATGCTATGACATTAAAAAAAATCAAAGCACAAAAGTATGTTTAAGGGTTTTTAATCATTACAGTACCCGGGGGTCAACTCCCCCAATGGACAGATTGACACCATCAAAAGAGCGTTGCAGCTCCACCACCCTTCGACTTGTGGCGTCCAGAAATTACTGCCACCGACTCAGCTCCTGCGCCTCCTCAACAGCGATGGGGCGCAGTTCATCAGCCTCAACTTGGGCCCCCTCTACTTCAGCCTGAATGATGGCCATCTCTTCGGAAGCCTTCCTCCTACGCTCTTCTGCCTCTGCCAGCTGGGTCTTCAATCGCAAGATCAACTCAAATTGTGCATTGAGATAGGCCGAGTTCTCATCCGCCCGGATCTGTAGGTGTTGGAATTTGTTTTCAGCCACCTGGAGCTTCTTGATGTTTGTTTCCTTCCTCTGCTGCCAGCTCATACTGAGCCCACGATCATACTCCCGGAACTTCTCTGCCATAAGATCTCGGATGAGCAGATGAGGACGCTGGGCATCCACTCCCCCAGCACACAGTTCACGCAACCGTGAGCGAAGTCTGTCCATCTCATCTAGCCATAGAGCTTGGGGGTGTCATTGATGAAGCGTGTGATCAACTTCCACGATCGGCGGTAGAATATTTTACTGTCCTCTTCATCAGAGGCAGTCTCATCCCAGTCCGCGCGGTTATCAGGCTCGTATGCGGGGTACGCCCACAAGAAGTATTTAGTGGGATCTGCATCTGGTTTTGGATTCAGCATGACATCTGGTGTTGGATCAGATGCGACAGGACTTGGAATGACCGACAGATCCTCATTGTCAGACCCCACCTCGATGACCTCAGGCACGACCCAGCTGGTGGACCCTCCAATGATAGGGGACACTGAAGCTCGAGTGGGTGGGGTAACTATATCCATGATCACCAGCATGCCCCTACGGGGGGATACCTCCAGATATCCCAACCAACCTTGCTATAACATCTCATTCCAATCGAAGAACTATACGTGACAAAGAAGGGAATGGACATCAGTTGGAACGATCAGCAGGTGACATTAATGAGTTCAGTGGAGAGGACTTACAAAGATTGAACTCCTGGTATTACTCCGGAGTTGATGTTGACGGGGCCCTGAGGCGGGGCCCTCCTTATATTGTCGGAAGGTCTAGAGATTCTGGAAGAGCCACCTTAGGTGTCCTAGCCCCGCCAGACACTGAACTGGATGCGGCCACAGAAGCGGGTTTCGAGGGTCCCGCATCATCACGCACTGAGGGGCGAGAGAGAGGTCTGTGTACAGGTTCCTCCTGCATGGTTCAGATGTCGGTAAGAGGTCCATAATGACATGAGAGTGGACCCTGAGGAAAAAGACTTGGAATGTTACCTTGAGAGCCTCTGCGAAATCGTCGAGACCCGAGTCTTGATCGCTGACTTCGCCTTCCTCCAACAGGCTCCCTCCACCGGCCTCGTTTCCCCATGAGGATTCGTTTGCTTTTTCCAGCAGGGGGACGCGCTCTCTCAGCTCAGCAGCTGACAGCTGTGGGGGAACCGTCCAATCCAGCAATACCCTCACCTAGTCTGTCATTAGACGCGGGACACCACTGGAATGTATGTATTCCTCCAGTTCATCCAGATATTGCTACACCTCCACTGAAGACACCGTGAAACCGGCCCGGACAGGGCCTATACCCGGTAAAACCATCCCGAGATGGTTCAGGTGTTCCCACATCTTGGGTGGATTGAGGTGTTGCCGGTTGACGTCCCAAATGTCCCAGGATTCTGGGAAAGCAGCATTCTCTGGCATGTCGATATGGCGTAGCCGTTTCCCCAGATCCTGAGTAGATATCCTGCGAAATCCCCTCGGCGGCCACCCCTCCAGATGAATCTGCTCCCCTGGGACCACCGGGTCCACTACCGTTGTTGGATCTACCACCGCTACCTCACCCTCAACTGGCACAGGTCTCATCACCACGGTAGCCCCGCCACCGCAAGAGGCCCTTACCTCCCTCCAACCCCAACCTCGGGATAGGGGAGTCCCACTGTCACCAGCTTGAACAGTTGGTTGCTTCAGTAATTCCCCCGGATAAGCTGCCTCCCAGCTGATGGCATACTCCATCACCAGTCCAAAGACGACAGTGGATAGAGGAAATGCATTTCGAATTTTCCCGTCTTCCCATGTGAACATGAGCCACAATTTTCTCATCACACATGGGTGCTCCTTATTGTGCACCTCCCAATAGACCTGCGGGGTTAGCCACTGCAGGCATCGGAATTGCCTCGCGAACTGGTGTGGGGTGTACGGCTCGCAGAGCGGCTTGCGGTCCACCCGTGCCACCAAGACTCCACCTAGAAAGGCTAGGTGATAGGACCGATGCTCTTCCATCCCCTGACTATCATCGGTGAGTACCCCCATCAGCAATGGAAATGGGTGAAAGTTAAACTCATCCGCCTTCCACACCCAGTTTAGTACCATCAGTATGGTTAGTTTGACTGGGAAGCTCCCGGCAGCATTCAGAATGGATGGGCAGAAGTTTGAATCTGGAGGTGAGATGGGGTTTTGATATTCGTAAACCCCCCTAATGTGTGATGCGATCCACCCATACAGAATGTGGAAGCGCCCGCATATCCTCGATGGCTTCTTGCCCTCGCTAATGTGTCGTAGCATCTTGTACAATCTGGAAAGCATCGGAATCCCCAAATTGACCCGCCTTCCTATGGCCAGCATGGATTCCATGATGAATGAGCTAGGCCACACCCCCATGTTGGTATCCCTCACTGGTAGGATCCAATTATAGATAACGGTCGTGATAAATGCAGCCATCCTGACTATCGGCCGTTGTTCAGTGCTAACACTGAAACCCCAGGTCTTCCATTGGTTGTCCTCCAAGAGCCGACAATACGAGTGCTCCTTTCCCTGTTGATCTCCCTTTGGGAAAGTTCAAGGCCTCGGGGGAAACTCTCGATCCTTCGAGAAGTTCAGGAACTGTTTGAACCACTTCTTAAAGTGGACATCTCTCACTACTTCTTTATCCTCTCTGGGGACCAGTCCCATCAGTGCCAGCGCCAGTCGCGGCATCTGCTCCGGATCCTCCCACGCACTCATGACGGGGAGGAACTCATCATACATAGCCCCCAAGATTGAGACCCCCAAAATATGATGGACATCCCACAGACTAATGCCAACCTCCCCATGGTGTAGGTGAAAAGTGTTGGTCCTAGACGACCATCTGTGCAACAGCTCCTACATCAGCTGTTTCGGTTGATAAATGTGGAATTGGGAGGCACATGTCACCTCATACAAACCTACTTTCCTCATATTATCTCCAAAATCCTCTCATGAGGCACCTACCCAGTAGTCCCATGCCCAATCATTAGTGAAGTTGCCGCCTTGGTGCAAGTCCCACTCATCGGACCACCCCATCTTCGAATCCCTCAAAGATGCCTTCAGTATAGTGCGGTACACGGGATGGGATGTATCCAGTTGCAATGGCTTTCCATCAATGTTGTTCATATGGTTTTACAGATAGTCGGCAGTGACAGGTGTGAAGTCCTCCCGTGCATGACCATCGGCTGCCCTAAACCATTGTTGCTGGCACGGCGTGCTTCTGAACCAGCAAACTGGTTCGTCCCTACTCGCCTCAGGAATGAAGACGTCATCCCTCAGCCCAAGGCCATAAAAGGGCAGATTATTGCATAGTGGATAGTTCTTTTGCCTCTATGATAACAATTCTGTCATAGAATTATGGTCTGAGTGGCTTCGGACTAGCTCCCCCAGGCCCAGACAGTTGGCCATCTCATCCCTCCGGGTGGCGTCGGCGAGCACCCCCAGCGCAGCTTCTTGATGGGCCATTGGATTTCAAAACTCGGAAAAATTTCAGGATGGGTCACGAATATCGTTCGCAGAGCTCGTTAGCAAAGCCAAGATGTGGAACTTGGCCTCATCTTGCAAGCACATGTTCGCTTGGCGCAGTCGCGGAGTCAGAGACTCACGGTTTGTCGTGAAGCTCGATTCGCAGTGAGAAGATGCAGAGTACGCAGAGCTTCGCGAATCGAGAGCACAAAATGACAAAATCCTGGAAGAAGGAAAAGTACAAGAGAGTTCAGCCCCCTATTTATAGGCAGTGACCCTCAGAGCTTCGCGAGGCATCCATCCCGTGCGGAGCTTCGCAGCGTGTTAGGGCGGGTTGAGCTTCGCGGACCGCGCGTCCCCTATCCGCCTCATGCGTCCTCTTCGTGAGTCAGCAACGCGAACGGCCGTTGATTTTGGCGATTTCCCTAAGACTTCGACCCTTGATCCCTCCGTGGCTCCAATTCTAAGGGGGGCATTTGTTGGTGCCAAACTATTTGAAGAAAGGAGAGAAGAAAAAGAGGTCAAACGCCCTGCCCCGTGAAGCCACGACGCGGAGCCCCCCCAAGCAATGTTGCCGCCACGAAGCACCAGAGGAGGTACCTCTTCGCAAATTCCCTTGACGTTCATGAACCCGCCGCGAATCACCAGAGGCGGTACCTCTCCATGAATTCCCTTGACGTTCATGAACCCGTCGTGAAGCAAAGGAGGCGGTATCTCTCCGTGAACCCGGTTGACATTCGCAACCCACCGCGGAGCAACCGAAGCCCCCTTTGCATCGTGTGAGCTCTGCTTCGTGGATCCTCTCAACTATAAATACTGAGCTCCCCATAAGCCTCGAGGATAGACAATCTGACCTTTCGGCTTCTCAGCTCTCGAATTGCGAAGCACCCTTTCCTTGGCGAATCATGAGCTCCACGAGGTATTTTTTCTTCGCGATAGGCCTCCGTATTGTCTCATTTTGATCCCCTCTTTTGAGAGGGATGACTTTCGTGAAGCCTAAGGGATTTTTCAAAGGAAGGGGATCCCCAAGGGGACCCGGGTTGTCGTGGAGTGTTTATGCTTCGCGAAACACCCATCCTGTACACGTGATCCATATTCCAAGGAAGGGTCACTATACTTCGCGAGGCACACTACTTCACGGCACTCTGCTTCGCGAGGCACCTATGCTCTGTGAGGCAGTGCTCCGTGCACACCCTTCCACTTCGCGAAGAACCTCCCATCCGCACCTCTTCCCTATGCTAAGGCTAAGGCACCCCACTTCACGAAGCACACCCCTTCGCAATTGCCCTCCACTACGCAGAGCAACCGAGCACCGCAAGGCCCCTACCTGTGGACCCCTCTGCATGGAAATTCCTTTTCTCATGAGACCCTCCAGGTTTGCACAATGTGATTTCAAAGTCCCCTGGATGATACCATCCGTGGCGTTTCTTTGCCTAATGCTTCTTCTCATAGGCATGCTAATGGCTATTGCTTCTTCACATAGCCACGCTAATGTGGACCCCTCGATTGTTTGCTCTGCGACTTCCCTTTACCACGGCCTTGTCTATGCCTTCCCTTCCACAAGGGGAAGAGGGTACCGATTATGTAACCCCTAGGGGTGCGGAGTAAACCCACCTCGTCTGAGCTGCAGGACATTAAACTTCCAAGCACCCTCGTCCTCATCACATGTCGTTAAACTGTGACATCTCCCCATGTCTCTCACACGGGTCCCCCCACCTTGGGCATTCTTCATGCCCCCTGGTCTCCACAGGGGATGATATCCTCCTTCTGGGAGTGGTGTTTGTCTATGGGGAAGGGTGTCCATCTTGGTGTAAGCCCCTAGTCCTTCTTGCGGAAGGTAGCACCCATGCACCTCCATACTTCCCCACTGCCAGGGCCAGCAGAGGATGTGATAGGGAACGAAGCACCTCCTTTCTTCGGTCCCAAGTCCCTCTCCCGCTGCGCTTTGTCACACTCGGGCCTCCATCCTCGAGTAAGCCCCAGCACCATGGACCGATCAACGCATAAGCCCCTTTTCGCATCCCACGGACGCACCCTTCGCGACGTGATCGTCAGGTCTCGACCTCCTCTTGTTTCTCACACCGAGCATGACTCACGTAGGCTTAGAGTAAGCATCGACTATGACACCAACCTCCATCCCACATGATGCTAAACTGTACACCCCCATCCCGCATGACGCCAAACTGTACACCCGAACTATGAGGAATTTGATCCATGTCAAGTCATAATATGTAGGAATCCCCCCCAAGGTTAAAGCCCAACACCCATTGGACCAAGGTCCATCTTCATATCGGTTCACCGACACGCATCCATTATGAACTACATGGTCTTTGATCTATGTCAAGGCATGGTACATAGAAAGCCTCACGAGGTCCAAGTCCACCGCCCGATCGTTTCTTCACATCAGGTTCCACCCTCGTCTTGCATGATGTTAAACTGCATCCCAATCCAAGGGTAAGCCGTTGTGATCCCACCATCCAGTTGTTCTGACACCCCTTCACATCGGTTCAACAACCCCCCAAACCTAACTGAACTACACGGACTTTGATTCCCTACCACGGGGATACGTAGGAAGCCTCCATGAGGTTAAATCCCCACACCCATTGGACCAAGGTCCTTATTCATGTCGTCCCTCTGATACACACCTACCTGAACTATGAGGACTTTGATCCATGTCAAGGCATGGTATGTAGGAATCCTCAAAAGGTTCAATCCCACCACCTGGTCATTCCGAACGCATTCACGTCGGTTCACCCAACACCTTGGGTAGCCTAGAGTGTAAGCCCCACACATCCATTCAGAACTACGTGGTCATTGATCCATGTCAAGACATGGTACGTAGGAAGCCTTCCTGAGGTTCAAGCCCACCATCCACCTGGGCCAAGGTCCATATTCACGTCATTCCTCCAACACGCCCCTGTACCGCATGACGTTAAATTGTACCTTTTGAACTTCGAGATATTTGATCCATGTCAAGGCATGGTACATACGAATCCTCCACGAGGTTCAATCCCACCACCCGGTCACCCCGACCATCTTCACATCGGTTCGCCGACCCCATCGGGACGCCTTAGAGTGTGAGCCCCAAATGACCCCTAGTCTTTCATGACATTAAACTAAATCCTAATCCAGTGGAAATCCATTGTGATCCCATCACCCATTGGTTATTTCGAACCCCTTCACGTCAGTTCTCACCAACCGAAATACGCGGACTTTGATTCCATGCCACAGGGATACGTAGGAAGTCTCTTCGAGACTCAAGCCCATCACTACTGTCATCTCCACGACTGTCCCATTTCATTCCCCCTCCACTCTGTGTAATTTTCTATCACTCATCCTGATTCTTACCCGGGCCGCCACATCCCGGTGAGATCATGCCACACCATTCCCCTCCACAACATTCAGGAAGCTTCCCATGGGATGGATCTGACATCGGTGTTCCCTCAAGGGGGTTCTTCAATCTGATCCACTCCAGCTAGTGTTCTGATCAGCCTGATCTGTCTCCATTAGACATTAAACTTGAGACATACCCCGTGTTAAACACATGAAGCTGAGGAAAACCTCAGATACATGCCTATGGAATATGGTTCCCCGCGATTGATGTGGGATGCCTCGGGCATCCACTCCCTCGAGAATCCCTATAATAAGGGACAGAAGACAAACACACCAATTCCCCAGCGTTTAGACACGTTAGTGATGCCTCGACGTGACTACTCCCCCAAATAAAGTTTTCTGCCCTAACTGAACCCCTTGGAATGTCCTGATAGAAGCAGTTTAATTAACCAGTGTCCATGGAAACATGGCACTTGGAAGAGTTTCACGAACAATGTATTAAATCTATAAGGGAGACCAGGACTAGGTGAAGAGTTATTAGGAGGAATCCTCGGAAGGAAGAACCGACAACCCATCATCCTAGTTTCCATCAAGGAGCAAACGTCCTTGAATAAGGAGCGAATGTCGCCCGCCTTTGGAAAGCGGGAATGCGGGGCAACACGGCAGCGCATCCCCACAGACGGATGTGTGCGCCCCGGTGAAAGTGTCGGAAACAATTATATCCATTTTTTATTCATATCCATCCTATTAGGTTCGTTGAATATTTATTTTGTACAAAAAATAAATAAATACACATAAGATATTCACTATCAAAGGTGAAAGTTATAGATAATTCTAATAAGGGGAACCCAACATTTGATTATTTCAAATAATTTCAGTATGCATTGAAGTAAATGGGTAATAGAATTTAAGAAAAGAATTGATCCACTATGGTAGGTTTTATCCTCTTAATTAATCCAAAATGATCACTAATACTCAGTATGGGATGACTAATATTCAGAGTTGTTCAAGAAACATAGGTGCATGTCCAAAAGAGATGGGGGATGAGTCTAAAGCAACAAAATTTAATAATAACTATTTGGGAGATGAAGCTGGTGAGGATTATAGTTTTCTCTTTAAAAATTTTTAAATTACCACATCTAAATTTAAAATTAAAAATCTCATCTCAAAACTACTTTAAAAATTCAATAGGATTCTTTTAAAATTTTTAAAACCCAGCTTAAAATCCAATTTTTTTAATTCTACATGAAAATCGACCAATTTTTTCAAAGTACTTAATGTGATATGAACCCCCTTTTCTTTAAAAACTATTAGCATCAAGTGAAAAAATTAAATATCATATTCAAAAACCAATAATAATAAATTAAAAGTTTAAAATCACTTCCATGGAAATATATACACATTGAAATGTTTAAAACTTTACAAGTTAACTTCTAAATCACTTCATGGGTTTTAAAACATTGAATCAATTTTAGTTAATTTTAAAGGAACATATCCTTTTTCATTTCAAAACCAAATTTAACATTTAAAAAAAGTTTCCATTTTCAAAACTGAAATTTAAAATATGAATGACCATAAAAATTATAATTTATCCACCACCCAATATAAAGTAAAGCATGATTATTAAACATTTTATAAATCCGACATAAATAAAACATTTTTCAGAATATAACAGTAAATTAATAAATTAAATCCTAACATGATCATCCTATACTAATTGCCTAAATACAATGGTTCCCATGGGATTATTTCAAAATTAAATCAAGGGAATTTTTATTTATCAAAAACCATTTCCATCAAATATCACACAAGAAGCCACAAATCCAAGATTTCATATTCCATTCAATTTATTCAACAATCAACATCAAGAAGTTTTTATAAATATTAATTACATTGAAAACTATTTTCCAAAAGTTCATGAGGAGTTAGATGGAGTCCATGTGCAATATCGAGCTTAGGTTTGATTTGAATTTATCTGAGTGTGAGTCAAATTGGAGGTGCTCCAGTACTCACAGTAAGAGAACGATTGCAAGTTTGGTTTTTGTTTAACAAGGAACCAACCATGAAGCTACACCAAGTTTTTATTTTTTTACATTGTTATTGGTGTTTATAAGATCATGGGATTATTTTAGTTGTTTATAATTTGTGATAAAGTGATGAGATAGTGCATCGATTGGTGAAAACTGAGCATTTTTAGTGAAAATGTATCCAAATGAGGACTAAATATTTTTTTTTCATGAGATTAGGTTCAGTGATATGGAAACCACAATGTGCATGTTTTTCAAATTATATATTTATACTTGGTTTATATTGTAAATTATATTAAACATTTTTACTTGTTTTAAAATTATTTATTCTATAAAATTAAAGTTTGTACTTTTGTTCTTTAATTATATACATTCTCTAATTTATATAAGTTCATGATTAGAAAATATATAAGCTCTAAATCATTTTAAGACCCATAAAGGAATATATCTATCATATTTTTGGTCTATAAAATTGGATCTACACAAATTAGAAACCACTCTTTGGTCCAGATGTGGTTTTCAGTCCAGACGCATTAGGTAAAACTACAAAAGTGGGAAACATATCAAACTGTTGATACTAGTATACTATATTCCAATTAGATCAAAATCTTTCCCTTGAAATATACTATTCTAGATCATTTAAGGGAATGAGATATGATTTAATAGACAACCTAATACCTTAGCTAATAAATTACCCAGGTTTTGATTTAGAAATTCATTAATGAAACTATAACTTTTATACAACCTAGATATAATGGTTTTTCTCTATCCCCATATAAGTGTGTGATAATTGGTGTATTTTCAATTTCCACTAATTTAATATCAAAAATAATTTCTTCAATTTGACCAAACGTATTAACCTGACAATCTTCACCATTAATAGATCTTGAATTCTTCTCAACTTTACCATACCAAATACAAGGACTATAACATGTATTTAAATCCTAACAAATTAAATGATATTTAATTTCTATACTTTGAAACTATATCAATTTTAAACATTTCATTCAAAGATAGAAAAATAGGTCATTTTTTGGAACAATCTATTTTCAAAATTCTAAAAAATCTTCAGCCCCTTTCTTATATTCATCACTTGTTCATCGTGTTGTAATCCAACTATGATTTATTATCACCTATAATAAATTTCAATTATTAAATATAATTTTAAAAAATTTAAATTCAAATTTACCTTTATAAATTAAAAAACAATCAAATAAATGAAAAATATTTCAGAAATAAAATAAAGGTAACAGATTTAAAAAAAAAGGTTTCACCTTAGACTTATTAAATTGTAATTCATTCAGAAAAAATTACAAAAAAAATAAATATTAACATTGATTTTTAAAGTTTGACCACAAATAAAAATATATTTTCTTTATTTTCATTATATAATTTGGTAATTTTTATTTTTGAAATATATAAATAAAAATAAATTATAAAATAACATTATGAATAACATATTATTGATGAAAACAATATTGATAGTGATAAGGATC
The DNA here is from genome assembly GCA_963277665.1 of Viscum album. NCBI lineage: Eukaryota > Viridiplantae > Streptophyta > Magnoliopsida > Santalales > Viscaceae > Viscum > Viscum album. The sequence continues at coordinate 1,347,775,227 of OY728127.1, read as the reverse complement.
CAAAAGGAGGTATATGATTTCATACATCATATTGAAAATGAAAATGTCACTTCATGTAGTAAATATAAATTGATATATACTATGAACGTGATTAAATAGCGAGATAATATGATTCTGATATTTTTTTCTAATTATATTCAAAATAAATCCCCCCACCCCTGTGGTCCGCTGGGGTGTTGCGGGGGGGTTGGGGCTTGGGGCATGGTCAAGGGGTCGAGTCCCTAGGCCAGTAGGTTTCTTTGCGATTTCTTGTAGCAAGCATGATCTTTCATTAGTAGTTGTACCTTTATAATATATATATTCAAAATAAATTTCAATCTTCTTCACCTTATAATTTTTTTATAATGATCAGTATTAGTGTACTATATGACTAGAGATGATGTAGAAAGTAACATTTGGGAAGTGATGATGTTTTTTGATAAAATAGTTATAGTACCTAATGAGGGTTAAGTTGAAAAATTCCAAGAGGAATTTCATATAAATATTAAAGTATAGATTGGAAAATAAATGGGGGATAACTCTAAAAAACTATTATATTATTCTTGTGTTATTCAAACTCAATTATAAACTAATGTCCCCTATACTAAAATTACACAATAAAAACTTTCCCAAGATGACCATTTAAATATTTATTATCAATAATCCATATTCAAACTCCATAATCCATTATACCTTCAAAAGAACCCATTTACATTGTAATAAAATACCATTTATTAATCATCCAAACACTCATTTTGTAAATAAAACGCACCTTACATGTTGTAAAAAGATTAATAAGTAAATTAAACAAACTTTAATGTCATGGAAAAACATTATAAGATTTACAAGACACTAATTCATCAAAAAAATATTCCTTTAATATAACACTGATAAAATAATCATTCAAGAAAATTAAACATACATTAGTTGTCCTGACACTTATTAAATAATCATTCATTCAAAGATAAAACCTACTAAACATACCTTATATTCCAATTTACAAGTAAATAAACATAATATATAACACCCATTAATTAAATTAGCATACAAAAAACACAAAAAACCAAAAAAATTATCAAATAAAATAGACCTTGGATGTGACAAAAAATTAAAACAATGATTAAAAACCATGGAGAACTATCAAAAAGAAGAAGTGGTAGAGGATGAATAAAAATTAGAAGTTTATGATGATGGTGGTGATGGTGATAGTGAGAGTGCTAACAATGGAAAGATCCATGAGTGAAGGTGATGATAAGAATGGAAAAAATAAGGAAGAATAAGAGAGACTAATCACGATTAGAGTTATGGGAGAAGAGAAGTAGGGTTCATCATGGTTGAGAACACAGCAAAACGCAATCCAAATAACCCAAAAAAGCAATCAATGAGTGAGTAGGAGAAAATAACATACCATGGATTCTAGCCTAAATTCATCTGAGTGAATATAGAGGAGGAGCGTCTGCTATAGAGGAGTTCTATGAAATCTTGAGAATCGTGACTAAATCAGTTGCATTTAGGGTTTTTTTAAATTGATTGGAGGAGATTTATTAGTGCTTCCAAAAAAGTGTTGATAAAGATACCTCTTATCGGTGCTAAATAAAAAAGCGTGGATAAAATCGATCATTATCAGAGCTAAAGAAGTGCTGATAAAGGGCATCTTTATCAGTACTAAAACTTTAGCACTGATAAAGGATTCATAATTTTAATTATAAATAAAAAATTGTACATATATTTATATAATTATATATTTATTTATTGTAATTTGATAATTATTTAAATTTATAATTATTTATTTATAATTATATAAATACTTTTTAAAAAAAAAGTATTTTTTATTTATAATTATAAATATATAATTTTATAAATATAGTAAAATTACATTTATAAATATTTTTAAAATTAAATATACTTATATCATTATATATGTAAAGACCCAAAATTTCCATATATATTTTTTTTAAATTATTTTGGATTATTAAAAGTTTGTGAAAATTTACGGCACATGATTCTGAGGTCTGGAGAGCCAGGAACAAAATTTCGAACTTTTTTTAAGGTATGTTAAGTAAATGTGTGAGTGGTGATTTCTATCTTTTGAATCGGTACTCATATTAAAACTCTTAGGGAAGCGTTGAATTTACAGCACCGATATTCACTTAGGCGAAGCTTAACTTCAACCGGTAAGGGTCGGACGAAAATGTAAATTTTTGGACTTTGCAAAAAAAATAACTCCATGAGTTATTTTATTTCTTTTTGTAACCTTGAGTTATGGTCGTAGGACTACAGAGTTGGTTGGTCATTTTAAGGAATGACATTTAATGACCGGTTACACTTGGTTGTGTAACTACACCATCGGGAGATTAATGGGTTCATTAATTATTCATTAATGAACCAGATAATTATGCGGAGAGTTGAACTACTTTTCTTTTATTTAATCAAGTCATTGGCATGGGTTATTGGAACCCACTAGAGAACTCTTGACAAAGTTCTATCGACGTCTTCCTCCAATGAAGAACAGAGAATTTGGCGACGCCATTGAGGATTTGATCTGGAGATCAACGAACACCAACGAACATGCTTCGAACACGGACCCTTCTTCATCATCTATAGTGTCTTCCAATGAGATCAAGGTAGGGATTTTTTTAAGAGTTTTTATGACTCATCTACCCTTGATGATGTCGAACTCTTCCCATGTTATAACACTAATGTGGAGGGCACGGGCCGAACCAAACAAGGCCCAAAACCTCCACCGATATCGGTTTTGATTGCGTTCTTCATGAACGACCGACCAATGCAGCAGCAAGATGAAACCAGGGGCCACGTAGTGATGCAAGCATCTCGGGAGGCCTATAGGCATAGTCGGAAAAGTAAACGGACCTCTAAAGCTTCACTGGAGGCCCGCGGAAGCTCCGCCAACGTGGCAGCACCGACGAATGGAGGAGGTGGTGGCTGGCACTCGTCGGCCATGAGGGGGAGGTGGTGCCTGAAGGTGCCATGGAGGACAGGGGTGGCTGACCTTTTCTAGCCATGTTGATGGCAGGAGGTGCACCGCGGAGGAGGGTCGCAGCTCCGAGCTGCGGTGGTGGGAGGACCCACTCCCATGGGTCCCACTATTGACCGGTCCACGCAGACTGGTTAGGTGGAGCGGTGCCAACTGGAACCACTAATGGGGGAACCCGAATGGACTTAGTCCATTCAGGAGGGGAGAGGACCCCCACACCCGGCTGGCAGGCCGCGCCCAGCCAGTGGGTCCGGGGGGTCCAGCGGCCCAGCAGGCCACGCCCAACCGGGTGGGTTGGGCCGGTCCCACGGCCCAGCGGGCCGTGTCCGTGGCCATAGGGCCGAGCCTTTAGTCTATTTGGTTCGGGCCGAGGCCAGTGGACCGGGTCGGGTCAGTTTGACCATGTCAAACCAGACCTGGACCCCTTTTAGGCCTAGCTTCACTTAAAGAGGCATATCTCCTAAACCGAATGTCTGTTTGACGAAACGTATGCGATGCCTAAAACCTTAGGACAATTTGGTCCTTTTGATATACTCCTATTTATTTTTGAATAGAGTTTTAGTATGTCCAGGTTGGATCAAACTCAAATCTAATCGGGCCCGCGGCACTAAAATGTCTATAACTTACAGACCGAGCATCCGATTGATGTGTTGTCTGTTATGTTGGAACCCATATAACATGGCGATTCATTGGGTTACTTCTTCATGGAACTTTGTGGTGGTTGAGGTATTACTGATGTCTTGAGGAACAGATCCTCCTAGAATCAAGCGTGCTAAGTGCGGGAATCCAGTGGCTAGTTGTGACGTGATGAATGATTAGTGATCCTTTGTGGGTCAATACCTAGAAATCCTCTATGGGTATGCACCTAGAAATCCTCTATGGGTATGTACCTAAAGATCCTCTGAGTGGGTCAACACCTAGAGATCCCTTGAGTGGGTCAGAACCTAGCAATCCTCTGTGGGTTAGTACCTAGCAACCCTCTATGGGTCAGCACCTAGCAACCCTATGCGGTCCTGCAACAAAAGACTCTCGATAGAAAAATATGATCTATCTTTGTGAATAATCATATTTATTCTTTTTCTTTAAGTTAAATACTCAGTGTGAGATATCTTTTACCTTATTCTTATGATTGAGATCATGTTTTTTGGTTTTTCCTTGTGGAATTCCGAGAGACCTTCGGGGGTCTCAGGGTCCCCACTGAGTATTGTTATACTTACCCATGTACAGGCTTCGCCCGTACCTTTTTATGTCTTGTTCAGATGATGGAAATCCTTGACTGATATTAGGGAGCCAAGAATAGATGGTGTACAGAGGGGATCGGTTAACGTGGAGAGACAAAGTGAAGAGAAAAACCTACCCTTCAGGTATGATCCTTGGCGGACGAACTCAAGAGCTGTTTTTGCTTTTTGTTGTACTTTATTTCTGGTTGGGCTTGTATACTGGCTCATTTACTTTCTGTACTTACTTTTACACATAGTGGTGGTTTTTAGTTGTGGTTGTACCTTTATTCTTATGTTGTGTTTTATTTGTGCTCAGTGTTCCCTGTCAGTGTGTGTACAGGTTTTGAGGCAATGCCTTCTCATTTTAGGGATATTCCTTTTCAGTGCTAGTCGCCAACCCCTAGTCTATAGAAGGAAGATTTGGGATATTCACAACACGGACCCCAGGGGATAGGTTATGAAAAAGTGGTATCAGAGGGTGGTTGGTTCTACCACAATAACTAAGAGTCTATGTTTTCAATGGAGCAATCATGTTAAGTGTATTGTGTTCAGGTTTCAGTTTAGGGAGTCTAGTGTTGGTGCGGTGGTTGAAATATCCATACACCAGGATCCTAAATTATAATTTCTGACTTGGTGCATGAAAACACTATTTGTGTGTGTTTTGAAAATGTTGTTTTACTTTTGATCTCTTTTAAGTCAGCTCACCAGGTATAACTTATTGACTATGGTGAACTTGTTTCTTTACAGGATACCACCACATAGACTACCAGCCAGGATTCCAGTGAGAGATCATGATGATGACCCACCAAGTGATGAGGAGTTGGTGCAAGGCCCTCTTATAGTGATAACACCTTTGGGTGGTGTACCAGCAGCACCACTACCCATAGGGCAGCAGATGCCACCAGACCCACCAGCAGACCGGGCATGCCAACTGAGCGCGTTTCGTGAGTTGAATGTAGCTCGGTGGTTTTTGAAGATGGACCTCAGATCAGGCTATCATCAGCTCAGGGTACGGGATGAGGACGTACTGAAGACAGCCTTCAGATACCGATATGACCACTACGAGTTCTTGGTGACACCCTTTTGCATGACCAATGCTCTGGAAGTGTTAATGGGACTCATTAACATGATCTTCCATCCTTACCTTGATTGCTTCATGGTGGTCTTCATTGACGATATCATGGTGTACTCAACATCAGAGGAGGAGCATTCCACTCATCTGCAGATAGTTCTGGATACACTCTGAGAGAACCAGCTTTATGGTAACCTCTTGAAGTGCTAGTTCTAGATATGATAAGACCACTTCCTGGGTCACGTTATATTGGAGGATGGAGTTTTTGTGGATCCGAAAATGATAGAGGCAGTGGTTGATTGGCAGCCACCCAAGAGTGTGGCTGAGGTACGAAGTTTCCTAGGATTAGCTGGATACTAACGAAGATTTGTACCTGACTTTTCTAGAGTAGTGGAACCCTTATCAGCTTTGACAAAGAAGGGGAAACCCTTTTTTTGGTCATAGAGAATCCAGTAGAGTTTCCAGGAGCTGAGGTATAGGCTAATGATTTCCCATATCTTGAGGCTACCAGAAGAGGGAGTTGGGTATGTAGTCTACTGTGACACATCAGGGACTAGACTGGGATGTGTCCTAATGCAGGAGCAAGCTGTGATCACCTACAGCTCACAACAGATGAGGAAAAATGATAAAAACTACGCAACCCATGACCTGGAGTTAGCATCAATGGTCTTTTCATTTAAGATGTGGTGTCACTACTTGATGGGTGAACAGTTTACTATCTACTTCTATCACAAGAGTCTCAGTTATATCTTCTCACATAAGGACATGAACCTTAGATAGCGGTGATGGCTGGAGTTCATTCAGGACTATGACTTTGATATATTCTACACTCCTCGGAAGGGAAACGTGGTGGCAGAAGCACTCAGCAAGAGGTATGAACTACAATTGATGAGTGAGGTGATAGAGTAACTAGCCACATTGCAGTTATCCTTTGTGGATAGTGATGGAGAAACTTACCTCCAGTATAAGATAGTCACACCCCCACTCCTTTAGTGAGTCGGGGAGGCTCATCTTGGGGATGTTGACTATGAGGCCTGACATGCTCAGATATCCTCAAGACGAGCTCCTGAAGGATTTTCTAAATGTGGGGAGCACATCATCCTTTTTAGAGGACGTATCATGGTACCAGAGACGCTATGAGAGGAGGTTTTGAGGTAGTTCCACATATCCCCTTTGGTGGTTCGTCCTAGTGTGGAGAAGATATACCAGGACCTCCATCATCAATACTGGTGGCCAGGGATGAAGAAAGTAGTGGTAGAGTTTGTTTCACGATGCCTCACTTGTCAGCAAGTGAAGGCTGAGCATCAGGTCCCAGTAGGCTTATCATGGCCACTAGAGGTACTAGAATGGAAGTGGGATGGTATCTCCATGGACTTCACGACAGGGCTACCACACACATCCAGGGGCCATGATTCCATCTGGGTGATTGTTAACTGACTCACCATGTCGACCCACTTCCTTCCCATCCGAGAGTAGGGATCAGTAGAGGGCTTGGGAGGCCTCTACATATAGGATATTATATGACTTCACGGGGTTCCATCATCTATTGTATTAGATATTGAAGCTCATTTTACACCCTAGTTATGGAAGGGATTATAGGAGGCATTTAGGAATCATCTATGCTTGAGCACTGCCTTTCACCCTCAGACAGATGGTCAAATGGAGCGGACCATACAGACGCTTGAGAACATGTTATGTGCTTGTGTTATTGATTTTTTCCATAGTTGGGAGGATCATTTTACCTTTGTGGAGTTTACATAAAACAACACCTATCACTTAACCATAGGCATGGCACCATTTGAGGCCTTGTACGGGAGACATTGTAGATCACCTCTATGCTGGACAAACCCAGGGGAGTTAGCACTTATGGGTCCAAAAATGGTATGGGATACCACTAAGAAGGTGCAGGTCATCCAAGAGTAGATGAAGACTGCACATAGTATGAAGAAGTCTTATGCCAATAGAGGACGAAGAACCTTGGAGTTCGAGGAGGAAGACCATGTCTTTCTATGGGCCTCACCTCGATGAGGATTACAGAGATTTGATCGGGGCAGTAAGTTATCTCGAAGGTTCATTGGACCTTTCCAGATCCCCAGCAGAGTAGGCGAGGTTGCATACCACCTATCTCTTCCCCCACAGATGCACTAGGTGTATAATATTTTCCATGTGTCATAGTTGATATGGTATGTGCATGATCCATCGTTTGTTAACTATTGGGGAGAGCTGGACATTGGTGATGGGGTGACATTCGCGGAGTTCCCGGTTGATATAGAGGATCTATAGGAGTGGGTCCTTTGTGGGTAGTGAATTCCTCTGATGTGAGTTCGGTGGCAGCATGGGAACCTCTAGGAGAGCATATGGGAGTGGGAGGCTCAGATACATGCTCAGTACCCCCCATTTGTTCCCCTAGTTTTATTGTAGATTTTGGGGATGTAGATCCTTAAGGTGGGGAGAATGTAATGACCTGTAATTTCCATATAAATTTTTTTTTTAATTATTTGGGATTATTACGAGTCTGTGAAAATTAACAGCATGTGATTCCAAGGCCCAGAGATCCCAAAAATTAATTTTGAACTTTTTTTAAGGTACATTTCGTAAACGTGTAAGTGTAAATTTCTATCTATTGAATCGGTGCTCTGATTAAAAATCTGAGGGCACTATTGAATTTTCAGCATCAGGATTCACTTAGGAGAAGCTTAACTTCGACCGGCAAGGGTCAGACGAAAAAGTTAATTTTTGGACTTTACAAAAAAATAATAAAATAACTCCATGAGTTATTTTATTTATTTTTGTAAATGTTGAGAGATAGTGGTGGGACCGCAGAGTTGGTCGATCATTTTAATGAAGGTCATTTAATGACTGGTTACAATTGGTTGTGTAACCGCACTGTCGGGAGATTAATAGGTTCATTAATTATTCATTAATGAACCACATAATTGTGTGGAGAGTTGAACTCCTTTTCTTTTATTTAATCTAGTCATTGGCATGGGTTTTGTTAACCCACGAGAGAACTCTTGAAAAAGTGTTGGCGATGTCTTCCTCCAACGAATAATGGATAATTTGGCAACGCAATTGAGGATTCAATCCGGAGATTGATGAATGCCAATGAACACACTTCGAACGTGGACCCTTCTTCCTCATCTGCAGCATCTTCCAATGAGTTCAAGATAGGGGTTTTGTTTAAGAGTTTTTATTATTCATCTACCCTTGATGATGTTAAACTCTTCCCATGCTATAATGCTAATGTGGAGAGCCTGGTCCAAACCGAACAAGGCATGTACCCTCCACCAATCTTGGTTTTGATTGCGTTCTTCATGGACGACCAACCAATGCAGAAGTAAGAAAAAACCGGGGGCCACGCAGTGATGGCAGTGTCCCGGGGGGCCGTAGGCGCAGTCAGAAAAGAAAACGGACCTCCAAAGCTTCATTGGAAGCCCGCGGAAGATCCACCAGTGCGGCAGCACTGACAACCGGAGGAGGCAACTGCTGGCCTTTTCTAACCGCATTAACGGTGGGTGGCGCGCCGCCGAGGAAAGCTGCGGCGGAGGGCGGACCCGCGCCCGCAGGTACCACTGTAGACCTGTCCACATAGACCGATCAGGTGGAGCGGCACCAACTGGCTCCACTAATGGTGGAACCCGAACAGACTTAGTCCGTTTGGGAGGGGAGTGGGTCATGCCCAGCCGGGTGGGTCGGGCCGGTCTCACGGCCCAGCGGGCCGAGCCTATGGCCAGTGGGCCGAGCCTGCAGTCTAGTCGGTTTGGGCCAGGCCCAGTGGGCCGAGCCCATGGCCTAGTGGACCAGACCAGGCCAAGATGGACTAGGCCGAGCCTAGTGGACTTGGTCGGGTATGTCCGACCGGGTCGGACCAGACCCAGACCCCTTTTAGGCCTAGTTTCACTTAATGGAGCATATCTTCTAGACCAGGCGTCTGTTTGACGAACTGTCTACGGCGCAGAAACCCTTAGAAAGAGGAAGTCCTTTTGAGATACTCCAATTGAGTTTTGAATAGAGTTGGAGTATGGCCAGGTTGGATTGAACCCAAATCCAACTGGGCCCTCGGCACTAAAATGCATATAACTTTCCGACCAGGCATCTGATTGACGCACCTTCTATTGTGTTGGAACCCATGTGACATGGCGGTTCATCAAGTTACTTCTTCATGGGACTTCATGGCAGTTGAGGTATGATTGATGGATTAAGGAGAGGATCCTACCAGAATCAAGCATGCTAAGTATGGGAATCCATTGGTTGGTTGTGATGTGAAGAATGCTTAGTAATCTTTTGTGGGTTCGTACCTAACGATCCTCTATGGGTTTGAACCAAGCGATCCTTTGTCGGTCTGCACCTAGAGATCCTCTAAGTGGGTCAGCACCTAGCGATCCTCTGAGTGGGTCATCACCTAGCGATCTTCTGTGGTTCAGCACTTAGCAATCCTCTGTGGGTTAGCACCTAGAGACCCTGTGTGGTCCTACCGCAAAAGTATCTCGACAGAATAAGATGATCTAGCTTTGCAATTAATCATCTTTATTCGTGTTCTTTAAGTTAAATACCTAGTGTGAGATATCTTTTATCTTGTTCTTGTGATTGAGATCTTGTTTTTTGGTTTTTCTTTGTGGGATTCTTGGAGAACTTTGGGGGTCTCGGGGTCCCTACTGAGTATTGTTTTACTTACCCCTATATGAGCTTCACCCACACCTTGTTGTGTCTTGTGCAGACGATGGGTATCCTTGACCAAGATTAGATATCCAGGACTAGATGGTGTACGGAGGTGACCAGTTGACATGGAGAGTCATAGTGACGAGTTGTACCTACCCTTTAGGTAGGATCCTTGGCGGTTGAACTCAGGATCTGTTTTTCCTTTTTGTTGTACTTTCTTTCCGGTTGGGCTTATATATTGGCACCTTTACTTTCAGTACTTACTTTTACACTCCGTGGTGGTTTTTATTTGTGGTTGTACCTTTCTTCTTATGTTGTGTTTTACTTGTGCTCAGTGTGCCCTGTCTGTGTGTGTACAGGTTTTGAGGCAATGCCTTCCCATTTTAAGGATATACCTTTCCGATGCTAGTCTCTAACCCATAGCCTATGGAAGGCAGACATGGGGTAGTCACGGCACGGGCCCCGGGGGACGGGTCGTGACAATATATATTTATATATTTATATATATATCTAATAAATATATAAATAGTAAATATATTCATTATTTGAATATATTTATTATAATTTTATAGTTATTAATATATTTATATCATTATATATATTTATATAATTATATATATATATATTTAATAAATATATATACATAAAAAATATATTCATTATTTAAATATATTTATTAATATTTTATAACTATAAATATATTTATATCATTATATATTTATATATACATATATACATATATATATATTTAATATATATATATATATACATAGTAAATATATTCCTTATTTAAATTGATTTATTATAATTTTATAATTACAAATATATTTATATCATTATATATATTTATATAATCATATATATATAATAAATATTTATAAATATAAATATAAATATAGTAAATATATTCATTATTTAAACATTTTTATTATAATTTTATAATTATTTAAATAAATAATTATTTATTTATAATTATATAAATACTTTTTTTTAAATAATATTTATATATTTATGTCATTGTATCTATTTATATAATTATATATATATTTAGTAAATATATAAAAATATAAATATAAATATATTAAATATATTCATTATTTAAATAAATTTATTATAATTTTATAATTATATAAATATATATAATTATTTATTTATAATTATATATATACTTTTTCAAAAAATAATATTTAATTATTTATAATTATAAATATATAAATTTATAAATATAGTTAATATACATTTAAAAATATATTTTTTTAAAATATCTATATACAAATTTATTTTTAATATTATTAATAAATATATAATCTTAAATGCATGCATATTAAAAATGTGTGAAATTGAATAATTAAAAATGAGTACACTTTAAAAATATCGAAAAAATGGATATATTTTATTAATTAAATATAAATTATTAAAAAAATATGGATATATATATATTAAAATAAAGATGGATTCATATTGAAAATATTAAAACATAGTAAATAAATATATATAACTAAATAATAGAAAATGATTAAATTCAAAAAAAAAATATAAAATATATATAAAATGAATAAATAATACCTAACTGTAAAAATATTAAAAACAATTAAATAAAATTTACCTATTAGAAACATAATATATTAAATATAACATGTTATAATGAAATTTTAAAATGAATACTAGAATTTGAATAAATTACATAAGTATTAGCTGTATGTATTTCATATAATATTTCATTAATTACATAAATATTTTTATATGACATTGTATATAAAAATGCATTAATTATTTATATGAATATGAAATGAATATAACACATCTTTGATATATGTTAAATTAAAAAATCAAATGATATTCAATTAATCCCATTACACGAAGCAATTAGTCGGTATTTTTAATTAATATTAATTTTTAATTATAAACCATTCTTCGTTAAATATATGAATTATTTAATGTGAGCATAAATATTTTGTATTATATAAATAATATTTTAGGAAATATTATATACATTAATATATATATTAATATATTTCTATATTAAATGTATTAATGAATTACTACGTATAAAAACCATTAAAAATGAACAAGACGTTAATATGTTTTTAATTATAACATTTTATTCATTTTCTATATTTATATTTAATATATATTATTTATTACTATTTATAATTAATATATATATATATATATTAAACTTATTCATTTTTATTAATAATTGTTTTATTAATAAATTTTTTAATGATATTGTAATTTATTCATTTTTAATTTTTTTTGTTTAATTATTATAATGTATTCATTTTATAGATCTATATTTAATATAAACTATTTATTAATATTTATAATCTATATATATGTATATTAAATTTATTCATTTTTATTAATAATTATATAATTAATAAAGTCTAATATTTTCTTTAATTTTGTCATTTTTAATTTCTATTTGTTTAATTATTTCAATTTTTCATTTCAAAAATCTATATATTTAATATATACTATTTATTAATATTTATAATTTATATATATGTATATTAAATTTATTCATTTTTATCAATAATTATTTAATTAATAAAATATTAATATTTTTTAATGTACTCATTTTTAATTTTTATTTGTTTAATTATTTCATTTTATTCTGGACCTTTATCAGTGCTAAAAAGGTGCTGATAAAGTTTACCCTTTATCAGCCCTAAAAATAAATCACTGATAAAGGTTACCCTTTATCATCACTAAAAATAAAGCGCTGAAAATGGGTACCTTTTATCATCACTAAATAAAAGTACAGATAAAGGTTATCCTTTATTAGAGCTAAAAATCACTGATAAAAGGTAGCTTTTATCAGTTCTTTTTTTAGCACTGGTAAAATTTACCCTTTTATCAGCACTGATAACGGTGCCCTTTATCAGCACTTTTATCTAGTATTGATAAAGGTTATCTCTATTGAAGGTCTATTTTATAGTAGGGTCTCTTGTAGATACATAGCTCATATTCATTCTTAATGAAACCAAATTCTTTTATAGATTCATCGAATCGAATGTTCACTAACCTAGATGCTTGCTTCAATCCATAAATGGATCTCTACAAACTTGTATGTCATTTTGGCATCACCTGGATTCACAAACCCTTCTAGTTGGGTCATATAGATATCTTCATGAAGATTCCCATTATGGAAATTTATTTTGACATCCATCTGTCAAATTTCATAATCATGGTAAGCTACTATAACAAGTAGGATTCTGATTGATTTAAACATGGAAACTGGTGAAAGGGTTTCATCATATTCAATCACTTGATGTTGTTTAAACCCTTTAGCCACTATCCTTTCTTTATAGGTGTTTACTTTACCTTCTATATCTAGTTTTCTCTTGGATATCCATTTGGACCCTACGAGCTTTACATCAACTAGCACATTAACCAGAACCCAAACTTAGTTTTGATACATGGAATCCATTTATGAATTCATGAATTCTTTATATCTTATAGATTTATGGATCTATACTACATCTTTGTAGGAGGGAGGTTCATCATTGTTAACCAATAATGAGTCACTATCTTTGGGGACTAGAAAACCATATCTTTATGGTTCTCTTACCTCTCTAGTGCTCCTACGCAATACTTGTGTTTTAGGAACTACTTCTTTCATGGGGACCTATGGAATCTATTATTGTACCAACTCTTGTGTATCTTGATCATCAAATTCATTAAAGTCAATCTTTCTCCCACTATCATTTTTGAGTATGTGCTCCCTCTCAAGAAATATTTCTTCCCAGGAAATGTTAACTTTCTTATCTGAATGGTTGTAAAGGTAGTATCTCTTTGTTTCCTTAGGATACCCTATAAAGATACACTTTTTTGCATCAGGGTACTAGTTTGTCTCCTGAGAAGGCCTTAACAAATTCCTCATAACCCAATATATGCATATACGACAAAATGAGTTTCTTTCCACTACATAAATCATAGGGAATTTTGTTTTCTACTTTAGTTGGTACTCGGTTTAGTTTGTATACCATAGTTTGTAAGGAATATCCCCAAAAGGATAATGGAATATCTGCATGACTCATCATCAACCTTACCATTTCTAACAAGGTATGGTTCCTCCTTTCACTAACACCATTCCACTATGGTGTGTAATTTGGAGTGAGTTAAGAAAGAATCCCAAACTCCTATATAAATTTAATGAAATCTTGGTTAAGATATTCAACACCTCAATATGATTGAATCTTCTTTATCTTCTTTCCAAGTTGATTCTATACTTCATTCTTGAATTCTTTGAATTCCTCAGATGACTCAAACTTATACCTCATCAAGTAGACATAGTCATATATACTCAAGTAAACAGTAAAAGTTATTAATAAGAATACCCACCTTTATCTTCTACTAAAAATTGTTCACACACATCAGTGTGTACTGATCCTAAAATCTATATGGACCTTTCACCCTATCCACTGAATGGAAGTTAGGTCATTTTCCCTTATAAACAGTATGACATATTTTAAGTGGTTTTAGCTCAAAATATTCTAAATAACCATCCTAACATATCTTTATCAAATGCTTCTCATTTACATTACCAAGATGGTGATGTCATAGCAAGGTGTTATTTGAGCCATGTGAATATGATTCATTATCTATTTCCAATACTTAATTCTCATAATTTAATAAATAATTGTCATTATTTAAGTGTTTAATACTATAACATATGTTGTATTTATAAAATAAACAACTTTTATTTCCAAATTTGAAACTAAAACCATCTAAATCTAGGAATAATACAAAAAATATATTCTTGGTAACAGTTGGTACATAATAAAAATCTCTTAAAATAAATATCATTCTTGTTGGAAAAGAAATGTGGTAGTCACCAATGGATAGATCTTCTAGCCTCACACCATTAACGACATGAAAATATACCACTCCTCTAGCAATATTTCATAATTGACTTAGTTCAATTATTTAGAAATATATGTGAGAACCACAAGTTGTATATAATACCCAATGTGTAGATATTTAAAGATTACACTCAATAAAAAATGAACATTTAGCTTCCCCTTGATTCTAGGTGTAGTTCATCTTCCAATGGCCTTGCTTGCCACATGAAAAACACACTGCTTCCTTTTTATTTCCCTACCTCTAGATCTTCCACTTCTTGGAAGGATGGTGCTCGGGAGATTTAGACATATTATGAGTCTTGATCCCCTTCTCCTTGTTATTCCTTTTATTATTCACTGTAAGGACTGTGGGTTTGTCACACCCCATGTATTTTTCTTCTTAGATAATTAGATTAAGAAGTTCTGAAAGATTCTACTCATTATTTATCATGTTATAATTAACAATAAAACTAGAGAAGGACTTGGTTAGTAAGGAAGTTATGATATATGTGTGCAACTCATCTGGTAATTTAATCCCTAATATGTCTCAGTGTTCAATGTAGCCAATAATCTTGACTATGGATCAGATGGAACTAAATCTCTACGCTTAGTTATAAACAGATCATTAGGAATCTTTTATCTCTCTTATCTCACATTCTCTTGATAGAGATATCGAATGGGAGACATCATGTTATACACATTCGTGTCCTCATGTTGCTTCAAATTCTCATTGGTCATGGATGATAGAATGAAACACTAAACATATTTGGAATAATTCAAATGTTTCTCATAGATAAATAACTCTTCCTCACTATCCTCTTGACCAAATGATTCAGGAATAGGTTCTTCTAGCAAATACAGTTTCCTTTTATGGCATAGGATAATGGTTAAGCACCTTTTACACTCTTGTAAATTTTTTCCAGTGAGAACGTTATACTTTAAAAGTATAGATCAAAACAATATGTTTGAAATCATGTTCATTTTATTTTCTAAAAATAATATGAGCATAGTTTCAGTACTTTATCTGATAAAATTTAGACAAATAAATAAATATTATATTTATTAATCTTCCACTATTTTATCAAAACCCAATATCCATCACTATTAGCTTCAGAATATATTATTGCTTGCACATTCTGGTGTCAAAGATCCATATTCCCCTTCTCATCACCCCAACTTTGGTCGATCAAGATATTTAAAGGGTTTTAGGTAGGCATTTAAAATTCCAACTGCATTAAATCACGGTTCCTTGATATGTTGAGTGGACTCCCTGATCCTGAAATCCTTAAATTGGATTTCCTCAACTTTTTCCTCTTAGTTATATGAAGTAATGCTTTTTAAGTCATCCCTTGATGTGAACTAAGTTAAGTAAACTCAAAATTTAGGTAATAATTCCCCAATAATTGAAATCACCCCTGCATTGGTCAGTCAAGAACTTTGAACTATGGTTTGATTTTAACTGAAGTAGTGGAGGAATATACCGACTTAATATATATAATTAATGGATTTCTTCTTTTATTTCATTCTTTTTAATATTAATTGGTTTTACTTAAGTGATTAACCATGTCTTAGATGATGTTTACGCATATGTCAATTTATTTTTGTTCTCTCTTGCATTCTTGTTAATTCATTAATTCATGTTATTGTGACAAAACATCCATAATGAAATAACCATACAACGTGACAGAAATAAAATAATAAAGTGGTATGATCATGAGATTTTACTAATTTTTATTTGATATATTGGATGATAAATTAATCATAAACCTAGGGGGAAACACCTTGAATAATTTATGGTTCATGTTGTATATTTCCACCTACCTACCTATGTATCTATTTTTGGATTGGTTTCATCTCGACCTCAAACTTGAACCACCTCCACTAGCTTGGGAGCTTCATCCATTACATATGTTTTTACTCACATGTAGATGAGGGTAACCAAAGGATTGGTTAAGGGGTTTACATAAAAGAAACCATAGGAATGAAGGCCATTACATAATGAGATGAGGTATGATACGCATGTGAAAAATTTAATTTAATGATAAATTAAAATAATCTAATCACATACAAAGTTCTGGTCTTGGATCATGATCACCCACATGCACGCAATGAATTACACATTTAATAAAATTAACATTCAATTCTAATAATTATTATTTAAGATAAATCACACACGAATCAATTAATTGTCAACTTTAATTAATTAATTCTTTACCATAATGTATTTTCTGGAGATTCTCATCCATCATAATTTTAAAAAAAAAATTCAAAAAATTAACTATGTACAAAAAAATGTACCAGGGAGGTAACATGGTGAGTACTCTTTCGAACTATCCAATATATTTTATACTAGCATATTTTTTATTCTTATGACATGTGGTGTACATGACTTATCATGTAATTTCATGAAATGTACTATAACATCCTGAGTTTAAAAAAATGGAAAGATTGTGTTCAATAACATAAATGATGCACTACATCAAGTTTCAATGAACAATTAAATATTATTATTTAAATGCTATAATTATAACATTGTCGTTAGAATAGAGAGAATGAATAATATTAATTGAATTATAAAAATATGGTTTAAATATGTATTTATAATGAATTATTTGACCAGATAAATATAAATGAATGTGAAACCATTTTTAAAACAAAATAATTTTTTCTGAAAAACAATTTAAATGTGCACAAATGTGTTTTATACCAATAAATAAACAAATCCCTATTATTGGATTATTTTAACGAAATATATATATATATATAATATATATATTCAATATAATTTTTAAAATTCATCTTATGTATTTTGTAGACATGATATAATAACAAATCTAATATTAGGCATAAAAGAAGTATTTTTTAAAAAAAGGTAGTTTTACCGCCTTTTAATGGCGCACTTGTTTTAAATCAATTTTTTGACACTATTATAAGTTCTATTTGAAAAAATAAACTTCTTATTTGAAATATGAGTATCAAAATTTACATTGTTTGATTTTTTTCTCATAATTTTCAAGTTTTGATGAATAGTGAAATAAAATAATGCATATTAATTAAAAACTACCTTTTCATCAAATTTATTTATAAAGTTAAATTATATATTTTAATGATTTTAAAGTATAATTAAATCAGATTTTTATCATTTAATCCAATTTAGATTTTTGGAATAAATTTCACATTGAAATTGGATATAAGAACTTATTGAATTTTTGGACATTTTTACTTTAACTCGCTTTCTCACCACGTATGCGGGATTAGAGTTAAACTCAATTTAGTCATTTCTATGAATTGAATTTTGAAAAATAGACATACATGGTTCAATAAGTATGATATTTATAGTCTAATATGGTCAACTTAATTTTGGAAAATATGAATTGTAACTTTACACAAATTTTTATTACCATGGTTAAGTGTAAATCATGTAATTAAAGGTAAAAATAATATTATAACTAATATAAAATTAAAATAAAACTTTTCATAATTTAATTGGATGAGTGTGGGATGAAAAAAAACATTCATTAGGATGATTTTATATCCACTTGGAGCCACTTGGATGAATTTAACACCTTTATAGTATTTTACTCAAAAAAAGTCAATTTTGTCACACTTTTGTTTCTAACAAGTAAAATATTTTTAATATGGGGTTATAAATGGGATATATTTGACTATAAATAGTATTTATTAAGATAAAAAAATTTATACATCATTTTAATTTATTTATGATTTTTAGTGATAAAATAATTACCTTAAATGGTGACATAATGATGATGCAGTAATAGATTAATTAATAGAAGAATCAAACAAATAATATTAAAAATATTAAAATAAATATAATTTGATATAATTGATGTCATAAAAGAATTTTTTTCTGGATGAATTTTACATTTTAGAGATGAGTTAATATAGTTTTTTCTAAGATATCAAGTTGTTATGATATTTTTAAAAAGTCAAGTATTGAATAGTGTCAAAATTGACATTATTGATATTTTAAAATAAATAATATATTATTAAATGATATAAAATTCCTAAAAATTTAAAATGTGTCCAAAATATTAATATAAGTATAAAAATTTCATTAATGAATCATTTTTAGTCGTTTGGTTTTTTTTAGTATTTATATTAACCCTCAAAATATAAAATACATGATATCAAGGTAAGAGTTAAAAGGGGTTAAAACAAAATGATAAGTATTAAAAAATAGTAAAAAATTATCTAAATTTCATTGGATGAAATTTATTCAACCCAAAATCATCATTTATTTTAAATAAATCAGTTTGGATCCATTTGGGATAGAAAATTAATTTATATTAATTTAATATTTTGAATAATTCCAAGAGTACCCCTCCCCTCTTCTATAAAAGGAAACTGATTCTTATCTTTTATTCAAACTTAAAAACATTTTTTTATTAGCCAAATATTATTAAATTCATTACTATAATCCCTCCCCACATTTTATAGGCCTGATATCGGTCATAACACCCTCCTTAGAGGTAATAAGGTGTTAATCAAAGGAGATCGTCCAAAGAAGACGTATCGTTTTTAATTAAGTGTTCATATTTTATTTCATCTTACACTTCCTTAAAATCTTATTCAGACATGAGGAAATAATAAATTTTGTGTCATAAATATAATGAGATTTTATTATTTTAATATTGTCACCTAAATCCATCTCCACTTCTATCAAATGGGGAAATAATTAATCATGTGTACATATGTGTGAACTCTCACCTCCATGAACCGATATAATTCGTTTTCAATCACCATCTCTCAATATTGGTTATCATTTTGGAATTAATGTTCATATATTATATTAATGAAATGTTTATCATTATAATTTAATAATATATCAATTACATTCTTACTTCCATGCATATAAAAAAGATAACGTCATTCGTGCGTACGTGTGAACTATCACTCGACGAAGCAATGTGATTCGTTTTTAATCACCACATCATATGTATAATATATATAAGTATATTTAAATTATTAATATCATATTAATGATATTATGATAATTTATTAAAGATAAAATAATAATTAACTTTTTTTCATAATGATCTATGAAAAATGGAAATGTTACTCATGTGTACGTACAGCCTACCATCTTCATGATTATAACATTATTCAATTTTCATAACCATACATAAATGGTTTGATTTAAAAGTATAATTTATGAATAAAAGTGATTATTATTTCATTAATATTATTCTAGAGATGATGGAATTATGTCCATTTTGACTATAGACATCAAACCAAATTCATTTTGGACTAATGTTCTGAATATCGTCAAAGCATCCAATGTGAACTTATATAATTAAGTAATTTTTATAACATGATATTAAGTGATATAAAATAACTAATAAACTATAAAAATGTTCTCAATATACTAAATAATTAACCTAAGTTTATTATTCAGGAAGTTAAATAATGTACGTGACATGTCAAACTCAAAGTAATGGATTTCATCTCAATATCCTTTCATTGAGGCGATTCATGATGTTTTGAACCTTTATTCTTTTATAAGGTGTGTATATAGATAATATTAAATTTAATATCCATATTTTATCTATAATAATTTTATCTAATGTTATGTTAAATTTATTCTTTCATGTATATTAGGATTTAAATGTTCAAAGTGGTGTGGGACACCATGAATGTTTGAAGATTTAATTATCAAATCTTTTTCTCTATGTTAATATTCATGATATTATTTTACATATATATTTATATGAATATAAAATTAATATAAAATACATATTATTTATACTTTTAATTTAATTAAAAAAAATTTAAAAAAGAATATTTTTGCATGTTTTTATATGCAAGGTTTTGAAAAAAGACAAAAATAATGTTTTATTCTTAACATATATGGAGACAAAGACTTTTTTGCCATTGTGGACATTATTTTATTATCATATTGTTTTGAAAGATTTAATGTTTCATTAAATGAAAAAATATATATATTTTTAGATATTTTGGTATTTAAAATGGTTTATCATTGAAAATTTGTTTTGGAATTGAAAATTTGTTTTGGAATTGAAAATTGGTTCTTGAAAGAAAATGGTATTTTTATCCATTCCTGTTTTCATATGGGATTAACATAGTTTTTAAAAGGGTTTAAGATGAAATTTTTTATTAATTATATGATAACAGAGCATTATGGGAAAATTATGATCCTAATATATCTTAAACATGGGGTTTCCTAGATAGTGTCGGGTAAGCTCATCATATCGTAACATGGGGTGGTCGAGATAGTGTCGGGAAATCTCGTTATAACTTAACATGGGGTGCACCAGATTGAATAGGGAAATCCCATTATATATTAATATGGGGTGGCCTAGATAGTTCCAAGTAATCTCGTAAAATCTTAATTGGAAGTCAGCCTTATGGTTATTCCAATTTCAAGGGTTTTGAAAGGGTTTTATGTATATGATTCACTAAGTCGCCTAAAGGGGTTTTAAATGCATGATATGGGTTTTAAGGATTTTATTTGATAAAAATGTTTTTTTTTCATGGGAAAATGTTTTATTTCATATTATGAAATAACTTTTAAGATAAAGGTAAACTTTATATGAGTTTTCATGTTTTTACTAAACTAACAATTTCCTTTATTTCTTTATCCCTGTGGAAAGATTATCGGATCATCCCAAGTTTTTAAAATGTATTTTATAGGGTTTAAGGGGGAATAGATACAAGGATGAGATCAAGGGAAAACTGTGAATATTTTTCATAAATATAAATTATGTTTTATTTTCAAGAGTTTTATATTGTGAAAAAAATTGATACTGATTATAAGTATCCACATGTAATGTATGGATTTACTTTGTAAGAGTTTGTCCCAATTCTATAAAACCATAAACTAAAAAAAATCCTAAAATGTAAATTATAATTCAAAAACACTAGGATATGTAATGTTTATGATCGAGTCCTTACATGTACTATTAACTTAATGACCATAAAGAACACATGCTATTTAAGTAGCATGTTATGATTCAATGCATGTATAATAATAACTGTAATATGACTTATATACGATATTCAGATCCAAAAATTATGCAGAAATTAATTATACCTTTATATATATAATACTTATTACATAGAATGTACTATCAACTTAATTA
The DNA here is from genome assembly GCA_963277665.1 of Viscum album. Classification (NCBI taxonomy): domain Eukaryota; kingdom Viridiplantae; phylum Streptophyta; class Magnoliopsida; order Santalales; family Viscaceae; genus Viscum; species Viscum album. Next base: position 1,347,753,334 of record OY728127.1, on the reverse strand, counting down.
CTACATGGAAAACATGTTTATAAGGTTTGAAAAATATAATAAATTAATTTTTCAATTATGTGAAATTTTGTAAAAGTAAATTGCATATACATTGGAGCTATAAAACCTGTATTATTCTCACTATATATCTACGGTACAGGCCTAAGGACTAGACATGTAAACTTACCATGGAAAAAATTGGAGTATAAGATGTGTACATGGGCTAAACAATGTGTGATCTCTGAGTTACATGGTCACCAGTCATGTAGATCATGTAAGAGAATACACAGACTGTTTGTGACTAAAGGACTACACATCATGTATGGAAGTTACATGATGAGTACTCTAGATGACCATGCACCAAGCTGTCCCATTCACCATGTTTTTTTTAATTAAATTCATCATTGGTAGTAAATTCACACATCTTGAATAAATTCATGATGCATTAGCACTAGTACACGACACATGTTAGGTCGGAATAATACAAAGTAACACAAGAGGGAGGTGAATTGTATCTTTTTAAAAATCATCCACAATTCTAAATTTTGACACCCTCTGTGATTAATAAAGATGTACAGTGTTTACTTTTATGATGAGTAAAATTAGCTGATAAACAAAAATAAAGAACATCGCTTTTTATAGTGGTTTACGGCACAATGATCCCCTAGTTCTCTCCACCAATTACTCTCTCTATGAGCTTGGTGAATTTCACTAGAAAAGTCATCTTATCATAAGACTATAAATCCATAAATGAGTGCAGAAAGTTTACACCTTTACAAAAAATGCTAAAAACATAGCCTTCTGGTTCTGTAAAAGGGAAAAAATATCCACAGCATAGATCAAGAAGTTGATACTCCACCATAATTGAGTCTGAGAAGTTGAAACTCTATCAAATAAAAATAGATTAATTTGAAGATGGATCGGGTTGAGATTCACAATTGCATCATTAGAAATTGACAGTAGATGGATATTCTTCTTTAGAAAATAAATTATTCAAGAAATCATAGATCTGAAGCTATCTCAGTTGTAAAAAGATATTCAAATAAAAGTAGCAACAAATAGAAGCAGTAATCTTATAGCAGTAAAATATTGATTGTGTATGTCTCCAAAGTGTATCTTCTTTTAGAATTGATAATTTGTTGTATTAGAACTATAATAGATGTTTAAAAGAATGAAATTTTATATAAAAATAGTGACTTGTATATCCTATATTGAGAAACAATGTGTTGATAGAATATATATAAAGTAGAGAGTCTGCTTCGAAATTCCAGATCCAAGAAAGTCACCTGAAAAATAGTCAATATTCAAATTTGAAAATGTTTAGAGGAGTCATAACTTCCATTAAGAATATGAGAGATTTTCTATATTGAATAAGGTTCTTTGAATCAATTATAATGATCTTTTAATTGGTTGAAAATGAGCTTTAAAACAGCCAGTTAATCTGTAAAGACCATTGCAGAAATCTCAGATAAAATTGTGAAATTTAATCTCTGATGTTAAAAAGTGAAACGTAGGGTTCCTTCAAAAAATGAAAAAAAAATACCAAATGTAGGGTTCAACTATGTAGATTTCATTCTCCAAGAATATGGTTTACAATGTAAGGTCAATAATAAAAGTAAGGTTGATCATAAAAGTAAGGTTAATGAACCATACATTTGGGTCCTCAAACGTAGGGTTCCATACTAACATGGGGTTCTTTGACCATACATTCTTCTCTTCTCATATGTAAGGTTCCATCTAAACGTAAGGTTCTTTATCCATAAGTTCCTTAAAGAGTAGATTTGATGATCCATACACACCTTCTTCTAACATAAAGTCAGATAAAAATATAAGGTTCGTGATCCATATGTGTTGTCCCAAGCGTAGGGTTTATTCCTTACATTACGTTCTGAACGTAGGGTATGAATAGTGTTTCCAGAAAATTCTTAAGAGCATTTTGAACACTTTAACAAATATTCCGATAGAATTAAAATCTTGAATATAATTATAGAATAAATAAGTAAATTAATAATAATTTCTTAAAATACACTTAAAGTTGTATCATTAGTAAAACAAACAAGGGTATTTTTGAGCATCAAAGTCAATTAAGATTTATAGAGTATTGTTGAGACAATACATACCCAACAATCTTCAAATTTTTGATGATCACAAAACCCATAAAATATCTAACAGAAAATATAGAATTTTTTAAATACTTTGAAAAGAAATTATTGTTTCGATTTTAAAAAATTATTTTGATTAAAATATAATTAAAATGAAATGTTGTGTTTATCCAAATTTCACCCCCTTTTTTTGATATCAAAAATAAAGCATAATAAAAAGGATTAAAACACTTTTAATTTTGCAAATAATAGTAAATAAATGTTTATATAGTGTACCTTGTGGAAAAATAGGATATTGATTCTGGAAGTAGAGATAAACAAATAAGAAATGATAAATAAATATAAAAATGAAGCAGATAAAGTAAAAAAGAACATAATAATTTTATTAAAAAAATGTACAAATACATTAATATTGTTTTGGGAGAAGTGAAAAAAGGTGGATAACTAGTCAGGTGAAAGGTTAAAGGTCATGATTATTATTGGTTCTAGTTCTATAGGAGCATGATCCACTTCAAAAACTACTTTCAATTCTATCATCTAAGCCAATATACTATCTGCAAGATTTTCTCCCAACTTCCTTATCAAAATTATTGAATCTTGATTGACTTCCAGATTCTCAATCAAATTGAATTTCAAAAAGACATGCAAATTTTCTTCTTTTTTCATAAACTAAGATAATTTATCACTAAACTTGTTGAGCATTAGCCTGATACCTAGTTTTACATGAAGTTATTTTCTCAAAAAGAAACATCTAATTGTCCAACAGCACTAACAATGGTGAGCTATTGCACTGAATATTTTTGAAAACAGTCATTCATATCTATCATGAAAGATGTGATAGTCTGAAATCTTCTTATCAGATCCAGAGAGGTTAGAGGTGCAGAGGTAGAAGTATTGGCCTGACTGACACTTCCCTTAATACATTCAAATTGGCTGCCCAAATACCATTTTAGATCTGTAAAATCTGCTTTATAAATAGATATATATTTGATCTTCCCAATATCATCCAAAATTTCTCTCTTAAAGGAATCAAAATATCTTTTTGATACAAAATTATCTTTAAGCTCATGATGCTGAGCTTGAACAGACTCTAATTCTATCCTTAGAGAAGATAAATTTTTCAAATCATCATAGGATTTTCTTGAAGCTTCTAACTCTTGTATAAGATTATAATTCTCCACTTGAACCTTATTAAACTTGATCAAAAGATCCTAAATTTGATTAGTCAGGGAATCATGTGTCCCTTCATCTGGTTTCTTTGATTGAACATCAGCTTAAAAAATTTCTAAGGGATTAATAGATGATATTTTCACAGATTTTTCACTTAAACAAGATATATTATCAAGAACTTCTATTCTTTCTCCAGAAACTGATGTAGGATTCTATAAAGAGTGACCAATTTCTAATATATCTTGATGTTAAACAATCTTAGTGCCATTAGTTACTAATATTTGCACTTTTTGTTCTTCGTGATCATCTCCTTCATGGAAAACTAGTCAAGGAACATTTTTAAGTTCTCGAGCTTTACCTTCTTCTTGTTCATCCTCATCATGAACTAGTTCTTCCAAATGAACTGAACGGGTTGCTTCTCCATATCCTAACACTATCTCTTCAGCTAATGGTTCGTCTCTATTACTTGATTTAAAAAAAAATCCTCTTAAAGTTCTTCTTCTTCATATTCTTCAGCAAGGTCTACAGTATCATATCTTAGCTTTATTTTGGTTGATTTTGCAATACCTTTTGTCCTGGATTCTCTAACACCTTAATTTATTAAAGAAATTTTCTCCCCCTGAGAAAAAGATTTATAATTTTTTTGATCATCTACATCAACTGGCATAATATTTCCTTTTACAATACTCTAATAAAAACCATACTTTTTTAGAGTCCCAACATTCAACACATTGTTGTTATTCCATTTAACTATAGTATCAAAAAGATGAATCATGTTCTTTATGAACAAGATAAGAGACAGGATCCTTCCATAAGGATAAAATTTCATTCTATCCTCTGAATGAAAATAATAATTTAGATACCTTAACATGTATCTATTAAAATTCATCTTGATGTTAATGATGAACAAAAACATTATATACATATATGGGTACAAGATTTTTACCATCTCAGCTACTCTCAAAGCAATTCTAGTTTGAATAGACTTGACTAAAACTTTATAATATGTCTCAAGGTCCTTGAAAAAAAAATCTTATAATTTTTTATCCAAATATAAATGATATAATATCTTCATACTTATAATCTTGATTATCAATTGATCTGATATTAAAGTGGAAAAATCCTTCATGAAGGAATTTCAAAATTTGAGCAATTTCAACTGAAGAAATTGAAAATTCCTTATCTTCTATCTGTGAGGAAATTGTATCTTCTATTTCACCAAAACTAAACTGTAAACTAATATAGAAGTGTTTCAATTCTACATCGTAAAGAAAATATGTATTCTCCTCATTGAATATAAATTCCAAACCTTGAAATGATAGTGCCTTCTTGAGCAGAAGGTTCGTATCATAAATCCATTCGAAGTCTACAACCTTTACTTGAAGAATCTTTCTTGAGGAAACACATTGACACTTCGGGTCCCTAGGTTCACCTAGATCGGTTAGCTTGGTCTTCTCCATTTCTGAGAATCTGAATATTGAAGCTTTTTGGATTCTAGGTTTTAGGAGAAAGATAAGGGTTTTGGAAGATGAATCGGTTTGAAAAATGAATAAGTAAGATAATTCAAAGGGTTTTCTAGAAGATGATGATTTATTCTTTTTTCTCATGCCAATTATGCAGGGTAATCATTATTTTTTATTTTTTGAAAACATATGATTTTAAATTAAAGATGAGAAAATTTTTATTTAAGAAAATAAGTGAAATACTAAATCTAACAGTGAAACTAAAAATAAATAAATAATATGAGTAAACCATTTTAGTATAAATAAATTAAAAAATATTTATTTAAAATTAAAAAAACCCAAATCCCCCTTAATAAAATCAAAACTTGTAGTAGGAAGTGGTTTAGAGAAAATATCAGCTAATTTATATTCGGTATTAAAAAATTCTAAAGATATATCTTTTTAAGAATATGGTCTCTTAGAAAATTATGTTGTATATCAATTTGATTATTCCTAAAAGGAATAATAGTATTTTTTGAAATATTTATAGCACTAGTATTATCACATAGAATAGGTATAATATTAAAATTTAATCCAAAGTCCATTAGAGTGTTTTTCATCAACAATAATTGTGCACAACAACTACTTATAGATACATATTATACTTCGGCTATTGATAAGGCAACTGAGTGTTGTTTCTTACTCAACCATGATACTAAGGATTTTCTTAAAAAGTTACAGGTTCTAGAGGTTCTTTTTTATCTAACCTAAAACCTCCAAAATCAGCATCTGAATATGAAATTAACTTAAAATAGAAAGTTTTGGGGTAAATAAGAGATTGAAAAAAAATACTTTTAAATATTTAAAATACTTTTAACAGTAATAAGATGGGATTCTTATGGGTTTGACTGAAATATACCATATAAAAATACAAAAAACATAATTTTTGTTCTGGTAGCAGTAAAATATAAAAAACTACCAATCATACCTCTATATAACTTGTTGTCCCCTGGTTTTCCAACTACATCCAAATAATTTTTTATATTGGTACACATAGGATTTTTATATGTCTTGTTGTTAATAATCCCAAACATTTTTAGTAAATAAATAATATATTTACTTTGATTTAAAACATTTCCATAATCCTTTTGATAAAGCTGAAGTCCCAAGAAGAAATTCAGTTCTCCCATCATACCCATTTCAAATTATTTTTGCATTAGTTTTTAGAAATCATGACAAAGATTTTTATTAGTTGAACCAAAAATAACATCATCAACATATATTTAAACTAATAAAATATTAAAACAAAAAACTTTATTAAAAAGTGTTAGATCTTTTAATCTAAGAGTAAATCCATTTTACAAAAGAAAAGAAACCAATCTTTCATACCAAACTCTAGGTGCTTATTTAAGGCTATAGAGAGATTTAGTAAGTTTAAAAATAGAATTTGGTTTTTGGATATTTTCAAAACTATAAGGTTGTTCGACATAAACATATTACATTAAATAATAATTTAAAAAGGGTGATTTAACATCCATTTGATATAATTTAAAATTCATATGAGATGAATAAGATAAATGGGTTCTGATGGCTTCTAATATATCTATAGGGGAAAATATTTCATCATATTCTATCCCTTATTCTTGATTATATCATTTAGTTACTAATCTGTATTTATTTATAGCAATGATCCCTTGATCATCCTATTTGTTTTTAAAATCCCACTTAGTTCTTATAACTAAATAATTGGATGGTCTCTCTATTAGTTTCCAAACCACATTCCTTCTAAATCGGTTTAGTTATTATTGCATTGCTAACATCCAACTCTCATCTTCTAAGGATTATTCAATAAAATTAGATTATAATTGATATAGAAAGGAAAGGAATTTATGTAGGTTTCCTATATTTCTCCTAGTTCTAATTCCTATATATAAGTATCCTATAAAAGTTTCTAGAGGATGGTTCTTTTAGGTTCTAGATTTTCTAGGAAAGACACTTTAAGGTTATTCAGTTTAATGTTCTGCTGAACTAGACTGAATTTATTAATATCATTTTAAAAATCATTTTTAGGGTTTTCAATTCTCATGTTATCAAATGAATAATTAACTTCATCGGTTTGATATTTCTCTTTATAAAAAGGTTCAGTTTCATCAAACTTCACATGAACTGATTCTTCAACAATCCTTGATTTTTTATTAAACACTTTATAAGATTTAGAAGTAGTAAAATATCCTAAAAATTTTCCTTCATCATCTTTTAGATCAAACTTACCAAGATTATGCTTAGTATTCAAGATATAAATCTTGAATTTGTAAACTTTAAAGTACATTACACCATCTTTTTCTGTTATTCCAAAGTTCATAAGGTGTTCTTTTGAAAATAGGTTTTATTAAAACTCTATTCATGATATAGTAGGTTGTGCTTACATCTTATGCCCAAAAATAGTTTGGAATATTTTATTCATTTAGCGTAGTCCTTTCTATTTCTTGAATATTTCTATTTCTTCTTTCAACAATTCCATTTTGTTGAGGTATTTTTGGTACAGAAAAGGTGTATTTAATACCTATATTTGAGAAAAAATAATTAAATTCTTGATTCTCAAATTCTCCACCATGATAAATTCATAATGAAATTATTTTAAAACCTTTTTCATTTTGAATTTTTTTTGAAAAACCTTCAAAAATAGTGAAAATTTAAATTTTTAGTTTTAGAAAATATAACCAAGTAAATAGAGAATAACCATCTACTAAAACATAGACATATAATTTACCATCCAAACTTGATACTCTGGATGGCCCAAAAAAACCATATGGATAAGTTATAATTATTTATATGTAGCAATCTTATTAATAGATTTTAAATAATATTTGTGTTATTTTCTAATTGGGAATTCATCACAAAATCTGTCATTATCAAATTTAAGACTAGGAAAATCAGAAACTAACTGTTTCTTAGAAAATTTATATAAAGAATAAATATTACAATTAACAAGTCTCTTATTCCAAATCCATTATTCATTTGTTTTAGAAGATAAATAATTCACTTTTTTCTTACACAAGGAATTTAAATCCAAAGTATAAACATTATCAGTTCTAGGTGATCTAAACTTAAGCAGTTTATATTTAAAAATTGAGCAGGAATTGTTATAAAAATCAACATAAAAACCATCATCACAAGGTTGATAGATACTTATCAGATTGTGTTTTATCCCTTGCACATATAGTACTTTATTGATTGATATAGTCTTTGGGTCTCCAATAGTTCCAACTTCAATGATCTTTTCATTTGCCTCATCACCAAAGGTGACTAAACCACCATTCAATTGAGTTAGAAAATGAAATTTTGCTGAATCTCCACTCATGTTTCTGTAATAGCCATTGTCCATATACCATATTGAATTTTTTTTCCTTGTGTCCTGTTACCTAAAAAAGAAATTAAATGTGTTTTTATGTACCCATATCTTTTTGGGTCCTCCATTATTAGCTAGAAATGACTTGGGAATCTATATATGATTTTTTCCATAATTCATATTACTTGCTTCAATCAAACTTTTAGAAATAAAGGCTATTTTAATGCCACTTATTTGAGGATTTTTAAAATAATAATTATTAGTGAAATGACCTTTTTTTCTACAATAATAACAGGTAGTATTTTTCGAATTGGGTGAAAAATAATTTTTATACAATTTTGATTTCTCATCCTTACTTCCTCTTACAAATATTTCTCTTTTAATGAAATTATTTCCAAGAATTTCATTTAACACTTTTTCTCATTTTGTAAAAGAAATTGTAGTACTCTTATAAGATTCTACTTCATACTATAATTCTTTATTTATTTTTTCATAGTCAATACATTTTGTTACAGATGAGTTAAATGTATCAACTTGTTCCTTATGTTATTTCAGTAGAGTGTCTCTTTCACTTAAAACAATTTTATGAATATTTCTCAATGATTTGTGTTTTCTTCTAAAATAGAATAGTTGGCAGCTAATTTTTCATTTAATAAACTGCTGGTATTAGAATAATAAGAATAATAAGTTTGTACCTCTTCTTCTACAACCATAATTCATATATTGGATTTTAGATTTTATTGATCCTTTTTTGAATCATATTTTCAAGAGCTACTGGAGTCTTCAGATAGACTCCAAGTAGATTTCATTACTCGTTTTCCTTTGTACTCATAATTAAAATTCTTATAATATCACTTTTCTAGACTTTTCCTTTTATCTTTTAGTTGAGGAGAATAAAGTCTAATATGTCCCAATTTCTTTCATTTATAGAATAGAACTTATCTAGGTTATTTTTCATCTTTCCTAAATGATTTTTTTAAGCCTCTATTTTTCTTGTAAAATTTGTTGAACCTTATAGCTAGCTGAGCTAGTTCCATTTTAGAATCTGATGAATCTGAATTATTCTTTGTTTTGTCTTCTTATTTTTTTCTATTATGCTTCTTGGATGTTACTTTTAGAGTAGTATTTTCTGTTTTCAATACTATTTTATGATCTTCAGCTTCATCTTGCATCACATCTTCATACATCATTAGTGTCCCAATTAGTTCTTTCATTGTCAGATCCTTTACAGGTGATGATTGGAAAATAGAAGGAGATATTCCATTCCATTTCAAATGTAGTACTCTGAGTACTTTCAAAGCTTGATTAGATTGTTTGATGGGTTCTCCTAAGGCTGTAATATTGTTGAAATTTTCTATAAGTATTCCATTAATTTGTGTGATTCTTTCACCGTCAAACATTCTAAATGTGTTGAACTTTAGCTTAGATGTAGCATACCTCATCTGTCTAACATTGTTTGTTCCTTCATAAGCATCTATAATAGTTTTCCACATCTCATAGAAAGTTGTAAATTCTAATACATGATTAAACTCGTCTAATCCAAGACTGCAGATAATATCATTCATTTCTTTAAAATGTATATCATACTCAGCTTTAATTTCATTAGTCTAAGTTTCTAGTTTCTCAGGAATGTTATAAGGAGTAATGATTTTCTAATAAACTTTGAATACAAGATTTTTTAGATAGATAATCATCCTTGATTTCTAGCACCCACAACTTTCACCATTAAAATATGAAGCATGTACCATAGATATTCCTTCTCTCAGATCATCCACTATCATATTTGTATAGACCTTATACTTTTATCTTGCAATATATTTATCTCAAAATTTCTCCTCTAATACCAATTGTTAGTTCATAATAATAAAAAGTAACACAAGAGGAGGTGAATTGTGTATTTTAAAAAATCTTCCACAATTTCAGCTTTTGACGCGCTCTGTGATTAATACAGATATGCAGTGTTTACTTATGTAATGATTAAAAGCAGTGGATAAATAGAAATAAAGAACATGATTTTTTATAGTTATTCGGGGCACAAAGATTCTCTAGTCCACTCCACCAATTAATCACTCTATGAGCTTGGTGAATTTCACTAGTAAGTTCCTCTTATCAGAAGACCATAAATCAACAACTGAGTGCAGGAAGTTGACACCTTTACAAACAAGGATAAAAATAGAGACTTTTGGTTATTTGATAGGGAACTGAATATCCACATCTTATATTGAGAAGCTGATACTCCACCACAACTGAGTTTGAGTAGATGAAACTCAAATAAATAAAAAGAGATTGATTTGAAGATGGATCGGGTTGAGCTTCACAGTTACAGTAGCAGCAATTGACAGTAGATGGGTCTTCTTCTTTATAAAATAAAGTCTTAAAGAAAGCATAAATCTGAATCGATCCAAGTTTCAAAAGGATATTCAAATAAAAGTAACAACAAATAGAAGCATTAATCTTATAGTAGTAAGATATTGAACATATATGTCTCCAAAGTGTAGCATCTTTTAGAATCGATCGTTCGTTGCAGCAACACTGTAATAGATGTTTACGAGAATGAAATAATATATAAAAATAGTGACTTGTATATCCTGTATTGATAAATGATGTGCTGGTAGAATATATAAAGCATAGTGTCTACTTCAGAATTCCATATCCAAGAAAGTCGCCTGAAAAATAGTGAATATTCAAATTCGAAAACATTCAGAGGAGTCATAACTTCCCTTAAGAATATGAGAGATTTTCTCTATTGAATATGTTTATTTCAATAAATTATAAATATCTTTGAATTGGTTAAAAATCATTAAAATAGCCTATAAATCTGTAAATATCATTGTAGAAATCTCAGATAAAATCAAGAAATTAAATCACCGACGTTGAAAATTCAAACGTAGGGTTCCTTCATAAAATGAAAAAATACAAAACATAGGGTTCAACTACATAACGTTCATTCTTTGAGAAAAAGGTTGACAATGTAAGGTTGATCATAAAATTAATTTTGATCATAAAAGTAAGGTTTAATAACCATATGTTTGTGTCCTCAAATGTAGGGTCACTTATAAATGTAGGGTTATTTAACCATAATTTCTTCTCTTCTCACATGTAAGCTTCCATCCAAACATAAGGTTATTTATCCATACGTTCCTTTAAGTGTAGGTTTCATTATCTATATGTACCTTCTTCCAACATGATTTTTAATAAAAACAAAAGGTTCACAGTCCATATGTGTTGTCCCAAGCTTAGGGTTTATTCCTTACGTTACGTTCTAAAATTTGGGTATGAACAGTGTTTCCAAAAAACACTTAAGAGTGTTCCAAACACTTTAAAAAATATTTCGAGTGAATTAAAACCTTGAATATAATTCTAGAATAAATAATAAAATTAATAATAATTTTCTGAAATAAACCTAAATTAATATCATTAGTAAAATAAATAAGGGTATTTGTGAGTATCAAAATCAATTAAGATTTATAGAGTATTATTGATAAAATATATTCCCAACATCATATACCTATGTGTTAGATAGATTATACTCTTGTGTTGTCTAACCCAACTTATTAGCACCTCCAGATGAGATCTTTGAATTTATTTCATTCATAAAATTAATCAATTTTATTTTATTTTTGAGAAATAAAGAGCAAGAAATTAGATCTCATAATTTGGATAGAAGAGAAATCAAACTAAAATCGACAATTAATGTAAAATGTGTAAATCAATCAATGATATTTAAATAATTATAAATAATTATGCAACCCCTATGATACCACTTGTAGGTTCTGAGCATAGTAGAAGCATCAGATAGGCTTGTTAGACTCTGCTTTTTTCATGATCAATTATTAATTCGAGATTTACATGATGGTAAATACCGTGATCAATGGAATTTAATCAAAGAATATAGACATCAAACAATCACTAGAATCAAATCACCAGATCATAAAATATTGTTTATAATTAGTTAAAGCAATTAAAGAACTACCTTGTGAGAAATTCTTTTTTTGTTAATGGATCTGTCAATATCTATATATTGTATAGTCCTTGCATTGAAGGAATCAAGAGTAGATTACCTATAGAGGTGATCTGCATGTGTTCCATGAACCTCTAAACATCACTTTTGAAATATCTGGGTTCTAGCACAAAAGATCCTAATGTTTGCATCATTCTCCTTTGATTTCCCTGAGAACCACTTCAAGGAAGGGTTCTCTTCGATCTCTCTAGAATTGAGAGTGGTGGTGGAGGAGGATCATTCTCTATTTTTGTGATCATTCTTGGATAGAGATCTCTTGAATTCGTTGAGTGTATTCTCTTTGGATCTCATTGTGCACAACATAAATGAATTGGCTCTATTAAGAAAATAATATAATTGGGTTTATATATAGGTAGGGTTAGAAAATAATAATTTCACATGCACCCTTATTAATTCTGTAATCCCTGTGGAATCTCATGACTATATTGTTATTATTATTATCATTATTATTTCTTGAAATGCACTAAACTCATAAATTAAATTGAATATGATTTATTCAAATAATATTTAATATATATTATTTCTTACTGGACCATTAAACTCAATCTGGCATTCCTCCATAATATTTATCAGGCCTTGAATAATGACTATTTACTTAATAAATAAATATCACTTTATTATTCACCAATAAATAAATAAATATTATATTCACTAAATAGTAAATAAATATTTATTAAATATTATTCTCACATAATATTCTCTCAAATAACTAATGATAGAATATATGCAATCAAGAAAACATGAATAAATATTAAACCACATATGAGAATAATATTTATTTAACTTATTAAATAATAAATAATAATATATTATTTAACTGATATTTTGGATACACTTAGTGTGTGGCCCTCTAGAACACTTTCTCAGTGGCATCAGGTGAAGTATCCTATAGTCAAAGTTTAGCATCTTGAAATATGACAAGGCATCTATAGAGAAAGAAAGTTAATATCATAATGACATAATACTACATATGGATGCAAACTGTTTAATATAATATTTTTATCGTGATATCTCTAATCAAGAAAGTTTTGTAATAGTGTCATGAATCTATATGTTTGATGTCTCCTTCTTTGACTTTTTGGAAATTGAAATTGCCTATATAACACAATGGACATGAATTTATTTATATTATATAATTTCCATAAAAAATATTGAGATATCAAATTCTGTTAAAGAAAAGAAGAGACAAATACTTTTTCACATTATTCATTAATGAAATATGAATCATGATGCACCCAATGTATCTTAACTCACTATAAACATATGTATCTATAGTTTTCATTAATACATCAAAGTACATGAATTATTATACTCGTTAATAATATAAATCTGAGGATCAATACACATGTCCACGGATAAGTGTTGGAGTTGGTTCCCTAGAACTAACTTATTTGTACTTTATAAGAAATGTGTATTTATTATCTTGAGTATTAATAAACTACTTATCACATCATGATTGTTCTTCTATGTGACATATTATGTAATGATGTCCTAAGAGCATTTGTTGCACTAAAAGGTCATAGTAGTTCCCCGCTATGATGAGAAACTGGAAATTCTATGACACTATTCTTGAATAAATGTTCTATATCCAAATGATATAATTTAAGGGACAAAAATTATATTGGATATTTTTAGTGGAGACTGATAGGAATTTGATCCACCTTCTCATGGTGTTCTCCCTAGGTAATATCAAATAGGATATTATGAGAACAGGACCCGCCAGTAGGAAGCTCACATTTATATGTTTCATTGGATGTTCCTATCTATGGATGTGTGTATTGGTCCTTAGACATTAATATTATTATTAATGAATATTATGAGTCATGTACTTTGATGTATTGATGAAAACCATGCTGATAGATGTTCGTTGAAAGGTAGGATATGTTGCGTGTGTCACGAGTAATATTACATTAATGAATAATAAAAGAAATGATTTATCCCTTATGTTCATTAACAAAAGTTAACATATCAGGCTCTTTTATGGAAATGATAAAGCCTAAATAAATCCATGTTCATGTTGTTCTATAAGCATGTTATATTTCCATAAATTCAAAGAAAGAGATATCAAGTGCATACATTGATGGAACTGGCATCCAACCTTCTCGATTAGAGATATGATAAATGGATTATATTATATGGTAAGTTTTCGTATTAGGTGACATTTCATTATGGTATTAACTTCTTTCTCTATGGGTTCCTTGGAATGTTGCAAAATTCTAACCTTGAACTTTAGGCTACCTTACTGAATGCCGCTGAGAAAGATGCATAGAGGGTCACACACTAAGTGTATCCAGAATCTCAGTTCAATAATATATTATTATTTATTATTTAACAGGTTTAATAAATATTATTCTCATATATGGTTAAATAATTATTCATGTATTCATGATCGCATTTATTCTATCACTAGTTATTCAAGAGAATATTTTATGAGAAGAATATTTAATAAATATTTATTTTCTATTTAGTGAATATAATATTTATTTATTTATTGGTGAATAATGTAGTGATATTTATTTAATAAATAAATAGAAATTATTCAAGTACCAATAAATATTGTGAAGGAATGGTGGACCGAGTTTAAAGGTCCGGTGATAAATAATAAATATTGAATATTATTTAATTAAATAATATTTAATTATAATTCACAAGTTAAGAACATGTCAATAAATAATAATATCATTGTTATTTGACATGGGGTTTTTCTAGGATTAAATAAATAAATAAGGTCACTTGTGCAATTATTTTATCTTAACCCTATAAATATAAATACCCAATTATATTATTTTCTCAATAAGACAATTCATTTTGTATATTGTGCACAACAATATTGGAGAATCCTCTCAATCATAGATAGATCCCTTTCTTCAAGAACACTCCCAAGAACGACGAGCAATCCTCCTCCCCCAGATCAAGAAGAATGCTTTAGAAGTCGTTCTCGAGGTGATCAAGGCGAATGATTCAAGCATAAGGATCTTCCATGCTAGCACCCGGAGACTCCTTCGGTAATGTCTAGAGATTCTTGGAACAAGTGTGGATCACTGCTTGAGGAAATCTACACTTTGTTTCTACAACACAATGATGGTGCAATGCAGATTTGTCGTTGGATTAATCAATAAAAAAATAATTCCTTAGAGGTAATTCTTTATCTAATTAAATTAATTATAAATAATATGTGTTGATCTCCTCTCTTTCGGTTCTGGAACAATTCTTCTTTGTTTATTTCTTTGACTCAATTATGTGGATCATGGTGTTTATCATTGTATAGATCTCAGATTGATCATTGATTATGGAGAAATTAAAGTTGGGCATTGCCCAGCATAATGCTTCTGATGCATCCAAAACCTACAAGTGGTATCAGAGCGGGTACATAATTATTTATAATTATTTAAAAATTGTTGGTGATTTATGCATTTATAATTTAGTTTATCAATTCAAGGTTAATCTTTGTTTTAATCTAAATTTTGAGATCTATTTCTTCCTCCTTCATTTCTCATAGATCTAATCGAGGCATTTAATTTTATGATTAAAATAGAATCAAGGAATTCATCCAGAGGTGACAAGGATTCTAGATGGATAACACATGAGTACACACCGTGTAATCAGCATTGTATGTTGTGTACTTGTGGTCAATGCAGCAGGAGTTAATTCATTAATTACTCAAACTGTGTGCATTGATGACAGGCGGTGTAGTTAATTCTTGTACCGTGTGTTGACCAAAAAAGACTGGTGTATGGTCATCCGGAGTACACATCATGTAGCCTACGTACACTATGCGTAGTACCTTTGAGTAAAAGATGGGTCATGTATTCAATACACGACCTACCTGAATGGTGACCATATAACATGGAGTCAATGCAGTGTGTATCCCATTAGACACGCCATGTACTCCAAATTTTCTAAGGTATGATTTACACACTAAGTCCCTAGGCGTATACCTTAGATAGATGGTGAAGGGTGTAAATGTCATGTAGATTGGATCTACACACCATGTACTTTTATCAGTTACATTGATTTAAAATTTATTTATTATAAAATATAAACCTTGAGACATGTAATTGCGTGTGTTCATAAAGATGGGGCATGCCATGTGATAGGTTTTAATATATATATATATATATATATATATATATATATATATATATATCTGTGTGTGTGTGTGTGTTTAATTAATATCTACGTAATGTTCAGATCTTCATATCATGTATGAGTCATATTACAAGTTGTTACACTACGTGCATTGAAGCATAACACATGACTGAAAAATCATGTAATTCATGTAATCATCTGTAAAGTACATGTAATGAAAGTACGTGATAGGTCGTGTATTCCATAAGTCATAAGAGTAAAACAATATAAAAGTATAATACATGTTGGTGAGATTTGGACGGGTATTCATCGTGTTGCCTCCAAGGTACATTTATGTGCAAGGTTAATTTAAATGAATTTATTTAATTTGTTTAAAATTATAATGGATGAAAATATCAAGTAAATTCTGATAAGGATTAAGATAAAATGATTGATTAATTAAAGATAATAATTAATTGATTCGAGCGTGATTTATATTAAATAAGAATGATTAATAATTAAATGCTAGTTTAATTAAATTCATAATTTTTTGCATGCTAGTGGATGATCATGTGGTATATTGGACTTTTTTATGTGATTAGTTTCATTTAATTTATTAATAAATTAAATTGTTGGCATGTGTGCCTTCTCTCCTAATTATTATCTAGGGATTGCGTGCCTATGGTTTCTTTCATGTAAACCCCTTTTTCCCCTCACCTACATGTGAGTAAAAGGCATATGTAATGGATGGAGATCCCAAGCTAGTGGAGGTAGTTCAAGTTAGGATCTGAGGTGAAACCAATCCAAGGAGATACAAAGGTGAACATGTGGAAATATGTAAACACGAACATCAAATGGTTCAAGTTGTTTCTCCCCTAGATTAATGGTTAATTTTATCAACCTCTAGATAAACTAACCATTCGTATAAACTCGTGATCATACCCTTTATTTTATTTCTATCAGTTTCATGGTTATTTCATTATGGATGTTTTTCCACAATCACATAATTAATGAATTAACAAGCATGTAAGATGGAACTAAAATAAATTGGATTATGTGTAAATATTATCTAAGACATGGTTAATCACATAAGTAATCCCATTTAATATTAACAAGCATGTGATAAAGATAATAATTATAAATTTACACATAAAAGGATAAAATCACTCAATAAAATGTTAAGTCAGTATAGCCTTCCATTACTTCGGTTAGAATCGAACCATAGTTCAAAGTGCTTGACCAGCCAATTTTGGGGTGCTTTCAAATATTAGGGAATTATAACATGATTTTTTGGGTTTAGTTAACTTGGTTTACATCAAGGGTTGTGTAACGTCCCAGTTCTGGGTGCCACCCAGAGGTGCCCCAAACCCGGTTGGTCACATGGCCTCAATCGCATTTCCCCGAACGCTAGAGGCTACTAACTAGAAGCAAGGTCCTTGGGTGTGATAGTGGGGAAACTATTCCCTCATTGGAATAGTAACATAGTGGAAATAAACAAATATACAATAGAGAAATCAGTAATAACATGAAGTAAGTAAACAACGGAAGACTGAATGAAATAAACAACTAGAGCACATATATAAATGATGCATGATACATATATCTAGGAAAACATCCAAACAATTCACAATGATGGAATAAAATACTAAACCAAATTAAAAAGGAAACAAATAAACTCCAACTGCATCAGAAGCCTCAGCTTGGTCCCATGCTCACCAGCTCCACAGCAGTTAAGTACCTGACGTAGAAGGGCGCTTGCCCTTATCTATACCTACAGCTATATAATCTATTTGGGCCCAAAAGCATGACCCAAACAGGGTGTGAGATGAATCTCAGTAGGAAACCACCCAAACATCTATTCCTAACAGTCAGTGAATATATATGGCAGGTAATAATCAAAATGTAGCAATAAAAAAGGAAGTACTCAAAGTAAACAATCCTATAGTTTCAATTGCATTCATTTTCATATATCAAGTAAGTATCTAATAAAAAATAAGTAACCCTCTAGGAAGTACTCATATATTATCCCATTTGGTCAACCAATCAAACATAAGCAACACTCTAGGAACTACTCATAGTCTAACCCCTCTGGTTCAACTTTAGAAAAGACTCTCTGAGGAAGCTCTCACCGTCAATTCCCCCTATGGTCTTGTATCGGTAACTATAGAAACTTTGGGGAAGCACTCAATTTCCAATTCCCCCTGTGGTCTCATAATGAGGAAACTAAAGACACTCTAAGGGAGCACAAATTCCATCCCCCCTATAGTCTCACAACGTAAAAGTAAACAGGCACTCTGCGGAAGCCCTCAACTTCCATTCCCCCTATGGTCTACTACACCAGGTTCTCATAGCCCTGTGTAATTCAATCGTGCACAAATGATATAAGGCAGCCAAAGTAAACCTCAATAACTACTTGGCTAAATAGTCTACAACATCTCACAGTATTTTAGATAAAAGTCACTCCATCCTAATAACACTAGGCATGGGAAACAAATCATCCTAACATGAAAAGCTAGACCAAATGGTCAATATCAAAACAAAAATGGGAAACACATAAATAGAATGGAAAATAACCCTATTCACAAACAAAAAAACTATACTCAAGCACACAAGGCATAACAGGCATTAACAAGGCTAAAATCCCTAAACACGCAATACCTCACTCTTGGTTATTGGGCACTTTTTCACATAAAATACAAATTCTAACTAGGGAAAGGCACAAACCACCTACCTTAATGTTGTATGATCGATATATGTGAAACTTAGTCCTTGAATCTCCCTATAACGTCATAGATCTACAAAAATGCTAAAAATGTTCAATTGAGGATATCTCATGAAAGAAGAGAAATCAGGAAACGGGGCTCTAGAAGAAGGAAGGGCTTACCGTGGAGATACCAATGCAGTCAACGGTGGTTGATTTAGAGAACGGATGATTGGTTGAGGGCTCCATAAATAATTGCCAACTATGGATGCTCCTGGATGAGACAAGTGGGGGAGAAGATAAATTTGTGAATGAGATGTGACCCCGACCCGTTTAATGAAATAAAATTAAAAGTACATTGTGTGTTCTTTAAAAGTACAAGGCATATACTTTCCTTAACTAGCCTCTGATTTAGGTGGTCTCTAGGTCACCCCACACGGCCATGTACTCAGCCGTTACATAGCCAGTACATAGTCACCCATGAAAACCAGGTACACAGCATGTACTTATAAGTACATGGCATGTACTCCTAAAATTTCTAGAAACTACTCTTTTCCTCAAAAACCACCAGAAAGGCAAGTCATTCCTGAAAAGAAGATCTGGGTTCTTACAAACTTCCCCCTTAAGGAAATTCATCCCCAAATGTCCCTAGCAAGGCGGCATAGAAGAATAATCCTCAAACAGCATCGTCCACTACGATCATACATCGACCTCCCTCTCCCAAGTCTCATCCTATACTCGCTCGTGCTGCCATAACACCCATAACAGAGGAACAGACCGACCATGGAGAACCTTCGCACTGCGATCAACAATCCGGAGAGGATGCTCCTCGAATGATGCATCTACCTCCAGCTCAACCTCCCTGGGTTGAAAGACATGAGATAGGTCTGAGAAGTAATGTTGTAGCTGAGAAACTTGGAAGACATCATGCATAGCCCGATACCTCTGAGGTAACAGAAACTGATAGGAAATTGGCCCGACTCTCTCCAAAACTTAAAACGGTCCAACATATCTCAACGAAAGATTTCCATCTCTCCTAATCCTTCTATGTACCAACCTCGGTGTGACATGTATAAAAACCTGATCTCCTACCTTGAACTCTAGAGGTCATCTTTGTTGATCAACATAAGACTTCTATTGTGAATGTGCAGTAGCCATCCTCTTCCAAATAAACTCTATCTACTCTGTTCTTTCCTAAACAAGACGAGGTCCCAGCATAGCTACCTCTCCTGCCTCCATCCAACATAGGGGTGATCGGCATGGACTATTGTACAAAGCCTCAAAAGGTGTCATCTGATTATTTTCTTGAAAACTATTATTATTGGAAAACTCTACAAGAGGTATATTCTTCTCCCAAGAATCTCTGAAGTCTAGGAATCATGCTCAAAGCATGTCCTCCAACACCTGAATCGTACGCTCGGACTATAATACCTGAGACTTTTATGTTATATAAATCATCAAAGGAATCTTTTTCTACACAACACTTTCTTGGCTTGATTTACACGAAATCGTGACCTTCCCTGATAGCTTGCGTCGTACGCAATACCGAGTTTCACTAAACAACGATATACTATTAAAATATTATTAAAACTAGCCGTTATGAATAGTAATAACCACTTTTTGAAATTTTATAAATTTTATTTTTCAAAATGGACTTCATTTTTGGATTCGTAATATCGAAATTAGCCTAGGGTGAAATTTTGGTATTTTTCTGAAAACTTTCAATTTTTGATGAATAGTGAAACCACTAAGTGGTAGTTAAAAAACTGAATTTTTCATAAAACTTAATTTTACCACTTCTGTGAGTGGAATTTCAAAAATCCGAGAGACACGGTTGATGTCAGTAAGTAAAATGTGGTTCAATGAGATGAAAATATTTTTTGGTGAATAGTAACTTTTTACTTTTATTTACCACGGTTAAAAGTAAATAGGGTAATTAAGGGTAAAAATGATATTATTATTACCCTAACACATGTCCTAATTCTATTGGATAAGTGTAATTCTACCAAAAACAAACTTAGGAATAAAATATGACCATTTAGGCCCACTTGGATTAGATTAGGACATTTATTATTAATTTATTTAAAGAAGGGTTAAAATAGTTAAAATCAAAGTGTAATAAGTAAATCATTTTTAATATGGGGTTATACATAAGATAAATTAGACTATAAATATTAATTAGAAAGATAAAAATATTTCCTACATAATGGTATTTTATTTTTAATTTTTAGACATTAAATAATTTAATTTATTTATGACACAAAGATGATGAAGTAATTATCTTATTAATGAAATATTGACATAATTGATGTTATAAACACCAAAATAAATGTAATTTGACACTTTTTATGAATTACACTAATTTTATAGATTAATATGACATGTTAGTATTGATTTAATTAATTTTTTTGGAACTAATCATTCTGTTATAATTTTCACAAAAATTAATTACTAAATAGTGTCAAAATTGACATAAAATAGTTTTTAAAACAAATATTATATTAGTAATTGTTATTTTGTTCCTAAAAATCTAAGGTTCGTCCAAATGACTTATATAAGGTTATATATATTAATAATAAACAACTTGGGGTTTTTTTGGCTGCTTATAGTAAGTTTATTAACCTTATAGTATAAGAACACAAGAAGACACGGTAAAAGTAAAATTATTTAACTTAATGTTAAATCCACATGATAAGGTTAAAATAGGAACCTAAACTTGTCTAAATTTTATTGGATGAGATGCTTTCGACCCATCCCCACCTTAGCCTAGAAATAAATCAATTTGGAGCTATTTAAAACCGAACGTGACTTTATAATAAAATAATATTTTTAGTTATTCCAAAGGTGCCCCTCTCCTCCCTTATAAAAGGGCACCTCCTCCCTCTCTTCCTCACACCACTTTGAGCCTTCAAGCTCGGCCAACCCCTAACACTTTCTCCTCTCCAATTCCCTAGAGACATCCTAGAGGTTCTGGTCTTCTTCAAAGACCTATTTTAGTGCCCTAAAAGGAGGTCTCAAAGAAGCACTTCAAAGAAGAGGTAATGTCCGTTATCGATTCTTTCATCTTTATTTCTTCTTCCACTTCTTCTTCTTTAATTGTTTCATTATTAAGTAATAACATAAGTATCACTCATATACTGATATGTTATTATAAGTATGAAACAACCCTATTTCACCATCTATCCATCCTACGGAAAAAGAAATCACCGCGCGTGCGTACGTACGGAATACCGTCTCCACGCCGTGGTGTAATCTATTTTCCACCACCACCTTACTTGGATGGGTATAATGGTGTAAATAATGACTATATATGACTATTATAAATTGATACTGATTCTGAAATATTATTCATACACTCCAATACAATTCCACGATCATAGGAATGATATCATCACTCGTGCGTACGTACGGAATACCGTCTCCACGATGTGATGCGACTCGTTCTACATGATCTTAATTTCATAATGATTATATAAATGAATTGAATTGAATTAATTAATATGATATATATTACACTAATACCATTCTGGAAATGAGGTATCTATAACCTAAATAGAAGAATAAGAATTTATTCGACAAAACACGCATAAGAACAAAAAGTTATAAACACCCGAATAACAAATAGCAATGAAATATTACTACTAAGAAGATAAGAATATGACCAAATATGATATCATAAAAATAAGTATGATTCTGGAATAAGTCAATAACATTATTTAAATCATTATATAGGAGGTTCGGACATGTAAAAATCATATCAGACCTAAGGTAAGGGAAAATATCACAATCTCATTTTATCCGAGATTGTTTATACTTTGGCATTTACTGGGGTGTATTTTATCATCCACATCCATGTTTCCTCAATATGTAATATTATTTCCATCCACCTACAATTGTTTAAATCCAATTTTACCCTTCGATGAGTTTTTAGTAAAGGATATGAGAGGAATCTTTTGTCGTTTTTCATACGAGGTACTTTTTGACTTTTCCGACAAAAGTACGAGAAGAATGTTTTTTTTAACTTATACGGCATGAATGGATTTTTAAAACAATATTTCCTAGAATCTTCCTTTACAAGTTTTCAAGTTTATTTTCAATCAACTTCTTTTAGTTTAAAATTGTATGACATGTTAAGAAAGGAAAAATGTTTTTGAAGTAGAAAGGATATTTTCCTCAAGAATGGAGTTCAAGTGTTTTATAAAAATTATTTTCCATCTAAGATAATATAGGGTTCTGTTTCTATCCCTACTATTACATGGATTTGATTATGTTGTGATGGAAATATTTTTATGAATTCCTTTATCTTATATGAATTTTTTTATGATGTCATGTTGTTTAAGAATCCCATTTTTACTACATGGGTTATGCAATGATGTATGATTTATGATTTTGTGGCACCCATAAGAATGGTATCATTATGAGATGGGTGGGACCTATATCTCCCTCCAATGCATTGGGTAAAGATTTTATATCTCATGAGATAGACATGGCTGGAACGGTAGGTTGTACCAGTTCAGTGAAACAGGACTGAAACGAGGGTGACTCGGTTCAGAAATGGACTTTGTCCACTAAGATAGTATTGGCAATGAGTCTTGACTAATAAGATATGATTCTCTATGATTATGTGTGTATGCCACAAAGTTTCATGTCTTAAGTTATGATTATTGGGATTTCATTTCACTACTATTATTTATCCCATGTTATGAAATTATGCTCTCTTTTGCAGGTTAAGATCTCTAAAATGTTATGTTCTTATGAATATGATGTGATTGATATTTATTTTGTTTACCCTTACTGAGCATTTGAGCTCACCCTTTTGTATGTTTTGTTTCCCCAGGTCAGGAAGAAGGTTATTAAGTAGAATATGCCAAAAAGGGACTCTAGATATGATGAAATGAATGGGAGGCAAAGTAGATGATTTATGAACCAGTTGTTTATATTTCCCAGTTTCTAAAGACACTATACCTATACAGTCCTTTCTTGGTTTTGTTATATGTTGTAATAAGTGTGCTTCAATTCTGAAGTAAAAACAATGTATGTAAAGTATGGGTCGTTATAGTTGGTATCAGAGGAAAGGTATAGTCAACCTTTGGAAACTAGGATGTGAAAGACTTAGTAAGAAAACAAAGGATAAGTCTAAGCATAGAACACAATCTCAGTGTTTTGGAAATGGCCATGAATAACCTAGGATAAGACCTTAAGTGTGAAATTTTATTCTTGATTATGTGGCTTTTCTATTATAATTAGTGTTGCTCACACTATTCTTCTTGGCTTTAGTCAATGGCTGGAACCCGAAGGAACCGTGTTAATGCGGAATGCGAAAGGCAATGCAATGATTGTCCCCCTGAGCAACCAAACATTATGGGACCTGGAATGCAAAATCTTGTAACCATGCTCACACAACTTTCTCAAGCTATGAATCATGCAGTACTTCCAAATGAGCAAATGAAGGAGAAACATTCTGTTGAATCCTTCATGAGACAGCGTCCACCTTCATTCAGCGGGTCTACTGATCCATTAGTTGCTGAACAATGGATTAGTACTACTGAAAAGATATTTTCAGTTCATCAATGTTCTGAGCATGATAAATTCATCTTAGTAGTGTATCGTTTGTAAGGTGATGCTGATCAATGGTGGAATCTTATTAAGAATACGAGGCAAAGAGATGAAATTGAGTCCATGGAATGGGACGAGTTCAAAAACTTATTTTTCAATAAGTACTTCCCTCGTATTCTCCGAACAAAGATGGAGAAAGAGTTTCTTGAACTGAAGCAAAAGGATGATGAATCTGTTGGTACCTATGAAGAAAATTTTACAAGACTTGCAAGGTACGCTTCTGGTATTATTATCCAACCTGAGAGTAAGATCGATCGATTCTTTAGTGGCTTAAAACCAAGTCTTCGAAGGGCGTTAGCCATAAGGGACTTCAATAGCTACGAGGAAATCGTTCGATGTGCTCTTAAAGTTGAGACGGAGATTGGAGTAACCCATCAGTCATATGGGTTTGATAAGAAGAGTAAAATGGAATTCAAAGGAAAATCTAAAGAGCACACTGAAAAGAAGATGAGCTTTCCCTTATGCTCAAAGTGTGGAAAGAAACATGGAGGGATTTGTCTTAAAGGGACAAGTAAATGTTTCAAATGTGGAAAGGAAGGTCATCGGGCATTTGAATGCCGCAATGATGGGAAGAAGATGTCTAATGATGAAAACAAAGGAAGGGATACACAGAATGACCCTACAACACTTCAATGTTTCAAGTGCAAGGAGATGGTACATTATGCCAATAAATTCCCTAATCCAAGGGTTGATGATGATGGTCGATGTCAACAAACTCTTAAGGCTAAAGACAAAGGAAAGTCACATGCAATTTCTATTAGCGATGTGGAGTACGATAATGATGTGGTGAAAGGTACACTTACCATCCACTCTAAAGTAGAAAATGTTTTATTTGATTCTGGATCCACCCAATCCTTTATTTCTGAAGAATTTTCTAAGGGTATCACCATATTACCTCAACAATTAGATTTTGAGTTAGTTGTGACAACACCTAATGGCACAACAGTTGCATCAAAAGTTTATCATTCTTCTCCGATTGAAGTTTGTGGGAAAGTGCTTCCTGCAAATCTTGTGATCCTTCCTATAGTGTAATTTGATGTGATTCTTGGCATGGATTGGCTTTCTCTACATGGAGCTCATATCAATTGACAAAGAAGGGAAGTCACATTTCATATTCCAGATCAATCTATGATCGTCTATCGATGCAAGGATGAACATAACCTTCCAGTGGAAATTTATTCCATTTTATGGGTATTTATTCCACTAAATGAAGGTTATTTATCTCAAATGGTTGGTGAGAAACTCACGATTAAGAATATGCCCATTGTACGGGAGTTTGATGATGTCTTTCCGGAGGAATTACCGGGTCTTCCACCGAATCGTGAAGTTCAGTTTTCAATAGAACTCGTACTGGGTGCTTTGCCTATTTCAAAGAAACCTTATAGAATGGCCCCAATTGAGTTGCAGGAATTGAAGAAGCAACTCCAATAGAATCTTGATAAGGGGTTCATACGCCCTAGTGCGTCACCTTGGGGAGCACCTGTTCTTTTTGTTAAGAAGAAATATGGATCAATGAGACTCTGCATTGATTATCGATAACTTAACAAGATCACTATCAAGAACAAATATCCTCTCCCGAGCATTGATGACCTATTTGACCAACTACGCGGAGCTCAATACTTTTCCAAGATTGATCTTCGTTCAGGGTATCATCAATTAAGGGTCAAAAGGGAGGATATACCAAAGACGGCTTTCAGTACAAGGTATGGACACTATGAATTTATAGTGATGCCATTTGGTCTTACTAATGCCCCTGCTATCTTCATGGATCTGATGAATAGAGTCTTTAGAGACTATCTTGATCAGTTTGTGGTAGTCTTTATAGATGATATTCTTTTCTATTCAAAGAGCAAGGAAAAACATGAAGATCACTTGAGAATTATATTGAAGACCCTGAGAAAGGAGAAGCTTTATGCCAAATTTACCAAGTGTGAATTTTGGCTTCAAAAAGTTGCATTTTTGGGTCACATAATCTCAAAAGAGGGGATATCTGTGGATTCAGAAAAAACAGAGGTTATCAAAATATGGTCGAGACCAACAACAGTAACCGAGATCCAAAGTTTTCTTGGTTTAGCTGGATATTATCGACGTTTTGTGAAAGATTTTTCACGATTATCTAATCCACTCACCAAGTTGACTCGGAAAGGAGTTAAGTTTGTTTGGATGGAGGAATGTGAATAGAATTTCAAGGAGTTGAAAATAAGGTTATCCAGTGCACCTGTGCTCACACTTCCTTGTAGTGGAGAAAGGTTTGTGATCTACAGTGATGCATCCAAGAAGGGATTGGGGTGTTTTCTTATTCAAAATGATATGTTGATAGCTTATGCCTCCCGACAGTTGAAAATACATGAGCAAAATTACCCAACTCATGATTTGGAGTTAGCTGCGGTAATCTTTGCATTAAAGATTTGGAGGCATTACCTTTATGGAGAAAGGTGTGATATTTATACTGATCATAAAAGTTTAGAGTATATTTTCACACAAAAGGAGCTGAATATGCGCCAAAGAAGATGGTTGGAGCTGATTAAGGATTACGACTGCTCAATCCATTACCACCCTGGGAAAGCAAACAAGGTGGCAGATGCATTAAGTTGACAAGACCACGCTAGTTTATCCATGATGGGGATCACAAAAGATCCAATATTTATGGATTTACAATGGATGGATCTTGGAATTATAATGAATGGGGAAAATCGTATCGTTCTCAAATGAATTTTCAACCATCTATACATGTGAAGATTAAAGAGGCACAGAAAGAAGATGTCGAGTTACAAAAGAAGGTGAGAAATGTTCCTGAATTCAACCTTGATTGTGATGGGATAATAAAGTTCAGGAATAGGGTTTGTGTTCCTCCCATCCCAGAATTAAAGAAGGAGATGTTGGATGAGGCTCATAGTTCTTCATTCTCTATTCATCCTGGAAGCATGAAGATGTATAGGGACCAGAAGGAGTACTTCTGGTGGGATGGCATGAAAAGAGATGTTGTTGAATATGTCTCTCGATGCTTGGTTTGTCAACAAGTTAAATCTGAGAGACAGAAGTCTAAGGGGATGTTACAACCATTACCCATACCCGAATGGAAATGGGAAAACATCACTATGGACTTTGTCACAGGACTTCCTAAAACATCCAAAGGCAATAATGCTATCTGGGCCATAGTTGATCGTCTTACAAAGTCTGCACACTTCATTGCTATTAGATAGGATTTATCTCTGGATCAGCTTGCCAGGATATATGTAAAGGAAGTGGTAAGATTGCATGGAGTACCACTTTATATTATATCTGATCGGGATCCGAGATTTACCTCGAAGTTCTGGCGAAGTCTTCAGCATACTCTGGATACAGAGTTGAGTTTTAGCACTGCTTATCATCCTCAGACATATGGTCAGTCTGAGAGAACAATTCAAACTCTAGAAGATATGTTGAGATCTTGCACTATGGATTTCAAAGGTGGTTGGGATCAACACCTACCTTTGGTGGAATTTTCTTATAATAATAGCTTTCACTCTAGTATTCAGATGGCTCTTTATGAAGCTCTCTATGGAAAGAAATGCAGGACTCCAACTTGCTGGGATGAAGTTGGGGAAAGAAAGCTATTAGGACCCGATCTCGTTGATGAAATGGCAGAAAAGGTCAGATCTATTCAATAACACATAAGAGCAGCTCAGAGTCGACAGAAAATCTATGCCGACAACCGAAGAAAATACCTAGAGTTTGAAGTGGGTGATAAATTGTTCTTACGAATATCTCCCTGGAAGAGGGTCATGAGATTTGGAAAGAAGGGGAAGTTGAGCCCTAGATATATCGGTCCTTTCGAAATACTGGATCGTGTTGGGAAGGTAGCTTACCGATTGGCGCTTCCACCGAATCTCTCTCAAGTTCACGATGTGTTCCATGTATCTCTCCTGAGAAAGTACATACCTGATCCTTCACATGTACTCAGCTCAAAAGTTGTACCGCTGGAGCAAGATCTTTCTTATGAAGAACAACCGATAGAGATTCTGGTTTGTAGCGAAAAATTCCTATGAAACAAGACCACTCGATTGGTGAAAGTTTTATGGAGGAACCACCAATTAGAAGAAGCTACATTGGAGCTTGAGGATGTGATGAGGGAGAGGTATCCTCATCTGTTTGTTACAAAGTGACGAATTTCGAGGGAGAAATTCATTTTAAGGGGGGTAGAATGTAACACCCGAGACTTTTATGTTATATAAATCATCAAAGGAATCTTTTTCTACACAATACTTTCTTGGCTTTCTTTACACGAAATCGCGACCTTCCCCGATAGCTTGCGTCGTACGCAATACCGAGTTTCACTAAACAACAATATACTATTAAAATATTATTAAAACTAGCCATTATGAATAGTAATAACCACTTTTTAAAATTTTATAAATTTTATTTTTCAAAATGGACTTCATTTTTGGATTCTTAATATCGAAATTAGCCTAGGGTGAAATTTTGGTATTTTTCTGAAAACTTTCAATTTTTGATGAATAGTGAAACCACTAAGTGGTAGTTAAAAACTGAATTTTTCATAAAACTTAATTTTACCTCTTCTGTGAGTGGAATTTCAAAAATCCAAGAGACATGGTTGATGTCAGTAAGTAAAATGTGGTTCAATGAGATGAAAATAATTTTTGGTGAATAGTAACTTTTTACTTTTATTTACCACGGTTAAAAGTAAATAGGGTAATTAAGGGTAAAAATGATATTATTATTACCCTAAAACATGTCCTAATTCTATTGGATAAGTTTAATTCGACCAAAAACAAACTTAGGAATAAAATATGACCATTTAGGCCCACTTGGATTAGATTAGGACATTTATTATTAATTTATTTAAAGAAGGGTTAAAATAGTTAAAATCAAAGTGTAATAAGTAAATAATTTTTAATATGGGGTTATACATAAGATAAATTCGACTATAAATATTCATTATAAATATAAAACGATTTCCTACATAATGGTATTTTATTTGTAATTTTTAGACATTAAATAATTTAATTTATTTATGACACAAAGATGATGCAGTAATTATCTTATTAATGAATCTTTGACATAATTGATGTTATAAACACCAAAATAAATGTAATTTGACACTTTTTATGAATTACACTAATTTTCTAGATTAATATGACATGTTAGTATTTATTTAATTAATTTTTTTCGAACTAATGATTCTGTTATGATTTTCACAAAAATTAATTACTAAATAGTGTCAAAATTGACATAAAATAGCTTTTAAAACAAATATTATATTAGTAATTGTTATTTTATTCCTAAAAATCTAAGGTTCGGCCAAATGACTTAGATAAGGTTATATATATTAATAATAAACAACTTGGGGTTCGTTTGGCTGCTTATAGTAAGTTTATTAACCTTATAGTATAAGAACACAAGAAGACACGGTAAAAGTAAAATTATTTAACTTAATGTTAAATCTACATGATAAGGTTAAAATAGGAACCTAAAGTTGTCTAAATTATATTGGATGAGAGTATTTCGACCCATCCCCACCTTAGCCTCGAAATAAATCAATTTGGAGCTATTTAAAACCGAACTTGACTTTATAATAAAATAATATTTTTAGTTATTCCAAAGGTGCCCCTCTCCTCCCTTATAAAAGGGCACCTCCTCCCTCTCTTCCTCACACCACTTTGATCCTTCAAGCTCGGCCAAACCCTGCCACTTTCTCCTCTCCACTTCCCTAGAGACATCCTAGAGGTTCTGGTTTTCTTCAAAGACCTATTTTAGTTCCCTAAAAGGAGGTCTCAAAGAAGCACTTCAAAGAAGAGGTAATGTCCGTTACCGATTCTTTCATCTTTATTTCTTATTCCACTTCTTCTTATTTAGTTGTTTCATTATGAAGTAATAACATCAGTATCAATCATATACAGATATGTTATTATAAGTATTAAACAACCCTATTTCACCATCTATCCATCCTACGGAAAAACAAATCACCGTGCGTGCGTACGTACGGAATACCATCTCCACGCCGTGGTGTAATCTATTTTCCACCACCACCTTACTTGGATGGGTATAATGGTGTAAATAATGACTATATATGACTATTATAAAGTGATACTGATTCTGAAATAGTATACATACACTCCAATACAATTCCACGATCATAGGAATGATATCATCACTCGTGCGTACGTACGGAATACCGTCTCCACGATGTGATGCGACTCGTTCTACATGATCTTCATTTCATAATGATTATATAAATGAAATGAATTGAATGAATGAATATGATATATATTACACTAATACCATTCTGGAAATGAGGTATCTATAACCTAAAGAGAAGAATAAGAATTTATTCGACAAAACACGCATAAGAACAAAAAGTTATAAACACCCGAATAACAAGTAGCAATGAAATATTACTACTAAGAAGCTAAGAATATGACCAAATATGATATCATAAAAATAAGTATGATTCTGGAATAAGTCAATAACATTATTTAAATCATTATACAGGAGGTTCGGACACGTACAAAGCATATCGGACCTAAAGTAAGGGAAAATATCACAATCTCATTTTTATCCGAGATTGTTTATACTTTGGCATTTACTGGGGTGTATTTTATCATCCACATCCATGTTTCCTCAATATGTAATATTATTTACATCCACCTACAATTGTTTAAATCCAATTTTACCCTTCGGTGAGTTTTTAGTAAAGGATATGAAAGGAATTTTTTGTCGTTTTTCATACGAGGTACTTTTTGACTTTTCCGACAAAAGTACGAGAAGAATGTTTTTTTTAACTTATATGGCATGAATGGATTTTTAAAACAATATTTCCAAGAATATTCCTTTACAAGTTTTCAAGTTTATTTTTAATCAACTTCTTTTAGTTTAAAATTGTATGACATGTTAAGAAAGGAAAAATATTTTTGAAGTAGAAAGGATATTTTCCTCAAGAATGGAGTTCAAGTGTTTTATCAAAATTATTTTCCATCTAAGATAATATAGGGTTCTGTTTCTATCCCTATTATTACATGGATTTTATTATGTTGTGATGGAAATATTTTTATGAATTCCTTTATCTTATATGAATTGTTTTATGATGTCATGTTGTTTAAGAATCCCATTTTTACTACATGGGTTATGCAATGATGTATGATTTATGATTTTGTGGCACACATAAGAATGGTATCATTATGAGATGGGTGGGACCTATATCTCCCTCCAATGCATTGGGTAAATATTTTATATCTCATGAGATAGACATGGCTGGAATGGTAGGTTATACCGGTTCAGTGAAACAGGACTGAAACGAGGGTGACTCGGTTTAGAAATGGACTTTTCCACTAAGATAGTCTTGGCAATGAGTCTTGACTAATAAGATATGATTCTCTATGATTATTTGTGTATTCCACAAAGTTTCATGTTTTAAGTTATGATTATTGGGATTTCATTTCACTACTATGATTTATCCCATGTTATGAAATTATGCTCTCTTTTGCAGGTTAAGATCTCTAAAATGTTATGTTCTTATGAATATGATGTGATTGATATTTATTGTGTTTACCCTTACTGAGCATTTGTGCTCACCCTTTTGTATGTTTTGTTTCCCCAGGTCAGGAAGAAGGTTATTAAGTAGAATATGCCAAAAATGGACTCTAGATATGATGAAATAAATGGGAGGCAAAGTAGATGCTTTATGAACCAGTTGTTTATGTTTCCCAGTTTCTAAAGACACTATACCTATGCGGTCCTTTCTTGGTTTTTTTATATGTTGTAATAAGTGTGCTTCAATTCTGAAGTAAAAACAATGTATGTAAAGTATGGGTCATTATACGGACTATCCATCTGTCTAGGGGTGGTAAGATATACTCAGAAGTACTTGTGTAACCAAAGCCCTCTATAATCCCTGCCATACCCGAGAAGTAAAACGTGTGTCCTTATCTGAAATAATGGAGTGCAGTAATCCTTGTAAACGTACAATATGTCAAATGTATAGCCTTCCCAGCTCATCTACACTGAAGTTCTCCTTGATAGGAAAGAAGTGAGAAACCTTCGTGTGTTTTTCAATGACAACCCATACTACATCATTCCATTGAGGTGAACTCGAAAAACCTATCATGAATTCCATCGCGACATAATTCCACTTCCACTTGGGAATGGACAACTACTGCAAAAGCACTGTTGTTTTCTGATGCTTTGTCTTCACCTTCTGACAAGTGGAACACCTCAGGGAAAACCCATAAATATCTCTCTTCATACCTGGACACCATTACTAATGGTGTAGATCTCGATGCATCTTGGTGACACCGGGATGAATTGCCCAAACTGAGGAATTAAAGTCTCGTATCAGCTCCTCGTGAATGTCTGTTGACACCCATATGTGCCCGTGAAAATGCAAGATCTCATCCTCACTTACTATCCATCCAGGAATAGGATCCTCTCTTAACACACTCTCCTATAGGAATAGTCCTTCAGCAACTGATAGTTTCCTCATTTGCACTCGATCAAGAAGATTATAGGTGACAACCACAAAAGAAATAAATTTCTGCCCCTGTCTTTCATGCACCACCAAATGCATCTCATAGAATAGAGCCATAAGCTTCACTTATTATTAGACTCATGAATTTCCTGTATCTGAGTCATCCTACTGAGTTCATCATCTACTGTTTTTCCTTTCCCAGTAATATATTTAACACCCTAAATATTTCATAGTATGTTATTTCTTCAAAGTAATTCAATAACTTGTGCTACACACAACACCAAATTCGAGCGCACCACGACTTACCAAACTAGCGGTTAAAAAGTGGTTATGAATAGTATTATCTAAATTTTGAATTTTATAAATTCCATATAAATTTTAAAATCCATATTATTTGTTTTTTAGACATAATATAATAACAAAATCATTTTTTCAGATAAAGGAAGTATTTTTCAAAAAATACAATTTTATCACCTTTTAATGGAGAACCCATTTTAAAACCAATATTTGACACTTTTATATATTAAATTTAATGAAATTAAATTATTCTTTATAATCGGGACATAAAAATTTAGTTTGGATAAATGTTTGCTACTTTTCTGATAACTTTCATATTTTGATGAATAGTGAAAAATACTAAATTTTAATTGAAAACAACTTTTTAAATCGAAATAATTTATAGTAATAAATTATGCATTTGAATGGTTTTTAAGTATAATTAGATTATATTTTTATCATTTAATACAATGTATGTCATTATAAGTAATTTCACATTTTAATTAGACATAAACACGTGTCAATCTTTTGATAATTTTTACTTTTAAAAACCTATTTTTTGGTTTTGACAATGTGAATTAATTTTAAATTAATAAATGAAACGTCTATGTTTTGAACTTGGTAAAATAGAATTTATTTTTTAATTCAGAATATTAAAATTAACTTAGGTGAATTTTTGGTATTTTTCTGAAAACATTCAATTTTTGATGAATAGTGAAAAACATTGTGTTATTATTTAAAACCGAATTTTTATTTAAATAATTATTTATTTTATTTAAATTTATTTTAACTCAAAATATATATATATAATACCTATATAAGTTCAATGTTATTCATTGGAGTTATTTTATAATAAAATTAGATGTATAAAAATTTATTGTACTTTTTAACATTTTTTTACCCACCTTCTAGGAGCATTTTCAAATTTGCATAAAACATAATTTTACCACTTTTGTGAGTTGAATTTCAAAAATATTAGAGACAAGGTTGAAATCAGTAAGTAAAATTTGGTTCAAAAAGATGTAAATAATTTTTTGGGAATAGTAACTTTTGACTTTTATTTACCAAGGTTAAAAGTAGACAGGGTAATTAAGGGTAAAAATGATATTATAATTACCATAACACATGTCCTAATTCTATTGGATAAGTGAAATTCGACCAAAAAAACCTTAGAAATAAAATATTATCCTCTTTGGTCCACTTGGATTAGATTAGGATATTTATTATTATTTTATTTAAAGAAGAGTTAAGTGTTAAATTTAAAGTTTAATAAATAAACCATTTTTAATATCGGGTTATACATAAGATAAATTCTACTATAAATATTCATTAGAAAGATAAAAATATTTCCTAAATAATGGTATCTTATTTATAATTTTTAGAAATTAAATAATTTATTTTATTTATGACATAATGATAATGCAGTAATTACCTTTTTAATAAAATATTAAAATAATTGATAGTATAAATATCCAAATAAATGTAATTTTGGACTTTTTATGAATTACAATACTTTTATAGGTTAATATGACATGTTAGGGTTGATTAAATATTTTTTTTAGAAGTAATTATGTTTTTATGATTTTCACAAAAACCAAATACTAAATAGTATCAAAATTGACATAATTGAGTTTTTAAAACAAATACTACATTATTAATTGATATAATATTTCTAAAAATATAAGGTTCTTCCAAAGTAATTATATAAGGTTTTATATATTAATATTGAACCAATTAGGGTTCTCTTGTCTTTTTATATTAAGTTTATTAACTATATAATATAAAAATACAAAGAGACATGGTAAATGTCAAACTATTTAACTAAGAGTTAAATCTAAACGATAAGGTTAATATGATGACATAAAGCTATCTAAAACCTATTGGTTGAGAGGTTTTCGACCCATTCCTACCTTATCCTAGAAATAATTCATTTTTTATCCATTAGAAACCGAAAATGGTTTTATTATAAAATAATATTCCAAGCTTTTCTTAAAGTGACCCTCACCTCTCTTATAAAAGGGCACTTTCCCTTCTCTTAATTCCACACATCCAAAGCCATTTGGCTCGAAAAACCCAGACAAAATATCCTCCCAACTTTCCTACCTTCATCCTATAGGCCTTCCTTTTGTCATAAAGTCAATCTATGGATCCCTTTTGATGAAATCAAAAGGAAGAACCCAAAGAAGAGGTAAATATTTCATCACCTGTTTCAAGTTCTTTTCTTCTTCCACTTCCTCTTTATTTGTTGTTTCTATTCTAAAATAATAAATCCAGTATCTTCTATATATTTTGATGTTATTATAAATATTGTACAACCATATTCATTATTTTATCCATCATGTGAATGACAAAGTCACCATACGTGCGTACGTACCGATTACCGTCTCCACGTCATGGTGTCGTTTGTCATTCTAACACTTCATTACTTGGATGGGTATAATAATGAGTTTAACTAATGTAAATAATAAATATAACATGTAAAGT
The DNA here is from genome assembly GCA_963277665.1 of Viscum album. Lineage (NCBI taxonomy): Eukaryota > Viridiplantae > Streptophyta > Magnoliopsida > Santalales > Viscaceae > Viscum > Viscum album. The sequence goes on along the minus strand of OY728127.1, from coordinate 1,347,717,662 downwards.
ATTATGTATATGTAATATACCATCAAATTACATACTATTTTACCATCAATATAATGATATTTCCCCTCTTGCGTACGTATGGATTACCGTCTCCACGAACTCGATGAGATTCATTCCCCATCATAACCATTCAAGAATAATTTTCATTTTATGATTAAAAATAATTTTTATTAACATAATATAATTCTTTATATTAATCAAATACATCCTAACAATAACAAACATGTCTTGCGTAACCAAGCATATAAAGGAAAACAGATCCGTTAACACCGGAAACGATGATACTACTAAAATATTATTAACAAAGAAATATTAGAGAATCATATATGATATCATATTTATGTATATAGTTATTTTATAATTTAATAACAATTTTTTAACTATTATACAGGAGGTTAACATACCATCGAATAAGTAAAATTATAAGGTAAGGGTTAATTTCACAATCTCTTCATTATCTAAGGTTGTTTTTACGTATGTATCTACTGGGACCTATTTATCATCTGTATACATGTTTTCATAAAAATGTAATTCAAAACATTTCTAATATTTACTATAATATGGGTTAAAGTCATTTATATCCTTATTTGACCATATATGTTTTTGAAATAAATCTTTCTATCGTTTTCCAAACAAGGTACTTTATGACCTTTTCAACAAAATTAAGGTAAGAATGTCTTTTTTTAACTTATATGGCGGGTGTGGCTATTTTCCACCATTATATCATCGTCGAAGCTTCCCATATAATCCTCTAAGAATATATTCAAAATAAATGTTTTCTTTTATTATTATATGACTTTTAAATGATATCAAAATAGAAAGATATATTTCTCTAAAAAGTTTTTATTTCATCAATGTCAGCATCCTTTGATGGATTTTAAGCTTGTTTGAAGTTGATTTATTATGATACAAAACTTCCATATTTTATTGAAGGTTTTGTGATATATTTTACTATGGATGTGTTATTTTTACACCATTCATGGTTTATGTATAAAGTATTTCCATTTTGTATGCTAGTTTTAAAACGAATGTTTATGTTATGTTTAAACCTTTTCTTATGGGGAATGCATTGGAATTAGTAAGTGACGGGTGGAGCCCGCTATAGATCCTCGATACATCGGTAGGTCTAATGAGACAAACTGGTGTCTTGGAACATGTCCTTGAAAAATCATATTTGTAATCTTGGCACAAGGCCTTGACTATGTGGTTATGAAGTCTGGCATTATGCATTCCATCATTATGAAATTAGTTGTGGATATTACATGTGATTATTCGACTAGTAAAATATCCATGTGAATAAGTAAATGCAATTATTTGATTTATCTTTGACATATTATGCTGAAGTTTATGTTTAAAAGGGTTTTGTTTTAGTTTAATACATTACCTTAAATTTTTATTCTTAATTATGAAAGTTTCTGCTATATTGTTATCCTTACTGAGCATTTGAGCTCACCCCTTTCGATGTTTTATTTTTCCCAGGATGTGAAGAAATATTTTATGGTTGACCTGCAGGGATAGGATAAGGATATAAGTGTGATAAATTGGGAAAAAATGTTCTTGATTTTTTTATTTCATGATGTAATGTAAAACTTATGAATGTATCTAGAACTTCCAAGGATACTAAACTGATCGGTCGGTCGGGATTTGAACCCTTGTGATCATGCCAATGTTATGTAATAATGCACCAACTCTAGGTAACTATGGTCAGGGAATTAAAGTAGGTATTAGAGGAATTTTAGTAAAAATCTTGGAATCTAGATTTAGAAAAACTCTGATTAGAGAACATTACCCTAAGATAGAATTTGAGGATTAGTATACAATAACATCCTAGAATTTTGGTAATGTAGAGATTTTGTGGATTTTCCAAGCAATACATCCTTGTCTGGATACGAACAGGTAGAGGCAGCTCTGGCACAGATGTACCTAGGAATGAAAACATTGACAAGGAGTTTAGGGCTTGACCTAGGATATTCGAGTACACAACAACGGGCCTTGATGCACTCTTGGTTACGATACTCCAGAGGGATATGCTTAGGATAATTCACAATTTCTTTACAAGCCATTATGATGGATTTAGAAGTAAATACTTCCTCAAAAAAAATTATGATTATAGATTATATGCATAACCTTTTCAATTTACGTTAGGTATTTTACAAGTTTGGAATTATGCATTGTGATTCATAAAACTAACCTAGTGTATGTCATTGTTTAGAAATGGCACCCAATAGATGGAATGAGAACTCCAGCAATACGCATGATCCCAATAGTAAGAAGGATCATATCTTTCATGGTATTAAGCCAACATTTAAAAGGGAAATATTCTCCCACATATTTTCATCATATGAAGAAATGGTATCATGTGTTAATAAGATAAGTAAATAATTCTATGAGTCTTATGGATTTGAAAGGAAGCAAGAGAAGAAAAGGATGGAAGAGAGAAAGGTAGATAAAGGGAAGAGGGGAAAGAAGGATTTTCCCATATGTGATAATTGTGAAAAGAATCACCTTGGTAAATGCATGAAGGGAATGAGAGGTTGTTATAAGTGTGGAGAAAAAGGACACCAAGTACGTGATCGCAAGGGTAAGAAAAAGGTTTCAAATGTACAATGATACATCTGAAAGGAGTTGGGACACTACGCAAATCAATATCCAAATCATCAGAGTATACCCCAAATGTTGTTATTGGATAATAATCAAGTTATGATACTACCGAAGATGGAGAGGAATGATTAGAGTTATTATGTTGTTAAAGTATTGTTTCATTTGATTATTGTATTAATGATGTACATGTTATAAGAATTATAAAGTATATAAGGATTATACTGCAGTACTATTTCATTAAGGACTTGATATTGTGTGGAACCAAGAAAAGTGACTCAATAGAAGATTAATTTTTTTGGAAAATATATGGTTGAGAGAAGGATAAACCATAATATGGTTATGATACAAAGGTAGTGATTTTGGAATAATATATGATTGATTTGGATAAATTATATTGGATATTCTTGACTACCTTGAAACTGATTAATTATTTTTATATTCCATCATTGTTGAAATTTAAAAACATTTTTGGATAGAAGGAGTATATACAGAATTTTATAAGGAATAAGGGAGCATTAATGTAATCAATAAGGTTTTATGGAAATTCAGGGTGTTATAGTGTTTTATAAGAATACATGATGAAGGTATTCACATGTTATTATGTGGAAAAAATGATCTTCATTGTGTTTACCTTCCATATAAATTTTGGACTATGAGTTTGGACAAAAGTATTTTGTATAAGTCTAAAGGTTGGAATCGATTAATTTTGACATTGGATACTATTGTTAAGGTTAAATCATTTCTTGAGATTATTTTTTAATTGTCATAAAAATGACAACCCGGAGGTCGGGTGACAACCTGTCGTGTTCGGTAAGGCCACGAGACTTGAACCCACAACCATAGGGCGACAAGGGTGGATCAATTACCACTGGCATATGTGATGTATTGGTTTTTATAATGTAGTTTTTTTAATATTTTGACAAATGAATTATAAATTCATTATTTTTTGAACCCTATACGATTAGAATAAATAGAATATTTTTGAATTCTATTATCATTTGGAGTGAAAGATGAGTTTGTGTTAGGAATTAGTTGAAGGATGAAACTCTAATTGTCAAGTATATTTTTACCCTCTTATTCTATGAATAAATTAATTCTTAAACTTTAGTTAAGGGATCTTAAAACCAAAAATGTGTTATCCTAATACCTTATGTTTTGTTTAACCAATGATATTTTAAATCATCCAACATTGATGGCTTTGAGGCCCTCAATTTTACACTTGTTTGTGATTAATGAAATCAACCACTCCCAATAAATATTTACATTTTTCCTCCAATTATGTGTCTCTAATTTCCACCAATGCTCTCCTAATCGAGATCATAATTCAGTGGTGTCTTTTTCATTTCCATTTCCCTCTTATTAAGACTAAATTTTATTGACCCAATTTCCGATGTGGGTCTTCCACAAAGGTATTTTTATATTTTTAAGCATTTATTTTTTAAGAACAATTTCAAATTGCGAGGATGTAATTTATTGAAGGATGGGAGAATGTGATACCCCAAATATTTCATAGTATGTTATTTCTTCAAAGTAATTCAATAACTTGTGCTACACACAACATCGAGTTCGAGCGTACCACAACTTACCAAACTAGGTGTTCAAAAGTGGTTATGAATAGTATTATCTGATTTTTGAATTTTATATATTCCATATAAATTTTAACATCTATATTATGTGTTTCTTAGACATAATATAAGAACAAATTCATTTTTTCAGATAACGTAAGTATTTTTCAAAAAATGCAATTTTACCACCTTTTACTGGAGAACCCATTTTAAAACCAATATTTGACACTTTTATATATTCAATTTAATGAAATTATTTCCTTCTTTAGAATCGGGACATAAAAATTTAGTTTGGATAAATTTTTGGTACTTTTTTGATAACTTTCATATTTTGATGAATAGTGAAAATACTAAATTTTATTTAAAAACAATTTTTTAAATTGAAATAATTTATAGTGATAAATTATGAATTTGAATGGTTTGTAAGTATAATTAGATTATATTTTTATCATTTAACACAATGTAGGTCATTATAAGTAATTTCACATTTAAATTTGACATAACACATGTTAATCTTTTGATAGTTTTTACTTTTTAAAAACCCGCTTTTTGGTTTTGACAATGAGAATTAATTTTAAATTAATAAATGAAACTTATATGTTTTTAATTTGGTATAATAGAATTCATTTTTTAATTCATAATATCAAAATTATCTTAGGGTGGATTTTTGGAATTTTTCTGAAAACTTTCAATTTTTGATGAATAGTTAAAAACACTGCGTTATTATTTAAGACCAAATTTTTATTTATATAATTATTTATTTTTTTTAAATTTATTTTAATCAAAATTGATATATAATACCTATATAAGTTCAATGTAATTAATTGGAGTTATTTTATAATAAAATTATATGAATAAAATTTTATTGAACTTTTTAACGTTTTTTTACCCACCTTCTAGGAGCATTTGCAAATTTGCATAAAACATAATTTAACAGCTTCTGTGAGTTAAATTTCAAAAATCTGAGAGACACGATTGACATCATTAAGTAAAATGTGGTTCAATAAGATTAAAATAATTTTTTGTGAATAGTAACTTTTTACTTTTATTTACCACCGTTAAAAGTAAATATGGTAATTAAGGGTAAAAATGATATTACAATTACCCTAACACATGTCCTAATTCTATTGGATAAGTGAAATTAGACCAAAAAAACCTTAGGAATAAAATATGATCCTCTTTGTTCCACTTGGATTAGATTAGGACATTTATTACTATTTTATTTAAAGAAGAGTTAAAAGTAGTAAATTCAATGTTTAATAACTAAACCATTTTTAATATAGGTCTATATATAAGATAAATTCGACTATAAATATTCATTAGAAAGATAAAAATATTTCCTACATAATTGTAATTTATTTATAATTTTTAGAAATTAAATAATTTAATTTATTTATGACACAATGATGATACAGTAATTACCCTCTTAATAAAATATTAAAATAATTGATATTATAAATATTCAAATAAATGTAATTTGAGACTTTTGATGAATTACACTAATTTTCTAGGTTAATATGACATGTTAAGGTTGATTAAATAATTTTTTTTGAAGTAATCATGTTGTTATGTTTTTCAAAAAAACGAAATACTAAATAGTATCTAAATTGATATAATTGAGTTCTTAAAAAAATACTATATTATTAATTGATATAATATTCCTAAAAATCTATGTTTCGGCCAGAGGACTTAGATAAAATTATATATATTAATAATTAACCACTTGGGGTTCTCTTGGCTTGTTATATTATTTTTATTAACCATATAATATAAAAATACAAAGAGACATGGTAAATGTCAAACTATTTAACTAAGTGTTAAATCTAAAAGATAAGGTTAATATGATGACTTAAGCCTGTCTAAAACCTATTGTATGAGAGGTTTTCGACCCATCCCCACTTTATCCTCTAAATAATTCATTTTGGAGCCATTAGAAACCGAAAATTATTTTATAATAAAATAATATTTCAAGCTTTTCCTAAAGTGACACTCACCTCTCTTATAAAAGGGCACTTCACCTTCTCTTAATTTCACACCTCCAAAGCCATTTGGATTGGCCAAACCCTACCCAAATATCCTCCCAACTTTCCTCCCTTCATCAAAGAGGCATTCCTTTGGTCAAAAATCCAATCTATGGAGTCCTTTTGATCAAATCAAAAGGAAGAACCTGAAGAAGAGGTAAATATTTCATCACCTCTTTAAAGTTCTTTTATTCTTCCACTTCCTCTTTCTTTGTTGTTTCAATTATAAAATAATAACTCCAGTATCTTTTATATACTATGATGTTATTATAAAAATGATACAATCATATTCATTATTCTATCCATCATATGAATGAAAAAGTCACCATACGTGCGTACGTACGGCTTACCGTCTCCACGTCATGGTGTAGTTTGTCATTCAAACACTTCATTATTTGGATGGATATAATGATGAGTATAACTTCTGTAAATAATAAATATAAAATTTTAATGATTATTTATATGTGATATACCATCCAATTATATACGATTTCACCATCAGTATAATGATATTGTCGCTCGTGCATAAGTACGGATTATCGTCTCCACGAACGCGATGAGATTCATTCCCCATCATAATCATTAAAGAATAATTTTAATTTTATGATTAAAAATACTGGTTATGAACATAATATCATTCTGTATATGAATCAAATACATCCTATGTTGGAACCATCGCTATTCTATGCATGAATTGGAGTATGGTTTGTGTTTGTTGTCAATCCTCAGTAGAAGTTCAGAATGTGTTCAGTAAAGTGATCATACAGTTTAATCAGACAAAAATATTGAAGGTGGCGCCATTTCCCAGTGTTTACCAAATTTTTGGGCCTCAAAATCGGAAAATGAAGACATGGATTTTTGGTAAAAGGAGGTATGCGCAAAGAGGAATTGGTTCACAAAAAAGGTGGTTCATGCGTGAAATATTTGAGTTATGCGCGAAAAACAGTGTGGTGCGTGAAATATTGGAGCGAGGTTTTTTGCACAAATAGTGTTTTGGAATCAGTGTGTCGAAAAATGTAAAAGGCATGGGCTGCACGAAAAATCCGAAGATGTGCGCGAAAAATGATACCTGCGCGAAATATTATGCACCAAATGAGAGTTTTTTCGCGCCATAGGGGGTTTTTCACGCGGGGGTCAGAGAGACCTATAAATAATAGGTGACCCCCCTCATTTCGTATGTTTTGTAGACTTAGATAAGATCTGAGGTCCAATGTGCGTAAAATTTTTTCGTAAAGGTAGTTATGTGAAAAATTCGGAGTTGCGCGGAAAAGGCCTAGCTGCGTGAAAAATCTCGGCTTGCGCGAAAAATTACGAGCTGCGCGAAAAATTCCGAGTGCTCGAAAAATTTCGGGCTGCGCAAAAAAGGTAGAGTTGCACGTAAAAATTGAGGTGGCACGTAAAATATTCAGTTGCACAAAAATGGTGTTATTGCGTGAAATATTTTTCCGCACAAAAAAGGAAATATTGCGCGCAATTATAAGGACTTTATTGTCAGTGAAACCTAATAGCACGTTCTGATTATCTGGTTCAGTGGTTCAATGTATTCGAGTGCATCAATTCTGGTCTTCGATGCAAGAATAGTCTCGTGCTAAGCAGATTCAAAGACTTCAATGCGAATCTATTGAAGATACCTTCATGTCTATAAACTGACTGTGACTTCACCGAAGGCAGTGAGCCAGGGGAGTCAACGAGAGTGACCCGAGGGATGCAGTGGGCTATCCCTGAACATTTGTAAAGGCAGTGAGCCTAGGACAGAGTGACTATTCTCAAACCCTTGTAATCCACAACTAGTGAAGAATAGTGGAATTTGGTATGACTGACAACCTGTCAGTGTATGCTCCTTGGACATATCCCTTAGTGGTGAACCAAGTAAAAAGTGATGTGTCATCTCTTTGCATGTGAATGTTTGGTTGCTTCTCATATCCATCATACAGGTTAAACTATTTCCTACCAACGTGAACACAATATCCATAAATTTAAAAGAAAAATTTGACACCATGATTCACCCCTCCCCTCTCAAGGTGTCCTGGGTTCCTACATCCTATCCATAACAAACATGGCTTACGTAACCAAAAATATAAAGGAAAACAGATCAGTTAACACTGGAAACGATGATACTACTGAAATATTATTAACAAAGCAATATTAGAGGATCATATATCATATCATATTTATGTATATAGTTATTGTATAATTTAATAACAATTTTTTAACTATTATACAAAAGGTTAACATACCATAAACTAAGAAAAAGTGAAAGGTAAGGGTTAATTTCACAATATATTTATTATCCGAGGTTGTTTTTACGTATGTATATACTGGGACCTCTTTATCATTTTTATCCATGTTTTCTTAAAAATGTAATTCAAAACATTTTTACTATTTACTATACTATGTGTTAAAGTAATTAATACCCTTATTTGACCATATATGTTTTGAAAGGAATCTTTTAGTTGTTTTCCAAACAATGTACTTTATGACCTTTTCGACAAAATTAAGGTAAGAATGTCTTTTTTTAACTTATATGGAAGGTGTGGTTATTTTCCGCCGTTATATCATCGTTGAAGCTTCCCATACAATCTTATAAGAATATTTTCAAAATAAATGTTTTATTTTATAATTATATTACTTTTAAATGATTTCAAAATATAAAGAGATATTTATCTAAAAAAGTTTTGATTTCATCTATGTCAATATCCTTTGATGGATTTTAATCTTGTTTGAAGTTGATTTATGATGATAAAAAACATCCATATTGTATTGAAGGTTTTGTGATATGTTTGATTGTGGATGTATTATTTTTACACCATTCATGGTTTATGGATAAAGTATTGGCATTTCGTATGCTAGTTTTAATACAAATGTTTATGTTATGTTTAAACCTTTTCATATGGGAAATGCATTGGACTTAGTAAGTGATGGGTGGAGCCCACTATAGCTCCTCGATGCATCGGTAGGTCTCATGAGTCAAACTAGTGTCTTGGAAAAAGGCCTAGAAAAAATATTATTTTTAGTCTTGGCATAAGGCCTTGACTATGTGGTTATGAAGTCTGGTATTATGCATTCCATCATTATGAAATTAGTTGCTGATATTACATGTGATTATTCGACTAGTAGAATATCCATGTGAATAAGTAAATGGAATTATTTGATTTATCTTTTCCATATTATGATAAAGTTTATGTTTAAAAGTATTTTGTTTTAGTTTTATACATTACCTTAAATTTTTATGCTTATTTATGAAAGTTTTTGATATATTGTCATCCTTACTGAGCATCTGAGCTCACCCCTTTCTATGTTTTATTTTTCCCAGGATGTGAAGAAATATTTTATGGTTGACCTACAGGGATTGGATAAGGATATAAGTATGGTAAATGGGGGAAAACGTTTTTGGTTTTTTTATTTCATGATGTAATGTAAAACTTATGAATGTATCTATTACTTCTAAGGCTTGTAAACTGATCGGTATTTCAGGATTTGACCTCTTGTGATCATGCCAATTTTGTGTAATAATTCACCAACTCTGGGTAACTGGGGTTGGGGCATTACAGTTGGTATCATAGGGAGTTTATTAAAAACCTTGGAAGAAAGATTTTGAAAGACTATGATTAGAGAACATTACCCTAAGATAGACTTTGAGGATTAGTAAAGAATAACATCCTAGAATTTTGGTAATGTAGAGATTTTGTGAATTTTCCAAGAAATACATCACTGTCTGGATACGAGCAGGTAGAGGCGGCTCTAGAACAGCTGTACCAAGGAGTGAAAACTTTGACAAGGAGTTTCGAGCTTGACCAGGGGTATCCTGGTACACGACAATGGGCCTTGCTGCACTCTTGACTACGACACTCCTAGGGGATATGCTTAGGATAATCACATTTTCTTTACAAGCTATTATGATGGATTTAGCAGTAAATACTTCCTCAAAGAAAACATTTTTTATTATTATAGATTATATGCATAATCTTTTCAATTTATGTTAGTTATTTTAAATGTTTGGAATTATGCATTACGATTCATAAAACTAACATAGTGTATGCCATTATTTAGAAATTCCCCCAATATATGGAATGAGAACTCAAAAAATATGCATGTTCCAAAGAGTAAGAAGGATCATATATTTCATGGTATTAAGCCAATATTTAAAAGTGAAATAGTCTCCCACGTATTTTCATCATATGTAGAAATAATATCATGCATTAATAAGATAATTATAGAATTATTTAATTCCTTTGGCTTTGAAGGGAAACAAGAGAAGAAAATGATGGAAGAGAAAATGGTGGATAAAGGGAAGAGGGGAAAGAAGGATTTTCCCATATGTGATAATTGTCGAAAGAATCACCTTGTTAAATGCTTGAAGGGAATGGGAGTTTGTTATAAGTGTGGAGAAAAAGGACACCAAGTACGTTATTGAAAGGGTAAGAAAAAGATTTCAAATGTACAATGCTTCATCTGCAAGGAGTTGGGATACTACGTGAATCAATATCCAAATCATTAGAGTATACCCCAAATGTTTTTATTGGATAATAATCAAGTTATGATAGTACCGAAGATGAAGAGGAATGATTAGAGTTCTTATGTTGTTCAAGTTTTGTGTCATTTGAGTATTTTATTAATGATGTACATGTTATAAGAATTATGAAGTATAAAAGGATTGTACTGCAGTACTATTTAATTAAGGACTTGAGATTGTGTGGAACCAAGAAAAGTGACTCAATAGCAGGTTAAATTTTTTGTAAAATATATGGTTGAGAGAAAGATAAACCATAATATGGTTCTGATACTAAGGTATTGATTTTGGAATAATATGTGATTGATTTGGATAAATTATATTGGATATTCTTGACTATCTTGAAACTGATTAATGATTTTTATATTCCATCATTGTTGGAGTTTACAACATTTTTGGATAGAAGGAGTATATCCAGTATTCTATAAGGAATAAGGGAGCATTAATGTAATATATAATGTTTTATGGTAATTCAGGGTGTTATTCTGTTTTAAAAGAATACATGATGAAGGTATTCACATGATATTATGTGGTAAAAAGGATCTTTATTGTGTTTACCTTCCTTATAAATTTTGGACTGTGAGTTTGGAAAGAAGTATTTTGGATAAGTCTAAAGGTTGGAATCAATTAAGTTTAACATTGGATACTATTGTTAAGGTTAAATAATTTCTTGAAATTATTTTTGGATTGTCATAAAAAGGACAACCCGGAGGTCGGGCAACAACCCCTCGCATCCGGCAAGGCCGCGAGACTTGAACCCACAACTGAAGGGCGACAAGGGTGGGTCACCTAACACTGGCATACGTGATGTCTAGGTTTGTATAATGTAGTTTTCTTAATATTTTGAAAAATTAATTATAAATTAATTATTTTTGGAACCCTATACAATTAGGATAAATAAAATATTTTTGAATTCTATTGTCTTTTGGATTGAAAGATGAGTTTGTGGTAGGAATTAGTTGAAGGATGAAACTCTACTTGTCAAGAATATTTTTTCCCCTTTTATTTTATGAATAAATTAATTCTTAAACTTTTGGGAAGGCATCTTAAAATAAAAACTGTGTTATCCCAATACCTTATGTTTTTTTGAACCGAAAATATTTTAAATCATCATAGATTGATGGCTTTGAGGCCCTCAAATTTACACTTTTTGGGATTAATGACCTCAATCACTCCCTATAAATATTTACGTTCTTACTCCAATTATGTGTCTCTAATTTCCACCAATGTTCTTCTAATCGAGATCATAATTGGGTGGTGACTTTTTCATTTCCCTTTCCCTATTATTAAGACTAAATTTTATTAACCCAATTTCCGATGTGGGTTTTCCACCAAGGTATTTTTATATTTTATTATTTTATTTTTGAAGAACAATTTCAAATTGAGAGGAAGTAATTTATTAAAGGAGGGGAGAATGTAACAACCCAAAGATATCAGAGTATTTTATTTCTTCAAAGTAATTCAATAACTTGCGCTACACGCAACACTGAGTTCGAGCGCACCACGGCTTACCAAACCAGCTGTTCAAAAGTAGTTATGAATAGTATTATCTGCATTTTGAATTTTATATATTCCATATAAATTTTAACATCCATATTATGTGTTTTTTAGACATAATATAATAAAAAATTCATTTTTTCAGATAAAGGAAGTATTTTTCAAAAAATGCAATTATACCACCTTTTAATGGCGAACCCATTTTAAAAAAAATAATTGAAACATTTATATATTCAATTTAATGAAATTAAATTATTCTTTATAATTGGGACATAAAAATTTAGTTTGGATAAATTTTTGGTTTTTTTCTGATAACTTTCATATTTTGATGAACAATGAAAAATTCTAAATTTTAATTGAAAACAACTTTTTTAATCGAAATAATTTATAGTGATAAATTATGCATTTGAATGGTTTGTAAGTATAATTAGATTATATTTTTATCTTTTAATACAATATAGGTCATTATAAGTAATTTCACATTTAAATTTGACACAAACACGTGTCAATCTTTTGATAGTTTTTACTTTTTAAAAACCTGCTTTTTTGGTTTGGACAACGGGAGTTAATTTTAAATTAATAAATAAAAATTCTATGTTTTGAATTTATTAAAATAGACTTAATTTTTTAATTCATAATATCAAAATTATCTTAGGGTGAATTTTTGGTATTATTTCTGAAAACTTTCAATTTTTGATGAATAGTGAAAAACACTGCATTATTATTTAAAATCGGATTTTTATTTAAATAATTATTTATTTTATTTAAATTTATTTTAATTAAAAATATATATATAATACCTATATAAGTTCAATGTAATTCCTTGGAGCTATTTTATAATAAAATTATATGTATAAAATTTTATTGAACTTGTTAACGTTTTTTTACCCACCTTTTAGGAGCATTTGCAAATTTGAATAAAACATAATTTTACAGCTTCTGTGAGTTGAATTTCAAAAATCCTAGAGACACGGTTGACATCAGTAAGTAAAATGTGGTTCAATAAGATGAAAATAATTTTTGGTGAATACTAACTTTTGACTTTAATTTACCACGGTTAAAAGTAAATAGGGTAATTAAGGGTAAAAATGATATTATAATTATCCTAACACATGTCCTAATTCTATTGGATAAGTGAAATTCGATCAAAAACAACCTTAGGAATAAAATATGATACTATTTGGTCTAATTTTATTAGATTAGGACATTTATTACTATTTTATTTAAAGAAGAGTTAAAAGTATTAAATTCAATGTCTAATAACTAAACCATATTTAATATAGCGTTATACATAAGATAAATTCGACTATAAATATTTATTATAAAGATAAAAATATTTCCTAAATAATGGTATTTTATTTATAACTTTTAGACATTAAATAATTTAATTTTTTTAGGACACAATGATGATGCAGTAATTACCTTCTTAATGAATTATTAAAATAATTTATATTATAAATATCCAAATAAATGTAATTTGAGACTTTTGATGAATTCCACTAATTTTATAGGTTAATATTACATTATAGGGTTTATTAAATAATTTTTTTCGAAGTAATCATGTTGTTATGATTTTCACAAAAACCAAATACTAAATAGTATCAAAATTGACATAATTGAGTTTTTAAAACAAATACTATATTATTAATTGATATAATATTCCTAAAAATATATGGTTCAGACAAAGAACATAGTTAAGGTTATATATATTAATAATTAACTACTTGTGGTTATCTTGGCTGGTTATAGTTTGTTTATTAACCATATAATGTAAAAATAAAAAGATATGGAAAATGTAAAACTATTTAACTAAGAGTTAAATCTAAAAGATAAGGTTAATATGATGACCTAAACCTATATAAAACCTATTTGTTGAGAGTTTGTTGACTCATCCCCACCTTAGGGTCGAACTAATTCATCTTGGAGACATTAGACACCGAAAATGATTTTATTATAAAATAATATTTCAAACTTTTCCTATAGTGACCCTCACCTCTCTTATAAAATGGCACTTCCCCTTCTCTTAATTTCACACCTCCAAATCCATTTTTCTCAGCCAAACCCTACCCAAATATCCTCCCAACTTTCCTCCCTTCATCCTAGAGGCCTTCTTTTTGTCATAAATCCAATCTATGGAGCCATTTTGATCAAATCAAAAGGAAGAACCCGAAGAAGAGGTAAATATTTCATCACCTCTTTCAAGTTCTTTTCTTCTTCCACTTCCTCTTTATTTGTTGTTTCTATTATAAAATAATAAATCCAGTATATTCTATATACTGTGATGTTATTATAAAAATTTTACAACCATATTCATTATTCTATCTATCGTATGAATGACAAAGTCACCATACGTGCGTACGTACGGCTTACCATCACCATGTCATGGTGTGGTTTGTCATTCAAACACTTCATTATTTGGATGGGTATAATACTGAGTATAACTGATGTAAATAATAAATATAACATGTTAATGATTCTTTATATGTGATATATCATCCAATTACATACGATTTCACCATCAATATAATGATATTTTCGCTCATGCGTACGTACGGATTACCCTCTCCACGAACACGATAAGATTCATTCTCCAACGTAATCATTCAAGAATAATTTTCATTTTATGATTAAAAATAATGTTTATGAACATAATATCATTCTGTATATTAATCAAATACATCCTATCCATAACAAACATGGCTTACATAACCAAGCATATAAAGGAAAACAGATCAGTTAAGACCTGAAATGATGATACTACTGAAATATTATTAACAAAGCAATATTAGAGGATCATATATGATATCATATTTATGTATATAGTTATTTTATAATTTAATAACAATGTTTTAACTATTATACATGGGGTTAACATACCATCTACTAAGTAAAAGTACAAGGTAAGGGTTAATTTCACAATCTCTTTATTATCCGAGGTTGTTTTTACGTATGTATCTATTGTGACCTCTTTATCATCTGCATCCATATTTTCTTAAAAATGTAATTCAAAACATTTTTACTATTTACTATACTATGGTTTGAGTCATTTATACCCTCATTTAACCATATATTTTTTGAAAGGAATCTTTCCATCATTTTCCAAACAAGGTACTTTATGACCTTTTCGACAAAATTAAGGTAAGAATGTCTTTTTTTTAACTTATATGGTGGGTGTGGCTATTTTCCTCCATTATATCATCGTCGAAGCTTCCCATACAAGCTTATAAGAATATTTTCAAAATAAATGTTTTCTTTTATAATTATATTACTTTTAAAGGATTTCAAAATAGAAAGAGATATTTCTCTAAAAAAAATTTGATTTCATCTATGTCAACATCCTTTGATATATTTTGAGCTTGTTTGAAGTTGATTTAGTATGATACAAATCTTCCATATTGTATTGAAGGTTTTTTTATATGTTTGAATATGGATGTGTTATTTTTACACCATTCATGGTTTATGGATAAATTATTGACATTTTATATGCTAGTTTTAATACGAATTTTTATGTTATGTTTAAACCTTTTCATATGAGGAATGAATTGGAGTTAGTAAGTGATGGGTGGAGCCTGCTATAGTTCCTCAATGCATCAGGAGTTCTCATGAGACAAACTAATGTCTTGGCACAAGGCCTTGACAAAATCTTATTTTTATGGCACAAGGCCTTGACTATGTGGTTATAAAGTCTGACATTATGCATTCCGTCATTTTGAAATTAGTTATTGATATTACATGTGATTATTCGAAGAGTAGAATATAAATGTGAATAATTAAATGGAATTATTTGATTTATCTTTTCTATATTATTCTAAACTTTCTATTTAAAAGGCTTTTGTTTTAGTTTTATACATTGCATTAAATGTTTATTCTTATTTAAGAAAGTTTCTGCTATATTGTTATCCTTACTGAGCATCTGAGCTCACCCCTTTCTATGTTTTCTTTTTCCTAGGATGTGAAGAAATTTTTTATAGTTGACCTACAGGGATAGGCTAAGGATATAAGTGTGGTCAATGGGGAATAAATGTTGTTGATGTTTTTATTTCATGATGTAATGCAAAACTTATGAATGTATTTAGTACCTCCAATGATATTAAACTGATCAGTCTTTCAGGATTTGATCCCTTGTGATCATGAAAATGTTATGTAGTAATGCACCGAATCTGGGTAATTGGGGTCGGGGTGTTACAGTATAGGAAATCTCAAAGTCAAAAGACAGAAGGTACTCAACCCACCTTCGATGTCTCAGATTCAGATCACGCTGATTAAATATATACTTGATACTTTTTTTATCTATGAAAACCAAAAAATTCGCTCACAATAGATAATGTCTCCAACAGCATAAAGAATGAACAACTACAGCCAACTCAAGATTGTGCATCAGGTAATTCCTCTCATATGGCCTCAACTGTCGAGACCCATATGCAACGAATCCTTCCCCCTGTATAAGCACTTCTCTCAGACCGATACCTAATGCAACATAGTAAATAGTATAACTCTTGCCCAGTTATGTAAAAACTAGTATTGATTCTGAAGTTAACCTCCCTTTTAGCTCCTGAAAGGATAACTCACAAGAATCTCTCCACAGGTACTTTGCACCCTTCTTAGTTAGGCTCTCCAGTGGCACTGCTAAGTGTGAAAAGTCTTGTATGAAACATTTGTAGTATCTATCCATCCCTAGAAAACTTTGTACCTCAAAGACATTCTTTAGCTGCTCCTAGGAAAATACTACTCTCACTTTCTTTGGGTCTATTGATACTCCTATCTCTGAGATAACGTGACCCAAGAAGTGAATTTGGTCCATCCAAAAGTGTCATTTTGAGAGATTATCATATAACTGATGCTCTCTTAGTGTACTCAAAATGATTTCAAGATAGGTAGCATGGTCATTTTGAGTGTGATATTACACCAAGATGTCTTCCATGAATACTACCATGAAAGAATCCAGGTATGGATGGAACACTCGATTTATCAATGCCCTGAAAACTACAAGCACATTAGTGAGAGTGAACGACCTAACCACATACTTTATAGATCATACCTACTCTGAAAGGATGTAAGAGGTATATCTGATGGTCTAACATGCAACTGATCATAACCAAATATCAAGTCAATCTTTGAGAACACCTGGGCTCCTAGAAGCTGATAAAAGATATCATCAATCCTCAACAAGGGATATCGGTTCTTGACCATCAACTGATTCAGCTTCCGATAATCCTTACAAAGTCAGAGGGTACCATCCTCCTTATTCACAAACAGGACAGGCAAACCCCAAGGAGAAGTACTGGGTCGGATGAAACTCTTAGTCTACAACTCCTGCAAATACTTATTGAGCTCCTGTAACTCTGGTGTAGCCATCCTATAAGGAGTAATGGACACCGATGTCACTCCTGTAATGAGCTCAATAGAAAAGTCTACCTCTCACTCCGGAGGCAAACCTGAAAATTCCTCTGGAAAGACATCCCTGAAATGATCCACCACTGGAGGAAAATCCATCTGTGAAGTCCCCTGGTCATCCAGATATAGACTAGAAATCTGGTATGTAACTCCTCCCAACCCATGATGCCCGGGTCCTTCTCTTCTTGCCTGGACATCTCATTCACCCTTATAAAGAAACGATCCAACCTCTGGTGATGTGAAACTCACCCTACGGTGATAGAAATCAAACAAAGCCAAGAAATGGAACTAACTAGTCCATTCCAAGAATGAAATCATAGCCCATCATCTCCAAGACATAAAGGTCCTATGATATTTTCCACCCACCAACCTCAAGAGGGCTCTCCTTGGACTGATGTACACTAGTTTTTCTTGTCCCCAACAAAGTTTCCAGCTTCAAGACATTAGCATAAGTAAAGATTAAGAGCTCAAGGCTCTCCATAACAACAACAGATAAGAAACAATGGGAATCCCCCATATCGAAAAGTGAAGAATCTAAAACTGGGGCAAATAGAATCGTACCTCAAACTTTAGAGGTTCCAGGATCCTGCTCCTATTGGGTTTGCTCCACTGCAAAAGTCTGGAATGTACCGCGGCCCTGTGACTCTACCTAACCACCCTGAGCTGATCCACCCTGTTTTCGTTGAATACCTGCCGACTGGATACCACGTCCATGACCTCCACCTCATCCTGAATGGTCGAAAGAACTCCAGTTCCCAAACTAAGGAGAAACTGGTGGTGCTTCTCCTAAATGCGGAGTCATAGAAGAACCCCTGTCACCATCTTCTGGTGATAAAAAATGACAGAAGCACTGAAGATGACCCATCTTTCTGCAAGATCATAACTCCACTAGGTCTCTGGAGCATAGTGGCCTCGTATGCCTACCCTTCCCATACTGTTAGTATACCACCTAGTTTCTTGAAGATGTATCTCTCTTCCTCGGGTCTCCATGTTTAGACTCCATGTAGTGCTTACATTTGTCAGTAGGAGGGATACCAACTCCGGATGTTGAGCCACCCTGGCTCACAGCTCCAGAATCCCTCAGATTACGCATCATAATCAGCACTTGGTTGACTATATAGGTGATGGAAGTCAACCTTAAGATGTTTACCTGAAATTGGATTTCATTCCTGATACCATCCTCAAACTTCCTTGCTAGGAATAACTCATCACCTCCTGGGATGGGCATGAAGTGTTGAAGCTCTGTGAAGCGAGAAGAGTACTCTATGACTAAGAGAGTACCCTACTACAAACTCATGAACTCTCAAGCTCGGTCATCCCTCAAAGTCTCCAAGTAAAATTATTTATAGAAGGTATATTGGAACTCATCCCAATCCATAACCTACTGGTGTCCCACCTATGATATCACATTCCACCATCTCTTGGCAGAATCCCGAAGCATATATGTAGCGAGATTCACCCTCCTCTCTGGAGGTATCTCCATATTCTTGAAGATAGATAGCATGGATTCTAACCATGACTCTGTAGCCTGAGGTCCTTCATCCCCTATGAAGGTTAGAGGATGCTGCTGCTGAAAAACCCGCGTAAATTTTTCCATGGATGGGGTAGGAGGCAGTACTCCTTGAAAGGTCTGCATGAATCTCATAAATCCCTCTCAGAACTATGCATTGGTACCTATATTCGGGATAATGGTTGGTGCCAATATAGGCATGACTGGAGGATCTGCTGGAAGTTCTTGATCTTCCATTTCAGGTGTCTGGTCACTACCCTGTAACTGGCATACAACCAGAGGACGTCTTGGTGGCATGACTTTGCAAGGTAAAATGCACACCTTAGCTCAATATTATCAAGAACTGAAACTTATAAGTGCAAGAAGGTAACGGAAGAAATAATGCATTAAATTTTTTCAAAACATGGATACACAATGTGTATAATCCCCTACATGGCATGTTCCCTTAGGTCTTTACATGGGCGTGTACTCCTTCCAACCCTGGTCATGTAACACCCCACACACATAGCATGTTGTCCTAACACACAGTGTGTACTTGAATCCTCTTCCCCTGCCCAAGTTCTTCTACACAACTTAAACCACACGGTTCTCCTTGAACAAGACTACACGGCGTGTTCATTCCATACACGGAATGTACTAGAAGGATCTTCACCGACTTGTGTTGTTATTCACACGACCGGTTACATGGATGACTCTACACGATGTGTTTGTTCCAGAAATAGTGTATACTAACTACCCATAATCCACCTGTGTCATTGGTCACACAGTCAAACACATGGTATAAACACACGATGTGTACATCTGGTACATGGCGTGTTCCACCAATGGTTTCCCAACCCTGTTTCTCTGCCCACACAGCTAGTGACATGGTTAGAGACTACATAGCATGTACATATAGTACACGGCGTGTACTTAAGAAAAATATTTTCTTCCCAAACAGAACCATACATGGAGTGTATTTATCATTACACACCGTGTATTCTGGGTTTTTTCAGATAGTAAACCGTAGAAACTACTTCGGAACCTAGAAAAACACTAAAACGAACATTAAAGTTCCAAATTCTGATCTACGAGGGCCCATAACACCTCAAAAATCAAAGTTTGGCATTCATTAGAACAAAACCTTACACAAATCAATACCCTATCAGATATTAGGTATTCTATCAAGGAAATTATCACAACAGCATGCATACATAGCACAACATCTATCACAACAACATGCAATTGGTAATGCACCCTAAATGGCATGGAAAAAATGCATGACATGTGATTTCTAGAAAGTGCCTATAAGATGCATGAGATGGAATACCCTCATCTCATCAGGTTGCAATAGAAATAGAACCCCAATAATACTAACAATAATAGAACAAAACATATGAATCACCCAACTATGAAATCAAATCAACTGTAACAATAGAAAAACCAGAAAAAATTGTAATATACAAGTTAAATTGGATTTTACCTATACACATGTTAGATACTCCTGGGAACAGCTTATTACCAACTACCTATTCCATACTATCCCTGGATATAGGCTCTAAATAGTAAGTCAAGAAGAAAAAAATTCCTATGATACCACTTTGTAACATCTCGGTTCTGGGTGTCACCCAGAGGTGCCCCGTACCCGGTTGGTCACATGGCCTCAAGCACATTTCCCCAAATTCCAGAGGCTGTCAACTAGTAGTGAGGTCCTTTGGTATGATAGTGGAAAAACTATGTCCTCATTGGTAGAGTAACATAGTGGAAATAAATAGATATACAATAGCAAAAGTAGTAATAACATGCAGTAAGTAAACAGCATAATACTTAAAGAAATAAACAAATGGAGCACATATATAATTGATGCATGATACTTATGTCTAGGAAAATATCCAAACAAGTCACAATGTGGGAATACAGTACTAAACCAAATTATAAAGGAAACAAATAAACTCCAACATCATTACAAGCCTCAGCTTGGTCCCATGCTCTCCAGCTCCACAGCAGTCAAGTACCTGATGTAGAAGGGCACTTTCCCTTATCTATACATGCAAAAATATAATATTTTTGGGTCCAAAATCATGACCAAAATAGGGTGTTAGATGAATCCCAGTAGGAAAACACCCAAAGATCTCTGCCTAATAGTCAGTGAATATATATGGCAGGCAATAAGAAAAATGTAGCAGTAAACAAGGAAGTACTCAAAGTAAACAATCCTACAGCTTCAATTGCATTCATTTTCATATATCAAGTAAGCATCTAATCAAAAACAAGTAACCCTCTGGGAAGTACTCACAACCTATCCCCTCGGGTCAACCAATCAAACACAAGTAACCCTCTAGGAATTACTCATAGTCTAACCCCTCCGGTTCATCTTTAGCAAAGTCTCTCTGAGGAATATCTCACCATCAATTCCCCATGTGGTCTCGTATCGGTAACTATAGACAATCTGGGGAAGCACTCAACGTCCAATTCCCCATGTTGTCTCATAAAGAGGAAACTATAGACACTCTGAGGGAGCACAAAGTCCATCCCCCCTATGGTCTCACAACGTAAAAGTAAACAAACACTCTGGAGAAGCCCTCAGTGTCCATTCCCCCTATGGTATACTACACCAGGTTCCCACAACCCTATGTCAGTCAATCGTGCACAAAAGATATATGGAAGCCAAAGTAAACTTCAAGAACTACTTGGCTAAATAGTCTGCAACATCTCACAACGTGTTAGATAAAAGTCACTCCATCCTAATAAAAATAGGCATGGGAAACAAAGTATCCTAATAGGCAAAGCTAGACAAAATGGTCAATATCAAAACAAACATGGGAAACACATCCATAGCATGGAAAATAGCCCTATTCACAAACAAACAACCTCTACTCAGGCATACAAGTCATAGAAAGCATTAACATGGCTAAAATCCCAAAACACGCAATACCCCGCTCTAGGGTATTAGGAACTTTTGCACATAAAATTCAAAGAATAACTATAGAAAGTCACAAACCACCTACCTCGATGTTGTATGATCGATATATGTGAACCTCAGGCCTTTAATCACCCTAAAACGTTTTAGATCTACAAAAACACTAAAAATCATTCAACCGAGGATATCTCGTAAAAGAAGAGAAATTGAGAAAAGTGGATCTAGAAGAAGGAAGGGATTACCGTGGATATTTCAATGCAATCAACGACTGTCGATTTGGAGAATGAATTATCAGTTGGGGGCTCTGGAAAGAATCTCCAGCTATAGATGCTCCTATATGAGATGATCGGAGAATAAGATAAATTTGTGAATGAGATGTGACCCCGGTCTGTTTAATGAAATAAAATTAAAAGTACATGGTGTTTTATTTAAAAGTACATGACATGTACTTTCCTCAACCGGCCTTTGGTTTAGGAGGTATATAGGTCACCCCATGTGTCCATGTACTCGGACGTTACACAGCTATTACACGGTCACCCACAGCAACTGGGTACATGGTGTGTACTTATAAGTACACAGCGTGTACTCCTGAAATTTCTAGAAACTCCTCTTTTCCTAAAAAACAACCAGAAATGAAAGACATACCTGAAAAGAAGATCCAGGTTCTTACAGGTTGACTGCCAAAGTAGGAAATGATGTAATTGAGAGTCAAAGGTTGAGAAAATCTAAATTAATGATTTTAGGATTACGGAGTCCACTCAACAGATCAAGGAACTGTGAGTTAATGTAGTTGGTATTTGGAATTCCTAACTAAAACCATACAAGTTACTTGACCAACCAATGTTGGGGTAATGAGAATGGGAATATGGATCCTTTCTATTAGAATATCCAAGAAATAGGATATTTTGAAGCCATTGGTGAGGGGTATTGGATTTTGATAAAATAGTGGGAGACTAATAAATATAATATTTATTTATTTGTCTAAATTTTATCAGATAAAGTACATAAATTATACTTATCCTATTTTTTAGAAACAACAACAAAATGAAATCAAACATATCATTTTGATCCATATTTGAGAAGGAAAACCTTATCACCTACACAAATTTCCAAGATTGGAAAAGGAACATACTTTTCATCCTTGGACGTGAAGGGAAATTGTATGTGCTGGAAGAACCTATACCAGTTGTGCCCGAAAATGAGGCAAGTGGTGAAGAACTATCTCTCTATGAGAAACATCTAAATGATGCTATATATGTTCAGTTATTAGTGATATAATCCATGTCCAATGAGATTTTAAAGCAACATGAGGATATGTATGTCTATAGCATGATATCTCACCTTCAAGATCTATATCAAGAGAAGGTGAGATAAGATAGGTACAAGATATCTAATGCTTTGTTCGCAACTAATCTTGGAGAGTCTATGCCTGTTGGCCCTTATGTAGTTAAGATTATCAGCTACATTTAACTCTTGGACATCTAAGGGATTAAATTCCCATATGATTTGCATATATATCTCATACTTTCATCACTTCCCAAGACCTTCTCCAGCTTTATTTTGAATTATAATATGAGCAATAATGAGAAGAGTCTTTCGAAACTTCTCATATAGATTTACTAAGTGGATAAGGACATGGGGAGTGATAAACCTGTAGTATATATGGTGAACATGAAATGTAAGAACAAGTAAAAGGGGCCCAAGACTTATAAATAGTCTAAATCTCCTGAGCACCGTCCTTTCAAGAAGAATAATATCTAGAGGCATGGCAAGGAAAAGGTGGTAGTATGTTTTGCATGTGGAAATTTAGGCCAGTGGAAGAGGAAATATACCCAAAATCAAGGGGAAGCTAAAGGTGTGTTTGTTATCAAGTGAAATCTTTTTATTTATACATATTGGGTATTAGATACAGCTTGTGGTGCTCACATCTATATCCAAATGCATGAAGAAAGTAGATTTTGGAAGATTTATATAGGATAGGTGGATCTGCGAGCTGCCAATGGGGCGAGGTTGGTTTCTCTAGCCATTGGTGACTACCACATTTCATTTCCAATGAGAATGATTTTGGTTTTAATAGATTTTTATTATGTACCTACAGTTTCCAAGAACATAATCTTTGTGCCATGCTTAGATACATATGCCATTATTTTCAAATTTGGAAATAAAATTTGTTTATTTTATAAGGAAAACATATGTTATGGTATGACGCATTTAAATAATGATCTTTATGTATTAAATTATGATAACTAAGTGTTGTAAATTGATAACAAAACATGTTTACATGACTCATATAACACCCAGTTGTGGCATCACCATCTTGGTCATGTAAACGAGAAGCATTTGAGAAATCTCTATCAAGATGGTTATTTAGACTCTTCTGATCTAAAACCACTTGATAGATTTTATTCTTGTTTACAAGGAAAAATGACCAACCCACCATTTTATGGATAGGATGAAAGGGCCATAGAACTTTTAGGATTGGTACACAATGATGTGTGTGGACTATTTTCCGTGGAAGCTAGAGGTTGATATTCTTACTTCAAAACTTTTATTGATAACTTAAATATATATGTGGCTATATATACTTGATGAGGTATAACTATGAGTCCTTTGATAAATTCAAGGAATTCTAGAATGAATTAGAGAATCGGGTTGGTAAGAAGATAAACAATCTTCGATCGGATCAAGGTGGTGAATATAATAACCAAGATTTCATTGAATTTCTACCAGAGTTTGGGATTTTATCTCGACTCACTCCACCTTATACACCATATTGTAATGGTGTTAGTTAAAGGAGGAACTGTACCTTGTTAGACATAGTAAGGTTGATGATGAGTCATGCAAAAATTACATTATCATTTTGGGGATATGAATTAAAAAATACAACATACACATTAAACTGAGTACCAACTAAAGTGGAAAATGGAATTCCCTTCAAGCTATAGAGTAGAATGAAACACATTTTGTAACATACAAGTGGATGGGGTTGTGAGAAGTTTTTTAAGGCCTTCTTAGGCAACAAACTAGAACCCTAAGTCATGAAGGGTATCTTTATAGTGTATCCCAAGGGAAAAAAAGGATACTACTCATACAACCCCTAAGATAAGAAAGTGATTATCTTTAGATAAGTTGTCTTTATTGGGAGGGATCACATCCTCAAAAAGGATAGTAGGAGTAAGCTTGAATTCTATGAAGTTGATGCTCAAGATATAAAAGAGTTATTACATGAAAAAATTCCAAAAATACCCATGGAAGAAGTAGTTATCGAAACACAAGTATTGTGTAGGAGTGTTAGAGATGTAAGAGAACCAGAGAGATATGGTTTTCTAGTCGTAGAATATGAAGATTCATTATTGGTTAAAAATGATGAACTTATCTCTTACAAGGAGGCAGTATAGAGCTCAAAAGATGAAATATGGTAAGAAGCCATGAATTCTGAAATGGATTCCATGTATCAAACCCAATTTTTGGTTCTGGTCAATGCGCCAGTTGATGTAAAGCCTGTTGAATGCAAATGGATATTTAATATGAAACTGGACATGGAAGGTAAAGTGAGTGAATATAGAGTAAGGCTACTAGATAAAGGTTTTAAAAAGTATCAAGTAATTGAATATGATGAAACATTTTCCATAGTTACCATGTCATAATCATACTTTTTATAGTAGCTTACCATGACTAAGAGATTTGGCATATGGATGTCAAAACTGCATTCCTTAATAGGAACCTTCAGGAAGATGTCTATATGACACAAACATAAGGATTTGTGACTCCATTTGATGCCAAAAGTATTTTAAAGTTGTAGAGATACAATTATGGATTGAATCAAGCATCTAATTCATGGAACATTTGATTCGATGAATCCATAAAAGAATTTAGTTTCATTAAGAATGAATGTGAGTCATGTGTTTATAAAAGGTTGAATGGGAATGTGGTCATTATCATAGTAGTATATGTTAATGGAATATTAATTATTGGAAGTGATATACTACTATTAAAATATGTTAAGGACTAGTTGAACAAGTGCTACTCCATGAAGGACTTAGGTGAAGCAGTTTATATTCAAGGAATTAAGATAATTCGTGATAGATCCAAGAGAATTCTTGGACTAAGTCAAAGTACATATGTTGACCAGATACTAAAGATATTTTGTATGGAAAAATACAAGATAGGATTAGTTATAATGTCACATGGTTTATATCTTTCTAAGAAAATGTGTCCTCGAATAGAACATGAGAAATAGATAATGAGTAAGAACTCATATGCTTTGGCGATAGGCTTAATCATGTATGCCATGTTATGTACTAGACTCGATATTTCCTATACACTAAGCATGGTAGGAAGATATCAAGAAGATCCTAGAGAACTACATTGGAATGATTTTAAGGCTATCCTTAAGTATTTGAGAATAACTAAGGATATGTTTTTGGTGTATGTAGGAGATGAGGAGCTAGTCATTAGAGGTTGTACTGATGTTGGTTTTTAGACATATCAGAATGATCTAAAGTTGCAATCAGGATATGTTTTCTATATTAATGGAGGAGTTGTGAGTTGGAATATTTCAAAGTAGACATTTTTCACTAATTCTACAACAGATTCCAAGTATATATCAGCTTCTGATACAACCAAGGAAGCCGTTTGTATTCAGAACTTTGTCTAACATCTTGATGTGGTACCTAGCAGTAAATACCCTATCACATTGTATTGTGATAATAATACAGTGGTGACTCTTTCAAAAGGTCCAAGGTCACACCAATTGAAAAAGCACATACTCCAAAAGTATCACCTCTTGATGAATTTCTATCAAAAGGGTGAAGTTGCAGAGAGCAGAGTACCCATAGAAGAGAACGTGGTGGGCCCCTTGACTAAAGGCCTATCTCAGTAGAAGCATGAGTATCATGTGAGAGCTAGTAGACTGAAGGTTGTTATGAATTGGATCTAGTGCAAGTGGGAGTCTATTGGATTCACTACACCAAATTGAGAGTTTATAGGTGGGTTTTTAGTGGTGGTTTCTAAAAAACTACCAATAAAACATTAAATTTTTTCATATCCACGACACTTTCCCCCTCCCCCGACTCCCCTGACACCCTCGACCCCCCACCCCAACGACTCCCCGAAGCCCTACTGGTCCCTATCGCCACCCATCGCCACCCCTCACCATCCCTTATTGTTCATCATCGCACCTCTCCACACCTCGTTGTCCCTTGTCGGCCCTCGCTGCACCTCGCCATCCCTCGCCAGCCATCTCCACTGAGGTTCTTCAACTAAAAAATTATATAAAGGGTTCAAGAGAAAAAATACAGATCGTTGCACTCCAAGGTAGGATATATTGGGTAATTAAATTTATGATTGATGTGAACTAATG
Source organism: Viscum album (assembly GCA_963277665.1). Taxonomy (NCBI): domain Eukaryota; kingdom Viridiplantae; phylum Streptophyta; class Magnoliopsida; order Santalales; family Viscaceae; genus Viscum; species Viscum album. The sequence goes on along the minus strand of OY728127.1, from coordinate 1,347,690,303 downwards.
ATTAATACCTCATCTTTTAAATTGTGACATATCTGGAAGCCTGTTTGTGGTAGATGATTTTCCAAGAACTATTGATATTGGATGGAAATTGAGTTGGATTCCCTGTTAACATAAGGTCTACATTTTGGCTATTGATTTGGCTTCCCTATTAACATGTGTTTACTTTAAAAATCCAACTTTTATGAAATTACAAATATTTTTGATATACCAATGGTTTTTTGAAAATATTTCTTGGTGTTTTAAGGTTGGTATAAATGGGTTTTCACATGAACACCATGTTTTCATTTTTTTTAAATGGAATGTTTTATTATGGTAATATTCTTGTGAAATATCTTATTTTATTTTGAAATGGTTATCATGTTTTGAAATGGTTTTTGACCTGATTATGATTTTTAATGTGTGAGAACAAGGTTTTAAATATAATTTTATTTGGAATTGATGTGTTAACCTCTAAATGTTTTAAAAAATGTTGTTTTAATGTATTTGAAATTAATATTTTAAATTTGTAAAAGGTTTAAAACTTCTAAAATGTCTTGTTGTCTTGTTTTAAATGGTTCGATGGATTTGGTTGTTGCTTTTTCCATGTTTTGACTTTCAAAGAGAAAGAACCTTGTGGAAGTGTAGCTTTGAAACATTTTAAAAGAAACAGTTGATTTGTGTGGACCTATTAAAACATTTCAAGTTGTGTTCATATGATTTTTTAGGGAAATGAAGGTCATTGGCCATGATTTGTTTTTTGAAAGAAGATGACGCTTTTGTAAGGGTGATATTGAAATATTTTAAATGCTTTGATGTTTTCCATCATTTTCTATATTGTGTTTAGTAACTATTTTATGAAAAAATGATTTTTTTCATTCTAAGACATGTTTTGGTGTCAAAGTATTGTTTAGAACATTAGTTTTAAATGGTGTATGTGGAAGGAAACCCTTGATTCCCCCTTTCTCATTTACCACTTGTGTGGGTTTGTGATAAATATGTGATGCTTGTTTCTCCCCATGCATGAGAAGTGATACTTATGCCTTGAGTGTATGTTATGTATGTATGGGGTACTGCATCATTGGATGTTAGGGTTGAGTGTAATTATGGTTATTCCTCATGTGTTAAAATTTACTCATTTTAACTATGCCACAATTCCAATATTGGTCATGGGAAACCACGTACCAATTGGATGACCTAACTTATTTCTCTAGTTGGTTCTCATGCCGCTAGTTTCAAACTAGTCATTATAGGAACAAGGTCTGGTGGGGGGTTTCCATCATGAGGCTTGTGTGGGAAACTTGGTTTTCAATATATATGTAGCGTAAGACAATAGATAGATAGTTCAGGTGGTTATACCCATATATGATTAACTACTTATCACATTAGTATTCCCAAGGTAGATCCTATGACACATTCAATTATATGGTTACTTAGTGATTTAGGGGAGTTTTATCTAGTGCTATATTATATCATTTCCCATGATTTCTTCATTATGGAATTTTTATTGTTTATATTGTATTATATGGTTACTTAGTGATTTAGGGGAGTTTTATCTAGTGCTATATTATATCAATTCCCCTTATTTCTTCATTATGGAATCTTTCTTTTTTATATTGTATTTTTATATTCCTTACGTAACTATTTTTCTTACCCTTACATGGAATTTATAGTTAGTGTGTTACCTTTACATGTGTACCTTTACACCCTTACTCTGGATTTTTATTCTTGGTTTTACCCTTATGTAAGATCTACTTACATTTACAAAAGTGTTTCTTACCTTTACACAAGTGATTATTACCTTTACACAAGTGTTTCCTACCTTTACACAAGTGTTTCTTACCTCTATGCAAGTGTTAATATACCCTTAAGTGGCATGAAAAAAAATGTAAGTTACCCTTGTGTAATGAACTAGATATCTTTAAATAGAGTATAGAATTTATGTTTTTCCTTTACACGTGCTTTATAAAATGTTTATTACCCTTATGTAACTTCTGAGTGCCTTTATACAGCTTTTCTAGTTACCTTTACATGATCAGTTAAAGTAAAAGCTTACCATTACACAACATTACTAGTTACCCTTATAAAATGATTATAATTTGTTCTTACCCTTACATAGAATTATAATTTACCTATATATAGCATGTGTAAAATTCATCTTATCTTTATGCGAGCTGTATATTTTAAAGGTTACCTTTAGGAAAATTATAAAAAAATATGAGGTACCCTAATACAGCCTATGAAAAAATTATTTTACCCTTATATGGGCTATATAGGTATAAAAGTTCCCTATTATATTTAATTAGTAGCGTCTCTCATCTGTTTGAATGGTATAAAGCCTTTGTCACTGGAAAATGATACTAGGAATGAAATACATTGAGTGTTTTTGAATTTGAGAGTGATACTTTAAACAGTAATATGTTTTTATTTTATTTTCTAACTTTCAGGTTTTAAATGTGTGATGAGGAATTAATAAACACCCATGTATAGAAGATTCTATGGATTTATAAAGAATTTTATCCATTTGGGTTTTGTCTATAAATTTAATATTAGGAAAGAAGTGGATAAATAATAAGAAATACATTTAGAACTTCATGGATTCATCATACTGATTTGTTGAGGCATTTATAGTTTCCCTATATTTACTTGTTTCATATCAATTAAAGAAGGTTCAGAGTTCACTACTCTACATTGGTTTCTTCATCAACATATTCTAACAGTCCAAATAGTTTTATTATTTTTCAAAAGTGTCTATAATTATTATTTAACAAATGGTTATACGTAAATTTAAAAGGTAGTGTATGGTTATTTAACATATTCATATTTTTTTCAATAGTATATATGAATCGCTTTTCTTATTTAGTAATAGTTATGTGTTTTAGTTTTTTTCATAATGTGTAGGAACATTGTGATATATATGGATAAAAGATGGATCACATTGCTAATGAACACACCTCAATATGCTAAGGGTTTGGAGGAGTTTTTAGAATTTCCAATTTCTAATTGATCTGTTGATGGTAGAATAAGATGTCCATGTCCAAAAAGTAAATTTAGAATATGGTTTAAGAGAGATGAAGTTTATTAACACTTGATATTGAAGTAATTACCTGCTCATTATTTGTGTTGGATTTGGCATGGAGAATCAAATGTTACAGAAAGGTTGAGCACTGATGTCAATCCACATAATAAGCTCCCAACTTCATGGATAATGGAAAATGAAATGAAAAACCTTATAAATGATGAATTTGGAAATGCAAGACACCAACATCAACATCAAAACATATCAGAACAACCAGTTGAGGGTGCTAAAAATAACAACATGAAAAGTTATGTTTTTTAGACTGTAGGGAAACCAGATCAAGATTGTAACATATCATTGGATCCTCTTGATTCTATGGAGACTAATGTAAGAGAAAACTTCACTGAGCAGATAGATACATTTCATGGTTTAGTTGATTATGGAATTCAAGAGTTGTGTAGTGGATGTTTGAAATATTCAAAACTTTCTATTCTGATGAAGTTGTCCCATATAAAATGCCTATGTGGAATTAAAAATATTGTTATGTCCATGATATTATAATTTTTGTGTGATGCATTTCCTAAATCAAATATCCCTAAGTATTTTTATTATATGAAAAAAAATTAACAAGATTGGTTTGAATTTTACCAAAATACATGTGTGGCCTAATGATTGTATACTTTATTGGGGAGAGGATTCAAGCATACAATATCGAAAAAATGTTCTTCTTCTATATGGTAGCCTATAGGTGATGTTGGAAGTTTGAATCAACATACTACTATGAAAAAGAAGAAAAGGAAAACACCTGAAAAGGTTTTGCATTACTTTCCTTTAAAGCCTCAATTACAAAGATTATTCACGTCAACGAACACCGTCGAACACATGAAGTGTAATTCTATAGATAATAACTATGATAGGTTAATGAAACATCTAAGATATTCAAAATCATGGAAGATATTTGATTCATTACATTCATATTTCTCATCTGATCCTAGGAATGTTTGATTGGGATTGGTTGCCGATGGATTCAACCCATTTGGAACTTTGAGTACTAGTTATAGCATTTGGCCAGTTATTTTGATCCCTTACAATCTTCCTCCATGGATGTGTATGAAACAAAAATCTTTTATAATTTCAATGATTATTATTTGAAAAAAATTCCTAGAAATGATATTGATGTATACTTGTTGCCTTTAATTGAAGAATTACAGGAGTTATGGAGAAATGGTGTTGAGACATATAATGCATCTTATATAACAATGTTCAAAATGACAGCTTCTCTAATGTGGACCATTAGTGAGTTCCCTAGACTTGGGAATTTATTTGGTTAGAACACTTACATGGGTTTGGATTGTCCTATTTGTAACTTTAATTTTGAACCCGAACGTCTACATCATAGTAGAAAATGGTTCTTCTTGTGTCATTGAATATTTCTTGATGCGTCTCATATATTTTTACTGAACAATTCAAAATTAAATGGTTTCATTGATCTTATACCACCTACAAAGTTTTTAATAGGTTCTAAGATATTGGAAAAACTTGGAAATGTTGAAACGGAATTTGGGAAGGTGATTTATTTGAATGATAGTGGGAAACGAGTTCAAAGTGCATCATCAAGTGAAATCGAAACAAAAAAATGGAAGAAAAAAAGTATATTCCTAAAACTTCCATATTGGTAATTTAATTTTTTGCTGCATAATCTTGATTTGATTCATATTGAGAATAATTTTTGTGAAAATTTGATCTTAAAATTTATTAATGATACTGGAAAGTCGAAGGATCATATCAATGCTTCAAAAAACTTACAAGCAATGAACATAAAGCGTGATCTCTATCCAGAAGAGAATGGAAGGTATGCTCCGACAATTTTTTCAAGGAAAAATAGGGATAAAGATACATTCCTTAAAATTTTAAAACATAATAAGGTAATCGATGGGTATTCAAGTATCATATCAAGGTGTGTTGACTTAAAGCATCATAGGTTATATGGATTGAAAATACACAATTTACATATTTTGTTACAACAGTTACTTCCAATAGCATTTCGTACATCATTAACTGAAAATGTTACTATTTTTTTACTCCAATTTTTCACATTTTTAGACAATTATGTGAGAAAACTCTAAATTTATTTCATCTTGACAACCTTGAGAAGAGATTTGTATTCACACTTTGTGCAATGGATATGATCTTTCCTCTGTCATTTTTTACTCTCATGATGCATTTAACTGTGCATTTGGTTGAGAAAGCTAAATTAGGAGGCCTCGTACATTATTGATGGATGTATAAATTTTAGAGGTACTTTATTTATATGTTTTTTTTCAGTAAAAAATTCATGTAACTTAATTAAATACCTAATTATTTTTTTTATTTTATTTCACAGATATCTTGGGAATTTGAAATCTTACGTGAAAAATAAAGCTCAACCTGAAGGCTCTATTTCTAAAGTCTATTTGGCAGAGGAGTGTCTTACCTTTTGTTCTATATACTTGGATAACATTGAGAGAAGATTCAATCGAGTTGGACATGTTGACAACACATCGACTCAATTTTAAATACATAGGAAATCAAAAATATTTTTTGTTATTGGTTGATCAGTTGGGAGGAGCTCAAATGTTACATTGACAGAAATGGAATTATTACAGGCACATAGATATATGATTATAAATAGTGAAATTGAAGATCTATTTATTTAAGATTTGAGGATACAAATAAAGATATGAATGTGAGGAAGAACACAAAATTAGAAAGATATAACAAAAGTTGTTAATAAAGATCCTGTAGAATGATTTTCACGATGTGTAAGTTTATAAATATTTCAATAAATACGAATATTAGGTTGACACATATATTTTGTAAATATAATAATGTATATTAATTTTTTCATATCATGAATACTAATACTCAAGAAAATTTTTTAGAAGATTTGACGTTTCTTGCTCGAGGTCCTCTAAAACATGCTAGAAATTTCAATGCTTACAATGTGAATGGATTTATATTTCATATAGTCGATTGAGAAGAGGGTTCAAAAACATAGAATAGTGGAAAATTTATGTTTTATAAAGTGGAATACTATGGAATGTTGACTGATATTATCTAATTAAACTACCACGTACATTTTTTAGTTGTTTTATTCAAAAGCAATTATGTGGATATTATCAAGGGTGTTAAAAGAGATTATTTACAATTTGCTTTTGTAAACTTCTCTTGCTTGATGGATATTGGTGATTGTGAACTACATAATCCTTATATCTTATCATCACAATTGAAAATGGTATATTATGTGAAATATGTCATGGATAAAGGACAGAGTGTTGTTTCTCCTATAAAATAAAGATACTTGTATGATATGGGTGATGAAGTGTATGATTTGACCTCTGTGTAAGAACCAGGGTCTTTGGAACGGGTCAAAATTCTGACCCTGTTTGAATTTTTGACTTGTTTCTGAGGAAACTGGAGAATTTGGATGATTTTGGGTCAAACTTTTGAAATTGGGGAGGTAATGCAGGTGTGCACAGTTGGCGCACGGTTTTCCAAACCGTGCGGAAAAACCGTGCGAAGTCTCTGGGTGAGACAGAGGGCTCCGCATGGGCAGCGCACGGTTTTCCAAACTGTGTGGGTCGGCCGTGTGAAGTTCCTAGGTGAGGCAGTGGAAACCGCACGGTTGGCGCACGTTTTTCCAAACCGTGCGGGTTAACCGTGTGGCCACTTAATGTTAGGGTTTTAAGTTCTGGGCCACACAGGATTTCCTATTTCTCTCTCATTTTTCCTCCCACTCGGGGCTTACACAGGGAGAGCTGGTTGAACCTTCTTATTTCTCCCGAATCTTCATCTGAACTTCAATCCAAACACTGTTTGATACGTTGGAACTCCCTTGGTAAGGCCTTGATTCCCCTTGAGCCATTTTCCCTGATTTCTTCCCTAGATCGAGTTATAAGAGTTTGAGCGGTTTTGATTCTTTTATAGATCTACCTCGGTTTAGACCTAATTGGAGGTTTCCATCGGAGGAGTAACATCGTACTAGTACGAGGTAGGTGGTGCATACCTTATTTCGTGTTTTCTTAGACTTTTGGGGGTTGCGGCCTTGGGGCGCGACGTCGGGTATCGAGCAAAACCCTTTTTAATTGTTTTTAATTAAATATCTACATTGTGGGATGCCTCTGGGTATTCAATGACCTATTTGTAATTGAGTGAGGCTGGGTTCAAGGTTGTTCCTTGTTTTGGGCATTTCAGATGGGAGTTTCGAAATGGGTATAAAGTGAATTGTGGTTTAAACTGCTGAGTTTGATTTGTTAAAACATGTTATTACTTTGTTTAAGGCATTCAAGCCCTTAGGTGCTAGTATGGGATAGCACATGTGTAGTGAAATTTGACTGTGCAGTGATTGCTTGTTTAAAGTGATGCTTTTAAGTATATATATGCAATGTGTGATATTTCCCGTGTTGAACTGTTGAGTTATGTTGGGCGTGGCCTGGATATTTTGTTGAGTGATGTTGATCACAGGTTGGGGCTTTGCCCGGGTTACTTGGGTGGTTTGTACCACGAGATTGGGCATCATGGATGTCGGTTTAGGGCAGTTGGACTGTCAGGTTGGGCTTGGCCCGAGTTACTTGGATGGCGAGGCCATCGGACTTGAGCGACATGGTCATAGGGACATGAGGTGTCAGATGTGTGGTGGCTTAGGTACTATTTTTGTGATTATCTCTCGCCCGAAACTTTGAGTAGTGTGCACACATAGATACTCCGTGATGAGGTGGTTTTGACCACTCGTGTGGGTAGAGGCCCCCGTAGATGCAGTTTAGGTATTTTGGTTGGGGGTTCTTGTCGTAGAAAGCCACGTGGAAGGTGAGGAGCCTTCAGGGGATAGCATTGAGGTTATCGGGTTAGAGGCTGAGGCTCGCCGTGATTTGAGGGCAGACATCACTGTCCCTCTGGTTACTTATTTGAGGGCAGATATCATTGTCCCTCTGGATTCTTATTTGAGGACAGGTATCGCTATTCCTCTGGGTTACTTCTTGGGCGTGCCTTCGGGACATCAGTACTTGAGGCACGAGGTGTTAGGAGGCACTTGGTGCTGGGTTGCTGTTTTCCTTGGGCGTGCCTTTGGGAAGTCGGTACTTGAGACACGAGGTGTCAGGTGGCACATTCTTCCAGGTTGCATGACAGAGATTCCGGCATTGGCCGAAGCAGGTAACACTCCACGGTGGCTGTTGAGCACCAGTGGATTTTTTGTTTATTTGTGTATTGTACTGTTTACTGCTTTCCTTCTAAATTAATGACTGTTTGGACACTTATACTAGGTACGCACCATTGGGTGGTATCCTACTGAGATTTGTCTCACACCCTGCACGGGCCCTTCGGGACGCGTGCAGACCTTATGGATTTATGTGTAGGAAAGAGTCCAGCTTTAGGAGCTGGGCTGCGTTAATTGTTGCATGGAGATGGTATGGACCTTGAGGTCTTTCCTAGCTGGAGTTTACTTTGTTTTTCTTTCCTTCCTGCATTATCATGTTTATTTTTTGTGCAGCCACAGTTGGTTAGCCATTGTCACCCTTGTGTATATTGACTTGCTATGAATGCATGTTGATTTTTTTACAGTAGTAGTTGTTGTGATATTTAGCATGTTGTCCTGTTTACTTTCCACTACTGATGTTTATATTGATTGCTTCTGCTGTTTATTGTTGTTGAATGTGCTTCTGCTATGCGGGTCTGGTTTGATTCTGCTGAGTCTTATTCCGCTGCACCTTTATTGTTATACTCGGACCAGTACCGTTATTTTATTCCTCCGAGAGGATATAGCCTCCCCACTATACCTAATCAGACCCTCGCTGCTAGTCGGCAGCCTTTGGTGTTCAGGGGAGGTGCGGCTAAGGTAGTGACACCCGACCCGTTTGGCCCTGTTCAGGTGGCTGGCCGGGTCCAGGTTGTTACAAAGTGGTATCAAAGGAGTTCTTGACAAAGATTTAGTAGCTGTGTTTTCCTGGCTACTAATGAGATTGAGACTTCTCTTTTTATTTCTACTGGTTTTACTATTTGGGATATGGTAGACTGGATATAGGTTGTTACTGGAACCGGGTTTCTAGCTTGTGCTTGGGTTCCTGCATCCCCAGGTATGAGGGATGGACCAAGTTTTCAATGGGTGGGAATTTCTATTTTCTTTTGCTCAGATTATAGTTTATATGATTTCCACCTTGGTGGATCACTTGGTGTGTGATGTTCTTGATTGTGAGATGTGACCCTTGACCCGGTGCGGTATGGGAGAATTGGACCTTGGCCGGTATGGAAGGGCTACTTTGCTTGGCTTTTGATAGGCACATTTTTTAGGGCATTTCAAATTAATAATTGCACGTATGCTTTGTGAAGTGATAATACCATGTGAATAAAAAATAAATTGCCATGCTTTATATGCTTTGAAATTTGAATTGGTGAAATTCCTGATAGAATTTCTAGTTGTGCAAATGGGTATTCCATGCTTTATATTTTTTAAAACTGCATGTGGTGGGATATTTGAGTCTGAATCTTATGAGAGCAGGAAGGTACTATGACTGAGGCATTGTAACTGTCAGGATTGGGTGACTTGGTCGTCGTTTTGAGGCAACGTGAGTTGTCAGGATGGGCATGGCCTAAGGTACTTTTGATACTTGGCTCTGTTGAGGGCGGGTAAGGAGTCCATGAGGTCAAGATGCTGTGGGGCATGGGTTGCGGTGAGGGGGAGTAAGGGTAGTTGTTATACACTTCCTTTTACTACATTCCTTATCCACGTAGAATATATGGTTGTATATATATATATGGATTTTCTGACCATTTATGGTATTCAGTGGGTTACTCCTTCACAACTCGATGGAGCGTCAGGCAGGAGAAGATACAGAGCCGCAGGATCAGGTTCAGAATCTGGTGCAGGCCAAGTATGAGCCGCAGGTATAGGCTCAGGGACAGGATCAGGTTTAGGTTCCAGTGCAGGCAGGGCAGCAGTTGGGTTTGGCAGCGTTCAGACCATGGCTTGACGAGAATCTCTAAGCTAGCCTGGTACGTGTCATACAGAGGATTGACAGAGGCACACAGGGTACAAAGCCTTCTATGGAATATCTGACGCGGGAGTTCCAGCCACAGCACCCGCCACTTTTTCAAGGTGAGGGTGGTTCGCAGGCGGTTGAGAACTGGATATAGAGCATGCAGATGATCTTTAAGCAGCTTGAGATGCCTCCAGGGTAGAGGTTCAAGCTGGAGACGTACATACTGAGAGGAACAGTGAAGCGTTGGTGGGATGTACAGGTACAAGCTCATAGGTATGAGGGACTAGCATGGAAGGACTTCGAGGACAGGTTCTTCGAGCACTTCTATCCAGAGACACTGAGATCAGAGAGAGATCGGGAGTTCTTGAGTCTTTAGGAGGGAGATATGTCTGTCATGGACTACGCATCTACCTTCACAGAGTTCTCACTTTTCACCTGGTGTGGTGAGTGATGACGCGGCTAGGGTGAGGCATTTTGAGAATGGATTACGACATTCCATTTGGGTACAGGTGAATATTTTCAGGCTTGGTTCTTTCTTAGAGGCAGTGAACCAAGCACTCATAGCAGAGAGAAACCAGAGGGATAGACCCCAGTTTGGCAGGGCGACAACTTCCGGTGATGACTCGGACAATAGGAAGCGAGGATGGGATGAGTCCCAGCAGGGAAGTCAGGCCAGGGATTCAGCTAGACCACCTCGTGGTAGTTCTTCAATGATTTGCTTCCAGTGTGGAAAATCGGGACATGTTCGGACTCAGTGCGATAAGCCTCCTAAGGAGTTCCAGGAATGTGGACAGGTTGGGCATCTGGAGAGGTTTTGCAGACATCCTTCTCAGATAGCCGGCAGGCAGGGAATAGGACAGACGGTGGCATCCGGAGTCAGTTCAGGTTTGGTACCAGGAGAGGGTAGCTGAGGTTCAGCTGCACGCGGAGGACATGACAGAGACAGCAGGACCCACCTGAGGGGTCAGTGGCTAGTGACTGGAGCAGCACCACAGGGAGGTCAAGCATCAGGCAACCGTGTTTCAGGCTAGGTGCACGCTGTGGAGATTCCAAAGGCTGAGCAGGCTGGTGAGCCAATGACAGTTATAGGTACACCACGGGTGTGGCCATGATCTTTTCCTTGTTCTCTTTTGGCATGACCTGTAGAGGCATGTCCATTTTGAGTGCATGAGGTGCACAGGTTTGATGTGGATTGACTATATGTTGGTCAGTGGGTTTGGTGCCATCTCAGGTGTGTGATATAATTTGTATATATGTATGAGGTTCTAGGGGCATCGGGGCATCAAGTATGTGGGTTACTTGGGGTTCCATGGGCATCAGGTCATCAAGGATGCAGGTTACTTGAGGTTCCATGGGCATCGGGGCATCGAGGATGCAGGTTACTTGAGGTGCTAGGCACCAGGTTCGTTTTGAGCATCCATGGGATGTAGGACCTCGTGGAGGTGGACACCGATGCGGTACGGGATACGTTTGGGTGTCAGAAAACGACACGGGAGCTCCAATGAGGGGCAGGGGTGACGATGCGTCATGGGAGGATCTTGAGTCCAGAACACAGGTTTGTGAACCTTTGCTCGTTCTGTGTTTTGTCGGGTTGAGACCGAGTTAGGAAATTCCTAAGGTGGGGAGCCCCTTGAAGAATTTAGCCAGAACCTTGTGACTGGGGAAGTCCGGGTTGCTTTGATCGGGGTGGTATGTTCAGTTCCATCCCCGGGTTTCATTTGATAGCTCAGGGACGAGCTATGTTAAGGTGGGGAGATTGTAAGAACCAAGGTTTTTGGAACGGTTCAAAATCCTGACCCTGTTTGAATTTTGACTTGTTTCTGAGGAAACTGGAGAATTTCGACGATTTTGGGTCAAACTTTTGAAATTGGGGAGGTAATGCAGGTGCGCACAGTTGGCGGACAGTTTTCCAAACTATACGGACAAACCATGCGAAGTCTCTGGGTGAGACAGAGGGCTCCATACGGCCAGCGCACGGTTTTCCAAACCGTGCGGGTTGGTCGTGCGAAGTTCCTGGGTGGGGCAGTGGAAACCGCACGGTTGGCGCACGGTTTGCCAAACCGTGTGGCCACTTAATGTTAGGGTTTTTAAGTTCCGAGCCACCCAGGATTTCCTATTTCTCTCTCATTTTTCCTCCCACTCGGGGCTTACACAGGGAGAGCCGGCCTAACCTTCTTCTTGCTCCCGAATCTTCATCCAAACTCCGATCTGAACACCGTTTGATGCGTTGGAACTCCCTCGGTACGACCTTGATTCCCCTTGAGCCGTTTTTCCTGATTTCTTCCCTAGATCGAGTTATAAGAGTTTGAACGGTTTTGATTCTTTTGTAGATCTACCGCATTTTAGACCTAATTGGAGTTTTCCGTCGGAGGAGTAACATCGTACTAGTACGTGGTAGGTGGTGCATACCTTATTTCGTGTTTTCATAGACTTTTGGGTGTTACGGCCTTCGGGCGTGACGTCGGGTATCGAGCAAAACCCTGTTTAATTGTTTTTAATTAATTATCTACATTTTGGGATGCCTCTGGGTATTCACTGACCTATTTGTAATTCAGCGAGGTCGGGTTTGAGGTCGTTGCTTGTTTGGGGCATTTCGGCCGGGGGTGTCGAAATGGGTATAAAGTGAACTATGGTTTAAACTGCTGAGTTTGATTTGTTAAAACATGTTGTTAATTTGCTTAAGGCACTCAATCCCTTAGGTGCTAGTATGGGACAACACATGTGTAGTGCAATTTGACTATGTAGTGATTGCCTGTTTAAAGTGATGCTTTTGAGTATATATATGCAATGTGTGATATTGCCTGTGTTGAACTGTTTAGTTATGTTGGGTGTGGCCTGGATATTTTGTTGAGTGATGTTGATCACAAGTTGGGGCTTTTCCTGGGTTACTTGGGTGGTTTGTACCACGGTATTGGGCATCATGGACATCGGTTTGAGGCAGTTGGACTGTCAGGTTGGGCTTGGCCCGGGTTACTTGGATGGCGAGGCCATCGGACTTGAGAGACATGGTCGTAGGGACACGAGGTGTCAGATGTGTGGTGGATTAGGTACTATTTTGGTGATTACCACTCACCCGGAACTTTGAGTAGTGTGCACACATAGATACTATGTGATGAGGTGGTTTTGACCACTTGTGTGGGTAGAGACCCCCATAGATGCGGTTTAGGTATTTTGGTTGGGGTGCTTGCCATAGAAATCCACGTGGAAGGTGAGGAGCCTTTAGGGGATAGCATTGAGGCTATCGGGTTGGGGGCTGAGGCTTGCCTTGATTTTAGGACAGACATCATTGTCCCTTCGGTTACTTATTTGAGGGAAGATATTGTTTTCCCTCCAGATTCTTATTTGAGGATAGGTATCGTTGTTCCTCCTGGTTACTTCTTGGGCGTGCCTTCGGGACGTCGGTACTTGAGACACGAGGTGTCAGGAGGCACTTGGTGTCGGGTTGCTATTTTCCTTGGGCGTGCCTTTGGGACGTCGGTACTTGAGACACGAGGTGTCAGGTGGCACATTGTGCTGGGTTACACAACAGAGATTTCGGCATTGGCCAAAGCAGGTGACACTCCACGGTGGCTGTTGAGCACCAGTGGAGTTTGTCTTTATTTGTGCATTGTACTGTTTACTGCTTTCCTTGTAAATGCATGAATTCTTGAACAATTATACTAGGTACGCACCATTGTGTGGTATCCTAATGAGATTTGTCTCACACCCTGCATAGGCCCTTAGGGATGCGTGCAGACCTTATGGATTTACGTGGAGGAAAGAGGCCATCTTCAGGAGCTGGGCTATGTTAGTTGTTGCATGGAGATGGTACGGACCTTGAGGTCTTGCCTAGCTGGAGTTTACTTTGTTTTTCTTTCCTTCCTGCATTAGCATGTTTATTTTTTTTGTAGCCATTATTGGTTAGCCATTGGTTCCCTTGTGTATATTGACTTTCTATAGATGCATGTTGTTTTGTTTACAGTAGTAGTTGTTGTGATATTCAGCATGTTGTCCTGTTTACTTTCCGCTGCTATTTTTTATATTGATTTCTTCTGCTGTTTATTTTTATTGAATGTGCTTCCGCTATGCGGGTCTGGTTCGAGTCTGCTGAGTCTTATTCCGCTACACCTTTACTATTATACTCGGACCAGTACTGTTATTTTATTCCTCTGAGAGGGTATAGTCTCCCCACTATACCTAATCATACCCTCGCTACTAGTCGGCAACCTTTGTCTTTCAGGGGAGGTGCGCCTAAGGTAGAGACACCCGACCTGTTTGGCACTTTTCGAGTGGTTAGCCGGGTCCAGGTCATTACACTCTGACATTTAATCTCATCAACATCAAGAAACAAACTTATTTTTCCATCGTGATATTGAAAATATTATTCTTACAAGAGTGGATAAAGTAGAAGAAGTAATGATGGATTAGGAAACTGACATGATTGAAGGATAAAATGGTTTTATGTGTGGTTATCCATTCATTTATCAACCACTTATTTCATTTGTGCAGTCATTCATTATCATTGTTATGTATATTTTGTTTGTTAGTATTGAGCATGTGTTATCATTTCTATTTTTTTGGAATGAATTTTTTAAAATATATGTTCTGAACTTAATTTTATTTGATTAAATGATAGGAATGCCAAGGATGAAGCATTATACTCACATTTTGGGGTCAAATATTTTTTCTAGATGTCGATCGACTCTGGTAATATTTTCATTAGTTTAAATATTTATTATAAAATGTCATATGTTTAATATATTAAATTTTTTATTTATATTTGTTTAATACAGTCATCAAGTTTAGACTATAAATCATCCTTAATAGAAGTGTGTGCAATGCCCCGACCCCAGTTACCCAGAGTTGGTGCATTATTTTAATACATTGGCATGATTACAAGGAATCAAGTCCCGAAGGACCGGTCGGTTTAGCAGTCTTGGAAATTGGTTACATACATTAACATTACATTACAATTTCAAACATAAAACATGGCATAAATAGTTCTTTGAGAATTCCATTATTCCCTTTAGCTTAACCCTACATATCAATCAAATTACACTTCTTGGAATCCTAGGAAAAAATAAAACATAGAAAGGGGTGAGCTCAAACGCTCAGTAAGGGTAAGCAATATAGTGGAAGATAACATAAATATTAAGCATGGTGAATAATTGAAACCACATTCCTTTACCAATAATAAACATGAATACTTTTATGGAAAGAATATTAGTTGATTAAATAAAGCCATAATAAAACAAAATCATGGGTATTATACTAGTCTAATGACCACATGAACCATCAATATTATTTCCATAATGAGGGAATGTATAATGCCAGACATTATGAAACATTTTGTCAAGGCCTCAGCCAAGACGTCTAAAAATGATTAAGGCCTCGGCTAAAACCATAAATCAAATTGGGAAAGGGCCTCGGCCAAATCCACGTCTAGTTGTCTCATGAGACCTACCGATTCATCGAGGATCTATAGAGGACTCCACCCATCACTTACTAAGTCCAATACATTCCTCATATGAAAAGGTTTAAACATATCATAAACATTCGTATTAAAACTAGCATACGAAATGTCAATACTTTACCCATAAACCATGAATGGTATAAAAATAACACATCCACAGTCAAACATATCACAAAACCTTCAATACAAAATGGAAGATTTGTATCATAATAAATCTACTTCAAAATAAGTTTAAAATCCATTAAAGGATTTTGACATAGATGAAAATGATTCGTAAAACTCTTTGAGTGAAAAATTCCTTTTTCATGAAAACAATTAAAAGTTACAAAATTTAGAAAGGTAGAAATTTAAATACATTTTTGAATCAAAGTGCCCCATACCACTTTGAATCTTTTGAAAGGAAATAACATTTTTAAAACATTCATGTCCATATAAATAAATCCTTAAAATCATTTTGAAAACATAGACAATAATGAGAATGATTTAGAAGAATAAATATTTAAAACATTTAAAATGATGTTTTAGTAAAAATTCCCTTAAAAATAATACCTTTGAAAACTCTTTTATGAAACATGGACATGGATAGTAAATATGTCCCAGTAGATACTTATGTAGAACAACCTCGGATAATAATGAGATTGTGAAATAATAACTGTCAAAAGAATGACACCTGTTTATGTTCGGTTTAAATGTGAAATTACATCCAATGACCAAAATTGTATTAAATGGTAAAAATATATTCTAAATATACTTTAAAACCACTCAAATTCATAATTTATAACTATTAATTATTTCTATTAAAAAAGTTGTTTTTAATTAAAATTTAGTGATTTTCACTATTCATCAAAAATTGAAAGTTTTCAGAAAAATACCAAAAATTCACCCTAAGCTAATTTCAATATTTTGAATCCAAAAATGAAGCCTATTTTGAAAGATAAAATGTATAAAATTTCAAAAAGGTTGTATTATTATTCATAAAGGCTAGTTTGATTGGTTGTGGTGTGTGTTAGAACTCGAAGTTGTGTACAACACATGCTACTGTATTATTCAAAGAGAAGTGTATCGTGGAAGCTTGGGGTGTTACATTCTCCCCTCCTTCAATAAATTTCGTCCTTGTAATTTATGTTCGGTATTGGAAACATGGGGTTGACATTTCAAAATATCTTAGTTGAAATCCCACATCGAAAAATGGATTAATGAGGCCTCTATTTAAAATAAAGAGTGGTAAGTATGAAGGTTACCGAAAATAACACATACTAGGGTTCCATGTAGGAAAACATGGATATGGAAGATAAATATAACCATCAATATCTGATGGAGAGTGGTAGAGAACATGGATATGAAAAGGCCAACAATCACAAAGCCATAAATTTTTGATGATCTATGGTACCATCTAGGACAACATTTTTGTTCTAAGTTCCTTTTCTTAATGTTGAGGAATTTATTTATGAGATTGGATGAGATCATAAGGAGATATACCTACTTTATAATTATAGTTTTATCCATTAATAAATTTCTACCACAAACTCATCTTTCACTCCAAAACATAATACAACTCAAAAATACTCTATTTATCCTAATCATATAGGGTTCCAAATATAATGAATTTATAATTCACATATCAGACCCTTTTAAAAAAAGAAACTACATTATACCATCCAGGAACTTCACGTAGTCCAGTGGTAGGTGATAAATCCCAATTGCACTATGGTTGTGGGTTCGATTCTCACATCTTTGTCCGACGCGACGGGTTGTCACATGGTCTGCAAGTTGTTCTTTTATAAAAATCCAAAAATAACCTTTCAAACTTAATCCATTCCAACCTTTAGACTTATCCAAAATACTACTATCCAACTCACAGTCCAAAATTTATAAGGAAGTTAAACCCAATGGAGATCCTTTTTTCCATGTAATAACATGTGAACACCTTCATCATGTATTATTTTAAAACATGGTAACATCCTGAATTACCATAAAACCTTATTGATTACATTCATGCTCCCTTATTCTTTATAGAATACTGGATATACTCCTTCTATCCAAAAATTTTGTAAACTCCAACGATGAAAAATCATTAATCAGTTTCAAGGTAGTCAAGAATATCCAATATAATTATTCAAATCAACCATATCTTATTCCAAAATCACTACCTCATTATCGGGACCATATTAAGGATTACCTTTCCTTTAACCATGTATTTTACCAAAGGTGTAGCTCACTATTAAGTCACTTTTCTTAGAACCATATAACCTCAAATCCTCAATAAAATAGTACTGCAGTACAATCCTTATTTATCTCCATAATTCATATAACCAGTATATTGTTGATACAACACACAAATGAAATAATCCTATAATAACAACAAAAGAACACTAGTCATTCTTCTTCATCTGAGGTAGTATCATAACTTGATTATTATCCAATAGCATCATTTGGGACATACTCTGATGATTTGGACATTGGTTCGCATAGTGTCCCAACTCCTTACAGATGAAGCATTGTACATTTGAAACCATTTTCTTACCCTTGCAGTCACGTACTTGGTGTCCTTTTTCTCCACACTTATAACAAACTCCCATTCCCTTCAGGAAAGTTCCAGGGTGTTTCTTCCCACAGTTATCACATATGGGAAAATTCTTCTTTTCCTTCTTCCCTTTATCCATCTTTCTCTCTTCCGTCCTTTTCTTCTCTTGCTTCCCTTCAAATCCATAGGACTCAGATAATTCTTTACTTATCTTATGATACTATTTATTCATATGATGATAATACATGGGAGACTATTTCCTTTCTAAATTTCAGCTTAATACCATGAATGATATGACCCTTCTTACTCTTTGGATCATACGTATTGCTGGAGTTCTCATTCCTTCTACTGGGCACCATTTCTAAACAATGGCATACACTAGGTCAGTTTATGAATCGAAATTCATAATTCCAAACATTTAAAATACCTAACGTAAATTGAACAGTTTATGGATATAATCCATAATCATAAAAATGTTTTCTTTTAGGAAGTATATACTCATAAACCCTTCATAATTGTTTGTAAATAAAATGATAATTATCCTAAGCATATCCCCAGGGAGTGTCGTAACCAAGAGTGCAGCAAGGCCCGTTGTCGTGTACTAGTTCCCATTCAAGTCTAGCTCAAAGCGGTGTTTTTGGGTTTTACCCCTAGGTACATCTGTTCCAGAGCCGCCTCTACCTTCTCGTATCTAGACAGGGATGTATTGCTCCGAAAACTCACAAAATTTCTACAATACCAAAATTCTAGGAAGCTCTTCTATACTAATCCTAAAAGTATATCTTAGGGTAATGTGCTCTAATAAGAGTTTATCTAAATCTAGTTTCCAAGGTTATTTCTAAACTTCCTCTGATACCAACTGTAATGTCCCGACCCTAGTTACCTAGAGTCGGTGCATTATTTTAATACATTGGCATGATTACAAGGAATCAAGTCCCAAAGGACTGATCGGTTTAGCAATATTGGAAATAGGTTACATACATTAACATTACATTACAATTTCAAACATAAAACATAGCATAAATAGTTCTTTTAGAACACCACTATTCCCTTTAGCTTAACCATGCATATCAATCATAATACACTTCATGGAATCCTGGGAAAAAATAAAACATAGAAAGGGGTGTGCTCAAACGCTCATTAAGGGTAAGAGATACAGTGGAAGATAACATAAATATTAAGCATGATGAATAATTGAAACCACATGCCTTTACCAATAATAAACATGAATACTTTTATGGAAAGAATATGATATGATTAAATAAATCCATAATAAAACATAATCATGGGTATTCTACTAGTCGAATGACCACATGAACCATCAATATTATTTCCTTAATGAGGGAATGTATAATGTCGTACATTCTGAAACATTTTGTCAAGGCCTCGGCCAAGACGTCTAAAAATGATTAAGGCCTCGGCCAAAACCATAAATCAAATTGGGAAAGTGCCTCATCCAATTCCATGTATAGTTGTCTCATGAGACCTACCAATGCATTGAGGAGCTATAGCGGGCTCCACCTGTCACTTACTAAGTCCAATACATTCCTCATATGAAAAGTTTTAAACATATCATAAACATTCGTATTAAAACTAGCATACAAAATGTCAATACTTTACCCATAAACCATGAATGGTATAAAAATAACACATCCACGGTAAAACATATCACAAAACCTTCAATACAAAAGGGAAGATTTGTATCATAATAAATCAACTTCAAAACAAGTTTAAAATCCATTAAAGGATTTTGACATAGATGAAAATGATTTGTAAAACTCTTTCAGTTAATAATTCCTTTTTCATGAAAAAATTTAAAAGTTACAAAATTTAGAAAGGTATACATTTAAATACATTTTTGAATCAAAGTTTCCCATACCACTTTCAATCTTTTGAAAGGAAATAATATTTTTAAAACATTCATGTCCATATAAATAAATCCTTAAAACCATTTTGAAAATATGGACATTAATGAGAATGATTTAGAAGAATAAATATTTAAAACATTTAAAATGATGTTTTAGTAAAAATTCCCTTAAAAATAATACCTTTGAAAACTCTTTTATGAAAAATGGACATGGATAGTAAATATTTCCCGGTAGATACTTACGCAGAACAACCTCAGATAATAATGAGATTGTGAAATTAACCCTTACCAATTTGGTAACTTTCGAAACATACACCCCATCAAAGAAGTATCATACAATTAATATTTAAATACATATAAATTAAAGTGTATTACAAAAATAATATAATTATGGGCAGTACATAAACCACACAAAAGGTAATAGTGGCAATATGGCATGAATCTCACAGGAATAAGGAGTGAGATGAAAACCCCTTACCTTGCACTTTCCTTCAGTCGAGGGTATGTTTAACCTCTTGTATGAAGACTATAGTATATTATTAAATTATACCAGAACCATATTAATATTTATTATATCATACATTATTCATTTACGACTTTATACTACCCATTTAATAATAATTTCCATGTTATATTAATATTTCGGGTAATAATTGCTTTCTTTATCATACATGTTTTAACTTGTTATTCTTGATTGTATCACTTAGATCATGATTTAAATACTTCCAGAATATAAAACATTATTTATATATCATATATATTTAGAATATAAATATGTATAATATACATATATATGAAATGGAAAACACAGTTTATGGAGACGGTAGTCCGTATGTACGCATAAACGATGTTTCCGTTTTCATATAGTATTGAATGGAAGTAAGTGAATAAGATATATATAAGTTCATAAATACTTATATATATAAATATATATATCTAAAATAACATTATTATGTTATATATTACATACTTACTAGTAATATATATATTTTTATAATCGTCGATGAATGGTGAACTTGGAAATGAATCTCATCGCGTCGTGGAGACGGTAATCCGTACGTACGCACGAGCAAAAATATCATTCTTTTGATATTAAAATAATATATAATTGGTTGGTATATCATATATACATAATCCTTATCATTTTATATTTATTATTTATATCAAATACACATCATTATTATACCCATCCAAATAATAATGTATTGAATAACAATTACACCACGACATGGAGACGGTAAGTCGTACATACACACATATGGTGACATGTCATTCAAAGGGTGGATAGAATAATGAATTTTGTTGTAACATAATTATAATAACATCAAATTATATGGAATATACTTGATTTATTATTTTATAATGGAAACAACAAATAAAAAGGAAGTGGAAGAAAAAAGGAACTTGAAAGAGGGCGGTGAAATCATTACCTCTTCTTCGGGTTCTTCCTTTTGATTTGATCAAAAGGGCTCCTTAGGTTGGATTTATGATAAAAATAAGGAATTTATGTTTAAGGGAGGATATTTGAGAGGGTATTTGGGCAGATATTGACCGAACCAAAAGGCTTTGAAGGTATGAATAATTGGTTAGAAGTGGTGTCCTTTTATAAGGGGGAGGAGGGTCTCTTTCGGAAAAACTTAAAGTATTAATTTATAATAAATTAATATTCGGTTTATAATGGCTCAAAAGTAGATTATTCAAATTATAAGGTGAGTATTGGTCTAAATCCTTTCATACAATAGATTTTAGACAGGTTTGGTTCACTATATTAACCTTATCACTTATATTTAACTCTTAGTTAAGTAGTTTGACATTTACCATGTCACTTTGTATTTTCATATTATATGGTTAATAAACTTACTATATACTTCCAAGAGACCTCCAAGTGGTCCATTAATGACACACCTATCATGATATAAGTCCTTTTTCCGAACCTTAGATTTTTAGGAATAGAATATGAAATAATAATATAATATTTGTTTTAAAAACTCTTTTATGTCAATTTTGACACTATTTAATAATTGATTTTTGTTAAAGTCTTAACAACTTTATTAATTCGAACCAAATTCATTTAAGAAATCCTATAATGTAATATTAACCAATAAAATTCGTGTATGTCATCAAAACTACCAAATTATATTTATTTTAACATTTATAATACCAATTATTTGATTCTTTCATTAATAAGGAAAATACTGCATCATTGTTGTGTCATAAATAAATTTAATTATTAAAAGTCTAAAAATTATAAATAAAATACCACTATGTATGAAATCCTTTTATATTTATAATTAATATTTATAGTCGAAAATATAACATATATAACCCTATGTAAAAAAAATTCTAAAAGATATATGCTTATGTCATTTTTGTATTTACTTTAACTTAATTAATATAAAGTGTCTTCATCACTTACAAGTGGATCCATGGGGTCCCAAAATAGACCTAAAGATGCCCATGGTATGAAATGTATCAACTAATATGGTTAGGACACATTTTAGGGTAAATTAATATTCTTATAATATTATTTTTTACCCTTATTTACCGGATTTACCCTTTAACCATGGTAAATAAAATATTTACCGAAGTAATTATTCAAAATGTCTAAAAATAAGAGTTACTTATTTAAAAAATTTTGAAATCCTAATTCCAAATATGGAATCCATTTTTCCAAACTCAAAACACATAAGTGGCCGAAATTAATTTAAAATTAATTCTCGCTGTCAAAACAAAAAAGCGTGTTTTTAAGAAATAATAACTATCAAAAGATTGACACTTGTTTATGTCCGGTTTAAATGTGAAATTATGTCCAATGACTAAAATTGTATTAAATTGTAAAAATATACTCTAAATATACTTTAAAAACACTCAAATTCATAATTTATCACTATTAATTATTTCGATTAAAAAATTTGTTTTTAATTAAAATTTAGTGATTTTCACTATTCATCAAAAATTGAAAGTTTTCAGAAAAATAAAAAAAATTCACCCTAAGATAATTTTGATATTCTGAATCCCAAAATTAATTCCATTTTGAAAGATAAAATGTATAAAATTTCAAAAAGTGGGTATTATTATTCATAACGGCTAGTTTGATTGGTTGTGGTGTGTGTTAGAACTCGAAGTTGCGTACAACACACGCTACTATATTATTCAAATAGAAACATACCATGGAAGCTTGGGGTGTTACAATGTGGTTGAATGTTCATAAAAAATATTATGTGAGTTTTTTTAATGAGTTTTCTAAGGAATTTTGGGTATGAATTAATTTTTCATTATAATAACTTATTATCAGTTGTCACTATGTTAATATATATTGATTTTAATATGACTGATATTTGATTTATAGGTAAAAATTAAAGAACTATGGGATGTCAATCCTATACAGTCCTACTCAGTCTCCCAAGATAACCCAGTAGGTAGAGTCCTAGGGAAAGAGCATCCTGGTCGAGTGCATGGGATAGGTTTGGGACAATTACCATCTGGGTTCTTTGGCAGACAAATGGGGATTGAAAGTGACGACTGGTAGTGAAAAGGTAAATCACACAACTTCAAAATCATTTAGTTCACAAAATTTTATTGATTTTAAGTTTAAAATAAATATAAAACTTTTTTTAATTTCCAAAATAATTTTCTTATAGGTGTCAGTAGCAGGAAGTAGAGATGGATATAGAGAGGGTGATGAGCAGAGTTCATTATTGGGTAATGATTATTGGAGAGGGTTTGTTCATGTATCAGTACATCCAATGTGGGTATTTTTTATCTTTTTCTTATATTTTAGATGGTATCAGGACAATGGGTTCCATATGTATGTTTTGTATAACCATGTGTCTATATTTTGTGTTTCAACTGGCTATTGAGATTGAAATTTCTTTATAATCATATATGATGTTTAGTTTCTTTTCTCTATTTTACATATTGTTTGATCTGACTATTATATTCTATTACTTCCCACTTGTTTTTCATGGTTCCTTACTAATTATGTTTATACTCACAGCTGCATGGTATTTTCTTACATGATTTTTTTCTTATACAGATAACTAGTAGATAATGTCCTTAGTGGACCTAGTATCTATGGAACATAGAAGTAAGAGGAGGCATTGACCATATATTCTCATATAACAATTTTTACATATCATCTCATCAGTAACCCTTATGGTATGACAATGTACCATATCATACCAATACCCAATAGGATTTTCCAATACCTCACATACAAATTGATACTATATTGGGTCTTATAATACATCATGTACCACTAGGGTTTATCTAGTACATCTTATAGCAATACCCAGTAGGGTTTTCTAAAACCAATAATCGATATTGTTTGCCTATATTCCATAAGATTTCATACTAATCCTAAAACCTTGAAGGGAGAGTATGGAAGAGGGAGAAGTCAGCCATATATTCTATCACCAATTGAGATGTTGAGGTGTGAACTCAGTACCCATTATGTGAGGAACTTGTGTTGTTATCCAACACTAGATGAGTGTAAATAGAAATAAAAATAAAATAAATATAAAAAATACACCTTGAATCCCTTACCAGAGGGTTCCCATTCAATGTATGCTAATAAGGCCCATAAAACCTTTGATCATCTCTACAATCCACCAAGCCACTACTACATCAAGATGAAACCACTTCCATTAGCTACTTATAACTATCCATAATTTATAAGGTATAAGTAATTTTTAGTAACAAATCATGTGGAAAATAAGGTCCTAGAATCAAGGATTTAAAACCATCATAAAAAATGGGCTTTCTCCATCCTAAGAATTTATCTTTTAAAACAACCATTTCATTACCATATTGAATTGTTTAGTTCATTATGAAGCAATCTCTTTCAAAAAAATTATAATCAATAATTGACAATCACTAAGAGCAACCAAAATAGTCTTCAAGACTTCATCATTCTCAAGAGGAATGATAAAAATATTCCATGACTCTACCATTAGTTTTCACAATATTACCATATTTATGTTTTTAATCAATTTCCATGTGAAAAAATCATGCTAACAACAAAAAATAATGGATAACACGCTTCCTTAAAAACCGTGATATAAAATATGGAATAAAAACATGTGATAGAATATCATAACCTGGTTCATTCTTAATTCTAGATATTGTATTCATTAGGTTGGTCTATACCATCCATCCAATGGAAACATATGCATTTTAATTCCAAAATTTACATATAAAAAAGAGACTTCTCAAATACCCTACCTCAACTAAATATTTATGAGTTGCTATAAAGGAAAACTATGAGATAAGACACCCACATAAAGAAGGAACCCTAGATTGACATAGATTACTTTAACAGCTACTAAAAAATATATCCCAACCATACCCTGATTCAAAGTCTACAATTATGGAAGGTTCATGAGAGAAGAACAAGAAGATAATAAAATAGATAAGGGGGAGAACTCACCTCTGGTTGGTGATGTCTAACCTCTAGAATACAAGGATCAAAAAAGGAAGTAGGGATGTAAGAGATCTTAAAATCACTAAGGGTTTTCCTTAATACCAAGAGAAATGAGATAACTCTGTAATGATACAAAATTTAAAGCAGGCTAGAAACATCCCATTCAGAACATGATTAACTGATTCACATCATGAATATTCATGATGACCCCCAATTTAGGGAATGAATTCATTTCAGTTCATGAATACCATTGAGTCAATGTACTTATAATATCCCCAAAATTCATGTTTCCTTACATAAAATTAATTCACACCATGAATAATCCTTTCATGTCATGAATCAAATCAACCAAAAACATTTTCAAATGTACCTAGGAATTATTCCCAAAAAATCCATGCCATGAAAAACATTTAGGCCATAAATCTAAATTCCATAATATTGTAAACTAAATATTCACACCATGAACCACCTCTGTAATTAGAAATTTATCTCTAAATCAACATACATCTCCTCAAACCTTCCATAAACACCTCTAGCACCAAAAACACACAATGGAATGACTTTAAAGTTCCTTGGATCTAAAATTTTCAGTGTTACTATTTTGTTTTTCTGGTTACAGGTTCTAGTGCTGCAGAACCTGCAGCTTTTTTTGTCATTCATGATATAGCGCTAGTTTAAACCGCCACTAGATGTAGAATTTTTTGTGGTGGTTTAAACCACTACTATATTATGGTATTTTGTTTAGGTAATTAGTTAAAACCATTTATAAATATGAAAAAATTGGACTTAGCGGAAGTTTTATCCATATTAGTAGTGGTTTTTTTGGTAAAATATTCAGGCTTTAGCGGTGGTTTTAACCGCCACTAGATTGTAGTTATTTTTTTTAAGAAAAAAACCACAACTAAAACTAAAAAAATTATAGTGAAATACACATTTGATGATAGTTTCTAAAAACTAATGCTAAATGGAAGGAACCACCGCGTGTTGAATTATGACACCAATTTTAGCGGCGGTTTTCTGAAATCGTCATAGGACCATCTTGCGGTGGTTTAAACTGCTGTTATACTTGCATTTTTTCATAGTGAGTTGATTCCCTAGAACCAAATTCTTTTTACTTTATGATAAACATTTATTCATTGTCTTGAATATTAATAAACTACTTACCACATTATGATTGTTCTTCTATGTGACATAGTATGTGATAATGTTCTAAGAGTATTTATCGCACTAAAAGGTCATATTAGTTCCTCACTAAGATGATAACCTGGAAGTGATATGACACTATTCTTGAAAAAATGTTCTCTAGATGGATCATATAATTTGAGGGATGCAAATGATACAGGCTATCAGGGGTGGAGACTCATAGGACTTTGAGTCACCTTCTCATGGTGTTCTCCCTTGGTAATATCCAGTAGGATATTATGATAATGGGACCGGCCATTAGGAAATCCACATTTATACATGTCATTGGATGTTCCTATATGCGGATGTGGGTATTATTCCTTATACTTTAAGATTATTATTAATGAATAATATGAGTCACGTACTTTGATGTATTGATGAAAACTGTGACAATAGATGTTCACGTGGAGGTAGGATACGTTGGGTGCATCATGAGTAATATTGCATTAATGAATAATGCGAGAAAGGATTTATCCTTTTTTTTAATTAATGGAAGTTAATATCTCAATCACTTTGATGGAAATGATATAGCCGAAATAAATCCATGGTCATGCTATTCTATAGGCAAATTCTATTTCTATAAAGTCAAAGAAAGAGATATTGAGTGCATAGGTTGATGGCACCGGTATTCAACCTTCTCAATTAGAGATATTGTGATAAAGGTATTATATTACACAGTAAGTGTTCGTATGAGGTGACATGTTGTTGTGGTATTAACTTCTTTCTATATTTGTGTCTTGGTGTGTTTCTAGATACCAACCTTAGACTTTAGGCTACTTCGCTTAATGCCACTAAGAAAGAGGCCTAAAGGGTCACACACTAAGTATATCCATAATCTCAGTTAAATAACATATTATTATTTATTATTTAACATGTTGAATAAATATTATTCTCATACATGGTTTAATAATTATTCATGTGTGCTTGATCTTATTTATTCCTTCATTAGTAATTCAAGAGAATATATTGTGAGCGAAATATTTAATAAATATTTATTTGGTATTTAGTGAATATAAAATTTATTTATTTATTGGAAAATAATGTAGTGATATTTATTTTATAAATAAATAGATATTATTCAAGGCTCTATAAATATTTTGGAGGAATGAAAGATTGATTTTAAAGTTTTAGTGATAAATAATAAATAATGAATATTATTTAATTAAATAATGTTAAATTAAAACTCGCAAGTTAAGTGCATGTCGAGAAATAATAATATCATTATTATTTGAAATGGGGTTTTTCTAGGATTAAATAAATAAATAAGAGCATTTGTGCAATTATTTTATTTTAACCCTAGAAATATAAATACTAAATTATATTATTTTCTCAATAAGAAAATTCATTTTATATGTTGTGCACAACAATCTTAGAGAATCCTCTCAAGCCTAGAGAGCTCCTTTTTTCCAAGAATGTTCCCAAGAACAGAAAACAATCCTCCTCCACCAGATCAAGAAGAATGATTTGGAAGTGATTCTCAAAGCGATAAAGGTAGAAAATGCAAGTGAAAGGATCTTCTATGTTGGCACCTGGATACTCCCACTACTAGAAATTTTATCTTTACTAACAGTTTAAAACCATTGGTAAAGGTTGGACAACTGTTGGTATAAACTATACCAACGGTTGTCCAAACTGTTGGGTCTTGAGCCGTAGGGATAGACATATCCCAATGGTTTTATGAGAACCATTGGTATATGTCTGAAAAAATCAGTATATACCAACGGTTTTAGTAAACCGTTGGTATAAATGTTTGCCAATGGTTTTAAATCATGAGTAATAGCATGAAGTATCTCTATAACAATGGTTGTGTAAACCATTGGTATAGACTTATACCAACAGTTGTCCACAAACCGTTAGTAAATCTCAAGAAAAATTTTATATGCAAATGGTTTACAAACCATTGGCATATACTTATACCAACGGTTTACATAAAACAATTGGTATAAGTTCTGGTTTTACACATATGCCAACAGTTGTGAACCATTGGCATATCTTTTTTATACCTACAACAGCAAGCCGGCTTGGTGTCCTCCCCCTGTGCAGCTGCATTAATTCCACTAGAAAGCCTGCAAAATTCATAAACAACAGAATATCTGCATAATATAAAACAAGTGGCACAATACACCATTAACAAGTATACCTACATAATAAAAATAGAATTCTATATGAATTCATACAGAATTCATCCAACACATAATTAAAACATAAATCTGAATACCTCCAATTCCGTATTTAATTACCCTCTACACACATACTGAATTAACACATAATTTATAAGGTAATTAAATCAAGTATACACATACAAAAAGTATACCCATACACCATTAACACATAATTTATAATTTAATTAAATACATAAATAATTCAATTCATAATTCAGGGGGTTGGGGCTCTTCAAGGGTTTCAGGTGGCTGTCCAAGGGGGGTAGGGGTGTCTAGAGGGGTGAGGGTGTCCGAGGGGATAGGGGTATCCAGGGGGGGCTGTCAAGGGGGGGTTTCCATTGGGGTGTCCAGGGGTGGGGTGGTGTCCGGGGGGGTGTCCATGGGGGTTTCCAGGGGGTGGGGTGGTGTCCAGGGGGTCGGGGGGGATTTCCAGGGGTGGGGGTGTCTAGGGGGTGGGGTGTCCAGGGGGTGGGGTGGTGTCCATGGGGGTAGGGGGCGGTCTAGGGGTTGGGGGCTATCCAAGGGGGGTGGGGTGGTGTCCACGAGGGTGGGGCTTTCCAGGGGGTGGGGAAATGGGGGTGGCAGGGTTGTCCAGGGAGTCGGGGGTGTCTAGGGGGTGGGTGGGGCTGTCCATGGGGGTGGGGGTGTCTAGGGGGGTATGGGGTGTCCACGAGGGTGGGTGGGGCTGTCTAGGGGGTACGGGGTATCCAGGGGGTGGGTTGTACACGGGGGGTAGGGGTGTCCAAGGGGGTGGGCAGGCTATCCATGGGGGTGGGGGATGTCCATGAGGGGAGGGGTGTCCAGGGGGTGGACGGGGCTATCCAGGGGGTGGGAGGGGTTGTCCACGGGGGTGGGCGGGGCTATCCACGGGGGTATGGGGTGTCCAGGGGGTGGGCGGGGTTGTCCAGGGGGGGTACGGGGTGTCCAGGGGGTGGGGGATGTCCGTAGGGGGAGGGGCTATCCAGGGGGGTGGGTGGGATTTCCACGGGGGTGGCAGGGCTATCCAGGGGGGTACGGGGTGTCCGGGGGGATTTGGGGGTGTCCATGGTGGTGGGGTGGGGGGGCTATCCATGGGTGTGTCCAGGGGGGTGGAGGGATGTCCAGGGTGGGGGGTTGTCCATCAAGGTGGGGGCTTGTCCATGGGGGTGTCCATGGGGTGGGGTGGTGTCTAGGGGGTGTCTAAGGGTGGGGTGGTGTCCAGGGTGGGGTGGTGTTCGGGGTGGGGTGGTGTCCACCGGGTGGGGTGGTGTTTAGGGGGTGGGGTGGTGTCCAGGGGGTTGGGAGGCTTTCCAGGGGGTAGGGGTGTCCAGGGGGTGGGGGTGTCCAGGGTGGTGGGGGTGTCCAAGGGGTGGGCGAGTAGTCCACTGAGGTAGTTGGGCTGTCCAGTGGGGTAGGGGTTGTCTAGGGGGTGGGCAGGCTGTCCACGGGGGTGGGCGGGCTGTCCACGGGGGTGGGCGGGCTGTCCACGAGGGTGGGCGGGCTGTCCACGGGGGTGGGTGAGCTGTCCACGGGGGTGGGCGGGCTATCCACGGGGGTGGGTGGGGCTATCCAGGGGGTACGGGCTGTCCAGGGGGGTGAGTGGGCTGTCCACGAGGGTGGGCGGGTTGTCCACGCGGGTAGTCGGGTTGTCCAGGGGGTAGTGGGTGTCCAGGGGGGTGGTCGGGCTGTCTAGGGGGTGGCTGAGCTGGCCACGGGGGGTAGGGGTGTCTAGGGGGTGGGCGGGCTGTCCACGGGGGTGGGTGGGGCTGTCCAGGGGGTATGGGGTGTCCAGGGGGTGTGGGGTTGTTCAAGGGGGGAGGGGTTGTTCAGGGGGGTGGGCGGGTTGTCCACATGGGTGGGCGAGGCTATCTAGGGGGTACGATGTGTCCAGGGGGTGGGGGGATGTCCACAGGGGGAGGGGTATCCGGGGGGTGGACGGGTTGTCCACAAGGGTGGGCGGAGCTGTCTAGGGGGTACAGGGTGTTTAGGGGGTGGGGGGGCTATCCACAGGGGGAGGGGCTGTCCACAGGGGTGGGTGTGCTATCCAGAGGGGTATGGGGTGTCCAGAGGGTGGGGCCTCTCTAGGGGAGTGGTGAATCAGTCACATAAAATCATCAAGTCAATTTTTATTATTTATAGATAAAAAATAAAGATAATGTGACCTACCTAATCACACATATATTCAGGCACAAAAAATCAATAAACATCAAAGGTCAGTAATATCGGTCAAAAATGTAACGAATCAATTTGTCCCTCATCACCATCACTATCATCACCATCATCATCACCATCACCCTAGTCCTCGTCTTCGTCCCCATCATCATCCCCACCCTCCTCCTCACCCTCGTACTCAGTCTCTGCCTCCTCAATTCCCTCCTCCTCCACCTCGGCCTCCTCCTCGCCCTCCTCCTCCACCTCGTCCTCCTCCTCGCCCTCCTCCTCCTCCCCCTCGGCCTCCTCCTCACCATCATCTTGACCTCCACTAGAAATTCCACCTGGTTCACCATATATAGAACACATAGATGATATATATTCATCACAAGCTGTGTTGGCCTCTGGTGGAAGTGTTGGATGTAAAAATTATATCAGTTTCATAAATGCAGTGTTTGCCCTAGCAGACTATTTTTCCATCTCTGAAGCCCTTTTTTCAGCCTGTTCTTCCTATACCTTAATCTTATGCAACTTGGAGGCACTACAACTCGTACCTGAGGTGGTCCAATACCTCGTCATAAATATACTCTTCCCATGTCGGTAGCATACTCTACCAGGGTGCTCATCTCCCAACACCTGATGTAAGTGATCATTTGGCCCAAAATTGTTAGGTTCCAGGGAATCAAGGGCCTCTAAAGTATCCTATTACAAATATAAATAGATTATTAAGTTACAAAATAGAGATTAAAATTTTAAATCTACAATGTAAAACTTACAATCTTCTACCGACTTGGTTCATTAACCACACATCTATCTTTCTTCTTTCTACTCGAGCAAAACAGTTTTGCTTGAGGCACACATCCTTCTATATTCAAATTATGCCTCTACAATGACATTGAATGTAGGAAACCATAATTAAAAATAGGATACCAAAAAAACATTAATTTCATAACTAGAATTATATAACAACTTAAGTAATCGAATAAATTATGGAGGAAACAATAGAAAGTGAAAATCGTAAAGAAAGATTATAAATTGTCATACCTACTGCCTCTCATGATCTGGTATCGTAGTACATCCCAATGTGTGGAAGTATTTCTTAGCATCAATGTTTTTTATATTTCTTCTAGATGAATTCTAAATAAAATTCAATAATTAGTATTAATGAAAAACATGAAATTTTTTATTTAAATACCTCTAATTTGATTAATACTGTAAATTGGCTTGTCACCCAATGAGTAATCATCTGTCGGTATTTTTCTAACGGACAATCATCCATGATAGGGACCACCTCTAACTCTGTTCCCACTCTAGCATGCCATCCAATGTACAACTCATGCTTATATGCTCTCCAAAGCTCACCTAAATCCTTTAGATGTGTTGGTTGTGCACCCTAAGCATCGGGGAAATCAAACCGCAGATGACACCAAAATATTAATTCATATAAATAAAAAAATTAATATATTGAATTAAATACAACAGATTTTTTAGCCATATCTCTGCCCAGGATTTATCCTTGAATTCATTTGGCAGTTGTCTCCATGAGAGTGGGCTGACATGAATGATGTCGGAGTATTTGGAAAGCGTCGCCAAAAAACTCCGACATTGCTGCCCTAATTTTTCAATCATCTGACTATCTTCATTGTAGTTCACCATCAACTATGTGTGGCAGTTCCATACCACACACATGTGTGTATTCCCCCGCCCTCGCCTCCTATTAGTAGATGTATCTGTTATGAAATAAAAACAAATATTTTATCAATACATGTTATAATGAAAATAAATAATGGTGTAAAAATTTGTTAGGGTTGTATAAGTATACCTAGGGTAGTCTGATCAATGGGTGCTACTGGATCTGCAGAAACTGAAGGAACACCCTGTACAGATGGAGTGGGTCCCAATGTATGCTCTGCATGGACAAACTCTGGCAGAGCAGGAGTCGAATAATATGGAATATAAAATCACAGAGAGAATGAAGTAGAAGTAAAAGAAGATGATAGGGATGGTTGGCCGAATGCTATATGGGTAGTGGGAATCATCATCGGATATGGTACAGATAGGTGAGGAGGCTCAGATGTAAATGGTGGTGAAAAAATGGGAGGCCTAAATATCTCATGTGTCCCTAACGACACACGGGTATCAACATGTGGAATGGATGGTATATCAGTGGGAGGGGCGGGGTCTAATCGGGTATGCCAACCAGATCATCTAGATCTCGTACCACCCCCCTCATACAAACACCTTGAGTACTGGGACCACTACTAGGCTACTCATCAAATAACTTTCACCTAATAGATTGATCCTACAAAAATTATTAAAAAAATTAATCACATGACATTATATATTATTTAAATATATATATTTGAAATAAAATACTCACTGTAGGAACAAGTGGTGGAATGCCTAGCTCAATCAAGCGACGATTGTTGTCCATAATCATTTTTCTTCACCTATCTTCAATTGGTTTCATTTCTTTCATTTGAAAAAAAATATGGAAGTAAATAGAAAATGATAACTAATGTGTAACCCAAAAAAATGAGAGTTAATAGGGGGATTTATGGATAATTTAACTAACCATTGTTTTAGGTGAGCTTGAACAAATATATAATGAAGTCAATAAATTGTACAATATGTAATAAAGAAATTTAATTTTTAGTAGGATGGTTATTTACTAAGTGTCATCGGTATATTAAAATCATGGAACATTGATTCTACCAAATTCATAAGTGGTAAAGAAGTTTTCAAAATTAAGGAAAAATTTAATTTCTTTAGCTCGGGTAGATTATGCAGGTTTCAATACATGTTTTTCATAAGAATACAAACCTTCATGTTCATTACCTGGTAAAATTTTAAATAGTGGTCTTAGAGTCACACAAATTTTATACAAATCACAGTTGAATCATTGAAATGTTCACCAAGTTAGAAATGTTGGTTTCATAGGTTTAAATACAATTCAATTCCAAATTAGAAAATGAAATTCAAATAAAATTTCAACCAATAAACATTGAAAATTCACATAATATTCAAGTCAAATACAACATATTTGTAATAAATATTAAATCAATTTGAATAGTACCAACCTTAACAGCCCAAGTCGAGGTAAACCAAAACAAATTAGAACATGAATGGATGATTTTATATATTTCCCACCACAACTTCAGGTTCACAGTCAACTCTGACAATTGAGCTATTGGAGTCA
This sequence comes from Viscum album, assembly GCA_963277665.1. Taxonomy (NCBI): domain Eukaryota; kingdom Viridiplantae; phylum Streptophyta; class Magnoliopsida; order Santalales; family Viscaceae; genus Viscum; species Viscum album. Next base: position 1,347,656,357 of record OY728127.1, on the reverse strand, counting down.
TAAAAAATAATAAATGGATCTTTTTCAATTGAAGTAGGGATGGTGTCAATTCCTTCATCACCATCATAAAAAAATATGACTTGGAATTAATTCAATAATGACACCAAATTCAGGTCAAATATGGTCTTTGACATAAAAAATTTGTTTCTCCATTGATGCCAATATATATGGTTCATCAGTAGCAAGAGTGTGAGTCATATAAATTACTCGAAATCCACAATCATCAATAAATGTTCCCTGCCTCATCATCGAATCAAACCACTTACATTTCATCAGCGTGACTCATCCATGAGAATAATAATCCAATATTATTATTATTTTCAACAACTATGTAATAACCTACATTTTCAAATCACGGTCTATTATCTGATGCACTAGCATAACAGTCTGTTGTGGCAGTAACCATAACACCATCATGTTGTGTTCACATGTTCTTTGCTCATTCAGTGATAATAAATATGTACCCATTGATAACAATTGATTTACAGTCACGAACCACGGTATTAGGACCAAAATCCAAAGCTATTATTTCCTCAGAGACTAAGTTAGCAGGAAAATGCAATACCTAAAATATAAATTAATATTAAACTTAATTAATTATTATATTAATTATTTTAAACAGTAATATTATTACCTTTAATTTTAACCAAGCAGAAAACTCTTTGCTATGCAAAGTCTCCCTCCTTCTCAAAGATAAAGAATGATGATTTCTATTTATCATCTCTTTATGTTCCCTGTAGATAAAAATAGAAATAGTTTAACATATATATATATATAAGATATAAATATACAATTTACTTACAAGATGTAGTCATCGAACAAATCACAGTTGAACAAAATTGTGCGATGTGTCATCTCCCGCTCTTCAAGGCTTAATGTCGTCAATGTATATGATCCAGGAATTCCTCCTGTTTGAGGAAGTGATATAAAACTAGGTTCAATTTTCTCATACTATTATTCATCATTTCTCATTGGTCAGTTCATTCTTGTAGTAAGATCAGACAAATACATAGAGAAGAAATCCATACATTCTTGAGCCAAGTAATCGTTCACGATAGAACCTTCGGGATGATTCCTGTTACGAACATAAGACTTTAATGTGTACATATTTTTTTCAGTTGGATACATCCAAAAAAATAAATAGGTCCTCCGAGAAGTATTTTAGTCAGAATATGGATAGTCAGATGCAGCATGCATGTGAAAAATGATGGAGGAAATATTTTCTCTAACTCACACAAAATTAATGGGGCACCTGCCAACATTTTTTGCAAGAAATACTAGGACAACTTCTTAGCACAAAGATCTCTAAACAAATGTAATAACCAAATAACAACCGCCCTTACATTATTGGAAAAAAGATGATGAATTTCTATTGGAATCAACTCATGAAAAACGATGTGATAATCACGAGTCTTCAAAGATTTTAGCTTCAACTCTCTTCTATTGACCCATTTGGATATATTGCTTGAATAGCCATCAGGAACCTTAATAGTCTCTAGTAATTCCAGAAATTTATTTTTTTTCTATAGGTATCATCACATAATAAACACATGGAAGTTTCCATTCATTTTCACTAATACGCATAGGATGTAATTCCGGTATGATGCCCCAATCCACCAAGTCTCACTGAGACTGTAAATCATATTTTGTCTTTCCCTTAACATTTATAAGAATCGAAAGAAACATTTCACATATATTTTTTTCAATGTGAATTACTTCTAAGCAATGATGTAACAAATTGGTTGATTAATAAGGCAAATCAAAGAAGATACTTCTCTTCATCCAATTATAATAGGTTTCAGTGGAAACATTCTTTCTCTTTCCCAATTTCATTTGACCCTTCCCGAATGAAAAACTGAAATCTTTCAATTCATTAAGCGCATCAATTATAGACATACACTGAGGTGGATCATTCGTCTCTATGGTATTGTCAAATCTTCGACGATTATTTCTATATGGATGGGCCATTGGCAAGAATCGTCGATGTCCCATAAAACTGAAACTACAATGATGTTTCAGTCTTCTGGATCATGTATTCTTCATACAAATAGGACAAGATAGTTTTCCCTTCGTGCTCCATCTAAACATCATTGCATAAGCAGGAAAATCATTGATCGTCCACATAAGCGCAGCATGCATCTGAAATATGTATTTCGAACATGCATTGTATGTGCACACCCCCACATCCCAAAGAAGTTTCAACTCTTTTATTAAAGGTTGCATGTATAAGTCTATATCATTGTCGGGATTAGAAGGGCCAGATATGAGTATACTCATGAAAGTAAAAGGTTTTTTCATACACAACCATGGGGGAAGATTATAAATGTGTATAAAAATAGGCCATGTGTTGTGTGATGTAAGAATCTTCCCAAATGGATTAAAACCGTCACATGAAAGACCCAACCTCACATTACACACGTCAGCTGCAAAATCATGATATCGAGCATCAAATCTCTTCCATGCAAATCCATCTACCGGGTGAACCAACTCATCACTAGTCTTATTTCTCTCAGTATAATGCCATCACATTTTTATTGATATTTCATCAGACATAAAAAGATTTTGGAGTCTTGGGATCATTGGAAAGTTCCAAATTACTTTCTATGGAACACGGTATGGTGTTCCATCAGCTTTTGGCTTCTAGAAGGATGTGCCACATTTTATACAATCATTCCATTTAGCATTTTCCTCCCAGAATAAACTGAAATATTTCGGGCAATCATGAATTTTGTTTTTTAAAAATCCAAGTTCCTCAACTAAATTCATTGCCATATAGTGGTTTAAGGTAATATCTGCATCATTTGGAAGTAATTCCTTCAAGAAGGTAAGAATGTAATCGATGATAGTATTAGAAATATCATACATAGTTTTCCCATGAAACAATCGGATTAAAAATTCTAGCTTTTTCATTTTACCGCATTGTCGATATACTGGAGTCATGGCAGCATCATTCAATTTTTTCACCCTGAAAACATCATCATTTTCATTAGACGCATCATGTGTGCTCATATTTAAATCTTCTTGGGTCGGAATCCTTTATTTTTCATGATTATGAATAAACGGAAACTGGTCATATAACAAATTCTCTAATCCAGTCCTCTAATTTGGATCATTAGCAATTTGAGTTGTCATTTTCTTCCCATTGTGATACCACATAGATTAGTTTGCCTGAAAACCATATTTGGTTATGTGGTAGATTACTTCTTCATGACTCAACCAAGGTCTTCCAACACACTTGTAACAGGGGCAGTGTATGTGACCACTATATGAAGCATTGTGAAATGAAAAATCTAAAAAACTCTCCAAATTGTTTTGAAAATCACTTGTGATCTGATCAGTTTCATACATAAAACTTCTATTTATTCTATAAAAAAATTATAAGTCATTTTTTCAAAATCAATTCAATAATATTGAAGTTTCATCGAAAAAATATTTAAGTAAATGAGAATTTTTCACTTTATATGAAACCATAATTGACACACTACTCTATATGAGAATCATAATATAAAAGACAACAAAATATTATATTTATAACAAAATATCTTTGAAGGACTATGCATGAGTATACAAGATCATGTACACTTGTGGAAGAGAATTATTCAGGAGTTGACTAAATTTTAGATCGAAGAAATTTTATATTTTAGTAGATTATATGAGTGATCACATACATTGCCCAAGGGGTGGGGGTGTCCCAGGGGGTGCGGGGTGTCCAGGGGTGTAAGGGTTGTCCAAGGGGTTGGAGGTGTCCAGGGGGTGGGGGCTATCTAGGGGGGTCGGGGTGTCCAGGTGGGCGGGATGTCCATGGGGGTGGGGGGTTGTCCAGGGGGTACGGGGTGTCCAGGGGGTGGGAGGGCTGTCCACGGGGGTGGCGAGGCTGTCCACAGGGGTCAGGGGTGTCCAGGGGGTGGGGGGATTTCCAGGGGTGGGGGATTTCCAGGGGTGGGGGTGGGGGACTGTCCAGGGGGTACGGGGTGTCCAGGTGGGTGAGTGAGGTGTCCAGGGGGTGGGTGGGGCAGTCCAGGGGGTACGGGGTGTCTAGGGGGTGGGCGGGCTGTCCATGGGGGGGTGGTCGGGCTGTCCGTGAGGGTTGTAGGAATGTCCAGTGGGGTCGGGGGTGTTAGGGGGGGATTTCCAGGGGTGGGGGTGTCTGGGGGGTGGGGGTGTCCGGGGGGTGGTGGGCGGGTTTCCAGGGGTGGGAAGGCTGTCCACGGGGGTGGGGGTTGTCCAGGGGGTACGGGGTGTACAGGGGGGTGGGTGGGCTATCCCACGGGGGTGGTGGGGCTGTCTAGGGGGTCGGGGGTGTCCAGGGGGGCTTTCCAGGGGGTGGGGGCTGTCTAGGGGGTATGAGGTGTCCAGGGAGGTGGGCGGGCTATCCAGGGGGTGGCAGGGTGGTCAGGCTGTCCACGGGGGTGGCGGGGTTGTCCATTTGGGCCGGGGTGTCTATGGGGTGGGGGTATCCGAGGGGATGGGGGGTGTATGGGGGGTGGTGGGCGGGTGGTGGGTGGGTGTTTAGGGGGGGTGGGCAGGCTTTACATGGGGGTGGGGGCTATCCACGGGGGGAGGGGGTGTCCAGGGTGGTGGGCGGGTTACCCACGGGGTGGGCGCACTATCCATGGGGGTGGCGAGGTTGTCTAGGGGGTACAGGGTGTCCATGGGGGTGGGCGGGCTATCCATGTGGGATGCGGGGCTGTCCAAAGGGGTAGGGGTATCCACAAGGGTGGGCGAGTAGTCCACGAGGGTGTGGGGGCTCTCCAAGGGGGTACGGTGTGTCCAGGGGGGTGCTAGGGCTGTCCACAGGGGTGGAAGGGTTGTCCAGGGGTACGGTGTGTCTAGGGGGGTGGGAGGGCTATCCATGGGGGTGGTGGAGATTTCCAGGGGGTACGGTGTGTCCAAGGGGTGGGCGAGCTGTCCTCGGGGGTGGCAGGGCTATCTAGGGGGTAGGGGTGTCCAAGGGGTGGGGGGATGTCCATGGGGGTAGTGGTGTCCATGGGGGTGGGTGGGATGTGCATGGGGGTGGCAGGGCTATCCAGGGGGTACGAGGTGTCCAAGGGGGGTGGGTGGGATTTCCACGGGGGTGGGGGCTGTCCACGGGGGGTGGGCGGTCTTTCCACGGGGGTGGGTGCGCTGTCCACAGGGGTGATGGGGCTATCCAGAGGGGTAGAGGGTTTCCACGGGGGTGGGTGGGCAGTCCATGGGGGTGGGGGGGGATCTCCAGGGGTACGGTGTGTCTAGGGGGGTGGGCGGGCTATCCACGGGGGTAGGTGGGGGGCTCTCCAGGGGGTACGGTGTTTCTAGGGGGTGGGCGGGCTGTCCACGGGGGTGGCGTGGCTGTCCAGGGGGTACGGTGTGTCCAGGGGGAGTGGGTGGGCTATCCACGAGGGTGGAGGAGCTGTCCACGAGGGTGGCGGAGCTGTCCGGGGGGTATGAGCTGTCCGGGGGGTGGGCGAGTTGTCCACGGGGGTGGTGGGGTTGTCTAGGGGGTAGGGGGTGGGTGGGTTGTCCACAGGGGTGGTGGGGATTTCCACGGAGTGGGGGTGTCTAGGGGGTGGGTGGCATGTCCACAGGGGTGGAGGGGATGTCCAGGGGTACGGGGTGTCCAATGGGTGGGTGCACTATCCACGGGGGTGGGGGAGCTATCCAGTGGGGTACGGTGTGTCCATAGGGGCGGGCGGGTTGTACATGGTGTTGGGGGTGTCCAGGGGGTGGGCGAGCTGTCCATAGGGGTGGTGGGGCTGTCCACGGGGGTGGGGTGTCTAGGGAGTGGTAAGCTTGTCCACGGGGGTGGCGGGGCTGTCTATGAGGGGTACAGGGTGTCCAGGGGGTGGGCATTCTATCCACGGGGTGGTTGGGTTGTCCAAGGGGTACAGGGTGTCCAGGGGGTGGGCGGGCTGTCCACGGGGGTGGTAGGACTGTCCAGGGGGTACGGTGTGTCCAGGGGGGGCGAGCTGTCCACGGGGTGGAGGGGCTGTCCAGGGAGTACGGGGTGTCTAGGAGGGTGGGAGATCTGTCCACGGAGGTGGGTGGGCTATCCAGGGGGTAGGGTGTGTCCATGGGGGTGGGCCGCCTGTCCACGGGGGTGGAAGGGCTGTCTAGAAGGGTAGGGGTGTCCACGGGGGTGGGAGGGCAGTCCACAGTGGTGGGGGGCTATCCAGGGGGTATGGTGTGTCCGGGGGGGGTGGGAGGGCTGTTCGCGGGGGTGAAAGGGATGTCCAGGGATGTACGAGGTGTCCAGGGGTGGGAAAACTGTCCACGGGGGTGGTTGGGCTATCCAGGGGGTAGGGGTGTCTAGGGGTGTGGGTGGGCTGTCCACAGGGCGGGGGGTCTAGGGGGTGCGGTGTGTCTAGGGGGGTGGGTGGGCTGTCCATTGGGGTGGAGGGGTTGTCCAGGGGGTATGGAGTGTCTAGGGGGTGGGTGCACTGTCCACGGGGGGTGGTTGGGATGTCCAGGGGGGTACGGGGTGTCCAGTGGGTTGGAGGGCTGTCCACGAGGGTGGTGTGGCTGTCCCGAGGGGTACTGTGTGTCTAGGGGGTGGGCGGGCTATCCATGGGGGTAGTGGGTATGTACAGGGGGTATGGGGTGTCCAAGGGGGTGGGCTAGCTGTCCACGGGGGTGGAGGGGCTGTCCAGGGGGGTACATGGTGTCCAAGGGGTGGGCGCGCTGTCCACGGGGGGTAGTGGGGCTGTTCAGGGGGTACAGGGTGTCCAGGGGGTAGGAAAGTTGTCCACGGGGGTGGGGGCTGTCCAGGGGGTAAAGGGTGTCTAGGGTGTGAGGGGGATATCCACAGTGGGGGGTGTGTCCAGGGAGTAGGGGTGTCCAGGGGGTCAGCGGGCTGTCCAGGGGGGTAGGGGGTGTCCAGGGGGTGGGGGCTGTCCACGGGGGTGGGGGATGTCTAGGGGGTAGGGGGTGTCCAGGGGGGTGGGCGGGCTATCCACAGGGGTCACAAGTCTGTCCTGGGGGGTAGGGGGTGTCCAGGGGAGTGGGCGGGCTATCCACAGGAGTGGCGGGGCTGTCCAGGGGGGTAGGGGTGTCCTGGGGGATGGGCGGGGTGTCTAGTGGGTGGGGTGTCTAGGGGTGGGTGAGATGTCCACAGCTAATTTAACTATCCATTGTTTTAGGTGAGTTTGAATAAATATATAATGAATTCAATAAATTGTACAATGTGTAATAAAAACTTTAATTTTTAGTAAGATGGTTATTTACTAAGTGTCATCGATCTATTAAAATCATGATACATTGATTATGTGGCTTTATTTCACTCAACAACTAAGAGAGAGAGAGCATCCTGAATTATGCCTCTAGAAAATTCAGCAAGGTATATATGGGCATAAAGAGTGAGATCCCACTCACATTTTAGAGATCCCATGATATTTAGAGTTACATTTTGAGTATGTGACTATGGTTTTTAGTTTTTTATTATGGAAATTGGTGCATGAGGTTAATGTGTGATGGGTGAATTAACAAAGTGTGGTTAATATATGGGCATCAAGAGTGATGCAGGACTTGTATGAGCATTGAGTTTGATGTGGTATTTTAATGGCATCATGTATGGTGTGATTATGAAATGAGAATATGATGGGATGTGGGAAATGATGGTGTGTGATGCTTCCAATATGGGTGTTATGGGATGATGGTTGTTGTGGAACCACTAGGATATTGATACCTTCGGTCAAGAAGTGATGAGGTAGGTAATTCCTATGGGGGGAGTTCCCACAGAAGGGATTGATTAATTATATTGAGTAGTTGGGGTATTCTAGGAATTTGGGAATGATACATCTACATTCAATTTCATATCAAATTTTGGGACAATGAAGATCGGGAAATTGAGATGGAGGAGAGTTTTGGTCTGTGTATAGCCAAAATAGTATAAGGATAAGCTATTATATGTTTGGGATATGGCAAGGCACATATATTTTTCATAGATTTAAATTATTTGAAGGTTGGGAGTGTACATCCCCCAATCCCACTACACACACCCCCCCTATAGCCGCCCACCTCCCACTGCATACCCCCCCCCCTACAACCCCCATGCAATCCCCCTCCCCCATCTCCCCCTACAACCCCCACCCCCAACATTACACACCCCCTCACCCCTTGCATCCCCCCCACCCTGCATAGACACCCCCTACAACCCCTTCCCCCACTGCACTGCCCCCCCCCCCCACTCCCACTACACACCCCCTACAACCCCCTCCCACTGCACAACCCCCCTACAGCCCCCTCCTACTGCATAGCCCCACCCTCCCACTGCACAGGCCCCCCTATCACCCATCCACCCCCTCCCACTACACAACGCCTCCTCCCACCCTACATCCCCATACAGCCCCCTCCCACCCTACAGTCCCCTCCCCCCACCTCCCCCCTACCGCCCCCACCCCCCACACTGCACAGCCCCCCACTACACTGTAGGTTCCGGGCGCAGAAGAAGCACGTTGGTGGGATTTCCCAACTTTAATTTTAGCATAAAACAATGTTCAATCCAATATCCATCACGATATAAAACGCCGGATCTTTGGAATGGAACGAAGAAAAAAAATAAAAGAAGAGTCCCAGAACCATTGAGATAGGATCATCATATGTTGGTTATAATTAATTTAATTAATTCAAAAGAATTACCTCGGTGGAATTCTTTCTTCATTGATGTCTCCGGTTATGATCCTGTGATCCGTTGTTGCATCATAGAATCCAAGTATAGTATTAATCTAGCGGTGATCCACACGTGCTCCACATATCTATGGGCGTCGCCGAAGGGATCTCCGGGTGCTATCGCGGAATAACTTTCGCTTTCGATGTCCGCCTTCGACCGCATTGATCCGGTGGAGGATCTCGCTCTCGTAACTTGAGGGCATTCTTGATGGAAAGGTAATTCTCTCTTGTCTTGAGAGTATTTTCAAATCCTTTGTGCACAAAAATGGCTCAGGAAAAGTGTTGGGTTGTGAGGATATTTATAATCGGGTTTGAGGTTAATGGAGTTATGACAATAAATAAACGCGTTACGCATTTTATTTATTTCATTAAATCTTATTGAAACCCCATTTCGAATTATTAATTCCTTGACATGCACCCATGCTGATTATAATTAATATCATTTAATAAAACAATGTTATATCCTCAAAATCCCGACTGGAAAACTACACGGCGTGTAATAATTAATACACGGCATGTACTTGTTTTCCACAAAACTACACGGCGTGTATATTTAATATACACGGCGTGTAGTTTTGTTTTCCATTTTTCTCCACCACATTTATTAGACCTTGAGTAATGGCTATTTATTTCTTAAATAAATGTAACTGCATTACTCAATAATAAATATATTATTTTTCCCATAATATATTCTCTCGAATAACTAGTGTTGAAATAAATGTGATCAGACATCCTTAAATAATTATTAAACCACAGTCGGGAATAATATTTATTTAAATTGTTAAATTAATATTTAACTAAGATACACAGACACACTTAGTGTGTGACCCTCTAGGCCTATTTCTTAGGGGCATTAGGCGGAGCCTGCCTAAAGTCCAAGGTTAGAGTCTAGCAACACGCCAAGGGACCCATAGAGAAAGAAGTTAACCCCGCAATGATGTGTCACCTCCTACGAACGCTTACCGTGTAATATAGTCCCTTTGTCTCTATATCTCTAATCAAGCAGGTTGCATGCTAGTGCCATCAACTCATGTGCTCGATTATTCTTTCTTTGACTTCTCGGAATTGAACTCACCCATACCTTACTATGACCATGGATTTATTTAGGCTATATCAATTCCATCAAAGGGCCTGAGATATCTACTTCTGTTATGGAACAGAAGGGACAAATCCTTTCTCGCATTATCTATTAATGCACTGTAGAGACCCGAAGCCTGACGTACTTTGACATTACATTACATTTGCGGAATACTTAGTACATAACAAAAACACACACATAAAGATCGTAATAGTTTAGTGTCTTTGGAAACTCGGAACGTAATCTTCTAATCGTGGTGAAAGATCTTCAACATCTCCTATAAAGATCTTCCCTTTTTTTTCCTAAAACCTTTCTTTATATCCTGGGGAAAAGAAAACATAAAAGGGTGAGCTCAAATGCTCAGTAAGGGTAAACAAAAGAAATATCATTCACATCGTATTCATAAGAACATAACATTTTGGAAATCTTAACCTGCAAAAGAGAGCATAATTTCATAACATGGGATAAATCATGGCAGTGAAATGTAATCACAATAATCATAACTTAAAACATGAAACTTTGTGGCATTCACACATAATCATAGAGAATCATTTCTTGTTAGTCAAGACTCATTTCCAAGACTATCTTAGTGGACAAAGTCCCTTTCTGAATCGAGTAACCCTCGTTTCAGTCCTGTTTCACTGAACCGGTATAACCTACCATTCCAGCCCTGTCTATCTCATGAGATATAAAATCTTTACCCAATGAATTGGAGGGATATATAGGTCCCACCCATCTTATAATGAATCCTTTCTTATGTGTGCCACATAATCATACATCATCGCATAACACATGTAACAAAAATGGGATTCTTGAAACATCATAACATCATAAATCAATTCATATAAGATAAAGGAATTCATAAAAATAATTCCATCACAACATGAACAAATCAATTTAATAATAGGGATAAAAACAGAACCCTTTATTATCTTAGATGGAAAATAATTTTGATAAAACACTTGAACTCCTTTCTTGAGGAAAATATCCTTTCTTCTTCAAAAACATTTTTCCTTTCATAACATGTCATACAACTTTAAAATAAAAGAAGTTGATTAAAAATAAACTTGAAAACTTGTAAAGGAAGCTTCTTGGATACAATGTTTTAAAAATCCATTCATGTCGTATAAGTTAAAAAAAACATTCTTCGTACTTTTGTCGGAAAAGTCAAAAAGTACCTCGTACGACAAAAGATTCCTTTCATATATATTACTAAAAACTCACCGAAGGGTAAAAATGGAGTTAAACAATTGTAGGTGGATGGAAATAATATTACATATTGATGAAACATGGATGTGGATGATAAAATACACCCCAGTAAATACTTACGAATAAACAATCTCGGATAAAAATGAGATTGTGATATTTCCCTTACCTTAGGTCCAATTTGCTTCGTATGTGTCCGAACCTCCTGTATAATGATTTAAATCATGTTATTTACTTATTCCAGAATCATATTCATTGTTATGATATCATATATGGTTCACTTATGACATTATATTACCCGTTCTTTTGTAAATTCCATGTTAAAGAAGCATTTTGGGTAAAATCGTTTCATTTATCGTAGGTGTTTTGACTTGTTGTTCTTGACATCATTATTACTTATATCATGATTTACTTACTTCCAGAATATAAAATATGATTTATATATCATATATATTCAGTATATATATATATAATAGATAGATAAATAAAATGAAAAACACCGTTCATGGAGACGGTAGTCCGTACGTACGCATGAACGCTGTTTTTCTTTCTTTATTGTCTTGAAATGGAAGTAAGTAGATGACATACATATGTATATATATACATAAATCCAGTAGCTTTATATATTTCATTATTATTTCTTATATATACATTATAATCATTCTTAAATGGTTAACATGGAGAATGAATCTCATCACGTCGTGGAGACGGTATTCCGTACGTACGCACGCGCGGTGATTTATTTTTCCGTAGGATGGATAGATGGTGAAATAGGGTTGTTTCATACTTATAATAACATATCAGTATATGATTGATACTGATGTTATTACTTCATAATGAAACAACCTAAGAAGAAGAAGTGGAAGAAGAAATAAAGATGAAAGAATTGGTAACGGTAATTACCTCTTCTTTGAAGTGCCTCTTTGAGACCTCCTCTTAGGGCACTAGAATTGGTCTTTGAGGAAGACCAGAACCTCTAGGATGTTTCTAGGGAAGTGGAGAAGAGATTTTGGCAGGGGTTGGCCGAGCTTGAGTGCTCAAATTGGTGTGAGGAGGAGGGGGAGGAGGTGTCCTTTTATAGGGGAGGAGAGGGGCACCTTAGGAATATCTCAAAATATTATTTTATATTAAAGTCAAAATCGGTTTATAATGGTTCCAAAGGGTCTTATTTCGAAGCTAAAGTGGGGATGGGTCGAAATCCTATCAACCAATAGAATTTAGACAAGTTTAGGATATTATTTTGACCTTATCAATTAGATTTAACTCTAAGTTAAATAATTTAACTTTTACCATGTCTTTTTGTTTTCTTTCACTATATGGTTAATAAACTTACTATAACATCCCAAACGAACCCCAAATTGTTTATTATTAATATATATATCCTTATCTAAGTCATTTGGCCGAACCTTAGATTTTTAGGAATACAATAACAATTAATAATATAATATTTGATTTAAAAACTATTTTGTGTCAATGTTGACACTATTTGATATATGATTTTTGTGAAAGTCATAACAGAATTAAATGTTCGAACCAAGTTGATTAAATCAACATTAATATATCATAGTAACCTAGAAAATTATTGTAATTCATAAAAAATCTCAAATTACATTTATTTTGGTGTTTATAACATCAATTATGTCAATATTTCATTAATAAGATAATTACTGCATCATCGTTGTGTCATAAATAAATTAAATTATTTTATGTCTAAAAATTACAAATAAAATACCATCATGTAGGAAATCTTTTTAGCTTTCTAATGAATATTTACAATCGAATTTATCTTATGTATAACCCCATATTAAAAATGATTTACTTATTAAACTTTGATTTTAACTATTTTAACCTTTCTTTAAATAAATTAATAATAAATGTCCTAATCTAATCCAAGTGGGCCTAAATGGTCATATTTTATTCCTAAGTTTGTTTTTGGTCGAATTACACTTGTCCAATAGAATTCGGACATGTGTTAGGGTAATAGTAATATCATATTTACCCTTAGTTACCCTATTTACTATTAACCGCGGTAAAAAAAGTAAAAAGTTACTATTCACCAAAAAATTATTTTCATCTCATTGAACCACATTTTAGTCCTTGATATTAACCGTGTCTCTCGGATTTTCGAAATTCCATTCACAGAAGCGGTAAAATTAAGTTTTATGCAAAATTCAGTTTTTAACCTACCACTTAGTGGTTTCACTATTCATCAAAAATTGAAAGTTTTCAGAAAAATACCAAAATTTTACCCTAGGCTAATTTCGATATTCTGAGTCCAAAAATGAAGTCCATTTTGAAAAATAAAATTTATAAAATTTCAAAAATTGGTTATTACTATTCATAACGGCTAGTTTTAATAACATTTTAATAGCACATCGTTGTTTAGTGAAACTCGGTATTGCGTATTACACACGCTATCGAGGAAGGTCGCGATTGCGTGTAATGCAAGGCAAGACAAGGATGCGTGTTGTGAAAGCTCCTTTTGGTGTAGCGTACAACACAAGACATTAATAAAATTAAAAAGAATATTTTTTTATAAAATCTTGGGCTGTTACATTCTACCCCCCTTAAAATGAATTTCGCCCTCGAAATTCGTCGGGGTTATAATTGGTTTACTATTCGAAAGTTTCTTTAATAGAAACCCACATCGTAAAAAGGAATATCAAAACCAATCTTTAAAAACAAAAGTATGAAACGTAACGGTTACCCAAATAAACTAATCATTGGGTTTCCACATAGGTGAAAATATGGATATGGAAGAGAAATCTAACCATCATGTTCTGATGGAGAGTGGTAGAGAACATGGCTATGGAAAAGCCAGTAATCACAAATCCATAGATTTGTGATGATATAAGGTACCATCTGATTCATCAGGTATAAGATCACTAGGACAACATTTTTGGTTTTCAAGATCATTTCCCCTAAAGTTGAAAATTTGAATTTTAATAAATACTTACTTTATTTTGGTACAATCTCACTGTTGTTCGTGCCTTGAACAATTTCCACTTCATCTCTTAAATAAATGAAGTTGAATTTGTTATTCGTGAAGTGTTAGCAGATCATGTGATAGAATGACGGGTCATTCCATCTGTCTCAAACAAAAGGTTAGAAAAATTATATGCATAAATCGATCTATAGTGAGATTAATCATATATGGTTCCTAAAATGGACTTATACTTCATATATCATACTGCTTAATATAATAAAACTAGTTTCTACTAAACAGGGACTTCCTGTAGGCCAGTGGTAGGCGATAAAGGCCAGTCGCACTTCGGTTGTGGGTTCGATTCCCACAGCCTTGTCCGAAGCGATGGGCTGTCGCCCGTCCTGCAGGTTGTCCTTTTTCCAAAACTATATTACTATAACATCCCATCAATAATATCGAAAAAAAATTCTATCCTTAAACAATACTAACTTACGTCCAACACAATCCATTCCAATCTTTAGGCTTATCCATAATACTGCAGTCCACTCTCATAACATAGTGAAAACAATTACCAGAAATTTAATATCATCGTTGATCCCCATATATCATAAGATATGTTTTGTTGGTCACATTCCAAACATTCAAAGTCCTTAATCATGTATACTCTTGAATACCCATTGAACCTTAGTGAAAACTTGAATGCAGTTAAAAGTTAACACTTTACACATACCAAAATCCTCAAAATTATTTATACTCAAACCATGATATCACTTAGTCCTTATATCAATCATGAGCTCATGAATACTATTAAACATTTCATTTTCTCGTCTTCATTATGCGCATATCATCTTATTTCCAAAAAATATCTCAATCACTTTGAATACCACATCAATAAATATTGCAATACAACATTATTTTGGAATCCCATTACATAAACACTTAATCATTCCACCACATCGTTGTCATATTCAACATTGCCAATAGTGATCGCATGTGATTTCCCTTTGTCCTTTGCCTTCAGTGGTTGCTCATGTTGATCATCACTAACCCTTGGATTAGGGCAATTATTAGCATAATTCCCCATTTCCTTGCACTTGAAGCATTGAAGTGTTGGTGGTGCGTTCTCTGCAGTGTTTGCTTTATTCACATCATTAGAAACCCTTTTTCCATTACTTCGACAATCAGCTGCTCGATGACCTTCTTTTCCACACTTAAAACATTTTCTAGTCCCTTTAAGACAATATACACCATGCTTCTTTCCACACTTTGTGCATAAGGAAACATTCATCTTCTTTTCACCATTATTCTAAGATTTCTCCTTGAACTCCATCTTTCGTTTCTTGTCAAAACCATGAGATGGATATGTAACACCAACTTCCATTTCTACCTTGATAGCACAACGCACAATTTCTTCATAGCTACTGAAGTCTCTTATAGCTAATGCCCTTCGAAGACTTGGTTTTAAGCCACTGAAAAATCGATCAACTTTACTTTCAGGTTGGATGATAATACCAGAATCATACCTTGCAAGTCTTGTAAAATTTACTTCATATGTACCAACAGATTCATCGTCCCTTTGCTTCAGTTCAAGAAACTCTTTCTCCATCTTTGTTCGAAGAATACGAGGGAAGTACTTACTGAAAAACAAGTTCTTGAACTCGTCCCATTCCATGGACTCAATTTCATCTCTTGGCCTCGTATTCTTGATAAGATTCCACCATTGATCAGCTTCACCTTCCAAACAATATACTGCTAAGATGACTTTATCATGTTCAGAACATTGAATAACTGAAAATATCTTTTCAGTAGTACTGATCCATTGTTCAGCCACAAGTGGATCAGAAGACCCACTGAAAGAAGGTGGACGTTGCCTCATGAAGGACTCAATAGAATATTGTTCCCTTCTCTGCTAATTTGGAAGTCCAGAATGATTCATAGCTTGTGTAAGTATAGCAATAAGATTTTGCACTCCATCTCCCATAACATTTGTTTGTTCAGGAGGGCAATCATTGCATTGTCCATTGCATTGATCAACACGGTTCCTTCGGGTTCCAGCCATCGTCTAAAACCCAAAAAGAATAGTGTGAGAGGCAAAAATCATGCTAGGGAAAACAACATAATAAAGGTGGAGTATCCTAAATATCTAACATCTTAGGTTAAATTATATGATCGTTACCGTAGTTCTAAGACTGTATCCTATACGTATACTTATCCTTAGGGACATCCCTAGACATACCTTATAAATATCTCTAGGGATCTCACTAAAGTCCTCGCATCCTAGTTTCCAAAGGTTGACTAAACCTTTCCTCTGATACCAACTGTAGAGACCCGAAGCCTGACGTACATTGACATTACATTACATTTGCGGAATACTTAGTACATAACAAAAACACACACATAAGGATCGTAATAGTTTAGTGTCTTTGGAAACTCGGAACGTAATCTTCTAATCGTGGTGAAAGATCTTCAACATCTCCTATAAAGATCTTCCCTTTTTTTTCCTAAAACCTTTCTTTATATCCTGGGGAAAAGAAAACATAAAAGGGTGAGCTCAAATGCTCAGTAAGGGTAAACAAAAGAAATATCATTCACATCGTATTCATAAGAACATAACATTTTGGAAATCTTAACCTGCAAAAGAGAGCATAATTTCATAACATGGGATAAATCATGGCAGTGAAATGTAATCACAATAATCATAACTTAAAACATGAAACTTTGTGGCATTCACACATAATCATAGAGAATCATTTCTTGTTAGTCAAGACTCATTGCCAAGACTATCTTAGTGGACAAAGTCCTTTTCTGAATCGAGTAACCCTCGTTTCAGTCCTGTTTCACTGAACCGGTATAACCTACCATTCCAGCCCTGTCTATCTCATGAGATATAAAATCTTTACCCAATGCATTGGAGGGAGATATAGGTCCCACCCATCTTATAATGAATCCTTTCTTATGTGTGCCACATAATCATACATCATCGCATAACACATTTAACAAAAATGGGATTCTTGAAACATCATAACATCATAAATCAATTCATATAAGATAAAGGAATTCATAAAAATAATTCCATCACAACATGAACAAATCAATTTAATAATAGGGATAAAAACAGAACCCTTTATTATCTTATATGGAAAATAATTTTGATAAAACACTTGAACTCCTTTCTTGAGGAAAATATCCTTTCTTCTTCAAAAACATTTTTCCTTTCATAACATGTCATACAACTTTAAAATAAAAGAAGTTGATTAAAAATAAACTTGAAAACTTGTAAAGGAAGCTTCTTGGATACAATGTTTTAAAAATCCATTCATGTCGTATAAGTTAAAAAAAACATTCTTCGTACTTTTGTCGGAAAAGTCAAAAAGTACCTCGTACGACAAAAGATTCCTTTCATAGATATTACTAAAAACTCACCGAAGGGTAAAAATGGAGTTAAACAATTGTAGGTGGATGGAAATAATATTACATATTGATGAAACATGGATGTGGATGATAAAATATACCCCAGTAAATACTTACGAATAAACAATCTCGGATAAAAATGAGATTGTGATATTTCCCTTACCTTAGGTCCAATTTGCTTCGTATGTGTCCGAACCTCCTGTATAATGATTTAAATCATGTTATTGACTTATTACAGAATCATATTCATTGTTATGATATCATATATGGTTCACTTATGACATTATATTACCCGTTATTTTGTAAATTCCATGTTAAAGAAGCATTTTGGGTAAAATCGTTTCATTTATCGTAGGTGTTTTGACTTGTTGTTCTTGACATCATTATTACTTATATCATGATTTACTTACTTCCAGAATATAAAATATGATTTATATATCATATATATTCAGTATATATATATATAATAGATATATAAATAAAATGAAAAACACCGTTCATGGAGACGGTAGTCCGTACGTACGCATGAACGCTGTTTTTCTTTCCTTATTGTCTTGAAATGGAAGTAAGTAGATGACATACATATGTATATATATACATAAATCCAGTAGCTTTATATATTTCATTATTATTTCTTATATATACATTATAATCATTCTTAAATGGTTAACATGGAGAATGAATCTCATCGCGTCGTGGAGACGGTATTCCGTACGTACGCACGCGCGGTGATTTATTTTTCCGTAGGATGGATAGATGGTGAAATAGGGTTGTTTAATACTTATAATAACATATCAGTATATGAGTGATACTGATGTTATTACTTCATAATGAAACAACCTAAGAAGAAGAAGTGGAAGAAGAAATAAAGATGAAAGAATTGGTAACGGTAATTACCTCTTCTTTGAAGTGCCTCTTTGAGACCTCCTCTTAGGGCACTAGAATTGGTCTTTGAGGAAGACCAGAACCTCTAGGATGTTTCTAGGGAAGTGGAGAAGAGATTTTGGCAGGGTTTGGCCGAGCTTGAGTGCTCAAATTGGTGTGAGGAGGAGGGGGAGGAGGTGTCCTTTTATAGGGGAGGAGAGGGGCACCTTAGGAATATCTCAAAATATTATTTTATATTAAAGTCAAAATCGGTTTATAATGGTTCTAAAGGGTCTTATTTCGAAGCTAAAGTGGGGATGGGTCGAAATCCTATCAACCAATAGAATTTAGACAAGTTTAGGATATTATTTTTACCTTATCAATTAGATTTAACTCTAAGTTAAATAATTTAACTTTTACCATGTCTTTTTGTTTTCTTTCACTATATGGTTAATAAACTTACTATAACATGCCAAACGAACCCCAAATTGTTTATTATTAATATATATATCCTTATCTAAGTCATTTGGACGAACCTTAGATTTTTAGGAATACAATAACAATTAATAATATAATATTTGATTTAAAAACTATTTTGTGTCAATTTTGACACTATTTGATATATGATTTTTGTGAAAGTCATAACAGAATTAAATGTTCGAACCAAGTTGATTAAATCAACATTAATATATCATAGTAACCTAGAAAATTAGTGGAATTCATAAAAAATCTCAAATTACATTTATTTTGGTGTTTAT
Organism: Viscum album; assembly: GCA_963277665.1. Lineage (NCBI taxonomy): Eukaryota > Viridiplantae > Streptophyta > Magnoliopsida > Santalales > Viscaceae > Viscum > Viscum album. Next base: position 1,347,637,471 of record OY728127.1, on the reverse strand, counting down.
AACATCAATTATGTCAATATTTCATTAATAAGATAATTACTGCATCATCGTTGTGTCATAAATAAATTAAATTATTTTATGTCTAAAAATTACAAATAAAATACCATCATGTAGGAAATCTTTTTAGCTTTCTAATGAATATTTACAATCGAATTTATCTTATGTATAACCCCATATTAAAAATGATTTACTTATTAAACTTTGATTTTAACTATTTTAACCTTTCTTTAAATAAATTAATAATAAATGTCCTAATCTAATCCAAGTGGGCCTAAATGGTCATATTTTATTCCTAAGTTTGTTTTTGGTCGAATTACACTTGTCCAATAGAATTAGGACATGTGTTAGGGTAATAGTAATATCATATTTACCCTTAGTTACCTTATTTACTATTAACCGCGGTAAAAAAAGTAAAAAGTTACTATTCACCAAAAAATTATTTTCATCTCATTGAACCACATTTTAGTCCTTGATATTAACCGTGTCTCTCGGATTTTCGAAATTCCATTCACAGAAGTGGTAAAATTAAGTTTTATGCAAAATTCAGTTTTTAACCTACCACTTAGTGGTTTCACTATTCATCAAAAATTGAAAGTTTTCAGAAAAATACCAAAATTTTACCCTAGGCTAATTTCGATATTCTGAGTCCAAAAATGAAGTCCATTTTGAAAAATAAAATTTATAAAATTTCAAAAAGTGGTTATTACTATTCATAACGGCTAGTTTTAATAACATTTTAATAGCACATCGTTGTTTAGTGAAACTGGGTATTGCGTATTATACATGCTATCGAGGAAGGTCGCGATTGCGTGTAATGCAAGGCAAGACAAGGATGCATGTTGTGAAAGCTCCTTTTGGTGTAGCGTACAACACAAGACATTAATAAAATTAAAAGAATATTTTTTTATAAAATCTTGGGCTGTTACATGCACTATTACTCGTGACGCACCCAACGTATCCTACCTCGTTGCGAACAGTGTTTCGTCACAGTTTTCTTCGATACATCTTAGTGCGTGAGTTGTAATACCCATTAATAATAATCTTAAAGTCTAAGGACCAATACACACGTCTGCAGATAGGAACATCCAATGACACTATGAAATGTGGATTTCCTATTGGCGGGTCTCTTCTCATAATATCCTCCTGGATATTACCAAGGGCGCACACCATGAGAAGGTGCCTCAAAGTTTTATGAGTCCTCACCCCTAATGACTTGTATTATTTTTGTCCCTCAAATAATATCATTCAGACATAGAACATATATTCAAGAATAGTGTTATGGCACTTCTGGGTTCTCGTCATAGTAGGGATCCGTTATGACCCTTTAATGAAATAGCTATCCTTAGGACATTATCACATGAATTGTCACGCAGAAGAACAATCAAGATGTGATAAGGCTTTTATTAATGAATAAAGTACAAAGTAGTTGGTTCTAAACCACCAACTCCAAGGTTAGAATCTAGCAACATGCCAAGGCACCCATAGAGAAAGAAATTTAACTACTTTGTCTGTTTATGTGACCTTGGTTCTTTTGCAAGAGCCACCGCTAAAGTATTATCACAATAAAATGTAATGGGATCTTTACTACTAGGCACCACATCAAGTTCCTGGACAAAGTTCTGAATCCATACGGCTTCCTTGGCTGCATCAGAAGCCGCTATATATTCGGAATCCGCTGTAGAATCGGCGACAACTGGCTGCTTTGAAATCTTCCAGCTCACAGCTCCTCCTTTGAGACAGAAAACATATCCAAATTGCGACTTTAGATCATTCTGATCTGTCTGAAAACTAGCATCAACATACCCTCTGATGACAAGCTCCTCATCTCCTCCATACACCAGGAACATATCCTTAGTTCTTCTTAGATACTTAAGGATAGTCTTAAAAGCTTTCCAATGTTGTTCCCCTGGATCTTCTTGATATATTCCTACCATTCTCAGTGCATAGGCAACATCAAGACTGGTACATACCATAGCATACATGATGGATCCTATAGTTGAAGCGTATGGGATCTTACTCATTCTATCTTTCTCTTGTTGTGTCTGAGAACACATTTTCTTAGAAAGATGTAGGCCATGTGACACTGGAACCAATCCCCTCTTGGATTGTTCCATACTAAATCTCTTTAGTATCTGGTCAATGTATGTACCCTAACTTAGTCCAAGAAGCCTCTTGGATCTATCACGAATGATCTTGATCCCTAGAATGTAGGCTTCTTCTCCTAACTCCTTCATGGAGAAACACTTGTTCAACCATTCCTTAACTGACTGTAATACTAGTACATCATTTCCAATAAGTAATATGTCGTCAACATATACTACTAGGATAATGATTGCATTCCCATTAAACCGCTTATAAATACATGGCTCGGATTCGTTCTTAATGAAACCAAATTCCTTTATGGCTTCATCAAATCGAATGTTCCATGACCTGGATGCTTGCTTCAATCCATAAATGGATTTCTGCAACTTGCAAACCCATTTGGCTTCACCTTGTGTCACAAACCCTTCTGGTTGTGTCATATAGACATCTTCATGAAGGTTCCCATTAAGGAATGTTGTTTTTACATCCATCTTCCAAATCTCGTAGTCATGGTAAGCTGCTATGGCAAGTATGATTCTTATGGATTTAAACATGGAAACTGGAGAGAAGGTTTCATCATAGTCAATTCCGTGGCGCTGTCTGAATCATTTAGCCACTAGCCTTGCTTTATAGGTGCTAACTTGACCTTCCATGTCCAGTTTTCTCTTGAATACCCATTTGCATCCAACAAGATTTACATCAACTGGCTCATCGACCAGAACCCAGACTTTCTTCTGATACATGGAATCTGTCTCAAAATTCATAGCTTCTAGATATCTTGCAGCTTCTGAGCTTTCTACTGCTTCCTTGTAGGAGAGAGGTTCATCATTGTCCAACAATAATGATTCACCATCCTTGGTGACTAGGAAACCAAATCTCTCTGGTTCCCTTACCTCTCTTGAGCTCCTACGTAGTACTTGTGTTTCTGGAACCTCTTCCACAGGGGCCTATGGAACTTGTTCCTGTACCAACTCCTGAGTATCTTGAGCATCAACTTCGTCGAAGTCAATCTTGCTCACACTATCATTTTTGAGGATGTGCTCCCTCTCAAGAAATACGGATTGTCTCGAAATAGTCACTTTCTTATCTTGAGGGTTATATAGGTAATATCTGTTGGAGTTGGTGGTCTAGAACCAACTACTTTGTACCTTATTCATTAAATAAAAGCCTTATCACATCTTGATTGTTCTTCTGCGTGACATGTCATGTGATAATGTCCTAAGGACAGCTGTTGCATTAAAGGGTCGTAGCGGATCCCTACTATGATGAGAACCCGAAAGTGCCATAACACTGTTCTTGAATGTATGTTCTATGGCTGGATGATATTATTTGAGGGACACAAATAATACAGGTCATTAGGGGTGAGGACTCATAAAACTTTGAGGCACCTTCTCATGGTGTGCGCCCTTGGTAATATCCAGGAGGATATTATGAGAACGAGACCCGCCAGTAGGAAATCCACATTTCATAGTGTCATTGGATGTTCCTATCTACAGACGTGTGTATTGATCCTTAGACTTTAATATTATTATTAATGGGTATTACAACTCGCGCACTTAGATGTATTGACGAAAACTGTGACGACACACTGTTCGCAGCGAGGTAGGATACGTTGGGTGCGTCACGAGTAATACCGCATTAATAGATAATGCGAGAAAGGATTTGTCCCTTCCATTCCATAACGGAAGTAGATATCTCAGGCCCTTTGATGGAATTGATATAGCCTAAATAAATCCATGGCCATGGTAAGGTATGGGCAAGTTCAATTCCGGGAAGTCAAAGAAAGAATAATCAAGCACATGGGTTGATGGCACTAGCATGCAACCCGCTTGATTGGAGATTTCGAGACAAAGGGATTATATTACACGGTAAGTGTTTGTAGGAGGTGACACGTCATTGCGGCGTTAACTTATTTCTCTATGGGTGCCTTGGCGTGTTTCTAGACGCTAACCTTGGACTTTAGGCAGGCTCAGCCTAATGCCACTGAGAAAGAGGCCTAGAGGGTCACACACTAAGTGTGTCCATGTATCTCAGTTAAATATTAATTTAACAAGTTAAATAAATATTATTCCCGACTATGGTTTAATAATTATTTAAGGATGTTTGATCGCATTTATTTTGACACTAGTTATTAGAGAGAATATACTGTGGATAAAATAATATATTTATTAGCGAGTAATACAGTTACATTTATTTAAGAAATAAACAGTCATTACTCAAGGTCTAATAAATGTGGTGGAGAAAAATGGAAAATAAAAGTACACGCCGTGTATATTAAATATACACACTGTGTAGTTTTATGGAAAACAAGTACACGTCGTGTATTAATTATTACACGCCGTGTAGTTTTTCCAATTGGGATTTTGAGGATTTAATATTGTTTTATTAAATGATATTTATTATAATCAGTGTGGGCGCATGTCAAGGAATTAATAATTCGACATGGGGGTTTTCAATAAGAGTTAATGAAATAAATAAAACGTGTAACGCATTTATTTATTGTCATAACTCTATTAACCTCAAACCTGATTATAAATATCCTCGCAACCCCAACATTTTTTTTAGAGCCATTGTTGTGCACAATGGATTTGGAAATACTCTCAATCCAAGAGAGAATTCCCTTTCCACCAAAAACGCCCTCAAGTTACGAGAGCAAGATCCTCCACCGGATCAAGGCGGTCGAAGGCGGACATCGCAAGCGAAGGTTCTTCCGCGCTAGCACCCAGAGATCTCTTCGGTGACGTCCGGAGATACGTGACACACGAGTGGATCACCGCTAGAGGAATACTACACTTGGATTCTACGACTCAACGACGGATCACCGAATCGTGACTGGACACATCAACGAAGAAAGAATTCCAACGAGGTAATTCTTATGAATTAATTAAATTAATTATAATCAACAAATGATGATACTCCTCAAGGGTTCCGGGACTCTTATTTTATTTTCGTTCTTCATTCTATTCTGAAGATTTGGCGTTTTATATCGTGACGGATCTCAGATTGAACGTTGTTTAACGTTAAAATTAAAGTTAGGCAAACCCACCAACGTGCTTCCGCTGCGCTCGGAACCTACAAGTGGTATCAGAGGGAGTCATATCGTTGGTTATAATTATTTAGTTTTTTGTTGGTGATTTACGCATTTAATAATTTAGTTATTTCAATTCATGTTTAATCGTTCTGGAAATCTGAATATCGAGATCTGTTCCTCCTCTCTTGTTTCTCGTTCACCTCATAGAAACGGATTTTTCTTTTAATTTTGATTAAAATAAAATAGAGGAACTCATCCGGAGGAGCCAAATGTTTCTGGCTATATAACACCAGAATACACAGTGTGTATTCGGAAGTACACACTGTGTAGTCTAGGTTCAATGCATTGACTGATCCGCCAAATCAGGCCGTGTATTGGATTCTTTCTAAGAATTTAAGACACCGTGTGTTGACAAAAATAGGTGGCACACGGTTTCCGGAATACATGTCGTGTGGTCCAATGAACACGGCGTGTAGTCCCTTTAGGTTAGGGTTGGGTCGTGTACTCCGTACATAGCCTTCCCGGCTAGAAACCGTGTAACGCGGAAACTACACGGCGTGTGTCCCACTGTACACGCCGTGTACTCCGAAAATTTCCGAAGTACATTAACACGCCCTATCCCCGGGTGTGTAGTTCGGATAGACGGTGAAGAAAAAGTACACGCCGTGTAGTCGGAACTACACACCGTGTACTCACCCAAATTACGTAGATTTATTAAAATTTATTCTTATATTATACAAACCCTTGAGACGTGTACCATGGTGCAGGCATAAAGCTAAGGCACAACACGTGATAGGTGTTTTATATATATGTGTTTAATTTAACATCTGCGTAATAAATGGGAATTCACCGGGTTGCCTCCAAGGTACAAGTTGTGTACAAGGATAATTTTAAATGAATTTATTTGTTTAAAATTATGATCGATGAGAATCTCAAGGAAATTCAGAAAAGGGATTTAAGATAAAACTATTGATTAATTAAAGATAATTAATTGATTCGAGCGTGATTTATCTTAAACAAGAACGATTAAAGAATTGAATGCTAGTTTTATTTATGCGTAAATATTGTTGCATGTATGGATGATCATGAGCTAGACTGAGACCTTTGTATGTGAATGGTTTCTTTTAATTTATTTATTTAAATTAAATTTGTTGGCCTGCGAGCCATCTCCTCATTAATATGTAGGGCCTGCGCGCCCAAGGATTATTTTATGTAAAAACCCCTTTTTTCCCCTCACCTACGTGTGAGATAAATGCATATGTAATTGATGGAGCTCCCAAGCTAGTGGAGGCGGCTCAAGTCAGGAGCCAATATGAAACCAACCCAAGGAGATACAAAGGTGGACAGGCGGAAAGCTGTAAACACGAACCCGAAAGGTTCAAGGTGTTTCTCCTCTAGGTATTGGGTTAGTTTATCAACCACTAGATAAACTAACCAATAGAAAAGATCATTATCATACCATTTATTTTATTTCTGTCAGTTTCATGGTTTGTTTATTGTGGGTGTGTTGTCACGATCACACAATTAATGAATTAAACGAGCATGCAAGATGGAACTAAAATAAAATTGGCTTATACGTAAATATTATCTTAGACATGGTTAATCACTTAAGTATATCCCACTTAATATTAAAAAGCATGTAATCAAAGATAATAAAATGGCAATTTACGTATAAGGATAAAATCCCTCAAAATAAATATTAAGTCAGCATAGCCTTCCATAATCTTGGTTAGAATCGAACCATAGTTCAAAGTTCTTGACCAACCCTAGTTGGGGTGCTTTAAATTATTGGGGAATTATAATTCAAGGTTTTGGGTTGAATTGAATTGGTTCGCATCAAGGGTTGACTTCCACAGCAGGACTTGGTGTGACCAAGAGGCAAAGGTTGAGGAAATCCAAAAAGGATTTCAGGATTGGGGAGTCCACTCAGCGGATCAAGGAACTGCGAGTTAATGCAGTTGGCATTTGGAATGCCTACCTAAAACCCTTCAAGTTGCTTGACCAACCCTAGTTGGGGTAATGCAAAGGGCAATATGGATCCTTGCCACTAGAATATTCACGCAATATAATATTCCGAAGTCAATGGTGAGGGCTATTGGATTTTGATAAAATAGTGGGAGACTAATAAGTATTAATTTATTTATTTGTCTCAATTTTTATAATAAAGTACTAAACTTTTGCTCATCTTAAATTGTAGAAACGACAAGAAAATGACTTCAAACATATCATTGCGCACCATACTCGAAAAAAGAAAACCTTCTCACCGGCACCAATTTCCAAGAGTGGCAGAGGCGTTTACGCGTCGTCCTTTGCCACGAAAGGAAATTATATGTGCTGGAAGAGCCTATTCCAGTTGCGCCTGGGAAAGAGGCTAGTGATGAGGAATTATCTCTCTACATGAAAAACATTGATGATGCCACAGATGTCCAGTGTTTCATGCTATCGGCCATGTCTAATGAGCTCTTGAAGCAACATGAAAACATGTATGTGTATAGCATGATGTCTCACCTTAAAGATATCTACCAAGAGAAGGTGAGACATGAGAGGTATGAGATCTCTAATGCTTTGTTTACCACGAAGCTTGGAGAGTCTGCGCCAGCTGGGCCTCATGTGGTCAAGCTTATTGGCTACATTGAACGCTTGGACATCTTAGGGATTAAATTCCCAGATGATTTGCATACAGATCTCATCCTATCATCATTGCCTAAGACCTTCTCTAGCTTCATTTTCAATGATAACATGAGTGGCAATGAGAAGATTCTATCGGAGCTTCTGACCTTGATTCTCTAGGTAGATAAGGACATGGGGCGTGACAAACCCGCAGTCCTTATGGTGAACAAGAAAAGGAAGGACAAGGCAAAGGGGCCAAAGACTTATAAATGGTCTGAAGCCCCCGAGCACCGTCCCTCCAAGAAGGGGAAGATCCAGAGGCAGGGCAAAGAACGGGAAGCAGTGTGTTTTGTATGTGGCAAGCAGGGCCACTGGAAGAGGAACTGCACCCAGAAGCGTGGGGATGCTAAAGGTGTGTTTGTTATCGAGTGAAATATTTCTATTTGTACACATTAGGTATTAGATACAGCTTGTGGGGCTCACATCTCTATTCAAATGCAGGAACCAAGTAGATTTAGAAAGATCACCAGAGGAGAGGTGGATCTTCGAGCTGCCAATGGCGCAAGGCTGGCTGTGTTGGCTATTGGCGACTATCACCTCTCATTGCCAACTGGCATGATTTTAGTTTTACAAAACTGTTATTTTGTGCCTAGTGTTACCAAGAACATAATTTCTGTATCTTGTTTGGATATGGATGGATTTATTTTCAAGTTTGGAAATAAGGGTTGTCTTTTTATAAGAACAACGTATGTTATGGTATGGCACATTTGAATAATGGTTTGTATGTATTAAATTACGAAAAACAAGTGTTGGAAGTCGATAACGAAACAAACTCACATGACTCATACATCACCCAGTTATGGCATCACCGCCTTGGTCATGTGAACGAGAAGTGCTTGACAAAGATCTACCAGGATGGCTATTTAGACTCTACTGAGCTAAAACCACTTGATAGATGTCACGCTTGTTTACAAGGAAAAATGACCAAGACACCTTTTGGTGGACAAGGTGAAAAGGCCACAGAGCTTCTAGGATTGGTACACACAGATGTGTGTGGACCATTTCCAGTAGAATCTAGAGGTGGATATTCTTACTTTATTACTTTTACTGATGATTTGAGTAGATATGGCTATGTATACTTAATGAGGTATAAGTCAGAGTCCTTAGAGAAATTTAAGGAATTAAAGAATGAAGTAGAGAATCAACTTGGTAAGAAGATAAAGAAGCTTCGATCGGATCGAGGTGGAGAATATCTGAACCAAGAGTTCATCAATCTTCTACAGGAGTCTGGGATTCTATCTCAGCTCACTCCTCCTTATACACCACAGTGGAATGGTGTTAGTGAAAGGAGGAACCACACCTTTTTGGACATGGTGAGGTCGATGATGAGTCATGCGGATCTTCCATTTTCCTTTTGGGGATATGCATTACAAACTGCAGCATACACATTAAACCGAGTACCAACTAAGGCAGAAAATGGAATTCCATCCGAGTTATGGAATGGAAGGAAACCCACTTTGTCGCACACACGTGTATGGGGATGCGAGGTGTTTGTTAAGGCCTTCTAAGGCAACAAACTAGCACCCCAGGGCACGAAGTGTATCTTTATAGGATATCACAAGGAAACAAAAGGATATTACCTATATAAACCCCAAGACAAGAAAGTGAATATCGCCAGACAAGCCATCTTTCTTGAGAGGGAGCACATCCTCAAGAATGATAGTGGGAGAAATATTGACTTCGACGAAGTTGATGCTCAAGATACACAGGAGTTGGTACAGGAACAAGTTCCACAGGTCCCCGTGGAAGAGGTTCCAGAAACACAAGTACTGCGTAGGAGCTCAAGAGAGGTAAGGGAACCAGAGAGATTTGGTTTCCTAGTCACCGAGGATGGTGAATCATTATTGTTGGACAATGATGAACCTCTCTCCTACAAGGAAGCAGTAGAAAGCTCAGAAGCTACAATATGGCTAGAAGCTATGAATTCTGAGATGGATTCCATGTATCAGAACTAAGTTTGGGTTCTGGTCGATGATCCAGTTGATGTAAAGCCTGTTGGATGCAAATGGGTATTCAAAAGAAAGCTGGACATGGAAGGTCAAGTTAGCACCTATAAAGCAAGGCTAGTGGATAAAGGATTCAGACAGCGTCAAGGAATTGACTATGATGAAACCTTCTCGCCAGTTGCCATGTTTAAATCCATAAGAATCATACTTTACATAGCAGCTTACCATGACTACGAGATTTGGCAGATGGATGTCAAAACAGCATTCCTTAATAGGAACCTTCAGGAAGATGTCTATATGACACAACCAGAAGGGTTTGTGACACCAGGTGAAGCCAAACGGGTTTGCAAGTTGTAGAAATCCATTTATGGATTAAAGCAAGCATCCAGGTCATGGAATATTCGATTTGATGAAGCCATAAAGGAATTTGGTTTCATTAAGAACGAATGTGAGCCATGTGTTTATAAGCGGTTTAATGGGAATGCGGTCGTCATCCTAGTGGTATATGTTGATGAAAGATTGCTTATTGGAAACGACGTACCAGCCTTACAGTCAGTTAAGGACTGGTTGAACAAGTGTTTCTCCATGAAGGACTTAGGAGAAGCAGCCTACATTCTAGGGATCAAGATCATTATTGATAGATCCAAGAGGCTTCTTGGACTAAGTCAGGGTACATACATTGACCAGATACTAAAGAGATTTAGTATGGAAAAATCCAAGAGGGGATTGGTTCCAATGTCACATGGCTTACATCTTTCTAAGAAAATGTGTCCCCAGACACAACAGGAGAAATATAGGATGAGCAAGATCCCATACGCTTCGGCTATAGGATCCATCAAGTATTCCATGTTATGTACCAGGCTTGATGTTGCCTATGCACTGAGCATGGTAGGCAAATATCAAGCAGATCCAGGAGAACAGCATTGGACTGCTGTTAAGACTATCCTTAAGTATCTAAGAAGAACTAAGGATATGTTCCTGGTGTATGGAGGAGAAGAGGAGCTTGTCATCAGAGGGTATGCTGATGATGGTTTTCAAACAGATCAGAATGATCTGAAGTCGCAATCTGGATATGTTTTCTATCTCAATGGAGGAGCTGTGAGCTGGAAGAGTTCAAAGTATCCAGTTGTCGCCGATTCTACAGTAGAGTTCGAGTATATAGCGGCTTCTGATGCAGCCAAAGAATCCATTTGGATTCAGAACTTTGTCCAGGAGCTTGATGTGGTGCCTAGCAGTAAAGATCCCATTACATTGTATTGTGATAATACTGCAGCGGTGGCTCTTTCAAAATAACCAAGGTCACATCAACGGACAAAGCACATACTCCGAAAGTATCACCTCTTGAAGTATTTCTATCAAAGGGGTGAAGTTGCAGTGAGCAGAGTGTCCACGGAAGAGAACGTGGCGGACCCCATGACTAAAGGCCTATCTCAGCAGAAGCATGAATATCATGTGAGAGCTAGCGGGTTAAAGGTTGTTAGCAGTTGGCTCTAGTCCAAGTGGGAGTCTGTTGGAGTTGGTGGTCTAGAACCAACTACTTTGTACCTTATTCATTAAATAAAAGCCTTATCACATCTTGATTGTTCTTCTGTGTGACATGTCATGTGATAATGTCCTAAGGACATATGTTGCATTAAAGGGTCGTAGCGGATCCCTACTATGATGAGAACCCGAAAGTGCCATAACACTGTTCTTGAATGTATGTTCTATGGCCGGATGATATTATTTGAGGTACACAAATAATACAGGTCATTAGGGGTGATGACTCATAAAATTTTGAGGCACCTTCTCATGGTGTGCGCCCTTGGTAATATCTAGTAGGATATTATGAGAACGAGACCCGCCAGTAGGAAATCCACATTTCATAGTGTCATTGGATGTTCCTATCTACGGACGTGTGTATTGATCCTTAGACTTTAAGATTATTATTAATGGGTATTACAACTCGCACACTTAGATGTATTGACGAAAACTGTGACGACACACTTTTTACAGCGAGGTAGGATACGTTGGGTGCGTCACGAGTAATACCACATTAATAGATAATGCGAGAAAGGATTTGTCCCTTCCGTTCCATAACGGAAGTAGATATCTCAAGCCCTTTGATGGAATTGATATAGCCTAAATAAATCCATGGCCATGGTAAGGTATGGGCAAGTTCAATTCTGGGAAGTCAAAGAAAGAATAATCAAGCACATGGGTTGATGGCACTAGCATGCAACCCGCTTGATTGGAGATATCGAGACAAAGGGATTATATTACACGGTAAGCGTTCGTAGGAGGTGACACATCATTGCGGCGTTAACTTCTTTCTCTATGGGTGCCTTGGCGTGTTGCTAGACGCTAACCTTGGACTTTAGGCAGGCTCAGCCTAATGCCACTGAGAAAGAGGCCTAGAGGGCCACACACTAAGTGTGTCCATGTATCTCAGTTAAATATTAATTTAACAAGTTAAATAAATATTATTCCCGACTGTGGTTTAATAATTATTTAAGGATGTCTAATCGCATTTATTTTGACACTAGTTATTCGAGAGAATATACTGTGGATAAAATAATATATTTATTATCGAGTAATGTAGTTACATTTATTTAATAAATAAATAGTCATTACTCAAGGTCTAATAAATGTGGTGGAGAAAAATGGAAAATAAAAGTACATGCCATGTATATTAAATATACACGTTGTGTAGTTTTATGGAAAACAAGTACACGCCATGTATTAATTATTACACGCCGTGTAGTTTTTCCAATTGGGATTTTGAGGATTTAATATTGTTTTATTAAATTATATTTATTATAATCAGCATGGGCGCATGTCAAGGAATTAATAATTCGACATGGGGGTTTTCAATAAGAGTTAATGAAATAAATAAAACGCGTAACGCGTTTATTTATTGTCATAACTCTATTAACCTCAAACCTGATTATAAATATCCTCGCAACCCTAACATTTTTTTAGAGCCATTGTTGTGCACAACGGATTTGGAAATACTCTCAAGCCAAGAGAGAATTCCCTTTCCACCAAGAACGCCCTCAAGTTACGAGAGCAAGATCCTCCACCGGATCAAGGTGGTCGAAGGCGGACATCGTAAGAGAAGGTTCTTCCGTGCTAGAACCCGGAGATCTCTTCGGCGACATCCGGATATACATGACACACGTGTGGATCACCGCTAGAGGAATCCTACACTTGGATTCTACGACGCAACGACGGATCACCGAATCGTGACCGGACACATCAACGAAGAAAGAATTCCAACGAGGTAATTCTTATGCATTAATTAAATTAATTATAATCAACATATGATGATCCTCCTCAAGGGTTCTGGTACTCTTCTTTTCTTTTCATTCTTCGTTCTATTCCGAAGATTCGGTGTTTTATATCGTGACGGATCTCAGATTGAACGTTGTTTAACATTAAAATTAAAGTTGGGCAAACCCACCAACGCGCTTCCGCTGCGCCCGGAACCTACAATATCCTTTCATTTCCTTGGGATATCCTATGAAGATACACTTCGTGCCCCTGGGTGCTAATTTGTTTCCTGAGAAGGCCTTAACAAACGCCTCTCATCCCCATACATGTGTATGCGACAAAATGGGTTTCTTTCCACTCCATAACTTGGAGGGAATTCCATTTGCTGCCTTAGTTGGTACTCGGTTTAATGTTTATGCTGCAGTTTGTAATGCATATCCCCAAAAGGATAATGGAAGATCCACATGACTAATCATCGACCTCACCATGTCCAACAAGGTGCGGTTCCTCCTTTCACTAACACCGTTCCACTGTGGTGTATAAGGAAGAGTGAGCAGAGATAGAATCCCAGACTCCCATAGAAGATCGATGAACTCTTGGTTTAGATATTCTCCACCTCGATCTGATCGAAGTTTCTTTATCTTCTTACCAAGATGATTCTCTACTTCATTCTTGAATTCCTTAAATTTCTCTAAGGCTTCTGATTTATACCTCATTAAGTAGACAAATCTGTATCTAGTCAAATCATCAGTAAAAGTAATGAAGTAAGAATATCCACCTCTAGATTATACTGTAAATGGTCCACATAAATCCGTGTGTACCAATCCTAGAAGCTCTATGGACCTTTCACCCTGTCCACCAAAAGGAGGCTTAGTCATTTTACCTTGTAAACAAGTGTGACATCTATCAAGTGGTTTTAGCTCAGTAGAGTCTAAATAGCCATCTTGACAGAGCTTTGTCAAGCGCTTCTCATTTACATGACCAAGGCGGTGATGCCACAACTGGGTGATGTATGAGTCATGTGAGTTTGTTTCATTATCAATTGCCAACACTTGGTTTTCGTAATTTAATACATACAAATCATTATTCAAATGTGCCTAACATACGTTGTTCTTATAAAAGAGACAACCCTTATTTCCAAAGTTGAAAACAAATCCATACATATCCAAACAAGATACAGAAATTATGTTCTTGGTAATACTAGGCACAAAATAACAGTTTTGTAAAACCAAAATCATGCCAGTTGGCAATGAGAGGTGATAGTCCCCAATAGCCAACGCAGCCAGCCTTGTGTCATTGGCAGCTCGAAGATCCACCTCTCCTCTGGCGATCTTTCTAAATCTACTTGGTTCCTGCATTTGAATACAGATGTGATGTAACGCCCCAACCCCATTTACCCAGAGTCGGTGCATTATTACATAACATTGGCATGATCACAAGAAAGATCAAGTCTCGAAAGACCGATTAGTTTAGTAGCCTTGGAAACACTAGATATATTCATAAAGTTTTACATTACATAATAAAAAAACATCTTGTCTTCATATCCCCTCATACTATCCCTACATGTCATTTATAAATTACTTCTTCATAATCCTGGGAAAAATAAAACATTGAAAGGGGTGAGCTCAGATGCTCAGTAAGGATAACATTATAGCAGAATCTCTCATAGATAAGCATAAACACTTAAGGAAATTTATAACTAAAACAAAAGACTTTTAAACTTGAACATCAGCATAATATGGAAAAGATAAAATGAAATAATGCCATTTACTTATTCACATGGATATTCTACTAGTCGAATAATCACATGAAATATCAATAACCACTTTCATAATGATGGAATGCATAATTCCAGACTATCATAACCACATAGCCAAGGCCTCGTGCCAAGACTATAAATAAGATTTTCCAAGGCCTTGTGCCAAGACACTATTTTGTCTCATGAGAACTACCGATGCATCGAGGATCTATATAGGGCTCCACCCATCACTTATTAAGTCCTATGCATTCCTCATATGAACAGGTTTAAACATAACATAAACATTCGTATTAAAACTAGCATATGAAATGTCAATACTTTAACCAAAAACCATGAATGGTATAAAAATAGCACATCCACAGTCAAACATAACTCATTCGATACAATATGGAAGATTGTATTGTATAACATTAACCTCAATCAAGAATAATGAAGGATATTTACATAGATGAAAATAATCATCAAAACTATTTGATAGAAATATCCCCCTTTTTCTTGAAATCATTTAAAAGTCACACTATTTGTCAAGAAGCCATTTAAAAATAGATTTTTGAATCAAAGTGTCCCATACCACTTTGAAACTTTTAAAAGGAGTTTTAATTTGAAAACATTAATGTCCATATAAATAGATCCTTAAAACAATTTTTAAAACATGGACATTAATGAGCAAGATTTAGAAGAATAAGTCTTTAAAACATTTAAAAATGGTATTTTAGTTAGAGTTTCTAACCAAAAGAGAGACAATTGAATACAAATAATTGAGGTAATCAAAACATTTTAATATCATGAGAATAAAGGAATTCATGATATACTATGTCAAAGTACATTATATACACCACATAAAAGTGATTTGGTGTATAACAACAAAGAAGTCTCAATGGAATGTAAATTGAGATGAAATCTATCATAAAGGCCGTATCCTTAGATTAAGGATAAATCAACGACATAGTTATGTGTAACAAATATAAATACACTAAATATGATTGGATATTTAGTGTAAAACAATCAAAGGACATTCACACATAATCTTGTAAAAACAACACCAATGAATTGGATGTTTAACTCAACAAATGGAGAATGAGTTAAAATTACTCTTATCAAATTCATATCGATGACTTGAGAAATTATCAATGGAGTGATTATATGTATCAATAGTATATCCACAGGAAGGGGAGTGGAAATTATGACATAATCAAATGAATAGTGATTCCACACATAATCTTGGAGTAATATAATCAATGAAATATGCGTAAAGCCAAATGAGTGGAAATTGAAATTTCAAATTCCCTTATCGATTAGGTAACTTACGAAACATACACCCATGAAAGAAGGATCATACCATGATGATGTAAATATAAATAAATTAAATTATATTACACAATGAATACAATCATGGGCAGTACACACACCACATGCAATAAATAAGTGGTGAGCAATGGAATTCTCACGGATTTAAAAGTGAGATAAGAAACCCCTTACCACGTTGTAATCAACTGAGTCGTATGACCAAAAGTTAATAACCACCAAATGATTTACAGAATAAAATGAATATAAAAAGAATCATGATAATATATATCAAATGGAATTACACAATACACCACTTTCAATAATTTAGTGGCGAACAATGGAATCTCAAAGAATTGAAAGTGAGATAAGAAAATCCCTTACTTTGTACTTTTTACTTGGTCGACGGTAGGTTAACCTCCTGTATAATGGTGAAATAATTGTTATTAAATTATTCAATAATAATATACATTAATATGATATCATATATGATCTTTTAATATTTCTTTGTTAATAATATCTTAGAATTATCGTTGTTTCAGGTGTTAACTTACTCGTTTTCTTTTATATGTTTTGTTACGTAAGCCGTGGTTTTCATGGATAGGTTGTATCTTATTCATATACAGAATTATATCAAGTCCTTTAACATTATTTTTAAATCATCAAATGATAATTATACTTGAATGGATATGATAGAGAATGGATCTCATCGCGTTCGTGGAGACGGTAGTCCGTACGTACGCATGAGCGACAATATCATTCTTTTGATATTAAAATAATATATAATTGGATGGTATATCATATATACAGAATAATTATCATGTTATATTTATTATTTACATTAATTACACATCATTATTATACCCATACAAATAATAATTTATTGAATAACAATTACACCACGACGTGGAGACGGTAAGCCGTACGTACGCACGTATGGTGACATGTTATTCAAAGGGTGGATAGAATACTGAATATGGTTGTACCATATTTATAATAATATTACAGTATATAGGAGATACTGGATTCATTATTTTAGAATAGAAATAACAGAGAAAGAATAATTGGAAGAAGAAAGGAACTTGAAAAAGGGTGGTGAAATCATTACCTCTTCTTCGGGTTCTTCCTTTTGATTTGATCAAAAGGGCTGCTTAGGTTGGATTTATGATCAAGCTAAGGCCTATAGGTTGTAGTGAGGGAATTTGAGAGAGTATTTGGTCAGGGGTTGGACGAACCAAAAGTGTTTGAAGGTGTGAAGTAATGATAAGGGGGAGTGCCCTTTTATAAGAGGGGTGAGGGGCACCTTTGGAAAAGCTAGAAATATTATTTTATAATAAATTCATATTCTGTTTTTAATGGCTCCAAAGTGTATTATTTAAATTTTAAGGTGGTTATGGGTCGAAAAACACTCAACCAATATAATTTATATAGGTTTGGGTCACTATATTAACCTTATCTTTAAGTATTAACTCTTAGTTAATTAGTTTCACTTTTAAAATGTCTCTTTGTATTTTTATATTATATGGTTAATAAACTTACTATATACATCCAAGAGACCCCCAAGTGGTCCATTAATGATACACCTATCATAATATAAGTCTCTTTGCCGAACCTTATATTTTTAGAACTTTAATATCAATTAATAATATTATATTTGTTTAAAAAACTCTTTATGTCAATTTTGACACTATTCAATAATTGATTTTTGTAAAAGTCATAACAGAATTATTACTTAGAAAAAAGTTAATTAAATAAATCCTAACATGTCATATTAACCTGTAAAATTATTTTAATTAATAAAAAGTCTCAAATTATATTTATTTGGGTATTTATAATATCAATTATTCTAATTTTTCACTATTATGGTAATTACTGCATCACCATTGTGTCATGAATAAATTAAACTATTTAACATTTAAAAATTATAAATAAACTCTCATTATGTAGGAAATCGTTTTAGCTTTCTAATAAATATTTATAGTCTAAATTCCAACATATATAACCCTATGTAACAATTGTTTTTCTAAAAGATATATGCTTGTGTCATTTTTGTCTTCATTTTAACTTAATTAAAATAAAGTGTCCCTATCACTTACAAGCGGATCCATGGGGTCCCAAAATCGACCCAAAGATGACCATGGTTGGACATGTATCAACCAATAGGGTTAAGACACGTTTTAGGGTAATTTAGTGTTATTATAATATTATTTTTTAACCCTTATTTACCGGATTTACCCTTTAACCATGGTAAATAAAATATTTACCGAAGTAATTATTCAAAATGTCTAAAAATAAAAGTTACCTATTTACACAATTTGAACATCCTGATTCCAAATATGGAATCCATTTTTCCAAATTCAAAACACAGAAGTGGCAGAAATTAATTTAAAATTAATTCCCATTGTTAAAACAAAAAACGTGTTTTTAAGAGATAATAACTATCAAAAGATTGGCACTTGTTTATGTCTGGTTTAATTGTGAAATTATGTCCAATGAAAAACATTGAATTAAATGGTAAAAATACATTATAAATATACTTTAAAAACACTCAAATTCATAATTTATCAATATAAATTATTTCGATTAAAAAAGTTGTTTTTAATTAAAATTTAGTAATTTTCACTATTCATCAAAATATGAAAGTTATCCGAAAAGTAGCAAAATTTCACCCTAGGCTAATTTCGATATTTTGAATCCAAAAATGAAGTCCATTTTGAGAGATAGAATTTATAAAATTTCAAAAAGTAGGTATTACTATTCATAACGGCTAGTTTGATTGGTTGTGGTGTGTTAGAATCTTGAAGTTGCGTACAATGCACGTCATTGCATTATTCAAAGGGAAACATACCGTGGAAGCTTGGGGTGTTACATTCTCCCCTCCTTCAATAAATTGCGTCCTCACAATTTTTTTTAAAAATTGGGCTTGAGAATATAATGGAAAGTCCCACATCGGAAAAAGAGTCAATAAAACTATCACTTTAAAAGAAAGGAAGATAGGTATAAAGGTCACCCAAGATAACCCATACTAGGATTCCATATAGGAAAACATGGATATGGACGATAAACTAAGTGTTAAGTTCTGATGGAGAGGGATAGAAAACATGATCAGGAGAAAGTTAACAATAAGAAAATCACAAACTTGTGTTGGGACAAACGGTCCTTAGTCTCCCAGTAGGAAAAGTAAACGGACAACATTTTTTTGTTTTAAGTTACATTACATAAGGATGAGGAATTAATTTATGATATTGACTAAGAAAATAAAGAGATATACTTACTTTTTAAGTAGATTTTCGTTATTTAATAACTTTTTACCACTAACTCATTTTTTTGAACAATGAGTATTCAAGAAGACTTGGTTACAATGAAAGAGCTAGAATAAACTTCTATTGAAAAACATGATCCATCTAGGATAAAATATATATTTACATTGTCTTTAGAGGTTAATCAAAACCAAAATGGTTAGTATAATATCTTATGAACCCCCCCCCCCAAACGGATATTCCATTAGAGAAAAAAAAACTAATCTTAATTTCTAAAATTAAACCATCAATACCGCAAAGTTAAATAAATACCATTCAATAATCAATTGTCCTTAAAATCCTTCAATATAATCCAAACTAATATTGAAACTCAAAACTTATAAGAATGTAGTCTTCCACGTTAAATTGTATCTCCAAATGACATTAATTACTCTTAAAGTCACATACTTAAAAGTAATTAACCTTATCACATATTCTCTATTATAGGTTAATCATTTCCATAAATAACCCAAATCACTAAAAACGTAGATAAAAATCCACCATTACTCCACAAATGAAACCCCATAGTATTCTATTTTCCTTGGGCTTATAGTGTTCCCAACAAATCGAACATCTTCCAAAATAACATTTATCACTGAATCACCAAATCATTTTCCTATACCAAGGGTATTCATTTGATAAGACATAAGAACCAAAATCAACTTATTATTGATCAATAAAATCATTTAACTAAAAATAATTAGTCACACTATCCAGGGACTTCACGTAGTCCAGTGGTAGGTAATAAATCCCAATCGCATTTTGGTTGTGGGTTCGATTCCTACAGCTTTTTCCGACGCGACGGGTTGCCACACGGTCTGTGTGTTGTCCTTTTTCAAAAACTATGTTTTATAACATTACCAAAATGAGATAAATTCATCAAAATAACCATAACATAATTTAACCACAAATATTATCTCATACCTTGCATTTTCATCCCAAATTATAATAACTTATAATTGCCTCAATCCAAATGATCATATAAAACCAAATGGTTATTTATAACTATATCCACAAGAGAAAAGATAATTCTTCCTCAAATATCATTATCACATGGAAAATTGCAGGGTTAAAAATACAAGAGAAAATTATTCCAAGGTAAACCCATCAACAAGGAGCACTAATACATTTTAAACATTTCTCTAACCATTTATTTCCACATAGCTTCTTCTTTGACGAAGAAAATATCCTATAGAATAGGTCATTCACTCGGGTAATGGCCAGGTCCCCTACATTTACGGAAAATGACTGTAAATGGACTCTTGGGACCATTTTTATCTTCTTCCATAGTACTCTTCATTTTTCTTCGGCAATTCTTCATTTTATGTCCTTCCTTCCCACACATAAATCATTTCTTGGTCCCATTGAGACACTTTCCCGGGTGTCTCCTTCCACATTTCCTGCATGATGGAAATTGAGGATTTTTTTCTCCATGGTCTCCACTACTGGAGCTCTTATCATTCATCACCTTTCTCTTCTTTGTTGAGTCCGAGAATTGGTTAATATATATATTGTTGATCATATTTTTGGAAAATTGATTTGGCATAAAGACGATATCTTTTATGCCTATCAACATTCCATTTTGTTGCTCATTGCCACCATCGTTCCCACCTTGTACATCATTCTCAAAGTCACTATGACTTCCTTGGAATCCATCCATTGACTAAAACCAGAAAGCATTGTGTGAGTAACAGTAGTCATAAAATCATTTAGAGATTAACATGTCACCATATTCTCAATTTGAAACACATTTGGATTAACCAAGGTCATTTACTCTCATCTTATATATATAATACTTCAAATCGGTGTGTAAAGAAAATGTAAATTATCCTAAGCATATCCCCCAGGAGTGTCGTAACCAAGAGTGCATCAAGGACTGTTGTCGTGCACCAGTTCCCGTTCGAGTCTAGCTCAAAGCGGTGTTTTCAGGTTTTACCCCTAGGTAAATTTGTGCCAGATCCGCCTCTACCTGCTCGTATCCAGACAGGGATGTATTGCTCGGAAAACTCACAAAATGACTACAATACCAAAATTCTAGGAAGTTATTCTATACTAATCCTCAAAGTTCATCTTAGGTCTACGTGCTCTAATCAAAGTTTATCTAAATCTAGCTTCCGAGGTTTGTACTAAACTTCCTCTGATACCAACTCTAATGCCCCGACCCCAGTTACCCAGAGTCAGTGCATTATTACATAACATTGGCATGATCACAAGAAATATCAAGTCTCGAAAGATCAATTAGTTTATTATCCTTGCAAACACTAGATATATTCATAAAGTTTTACATTACATCATTAAAAAACATCTTGTCTTCATATCCCCTCATACTATCCCTGCAGGTCATTCATAAATTACTTCTTCATAATCCTGGGAAAAATAAAACATTGAAAGGGGTGAGCTTAGATGCTCAGTAAAGATAACATTATAGCAGAAGCTTTCATAGATAACCATAAACACTTAAGGCAATTTATAACTAAAACAAAAGCCTTTTAAACTTGAACTTCAGCATAATATGGAAAAGATAAAATGAAATAATGCCATTTACTTATTCACATGGATATTCTACTAGTCGAACAATCACATGAAATATCAATAACCACTTTCATAATGATGGAATGCATAATTCTAGACTATCATAACCACATAGCCAAGGCCTCGTGCCAAGACTACAAATAAGATTTTGCCAAGTCCTTGTGCCAAGACACTAGTTTGTCTCATGAGACCTACTGATGCATCGAGAAGCTATAGAGGGCTCCACCCATCACTTATTAAGTCTAATGCATTCCTCATATGAACAGGTTTAAAAATAACATAAACATTCGTATTAAAACTAGCATACGAAATGTCAATACTTTAACCACAAACCATGAATGGTATAAAAATAGCACATCCACAGTCAAACATAAAAAATTCAATACAATATGGAAGATTGTATTGTATCACATTAACCTCAATCAATAATAATGAAGGATATTGACATGGATGAAAATAATCATCAAAACTATTTGATAGAAATATCCCCCTTTTTCTTGAAATCATTTAAAAGTCACACTATTTGTCAAGAAGCCATTTAAAAATAGATTTTTGAATCAAAGTGTCCCATACCACTTTGAAACTTTTAAAAGGAGTTTTAATTTTCAAAATTTAATGTCCATATAAATAAATCCTTAAAACAATTTTTAAAACATGGACATTAATGAGCAAGATTTAGAAGAATAAGTCTTTAAAACATTTAAAAATGGTATTTTAGTTTGAGTTTCTAACCAAAAGAGAGACACTTGAATACAAATAATTGAGGTAATCAAAACATTTTAATATCATGAGAATAAAGGAATTCATGATATACTATGTCAAGGTACATTACATACACCACATAAAAGTGATTTGGTGTATAACAACCAAGAAGTCTCAATGGAATGTAAATTGAGATGAAATCTCTCATAAATGCCGTATCCTTAGATTAAGGATAAATCAACGACATAGTTATGTGTGACAAATATAAATATACTAAATATTATTGGATATTTAGTGTAAAACAATCAAAGGACATTCACACATAATCTTGTAAAAACAACACCAATGAATTGGATGTTTAACTCAACAAATGGAGAATGAGTTAAAATTACTCTTATCAAATTCATATCGATGACTTGAGAAATTATCAATGGAGTGATTATGTGTATCAATAGTATATCCACAGGAAGGGGAGTGGAAATTATGACATAATCAAATGAATAGTGATTCCACACATAATCTTGGAGTAATATAATCAATGAAATATGCGTAAAGCCAAATGAGTGGAAATTGAAATTTCAAATTCCCTTATCGATTAGGTAACTTACGAAACATACAACCATGAAAGAAGGATCATACCATGATGATGTAAATATCCATAAATTAAATTATATTACACAATGAATACAATCATGGGCAGTACACACACCACATGCAATAAATAAGTGGTGAACAATGGAATTCTCACGGATTTAAAAGTGAGATAAGAAACCCCTTTCCACGTTGTAATCAACTGAGTCGTATGACCAAAAGTTAATAACCACCAAATTATTTATAGAATAACATGAATTTAACGAGAATAATGATAATATATATCAAATGGAAGTACACAATACACCACTTTCAATAATTTAGTGGCGAACAATGGAATCTCAAGGAATTGAAAGTGAGATAAGAAAATCCCTTACTTTGTACTTTTTACTTGGTCGACGGTAGGTTAACCTCATGTATAATGGTGAAATAATTGTTATTAAATTATTAAATAATCATATACGTTAATATGATATCATATATGATCTTTTAACATTTATTTGTTAATAATATCTTAGAATTATCGTCGTTTCAGGTGTTAACTTACTCGTTTTCTTTTATATGTTTTGTTACGTAAGCCGTGGTTTTCATGGATAGGTTGTGTCTTATTCATATACAGAATGATATCAAGTCCTTTGACATTATTTTTAAATCATCAAATGATAATTATACTTGAATGGATACGATAGAGAATGAATCTCATCGCGTTCGTGGAGACGGTAGTCCGTACGTACGCACGAGTGACAATATAATTCTTTTGATATTAAAATAATATATAATTGGATGGTATATCATATATACAGAATAATTATCATGTTATATTTATTATTTACATGAATTACACATAATTATTATACCCATCCAAATAATAATTTATTGAATAACAATTACACCACGACGTGGAGACGGTAAGTCGTACGTACGCACGTATGGTGACATGTTATTCAAAGGGTGGATAGAATACTGAATATGGTTGTACCATATTTATAATAATATTACAGTATATATTAGATACTGGATTCATTATTTTAGAATAGAAATAACAAAGAAAGAAGAATTGGAAGAAGAAAGGAACTTGAAAAAGGGTGGTGAAATCATTACCTCTTCTTCGGGTTCTTCCTTTTGATTTGATCAAAAGGGCTGCTTAGGTTGGATTTATGATCAAACTAAGGCCTCTAGGTTGTAGTGAGGGAAGTTGAGAGAGTATTTGGGTAGGGTTTGGCCGAACCAAAAGGCTTTGAAGGTGTGAAGTAATGAGAAGGGGGAGTGACCTTTTATAAGAGGGGTGAGGGGAACCTTTGGAAAAGCTAGAAATATTATTTTATAATAAATTTATATTCTATTTCTAATGGCTCCAAAGTGGATTATTTAAATTTTAAGGTGGGGATGGGTCGAAAACCACACAATCAATAGAATTTAGATAGGTTTGGGTCACTATATTAACCTTATCTTTAAGTATTAACTCTTAGTTAATTAGTTTCACTTTTACAATGTCTCTTTGTATTTTTATATTATATGGTTAATAAACTTACTATATACATCCAATCGACCCCCAAGTGGTCCATTAATGATGAACCTATCATGATATAAGTCTCTTTGCCGAACCTTAGATTTTTATAACTTTAATATCAATTAATAATATAATATTTGTTTTAAAAACTCTTTTATTTCAATTTTGACACTATTCAATAATTGATTTTTTTAAAACTCATAACAGAATTATTATTTCGAAAAAAGTTAATTAAATCAATCCTAAAATGTCATATTAACCTAGAAAATTATTTTAATTAATAAAAAGTCTCAAATTATATTTATTTGGGTATTTATAATATCAATTATTCTAATTTTTCACTATTATGGTAATTACTGCATCACCATTGTGTCATGAATAAATTAAATTATTTAATGTCTAAAAATTATAAATAAACTATCATTATGTATGAAATCGTTTTATATTTCTAATAAATATTTATAGTCTAAATTCCAACATATATAACCCTATGTAACAATTGTTTTGCTAAAAGATATATGCTTGTGTCATTTTTGTCTTCATTTTAACTTAATTAAAATAAAGTGTCCCTATCACTTACAAGTGGATCCATGGGGTCCCAAAATCGACCCAAAGATGACCATGGTCGTCCATGTATCAACCAATAGGGTTAAGACATGTTTTAGGGTAATTTAGTGTTATTATAATATTATTTTTTAACCCTTATTTACCGGATTTACCCTTTAACCATGGTAAATAAAATATTTACCGAAGTAATTATTCAAAATGTCTAAAAATAAAATTTACCTATTTAAACAATTTGAACATCCTGATTCAAAATATGGAATCCATTTTTTCAAATTCAAAACTCAGTAGTGGCAGAAATTAATTTAAAATTAATTCTCGTTGTTAAAACAAAAGGCGTGTTTTTAAGAGATAATAACTATCAAAAGATTGGCACTTGTTTATGTCTGGTTTAATTGTGAAATTATGTCCAATGAAAAACATTGAATTAAATGGTAAAAATATATTCTAAATATACTTTAAAAACACTCAAATTCATAATTTATCAATATAAATTATTTCGATTAAAAAAGTTGTTTTTAATTAAAATTTAGTAATTTTCACTATTCATCAAAATATGAAAGTTATCCGAAAAATACCAAAATTTCACCCTAGGCTAATTTCGATATTATGAATCCAAAAATGAAGTCCATTTTGAGATATAGAATTTATAAAATTTCAAAAATTAGGTATTACTATTCATAACGGCTAGTTTGATTGGTTGTGGTGTGTTAGAATCTCGAAGTTGCGTACAATGAATGTCATTGCATTATTCAAAGGGAAACATTCCGTGGAAGATTGGGGTGTTACATTCTCTCCTACTTCATTAAATTGCGTACTTGAAATTTTTTTTAAAAATTGGTCTTGAGAATATAATGGAAAGTCCCACATCGGAAAAAGAGTCAATAAAACTATCACTTTAAAAGAAAGGAAGAGAGGTATAAAGGTCACCCAAGATAACACATACTAGGATTCAATGTAGGAAAACATGGATATGGAAGATAAACTAAGTGTTCAGTTCTGATGGAGAGGGATAGAAAACATGATCAGGAGAAATTTAACAATAAGAAAATCACAAACTTGTGTTGGGACAAACGGTCCTTAGTCTCCCAGCAGGAAAAGTAAACGGACAACATTTTTTTTGTTTTAAGTTACATTACATAAGGACAAGGAATTCATTTATGATATTGACTAAGAACATAAAGAGATATACTTACTTTTTAAGTAGAGTTTCATTATTTAATAACTTTTTACCACTAACTCATTTTTTTGAACAATGAGTATTCAAGAAAACTTGGTCACAATGAAAGAGCTAGAATAAACTTCTATAGAAAAACATGATCCATGTAGGATAAACTATATATTTACATTGTCTTTAGAGATTAATCAAAACCAAAATGGTTAGTATAATATCTTATGACCCCCCCCCAAACGGATATTCCATTAGAGAAAAAAAACTAATCTTAATTTCTAAAATTAAACCATCAATACCCCAAAGTTAAATAAATACCATTGAATAATAAATTGTCCTTAAAATCCTTCAATATAATCCAAACTAATATTGAAACTCAAAACTTATAAGAATGTATTATTCCACATTAAATTGTATCTCCAAATGAAATTAATTACTCTTAAAGTCACATACTTAAAAGTAATTAACCTCATCACATATTCTCTATTATAGGTTAATCATTTCCATAAATAACCCAAATCACTAAAAACATAGATAAAAATCCACCATTAATCCAAAAATGAAACCCCATAGTATTCTATTTTCCTTGGGCATATAGTGTTCCCAACAAAGCGAACATCTTCCAAAATAACATTTATCACTTAATCACCAAATCATTTTCCTATACCAAGGGTATTCATTTGATAAGACATAAGAACCCAAATCAACTTATTATTTATCAATAAAATCATTTAACTAAAAATAATTAGTCACACTATCCAGGGACTTCACGTAGTCCAGTGGTAGTCAATAAATCCCAATCTCACTTTGGTTGTGGGTTCGATTCCCATAGCTTTGTCTGACGCGACGGGTTGTCACACGGTCTGTGTGTTGTCCTTTTTCAAAAACTATGTTTTATAACATTACCAAAATGAGATAAATTCCTCAAAATAACCATAACATAATTTAACCACAAATCTTATCTCATACCTTGCATTTTCATCCCAAATTATAATAACTTATAATTGCCTCAATCCCAATGATCATATAAAACCAAATGGTTATTTATAACTATATCCACAAGAGAAAAGATAATTCTTCCTCAAATATCATTCTCACATGGAAAACTGCAGGGTTAAAAATACAAGAGAAAATTATTCCAAGGTAAACCCATCAACAAGGAGAACTAATACTTTTTAAACATTTCTCCAGCCATTTATTTCCACATAGCTTCTTTTTTGACCAAGAAAATATCCTATAGAATAGTTCATTCACTCGGGTAGTGGTCAGGTCCCCTACATTTATGGAAAATGACTATAAATGGACTCTTGGGACCATTTTTATCTTCTTCCATAGTACTCTTCATTTTTCTTCGGCAATTCTTCATTTTATGTCCTTCCTTCCCACACATAAAGCATTTATTGATCCCATTGAGACACTTTCCCGGGTGTCTCCTTCCACATTTCCTGCATGATGTAAATTGAGGATTTCTTTCTCCATGGTCTCCACTACTGGAGCTCTTATCATTCATCACCTTTCTCTTCTTTGTTGAGTCCGGGAATTGGTTAATATATATATATTGTTGATCATATTTTTGGAAAATTTATTTGGCATAAAGACGATATCTTTTACGCCTATCAACATTCCATTTTGTTGCTCATTGCCACCAGCGTTCCCACCTTGTACATCATTCTCAATGTCACTATGACTTCCTTGGAATCTAGTCATTGACTAAAACTAGAAATCATTATGTGAGTAACAGTAGTCATAAAATCATTTAGAGATTAACATGTCACCATATTCTCAATTTGAAACACATTAGGATTAACCAAGGTCATTTACTCTCATCTTATACATATAATACTTCAAATAGGTTTGTAAGAAAAATGTAAATTATCCTAAGCATATCCCTCGGGAGTGTCGTAACCAAGAGTGCATCAAGGCCCGTTGTCGTGCACCAGTTCCTGTTTGAGTCTAGCTCAAAGCGATGTTTTCAGTTTTTACCCCTAGGTACATCTGTGCCAGAGTCGCCTCTACCTGCTCGTATCTAGATAGGGATGTATTGCTCGGAAAACTCACAAAATCTCTACAATGCCAAAATTCTAGGAAGTTCTTCTATACTAATCCTCAAAGTTCATCTTAGGTCTACATGCTCTAATTAGAGTTTATCTAAATCTAGCTTCCAAGGTTTGTACTAAACTTCCTATGATACCAACTGTAACGTCTCGACCCCAGTTACCCAGAGTCGGTGCATTATTACATAACATTGGCATGATCACAAGAAAGATCAAGTCTTGAAAGACTGATTAGTTTAGTAGCCTTGGAAACACTAGATATATTCATAAAGTTTTACATTATATCATAAAAAAACATCTTGTCTTCATATCCCCTCATACTATCCCTGGAGGTCATTCATAAATTACTTCTTCATAATCCTGGGAAAAATAAAACATTTAAAGGGGTGAGATCAGATGCTCAGTAAGTATAACATTATAGCAGAAGCTTTCATAGATAAGCATAAACACTTAAGGCAAATTATAACTAAAACAAAAGCCTTTTAAACTTGAACTTCAGCATAATATGGCAAAGATAAAATGAAATAATTACATTTACTTATTCACATGGATATTCTACTAGTCGAACAATTACATGCAATATCAATAACCACTTTCATAATGATGGAATGCATAATGCCAGACTATCATAACCACATAGCCAAGGCCTCGTGCCAAGAATACAAATAAGATTTTTCCAAGGCCTTGTGCCAAGACACTAATTTGTCTCATGAGACCTACCGATGCATCGAGGAGCTATAGCGGGCTCCACCCATCACTTATTAAGTCCAATGCATTCCTCATATGAACAGTTTTAAACATAACATAAACATTCGTATTAAAACTAGCATACGAAATGTCAATACTTTAACCACAAACCATGAATGGTATAAAAATAGCACATCCACAGTCAAACATAACTCATTCAATACAATATGGAAGATTATATTGTATCACATTAACCTCAATCAAGAATAATTAAGGATATTGACATAGATGAAAATAATCATCAAAACTATTTGAGAGAAATATCCCCCTTTTTCTTGAAATCATTTAAAAGTCACACTATTTGTCAAGAAGCCATTTAAAAATAGATTTTTGAATCAAAGTGTCCCATACCACTTTGAAACTTTTAAAAGGGGTTTTAGTTTTAAAACTTTAATGTCCATATAAATAAATCCTTAAAACAATTTTTAAAACATGGACATTAATGAGCAAGATTTTGAAGAATAAGTCTTTAAAACATTTAAAAATGGTATTTTAGTTAGAGTTTCTAACCAAAAGAGAGACACTTGAATACAAATAATTGAGGTAATAAAAACATTGTAATATCATGAGAATAAAGGAATTCATGATATACTATGTCAAAGTACATTATATACACCACATAAAAGTGATTTGGTGTATAACAACAAAGAAGTCTCAATGGAATGTAAATTGAGATGAAATCTCTCATAAAGGCCGTATCCTTAGATTAAGGATAAATCAACGACATAGTTATGTGTGACAAATATAAATACACTAAATATTATTGGATATTTACTTTAAAACAATCAAATGACATTCACACATAATCTTTTAAAAACAACACCAATGAATTGAATGTTTAACTCAACAAATGGAGAATGAGTTAAAATTACTCTTATCAAATTCATATCGATGACTTGAGAAATTATAAATGGAGTGATTATGTGTATCAATAGTATATCCATAGGAAGGGGAGTGGAAATTATGACATAATCAAATGAATAGTGATTCCACACATAATCTTGGAGTAATATAATCAATGAAATATGCGTAAAGCCAAATGAGTGGAAATTGAAATTTCAAATTCCCTTATCGATTAGGTAACTTACGAAACATACACCCATGAAAGAAGGATCGTAC
Source organism: Viscum album (assembly GCA_963277665.1). NCBI lineage: Eukaryota > Viridiplantae > Streptophyta > Magnoliopsida > Santalales > Viscaceae > Viscum > Viscum album. Next base: position 1,347,607,158 of record OY728127.1, on the reverse strand, counting down.
CATGATGATGTAAATATCCATAAATTAAATTATATTACACAATGAATACAATCATGGGTAGTACAGACACCACATGCAATAAATAAGTGGTGAACAATGGAATTCTCGCGGATTTAAAAGTGAGAAAAGAAACCCCTTACCACGTTGTAATAAACTGAGTCATATGACCAAAAGTTAATAACCACCAAATGATTTACAGAATAACATGAATATAAAGATAATATTTATAATATATATCAAATGGAAGTACACAATACACCACTTTCAATAATTTAGTGGCGAACAATGGAATCTCACGGAATTGAAAGTGAGATAAGAAAATCCCTTACTTTGTACTTTTTCCTTGGTCGATGGTAGGTTAACCTCCTGTATAATGGTGAAATAATTTTTATTAAATTATTCAATAATCATATACATTAATATGATATCATATATGATCTTTTAACATTTCTTTGTTAATAATACCTTAGAATTATTGTCGTTTCAGGTGTTAACTTACTCGTTTTCTTTTATATGTTTTGTTACGTAAGTTGTGGTTGTCATGGATAGGTTGTATATTATTCATATTCATAATTATATCAAGTCCTTTAACATTATTTTTAAATCATCAAATGATAATTATACTTGAATGGATACGATAGAGAATGAATCTCATCGCGTTCGTGGAGACGGTAGTCCGTACGTACGCACGAGCGACAATATCATTCTTTTGATATTAAAATAATATATAATTGGATGGTATATCATATATAAAAAATAATTATCATTTTATATTTATTATTTACATGAATTACACATCATTATTATACCCATACAAATAATAATTTATTGAATAACAATTACACCACGACGTGGAGACGGTAAGCCGTACGTACGCACGTATGGTGACATGTTATTCAAAGGGTGGGTAGAATACTGAATATGGTTGTACCATATTTATAATAATATTAAAGTATATATTAGATACTGGATTCATTATTTTAGAGTAGAAATAACAAAGAAAGAATAAGTGTAAGAAGAAAGGAACTTGAAAAAGGTTGGTGAAATCATTACCTCTTCTTCGGGTTCTTCCTTTTGATTTGATCAAAAGGGATCCTTAGGTTGGATTTATGATCAAACTAAGGCCTATAGGTTGTATTGAGGGAATTTTAGAGAGTATTTGTGCAGGGGTTGGCCGAACCAAAAGGCTTTGAAGGTGTGAAGTAATGAGAAGGGGGAGTTCCCTTTTATAAGAGGGGTGAGGGGCACCTTTGGAAAAGCTAGAAATATTATTTTATAATAAATTCATATTCGGTTTATAATGGCTCCAAAGTGTATTATTTAAAGGTTAAGGTAGGTATGGGTCCAAAACCACTCAACCAATAGATTTTAGATATGTTTGGGTCATTATATTAACCTTATCTTTAAGTATTAACTCTTAGTTAATTAGTTTCACTTTTACAATGTCTCTTTGTATTTTTATATTATATGGTTAATAAACTTACTATATACATCCAAGAGACCCCCAAGTGATCCATTAATCATAAAAATATAATTATATAAGTCTCTTGTCCGAACCTTGGATTTTTATGAATTTAATATCAATTAATAATATAATATTTGTTTTAAAAACACTTTTATGTCAATTTTGACACTATTCAATAATTGATTTTTGTAAAAATCATAATAGAATTATTACTTCGAAAAAATTTAATTAAATCAATACTAACATGTCATATTAACCTAAAAAATTAGTTTAATTAATAAAAAGTCTCAAATTATATTTATTTGGGTATTTATAATATCAATTATTCTAATTTTTCACTATTATGGTAATTACGGCATCACCATTGTGTCATAAATAAATTAAATTATTTAATGTCTAAAAATTATAAATAAAATATCATTATGTAGGAAAGCTTTTTAGATTTCTAATTAATATTTATAGTCTAAATTCCAACATATATAACCCTATGTAACAATTATTTTTCTAAAAGATATATGCTTGTGTCATTTTTGTATTCATTTTAACTTAATTAAAATAAAGTGTCCCTATCACTTACAAGTGGATCCATGGGGTCCCAAAATCGACCCAAAGATGACCATGGTCGTCCATGTATCAACCAATAGGGTTAATACACGTTTTAGGTTAATTTAGTATTATTATAATATTATTTGTTAACCCTTATTTACCGGATTTACCCTTTAACCATGGTAAAAAAAATATTTACTGAAGTAATTATTCAAAATGTCTAAAAATAAAAGTTACCTATTTACACAATTTGAACATCCTGATTCCAAATATGGAATCCATTTTTCCAAATTCAAAATGCAAAAGTGGCAGAAATTAATTTAAAATTAATTCCCGTTAAAACAAAAAACGTGTTTTTAAGAGATAATAACTATCAAAAGATTGGAACTTGTTTATGTCTGGTTTAATTGTGAAATTATGTTCAATGACAAACATTGAATTAAATGTTAAAAATATATTATAAATATACTTTAAAAACACTCAAATTCATAATTTATCAATATAAATTATTTCGATTAAAAAAGTCGTTTTTAATTAAAATTTAGTAATTTTCACTATTCATCAAAATATGAAAGTTATCTGAAAAGTTCCAAAATTTCACCCTAGGCTAATTTCGATATTCTGAATCCAAATATTAAGTCCATTTTGAGAGATAGAATTTATAAAATTTCAAAAAGTAGGTATTACTATTCATAACGGCTAGTTTGATTGGTTGTGGTGTGTTAGAATCTCGAAGTTGCGTACAATGCACGCCATTGCATTATTCAAAGGGAAACGTACTGTGGAAGCTTGGGGTATTACATGTGAGCCCCACAAGCTGTATCTAATACCCAATGTGTTTAAATAGAAAGATTTCACTCGATAACAAACGCACCTTTAGCGTCCCCACGCTTCTCGGTGCAGTTCCTCTTCCAGTGGCCCTGATTGCCACATGAAAAACACACTGCCTCCCATTCCTTGCCCTGCCTTTGGATCTTCCCCTTCTTGGAGGGACGGTGCTCGGGGGCTTCAGACCGTTTATAAGTCTTTGGACCCTTTGCCTTGTCCTTCCTTTTCTTGTTCACCATAAGGATCGTGGGTTTGTCACGCCCCATGTCCTTATCTACCTGGCGAATCAAGGTCAGAAGCTCCGATAGACTCTTCTCATTTCTTCTCATATTATAGTTGACAATGAAGCTAGAGAAGGTCTTGGGCAGTGATGATAGGATGAGATCTTTACGCAACTCATCCGGGAATTTAATCCCTAAGATGTCCAGACGTTCAATGTAGCTAATAAGCTTGACTACATGAGGCCCAGCTGGCGCAGACTCTACAAGCTTAGTTGTAAACAAAGCATTGGAGATCTCATACCTCTCCTGTATCACCTTCTCTTGGTAGATATCCTTAAGGTGAGACATCATGTTATACGCGTCTATGTTTTCATGTTGCTTCAAGAGCTCATTGGACATGGCCAATATCATGAAACACTAGACATTTGTGGCGTCATCCATGTGTTTCATATAGAGAGATAATTCCTCATCACTGCCCTCTTTCCCAGGCGCAACTGGAATAGGCTCTTCCAGCACATACAATTTCTTTTCATGGAGAAGGATGACGCGTAAACGCCTCTGCCACTCTTGGAAATTGGTGCCGGTGAGAAGGTTTTCCTTCTCGAGTATGGTTCGCAATGATATGTTTGAAGTCATTTTCTTGTCGTTTCTACAAATTAAGATGAGCAAAGGTTTAGTAATTTATTACAAAACTGAGACAAATAAATAAATTAATACTTATTAGTCTCCCACTATTTTATCAAAATCCAATAGCCCTCACCATTGATTTCGGAATATTCTGTTGCCTGAATATTCTAGTGGAAAGGATCCATATTGCCCTTCGCATTACCCCAACTAGGGTTGGTCAAGAAATTTGAAGGGTTTTAGGTAGTAATTCTAAATGCCAACTGTATTAACTCACAGCTCCTTGATCCGCTGAGTGGACTCCCCAATCCTGAAATCCTTTTATTTTGGATTTCCTCAACCTTTGCCTCTTGGTCACACCAAGTCCTGTTGTGGCAGTCAAGCCTTGATGCGAACCAAGTCAAGTCAACCCAAAATCTTGAATTAGAATTCCCCGATAATTGAAAGCACCCCAACTACGGTTGTTCAAGCACTTTGAACTATGGTTCGATTCTAAGCAAGATTATGGAAGGCTATACCGACTTACTATTTCTTTTGAGGGATTTTGTCCTTATACATAAATTGCCATTTTATTATCTTTGATTACATGCTTGTTAATATTAAGTAGGATATACTTAAGTGATTAACCATGTCTAAGATAATATTTACGTATAAGCCAGTTTTATTTTAGTTTCATCTTTCATGCTTGTTTAATTCATTAATTGTGTGATCGTGACAACACACCCACAATAAATAAACCATGCAACTGACAGAAATAAAATAAACGGTATGATCATGAGATTTTTCTATTGGTTAGTTTATCTAGTGGTTGATAAACTAACCCAAGACCTAGGGTAGAAACACCTTGAACCATTCGGGTTCGTGTTTATAACTTTTCACCTGTCCACCTTTGTATCTCCTTGGATTAGTTTCACATTGGCTCCTGACTTGAGCCGCCTCCACTAGCTTGGGATCTCCATCCATTACATGTGCATTTATCTCATACGCAGGTGAGGGGTAAAAGGGGTTTTTACATAAAAGAATCCTTGGGCGCGCAGACCCTACATATTAATGAGGAGATGGCTCGCAGGCCAACAAATTTAATTTAAATAAATAAATTAAAATAAACCATTCACATACAAAGGTCTCGGTCTAGCTCATGATCATCCATACATGCAACGATATTTGCGCATAAATAAAACTAGCATTCAATTCTTTAATCATTCTTGTTTAAGATAAATCACGCTCAAATTAATTAATTATCTTTAATTAATCAATCCTTTTATCTTAAACCCTTTTTTGAACTTCCTTGAGATTCTCATCCATCATAATTTTAAACAAATAAATTCATTTAAAATTATCCTTGTACGTAACTTGTACCTTGGAGGCAACCCGGTGAATTCCTGTTCATTACGCAGATGTTAAATTAAACACATATATATATAACACCTATCACGTGTTGTGCCTCAGCTTTACGCCTGCACCATGGTACACGTCTCAAGGGTTTGTATGATATAATAATAAATTTTAATAAATCTTCATAATTTGGGTGAGTACATGACGTGTAGTTCAAACTACACGACGTGTACTTTTCTTCACCATCCATCCGAAGTACACGCCCGGGGACAGGGCGTGTTAATGTACTTTGGAAATTTTCGGAGTACACGGCGTGTTCTGTGGGACACACGCCGTGTAGTTTCCACATTACACGGTTTCCAGCCGGGAAAGCTATGTACGGGGTACACGACCCAACCCTAACTCGAAGGGACTACACGCTATGTTCATTGGACCACACAGCGTGTAATCCGGAAACCGTCTGCCACCTGTTTCTAGTCAACCCACAGTGTCTTAAATTCTTAGAAAGAATTCAATACATGGTCTGATTTGGCTGATCAGTCAATGCATTGAACCTAGACTACACAGCGTGTACTTCCGAAAACACGCCGTGTATTCTAGTGTTATACGGCCATAAACGTTTGGCTCCTCCGGATTAGTTCCTCTATTTTATTTTAATCAAAATTAAAAGAAAAATTCATTTCTGTGAGGTGAACGAGAAACGAGGGAGGAGGAACATATCTTGAGATTCATATTTTCAGAACAATTAAACATGAATTGAAATAACTAAATTATTAAATGCGTAAATCACCAACGAAAAACTAAATAATTATAATCAACGATATGACCCCTCTGATACCACTTGTAGGTCCCAGGCACAGCGGAAGGGCGTTGGTGGGATTGCCCAACTTTAATTTTAGCCTTAAAAAACGTTCAATCTGAGATCCTTCACGATATAAAACACCGGATCTTTGGAATAGAACGAATAACGAAAAAAAAAGAGTCCCGGAACTATTGAGATAGGATCATCATATGTTGGTTATAATTAATTTAATTAATTTACAAGAATTACCTCGGTGGAATTCTTTCTTCATCGATGTCTCCAGTCACGATCATGTGATCCATTGTTGCGTCGTAGAATCCAAGTATAGGATTCATCTAGCGGTGATCTACACGTGCTCCACGTATCTCTGGACGTCGCCGAAGGGATCTCCGGGTGCTAGCGTGGAAGAACCTTCGCTTGCGATGTCCGCCTTCGACCACCTTGATCCGGTGGAGGATCTCGCTCTCGTAACGTGAGGGCGATCTTGGTGGAAAGGGAATTCTCTATTGGCTTGAGAGTATTTCCAAATCCGTTGTGCACAACAATGGCTCAGGAAAAGTGTTGGGTTGTGAGGATATTTATAATCAGGTTTGAGGTTAATAGAGTTATGACAATAAATAAACGTGTTACGTGTTTTATTTATTTCATTAACTCTTATTGAAACCCCATGTCGAATTATTAATTCCTTGGAATGCGCCCATGCTGATTATAATTAATATCATTTAATAAAACAATATTATATCCTCAAAATCCCGACTGGAAAACTACACGGCATGTAATAATTAATACACGGCGTGTACTTGTTTTCTATAAAACTACACGGCGTGTATATTTAATATACACGGCGTGTACTTTTATTTTCCATTTTTCTCCACCACATTTATTAGACCTTGAGTAATGGATATTTATTTCTTAAATAAATGTAACTGCATTACTCGATAATAAATATATTATTTCGCCCACAATATATTCTCTCGAATAACTAGTGTCGAAATAAATGTGATCAGACATCCTTAAATAATTATTAAACCACAGTCAGGAATAATATTTATTTAACTTGTTAAATTAATATTTAACTAAGATACATGGACACACTTAGTGTGTGGCCCTCTAGGCATCTTTCTCAGTGGCATTAGGCGGAGCCTGCCTAAAGTCCAAGGTTAGCGTCTAGCAACACGCCAAGGCACCCATAGAGAAAGAAGTTAACGCCGTAATAATGTGTCACCTCCAACAAACTCTTACCATGTAATATAATCCCTTTGTCTCGATATCTCTAATCAAGCGGGTTGCATGTCAGTGCCATCAACCCATGTGCTCGATTATTCTTTCTTTGACTTCCCGGAATTGAACTCACTCATACCTTATGATGACCATGGATTTATTTAGGTTATATCAATTCCATCAAAGGGCCTGAGATATCTACTTCCGTTATGGAACAGAAGGGACAAATCCTTTATCGCATTATCTATTAATGCAATATTACTCATGACGCACCCAACGTATCCTACCTCACTGCGAATAGTGTGTCGTCACAGTTTTCGTCAATACATCTAAGTGCGCGAGTTGTAATACCCATTAATAATAATCTTAAAGTCTAAGGACCAATACACACGTCCGCGGATAGGAACATCCAATGACACTATGAAATGTGGATTTCCTATTGGCGGGTCTCGTTCTCATAATATCCTAATATCATCCGGCCACAGAACATATATTCAAGAATAGTGTTATGGCACTTCTAGGTCCTCATCATAGTAGGGATCCGCTATGACCCTTTAATGCAACAGCTGTCCTTAGGACATTATCACATGCATTGTCACGCAAAAAAAACAATCAAGATGTGATAAGACTTTTATTAATGAATAAAGTACAAAGTAGTTGGTTCTAGACCACCAACTCCAACATGCACATCCCCCTACAGCCAACCCCCCTTCCACTGCACAACCCCCCCATTCCCACTGTACCCCCCACAGCCCCCTCCCACTGCACAACCCCCCCCCCCCCCATAGCCAACCCCCCTCCCACTGCACAACCCCCCTCCCATTCCCTTGAAAAATAAATTATGAAATAGAGACCCATAGTAGGTCTCCCTACCATTTAAGAACTCACTACCATGTTGGATCAATATAATAGGACATCACTAAAATATCACTATAATACATGAACCATGCTTATGATCAAAAGGGTCTCAATAGAACACCTAAAAGGAACTCTATGCAGTGGAATGATGTGCAAAGGAACTCTATGCAACGACATAACATTCCATAGATACAAATTTCTGAAGTAGAGGAATCATCATTTGAATAGATATTCTACTAGAGGAATCATGTGTTATGTTAGTTGAAATAGGATACATTGTGTTATCATCTATTAGAGGTGGAAGAACAAGCACTTACTTGAATCAAGGATGGATTGCAGGTTGGGAATAAGGGTTCATAAAGAATAGGGAAGCTGTCGTTTAGGGGTAATCAAAACAAAAAACAAAAAACAGCCTCGTCTTTGAAGAAATATGAATGAAAAATGGAATAAATGGAGGTATAACATAAAACTGAGTTATAACTTAAAGATTTGATGTGGAAGAACAAAAAATGAGTTGCTGGGAAGAAGGGTTTGCACGCTGGAATAATGGATCTCTCATTTAGGGCGCAATGTGGGCGGATCAAGATCAGAATCGGGTGCTGCATTTGTGGCATTTTATCCCAACGGTTTTTAAAAACCATTGGAAAATATTGTCAAAGATATCCCAATGGTTTCAATGAACTGTTGGCATAAGGGGATACACTCTCCACTATCCCAACGGTTTCAAAAAAACCATTGGGAAAACTATGCCTATCTCAACGGTTCATCAAACCATTGGGAAAATACAGTCTAAAACTTCCTATACCAACGATTTTCAACAAACCAATGGTATATGAATCCTATCCCAACTGTTTCTCTAAACCGTTGGGATAGAGGCGTTGGTATAGGATGAATTTCCAGTAGTGTCCTTCAGCGACGTCTGGAGATTCCTGGAACACATGTGGATCACCACTAGAGGAAATCTATACTTGGTTTCTACAACGCAACGACGGTGCACCGCATATCTATCATCAGATTCATCAATGAAAAAAGAATTCCTTGGGGGTAATTCTTTATCTAATTAAATTAATTATAAACAATATGTTTTGATCTCCTCTCTCTCGGTTTAGGTGCAATTCTTCTTTTTCTATTTCTTTGACTCAATTCCGTAGATTACGGAGTTCATTGTCATATAGATCTCAGAATGATCATTGATTATGACAAAATTAATGTTCAGCACCACCCATCGCAACACTTCTACTGCGCCTGGAACCTACAATAGAAACATTCAATAACACATATAAATGTGAATTTCTTACCGGTGAGTCTCATTCTCATAATATCCTACATTGGATATTACCAAGGGCATACACCATTAGAATGTCTCTCAAAGTCCTATGAGTCTCCACTCCTGATAGCTTGTATCATTTGTGTCCCTAAAATGATTTCATCCAGCTATAAAATATATATTTAAGAATACCATCGTGGCACTTCTGAGTTCTCATCATAGTGGGGAACTGCTATGACCTTTCAGTGCGACAACTACTCTTAGGACATTATCACGTATTATGTTACGCAGAAGAACAACCATGGTGTGATAAAGAGTTTATTAATATTCAAAACAATGAATACAGGTTATCATAAAGTACACAGAATGTGATTCTATGGCATTAACTCCAATAGGGTGGTGGAAAAATCATTCTTGGTTGAGAAAGGATGATTTTTCTTTGGCATCATGATTTAGGTAGGTGGCATCAATTAAGTGCTAGGATGTGATAAATTTTGTTAGCTTGCATGTTGGAATTTAAATTAAATCTTTTAAATTAGATAGAAATAATTTATGAAGGTTGATTTATGCATTGTAATGTTTGATTTTTGTGGGCATGAATTTAATGAAGATAAAAGAAAAAAAATAGGAGTGTGATTATTTTCTGGAAAATATGAAAGTTTAGTGAAATTGATTTGTGATTTGGTATTGTTGTTTTAGTTGGACCTTTGCATTGAACTGAGATGATTGATTGTTGATTGAATATTTTGGATGATTGATATGGGTCAATTATGGGTTTAGGAATGGTTTAGGGATCCTACTTAAGTGGGGGGGCTCGTCTGCTTTGACAGGGATGGCTAGAGAGTCCTAGCTTAGTATGAGTGTTTTTTCGTAAGATAATAATGGATGTGGGTGTGAATTACCCAAATGGTTGCGGCATAGGCTTGGAGTTACCTTGGGACTAAGGTGGATATGTGTGTTTGTGACTTGGTTGACATAAAAATATTGTTGTTATGACATGTTGGTCAACATTTTAAGAAAATCATGTAATAGTTGTTGTGGTTGACATATATTTATTTGATTTTATCAAATGTTGTGGGTTGGGCATGCTTTCATAAAACACATATGAGTTACTTAGTTTTCACATGGATGGGGTGCATTGGAAGTCATTAGGAAAATCCTAAAAATGAAAATGTTCAATAATTAAAAACCAAAGATAATCATTTCAACTTGAAAATAAAAGAATAACATAATGATTAAAATTCAACAAATACCAATGAAAATGATCCAATATTAAAAACAAAAGATAAAATTTTCAATTACAATAATCATTACTACATATCTAGCTTTTATCATCGCTCAAAATAGCATTTATCAGCGCTATAAAAGTTTTGACGATGTCTTCCTTGAAAATGTTGAGCTTCTTTATTATCACTAAGAAAACACTGATAAAACGAGTATTTTATTAGTGTTATGTTAGTGTTGATAATGTTTTAAATTTATCAACTTTTTTCAATGCTGATAAAGATTGTCCCTTTTCAGCATTGTTTTTTAGCATTGAAAAATGTTTCAAAGATATTTTAAAACATTTTCAAGGCAACACGTCCTTGTGTCTGCCTAGGGCCACTACACAACTCCTGTTAAGTGAGTCGCTCCGGGACACAAACATTCAGAATTAATTCTGAGTGGGGAAAAATTCCAACCCTTGCGCATCACTTTATTAAGCATTATTGCCATTAGTCCGAAAGGTTTTTATTGTTATATAATGATATAATGATATGTGTGTGTGCACGCTTATGTATATATATGTATGTATGTTTGTATGTTTGTATGTATATGTATATATATTTTTTTAAAAATACACAAATTATGTATATAAAATTGATAATAATATTTTATTTTGAGATGATTTATATATTTAAATATACATTTAACATGCAAATATATTTTAATATTTTTATATATTTATTTATATATATTTCATATTTATACATTTTAACAAAAATATATACGGTAGGGAATGGTCCGCACTCTCGCAAATTTGGAGTGGTGTATATTTTATAATATACTATGTAGAAATAATTATATATATTATTAGAAATAAGTATAAAAAATAAATAAATAAGTAAATACATACAATTTATAAGGCTATATATTTAAAAATCTATTGTTATACACAAATATTAAATTTGGAGTTGATAAGATAATAGAAATGGTGTTTTGGATAATTTTTAGTAAAAAATAAATAAATATTTTATGTTTGCGTGACAACTTGATGGAGGAACATGTACAGAAGCGATTTGGAGGTGACAGTATTTGGCAATGGTTTGGAAAACACGGAGAAATTCATTTTGGCTTTTGGAGAACAGTTTTATATAAATAGATATCTTTTACGGGTGGTGGTTTTGAGGCCACCCTTCATATTCCTTCCATAGATGGGTGCCACTATTTATTGTCGGTGGGATCAGATTGAGATTATCTGTCTGCGGCACACCGAAATAAAATGGGACGAAAGGGATTAAATTTTTTATTTTTATCTTCTTTTAATTAATATGCGCGTTTATATTTATAAAAACGGATGTGGGACGAAAGGGATTAAATTTTTTATTTTTATCTTCTTTTAATTAATATACGCGTTTTATATTTATAAAAACGGACGTGGGGGGAGAATCTCGTGGAGTGAGATTAGACTCCTAATCTAGAATGATCAGAATGTTGTCTATGGACCATCTGAATTGCATTGATGAGCATTGTTGGCATTTTTTTTCCATATTGCAAATCAATTGGGAAGTCTGAGCGGGCTCAGGTGCAGCTCAGTTGTAGCTGCATCTGTGAGTTTCGGCGAGATCATCAGTTTGAGTCTCGCCGAGTACATCTATGCATTGTATGTTATATATTTTTCATTATACTGTAGCTCATTTCCCCGAATAAACTGAAGCTTTAGCCCCAACTTAAAAAAAAATGGGAAGTCTAAGCGCCTCATGCAAATAAGTAGACTACCACAAATATATTAAAAAAAATTAAGTTTACTTAAATCGATAGAAAATCGAAGCCTTCTAGGACCAAGGGTTTCCATGTTTGGAAGTGCATCTCTCTTGTGTTTGCTATGTAGATAGAGCAAACAAACTGAAGACTAAGATTTGATTGAGAACCACAACCCATTTAGTTACCTTTATATACTAGGTTAAATTAGGGCCTCATAAACCTTTTTTTAAATTAGTATTGGTCTTCTATACATTTATAACTCATATATAATAAATGTTTTAAGGAACTAAATATAGATTACCCATTGATCTTAATACAATGACAACCCATAATATAATTATTTTAATATGTAAGCCCATAATAATAATTAATACATTAAAAAAGTAAACAGTCTCTCGCTTGGGCTACAAATTATATTCGGTGATAGTTATATTATACTGTATACGTGCAAAAATGGTTTTCAATTCATGAAACATCCATTTAATAACAATCTGGCTAATATCCTATATTGACATGGAACCATGAGAGCCCTCATTACATTAATTCATAAATCGAGTCATCAATGATCATTACACCAACATATTCAACAATATAGATCAAGTGTGGATGTATAGCATGGAAATTACATGTAATGTGATCAAACATACATATTCCCTATTGATCCTTTCTTAATATTTCATGAGTTCTCAAACAACCTTAATAAACCATAACAAGTTCAAAGTAAAAACAACCATGAACTTTATTTTACAGAAACTTTAATATAAAGTGTATTTCAAAAGAAAAGCATTCAAATACAAATTCCCACTAAAACTGAAAATCATTAAAAGAAGCAACACCTATTTTAACAATATGGTGATGAAACATGTTGGGTACTAAACCCTTGGTGAGTGAATCCGCAACCATAGAGTTTGTTCTAATATTCTTTATACATACAAAGCCACTCCAAACTTTTTCCTTACCAACTAAAAACATGATGTCCACTATCACAAAAAATGGGGTTTCACAGCGCTACCCTTTAATAGTGCTAAAAAAAGTACTGATAAATGGATATCTTTATCATCGTTTTTTTAGCAATGATGATAAAAAAGACTTTATCAGTGCTTTTTTTACTAGCAATTATATTTCATTAAAAATAAAATAAAATATAAATATATATTTATATTGATATAAATATAATATATATTTTTTAAATATGTTTTAGATAAGTATAAATAGACATTTACACTTAACATATAAGATATGTAATGAAAATGACTTATAAAATATTTAAAATATATTATTAATTAATAATTTGCTAATTATCATCGAGTAAAAATCATTTAATAACAATTTGAAAACACAAAAAAATCAACAAATTAATAAAAGAACTAAAATAAGTTGAAAATGTAACTCAAACTTCAATGAAATTTTAACCTCGTTTCAGAGGGGTTTTTTGCCCTTTTTAGTGGGGAATGAATTTATTCCGAGAAATTACATTCATATTGATATTATGACTTTCAAATTTTATCGTTTTTCACAATGTACTATTATTTATAATCAAATATATAACAATATATACATATTTGTTATATATTCACATATAAAAATTTTAATTTTATTCTGAGGGATTACATTCATATTGCTATGTCTTTTCCCGCTTGCAAGTTTTCCTTTATTGGGCGCGGGGGTCACCAGTTGGCAGGGTTTGGGTTGCACCAGGGTTTCCACTGTTGGGATGATTCTTTCCCTAATTGGCTTGGTTTGTCTAATATGATTTCTTAATAATATGATTCTTGATTTTATCTTAAAAAATAAAAATAAAAAACTAATATCCATTTTATTTAAAATACAAATATATGAATATTTATATACCTATATAATGTGTGTGTGTATTTGTGTGTGACAAACTGATATATATTATCTATATATTCTAAACATATGTATATACATATTAATACATAATATTTGTAAATATATATAAATATGTATAATTATACTTACAGATACACATAATATATATATATATATATATATATATTTGTGTGTATGCATGTCGTATATATGTATTTATTTATTGATACACGCATAAAAGGGGTCGTTTATCAGCGCTAAAAAGGAAACGCTAATAAATGACCCTTTTATCAGCGCTTTTTTTAGCTCTGATAAAAGGCCCCCCTTTATTTTCGCTAAGATTAACAACGCTTTTTTTAGTGTTGTAAATGTGTTTTTCTAGTGCTTTTAAAGGCCATATTTGCATTAGTCGATATCCTTCGACTTTGTGGAGCTCCTGTTGTTATTGGAATATAGAACAACTAATTTATTATCACAAAATATCTCTAATTATATTTCAATGCCATCCATAATTCACTGCCCAGTGACAAAATTATGCAACCATATTCCATGATTGGATACCTCATAACAAACAATAAACACATCGTCATTGCTATTACAAAACATGCTTCCTTTATCAATGCTTTTTAAAAGCATTGATAAATACACACTTTTATTAGCTCTTTTTTTAGAAATGGTAATAAAAGGGTGCATTTCTTTGCAACTATATCATTGCTTCTTAGAAAGTCCTCATAAAGGGGTACCTTTTATCATTACTAAAAAAAGTATTGATAAAATACGACTGTTTATCATCGCTAATGACAAGTGCTAATAAAGATATCCCTTTATCACCTTTTTTTATTAGCATTGATAAAAGATACATCAATGTGCCCCATAATCGGTGCTAAAAACAAGTGTTGTTAAATATACCTTTATCAATGCAAAAACGCTTTTTTAGCACTAATAAAACTTACGCATCACAAACAAACTCTTTATATATTATTAAATATCATATTTAAATATATGAATATATTTATATTGATATAAATTTATTATATTCACATAAATATGATTTTTATAATGGTAACAATGTATTTACGGTAAATATATACTATATTTGCTTATATATGATTGATAAAATAATTAAAAATTAATATTAACTAAAAATTTGCTAGTTAGTATTGAGTAATACATATTTAATAATGATTAGAAGGATGAAGACTATCTCTCTTAATTCTGGATAGCTTATCTCTTATCCACATGATGATTGCCTCGACAGTGGAGGGTTTAAAGATCAAATCTTTGGTCATTATGACTTTTTTGCTGCTTGCAGTGGTGGGTATCGTCCTGCTAATCCATGACAGTCGTCTGCAGGAGAGTTGGGGGTTGATGAAACCCCGAAGATGTTTGTTGATGGCGCATTAATAGAGACGACTGGTGATAAGGTTGTTACGGATGGAATTCATGTATCATGCTTCTTTAAGGGTGAGGAACCCTCACCTGGTTATGAAATCATGCATAGTCCCTTTGATTTAGGGATTTCTATGTGGGTTGGATGCAAAACCCTCAGTGAGTGTTGGACTCGTATGCAAATGAGGGGAAGCTGACGACATGGATCCGGCCGCCGCCGGCCTCAGTGTGTGATGATCTCGTGCTTGGGGCACAAGGAGCAGGGTCCGCAGGAGAACACGAGTGGTGTGCAGCGATGGTGAAGTATGGAGAACACGAGTGTTGTGCAGCGATGGTGAAGCATGGAGAACACGAGTGGTGGTGTTCTTCAACGGTGGTGGGCCATGTGATAGTAGTGTTGGGAGCTAAGTGGTGGGGATCTGTAGAGGGGACCTGTTTTTCGACGGGACCTGCAAATAGTGGGGCGGTCAACGGTAGACCTTGACGCTGATGATGACCTCTGGATGCTACAGTACACGCTAAGGAAGACTCAACAATGATCTTGGGTCACGTTGTACGGACGATGAGGATCTCACCTTGGGTTGTGCTTTGGGAAAGCCAACGATTGGACAATAATCTTGGTCTTGAGAGCAGGTACCTCGTGACGCGCGATGACCTAGGGATGGGCTGTCCTCGGGAGCTGCATGGGTCAGGGTTCTTGTTGCGGGTGATCTGCGGGCTATTTTGATGATGGCCCTATGCTGGGGGGGATAAATGGTCTTAGGGCCATTTTGGTGTTCTTGTATTATGTCGGTCTTTGGGATTTTGTTGTGGTTGAAGCTATCGATTTGGTTCTTTTTTGGGTGGGTGTGGCTTGCCGCTTTTGTTTGGTGGCGCTTTTTGCGTCACATTTATGCATCGTTGTATCTGCTTTTCTTTTTCTTTAATAATTTTTTAGGACTGACTACGTTTGGATCCCGAACCTTTCTGGTTAATAAATAAATAAATAATATTCTAAAAGAAGTTGAAAATGAGACTTGAACTTCAAACGACCAAAACTTTTGATCTTGCTGTCTGTTTGAGTTCGGTGAGCCATCAAATCAAAGCTTACAAAAAGATATATGATGTGCAATATTTGGGGGAATCTGAAGCCTATTTTTACTTGGTCAAAAAGGTCTGGAATGCCTTTAAAAGTGAGTTTTTAGTTGAGTATCCTAATTTTTGAGCATTTGATGGAATTTCAACATCATTTAAGATGACATTCTTGTCTTTTCTCGATGAAGATTGAATTTATTCATCAGCTTTACATTCATAATGATACCATCGTGTCTAAATTTTACCATTTTTCAAGTAGTAGTGTTATCTATAAATTAATATATAAATATATTTTCATATATTTACATATAAAAATTTAATTATATAAATAAATATTTAAACATGTTAACATATAAAATGTATTTAAATATGTAAACCATATTAAAATAAAAAATCATTATCCATTTTATTTAAAATAAAAATGTATCCACTTCATATACCATATAACAATGTATGTATATATATATATACACACATATACAATTGTATATATAATGTTTATATAGATATGTGTGTGTGTGGACACATAAATATATTGATAAACATATATGTATTTATGTATATATTCTGATATATGTAAACACACACACACATATATCACTACTACAAAATAGGTCTTTAACAGTGTTAACCTTTATCAACGCTAGAAAAAAGAACTCATAAAGGGTACCCTTTATCAGTGCTTTATTGTTAGCACTAATAAAGGTCCCGATTGTTGGGTGAGTCCCACATCAAAATAGTGCACGAGAGGGTGCTCCTTTATATATCATTTTGTCGCATCCATGACTCAGAAACCTATTGCGGGAATGAGCTCCCACATACACTGTACACACTTATATTGGTTCGTCATGGGAGCACATGGGCCTTGACCCACTCTATACTTAATTTGGGCCTTCTCCCATCCTCATATTCAGGCCTTATAGGACCTGCCTCGATCCATAGCCAATTTTTTTATACATACCAATAAAAAAATAAATATTAAAAATAATAAAAAATTAAAATAATTAAACAAATAAAAATTTAAAATGAATATATTAAAAAATATTAATTTTTTTAAATAAATAGTTATTAATAAATTTAATATATATATATATATATATATAAATTATAAATATTAATAAATAGTAAATATTAAATACAGATATATAAAATGAATAAAATGAAATAATTAAACAAATAAAAATTAAAAACAAGTAAATTAAAAAAAATTAAACTTTTTATTAATTAAATATTTATTGATAAAAATGAATAAATTTAATATACATACAAATAAATTAGAAATATTAAAAAATAGTATATATTAAATATAGATATATAAAATGAATAAAATGAATAAAATGAAATATTTAAACAAATAAAAATTAAAAATGAGTCAATTAAGAAAAATATTAAAAAAATTATTAATTAAATAATTATTGATAAAACGAATCAATTTAATATACATATATATAGATTATAAATATTAATGAATAATATATGTAGTTGGGGTTTGACTTAGTGGTAAACACCCCTTAATTCTACATAAAAAATGAGGGTTCAAAACCCATTGGGTGCAGGCACTGTAGCAGCACGAGTACTGTAGCAATACTATTCACAGAATGGGCCTTGAGAAAAAAATGGGTCTACGGGCCATGTAATGAGCTAAATGCCCACTGGGGCTTTGAGCTATGTAATGGGTCTCCCTCTACCCAGTTAAAGTGGTCTTTGCTTTACTTTAATAATAAATGGGGCTTTGGCCCCAAACTTTAAAAAAATGAATAATATATATTAAATATAGATATATAAAATGAGTAAATTGTAATAATTAAACAAAAAAAATAAAAAATGAATAAATTTTAATAATTAAACAAAAAAATAAAAAATGAATAAACTATAAAATTATTAAAAAATTTATTAATGAAACAATTATTAATAAAAATGAATAAGTTTAATATATATATATATATATATATTAATTCTAAATAACAATAAATAATATATATTAAATATAAATATAGAAAATGAATTAAATGTAATAATTAAAAACATATTAATATTTTATTCATTTTTAATGGTTTTTATACAAAATTATTCATTAATACAATTGATGTAAAAATATATTCATATATATATATATATATAATATTTCCTAAAATATAATTTATATAATGCAAAATATCTATGCTTACATTAAATAAGTCATATATTTAATGAAGAATGATTTATAATTAAAAATTATTATTAATTAAAAATATTGACTAATTGTATCGAGTTATGGACATTAATTGAATGTCATTTGATTTTTCAGTTTAACATATATCAAACGTGTGTCACATTGATTTCACACATACATATACATAATTAATGCATTTTTATATATAACGCTCACACACAAATATTTACGTAATTAATGAAATCTTATATAGAAACACATACACCTAATATTTATATAATTTATTTAAATTTTAGAATTCATTAAAGAATTTCATTTAGTAACATGACACATTTAATGTACTATACTTTTAATTGGTAAATTTTATTTATTTATATTTAATATTAATACAGTTATGTATTATTTATTCATTGGAATGAATGTGATGGCTCCGTACTCTCCAAGCGGCGCAACCCCTTCTTCTAGGGTTTTCCGAGACTCTTTGTGGCGTCTTTCCTCCTTTTGGCTTCATCAGAGAAGGTTCTGTGGCGAGCTCATTCTTCAGATCCTCGCTGATATATCTGGATGCAACTCCATCCACAAATCCACATTTATGGCTTTTCCCGTTCCCACTTTCGCCTGATTTTCTGCATCATCTTCACTATGTTTCCCTTCTGCCCTTGTCATGTGACCTTTCCCAGATTCATTGCCCTCTGTTCTTGTGGCGAAGGTGGTGGCGGTGATGTTGCATTTTCGATCAGTAATCTACACTGGGGGTTTTCAGATTTTGTTACTTCTCAGATCCGAGGACCTTTGTTGTTCGTACCGTTGATGTGAGCTTCATGGTGGAGGATCTTAGGTGACCTCAATGGCTTGGGTTCGTGAGGGAGCTAGTGTGTGTTGACTCTGTTTTGGCATGATGCCACAAGCTTGAAGGAAAACATGAGAGATTCACATGGATGATTGGGTCCAGGATAAGGAATACAGTGGTGCTTCCATGATTGGCATCATCGGTGGTTCGCTATGTTTTTCGTTTTCCTGCTCATTTTCATATTTCTTTATAGGATCTAGAATTTTTCTTGTTGCATTTGGTAGACAACACAGCTTCTTGCCGGTGTTGTTGGGTGGGCATCCTCGAAAGATTAATGGATGTTTTGACACCCATCATTCAGCCATCTATCCTCATTGTTGGACATATGGACACCCTACCATGGGATTTTGCGTAGTGTTTTTAGTATGGTTTTGTGTTGAATCTGGTTGACAGTGAAGTGAGTTCCTCACATGCATTATCGGGTGGGCAGCTTGAAAAAGAGATGAGTGTGCTAACATTTTTCATCCATCCCTCCTCTCATATGTCAGTGCGAGTTAGAGGGGTGCTCTGCCACGTTGCGTTGGACTAGAACGACACAACTTCTTATCAGGGGTAATGCATCACCATTGACTGATCTCACTGCTGCATTGAATGACAGAGGGGCGACGAGATTTTTTATGGTTCTTGTATTTCCATTTGCTTCCCTTTCATCATTAGGGATCAGCCATCTTAAGACCTCTGGGTCCTGCTTTTTATTTGGTTTCTCTGTCTTCAGCCAGGTATGGGTCCCCCCTTCACCTAATTCTCAAAAGGGGGTTTTATATCTCTTTTTTTGTTTAATAAAGGGGGCTTGAACCTCAACATGTTTCAAAAAAGGTATTATTTATTCATTTTTAATATTTTTATTTTTTATTTTTTTATAAATTAAACATTTTTTAATATTTATTTAAATATATTTATTTACAATGTTTTTATATTTTCAATATATATTCATCATTATTTCAATATATATCCACATATTTTTAATAATTTATATTTAATTAATAAAAATTATATATTTTTTTCATTTTTTTTAAAGTGTACACATTTTTAATTATTCAATTTCACTCATTTTTAACATGCATGCGTTTAAGATTATATATTCATTAATAATGTTTAAAATATATTTTTAAATAAATATTTATAAACGTATATTTACTATATTTATAAATTTATAAATTTATAATTATATATAAATATATTTTTAAAAAAGTATTTATATAATTATAAATAAATAATTATATATTTACATAATTATAAAATTATAATAATTATATTTAAATAATGAACTTATTTACTATATTTATATTTTTATATATTATATATATATATATATATATATTATATAAATATATATAATTATATAATTATATTTATAATTATAAAATTATAATAAATATATTTAAATAATGAATATATTTAATATATTCATATTCATATTCATATATATTTATTAAAAATATATATAATTATATAAATATTTATAATGATATAAATATATTTATAATTATAAATACATAATTATAAATATATCTACAAATATATTTATTTATAAATATATTTATAAATGTATATTTACTATGTTTATAAAATTATATATTTATAATTATAAATAAATAAATGTGTTTTTAAAAAAAGTATTTATATAATTATAAATAAATAATTATATATTTAAATAATTATAAAATTATATTAAATATATTTAAATAATGAATATATTTAATATATATATATATATACAACAATATAAATACATTTATAATCATATACAAATATTTATTAATATATTTATAATTTTTTTATAATTATAATTATAAATCCTTTGTCAGTGCAAAAGTTTTAGCGGTGATAAATATATCTTTTATCAGTGTTTTTTTAGCACCGATAAATATATACCTTTTATCAGTACTAAAAATTTAGCACTAATAAAGATGGCTTTTATCAGTTCTTTTTTAGCACTGATAAAGCTCTATGTTTATCAGCACTAAAAATCACTCATAAAGTTATCTTTTATTATCGCTTATTAATTTAGAAATAATAGAAGGTATCTTTATTAGAACTTTTTTGGAAGCATTGATCAAACACTCCCCGATTTATTTAAAAGAATCCTAACCACACTAATTTCAATCGCGATTCTCAAGTTTTTGCGAAAGTCCACTGCTTCCAGCACTCCTCCTCAACTTTCTCTCAGATGAACCAGGCCTCGAATCCAAATTATGTTATTTTTTTCTCCTCCTCTTGTTTCTTGCTTGATTGAGTTCTGCAATTCGTGTTATTGCGGTGTTTTCTTGGCTCGGTGCTATCGTGGGTTTCATGTTTAGGGTGTCTAGTCTTTCTCATTCGACTGTTATTGATTTCAGAAGCCTGGATGATCAAAATCTCCCCCTTCGAGTTCAATGAGCCCCTTACGATTGGTTTGGGTTCCCTCAAACCATCTCCAACCCATGGTATTTTAGTGTGAACATGAAAAAATGGCGCTAGTATTTTACTCCAACCAGGTGCCATTCCTTTCGCTATTTTGAAGTAGAGGTACAATGCAATTCCATATTTGGCGCTGCACTATAGCAGGGATATCTATTTTTTCATTTTCCCATTTTTTCCTACTGATTTCAATTCAAATTTTTATTTGTTTTTGTAATATAAAAATTATTGCGTAAAAAATGATGCACCAGTTGGAGATCATTTCACTATATCTACGCTATTTTAGAGTACAGGTTACTGCATTTTAGCATCATGGGTTGGAGATGGTTTTAGGAATTTTAGACCTACAATTGATTTCTTCCTCTTCTTTTTTCTATCTGTGTGCAATGAGTTGTGAAATTTGTACATTTCTAATGTCAAAAAATTTAAGCATGTTCTTGGGTGGGCTCTAGTTAGATCTACTTGGTCATTCACTGTGCATTTTATTTTTTTCATTGTACTACTCTTCATGTATGCCTTGATTTTGGTAGGTTGTCTGTATTTTTGGTTGATCTGGTTTGTTGGTTGTCATTACATTCTCACTTGGGAAGATTCTTTGTTTGTCTTCGTGCTTTTGTGTGTGGTTATTTCTATGAGGGTTCCCACTAAAACCTTTAAAGTGGTTTTCCTAATAATACAAATATTTAATTTTGATTGAATTAGTGAGTTACAATATAGAAAATAACTGATCATATAAACATAAATCCAGATGAGGCATAATCATTACTTTTCAAAAACCCTTATGTTAATCCACACAAGGCATAAGTTGTGGTGTATGTATAGTTTAAAGTTCTCTAATGTCAAGTCAATCAAGGTACTAAACATGGAATATGAAATAACTAATGCATCCTAGTATTAAACTAGGTAAAGTATTAAACATAACATTAGCTATAACTAAGACTTAGTCATAATAACCCAAAGAAGGCATAAGGTGTGACTCAAGCACAAATTAAAATGTTCCAACCAAAAAAATGAAATATCCTCATTTAAATAAATTTTCTACATTTAAAACCCAATTTAGTAACAACCTTTTTTAAGAAAAAAAGTTCATTTAAAGTTAATATACACATGTATAACTCATATTTGATGAAAATGATGTTTTACACTTTTGATGAAAATGACGTTTTACGCTTCTATGCTTCTCTGTTGAGGCCCTGTCTGATTCCCGCTACTCTGGCTTCCGACTCCTTGGTTGATCTCCTAGTTGGTCCACGATGGTGGTTTCAGGGAAGCTTTGGGATGTGCGGTAATCGGTCATCGACATCCCAGAAAGCGAGTCCTCTCTGGCTTCAATTATTTCTGTGGGTTTCCTCGTTTGTTGATTACTGGGTACGAAGAATCGCGTATTTAAGTATCATGAATCCTGATTTGGTTTTATTTCCGGTGCGGTTGTGGCTTGTTGTTGAGGTCCCGACCGCTTCCAATCTACCCTGGCCTCAAATTTCCACCGCTACACTCCTAGTCGGTCTGGAGGGGTGGTTTGCAGGAAGCTCTAGGATGTGATCTTGAGCGACCGTCGGGGTTCAAGATGGCTTCTGACTTTCGACTTTGGTGGTGTTTGCGTAGCGTTGTCGTCGAGTTTCTCATGCGACTCTTTTTAGGTTGTTTCATTTTTTTCCTTTGGTAATGGGCCGCCAGAATTTTCTATGACGGTTATGGTGTTTTGAGTTCTTTATTCATCCGACGGGTCATGTTTCTGGAGGCAATTTCATGTGGCAGAGGATGTGCAGACTGGGGACAACGATGGGATAGGGATGCTCGAATTGAGGTCTGCTGTGCTTGGGGTCTGGTGCCTGTCGATGTTGCCTTCTATCTCACCCGGTATATGCCTGATTTTGAATCTTTAAATTTGAATTTTGAATGTTTAAATGTGGTTTGAGGATGGTTGTTTAGGTTGTGAGGTTACTACTTTTCCAAAAGTGGATTATCAAAAATTAAAAAAAATGGATTTGGATAGTAAGGGTTAAGAACAATGAAATCTATCATAAATCAATAAATAATAATCATCTTGTAAAGGTAAATGATTGAAACACATGCCAATTAATCAATAACTTGATAATAATATGACAATAATAAAAGATGATCAAATAATTCCATATAAGTAATCACATGATAATGAAACTAAACCATGAATATTCTAACCAATCGAATAATCACATGGAATACCATTAACTGAATTCATAATGATAGAATACATAATGATGTATATCTAAAAAATTTCATTGAGTATTCATACCAATAATCTAATACTATTATGGCTTCATGCCAAGAATCTAATATTGTAATGTCTTTATGCTAAAAATCTAATTCCTTCAAGGTTTCGTGCCAAGATTCTAATAAATGGGTAAGTGCTTAACCAAAACCATAACTAGTTTGTCTCATAAAACTTACCAATTCATTGAGGGGATTGCATTAACTGGTCCCCAACCCATGTCATACCAGTCTAAATCATTCCTCATATATTGAATAATTGATTTAGTTCATAAAAAATCAAATATCTGTATTGAGTAAAGGATACAAATTTATCAATATTTCCCAAGATAATCAAATAAATTTCAAAGTAAACACCATATGGAAAAATGATATATGGTTTAGGAAATAATCATATCCATGATAAATGATATGTATATTTACAAGGAATATAATTTCCAATGAAAAATTATTACAATAAAGTGATTTTTTTAAGAGAAAGTTAACAATCACAAAAGAAAGTGATATTGTTCAATAACTTTTACCACTTGATAATTTTCAAGTCAAATCCACTTGGATGAAATAATTCATGGTGAAACTTAAAATACCATTAATAATGAATTAATAATTATATTACATGTCAAAGAGACATTATATGCACCGTAAATAAGTGAATTGGTGTATAATAACAAATAAGTTTCAATGGAATGTAAATTGAGATGAAATCCATTACTACTTGAGTAACTTTTGAATCATGAGATCCATGAAAGAATAAAATAAATTGAAACTTTTAATACCATTAAATAAATTAAATTTATGATATAACATGTAATAGGGAAGTATGTACACCACACAAAATAAACGAGTGGTGAATATGACATAAGTCTCATAGAAATAAAAGCGAGACTAGAAATCCCCTTATCTTTCGTTTCATTTTTAGTGAATATCCTTTAACCACATATATAATGGTTTTAGGAATTTTATTAACTTATAAAATAACCATATTAATATTTATAATATTATATATTATCCTTTTATAACATATTATTACCTGTTCATTAATAATCTTTCATTATTTTCATCATTTCGGGTAATAGCTTGCTTTATTTTTTTGGTATGTTATGACTTGTTATTTGTTGTTCATATTAATTAGATCATGATTTCATAATCTAAATAATTTAAAACATGATGTAAATATCATATATGTTAATTATATATTTATTTAGAGTTATCCATAAAATTTAGAGATAGGAAATGAAATACACCGTTTATGGAGACAGTAGGTCATACGTACGCATGAACACTGTTTCCATTTTCTTATCGTATTAAAATAATGAAAAGTAAATAATATATAATTATATATATTATAATTACAGTATCATATTTATATAATATAAATAAAATATTTTTATTAAAACCATCCTTAATACATTCCATGTAACGTGTGAACAAATCACATCACTTTGAGGAGGTGGTAGTCCACACGTCCTAAAATGATGTTATCGTATTCCCAAAAAATGAAAAGCATGAAGATATGTGTTATATAATAATTAAAAAAGAATAAATACAAAATAAATATCATAAATATCATATATAAACTATAAATCCATAATTATTTCCAACTTTTAAAGGTGGTAATGGAAGAATGAACAACATTGGTTTGCGAGTTGGTAGTCCGCCGTACACACGAACGATGATTACATATCCCATTTGATGAAATTGTGTGTAGGATTAGGTATTAAACTTAAGATAAAAATATATAAGTATATTTAGTATAATTTGGTTATTATATAAACAAGATATAAGAATAATTAAAGTGGTGGAGAAAGAAATAAAACTAAAGTGCTCGTTGAAGAACACTACCCCTTCTTCGGGTATCTCCTTTTGATTTATACCAAAATATTTCCTTGGGTTTCTTTATACAAAAACTGAGGCTTCCAGTATGAGTGTAGGGATGTTGTGAGATTATTTTGGTAGATTTTAGATGATAAAAAGGGCTTGAGAGATGTGAATAAGTGAGGGGGTGAGTTCCCTTTTATAGTGGAGGAAGAGTAACACTCTTGTAAATATAAAAAGGTAAGCACTATTGGGAGGTTTCCCTTACATAATTAACCTCAAATAATAAAAAAAAATTATATCCAAGATATAATATGGTCAAAATATGTCCATAAAATAGGTTTTGGACAAGTTTCTGGTTTATTTTCCCCTTAAGATTAAAGTTTAACCACCAAGTAAACACATTTTTACCTTAATCTCTCTAATTAATTTTAATCGATTTCACTAATATTTTTGGTTAAAAACTATGTTGAACTCAATAGAAATTATAAATTATTATTATTAAAAATATGGAATCCATTTTTTTAAAATTACAATCATAGAAGTGATAAAAATTAATTTAAAATTAACCCCACAGATGGGACGAGACAATAGGTTTTTAAAGTGAAAATGTCTAAAAGTTTGAAATATTTTTATATCCAAATTAGATATAAAATTGATCATAATGATATAAATTAGATCAATAGATATAAAATTGATATAATAAAACTATAAAACAAATTAAAAATATAATTTTATCTTATAAATTATTTAAACAAAAAGTCACTTTTCAATTAAAATTTAGTATTTTTCAATATTCATCAAAAAATAAAACTTCTCAAAAAAATACTGAAAATTCACTATAAGATAATTTTTAAGTAATTATTTAAAATAATAAGTATATTTTTTCAAATAAAATTCATAAATTTTTTAAAATTTAGTTTTAAAATAAGACTACCATTAAAAGGCAGCAAAACTGCCTTTTAGAAAAATATAGTTTTTTATGCTTAAAATTGGATTTGTTCTTATCTTATGCCTATTAAATCTATTTGATGTATTTTAAAAAAAATTAATTGAATATATATTAAATAAACTTCATTAATATCTTCCACTTATAGTAATTAATTTAATTTACTAATATAAAATGCCTTTTTCACATAACAATATTTTTTTATAAAAAATTTCCTTTATATTCAATTGGTTTATATATTCATTTATAATTAATTGGTCACCATATAATTATATAAACATATGAAAACATTTTTTTCCAAATTTATTTAATCCTTTTCATATATTTCATTACAATGGCTAGATAATAACTATAATTTTAAATAATAATATTAATAGTATATTTCAGTTTGGTAGAACTCGATCTTTCATGTAACACAATCTATTGAAGGAACTTGGTATTGTTTGTAACAAAATCCAAATTAGTGTTTCATATATTGAAAGATAATATCAGTATTGTGTGTAGTGTAAAGATTAACTTGGTGTTGTGTATAAATCAAGTTAGAAACAAAATTAAATTTATTTTAAAAGGAAAATATTGTAAAGTCTTGGGGTGTTACATTCTCCCCACCTTAGATAAATCATGTCCTTACAATTGAAAATTGATTTCTGTAATTGAGGGTTTGATATTTGAAAATACTATTATTGAAAAAACCACATCATAAATAGGGTTAATAACACATCTTCTCAATAAGAGGTAAAGGGAAATGTGAAGGTTACCACAAAACTAGGCTTTTTAATAGGATAACATTAGTGAAAAAATGGTTATGGAAGAGAAATATAACTATCAAGTTCTGATAGAGAGTGATAGAGAACATGTTCCTAAGAATATTTTTGACCACAAGGACTTAAACTAGAGGTGACAAAAATGTGACTAATATCATAAAAAATGGTGACAATAAGATAACATTTTTTTTTCAAGACCCTTTTCCTAGAGTTGATAAATTCTTCCACTCTCTATGAATATAAGTAAATATACTTACTTGATACATTTATATTTCATAAACACAATCTTATCCATTGGTTTTGATTTGAACTATTTATACTCCATCTCTTAGGACATGTTGCATCATATGGTGAAGTAATTCATTAATATCTAAAACTTCATCCAAATATCAACTCAAACCATTTCATAAATGGTTAATTTTTCTAAAAGATTATGATCCAAAACTTTAAAATTAGTTCCAAGGTAGTTATTAGTATCCAATTTACTTTATCCATATCTATCAACTCTTTATCCAAACATCATTATCTCAATATCAGGAACATATTAAGGGTTATATTTCCCTTTTACATGTGTTTTCTAAAATATTTAACTTGCTAATGAATCAATTTTCTTGGTACCATTCAACACATGCTCTTAAATCCTTAATGAAATACTACTGAAATATAATCCTTACACATTTCACAATTCTTATAATTGACACATCACTGATAAAATAATCAAATTAAATAATTTTCAAACATAAACATATTAATCATTCCACTTAATTAGTAGTAATAAAATTAGCGTGACTTTGATTCATTAGCTTCTTCTGAGATGTATTCCCTTGGTTCTTGGTATAACGCCCCAAGCCTGTGCTTTTAGATTCGGTGCTAAAACATGTTGTATATTTTTTTATAAAAAAAACAAAATAATTACACAAAACATTAAATAATCAAGGACCTTTTACTGGTCTAGTTTTGGAAGGATTATACTAGCCTTACATTTTTATTAGAGCTTTAAAAAAAAGGATAAAAACACATCTAATATACTTTGTGTGCATTAACCCTTTATCAAAGCCACCCAACTTAGACCTTCAAAGTGATCTGTGAAAATAATTTTTAAAACATAGGGTGAGCATTTAATATTCTTAGTAAGGGGTTTTGAAAATGTTAATAAAAATTTTCTTTGAATAAATATATATACTTAAAATTAGGTTTTCAAAAACATTATAATATATATACATATTTGAGAAAACCATTAATTTATCAAAATAATTATCTTTGAAAAGATCGTTGGGATTTATCTATTGAAAACCATAATTTTTGGTGGGTTATTTTTGATACTTGGTAGACCATATTAAAAACATGAAGCCGCTAGTCACAACTCATATGGAACAAAGTTCCCTTAAGATTTATGGGTTCACTCCCCATAACATTACATTCATTATACTAGTGCCATTTTTGAAAAAACTGTTAATGGACCTGTCATTCTCAATCACAACCCAAAACATTTCAAAATAATACATAAAAATTATTTTATTAAAAAGAAAATAACCTTCATTATAACATTTCATAAACATTTCCTGGAGAATTTCAAAACCATTTTTTAGAGTATCCAATGGTTGGAAAAAACTGTCATTATTTGAAAATAATAAATAAAATGAATAATGATATAAATACACACTTGATCTAAAAATGAATATATAATTTTTTCTTCTTAAAATAATCATAAAGAATAAATAATTATGTTTCGCACATAAAATTATAAAAGAAAATTTTTAAATAAAACATTTTAAAGCTCTAAGAAATCCATGTACTTAATAATTTTAGAAGTAAACCTTAAAATTTAAATTGAAATCACGAATTTATTATGAATGCAAGGTATGTAAATGTTATTCATAACACATGGACATGACTATATGAAAATGCAATGTCCTTAATTTCATTATAACATGATGGCATGATTAATTTTCTATGTACACACTTTTAGAAACATGACAATAAAATTATAAACATGACAATTTTCATTTCATCCTTATATATATATATATATGACATGAAATTTATAATACTCATAATCATGGAATAAATTCATGTTTAATAAAAACCTTTATAAATAAAAATATCTATATTTAACAAGAATTAAAATATAGTTTTGATAAAAATAAATATTATCATTTTCATAAGAACATAAATAATTTCATTACATCACCATGTATTAAAACATGATTTGATAAATAAAAATAATTCCTTACAAAATTAATTTGAACATATAACTAAATAATAAATATCTTACTATACCACAAGTTATAAATATAAATATAAATATATATATAAATATATATATATATATATATATATATATATTACAAGCATACATAGTGAAACATAGGTTAAAATATATGTTGCAGTAGATTTAGCTTTAATTAAAACATAATTTTCATAAAACATAAATTAAAAAAACAATTTGATTCCTTACTAATTTGATAATCAGGAATTATAATTTGAACATATATAAACATAATATCACAAAAGAATATTAAAACACAAAATAAAATCCCTTATACAAACTTAAATTAAAACTTGAAAATTTTTCTTTATAATTTACATCTGAACACTAAAAATTAAGTATATAATTTTCCTTACTTGAAACTCTAGAACAAAAGGTGTTGTAGCGGACTCCCCTATTTCAAAATCCAAATTGGTTTTTCCCCAAAACTCAAACACATGCCCGATTTAATGGATTTTATATCCATAAATCCCATTGTGTATACATCGACACACACAAACACCAACTCGAGAAGCAAGATGAGGATAACCATACAGACAAAAATTAGACTATGGGTTCATGAATTTATTGTAATACATTCATCCAAAGGGAAAACGACCACAAAAAAGAAAAAAACAATATAAATGTTGATAACAGGGACATCCAAACCTACATATGTGGACCAAAAAATAATAATAAAAATAGTAAAGACAAGGATTCAATAATCAGACGAAAATTGCTATTAGAAAATTAAACCTCTAGATCCAGCGATCCACAAAAATGAAGAGCATGAGATAATAAATTTGAAAAATATGAAAACGACATGCATAACCAAGATTTACAACATATTCGAACAAAAAACTCCCACCTTGCATAGATCAAAAGACTATGAAAAAAATCCTACCTTACTAAAGACCGAAACCCTATCATGAATCAAACATGACAGGAGATGTTTGATTCTAACTCAATCTGAAACCCTCATCTTTGATTGAGCTTGAACATTGGTCTGTGCCTGCCCTTGACCCAGACAACAACTGATCTCCCACACTGAAGCCATCGTGACTAGGCTCGACTCGGTGTGAACCCTCACAACAGCTTGACTTCCCCTTCAACACTCGACCTTAGAGGCCCTCGAGTCTGACACACTCCCACCTAGACTCTTGTGAAAACCTACAACATGATATCCCCAATTAATTTCTTCTCTTTTTTGAACATGTTTAACAATTTTTTAAATGCATGAAATTCAAAAATAAAGTTATCATAAAATTTGTATAAAAATAATATATGTATACAATTTCGACATTTAATTAAAATAATTATAATATATAATCTTAATTCATAATTTTATAAAATAAAATTTAAAATAGTAATAATTTTATAAATATAATCTTAATTCATAATTTCAAAACTAATGATTATAATTTCATATATATATATATATATCATTTCTAAAATCAAAATTTATAAAACCAAATTAATTATATTTTATAATAAGTATCCATTATTTCATATTAAATAATTATTATATATGAATATTAATAGTGAGTATATTCATAACATAATTTAGTATTTATCAAAATAATTACAATAGTCTATATATATTGTTTTTAGAAATTTACTCATTTAATTTTTTTTATCAAATACCCTTTTGATAAAAATAAATTTTGTTATTAAAATTATTTTTTAAAAAATAATAAATATATTCATATTAAAATATTATTTAAAACAAAATAATGCTACAAAATTAATTTTAAAACTATATAATTATCTATAAGCATTATTATATAATTAAATTATGATCAAATTAATTAAATCACTTAATTTAAATTATTAAAAACAAGTCACTAAATTGTATGGGATGTTACATTATTCTCCCCTAAGAAGAATTGCATCTTTGAAATTTATTCATTAGACTTTAAAAAATTCTGAATTTCTATCTTCAGAATTAAGAAAACCAGAACTGCTAAAATTTTATACGCTACCGCTTAGATGACAACATCTAATATCCAAAGTCATCTAGACTGTTTCTCTGATACCAATTATAACGCTCTGATCCTGCACATCCAGATTCGGTGCTAAAACATGTTGTACAACTTTTTTTATAAAAGGAACTGAATAATTACACAACACATTAAACAATCGAGGACCTTTTACCAATCTAGGTTTTAGAGGATTAGACAAAACAAACATTTTTATCACAGTTTTACAAAAATAAAATAGAAAAATAACATCTAATATACTTCACGTGCATTAACCCTTTATCAAAGTCGCCCAACTTAGACCTTCAAAGTGACCTATGAAAATAATTTTTAAAACATAGGGTGGGAATTTAATATGCCTAGTAAGGGGTTTTGAAAATATTAATAAAAATTTTATTTGAATAAATGTATATACTTAAAATTTGGTTTTCCAAAACATTAGAATCTCTCTCTCTCTCTATATATATATTAGAAAACCATTAATTTCTCAAAATAATTATCTTTTAAAATATCATTGGGATTTCTCCATTGAATAGAATAATTTTTAGTGGGTCATTTTTGATACTCGATAGACCATATTACAAACATGTGGCTGCTAGTCTAACTCATATGGAACAAAGTCCCCTTAAGATTTATGGGTTCACTCCCCATAACATAACATTCATTATACTAGTTCCATTTTTGAAAACACTTTTAATGGACTCCCTGTTCTCAATCATAGGCCAAAACATTTCAAAATACATACATAAAATTTATTTATTTTAAAATAAAATAACCTTCATTATAACACGTCATAAACATTTCCTTTAGAATTTTAAAACAATTTTTTAGAGAATCCCATGATTGAAAAAAATTGTCCTTATTTTTAAATCATAAATAAAATGAATAATGAAATAAATTCATACTTGATCTAAAAAAGAATTTATAATTTTTTATTCTTAAAATAATCATAAATAATAAATAATTATGTTTCACTCATAAAATTATAAAAGAAACATTTTAAATAAAACATTTTAAAGATTTAAGAAATCCATGTACTTAATAATTTCAAAAGTAAACCTTAAAATTTAAATTGAAATCATGAATTTATTATGAATGCAAGGTATGTAGATGTTATGCATAACGCATGTCCATGACTATATGTAAATGTGACGTCCTTAATTTCATTATAGCATGATGACATGCTTAATTTTATATTAACACTCTTTTAGAATCATGCCAATAAAATTATAAACATGAAAATAGGCATTTCATTCTTATATATATATATATATGACATGAAATTTATAATACTCACAATCATGAAATAAATTCATGTTTAATCAAAACATTGATAAATAAAATTATCCATATTTAACAAGAAATAAAACATATTTTTGATAAACATAAATATAATCATTTTCATAAGATCATAAATAATTTCATTACACCACCATGTATTAAAACATGATTAGTTAAATAAAAATAATTCCTTATAAATTAAATTTAAACATATAACTAAATAATAAATCTCTTTCTGTACCGTAAGTTATATATATATATATTATAACCATACATAGTGAAGCATAAGTAAAAATATATGTTGCAGTAGATTTAGATTTAATTAAAACATAATTTTCATAAATCATAAATTAAAATAAATAATTTGATTCCTTATTAATTTGATAACTGGGAATTATAATTTGAACATATATAAACATAATATCACAGTATAATATTAAAACACATAATAAAACTCCTTACATAAACTTAAATTAAAACTTGAAAATATTTCTTTATAATTAAAAATTGAACACTAAAAATAAAGCATATAATTTCCCTAACATGAAATGTTGGAACAAAAGGTGCTTCAACAGACTCCCCTATTCTGGACTCCAAATTTATTTTCCCCCAAAACATAAATACAAGCAAGGTTTAATGGCTTTTATATCTATAAATCCAACTATGTATACAGTGAAACACTCACATAGCATCTTGTAGAGAAAGATGAGGATGACCATACAAACAATAATTAGACTATGGGTTCATGAATTTGCTATAATTCATTCATCCAAAGGGAAAATGACCACAAAACAAAGACAAAAACAATATAAAATGTTGATAACAGGGAAATCTGAACCTACATATGTAGAACAAAAAAATAATAATAAAAATAACAAATACAAGGAGTCAATAATCAGACAAAAATTTCTATTAAACAAATCAACATCCAGATCTAGCAGTTTACAAAAAATGATGAATATGAAATTGTAAATTTGAAAAATACGAAAATGATGTGCATAATCGAGATCTACAACAATTCGAACAAAAAACTCATACCTCACATAGATATGAAGACTATGAACAAAAATCCTACCTATCCAAAGACCAAAACCCTATCAAGAATTAAACCTGACCAAAGACGTTCAATTATGACTTGATCTGAAACCTTCAGATTTGATTGAGCTCGAACATCAGTTTGTGCCTGCCCTCGACCCAGAACGGAACCGATCTCCCATACTGAAGCCATCGTGACTAGGCTCAACTCGCTGTGAACCCTCGCAGTTCCTTGACTCCCCTTCAGTGCTCGACCTCAGAGGCCCTCAGACCTGACGCACTCCCCCCCAGACTCCCATGAAACCCTATAATGCGATATTCCCAATTAATTTATTCTCTTTTTAACACGTTATAATTTTTGAAACACATGAAATTCAAAAATAAAGTTATCATAAAATTTGTATAAAAAATATATGTATATAATTTCAACATTTAATTAAAATAATTATAATATATAATATTTATTCAGAGTTTTATAAAATAAAATTTAAAATAGTAATAATTTTACAAATCTAATATTAATTCATAATTTCAAAACTAATAATTATAATTTCACACACTCACACACATACATATCATCTTGAAAATAAAAATTTATAAAACCAAATTAATTATATTCGATAAGAAGTATCCATTATTTCATATTAAATAATTATTATATATTAATATTAATAGTGAGTATATTCATAACATAATTTAGTATTTATCAAAATAATTACAATATTATATATATATTGTTTTTAGAAATTTATTCATTTAAAATATTTTATCAAATACCCTTTTGATAAAAATAATTTTTTTATTCAAATTATTCTTATAAAAATAAAAAATATATTCATTTTAAAATATTCTTTAAAAAAACAATGCTATAAAATTAATTTGAAAACTATATAATTAACTTATGATAAAATTAATTAAAATAATTAATTTAAATTATTAAAAACAAGTCACTAAACTGTTTGGGATGTTACACTTGGGGTATTCATTCACATATTTCCTCACATCCTTACACTTTAAGCATTGAAAATTGGAAAATTATTTCTTGACCTCACAATCCTGAGCATGGTGTACTTTTTCTCCACACTTGAAGCAAAATCCTTTTCCTTTTAAGAATAAAGCAAGGTGTTTCCTTCTAAAAGCGTCACATGTTGGAAAATCCTTCTTTCCCTTCTCCCCTTTATCCACCTTTATCTATTCCATCCTCTTATTCTCTTGCTTCCTTTCAAATTAATAATATTTATAGAATTATTTTTCTATCTTAATATCATATGAAACTATGTCTGCATATGATAAGAATGTTTGGGAGATTAGTACCCATTGGATAATTGGATTAAGGCCTTCAAATAAGTGATTAAAATTACACTCCGTTTTGTGTATGAAATCCATAGAATACCTATATAACCTTATAAAGTTAGCTTCATACTCCACAATACTTTATTCTTCCTTTTATTTTAAGATAAATAACTTTCTCTTCATCTCAGTTTATTGCTCATGATGGAAATATTTTTCATTAAATGTATCCTTAAAATATTTCCATTCCATGAGTTATATTTTATCTTCCTCCTTAGTATTCTAGACCAATAACCACCATTGATCAACATCACTTTTGAGACAATACACTGAAAATGTAACCTTTTCCTTTTTACTGCATCCCAAGGCCATAATGATCTTCTGTAGAGAATTAATCCATTGATCTACCTCTATCAAATTAGTAGTTCCACTAAATAATGGGGTCCACTATCGCATAAAGCAATCTAGCATAAGATAATATTACAATAGAATAGGTTTCCCCATCCAGGCGAGGTTATTTTTCATAAATTTATTAAGATTCCCTAATAAATCCATAACTTTCCCAGTTCTAATACTAGCCATATCTGATTCCTCAGTAGGAAAACCTCTACATTGGACGTGAATATTGATACCATTATTCCTTCAGGGAATCATTTCTAGACAATGGAATATATTAGATTAGATCATATCATGTATAATCCCAAAACTAGTGAAATAATTAATATAAGTTAAAAAATTTATGCATATCTAATCTTATAATCATGACCATGGTATCTTAGGATATTATTATATGCTTATTCTCAAATTATATATTAGGGTTATGTTCCCTACTATATGTTTTCATAAATATAGTTTCCAAGGTTACTAATAAAATTTCTTTTATATCAACTGTATCACCCTAACCCTAGAATCCTGGAGCCAGTGCCTTACTTTATTACATTGACATGATTATAAGGAATCAAATCCTAGTAGACTGACCAGTTTACCAGTTTTGGAAAACTATATTACATACATGATACTCATTTTACATTAGGGACAGAAAATTAAATACAATAAATAAAAAAATCTAATAAAAAAAATCCTCGAAACTCATTCCAATAATTTATCTTCATATCCCATGGAAAGGAAACAAAATAAGGGTGAACTCAAATTCTCAATAAGGGTTAAGTACAAAAAAATACATCATAAGTAAATAAAGAATAATCATCATGTAAAGGTAAATGAATGAAACACATTCCAATTAATCAATAACTTGAGCATAATATTATAGGAATAAAATATGATCAAATAATTCCATATAAGTAATCACATGAGCATGAAACTAAAACATGGATATTCTAAATAATCGAACAATCACATTGAATATCAATAACTGAATTCATAATGATGGAATGAAAAATGATAGATATATAAGACATTCCATTGAGGTTTAATGTGAAGAATCTAATAATATCAAGGATTTGTTCCAAGAATCTAATACTGGCATGGCTTCATGCCAAGAATCTAATTCCATTAGGGCTTCGTTCCAAGAATATAATAAATGGGTAAGGCCTTGACCAAAACCATATATAGTTTATCCCTTGAAACTTACTGATGCATCAAGAGGATTTCATTAAATATACCCAACCCATGTAATACTATTCCAAAAAATTCCTCATATATATAATAATCAATTTAATTCATAAACAATCAAATATACATATTTATTTAAGGATACAAATTTATCAATATTTCCCCAGTTAATCAAATAAATTTCAAAGAAAACACCATAAGTATAAATGATATAAAATTTAGGAAATAATAATATCCATGATAAATTATATGTATATTTAGGATAAATATAATTTACAATGAAAAATTATTATAATAAAGTTATTTTTTCAAGATAAAGTTAATAATCACAAACAAAAGTGAGACTGTTCAATAACTTTTACCACTTCATAATTTTCAAGTCAAATACCCTTGGATGAAATAATTTAATGTGAAACTTAAAACACCATGAATAATGAATGAATCATGATATTACATGTCAAATTTATAGTATATACAACACATAGAAGTAAATTGGTTCATAATAATAAATAAGTCTTAATGGAATGTAAATTGAGATGAAATCCCTTTCCACTTGAGTAACTTTTGAATCATGAGATATGTGAAAGAATAACATAAATTGAAACTTTAAATACCATGAAATAAATTAAATTCACGATATAAAATTTAATAGGTTAGTATATACACCACACAAAAGAAACAAGTGGTGAATATGACATAAGTTTCATAGAAATAAGAGTGAGACTAGAAATCCCCTTACCTTGCATTTTCTTTTGGGTGAACATCCTTTAACCTATTGTATAATGGTTTTAGGAATGATATTAACTTATAATAGAACCATATTAATATTTATTATATTATATATGATACTTTTATAACATATTATTACCCATTCATTAATAATCTTTCATCATTTTCATCATTTCAGGTAATAACTTGCTTTGTTTTTCAAGTATGTTTTGACTTATTATTTTTTATTCCTACTAATTATGTCATGATTTAATCATATAAATAATTTAAAAAATTATTTAAATATAATATATATTAACTATATATTTATTTATAGTTATCCATAAAATTTGGATATAGGAAATGAAATGCACCATTCACGGAGACGGTGGGCCGTACATATGCATGAACGTTGTTTCCATTTTCTTATAGTATTAAAAGAATGAAAAATAAATGAAATATATGTATATTATAATTTAAATATCATATTTATGTCATATAAATCACATATTTCTATTAAAACCATCTTTAATATATTCCATGTAACTTTTTAACGAATGACATCACTTCGATGAGGCGGTAGTCCACACGTCCACAAACGATGTTATCATATTACCACAAAATGAAAAACATGATGGTATGTGTTATATAATGATTAAATAAGAATAAATAAATCATAAAAATCATATATATTATACATAAACTATAAATACATAATTATTTACAACTTTTAAAGGTGGTAATGGAAGAATGAACGACATCGGTTCGTGAGGTGGTGGTCCGCCGTACACACGGATGACAATTGCATATCCCATTTGATGAAAGTGTGTGTAGGTTTAGGTCATAAAATTAAGATTAAAACATATTATTATATTTAGGATACTGAGGTTTTTATATAAAAAATATATAATAATGATTTAAGTGGTGGATAAAGAAATAAAACTAAAGTGCTCATTGAAGAACATTACCTCTTCTTCAGGTAACTCCTTTTGATTTATACCAAAAGACTTACTTGGTTTAATTTATGCCAAAAGTGAGAATTATAGGATTAGTGTAGGTATGTTTTAAGATTATCTGGGTAGGATTTTGATGAGAAAAAGGGCTTTATATGTGTGAAGATGTGAGGGGGGTGAGTTCCCTTTTATAGTGGAGGAGTGACATTCTTGTAAATATAAAAAGGTAAACACTATTGGGAGGTCTCCCTTACATAATGTTCCTCCAATAATGAACCCAATTATATAAAATTGAGTATATGGTAGAATATTTTCCATCCAATTGGGTTTTTACAAGTGTATAGGTCATTTGGCCCCTTAATATTAAAGTTTAACAACTAAGTAAACTCATTTTTACCTTAACCGCTGTAATTAATTTTAATCTATTTCACTAATATTTTTAGTAAAAAAATATAATGAACTTAATATAAATTATAAATTATTATTATTCCAAATATAAAATCAATTTTTATAAATTACAATCTAATAAGTGGCAGAAATTAGTTTAAAATTAATCCCACATACGAGACGAGACGATGAGTTTTTAAAGTGAAAATTTCCAAAATTTTGAAATGTTTTTATATCCAAATTTAATATAAAATTGATACTAATGACCTAAATTAGATTAATATATGTAAAATTATCTAATTAAACTTTTAAACCAATTAAAAATATAATTTTACCATATAAGTTATTTAAATGAAAAGTCAGTTTTCAATTAAAATTCAATATTTTTTACTATTCATCAAAAAATGAAACTTCTCAGAAAATAGTGAAAATTCACCCTAATATAATTTTCATGTTTTTATTTTAAAAGAATAATTTTACTTTTTCAAATAAAATTTATAAAAGTTTTAAAATTTAGTTTTAAAACAATTCTTCCATTAAAAGTCGGAAAAAATTCCTTTTAAAAAAATACATCTTTTTATGCTTAAAATTAGGTTTGTTCTTATATTATGACTATAAAATCTATTTATATATTTAAAAAAAATTAATTGAATAAATAATAAATAAATTTAATTAATATCACCCTCTAATAGTATTTAATTTAATTGATTAAGATAAAACACTTTTTTCACATAAAAATAGTTTTTGTATAAATCATTTCTTTTATATTCAATTGGTTTCTATATTAATTTATAATTAACTGGTCACCAAATAATTATATAAAACTATGTAAACATTTTTTCCCAAATTTAGTTAATCTTTTTCATACATGTCATTATAATGACTAGATGATAACTATCATATTAAATAATAATATTGATAGTATATTGTAGTTTGGTAAAACTTGGTCTTGTGTGTAACACAATCTACCAAAAAAACTTGGTATTGTGTTTAACACAGTACAAATTAGTATTTCATGTACCATAATCTAATCTTAGTGTTTTTTTAGTGTAAATCTTAACACGGTGTTACGTATAAAGTAATCCAGCAAGAATATTAAGATTATTCTAAAAGAAAAATATTGTAAAGTCTTAGGGTGTTACAAAAAAACTATTTATTTAAGGTATTTATATAAAACTAAATCCATACATAATTATTTAAAAAAACATACACATTTAGTACTTAAAATTTTTTTAGTTTGAAAAATAAAACAAGTTGATGATACTTAATAAGTTTTCATAACAAATCATTCCTTCCCACTTAATCAACCCAACCATTATCTCACCACTGATGCAATATTTAAATCATGTATAAATATTGTTCATAGACTTATAATTCATTTAGGGTATAGTGAAAGGAAATGAATTTATTTTTAATATAAGGCAAGGTATAAAAGGTAATACTTAACTATGTATATTCACACCATTTAAACTCATGATTTAAAACCAAATTTAGGTTTACTAAAAATACTTAAGGTATCAGAACATAAATATATACCAAATATTAATTTCTTTTCTTGAAAAATGGTCTAAGACATGTGAATAATCATGTTACTTTATCAAAATAAATTGAGGTAACATAACCCAAACATATGATAGATACATTCCTTTATGGATCTTAAAATGATTTGGATCTTATAGAATTTTTAATTATGAACTCATACAAATGAAATAATGTAAATAGTTAAAGAACACAAGTCTAAACATTAATTTCATAGAATAAATAATTTTAAAAAAATTATAAATTTTTAAAATACTTTACACAATAAACCAAGAATAAATATATAATGTAAAAAACACACATGATGTGGTTTCCATCTCACCACACCCAATCTCATGAAAAAACATCATTTGGTATTCTTATGGATAAATTTTCACTGAAAATGCTTATTTTCACCCATCGATGCACTATATCATCACTTTGTCAAAATTCCTAAATAACCCAAATCATCCCATGATCTTACAAACACCCAAAAAAATTTACAAACTCAAAACTTGGTGTAACTTCATGGTTGGTTACATTCCAAACAAAAACCAAATCCTCTATCATTCTCTCACCCTAGGTACTAGAGTACCTCCAATTCAACTCACAATCAGATATATTCAAATCAAATCTAAGATCGATATCACACTCGAACTCCATATAAAACCTTATGATATTTTTAAAAATAGTTTTCAATGTTATAAATATTTATAAAACCTTCTTGGTGTTGATTCTTGGATAAATTGTATGGCATGTGAAAGGTTGGATTTATGTCTTCTTGTGTGATATTTGATGAAACTGGTTTTTGATAAATCAATATCCCCTTGATTGAATTTTGAATGAATCCCATGGGAACCTTGGTATTTTGGTGGGTAGTCTAGGACAATAATATTAGGAATTTTTAGCTCTAACTAACAATGGAATCTATAATGACAATACTAACAAAAAATTGGTGAGGTAGGGAGACACTTATGTTGGAATGAAGGATTTACTTTGCTAGAAATGGAATATAGTTTGTGTTTTTTGTCAATAATCACATAGAAGATCAGAGATCTTTCAAGGAAAGTGATCTTATAGTACAAGATAACAACAGCTTTGATAGTGGCATTGTTTCCTAGTGTTTTCCAAATTTTTGTGGTCCAAAATTTTGAGAATGGAAAGCATTGTGAAAAGTGTATTTTCTTAAAGTATTTATGAAAATATGGAAAAGACATGAGTTTCACGAAGATATACTTTGGGAATTATATTTCAAGAAGGATTAAAGGATTCTAATGGTGTGATTTGTGATCACAATGAGCATCACAAATAACAAATAATTGGAGCATCACAATCGGTGATAATAATCTTTACGATTATGAGAATTAGAGAATCACAGTGGTATGAAGGGTTTGAAAGAAATATTCATGACAACTTTAAACTTTAATGGTGCATCATGAAGGGAGGAGTACCATGAGGATATTTTTGAAAGATCCGGAAAATCCACAAAGAGGTGGTGGAGCTTCGTGAATGTCTGAGCCTATAAATAAGAGGCTACCCCTCTTTACTAAAGGAAAATTTTTATAAGGAAAATCTAGAAATGATCTGATTTAATGAATCCAAGGGATTTATGCAAAACTGAAATTCCATTTGTGCTTGATCATTGAAAAAGACTTGTAAAGTCTTGACTTATGCCAATTATTTTGAGAAAATAGTGCTTCAGGATGAAGGGTTTACCACATTGAATTTGTGAGATTCATGAAAGAGTTTGTTCTGCAAAGGTAGGGGTGATTCATAATGGTAGTTTGTTCTATGAAGGAAAGGGAGATTTGAAAAGGGATCTTCTTGAAGGATCTTAACGAAATGAAATTTTAAACATTTGGTTTTAAGTGAATAGTTCTTTCAAGTGCATAAATTAAGGAATTATATGAAAGAAGTGTCTCGTGCTGGATAGAGACAAATACTTCAATGCCAATATATTGAAGATACCTTAAATTTGATAAATTGAGTAAGAATTCACCCATATTAGTGCGTAAGTGGGAGTCAATAGATGTTTTCTGAGGGATATAGTGAACTATCCATGAATTCTTATAAAGGCAGTGTTCCTAGCATAGAGTGACTATGGCCATCTTCTGTATTCCCCATCTAGTGAATATTATTGGATTTTTGTATGTCTGACACAATATTGGTGTATAATCCTTTTATGTAGCTTTTAGTGGTGAACCATGTAAAAGTGATATGTTTTCTTTATGTATGTGATTGTTTTATTACTGATATGATCCATCATACAGGTTTAACAAAGTTCCTACCAATGTGGGAACAAGATCCACCACTTTAAAAGAAAATGTTGACACCTTGATTCACCCCTCCCCTCTTAGGGTGTTACGGGGTCCTACTAGTGGTATCAGA
Organism: Viscum album; assembly: GCA_963277665.1. NCBI lineage: Eukaryota > Viridiplantae > Streptophyta > Magnoliopsida > Santalales > Viscaceae > Viscum > Viscum album. Next base: position 1,347,564,195 of record OY728127.1, on the reverse strand, counting down.
GTGAGATTACTGGTGTTAAATATGTCCTTTCATTCATGGAGAACCTAGTAAATGTCAGGGAAGTGACCCTATTTGATAGAAGAAAATTTCAGATATATAAGAACATGATGAGATATCATTTAAGATCACCTTTAATAGAATTACTTTTTTTCTAAAGCACTAGGAATACAATTCATTGATCCAACAGGGCTATCTATGACTGATATAGATTGAAAAATGATTGATATAGATGTTAAAGCACAGAATGCTCTCACTACAACACTTTCTGATCATCTCTACCTAAAGGTGATGAGTTGTACTTCAGTAAAGTCTATGTGGAAAAAATTATAGAATATATATTAAGGATACAAAAAAGTGAAGGAGGAAAACTAAAAGTTCCGCATAATAAGTTTGATGATTTGAATATGAATCCTGATGAGAATGCAGATTCCTTCTTTAATCAAATTACTGAAGTAGTAGGATCAATTTGAGGGCTTGGAGAAGAAATAAAATCCATTGAAATTGTGAAGAAAATTTTGAGAAGGATTCCACCTCTTTACAAACCTGAAGTGTCAGCCCTTGAAGAAATGGATTTATCTAAACATTCTTTGGATGATATTCTGAGCAGTCTAGTGGCATATGAAATGAGAGAAAATCTAGAAGATGTGACAAAACGTATTAGAAAGGAAATGACATTCAAATCCATGAAAAAACTAGAAATTTCAGGATATAATGTTGATGAAGATAATGAGGAAGGATAACTTGTTTCACACTTTTCCAAGAAATTCAAGAGAGGAAAAGGAAGATTCAAAGAAAATATTCCCTTGGAATGTTTTCATTGTGGTAGAGTTGGGAACATTTCTTCTCAATGATCAAGGAAGTTTGATGATGATGAAGGTGAAGTTAGAAATTCATAGAAATCTACAAAAAGGTTTTATCAAAAGGGAAACTTAAAATCTGGAAAGAAACTATAGAAACATAGTTTTTTTCTATGTATAAGAAGATGATGATAATGAATTCTTTGAGGAAGAAGAACCAGAGTTTAAATTTGGAAACTAAGCATCTATGATGTCTACTGTTTAGAATTCAGAACCATAAAAAGATAAAGCTAGAGATCATCATTTGAGTACTGATGTTGATCTAAAATTAAAACTTAAGTATGGTCTTAGTAAGCTTGAGAATCAAAGTAATAGATGAAAAAATGGAGAGTAGTTGTTGAAGAGTCATCGGAATATGTTGATCAGCTTGAAGATGAAATTGAACGATTGGAAGAAGTAGTGAATGTATAGTCAACAACCTTTGAAAGCATAGAGGATGTAGTGGAACTGAAGTTGAGAATTAAAGAACAAGAAAAGGTCATCAATGACCTCACCTCCAGACTGGAAGAGAAGTCCAAGATTTTTGATGGTATTGAAGAAGAATTTGTTACTCTTAGAAGTAAACTTTAAAGTGAATCAATTTTAAAATAAACAAAGAAGAAAATATAGTTTGTAAGGTTCTTAGATGATGAGATGATAGAGAGATAAAAACGAGGTTCTGATGGAGTTAAAAATATTTTGAATGATCAAATAACCACATGCATGTGAAATAGTGGAATTAGTTGTGATGCCAAAACATCAAATGCTACGAATAAAGTGGGCTATAATAAAGGCAAGTTGAAATTTAGACATGTTAAAAAGTCACCTGAAGTGCTAAAAAAGAAACCCTCAATTCAAACTAAAAGGAGAACTAAAAACTATCCTTAGATATCAAAAAATGATAGTAAGTAAAACTACCTTCCTAAGGAAGGAGACATGAGGAGGAATAGAAATGAGAAGACATTTCCACTTATGAAATGTCAATTCTATGGCTATCTGGATCATACCATGTCATACTGTGAATTAGTAAGGATCTATTTGAATGGGGAAGATCTAAGAACCCAATAAAGGAGAAAAAAAATTCATATCCTACTTCTTATAGAAGAAATAATTTCAATGGATATTGTTTTTTTTGTTCTAACTTTGTCCATAAAGCTATTTATTGTAGATAGAGGAAATATATGAATAATTCATACAGAACTTAGAGACAAGTCAATACTCATCAACTAGATGGTTTTTCTCTTACAAACATGTTTTCTCCTCTAGAAGAATATTATAAGCATGAAGAACCTTCCCACATAGAAGAGAGATATAAAAGGACATCTTTATCCTTCATTAAATCTAATATTTCATGGAAGGAAAAGAAGAAAATTGAAAAGTCCAACCTTGTAGATGTAGCTCTCAAATCTACAAAGAGAAACAAAACCTAGATCCTTAACAAAATATTCTCATCCCACATGATTTTTAATGATGTATTATTAAAAAATGTTAAGGAAAGGGTTGATGGAATAGTAAGGTTCGATAATGATGGTATGTTAAAGATCACAGGTAGTGGGAGTACTAAACTCACTAATGGAGAGCTGAAGAAAACTAAATTTCTTTATGTGGATGGTTTGTGTCACAATATCCTTAGTGTGAGTCAACTCTGCAACTCATGACTAATAGTGAAATTAAATCAAACATACTGCACTATAAAGGAAAGAATATGGAATTCTCTCATGAAAGGTTGTAGAATAGATATAAACTTATATTAGGTTGATAGTAAAGAGAACATTTGTTATCTGATAGTTGAAGAAGAAAAAAGCTTGTGGCGTAGAAGGTTAGGGAATATTAATCAAAAATACATGAAAAATATATCTAAGCTAAATATTGTCATGGATATCCCCAATTTGAAGCGTGAACGGGGAAAGACATGTGATGCTTATGTATGAGGGAAGTTGGCCTACAGCTCATATCATCCGAAGAAGAAAAGGGAATGAAATCTTCTTGATCTCATCCATACAGATGTATGTGTCCCAATAAATGTTGTTGGAATTCATGGAGAAAGTTACTTTGTTCTTTTCATTAATGATTATAGTAGAATTTCTTGTGTGATGGTTATATATAGGAAACGAAAAGTGATTGATTTCATAAAAAAATATCACCGAATCGTTGAGAATGATACTAGAAGAATAATAAAAGTACTACGGTATGACAATGGAGGGGAATACACATCCATTGAGTTTGAAAATTACCTAGAGAAGTATGGAATACAACATGAGGTGGCTGCGGTGAAAACTCCACAGAAAAATGAAGTAGTTGAGCGTAAGAATCAATAGGTGAACAATATGGCCAGAACGATGTTGATTGAGAGTCATATCCCTCGAAATTACTGGAAAGAGGTTTTTAAAGCTATAGTGTATATTCAAAATCGAACAAGGCTTTATATGGGTAAAACTAAGACACTGTATGAGTTGTGTCATGAAAGGAAACCCTCATTTAAATATTTATGTGTTCTTAGAAGTAAATGTTTTATTAGAAAAAAAGAAAGAAGTCAAGGAAAGTATGGTGATGTGATAGGTGAAGGAATATTCCTCATATATCCAATGAATAGAAAATCCTACAAATTATTCAATAAGAATATTGGAAAAATTGCAGAAATAAGTGATGTAAAGTTTACTGAAGATAAAGCCACAAATTCCTCAATAAATTCTTATGCTGATGTGATAGAAGATGAGGAATAATGTGAACATGGAACAAATCCAAATATAGAAGTAGAGAAAGACATAAAAAAATATCAGGAGTCACATCATGATGTTGACTCTAAAGAAGAATCAAAATAGGAAACCATGACTGGAGAGAATTCTACTGAACCTCATAGAAGAAATCGAAGAGTAGATTTTGATCAATCCAACATCATCAAGGATTAGAATGCACCCACACAATAAGGAGAATGAGGAATAATGTACAATCTGTATTCCTTTCAGTTATAGAACCATCCTCATTTGAATAATATTCAAAGGATGAATCATGGGTTAAATCCACGAATTAAGAGTTCAACCAGATCGACAAGAACCAAACATGGGACCTATTCAAAAGACTCAAAGGTCATAATGTGATTATTATGAAGTGGATTTTAAGAATAAATACAATGAGCATGGTAATGTGATCATAAATAAGGAACAGTTGGTGTGTAAAGCATATTAACATATTGAAGGTGTGGATGTTGAATATAAATTTTCTCCTATGGCTATACTGGAGTTAATAAGACGTTTTCTTCCATGGATATTCAAATAGGATAAAAAGTGTATCAAATGTATGTCAAAACTGCTTTCTTAAATTGTGTTCTTGAAGAAGAAGTTTATATATAACAACTAGTGGGGTTTCTTCTTGTAAATGATGAAATAAAGGTCTGCAAACTAAAGAAATATCTATATGGATTGAAGCAGGCACTACAAGTGTGTTACTCTCAGATGGATTCTTATCTAAAATAGTTTTAATTCCAAAAAATAGGAGTGGATCACAATCTCTATGTAAAGAATTCTTAGAAAGATCAGTTCATGGTACCGGTGTATGTTAATGATATTATTTTCAGTGGAAGTAGGTAGGGACCATTGGATGAATTTTCTAATCACATGAATGAAGAATTTGAAATGTCCATGATTGGTTAACTCACATATTTCTTATGTCTTCAAGTGATTCATAGGAAATAATTCACTTTTATCTCTCAGTAAAAGTATGCAAGAGAGTTACTGAATAAATTCAATATACATGACTTCAAACCAATGTCGACTCTGATTGTGGTTGGAACTAAACTAGGAAAGCACGAGGATGAGACATCTATAGATCCCAAAATGTATAGGAGAATCATTGGAAGCTTACTATACTTGACAAAAACATGACCAGATATTGTATTTGTAACATGCTTAGTGGCTCACTTTCAAAGTAATCTGAAAGAATAACATATGGTTCTAGTGAAAAGAATTATGAGGTACATTAAATGAACTCACAATTTTGGCTTATACTTTGTTGCAGTAAGAGATAGTGAACTATAAACATTTTCTGATGCTGAATGGTCTAGAGATGTTGTTTTTCAGAAATTCTACAAGTGGTGGAACATTATTTATTGGAAAGAAATGTGTGGGATGTTTGAGTAAGAAGCAATAAATTAATTCTCTTAGTACTACTGAGGCTGAGTATATCTCCACTACAAAGGCATGCACACAACTACTTTGTGTAAAGAAACAATTGAATGATATTGGTGATAAGGTGAAAAATCCAGTGGTAATTCACTGTGATAAAAAGAGAACAATTGATCTTACAAAGAATCCTATTCAACATTCTTATACGAAACACATTGAAATCAGATATCACTTTATCAAGGAAAAGGTTGAACAAGGCATTATTAAAATGGATCATATTGGAACTAATGATCAAGTGGCTGACATACTGACCAATCCATTATCAGCATAAGTGCTTGGGAATCATCGATTGAACCTTGGTGTTCAGCCACCTTCCAGTTCATGAGGTGGTTACAAAATTCCTTTCTCCCTATTAGAATTAACTATTTTAATCTGTTTGTGGAAGCGATGTAGGTTTATGGGGGAGATATAATCTAGGGGGAGTGTGTTTTGATCTCTAAAATGTGCAATTACCTGTCTTTGGGTTTATTACCAATGGGGGATAATGTATAAATTCAATGGTACATAGGATAAGGATGTTTTTTGGTTTTCTTATTGTAGGTGTATAGAGAATGGATAATTGAGAAGTTTTATGAGTTGTAAAGGGTGAAAATGAGATTTTAGTGTTATGACAAAATAGTTCAGGGCATGTAACGCTTATGTGACATAAAGAGAATATCTTGGACATATTTAATAATTACAAAACATAAAAACCCAATTCATGATTCCCATATTATTTTCTACACTGAGCATTGATCACGTAGACTTATAGTGTTGGATGATTAGTTCCTTGCATACCAGGTTTTAATAGTGGCTGGTGCTTTATTGAATTTGTACGCAGATTGCCAACAAACCCACATAGGTAGATTATTGCAACTAAGGATTTCCTTTTCTAGAAATGGAGTACGGTTTGTGTTTTTTGTCAATCCTCACATGTAAGATCAAGGATCTTTTAAAGAAAGGGACCCTAAAATACAGGCTGACAACAATTTTGATAGTGGTGTCATTTCCCTGTGTTTGCCAAATTTTTGGGGTCCAAGATTTGGAGAACGGAAAGCATAGAAAAAATTGTATTTTTTTGAAGGCCTTATGAAAATATGGAAAATTCATGAGTTTCAAAAATATTGGATTTGGTAATTTTATTTCTTTAAGGATTAAAGGATTATGAAGGTGTGCTCTGTGATCACAATAAGCATCGCAAATGATGAAGAATTGGAGCATCACGATCGATGACAGTGATCTTTGAGATTATGAGAATTAGAGCATCATGAAGTCACAAAGTTTTTGATAGAAAGTTTTTCAGTAATGTCAAATTTCACTGGTATATCATGAAGGGAGGATCACCATGAATATTTTTTTAAAATATCTGAAAAATTTGCAAAGAGGTGGTGGAGCTTTGTGAATGGCCAATCCTATACATAAGAGGCTACCCCTCTTCACTTGGGATGAATTTTCCAAGGAAAATCTAGAATCTCTCTAATTTCACGAAGCCAAGGAAGCTTCATGAAACTAAAATTCCATTTTATCTTGAGCACTACAAAATACTTGTAAAGTCATGAATAATGTCAATGATTTTTAGAAAAACATGCTTCATGATGATAGGGTTTACCACATTGAATTTGTGAGCTTTTCAAAGGAGTTCGTTACACAAAGTTAGGGGTGTTTCGTGAAGGTAGTTTGTTCCGCAAAGGAAAGGGTGCTTCATGAGGGAGCTTCACAAAGGATCTATGCGAAGGATCTCTATGAAAGACAGTTTTGAACATTTGGTTTTAGGTGAACATTGCTTTCAAGTGAATCAATTTAGGCCTTCGATGAAAGAAGTGTCTCATGCTATATAGAGAAAAACACATCAATTCCAATCTATTAAAGAGACCTTCAAGTCAATAAACTAGGTAATACTTCACCCGCAATAATGAGAATGGGGGAGTCAATAAAAGTGTTATGAGGGATGTGATGAGCTATCCCTAAATTCTTGTAAAGGTAGTGTTCCTGACACAGAGTGACTGTGACCATATTCTATATTCCACATCTAGTGAAGATTAGAGGATTTTGGTATGTTAGACACACTATCGACGTATTCTCCTTGGACACAGCTCTTAGTGGTGAACTAAGTAAAAGTGATATTTTTTCTTTTGTATGTGATTGTTTTATTACTACTCTGATCCATCATATAGGTTTAACAAAGTTCCTACCAATGTGCGAACAACATCTATCACTTTAAAAGAAAAATTTTACACCCTAATTCACCCCTCCCATCTCACGGTGTTTTGGGGTCATACAACTTATAGTGGTGGAATCTTACCCCCTATGCCAATAGGCCTTGGGTAATGTGCACACTAGGTAGCCATGACCACTGAGAGCGTGAGGATGCTTGAGCCTTGAACCAACTTACCTAATAATTCCTTTACCATGGTGCTAGGATTTAACTTATTAATTTACTACTATCTTATAAAAAATGTTTTATTCATGTCAGATTTATAAAAGGTTTAATAATCATGCTTTTCTTTAGAATGGGTGGTGTCCTACATAGAATTTTTATGCTCATACATATTTTAAATTTCATTTTTGAAAAAGGAAACCTGGTTTTAAATGTTAATGTGGGCTTGAAATTAAAAAACGAGGTTTCCCTTAAAATAAACTAAAATGGATTTGGTGTTTTGAAACTCATGAAATTATTTCAAAGTAAACTTATAAAGTGTTAGACATTGAAAATGTTTATCTTTCCATAGAAATGGTTTAAAAAATTTAATTTATTATCGATGGTTTTTGAAGATGATTTAAATTTTTTTACATGATTCTAATGGGTTTTATAGATAAGGGGGTTTGTATCCCATTAAGTGTTTTAAAAAAATTGGTCAATTTCCATATTGAATTAAAAAAATGGATTTCAAGCAGGGTTTTACAAATTATAAAGGCATACTTTTGAATTTTGAATGTGTTTTTGAGATGATATTTGGAATTTTAAATTAATATGTGGTAATTGAAAAAGTTTCTATCTCTTGAAAAGTGTTTTGTAAAGAGGTTGGTTTCAGTATCAAATTTGGAAATAATTTTAAAAAAATGGGTTTGGTGTTAAAAAAACGAGTGAGTATTTTCATAAAGGGACCTGGAAAATACATTTAAAATAAGGTGGTTTATTGTGATGTGTTGATATGATGTTGGGTACTATTTATCACCAATCCCAAGTTAAGTTTCACTTTTTCATATAGACTAAAAGTTACTCTAATTTCCATGAACTATAGTAATGTGAATTCATATTGGTCCCTCAATGGAATGGAAGTCTGGTTTCTCTAAGATGAATGGAATAAATTTTAAAATCTATCATCCTTCACTTGATTATATAGTTGAGATGGAAAACCATTAAGTATTTTCTAATTTTCAAATAAAAAATACTTGAAAGAAATAACATGAAATATAGATTTAAATATAATTATTAAATGGTGAATTAATTTAGTGTTGCATGTGATAAAATTTACCCAAAAAAGTATTTATTTAAAGGAATATATATAATTAAATATTAGGGTTTTATAAGGATAAAAATACTACATTATATAAAGACATAAATCATGAATCACTCCCAATTACATGATGTTTTAATCCTTTTATACCAACTAGGATCCTCACCATGGTGTCTAAAATAACCAGGACTAGGAAATAAAACATCTTTTTCTACTAGGAGAGCATATTGTAGTATTGGTGTAATAATTTTCTATTCAAGGGATAGTGGTCCATGTATACTCAAGACAAGGTGATCATGTGTCTCAACCCATTGGTAATGGGGAATGGGGTATAAAAGATTAAGGGAATTGTGAACATGTATTGTATGATCAACTCACTTGTCAAACCATTGTGTTCTTGAGAAACTTTTTAGCTTTAGGAAAAAAACTAAGAAATGTTGTTTGGCGCTTCACCAACTCCTAGCCTGAGAAAATTTAGATTTAAAGAGACAACTGTCATCCTCACCAACTTCATCTCCCAAATAGTTATTTTTTCATTTAGTTTCTTGAGACTCACCCCCATCTCTTCTATACATGCACCTATGTTTCTTGAACTACTATGAGCAGTAGTCATCCCATTCAAGGTACCAGTGATCATTTTGGGTTCCCCTTATTAGAATTATCTATAAATTTCACCTTTTATTATGAATATCTTCTGTGTATTTTTTTTTACAAAATGAATATTTTATGAACCTAATAGGATGGATATGAATAAAAAATGGATGCACTCTAATCATATGACAAAAGAGTATGAAGATGAAGTTAAATAGATCATCAAGTGTTCAATAGAGGATACATACAACCCTTCTAAAATTCTTTTTCTATGTTTAAATTGTTTTTATTGAAGAAAAATTATTCCGAAAGAGTTGGAATAACATTTTATTTTTCATAGAATAGTTTAGAGCTGTAAATGTTGGACTAAACATAAGAAAACACTAAACATTCACACCGATTGGGATGATACTATGGTTTATGAATCATTTTATATGAATAATAGTGTAAATGATGATGGATATCACATGGAAGAAATGAAAATGGAAATTTAAGATGACCATCATGGTTGGCCGAAGTTATTTGAGAAGTTAAAAAGATATGCTAAGTGACCATTTTATACTAGTTGTACTAAATACACAAAATTTTCAGCTATATTGAAGTTATATAATTTGAAATCTATAAGTAGATGGAGTGACACCATCTTTACAAAACTACTTAGTCTCCCAAATGATATGATACTAGAAGAAAATAAACTTCCATGTCTAACTTATGATGCTAATTGAATGTTATTCTCAATGGGAATGATCTATTAAAAAATACATGCTTTTCCAAATGATTTCATATTGTTTTTCAAGGACCATGAATAACTCATAAAATTCCCTAAGTGTGTAATGGATTGATATAATAAAGATGAATCAATCCCTTTGAAATATGTATGGTACTTTCCTATCATTACACGATTTAGAAGACTATATGGATGTTAGGAAATAACGATAAAATTGAAATGGCATGAAAATAAAATAAGTAAAGATGATAACCTACACCATCTAGTAGACTCTCCCTATTAGAATAAAATATATTATGAGTATCCTGAATCTGGAAATGACCCTAGAAAATTCCATCTTGCATTATCTAAAGATAAAATAATTCCTTTTGGTGTATAGAGTAATACTCATAGTACATGGCTTATCATGTTGGTAAATTATAACTTACCACCATAGTTATTCATGAATCATGCATATATTATGTTGTCTCTAACTATATTAATACCAAGACAACTCGGTAATGATATTTATGTCTATTTGGATCCATTGATTGAAGATCTGGAATTGATGCGGGATATGGGTGTTACAACGTATGATGATCATAGAAGTGAAGAATTCACATTGAGTTCCATCTTGTATAGGTCGATAAATGACTTTCCTGCTTATGAAAAATTTTTAGGCTAAAACATTAAAGGAATTTTGGGGTGTCCCATTTGAGAAGAATTCACACACTTAGTTCAGTTGAAAATTTATCGAAGAGTGTATTTTTTGCACATTAGAAAATTTTACCTTGACGACATAAATACCAATCTTGGATGAAAAAAATTTGATGGGAATACCAAAAATGTTAAAATAACTATCAAATAACAGGTGATCAACTATTCAATGAATTAAAATATTTTGATAATATTTTTTGTAAACAATTTTTGAAAAACCTTATGAAATTTTGTTGGAAAAAGAGACCAATTTTCTTTGAATTACTACATTGGGATTGTTTGTACATCATAAATTTTATTGATATCATGCATGTAGTAAAAAATTTATTTAATAGTATTACTTAAACATTAATAAATGTTCTTGGAAATAAATATGTCATTAAGGCTAGGTTGGATATGATTAACATGGGGATAAAGGAAGATTTGGCACCAATGAAGGGTAATGGGCAGAATTTTCTTCCTCTGGTATGTTATACTCTATCCAGATAGGAAAAAATGACAATTTTCATTTTCCTTAATGGTGTAAAAGTTCCATAGGGGTATTCATAAAATATCAAGAATGTCATGTTAATGAATAATTTGAATTTACAGGAACTAAAATCACAAGACTATCATGATTTGATGTAAGATTTGATGCCTGTGGCTTTACGTTGAATTATACCTAAAAATTTATGACATACATTAAGTAGACTCTTATTATTTTTCAAATACATATACAGTATAGTTATAAACAAAACAAAGTTTCCAATCATGAATAAGGAGGTTACAGTCATATTATGTAAATTAGATATGTTCTTCCCATCATCATTATTTGATATAATGGTCCACCTGATGGTTCAATTGGACAGAGAGGTTCAACTATGTGGTTTTTCCATTATATATAGATGTACCCCATTGAATGATACATAAATATTTTAAAATGTTATGTTAAGAATAGAAGTTGGCTGAAAGGTTGTATTACAGAATGACATATTGTTGAAGAAGCTAGCGAATTCTATACGGATTACCTATCATATGTTGATAGAATCAGTCTCTCGAAGTCTCATCATAGTGGATGCCTTATGGGTTAAGGTATTTCTAAAAGATATGTTATTACAATTACCATCACAAATCAGAAGTAAGAACACCTTTACATTTTACATATTAGTGAAGATGTTGATCCATGCATTAAGGCCCACAAAGTAGTTCTTAGATATTTGAATCCATCAAGGGATAAAGGATGAATATAAAATACACATAATCAACAATTTATAGGATAATTATGAGATTATATTTATGAGGATTTATCTAAAAATAAAAATTCAATTTCTGAACAACTTTTATGGATATCCAGTAGACCAAATAAAAATGTTATATCTTACACTGGTTTTGTAATCAATGGTTATAAGTTCTATAAAAAAACACAATGACTATAGTCTGATGAAAAATAGTAGAGGTATACTTGTGGAGTAAGTGATGCACATATATGGTTATAATGATAGAAATCCAATTTATATAAATATTTCATATTTCAGCATTGTCCAACAGATATGCACAACATTTCAAGTGCCAAATTTCTTTTACAAATGGGTTAACAATAAGACTACAGTGAAAGTTGATGAAATGAGATTATTGAAGGTGAATTTTATTATGTAAGGGGAAAAGGATGATATGTTCATAATGGAATCACAATCAACACAAGTATTTAATTTCTCAGATCCAGTAAATAAGAATTGGTCGATTGTCTTGCTAGCAACTAAAACACATGTAGGGTCAGATGAAAATTCAATCGAGGATGAACCTTTCATTGGGAGATCACAATTAGTTCACAAAAGTCCCAATATAGACAATGACTTGTATGTTAGAGGGGACCACAAAGAGGGGATTTTGATTCTCGATAGAGGATCTAAATCCCTTTAACCTTTAAAAAAGAATGATATTTCAATGATAAGGTTAAAGTTTTTTTAATATACTTTGATTTTCCTCATAATATTATGTGTTATCTACTGTATTAATAGAATATAAATTAAACATTTTACTACTTATGAAGACAATGTATTCTTTACATGATGATGTTACCAATATTGGGGAAGAAAGTGTTATCGATCCTGAAACTGAATAATTATTAGGGTATCAACAACACATTGATGAAAAAAACTACAATGACTCAACATCAAAGTGTTGAATAAAATTATCAAGTAAATAATAAGGGAATAAAATTTATGGTTGGATGGAATCAATGTGACCAACCTATTGACACCAAAAAATCAATGTTCATTAGTTATGTTGGAGACACAATAAGGATGAATGTGTTGATTGATATAGAGTCATGGCTCCATATCCAACTTGTAATAAAGGAAACCATTTTGAAAGATATAAAGGTAATGTTACGATAAACTTTATTTATTTTACTAAAAAATTATATAATGAAATGTTTATTTAATTTTCATTATTCCTTATACAGTTCATTTATTTTAGATTATTTCCATAAAAAATATGTCATAATGTCCACTAGAAAATCCCATAGAGGCTTCTAGACTCTTCTTATGAAATTTTATCTGAGTGATGCTGAGGGGAAAGTAAATCTCCACCCACCAATTACTTATTACCACGTTATAAAATAAGAAACATGGAATGCTTTCATCAATCATTATGATAAGAAATCATTTTAGGTGCATTTTAGTCGATAATATATTATTTTAAATTATTTATTTTATCAAATTTGATTCAAAATTTTTAATTTATGAAACAAAAAAGGAGTTATGAAAATAAAGAACATGCATCAAAACCAATGTACCCCTATTGTAAAGTAAGGATGGGGTACTCTTCACTAGAGAAGAAATTGGTATGTATTTTAAATAAACAATAAAAGTTTTATGTGATATATAACAAAATATGTTCCTTTGATTTTATATAGATTAATAAATCAAAATATAAATCCAATTCCATCCCATGTCATGTGCTAAGGAAGGATGCTCACATAAATAAGTAGGGTAAAAATGGTGATGAAAACACAAAATAATTATGGTAAACATGTGTAAGTATGGAATAATATTAATTCATTATGATTTATAAAATTATTTCATAAAAATATATATTTATGTTCATATATTTTTATATGGTTTATACATAAGAATCAATAGTGACCATACCATAAGAAAAACTACTTTTATTACCTTTAAAATATCCAAGACAATATATCCGTGTTAGAGGAGTAGGTTTTGGAGTGTCTCCTAAAATATATTTCAAGAAGACAAAACCAGAATAAGATACATATAATATGATGAAAGGATTCTAGAAACAAGTAGACTCTTTGTAAAATATTATTGTCCAGCCCGGTTTGGAAAACCAATATATGTGAAAGGATCAAAGAGAACTGGTTATGGAACAAATATCCACACATGAAGAGATAAATGAACCTACATTATTTGAGGCTGATCATTCCCCTCAACCAAATACCTTATTCAAGCTAACCATTTTTTTCATTACTCTTTCTTATAAATTTGAATAAAAAACTTCTGATAACATTATATAACTAAAATTATATAGGGTAAAATTGAATGTGATTTCTATATGTCAACACCCATGGACCATATTGTTGTGATGGGTATGGTGTATAATATATCGACTGACAAGATATACAATAAATAACTCCCAAAATATCACATGAGAGTGGGGATTGAGGTATCTTAAGACCTGAACACTAATTTTTCTATTCCACTTGATGATCTAGATATTACAACAGTCAATGATGTTATTGGAACCTTTATATCATGGCCATCTAATCTTATAAAGATACATGAGGCATGTATTGAACAAATTTTTTCTTATGAAAAACCTATAATCGTTGATGAAAAAAGGTCTCAAGTGAGATATAGTATTATAGGTAGATAAATAAATGGTTAAATAGAAATTCAAATCCAAAAAATCTAGTGATTCAACCAAGAAATCAAAAGGACCTTCCAAGAGTACCTTCTCCCAACTAGCTCCACTACAACATTTATTATCATTACAACTTCATAGAGAGACCCCATTTATAGATTCAAATATGTATTACATTCCATATGAAGAAGAAATATTTGTAACTTTCATTTTTGATGTAATATTCTCATGTTTTAATGGTTGGGATTCTCAGTTGTGAATACATACATAAGGTACATTTTTATAATAAATCTATCCAAATAATGATATAATATGTTCATTAAAGTTAATAATTATTCATATTTTCTAAAATTATTTATCTTACTACTATATAAATAGTAAATCAGGTGAATAAATATTTGGATTTATTAATCTTTGCATCATTTCTATCTAGGAAAATTCTTTGGAGATGAAATAATTTGATAAGAAAAGGATGAGCTAAATGATGCATCTGATAAAAAAATAATTGATAACAAACTCATTTGATTCCTAAAATATAGGGTTAAAACTCTACAATCTAATCACATAAAATATATTTTTAGTTTTTTCATTAATTATTTGTTTTTGTTTTTTTTAAGAAGCCCTGGATGTTGGTCACAGTCAATCTGGACACCCCAAATATTTATTTTTTTGATCCAATGCATGGATATCCAAAAAACCAATCACACATGATATGTATTTTTAATTTTTAATACACTGCAATCAATATTTTAAAGATAAACATCTAATTATATGTTTCATTTTTTTCTTTGAAAAGAAGTTTGTTGTGATAGGGTGGAAACTAAAAATAGGCTAGATCATGGAATGAAGCCGATGACTAAATATAAAAAGCCTATGAATCAATTAAAATAGAAATAGATTAAGGTACATATAGAAATATTTAAATATCAAAACATTTTTGAAAACAATTTACTTATTTTGGTCAAAGTTTCTGCAGTGTCCGAAGTAAGATAATGACAACAATTGTGGATATTATGTTTGAAAATTTATCAAAGTTATCATAAACCATAAAGGAATAACATCCCCAAATATGTAATTTTTGAAGGTAATTATAACTTCACTAAAAATATTTCTTAATAATTTGTTTGTTTATATTTTATCAGTACTACCAAGATTACTGTCAACCTTTGAAATTAAAAGAAGAAGTAAATTTTTTAGAGCTGATTAGGAAATGTACAAGGTGTCAGAATTTTTTATGACACCGAATTTAGGTGATTACCTACTATGTTTGTGATCTAGTATGGGTTATGAACTTAGAAATATATTTGTGGTGTGAAGCATTAGTATTATAATGATTTTATATTATTTTTGATATGTTTTTCAAGGAAATTGTAATAGTGGAAATCAATTTGTTTAGAAACGAATGGAAAGAATACATGATGTGAGCATGTATATAGGCATTATGAAGAGGTGACTTCCTACTACTTAGTTAATTTTATCATCATTTTATCTGCTTTTTTAGTTAATTTCTTTATCATTTTTATCTGATACTTATTTTTTAAAATTTAAAAATTAGTTCAAAACACACATCACATGCTCAAAACTAAGAAAAAAAGCTCGAATTGTTTTCATGATTTGAGAAAATGATCCATAAGTAATTTGTGACATGTAGGAATTGACTTCATTTCAACCTAACATAGGATGTGGTTGGTATGACTTGAAGTACTTGTTTTCAATAAAAAAGTGTTATTTTAGTTTAAAGCATACATCGAATAGTCAAAACATATAAAAAAGATTATATTATTTTAAAACTTTAAGAAAATGATCCATAATTCATTTTCACATGTATTAACTGACCGCACATCAATCCGACACTTGATGAAGTCCGTATGACTCGAAGTACACATTTTTAATACAAAAGTGTCATTTTAGTTTAAAACATACATACAATAGTCAAATCCAATAAAAAAAGCTTGTATTATTTTCAAAATTTTGGAAAATTATCCATAATTCATTTTTCACATGTAGGAATTGATCTCACATTGATCTGATGCATGGTGTGATCGGTATTACTCAAATTGTGTGGGTTTAGTTTAAAATTGACATTAATTTTATTAAAAAAGACATGCAATATACTCAAAATTGAGCGAACACATTTTTATTGTTTTTATACTTTAGGAAAATGATCTCTCAGTCATTTTTGACATGTAATAATCAACCATACCACAATCCAATACACAACGTACATGATATGACTCAAATTGTGTGGTTTCAATTTAAAATTAACATTTTATTAATGTATTGTTTCATATTTATGTTTAATTTATTTCTTTATACTATTACTAACATAAGAATTGATTTATTATACAGATGGATTATTTTTCTCAAGTTTTGTGGTTTGATTTAAGATGATCTTACTCATGAGAGATTAGACTTTGAGGCTGCAACTGAGATAATGGAAATAAGGAAATGGGTCAAGAATGCATACAAACATCATGAAAATGTGAATTCCTACCACTTATTTAGTTAATTTATCACCCTTTTATCTATTATTTTTAAGTTAATTTCCTTATCATTTTTATCTAATTTTTTTTCATAGATCTTTTGGGAAGTCATATTTTTCTTTCAATTATCTGTAGCAAGCTAAAAAAGAGAGAACATGTTACTTTTGGATGAGGCATTTCAGGTAGCATGGGGTTTCCTATTCCATCCAAATGGAACATTTATTTATTTTCTAGCGTGGTTTAGATTGTTTAAATAAAAATACACATCATATACTCAATCATATGCAGCTCAATCTGATACATAATGTGCTTGGTATGAATCAAACTATATATTTTTTAGTTTATAATTTATATTTTATTTCAAAACACACATCACATACTAAAAACTTATAAAACACATTCATATCATTTTGATACTTCATTAAAATTATCCATAAGTCATTTGTGATGTGTAGGAATCATCTACACCTCAACCAGACACACGGTGTGACTGATATGACTCCAAGTGTGTCTTTTTATTTAAAATTGACATTAATTTTAGTAAAAAAGTGACATAATCAAAACCAATCAAACATATTCATATTGTTTTGATACTTTAGTAAAATTATCCATAAGTCATTTTTGATGTTTATTAATCAGCCTCACCTCAATCTGATGTATAGTTTTCCTGTTACGACTCCAATTGTGTTTTTTTATTTAAAAATGACATTAATTTTAGTAAAAAAGACAAGTGACATACTCAAAACTAAGAAAATGAATTTAGATTTTTGAGATACTTTAAAAAATGAGCTATATGTCATTTTTAACATATTGGAATCATCTAAATCTCAATCTGATGCACAGTGTGCTCAGTATGACTCTAAGTGTCTGTTATTAGTTTAAAATTGACATTTTAGTTCAAAAAGTGTGACACTCACTAAAAATTGTGAAAACACACTTAGATTGTCTCTATAATTTAAGAAAATGATTCATAATTCATTTTTTATGTTTAGGAATCAATCTCACGTCAAACTGACACACGATGTGATCGATATAACTCAAAGTGTATGTTTCCAGTTTAAAACAATATTTTAGTAAAAAAGAAAAGTGACATACTCAAAAACTATAAAATCTATTCAGAATATTTTGAAACTTTAGTAAAATGATCCATAAGTCATTTTTGGTACTTAGGAATCAAATTTACCTCAATATGACACACGATGTTACTAGTATAACACTAAGTGTGTATTTTTATTTAAAATATACATTAATTATAGTAAAAAAGACAAGTGACATACTGAAAACTGACAAAACACATTCATATTATTTTTGATAATTTTGGAAAATGATTCAAAAGTCATTTTTAATGTGTATGAATCAACCTCAACTTAATTTGATTCATGGTGTGACCATTATGACTCCAAGTGTGTCATTTTATTAAAAATTGACATTAATTTTAGTAAAAAAGATAAGTGACATACTAAAAACTGAGAAAAAACATTCATATTGTATTGATAATTTAGTAAAATGATCTATAATTCATTTTTTTGTGTAGGAATAACACACACCTCAATCTGATGCAAAGTGTTCCTGGTATGACTCAATGTGTCAGTTATCAGTTTCAAATTGACATTTTTGTTCAAAACATGTGTCACTCATTGAAAAACTAAGAAACCATGCCCAGATTGTCTTAATAATTTATTATAATCATTCATACATCATTTTTGACAAGTATAAATTAGTCTCACATCATACTGATACATAATGTGATAGGTATGACTTAAAGTACGTGTTTCCAATTTAAAATGAAATTTTAGTAAAAACAACATGTGACATACTCAAAACCTATTAAATGTATTCATATTTTATTAATACATTAGGAAAACTATACATAAGTCATTTTTTATGTGTAGGAATCAACTACACCTCAATCCGTCACATGGTGTGACCGAAATGACGCAAAGCGTGTCTTTGTATTTATAATTGACACCAATTTTAGTAAAAAAGATAGATGACATACCCAAAACCAAGAAAACACATTATTATTGTTTTTATTCTTTAGGAAAATGATCCATAATTCATTTTTTATGTATAGGAATTAGGCTCACCCCAATCCAACACACAATGTGACTAGTATGACTCAAAGTGTGTCTTTTTATTTAATATTGATATTAATTTTAGTGAAAAAGAAAAGGGACATACTCAAAAATAAGAAAACAAATTTATATTTTTTTTACACTTTATGAAAATTATCCATAATACTCAACTCAATTCAATGGATGGTGTGCCAAATATGACTCAAAGTGTCCGTTATCAGTTTAAAATTGACATTTTAGTTTAAAAAGTGCGTCACTCACTAAAAACTGAACAAAAATTCTTAGATTGTATTGAAAATTTTGTAAAATTATTTATAATTCATTTGTGATGTATAGGAATTAGTCTCATGTTAAAACGAATATGATGTCAAAAGTATGATTCAAAGTACGTATTTTCAGTTTAAAATGACATTTTAATAAAAATGAAAAGCAACATACTCAAAACAACTAAAACACATTCTAATTGTTTTGATACTTTAGGAAAATGATCCATAACTCATTTTTGATGTGTATTAATCATCTGAACCAAAATCTAATTCATTATGTGACTACTATGACTCCAAGTGCATCTTTTTATTTAAAATCGGCATTCATTTTAGTAGAAAAGACAAGTGAAATAAAAAACTAATAAAAATCATTCATATTGTTTTGATACTTTAAGAAATTGATTCATAAGTCATTTTTGACATGTAGGAATCAACCACACCTCAAGCTGATACACGATGTTCCTGGTATGACTCAAAGTATCTTTTATCAGTTCAAAATCATCATTTTAGTTCAAAAAGTGTGTCACTCATTGAAAACTGAGAAAAAATGCTCATATTGTCTTGATAATTTAGTATAATTATTCATAAGTCATTTTTGATTTGTAGGAATTAGTCTCACATAAAATTGACACATGGTGTTACCGGTATGAATAAAAATACATGTTTTCAGTTTAACATGACATTTTAGTAAAAAATGTAAGTAATATACTAGAAAATGATAAAATGTATTCAAATTGTTTTAATACTTTAGGGAAATAGTTTATAAGTCATTATTAACATATATAAATTGACCACACATAAATATTACACATGATTTGGTTGGTATGACTCAAAGTACATGTTTTCAATATATAAGTGTCATTTTAGTTTAAAACATGCATTACATCACCAAAACTGAGAAAAAAAGCTCATATTTTTTTCTTATCATTTTATCTACTATTGCTTAATTAATTTCCATATCATTTTTATCTTATACTTATTTAGTTAATTTTCATAGAGATAACTCTTAAAGACAAACAAGAAATGGTTTGACGTGCAATAATCAACCAAAACTCAATCTGATACATGGTGTTCCTAGAATGACTCAAATTTTAGTTAAAAATTTATACTTTTTGTTTAATTTATTTCCTTATAGTACTATTAATATAAGAATTTTTTTCTTATACTAGAGTATTCTTTTGTACGATCTGGGGTGGTTTGTTCGACAATAGCATGACCAGGGGTTGGGGGCCAAAGACAAAAGAACATTGATATTTTTGAATGTCTGTGATAGTTTTTACTTACTAATGTAATTGTACAAACCAACGTTTAAAATTTTTATAATATTTTTCCTTGTATTTGTGTTGTAAATTTTATTTCATTTAAATTTTATATTTGCAAACTATTTTCCTACTTTTATCTATTATTGTAGTGTGCTGTAAATTTTACAACACCCTGTAATACTCCCATTTATCAGTGCTATGACATGTTTCTATCATGGGATGTGATAAAAAAGAATATTTACTAAGTTAAAAATGCAGTAAAGAGGTTAAAATAGGTTTTATCTAGAGAGGAGGGCACAATAATCAATATTTCACCTTTAATTAGAGGGGAGATGTGGTGTTTTTGAAATTGTTGGATTTTGAAAAGAAAAAAAAGAAACTAAAAAAAATAAATTAAGAAAAATATTGATAAAAAATTGACAAGAAAAGTTATTGAAAACTATTATATAAGAATGGTGATCAGGTTTAGTTCGGTCTTCCAATTGTAATTCTATCCTAGTTCCAATTTATCCAATCCTCTTCTGCTAAGTCGATAAAAGTGAGAATCTATAATCGCTTCCTCTCACTCCCCAAGTCAAATAGTAATGTTGAGAATAAAACTTATCAAAATATCATATTTTTCTATACTCATTATAATGTATGATATAGTTTTATTGAATATCCCCAATTTAATTAGTCAATTCCTAATTCAGTCTTGTTTATCCCAAACAATCAAGAATGTCCACTACCCCTTACATAAGTACTGGAGATCATCGAGTACTTTACCACTAATCCCTAATCTATTCCATCGTATATAAACTAGAACCAAGTAGAGGGAGACATTGATAATTGAACAAATAAATAATAACAATATAATATAAAATCAAATACAATCATACATGATAATAAAAACCACTATTAAAAATTGAAACTAATTTCGTAGAAGAGAGAAAGAGATATTAAACCATTAAGTGCAAGAACTCAAGAATTAGAAAATTAAAACCTCCACTTCCCCAATAAAATATAATTTTAAACCTCCTTGTGAAGGATATCCATAAATAATTGGTAAGAATAAGTCATTACAAAATTAAGAAGAAAAAAATAGAGAAAAGAAAGAACAGAAAATTTTCTCTTCTAGAATCTATCCTCTAGAAGTTTTCTTATGTTATAACCACTAGATGGTAGAAAATCACAATTTTATATTTTTAAAAGATGTTCTAAATTGAGTTTTATGTTGACCCTAAAAATTTTAAATCATTTGGATTTGTGTACATGATGTTATGGCCAAATTAATGAAGATGAATTTTTCTATCCGAAGAATACTATTCCACCTACTCCACTTTGACTCATTAAAGGGATATATTAATGAATGAATTTAGCATGAAATTTAATGTGAGAAATAAAATTCAATTCATATTTCAAACCCATATATAATCAATTCATTTGGAGGTATTTATCCTAAGATAAGCCTCATTTAATGTTATAGGGACCATTATGCTAGTTAAAATAAATTTTCAACATGATTTATTTTTTTGGGCTTGTTGGAGTTTGAATGGGATCTGGGTAAAAAGGAAGAAATTTCAGTGCACGAATAAAGGAATCATAAAAAAAAGGAATAAATCTATTTGGATCAAAATTTTAAAATTTATTCTCAAAATACAGAAGTGACAGAAAACTGTTAAATTTTCAGAATTAAATAATTTTCACATTTTAGCTCAAAACTCACCAAAAACCCTAAAATGATGAAAATCAGATCAAATTGATTAATTAGAAGAGATTAAATCATTGAAAAACATATGAATAGTTATGGAAATATTATCTCTATAAATTCCCCCACACTTATCACTTGGACTCCTGGACAAGTAAGCATCAAAATCAAATCAAAGAAAATCCAAAACTCATACCCATGAGAACTACCGATTCCAGACCAAGAAACAAAATATATAATGCCTAATAAAAAACCATTATTTAAAGTTCTCCATTCGTACCATTTAATATATTTCTAATTCATTTGTCCTCCCATGCACAAAAAACACCTACCTCACATGAATTTTCTCTAACCTCATAAATGTCAATATTCAACAAGGCTTTTCTCATCCAAAATTATGCAAGGGTCACCATAGGATTGATAAATTCCTAAATCTCCACCTGATTTGAGTGAAGGTAATGTGTTTATCATGAGTAATTTCTATGGGTTTTCTATGTATTCTAGTTGGTAGTATTTAGATGTTAAAAATTCTGAGGCCAAATAAGGAGGGCTTGCCTCTTTTTAAAGCAAAATTGAAAGATTCTAATTTTCACTCAAGTATGGTCTCCTCCTCACCCCTTAGTAGAAAATAAGCTCCATCATCATAAAAACTCAAGGAAAGTTAAAATTATTCATCATTTCAGATTTTTTTTTCAATATTCTCAAACACAAATTTTCTTGAATTTCTATATTAAAAGCTCTAGAAGGGCACAATTTCTTTTATTATGAAAGCTCCAGAAAGGCACAAATTTCAACATAATGATTTTTTTTCAAAATAAAACATATATCTTAAGAATTTTATTTTCCACCCAAATTATATTCAAATGAGGTATCACAACACAATAAAACTTCCTCTCACACTTAAGTTCAACTAGATCACGAAATTTTACTTCCAGAGCCAGTTGGATAGGGAATATTGGCTTGTAATATGGATAAAATAATATCTTATTCATGGATTATAATGGATAAAAGTATTAAATGTTCAATTTAGGACATAATTAAAAGTATTCACTTGAAAATGGGGCTTTAAAACCAAAGAAATTCCTCAATCATTTAAAACACAGGTACCTCAAACCCTCAAGTTTTGACAGAAATAAATCAAATTTTGGTTAAATAAAACATGGTTTGGTTATCTCAAGAAATGTGTTGAATATAAAGAATATGAAAAAAAGGGTACAAGAGACTCATGGTAAAGTGATTCCAAAGATAAAGATAGTGATATGTGGCAGGGGATTCAAAAATTAGATGTCTTTTAATGAAATTACTAAATATTTTAACTTGAAACAAATTCATTTTCAACATTCATTAAAGCTTAGTTTCATGGGATAAATTGGTTCACTCATTCAAATGGGTTTCAAAAATTCAAATGATAATCATTTCAACTCAAAATTTCAAAAAACACATAAAAATTGAAAAATAAACATGCAAAAATTTGAAAAACACACAATTTTTTTCTTGGAAATTAGATTTTTTTTGAAAATCCGAAACTAAAAAGGTTCCCTACCCCACACTTAAATGATGTAGTGTAATTAATGCATTAAAATTTATTTAACATGAATTAATATATGAAATGTAATGATATAAATCAAGGAAGTGTAAAGGATGGTACAACCTGACTTATTGGCAGTGCAATGTTAAGTTAAGATCCTAAGTGATGCACACTAAAACCATACTACCATAAGAAGAAAATAAAACATAATAAATTTATTAAAAGAATAGAAAAAAATAAATAGAATGAAAAAAGAAGGATATATCTTGGTTTAATCCCCCAATTGGGATATGGGTTTTGACTGCCTCTAAATGGAAAGTTCTAGTGGGTTATCCCTAATCTGATGGTGGGTGAAGTTTCTTTGTGATGAACCACCAGTACTTCTTCTTTCCATATTGCACTTATTACTTTATTTTAAGGAGTTTATATATATATCATAGAAATACATCCACATATAAATAATATACAACTTGACTGGTGGGGGTAGGACAAATAATTAGTCCTCGTCTTTCTTGGTTTCCACTTGCACAACCTCTTCTTTATTCTCCAGTGATTTCTCAAGGCACACTATATCAATGTAATAATAAAAGTGAATTTTAGAGTGTTATTCTATTTAAAAAAAATTAAATGCAAGAAGAATCAATATAAAATTATTACCCTTAAATTTAAGAACCATTTGTCTCTATTTCATCAAGAAAATACACTTATATCTCTCCATGTACTCCCCCAATAAGTGTTCAACAAGTTCAAGGAGCTCCATATGTTCCTCATAAAATGCACCTTATTTTTCTTCCCCATCCACCAAGGAAATACAAGTGTTGGATGAATATGAAATTTTCAAGTATGGGGAGGTTAAACTTAATTCAGTTTCAATAAAATTAGAAGATAATGAGTTCATGAAAAGATCACCTCCCTGTGTTTTTTCGAATTCAATTTCTTCTTTAGTGGGAGGTGCCTATTGTAGTAGAATTTTACTAGATAGAGGTAGGTAGTTAGGATCCTCTATATTCTCTTCAAATTCCACCATTTTGGTGGTGTCTTACTTCAATAGTTTTGTATCTTATACTTTGCAAGGAATACGGGGATCAAGTAGTTCCTAAAACTCATTCCATAATTTATCCATATATTTTTGATCTCCCATACATACTTTAGTAGGAAAATATTCTTCATCAATATATACCAACATTGATTGAGATGGGATGAATGGATCTTATTTTAATTTCATCAAGGCGTCCATGAGTTATTCAACTTGAAAGATAAGTTGGGATACTTCTTCCACCACATTTTTTGGTTTTGTTTATTTTTTTGGATCCAGTTGCTACTCCTGGGATGCATGTACACATTCAGCTATCCACTATATTTTTATCTTCAGGTTTTCACTATTTGACTAATCCTTTCCATCTAGGCTTCAATATCCTTGTGAAATTTTTCTTCTTGGTTTTTCAATTTTGAATAATAAATGCATGCATAATAATCTCAATTTGAATACATCATGGATAAGATATATTTTTTATATTTTTTAATGAAAGAAAATAAAATATTTAGAAAATTTTAGAATTAGATTGTTGTCAATGCCTCCCTAGAAATGACACCAGGTTTTGACATGTACCTATCATAGGGTGTAAAAAAAAACAATTATTTACCAAGTTTAAATTATAGTTAAGAGGTTAACCAAGGTTTTCACTAGATAAGATCACATAATAATCAATATTTCACCTTTAATTAGAGGGAAGATGGGGTGTTTTTGAAATTTTTTTATTTTGAAAAGAAAAGAAAGAAACTAAAAAAAGGAAAGAAATTAAGAAAAAATTGAGAAAAAATTGATAAAACAAGTTATTAAAAACTATTATATAATAAGTGTGATTAGTTCAGGGTTAGTTTTACAATTTTAATTCTATCATAGTTCCAATTTATCCAATCCTCTTCTACTAATTTGATAAAATTGATAATCCACAATCGTTTCCTCCCACTCCCTTAGTCAAATGATAATGGTGATAATAAGCCTTACTAAAATCTTATATTGGTCTAAAATCTTTCCAATGTGTGATATAGTTTTAGTGAATATCCCTAATTGACTTAAGAAATTACCAATTAGGTCTTATTTATCCCAAAAAATCAAGAATGTCCACTACACCTTACACACATACTGGTGATCATTAAGTACTTCACCGCTAAGCCTTGGTCTATTCCATCATATATACAATACTGGAAAAAAGGTTATACCAACAGTTTTAAACTATTGGTATAGGCTGGGAAAATGTTGGTATAGCCTATACCAATGGTTTTCCAAACCGTAGGGTAGTAATCCATTAGGAAATCACTATACCAACAGTTTGATCTAAACCATTGGTATAGCCCACTGTATTTATTGATTTACCAACAGTTAGCCTACAACCATTGGTATATGTTTGTATAACATTTTTACCAACGATTTCAAGAAACTGTTGGTATATATTAAATACTAAACACTATACCAATGGTTTTAAAACCATTGGGATAGTTTTTAAATTTCTTTCAAAGTATACCAATGGTTTAAAACCGTTGGTATTGTGTTTTTCCATAACTGTTTCACAACAACCCCTCCAGTATACACCTGCATAAAAAATAGCACAAAAACCACATACAAACAGACTTAAAACAGCATAAAAAACACCTAAAATAGCACAAAAAAAACACATAAAACCATCAAACTCTTACAACCATGTCATGTACTAAAATTCCATATTTCAATCTTCATATGAAAATAATAACCGAGTAGAGTTAATAACAGTTTCAATAACACAAACATTATTTACACCCATTTCAATCTTCATATGATAACCACTATTCTAGTAGTAATTCACCTCACCCCTGCACAACCCCCCAACCAGCATAGCCCCCCCACATCCCCATCAAATTCTAATAGGAAGAATAGTTTGAGAAATACTTATTAGAGTTGAATAAGAGTTTGAAATTGGCTCAAATCCCAACCTTTTTTCCTGATCCTATATTTGGGTATGTAATGATTTGTGATGCATTTTGCATTGAACTTGTATTTTTTATAATATATGGTGAAAATTTATTTTCTTAAGAGTCTCATATCTTATGACCCCATGAGTGAAACTACCCAACTCATGAAAAAGAGTTTGCGACTATCGTTAATGAGTGTAAATTTCAGTTGTTGTATTCACTTAAAATAATGTCCTTTTGAAAAAAGAGAGAGACACTTTATGTTTTTCTAGCCACAAAACACCTCATATTGAGGAAGGGTTAACTCGAACACATCAAAAATGACCCATGTATTGTTTTCCTAAAGTATCAACACAATCCTAATGCGTTTGGTCGGTTTTCTGTATGCCGGTTGTTTTTACTTAAAAGCATATCCATTTTAAATAAAAAAAAGAAACTTTGAGTGGTACTGAACACACCGTGCCTCGGATTGAGGCGGGGTTGACTTGTACACATCACAAATAACCCATGGATCCTTTTCCTAAAGTATAAATAGAATCCGAATGCGTTTGGTCAGTTTTCCATATGTCAGTTGTTGTTTTCACTTAAAATGTTGTCCATTTCAAAGAAAAGTGAGACACTTTGAGTGGTACCGGCCACACCGAGCCTCGAATTGAGGCGGGGTTGACTCGTAAACATAAAAAATGACCCATGTATAGTTTTCCTAAAGCTTCAATAGAATCAAAATGCATTTGATTGATTTTACATATATCAGTTTTTGTTTTCACTTAAAATGATGCCCATTTTAAACAAAAGAGAGATATTTTTAGTGGTTTCGGACAAACCGCACCTCTGATTGAGCGGGTTTGACTCATACACATAAAAAATGAACCATGGATATTTTTCCTAAAATATAAACACAATCCGAATGCGTTTGGTCAGTTTTAAGTATGCCAGTTGTTGTTTTCACTTAAAATCTTGTCCAATTCAAACAAATGAGAAACACATTGAGTGGTTCCAGCCACACCAGCCCTCGGATTGAGGCAGAGTTAACTCTTACACATCAAATATGACCCATGTATAGTTTTACTAAAGTTTCAATAGAATCCTAATGCCTTTGGTCAGTTTTCCGTATGTCAGTTGTTGTATTCACTTAAAATGATGTCCTTTTGAAACAAGAGAGAGACACTTTGAGTGGTGCCGGCCACACCACACCTCTGATTGAGGCGGGGTTGACTCTTACTTGTCAAAAATGACCCATGGATCTTTTTCCTAAAGTATCAACATAATTCAAATGTGTTTGGTAAGATTTTTGTATGCTGATTGGTTTTACTTAAAAGCGTTTCCATTTTAAACAAAAGAAAGACACTTTGAGTGGTTTCGGCCACACCATGCCTCAGATTGATGCGAGGTTGACTCTTAAACGTCAAAAATGACCCATGGATCGTTTTCCTAAAGTTTCAATAGAATCTAAATGCATTTGGTCAGTTTTCCATATGTCAGTTGTTGTTTTCACTTAAAATGATGTCCATTTTAAACAAAAGAGGGATATTTTGAGTGGTGTAGGCCACACCACGCCTTGGATTGAGGAAGGGTTGACTCATACATCTGAAAAATTACCCATGGATCATTGTAAAAATGTTTCAATAGAATCTGAATGCATTTGGTCAGTTTTCCGTATGTCAGTTGTTGTTTTCACTAAAAATGATGTCCATTTTAAACAAAAGAGAGACATTTTGAGTGGTGTCAGCCACACCGTGCCTCGGATTAAGGAAGGGTTAACTCGTACATGCCACAAATGACCCATGGAACGTTTTACTAAAATATAAACACAATCTGAATGTTTTTGTTTGGTTTTAAGTATTCCATTTGTTGTTTTCACATAAAATATTGTCCATTTCAAACAAAAGAGAAACACTTTGAGTGGTGCTGGCCACACCAGCCCTTGGATTGAGGAAGGGTTGACTCGTACACATAACATATGACCCATGGATCATTTTCTTAAAGTTTCAATAGAATCAAAATGCCTTTGGCCAGTTTTCCGTATGTTAGTTGTTGTATTAACTTAAAATGATGTCCTTTTGAAACAAAAGAGAGACACTTTGAGTGGTGCTAGCCACACCGCACCTCAGATTGAGGTGGGGTTAACTCGTACATGACACAAATGGACCATGAATCATTTTACTAAAGTATAAACACAATAAAAATGTGTTTGGTCAGTTTTCTGTATGCCAGTTGTTTTTACTTAAAAGCGTATCCATTTTAAACAAAAGAAAGACACTTTGAGTGGTACCAGACACACCGTGCCTCAGATTGAGGTAGGTCTGACTCGTACACATAAAAAATGACCCATGTATTTTTGTGTTAAATTATCAACACAATATGAATGCGTTCGTTTGGTTTTCCGTATGCCAGTTGTTGTTTTCACTTAAAATCCTGTCCATTTCAAATAAAAGTGAGACATTTCGAGTGGTTCCAGCCACACCGCACCTCAGATTGAGGTGGGGTTGACTCTTAAACGTCAAAAATGACCCATGGATTGTTTTTCGAAAGTTTCAATAGAATCTGAATGCATTTGGTCAGTTTTCTGTATGTCAGTTGTGGTTTTCACTTAAAATGATGTCCATTTTAAACAAAAGAGAGACATTTTGAGTGGTGTCAGCCACACCGCGACTCGGATTGAGGTAGGGTTGACTCTTACACATCAAAAATTACCCATGGATTGTTGTCCTAAAATATCAACACAATAAAAATGCATTTGGTCAGTTTTAAGTAGGCCAGTTGCTGTTTTCACTTAAAATCTTGTCCATTTCAAACAAAAGAGAAACACTTTGAGTGGTGATGGCCACACTGACCCTTGGATTGAGTCAGGGTTGACTATTACAAGTCACATATGACCCATGGATCTTTTTCCTAAAGTTTCAACAGAATCTGAATGCCTTTGGTTAGTTTTCTGTATGTGAGTTGTTGTATTCACTAAAAATGATGTCCTTTTGAAACAAAAGAGAAACAATTTGAGTGGTTCTAGCCACACCACGCCTCAGATTGAGGCGGTATTGACTCTTAAATGTCAAAAATGACTCATGGATCGTTTTACTAAAGTATCAACACAATCTTAATGTGTTTGGTCAGTTTTCCGTATGCCGGTTGTTTTTACATAAAAGCGTATCCATTTTAAACAAAAGAAAGACACATTGAGTGGTACCGGCCACACCATGCCTCAGATTGAGGCAGCGTTGACTTTTACACATCAAAAATGACCCATGTATCCTTTTCCTAAATTATCAACAGAATCCAAATGCGTTTGGTCAGTTTTTTGTATGTCAGTTGTTGTTTTCACTTAAAATGTTGTCCATTTCAAAGAAAAGTGATACACTTTGAGTGGTGACAACCACATCGCACCTCTAATTAAATTGGGGTTTACTCTTACACATCAAAAATTACCCATGGATAGTTTTCCTAAAGTTTCAATAGAATCCTAATGCAATTGTTTGGTTTTCTATATGTCAGTTGTTGTTTTCACTTAAAATGATGTCCATTTTAAACAAAAGAGAGACATTTTGAGTGGTGTCAGCCAAACCATGCCTCGGATTGAGGAAGAGTTGACTCATAAACGTCAAAAATTACCCATGGATATTTTTCCTAAAATATAAACACAATACGAATGTGTTTGGTCGGTTTCAAGTATGCCAATTGTTGTTTTCAATTAAAATCTTGTCCATTTCAAACAAAAGAGAAACACTTTGAGTGGTGCCGGCCACACCGGCCCTCGGATTGAGGTGGGGTTGACTCGTATACATCACATATGACCCATGTATAATTTTCCTGAAGTCTCAATAGAATCAGAATGCCTTTGGTTAGTTTTTCATGTGTCTATTGTTGTATTCACTTAAAATGACGTCCTTTTGAAACAAAAGAGAGACACTTTGAGTGGTTCCAGCCACACCGCACCTCATATTGAGGAAGGGTTGACTTGTACATGTCACAAATGACCCATGGATCATTTTACTAAATTATAAATACAATCCAAATGCGTTTGGTCAGTTTTCCATATGCCGGTTGTTTTTACTTAAAAGCGTATCCATTTTAAACAAAAGAAAAACACTTTGAGTGGTACCGGCCACACCATGCCTCAGATTGAGGTGGGGTTGACTCGTACACGTAAAAAATGACCCATGGATCATTGTGTTGAAGTATCAACACAATTTGAATGTGTTTTGTCAGTTTTCCGTATGCCAGTTGTTGTTTTCACTTAAAATCATGTCCATTTAAAATAAAAGTGAGACATTTTGAGTGGATCCGACCACACTAGCCCTCAGATTTTGGCGGGGTTGACTCATAGACATCACATATGAACCATGGATCATTTTCCTAATGTTTAAATAGAATATGAATGCCTTTGGTCGGTTTTCCATATGTCAGTTGTTGTATTCTCTTAAAATTATGTCCTTTTGAAATAAAAGAGAGAAATTTTGAGTGGTGCCGGCCACACCGTGCCTTAGATTGAGGCGGAGTTGACTCGTACATGTCAAAAATGACCCATGGATCATTTTCCTAACGTATCAACACAATCCGAATGTGTTTGGTCATTTTTCTATATGCCAGTTGTTTTTACTTAAAAGTGTATCTATTTTAAACAAAAGAACAACACTTTGAGTGGTACTGGACACACCGTGCCTCAGATTGAGGCAGGGTTGACTCGTAAACGTCAAAAATTACCCATGGATCCTTTTCCTAAAGTATCAATAGAATCCAAATGCTTGTGGTTGGTTTTCCATATGTCAGTTGTTGTTTTCACTTAAAATGTTGTCCATTTCAAAGAAAAGTGAGACACTTTGAGTGGTGCTGGACACACCACGTCTCAGATTGAGGCGGGGTTAATGCGTACACGTCACTTGGGCATTTTTAATGCCGTCAAGTGCAAATTGAAGATCCTAGTGAGTCTAATACTCTCCTTGCTTCCTCTTTTCAACTAGGTTTTGCACTCTTCTCTCATCTTCTTCCAAAGCTCTAAACCCCTCTTTTCTGTTGGTATGTAGGGTGAATCTTGAAGAGAGATTAGATTGGGATCCGGGGTCCTAGGAGGAGGGTTGGGGGGGCTATCCGGGGGGCTATTTAGGGGGATGTCTGGGGTCCAGGGAGGATGGTGGGGGGGGGGGGGGGGCTGTCTGGGGGGTTGTCCGGGGGACTGTCCGGGGTCTAGGGAGGAGGGTGGGGGGGGGTATCTAGGGTCTAGGGAGGAGGGTGGGTAATGTATCTAAAACTCCATCTAGGCATCATACATCAAATTCCGACAGGACTGCGAACCGCTGCAGGGTGTCGTCCTGGAGTAGGGCCAAATCACAACATTACCGCGGTGTGACCGCGGCGTGACCGCGACATAACCACGACATGTTGGCCTAGTCCAGCGAAATCCATGAGGTAGCATATTCCAACCATAATTCAGAATAAATCCTATGTAGTTGTCCTTCACATTATAGAAACTGATCTTATGTTATAAAAAAGAGACTCTTGATTCGGTATTGTGGTACGATAAATATATATATTTTATATTCTTTGTTTTTAAAAGTGGTACTAGGTAGTTCGAATTACTGATTGAGAGCCAAATTATCACACCCTAAACTATCACTGTGAGTTTTCATAGATAGCGCACCTCCATTGGAGGGGTTTTATTATGAAAACATGACTTTATTTATCAAATGAAAAAAATATATTAAAGAAAACTTATTCAAGATATGAAATTCAATATAATTAAGCATAATTAAGAAAGAAGCTAAATTCAATTTAAATCTTTCTTAAATTAAAGAGGCTATGAGAGGGACTCTACCTCAAGGGGTGTCTCTCATGGGTGTCTTATGGTGTGTAGTGTCTATCTATGATTTTTGTGGTGCTTCTATATTGTGGGAAATGTGTGTTACATGGTCAGTTTAATAAATAAATTAGTCAATTAGAAAATACACCCATATTTAATAGAGATATACCCACTTTTGATAGATAATACCATCCAAATAACTAACTCGGAAATCCGAGACCAACATTTTACTTTACCAATTCCAATTACATAATATATGCAGCACCAACTTATGTTTTATAAACCAATCAATTAAAGGGAAAGAAACTCCTCACAATAACCCATAAAATCTCATATAGTATCACTCACCTCCAAACCATTACAACACCATTAGGCTTCCCATATTTGGTCAAAAATAAAGAGTTATATTGAATTAAAAAATATCCTTACGAGAGTGAAAAACCAGGTTCAAAAATAAAGAGTTATACATAATTTAAAAATATAATGGATCAATCTGCCCCTGATCACCATCACCATCACCACTGTCATCATCGGCCTCATCCTTGCCACCATATCTATCCTCATTGTCATCCTCTTCATCATCCCCATGCTCATCCTTAGCCCAATCCTTGCCCTCAGTCCCATCCTCGCCCTCAGCCCTATCCTCTCCCTGGTCCTCATCCTCATCCTCTCACTTGTCCTATTAAGCATCCTTGTCATCACCAAGAAATTAATCATCTCGACCACCACTAGAACTCCCTCCTGGTGCATTGGATAATGCACCCATCGATGAAATATATGTCTAACAAGCCGCGCTGACCTCTGGTGGAAGTGATAAAGATAAATCTTTCATCAGTTTCATAAATTCTTTGTCCCTCGTTTGAAATTTTACTTCCTACTCTGTGACCCTTTTATCAGACTGTCTTGCATGCTCCTTTACCTATTCCAACTGTGTCTGGCAGTTCCATACCGCACGCAAGTGAGTATGCCCCCTCCCCTGCCTCCTATCATTAGATGAATCTATTATTAAAGAAAAAAATATCAGTACAAGTTATAATAAAAATAAATTTTGGTATAAAAATTTGTTTGAGTTATATAAATATACCTGTGGTAGTCGGATCATTGGGAATCACTGGAAGCGCAGAAGCTGAAGGAATATCCTGTATAGGTGGAGTTTCCCTCAGTGTATGCTCCTCAGCCACATACTATGTCGGAGCAGGAGTCGAATAAGGCGGAATATAATAGCTCAAAGATAATGAACCAGAAGAAAAATATGATGGCACAGACGTCTGGACAACTGGTAGTGTAAACATCGGAGACCTAAATATCCCGTGTGTCCCTAAAGACACACCAGGATCAAAATGGGGCATAGAAGATACGTTTGTGGTAGGGGAATAGTCCAATCGGGTACAACCAGTGGATCATCTAACTCTCGCACCATGAGCCCGCGTACCACTAGCCTCAGTACTGGGACCACCACATGATCCTCTAACTCTGACACCACCCCCTCCTACCACCAGCCTCTGTACTAGGAGCAATATCAGGATCATCATTGAATATCTGTCGTCTAGGGGGTGGATCCTAAAAAAAAGTTCAACACATGATATTATAAGTTATTGAAATATATATTTGAAATAAAATACTCACAACAGGGATGAGTGGAGGAACGCCCAGCTGTTTCATGCGACGATTATTTTCTGTCATCTTTTTCCACCACCTCACTTCAATGGGTGTCATTTAATGTAATGAAAACAAATATGTAAGTAATTATAAATATATAACTAATGTGTAACCCAAAAAACAAAATATAGAAAAACCATTTTGAAAAAAAACATAAAGAAACAGAAGATTTATGGTGGTTTGAAAGAAAGTACTAGGATACACACTCTGAATGATGTAGGTGAAACATGTAGGTGAGAACACAACTCTATGATTCTATATATTTCCCACCACAACTTCAGGTTCACAATCAACTCTGACAATTGAGCTATTGGAGTCATCATAAGTAATAAACAGATTGCTTCTAATTGTAGTAGGGATAGTGTCAACTTCATCATCACCATCCTCAAAAACATGTCTAGGATTTACTTTAATAATTACACCAAATTTAGGATGAAAATGATATTTTACATAAAAAACTTGTTTCATCATTGATGCCAATACATATGGTTCATCTATGGCAAGAGTGCGAGTCATGTAAATAACTCGAAATCCACAATCATCAATAAAGGTGCCTTACCTCATCATTGAATCAAACCATTGACATTTCATCATCGTGACTTGACCATGTGAGTAATAATCCAAAATTATTATTTTCTCCATGACTCCATAATAAGATACATTTTCAGAACAAGGTCTATTATCTGATGAACTGGCATAACAGTCTGTTGTGGCAGTTAACATAACACCATCATGTTGTGTTCTCATGTTTCTTGCTCGTTTAGTGATAATAAATTTGTATCCATTGATCACAAGTGATTTACAAGAACAAACCATGGTATTAGGAACAAAATCCAAAGCTCTTTTTTCCACAAAAACAGAGTCTATAGGAAAACTCAATTCCTAAAATATAAATAAATAGAAAACTTAATTAAATATTATTTTTATTTAGTTATTACAGAAATATTTTTACCTTCAATTTCAACCAAGCAGAAAACCCTTTGCTATGCAAAGTCTCTTTCTTTATCAAAGATAAAGAATGATGCTTTATATATATCAATTATTTACGTTCCCTGTAGATAAAAATAATAATAGTTTAACAAATATTTAAAATTACAAGAGATAA